>CM065123.1:2677500-5362500 GCA_033026305.1 Cirrhinus molitorella
ATTTTTTATAGTACTGACTAATATTTTCATTTTGAAATTAATTTCAATCAGCTGACAAGTTTATGTTCATCTAATATTTTTATTCAATGTTGAAAACAATTTGTACAATGAAAACCAAAAACCACCAATACTTTTATTAAATTTTACATGTTTATCCTCATGCCCTGCATTCTTCTGCAAAAGGAGCTGAGTGTCTTACCTTACATTATAGGCTTTCCTGACACTTTTATCTATGAACTTCTTTAGCAAGGGAGCTTCAAAGTTAGTGGGTCAGTCGACCTTGCAGGCCTTTGAATTAAATCTCCACCTCAAATACTAAATTAAATCAAATCCGTTGGGGGAAAATTCCTCCCTGTGAGCCAGAAAGGTTTTAAGCCCACTTGCAGAACTCTTAATGCTTGAAATGTGTCCTCTGCAATAAAAGTAGACTCAGCGTCCTTTGAGATCTGGAGTTGTGTAACTACTCGATTCAGCATTCGCACGGCGAACGCTCTGAGCTCACAACGCAGCTGTGGAAGAATAAGCTCAAATGTGTCTTACACAACTAAATGTCGTCTTAAAGGTAGAGTCTTAAAAGCTCTACTTTGTGTGAACAGTCTAGCTATTGAAAACATCAAAGAACTATTAAAATCAGGATTGAAGCTGCATATTGTAAAATGGCAGGGTCAGTGAGCAGCCATGTGCAGGTGAAGGACTTGAGCGCTGGTCAGTGTTTCTTGGGAAGGTACAGTGACTCTCAAAGGCCCAAAGTTAACAGTAGTCCTGCTGTTGTGCATTCAGTCCTCTAGTGGTCTAGCCTAGGTCAAAACAAGGAATTGATTGAACTAACAATCCTCAGGGTACAGGTGTGCTTTTTCGAGCTGTTGTTGGAATGGCAATTGTTTTCTTCATTTGTACTAGCCTTATAGTACCACGGTACACTGATTTTATCAGATGGTGAATCATTGAGTTTTTAATATACTGCATGATCATTTATGATGCACAAATTATTTTTACTCAGAAATTGCTAGTATATTTTGCAAACAATTGCAAATAATCAGCAAGTAACACACTGAATTAAACATGAAATTATGAAGTATAAAAAAACTGAAATAGTAGTTTCTTGTACTTACTGCTATAATACTTAAAAAAAATAATGTATTACAGTGTAGCCATGTTTTAGTGCAAAAAGTCTGTATAAATAAGCTGATTCATTTGTTAACTGTGAATTTTTAAATATAATACTCCTTCTATCTTAATATGTAAAATGTAATATTATTATCAAGACATTTATGACAATAATATATTAATATTACAATATTATTACAAATAATATTGTAGTGTTATTTGTCAATATTATTGTGTGAAAGTCTGATAATTATTTTATTTTATTTTTATTTTATTTATCATATTAGATAGAAATGCAACGTGATCTTTTTATTTTATTTTATTTTGAGTGTCCAAATACTTTTGTCCATAGTGTGAATAGAAATGCAAAGTGATATATAATTTTATTTTATTTTTTGATTTAATGTGATTTGATTTCATTTCATTGTGGATGTCCACATTGTTTTGGCCATAGTTTCGAATTTTATTTTATTTTATTTTATTTGTAATAATTTCAAATGGTAAAAGTGTTTTTAATGAGAACATTTTTTATGCTATAAAACCACCAATTTGTTAGCTGTAAATTATAAAATACAATATTTAATTTAAAACAATACAGTGAAATTTCATGATGTGATCTGCCAAATGATTAAATATGTTTCATATTTATTATACATTTTAGCTTTGTAATATTATATATTTATATACTTACAAATTCCTGTACATTCTAAAAGTAAAAAGTATACATTCTAATTTACAGTGTTATTATATTTGAAAAATGTATTTTTACAGTACTCACTTAATTTCAGTGAAAAAAAGAAATGTATTTATTTTTAAATAGTTTAATGTTTATTTCATTCATGCACATTATATTTTATAATATTATATATTATACATTACATTTTATAATGTTTATAACATTCTTTTATTGCCTGTTCTGTACTGTTAATGGCCAATTTTGATGAACTTTAAAATACGATGTGTCCTTCTGTCTTACCAGCGGAATTATTATGGTGGTTGTTAGTGTATTTATAATGTACAAAGCAGATTTAGTAGCTGAGTTAACAACCGCAGCAGCCAGTTTCTTACAGTAAATGTTTTTACAAGTGATGTTGATACCACTTTGTAATGGTTTTCTGAATCCTCTTGTTTAAAATCAATCAAACGCTACCAGAATTTCAGCACAGGACCTTTCATTTTAACCCCGTTGTTCATTGTTGTTCTGGGTCAAGCAAACAGAATGAGAATCAGAGACGCTGCAATTAGCCTTAAGCTCCAAACACACAGTATGAAGGACACATCTCTTCCTATTCCGCTGTAGGTCTGTGCCCAGCATTTGCATGATTTAACATTTGGAGATGACAGGAATAAATAGCAGATCTCTCCACCCTGTAATTGCGGCCACAATCACTGGGCACTGGCATTTGCACTTAACCGATGCTCCCTCTTGTTACGGAGATGTGCCTGGCATTAAACACCAAAGCCTGATATGCTCGCAGCTCGCCGGTCACGTTGCAAGACCATCGAGGAGGTCAGGAGGGGGGGAGACGGGATGTGAGGAAAATGAAAATTTCTGCCAATTGACTTTCTCTCACACAGAGAGAGAGCTTTAGACGGTGTGATTTCAACTCCGCTACACTTATTAGGCTACTTCATATATTGGCAATGAGATATTTTTTTCCTCTTTCAGCAAAATAATGGATTGTCTGCTTCCTTAGTCCGGATTAATATGGATATTTCAGTAGCATTTGCGTCTGACTGGACACTTTTCTCTTTCTGTCCTCAAGGCTGTAACAGCAGGAGAGGTTCATTAGTGTGTCCTGGAAAATCTGTTGGGTTTGACATTCATACTTAAAAAAAGTCATTCATGCAAATGGGGTTTTTTGATTTGATTCACCAGTGATTAAATGTGCTTACTTAAGTAATATTAATCATGTTTAACTAGCATAACAAAGCAAGATTTGTGTTTTTAAACTTCATTAAGAATTTTCTGTTTCCAATGGACTGTGTGAAGTGTCGCAGAATGGGTGCAAATCAGTGTTAATTTAGTTTTAATTTAGTTGACGAATAATTTTCATTCACAGACTAAAACGAAATGATAACAAACTAAAATTCTTTTTGAATGACAAAAACGATGAAAAAAAAATCTACTGGCATTTTTGGCAACTAATAAAAACGAGATGAAAATGTTAGGAAGGGACGATTTGGAAAGAGATTCATTCAGAAAAATTAGATGCATACAAACCGGCGGGACACAAGCTAGAATACACTTGCTGCATGTCTTATAAAACGTACAAAAATGTCAAAATGTGGGATAAGTGCAGGCGTATGGATAAATCTGACGAAGCAAGTCAGTCTTGTTTTCTGAGCGCAGACACCGAAGCATATACACACAGAAAGAAATACACACAAAATGAGCTTGAATTGTCCGTTTTGACAAGTATTCAATTAAACACAGCCGATTACATCTTAAATGAACATAAACAGTAGAGAGAAAGTGTATCAGTACATTGCATCCATTGCATTTGGTTTTAAAGGGACAGCAGCCACATTTAGTTGCTATTGTCTGAGTCACTGATGTTAGTCAAGCAATAAAAGAAAGACAGAAAACCACTCACTGCTCTTGACTGAATCACTTACGTAGCCCTAAGATTAATCTAAATTCATTTATAGAAATAAATATGTCTGTGAAGAATATGGTAAACATGTTACCATAAAGAATGCATCATTAGCCTAGAGACCATTGGCATTTCATTGAAAAGAAGACCATGTTCTTTATGAGAAGTGGTTTTGTTTAATTTTAATATTAAGGCATGTTGTGTATCACCACAGTTAAATTGTGTTTATCATGATAAAACCTTAATATCAAACCTATATAATAAGTTTGGACATTTTAGAGAAATGCTTAATAAATGCATTGCACTGTAACTAAACCCTTTACATTTTAGCAGACTAAATTTACTGTGGATTTAGTCGACTAAACTCTTATGATATTTAGTCAACTAAAACTAGGCTAAAACTAAAAACAATTCAGATGACTAAAATATGACTAAAACTAAATCTAAATTTGCTGGTGCAAATTCTGATTGCATATGAATAATCCTCATTGATTTACTATAGCATAATTAATTCTGGTTAAAACGCTCAGGATTTGACAACTTGCTCTCTTACAGTTCTTTAGAGTGAATATGAATTGTCTGTGACATTGGGTGTTGCATTTGAATGACAGGCAGAGGAATTTACTAAATTACATTTTAAAACAGTCATTCATTTAACTTCAGGCTTCAAGTTAACCACCACGGCTGCATTTATTTGATATAGAAAAAACACTGGTAGTGTGAAATATTATTACGATTTAAAATAACTGTTTTCTATTTGAATATCATTTCAAATGTAATTTATTTCTGTGATGCAAAGCTGCATTTTCAGTATCATTACTCCAGTCTTCAGTGTCACGTGATCCTTCAGAAATCATAATAATATGCTGGTTTGCTGATTTGAAAACATTTATTATTCTCAATGTTGAAAACCGTTTTTGCTATTTAACATTTTTGTGAAAATAATGTTATTCAACACTGATAATGATGGAAAATATTTCTTGCTCATCAGCATATTTGAATGATTTCTGAAGCATCGTGTGTCACTGAAGACTGGAGTAATGATGCTGAAAATTCAGCTTTGCATCACAGGAATAAATTAAATTTGGCAATATGGTAAAATAGAAATCAGTTATTTTAAATTGTAATAATTTTTCATAATATTAGTGTTTTTATTGTATTTTCTATCAAATAAATAGAGCCTTGGTGAGAATAAGATACTTTTTTTTAAACATTGAGTCCATATTTTTGAACAGTATTGCAAAACATTTATTGACAAATTTATTAGAATACATTTTCACACAGTTATCTTATTTATCTGGAAATGCCCCATATTTTATGTATCTTCTAGCATGTTTATGGTTATTTATAAGAAAAGAAAAAAAATCCTTTTTATATATATATATAAAGCCAAGGTCACAACACTTTACAATAAGGTGTCATTTGATAGCATTAATTAATGTAATAACATGAACAAACAATGAATGACTGTATTTTTTATTAACTAACATTAATCTTTGTTAACAAAAATACAGCAGTTCACTGTTTGTGCATTAATTAATGTTAACAAACAACTTAGTAAATGCTGAAATTAACATTAAGATTAATAAATGATGTAGAAGTATTGTTCATTCTCAGTTCATGTTAACTAATGTAGTTAAGTAATGTTAACTGATCAACCTTATTGTAAAGTCACTAAATGTGACCTAAATTGCCTACATTTTTCTAAATACATCATCTGAAATCTGAATAAATAAGCTTTCCACTGATGTATGGTTTGTTAGGATAGGACAATATTTGGCCGAGATGCAACTATTTGAAAATCTGGAATCTGAGGGTGCAAACAAAAATCAAAACATTGAGAAAATCGCCTTTAAAGTTTTTCAAAGGAAGTTCTTAGCAATGCATATTACTATCAAAAATTAAGTTTTGATATATTTATGGTAGGAAATTTACTAAATATCTTCATAGAACATGATCTTTACTTAATATCCTAATGATTTTTGGCATAAAAAAAAAATCTACAGGTCCAGGGTCACAAATGTCTTTCATTTTGACTAGTAATTTTTTTACTCAACTGATATATAATATAGCTGATTATTGCGGCATGAAATGTCTGCCACATTGTTTTCTGAACTTCACAATCGTATTTTTATGGAAATGCCCCGTATTTTATGTATTTTCTAGAGTACGAGTCATTTATAGTAAAATAAATGAATCATTTTTAATAAAAATAAATAAAAAAAAAGCTACATTTAGAAAAGGTATGAGTTTATTTGAATTTTTTTTGTGCTCTGTACCCTGTCTTCTGTCTCGATTCAGATTAAGGAACTGAACTCTGCATGACCCTCCTGACCTGACCATCTTTTATTTAGGTTGAAATGGGTAACTTTTATATTTCCCTGTAAAGCGCTATAAAACACGGAAACTCATATGAGCAGACAGATGTCATCTTTGCTTCCGCTACACTGAATCAATCTGGCACCGGTTACATTCCAAGCACATTCTGTCACTTAACATCTGCAGGGCCACTTCAGCTGACGCCACCAGAATGCTTTCGATTTCCACTGCGTTCGTTAAGCAGGTCTGCAACTTTCTGTTATCTAAGCAAGAAATGCTAAATCAGCATCAGCTGTGCATTGTTTCTTGTCGGTATCAGTTCCAGTCTGGCTCGTCATCTCCTTAATTGCCTCTTTGAACATTGATTGACCCAAATGAACATTGTTCGGACGGAGGGGCGCCAATGCCCTTGAGGCAAGACGGAATTGGTTAAACCAAATGGAAATTACTCATGAGAATTGGTTTGCATGTATGAGGCTGAACGAACATACATGCTAATCTTTAAATGAGCTTAGTATGCGAAGTGCACTTCCATTTGCAAGGATACAATTTACTCATGTCATCCAAGATGTTCATGTCTTTCGTTCTTCAGTCGAAATAAAATTAAGGTTTTTTGAGGAAAACATTCCAAGATTTTTCTCCATATAGTGGACTTCAATGGGGATCAGCGGGTTGAAGGTCCAAATTGTAGTTTCAATGCAGCTTCAAAGGGCTCTACATGATCCCAGCCGAGGAATAAGAGTCTTATCTAGCAAAACAACCAGTCATTTTGTAAAAAACATGTATGTACTTTTTAAACCACAAATGCACTAGCTCTGCGTCCATGACGCATTATGTAATAACGTTGAAAATGTAATGTGTGACATAAGCGGAAGTACTAACCGGTGTTTACAAAACAAATGCGCAAAAAAGATCAAGCGCCCTTTACACCAAAAAATCTAAAACGATGTCTGACAATTTTAAAGTTATGAGAAAATGAGATGGAGTTTTTCACCCTACACTACCTTTTTGAAACGTCTATTGTAATTCTTTTTTTTTTAATCACCGATTGTTTCACTAGGCAAAGCAAGTTTATTTATATAGCACATTTCATACAAAATGGTAATTCAATCTGCTGTACATAAGAGGTTTTAAAATAATAATGAAAAAAATAATAAAAATAATCACAACAATAAAAACAAAGAATGTAAGAACATTTAAAATGATTAAAGCATTGATTTAAAATGAATTTAAAATTAATTAAAACACTAGATAAGTCCCTTATTCCCTGGCTGGGATCATGTAGAGCTCTTTGAAGCTGCACTGAAACAGCAATATGGACCTACAACCCGTTGGCACCCTTTGAAGTCCACTATATGGAGAAAAATCCTGAAATGTTTTCCTCAAAAAACTTAATTTCTTTTCGACTGAAGAACGAAAGAAAGGCATGAACATCTTGGATGACATGGGGGTGAGTAAATTATAAGGACATTTTTATTTTGGAAGTGAACTAATCCTTTAAGCAGTTCTAGTTCTAGCAATCATAGAAAAAAAATAATGTGTATGTAATGTAAAATGTGTTAATTTTTTGAACATCATAAGATGTTAAGCATATTTTCAGTTCAGGAGATGGAGCTAAAAATAAAAAGTATCTTGATCTCACCAAGTCTCCATTTATTTGATTAAAATACAATAAAAGCACTAATATTATGAAATATTATTTCAATTTAAAATAACTGTTTTCTATTTTACTATATTGTCAAATTTAATTTATTCCTGTCATGCAAAGCTGAATTTTCAGCATCATTACTCCAGTCTTCAGTAGCACACAATGTTTCAGAAATCATTCAAATATGCTGATGAGCAAAAAAAAAAAAAAAATTATCATTATCAGTGTTGAATACAAGTAAAAGAATCTTTTGTAACATTTACTGTCACTTTTGATAAATTTAATGCATTCTTGTTGCATAAATTGACTGATATATATAGTGATATGCAAGGAAACACTTTTGCAGAGATGGTTTGTATGGATGACGGGATTGGAGCGTCCTAATTCAGCATCTCAGTCTGAAGTAAGTTAGCAAACGGACTGAAATGGCTTTAGACGCTGTCCTGTCTGTTTTAGGATACTGCGGCTTCAGTCGCTCCTGCTTAAAATACCTGAAAGACATCCGCTGAATTCTCAAAGGCGGTGATCTCGGCAGCATCAGGCTTTCGGGCGCTTTGTGGCCATCCGTCAAAGTGGCTGCCAAGATTTAAAGTGTCTGATATTTTCCTTTCATGCCACACAATGACAGATCTCTGTCCTTGTCTGTGAATCCAGCAGAGCAAATGTTGGACTTTGAAATGAGATCTTGATTCGCACAGATTGGCTGTGGCCTCTTGTTATAGCCTTTATGTGCCTTGTTCTGTCAGCGGTTTTAATTATTCCTTTGCGTAAATGGAATGCCAGTTTTGCACCGATGTTCTCATTAGACTCGACGGGGTTGGCGTGCTTTTGAAAAGATAACATTTAGCCGCTTTGTGTTTAGAAAGTGAGAGGCGAGGGAGAATGAGAACGAGAGAAGTCTATCAGCGTGTTGATATTCTGAGGCCGAACCATTGAAGTGAGTCATTTAGCGGAACAGATTCAGACTGCAGCAGAATGTCAGTGTTTTCTGTAAGCGTGTGTGTCCTCGGATGACTAAATAACGCTGTAAGTCACAGTCTTGGGGTCATTCTCAGTGCAGTGTGAGACCTTGAGCACAGTCGGTTGAAATGGCAGTGAAAGCTGTCATTTTTTTTTTAAGCAGTTGCTCTGAATGTCACCTTGCACCTTGACATGCATCTGTTTAGTGCAGATGTGCATGACTTTCATCAGGTTTCCTGTAGCTCAAACAAGGTGATGGGTTTTCTATTTCCATATAATGCATACTGATAAATTGCAGTGTAAGTTATTGCTCTGAATAAAAGCATATCTGCCTAATGCACATGAAATGATTGCTTGATTGACTGACATCATAATGCATGTCTGAAATTGTCTATATATATATACACACACACAGTGGAAATTCAAAGTGCATTACACATGGAAAATGCATAATCCTATGTCAAATAAAATAGGTATGCATGATATGTTTATATATAAATTATATATGAAATATATATATATATATATATATATATATATAATTTAAAATATAATAATCTATCAAAATGTTATTTTAGAGTTATAGATCTAAATATTGAAATATATTATATATATATAGAATATTTTATTAATTTATATATAAAGTGTATAATAGAATTATAGATATATAGATATAAATGTAAAAAAGAATTATTTAAATATATTTTATTAGTGTGTGTGTGTGTGTGAGAGAGAGAGAGAGAGAGAGAATTATGTATTATATGACAATTATAGATTTAATGGCAAAAATGTAAATAGAAATGGTAGATAAATGTAAAAAATATTAGAAATAGAAATTGTAGAAATATATTTTAATATTTTAATAGTTTTAAATTTAAAATTTAAGAAAATCGGTTTATATTTATTTTTATATAGATAGATAAAGATGTTTTATGTAGATTATATTGACAATTAAATGAAAAAATTGTATTATAGAATTATAGATATAAATGTAAAAATATATTTATTTAAATATATTTTATTCATATACATTATATATATATATATATATAATTTTTAAATGATAAATATTTATATTATTACTATTATTATTAATATTTTATTACAATTTTTATTTATTTTATTATTATTATTATTAATTTTATTTATTTAAATTATATTTATTTATTTTATTATTATTTATTATTTTATTATTATTATTTATTACATTTTTATTTTATTTTTTTTATGCCCCATTACCTGACAGATATCACTGAAAAACAAGTCCTGGGGGAGTGTCACAACTCCCTTAGCCAATCAAAATCACTCTGTGCCAATCAGTCATTTGCATGCTCAAGTTGAGGGCAAGTGTGGTTTTGCTGCAGCATTTAATGCATTTGTTAGATACTATATGTATAGATTTATGTGTTCTGTTAGCTACTTTTGTGTTCTCCAGAAACAACTAACACCATACATCTTTTGAATAATATGAGGGTAAATATCTGGATGATAGCGTATTCATTTTTAGGCGACCTGTCTCTTTAAGGATACTTGCACATATATATTAAGGAGGCTCTTGAGAGAAAATGTCAGGCAAATAGAGAGGTCAACATGTCTGAGTCAGATGGAGGTGGATGATTAAGAAGAAAGATGGAGATGATCCAGTGAGCGCAAGGCTAATGTAATAAAGCTGAACAATAATCTCAGACTTCCTGTTTAATCTCCATGGGGGCTGAAGATGCTTTGCAATAATGGAGCGATTATTATATTGTCATTTGGTGCTCAATTAATGTAGTGCAGGGACCTGATTTCAACGAGGGGCTGTGATGATGTGACACGCTTATTGAACACTGTATGCATTCTCATCACTGAAGCATATTGGAAAGTTTTGTTTAATCAAATTTATGTTTGGCCTTCAGATCTTGCTTTGTATCTCTCTTTCTCTCAGCCTGCCCTTTTCACCAGAGCTTTTTTTGAAAGCACGCAGACACGCGCTCATACTGAAGCGATGGCGCTGACAAGATTTGTTCTCTTTCATTAACTTTCACTGCCTAAAGTGTGTTCCATTTGCAAAAGAACTTGAATCATTAATGCATGAGGTATTTTGACAGGAAAGCAGCCTTTCTTTTAGCCGTGTTTGAATTAGAACGTCTGAAACCAAATGTTAAGTGTAAAGAGGGTCAGAGACCGAGCAAAAGACTTTGTGTCAAGGTTTTATTAAGCTGCAACAAAACGATACCAGTCAGTTTTTGCATTGATCAGATTTGTCGGCAATTACCTTTCACATATTCAGTCACATTTTAGTGATTCTAAAAAGCAGATTGTATGTTATGAAAAATGAACTAGCCTTTTACACATTTAACGATTTTTAAAGTGTTAGTTCACCCAAAAATGAAAATTAGCCCATGATTTGCTTACCCTCAAGGCATCCTAGGTATATATTACTTTTTTCTTTCAGACAAATTCAATTAGAGTTACATTTAAAAATTATCCTGGCTCTTCCAAGCTGTCACACCCCTGTGATCTGTCTGTTTTGGTTTCTCCCATCATATTTTGTTGTTGCGTTTAAGTAAATACTCTCCAAACCAGCCACTTTTGACACATTTGTGCGTATGTATTTGATCGTTTGGACATGCACAAAGTGTCATTTGCTTGTCTGTTTTGAAGCACGCAGCATGGGGAACAGCATCTTTTGCATGGCTTATTGTGATTCATTGTTTTATAACACGTCCCGCAATTTAGCAACAGTAAAGACCGATTGTGCTGATTCTGATGTTAAGTTTGGGTTTTAGGGAGGAACGAATGTGCACAGCTGTGAAGGAAAAGAAGTTGAAAGAATCGCTTTACCTCATAACTTCTTTTTTGAGATTCTTGGAAGTCAACATCAAAATTGAACAATAAAAATTGGCTTAATATCAAAGCTACAGTCCTACAGTGTTATCAGGCATTTGATTGTTCAGTTCTGTCCACTAGCATCAGTTAAGCAGGGCTTTAATATTGTGCGCTCTATAGCTCCTCTGCGATCTCTCTACTGAAATGCGAATAACAAAAATGCATCTTAGACAAATGTCCTAACATTATTGCATATAAAAACAGCTGGCGACTCTGGGGAGATATAATTAGCAAGATAATGTGTATACTAAATGTATGTGTATGTCTTATACTCTCGCATTTCACGTGACAAAATGTAATCGCAGCCTCCGCGGTTGAAAAATCGTGGGGTTTTTTTCATATCGCAATATTATCGCAAATGCAATTTATCGTTCAGCCCTATCAAACACCTTATAAAAGTAACTTTTGCATAATAGGTCCTTCACTTAATGTCTTGTGAAGTCAAAAGATACATGTTTGTAAAAAGCAAATCCATCAGTCCAGGTATTTTAACTTTAAATCGTTGCTTCAAGCTAAGAAAATGAGTGTCCTCTAGTGTCCTTTATCCATATTGATTTCACTAGCAGAAAAAAACCTTGTCTAAATTATAGGAGAGAAATATGCACAGATTAAGCACAGTTTACAAGTGGATGGACTGACTTTATGCTGGATTTTTTATGAAAAATTTTGGCCAGATGTGATGGATCTCATTCTGACGGCACCCATTCACTGCAGGGGATTCAACGTGCTACATTTCTCCAAATCTGATCTGATGAAAAAACAAACTCATCTACATCTTGCATGGCCTGAGGGTGAGAAATCTTTCAGCAAATTTTTGCTTTGAGGTGAACCATTCCTTTAAATGTCAAGTTTTTTTACTTAATAAAACAGCCTTGAAGTCTCTGGAGAGAGACTAAAACATTGCAGAAAATTACCTCTGTAAGCCTCATCCTTTCAAGCAGATTTTTATTTGTTGCTATAATGAGGTCAGCAGCTATTAACAACCATCAATGCATCAATGATTGAAGATACTTGTGGATGTTTTTTATCAGCTGTTTGGACTCTCATTCTGACGGCACCCATTCACTTCATCCAACGTGCTACATTTCTCCAAATCTGATCTGATGAAGAAACAAACTCGTATACATCTTGCAATGGCCTGAGGGTGAGAAATCTTTCAGCACATTTTCACTTTGAGGTGAACTATTCTTTTAAATGTTTATGTTTTTGGACTTAATAAAATGGCCTTGAAGTCTCTGGAGAGAGTCTAAAACATTGCAGAAAATTACCTCTGTAAGCCTCATCCTTTCAAGCAGATTTTAATTTGTTGCTGTAATGTGGTCAGCAGCTATTAACAACCATCAATGCATCAATGATTGAAGTTGTGGATGTTTTTTATCAGCTGTTTGGACTCTTATTCTGATGGCACCCATTCACTGCAGGGGATCCATCGTGCTAAATTTCTTCAAATCTGATCTGATAAAGAAACAAACTCATATACATCTCGCATGGCCTGAGGGTGAGAAATCTTTCAGCAAATTTTTGCTCTGAGGTGAACCATTCCTTTAAATGTCAAGTTTTTTGACTTAATAAAACAGCCTTGAAGTCTCTGGAGAGAGACTAAAACATTGCAGAAAATTACCTCTGTAAGCCTCATCCTTTCAAGCAGATTTTAATTTGTTGCTGTAATATGGTCAGTAGCTATTAACAACCATCAATGCATCAATGATTAAAGTTGTGGATGTTTTTTATATCAGATGTTTGGACTCTCATTCTGACGGCACCCATTCACTGCAGGGGATCCATCGTGCTAAATTTCTTCAAATCTGATCTGGTGAAGAAACAAACTCATATACATCTTGCATGGCCTGAGAGTGAGAAATCTTTCAGCAAATTTTCACTTTGAGCTGAACTATTTCTTTAAATGTCAAGTATGTTTTTGGACTTAATAAAACGGCCTTGAAGTCTCTGGGGAGAATCTAAAACATTGCAGAAAATTACCTCTGTAAGCCTCATCCTTTCAAGCTAATTTTAATTTGTTGCTGTAATGTGGTCAGCAGCTATTAACAACCATCATAAATGCATGTGGCGCAGTGCAATCTTGAGGTCCACTAATGCCTTTAAAACAGCCGCCTCATCAGAATCACATCTGCGCTTGTATTCAGGGGTCTCTTTGTGTCGTTTATCTCAGAATAATTTTCTATAATGTGTAATTTTGCAGTGAGATTAAGCCACTGAAGTGTCCACCAGGTCATCGATGTAATTATGGGGATCGCAGCGGCTCGTCAACATACAAATCATCGTTTACTTCTGGTTCTGATAGCTATCTGCCCTCGCCTCAACCTTCTCTCTCTCTCTCTTTCAAACTCTGTCTTGCTTATTCATTCCTAATACGTCTCTGGCCACAGAAGGAAGAAGCAGTTATGCATCGTTCAAAGCAACCCTTGAAGGCAGAGTCTTTAATAGAGTCATTTCCAGCGTTTAGGCATGTACAGTCATTGTGATGGGCTATTTGGGAGTGATTGAGACAGACATGAAGCCGCAGTGGGGGCCACATTTCACTCTGATGAAGAGATTTGGAGAGCCTGTGCGCCTTGCTGTGTTGTTGAATGAACATCGTGTCTCTCTGAATTTTAAAAGGCACAGTGATTGCAGGGATAGACCAAGTTCCTGGGAGGCAGAAGTTGTTTTCCCAGTTCAAGTCATTGTTTATATACAAAATACTTTGTTATTTTTTCAAACCAAATTCCTTTTGTGTCTGGATATCTTTATTTCTTTCATTTTCGAAAAGGCACTATTCAGATGTCTTCAAATGGTGCATTTTATAAATGTTTCACCAGAACTTAAAGGAACTTTAACTCACACAATGTGTCTCATTTCTGTCTCACACAAAAGGGACAAAGACACTGATTGCTACTTATGCAACTGTCTGTTCCATGTCAAAAAGGTAGGTCACTCCAAGCAAAAGGATAACTCATATTCAATAAATGACACTCATTTCTTTTGGAAGGATGAATATTTCCCATTTATAAGTTTTTTTTATAGCGAGGTCATGTAGTAAACGTCAGGTTGAAAAAGTAGGCTATTGTTTATTGGGCTCGCAGTAAAGAAAAGCATTTGTTTTATTATTGAGGATACAGTTTTCTGTGAAGAGTCCAATAAATCAAAGACTGAAATAGAGTGATTTTATGCTTCCCATATTTAGTACATAATCAGGTAGCGATGAATCTGTCCAAAACAAAGCTGCGATGTACAACCTCATTTTCTATTTATATTAAATTTGTCTAAATGTGTATTAATTGTTTCTCTTTCTAAGTTTTCGGGCTGTTTTTTGTTTCCATTCATCCTCAGTAATTTAATCTTAACTAACTTTCATCTCTTCTGGCTGGAGGGGAGAGTTTTGAGTCTTAAATATGAAGATCCTGATCTCTAAATAATAATATTTGAAGAAATGTTTTTAAGATATTGGGAAAATATATAATTCCTGTATAAATGATATGTGTAATATGCACCCGTTTGGGGCCGGTAAGATTTTGTATGCTTTTAAAAGCTCACCAAGACTGCATTTATGTGATTAAAAAATACAGTAAAATCACCATATTATGAAAAGTTTACATACACCTTGTAGAATCAGCATAATTTTACCAAAATAAGACCCCAAATCTTATTATTTTCTCTTGTGAACTACAGGTGCATCTCAATAAATTAGAACGTCTTGGAAAAGTTCATTTATTTCAGTAATTCAACTCAAATTGTGAAACTTGTGTATTAAATAAATTCAGTGCACACAGACTGAAGTAGTTTAAGTCTTTGGTTCTTTTTATTGTGATGATTTTGGCTCATATTTAACAAAAATGCACCAATTCACTCAATCAACACTCAACAAATTAGAATACTTCATAAGACCAATTAAAAAAAAAAAAACATTTTAGTGAATTGTTGGCCTTCTGGAAAGTATGTTCATTTACTGTATATGTACTCAATACTTGGCAGGGGCTCCTTTTGCTTTAATTACTGCCTCAATTCGGTGTGGCATGGAGGTGATCAGTCTGTGGCACAGCTGAGGTGGTATGGAAGCCCAGGTTTTTTTGACAGTGGCCTTCAGCTCATCTGTATTTTTTGGTCTCTTGTTTCTCATTTTCCTCTTGACAATAGCCCATGAACTCTCTATGGGGTTCAGGTCTGGTGAGTTTGCTGGCCAGTCAAGCACACCAACACCATGGTCATTTAACCAACTTTTGTTGGTTAAATGTGGGCAGGTCCCAAAACCTGCTGGAAAATGAAATCAGCATCTTTAAAAAGCTGGTCAGCAGAAGGAAGCATGAAGTGCTCTAAAATTCCTTGCAGTGACTTTGGTTTTTAAAAAACACAGTGGACCAACACCAGCAGATGACATTGCACCCCAAATCATCACAGACTGTGGAAACTTAACACTGGACTTGAGCTATGAGCTTCTCCACCCTTCCTCCAGACTCTAGGACCTTGCTCTCATCTGAAAAGAGGACTTTAGAGCACTGGGCAACAGTCCAATTCTTCTTCTCCTTAGCCCAGGTAAGATGCCTCTGACATTGTCTGTGGTTCAGGAGTGGCTTAACAAGAGGAATACGACAACTGTAGCCAAATTCATCTGTGTGTGATGGCTCTTGATGCCTTGACCCCAGCCTCAGTCCATTTCTTGTGAAGTTCACCCAAATTCATGAATCGATTTGCTTGACAAGCCTCTCAAGGCTGCGGTTCTCTCGGTTGGTTGTGCATCTTTTTCCTTCCACTCAACTTTCTGTGAACAGCCAGCATCTTTGGCAATGAATGTTTGTGGCTTACCCTCCAATGATTGTCTTCTGGACAACTGTCAGATCAGCAGTCTTCCCCATGATTGTGTAGCCTAGTGAACCAAACTGAGAGACCATTTTGAAGGCTCAGGAAAACGTTGCAGGTGTTTTGAGTTGATTAGCTGATGTATGTCACCATATTCTAATTTGTTGAGATGAATTGTTGGGTTTTTCTTAAATGTGAGCCAAAATCATCACAATTAAAAGAACCAAAGATATAGACTACTTTAGTCTGTGTGCACTGAATTGATTTAATACACAGGTTTTACAATTTGAGTTGAATTACTGAAATAAATGAATTTTTCCATGACATTTTAATTTGCTGAGATGTACCTGTATATGTTAATGTCTTTTATGTGAAATATCTTAGTCAGGTCAGTACTAAATAAAAAATAACATGCATTCTGTACAATCCCTCTCATATTTTTTAAATAATTAACATTTTGCAGATTCTACAAGGTGTATGGAAACTCTTGACTTCAGCTGTATTATTACAGTTTAAAACAACTTTTTCTTTTTTATATATATTTTCAAAATTTAATTTATAATTTAATAAAAAAATAAAAAAAAAAAGTTCCATAAGAAATAATTGCAATATTCAGTTAATTCTTTACTCAGTCCTGAGAATGTGCAGAGCATAGGATAAAATATGCTTAAATTTTAGTTAACTTTAATCAACCTTTTATTTTAATGCTTTAAAAGCAAGTTTTTGTATGTGGTAAAGAACACGCTTGCCCTAATAAAGAAAAACTGCCTACGGAAAGACTCACAAGCACTTGGGGCTTCATTTATATAATGAATATAAATGATAAATTATGTGTGAACATGAAGCATAAGCTTTAAAGCCCATATAGGTCATTATATAGTCCGCATATTAGTACTTTAGACATTGTGTTCATGTTTCACACTTGCGGTACGTAATAAAAAGGGGCTGTGATGTCAAATACAGGAGGAATTACCTTACCCTTGAGCTGTAATGGAAAAGTGAAATACACCACATAAAGCCCTGAGCTCGACACAATGGCCTAGCATTCATCACAGTAAAAGTCCCTGGATGCTTTTGCCCTTTTAAGATGGTTTGTTTCAGATTGAAGCTGCATACACAATAGCTGGAGGTCAATGTGTAAAAGAGAACATGATAAAGGAGAAGTGATAACGTGACAGTGTATTTTCAATTTTTTTGCTGCTTCATGATTTTTTTTACACTACTATCCTCCCCATTCTCTTGGGTAATGAGGGTTGAGTTAATAACAAAAGAAGCTATTTCCACAAACCGCCTGTTCTGCCATCCCTCCAGAGGAGGCTAATACGCCGGAAAAGCCAAGATCAAAAACTGACACAGGTAATCATAGATCATTATAGCTTTGCGCTTCAGTGACCTCTCGGTGCTATAGAGCATCACATAGATGTCCCGCTCTCTGATCATCCACACCTCATCAAAGTGTAGCCCTATATGGGCCCCTACAGACTTTGGCCCCATGGTGTCCAATTGTGGTTGGTGCCTTCTTTCTTTGTGGTTACAACTTTAATTTGTGCTCCACGGAGCAGGAAAACTTTACAGTGCCAGTGCTAGTGTCAGCGGTTGCTTTTATCTCCAGATGGAATATCTTTGGCTGAACAATGTGTTTACTTTTTTAAAGACATATATTAATGATGCATTAGGGTCAATCCTACAGTTTGGCTTCTGCATGAAACAATATTGCATATTTTACATAAAATGTTAATCAACTTTTCCATGCACGGATGTACCCCCTTAATACAAATGCATAATGATTAGTACTAGGGCTGTCAAACGATTTATCGCAATTAATCACATCCAGAATAAAAGTTTATGTTTACACACTATATGTGTGTGTTTACTTTGTATATTTATTATGTACATATACACATACACATACATCTATATATTAAAACTAAATATTTATATGTTTATATATTTATACCTGTATACAATTTAGATTATAAATAAATATTTTAAATATAAATCTAAAACATTTTTTCCTTAATATATACATGCATGTGTGTGTATTTATATATACATAATAAATAAACACAGTACACAAATATATAGTATGTAAACATAAACGTTTGACAGCACTAATTAGTACCCCGAGAATAATTTTCAAAACAGTTAAAGCAATTGACAGATAATTTTTCATGTCCCCAATCTCAACTTTATTGTAGAAATTTAACCAGTATGCTCTCTCAAAAAACTTTTAATAGCTCCAAAAACATAGTTAAGCTTTAAAGGACCTTAAGATGAAAATTTGCTGAATATTTACTCATCCTCAGGCCATCCAAGATGCACATGAGTTTGTTTCTTCTCAGGAACAAATTTGGAGAAATTTGATGGATCCTCTGCAGTGAATGGGTGCCGTCAAAATAGTCTAAACAGCTGATAAAAACATCCACAAGTAATCCACATGACTACAGTTTATCAATCAATGTCTTGTTTAGTGCAAAACGACTCTTCTGCGATCACTTCTGTGTCAAAGACTGACCCGGAAGAGAATAAATAGTTGAATGAACTAGTTATCTTTGTGTTCTTTGAGCACAAGAAAAGTATTTTCATTGCTTTATGACATTACAGTTAAACCTGCTTAATCCAAAATCCACCCAGGTGTACCATGGTATTCTATGAAGTACCTTTGAGTACCATATAAACACAGTGGTTTGACCAAGCACATCCCACATAGAGAGTTATTCGCAGGAAGGCAGATAGGGATGTCAGTCTATTAAAACAGTTCAAGTTTAACGCATTAACATGATTCGATTACAGTTTTTCCCTTTAACTATATATTTTTTTTCTTTCCAAATGCAGAGCATTCATTTTCTGAATAATATTTTCTTTTCCTCATAGCCTACAGCTGTTCACCACAGGTCTTCTCATTAAGGTGTTTCACACATAGGTAACATGTCAGATTCGTTGAACTTTAATAAGGATTAATATTCTACCATACAACAAGAAGTGTGTGTTTGTGCCTCATGAAAAATAATATTCTTTTTAAAATAAGTGTGCAAACCAAGTACAAAAGCAGGGTCAGAAATTAACTTTTACATTAAAGGGCAATATTTGCCCAGTGGAATTTAGTAATTTTGTAATTGTTAATTTTTATAATCGCATTGTTATATGTTGTCTTTAATGTCAAATACTTCAATTTATCCTATACTTTATTTTAAACTGTGGTCAATAACAACAGGACTGTTTAAAATTGTATTTGAATTATACAGGAGGACTTCATAGAGTTGCCATATTATGACAAAAAAAAAATATTGTAGGCTTAATAATTATTAATATTGATATAGAAAGCAATACAAAACATTTTTGTTTTGTTTTGGGCATGTCACATTCTGGCTTCATAGACAAACAAGTCGTTTGCAAAAACATCATAATCACTGAAGCTACGAAATTAATATTTTATTTACATCGAATCTGCTCTGTGTTATTTATGATGAGGGAATTTGCAAGCAGTGTTGCCAAGTCTGCGGTTTTCCCGCAGAATTGGGCCACTTTCATACTGTTGCCGCGGCTTGTTTCTCATGTCCGCGGGTTGAAGCAACCCCAATAACGTAATATTTAGCCCCTGGAATGCTGATTTTTTTTTTTTTTTATCGGGGGACCCCCCTCAAAATGCGATTTGGCTATTGTGGGCTAGTTTTGAGTAGCAATCTGTTTGCGAGCATGCGCACTAATCAACAGCTCCAGCGTTTTCTGACTAATCTAAGCACATTTGCTTCCTAAATTCAACAGAAACGCATTTGATGCTGTGTAAGATAATCTAAATGTAATACTGCGAATTGACACTTTTCACACATTCGTTTTCACATTTAATTTGAATCATGATAGCCATAATAAGCAACGTTGTTTAATTGTGGAGGGGCAGTTTTTGCCTTTGTCTTGAATTTATGGGGCATTTTTGTTCATTTTGGTGGCATTTTTGCCACAAACGCTTGTTAATTTCTGACCTTGTACAAAAGTAACATAACTGAATGCAACCAACTGAAACCTACAGTAACTGATTTGTTATTCTTAAAGGGGTAGTTCACCTGATTTTAATAATAATAATAATAGAGTTTTATTATTTTACCAGGAGACCTCCCTCAAAACGCAATTGGGCTACTTTTGGGCTAGTTTTGAGCAGCAACTGGGTGGGTTTTGAAAACCTGGTAACCTAGAATTGAAATTGTTAAATTTTGTCATTTGTGCTTTTTTGCTTATATATAATGCAAATTACCAAAATGGCAGAATTTTCATTTTTCACGTAAAGTGCATTTCATTACTTTGCACTTCTATCTATCTATCTATCTATATATATATACACACTACTAGTCAGAAGTTTGGACACACCCTCTCAAGGCATTTATTTGATCAAAAATACAGAAAAAAAAAAATGTAATATTGCAAAATGTTATTACAATATAAAAATAATGTTTTTCATTTTAATATACTTTACAATATAATTTATTCCTGTGATGCAAAGCTGAATTTTCATTAGCTGTTACTCCAGTCTTAAGTGTCACGTGATCCTTCAGAAATCAGTCTAATATACTGATTTATTATTAGAATTATCAATGTTGGAAACAGCTGTGCTGACAAATATTTTTTTGCAACCTGTGATTCTTTTTTCAGGATTCTTTGATGAAGAACAAGTTAAAAAGAACAGCATTTAATCAAAATATTAATATTTTCTAACAATGTAAATCTATGCTATCACTTTTTATTAATTGAACACATCCTTGGTGAATAAAAGTATTCATTTCTTGCAAAAGAAAAGAAAGAATAAAAATGTACTCACCCCAAACTTTTGAACAGTAGTGTATATTGTTAGAAAACATTTCTGTTTTAAATAAATGCTGTTCTTTTTTAACCTTTTATTGATCAAAAAATCCTGAAAAAAAGTATCACAGGTTCCAAAAAAAATATTAAGCAGCACAACTGATTTCTGAAGGATTATGTGACAGTGAAGACTATAGTAATGATTCTGGAAATTCAACTTTAATTACAGATATAAATTAAATTTTACTGCATATTAATATAAAAAAACACATTTACATCGTAATAATATTTCCATATATTATAATATAATAATGTTTTCCCAAGTGAAAACAGCCTTGATAAGCATAAGAAACTTCTTTAAAAAACATTAAATGAAAGGGCGTGTCCAAACTTTTGACTGGTAGTGTATTATATATATATATATATATATATATATATATGCAAATGTCCAAAAAATAAAAAAAAATAATAATTAGCTACTTATGTTACACATGCATGTCTCCCCTGTCCTCACTGAGTTTATCGTGCAGTTGCATTGTTGAATTGTTGAATTGTTCTGACTCGATTTACATCTGCATGATATCTTTAGCAGCATCCTGTGTGTCAAAACGCATTGATAAAATGAGTGATATAATGCATTAGCTGGCCGTACGCGCTTGGAGTGAGGCAGGACCTGGGGGAGGAGACATGTGTATCACGCTTTCGCTCATGCTTCTGTGTTTCGCCTACCAATTCCACCTCATCATGCACATTGTTCCTGCGAACTGAACGAGCGCACTGACACTACGCTCATCCAGCATCCCTCCAGCACACCTTCTTCCTTCATCCACCGTGGATCTGCTCGCGTTCGGAGAGAACTGGAGAGCCGGACACAATAAACAACCGTAGCTTTGCGCGGCTCATTATTCAATTCGTCAGACTTCATGGGACGTGCTTTTAACGCGAAACGGTTTAAAGACCTGCTCGTCGACATACTAGGCTATCTGTTTATGGAGACAATGTTTTAAAACAAACGCTGGCGTGTGCGCTTCGCTTTAAATGAGCTCAGATTGGAGAGCCACTGGGAACCCAAGCAAGGAACTAACTTGAACTACGAAAGTAAGTGCTTCGCTTTATTTGTATCGACTGCTTTACTTGCTTCGTGGTTGTTTTGTAGACATGTCAAGATTATTACAATGCATGACGCGATTTTGACATCTATATCCAGATGTTTTAATACTATGAGTCTCGTGTCTTTGCATAACATTCCCATATTTGTCTGCTTCAGATTAAAGTACTATAGAAACCTAGTATTTGTCTTTAAACTGTGTAAGTAAATATCAAGTACATACTGTACCTCACTACAAACGCGTGTTGTAATTGTTTTTTTGTTTTGTTTTTTATAGAAAACGTGGTCATATGTACATTTATTTGTTGTGGTAATCTAATGTACTTATTTATTATACCTTTCCACCACTCTAATTTAATTTTAAGTATCCTAATTAATAAATATAACTGAAAATGAAACATTTTAATCGAGTTAGCAAATAAAGTTTGGAAGCAAATATAGAACAAATAGATTTAGCATGCTAACAAATAAAACATAACATTGTTTGTGGCAAATATCCCATTTTTATGGGTCTAGAAGTAGTATTTGAAAGGTATTTTAACATACAGGTAACAAATTGTGGCTAAATGTTAGCCTGTATGTGACCCTGGACCAAAAAACCAGTCATAAGGGTCAATTTTTGAAAACTGAGATCTGAATACATAAACTTTCCATTGATGTATTGTTTGTTAGAATAGACAATATTTGGCTGAGATGCAACTATTTGAAAATATGGAATCTGAGGGTGCAAAAAATTCGAAATATTGAGAAAATCGCCTTTAAAGTTGTCCAAGTGAAGTTCTAGCAATGCATATTACTAATAAAAAAATAAGTTTTGACACATTTACAGTAGGAAATTTACAAAATATCTTCGTGGAACATGATCTTTACTTAATATCCTAATGATTTTTGGCATAAAAGAAAAATAAATCATTTTGACCCATACAATGTATTTTTAGCTATTGCTTACAAATATTCCCCAGCGACTTATGACTGGTTTTGTGGTCCAGGGTCACATATCAAATTGAACGCAAGAACCTGCTGACTCTGAGACCAGTTCTGTCCTCTGACATTGATTAATATGATCTTAAACCATAATCAATCTGGCTTAAAATGTGACTTTCTTACACCTAAATTGTTTTTAACCCTGTAAATGTTTATACACATTGTCACCTCAGGAAGGTAGCGATCATGTATGGTAGTGATTTCACCCGTGTAGCTTATTTTTGATTGGCTGAACTGTTAACTGACTAACTAGCCATTAGTGAATCAATTTATTTCAATGGCACTTCCTTTCCACCACAGCTGGCGGAGGATCCCATCTTAGCTCATGGGTGCTCAGTTATGCTGCCAGCTTTCTTTTTTTTTTTACAGCTTGGAAATTACATCATGGCAACACTTATTGGCTGATGATGACATTAGGAGAAAATGCGCAGTCGCAAAACCTTCACTAATGACTATCCTGAACTGTAACGTTCAAGTTAGCAGTGCAAATTATGTCAATTTGACATCTTTTTTAGAGCCGCCTAAAACGATCAGGCACTGATCTACTATCTACCAACTAATGTAACTGCATATTTGCAATTTTTTCAGTATAAATAACTTTTTTGTTGTCAGAATACACAGATATTTTTGAATAACTGTTAATGGGGAAAGATGTTGTAGAAGGCGTTATAATGGGTCCAGTTTCCCCTAGTATTATCCATCCCGTTATACATTACATTTCAATTGTATGTGACCCTGGACCACAAAACCAGTCTTAAGTCACTGGGGTATATTTGTAGCAATAGCCAAAAATACATTGTATAGGTCAAAATGATTGATTTTTCTTTTATGCCAAAAATTATTAGGCTCCATGAAGATATTTTGTTAATTTCCTACCCTAAATATATCAAAACTTAACTTTTGATTATGCATTGCGAAGAACTTCATTTGGACATCTTTAAAGGTGATTTTCTCAATATTTTATTTTTATTTTTTTTTTTTTGCACCATCAGATTCCAGATTTTCAAATAGTTGTATCTCGGCCAAATATTGTTCTATAACAGACCATACATCAATGGAAAGCTTATTTATTCAACTTTCAGATGATGTATAAATCTCAGTATCAAAAAATTGACACTTATGACTGGTTTTATGGTCCAGGGTCACATGTGAATTATATAAAGTGCTTATTTATTCGTTGTGGTTAAAAGATCTCACTTAAACTGCATATTTATTACGTTTTGCTTTACCAGTATGCAAGACTGTTGTTTACCCATTTCCCTACATGTGGTTTACAGCTGTCTTTTTCGAAAAAATGCCAAGGCTTTTGCTGTCCGAATTACATGCATGCCTAAATAATTGACATGCATGAATGATTAATTCAGACATAAACCTGAGCATGGTTTTCATGGGAGTACAGGAGCTGGCCGTTTGTCGCTCTCGCTTCTAGAAGGCTATTGAATAAATCATCGTTCTAGAACTGACGGGAAGCGAGCCTCGGGCACTGTGAGCTCATCACGCCCTGTTATTCATATTAATGTTTTAAAAAAGGCAAAGTCTCACCAGACCCACAGGCGAATGTAGTATTTTTTTTTCTAGCCGGTACAGTGGCATATGTTCGGATGGTTCAGGGAACATTATTTCAAAGGTGAACAACATCCAGCCACTACAAGGTCTATCCCTGAATCATTTGTGAGGTGTATAAGGATGCTTAGATGTTTTTTTTGGTGCATGGGAAAGCTTATATATAGGATTTCTGACTTTAAAGCTCAAATGTTAGCATTATTGACATACAAATATACATAAATGTACACATAGCTAACCTACGGAAAGAATTAATCTGATATGTCCAAGCATATACACTACCAGTCAAAAGTTTGGACACACCCTCTCATTTAATATTTTTTTAAAGAAGTCTCTTATGCTCATCAAGGCTGCGTTTATTTGATCAAAAATACAGAAACAAAAAATATGTAATATTGCAAAATGTTATTACAATATAAAATAACGTTTTTTATTTTAATATACTTTACAATATAATTTATTCCTGTGATGCAAAGCTGAATTTTCATCAGCTGCAACTCCAGTCTTAAATGTCTCGTGATCCTTATTTTAATATGCTGATTTATTATTAGAATTATCAATGTTGGAAACAGTTGTGCTGCCAAATATTTTTTTGCAACCTGTGATTCGTTTTTCAGGATTCTTTGATGAATAACAAGTTGAAAAGAACAGCTTTTATTTAAAATATAAATCTTTTCTAACAATCTATGCTATCACTTTTTATTAATTAAACACATCCTTGGTGAATAAAAGTATTCATTTCTTTCAAAAAAAGAAAGAATAAAAATTTACTGACCCCAAACTTTTGAACAGTAGTGCATATTGTTAGAAAAGCTTTCTATTTTAAATAAACGCTGTTCTTTTTTAACCTTTTATTGATCAATAAAAACCTGAAAAAAGTATCACAGGTTCCAAAAAAAATATGAAGCAGCGCAACTGTTTCCAGCACTGATAATAACATTGAAGACTGGAGTAATGATTCTAGAAATTCAACTTTAATTACAGATATAAATTAAATTTTAATGAATATTAATATAGAAAAACGTTGATTTACATCAAAATAATATTTCACAATATTAAATGTTTTTCCGTATTTTTGATCAAGTGAAAACAGCCTTGATGAGCATAAGAAACTTCTTTACAAAACATTAAATGAGAGGGTGTGTCCAAACTTTTGACTGGTAGTGTATATCAGGAGGCGGGGAAATATTGGATTAGAAAAAAATAAAACGGCGTCAAAATTACATGATTAAAAAGTGTATAAATCACTCGTTTTTCTAAAGAAACATTGTCCAACAGCGACACCAGCAGGTAAATTTACAGCGGCAGCCCACATCTCTCTCGCCTCCCCTAAACCCATTAAGTTTTAACATACTGTTTAAAAGTTTGGTGGGGGGTAATTGAGAATGAATGGGGGAAACTCATGTGAGAGGAGGCAGTGCCTCTTGTGTTTGTGCGTGTTCTGGGTTCACGAATCAGTCTGAATTAATAATGTAATGGTGTTAATGGGAAGACTAATGAAAACAACTAACAACTTAGATATAACCACGTTGTATGTCAAAATGATATTTAGAATGGCACAGTGTCTGTATCTGTGCCCAATATTTACCGAGTTTTGATGACTAATGATCCGAAAAAAAAAAAATGGTTAAAAGTTCATTTAAAAAAAAGAGCTAAACATAAGTTATTGTTTCAATTGTTACTGCCTTGAGTTATAATTTTGGAATAAATGTAATAGGCTTAAAAACACCAACTTGATCAGATTCATACTTGGCTTTAATAAATAGAACATTGATTACATTAACTATATATATATATATATATATAAAAATTTTTAAGTGTAAGTAATCTTTTTTTAACCCCTTAATCGTCACCCGTCCCCTCTGTGGGACGCCTAAGTTTACTTCTTAATTTAATCAGACAAACTATATATCATTGGAAAGGTCTAAGGCTCCTTCTGTGTTACAAATTATGTAGGAAAAGTGATAGATTAATTTATGACAAGAGTGCACTTCAAAATCTACTTCATAACAGGAGTTCTGACCTTTGTGACAATGCATATAGACTTTTTTTGAAGCAGTATTTTAAGGATTTTTTAAAATTCTGTCATCATTTGCTCACCCTCGTGACATACAAATGATACAGGTTTGGAGCAACACAAAAATTAGTAAATTATGATACAATTTTTTATTTTGATCTATGCCTTTAATGCAAACCCTTCATGAGGTTTTTATACCACATATTAACATAAATAACTTCACACTTTCTTACTGAACATAAATTAACTCTTGTAGATGATCCTGATCTCTTAAAATTCACTAATTCAAGTCCCTTTCCAGTTTTTCCTTTTTAAGCGCAATGATGCACAGCACTGTGATTGTATATAGCACTTCGGAGACAATCACATGCTGTAACAAGGACTTGCATCATACAGCAGAGATTGGATCCGCAATACAATGAGGTGCATAAATGCATATTTGCATTGAAGTAAATTACATAACTCAGCCAAAGTTGCACTCAGAAAGCAGGGTAATGGATTTTCTCAGGGATAGCTGTGATACTTTGCCCCTTTCCCCACATATAACCATCAGCACTGGAGATATCGGCTCAAGCAGCGTAGCGTTTGTTTCCCTCTGCATCGCGGCTCACGTTGGTGTTGTTTTTTGCCTGTGTCAATGTCGACTCGGGGTGATACGCGCTGCCCATTTCCTCTGGCGTGCATGGAGTGTCTCACTTATGGTGATCCATTATGATGGAGCCCAAACCGCCAGGCAGCTGTGAACTTAAGTGAAACATGGTTACACTCTTAGTGTGAACTGTGGTTAGGAAGAGCAGAGGGACTGTTGTTTCATGAGGTGGAAGATTCAAAATTCAAGTCGTTATTTTCTCTAATCTGATCATGCTAGCAGTAAAATTCGTTCGTACAAATTTGTTTATCCTTATTTAGTAATACATTCAAAATTGCATCCATGCATCTGCCATAAATTGCTATATTGAACTTATCAAAGAAATAATAAGCAATATATGTTTATATCCCATCGTAGTGCCAGTTAATTACCATTTGTATGGAGACAAGCGTCATTCTTTAAGGTAATGATTGCGCCTCGGGCTAAAAGAGAGCCGTAGAGCTTCATAAATGTAATGGATTGCTTTCCGGCTCTATAGATTAATGAGGAAATGGTAAGGCCTGGTTCAGGTCCCCTTAAGCGCTCTTTTGTTCATTTGAGATGAAATGGAGACACAGAATGTAACCCAAGGCTGTAATTAAACTCAAAATGAAACAGGACACATGGTTTTCCCAAAGGATGGCCCCTTTCCCAAGGGGAACCCAAGACTCAAACTTTTTCAAATGGGTCTTAGAAGAGGGGCAGATCTGTGAAGAAAAAAAAAACATGAATAGTTGACCCAAAAATTTAAATATTGTCATTATTTGCTCACTGTAATGTCATTCCAAACTTGTAGGACTTACTTTCTTCTGCTGACCACAAAAGAAGATATTTTGAAGAACCACTGACTTCCATTATATGCAGTGGTGGAAATGGCCAAAATTCAGTGGGGGGACTCGGGGACATTTTCAATGGCCTTTCAAAAACCCTTTATAATCTATAATAACATTTATTAACAACTTATTTCAGATTTTTTTAAAACCTTCTTGTATATTAAGACAGGCACATGCAATTCTGGCCAAATTAAAGATAAGTTGTGTGTGAATTTGCATGTGAGCATCATTAATGACCCCTGTGTTTCATAAAAAATGTCTCTAAAAAAAATTCTCTAATTGGCCTGTTTAGCTAAGACCTCAAAACACTTCTCATTTACTGCTACAGTATTGCATGATTTGTAGATTAAATTTAATAGTTTACACTTTGCAAAAACATTTGCTTCTAGGTTTTAAAGGTAACATTACATTCACCTTACACCTTTGTAATGCCATTTTTCTAACTTTATTACATGCATGTCATTTTTTGTGCCAAAGAAAATATATAGATTTATAAGCTTTTTACAAATGTACTTTAAAATCAAAAATTTTAATTAAACAATAAATTCAATTAAAATAATAAGATACAACCAGGCTGAATAAGTTACCAATCAAATGATATCAGTATCAACAATGCATCTTTTCATGGCACAGAAGAGCTAAAATGTGACATTATGAAATATTTACAGAATTTTTGACAAGACTCAGAGGTGGAATTAATGCATTTCATAATAACAATGTTATGGGATTGTTTAAAATATAAAGATTTGAAAAATTAAACGTCTGTAGGTGGTAGTAAGTCAAAATCTTTGTGACTGAATAATTCATTAAATCAATTCGTTCAAAAGCGCAGTTCTATTCACTCAGCTGTGGCTTTATTTGGAACTATTTTAGTTGACAATATAGAGCACAATCAGACAACAGTGTTCCTAAAATGTAAGTCACTTAATATTAACTTTTGTATAAAATCAAAAATGTATAAAATTTTTATAAATTCAATTTCACATTTGCAAACTTCCTTTATAATCATTAAAAAGCCGTCTAAAAAGTCTTAGTTTATCACGATCTCACAAACTTGCATTTTAATGAATAAAGCTCTCTACACTGCACACTCAATCTATTATTATCATCATCTCTACACTTTGTTATGATGAATGGCAAAAACTGCAGTCTGCTTTCACAAACTGTGCTTTGAGGAGCAGGATGTGCATCGATAGAGAAGCATTTCTATTGGCTGCAGTCTATTATGGCAAAAGATGGCATTGTGCAGCGAACCATAGACACAAATATCCAATTTTTAGCTTTTATTTCATTGTATGCAGAACTAGGATTGCTTTCGTAGTCTTTTGAATAGGTAATTATAAAAATCACTTTAATTTTTAAAAAAGCCTAACCAGTTGGAAGTGAAATGCCTTCCCCCCGTGAAATTCACTCCCCAAACCCGTCCCCCCCATTTCCAGCCCTGATTTTATGTCCATACATTGGCAATCAATGAGAATCAAAACTGTTCTGGAAAGATGTAAGGGTGAGTAAATGATGAGACAATTTTTGTTTTTGGTTGAACTTTCTCTTTAAAGATTCCTCTTTCTTCTCGTTTATTGAAAGACGCATGAGACGATACCTATGAAACGATGATGTCCAAGCTCTTACCTGCTCTAATGGCACCAGTGAACCAAAAGCCTTGGAAATGCAGGTCTATTTTTGGCCCATGTCGGATGGCTCTCTGCTTTCCACTCGCCTGTGTGTATCTGTTGTTCTGCACAGAGAATAGACAGCTGCCAGACACAGGCAAATGATTTTATCGCTTGAGATGAAGATGCCCTCCGTTGCTGATAAAAGGGCTTTTGTAAATACACAAGTGCATAATGAGAGGCCATCTAATTCTGACAGCCTACAAGATGGAAATTTCTCCCTCCTGCTTTTTCACAGGTCTTCCAAGTCTTGTCATATTGTGTATGCATAGTATGTTATTTAGATTTTTGCTCTGTGTAGACGTTTTGAAATATTATTAGTTTAAAATAACTTGTCTATTTTAATATACTTTAAAATGTCATTTATTTCTGTGGTGCAAAGCTGAATTTTTAGCAACAAAGGTTCAGAAATCATTCTAGCATGCTCAAGAAACATTTTTTATTATTATTAATGTTGAAAACTGTTTTTTTTTTTTTCAGAACACCACAGATATGCATATAGACTTTTTTTAAGCAGTATTTTAAGGATTTTTTTAAAATGCTGTCATCATTTGACATACTTTCTTCTGTGGAACATGAAAGATTTTGGGGGAAAAAAACAGGTCTAGTTTTGGACCCCATTGACTTTCATTGTATGGACAGTGGACAAAAACATTTCTTCTTGTTCTCATGAAGAAAATGATACAGGTTTGGAGCAACACAAAAATGAGTAAATTATGGTCATTTTTTTCATCTGTGCCTTTAATGCAAACCCTTTGTGTGGTTTTTATACCACATATTAACATAAAGAACTTCACACTTTCTCACTGAACATAAATGAACTCTTGTAGATGATCCTGATCTCTTAAAATTCACTAATTCAAGTCCCTTTCCAATTGTTCCTTAGTAAGCACAGTGATGTACAGCACTATGATTGTATGTAGCACTTGGTAGGATTTTTTATTTACTTTAAAAAATAATTTATTTCTGTGGTGCAAAGCTGAATTTTTAGCATCAAAGCTTCAGAAATCATTCAAGCATGCTCACAAAACATTTATTATTATTATAAATGTTGTTGTTTTTTAAACCATAATGCATTTCTTTCAGGTTTCTTTGATGAATAGACAGTTCAAAAAACAGTATTTATTTGAAATAGAAGTTGCTTGTAATTTATAAATGTATTTAGTGTTTCTTAAGATGTGTTTTCACTGAATTCTTAAAAAAAATTGACCTTAGACTTTTGAACAGTGATTTATATATATATATATATATATATATATATATATATATATACAGTTTAAGACAAAAATATTAGCCCCCTGAGAAATTGTACTTTTTTTTTAGAATATTTCCCAAGTGATGTTTAACAGAGCAAGAGAATGTTTTCACATTATTTCCTATTATTTTTTTCTTCTAGAGAAAGTCTGAGTTCTTATAGTTGCTTCAATAAAACAATTAAAAAAAAATGCTAAGGTCAATATTATTAGCCCCCTTAAGAAATTAGTTTGATTAGCTATAGAACAAACCACTGTTGTCCAATGACTTGCCAAATTAACCTAATTAGCCTGATTAACCTAATTAACCAAGTTAAGCCTTTAAATGGCTCTTTAAGCTGAGGATTAGTATCTTGCGAGACAACTAGTAAAATGATATGCACTGTCATCATGGCAAAGACAAAAGAAATTAGTTTGGACTTGAGAGAAAGAATTGTTAATGCTCATAAAGATGGAGAAGGATACACACGTTTATCAAAGAGTTTTCAAGTGTCAAGAACTGCAGTGAGATGCATTATCAAGAAGTTTGAAGAGACCAACACAGTGGAGAACAAGACGGGCAGAGGCAGGAAGCGAAAGATTTCAAAACCTTTGGAAAGAAAACTAGTGAGAGAGGTTTCTAAAGACCCAAGAACAACTGCCAAGACACTAGTGAATGACCTAGACAAGTCTGGAATTGATGTCTCAACGAAGACAGTCACTAGAGCCCTGCACAGGAATGAACTGCGAGGTTGCCGACCAAGAAAGACTCCACTTCTGAAGAAGAGACACCTCCAAGCTAGAATGAAGTTTGCTAAGGACAACCTGGGGGAATGTGATGCATACTGGAAATGTGTCCTTTGGTCAGATGAGACAAAACTAGAGCTTTTTGGCCATAGAGATGTTGCCTATGTTTGGAGAAAGAAGAGAGCGGCATTCAACCCCAAGAACAGCGTTCCCACAGTGAAACATGGTGGTGGGAGTATAATGCTGTGGGGATGTTTCAGTGCGTTTGGAACTGGGAATCGCGTCAGGGTTGAAGGAAACATGAAAAAGGAAGACTATAAGAAGATTTTGAAAGAAAACCTCAGACAGTCTGCAAGAAAACTTGGTTTGGGTCGACATTTTGGTTCAAGGATGAACATCAGAATATGCGACATTGAATATGTTTTTCCTTTGCAGTGCTGTTTTGATTCCTTTAATCAAATTAAATAAGGCATCTACTCTGATGCATGTTGTGCTACTCTGAAAATCTGTGCAAACTGCTATCAGCTTTTAAGGACACATCACAGAGTCTCAGAGTCTCCCTCCTGTGAGGTGCAGGGTTCAGCGGTGTGACATATCAAAGCTTATTAAATCCAATTTAATGACCAGACAAGCTTCCAGAGCAGCAGACCTTTGCTTATGTCAGCATTAGCAAAAGGTTGAAGAGTCACATCAGTGGATGCACAGTGAAATACTTAAATGCACACATAGGACATCCACGATGCAATTAGACCACAGCTAAAAGGTGAACTCAAGGTGAACTCACCATTGGCGGTGATGATCCGGTCTATCTCTGAAATGGTGGGATTATGTAAAAATTGTTGAAAGGGTAATTATGCAAATCGTGGGAGCGGTGAGTTTCGTGTTCGATGTCAGCGCTCTCCAGTTCCCCAGCGCTGGATGGGTCTGCAATAGAAAAGCCTGTTTTTGCCCTTGAGGTAGTCACAGGCTTTTCTCACCACTGACTGTAGATCATAAAACAAGTGGAGTATGACATTTCTCATTTAAAGCATGGTACATAAAGGTTGCATGAGGGTCAGAGCCTGTGACCGAGATCAGTCCGAGCCATCTCAGTGGATCTTTCCGTAAGCGCCGTCTAATGCATTTCAGCATTATAGTCATTTTTATGTCTTTTCCGTCTCTGTCACAGTGCAGAGTCTAGCATTCATCTAATAAAAGGCAGACTGAAATAAAAGTCATGTTTGGCGCCAAAGTTAAATGCCATATCTCTGATAGTCTTCTTTTATTAAGAGACGTGGTGCTTGTTACTCTTTTATGTCCAAGGTTATTAGACTTTTTACCATGATTATCATTTTTTATCTGAATGCATTTTTTGTATATATTTTAACATCTCCATCACACGCTACCCATCAAAAGTTTTTAAACAGAAATGTTTCTTTAAAGAAGTCTCTTCTGCTCACCAAGCCTGCTTTTATTTGATCCAAAGTACAGCAAAAACAGTCAAGTTTTGAAATATTTTACTATTTAAAATAACTTATTTTATTTGAATATGTTTTAAAGTGTAATTTGTTTCTGTGATTTTTAAAGCTGAATTTTTATCATTATTATTCCAGTCACATGATCTTTCAGAAATCATTCTAATATTCTGATTTGCTGCTCAAAAAACATTTATTATTATTATTCTGTTGAAAACAGCGGAGTAAATTTTTTTTCAGGTTTCTTTGATGAATAGAAATTCCAGAAGAACAGCATTTATCTGATATAGAGATCTTTTATAAGTGTCTTTATCATCACTTTTGATCGATTTGAAGCATCCTTGCTAAATAAAAGTATTCATTTACATTACATTTGAAAATATATTAAAATAGAAAACAGTTATTTTAAGTAGCACAATATTACTGCTTTTGTTGTACTTTGGATCAAATAAATGCCGAAGAGACTTCTTTAAAAACATAAAAAAATCTTGACTGGTAGTGTAAAAATGCTAATTAATAATAATTATATATTATTAAAAAGATAATCAAATCAAAGAAGTTGATTTGCTGCTCAAAAAAACATTTCTTATTATTAAAGTTGAAAACAGAAAAAAGCTGCTTAATATTTTTCATGATTCTTTGATTAATAGAACGTTCAAAAGAACAGTGTTTATTTAAAATAAAAATAGTTTGTAGCATTATAAATGTCTTATATACAATTCATCATAGAAATATGAATAAATTATATATTGTTTAAAACGAATTAAGTATACCATTTTAATAGTTATTGTGTGCATTTTACTAATTTTACTTTTAAAGTATATTAGATATGATACAAAATTAAGGTACATTTCAGAATATCATAGACTATTTTTATTATTCTATCTGCATTATTTCTAATTTGTCAAATAATGCAAAAACGGTTAGTCATTATATTTTAAATATATACAGATCTAGCTATAAATTTTCCATTTTCACCACATAATGTTATTAACCGTCCCCTCAGTGGGACGCCTAAGTCTACTTCACCAATTTACAAATAAATCCTAATCTAATCATGACAAACTATATATTGTTGGATAGGTCTAAGACTCCTAAATAGAGATTTTACCACTCTTTTGTGTCACAAATTATGCAATATTATGACAAGAGTGCACCTCAAAAAATCTACATCATAACAGGAGTTCTGACCTGTCACAAAAAGACTTTCTTCATTGCCTTTTTCCCATCACGCTTTAGCAATCATAAGAAATGATATATCAATTGAAAACTTAAAATCTCAAAATTAAAATCAGACATTGTATTACCATAGAAAATGTACATCAAATCATATTACAAAATGTTTTCGTTCCTGAATTATAAGTTTGAATAGTGCATTTTCTCGTCTATGTTCAACATGGGAAGTGACTCTTTTGTGTCACAAATTAAAGGTTAAACCCATTTTTTGTTTTTGTTTAAAAAAAAAAATGAAAAGCACCATGACAGTGAGTTTTGCCTGGCACAACTTACATTTCTTAAGAAAATGTACAAATGTAATAGAATTTAAACTGTGCTAAATAGAGATTTAGCAGATAGTGTAACCATTATTAAAAAGACGTACAGTGCTTTATTCCCTCACGGACAGTCATGCGCACTGCTCTGTCTCAGTGAGAGGCACAGAGGAGCAAAAGTGGTCTCCTGCTGCTCACTCCATTTGGTGACATTTTACACTGACCCCTGGTGCTATCCAGTGTTCTGGTTTGTGATGACACAACAGTTCAGGCAGAGTGACAGTGGCACAGTTGTGGCTGAGCTGCAGGGTGTTTGACTGCGCAATGTGTCTGGGTCAGAGACGACAGCGTCCTGGTTGATTCAGCCTCCTGGGATCCTGATTTGGTCAAACCAGATGTTTTTTTTTATTTTTTTCTTCTCTGGTTTGTAGGGAAAATATTGTGCTCTCAGTAGATGAAAGCATGATAAAAAAAATAGCCAAAATTTGAAATCAGTGAACATGCAGGGCATTCCAATTGTGAGGAAATCTGCAGAGCTTTGTTTGGACCTGAGGATAAGCTACAGAACATGAAAGGTGGGAAGAATCGCTGCTGTCTCTGCAGTGTGGTGATCTAAAGGCTAATGACCAAAGTTACCATTCTCTCCTCAGCTACTTCAACTTTATGAATTTGTGACTGTTTAATGGCATCTCCAGGAGTTCTGGTGAAGCCTGTTCATGCATTCCTGCCAAAATCCTGTGTAACAGTTTGTGTGCCATTTGAGGATGTTTTTAAGTTCCAGTTCAGCTCCTGAATTTGATTTAAATTTAAATTGAGGTAGAATATTTAAAAAAAATAATTGTATAATAATTGTATAATTGAGTAATAAGTGAATAATTGAGAAATAAGTTCAAATGCAAAGCCCCCTAAAACCCATCCTGGTCAAAAATGAGATAATGATACTGAGTGAATGCTCTTGACGCATATTATACGTCCATCAAATACTTTTACTTTAAACTCGCTAAAATCTCAGCCTCAGCCCAATCAGAAGTACCAGTAAACCTATACATCGGAGCCTGATAAAAATGCATTTTTGAAAGATGGATTTAGTGGCTTTTGCATCTGAACTCTTCGGTTTTAAAAATCATTCCAAAAAAATCAACTGTAATTTTTAACTAGTCTTAGAAATGTTTTTTGAGCACCAAATCAGCATATTAGAATGATTTCTGAAGGATCATGGGACACATTTTTTTTAAATATATTACAATTTTGCCATCACATAAAATTGAATTAAAAATATATTATTAACATAGAAAATAGTTTTTTTTTAATTGTCATTTTAAAATATTGCTATTTTTACTGTATTTTTGATCCAAAAAAATGCAGTGTAAAAGATTTCTAGTACACTAAAAAATGCTGGGTCATTTTATTGGGTCTCTGGCTCAGATTTCGGTGAAAAGTGATTACTTCTTAACCACTAATGCTCATCTTGCATTAGTCTGACTTCACACATTACATTGGAAAGATAACGCATGGTTAGTTATTCATCTGTGCACTGTGATTTAAATAGGTACGGTGAACACATTCTTTATAAGTGATGCAACCAGTGTTCATTTTGACAGCAAATGTTGATTTAGTTTTAGTCATAGCCTTTTGACTAAAATGCCCTTTAGTTTTAGTCATATTTTAGTCATCAGAATTGTTTGTAGTTTTAGTCGAATAAATATCATATTTTAGTTGACTAAATCTACAGTAAATTTAGTCTGCTAAAATGTAAAGGGTTTAGTTACAGTGCAATGCATTTATTAAGCATTTCTCTAAAATTTCCAAACTCATTATATAGGTTTGATATTAAGGTTTTATCATGATAAACACAATTTAACTGCGGTGATACACAACATGCCCTAATATTGAAATTAATTAAACCCACTTCTCATAAAGAACATGGTCTTCTTTTCAATGAAATCCCAATGGTTATATCGGCTAATGATGCATTCTTTATAGTAACTTGTTTACCATATTCTTCATTCTTTCAAACAGACATGTTTATTTCTATAAATGAATTTAGATTAATCTTTAGGGCTACGTAAGTGATTCAGTCAAGAGCAGTGAGTGGTTTTCTGTCTTTCTTTTGTTCCTTGATTAACATCAGTGACTCAGACAATAGCAACTAAATGTGGCTGCTATCCTTTTAAACCCGAATGCACAAATGAAATGGATGCAATGTACTGATACACTTTCTCCCTACTGTTTACATTCATTTTCGTCAAAATGGACAATTTGAGATAATTTAGTGTGTATTTCTCAGTTCATGCAACGCAAAAGAGATGTGCTTTCTGTGTGTATGCTTCGGTGTCTCCCAAACTCAATAACGAATTGAGTTCTCTCTTGCTTCGCCAGATTTATCCATATGTCTGCACTTCTCCCATATGTTGACATTTTTGAATGTTTTATAAGACGTGCAGCAAGTGTATTTTAGCCGGTTTGTATGCATATAACCTCCTACTACGCAACAGATTTTTCTGAATGAATCTCTTTCCAGAGAATTCGTCTCGTTTTTATACGTTGACGAAAATGTCCATAGATATTCATCATAATTTTTGTCATTCAAACGAGTGTTGCAAGTAGCTAGCAAAATTTAAATGAAAAAACTTTTTAGTGCCTACCGCTTTATCGCACCTGGTTGGGACACACTGAAGAAAGTATTCAGCTACTTACATAAAGTTTCTTTTAGCTTGTTTATGGTCTTGCTAAAGAGGAACAGTTTGTTTTCTTGGCTCCTAAAGGTATTTGTTCCACACCCTTCTGATTTTGCACAGCGAGTCTGTCAAGCCAAAATAATGGCAAAACAAACAAGTCCGGATATCAGCACTGTATAAATAATTCATCAGTTCACACAGTAAATCATTTTATGTAGCTTCAGTTTATCTGCGTTCGAGTTGTTATGTGTCACTTTCTCAATCTGTCTCTTTCTCTCCCTCGATCATCTCTCACTTTCTCTATCTTTCTGGACCATGTCTGATCGGATCTCCTAGTGGGTGAGCGTCTGCCCCCATCTGCCTCAGTCCGCCTTGCTCCATGTTCCCTATGGAGCCTGCCATCATTAATATTGCTTTCACATGTGTGTGTTATGAAAAAACCCACTGGTACTCGCCTGCACCTGCTGTCGGTGCTGTTGGGTGATGCTTGGGCAGAGAGGGAGAGACACAAAGTCTTTGGAGACTGCGAGCTAATGGCTAACATTTAGAAACAGATGTGGAATTCAACATTCAGTGAACACGATCAATCATGTAGAAATAAAGCGTTTTACGTGTGTGTAAGGAGATGTAACTAAATCGATTGCAGCGTTTTCTAGCCTTTGCTTAAAATAAATGTTGACTATCAAGTGACTGTTTGTGACAATTATTATTTTTGTATGCCAAATACAAAAATTAAGCTAGTTAAAGGTATAGTTCAGCCAAAAATGAACGTTCTGTCATCACCCTCACCCTCAAGTTGTTTTAAACCTGTATGAGTATACCTATACGTTTCTTTCTTCTGTTGAGCACAAAAAAGATATTGACCGTAGCCACTGACTTCAATAGTATAGATAAAATATTATAGATAAAATAGTATAGAAGTCAATGGCTACTGTCAACTTTTTGGTTTCCAACATTCTTCAGAGTATCTTCTTTTGTGTTTAACAGTAGAAAGAAACTCATACAGGTTTGGAACAACTTGAGGGTGAGTAAATGATGATGAATTTTCATTTTTTAGGTGTACTTTTGCTTTAAGAAGCCTGGTGTGGGTGGTACAACATACAAAACACAATGTATAAAGTCATTTTTTGTTTATTTATTTGTTTCTTTTAAGTTTTAAATAAATTATTGAAGCATGTTTTATAAGAAAACTCATTTCAGTCTTTCTATTACTTTTTTTGTATAACGTTCATTTTACTTGTTTGGTTACCAGCATTCATCAAAGTATCTTCTTTTGTGTTTAACAGTAGAAAGAAACTCATACAGGTTTGGAACAACTTTTGGATGAGGAATTGATGATAAATTTTCATTTTTTGGTGTACTTTTGCTTTAAGAAGCCTGGTGTGGGTGGTACAACATACAAAACACAATGTATAAAGTCATTTTTGTTTATTTGTTTCTTTTAAGTTTTAAATAAATAATAAAAATAATAAATAAAAGCGTCTGCTAAATGTCTAAATGTAAATTTAAACAAAATATTCAAGCATGTTTTATAAGAAAACTCATTTCAGTCTTTCTATTAAATTTTTTTTGTATAATGAATGTTTTATTTGCTTCTTTGTAATTGTTTGTGAAATGTATTTGCAATTTCTGAGTGAATTTATTTTCAAAGTTTTTCTTTTGTGCTAGGCTTTTATATAAAACATATAAATGTAAATAAAATATAAAATATAAATTGTAAATGTATTTTATTACAGAAATTTAATGGGGAATATGTAGCTTTTAAAGTAAAGTGACTGACATTTTTAAGTCAAAGGCTTGTGGTTTATTTGGCAAATTAGAAATACTGCAAACGAATCATGTTTCTCATGTTTGAATGCATTAGTTCCAGTTTCTGTGAATTCTCCTGCAAATATAAGAGCTAACTTGGAAAAAACAAACTTTTTTAGTGATGACACTTGCGTTTTAACTCTTAATGTATTCGGTGCGGTAACAACCGCACTGATTTGCAAACCAGATTCATGGACTAACTGTGTAAATGTGGCGTGGAGGTAAGCAAACACTGTAGAGCAAAATAATTTAGCACTCTGCTTTTAATTAAGACCACTTGCAGGCACATTTATCTCACTGTTTGTGGTAAATTACTCCAGGCTTTGCTCTCCATTATGAGTTTCACCTACTAGTTTTCATGTGTTTGCTTCTAATAGTTGGGGAACTCCAGCTACGGTGTTGGAACAGAGACGACGTCCACGGCTTCCGGGCCATGAGTAGTTTTAAGGGCCAGGATGTGGAAAAACAAGGCATCAAGCTGCCAAAAAAATGGATTGATTCCAATGAAAAAGTAAGTTCAGTTTCACATTTACTCTTCTTTTATGCCTATGATTTTGTAACATTATACAGTGTAGGTCAAAAGTTTACACACACCTTGAGGAATCTGCAAAATGTTAATTATTTGCAATTATTTACAAAATGCATGTTATTTTTTATTTAGTAATGACCTGAATAAAATATTTCTCATAAAAGACATTTACATATAGTCCACAAGAGAAAATAATAGTTGAATTTATAAAAATGACCCCGTTCAAAAGTTTACATACCCTTGATTCTTAATACTGTGTTGTTACCACATATGTGTTTTTTTTAGTTTAGTCAGTTCTGTCCTGAACTGTCCCTTTTCCAACATCTTTTCACACTGAGGACAACTGAAGATTCAAACGTTCACTGATGCTCCAGAAGGAAATGCGATTCATTAAGAGCCAGGAGTGTAAACAGAATGTGTTTTTCTTATTTTGCCTAAATATCTTACAGAAGATAATAACATGTTTCCCAGAAGACAGCAGTTAAATTTACCCTGATCTTCAAATTCTAAAAGTTTTCAGAATTTGGCTCATTTTCCTTCTGAAGCATCAGAAAGCTTTTAAACCTTCTGTAAATAGTCCCTCAGTTGTCCTCAGTGTGAAAAGATGGATCTTGAAATCATACAGTCATTGTTGGGAAAGGATTCAAATACACAAAAAACTGAAAAACCACAGAATTTGTGGGACCTGAAGGATTTTTCTGAAGAACAGCAGGCAGTTTAACTGTTCAACACAAACAAGGGACTCGCTTAACAAACAACTCACTTAACAAAATAAAAAACAAAGCTGTGGATCATTCAAGTAACAACACAGTATTAAGAAATAGTGTGTGTAAACTTTTGAACAGGGTAATTTTTATAAATTCAACTATTATTTTCTCTTTTTGTGAAATATCTTATTCAGATCAGAACCAAATAAAAAAAATATTTTGGTGTTTTGGTAAAATAATTAACATTTTACAGATTCTGCAAGGTGTATGTAAACTTATGACCTCAACTGTAAATGTCTTTAATGGCAAACTTAGCTGATTGATTCATTATTGCTTCAGCTCGCTAAGTTACAAAGCTGTTGGAACTTGTAACTGAAAAAGCTACTCTATTTTGAAAGCAACAATAGTTGATAACAGTAGCATCGCAACTTTTAGTTAGACAAAAAATGTCAGTCAAAAAGAAATTAAGTTTTTTAAGGAAAACATTCCAGGGTTTTTCCCCATATAGTGGACTTCAATGGTGGCCAACGGGTTGAAGGTCTTCTCAGCTTCAAAGAGAGAATTAAGGGTCTAATCTAGCAAAACAATCTGACATTTTTGCTACTTAAAAATAAATACTTTTTAACCACAAATGCGTGTCTTGGAATGCATGTCTTCACGGATTAAGTAATCACATTGGAAAGGTCACACATGGTTAGTTCTTCATCTGTGAAAAACTATGGTGAAAAAATCTCATTTTCTCCTGCAACTTCAAAATCGTCCAACATAGTTGTTTTTTTGTAAAGGGCGTTTGTTCTCCTTTGCACGTTTGCTTTGTAAACAATGGATCGAGCTAGTGCAAGACTAGCATTTGTGGTTAAAAAGTATATAAATAGAAAATGGCTGATTGTTTGGTTAGAAAAGACCCTTATTCCTCGGCTGGGATTGATGAAACGGCTTTGAAACTACAATTTAAGCATTCAACCTGTTAGCCACCACTATATGGAATGTTTTCCTCTAAAAATTTCGTTTTGACTGAAGAAAGAAGTTGACTCATTTCTTTTAGTCAAACTTGAAGTGTTTCTTTTCTGTCTTCTTCCATTCTTGACGGTAGATCCCCACAGACCGTACGATGGTCGTCGGGGGAGGAGACGCTTACGACCCCGCAGGAGGTCCGTTGAGAAAACGGCGTCAGCGTTACGTGGAAAAGGACGGCAAGTGCAATGTCCACCACGGAAACGTGCGCGAAACCTACCGTTACCTGACGGACATCTTCACCACGCTTGTGGACTTAAAGTGGCGCTTCAATCTGCTGGTCTTCACGCTGGTCTACACCACCACCTGGGTGTTTTTTGGCTTCATTTGGTGGCTCATCGCCTACGCCCGTGGAGACCTGGACCACACTGATGACAACGAGTGGACGCCGTGCGTCAATAACCTCAACGGTTTCGTCTCGGCGTTCCTTTTTTCCATCGAGACTGAAACCACCATTGGTTATGGGTACCGTGTCATAACGGACAAATGCCCAGAGGGCATCATCTTGCTTCTGGTGCAGGCCATCTTGGGCTCCATCGTCAATGCCTTTATGGTGGGCTGTATGTTTGTGAAGATCTCACAGCCAAAGAAGCGTGCCGAAACGCTCATGTTTTCCAACATGGCTGTAATATCCATGCGGGACAGCAAGTTGTGTTTGATGTTCCGTGTCGGCGACTTGCGCAACTCGCATATAGTGGAGGCCTCCATCAGGGCCAAGCTCATCCGCTCTAAACAGACCAAGGAAGGAGAGTTCATCCCTCTAAACCAGACGGACATCAACGTGGGCTTTGACACAGGGGACGATCGGCTCTTCCTGGTGTCGCCGCTGATCATTTGCCATGAGATCAACAAGAACAGTCCCTTCTGGGACATCTCTCAGGAGCAACTGGTGCGAGAAGAGTTTGAAATAGTGGTCATTCTGGAAGGAATGGTGGAGGCCACAGGTGAGCGTAGATCATGGAGAATGTGTGCTGGCAAATAGTCAAAAACATGCTTGACTGCCATTTTGGTTAAAAAGATTATGAGCAAAATTAAGAATATTTAATTAATAAAGATGTTTAAACAATACTCAATTCTTATTATTATTATCAATATTAAAAACCGTTTTAGCTGCTTAATATTTTGAGGAAATATTTCAGGATTCTTTGATGAATAGAATGTTCAAAATAACAGCATTTATTTGAAATGGAATGTTTTAGAACATTCTAAATGTTTTTTGAATTTGAATTTTAAATGTTTTTGAATTTGAATTCTAAATTTGAATTTTAAATGTTTTTTTTTTATTATTTGAATGGAAGTATATAATAGTACTATAAATATTAAGTAGTACAACTGTTTTTGACATCAATAATCATAAAAAAAAAATGTTCCTTGAACAGCAAATCAACATTATTATCACAGTTATTTCTGAAGGATCATGTGACACTAAAGACTGCAGTAAGGACTAAAAATTCCCCTTTCCATCGCAGAAATAAATTAAGTTTTAAAAATATAATAAAATAGAAAGCAGTTATTTTAAATTGTAATACTATTTCACTATATTATTTTACTGTATTTTTGACCACATACACTACCTGTCAAAAGATATTTTTATGTTTTTTAAAGAATTCTCTTCTGCTGACCAAGCCTGCATTTATTTGATCCAAAGCACAGCGAAATCAGTAAATTTTTTACATATTTTTACTGTTTAAAATAACAGTTTTCTATGTGAATATATATTTTAAAATGTAATTTATTCCTGTGATATTAAAGCTGAATTTTTAGCATCATTACTTCAGTCACACGATCCTTCAAAAATTATTCTAATACTCTGATTTGCTGTTCAAAAAACATTTATTATTATTATGTTAAAAACACCTTAGAAACAGAGTAGATTTTTTTCAGGATTCTTAGATGAATAGAATGTACAGAAGAACAGCATTTATCAGAAACAGAAATCTTTTGTAACATAATAAATGTCTTTATCATCCTTGCTAAATAAAAGTATTAATTTCTATAATTTCTTTCCAAAATAATATATACTGTCTTTTAAGCTTTTGAATGCTATAGTCAGTGTGTAATATTACAAAAGCTTTTTATTTCAGATAAAGGCTTATTTTTGGATCTTCCTATTCATTAAAGAATCCTGAAAAAGTACTCACCTGTTTTAAATACTGATGATAATAATAATAATAATAAATGTTTCTCAAACAGCAAATTTAGCATATTAGAATGATTTCAGAACGATCATGTGACATTGAAGACTGGAGTAATGATGCTGAAAATTTAGCTCCGATCACAGAAATAAATTACATTTTAAATTATAATCAAATAGAAAACAGTTATTTTAAATAGTAAAAAATATTTTCAAATTTTACTTGCTGTACTTTTATCAAATCAATGCAGGCTTGTTGAGATTTCATTAAAAATATATTTTTTTAAAAGTCATTTTTTTAATGAAAACTTTTGACAAGTAATGAAAGTGAAGGAGTTGTCAATCAACCATTAAATTACATCATGTTTTACAGTAAATCCTATGATTCATGTACTATATTTCAAGCCTTCAGAATCTAATTGTAGACTTTATGTGATGAGCAAGCAGCTGAATCTTTTTTGAAGTTGAATCTTGTATCTGTTGATCCAGATCACAAAACTGAATGATTTGTTAAAAAATGGAGTGATCCAGTGACTCACTGATCTGGTTGTAAAGGTTAAATGCTATCACATAAATTCAAGACACTTACCGTAGAATATAGCACACAAATCACTTTTGTGATACTATTACGGATACTATTTGGGTTCTTCATTTACTTTCATTATACTGAAAGGGGTTCCCAGAATCTTCTTTAAAAACCCTCATTTCGTATTCCGCGGTAGAAAGAAGGTCATGCGGTTTGGAACAACTTGACTGTGAGTAAATGTTTTCTGAAGGGATGCTGGATGCTCAGGCCAAGTTACTGCCACTGAGATGAATGGCTCTCTCCAGGTAAATCAGAGCTCTTTGGATGAGTCAGGGGTATTTCAATGGGTGTTGCCTGTAAGTCAAACATGAAAAGTGACCAGATTTACCACAGTTCCCCTGGTAACAGAATGCTGACAGCGGGGCGTGATGTGGTATTTTCATGGGATTCACTAATTATATTGACAGTGAATTCATGTGACAGCAGTTGCAATTACACTATGCTAATTAGCTTTTGCATTGTGCTCTGTGTCAGTATAGACAGATATTGCAGGCTGCATGGAGCAGAAGGATGGAGGACTCTTGAGATGTCTCTCAGTAATACAAGCTCATGGCCTGTCAATAGAACCGCCTCAGGGAAATTAGTGAGCAGAAGACAATTGAAAGAACTAACATGCAATTCACTCTGAGGCACACATAAATACACACACACACACACACATACTCACAAACACACTTTCTCCTACATCTAAAATAATGAATCATCGCTCAGGAGTGGGATGCAGCGAGTAGTTTGATTCAGTCCACGATCATCACTTGTTCTGTGCCGTTATACTTTTTTTGTCTCACATCTGACATTCAAGAGCATCCCACTTTCAGCCGATGTAGGTTTAACCAATCTATTATTAGACAAAAAGCAGGATAACAGTAAAAGAATCAGTATCGGAAAACGATACCAAACTATTGAGGTCAGGACTGCACCTCAAGGCCTAATGAGACTGAAAAGTTATAAAGAATAATTATTGATTTCCTAAATAAAGCCCTTTTTGGGGCTTTAAAGTTATAAGTAATGAAAGTAACGAAGGTTTAAGATTGATAGCTCGTGGCCAATCGCGTTAATGACATCAGGGAGACGAGGGTGATGAACTGAGAGTCCAAGTCTAATAACAAATATAATTGTTCTCATAACAATTCTAGTTTGAGTCTCAACCTGAGCAACAACTGATTATTCAATTAAATGAGAATTCTGTCATCATTTACTCACCCTCATGTTGTTCCAAACCTGTATGAGTTTCTTTCTTTTGCTAAACATAACAGAAGATGATTTGAAGAATGTTGGTAAGTCTGAATATTTCTCACGTTAAAAAATAAATACGACCCCACGTTGTGTCATTCACGTTTGCACACTGCCTTCGAAATTTTCATTAAAAAAGTTGTATTGGGTTCGATTCTTTGCGTTTTTTGCATTCATAGCAAGCATTTTTAGAGGTGTTTGACAGTTTAGAGCCACCATAACAAGCAAACTCCAAAATCAAGAATTGCATCTGACAAATTTATAAACTTCGTCTCACAGCACAAAGCACTGTAAAGGTCATTGTACACCGAGTTCACAGAAATGAGTGGTCTTCTTTATAATATGTGGTTCCAGTAATGCTAGCAAAGCATCAACGTTTACTGACATCTTGACCGCTCATTAATAAAGAGGTGCCCATAAAAAGTATTCTCTCATTCCTCTCTATATCCTATAATTGGATGGAACCAATATAAGAAGAGAGTGGACAGCAAAGGCATCCTCGTTGCTTAAAGATTACATTGCATATTGTTGTCATATTGACAACGTCAAAATATTTTATTTTTTGTTTTTAGTTTTTGACCATATAAAGACCATCAGGTCAGATCCAAAACAACATCATACAAAATGCATGTTATTTTTTATTTAGTACTGACCTGAATAAGATATTTCACATAAAAGACATTTACATAGGTAGTCCACAAGAGAAAATAATAGTAGAATTTATAAAAATTACCCTGTTCAAACGTTTACTTACACTTGATTCTTAAAATGGTGTTGTTACCTGAGTGATCAACATTTTGCTTTTTTTTTTTTTTTTTGTTTAGTCACTAATGTCTATTAATACTAAACTTTTGTGATGATTTGTTTATGAGTCCCTTGTTTCTCCTGAACAGTTAAACTGCCCAGAGTTCTTCGTTCAGAAGAATGTTTTTTCAGCATTTTTGTGTGTATGAACCCTTTCCAACAATGAATGTATGATTTTGAGATGCATCTTTTCACACTGACGGCAACTGAGGGACTCATATGCAATTATTACAGAAGGTTCAATCACTTACTGATGCATCAGAGGGAAACACACATTAAGAGCCAGGGGGTGAAAACCTTTTAAATTTGAAGATCAGGATAAATGTAACTTATTTTGTCTTCTGGGAAATATGTAAGTATCTACTGTAGCTTCTGAAGGGCAGTTCTGTTTAAAAGTTTACACCCCTGGCATTGTTTTTCTTTATAGATGCTAACTTCTGGGCTGAATTTCCATCAGCCATTACTCAAGTCTTCAACAGTTGTGCTGCTTAATATTTTTTAACCTGTGATTCTTCAATATAAGTCTTTGCTATCACTATTTATCAGTGTCTTAAAAAATGGTTACAAAAGATGTATATTTTAAATAAATGCTGTTCTTTTTAACCTTTTATTTATTAAAGCATCCTGATAAACGTATCACAGGTTCCAACGAAATGTTAAGCAGCACAACTGTTTTCCAACATTGATTATAAATCAGCATATTAAAAAGATTTCTGAAGGATCATCTGACACTGAAGACTGGAGTAAAGATGCTGAAAATTCAGCCTTGCATCACAGGAATAAATTACATTTTTAAATATATTGACATAGAAAACAGTTATGTTACATTAAAATAATATTTCACAATATTACAGTTTTTTTCTGGATTTTTGATCAAATAAATGCAGCCTTGATGAGCATAAGAACAAATCTTACTGATCCCAAACTTTTGAACGGCAGTGTAAGTGCAAGTTTCTTTCAGTTAAAACAGCTCAGACATTCATTTTAGGCTGTGAAACCGGGGGTGTATCTATTAAGTGTGATAAAAGTGCTTATTAATCTTGTCTGTGCAAAGTTATATTATTCCTCTAGTGACCAAACAGAAGGAACAACTTGCATAACCAGAGGTTCATCCACCTAGAACAATAGTGTCACCACTAAAAGGATGATTCAGACAACTTTACAGCTTTAATAACCTCTGTAAGGAAAAATGACTGTAAGTGCTTTAACAAGAAAGTCACACTTTGCCTTTTAAACTATTTGTAATTAACTGCACAATAGACTAACATTATTTCAAACACGTTTTTTACCAACTGAAGGATACATTATCTGTGGTGGTGGATAGCATGGCACAGGTGCTATTGAGAGAGCTCAACCTGTGTTAAACTCGGAACAGATCCTTAAATAAAGTCTTTTAAACTTCCCACAGGGTCCTGTGCTTAGTAAAACATGTTTGGTTTGCCCCTCAGAGGCTTTGAGATGCTTTAAAACCTCTTTCCATTGATAAATGCATGCTTTAAAGGCTTCAGTTTGGGTTCTAGAATAGTCTAATGTTTTAGATTTTCCCTGGGTGGCTATCAAAACATTTTGTTCGCAGTGAAATGGTTTTAAATTAACAGTTTAAAATGTCCAAACGGAGGCATTAAAGTCAGCTGCAGAGCATTAGCACTTTCCTCACAGTATCATTCAGTGAGTTTACAGTTCAATGCATACCCTGTGTGGTTATCGAACTACTGTACAATGGGAATCTCATGAATTTTGATATGTTTGATGAATGATATCTGCTGAATTTCCTAGATGTCATTTATATTCATTATGACAGCCTCTATATATCACTCGGTGTGTGTTTACTTGTGTGTGTTTGAAAGAGATGCTTGTTGAAAGTGTGTTTTGTTGCTCTGTTTGTCACTGCGCGTCTCTGGAGTAATTGATGCGGTTATTCGAGGTTCGTTTAAGCAGATGATGAGAAAGCTTGTTTTCTATTTTTAGGCGTGTGCCCATAAATATTCAGCGGTGCATGTGCATGCATGTCTGTGCGTTTCACGGGAAACATGATATTCTTAATTAATTAAGCTTAAGTAGGTTCCTATTGACATATTGAAAGGATCATTACTAACTTTCAAAGGCCAAAAGCACAATTAGACTGTGACCTTTAGATATTTGAGAAAGGCATAATGGAACAGTTAGTTCTTTAGCAAATGTTACGTGTTTTAATACAGTTGAGGTCAAACATTGACATACATCTAACAAAAATGTATTGACCAAAATAGGAGGGATTATACAAAATGCATGTTATTTTTTATTTAGTACTGACCTGAATAAATATTTCACATAAAAGAAGTTTACATATAGTCCACACAAGAAAATAATAGTTATAAAAAGGTTTATAAAAATTACCTTTGTTCAAAAGTTTACATACACATGATTCTTAATATTGCGTTGTTACCTAAATGATCTACAGCTGTGTTTTGTTTGTTTGTTTGTTTGTTTAGTGATAGTCCCTTGTTTGTCCAAAACAGTTATTCTGCCCGCTGTTCTTCAGAAAAATCCTTCAGGTCCCACAAATCCCTTGGTTATTCAGCATTTTTGTGTATTTGAACCCTTTGACAATGACTGTATGATTTTGAGATCCATCTTTCCACACTGAGGACAACTGAGGGACTCATGTAACTATTACAGAAGGTTCAAACACTCACTGATGCTTCAGAAGGAAACACGATGCATTGAGAGCTTTTGGAATTGGAAGATCAGGGTATATTTAACTTATTTTGTTCTCTGTGAAACATGTAAGTATCTTTTGTAGCTTCTGAAGGGCAGTACTAAATGGAAAACAAAATATGATATTTAGGCAAAATAAGAAAAATGTACTCATATTTATTCTGTTCAAAAGTTTTCACCCCTCGGCTCTTAATGCATCGTGTTTCCTTCTGGAGCATCAGTGAGCGTTTGAACTTTCTGTAATAGTTGCATATGAGTCCCTCAGTTGTCCTCAGTGTGAAAAGATGCATCTCAAAAGCATACAGTCATTGTTTAAAAAAAGGGGTTCAAATACACAAAAATGCTGAAAAAAAATCCAGTTTAACTGTTCAGGACAAACAATGGACTCATGAACAACTATCACTAAAGACAAAAAACACAGCTGTGGATCATTCAGGTAACAAGTGTATGTTAACTTTTGAACATGGGGTCATTTTTATAAATTCAACTTATTTTCTCTCGTGGACTATATGAAGAGTTCAGATGCAAAACCAGCTAAAAGCCATCTCGGTCAAAAATGAGATAATGTCTCTGTATACTGGAAGCTAATGTCACAAAAACAAATTCCTTGGCAATAAAGCACTTTGTGATTCTGAGACCTATGCATCTGAGCCTATAAAAATGCATTTTTTAAAGAAAGATGTCAGATGGATTTAGAGGCTTTTGCATCTGAACTCTTCATATGTAAACATCATTTATGTGAAATTCAGCTCAGTACTAAATAAAAAATAATATGCATTTTGCAGGATCCCTCTTATTTTGGTAAAATAATTAACATTTTGCAGATTCTGCAATGTGTATGTAAACTTTTGACTTCAACTGTAGGCTATATTCAAGTATTGTTGTAAATAAATAAATAATTAACATTCCAAATATTGCTCTACTTTGGATGTAATTCATCAAGAGCCTCTATTTTTTGTGTCATGCATAAACTATTCATGATTGTCCACGCCATAGTCACCTGAAATCAGGCTCTTCTTTTTTCACTTCTATTTTTGTTGACTCTTCTGTGCTCACGGCTGTTTTTCCCTGTCTCTTCCCGCAGGAATGACATGTCAAGCTCGCAGCTCGTACCTGAACTCAGAGGTGCTCTGGGGAGAACGTTTCACCCCTGTGCTCTCGCTGGAGGAGGGATTTTACGAGGTGGATTATGACACGTTCCATCACACCTACCCCTCACCAACCCCTTCCTGCTCCGCTCGGGAGCTGGCTGAACTGGCAAAGAAAGGGGAAACTATCCCTTTGCCCCCTATTTCACCTCCAGCAACCCTCGGAGAGCCCCCAAGTCCGGAGGAGATGCCTGAGGAGGAGACCAAGGCGGATGAAGAAGAAGAAGCAGAAGAGACTGTTAGCAATGGTGATGTGAACAGAATGGAGTGTGTGCAAGAATGAGTCAATGCATTGCCATCTCCAGTCTTCTGCTGCCCCTGTGTGGCAGACTGAATTCAATGGAGATACAAAAACTCACTTCAGCCACATAAATAGCTACAGATCTTTAGGTCTACATTTTGTCATTGAGCCCACACTGGTACTGTTTTCAAGAACAGAACAAAAATGCATACAGTGAAGCTTTTTAAACTTTAGGCACAAAAATGCTTAAAACCTCTTTCGGCTTGAATTTAAATGCGGTTTATTTAAATAAGATGTATGTTTTGGCAGCTTCGTACTGTGATTGCTTAACACGCTACTGAGCTTGCATCATTGCTTTGGAGGTTTATACGTTTATTTATAGAGATGTTTATGAGATGTATTATTTCAGATGGTGCTTATAGCTACACTGCAGTATTTTATGAAAGCTTACTTCCCACCACAGGATATCAAAAAAGGGGAATTTTGACTATATCCCACAACTCTGACCTTTTTCTTGTAATTCTGAGAGAAAAAAAAAAATGAAAAAAGAATTGTATGGAAGCTTGTTTCTGGGATAAAATTTTTTATAAGTTTTTTCTTTTTAGCTCATAATTTTGACTTTATCTCACAACTTTTACTTTTTTTCTTGCAATTTTAAGAAAAAAGCAAAATTGCGAAAAGTAAAGTCTAAATTGTGAGATATAAACTCAAATTTCTGAGAAATAGTAAGTTTAAAAAGTTGCAATTAAGTTTATTTTTATTCCATGGGGAAAAGAATTATTGTATGGAAGGTTGTTTCTGCCATGGGATAAAAAAGTAATTGCGACTTGTTATCTCATAATTGCGAGATTATCTTACAACTCTTCTTTTCTAAGAAAAAAAGCAAAAATTGTGGGATATAAACTTGCAATTCTGAGAAAAAGTCATTAAAAACTTTTATTTTTATTCCTTAAAAAAAAAAACTAAAAAAAAAAACTAAATTGTATAGAAGCTTGTTTCTGCCATGGGATAAAAAATGTAAAAAAGTAAGTGAACCTTTTGTACCTCATAATAATGACTTTTCTGAAAAAAAAAGACAAAATTACAAGATAAAAAGTCTAAATTGTGGGATCTAACCTCTCTGTTCTGAGGAAAAGTTGCAATTAACTTTCATTTTTATTCAGTGAACAAAAAAAAACCTGAATTGTATGGAAGGTTGTTTCTGCCATGGGATAAAAAAAAATTGTTACTTTTTATCTCGTAATTGTGACTTATATCACAAATCTATTTTCTTTCTATTTTATTTTTTTTGCAATTCTGCTAAAAAAAAAAAAAACTAAAATTGCAAGATATAAGGTCTGAATTCTGAAATATAAACTCGCAATTTGGAGAAATTGTCATTTTAAAAAAAGTCGCAAAAAAAAACTTCTATTTTTTTTAAGGAATTAAGTAAATGCAATTTTTATCTCATAATTGTGACTTTATCTCACAACTCAGACTTTTTATTTGCAGTTCTGAGAAAAAAGCAAAAACTGCAAGATACAGGGTCTGAATTGTGAGATATAAACTCACATTTCTGAGAAAAAGTCATTTTAAAAAAGTTGCAATTAACTTTTATTTTTATTCCGTGGGGGAAAAAAAAAATTGTATGGAAGGTTGTCTCTGCAATGGGATAAAAAAGTAAAAAAGTAATTGCGACTTTTTATCTCATAATTGCGAGTTTATCTCACAACTCTTCTATTTTTTTTTTTTTTTTTAAAGCAAAAATTGCAAGATATAAGGTCTGAATTGTGAGATTCATATTAAAAAAAAAAGTTGTCTTTTTTTATTCTGTAAAAAAATTTATAAATAAATGAATTGTAAGAAACCTTGTTACTGCCATAGGATAAACAAATTAAAAAGTAATTGCGACTTTTTTCCTCATAATTTTAACTGTTTTTCTCACAGTTCTGATAATATAAACTAAGAATTGTGAGATATAATAAAGTTAGAATTGATATAATAAATTATTTTTGTTTCATTTCATGGTTTAAAAATAAGAATTGTAAGTCTTATTATGAGATGTAGACTCAAGATTTGCAAGACGTAAACTCGGAAATCTGGCAATTCAAAGTCTGAATTGGTAGATATAAAGCTGCAGTTTCCTTGTTTGTTGTTTATTTTTTTAATCTCATAGCAGAAACAATCTTCCGTATCATTTTCTGTGTGAAACTGCTGGTAACAACAACAAAAAAAAGTTTTTCATTTAATTAATGAAGGACACCACATTCCCTGTAAAGGGCGCGTTGAATATGCATAGAATACGCTTCAAATTGCACATCATGTATGAAACTATACACATGCTGTATAAAATATAGTGTTAGCAAACAGCGACCTCTGCTGTTAGCAGACCTCACAAACAACTAGACTGCCTGACAATTTCAGTGAGATTTGCCAAAGTGGGAAGTGCCAAGGTGGGAAATCCTTACTCAGTTTCTTGGATGAAGGATATATAACATAAACACTAAAAGTTGGATATTAACACCCAACAAACAAACGCACAATGTAACTGTTGCTTGTTCATTTTATTTGATATGGATGAAATGTAGCTAATATTTGGTTCATTTAGTCATTTTCCATGAGCTATATCCTCTGTCTATCATTAATAGTTCTGCTCGAGAAACATCCTCACTGTTACTTATAGCTCTTCTTTAGTTTCTTTGTTTGTTCTGTTTTTAACACTAGATTTAATAAAATGTTTCTGTTTTATTTTACAATAAATAATAAAGTGAATAAAAAGATAATCCTTCTCAGACACTATGCGCTGTACTGAGTTTCTATGAGAGTATGAAATAACAATTATAATGTAAAAAAAACATCTACAAACCAACAACAAAATGCATTTATTATTATTATTATTATGTTGAAAACAGCTGAGTAGAATTTTCGCAGGTTTCTTTGATTCACTGAAGAACAGCATTTATCTGAACTAGAAATATTTATATATATTTTTATATTTTGAAATATGATCACGTTTGCTCAATTTAAAGCATCCTTGCTACATAAAAGTATTAATTTCTAATGATTTCTGACACTAAAGATGAGTAATGATCACAGGAATAAATTACATTTTAAAACATTCAGATTATTATTTTAAATATAAAAATATTTCATAACATTACTACTTTTGCTGTACTTTGGATCAAATAAACGCAGGTTTGGTAAGCAGAAGGGACATCTTTTGACTGCTAATGTAGCTATGTTCATTCTAAAACATTTCAACAACATAAGAACGTAACAAACTCTATCTTTGTTCCTTTGGTTGATTCATGAGAAAGTACAATGATCATAAAATTGCTAGAAAACCTCCTGCAGCACTACAATCTATTTTGTCAGCTGTTAAACACAATATTATGAAATGCAATGGTATAAGCAATTAAAGCCAGTCCTGTTTGGGTCATTGTTTAACGCATGGTAGAGTATAAACACATGTTTTTGATCATATCTCCTATGACTTCTAGTTGGTAATGTCTCCATACACACAGAAAAACATGTTGTGGAAGTTTTAAGAATTAGATGAACTGCTCTCCATGGCCCCTAGAACTGATTCTTTAAGGAATACTGAATAACACAAAGTACATTGGCTTACATAGTTCCTCCTTCAAACAAATATTTCCCAGTGACCTTGGAATATTACAATATTGCAACTTTTAACATTATTAAACTAAACATTATTGACTAATACCGTCTTTGTTATGGAATACACTTGTTGATTAGCAGTTTAAACATGCATCTTTGCTTTCATTTATTTTCCAGACCTAAGGTAAACTATCTGTTGTTGCTTTCAGTATGGCTATAAAAGCTCACGCAAAATGATTTTCAAACTCACATTAGACACATTTAACGGCCTGTCATCAATTATTCCTTGCACAGAGAGAGAGATTTTTTTTTTATTTTGAAAGAAACTTCATTTACAAATACTTAAGACTCTTTACAAAAGACTTAAAAACAATACCACAAAAAAACACATTAGAGAAAACCAAACATCATAGGATTATAAGAAAAACACCAAAACATCTTTATATAACACATACAAAGCATCATAGCTGCACCGAATTTGTTCAAAAGTGGAAAGATCTTTCATAGTTCTATAAAACTCAAAGTCAATCAATACTCTAGATTTGACCAAACTCAAAAAACACATATAAACATCAATGTACATGTCTGTATACTGGAAGCTAATGTCACAAAAACAAATTCCTTGTATACTTGGCAATAAAGCTCTTTCTGATTCTGATTCTGAAATGATAAGAACAAACACGAATGTGGTCAAGATTCTTGCCCTGGAAATCGTGGTTCAGTTTGGCCAACCACAAATCCTTTTCCGCCTCAGACAGTTTTTTTGCACTCTTCTCCTTTACGTTTGTCATAACTTTTGGCAGTCTATAGACCAATTATCAGTTTGTAAACATTCGAGATGCGCGCACAGCATGGTTGCAGAAAACCCAGGAGAGATAGCCTTTACGGCTAGAGAATTACACAGATATGGCACAAAATACTTAGATTTAAAAAGATTAGAGATTATATTGATTAGATGTCATTTTCAAAATGTTCTCTGCATATTACAAGAACATGTCACCCAGTGATAAGCACTGTTATTCAGCGAAATTGACGTTAGATAGTGGGTTAGTCTTACAGATCTGAAACAGGGATGACGTTTTTTTGTGGGCGGTTCAATGGCAGTCTATGGAGCCATGGAACAAGCAGACGAGACACTAGTACATCTTTTTTTTGATTGTCCTTTATCCATGCAATTTTGGTCTGATCTAAGTTCTCATATATTTGAATCTACCAGTGTTGTACACTCCTTTAGTTTAAAAGATATTATTTTTTATTATGATAATAGTAAAAATAAACCCCTGGAACATACTCTTAATTTTTTTATTTTATATGGTAAATTTTTCATTCACAAACAAAAATTTGTAAATAGCTTCCCATTTTATCCCCTTTTTAAAATTGAACTAAACTCTCTTCTAAATTCTCTTCATTTTATAAAGAATAAAAAAAACTTAAGATTCTTGAAATATTATGCAGAGGTATGTAAAGAAAATTGATGTATTTAAATGCTTTCGTTATGTTCGATTTATTTGAATATCCTTGAAATATTGTAATGTAAAGTATCATTACAATTTGGAATTTTTTTTGTGTGTGTGTGTGTGTGTGTGTGTGTGTGTGTGTGTGTGTGTGTGTGAGCAACTATTTGTACTTTTATTATTGTTTTTGCATTTGTGTGTTTGTCATGTGTTTAATTTTTATTGTTATTTTATTTTAAATTCTTTTTGTACTATTGGTCATTATTTTATATATGTATATGTGATCCCCTGGCTATATTGTTCTTGTACTTTCTGTTCAATATTAATAATAAAAAAAAAAAGTCTATGGAGCCATGGATTAAAAGGTACATTTTATATTTCAAAATTCTGACTTTATTTTCGCAATTCTATTTCTAATAAGGAAAAACAACTGGTCATTCTCTCGTCAACAAACTCACTAGTTTTGTTAAATCGAGTTATAAAGTCTGAATTAGGAGATATAAACTTGCATTTGCAAGGAAAACAAGTCAGAATTGTGAGATAAAATAAATAAATGTTGTGTAAAAATGTTAACAGTAATAGGTTTAACTAATATTTCATGCTGTAACTGTAATACGATACGAATATTATGAAGACCTATTGTTTAAATCAAATGTATACTTTAAAAGTAGAGTAATCATAGCATTTTTCATCCATAGTATGTCCGTTTAAACGTCTGCGTTTAGCTTTAAATGCCGTCTTTGACTACAGTATTCTATTAAAATAATTGCATTCTGATTTTGACATCAAAAGGCACAAAAATATATATATTTTTTCTCTTATTCCATCGACTTTACCCGTTTACCTCCACTTGTTAGCAGCGTTTTTCTGCAACCACTATGCATTCAGCTACAAGTGGTGTCACTGTGACATTTACTGATAATTGGTCTATAGCACTCCATCCATTAGTTTTTTTCCGGTTCGACCGATTAGTACAGCCCAAAACATGACAATAACGTTCAGTTCAGTGGCATTGTTTACGTTTAGTGCCGCCAAAATGGCCGACTGATGACGCGTCGTGAAAACACTCTATACGATTGTCTTTGGGTTTGGAAGGACGTGAGGGTGACCGTGAGTAATTAATGACAGAATTTTTGGGTGAAGTGGACTATCCCTTTAAATGTCGCTGTTGATTTTATTGTAATTGCAGTGGCTCCCAATAGATGGCGGAACCATGAGCAAGAGCCACGTTTTTTTGCCAAGTGCATTGTGGGAAACACATTCGACGCACATGTGGCCACCTGATCAGTGCTGAAGGGGTCTGGAGGAAAAGCAGCGGGACTGTACCAGCGGCAGCTATTTGTAGTATTTAAACAGGACTAGCCATACATAATAAAGTAGAATGAAACCAGGTAAGTTACAGTAAAAGTTTTTAGTGCATATAAGGCTGTTTTTTTTTATTGTAGCGCGATAAAATATTAGCGTTTATAAGCGTTCATATGAGCATGCCGGCCAAGTTAGCCATGCGCTTAAAGTTTTAATGTGCGAAACGCTCTTTCTCTGAAATGCAATAGCACTGTTTGTTGTTTTATTGCCATCTTTAAACATTTTAAGTAAGTGTGGTGTTATAAAAATGTTGTTTCAATGTATGCTGTAATATTTATTGAGGTGCATAACATTGCGTTAGCGAGCAACATAGCCATGCTGCACACGCGGTGAGGAAGCTCCACATGGTTCTCAAATAACTTGGATTAGCTAATGTTTCTACGAGTAACCTAGTTTACGTTGTTTTTTATTGTTAAACTTAATTAAATTTCAAATGTTTCTTCTTTTGATTTTGGCTGGACATTGTCAACAAGGCTTATTTTAAAAGTGGATTTTCCACACATTGTTGAGGACCACATGGGTTTAGGAAATTACCTCGTCTGTCAGACCATGTTGATGTCCACAGCCTAGTGAAAACAAATAGTTTTGGTATTGTAACAAAGACACATTGCACACAAACTAAAAGGAATGGAATTTAATTTAGTATACAGTTAGTTGGAGTTGGGTTGAGAGCATTTAAACACCAGGGGCCGGTTGCATAAACTGAGCCTCTATGTTAAGACAGTGCCTTAAGTACTAGTTTAACCATCAGTTAACCAAGGGAAATGGGTCTGATTGTTTTTTTGTTTTTTTTTGGATTCAACGTGGACTAATCTACATTTTTCTGTAACTGGATTTTAAAAAATATGACTGTGTTTAAGAAAAAATTAGCTGACTTTTTTAGACTAGTCTAAAGCTTTTATGCAACCGGCCACAGAGCTCAGTTGCAACCCTTGGTTAGAAAAATAAAAGTATTATCTCTAATGGCGTTCTTTGTGAAAACCAATAAAGGGGGTTGGTAAAAGCTGGACATTTGTGAATTAATATTTGACTCTTTTTGACAGGATTCAGCCCAAGAGGAGGTGGGCGAGGAGGTTTTGGAGGAGGACGAGGAGGAGGAGGCGGCGGCTTCGGAGGTGGACGAGGAGGCTTTGGAGGAGGAGACCGGGGTGGAAGAGGAGGAGGAAGAGGAGGAGACTGGGGTGGTAGAGGAGGAGACAGAGGAGGAAGAGGAGGTAGAGGGGGTTTTGGTAAGCAAGATTTTTTTTTTCACTTTTTCTTTATATATGTAATTCTGCTGTTATCTGTTATTCTGTTATTCCTTGTAACATTTGGGTCAGACATGGAAGTGTTAGTGTATGCTACCATTCAAAAGTTTTTGAACCGTAAGATCTTTAATATTTTTTTAAAGAAGTCTCTTCTGCTCAGCAAGCCTGCATTTATTTGATCCAAAGTACAGCAAACACAATAAAACTTAATATTTGTACTGTTTAAAATAACTTTTCTATTTGAATATATTAGAAAATGTAAATTATTCCTGTGATCATTACTTCAGTCTTCAGTGCCACATGAGCCTTCAGAAATATTCTAATATGCTGATATGCTCTTCAAGAAACTTTTTTTTAATTATCAATATTTAAAACAGTTGAGTACCTCTGTTTTTTTTGTTTTTTGTTTTTTGTTTTTTTTAGGGTTCTTTGAATAGAAAGATCCAAAGATCAGCATTTATCTGAAATAAAAAGCTTTTGCAAAAAGTAAACATTATTTACTTCAAAAGCTTGGAGTCAGTTGTTTTTTTTTTGGGGGGGGGGGGGGGGGATTATAGAAATTAATACTTTTTAGTTAGCAAGGATGCTTTAAATTGATCAAAATTAATGAAAAAAACATTTATAATGTTACACAAGATTTCAAATATGTTCCTTTAACCTTTCTATTCATCAAAGTAACCTGAAAAAATGTTTTGTTTTGTTTTTAAACGCCAAATCAGAATGTTTGAATGATTTCTGAAGGATCACTATATATATATATATATATATATATATATATATATATATATATATATATATATATATGTATGTATATATGTATGTATATATATATATATGTATGTATATGTGTTAAACATTTAAATATGTTGTATAATCAACTTTTTTTTTTTTTTTTTCCCCCATTTTTAATAAACCCTTTTTTTTTTACTTTTTTAGTTTATTAGACACGAACATTTGACAACGTATTTCCATTCATTATGATTTGTTCGATAAAGGTGGAGGATTCAGGTCCCCTGGAGGTGATGGCTTCCGTGGACGAGGGGGCGGACGTGGCACTCCTAGGGGCCGTGGAGGAAGAGGAGGGCGAGGAGGGTTCAGAGGGGGCAGAAAGGTGACTGTAGAGCCCCATAGACATGAAGGTGGGTCATCAGCATCACAATTTCTCAAATGCAGACATACCAACATCTTTGGAGTTGCTGTTGCTGAGAATGTGTCAAATAACCATATTCTGTTTAACAATTCAGGAGTTTTTATCTGCCGTGGTAAAGAGGACGCCCTGGTCACAAGGAACATGGTTATTGGAGAATCTGTGTATGGAGAAAAGAGAATAAGTGTTGATGTAAGCTTACAGAAGCTTGTCTTTAATATTCTCTAGAGTAATTCTAGAAAGCATTGCACTGATTACATGTTCATTTTTATTTCTTATGTAAGGAAGGAGAAACTAAAATTGAGTACAGAGCTTGGAATCCTTTCCGGTCAAAGCTTGCCGCAGCCATTTTAGGAGGTGTTGACCAGATCCACATCAAGCCAGGAGCAAAAGTCATGTACTTAGGAGCTGCATCAGGAACTACTGTATCCCATGTTTCTGACATTGTTGGGCCGGTATGTTTCTTTTCCCCTTTTTTTTTTTTTTTTTTTTTTTTGTGTTGTTGTTGTTAAAGTCCACATCTGCACACATCATCATCATATAAAACATTAAAATATGTATTTTCTACATAATACTGTTGTAGCATTATAGTTGCCTCTAATATTAATACTTTAACTACTAAGCAGCATTTGTTAACTAAACTAAAACTATTAAAAATTCAGTAAGTGAAAAATTAAATAAAACTAATAAAAAATATTGCTGCAAGCAGGTATTACCAGGGTTTAAGGCATTTAAGCAAATATGAAAGACATTATTAAGCAAGCCTGTAACCAACTAAATCAATAGTTTAAAGCATTTTTTGGCAAATCCAGGTAATCTACCAGAGAAATTTGTTTTAGCGTTTATGAACGTTATAGCGGCAGCTATGATCCAATCTCCTTAAAACTTTGCGTGCTTGTTTAGAATCAGCTGTAGCATGTGCTGACCAGGATACATTAAGTTTTCCTTTAGGGTTTATAGGATTTGGGGTAAATCTGAACATGTCCCTTTTCTAAATGACCCAGTTATAGCTTCCCGAAGGATAAATAAAATTATTGAAATGGAGATTCCAGAGAATTGTACCGTGGTCTATCATGTATGAATATCATGCCATTGTGTATGTGCGAAAAAACATGCAGGGTGCAATTGTTTACGTCCTGGAAAAATGTGATATTACCCCCCAGTGGTTGCTTTTCTTTCAAATTTCTCACAGACCTTTGGGGCCATGAGTCAAACAGGCTCCACTGAGTTTTGTTCCGATCAGTCTCGTTAAATATTTTCAGGTGCTGCGTAATAACATTGTGCCTACTGCACCCATGGTATGGCAGCAAAGTTCCCTGATTATTACACCAGAATAAGAGTATAGTTCCTATCCATATCAGCTTGGAAAATTGCAACTTTTCTTTTTCTGTTGGTCTTAGTACATGATGTAACTACAGAAGAGTCAAGTTTTAAATAGGAAAATATTTGGTTATTTTTTAACGAGATTCTAATGGTCTAATCAGATTCAATGATTTATGCTACGGAGAGTCGAAAGTTTTTTTTTTTTTTTTTTTTGTTTCTTGATAATTAGATATTTACTCTCCAGAGAATCTTTCTACACTGGTTTGGTTCCATCAGGCAAAAAACCCAGGACTAGTTTGCAAAAATAGGTTTTTCAAAATACCCAAAAATGACTGCATTCAATCTCACGATTGCATGAGCCATGGATTCCAATGACATAAGACACTTAAGTCTGCGACTGACGGTTTGGAGTTATGAACGATTTCGTACTTTTGATCGCTGTATTATCAGGCCGATTGGGGCAAATCTTGGTGATGTTGTCGGTGGTATGAGTACTACGATCTCTCCAAGTTTCAGGTCTCTGCGACTTAGTTTGGTCTGCTTGACCAGTTTTACATGGATATTGCAGATCTTTGGCCATTTTAACAATCACAAGTGCTATGCATTTGAACCCCTAATAAAACAAGTTAAAAATACACAAATTATGCAAACTGAGACGACAAATTAAAGCCAAACAGAACTAATACAAAAGCACATGAAAAAAATTAATTCTAATCTAAATATTTTTAAATGTTGTATTTGTATACAAAAAATAACACTGCTATTGGAATAACTGTGAAGTGCTTTTGTGTCTAAGTAAATTTTAATGTAAAAATGCCATCTCAGCTCTAATTTATTATTTTTTGTCTTTTTCATTGTTTGACTTTTTTTCAAATTTTCTTTCGTTTTCTCATCCTAGGAAGGATTAGTGTACGCTGTTGAGTTCTCTCACAGATCAGGCAGAGACTTGCTGAATGTGGCGAAAAAGAGAACCAACATTATTCCCATCATTGAAGATGCACGACACCCGCACAAATACCGTATGCTTGTTGGTAAGTTCCTGTGATTATATAGACATTAGAGTGGTAAAGAATGCACAAGGCAGTTTAATAAAGTGCTCCCGTTTTCTTGAAGGTATGGTGGATGTCATCTTTGCCGACGTTGCTCAGCCTGACCAAACAAGAATCGTCGCCCTCAACGCACACAATTTCCTGAAGAACGGAGGCCATTTTGTTATTTCCATCAAGGTAGCATAATGCTGCTATGTTGACATTGATTGTTTTTGCTGCAAGTATTCCCCAGTCTTCAGTTGTTAACTTTCTTTTTTCTTCTTCAGGCTAACTGCATTGATTCAACAGCCGCTCCGGAGGCAGTGTTTGCATCAGAGGTTAAGAAGATGAGTGCAGAGAACATGAAACCTCAGGAGCAGCTGACGCTGGAGCCATATGAGAGAGATCACGCAGTTGTTGTGGGAATCTACAGGTAAGTTTTGGTGCATGAACTTAAAGCTGTGCATGTTTGCATATCATGTGGCCCCTTGTTTCAGGGTTCCCACAGGTCATGGAATTTCTGGAATATCATGGAATTTTAATAGGTGTATTCCAGACATTGAAATTGAATTTTTTTTTTTGGTCCAAGTCATGGAATGTCAGGGATTTTTGTTTGTTGCTTTAAATTTACTTTCCATTTAGCAAAATGTAATTTTTCTATACCTTTATTTATTTATATATATATATATATAATACACCTTTTGCTGATTTTTATGGTTGGACTGTTCAGTGCCATTTTCAAATGCAGTTACCAGGCTGTAAATAATAATATAATGATAACTAAGGCAAACGTGCCTGGAAAATGTAAATTTCAAGAGCTTTGACTACAAAATGACCACTTCAAAGTCCGGGTGTGAAATATGAATGGGGAAAAAAAAAAACTTGATTACAAACAGAAGTGCTTTCAGAGTGTTTAACCCCTGAAATCATAAAAACCATAAATTAATTTTTGTAGAAATGGTACATAAAAAGCCAGTTTCCACCATTAAATAAAAAATGTATAAAAGGTTATTGCGACTTACCTCACAATTCTGACTTATTTTCTCACAATTGCCTGATACAAACTCGCAATTCTGACTTTTTTCGCAGAATTACATGATATAAACTCGCAGTTGCGAGAAAGTCAGAATTGTGAGGAAAAAGTTGCAATTGTGAGTTAAAGTCAGAATTGCATGATATAAATTCTTAATTGAGTTAAGTCAGAATTGTGACAAACTCACAATTCTGTGAACATATCTGTATGTTATTTTTTTTTCTCCTCAGAAATGAGGAGTCAGAACTGCAAGATACAAACTTGTAACTGCAAGATAAAGTCAGAATTGCGAGTTTTACCTTTTTTTTTAATTTAGTGTCAGAAACGGGCTTCCATAGCTTTGTACTAAAAACTTATGTAAACAAGTAAATAAAGATTGCAAATGGATGGATCTGTTCATTATAGGTCATGGAAATTCAGCTTTTTAGTCAGTGAAAGTCAGGGTATTTGACATTTGGCTTAGAGTGGGAACCCTGTTGTTTGTGCAGGGTTCCCACTCTAAGTATTTAGGCCTGAATAGCAATTAGATTACTTGAGGTTCTGGTGTGAAATGTTATTTATAGCTCAGTCTTGCTAAATGTATCTAAATTTCTTTTTTTTTTTTTTTTTTGCAGACCACCACCTAAGCAGAAGAAGTGATGTTTCTCTGTGGAAATTTTCGTCACCATTTGTTGCTCCTTTGCTTCTGAAATAGCTGCTTCTGCCACTAGATGGACCCACAGTTTGCAGATGACAAAAGACTGATATAACTGAACCATTTTCTTGTGTCTACCAGTTGGGGAGTGTATCCCATACCTGATTGGCACAGGCAACATTGTTTATGGAGAGTAACCCCGCTCCCGTTTTTTCCTTTCTATCATCATCATCATCTGTCATGTAATGTACTATAATGAAAGATGAATTTTGTGTTTTGCTTGTAAGAATTATTGAAAGCTAGATGTGTTATGTTAACTAAATCAACAGTTTTCCAAAGCATACATTTGTTATTGTCTCTTTTGAATATTTTTAGTAAAAAATTTTAACAATGGAATGTCACTTTTTTTTTTTCTCCACTCTCCTGCTTTCTTTTGTTTGTGTCTTTTGTTTTCAAGAAGACAATTTTAAACTTCTTGTGAAGGCGTTTAGAAGTATTAGTATAAACCTGTATCACCAACTCTAAACTCTAATTGGCTTTTGTTAAGCCGGTGTGACCCAAACCCCTTTCTGAGACGAGTAGATATCCCAGCAAACTAGTTTGAGCTACACTTGTTTTCTCTTACAAGGCACTGTGAGGCATGTCTTTGTTAAAGACATTGTTAGTAATCTCAAATGAAAGTTGCAGACGCTCAGAAGTGTGATCATAAGCAAGGCAAATTAAAAAAGTGTGTTTTTGTAAATGCATATTCATTGCGTAAAAATTACGTTTGAAAATTTATAAGAGGTTGATCTTCATAATCTCAAAAAGAATATCTTAATTCTCAAGCACAGTAATATTGCCTGTCAATACCCAAATGCAAAATAAAGCAATATCTGCACCTCTGTTGATAAAGGGTCTTAGTAATTGTTTATGCATTGGTAATGCTGCTTTTAAATATAAAAATACTTGTGAAAAATGGTATATGGGACGTTCTATAGAATTGGTCCAAAGTCAGAGTTGGAGACGTAGTGAGAAGTATTTTTCCAGAAAATTGGTATGTGTGCCAATTGAATAATATCCAATGTACACATTTCTAGTAATTGTGCAGTTAATTCTTATATTGTATTTTTTGAGAAAGTTTAGGAGTATTTGTCTTTTCCACAAATTTGTTACTACCGAAACATGTTAAAAATAAATTAAAGTGTTATTTTGACCTATTAAGATTTTGCTTACATCAACATTCCCAGATAGCACACGTACATCTGCAAGATGTCTGTTAAAGATTTCTTGATCTGGAAAGCATCTGCTGTGTACAAACGTCTGATAGACATCTGTAAGATGTCAGTTTTGCATACATTCTAAATCATGAACATCTTAAAGACATCTACTGGATGTCTATTTGACATCTGACAGGAAATGACCAATAGACGTATTGCAGATGTAAATGCAGACGTCAAATAGACGTCTCCAAGATGTACATGTGCTATCAGGGTTGTAAATCAATAACTACATTTTTAACAATATTTCAAGTGTAATTTATGACATTTGTTGTATTTTGAATTCAGTTTTTTATTACAAAAGGCAAAAAGTTATAGTAATTTCAAAGTTAAGGATTTATTAGTTTTTAATATACATTGTGAACCAAAAACGATCTTAACATCTTAGTTGATAATTCAGCATATTTTTGACAAAACATTACATGTTTCGTTAGTGACAGTAATGCTTTGGTAGCGATCACATTACCAGAATTTTAACTTGCATACTAAAACACTACTGAAACATACTAAAATCTTTCATAAATTGAAATTTAGCGGTTAGCTTGGGACAGCCACCTCCCAATTGAAAGTATGCTTAAATTATGATATTTACATATATTAAGCTTACTAATATTTTAATTATTAAATATTATTATGTGTAGAATTCATGGTCACAATTTCAGAAAAACAACGGGAACCTACGATTCTAGGAACCAATTATGTAGCTATTGGTAAAGGGGGTCAAATATGCAGTTGCACAATGGAGAGCAGCATGGACAGTACTAGAGCTGTCAGAAGAACTAAAGAAGAGAAAAAACTACTTCGAAGGCAGATTAAAGCCAGTCACACATTATTGAAACACGAGGGCATAAGTACAGTGTCACATCCCACAAAGGTACTTACGAAGCTTCTTTTGACGAAGTGTCAGTAGAATATGCATCGACCAAATTACATAGTTCAGTTTAAATAGCCAGTACTGCTGTTAGTTTCCTGTCATTATGTTTGTGTGTCTGAATGCTAAATATGTTTTTTTACAGTGTATTAATATATAAGCGACTGGTAAATCTACAGATTTTATTTCTAAAGAATGCAATTAAATTGATGGGAAGGTAAAGAGTTCTGAAAGATAAATGATTTGTGGCTTTCCCAGCCAAGACAACATCAGTACCCTTACAAAATTTAACCATAGATTTACTGTGGTAAAAGTGTAGTAATGGGGTTTATTTATTGATTTATTTATTTGGGAAAACTGATTTGTATAACCACAGTTTTTCTACAAATGCTATGATTAAACTATGTTTAGTGTAGCAAAACCATGGTTAATTTGTGGTTACCATGGTTTAACTATAGAAACCTTGTTTATATATTTATATATATAAACCATGGTAAAACCATGCTTAATTTTCATAAGGGTAAACAAGGGTCTTGATGAAGTTTGTCAAATGGTGAAACATGCAGTTCATTTCTTTGCATAATTGACTTATAAAGGCAGTCATGTTGTACACAAAAATGTACAGAGAATGTACTCACCCCCTTGTCATCCAAGATGTTCATGTCTTTCTTCCTTCAGTCATAAAGAAATTATGTTTTTTGAGGGAAACATTTCAGGATTTCTCTCCATATAATCAACTTCCAAAATGTAGTTTAAATGCAGCCTCAAAGGGCTCTAAACGATCCCAGCTGATGAAGAAGGGTCTTATATAGTGAAATGATTGGTTATTTTCAAAACAAATTGATCATTTTATATACTTTTTAACCTCAAATGCTCGTCTTGTCTCAGGCCTGCGATGCGCATGTGTAGTCTGTGTGATCCGGGTCAATACAGTTAGTGTATGTTGAAAAAGTCCCATCTTGTTTTCTTCCCCAACTTCAAAATCATCCTACATCGCTGCAGAAGTATCAACCCAGTGTTTGCAAAGTGAACATACAAAGAAGATCAAACAACCTTTACAAAAAAAAAGGTGAAACAGCGTTGTAGGATGATTTTGAAGTTGAAGACGATATTGACCATAACCGTTTTGACTGGGAGATTTGAGGTTAAAAAGTATATAAATTGTCAATTTGTTTCTTTCTTCATCGGCTGGGACCATTTAGAGCCCTTTGAAGCTGGATTTAAACTGCATTTTGGAAGTTCAAACTCGGGGGCACCATAGAAGTCCATTATCACCATAGAAATCCTCAAATGTTTTCCTCAAAAAGCAAAATTTCTTTACGACTGAAGAAAGAAAGACGTGAATGACAAGGGGGTGAGTACATTATCTGTACATTTTAGCTCTGAAAGTGAACTAATCCTTTAATGTCTGTGCTCATGAATGTTTCTTATGTAGCATCTGGTGGTCTCTAATGGAGGTTTGGGGAATGGAGTGAGCAGAGAGACACTGCTGGAGGTTCTTAAAGAGGGAGGTACTGTTGAATCTCTCCTCACCCCTCCAGCAAAACCATATGCTTTTGTAACATATTTGTCAACTGAAGCAGGACAGAATGCGTATACACTCCTCAATGGACGAGTGCTGCAGTGTCACGATCAAAGTGTGACACTTTATTTCAGCTATGTTGAGAAAGGTAAGCCATATTTAGAATTATATTCAATGAGCTTTAGACCAATGTTTCTAATGGGTCTCTTCTTTAATTTACTGTCAGTGGACAGTGACAGAAGTGTGTCCTGTGCTTTGCCTCCTGGTCTGTCTGTGTTGGAGGATTTTGTGTCTCCAGAGGAGGAGCTACAGCTGCTGCAGGCTGTTGATTGGACGCCAGATACTGATGATGTCACTGGTAAGAGATAATTGGATACTTGACAGCCTCAGTTAGAATTATTGCAAATTGGTGAATGAAAATCTCTTTGTTGAATCCTCTTTGTCACAAAGTTATATTATTTTGCAGAAGCCAAACTTAATAACATACAGGTCTTTGGACAGTAAGACTTGTAATGTTTTTTAACATTGCTCACCAAGCCTGCATTTATTTGATCAAAAATATAGCAAAAGCAGTAATATTGTGAAATATGTGTACTATTTTCAATAACTGCTTTCTATTTTAATATATTTTTAAATATAATTTATTCCTGTGATCAAAGCTAAATTTTCAGCATCATTACTCCAGGCTTCAGTGTCACATGATCCTTCAGAAATCATTCTAATATGCTGATTTGCTGTTCAGGAAAATATTGTAAATATTGTAAGAATTATTATCAATATTTAAAAGAGTTTTTTCACAATTCCTTGATGAATAGAAACATACAAAGTTCAGCATTGATATGAAATAAAAGGTTTTTCAACATTATTTAAACATTATACTCTACTATACCATTCAAAAACATGGGCACAGTATAATTTTTTTAGGGGGAAAATTATAGAAGAATACTTTTATAAAGCAAAAAAAGATCAATAAAGACATTTAAATTGTTACCAAAAATTTCTATTTCAGATAAAAGCTGTTCTTCTGAACCTTCTGTTCATCAAAGAAACCTGAAAAAATTCTACTCAGCAGCTTTCAACAACAACAATAATAATAACAATAACAAAACAAATCAAAATATTAGATTTCTGAAGGATCATGTGACCGGAGTAATGATGCTAAAAATTCAGTTTTGAAATCATAGGAATAAATCACATTTACATAGTTATTTAAAATAGTAAAATATTTCAAAATGTTACTGTTTTTGCTGTACTTTGGATCAAAGCATATAAGACTTCTTTAAAAAAACCATTAAAATCAATGTCAAATAACATTTGACTGGTAGTGAATTTATTAGTAAAATTATTAATAATAATGTAGTGTTTTGTGTATTGCAGTGCAGAAAGCTCTAAAACACAGAAGAGTGAAACATTATGGGTATGAGTTTCGGTACGATAATAATAACGTGGACAAAGACAAGCCCTTACCAGGTGGTAAGTATGAAAACTTTTTTTTTTTTTTTTTTTTTTTTTTAGAATGATGTGTGTTTTTAAAATCTTTTTTAAAGAACAAAAACAGTGTAAAATCAGTAATATTATTAAGTATAACATGTAAAACAAGTGATTTCTATTTTAATGTTTTTGTAATTTATTCATCTATGGTCTGGATTTTTTAGCCACACTTTAGTGTTAATATTTTTACTTTTATTGTTATTGATGTTGTTAACGCTGCTTAATATTTTAGTGGAAAAGAAAACTACTTTTCAAAATTCTTTGATGAATAAAAATGCATTTATTTGAAATAGCAATTTTTTGTAAGCTTATAAATCACTTTTGATCGATATAATGCATCCATGCTGTATAAAAGTAATAATTTTCTCCAAATATTTGGATGGTAGTGTATATTAGGGGTGTAACGGTTCACAAAATTCACGGTTCGGTTCGATACAACACAGTGGTGTCACGGTTCATTAGCTACCAGTACACACAGTCAACAACACAGAGACAGTAAAAATATGATGAGAATAAAAAATACACACATGTAAAAATACATAAACACCAAGCCTACATTAAATAAAACACCCCTAGTGTGTATATATATATATATATATTTGCATATAATCTAGATGTAATATATCCAATCAATCTAAAATTGAAATGACACCTGTCATTTCAGGGCTGCCAGCAGAATGTGATGCTTTACTACGAAGATGTTTGGCTGATGGCCACATAAGTGTCCTTCCAGACCAGCTCACTGTAAACCAATACCAAAGTGGACAAGGTAGTACATCATGTATTTATGCAGCTGAGAGGAGATTTATGTTTGCTTATAGGACTAAATGTTATTGTCTGGTGCAGGGATTCCCCCTCATGTGGACACTCACTCTGCGTTTGAGGACACCATCCTTTCTTTGAGTCTCGGAGCAAAGGTATGAATAAATGAAGCTTAAAAACGTCAGTATTATAAGTACTTTTGGGGATATTTTTTGTAAGGATATGTTTGTTTATGTTTGTCATGCATCAGTATTATTAGTGGGTCGGGGTTTATGGTTACACCAGACCTGTTTGTAGCCTTATTGATTGGTTATAGTACAGCAACGTTATTGATTATCTGATTTTCCTTTGTCAAAACAAAGATGGAGATGGAAAATGAACCTCATGGTTTTCTTACATGGATAAATATAAACATCTTGATGTTTTCCCATAGACTGTAATGGACTTTAAACATCCTGACGGATGCTCTGTCGCTGTGGTGCTGCCAGAGCGAAGTCTGCTAGTGATGAAAGGAGAGAGCCGTTATTTGTGGACTCACGGGTGAGAAACTGAATTTTTTTTGTACATATTCACTAAATACAATACATGTCCAAATACACTACCAGTCAAAAGTGTTTGTTTTTTAAAGAAGTCTCTTCTACTCACCAAGCCTGCATTTTTCATTTGATCCAAAATGCAGCAAAAGCAGTAATACTGATAAATATTTTTACTATTTAAAATGACTGCTTTCTATTTGAATGCATTTTAAAATGTAATTTATTTTATGGTTCAAAGCTAAATTTTTAGCATCATTACCCCAGTCTTCAGTGTCACATGATCGTTCAGAAATCATTCTAATATGCTGATTTGCTGTTCAAGAAACACTTTTTTTAATTGTTATTATAAATATTTAAAACAGTTGGGTACATTTTTTTAAGGATTCTTTGAATAGAACGATACAAAGATCAGCATTTATCAGAAATAAAAAGCTTTTGTAACATTTTATGCACTATAGCTTTCAAAAGCTTTGGTTGGGGGTTTGGTTTTGGATATTACAAAAGATCTTCTGAACTTTCTATTCATCAAACCTAAAAAAGAATTCTACTTGGCTGTTTTCAACATAAGAAAAAAAATTGAGCAACAATCAGAATATTAGAATGATTTCTGAAGGATCGTGTGACTGGAGTAATGATGCTAAAAATTCAGCTCTGATCACAGGAATAAATTACATTTTAAAATATATTCAAATATTTTAAATAGTAAAAAATATGTCACAATTTTACTATTATTGCTGTACTTTGGATCAAATAAATGTAGGCTTGGTGAGCAGAAGAGCAAAACTTTTGACTGGCAATCCTTTGTTGTAGGGAGAGATAGACATGTTTTGTGTGTGTTTCATGTCAGCATAACACCTCGGAAGTTTGATGTGGTACCAGTGTCGGAAGCTGGAGGGTCAGGGGTCATGACCTCTGACGTGAGTAATCTGACCCTGAGCCGTCGTGGTACCAGGACATCTCTGACGTTCCGCATAATCCGACATACACCCTGCAACTGTGGTGAGTGTGTGAAGTATTTGTTTACACAAGCAAATATTTTTTTTATTTCTAAGTACAGTACAATTTAAAAGTTTGGGATGACAATTTTTTATGTGTACTTTTATTCAACAAGTACTAGGGATGTGACGAGATCTCGTGGCGCAAGATCTGTCTGGTCTCGTGAGAACGTGATGATATACATTCTTTTCAACCACATAATGATCATTATTTCTGTGTTACAGACATTTATATAACAGAAGTACTAGTATAAATGTTTATAGTTTGGGTATAAACACTTATTGTCTACAGTAGCGATCAAAACGAAAGCATCTTAACACTTGCATGTATTGTAAAGCTTATTCTCTTCCACCAGGAGGTGGAATCATTGAATCATTCATTCAGGAGATTCCAATAGTGAATCAAGTCTTTATTAACTGAGACACTGATTTCATTTTTATCTTCATATCAAATTTTTATCTAATAATTTTTTTTTTAAAGGACTTAAGCAATGAACCCTGTGTCCGAACCACTAGTAAATTACATTATGTTGTTCTTATGTACATTTTGAATCTTTTTTTCTCTTCAGAATTGTGATCCCCAATTTATAAAAAAAAAAATCGTGATTTTCAATTTAACCAAATCATGCAACTTTAGAAGTTTAATTTAATAAAGTAAGTTCATATCAAAATGCACTTTTATTTTTTGCATTTTGTGTTTTTCAGTTAAAATACTATTTTTCCCTACATATTTCATCACTGAGGATTTCTTTAAAACAAAGTAAAAAAAAAAAATCTTGTCTCGTGTCTCGTCTCGTGGGATAAGCGTCTTGTCACACCCCTAACAAGTACACATTAAATGAATCAAAAGTGACAGTAACAAAATGTAGAATTTTGCAAAAGATTTTTATTTTTAAATAATAGCTGTTATTTTTAAGAATCCTGACATGAATATATCACTACTTTTTCACTACGTTTCTACTTAAGCAGCACAAATGTTTTCAACATTGATAACAATAATAAAAGTTTCTTGATTTCTGATGGATCATGCGACACTGAAGATTGGAGTAATGATGCTGAAAATATAGCTTTGCATCACAGGAATGAATTACATTTTTTAAATTATTTTAATTTATTTTAAATTGTAATAATACTTCACAATATTACAGTTTTTACCGTATTTTTGATCAAATAAATGGAGCCCTGGTTTTTAAAAATAAGTGTTTTTGGGTTCATACCAACCCCAAGCTTATAAACATCAGGCATGCCATCAGCTAGAGACAAAAAAGAAGGAAAATCTGACCACGCCCAAGCCACACCCCCAGCACTTATTTTATATACATTATCACATTAAATTATGTGTCTTTTATTGTAATATGTACTATTGTCCTGTAAAAAAATAAATAAATAAAAAGCAGCATTTAATAATCATGAAAACAATATAATATAATATAATAAATTACTATAATATATTATAGTAAAGTATAAAGAATTGTTATTATTATTAAAGTACCTGCCAAAAGGAAACATTACAATTATCAATGATTTTGAAATAAATATCTTCTATATCTATAAATATCTGCTCATCAAGGCTGAATTTATTTGATTAAAGTAAAAAACAGCAATATTATGAAATGTTATTACAAATAAAAAAGTTTTCAATTTTACTATATTATAAAATGTAATGTTATTCCTGTGACCAAAAGCAAAATGTTCTTAATCATTACTCCAGTTTTCAGTGTCACATGAACTCTTTTAGACATCACTGTTTATTTTTAAATTATCAATATATTAATTTCTGATTATCAGTGTTGGAAATTTTGCTGCATCATATTTTGGTCATACACTTTATTTTTCAGGATGTTTTGATTAATATAAAGTTGATGAACAACATTTATGTGCATTTATCAAATATATTAATTAAATGTGTTAATGCATTTATTAAATAGAAATGATTTTAAATGTTTTCACTCACTTTTCATCACTTTCATGCATGATGAATAAAATTATTCATTTCTCTCTTTTTTAAGTCTTATACAAATGTTTGAGTGGTATATTGTTTCCACAAAACATTAAGCAGCAAAACTGTTTTTAACATTGATAATAATGAGAAATGTTTCTTGAGCAGCAAATCAGCATACTGTGTGATTGTGATTATGTGACACTGAAACTCTTTGTAAAAAAACAGATTTATAATCGTTTCTTATGATGAATGTTGCGTTCCCAAACACGTTAAGCTCAAGCCAACTGTGTGATTTCAATTCCACTACCCTTACAAAAATCACATCCCTGAAACATGTACAGTGTGAATGTCATTATGCATTTGTCTATTTTTGTAGATGTAAAAGTGATCTACATTCTTGATAAGAATTACTTTATTTCCTCTTGCAGCTTATCCATCTGTATGTGACAGTCAGCAGCCGCCTTCTCCACCAACTGTGCCTGTTGCTGAAGGCGATGCTTGCCGTTTGGAGGCGCGGTATGTCCATCAGGTCTATGAAGAGATTTCCTCCCACTTTAGCAGCACACGACACTCACCGTGGCCGCAGGTGCGAGATTTCCTGCTGTCGCTGGCACCTGGAAGTATTCTAGCAGACATCGGCTGCGGCAATGGGAAATACCTGGGGATCAACCCTGAAGTGACGTCTGTAAGTAAACTTTACCGGGAAGAGAGATGGACTTGGTTTGGACATCTCATAAGATGATTTCCATTACTTTAACCCTTAACTCGGATGTAAACTCTATTGTCTGTCCATTTGTAGGTGGGCTCTGACCGCAGTGCTAATCTGGTGCAGATCTGCATTGAGCGGGGTTATGAGGCGTTCGTGTCAGATGCGCTGTCTGTCCCCCTGCGCAGTGGCAGCTGTGACGCCTGCATCTCTATTGCAGTCATACACCATTTCTCCACACAGGTGAGCATGCTATGTAATTAAGGGGGGGAAATGTTGTGTTATTTAAATATTACTTAAAACTTTATTTTTCTAAAGTCCACTTGGAGTGTAACACAACCATTTCCCAACCTACCTTGTGACACTAAACAGCCTTTTTTGATGCTTCTGTGCTAGGGCTGTGCAATTAATTGAAATTCGATTTCGATTTCGGCTTCAAACGATTATGAAAATACAATAATCGACATTAAACAAGATGAAGTGAAGGTTTATCTATTGTTTTAGCTATTAAAATAGTTCAGTTTTGTATGTAATGACAAAGTGATTAGGCTTATATTTCATTTCGTTTTTTTTAAGTTAATTTGGAAAATTGTTGGGAGAATTCTGTTTGTTTGTTAAATATAAGTTTTTGTTTTTTTTAAAGGAACGAACAGCGGCCAGCGGCTAGTCTGTTTGATCAGTGTGCCTTCTCAAATCATCACGACTTGACTAAAATAAAATCTATATAAAACAGTTCAAGTATAAAACACTGTTGGTTTAAACGTTAAACCTAGATAAATGTGCGCTATTATGGATGGAGGCGCCAGCACGAACACTTGCATTTTTTCCCAGTGGAAACACATTAAATTTATTCATCAAAATGGAAAAACTTGCAAATATATGCCTTACAGACATGATGAATGCATATATAGAAAGCTTTAAATTATTACTTATAAAAATAAAACAAATCGAAAACACACACTCTTTCATTATGTAATCCATAAAGATGCATTTCTCCCTAAAGGCGCGTCAAAGACGAGATTTATAAATAATTCAAATATCTCTTTACACTAAACGCTGTCCAAGCCATTCTCAAAAGTGAAAGTGAAATCTCACTAGCGTGGCAATTTTTTAATCACCATAACTGATGGATGTCTAAAATATAAAAATAAGGAGAAGCCTAAAACAGGCCTGATGACCGGCCCGCGTCTGAATTATTACGTGAAAATTGGCCAAAGCCCGGCCTTAGGGGCATAAAAAAATGGGCTGAAATGCAGGGCTCTAATCAATCATATAAAGTTCTGGACACACTCATAATCGTGTTAAATAATTGTGATTACAATATTGACCAAAATAATTGTGATTATGAGTTTTGCCAAAATCGAGCAGCCCTATTCTTAGCCATAACACTTATGTGAATTTTGTTTGGCTTTCTGGTCCAATTTACACTACAGCTCAAAAGTTTTTTTTTTTTAATTAATACTTTTATTCTGCAAGGATGGATTTATGAACTTGATCAAAAGTGACAGTAAAGACTTTTACATTGTTAAAAAACATTTCTATTTCAAATAAATGCTGTTTTTTTGTCCTTTCTAATTATTAAAACGTCCTGGGGGAAAAAAAAACAATGTTGTACACTTTCCACAGAAATTAGCACTATTTTCAACATGTTAGAATGATTTCTGATGGATAATGTGACACTGAAGACTGGAGTAATGGCTGCTGAAAATGTAGCTTTAACTATAAATTATAAATTACATTTTAATGTATAGATAATAGAAAGTAGTACATTTAAATTGTAATATGTCACAATATTACATGTTTGATCGAATAAATGCAGCCCTTGCGTAAAAGATTTATTTTAATACATTAATTCAAGTCTCTTCTGCTCACCAAGCCTGCATTTTTTTTATCTAAAGTACAGCAAAAGCTGTGAAATATTGTGAAATACATATATATATTTTTTTTTTACTAAATTCTTATTTATTTCTGTGATCAAAGCTAAATTTTCAGCATTATTATTCCAGTCTTCATAATCCTTCAGAAAGCATTCTAATATGCTGATTTGCTGTTCAAGAAACTTTTTTCATTAATAATATTATCAATATTTAAAACACTATAAAATAAAGAAATTTATAACATTATAAAAGATTTCAGTTTCAGATAAATGGGGGTCTTCTGAAACCTGAAAACATTCTACTCAACAATGTTTTTGGGCAGCAAATCAGAATTTCTGAAGAATCATTTGACTTTGAAATCACAGGAATAAATTACATTTTAAAATATATTAAAATAGAAAATAGTTTTTTTAAATAGTAAAAATATTTCAGAATTTTACAGTTTTGTTTTATTTAAAATAAATGCAGGCTTGGTGAGCAGAAGACACTTATTTAAAAAAAACATTAATATTTTTATAGCACATGGGCCTTTTAATCTCATAAAAATCTCAAAAAATGTCTTTATGAATGAAAAAAAATTTAATATGACAGAAAATAAATTTGAGATGAATATTATGTCAGTCTGTAAATGATGCTGAACAAACTGCATGTGTTCTTAGGAGAGAAGACAGGCTGCCGTCAGAGAGCTGGTGCGGTTATTAAAGGTGGGAGGAAGAGCTCTGATCTACGTTTGGGCCATGGAACAGGAATACAACAACAAGAAATCAAAATATCTAAAAGAAAGAACAACTGTAGCTTGTACGGAGAGCAGCGAGGAGCTTAAAACAGAAGAAAATAAACCTAACCAACAAGAGGAGGATGATAGGAAAATGAGTTCAGACGTGACATGCACCGAGGACAGTTCTGGAAATGTGACACAACCCAGAATCCAAGTCCATACTAACCGCACAGCTTTCCTTTCCCAAGATCTTCTGGTGCCGTGGCACTTAAAAGGCAGTGTGGACCAGAACAAGGGAGCAGCGAGCGGAAGCGCAAACGGCCCCTTGGACAACACAAGTCAGGGGCCTGTACTTCACCGCTATTATCATGTCTTCCAGCAGGGAGAGCTGGAGGACATGTGTTGTGGTGTGACAGTCGTTAAAGTGCTTAGGAGCTACCATGATCAGGGTAACTGGTGTGTGGAACTGGAGAAGACACTTGGTAACTCTTTAAAGAATGCTGTTGCATAGGAAAACTCAAAATGTCTAGTTTATTAAATAAATGCATTTTAAAAATGTACATTTTAATTGAACTTTTTCATGCGTGCAGTGACAACTAATAAAACACTCAACCGAAGAACCGTCACAGAATATGTTATGTTTTTGTACAAAATGTTGCTTTATATGCTTTCTGGTACCAAAACCTACCTCAATTAATTACTTTTCTGCAATAAATAACTCTTATCAATGTAAGTCAGCTTGACTTCTGATAATTTATGGCTGGATGATTTTATCACTTAACAACCTCTACAATAATGCAATGTAAGCACCATAAATTAGCATGTCAGAACATTAATATGGTACTATGTGCATGTTATTAGTGCCTATTTTTTTAGTGCCTAAAGTCACTTATGCTCACCAAGGCTGCGTTTATTAAAATACAGTAATATTGTGAAATATTACAATTTTAAATAACTGTTTTCAGTGTCACATGATCCTTGGAAATAATTCTGATATTCTGATTTGGTCCTCAAGAAACGTTTCTTACAATTATCAGTGTTAAAAACATTTGATGCTTAATATTTTTGTGTTTGAAGAAGTGCTGTCAAACGACAAAAATAAAAGTTTGTTTACATAATGTGTGTGTGTGTGTGTGTGTGTGTGTGTGTGTGTGTGTGCATGTGTGTACAGCATATATTTGTATATACGAATACACACACACACACACACACACACATACATATATATATATATATATATATATATATATATACACATAAATCATGTCTATATATGAATATGTATGTATATGTGCAAATATTTCTTAAATATACACGTGGGTGTGTATATATATATATACACTACCGTTCAAAAGTTTGGGGTCAGTAAGACTTGCAATTTTTTTTTAATGAAGTCAAGGCTGCATTTATAATTATCAGTAATTATCAGTTTTGGAAACAGTTGTGTCGCCAATGTTTTTTTTTGTTTGTTTTTTTTGAACCTGTATTTTTTTCTTTCAAGAACAACATTTATTCAAACTATAAATCTTTTCTAGCAATGTAAATCTATTATGTCACTTTTTATTAATGTAACAATTTATTCATTTCTTTAAAAAAAAAAAAAAAAAAAAAAAGAATGAATAAACATTTACTGACACCAAACTTTTGAACGGTAGTATATATATATATATATATATATATATATATATATATATATATATATCCTTTATGCCAAAAATCATGTTCCATAAAGATATTTTGTAAATGTATCAAAATGTATTTTTGATTAGTAATATGCATTGCTAAGAAGAACTTCATTAGGACAACTTTAAAGGTGATTTTCTCAATATTTCGATTTTTTGGCACCCTCAGAAACCAGATTTTCAAATAGTTGTACCTCAGCCAAATATTGTCCTGACCTAACAAACCATACATGAACGGAAAGCTTATTTATTCAGCTTTCAGATAATGTATAAATATCAATTTCGAAAAATCGGCCCTTGTGGGTTTTGTGGTCCAGGGTCACTTACAAATATACACAGTACACAAACTGTATATTATGTAGATGAGATTAGCCATGAATGATCGATTTGACAGCACTCATTTATATATATATATTAATTCATTACTTTTTATTTTTAAATATACATAACAAATACACAGTACACACATAGTATGTAAACAAAAACTTATGTTGGATGCAATTAATTGTTTGACAGAACAGAACAGCATTTATTGATTTTTTTTTTTTTTTGTAACATTATAAATTAATGTCACTTTTGATCAAAAGTGACATTAAAGTACTTACATTACATATTTACGCTTAATATATTACCAAATGTTTGAACGGTATTGTTTAATTGACTTGAAAAGGATTGTTTCTCGTTTTCCATGCTTTTAAAGCAGTTGTTGAACTCACTGTATTGTTTTTGCAAACCACTAGATGGCGTCGGATCGGAATGTAATGCAGAGGTAAAGGTATGAACTTTCACCTTGAATTTGATGACGAACTTCCTGCATGTTTAAATTTTACTAACCTAGGTTGACCTGCCGTCCCATTTCACTTCTATCCCATTTAAAATTATACATTTGCGTTTTGCCATAAGCGACGGTAGGTTTTAGATTTGTAGGAAGAATAGAGTTTGAGAAGACATAGGGGTCAATTCATGACGGGCTTTCTTTCAGTATTTACGTCCCCACAAAAATCCTACAGACGTGTGAATGTTAAAGCCCACAATGCGCCTAAAAGGTTATGAACAAAGACACCTATAAATATGTTTGGTGTGAATGTCTTGCGTGGGGGGAGTTGGTCACATTTGTGACCTTGTCTTTTTATCCCATTGGCACATGACACATGCATGCTGTTTTAAATGGTGCCCTCGGCCTGGAACAATGAGGGATTCATGTAATGGTGATGAAAGAGGATGTCTATAAAGATATTGGTTAACTTAATCAGTTTTACATCCACTGCACGACCCCCTCCTCGATAAAGATTTCGTGAAGAAGCACACAATTTCTGATGACACGATACGACTCTATGCAACAGATATTATTTTAAAATTATGCTTTCGTGTTTCACAAACTTGAATTTGAGCACTATAAAATAACTAACCAAACTGAATGAAGTGTGTCGCAAAAAAGACAAGCTATCGCTACAGAATAAAAACGTATTCGGTTTCATACAAGAAAAAAACAATGTATACAAAATACTTAATGCACTCTTTAAATAAAGGTTCTTTGTTGGCACGAAGAATCTTTCAAATGCATTTTTTTTATATATATATTTTTCAAAATGGTTATTTTAAGAACTGTTCACCTAAAGGTTCTTCTGTAGAAGCACTGCAAAACATCCTTCTGTACCTTTATTTTTATTTAATATTCTAGGTTATGATCTCGTTAAGTCTGTATCCAAACTTTGCAGCAAGGTATGCTTTGGAAAGCCCCAAATATTGTGACATTAGTATTAAGTCAAAGTATTTTTAAAAAATAAAATATTCAAGTTAAAACGAGGGCACTTTTCTGCAGAAGAATAGCTTAAACTGGTTCGTTGGCGTCCCCTAGCCTTACCAAGCTGGTCTGCCCAGTTGAAAAAGCCCCAAACGTCTCTAAAAACCTGCAGTCTGACAAAACTGACTAGCAGACCGTCTTAAACTAGTTTAAACTGTTTTTAAGAGGGGAAATGTAACTTGATAGCGTAATATGAAAACAGCATTTGGGGAAAAAAACTTCCCAAGTACTTTATCACATCATTGTCTTGTCCCACACCATAAATATTGAACTAAACTAAGATTAAAAAGTTTTCTTCGTCATAACCATGTATGGTCGCAGATTAGCTGTGCAAGTAAGCTGCTTCACATCTCCACAGCCTCGGCATTGTTCATTTGCCTTGGCTGCAAGCAACCTATCACTTTCTAATAGCCCGAAACAGGCCAAAAAGGCACTCCAGTGCGCGTTTTTCAAATTATTGTTCCCGTAAAAGTGTCGTTTTGCTCCCCTACACAGGCAAATGCCGAGGCAAATCACGCTAACAGCCGCTGGGTGCAGCCCGTTGTCGGGTTTGTTTAGGCGGCCATTTTGTGAACACTCTGCACACACACTGAAGCGAGCGCGCTTTGTAGCGGGGACGCGCTTTAACCGTGCAGACCCTCTCTAAGCGACAAGCAGCCGCGGAGCCGATCCGAGATTAACGGGCAGTGAGGGGGGGTCCCTGGCGAATGCACATCGCTAATTGTAGCGGTGCGACGAAGAAACCCCGGTTTTTAGTTCATCCGTTTTTCTTTCTTTTCCCTTTTTTTCATTTAATCACTCTTCTTCTCACCCCTCCACCCCCTCGCTGCTGCTGCTGCTGCTGCAACACCACCGCGAGCGACCCGCTACTATACTGCCGCTGCTGGGCGATGTGATCGCGGTTAGCCTGAGCGCTAGCCGCCGAGACCCACACACCACCTATTAACCGGCGATTTTTTTTCTGAGGGGAGACACCGCGTCAAGGCGGACTATTGCGGAGCACCGAGAGGCGGTTGTCACGGTTGCATGTACTGCTGCTCATCGGAGTGGCGGTTGGCCGCGCCGGGGGTTTGAAAACGCTCCTGCCGCGCTCTTTTGCGCTCATTTGGGGGACTGTGCAAAGAAAGACAAATGTGCTGAGGAGGGATTGTAGAGCGACGACAAGACGATACGCGGTTTCGTCTTTTTCGGGAGACGATCGCAGCAACCCGTCCGAAGGGGTGGCGGTTCGGGGGGAGGGGGTCGTTTTGCCGGTTTTTCGGTCCGCCCCGGTACCTGTGTGGCGGAGGTTCGGACGGTAGAGGGGGAATACTGGTAATGGCTGCTTCGAGAAGCTGGACACGAAGCTGAGGTAAGACTACAGTTGGTTTCTTCAAGTCTAAAAACACCTTTTTCAAGCGATGCTCTCGTAGGGCTCAGCCTGTTCCCTCCTTATTCCTCGCAAGACACCGTGTTCCCAAAGATGCCTGATGCACAGGCCGGGGCTTTGGGCAGGGGAACGGCGAGGGAGTGCGGACATATTCGGCTTGTTACTTAATGCAAACTGGGTCAGATGCAAAAGACCACGGGCAGGTATTTAAACGTTATCCCCTTGTGCCATCCAGAGAGCGGCGGCTCAACTCACGGCAGCCAGGGTGCTTGTCAGTGGATGTGATTTGCAATGATTAAAACCGTGCAATATACCCAACCCCGATTTTGTCCATTAAACGGCTTATTCCGTGAGATATGCACAAAATAAGCATCAGTCAAGTCCATTGCATGACTCGCGTTTGCAGCCATGCACCCATGAACATGTTCGATTATGAGACCTTCAATGCATCTTTCGATTATCGCTTTTCATTACTCAGATTGATGAGTCAGGTTAGCCCATCACGTTTGTTTTAGACACCCAGTCGTCATTTAATGCTTGTTTAAAAAAGAAGGCAAAAAAATCCCAGAGCATCAGCTCGGCCACAATTACATTAATGCAAAACTGCGGTGTTGCATGGGATGCAAATCTTGTGCACAGAATGCCTGAAAGCTATCGGAAATTTGACAGATAACTCCTTGGTTTTTAACGCGTTTACCGTTTCACAAAACATTTGACCGTGCTAGGTCATTTTTTGATGTGAATAAAACCTCGACTTTATTCTAATGATCTCAATATATAGGGGTGACGTTACAGTTTTCCTTATAATGGTCATACGTGCACGACCGTGTTGCTTGGAGGGCAATAGATAGCCCATTCTTATTACAATCCTCTTCTATAATACATCTGGATGTGGCACATTTACCCAGCTCTCCATTTAGCCTGGTGTGTGGATAAATCTGGCTATGCCTACACCCCTCATCTCCATAGCGTTTTCTGCAAGGCTTCTGCTGTGGTGCTGAAGTAGCAGTGCCGGTTCAAAATGGACACACTTCTGCTTCTGCTCTTCTTTTTGCATGTTGCCATCTCCATCAGCCTTTATACCGCATCATTAGACGTTGTCACCTTTAGGAAGGGTTTAAACATGCATGTTGTCACGGTGCTAGTTAGGATTCTGGTGCATTCTTCAGAACAAAAATGGGTGGAATCGTTTGGATTATAGGTGAATCATGGATTTAGGCTCGAAAAAAAGAGATGCACAATAGGACGCTGTCTATTTGGAGACATCTTTTTAGATGCACAGTACTTTTAGTTGCATTATAGGAGCCACCTGTGCCTTAAAATAGCGTCTCTTTTATCTCCCCTTCCCGAAACTTGTACACTTTTTCATGTTTTTTTGTGCTTCTGAGCGTGCAATAATCAATCCTCTTTAGTTTCTTTCTTTTTTGACCACGTTATTTATTTTTAATGTGACAAGCTCTGTTTTTGGTTTTCTTTTGGTGTCCGTGGCAGAGTGACACGGGGCTGTGAATAGACTAACTAACTTCATTGTACGAAATCTTTCAACGACTGTGGGCTTATTTTGAAGGGGGCTTTTTTTGTGCCAGAAAGCACTCATTACATGAGATGGCCAGTGATTTTAATTGTAATATTATATTTTCAACTTTAGAAGTATAGCATCAAGCCCCAAGCCCCAAGCCCCAAAAACACACAATATCTGTATTTTATAAGGCAGAAACAACTTTCAGATATGTATTCCTGTGCGATAACTTACCATTTAGTGGTAGACAGTTGCCGTTAACGTCACATCTCTCATTTCTTGCAGCTGACATAAACTAAACTGGGATGGACACAAGCTTGTTAGTCTTTTCGGAGACCACCTGAGGCAGTATTCTCCATTCATCTCGTGACACACTCCTAAATTTGATAGTTCTGGGAGTAGAGGACATACATGCTTACTGTCTCACAGCTCCTGTATGCCTCTGACTTCATTGATGAACATATTACATGATAAAAGCTAGAGTGTTTTTTCCTTACAGCCCACCTCCCTATCAGTATTTCAGTCCGTCTGTCCCTGTGTGACTTTGCCCTTACTCTATCAGGACAAATCCCTTCACTCATCAGATGGCATATAGCCTAACACATCGATTTGGATGTGGCTCCTAACAAGCTTTTCCTCTAAAGCGTGGCTTGCGTGTGGGGTCAACATGTGGCTATGTGGATGAATACAGAAGTACGTTCTCCATCGAGATTGCAGAGGCTCTCAAAGTGTATTGTAAGTTCTGCACATCTTGACATTTTAGAGCACAAACGTGCTCCTGTTGCTTGTCTAAACTGGCAGATGATGAAGAGGTTTTGGTGACCTGGGTCAAGTATTTTCTTTGCCTTGAATCGAAGGCCAAAAGTAGGTTCATTCGAGGAGATCCACAGAAGTGTAATTCATTTACATATCAAATTGAGGCATTACAAGGAAATTGCATCTGGAAATGGAGCGGCGTTTACAGCCTCCATCTTAAACGCTAATTGCTTTGTCTTGTAAGGGATTGTAGTTAAAGCCATTTCCCACCGTTTCGGCAAACTCATTCAACCACTTAGTTTGGTGACCTGTCTGTTTGGTAGTAAAGGTCACTCTGAGGTATTTATCACTGAATAGAGATGTAAGCCAGTCCCACATAGGCTGCAAAACTAGTGTGTGTACATTTAATTGAACAGTTTTGGGAATTATATAGAGGTTTCAGTGAGCATAAGTTAAATGGAATGAATGGATAGATTTAATTAAATTTGTAGATAGTTTTTAGATTCAACCCTATATCTCATGCCCTGTGTTTTAGCAAAAACTAAGTTTGCCATCCATAAAAAAGGGCACACAAGAGCAGACTTCCGGTCAAGAGCATCTTAGCTGGCTTTCTCCCAGCTTCCTTCCATGAGCTGTTGCTGCCTGTCCCTTCCTAATGTAGTTTTCTTTCAGCTTCCCGGTGGCTCATAAATTGGTAATGAAAAGCACACAGTGGCTTTGTAGATGGTGAACTGGCTTGGTGGATACCTAGGGTACAAGAGAGGCTAGCAGCTGTAATTTAGCCAGGTGTTGGTGACTTTTGATGGAGGCAGGAAGAAATGGAAAGTTAGATCATAAAAAGCACAGATTGTACTCTTCACGGAAATCACATAGGACATGTCTTGGTTCCAGACCAGCATCTCTTTTGCAACAGTATGGATACACTTGCAGGTTGTGATGTGGATACTTTTTCCTGTAGGGAGAGTTTTGGTGTTTATGTCCTTTACTGTCTTTCTGCTCTTTCTTGACCACTGCATGCCCATATCAAAGAGTAGCCTGTCTTGCTGAGGTGTACCCCTTAGCAGCAGTAATGTGTGTGTGAGTGAGTCATTCTGGTCTAGTCCCCACCTCTACACGATGCAGTCTTGGTCAGTGTTTGAGCCCAGAAACCCTGTAAGTTTCAGCAATGCACTTCACTGACCAGATGATCAGAATTATTTGTAGCTAATTATTTTTGCAAAACCAGCACAAAACAGTAGCATGGGTGTATATGTAGTAATAGCCAACAGTACATTGTATGGGTCAAAATTGTCCATTTTTAAAATCATTAGGAAATTAAGTAAAGATCATGTTCCATGAAGATATTTTGTAAATTTCCTCCCATTAATATATCAAAAAACTCAATTTGCATTGCTTAGAACCTTGTTTGGACTTCAAAGGTGATTTTCTCAATATTTCTCTTTTTTTTTTGCACCCTCAGATTCCAGGTTCTCAACAAAATATTGTCCTATCCTAACAAACCATACATCAATGGAAAGCGTATTTATTCAGATTTCAGATGATATAAATCTAAATGGACTCTTATGACTCGGTTTTGTGTTCCAGAGTCATATTTGTAGAATATAATTAATGGTGCTTGCTAAAGCACAGGCCCCTAACAATGAGAATTAAAGTAACTCATTCTATAATGGACATGAATTATTATCCCTTAAAGGGATAGTTCACCCAAAAATGAAAATGCTGTCATTAATTACTCACCCTCATGTTGTTCCAAACCTGTAAGACCTTCATTCATCTTCGGAACACGAATTAAGATATTTTGGATGAAATCCGAGAGCTTTCTGACCCTGAATAGACAGCAGTGCAACTGACACGTTCAAGGCCCAGAAAAGGCCTTTCACAAGAGTACCACAACGCTTGCTTGTGCATTCCTCTGCTTCGCGTCGAGGACTGACAGGAAAGAGAAGAAATAGTTGCTATATTTGTTTTCTTTGCGCACAAAATTATTCTTGTAGCTTCGTAAAGTTATGCTTGAACCACGATGTCCTTACTTCCTTTCTGGGCCTTGAATGTGTCAGTTGCGTTGCTGTCTATTCAGGGTCAGAAAGCTTTCAGGTTTCATCAAAAATATCTTAATTCGTGTTCCGAAGATGAACAAAGGTCATATGGCTTTGAAACAACATGAGGGTGAGTAATTGTTGATAATAATTGTAATTTTGGGGTGAACTATTTCTTTAAATAATTTGAGTTGTTAATGAGATGCTACTAGATTTCTTCATTTTTCACTGATCAAGTTCTCAAGCCGTATCTAGAGACCACAAGCTTATATGCGTTATTTTTCTTTTTACATTTTTTTTTTACTAATATATTGTCTGACTCAAATCCTTTTTTTGTAGCCTGAACAGGACAGAAAATAACAGGAAACCTAATTTTCTCATTCACCTTTGTAAATTTAGTTTTTTTTTTTTTTTTTTTTTTTTTCTCAGTAAGACCAGCATTGTGCAGCATTGTGGACATGCTAGCATTCTGGACAGTAGAATTCAGTTCTGGTCTATATAAATGGATATATATAAATTATATCCATTTTTTGTGGTATGAGTGGTACAAATCAAATCAAAATTTTCAGCGTACCTTTGTAAATGCTGAATCTACACAATTGTGTTGTTTGTAAGAAACTGTGGACATGCAAGGAAAAAACAACTGTAGTCTGAACAGAAGAAATCATAGTTACCATGCAATTTGAAATTCTGTAAAAATATATGTTGTATATTTTTTGTTTAGTGAATGGGACAAAAAAATCATATGAAATCATATGATGTTCTGATTCACCTTTGTAAATGATCTATCTACACAATTTTTGCGATGTTAGTAAGACAACTCTTGTGGATGTGCTAGAAAAAACTGCAATCTCAGATATGACCATTTGTAGCATACAATTAAAAAAATATATACTTTTTTTCTGCAGTGTGTGAACAAAGACAGAGACTTCCCACTCGTTTGACTCGGGCCTGCAAGCATCCACCTAGCAATGCCATAGCAACAACTCAGAAGCCCTTAGCAACTGCATGGCAACATGCTAAATATGATTTATAATGGCTTAGCAACTCCCTGGCAAGTTTTGCACATACATTTTGCATACACACCCTTTCCGATCATCAGAGTAGACATCCAAGGAAGTTTTCTGGGTCCCTTCGTGAAGAGGCAGGCCATCAGTGAATATCCGAGAGCAGTATTTGTATGTAAAAGCTAGACCTTTTTGCTGTAATCTAAGCGATGCGAAGTTATTATGATGCATGTGTGAGTTTGGTCAGTATGCATGCGTGTTTTAGCATCCTCTGTGCATGTGTGCGATAAGAGGGAGCTGCTCATCTTCGCGGTGATCTTTTTTCCCTCTCAGCATCCCTGCCTTGCTGACCTGCTTAACGCAGCTCTGAGATGGAGAGAGAGCGAGGGTGAATGAGTTTAAACGTATGGAGGGGCGAGTCTGGAAGACGGGAAAGGTAAAAGGGAGGTAGAATGAACCAGGAGAGAAGAGATCTCGATAAATCAAGATAAATGGATCTCCTATTCAGTCGAAAGACTAAAAGGAAAGGTGTAGAGATGGATGTGTGTATGTGTGTCAGAGAGAGAGAGAGACAGCGAGAAAGTCATTGGTGGAGCTGGATGGGATAAAGATGTTATGAGCTGCTCCCAAAATAGACTTTTCTTCATCATTTTAGTAATCTTTATCCATCCCGTGCAAATCCCTGCACCATGAGAGAATAGTCATTTAAAGTCAAGTGCGTGACATGACCACAACATTGAATTCGTTTGTTAGTTCCCAAGGTGAAAAGGCATTTTATTGTTGTTGTGTGTTAAAATTCAATATAAACCAAACTGTTGGGGTGTATTACAATTCGTCTGCTATCATTTTATATCTATATATTTTATAGATGGAGAATCGGGACAAACCTCCGACTCCTGTATGAGGACCATTGCTTAACATGGAGCATGTGTTATATGCTAGGCCTCAGCTCTGGCTTCTGTATTTTTAAACCTATTCGCTACTGTCAACTTGTTTAGAAAGTAGACAACAGACTAGTCTAAAACGTACAGCATTAATAGACTGATGTGTATTCAATTAGTCAGATATCAAACGTTGTTTTTAAATGTTTTTATTTAATTTTGGTTACATTTTATAAAATAAACAACTGATTTTATGCACATCGTATTTGCTGTTATTAAATCAGCCAGTGGCCACTAATTCATAGGACAATTATAGGATTGTTCACTCCTGATAATTTACTCAACCCTATGTCTCTATATAGTGGACTTCAGTGGGGAGCAGCGGGTTAAAGGTCCAAATTGTAGTTTCAATGCAGCTTCAAAATGCTCTACACAATCGCAGCTGAGGAATAAGGGTCTTATCTAGTGAAACAATCTGTCATTTTCTAAAAAAGAATTTAATTTTATATACTTTTTAACCACAAATGCTCATCTTGCACTAACTCTGTCTCCATGACTTCACGCTTTATGTAGTCACGTTGGAAAGGCCACGCATGACATAGGCGAAAGTACAAAAAAAACAAAGATTTTCACCCTAGCCTACCTTTTTGAACCAGAGTACACAGATGAACAATTAACCATGCATGACTTTTCCAATGTGATTACATAAAGCATAAAGTCGTAAATGTGCCTCGCAGAATTAGTGCAAAGCATTTGTGGTTAAAGAGTATATGGATTTAAATTCTTTAGAAAATGACTGATCATTTTAAAAACCTGTATTACTTGGTTGGGGTCATGTAGAGCCCTTTGAAGCTTCATTGAAACTGCAGTTTGGACCTTCAACCTGCTGATCCCCATTGAAGTCCACCATATGGAGAAAAATCCTGGAATGTTTTCCTTAAAAACGTTCCTTTTTGACTAAAGAAAGAAAGACATGAACATCTTGGATGACATGGGCGTGAGTAAATTAGCAGGAAATGTTAATTCAGGAGAACTAATCCTGTAACATACACAAGTACGCTACCATTTACTTTTGTTTTTTCATTTTTAAGAAATGAATATTGTTTTCAGCAAGGATGCATTAAATGTATCAAAAAAAAAGTAAGAGTAAAGACATTTACATTGTCACACAATAATTCCATTTCAAATAAATGCTGTTCTTTTGAACTTCCTATTAATCAAAGAATACTAAAAAAAAAAATGTCTCCACGAAAATATTAAGCGGCCAATATTCTTCAGCACCAAATCAGCATAATAGAGTGGTTTCTGAAGGATCATGTGAGCCTGAAGACTGCTGAAAGGCTAAAGGCTGCTGAAAATTCAGCAGTAATAAATTGTAGTAATCTTCCACAATATTACAACAAATGCGGCCTTGCTGCACACAAGAGGTCTTTTTAAACCGTAATGTATGATGAAGATTTTTTTTTTTATTTTGAGTATGTGTGAGTAGGGTTGGGTATCGAGAACCGGTTCCAAATTTTCAATAACCGGGTATTCGATAAGACACGTGCATTTTGATTCCACTTAATGATTCCAGTGTTTAAACTATTTAAGTGCAGGAAGGAAAAAAACCTGCGCACTGTTTGTGTGCAGCACACACATCTGAAACGCGAGCACAGAGAACAGCGGTCCCAATGTGGGTTGCCAGGTTTTCACCTGTTTTTTTTTTTTGTCTTAAGTGAATGTAAACGGATGAGAAAGACAACACATGTGTAACAGTATTTTTAGATCTGTATTTAGGGTTAAAGAGACAGCCGTCTAATAAACGTGCCGCCTGTCATTAATGAAAAAGAAAATCATCAACTGACTGAATATCTTTTATACATTTCATGAGGATTAATCAATAGGCACGTAGGCAAAAGACAGAATATATTTGACATCTAAATGTTTGACTTAAAGGAATAGTTCACCCAAAAATTTCACCATGATTTACTCACTCTCAAGCCATCCTAGGTGTATATGACTTTCTTCTTCCAGATGAACACAGTCGGAGTTGTTTTAAAAATGTTTTCCTGGCTCTTCCAAGCTTCATAATGGTGGTGGATAGTGGCTATTATTGTGAAGCTCTATAAAGTGCATATATCCATCATAAAACTAACCCATACACCTCCAGGGGGTTAACACATGTCTTCTGAAGTGGACCCATGGGTTTTATAACTAAAATATTTCTATTTTTTTAAATTATAAACTCAAATCACTTCCGACAACGGCCGCATGCACGTTTTATGACGGATATATGCGCTTTTTGGAGCTTCAAAATGATGGCCACTACCCATCACCATTAAAAAGCTTGGAAGAGCCAGGATACATTTTAAAACAACTCCGACTGTGTTTGTCTGGAAGAAGAAGTCATATACACCTAAGATGGCTTAAGGGTGAGTTAATCGTGGGGTAATTTTCATTTTTGGGTGAACTATTCCTTTAAAACTTTTGAATGGATATTTATCTCTTATTGGAATCGGTATCGATAGGCAGAATTGCAATCGATTAAATTCAAAAGATACCCAACCCTATTTGTGTGAGACACATGCAGTCCTAAACGTAAATGTCCCCAGTTCAACTTCCTCACACTATTTATCATGTATCTCTAGGCAGATAGTAGTTTAATAGCAAAAAGGCAGTTTGGATGAACTTGGTCATCTGATCTAGGCTATATGTAGCTTTAGCTTAGTTATTATAGTTATTTTTGTGATGACGTTCATGTTTTATACTGCCACACCTTGTTGCTATGATTGAATTTGCAGTGGTATCAGATTTAATAGTACTGCATTTAATGCAGACTAGTCCAGAAGGTTCAAAGTTAAGCCTTCTTGACAAATCTGTGGTGGCTCAATAACTATCACTATAGGTCGTTGTCTAAAAATGCTTGTTTTAATGTTTAGACACTTGTTTTAATTCATACTTGTGTGTGTGATCTCACTATCATCAAACTCATTTGCAATGGTCAGTTTTATAACTCCACTTGTTCCTCTCGTACACAGGCTTTAGGAATAGCATGGCAGCACTCAATAGGCTTGTATGTCGTGGAATATGGGATGTATTTACATGGCCCATGTCTCTATGGATACGGTGACGTGGGGGTAGCGCAGGGCAGAACAGTATAGGATCCTCATCAGGGACATTGCTGGGTCACTCTCTCTTCAAAGGGAGATGAAAGTGGGTCAGGACTGGGGGAAGAGATGAGAGGAGAAAAGAGGAGAAGGAAGGAAATCAGGAGCAACTGAGAACATGCCACACGGTTTTATTTTAGTCTGTTGCACCAGTGTTGATTAGTCAAACTTGTTTAGCGCTTATTCTGTAATTATGTCAGGATGTAGCATCGGTTGCTATCACGTGATGGGCACCACAATTTAACCATTTAAAGGGATGGTTCACCAGTTTATGACTCACTAAGATACTTAAAAAGTTAGTGGGGTCCAAACAAAACTGGACCCTGTCAACATGGTGAGTAAAGGCTCATTTGCACCTAGAAAGAGAACTATATTAGCGTCCACATCAACACATGAGAACGTTCTGTTTATTATAAGCACACAGATATGCTGCAGATATGTCACCTGCCACTTTAAGTGCTTGAGCGCTTTAAACAGAACAGATTCTGATTGGTTGTCAATGTTTTTCATTCAACAAGTTGGAAAAAAATGTTTTGGAAGTGATTCCAACATTGTCGTTCCTCTGTGCTGTTATTGTTGTGGTGTGGATTCATTTTTGCTATTAAAAATGAGATGATGGTACTGAGTGAATGCTCTCGACACATATTATACGTTCATCAAATACTTTTACTTCAAACTAATTGTTTTTCTATTTCTATATTTCTATTTATCATTTTTATTATTTTATTTAATCTTTCTATTTAGCTTTAGATTCTTTTCATTTCAGTTTTAGTAATTGTAGTACTAGTAGTTTTTCTGCTTTCTTTTTTAATATTTTTTTTTTATATTTTTATTTAGCTTTAGATTCTTTTTTATTTTAGTACTTAAACTTACAGTATTTCTGTTTTCATTTAGATTTTTTTTATGTTTCTATTAAGCTTTAAATTATGTTTTTTTAATTTGTTTTAGTTTCAGCAATTTTAGTACTTAAACGTATTGTATTTCTGTTTGTCTTTTTTTATTCAAAAATATTATATATATTTAAATTATTTTATTTCAGTTTTAGTAGTTTTATTACTTAAACTTATTGTATTTCTGTTTTAGTAATTTTAGTACTTAAACTTATTGTATTTCTGTTTGTCATTTTCTATTTAAAAATATTTCTTTTTAGCTTAAATTTTTATTTCAGTTTTAGTAATTTTATTCATTCAACTAAAATGTATTTTATTTTCATTTTAGTAATTTCAGTACCTAAACTTATTTTATTTCTGTTTGTCATTTTATATATATATATATATATACATATATTTAATTTTTTTTATTTCAGTTTTAGTAATTTTAGTACTTAAACGTATTGTATTTTTTTGTTTTTTTATATTATATTTAAATTATTTTTATTTCAGTTTTAATAATTTTAGTACTGTTTAGTACTTGTATTTCTGTTTGTCATTTGTATTATTATTTTTTTTAAATATATATATATATATTTATATTTATATATATATATATATATATATATATATATATATATATATATATATATATATATATATATATATATATATATATTTATATATATATATTATTATTATTATTATTATTTTTTTTTTTTCAGTTTTAATAATTTTAGTACTTAAACTGATTGTATTTCTGTTAGTCATTTTTTTATTTAAAATATTTCTATTTAGCTTTAAATTCTTTTAATTTCAACTAACACTTTTTATTTTTTTCAGTTTTAGTAATTTAAGTACTTCAACTTATTTTATTTCTGTTAGTTCCCAAGGCAACCGTTTTTTGCTTTTATAATTTTTAGGTTTTGTTTTATTTCAGCTTTATGTCAATTAACAAAAACTGTTTTAGCGGTTAGTTAACAATAACAACACTAGTCTTGTCCAAAGACAACTCATGCATACAATCAGTTTTGCGTCTCCCATCAAGTTGGGCACCATTTTATGCACATTTTCAGTCTTTTGGGGTCACTTTTGCTAATAATGTTGCAAACACAAACTCTTTATATTACGTTTCAGGAAAGCTGTAGTTGGAAACCCTCACTGGTTGAGGTGATCCTAGTCCCACATACAGGCCTACCTATAGACAACATCCATCCAGATTGGCCTAGATAACCCATACTGCATAAACGGCTTCCACAAATTGTCAAAATAAGTACCAGCCAGCTTGTCAGTCCGCTTCATTACTTGAATGCACGAGGCTGGCCGGCTGTGGACATGCATGTGCGTTTTGGTAGCCTGTATTTGAAACATGCCTGTTTCAAAGCCCATGGTTAGCAAACTGCATGTGTCCATGTAAAAGGCCCTGTTGTCACCATGGGAGTGCGAGACTGCTTCATGCACTGACTGTGACAGCCAAAGTGCCTGTCTGTGTGCCTGCATGCCTGCACACACCCCTTGCCAGGCTCCATGACTGCTCTAAGCTGGCACAGCAAGAATTAAATAGCCAGAGCTTCTAGAGATTATGCCTGGCTTAACAGAAGCTTAATCACATCGTATGTGCAGTATAGGAGGAATGGGACAGACACAGGGAAGAGGAAGAAGAGAAGGAGAGGTGGCACAGGGGCATTAGGTGTTCATGTGGACCAAGGTCTGAGGATTGCTGTTTTGACCGTTCAGATGTCAGGGGTATATCTGATCCAAAAAGGAGCATGGTGGACATCAGCTGCCAACCCTATGGTCCTTGTACATTTAGTACTGTTTTTGAAAACCACCTGTATGATAACTATAGAAAACTTGATGCTTTAAAGTAGTCATTGAATGCAAAATTCACTTTTGCATGTTGTTTGAACATAAATGTGTGTTCACAACCACCCTATAATGATACAAATTCACCCAGTGCTTTTTTTTTAAATCCCCAATAATAATCACATCCTCAGAACAAAGTATGTTATGGACTTTTCATTAAGACCCTAAAGAATCATATCAACTTGTGGAAAATGGGCATTGATGACCGCCTTTAGATATTCAGCTACCAATGTCTATTGTGGTTTGTCTATATTAACAATACACATTAATTCTTAGGTGGGTTCTACCCAAAACAAGCAGTACCCAGACAATGCATAACTTGGCATTTGCAAACAAGTATACTTGTATAATGTGATGTAATTCAGATTTTGATAAAAGAAGTTTGATAAAATACTGCTTAAATGTTGTTTGGCTATTGATCAGCATTATTTTACCCATAGATGCTGCTTATGTGAAATTAGCAGAAAAGGAAAGTAATTTGATGGTGGAGAATGTTATGAAATTTATTTTCAGATTTATTTATTTCAGATTACAGATGACAAGCAAGATTAAGACTCTTTTAAAACAAAAATGGAATGTTTTAATGTATTTTTAATGTTTATTATTATTATTATTATTATTATTATTAAGAAAATAATTTGGGTTAGTTTAGATCAGTGGTTCTCGAACTTTTTATACCAAGTACCACCTCAAAAAATATTTGGCTCTCCAAGACCACCATGATGCCCAACATTAAAATGCAGTAGGTACAGGTAAAAAATGAGGCAGTTTAATTCAAAATAAGAATATTTATTGTTGTCAGCCACTTTAACATTGTAAATACACACTTTGAACATTAACATTGCAAAGTGCTTACAAACAGATAATAAAAACGTATTAAAATGTGTTAAACTAAACCTTTTATTTAACCCAGAAGTTAAACAAAAACTGTACTTAAATATTTAAAAAAACAAAGACTCAAAGATCAAATTTACTATTTTAACATTAATTTATATTTAATTTAGAGGGAGCATGAGTACCACTAGTGGTACTCATACCACACTTTGAGAACCACTAGTTTAGATTAACGTTGGCTTTAAATATTTCAGATTTTTTGATGAGTATTTTGATATACTGTATTTGGTAACATGAGGCCTTTTTACCAGTTAACATACTTTGTAAAGCATATTCAAATTGTTGTTTTAATCCAAGGGTGGCCTTCAGGTTAATGCTCTTCATACCAGGTTGAAATTTGTTTATGCTAATATTTTTGTATGGATGGTCAGTCACTGGACTAATTGGTAATTCATCTTTTATTTAACTACTTGCTTATTCATCTTTGATTAAAATTTGCAAAAAAAAAAAAAAAATTAAAAATTAAAAAAACAAAAATATTACAGAATTTTTGCTAAATATGTAGAAAACTTAGTGTATGAAGTAGGAAAAAAACATCAAAAAGTGTTTGGATTCTTTGAGTGTGGGGTTTTAGCTCTGTTAAAGAAATAGTTCCCCCCAAAATAAAAAAAAAAAACTAAAATTGTACTCGCGCTCAGGCCATCCACACTCTTAAAAATAAAGGTGCTTCACGCTGCCATAGAAGAACCTTTTTGTCTAAATTGTTCCACAAAGAACCTTTAACATCTGAAGAACCTCTGTTTCAGAAAAGGTTATATGTGGTGAAAGAAGGTTCTTCAGATTATTAAAAAGGTAAGAAAGAAACTGAATGGTTCTTTGTGGAACCAAAAATGGTTATTCTATGTCATCGCTGTAATGTATGTGTTTTAATCAGAGAAGATTTGGAGAAATTTAGCATTGCATCACATGCTCACCAATGGATCCTCTGTAGTGAATGGATGAGTCCAAACAGCTGATATAAACATCACAGCAATCCACACAACTCCAGTCCTTCAATTAACATCTTGTGAAGTGAAAATTCATGTTTTTAATAACCCATAATATTGCTTTCTCCAGTGCAAATTGTCTAGTCCATCTCAGGAAAGAAATATGAACAGATTAAGCACAGATTGTGATGTTAAGAGATAAATTGAGATGTTAATTGATAAACTGGATTTTGTGGGTGTTTTTATCAACTGTTTTGTCTGTCATTCTGACGGCACCCATTTACTACAGAGGATCTACTTGTGAGCAAGTGATGTAATGCTAAATTTCTCAATCTGTTACCATGAAGAAACAAACTCCTTTACATTTTGGATGGCCTGAGGATGAATATATTTTGAACAAATTTTCATTTTTGAGCTAACTACTCCTTTAAAAATGAAATGATACCTGCAGCATGCATAAACTGCTCCTTGTTTTACCATAAGCCATCCAACTTCTGCTTAGCAGCTACATCTATGGAACAAGACAGACAAATAGCCAACATTGTCCTTTTAACTAGTGTGACTGAAAATGTATTGACTTAAAAAGGGCAAGAGAACTTGAAAGAAACTTGAAATCACCCTAGACTTTACAGTGATGTGGGGAATAACACTTGAAGCTATTCACTGAGTGAAAGCCTTTTCATCAGTTATATAACTGGCCAAATGAACAGTGATGTCTTTATGTTAAAGAGATGTTCACCCTGATTTAGCTGATATAAGGGTGTGACATATGGAAACATGCCATTCTGAAACATGTCAGTTAGACATGTCAATCACTTCTTTTGTAACTCTAGCGGTTTGTTTTGCTTTGCAAATTGCATTGAATAAATTTGTCGAAACTCCCAAAGATTTGGCTGCTGACATGTGAACAGAGGTGAAAGACAAAGCAGTTGATTTTTTTTTTTTTTTTTTTTTCCGGAAACGTTCACGTTGGCCATTATTTCCTCTCAAATAGATTGTCTATAGCACTCATGCCTTGTAATGGGGAGATATATCTGACATGTGTTTTACATTGATTTGTTTTAATGGTTTGTCCTTTGGCAAATCCAGTGGCCTTCCAGTTTATTCCAGTCCTCCCATTAGATCACGTTCACCAATTCCTGTGTCTATGTAAAGTACAAAGCTGGTATTTTTGGGTTTGTAAGCCTTGATACTACATGGTGTTGAAAAAAGTGGCAGACAAAATACTACTAGTTTGCATGGCTATATTACTGCCATGACTTTTTATAAAGCGATTTTAGGTTCACAAAGAGAAATATGGCCTGTGTTCATTTGTTTTCAGGTATCCAGTTTATCTTGCATCTTAAACTTTGTATAATTTAATATTATGTAAATAATATTACAGTATTTATTAATATTGAACTTTTTTTTTCCAGTTGTAATTTATTTATAAATTTTGCTTTTGTGACTTCTTTCAATTTATTTATTTATTTTATTTAACTTATTTCAATTTTATTATTGTAATGTTATATATATATAACAGTATAACATATAGTCTTTCTTGAAAGACTTTTGGAAATATATGGAGGCTGTTATAGGCTGTTATATTAAAAAAAAAACACATTTAATAATGTTTTATATATATATATATATATATATATATATATATTGTATTTATTTATTGCATTTATTTTTTAAACAAGGTAGATGGTGAAAAAAAAAAATACCAACCTGTCCTTGATTTGCTAGATCCAAGTGCTGATCTAAAAAGGCTTGTCTTTCCCACTGCCAGTGCTTCTTTTTCCCTTCCTGCAGTGATTTGTCTTGGCCACTAGAGGCAGTAGAGGAAGGATCACCAGTACCTTCTCAATTATCAGAGCCCTATGCATGCTTTTTTCTGTTAATCCCAGGTAAAGCATTGATATCACCACTTATATAGTGTTATAAGATTTTTTTTGTTGTTGTGTTTTTGTATATTATTATAGTATATTATATTTAACATTTTTTGTATTTTATGTCATGTATGTAAAATTATATAGTATTTACATCTTGCTGTTTACTGTCATGTCACCCCAAGGCTTCCAGTGGCACCTGTAGGAGTGACCCATGAGCAACCGGATTTCTCTTATAAACTCTTCCTGACCTCCTAAGAAAGGAAATAAGCCCTAATCCCTCTATTGTTGCCCGTGTCATAATATAGAAACCCTAATGCATACATTAAAACGTGCATAAAGCTTGTAGATTAAAAAAAATTGTAGATTAGTTGCATCAAAAAAGGGTGACACTGGTGTGACCTGGGCGTCAACGCCCTCGCCATTTTCTCTCGTTGACTGTCTGTGTAAGTGTTAGATGTGTGGTTTTCAGGTGAAAGGTCGTGCTGCGGAAGGCAGGGCAGGGTGGGGGGAGGCTCATCAGGGATTAACAGTGGGGATTCTCCTGCGTCTCGCTCCACGAAAGGGTCAGGCATAAGTGCACTGACACGTGTGGACAGATACTGTCAAGCTTTGTCTCTTCCTGATCATCATGAACATGGGTGTGTTATTACAGAACATATTTAATTTAGCACGACGTGTGTGTAATAATCACGTCATCATTATTATGTTTGTGAGGCTATGAAATAAACTTTCTTCCCTGTAATTTTTACATTAGTTGTGTTAGAATATTTGCTACTGAAGTTGCAATAGTATTTACTTAAGTAATGTGATTTTTTTTAAATAATGACTGATGTGTACATTTACACATTTTTATCTCACTTATTATACGGTTACATTGAAAAAGTTGGAGTCACTCAGAAATTGCTAGTAAATTTTACAATTTCAAAGAAACGCCAAGTGACTTTTAATTAAAAATGAGATTTTTAAGTAGTAAGACTAAAATGGTTTCTTGTAAAACATACTCCTATAAACTTTTCTTTTTGTGTGCTTAAGAATAAATAAATGCATGGACAGGAAATATTACTTTGAGTTTAAATGACTTACATTAGAAATTATTCAATTATTTACAGTAAAACCAATCAGTTAAACAGTGATGCTGTGGATGGAGGTCATTATTCAGATATATGTAACCCTGGACCACTAAACCAGTCATAATGGTCAATTTTTTTTCACCTGAAAATGGAATAAATAAGCCATTGATGTATAGTTTGTTAGGATAGGACAATATTTGGTTCGAGATAAAACTATTTCTCGATTCTGAGGGTGCAAAAAAATCGAAATATTGAGAAAATTGCCTTTAAAGTTGTCCAAATGAAGTTCTTAGCAATGCATATTATTAATCAAAAATTAAGTTTTGATATATTTACAGTAGGAAATTTACAAAATAGCTTCATGGAGCATGGTCTTTACTTAATATCCTAATGATTTTAGTGATAGCGACCCATACAATGAATTGTTGTGTTGTTTTGTGGTCCAGGGTCACAAATTTAACTGCTAAGTTTTGTAATTGGCCAGTCAGAATCGAGTATTCCAGAGAGCTGTGTAATAAATGAATTATCATACATGCTGCTCTGTTTTTGTTCATGTCTGTAAAATAAACATAAATTGAAGATATTGTTTTTGTAGCCACAGAGGTATTTTAATTCCTGAAGCATAGCTGTGACTTCATAGAGTGATTTAGAAATGCTGGAAGCATGCTAAGCATTGGACATCTTTAGCATTTGTATCCATAACTGTTTAAGCACCTCATGCATCCTATTTATGGATGAAACTTCAAACTTCTGTAACGGTAAACTTGACCCTGCCCCATCTTGGGTTTCTTGGCAGAACTTCCATGGCACTAGCAACATTGGGCCATTTTTGTCACAGATAACTTAAGTGTAATGAGGACAACTGTTCTGTTTGGAAACAAGTTTTTTTTTTTTACAGCTTCATACCGTGCACATGTGCTTTCAGCATCACTAAACCACTTGTAGGATATCTAATTATTGAGGACACTTACAACTTGTATTAACTGGAAAGTTCCATTAAAAGCACTAAAACTGTTACTCTAAACATAAGGATCCTAAATTAACTGTTTATTGCAATTTGAATGTCAGAGGGCACTTTGCGATCCTAGCTAGATGTTCTGTTCCTGACCTGTTTTAGTGTTTGTTCCATAATTGGCGTGTTTTGTTATATGGCTCTTGGATGTACGGAATCGACGCGGTCCAAAGAAAGCACACACTTTAGGTGGCTATTTTAAATATTTAGGGACTAGGAGGTCAGCTTTACTTAGTTGTAAATATCTCACTGTTGGTGGACAAGCCAGTTGCCAATGGGAAGTGTTTGCTGGGAGTGCTGTGATGTATATCTGGCCGTTCTGCCTGTCAATAAGGGGGTTGAAAATAAAGCACTGAAGAGTATATGATTTGTTTTGGTCAGCATGCCGTCCCCATCTTCTGCTCCTAGCGGAAAGCCCATTTTTGTTGCCTTATTTAACTTGCATGTGTCCAAACAGACAAATGTAACTCTGTAATGCACACTTTAAAATGGAGAAAAAAAGCCATCTCTGGCGTGAGCAGAGCTGAAACACAACCCCGGCAACCTCCCCGCAGTGTAATTGTAATTCGCTGCTGTGTTACCCCGCCGTTCCTTTTGCGCTTGCTAGCTTCTTCAGTGAAGTTCGACTACCGTATCTTCCCACTGCATCATGTTTACCTAGCAACACGCATCACCCGCTGCCGGCCCTCCCATTGGTCATTTCAAAACGCACCCGGGACCAATGGCAGGGCTGTTACCATGGTACAATGTGTAGTTGCCGGGTGGAATTTTGCTGCAAGGCACGTGAGTCCCGGAATCTTCGCCTTGCGTTTTTAATCTCGGGTGTCTGGGAGCTTTGCAAAGGTGATTTATTGGAACCGAGTCACATTTCCTCTCAAGAACCAGCTCACTTATACACGTAGACGTTTATCTGTACATTTATGCTTTACAAACCAAAATAATAATGTGACACATAAGCGGCTGCCGCAGCTGTCACTGGGGTGCGCACTGCTGTAGCGGGGGAGAGAAAAGAGGAAAGTTGAATTTTCCTCAAGTTTTAAATTGATAACTATAGCCTAATAAAAGCCAAAAAATATATATATATATTTTTCCCAAAAGTATTGCAGTTTTGCACTAATTCAGCAAGCTGAAACGCTAACAAATAATATTTAAACACACGAATTATACGTTTAATTCGTCATTTATATGCATTTGATTATTTAAGATTATTATTTAAGATATTTTAATATTTAAAAACGTTACACGCTTACATATCACTCATTAAAACAGTCGCATCGATCATTTTCTCTTGGCAAGAGAAAGATACGTGAAAAGATGCATATAAACGGGCTTCTGTGGAGTCATGGAGGATGAATGACGGCATGGTTAACCTCGTTTTGCACCACCATCGACCCCCTCCCTTATACTCTTTTAGGGAAGAACAGAGAGGAATTACCAACCCGCACGCAATGGGGTTTTAAACATGATTCCTAACCACAGTATGGTCAAATATATTTTCGTGTTTTTAATCAAACTGGATTTTTTTTCTTTATGTAGATACATTAAAAGCCCCTATTTGGTACAAATGCAAGCAAACTAAAACTGTAAATACACTAACTTAAACTATATTTTACTGCATAAAAAGTTTTTTAGTATCAGGATTTTAAGACTATTCCGAAGTTAGCAAATAAGCGAAATCTCTTAAGTAGTTTAAGCTTGTTTGTTGAATCTCAAGCCTTTTTAATAACTGTTTCGATGCAGTATAATAACTAAGTTAACGATTAATATGAATGATTAATGATCACTTAAGGTTTGCCCTAATGCAACACTTCTCAGATCTCATCCTCCTGTTTCGTGTGCGATGACAGTTCCTCTCTCTCTCTCTCTCTCAACTTTTCGCCGTTGTCCCCCCCTCCATATCAATCTACCTGAAGTCTTGTGTTATTTCCGCGGGCACGTCATCCTGTTTCCGCGGCGTATTTTGGAGACAACAAGGAGCTAGGGGAAAGGGCAGTCTCTCGTCTCTTCTACGCCCACATACCAGGCTGACCAATTCAAACAGCCACGGGGACCGCTTCGGACCAATCGCGTGTAAGCTGCCGTGGCGTCGGATAGCAACAGACCCTACGAACGCGCGCACAGGGGGTGGAGAATGTAGCACCCATGCACGCGCGCTAGCAGAAAGGGAGGGAGGGAGAGAGATTTGAGGAGCCGTTCGTTCTATGGAAAGGAACATCGGCGTGTGTGCGCGCTTTAGCACAGAAAAGTTTGATGAAACTTAAAGGGCACAGAAAAATATCTCCTTTATCGTATGCACACAAGCCGTTGGCACAAAAAATAATTACATGTTTAAAAATATGTCAGGGGGACCAATCTATGAAATCTTAATTTTAAAGAAGGATATACTATGACCAACCTTGTTTTGACTGTTTGTAAATGTTCTTTGTGCATAAGGCGAGACACTGCAGGTGAATAGGGTAAAAACATTAACTAATAGTTATCACCTTACTTACCCAGTTGATTGATTACATTGATAATTGCAAAAAAAAAATTGTATTACAAGTTTTCTAAAATGTTAGGTTTAAAAAAGCAAATGAGGCATTGTTTATTGAAATATGTGCTAATTTGCATACATTTCTGAAAGTTTCAGAATACCATATTGGCATATTAGAGTCAAATGTTTTTACTGAGGGAATTTTGGGTGTGTCATTCTGTCACTCCAAAATTCAGTAAATACTTAGAACAGACAAAAAACTGTGTATTTTTACAATTTTGGGGGGAATAAAATGTTGTATATAATCAAGCAAATTATATATGAACAAATCTGTAAAACCCTTCAGGGTATAGACAGGAATACAAATGTAAAGTTTGCTGTGTATAAGTGCTACTGAATTAGAGATTTATGGCTCAGTGTAGGAGAAAAAAAATATTTTGAGAAAACGGCCTTTAAAAATATGAATTGTAATTGAAATTTATTGACACAACTAGATAAAGTGCTATAAAAGAAACACTTAACGGTGTCTTTTGGATGTTTTCCTTCCACTAGTCTGAAAACACACTTTATGAAAAAGCAAAAAGCCCAAAATCTCAAATTTGACAGTTGACTGAAAAACTCTTTTTGCCTGCAGTGTCTCCCCTTAACGAGATAAACAATTTTTTTTTTCTTTGACGTTGTAAACAAACTTCCTAAAACCGATGTAAAAAGATAGACAGACATACTTTTAAAACCTCAACCCTCTTTGACCTTCTGTAAGAGGGCTCAACCTCCAATAACTCGCACAGCGGCTAGTCACAAAAAAAGTTAGGTGTACCTTACAGCTGTTTTTGTTTTATCTACAATTGTTCGCGAAATGAAAGCATTGGAATTGTGTTTAGCGGTTTGCCTCTAATGATTCCAGCGGTCTATATATATGCGCTGTGTGAATATCTATATCTGCGGAGTTACTATAAATGGAGAGAAGCGGCTTGGTGGCGCTACTAAACAGAAAAGGGGGATGCAAGGGCTTTTAAACGCTTGTGAATATGGGTTTTGTGGCGCAGCCTTGTTTGATCTGATGAAATCTGGGTAAATAAGCACATCGTCATGCGTCACTCCTTTTGAAACGTGTTTCGTGGTTCTCATGGCAGCCCTCCGCTTTTGGTGTTTAAACATTGAAGCGTGGGGAGCTGCGTCAACCGAGCTCCTCCACAGAGTGGCTCTTCTGTATCCCCCCCCTACACTTGAATGTGGATGGAACAATCCTCATTGCAGGGTGTGGATCCAGTGCCGGCCAGAGAGGCTCGACAACAAGGAGTAATAACGGGCAAGCAGAGAGTATGACTTAAGACTGGCTGGAAACGAACGACTTTTTCGGAGGAGAATACAATTTCGCGGAGAAGCTTTGAAACGAACGGAGCGTTTGAGGGTCGATATCCAAACGCGGGAGTTACGACGGCAAATGAATCTGTGAAAGTGCACGCGGAAGCCCGAAAGAACTGCACGGAATTGCGATCGCGGTGACAGCTCAGGATGGAAGTAACGTCAAATTGTTTGCCAGCAGATGTTTTTCACGAAAACACTCGCTGACGCTTTCAAATCTATTTTTATGCTCGAAGGAAAGTTGAAAATTCTCAGTCGCGAACTAAAGGTTCTCTGTTGTTCTCTGACGGCGCACGGTTGGACACAGCATTATAAGCCCAACTTTTGACTGATTTGACAGCGGGACGCTTGGATTGATTCTGGACTTATTTCTGGATATCTTTTTCGCTTTATTTTTAAATGCCAAGCACACTGACGCAACCAAAACGTCTCTTTACAGAACTGAGGAGGTTGTGCGATTGGAAGCGCAGTCTCCGTCTTACCTATTCATAAATTCATTGTGTTGTGAAACAGTATCATAGTGAACGCGGCAAGTTTTTATCCCCCTTCTCCAGTAGTTGTGAATTTTTTTTTTCTTTTTTTTTTGTGCCTGTAACTTGCACTTCAGCACTTTGACTCGTCGTGGTTGTTTGTGCATGCACGTGTTTGTTTTGATCCTGCAGCCCACGAAAACATTAATCGCAAGCTATAGATTGTTGTCACCCGTGTCTTGAGCTCCTGGCTCCCTCCTCCCTTCTTCTTTTTTGACTTGCCTGCGAATAAGGTCGAGTGTACACCTGCAGACTTTGCCAGTTGCGTTCAAGGGGGAAGGGTAACTCGTTTTCTCATAAGGAAGTCACTGATACCTTTCTCACCTGGAGCTGCACTTTTCTTTCACTTATCAGGATTCAGATTATAACTGAGGAAAGTGGCAACATTGTTGGCCATTGTTGCCGAGCGCACCTGCCTTCTTTGACTAAATTAAGCTACTGTAGGATACCTAGACAGAATATAAGAAAAGCCTGCTATTTTTAGCGAGAGTGATGGGGTAAATGGTGTTGAAAATTGAGACCCCCACCCCCACCCTTAAGGCTACCAACACTTCCAGGTTTAGCTCTGGTTTCCTTGTCAGCTGCTGAATTATCTGGATTGGAAAATTGAATTGGGGGGGTCCTGTCTCGACAAGTCTTATCCCACTATTGTGAACTGTTTTTCTGAAAGTTATTGCTATTTTATCCGATGGAATCCACTTGGTGTTGTGGGACGATGAATCTAGATACAGTACAAGTTAAACAAACTTTAGTAACCAAATAAGCTCATCCCCGTATAAACAGAGAAATATATCTATATGTGTGTGTGTTGCAGAGTATATATATATATAGCTCTATAAAGTATATAAGACATACCTAGTTTGAATATGTATATTTTTATGCCAAAAGTGAGCATTGTTGCCTGAAACCCAATCCATTGCCTTAGAATATTATAGTAATAAAGGGAATAGCAAGGACAGAACTGAAACGGTGTTTGAAATAACTTAAAGGTGCCTTTTTCGTTCATCGCTTTCTTCTGTCTGTCACTTCAGGATTTCGCAAGTAACCGAAAGCTATTTTTGTGCGTAAATTTAAATCCTAATCTTTGTAACTTGCCTTGACGGTTCACACTTGAGTTTAGTTACCATTGGATGTACCCTCCTGGATTATTTAGGCATGTGCGAAGGATTATTCTATACTTGATGTCAGCCACTTTTTCAGTACTTTTTGGGATCCCCAACAAACTCGATTAGAGTCATTCTTTGGATATCACGGGCCAACGCATAAGCATTTCAGATGGTGATCACTTCGTCTGTGGAGGAGAAGCCGCAGCCTTCTAACAGAATGGTCGCAAACTTGCCGACCGAATCCTGGATTGGCAGCCCAGATCAGAATCGCTTCTTACCCCAGTCACACCTGCTACGGAAGCCTGCAAGAAGTTAGTACAACCTCTCTTTGCACCTACGTGTGAATGTTGGGAGTTCTATGTCAGCCCATATAGCAGTAATGTTCTGTTGAGGTAAAAGGTGTTCATTCAAGTCCGTTCTATTGGGTAATAACGTCACATCCAGTTATTTGTCAAACATTAGTTGCTGTTCAAGTTCATATTTACCTTTGGCCATTGGTAAACATTAGAAATCCTAGCTTAAATACAGTTTGTCCTTGACAGCATGAATCCACTCAACAACACAGAAAACTGCATGGAATGTTGAGGGAAAAGCGAGCGAGTTGCGGTGACGACAGGGCTTTGGAATTTGAGGAAGTACATTAGCTTTTAGTTGGGTTTTGAGAATGTAAATACAGCATTGTTTGGTACGTTGGAAGTCATATGTGCTTTTAATCGTCTGTGGCACAACGTGCATCATTTTGACTGCTCAGCTGCTAAAAATCAGTACAGTGCTGTTTATTTAAAAAATTTTGGGTTATCCAAAGTGGAAAACGAGCCCACCCAGGGACATTTCCCTTTTAGACCGGACTTAAATTAGGCTAGTGTTTCACACACTTTCAGATACCCCTGCAGAACTGCACTCCTTTTCCCATCATTGTTTTAATGTAGCTTGTTCGAACAATCATGGGAATTGGGCACATTCTCGAACGGTTTCAGAGGCTGCTTGATCTTTGCGTCACTTCTGCGCGGTAATTTGTGCTGTGTGCTATGGGAGCTCTACGTGAGGTGTGAGCTCACAGTGATCGCTCTGTTGCTGGGAATCTTAGAGCTGCAGCAGAATGCTGCTCTGTAGACCAGCGTGTACTGTATTGTGCACAACGTGCGTCACAAAACAGCTTTTCTTGGCTTGTTAGTCATTTTAAGACTTTATGATAAAGAGAAGTGTGACTCTGACTTGTTATGACACAAGAAAAGGTTGTTGTCATGGCAGATTATGTTTTATTTTTGCTTTCATTCCACCGGTGGTGCATTTTTGGAAATGGATTCAGCATTACAATGTTTCATTTGATGATTTTGTAGAACAAGGGCTTAATTATTGTCCTTTAAACTATTTTGTTCATATGAATGCCATGTTGAAAATAAGATTGCAGTGGCACAGTGGATCTTCGGATGAAAGTGCAGTGATGATCAGCTCATTGTTTGGCTGTTTACCAATGTACAGTAGCAGTTGGTTTGTTCAGCCCAACCTTCATTAATTGTTGTCCCTTCCATTCTGTCAGTTCAGGATTGGAATTAAAGGACTCAATTATCCGTCAAGCATTAAGCTGCTTAATGCAGTTACGATATAATTGCTTAATTGGCCCATTTCAAGAAAGTTTCCAAACAAGTAATCTACAGATGCTGCAAAGTACTAACAAATCTGGATTTAGCTTCAAACTCCAATGTCCATTTTAACTTGGGGCACGAAGACCATCCATAAACTGGTTGTTTGACAGCGTTTGAGTCTTGTTGTGGTAGTGATAAACTCGTTTGCACTTAATGACTCAAAAGAAGAGTCCAAAGTTTGCAGTGAAAATTCATACACTTGTTGCACAGTAGACTTGATGGATACTAAAGATGAAGAGTCGTGGATGTTTCTATATTTCATATGCTAATAGAGACCTCAACTTTTAACCTCAACCTCCTTCCAGTTGGATGGTTACGTGTGTTATTGTTGATGGCAATGGTTAAAAGATTTTAAGATGAGAAGTTATGTCTTTTTTCTGCTTTAAATTTTTATTTTTATCTGTGTATCCAGCTGACTTTTCTCCTGTTGCTATTTCTGTCCCCCCACCCCAGTCTGGTGTGTCGAGCACTGTGTGTATAACTGCCTTTCAGAAGCCTGAGTAACTCTTTTAAAGATAGATGTAACTGCAAGTCGCCCGGTGGGTTCAGGGACAAAGCTGCAGGAATAATTTCGGTGCTGTTTGATCCACCTATATGAAACAAAGAAAAGAGCTGATAGGGCATGTGAAGACATCATAGCCCTGAATCAAGGTGCGTGGAGTTTGGACTGTGAAAGCGAGAACGACAGTCACGGCGTTCATACAAACAACCCAGTCCGCTCCTTGCCCTTTGCCCCTTTCCCTCACACCGCCTTTCATGTTTGTTTGCTCGCCGCTTTTTCGGTCTAAAGGTGAAAAGCGTGATTTTTATTTTATTTTTTTTGCATGATGTGAAATCCATTGAAAGCGAGAAATATTGTCTTGTGGTTAAATATAAAGTTGATTCAACACAGAATATAGAATGTCAATGATGATGTAGCATATAGATATACACTCTTAAAAATAAAGATTCCAAAATGTGTTTTTGCAGTGATGCCATAGAATAACCATTTCTGTGAACAGTTCCTAAAATAACCATTTCAAAGAACATTTTAAAAATCTAATGAACCTTTGTCCACTATGAAGAACCCTTTCTACATTTGGAAGGTTCCATGAATGTTCAAAGCTCTTTGTAGAACTACTGATGCCAATAAAGAATCTTTATTTTTAAGATTGTAGCAGTTTTTTCTCATGTTATAGCATTCACACTCTTAAAAATAAAGTTATTTTGGGGGTTTCTCACAGAACTTTTTAGTGATTGTTTCTTAAAAGAACCATTTTTCATAGTTTGAATAATGTTTTAAAATATAAAGAACCTTTTCCACTATAAGGTTCCATGGACGTCAAAGGCTCTAAATGGAACCAAAGATGCCATTGAAGAATTTTTTTTAGGTTAAATTCTAAATTGGTTTCTTTTGATTCTAACAGTATGTATTTGATGAAAACATTTAGATGTTTAACTTTTTGTGGCTTAATTATTACCCAGATAGTTCTCTTCAATGCTCCTGTTATTGTAGTCTTCGTAAACTCACCTATACTAGTGCACGAGCCATTGTGGAAAAATGTGCCTATAGTTGTCATCTTTGTGTGCCGATAAAATCTGTTGTTTCACATATTCAGAGGAAAAAGTGACAAATGCCCTTCATGCTCATTGGCTCTTCATCTCCCCGCCTCCTGCTGGATTAGCGGTGGGCCTGAATCAGAACAAAAACATGTTATTGTTCACCAGATGCACACACTGTGTACCTGCAAGACCAGAGCAGGCGATCCTACCCCATCCGTCCGACATCCAGCAACACATTAAACACCGAAGCAACTTTTCCTACTGGTATCTGTGTTCACATTTCTCGTTCTGTCTGTATTTGTGTCTCCTGACTCACCCTCACATCATCCTAGCTGTGCTCTTTCCAAGAAAAAAAGTAAACAATGCGAATAGGCCTACACTCCTCGCTCTGTGTCAACATCCACCTCCACTGGAGCAAGTGGCTCTTTACTCAAGGGGCGCTTGATTAGTGCTGGTCACTTTAGATTAGCCAGTGTGGTGTTAACGTGAGCTCGCAGTCGCCTTGAGCTGTGAAGGTGCAGTCTCACCGAGAGATCAGCACGTAAGCTCCTTAGGGTCCCGCGGCTCGTGTTTAAAACTCAAGGATAAAGAGGGGTGGAGATTCGGCATTGTGCATGACAGCGTAAAACTTGATGGTGATGGCAAAGTAACTTTTTTTGAGCAGTTGTATTAATTAAGTTTCAAATCACATTCATAACCCATCCACATTCATGGGTAACCATCTCTGATTGGCCAGTACTATTTTGTTGTTTTATTTTGATTGAGGAGACAGAAAGCGAGAGAGGAAGGCGGGATTGGGAAAGGTCCTCGAGATTCGAACTCAGGATGCCCTTTGACTTTTGTGCAATCCACTGTCAGCCAAATGTTTTAGTGAGGTTAGAAGTAATTAAAAAATCCATATCAGCATTGGTTGAATACCAACGTTCAGACAGCGCTTGTTTTAGCGTTGGCTGTTGCTGTGGCCGGTCGTCGACACCAATAGCCGATGATGTATTTTTGAGTTGGGGATTTATTTTATTTTATTTTTAATGCCCTGTGCGAGCTCTCAATTTACCAGTGTCACTGTATGAGGCGTCCACCCAGATGGCTTTTTATTAATAGTGCGGAGTCTGACTCAGCTATGGGGGCCTGACTGTTTAAAGTTCTCCGTGGTACTGTTTGGGATTTGGCGGCCAAGGAAAGGTTGGACGGGGTTATATCGCATAACACGGTGAGAGGTGCTGAACTTAGTGGAAAGGTTGAAAGTTTTGCAGAAGCCCCACTGAGGATGGTGTCCTCTTGCAAATGAGGGACTTCTGAGAATCACAAGTGGAGATGACCACTGGGAGCTTCTGGGAGGCGGTGGCACAAGATCCTTTATTTAAGGACCGAACGAATCGTTCGTCAAACTTGATTTTGGTAGGACTTAAGTATGACCCTCTAATGCAATCAATGCACATGCGTTCCCACGTTTTCCAGTTCCATGTAGTGGTTGAAGTGATGAGTAGTTGTTTGCACATATGAACGGGATTGCAAACTATCCCATTGCATGTTGGGAGAAAAGGTACCGTCGTTTGGTGAATGATTGCGGGTGAAATCTTTTCGAAAAGATTGCGAAAGATGGTTCAAGTTGGTCATCATACATTGCTACACTATTGACAATAGATTACAGAACATTTTTTGCCCACAAAATGTTCTGGGAGATGCTTTTAGGAGATCCCATACCTGCTCACAACTACCCGGAATATTGTTGGGCAGAGTTTCAGAGCTCCTGAAACCTGACGTCCTCTAATGTGGGGCATGACATCTATGTAACCCTGCCATCTGCGGGCACGCAGGCGCACGTTAGAAAGTGGGCACGATGTGACGCACACATCCTCGCCTTATTCACCTCTATGTACTGTATGTCTACAATGTCCTTTTTCCGACACGCGCTCTGTGCTCAAGCAACACCAACTTGTTGCTTCATACTAAGGTCAAGTTTTTCCCCCTTGCATTGAACTTCAGTTGCGTGGATACTTGATTTTACGATGCACGGGAATGACGGAGCCTCTCGAGACGCTGTTTAGTGTGGTCGTTTGAGTCGTTTTAGATAAGTTAGATAACTTTCTGTCCTCTTTTCCCTTCATGCCAATCATGGTGTGTCCAACTTTGGCTCAGTAGCACCAGCGTTCCCATTACCCTAACAGGGAATAAGATAGGGGGTCAATACGGACATGGGAAGGGTTAGGTGGGAGTGATGGGGAGGGCTGTTCAGCTGTTCGCATGCACACACACAACCATCCTCTTCCTGTGCCTTAGAGACAGGGAGTAGGCTGGTCTGTTGCCATGGCGACACTGTGATTGGCAGCTGGCAGCTGTGTTTGGTCAGCTGTGGGGATGTGGAATGAGTTGGTGAAGGGGGGGTCTTTGCATGGTTAATTGCGGCGGATGATTACTTCATACACCACCTGATATATTTAACCGCCGCGATGTGACACTTGCGTATGCGACAATAAATTCTACCCGGGCACCTGTGCGTCTGTCGTCTATAGAGGAGCATGTGTCCTGTTATATTTTATTAATATTCGGGGATGGCGTTTATGCGAGCGCCGCGGCCAGTTCAGCTTAGATTGAGAGCGAGAAGGGGGGAGAGAGAAGAGAGGTAACAGGCAGGGAAAGGGAGGGCGAGCGAGAGCGGCATTGTGGGAAGGGTTGCTGATACAGCACAAGCTACCAGGTTTATTTATAGAGACCTCGCCGCCCAGCCCTTGGATACCGGCAGCCAATCGGGAAGGAGAGAGGGAGGGGGCCTCTGCCAATCAGAGCAGAGGAAGGGGGGTGTCACACTCAGGAAGTTCTCAATGTGTTCGTTTCAGCATTTAAAGGCACAGTGTGACATTTTTCCTAGTGCTCAGCTCTTTTAGTCATCAGTTCCCGATGAAAACGAGGCGATGAACTGAAATGAATTGGTGCGTGTTTGTGCGGGGAGGGGTTTGCAAAAAGAAGTCTTTGTGTGACTTGAAAATGTTTTGCAATCCTGGGCTTTGATTTGAGTCGTCTCGTCATTTGCAACGGGGTCTGAGCAAATAGGAACCAGTTGGAGATGAGTCACATATGTATATCCAGGCAGGTTTTCTGTCAGTGAGTCGGTGCTGGGACTCCTCCTATGGGCATGTAACAGCAATGCTCGCCGTCACTCCCTGGGATTGATGGTGGTCAGATGTGTCGTTTTGCACTTTGTTTAAGCTACGGCCATTGATCGCCCGGCTATTTCAAGTTGTAATGTGTCATTGATAAATTTCACCCCCATTACTCCTCACCTGTCAGCCCCTGAAAGCAGCAATAAAAGCATTTGCTGTGGAATATCTCATCCATTTCATATCCCCCCGTTAGACACTCACGTCCCTGCTTCCACGCTCAGCAATCTTACTTAATTACTGTACTCTCGGCACGTTCTCGCCTCTTCCCCGAGATGTCCGTTACTTCCTTTGTACGTTGTGAATGTTCATTATTGTGTGCAAAAAAAATCGCATCTTGCAGTTGAAATTTCAGTCCATTAAATTTGGGACAGCATTAATTCTTTATAAGCCTGTAGTTTAGTGCTCCGTTAGTCCCTTGGTCTTTTGTACACATAACTAGCTCCAAAAACTTCTCTGGCCTACATTGTGAAAGGTTTCATGTTAATATATGAAGTTCATATACACAGGCGTCCGATTTCTTGGTTGGGGGCTCAATATTAGTTTATATGGGTGAATAATGCAAAAACTGTCTAGAAAATGTCTATATCATAAAAGTTAGAAGCTGTACTTTGCAAATAGACAATTTTTTAGAATATAGTATTATACTATAGTATTATATTTCTGAATTGCATATAGAAAATCAAGTTTTGGATCATGAGATTATTTTCATGACAATTTTCTCCAAAAGCTAATTTATTTCATACAAACAACCCTCATTCTTGTCATATAAATTTATAATTTTATATTTCTATATATGATATAGAATTTGATGTAGATAGGCAGAAATATATATATATAATATATATATATATATATATATATATATATATATATATATATATATATATGGCAAAATTAAGTATTTTTAAAGTATTGATTCACTATTCTAATATTCATTGTTCTGACTTTTAAGTTAAAATTATAAAATGGTTTAATGTAATACAATTAATATTATATATATATATATATATATATATATATATATATATATATATATATATATTTATTTTACTGCATATAGTAAATTATTTATTGTGATATTTTGATTAAATGAATTGTAATTAAATAAATGAAAATGTAAGTGCTATAACAAGTCTCAGCTTAATGCAGTATATGTAGGAAGGTTTTTTTTATTGTATGATAAATAAAAAGAAAATGGATAGAATAGAAAAAGAATAGAGCAGTGTGTCTTTTTTGTTAATTGTAAAATAAAAAGAAAACCGAAAGAAAAGACAGAAGATATAAAAAATAGAGAAGCTATTTTTTGTTTTTAAGAATAGATATAGAATAGAGAGTGCTAGAGTTAGAGGGTCAAATAAAGATAGAAGAGATGTGTTTTTATACATTTATAGTTTTGAAAAAAATACAGTATTATACTAATAAAGTCTAATAATGACAGTCACCACTGTCACCGCAAAAGTCAAAAGTAAATAATTGTGCTTAATTATTATGAAAATAATGCTTAAAACAAAGCTAAACAGCTTTTTGTGGACCTACAAAAATATGCAAAATATATTTTCTTGTTCTCTTTGGATTGTGAGTTGGAATATGACGTTTTAGCAATATTTGAGTATGTTTTAACAGTAATTAAGTATTATTTAAGGTATTGATTGTACTGCCATTTAAAATAAAATTCTAAAATGATTTAATATAATACAATTTCTATTATTTCTATATGTATTTAAATAATTTATTGTGATTTTTCAATTAAATAAATTACATTTTATATATATATATATATATATATGAGATGGAAAAACAAAACTCAAAATGAAATCGGGTCACATTACAGGGAAAATGTGCTTAATTATTATGAAAATAATGTTATATGGAATAAAGCTAAAAAGTATTTGTGGACATACAGAAAAAAATATGGAAAAAATATGCAAAATATATTTTCTGATTCTCTTTGAATTTTGAGTTGAAATATGACAATAATTCACCTGTAATTAGAGGTCAGCACTGCTCTAGCAGTGCAGCCTGTATGTGAAAGTAAAAGCTGCAGCATATTCTTGGCCAACGAGTGGCAGCACAGGACCATGGATAGCTCTGCTTGCCTCCCAGTCACTCCCATCATCCACAGAGATTTTGGTGTGCAATGTCATACGGCAGTTTTTCTTTGTTCCACCGGTTTGGCAGTGACACACAGTACAGTGATTTTCTGCCATTTGCATATTGTCCGCCCGTAGCTGTCGGGGAAGGAAAAAAAAAAACCACATGCTGCTCAGAAAGTTGAGAGAATTATTCTGATTTGGAAACCGTTCTCAGGTCTTTGAAGGTGTATAGCAGTGTATTCCCACCTCCAACGCACGCTTGTCATGCTGACCTGAGGAACGGCGCTGTAATTTCTCCGCCAAAATGAGCTGGAGCTTCTTGAGAGGATAACCGATCATTCTTATCACTGTTCCATCCGATTGTAGGAGATTTCAAAGATCTCTTAGCTGGAGGCTCAGAAAATGCCTTCAGTTTGACTTCCAATATGCTCTGTGTGTGTGTGTGTGTGTGTGTGTGTGGGTCTGAGGATGTGTGTTCATATTTCTACTTCCCCCTGCAGTGCAGTGTTTCTCCCCACACCCATGTCAGTATTTGCTTGGCGTGTGTGATGCACTTTAGCAATGTGTCTTCTGAAACCTCTCTCGTTTTTTTTCCCGTTTCTCTATGAAGGTGGAAGCAGCTCAGGATGCAAGCCCCCCTCCTCTACCCTCTGCCAGCCTGCCGCCTTGGGCTTCTCCCCCGCTGAGCCAACCATGTCGAGCCAGCACAGCCACCCCTCCTTCGGTAACATCCACTCCATGGCCGACCAGCAGCAGGTACCAGAAGCATGCATCCTTGCAATTAAATTCTGTAGTATAACCCGTTTGCAAAGCATCATTGTCACTGTGTGCCTGGACCCCTGCAATCACAACAATGAAAAAGATGTGATTAATAAATGAATTGCAATTGCAAACATTGTTTACTTGCTGAGAAAAGCCCACAAAAGATGATGACATTGTGTTTTGCTACTAAATCATTACAAAAAGTGACTATAGAATAGTCAGTGTATTGTATTCTTGTAATAAAATTGTCCGTTACTGGCCTGCAGTCCACAGTTACTTTATCCAATTGAGTTTGTTTATCTGCATTAAGTAGAACCTAAAATCGGTTCTTATATTCTGCAGTGTTTCTTTATTGGACTATGTATACGTCCATATTGACGTCATTAGTTATTGCATCACTATTGCATGTAGGTTGGAGAATCCCTTGTTACAGTGTACGGTTCAGGGCGGAAGATTTTTGTTACAATATTTTATTCATAGTTACTCACACTAAATTAATGCATTACATTAATAGCCCTTTGCATACCTGAATTTGCATTCTAAAGATTACATTTCTATTACATGTATAAAACACACACATATATGTGACCCTGGACCACAAAACCAGTCATACTGAGATTTATAAATCATCTGAAAGCCGAATTAGTATTTGGCCTTGATACAATATCTTTGCAGATATTCCACATCTGCAAAGAAATCCAAATATTGAGAAAATCGGCTTTAAAATTGTTCTTAGCAATGCATATTAGTAATCAAAAATGAGGGTTTGATGTATTTACTATAGGAAATTTACAAAATACCTTCATGGAACATGATCTTTACTTAATATCCTAATGATTTTTGCCATAGAAAGATCAATCATTTTGACCCATGCAATGTAATTTTGGCTATTGCTACAAATATACCCCAATGCATTCTACTTAAGACTGGTTTTGTGGTCCAGGTTCTCATATATGTCCTTTAACCTTATGGTTTTTGTTATGGTTCTTCCTCAATTGCTCCGTTTTCATACTGTTGTCTCAATGTCACTTTTTTTTTCCCCAGGTGCTGTCAGATATGACCATCCTGCAGAGGAGGATTCCCCCGAGTTTTCGAGATCCCGCCAGCGCCCCGCTACGAAAACTCTCAGTCGATCTCATCAAGACATACAAGCACATCAATGAGGTGAGCCAGGACAGGACATATTTACACTGACGATGAAACCCATCGTACAAACTTTCCAGTGATTAGTAGACAGCATAGGTGCGAATCTGAAGCTTTTCCTTGCTTTCCAGGTGTATTACACAAAGAAGAAACGGCGAGCCCAGCAGGTTCCCCCCGAGGACTCGAGCACCAAAAAAGAGCGCAAGGTGTACAACGACGGCTACGACGACGACAACTATGACTACATTGTGAAGAACGGGGAGAAGTGGCTGGACCGCTACGAGATCGACTCGCTTATTGGCAAGGGCTCCTTCGGACAGGTTAGCACAACTCTGGGGCTGAACAATTTGGTCATTGCTGCTACTTGGATATCAAGTCTAAAAGAATGCATGCATAAAAGCAAACTGGAACATTGGCGCTTATTAGAGTATGTTAAAAACTAGAAACTAGCAAGTGATGCTTTGTCTCCAAACTAATTTGAGTGACTCGATTTTACATTGTATCTGGATTTGAAAGTAAATCTGGATCTCCATTTTTGGTTTTAGATGTGCCATCAATTTTGAAGTATCATTGTTTTCATTATTTTAATGTCACCCTGGACCACAAAAGCAGTCTTAAGTGGCACAGGTATATTTGTAGCAATAGGTAAAAAGACATTGTATGGGTCAAAACGATCAATTATTAAGTAAAGATCATGTTCCATGAAGATTTCTTACCATAAATATATCAGAACTTAATTTTTGATTTGTCATATGCATTTCTAAGAACTTCATTTGGACAACTTTAAAGGGCTATTTTCTCAGTGTTTAGATTTTTTTGCACACTCAGATTTCTTATTTATTCATGTTTTAAAAAATTTACCCTTACGACTTTTGTGGTCCATAGTCACATATATTGGTAAAATTAGTTGAATGAATTTCTCAGGACTTTATTTAGCTGGAAAGCTAATAAGCAAACCACACTATACACTGGAAAGTTAAACTTTTTGCAATTATATACATGAAATATGTTGCTGCTGTTTTCAAAGTACAACATCTTCCTATGTGTGCGCTCATTTTTTCTTTTTGTGTAGGTGGTGAAAGCCTATGACCACCACGAGCAGGAGTGGGTGGCCATCAAGATCATCAAGAACAAGAAAGCCTTCCTGAACCAGGCCCAGATTGAGCTGCGGCTTCTTGAGCTCATGAACAAACACGACACTGAGATGAAGTACTACATAGGTAAAAACCCGACAAGCAGCTGTTACTCTGCTTTCAGTCTTTCGTAGTAAAACCCTGACCCAATGGCAACAAGTAAACAAGACTGAAAGTAGTACATGAGACAACAAATTCTCAAAAGCGACAAGATTTTTGTCCAAACTATGCCGCCCTAATGCATCTTTCTTGTTTTTGTCTCCTCAGTCCACTTAAAGAGGCACTTCATGTTCCGTAACCACCTGTGCCTGGTGTTCGAGCTTCTCTCCTACAACCTGTACGACCTCCTGCGCAACACCAACTTCCGCGGCGTCTCGCTCAACCTGACGCGCAAGTTCGCTCAGCAGCTGTGCACAGCGCTGCTCTTCCTGGCCACGCCCGAGCTCAGCATCATCCACTGCGACCTCAAGCCTGAGAACATCCTCCTTTGCAATCCCAAGCGCAGTGCCATCAAGATTGTGGACTTTGGCAGTTCCTGCCAGCTAGGACAGAGGGTGAGATGGCTTCTCAGGCCCGTTGGCGTCGTTGTTTAACAACAGGCGGATCACGCCCAGCATTAAATGAACAAAAATGACATGCACCGGTGTACATTTAATAGTTTAAATGCATTTGTATAAGAGAAAAAAGCTCAGTGGTCTTAGTTCCTGGGATGTGCATTCAGAGCACATTCTAGAGGACTTTCCCACAGCTAAAATGGATTTTGCTGCTTGGGATTCTTAGTGGCAGTGCTGCGCCCTTCTTAACTTGTAGATTTTGCTGCCCCCTAGTGGAGAAAAGTGGAACTGTAGCCAATAGTTGGGCTGCTTGGTAGAAACTTGTGCATGTTTTGTCATTCATTTTTTTTGTCTGCTTTCCGTCTTAGATTTACCAGTACATCCAGAGTCGGTTTTACCGCTCTCCTGAGGTGTTGCTGGGCATGCCGTATGACCTGGCTATAGACATGTGGTCCCTGGGCTGTATCCTGGTGGAGATGCACACGGGCGAACCGCTCTTCAGCGGCTCCAATGAGGTAGGTCTCGGGGATTAGTCACACAATGACTGTGCAAAGCTTTGTGACGTCCTGCGTACGTCTTGTTTTGATGCTCATCCACTTAAGCAGGCATACAAACAGAATATAAGACTTTAGCATTTGTGCATAATTAAAAGATTTTTCGTATTTTAAAAGACATTAGCAGATACAGTTGCAAAATGGGAGGTTCTCCAACTTATTCTGATTGGTCCATCTTTTTGTTTTCAGTAATATGAAAATTTCCTTGACACTGAATGTAAAGAATGCCACTGAACCAAACAAAACTAGCATATTTTGCTGATCTTTCCTGCTGAAAACAGTCAATTATTGGCTCGTTTTGGGCTGTACTACTAATTGGTAAGACTGGGAAAAAACATTTGGAGTACTGTAGACCATAGAAAGTTATAACAAATCAATGAGAAAAGTGCAAAAAACTGTCTGAGGAACAAAAGGTGTTTGTGGTTGGCCAAACTGAACTAGGATTTCCATGGCAAGAATTTTGACAACATTCGTGTTTGTTCTTATAATTTCCAGTCAGGTAGGTGAAATATTAGGCTAATATTTAGCATCTTGACCTCCTATTAACTTTACTTTGTCAAAATATTGTGCCCTTTTCTGCTTACTCAGTCTTTCTCTATGTGATTTTAGCAGCTTCTACACATTTATTCTGTGGTTTAGACAGCATAAATTAGCAGAACAATGTATTCAGTAGTACATTAACGTGCAATCCATGCTTTTGTTTACGTCCGAGTATCGCTAGTATGGCTGCACATCCGGTTAACTGACCAAATCGTAAGTGCAAACCCTCTATTAAACTAAAACTAAACCTAAATATGAATATTAGCTGAAAAACCTAAAAAAAAAAACTAAATAAGCTGAAGTACAGAAATTAATACAAAATAAATCAAACTAAATTATATGTTTTTTTTAAATTACTAAAACTAAAACATGTCAGCTTCTATGTTCATGGTGAGTGCCAGGTTTAGTTAATAAAAAGTAAACTGAAAGTAAAATGAAAATATACAAATAAATGCTCATTTTAAAATATGAATACATAATATAATAGTATATAAATAATAAAAAATTAACACCGGTCTGGACACAAGATACCGTGTGTACTCCCTTTAATTGAGTCCTTAAAGGAATAGTTCACCCAAAAATGAAAATTCAGTCATTAATTAACCACCCTTATGTCTTTCCAAACCCATAAGACCGTTATTCATCTTCAAAACACAAATTTAGACACTTTTGATTAAATCCAAGGGCTTTCTGACTTTGCATATACAGCAACACAGCTTTGCTAAAATAGTCCATGTGACATCAGTGGTTCAACCTTAATGTTATGAAGCCGTGAGAATACTAAATAATGACTGTATTCAACAATTTCTTCTCTTCCGTGTCAGTCTTTCATGAGAAAACGTTCATGAGAGTGCCACAGCCAGATGTAATCTGTTATATGTATGATATCTTAATGAGTCCGATGCATACTTGCTGAAATGTCATTTGCAAAGTCCATATGAATCTAACGCCGTACTGCCTTTCTCAGGTGGACCAGATGAATAAAATAGTGGAGGTGCTGGGGGTCCCGCCCAACCATATGCTGGATCAGGCCCCTAAAGCACGCAAGTACTTCGACAAGCTGTCCGACGGCCTGTGGACCGTCAAGAAGAACAAGGACATTAAGAAGGTACTTTATCCTTCGGCCTCTGTGAGTAAAACTCTGCTTCTACTTACCCTTTGCCCTCCTCCCAAAGACCTCCCCTCCCTTTCTCACCATCACTTGCGCTCACCTTATTCTCAGGGAGAGGGGAAGAGAGAAAAGTGGGGCTAAAATGGAGGAGGTTGGTGTAAAAGGTTGGGGATAGATTTGATGCAAGGCTAATGTGTGCTAGCGAACCTCCTCCTCTCTCCGCTGACCCGCCTCTTCTTATAGAGGCATGAGATCAAACAAATCCAACCTACAGCATCTGTTCTCCTCATCATTGCCATCATCACAATCATTTTCACAGCCATCCTTGTTTTGTCTCTGAGGTGCCAGTTAGGAACAGGTATGTTTTTAGTGCTTATAATACAATATACACTACCAGTCAAAAGTTTTTGGACAGTAAGATTTTTCATGCTTTTTGAAGAAGTCTCTTCTGCCAAGCCTGCATTTATTTGATCCAAAATACAGCTAATTTTAAATAAATGTAATTTATTCCTGTGATCAAAGCAAATTTTGTAGCATCATTAATCCAGTCTTCAGTGCCAAATGATTCTTCAGAACTCATGATAATATGCTGATTTGCTGTTCAAGAAACATTTATTATTATTATTATTATTATTATTATTATTATCAATATTTAAAACAGTTGAGTACAATTTTTTTTTTTTTAGGATTTTTTGATAAATGGAAAGATCCAAAGAAAAGGCTTTTGTAACATAATAGATGATACCATTCAAACCTAAGAGTCTAAATAAATAAGTAAATAAATAAATGTGTGTGTGTGTGTGTGTGTGTGTGTGTGTGTGTGTGTGTATATATATATATATATATATATATATATATATATATATATAGAAATGAATACTTTTATTTAGCAAAGATGATTTAAATTGATCAAAAGTGATAATAAAGACATTTTATAATGTTAAAAAAGATTTCTATTTCAGATAAATGCTGTTCTTCTGATCCTTCTATTCATCAAAGAAACCTGAAAAAAATTCTACTCAGCTATTTTCAACATTATAATATATATATATATATATATATATATATATATATATTATAATGTTGCATTATTTTTTTTTTTTTGAGTAGCAAATCAGAATATTGCAATGATTTCTGAAGGATCATGTGACTGGAGTAATGATGCTAAAAATTCTTGAAATCACAAGAATAAATTACATTTTAAAATATATTCAAATAGAAAAGTTTTTTTAGTAAAAATAGTTAAACTGTTTTTGCTGTAAAAACAAATGATAATGCAGGCTTCTTTAAAAAAAAAAAAAAAAACATTAAACATCTTAATGTCCAAAACTTTTGACTGGTAGTGTATGTCAAGAGTAAAGTTAAAGCTAAAGGACAAAAATATGTGGAAAACATTTTTTTAATATGATGTGCTATTGCTGGACTTTTAACAGTATTAATCAATATTAAAATAAAAGTGAGAGTGATGATACAAAAGATTTACATAAAGAAAAAATGCAGTTTTATTGAGCTTTTTATTAATCAAAGAGTCCTGAAAAAAAAACTCCACAAAAATATTAAGCAGCACAACTATTTTCAACATTGATAATACAAATATATGTTGAGCACCAAATCAGATAAAGGATTTCTGAAGGATCATGTGACAAAATTACACTCTAAAACATTAAAATAGAAAACTGTTTTTTTTAATATAGTAAGAATGTTTCACATTATTGGTTTGATCCAGTATAAAAACAGCCTTGGTGAACATAAGACTTTTAACAACATTAAAAATGTCTTACTGACTCAAACAATTCAACAAAAGTGTAAATAAAATAGCAGGGCTTTAAGGTCCCATTTGTTAACTCATATGATCTAATAATTTGAATATGTTGTTAATAAAAAAAAATAGTCGGTTCATGTTAGTTCAGAATGCATTAAGTTGTGTTAACAAATGGAACCCTTTTGTAAAATGTTACTAAAATATCAGTGTAAAGATCTAAAGTATAGATGCAGTGTTACATTGTTAGAACCCTATCTATTCTAGTCAATGACACGCATTGGGTCACAGGTTAAGTGAGTGCAGCCAGTAGCTAGAATGACCCTGTTTCCATTGAAGATAAGTGAAAGTAGCATCAGGTTAAGTCTGTAAAAAGTGTGTGTGTGCTTGTGCGCGTATGTGGCCGCAGATTAAGATGCAAAGGTGATAGCAGGTGGAGGGTAAAAGTCTGGATGAGGTCCTAATACACTTTGTTTTACAGGATTAACGTCTGGCACTTACTGCCAACTCATCCAGAGACTCACCTCAAATGCTCCAGCACGCGTTTTGTGCTTCTGTGTGTACAATAGGGAAAAAGGTTATCCGTTTGAAAGCTTTCAACTCTTATACAGTGGAGGTGCTGGAACATTTTAGTCCTTTTATAGCATTCGTGGACCATGGTACATTGTAAATAGGAACAGATTAGGGTTTGTGTCAAAGGGCCTGTACTGTGTTTGTGACAGGGTTCAACAATTTTTTTTGGTTACCTGCCAGCAATCTCATTGGCTCTAGCACAAACATTTTGTCTCACAAGTATGTTTATATTAATATTTCAGGAACAAAAAGAAAGTGAGTTTACTAGTTGTTGGACACTTGATGCTGTAATTTTGTATGTATGATTGTGTGTAGTTCTTTCAACTGAAGTTTGTTCAAAATGTCACTGTTGAACCCTGTATGACACAGAGAGCTCCTATGCAATCGTCATTTTCCCCACAAAACCACAAACATTTCTCACTTTCAGCCCCCTTTCACCTGCATTCAGTAATGATTTCTGAGGCTGATCAGTTTCCTATTAAAGTCAACATGAAATCAATCACAGTACACATTTGTGCTTAATCTATTAATGCACAGAGAGGGAAAAAATTCAGTTTTCCTAATTTCAGCCATGTTTTAAGCTGCATTTGTGGGTATTGCTACAACAATTTTTTAAATGCAAATGTCAATTTAAAAAATATGGAACCCACTTCTCATGTTTTAGTCACTTTGCAATTGATAGATAGAAAATCAAGTTGCACAGTACTTTTTACCAATTAGAAGTTCTTTGCAAATGGCATTTGATGTTGACTTTATAGTATTTAAGTAATAATTTTAGTAGATTTATATATTTATTATATATTAAAATTGGTTATTACCATTGTAATATGTTTCTAGACTGGTAGTTCATCACTTTATGTTCTTGTATGTTTGAAGGGAACCCCAGGTATTAAGACTTGTATGGCTTAACATAACAATATGTATTAGATAACCCATGAAAGATTTAAGCTTATTTTTTACTTTCATACATATTTTGGACTATGGGGGTCAACATTATTTCTCACTCGGTGAGCTACTGGCACTGTTGCTATTTTTACTGCAACACAACCTGGAAATTAAAATACTGATACAATAACCACAGCTACTGAACAAGCTTACAGGTGGTGATGGATATAAGCATAGGTCACACCATCAGTTTTTCCTCACACCGGATATAAAGTGAAATTTGCACTTAGAAACTCCATCTTGACAAGCATCGCATGTTTACATCCTGCCCGGATGGCATCTAGCTTTTCTTGTCTCTGCCGTTTGTAAGCTCTTTCAGTAGCTGTGGTCTACTAAAAGCCTCAAAGGCATCAGAGCTGAAGTGGAGAGAACAAAGACGCAGGTCTTTATTAAGTTTTATTCGTCCACAGGCATCTTCCCATTCTTTTCTCCTCTTCTTATCGCTAGGAAAGCAGTAAAGACTTGCGTTGTTTTTCTTGTGCCCTTCAGCTGAAAATTACAATCAAAAGCTGAACAATGTGGCATCGTATCTATATTTGCGGTATCTAGTTGTTGCGGTAAAAATAGCAACAGGTAGCATCATTTGTGTTATATTAAGCCATACAAGTCTTAATACCCGGTGTTCCCTTTAAAAATTATGATATTTGAACTGTGTATCTGCCATTATTTTTTTGCATCTATGGCTCATTCTCTTCCCTTCCTCTGTTTTGTTTTGTACCACCAGGAATATAAACCACCCGCCACGCGACGACTGCACGAGATCCTGGGGGTGGAGACGGGAGGTCCAGGGGGGAGGCGAGCTGGAGAACAGGGTCACGCGCCCTGCGACTACCTGAAGTTCAAGGACCTGATCCTGCGCATGCTGGACTACGATCCCAAGACGCGCATCACGCCCTTTTACGCGCTGCAGCACAACTTCTTCAAGAAGACGACGGATGAGGGCACCAACACCAGCAGCTCCACCTCCACCAGCCCTGCCATGGACCACAGCCACTCCACCTCCACCACTAGCTCCGTCTCCAGCTCTGGTAAGTGTGTGAAACGCCTCGGTCACACTAGACTTCGACGTCACACTCGGCAGCATCTTGTTTAAAACGTACAATAGGGGTGTAACGCAATAATAAAAATTGCGACAATATGAATTGTGGATAGCAACAGTTCTGCAAATTTAAAGGGATAGTTCACCCAAAAATGAAAATTCTGTCATTAATTACCGCCATTTCATTTTCAGAACACAAATGAAAATATTTTTTGATGAAATCTGAGAGCTTGAATCTGCATAGACAGCTGACGTGTTCAAGGCCCAGAAAGGTAGTAAGGACATTGTTAAAATAGCCTATGTGACATCAGTGGTTTAATCGTAATTTTATAAAGTTACAAGAAAACTTTTGTGTCAGTCTTCAGTGCGCCTTATTTGCAAACAGAGGAATGCACATTATGGCACAGAATAGAAAAAATAGTTGAATCAAAGAATTATCGCAGCATCATTAAATTATTATCTTATCTATTTTGTTGATTTTCTTACTACCTTTCTGGTCCTTGAACGTGGTAGTTGCATTGCTGTCTATCATAATTTGTTTTCCGAAGATGAATGAAGGTCTCACGGCTTTGGAACGACATGAAGGTGAGTAATTAATGACAGACTTGTCATTTTTGGGTGAACTGTCTCTTTAAAGTTTGTGTTCTTTAAATTAAGCTACAAGGTCTGCTGTGTTGTATGAATCTTCAATTGGTCACATGTCCTCATGTGATACAAATTGGCCAAACTTGAACTTTGGAAAGCAGATTTGGTCAATGGAAATTGAAAAAAAAAAAAGTGTGGTGTGATCACTAGGGACGAGACACAAGACTGGGGTCACAAGAACGAGATTTTTAAACTTTTTTTAAAGAAATCCTCAATAATGAAATATATAGGGAAAAATAGTATTTTATTCAACTGAAAAACACAAGAAATATAGGTGCATTTTGATATAAACTTCTATTTTAATGAATTATATGCAGTAATAAATTTGTAAACTAATGCTGCATGATTCTCGATAAATAAAAAAAAAATTAAATTGGAGATCATGATTCTGAAGAAAAAAAGATTTGAAATCTAAACTAAATAACATAATTTACTAATGATTCTGACACAACGTTCATTGCTCAAGTTTTTTTTTTTTTATATATTCGATCAAATTAATTTAGCAATTAATAAAGACTTAATTCACTATTGGAATCTCCTAAACGAATGATTCAGTGATAAATATGTTTTTAAACGTGCATTTGTCGCCACCTCCTGGTGGAAGAGGATAAGCCTTACAATACAGACACGTGTGTGGTTGAAAGACAGGAGTAAGATTGAGTTGGCGTTTGAGCAAAAATCGCGATCTTTTTAGGATTAATCGTGCAGCTCTAATGTAAACACTATCTGTCACATTCTCACGAGACCAGACAGATCTTGCGAGACGCATCATATCACGTCACATCCCTAGTGATCACACCTTATACCTGTTACTTGGGCATAGATAAACAAAAAAGGGACTCACTTTACATTCTGAAGAAAAAAAGATTAGAAATCTAAACAAAATAACATAATTTACTAATGATTCTGACACAACGTTCAAGTCTTTTTTTAAAAAAAAAATATATTCAATCAAATTAATTTCGCAATTAGTAAAGACTAAATTTACTATTGGATTCTCCTGAAGGAATGATTCGGTGATAAATACGTTTTTAACAAGCATTTGTCGCAACCTCCTGGTGGAAGAGGATAAGCCTTACAATACAGACACGTGTTAGATACTTTCGCTTTGATCGCTATTATAGACATTAAGTGTTTATACCTAAAATACAAACTTTCTAGTACTTCTGTTATTTAAATGTCTGTAACACAGAAATAATGATCATTATGTGGATGAAAGACAGGAATAAGATTGCGTTGGTGTTCCGAGATCTCGTCACTTCCTATTGATCACACCTTAAACCTGTTACTTGGGCATAGTTAAACAAAAAAAGCACTCCCTTTACATGGGCTCTTTGTCCTTGTTCCCAACCTAGGTGGATCTAGCGGTTCTTCCAATGACAACCGAAATTACCGGTACAGCAACCGGTACTACAACAGCGCAGTCACTCACACGGACTACGAGATGCAGAGCCCGCAAGTAAGCGACCGTTGCAGCGCACCACACAGCTCTTGAGTAAAATGCAGAGGCGACTCGTGTTGATCCCCTTTGTTGGCCTCTTGTCTCTCCAGGCTCCGTCTCAACAGCAGTTGCGCATCTGGCCAGGAGGGGACAGCAGCATGGGTCAGCTGTCCAACAGCGGCAGCGACTCCTCCTACCCGCAGCTGCTGTTGCACAAGCCGGCGGCGACGCAGCACTCGCGCCACTTCCTGGGCAACATAGGGGGCATGATGGAGCCGCACCATCCCCACCCGATCTACGGCAGCCACCACAGCAACGGCAGACAGCTTCGGCAGCAGCAGCAGAACCAGCCGCAGGGCCAGGCCTCGCAGGGCCAGCAGGGCCCGGCGCTGATGCCCGTCTCCTCTCCGCAGATGCAGGACAGCATCGAGCTCAGCCTCACCCACCACCACCACCTGGGTCAGTCTTCCATCATGCAGCCGCCCCCGTCGAGCTTGGACTCCAGTCAGTACGGCTCCTCCAACCTCCACCTGGGCCTCTCTGCCTTTCGGACTAGGACAGTCATGGCCCCCCAGCAGCCCCCTTCCGCTTCCCAGCAACAGTTGCCCCAGGCCCCAGCCTCCCAGGACAGCATGGTCGCTGCCTCCGGTTTGGGATACATCCCTCCGTGCTACGCCGGCAGCAACAACAATAACAACCCGCCGCAGGGAAGCGTCGGAGTGGGGGGGATGCTCACCGGGGGGCCTCCGCCCAGAGGAGTCGGGGGAGCTGGGGGGCGGCCGGACTCCGAGGAGTCCGCCATGATGGCAGTGTGCGGCAGCGGGAGTGGGAGCGGTCAGAGTGCAGCCAACTCTTGATAAATCTTGAACAAATTCCAAAAGCCATACGAAAATTTTAACGACAACATAACAGTGACAAAAGCGCCACACACACACACTCACACACGAGACACGTAGTAAACGTACGACACACATACACGCGCGCGCGGCCACACCTAACAGAATCGCAGAGAAAAACTTGTGAAATATCAGACAGTCGGTTTAGTTTTTTCGTTTCGTTGTTTTGGTTTTGCATGGGGAGAGGTCAAGGGAGGGATTTGAGACTATTTTTATCGTTATTTTTCTGTTCGTTTGTTTTTCTTTCGGCGAAGGAGAAGAGCGGCGGGCGAGGTATGGAAGGTCGCAATGGAAGGTTTTCAGAACGTTTGTTTTTACCATTCTTATATTGTTCTTTGATTTTTATGTGATTTTTCAGGACAGGTTTGCAGCGAGAGATTTTTATCGGGACGAGGAGAGTTTTGGGTTGAGAAAATTGAATGTTTTTGTCAACGCGACAGCAGCGGGAGAGAGTACCTTGTGGTTTTTTATTTTTTCGGTTTTGAGGTTTTGCCGTAATTGTATATTTTTAATTTATTAAGAATCACTACATGAGGAGAGAGATGGGCGAGGGCTTAGAAAGAGATTGAGAGGTGGGTATTTTGTGGGTTTATTTATTCAATGTTTTATTTATACAGTTGGGTTTTTTTTTTTTTTTTTTGGTCAGACATGATACTTATGCATAGAAAACAACAAGCAAACTGGGTTTGAGTTTTTTTTGTTTTCTTTCTTAGCTTCATTTTGTTGTTTTTGGTTGCTTTTTTCTAGTTGAGCATAACCCACACACACACACACACGTAAACACACACGACATACACAAACACATTTTTGTTACTTTTTTTTAATGTTTCCAGTCTTTATCTCGCTTGACACACTGGCTTATATATCTCAAACTATGAAACCAATCCTACGAATGAAATAAAGCAAATGACAGAAACTGTTTTTAGTCGCCACACAGTGAGAAACACCAACTAACAACTAGAGGAGGAGGCTGAACCACGAGCCGCTTTCACGAGGAGAGGGGGAACGTAAACTCGACTTCACATTAAGGAGGAAGTGATACAGGAAAGTCTTGAAAAACATCAAAACATTTTGCCAGAAGGAAAACCAAAATGCTTCCCTGTTGTTCGTTTCAAAAAAATAGTCTGCCTTCTTCTTCACCATCTCACTAGACTCTCTTTCACCCCTCTCTCTCTCTTACTTTGGTTTCTGTCTCTCTCTCTTTTTTCTAACCCTCTTTGTTTTGGACAGAAAACTATGAAAGCGTTAACACATATTTGTATTAACTCTGGATATGCTAAGCCAAATCTTGCTGTAGCTCTCTTTCTCTCTCTCTTTCTTTCTCTCTCTCTCACTCTCTCTCTCTCTCTCTCTCTCTCTCTCTCCATTTATTTTCGTACTTACCCCATGTTTCTGTTGGAAGGAAGAGTCTGGGGTGAGATTTAGCAGGAGGGCGGAATACTTCAGTATGAAGGGACACTGTCACGCCCTCCTGACTGCGGCCCCTCCCACTCTGCCTTCATTTCCTGCCTCTCATTTTGCTTTCTCTCCCGTCTTTATTCTCCCCCTCCTCCCCTTCCTCCTTCACAACACTCTGTGAGTGCTGTTTGCCATCAAGTCAAAAAAAGTGAACTACTTCTCTCTCGGCTGCTATCTCCACTCTCAACCATGTTCGGATTGCTGCTAAAGAAAACAGACAGATAAATAAATAAATGAATAAATAAATAAATAAATAAAAATGAGAACTTTTTAACCCTCCTGCTTCAGAAAAATGAAAAATAAACCACTGCATCTCATGTATTTATTACTATTTAACAAGGAAAAAAAAAAAAAAAGAAAGAAAAAAAAAAGAAAAATCTGTTTTCTGCTGTTTTTTTGTTTGCTTTCTTTCTTGGTACAGGTTAAAGCTTGACATTTATATTATGTAACGGAAACATGGTATTAAACAAGTGCCTCGATTTATTGGTCAGCCACTGGACGGAATTGAACAGAAGAGGATTATAGGAGTTTGATCAAGGTTTATTATATGTATAGCTAAACATTCGAGCCTCATGCAACTGTGTAGAAACCCACGACAACTCAAACGTCATGTGAGAACTTCATATTGGACGCGAGCTTTCATTCAGTATGACTGACCAATACCATATATTTAATTAACTGATGACATCTTCATCCATTGTAATCTGTGTACATAGCATCCATGCATCATCCAGTTAAACGTCAAAGCAATGTTAGGGTGAAATGTCATTTTCAAGGTTAATTCTAATGACTGGGATTCGAACCTGCGACCTTTCGGGCGGCAGGACCTGCAAACTACCTTACTCTGCTCAGATCAGTGATGATGACTGCTGTCCTTTATGTTCTTAATAACCAGTTAAAACTTGTAATTGGCCGCACTGGCTGCTTTACTTTGTCATTCTTTTCAGCACCATCCTTCATGAGAACATAATGTCTGAAGTATTATGATATCATCCGTTTTGGTTTCTCTATTAAAGAGAGAGTTGCCTCTGTAGGTCCTCCAATCTTGTTATGTTTAGCAGACCATATTAATGTCACACTCACCATGCACTGTCAGAAACGTGTCTGAGCACTGATAAACTTTCAAAATGCACGTGTTTCCGAGCTGCTTATAACACAAATACTGATTTTTTTTTTTCTTTTGTTTTGTTTGTTTGTGTCTATTCAGTCATTATTGAAGAGTACAGGAGATATATCTATCTATACAGATATGGAGGTTCTGTCACCTCTCAATAAATCTTGAAAACCCTCACACAAACCAATACCTCTGTTGAAGTGGAGGAGCATCTAAAAGGATGTTTTTTAACTGTAATACTCACAAAATCGCCTACTTACATTCTACGGGGGAAAACTAATTCAGATGTTATTGAGAACAACTGCTTTGCTGCATGTATTTAGCTATAACAGCTTATAGTCACAAGCTGGCTGATGCAATTTTTAATGGCTGTACTGCAAGGCAGAAGTTACTGGAAGTTGCAGCTAAAATGTGTATTGCTGGCCTTTTATGAATTAGGCTTACTGTAAGACATTTTGTTGATGTAGACAAGTGTACTCCTGGTCTGACATCAAGAATCATTGTGTAAAGATAAAAAAAATAAAAACTTTTCAGAGACAAGGGTTAGACTAAACCAGGATTAGGCAAATTTTTATAAACATAACTTGTTTGCATCTAAAGACAAAACAAAGAATACATTTTAATATCGGTCAGTGCAAGTTTCAGTTGAAACAGCTTACATTTTAATGTAGGACTAGTCTTAAGCCTTGTTTGTGAAACCTGGGGGTTGGTCTTTTAGTCAGAAAGTGCTATTTATCGTTCAACCTTTCTGCCAAAACAAGTTACAAACCAAATTTTGTGTTAAATCTTAAAACAATAGCAAACTTTAATTCACAATACTGATTTTATATTAAGAAACATGGAAGGAAATTGAGAACATACTTTACCAGTGTTTGGTTCAGTAATTCATTTCTAATTTTTTTAGATCTTTTTAATGAATAGTTTGACTCTTTTACTCAGTGAAGCATAAACTAAGCTGAGGACCAGGCAAAAAAGTAAGTTAATTTAATCCATTTTACAATATATCCACCTTTTTCTTTAAGGCAGAATTAAGCCTGTGGGTGTGACTTCCGATACGAAAATATCCTGAAGAATAACGATTACAACATGTAGTAAACAGTACAATTTTTTTTTTGCAGGACAAACTGGTGTGCTCATAATTAAAATAAAACATTAAAGTTATATGTTAAGACACCCATTTGCCATATCAAGCTGCAGAACCAGCTGTTTTGTACAGCTAAAAATAGCTGGACAGAGATGAAACCAGAAGCCAGACCCATAAAATTTACAAATGGCCACGCCCACTCTTACCCGTAAAAGAGGTGGATACTGTTACATCACAGATAGCACACGTAGGTCTGCAAGATGTCTGTTAAAGATCTCTTGATCTGGAAAGCATCTGCTGTGTACAAACGTCTGGCAGACATCTGTAAGATGCCCGTTTTACATACATTCTAACTCAGAAACATCTTAAAGACATCTAATAGATGTCTATTAGACATCTGATAGAAAACGTCCAATAGACGTATTGCAGATGAGCAAACTACGTCTTGCAGATGTAAATGCAGTCGTCAAACAGACATCTCCAAGATGTATGTGTGCTATCAGGGATACAGTTTGATTGACCCTTAACAGAAATAAATTGTTTTAAATAAGTAGCTGCCCAGACAGCACATGTATGTCTGCAAGATGTCTGTTAAAGATCTATTGATCTGGAAAGCATCTGCTGTGTACAAACGTCTGGTAGACATCTGTAAGATGTCAGTTTTACATACATTCTAAATCATAAACATCTTAAAGACATCTAATAGACATCAATTTGAAATCAGATAGGAAACTTCCAACAGACGTATTGCAAATGAGCAAACTACGTTGTGCACATGTCTTGCAGATGTCAAATAGATGTCTCAGAGATGTATGTGTGCTATCAGGGTAGAACAGAGGGGAATAGAAAAAAGAGAAACAGACAAAATATCCCAGATAGCACATGTACGTCTGCAAGATGTCTGTTAAAGATCTATTGATCTGGAAAGCATCTGCTGTGTACAAACGTCTGGCAGACATCTGTAAGATGTCAGTTTTACATACATTCTAAATCATAAACATCTTAAAGACATCTAATAGACATCTATATGACATCTAATAGGAAACATCCAATAGACACATTGCAGATGAGCAAACTACATCTTGCAGATGTAAAAACAGATGTCAAATAGACGTCTCCGAGATGTATGTGTGCTATAAGGGATGTAAATAAATTTCAGTACTGTGGTCATGTAAATCCAAATTACATATAGGCAATATGCGCTAAATTATGACAGGTACACATATTTATTATTATTTTTTTTTTGAGTATTATTTTCTTAGATTTATACGTAAATAAACAGCGTTCGATCGAAACATAGTCAATAAAATCATATAATAAACAGCAATACGTGCTGGCTTTAATGAAACGTTTCAAGAATATACGACGCTGAGGCGGAATTACGTTCTTTTGTAATATTTTATTTTACATTTCCTTTATTTAATTTTAATAGGGTTAATTGAAACTAACTATTATAATTTAAATATTATATTAAAATAAACAATTCTCTTCAAACGAGTAATTAGCAGTCGTCACGTCATCAATCAACAGGTGGCTGAACTGGCGTCACGTTTAAGCTTTAACACTTATAATGGAGCGCTTGTGTTTGTATTTTTGTTATTCTTTGTGCTTGCTTGCCATACAATACATAGCCGATGCTTACACTTATGGGACCGGGGCTCATCTAGAATATAGCAATGTCGTGTCCACGGAGCAGAAAGTCCATGACATGCAACGCATGCCAGACGAGCTCAGGCCGTGGAAAGGAGACAGTGAGTTTATGAGGACGAACTCCCCGGGTATGCACCCATATCACGTTTTCCCAATGTTCCATCATGTTCCAGTTCCTCTCGCTGACATGGAGCTGTTCAGACCGGTGTCCGGTAGAAGACACTTGCCAAAACGTTTGACTAGTCTTCTCATTCCTCAAATGAACCCTCAGCGCATCCAAGTGTCTCCAGTGCGCAATGCTCGTGGTGTGGAGGTGTGGTGTGGTTACAGTAAGATCTCCGTGCGCGTGAATAAGAATCTGCTGGGCTTTAGGAGTTCTCCGTCTTCATTTCATCTGGGAACATGTCCCGTTTCTCGGTCTGACGAGGACTTCCTATATTTTCATTACGACCTCAATGACTGCGATAGCTCTTTAACGGTAAGTAACGTAAGATAAAGCCAGTCTTAAAAGTGCATGTCAGAGATTTAAAATGTATATTGTAATATATAAAACCCCATTTGTGACCCTGTGCCACAAAACCACTCATAAGGGTACATTTTTGGAAATTGAGATTTAAACATCATCTGAAAGCTGAATAAACAGCTTGGTTTGGTTTGTTAGGATAGAACAATATTTGGCTGAGATTTGAAAATCTGGATTCTGATGGTGCAAAAAAATAAAAACACTGAGCAAATCGCATTTAAAGTTGTCCAAATGAAGTTCTTAGCTATTCATATTACTTTTAAAAATTACGTTTTGATATATTTACGGTAGGAAATGTACAAAATATGTTCATGGAACATGATCTTCACTTAATTTCCTAATGATTTTTGGCATTAAAGAAAAATCAATTATTTTGACCCATGCAATGTATTTTTAGCTATTGCTACAAATATACCCCAGCGACTTATGACTGGTTTTGTGCTCCAGGGTAACAAATATTAATTAATAATAATAATAATACATGTTTGTTGAACAGCAAATCAGCATATAAGGGTGCAAAAAAATAAAAACATTGAGCAAATCACCTTTTAAGTTGTCCAAATGAAGTTCTCAGCAATGCATATTACTTTTCAAAAATTAAGTTTTGATATATTTATAGTAGGAAATTTACCAAAAAAAAAAAAAAAAACTTAATGGAACATGATCTTTACTTAATATCCAAATGATTTTTGGCATAAAAGAAAAATCAATGATTTTGACCCATGCAGTGTATTTTTGGCTATTGCTACAAATATACTCCAGCAGCTTATGACTGGTTTTGTGCTCCAGGGTCACAAATATTGATTAATAATAATAATAATAATAATAATAATAATAATAATAACAATGCATGTTTGTTGAACAGCAAATCAGCATATACGGGTGCAAAAAAATAAAAACATTGAGCAAATCGCCTTTAAAGTTGTCCAAATGAAGTTCTTAGCAATGCATATTACTTTTCAAAAATTAAGTTTTGATATAGTTACAGTAGGAAATACACAAAATATGTTAATGGAACATGATCTTTACTTAATATCCTAATGATTTTTGGCATAAAAGGAAAATCAATTTTGACCCATGACCTATTGACTTAAGAAAGGTTGTCAAGATTTTTGCCCTGGAAATCCTGGTTCAGTTTGGCTAAAGAGAAACACCTTTTGTTCCTCAAACAGTTTTTATTAAATGCTTATCCTGGTACGACCGATTAGTACAGGCCAAAACACAACAATAATTGACCAATGTTACAAAAGCTTTTTATTTCTGATTAATGCTGATCTTTACATGTTTCCATTCATCAAAGAATCCTGAAAAAATGCACTCAGTTGTTTTAAATATTTATAATAAATAAATTAATTATTATTAATAATAATAATAATAATAATAATACATATTTGTTGAACAGCAAATCAGCATATAAGAATGGATCATGAAGGACACTGAAGACTGATGAAGAAGAATGATGCAGAAAATGTAGCTTTGCTCACGGGAATGAAATACATTTTAACATTTATTAAAATAGAAAAGTTATTTAGAAAAGTAAAACTATTATTGTTTTTGCTGTACTTTGGATCAAATAAATGCAGGCTTGGTAAGCAGAAGTGACATTTAAAAATATTAAAAATCGTACTGTTCAAAAACTTTTGACTGGTAGTGTGTACATATATATATGCTAAATATGGTGTATAATCAATATTTCTGTATTTTTTGTTTTAATAAACCCTTTTTTCTAGTTTATTAGGCAAAATTTTGCAATAAACATAAAAAAATATATATTTTCAAAGCGCTTTGGTTATTGTGAGGGGCAAAACATACAGTATAATGCAGTGCAGTATAGTGTGCAAATTTACATTCCCCAAAAGCCATATTTGTTAGCATTTTAACATGCTTTTTCTGAAAATTATGTATAATAATCAAGTAAACCTAAGCTGCTTCATTTCACTGTTTATTTTTACTAGGGCTGTCAAACGATTAATCACCATTAATTGCATCCAAAATAAAAAATGTTTACATACTATATGCGTACTTTGTATATTTATTATGTACATATAAATACACACACATACATGTATATATTAAAACTAAATATTTATATGTATATATATTTATACCTGTATACAATTTAGATTATAAATAGATATAAATATTTTAGATATAAATCTAAATATTTTTCCTTAATATATAAATGTATGTGTGTGTATTTATATATACTACATAAATATACGTAGTAAACAAAAATATAGTATGTAAACATAAACTTATATTTTGGATGCGATTAATCATTTGACAGCACTAATTTTTACTAACAACTAACAATGTAAAAGATATTCTTGTGTTTACCTTATAAAAATCAGTCAAAAAGACATCACGGCAAAAAGACCACTACCTGATTTTTGGATTAGACTTAGACAAATATAACTCAGTATGCTTTATAGGGGTCATGCATCTCCATAATCCACAAATTATTGGATTTATTGTCTTTTATTAGTCACATGAGCCACTGAAACATTACCAAAATGACTTGGTGCACCTTCACCGTGTTCATTATGATTTTACCTACCACATAATGTTTGATTCTCCTCAGATGATGAAAGGCCAGATCATGTATTCCAATACGGTGCACTATAGTCCAGCAGAGCCTCAAGGGGCAGTCATCCGAGCTGTGCCCCTTACATTAAACATCCAGTGCCTATACAACAGGTAAACCATCAATTTTAAGAGAGTTCAGGACTTTTAAATAAAATGCACCTCATCCTTTAGTTTTTTCAATTTCTAGATTTCATTATTCTTACAAAATGGGTTTTGTGCCTGTGGCGAGGGAGCGCATTTTTCACAAGACTTTTGAGCGCAGGGCCAAGTTTACTCTTTCTGTGTGTAACGGTAAGCTTTTCCTCTCCTTCTGTATCCTTTCCTGGTTTGTTTGACCTCTCATATGCTGTTGGTACCCATCGGCCTATTAAATTGTGTGTGAACTCCAGAGCGCTGGGAAAGGCTTGAGGGAAATGGGAGTTTTGTGCTTGGGGAGCCCATGTATTTTGAAGTTAGTGCTGCTTATACATCCAAGGACGAAATAATTTTGGTTGACTCCTGCTATGCAACTGCATCAAGAGATTCAAAGTCTATTCCACAACACAATGTTATTCGTAATTATGGGTAAGCTTTTTGCTGCTTTTATGTAACATAAATATGCTTTTTTTAAGGGTTTAAAGAACAAGTGTAAACACACTGCAATTACAGGTGTATGGAGGACAGCAGAAGACAAGGAAGTCTCTCACGCTTTCTCCAAAGACAGTCGGACATTATAAGGTTTTCGGTTGATGCCTTTTTACTCCCCCAAGTTACTGGCAAGGTAATGTTTTCCTTCTTAAACGTGTCAGTATGTAAGAGAGACCAGGGCTAGTTGTCACACTTTTAACTTTTAATTGGGTTTATTCATCGTTGCACACCTTGACGTTTTGACTACATGTAACTTATTTATTATTTATTCAATCTCTTTTCTTTTTATTTATTATATAATTCCCTTGCTACGTGTACTGCGTTTGGCTAAGTGAGACTTGTCATAGCACTTGCATTATTGCTTGTTTGTTGATTTTGTTTGCTTCATCATATTTCCATAAGTTGGTTTGGATAAAAGGTCTGCTAAATGTCAAAATGTAACTTTTTTTTGAATATTGAACATTTTTTTTAATTATTGCCCTGTAATTTGGAAAAAAAAAAAAAAGACACAAACTTAATTCAACACTCATTGATCTAAAGTGGTCACACTAAATGGAGTAAGTTGTCATAAAGGGAACCTGTTGTTTAATGACACTGATTAAGAAAAAAAAACATTTCCAGAATATTTACAGTTGAGGGCATAAGTTTACATGCACCTTGCAGAATCTGCAAAATGTTAATTATTTTACCAAAATAAAAAGGATCATTCAAAATGCATGCTATTTATTTAGTACTGACCTGAATGAGATATTTCACATAAAAGACATTTACATATAGTCTACAAATAATAGTTACATTTATAAAAATGACCCCATTCAATTGCTTGATTTTTAATACTGTGTTGTTACCTGAATGATCCACAGCTGTTTTTTGTTTTTGTTTGTTTAGTGACAGTTGTTCATGAGGTAAACTGCCTGCTGTTCTTGAGAAAAATTCTTCAGGTCCCACAAATTCTTTGTTTTTTCAGCATTTCCAACAATGACTGTATAATTTTGAGATCCATCTTTTCACACTGAGGACAACTGAGGGACTCATATGCAACTATTACAGAAGGTTCAAACGCTTACTGATACGCCGGAAGAAAAAAACGATGCATTAAGAGCCGGGGGGTGAAAACTTTTGAACAGAATGAAGATGTGTACATTTTTCTTATTTTGCATAAATATCTTTTTTTTTTTTCATTTAGTACTGCCCTTCAGAAGCTGAAAAAGATACTTGCATGTTTTCCAGAAGACAAAATAAGTTAAATTTACCCTGATCTTCAAATTCAAAAAGTTGTCACCCCCCGGCTCTTAATGCGTATTGTTTCTTTCTGAAGCATCAGTGAGCATTTGAGTCCCTCAGTGTGAAAAGATGGATCTCAAAATCATACATTCATTGTTGCAAAGGGTTCAAATACACAAAAAAGCTGAAAAAAAAATAACAAAGACTTTGTGTGAAATCAGCTTTTCAGGGCAGTACTAAATAAAAAATAACACGCATTTTGTATGATCCTCCTTATTTTGGTCAAATAATTAACATTTTGCAGATTCTGCAAGGTGTATATAAACTTTTGACCTCAACTGTATCTAATAAAAAGCCATCTTCTATAACATAGACTATTTGCTATTTTCAGAATTAAACATGAAAAAAACGAAGTGAAATCTGTTTTTAAAAAATGGGTGAAACTGTACAAATGGGGAAAAAAGTACCATACTAAATCATCAAACCACTGCTTTGGCTAACATAAATAGTTTTTACATTTACATTTAGACATTTAGCAGACACTTTTATCCAAAGCGACTTACAAAGGAGAACAATGGAAGCAATCGAAATCAACAAAAGAGCAACAAAACATGCAAGTGCTATGACATGTCTCATATAGCCTAACGCAGTACATGTAGCAAGGATTTTTAAAGTACATAATAAATAAAAGAAAATACAATTAATTTTGTTAATTGTAAAGAGAGAAAAACTAGTGTTAGTAGTGTTCTTTTTTTTTATTAGAGAAAACAAGCAGTAAGTAAATGGATAGAGTACAAACCTAAAAGAGCATAATTTAAAGAATAGAATTAGAAAAGACTGTGCAAGAGTTAGAGGGTTAAATAAAGAAGGAAAAGATGAGTTTTTAGCCGATTCTTGAAGATGGCTGTTTGGAGTGAGTTGGGCAGGTCATTCCACCAGGAGGGTACATTTAATGTGAAAGTCCGTGAAAGTGATTTTGTGCCTCTTTGGGATGGCACAATAATGCGCTGTTCACTTGCAGAATGCAGAATGCAAGCTTCTAGAGGGCACATAAGTCCGAAGTAATGAATTCAAGTAAAGGGGTGCAGAGCCAGTGGTGGTTCTGTAGGCAAGCATTAATGCCTTGAATTTTATGCGAGCAGCTATTGGTAGCCAATGCAGACTGATGAAGAGAGGTGTGACGTGCATCCTTCTCGGCTCATTAAAAACTAGTCTTGCTGCTGCATTCTGGATTAAATTTTTAATTTGTGGAAAGTACAGCATATAAATAAATGTGATAACTTACCCCATCTAATATGAAGGTATGTTTCTATATATATATATATATATATAACTATATGAATGCATGTGTGTTGATTGCATGTTTCCTCATTTTTACAGCACTTTTATCTACATTGCATGGTATCAGTTCACAGTGCCACTACAAGTGCAACAGCAAAGTCATGTACCTATAACAATGTAGAAAGAATGTGAGTTACTGTGTTTCACACACATATTTGCAACATTTTATGTAAATGCAGTGAAGCTGCATTTACATAAAATGTAAATGTTCATATCCTGTACCAACAGGTGGGAGGAACTCTACACCGATGCATCTGTTTGTGATTGTTGTGATTCCACATGTGAAATTGAATCGACCTGTAAGTAGAAAACATCAGAGACCATCAAATGAAAACACTATGCCACACATCGGTGTTTTGTTCTTGCTTCCGTAACAGCTTCTTTGCCCCATATGACACAATCTATAACAAGCAAACCCTGGATTTTAGACAAGAACGAACAATCCTCAATCAAGGTTAAGGGTGGACGGGTCAGTGCTCAGGAGGACACGGATGAGATGAAGTTCAAGAGCGCAGAAGGAATCGATGAAGAGGATGATGATGATTACGATGTGGAGATTGTGACTAATACTGAAGAACAAATGCAAGCAAAAGAGACGAATGAAAAGATGCACATGAATGATTTGGATGAGGATGTAGAAGTACTTGTTGGGACTGTGGAAACTGCTGATAAGTCTGGAAAAGTAATGCTTGTTGAAGAGCAGAAGAACAGGGTTGTAAAGATTGAAGAGGATGCTGGGAGACACAAGAGCTCAAGTAGTACTGATATAGTTGAACGGCCTAGCGCTCAGTTTATAGAAGAGCTTTTGGAAGATGACCAAGCATCCAGCAAAAGTGCAGCACATGAAATGATTCATATTACCAGAGAAGAGCTGTCTGAAGATAAAACACAGCCTGAAGATTTTGAGGACATGCATGTACAAAGTACAATGCCATCACAAATTGTGATGGATGAAGAGATGTTTTTAAATGCCAAACATGAACCAAAGGAGTGGCATCAAGATGAACATTAACTAACCCAATGTAAGAGAAATGAAGGACTGACTTTGAGGTAATTCCAGGGTCATTTATTAGGAATTTAGCTGCCACTTTATAAAAGATCCTTTACATTTACAAGTGTTTGTTTCTGTTTCAGGTTCCTTGATTGACCTTTTTGGAGTTGCATCTGTGGGGCAAAAGATGTCAGCATATTTTCTTATGGATTCAGCTGAATTCAATGTATAGGAAGTTACTTTTTCTGTACTTGTATTGAAATGTATGTTCTTCCAAAATAACTGTAATGTCATCAAAATATTAAAACATTTGATTGATCATTAGTTTTCTTTTTCTGATGTCCTGTGACCTTTTTGATGGCTCTTCACTCCTTTAATGTACTGCCAGATTTGATGATCCTTCCTGGGATATAAAATGTTTAGAGATCACCAGATGAACAGTTTTGCTAACCTGCCTTATCAGAGATGTCTCCAGGTGTTCATATCAGAATAAAATGTTTTCTAGATTAAGAAAAAGTGGAGATTAGTCGTCACCATAGTGAATACGGCTACCATTAAAGGGAAAGTTCACCCCAAAATTTAAATTCTGTCATTAATTACTCACTGTCATGTTGTTCCAAACCCGTAAGACTTTTGTTCATCTTAAGAACACAAATTAATATATTTTTGATTCAAAATCCAAGATTTTGAACATGCATAGACAGCTACGCAACCACATTCAAGGCTCAGAAAGGTAGTGAAGATATTGATAAGATAGTCAATGTCATGTGACATCAGTGGTTTAACTGTAATTTTATGAAGCTATGAGAATATTTTCTGTGTGCAAATATCTTCATTTGTTTACCAAAGATGAACAAAGGTCTTATGGGTTTGGAATGACATGAGGGTGAGTAATTAACAGAATTTTTGGGTGAACTATCACTTTAAACCCAACAATTAAAACCCCATAACATCTATGTTTTATTAGTTTATTTAATGCATAAACGACCAGAACGGTAAAACACAATCAGAAAAAATATTGATATGTGACCCTGGACCACAAAACCAATCTTAAGTAGCACATACTTTTGCATTACTTTTTAAATCTGGGCAGGGCTTGCTTGTTTGTTTTTAATATAAAAACTTTTGATTCTTATCAAATGTAAAAGCCCTTTCACACCAAAATGAAAGTAAGTGAATTAGCCTAAGGCTAAAGGAAAATTAAATTCACACCTGTACAGAACTGTTGGAAAAGGAAGTTACACACTCTTCAGCAATGAGAAAAAAAGCACAAATGTTAGTTCATAAGTAAGTTTTGCTTAATAGTACACTGCAAAAAATACTTTTCTTACTTAGATTTTTGTCTTGTTTCCTGCGAATGAATAAAAGTCAAAACGGCTTGCCATACTGCAACCAACAGATGTCCGAGTTTCATCTCTGTGCAGCTGATACTCAACTGCCATTGGCTCATCTGCGTTCTGAGGCGGGGCTTACCGATAGGTCAATTGAGCGGGTTTAGTTGTGAAAACCTGGCAACCCTGAAAACAGGCGGCAGGTGCACTAATTACCCATCTCAGCTGTGTGAAATATGTCAACGCTGTCTGAGTGAGATAGATTGATGTTGATTAGAGATATGAAGCTTTATTTTCTGCTAATATTTACTTTACTTTTCTTTTTCTCCACATATGTGTACGCGTTACGAGCTGCGTCAAAGCACGCGAGCAATTCGGCCTCAGAACTGGACACACGATTCGGAGAAGATTTCGACGAGTCTGCTGCCCAAAGTCTTGGCTCGCCATATTTACAACTTCCCGTTTTCCTGCATTCTAGAGTCCCACTTTTGGAAAAAGAGCAGTTCTCTCCCATGATTGGATCAGGCCGTGAACAATTGCCCGAAGAGACGAAAAAAGTCCTCATCCCGCGGACCACAGTAACGACACCTGCGGGCTCCCGCCGCCGCGGTCGATCATACGGAGTAAACGTCGTTTGTCAAATGAAGAAAATGATCGTTAAAGTTCACAAACGCATTTTAGCCACCGATGGCCTTCATTCTAAGTTGAAACTGGGGACGTGTGACATCAGTAAGACTACAAAACACTATCACGTGTTTATTTACGACATGGACCAGTGTGGTAGTAAAAGAAAGGTGTGCTTAGCTAATATACATTTTCTTTATTTTCATCTTGTTTACTTTCCCAACTAGTGGAATAACTAAGCGTTCAAGGTTTTTAATGCTTTTAAAGAAGTTTCTTCTCCTCACCTGTGCTTATTTGATCCAAAGTACAGGAAAACACTAAAAATTAAAATGTATTTTAAAATTTAATTTATTCCAGTGATCAATGCTAACTTTTCAGCGTCATTACTCCAGTCTGATACTGTTCAAAAGTTTGGAGTCAGAATTGTAGAAATTAACACTTTCTTTTAGCAGTGGAGCTGCTATTTTAACATTTTAACAATGTCTTTATCAGTGCTTTTGCTCAATTTTGATAAAGACATTTTGTTAAAATTTTAAAAGATTGGCGTTTCAGATAAATGTTGCTACTCTGAACTATTTTCATCAAAGAAACCTGGAAAAATTCTACTCTGCTGTTTCCATATAGTAGTAGTAGTAGTAGTAGTAGTAGTAGTAGTAATGTTTTTTTTCGAGGAGCAAATCAGAATATTAGAATGATTTCTGAAGGATCATGTGACTGGAGTAATGATGCTAAAAATTCAGCTTTGAAATAAGGAAAAAATTACGTTTTTAAAATGTATTCTAATACTATTAGTTAAAAATTGTACTGTTTTTGCTGTGCTTTGGGTCAAATAAATGCAGGCTTGGTGAGCAGAAGAGACTTTAAAAAAACTTTACAAATCTGGTAATGTATATAATTTACACAAAAACAAAAAATTGTCTAAGAAAAGGGAAAGCACGCTTGTGACGGTGCAAAAGGCTTAATTTTGTAATTTTGCTCAGCTCAACTCTGGGCTTCACTTTAAGAACTTCGCTGTGAACCTGTCTTTGTCTTTTTAAATGCAGTTAATAAACAATAGAGTAACATATTCGAACATACTGCACTACTCTCCAGTGATGGACCTGGGGCCAATCCGCCGTACCATGCCTTTCACTGTCCCTGTAGAGTGTCACTTTAACAGGTAAACCTATTTTTTGTCTATTTTCATTTTGTGTGCCTCTTAATCACCAATTTTTGTATTATTCCCAGATACCATTACTCATACAAAATTGGTTACGTACCACAAGTCCAATATCAGAACCACTTCAAACCCCTGAGGACTGTGGACAGTGTTGCACTCACTCCCCGTGACGGTAAACAAGGTTTGACTAATGAAATTAGTAGTCCATCTTATTTCAATGTCAATGAATATGGTGATCCTGTTCTTTAGAGCTGTGGAGAAGGTTATCGCCCACCGAAGAGTATACCATTGGTCACCCCATGTACTTTCAGGCAGACGGACCCCCTCTTGCTGAGGACGAGAGGCTGTTTGTGGATTCCTGCTATGTGACAATCAGCAGTTCTCATTTGTCCATGCCACGATTTACAGTCATCGATAACCACGGGTAACACTTTAGCCCTTATTGTGCCTACTCTATCATTTTTGAAAATGATCAACATAATCAAAACTTGGATGAAAAACCTGTTCAACAATCTGCTGCATGCCTTCTGTTGTGTGATTTGATAGTTTTTACTTTTTTAGCAAGTAAAAGGTTTTGTAGTACACTACCAGTCAAAGGTCTTTGGACAGATTTTTTTTCATTTTAACCTCTTAATTGTCACCCGTCCCCTCTCTTTACTACTAAAAATTCCTAATTTAATCTCATATCGTTGAAAAGGTCCAAGACTCCCAAATAGATATTTGTGACCCTGGACCACAAAACCAGTCTTAAATCGCTGGGGTATATCTGAAGCAATAGGCAAAAATACATTGTATGGGTCAAAATTATTGATTTTAATTTTATGCCAAAAATCATTAGGAAATTAAGATCACGTTCCATGAAGATATTTTGTAAATTCCCTACTGCAAATATATAAAACTTACATTTTAATTAGTAATATGTATTAAGAACTTGCGACTTTGGCAACTTTAAAGGCTTTTTTTTTTTTTTTTCCCTCAATATTTCGATTATTTTAATTATATATATATATATATATATATATATATATATATATATATATATATATATATATATATATATATATATATATATATATATAGTTGTTTTTTTTTTTTTTTTTTTTTGCACCCTCTGTTTCCAGATTTTCAAATAGTTGTATCTCAGCCAAATATTGTCCTATCAAAACAAACCATAAATCAATTGAATGCTTATATATTCAGCTTTCAGATGATGCATAAATCTCAATTTCTAAAAATTGAACCTTATGACTGGTTTTGTGGTCCATGGTCACATTTTACCATTTCTTTTGTTACAAATTATGTAGGAAAAGTAATAGATGCATTTATGACAAGAGTGCACATCAAAAATCTACTTCATAACAGGAGTTCTGACCTTTGTCACAAAAAGACTTTCTTCATTGCTTTTTTTTCCCTATCATGCTTTAGAAATCATAAGAAATTATATATCAGTAGAAAACTTGATCTCAAAATTCATCCTTTGAAACCATTTTAAAATCAAACATTGCTTTACCATGGAAAATGTACACCAAAATGCTTTGAATACTGCGTTTTCACGTCTGTTTAAAAATGGGAGTGACGATTAAAAGGTTAATTTCCAAAATGTTGTGAAATATTTCTACTATTTATAAAAAAAAAAAACAGCTTTCTATCTGAATACATTTTAAAATGTAATTTATTACTGTGGTCAAAGCTACATGTTCAGCAGCATCATTCCAGTCTTTAGTGTCACATGATCCTTCAGAAATCATTCTAATATGCTGATTTGCTATTCAAATTTTTTTATTATCAATATTTAAAGCAGTTGAGTACATTTCCTTTCAGGATTCTTTGATGAATAGAAATATCTAAGGATCAGCATTTATCTGAAGTAAAAAGCTTTTTTTAAAAGCTATCAGAATTTTATTTTTCTTTTTAGGCATATAAACACCAGCAACTGCACCATGCTTTACATGTATGCTTTTTATTTCAGGTGCATGACCGATAGCAAGAGCAGTCGGTGGTCCAAATTCATCCAAAGTGGACAAAGAAATGTTGTGCGGTTCTCCTTGGATGCATTTCTGTTTCATGGGATGCTGGGAGAGGTGAAATAATAAGCCAAAATGGCATGCTGATACCATACAATTTCAGGAAAATGTTGCATGCATCTTACCAAATAATAAATCAGGTCTTATGATTTTTGATGAAAGTTTGACTTATTAGTTCAGTCCATTTATTGAGGTGGCCTGTTCATCATCTTTTCAGCATCTTTACATGCATTGTGAAATATCTGTTGGAAGTTTCAATCCAATGGCAAGTGCAAAGTCCTGCACTTACAACCAGTCAACAAATAGGTATATAAAATTTAATTCAGTTATTTTGAGAAGCGAATTGGTACTAATTTGGATCATTTCTTCAGATGGGAAGAATTATATGGCTCAAATGCTGTGTGCCTCTGCTGCGACTCCACGTGTCTGTCTTCTGACCTGATTGGTGAGAAATGTCAAGTGATTTTAGGACAAACCATGTTAGTGGTTTTGGAATATAGATTTTTTTTTTTTTTTTTTTTTTTTTTATACCATTGCATTGAGAGTAAGTGCAATAATGCTTAAGATGTCTGGAAATTTTAGTGCACCTGTTCTCTGACTTCAGAATCCCAGCTTTATGCCAAGCCCTTTCTTATGAATCCATTTACAGTGTCCAGTAAGGTCATCACCAGTGAGCCCTGGATCATGGAGTCTGATTTGGAAATTGTCGAGGAAGACCAAACAACTCCATTCATGACAGAAGAGGTGGGAACGGGCTTTGTTGAAGTAATAACCACACCGACAACTGAGATTGGACCACGTCACTTTGTGCCAGACCCGGCTGTGGTGGAGGAAGTTGACAAATTTGTGGAGCCACGAAGAATATTTGAGGAGGTATTTGGATTAGGCTAAACAAAGAGAACTTTAAAGACATTCACAGTTGAATTGCACTTGATTTGTTAATAAATACCTGATACACTCCTTTGAAATTTGCATGCTTTTTGACAGGGTGTCTGCAGGATTTTTATGCTCAGATTTAAATCATTGGTTCACTTCCAGAAGTAAAATTTCCTGATAACTTTCACAACAAATGATTATTTTGATAATCGATTAATCTAATGATTATTAGGACAATTAATTGACTAATCGTCGATTATTTCACTGATTAATCAGTAGACTTTGATTATTTCAGCTTTTGAAATTGGTAAAAATGTCATACATATTCTAACATTTAAAAAAAAAAAGTCACTTCAGCTTTAGAAAAGCATGTTATGTAATAACATTTATTAATTGGTAATACTTTACAATAAGGTTCATTACTTAACATTAGTTACAGCATTTATTAATCTTAATGCTAATTTCAACATTTACTAATACATTTCTAAAAATCACAAGTTGTTTTTTTTTTTTAACATTTGGTAAATGCACTGTGAACTAACCTCAACCAAAAATTAAACTCTTGTATTTTTATTAAGCAACATTAACAAAGATTAATACATAAATGTAATAAATGCATTGTTCATTAATGTTAATTAATACATTAGCTAATGTTAACAAATGATACCTTATTGTAAAGTGTTACCATTTCATTATACAAATTTGGCACACAAAATAAGATGACAGAGAAACTGTCTTATACACATCATTCTGCCTAACATCTCCTTTTGTAAGGCATACGGATAAGAAACAAAATAAAGGTAAGTGATGAGGCTCTATTTATTAGATAAACTGTTTTATTGAAATCATAATGTCAGGGTTATAATAACCAAAACAGTCCTGAGCTAGATCAACCTTTGATCTCTGTAAACAAAACTAGCATTGTAATATAATGTAATGTAATGTAATGTAATTATTTTTTTCCCACTAATAAAAATATTTTTTCATTAGCCATCTCCACACTGGAGAGCTGCTTTATAACAGGAAATCAAGTCGTAATTTGTATTTGTAAAACTGAAAGCGACAGGTTTTTCATGTTAAATACCGTAAAGCTGTTTGATTTAAGGCTATCTATTGTATTATATTAATAATGTATTATATTAATAAACATGATGTGAGCAGACATTACTAAACTGCAGAGCTTGTGCAAAGTTGTAATCAGATGCAGTTTAAACTGCTGCTTTCACACTGCATTGTTTTGTTTACTTTGTTACCGAGAGGAAAATATATATTTACATATTCATCCAAACGGCGCTTAGATTCAGCTGCGTTTGCTCTTTTTTTTTTTTTTTTTTTTTTTTTTTTTTTTTTTTTCTTGAATTGCATCCAGGAAGGCTGAATTAAAGTCTTGCGCTACAGCACCACACTGGCCAAACCGCATTATTGCAGGCTCTTACATCAGGTCATATGAGATCAAATGACTACATAACAAAAATAATAAATATAATAGTGTGGACTAATCATTTCAGCCCTTCTCCACACCCTCATGTTCTCCAAGAAGTTCATGTCTTTCCTCCTTCAGTCGAAAAGAAATGAAGGAAAACATTCCAGGAATTTTCTCCATCTTGTGGACTTCAGTGGGAGCCAACTGGTTGAAGGTTTCAAAGCAGCTTCAAAGGGCTCTACACAATTCCAACTGAAGAATAAGGGTGTTATCTAGTGAAACAATTGGTAATTTTCCAAAAAAAAAAAAAAAGCTGGTGCATAACATGGGGGTGAAACAATTATCAGGAGATTTTAATTTTGGAAGTAAACTAATCCTTTTAAGATTTTTAAAGACTTTTTTTTAATGTCTGTGGTAACATTAAACTAAAATGATTGTAAAAAAAGCATGAGTTACAGTTCGGATACAGGTTTCTACAAAAACTATTGTATAAAGTGATAAACTTCACACTTCAGTCTTTAAAGCTTTTTTTAGAAAATGGATTGGCAGGTATTATTGCATTTAAGCAATTATTATTATTATTATTATTATTATTAAGCAGGTATTTCATTAATTAAATGTTTTATAAATGAATTGAATAACATTCTATTTGTCTTGATTAGATTTGCATCGATCTTCTTGTCGATGCAACATTTCACATTTACAACTGCGTTTGCAGTGTAAAAACACTAAATGTAAGACCCTTTAAGGACCCACAGAAAACCTGTTTCAGCTTTTTATACATTTTCATAGTGTATCACTAAAATACGGAGACAGCTGTACCTTGAAAATGACTAAATGATGAGGGTAAGTACATGTTGAACACACTACCAAAGCACCCAAAAACTACACTACAGTGCACTACACAAAGGTTCTTAATAGTAAAAAAGGTTGATTAGATTATTAAAACTAAGTTCTTAAAAATTATTTTTGTTCTTAACTGTTGATCAACTACAAAACAATTTGAAAGAGCTGTTCTTTGTAATTAATAAACTATGGGTAATGTCTATTGAAAAGCAGGACAGTATTCAATAGGGCTGTAAAAAAAGAAATTGATCACACTTTTAATAGATTCTCATTTAAAGTCCCAACCAAGATACTGGCCTGTTTTCAGTTAATGAATGCAACATTGTAGCACGCCTCCCATCCAATAAACTCTAATAAACTTTGTGATTTGTGACTTTATATGAAACAAAGTTTCAGATTTAAAATTGTCCATTTTATTGCATTATTCAAACAATAAATGCCGTTTTGGTGCCATTTAATATGTGACAGATCACTGTGTAACATCTTAGTTCAAGAGAACTGATCTCTGCTTTAATGCCAGTTTCAGGCCGAAATAAATATGCATGATAATCTATAATAAGGCATGTTAAAAAAAAACAGTAGGCCTACAACTTACCAAATTCCGTATGTCTCATGTAATCGCTCAATCTGTTTCTCAACCACGGAAGGACGTCAATATAACAGCTTGTCACGTAACGTCACCTTTACCTCAGAAAAAACTATTTCTGTAACCATAAACTCATCAGTCGGCTAGAAAAAAATGAGCTCTACAGGAGCATTTTGCTAAATATATGCACCATATAACATACTCATAATGTTTACCGTTCTTCTGTGTGTTTGAATTAATCTGTTTTTACAACAACCGCTATTTAAATGTGTATACTTCAAAAAAAAACTAAACTAATTGCAGTAGAAATGGAATTCTGTCATTTAAAGTTGAAAGTGAAGTGAAGGCTTCCTTGAGTGTAATTTGTGTTTGTATACAAATCTAATTTTAATGTACATTTTACAGCATTAGTTGTTTTTGTCCTCCTTGAGAAAATTTGCCATGTACTGTACCTGATGTGCATCCGAAAAATCTAAATCTAAACACAAAAATAATTGAATTGCCTTGTGAAATTTGTCAAAACTCAGCCCTAGTAATAAAACTCTCACATGCATGAAGTGAGCTACATGTTTTATTGATTTAAAATATAATGTGAGACTTAGAGGAGTGATGTTACTTGATTAAAAAATGACTGTACAATGAACTTGTTTACAAAGGAACATTAGATTTAAAAAAAAAAAAAAAAAAAAGAGATGAATATGCATGCTTTTGGGGAATGTCAGAGCAGTCCTTTTTAAAGCCTTGATATGAAACATGCAAAATGTATTTACAGTTTAACCCAGAGGACGTACAGCGTATGCATATATATACTGTACAAAAAAATGCCACAAGATGGAGAACTTGACGTTTGGAATTGCTACAAAGGTTTTTGCATTGGATAAGGATTCCAGAAAAGCCGCTGATTATGTTATTCTTGGTTCTCCTACGAAAGCCAGGGCTTTACAGTTGGACCGTTTCAGTAATAAGAGTTCAAATGAGAGTGAGTGCTTGGATGTCGTGGCATGGGTGAGCTGGGATAGACCACTCCTGCTGCGGTGTTCCAGTAGGTGGCTGGAGGCCCAAAGAAGTTCCCAGTGGAAACGGGCATGGGGGTTGAATGGGTGCCCATGAAGTTCATTTTTGGCTGGTGGCTGTGGTAGCTCGGCGCGTACGACACTTCGGGCGGGTATTTGAGCACGGCTCCTTCTGGAGTATGGTTTTGGTGGGCTTGGGAGATGCCCTGGAAATCGAATTTGTACGCATAGCGTTTGCCGTGCACCTTGGTCATGATGTTCTTGTCATAGTAGTAGCGGAGGGCCCGGCTGAGCTTGTCATAGTTCATGTTAGGCTTGCTCTTTCGCTCCCCCCAGCGCTTGGCCACCTCGTCCGGGTCGGTCATCTTGAATTCTCCGTTGGTGCCCTCCCAGGTGATGATGGCGGCATTGTTGCTGTCAGACAGCAGCTCCAACAAGAACTGCCACAGCTGGATCTGACCAGAGCCTGCGTGAGAGGAAAATAAGGAGTGTCAGAGATCTTTAGCAGAGGATGGAAGGGCCTTTTTAGGGCAGGTTGTTTTCTCCAAATGTGACCTTTTTAATGTATATTGTACACAGAAACGGAATGTGGGTCGGTCAGACACCTACCCACAGTCCTGTCAGTGCTGGTGACGGGCAGGTTGTTAGAATTGTGTTTGGTCGGTCGGATCTTGGTGTGGAATGGTTTCGTTTCTGTGTAAAGAAGGTCGAGCAAACATCATACTAATAGTCAGACTAATCATGATGTGCTTGGTTTGTCAGATTTTACAGGCCTTCAAGTCTTTAATATTTGAAAAAATATATAAACTAAAGTTTGGGGTCAGTAAATTTTTTTTTTTTTTTTTTTTTCATCAAGACTCCATTTTGTTTAATCAAATCAGTAACTTTATGAAATATTGCAATTTCAAATATTGTTTTTCTAATCTACTGAAATGTAATTTTAAATTTTTTTTTTCCCGTAATGGCAAAAAAGCAGCCATTACTCCAGTCCTTAGTGTCACGTGATTTTTTTTTTTTTTTTTTTAGAAATTGATGATTTGGTGCTTATTATTAAATTGTGGATATATTTGTTTTCAGGATTCTTTGATGAATAGAATGTTTTCACTTAAACTTGTATGGAAGCCTGTTTCCACCACCGTTTCTTTATCTCACAATTCTGATTTTTTTTTTCTCAGAATTATGAGATATAAACACAATCAAGACTTTTTCTGAGAAAAAAAGTCTGAATTGCGAGATACAAACTCATACTTGCAAGAAAAAGTCAGAATTGCAAGTTTTAGTTTTTTAATTGTACGTTTTTCACACAATTCTGAGGAAAAAAAAGTCAGAATTGCAAGTTTATTTTGCAATTCTGACTTTATTTCTCGCAATTGTGAGTTTATTTCATGTAATTCTGTATCTCACAATGCTGACTTTGTAATAGGCAACTGTGCGTTTATCTCTCAACTGTGAGAAAGTCTGGATTGCGAGTTTTTATCTTCACTCTCAGAAATAAAGGTACAAAAGCTGTCACTGGGGCTGTACCTTTTCAATGGGTACACTTTTTTTGTACCTATTAGGTTTTAACGTGTACATTTTAAGTACTAATGTTCCTTTAAGGTACAAACATGTACCTTTTGAAGAGGTACCGCCCCAGTGACAGCTTTTGTACCTTTTATTTCTGATTGCAATTCTGACTTCTCGCAATTGTGAGTTTATTTCATCCAGTTGTGAAAAAAATGTAAAAATTGTGACTATATCTTGTAATTCTGAGAAAAAAGTCTGAAATATAAAGTATCAAATTACTTTTATTTTTATTCAGTGGCGGTAACAGGCTTCTATATTAATGTCTTTGCTGCATAAAAGTAATAATTTCTTTAAAAAAAAAAATAAATAAAAATCTTACTGACCCCAAACTTTTTAATAATATATGTTAATGTATGTTAATATGTTATTTAAATAAATAAAATAAAAAGTATAAATAAAATTGTCTTGGCTATTTTAATTTGTCCATATTAGCAACAGGGATACAGTTATTCAGTTATCATATGACTGATATAACTGAACAAATGTATGGTCTAATCTCATTTATTATTTAATTCTAAAAGGGCATAACTATGTGCCCAATCTGTGCATTCATACTCTAAAAAGGCCACATTTGTTTTTAATTTGACTATGATGCATATACAATTTTCTAAATAGTTAGTTCTTACCTGGATTTGCAAGACGGCTGCTGATGGGACCTAATGCTTGGTAGGGGTCTGTAAAAGATGGAAATGTATAATACAGATTAGAAAGCCATTAAAGATGATTAAAAGCCGAGTATTAAATTAAAGGTGCACTCGTCAACCTTGTGGAAGTCTTGGCGGAGGCTCTGCAATTCTGGTGTTGTGCTGATGTTCGATTGGAGAACCTGTAATTTATTTATTTAAAAAAAAGGTGAGTTTCTTTTTTTTCTTTTTAACAATTTCATTTTTATACAATTTAAATGTTACATTTATAATATTTTTTTTGTAAACGCAGAGCAACCTTTTGGGACAGCTGGTAAGGCGTTTGAGGACCAACTGTTCCTTCTGCCGATCTCTTCGAAGCTGTTTTCTGTGCCGAGACAAAGTCAGATAGCAGCAGTTAACAAAAGGGAGATTTTACAGGAAAGGATGGCTTTAAAGCGTAAGGAGAAGGGCAGACGCAGAAGGAAGGAAGCCCTGCATTAAAGATCCCTAAGGACAAACGCAAGGGCAGAACAAAGCCAGCAGCAAAACCGTAAGAAGGCCTGAAGATGGCACACAGTTCCTCAGAGCGATTGTCCTTTTGTTCTAACCGATTCTCTTTGCCACAGAATAGTCAATTGTGTCCTAACCTGAGCTCTACACCCCTTACTTCCTGTCCTGATGCAGCTGTTTCCTGTCTGAAAGTGCAACGATTCAAAAAGCTTGCAACGCTTGGGGCAAAATTCATTGAAGAAACAAACTGCAGTCCTTATAGCACCTCTATAGACTCCATCTAGGCTAATGGCATTATATAAGTACTTATTAAATAACTTATTGGAGTGTGTTTTACTAAAAAATATTTACTTTTTTTATTTATAATGGCTACATAATTGAAGATTTAAAGGGATAGTTCAACCAAAAAAAACTGTACCTGAACACAGAAGATATTTTGAAGAATGTTAGTAACCAAACAGCTGCTGGTAGCCATTGACTTCCATAGTATTTTTCTACATTATAGATTTTACTGGCTACCGGCAAACGGTTTGGTTACCAGCGTTCTTAAAATATCTTCTTTTTGGGTGAAGCTAAAATAACCATGTGACTTATCAAAGGGCGGAAACCACATTATGATGCAATACGTCTTCAGTAAATAGTTGATTAAGATTAATAAGAAGGATATTACTAGGCACAAAATTCTTTTGGAGCAGCAAATCAGAATATTAGAATGATTTCTAAAGGATCATGTGATGCTAAATATTCAGCTTTGAAATCTACATTTTATCTTGAATATGGTTTGACTTACCAGCTTTAACCTGTAGTCTAGGCTGTGGTTGTGTATTGGTTGGGGTTGTTGGGTAGGAAAATGTGGGGCTACCTGAAACAACAGTAAAGAAAACAAGCCCTCTTAATTTGCTGTCTATATATAAATATGCACAAACGTTTCCACAATGCATTTAGGAGCTCAAATGATTAAAGTCACTTTATGGTTTCTCCTGAGCAAATGAACAATTAGTAATGGATTATTCATGTGGAATTACGGGCGAAGTTCCTTACTCTCCCGGAGGTAGTTTAGATGGGAGAGCAGGATGTCTGTATTGTACGCGGAAGTGAGACGCATCATGTCCTCTTTGGTCATTTTGCAGAGCGCTTTTCCATCCAGGGTATGGAAGAGGGACACGTCCACATCGGAGAGGCCGTATTCCTTTATTGCCCACTCGACCCACTGCCGCACGTGGTCTTGTGTCCATACCTCAGGGTCTAAGACAGGACAGAAGCAAGAATAAAATGAGGAATGAGTGCTTCAGCTGTGACAGGACTTATTAGAGTTCAGACATGAGGTAAAAAAGTCAGTGCACCCTCTGTTACTGCTCTTACTCTCAGTAAGATTTTTTTGTGTTTTTCAGTAAGGGTTTTGGGCCAAGGGGTCATTGTTTGGTTGAGATATATATGAAAACACTTTCATATTTTTTGGTTTTTTTGGGGGGATTTTGCATCTGAACTTTTCATATATATATATATATATATATATATATATATATATATATAAACAATAAAACAACAGATTTACATGTAAATTTTTTTTTTTTTTTACACAAATGAATAAAAAAAAAAAAAAAAAAAATATATATATATATATATATATATATAAAATGTGTGTGTGTGTGTGTGTGTGTAAATAAATTAAAACGCTTTCATATTTGTAGGGGGGTTTTAGGGTATTTTGCATCCGAACTCATATATATATATATATATAGTATTAAAACTATAAAATAACACATTTACATGTATTATTTTTTTTACAAAGTAAATTTTTATATATAGATAGATAGATAGATAGATAGATACAGATATGTATATGTGTGTGTGTAAATAAAAAAAAAATGAAAACACTTTCATATTTTTAGGGGGGGGGTTTAGGGGATTTTGCATCTGAATTCTTCATATATAGTATTAAAACAAATATAAAATAACATTTACATGTAATTTGTTTTACAAATTATATATATATATAATATGAAAAGAAAATATAAAACAAATTAATAAAATTATATTAAATTGCATAATTTTTTTAATGTATTTTTATTTTATGTTTTATGTGTTTTCATTCATTGTTATTGTTTATTTGAGATTTTATATATTATGTGCGTGTGTGTATGTGTGTGTGTGTGTGTGTGTATATATATATATATATATATATATATATATGTGTATGTGTGTATATATATATATATATATATATATATATATATATATGTGTATGTGTGTATATATATATATATATATATATATATATATATGTGTATGTGTATGTGTATATATATATATATATATATATGTGTATGTGTGTATATATATATATATATATATATATACACATAAACACACAGGGTTTGAAATTAACACCCGCCAAATGCAGATAAAAATCAGCTGTAGCGGGTGATGCTGTCAAATCACTAGCCAATATGGCGGGGTACTTTTTATAAGTTATGTTCACTCATTACTTTCTTAGGGAAGTTCATACAAGCCAAATCTGTGCAGGTTTAGTGCAAATACTGAACTAGTGAGACATCATGACGTTATAGAGTATATTGCAAAAACAAAACATACGGAGTGCAGGCATTCACGAATACATGATGTAGTCTGGTTAGACTAACTTAGTACACATACAAATTTAGAGTGCGTTCTTTCAGTGCATGATTAAGTCTATTAATATGCGTTAAGAATGATCATATAGTTCAAGATAAGGGAGCAGAAAATGTATATATTTATATAATTTCATATGGTTAGTATCACACGAAGAGTGGCCTTTTTTTTGTTTTTTGTTTTTTTTTTTCCTTAAAAATCAGCATGGTTACAAATGTAATATTGATATTCATATAGCAGTTAACATAAATAAACAAGTTAATATCAAGGGACTTAAATTTTAGACACCATATTGGCTGTTTTTGCTTTATTTCGCCAACAAAAATCATTATCAAAAATAAAAAATACACTCCTAGTACTGACACAAAATGATTTGCAACAGTTGTTTTGTCACGTCCAGTAGACAGCCTCAAGCTGTTGGTTTATTTCTGTTTTTTTTTTTTTTGTTGTTGTTTAGAAGTTATGAATGGCCGGTAATTAAAAAATTTAGTAGCTAAATTGGCTGGTGAGTGAAAAAGTTAAATTCAATCCTTATATCTATATCTATCTATCTATCTATCTATCTATCTATCTATATATATATATATATATGTGTGTGTGTGTGTGTGTGTGTGTGTGTGTATCAGTGGTTTAAAAATTAGCTCGTTAGCGCAGGTGAATAATTTTTTTCATTTTAACACGTTAAAAATATTTAACGCATGGGTGGGGCTAGGTTTGGCCACCCCACTCACAAGTGTTAAAGAAATGCGTTTATTTAGAGTCAAACGAGCCCGAAAACCGTACCAGAGACAAGGAGCTTCTGTAGAACATCAGTGAACTGCGGTCAGATGAGATGTTGTCAGACCATATGTCAGTAAAAATGAATTTACCTGTCCTGTCAGCCATTATACTGTGCTCGTAGCACGCTCACAAATGTACCGACGCTCTGTATTAGGCCTATATTAAAGCACATATTCAAACTTAAATGAAACTGTGAGTATGCAATGTCGTAGTTATGTTGTCTGTTAAGACATGAATTTACAAAATAAGGCGATGAAAGCTGCTTTATACTGTGCATGCAAGTCTGTATTATTTATAGGTCACATTTAAAACCGTGTCAGATCTGCATCAAGTTTTAAAGTAACAGCAGCCAAAATATCATCATAACCAGCTGCTGTGATGTATGTTAACCAAACAAGAAAATTAAAAGAGAAAGTTAATAACTTCTGTAGTTTTAAGCTTTATTATACAATTTAGAATTTTATATAATTTAGTGTTTGATATTAGGCTATATTTTCTTGCCGAAGGCAGGTAGCTGGCCTATGACATTTATTATAATGGGTTTATGTGAAGATTGTTTTGAGTTCACTTAAATATTTTTAGTATAAATAACTATGGTAACATTTTAGAATAACATTAGTTAACATGAGCTAATAATGAACTGCACTTATACAGCATTTATTAATCTTTGTTAATGTTAATTTTAACATTAACCTTCATTAACTAATCTTCATTAACTAACGTTAATGAAGATTAGCAAATACAGTATATATAATATAATAAATGTTAAAGTGATAGCTCTCAATTATACTGTAATGTTGAATGGTTATATTCTTGGTTAAGTATTAGAAACAAAAATCATAGAGACGTCAGTTGGAATCATTGCCTTCAGACATAAAAAAGATGGTTTTAAACAAATATTAAAAATATACATTGTTGTTTCTACATTAATTTGAAGCATGAATGTGAAATTATTGTAGTATAAAAGTATAAATACAACATATATTAGTGCTGATTAACAACACTAATATATATATATATATATATATATATATGTATATATGTATACACACATGTACACAGTGTTGGGGAAAGTTACTTTTAAAAATAATGCGTTACAATATTGCAGTACTCCCTAAAAAAGTAACTAATTATTATAATGTGTTACATTACTTTTGCGTTACTTTTTACATCTGGGCAGGGCTTGCTTGTTTATTTTAAATATATAAAAGGTTTGATTCTTAGCAAATGTAAAAGCCCTTTCACACCAAAATGAAACTAAGTGAATAAGGCTAAAGGGAAATTAAATTGACGTCTGTACAGTAAAACTATAGGAAAAGAAAGTTCAACACTCTTCAGCAATGAGAAAAAAAAGCACAAATGTTAGTAAATATAAAGTAAGTTTTGCTTATTAGTACACTGCAAAAAATGCTTTTCTTACTTTTTTCTTTCTTTCTTTTTTTTGTCCAAATTTGTCCATATTTTCAGCCAAAATATCTAAAAAAAAAAAAAAATTCTAGACAAGTAAAACTTATTGTTTTGGTTTTTTTGAAAACAAGTCAAAATTAAGTTTTTTTTTCTTGAAACTAGCAAAATAATCTGCTAATGGGGTAAGCTAAATAATCTTGTTTTCTGTTTGAAATGAGATTTTTTTTTTGCTTACCCCATTGGCAGATTATTTAGCTTGTTCTAAGCAAAAACTCACTTTATTTTGACTAGTTTTTTTCTGAAAATAATTATTGTCTAGAAAATCTTGATATTTTGGCTGGAAACAAGACAATATATTATATTATATTATATTATATTATATTATATTATAAATACTATTACGTTGCACACTGTATATAATATATATATATATATATATATATATATATATATATATAACCATTTTATATATTATATATATATATATATATATATATAACCATTTTTATATATAACCAGATTTTTTTTTTGCTTACCCCATTGGCAGATTATTTTGCTTGTTCTAAGCAAAAACTCACTTTATTTTGACTAGTTTTTTTCTGAAAATAATTATTGTCTAGAAAATCTTGATATTTTGGCTGGAAACAAGACAATATATTATATTATATTATATTATATTATATTATATTATATTATATTATATTATATTATAAATACTATTACGTTGCACACTGTATATAATATATATATAATATATATATATATATATATATATATATATATATATATATATATATATATATAATATATAACCATTTTATATATAATATATATATATATATATATATATAACCATTTTTATATATAACCAGATTTTTTTTTTGCTTACCCCATTGGCAGATTATTTTGCTTGTTCTAAGCAAAAACTCACTTTATTTTGACTAGTTTTTTTCTGAAAATAATTATTGTCTAGAAAATCTTGATATTTTGGCTGGAAACAAGACAATATATTATATTATATTATATTATATTATATTATATTATATTATATTATAAATACTATTACGTTGCACACTGTATATAATATATATATATATATATATATATATATATATATATATATATAACCATTGCCTGGTATTTTTTTAAAGGGCCTGTTAAAAAATGTCAAATTAACTAAATTTTTTTCAGATTTTGAAGTCGCATCTCATTTGCCATTAAGTTGAACGGGAATCCTAACGGATATCTTTCTCTCTCATTTGTCCTTGAAATATGACGCCATGTCCGAGAATTATGAGCATTATAATTGTTTGGTCTGGGTGACTCATGAGGAGGCATCCCATACACTCACTGTCGCACAATGCATGAAGCGACTCTACCGCTTTCCCCTTTTAAAAATGTTACAACGACCTTCAAAACGCCTCACTGAAGATAACTCAACTTCCTAATTGGTTCGCAAGCAAAGAGTGATTATCTTCGTAGGAATCTGTGCAATCATTTATAGTTTAGTCTATCGGGTTACTGGGATCTACCAAGAGGAAGCGCATCAGTGTTTTTTTTTTCTCTCTTTTACAATGCCTCTATTGCAAACTAACCTTTTTTCCCACAAAACACAAGTTCCTATGTGATGCAAGAGCCTGTGGCCAGTGCATAATTACCACATATCTTTGTTTAGACATCTATACATCCTCTAGTTTTAGAAATTGGTCAACAGCAAGCTAAATCTGTCCAGTGCTAAAATTCTTCGCTTTTTACCAAACAGCACAGTCAACAGGTGTTATTTTAACATTATCCATAAACTGTTATGTACAGTGTTGAGGGTAATGCAAGTTACATAATAATTTTACTTTTTTAAGTAACGCATTACTTTTTAATTCCCAAGAAAATATCTGAGTTACTTTTTTAAAAAAAAATTAACCCCAGTTACTTTTTGTTTCCTTTATGTATTTAATCCAATTTTATTAACCAATGACTTTGCTTTGATCTTTTGTTTTCTTACTTAGATTTTTTTGTCTTGTTTCCAGCCAAAATATCAAAAATTCTTAAATCAAGAAGGGTTTTCTAGACAAGTAAATAATTATTTTCTTGTTTTCAGGAAAAAAAAAAGTCGTCAAAATTAAGTGAGTTTTTGCTTAGCCAACGGGGTAAGAAAAAAAACCTTATTTCAAACAGAAAACAAGATTACTTTGCTTACCCTTGGGAGATTATTTTGCTTGTTTCAAGCAAAAACACACTTAATTTTGACTTGTTTTCAAAAAAACAAGACAATAATTTTTACTTGTCTAGAAAATCCTTCTTGATTTAAGAATTTTTAGATATTTTGGCTGGAAACAAGACAAAAAACTAAGTAAGAAAAGCATTTTTTTTTGCAGTGTACTAATAAGCAAAACTTACTTTATATTAACTAACATTTGTGCTTCATTTTTCTCATTGCTGAAGAGTGTTAAACTTTCTTTTCCTACAGTTCTACTGTACAGGCGTGAAGCCTTAGGCTTATTCACTTCATTTCATTTTGGTGTGAAAGGGCTTTTACATTTGATAAGAATCAAACGTTTTTTAAATTAAAAACAAACAAGCAAGCCCTGCCCAGATTTAAAAAGTATCGCAAAAGTAACATAACGCATTACTTTCCATAAAAAGTAGGTGAATTCAGGTTGATTGGGACACTTTTTTTCATTGAAATGACTTGGAAAAAGTGTCCCAATCAACCTTAAATCACTAAGTAACGTAATTAGTTTTTTAGGGAGTAACGCAATATTGTAATGCGTTACTTTTAAAAGTAACTTTCCCCAACACTGATTATGTACTTATGAATATTTTGAATTAGCTTTTATTTTTATATTTTTAGTTTAAGTACTTTTATTTCAAGCAGCTGTGCTGCTTATTTTTTTTTAGGTAACCGTGCTTTTAGTTTTTTTCTGGATTCTTTGATGCATAGAAACAAAAGAAATATATAAAATCAGTAATTTCTCAGTCTATATAGCATATGTCATTACAAAACTAAAAATGAATGCATTTTCATGTTAAGCTAATACAGAAAATATACAATCAGGCTCTACTTTTTTTGTATAAACAAAGCTACAGATCTCACCCGCTGGTACAATGACCCTCTTCTCCTCTGTGGTGCTGCTGGGTGGGGTTGCAGTCTGCGGGCTGGTCCTTGGCTCTGGATAAGAGGCCTGGTAGGCCAACGGTCCCCCATCACTGTTACTCATGTGTCGGGTCCTTTTGGTCACACTGCAGTCCACTGGGGACTCACGGCTGCGATTAGAGAAAATAAGAAACGGCGAGCTCAAATTTTCAGCTTTTTTCTTGTAAACGCTCACAGTTACTACTTAAAAGGAATTGCTTCAAATGTCTAATGCATTTTGACAGGTTCGATTGGTGATGCTGAATGGCACTGGTTTCTTACATGCAATGCTAAATGTTGAGTTTAAATATAAAGTATAAATGAGACGTCATGGATTTTACAATACTTGTCACGTATGAACTGGGTGGACTGTTTTATGGTGCTTTCTTAGTGCTCGACAGCCTGTAGTGACTGCTATAATTGTGTGGAAAAGAGCAGCTTGGACATTATGCTAAACTTTCTTCTTTTCTATTACTCAGAAGAAAGAAGCCATATGGATTTGGAGTGACATGAAGGTGAGTAAATGATGCCAGAATTTTTATTTTTATTCATTACAGATGTAACAGTATTATCAGTATTGTGGTATCACAATTGCAACTGCGGTCACATGACGATATGAAAAGATCAAGTTCGATATGAAAAGTGTAGATTTTGTAAAATATTCTAACATACACCAGTGGTTCTCAAACTTTTTTGGTCGTGCCCCCCTTTAAACGTATAAAAAAATCTGGCGCCCCCCTTCTTCCCGAATTTCCATCCCACCCGAGACTAACAAATAATTTTATTACCATTACAAAAAAAAATAATGCTTTTTTAATTGTAAAAATCTAAAAGGGAAAAAAACATCTGCAACACTTGAAACTTAAAATAGCACTGAGAGAATAACTGTATTACTTTTATTTTTGCTGTTTTATGCTGTCCCCAAGGCATAGGGCACACACACACACACACACATACAGACCTTTCCTCCTCACCTACGCAATTAACACCGTTTCTACACCAGACGCGAGCGGCAAAATACAGTAGAACCTATTTTAATCAGTACCCATTATAAACTTAAGTCACCGTGTCTAAACCGGACTCTACAGTTGTCGCGTCGCGTCACAGCGCAAAAGCTCTTCACTGGACGCAACAAAGCGAACGTTGCAAATCATTTTAACTTTGTGTCAGTACGTCATAAACAAAAAAAGGCATCAGCTTAATGTCGGGGATTTATCGCGCTCCACATTGAGTATAGACAGCATGTTTACAATGGTAGTTTTGTTGCGTCCCGTTTAGAGCTGTTGCGACGTGAAAACTGTAGCGTCCGGTGTAGACGCAGAGAAGCTGTGTTTAAGATACGTCTCCTCATATTTTCTGCATTTAGCTTTTGAATGACTAGCACCTGCCTGGGTCTGTGCGACTTCATTTGTTGCTTTCACAGACCAATCCGTCTCCCATTGTAAGTTACGCCCGACTTTTTTTTATTTTTTAATTTTTCTGCAGATGGACCGCGCCCCCCCTGCAATACTCTTGCGCCCCCCCTGGGGGGCGCGCCCCACACTTTGAGAACCACTGACATACACTGTAAAGAACAAAAAACACAATTTGCTGAGTCAACTTAAAATAATTTGTTCAGTCAAGTTCAGTCAACTCAAATAAGTTTATTCAAGTTGAAATGATACGTTGTACTAAGTGACAACTTAGATATTCGAGTTGACTAAACTAAACAATTGTGTGTTAAACTTAACAGCTGTATATTTATAAGTTGTCGCCAAGTTGACCAAACTTTTTTCGAGTTGACTGAACTTAAAATTTTAAGGCAGCCAGGTAACAAATTATTTTAAGTGGACTCAACAAATAGTTTTTACAGTGTAGTTGTGTTTTGGGCCATTATGCTTTGGCAAAGTATTTGTCAGGGAAATTAAAACCGAAAGCACAATATGGCTTAATCGCATCATCAAGTCTGTTTTCGCTGTGCGTTTCAAAGCGAAGCGCACACTTCATTCAGGCATTCAGCTTGTGATTCAGCTTGTGTTTTCGGCACCACAGAACGGCTCTGTTCACAGCGAATGAATCCAGTGAACTCATTTATTACATGTGCTGTGAGTTTAGTGCGTCTTTAAGAACACAACAGCCATCAGTTATGCTTTATTTCCATGGCAGATGATTGCAGCGTTTCACTAGATTTGTAGTGAAACGTGATTTTGTAAGCCTGTTTTCACTGAAGCTGGAGTTTTTCTTTAAAATGAAAGCTCTACTGCCGTTTCCATTAAAATAAAAGCTTAAAAGTGCAGTATGAATTGCTGACAGCTAGCAGTTTAAATGGGTAATGTTATTGCAGCCTAAATTCAAAATGTCTCTTTCAAGTGTAGAAATTAGGAAAGAAGTATGTAGTGTAAAGCAAAATATACTTATGAAATATTCATTTTCATTTATTTTAGAGTGCAGTTGTTTTACAATATTGGTATTACTGTCATAGGAATAACAATAATATAAAGTTGTTGTTGTTATTATTATATTATTATGAGTACCCTTTAAAGTTCAGGTACAGATCAATTGACTGACTTTATTTTCTGACTTACGTTAATTCTTAGGAACATGGGTTGGGGCTCTTCATTTTGAGCTCTCAAAGTGCATTAGATAAAAGAATTTAACTTTACAACATTTTTTTCAAGTCTTCATTTGCTTTTGTTTTTTTAAACGTCTTTAAATGGACTTCATATCGAGACACTATCGTATTTTGGAATTCTGATATCGTTACATCCCTATTATTTATATGAAGATTTCAGATGCAAAAGCCTCTAAATCCACCTGACATTTCTTTCTTTAAAAATGCATTTTTATCAGGCTCTGATGTATAGGTCTCAATGTAAGTAGTGGTACTTCTGATTGGGATTTTAGAGAGTTTAAAGTAAAAGTATTTGGATATATAATATGTGTCAAGAGCATTCACTCAGTATCATTATCTCATTTGTGAACCTGATCCACAAAACCAGTCTTAAGTGGTCTTAAGTCAATTTTTCAAATATACAAATCTCAAAGCTGAATAAATAAGCTTTCCATTGATGTATTTGGCCGAGATACAACTATTTGAAAATCTGCAATCTGAGGGTGCAAAAAATCTAAATATTGAGAAAATCGCTTTTAAATTTGTCCAAATGAAGTTCTTAGCAATGCATAATACTAATCAAAAATTAAGTTTTGATCAAAATATCTTCATGGAACATGATCTTTACTTAATATACTAATGATTTTTGGCATAAAAGTAAAATCAATCATTTTGACCCATACAAAGTATTTTTGGCTATTGCTACAAGTATACCTGTGCAACTTAAGACTGGTTTTGTCATCCAGGGTCACATTTTTTTAAACTAGATGGCTTTTAGCTGGTTTTGCATCTGAACTCTTCATATATTTTTTGAGGAAAAGAGCCTTATATGCACTTACAAATAAAGGTTTCAAAAGCGTTTATTTCTACAATGACGCCTTAGAACCAACATTTTTGGTTCTCCAAAGACCTTTTCAGTGAAAACTTCTTAAAATATTTTTTTTTCCTTAATCTAAAGAACTTTTTATAATCTTACACTGAAAAAAAAACCCTTGTTGGATCTACTTGATAACCTTCCTAACAATTTGCAGTAACATTTTAAGAAAATTCTACTGCTACTTGTCTAGTAAAATCTACCTACTACTGAAAGTAAAGTCTACTTCCGTAAGTAACTTAAAGAAAATGAGTAACTTTAGCTTGGCCAGTGAACGCTTAAGTATTTTTTTTAGTCAAAGCTTACTTGGCAACACTTGATTTTACTCAGTATAGCACTAAATTAAACCAAGCTACTCAGAAACATCTAAGTTAATAATACAATAGATATCATGTAGACACTACATCTACATAATTACTATGACGGCACTCACCTGAACACAGAGACTTCTATACTTAACATAATACACAATGACAGCACCATTCTGTGGATCGTTTTTTGAGTGTCATTTTGAGTAGAAAATGAACTCCAGATGTAACAAAATCACAAGTTACTAAACCGAACAACAACAAAAGAAATGATAAAACAATGTAAATACAGCTGGGAAAGGGCTAAAAAAAATCGACCTTATTAATTATTCATGCCCCAGTGCATGATGGGCACACTGTTTCAGAAAAGTTGATTTTAGAGCGTTGATATTTACAAGCTTGAGTTAAGTACTAATACAGAATTTACTTCATTTTAAATTATTGTCTAAACGGTTTCATGTAGAGGTTACATTTGTTTTGCTGTGATATTTACTTCACCACAGAATCAGTTTTATCCCTTTTACAGTATACACTGTTAAAAATAAGTGTTTTTGCAATGATGCCATAGAAGAACCATTTTTGGTTCCCCAAAGAACCTTTCAGTGAACAGTTCATAAAAGAACCATTCTGAACATTTAAGAAATCTAAGGAACCTTTTCTGCATTCGAAAGGTTCCATGGAACTTCAAGGTTCTTCATAGAATCATTGATGCCAAAAAAGAAGCTTTATCTTTTAAGTGAAAAAAAAACAAAACGTCCTTCTTGGAACCAAAAATGCAAGAACCTTTATTTTTACGAGTGTATAAATGGAGACTGATCTTCTGACGGCAGTGTCTGTAGCCCCACCTGGTTCCGTTGATGTGTTCTGCTCTCTTCGCAGGGTTCTGTGCGGCCGATCCGCTCCAGTCTGGCTCAGTCGGTTCTACGCTCTCTTCAGAACCCTGTCTGAACACTGCAGGCGAGGTGATCTCTCCCTTCATGTGCATGGCCTGGGGACCACTGAAGGGCGACTCGAATATGGACTGGTTTTCACTCACCACCGATAGAGCTTCCTGCAAAGTACACAACACACACTGGTTATGTAAAAGAAAACACTTAAAGCCCTTGATTTGGGGGTGAACAACAAATCATGGCATAACAATAGAAATAGCAGTCAATCATTTAGTCAGTAATTCAGGAACGGGGATGTTACGGGTTTCCGGCGCTATCGCTACACTTTGACTTTCTAATCAGTCACTGATGTCGTAAGAATTGATTTGGAGCGTGAACTTTAGGATAGAAAAAAACTAGTGAAGAGCTACACCCTTAAAAATAATGCTTCTCTATGGTCTGTTGTTCCATAAAGAATCTTTAACATCCAATGGAGTTTTACAAAAGATTTTTAAAACTAACAAAAACAGTTTTCAGAACAGTTCACTGAAAGGTTCTTTGTGGGCCCAAAAATTGTGAAATCCCTTTTTGAAACCTTGAAAGTTAATAGAACTTACTTTGATTCGGTCACTTAAGCTCAGCTACATGGGATACTAATTTTGAAACTGAAAAATAACAGTTTATCGGAATAATTCAGGGCGTTTTCTAACTTCCAGGTAGATATGACTGGGCACAAGATTCAAATTAGAAAATTGAGACCTCATCTATGCCTTTTCTTCCTGTGTTTAATGTCGGTATAGTCTGCTCTCGAGACTTCAAAAAGCCCTTTTAAACATTCAAATGTATGTAAGTGTTTGCGCGTGAATAAATGTTTGTGTTATAGCTGAATTCAGGGAGCTTGTTTAGAGGGCCTTAGTATTGTCTTTCGAGCTGAAATACGTCAGCACTGAGCTTTTTCGGTGGCTCACAGGAAATCTGGCCCCCATGTGCAGTGAAACCTTTTGGCATGGGGCATGAGATAGGAAACAGAGGAGTGGTAGAAATGTGGGTCATTTAAAGCTGAAAAACAAATTTGTTCTGAATGCTGTTGAGGTTGAGGGTCACCAAACAGGGAGGAGGCAGTGTTGTAGGGTGCATTCACCTGACCTGAAGTGTTGCGAATTTGTTACGAGAATTTCTTTCGGTGTTCCCTTTAAGTGCCTGCCATCGTTTACCTATGAATTAGCTTTTTGATTAGAGAAAAAATGTTGCAAAATGTATATTTCAGATCAAGAGTGCCCCAAATAAACACAGACTACACTGGGTTTTGTTGTCAGTTCAGAATTGAGAATGCCTGAATTCGTATCGAAGAAGCAAAATGGGAAATTGAATGCAAGGAAGTAGAATTACAATGAGGTGAATTTCATGGGAATTCATGTGACTAGTTTTTAACTAGAAAAGCAAATTCAAGACGGACTTTGAACGTTGGCCTGACTACACAAACCGATGTTTAATGCATTTTAAAGAATTCTCTTCTGCTTACCAAGCCGTAAACAGTAATATTGTGAAATATTTTTACTATTTAAAAGAACTGCTTTCTATTCGAATATATTTTTAAATGCAATTATTCCTGTGAACAAAGCTACATTTTTAGCATCATTATTCCAGTCTTTAGTGTCACATGTTCCTTCAGAAATCATTCTAATATGCTGATTTGCTGTTCAAGAAACATTTTTTATCATTATTATTAGTATTTAAAACAGAGTGCTTTTTTTCAGGATTCTTTAATGAACGGAAAAATCCAAATATCAGAAATAAATTTGTAACATTATACACTATACCATTGAAAAGCTTGGAGTCAGTATTTACACACACACATATATATATATATATATATAAATATATATATATATATATATATATAATTATTATTATTATTATTATTATTATTATTATTTATTATGATTTTTTTTTTTTGAAGGGAAAGAAATTATTAAATGTAAATAAAATGTAAATGCTGCACATCTGAACTTTCGATTTATCAAAGAAACTGTACTCAGCTGTTCTCAACGTAATAGAGAATATATATATATATATATATATATATATATTATTATTTATTATTATTATTATTATTTTTTTTTTTTTCAGAAATCAGAATATTACAATGATTTCTGATGGATCGTGTGACTGGAGTAATGATGGAAAAAATTCAGCTTTGAAATCATATTTCAAAATGTTACAGTTTTTGCCATATTTTGGATCAAATAAATGCAGGCTTGGTGAGCAGAAGAGACTAATTTTAAAAACATTAAAAATCTTATTGTTCAAAAACTTTTGACTGGATGTGTACGCTTTGAAAGCATCCAATGGAAAGATTTTTATAACTAACAAAAACAGTTTAGAACAGTTCACTAAAAGTTTCTTTGTGGGCCCAGAAATGATGAAATCCCATTTTGAAACCTTTATTTTTAAGAGCGTAGAATTAATAGAACTTACTTTGATTCAGTCTCTTAATGTTCAGCTACATGGGATACTAATTTTGAAACTGAGAAATAAGAGTTTATCAGAATAATTCAGGGCGTTTTCTAACTTCCAGTTAGATAGTTAGAATTTTGAAAACATTAAAAGCTTTGAAGGTTTATAGGGCAGATAGATAGATGGATAGATTTGTTGTTTGTTGCTGGTTACACATATATATATATATATATATGTGTGTAACCAGCAATATATATATATATATATATATATATATATATATATATATATATATATAATCCACTATAAGAATAACACTAGCTATCACACACTGTGATCCAACAGACTATGAAAAGTCCTGCTCTAGTAGAGAAGTGAAAGCAAGCTCAAAACACGGCCAAGCTGAGAACTATTTCTCAAACCATTTTCACCGCCTATTCTGTGTGCATTTGCAAGCATATACAGCAATAAAGTGCAATCCTCAGCCTTAACTTGATGGCACAGATGATGATTCTAAAAGATGACATGCACTAAGATCGCATTGCATTGTCCAAAACCACTGACAAACTCACTTAAGATAGACTTAAAACGGTTAACTTGGATCAGTAAACAAAAAGCAAACAGCCTGGAGCAAATGTTTGTTGGATAAATGATCTTCACTGTTCACCTAGTTAAACGGCAGGTATTTCATTCTGCAGTGAAAATTATTCTGCACCTATGCACCTTTTAAACCACAACCGCACACACATAGTACTGCTCTCTCTCCTCCAAAGTGATGAACATAAACATACTCTACCCTGGCCACCAATGCCACAACTGACTTCCTGTTCGATGAGTTTCATATCGGCCTGTGTTGCTGAGAAACCAAACGCTATATTTTAGCAAACACAAACTGCATGCTGTGTGCAAAATGTCAGAGTCGAGGTCAGCGGGATTAATGCGCACCTCACATCAAAAACAACACGCAGAGATGCACATAAACACATGCAGTCATGCTATTGTTGTGCCGTCCTCGGCGCCGCTGGGTGCCTGTGACATGCGTGCCGTGTTTTCAAGTCAATTGCAACAGACCTTCATTTGGTCTTGTGAAAGACATTCTCATTTTGTCACAACAGAACTTGCGGTAGAGCAACAGTGCACTGAAACAAGCTCGGTGCTTTTAGGTTTTGGAGGTTTTGCACAAAAAAGTAATCATGCAGTTGATCACCCTCAAAGGGCGGAGCTCGCTGCAAACAGATTCTGTGATCATCTAAACAGATTTACTAGATTACCTCTGTACTACATTCACTAGATTAGACTTGTGTTTTAAAAATGTACAGGGTTGGATCTTCAGTACTTCAGGAAGTACTGAAGAGCACTGTGGTCAATCTTTGATAATGAAATCACGTTATGAAATGTCCCATTGCTTATTATCTTAATGGGACCTTGGGTAACATGGGACATCTAAAGTTTGATGTGTGTATTTCTTTCTCTATCACAAGCAAGACCGTTGGCATGTTCTGGCTGGTTTTGTTGCTGTGAAGTATTAGGGGGAAAATCACAGTAAATGGTCTCTGGTTGCACTATTTGACCTGTTTAAAAAAATACCGCTACTGCACAAATACATGACACTAGGTCTTTAAGACGTCTTTTCTGCTCACCAAGCCCTTTACTATTTAAAATAACTGCTTCCTATTTGAATATATTTTAAAATGTAATTTATTCCTGTGATTTCAAGGCTTTTAGCATCATTACTCCAGGCACATGATCCTTCAAAAATCGTTCTAATATTCTGATTTGCTGCTAAAACAACATTTATTATTAGGTAGAAAACAGCTTTTTTAAAAAAGAAAGTTCAAAAGAATAGCATTTGAAATGGAAATCTTTTGTAGCATTATAAATGTCTTTATCATCACTTTTGATCCATTTAATGCATCCTCGCTAAATGAAAGCATTTACAAAAGCTTTTCATTTCAGATACAGTTATTTTAAATAGCAAACATATTTTAAGATGTTACTTTTTGCTCTACTTTGGATCAAATAAATGCAGGTGAGCAGAAAGAAAGAAAAATGCATATAATTAGAGAAATAATTAGTGTTATTATAATTGTACATTTAACAAAATTATTATTTAAAAATCAAAACATTAACGATTTATATTTCGATTATTTTAAAGACTAAAATATCATGCAAATGAAGAAAAATAATAAATCATAAAGATGGACAAATATGTAGTACTCCTGGTCGAAATGACAACTAAAATAAATGAATAAATATACTAATTAATCGTACATTTTTTTTCCTCTTATTTAACAGAATGCAAACCACCTGGGGATGGTAGACTCAACTTTAGTCATGAATGAAATTTTGAAAATGTTTTTGCATTTGTTATCTTTGTAGTGTCTGTTTTCAACCCAAGAGGTTTCATATGGTTGAGTGATTCTGTTTGTTTAGCCAGATATATTCAAGAAACAATACAAAAAATGTGCAACCAACCCCGGTTTCACTGGAATAATATTTACTTTTTCGTATTGACGTGATTAAACTGCAGTCAGTGCATTCTAAGAAACAAAATACAGCTTTGATAGGCCTACCTATAACCGCAGGGACTGCCACGACTGAGGAAATAAATCGTTTTATTTTTCGTTTGGTTGTTTAATTAAACATATTGCTACATTATTCGTTGAGAATGTGTCGATTTAGTAAATATAAATTACAAGTAGTAATAATAATAAAGTGTATATAAATTAACTATAAGTGAAATATTATCATTCTAATATAAATAGTAATAACACCAGAACTAATACATTTTATATCTATAATTAGGCTATAATTTCTAATAGTAATATTATTTTTTAAAGACATAGGTAGGAGCTTCAACGCACGAGAATTCGCTCGTGAATCATAGCTCATTCGAGCTAGAACTTTCACAGTTATGATGTTAGTCATGTTCAACTTTGCAGAGTGAAAGAAAGCAGAAGTTGACGTTAAGGCATGCTGATTTTGCAAAGAGAAACGCAGCTGCGCGCCGAGCTGCAAAAACACTTTGTGGTTTTCACAAGTTTTTAATCAGCAACATCTTGCAAGTGGAGATGGGGGCGCTTCTCTGAGGAGAGAACCTGAATTAACGGGACGCCGCAACGCATGGGGACGCGGCACGTTCGAAACTTCGCTTTGCGTTATTGTCCGGCTAATTGAATTGAAATGTAGAACAATGCATTGGCATCGCACATCTATCGAATCAATTCTGTTTTGTCAGTCTTTGTTGCCTCTTTTTTCGAAAAGGGACTACGGAAGCGTGTGCGGAAAGTCTGAGGTTTGAGACAGGAAGCCTGCTCAGCTCTGATAACGACACCTGACAAGCGCCCAGCACTTTGCTATAAATTATTCCTCACAGAACTAAATCAGGCACGGAATAGCTACAAACAAAAAACACAGGAATGCACAGGCTACCCATCTGCTTTAGTACACAAAGGGGATGTATAGAAACCATTGCGTAAAGTTGAAAAGATGAATCGAAATCGATTTTTTTTTTTTTTTTTTTTGCAGAACAATAAAAACTGCTCCAGTGCGTCACATTAAAGTTGCTCTTCAAATATAAAAAAAGTGAGAAATATTTGCCATACAATATTTTTACTCGATAAACAGCGCCATTTTCACACTTGCTTGAAGACCACGTCAATTTATCAACGAATATAGCCGCTATGTTTAGATACAGAATGAAATATTAATGCAGCCTAAATAATACAAATATAAGACAACTAGCAAACAGTAACCAGCGGAGGAAAGTATTTAGATATCAATCGAAATTAATTTCGCTACGCAGATAAAGACTAGGGCTTTTAGAGATCATTTTATGATTAGCATCTGATTGCGTTTCGTTTTTTTAAAGATGCATAGTTTAAGCTGCCTAAATTAATCGGGTTTCTACAATAATAGCCTTAACTAATTCGCTTCAACATAATCAACACTATGCAGCTTTACTGGAAAAAACCTCTCCTATTAATAATAATAATATTAACGTTTGCCTGCCACCATTTTCTGCCATGACATGTTGCCAGTAACATTAAACTAAAGAAATTCAGCTTATTACAGTTAATATAGCCTGCGTTAGTTCTTGCAAAGTGTCACGTCAGTTTTAACTAGTCGAAAGTATACAAAATAGGCTTAAAAACTAGAACAAAAAAAAAAAAAAAAAACAAGACGCATTTCGTTTTGTGAAGTCTCCACAGTGTACCTTGTTGTTGGCGCCATAAAGGCACCTGCCTCGAGAGCGCCCCGCCATAATTGTGCCATATGTGAAATTCGGTATATTGTGTTCCAGTTTGCATTTGCTTGAGTTTTCGTCGATCTTATGACGGTAAGCAAAAAACAGGTTAGCGACATGTACTTAACCGCATTGAAAAGCTCATCAAGTATGCCATTTTGCATCCTAGTGCGTAACTGTTAAAAAAACACAAACAAATGGAAAAACAAATTTGTGCATACCCTCTCTCGCGCGCTGTGGACACCATTTCGTTTTTTATCTGAGTCTAAATGTTGTAGCGGTTTCTTGTGTTATTAAAGAGCCGACATTCAACCACGAACGGGAAGGAAGAGGAAATTTTGTACAAGAAGGAAAGAGTGGGGACCTGCATCACCGCCTTGCCTCTCTCACCAGTAGTCGCGCTAACCGTGTGGGTGGTTGCGCACTCGCTACTCATTTTCAGAACAGACAATAAACCAGATCAAACGCCTACCTTAATAGTACAGTCCATTGCAGATTTCGGTGGAGTTCATGAAGAAAATACTTTAGTAAACTTAAGCTACGTAAACCCAGACACTTTGATAACCCAGCTGAAACGCATCGACTTGTGTGCACAGGCGCATTTAGTCATCGGCGCTAACCATACTATTTTCGCTTAGACCATAACCGGATGGCAACGGTTTTTTTTTTTCTTTTCGAGCTCTCCTTTCTAAAATTGGGAAGTGAAGTCACACAAAAGCATCTAGCTCTGTTCCTTATTGGTGAACTCTTATTGCACTAACTCCTCAGAATATCTGTTCAACCAAAACCTCCTGCTTAAAGTTCACTGGTTATAAAAAAGTTTAGCAGTCGCTTACAAGCTTAGAACCTCTTTCCATTTAAGAACAATATTTCTGACATTTGCGGTGAAAATCTGTGAAACGAACATATGCAAGCTTTATTTTGTAGCTATATGTAAACATTTATTCTAAATTGTTATTTTTAACCACTTATGACAAGTTTTTGCATTTTTATGTTGGTCCTATATATTTTTCAGTTCTGTTTGATGGATAAACAATCTACGTTTTATGTAATTTACCTTGGATTATAAATAGATGCGCATTTTGCTTTTGCCTCAAACATAATCACATAACAAATTAAAAATGCAGGAAATCGCGTCTTAAGTTAGAATTCTCAAACCACAAGTGATAGGAAACACCGTATCAGTATAATAAATCAACAACTGCAAAACTCTATAAAAACTCTCGGAACTGATGAGAATCCGTTGTGTTATGCATAGATAGATAGATAGATAGAGATTGGCCTTATATAAAATAAAAAGCATAGTTTAATAACTCAATTTTAAAAAGCATTTAGTAACATGAGGAGATGTTAGTCTTCCTAAACGTTTTATACCGCAAAAGTATAAAAATCGTATATCTTAAATGTTGAATTTAGAGACAGGGCGTGCGCCATTTGGAGGTGCCATGGGAATTTGACACTGATTGTATCCTCTTCAGTGAGCGGGCTCCTTCAATCACGACTCAAGCCTTGCACGATTTGGCAACTTACTTTTCCAGATGTATTTTTTCTGCGCGCCGGAGGAAAATGGCCTGAGGTGTTTGTTTATACAAGACCCTTGGGTTGGTCTTATCTGTCCAAAGCACTCACGCCGTGATTTCAGGCCTCCTCGAGTCGGAATTTTACAGGCCATTGTTCTCTTGAATGGTTTTTAAAGATACGAAACGCCTCATTAAAGTCAAAGTTGCTGGTTCTGATTGATCTTGCTTCTAACTTCCAGTTAGAACATTTCTCCCCTCGTCACTTTATAAGAATGTATTCAGATCGGTAAGTGATATAGACGCCAACAAATTAGCATTAACTGTTACTTTCAGTCAGTCAAACCAAAAATTAGTCAGACACCAGATATAATTTTTGATATACATGTATATATATTTTTTTACTAGTGGGTGCAGAACAATATAGTTCATTTATGTAAGTGAGATTAGCAAAATAAACTGTGACTCAAATTATACTCAAAAAGTCCTAATACAGTGGACTTCCAGTAAAACTGATAATCATTTGGGATCAAAAAAACAAAAAAAAAAACTAATTTATTTGACACTTTGACCTGACCATGTTTTGTTACATACCTTTATATCAAAGTTAGCTGACATTATCAATATGAATTTGTTCTGACAGTTTAAATGAGTTATTTTCGTATTTTATCACCATTTTCTAAACTATAGCAAAATAAACAGTGATAATGTGAGAAATTTTAAAGGTGTCTGATTAAATTTTGGTTTTTGGTTTGACTGTAATTCATTTGTGATTATCAAGATGAATTTGTTCTGACAGTTTAAATGAGTTATTGTCATATTTTATTACCATTTTCTAAACTATAGCGAATAAACAGTGATAATGTGAGCAAAGTTGTCTGAATAAACTTTTTTTTTGTTTTGTTTTTTAAGGACAATGCACATTAATTAACACAAGTAAACAAGTCTTCTATGTAAATGTGCCAGATTTAGCCATTCTGGCTCATTTTCATCTGCAGTCCCTTCAGTTAAACCAAAGTTAAACTTTGGTTTAACTGTAAATGTAGTCACTTGTTATTTATTAGTAATATATTTCAGAAAAATATGGACAATTCTAAAGTATAATATAAAAAGTTCTAACAAACAAGTTACACCTATGACAAAGCATTGTTTTTTAAATTAATAATAATGTTAGTAATTGTTTTACTTAGTAGCCTAATACTAGGACTTTGCCTTTACATTTTAGGAGTTTGAAACACTTTCGCAATATTCAGTAGGCTACTACAGACCTCATTCATGGTAGATCCTGTTATTAATTTATGAATGAAAACGAGACTGAGGACGACGTACAGTCCATTCAGCTTGTCAAATGTCACAGTTCTTGTTGTGGATATGTGTTTCAATATTATTTCCAGAGTTTATGGCCACCAAGAAGCTGAATGATCAAACACATATTTAGTTCCACATTATTTTTTTTTTTTGCAGTGATGCCGTAGAAGAACCACTTGGGTTTCCCCCAAAAAAAGTTCTAAAAAGAACCTTGGAACGTTTTTTGAAAATGTAAAGAACCTGAAAAGGTTTCGTGGGTATTAAATGGTTTTTAATGGAACGTTTATTTTTGACAGTAAACAGCAGGCCCAACTAAACGGACTCTGATTTAATTTAAAGATTCATAGACCTATGGTCTTTCGTCTGTTTAAGCCTTTTAACCTTAAATCGAATCAAAACTTGTAAGGTCAACCGGTCTCTTATTCGGGGGAAAGGGACATGTCTGTCAAACCTGTCTAGTGATGTTTTTCTAGTCCCCACGGACACCTTTTCTATGAATGGAAGGGTAACAAATCTGTGGTCGTGACTCCTGTCTGACGTCACGAAGAGTAAAAGGAGGGAACCGCGAGTCACGACGCATTCCTTAACAAGACGCGCCGGACACGCCCCATCGCGCACGGCCTCTTTATAACGGTCCTGAGTCAAGCAGCAACAGTCAACAGACCTGTACAGCGGAGGTTGAAGCTGTGGCAAATCCTTGATATCTGGAATAGAGACTCTGTGAGAACTTTAAGGTAAGCTTTTCTATTCGGTTAGGTTTGAATCTGTCAGATTGAACCACTGGCTTCTATTGAAAATAATGCATGCATATGTTTAATAAATTATGCTAATCAGACTGTTTTCAGTTGAATTATTAGACTGAGGAAACATAAAAAGTTAAAGAGTTATCTAAATCTAGGCCTAAATATTGCTTTTCCTTCAGATATGGAAATGTATCAAGCTGGATTTTACACAGAAGATTTCAGAACCCAGGAGGTTCCTGGAGGATTTGACTTCAGCTCTTATGGTAATATCTTATTTCGACACGTCTCTCTTCATACACTGTTTAAATATGAAAGTCAGTATAAAATACAACCGAAATCCGTATTTGCCCTCAAGGGAGAAATCTGTCAGATTTTGTGGGATTTAGTATTTCTCCAGCTTTGTTTCCTGAATGTCCGTGCAAAACATTTCCGTTGTCCTTGAGCTGCGAAGCCAGCATTGCAACACCCTGTCAAACCCCCTAAAAATCAGACCTTGACATCTTGTTTGTGTGCACTAATTCAAAGCTCATCAGGAAAAGGGGATGTCAGACTATGCATGCTCTGAGATTTAGGAATGTCCAAGCCAGGGATGTAAAAAGAAAAAAAAAAAAAAAGGGGTGGCCGGGTTAAAGATACACCCGTTTTTTCTGCTCCCTCCCTCTCTTCCTAATCCTTTCCTCCAGACTTCCTCCTCAAACAGATTTAGCACCCCCTCTCCTACACCCTTCTTCATCACTCTGTCACGGCCCCTTTACTAGTGTTTCCTTTGACTTCCAGCGTGGCTCAGACTAGGTGTAGAAAACTTTATGGGAGGTCACATTGTTCATACACCATTTCTCCCGGCTCCCATTCATTTGACATCTTTGATAATGTACCTCCAGACTGCAGTGGTGAAGACCTGTCCTTTTTATTAGACAGCAAAGGACCTGCCCAACAGCAGTATCCAGAAACATACCCAGAGCCCCTGAAGGAGCATTCGCACAGTTCTAAAGGTAATCTCACGATGTGCATATTCATATCCATTATATTAAATCAAAATGCAGACTTTAATGATTGCGTTTTTTGTGCTCTTAATTAATAGTCCATACTCTTGCAGTCAACTCCACTGACTCTGGACTTTTTAATCTGGACTCCTTCCCTGAGTTTAGCAGTTGGGCATCCTATACTAATAGTAAGTATCAAATGACACAACCTTAAGATGTTTGAAATCCTTTTTTTTAAGTGACATGACCTCATACTATGTCATTTTTCCAAAGTTCCAGAAGGAATGGTAGCAGACAGGCAGCAAGTTGCCTTTCAGGAAACAAATCAAACCTACCAGAACCTCGTACCTCTATGCGCTCCAGCACAAACCAGTCCATTCAGCCCAGGAATGGACACCGGCAGCCATTACCAACCTGGGAAAGGTCCAAATCACAGAGGAGCATCTGGTACTGTCAATCTGGACCATCTGGGTAAGAATTTAAGAGTTACATAGACTTATTATGATATACACTACCAGTCAAAAAAAATAAAATAAAAAAAATATATACATATATTGAATTTTTTTTTATTATTATTACTTTTTTAAAGAAGTCTGCTCACCAAGACTGCATTTATTTGATCCAAAATGCAGCAAAGAAAGTAGGATTGTGAAATATTTTTACTATTTTACTATTTGGCATCATCAGTCTTCAGTGTCACTTGATCCTTCAGAAATTATTCTAATATGCTGATTTGCTGTTCAAGAAACTCTTATTATTATTATTATTACTACTACTACAGTTGAGCAAATTTTTTCAGGATTCTTTGATGAATATAAAGATTCAAAGATTTTGTAATATTATACACTATACCATTAGGGATACATGATAGAAATTAATACTTTTGTTTAGACCGGATGCTTTAAATTGATCAAAAATTTATGATGAAGATTTATGATAAATATTTATAATGTTCTAAGAGATTTCTATTTCAAATAAATGCTGTTCTTCTGAACTTTGTTTATCCAAGAAATCTAGTCTGCTGTTTTCAACACAATAATAATAGGGCTGTCAACCAATTAATCGCATCCAAAATAAAAGTTTATGTTTACATACTATATATGTGTTTGCTTTGTATATTTATGTACATATAAATACACACACATACATGTATATATTAAAACAAAATATTTATATGTATATGTATTTATACCTGTATACAATTTAGATAATAAATATAAATATTTTCGATATAAATCTAAAATATTTTTCTTTAATATATACATGCATGTGTGTGTATCAATGTATACATAATAAATATACACATATATACACATAATAAATATACAATATATAGTATGTAAACATAAACTTTTATTTTGAATGCGATTAATTGTGATTAATTGTTTGATAGCACTAAATAACAACTGGTGTAATGATGCTAAAAATTCAGCTTTGAAATCACAGGAATAAATTACATTTTAAAATATATTAAAATAGAAAAGAGTTATTTTAAATAGTAAAAATATTTTAAAATGTTACTGTTCTTCTGCTGTAGTTTGAATCAAATAATTGCACTTCATTAAAAAACAAACAAATCTTACTGTTAAAAACTGGTAGTGTACATTTTATACGTATTGTATGGACATTTTCGTTTTTAAAATATTGTCATTGCAATATTAACTCATGTTTTCTTGTGCAGGTGATACTGACAGAACGTACGGCTTGTATGAGCCAGAGCAGCAAAGCAGGCCTTCGTATTGGTCTGACTATCCCTCGCCCAGTTACTGCACTTCCATGCTAGGACAGCCAGCATCCTCTTCATCACCTCCAGTTACTAAATCCTCTGAGCAGTTCTGTCCCCGTGTGGCCAAAAGGCGCAACGCACCGTCTCAAAGATCAGACAGAGAGGGGGAAATGACACCCATGTCCGCCTATCCAGGTGAGGCATTGTCACAGGAGCTCCTATATATATATATGTGACCCCGGACCACAAAACCAATCTTAAGTGTCAGTTTTTACTCACCCGAAAGCTGAGTAAATAAGCTTTTCATGGATGTATGGTTTGCTAGGATAGGACAATATTTGGCCGAGATACAACTAGGAATCTGAGGATGCCAAAAAATCTAAATGTTGAGAAAATTGCCTTTAAAGTTGTCTAAATGAAGTTCTTAGCAATGCATATTACTAATCAAAAATTAAGTTTTGATATATTTACAGTAGAAAATTTGCAAAATATCATCATGGAACATGATCTTTACTTAATATCCTAATTATTTTTGGCATAAAAGTAAAATCCATCATTTTGACCCATACAATGTATTTTTGACTATTGCTACAAATATACCTGTGCTACTTAAGACTGGTTTTGTCGTCCAGGGTCACACACACACACACACACATATATATATATATATATATATATATATATATATATATGTATAGAAATTATATGAAATAGCAGAGGATGATAATCATCTGTTCTTGTCGAAATATATGACTTAATATTGTTTGTTGGCCACCAGGATCGGGACCCATCCAGCTTTGGCAGTTTCTGCTGGAACTTCTATTAGATTCTGCTTGCCACACGTTCATTAGCTGGACTGGAGATGGCTGGGAGTTTAAAATGTCAGATCCTGCAGAGGTAAGATTCATAGTTCAGCCAAAACAACATTGTTAGCAAAAGGGCATTTGTTATCTTTACATCTAGCTTGTTTTCATTCTCCAAGTCGTTCTGAAGTGGTCTTACATTTACCATCTCCCTTGTGTCCTCCAGGTGGCGAAGCGGTGGGGACAGTGTAAAAACAAGCCTAAAATGAACTACGAGAAGCTAAGCCGTGGGCTGCGCTACTACTACCACAAAAACATCATTCACAAAACAGCAGGGAAGCGCTACGTCTACCGCTTTGTCTGTGACGTGCAAGGAATGCTTGGAAAAACGGCACACGAGGTCTTTGCAAGTCTAAACATCTCACCATCAAACGGTGCATCTCCTCAGCCTGTAGTAAGCACAACCAGATCGGAGGAAACCACAGTTTCCTGGGCTCATTAGAGGAACGCCTATAATTATCTGCTATGAAAATAGCAAGGACAGAGAAAAGACTGATGTTCCATTCAAAGATATGTACTGGTTTGGACTTTGAATGAGTTGATTTTCAACTGTGGATCTGAAATCAGCCGTGGAATGCAGTTAGGTGCCTTTAGAAAACATTGTTAGCTACCTCTTTTGACGTTGGAACACTAATCTTGTAAATGTAAATGTCTTAAGTAAACTGATGTTTTGACATCAGATTGTGCATTCTTGTAAATAAATGATATGTTACAGTGTACATCTTTCTTTTACAAAAGTTTATTATATACACTGTATTACCAGTGTTGGGGGTAACGCAAGTTACGTTATAGTATTACATTTTTCAATTAACTAGTAAAGTAGTAAATTACTTTTTAATTTCCAAGAAAATATCTGAGTTCCTTTTTTAAAAAAGTAACCCCAGTTACTTTTTGTTTCCTTTATGTATTTAATGCTGCTGACCTTTGTTGATCCAATTCAAGTGTACACTGCAAAAATATTTTTCTTACTTACATTTTTTTTGTCTAGTTTCCAGCCAAAATATCAACAATTCTTAAATCAAGAAGGATTTTCTAGTCAAGTAAATAATTATTTTCTTGTTTTCAGAAATTAAAAATTAAGTGAGTTTTTAGCAAAATAATCTCCCAATGGGGTAAGCAAAAAAATCTTATTTCAAACAAAAAACAAGGTTATTTTGCTTACCCCATTGGGAGATTATTTTGCTTGTTTCAAGCAAAAACACGTAATTTTGACTTGTTTTCAGAAAAAACAAGACAATTTTTACTTGCCTAGAAAATCCTTCTTGATTTAAGAATTTTTAGATACTAGGCTGGAAACAAGACAAAAAAAGTAAGAAAGCATTTTTTGCTTTGTACTAATAAGCAAAACTTACTAACATTTGTGCTTCATTTTCTACTGTACAGGTGTGAATTTAATTTTCCTTTAGCCTTATTCACTTAATTTCATTTTGGTGTGAAAGGGCTTTTACATTTGCTAAGAAAAACAAGTAAAGTAATGCATTACTTTCCATAAAAAGTAGCTAAGTAGCGTAATTAATTACTTTTCTTTAGGAAGTAACGCAATATTGTAATGCATTACTTTTCAAAGTAACTTTCCCCAACGTGAAATGTTTTAAAGTTTGCTACTCTTGAGTTCCAACAAAAACTTTTTTGATACAGGCGGAGCGTGCATGAGGATGTATGGTTATCGACTTCATTATGGTTCATCGCGCAGATTAAAAGTGAAACTAGCGTGCAGGCTACACACTGAGATCATAGGGGCGTGTTTGTACAAGCCTCTGTGAAAACCTTCAACGGCGCTACTGGAAGTCTGAAAAACATCTGAGCAATCATGCCTAAGACTACTAAGGATCACCTGGAAGATATTTTTGATGATCTGGGGGAGGAAGGTCTGAAAAAGTTTAAAAACAAATTGTGCGATCGGAAGGTAGAGCCGCGCATAAGACGAGCTGCAATCGAAAAAGCCAAAGACTCCATGGATCTCGCCGGTTTGATGGTGAGCACTTTCACAACGACTGGTATGGTTCCTGTAACAGTCGAAATTTTAGAGGCTATTGGCTTTAACGAACAAGCAACGGAGCTCAAAGAGAAAACGGGACAAGGTGAGTAGGCTACTGTTAAAATGCGAAACTAAACGGGGAAGGAAGTCTTTTGGCATTCGTTACAGTTCTCAGCAGAACAAATACCATCATAAATAAACTTTAAAACTTTTCAGATCTAGAGGAGTCATAAAAGTAATAGGCTACAGCATGCCTATTATTACATAAACATTGTAATATTAACAAAAGCATGGTATAGCATACAGGTCCTTCTCAAAAAATTAGCATATTGTGATAAAGTTCATTATTTTCTGTAATGTACTGATAAACATTAGACTTTCATATATTTTAGATTCATTACACACAACTCGAAGTAGTTCAAGCCTTTTCTTGTTTTAATATTGATGATTTTGGCATACAGCTCATGAAAACCCAAAATTCCTATCTCAAAAAATTAGCATATTTCATCCGACCAATAAAAGAAAAGTGTTTTTAATACAAAAAAAGTCAACCTTCAAATAATTATGTTCAGTTATGCACTCAATACTTGGTCGGGAATCCTTTTGCAGAAATGACTGCTTCAATGCGGCGTGGCATGGAGGCAATCAGCCTGTGGCACTGCTGAGGTGTTATAGAGGCCCAGGATGCTTCGATAGCGGCCTTAAGCTCATCCAGAGTGTTGGGTCTTGCGTCTCTCAACTTTCTCTTCACAATATCCCACAGATTCTCTATGGGGTTCAGGTCAGGAGAGTTGGCAGGCCAATTGAGCACAGTAATACCATGGTCAGTAAACCATTTACCAGTGGTTTTGGCACTGTGAGCAGGTGCCAGGTCGTGCTGAAAAATGAAATCTTCATCTCCATAAAGCTTTTCAGCAGATGGAAGCATGAAGTGCTCCCAAATCTCCTGATAGCTAGCTGCATTGACCCTGCCCTTGATAAAACACAGTGGACCAACACCAGCAGCTGACATGGCACCCCAGACCATCACTGACTGTGGGTACTTGACACTGGACTTCAGGCATTTTGGCATTTCCCTCTCCCCAGTCTTCCTCCAGACTCTGGCACCTTGATTTCCGAAGGACATGCAAAATTTGCTTTCATCCGAAAAAAGTACTTTGGACCACTGAGCAACAGTCCAGTGCTGCTTCTCTGTAGCCCAGGTCAGGCGCTTCTGCCGCCGTTTCTGGTTCAAAAGTGGCTTGACCTGGGGAATGCGGCACCTGTAGCCCATTTCCTGCACACGCCTGTACACGGTGGCTCTGGATGTTTCTACTCCAGACTCAGTCCACTGCTTCCTTGTCCTTCTCCACAATCTTCCTCAGGGTCCGGTCACCTCTTCTCGTTGTGCAGCGTTTTCTGCCACACTTTTTCCTTCCCACAGACCTCTTGCTTGAGGGTGTCAATGATGGCCTTCTGGACAGCAGTCAGGTCGGCAGTCTTACCCATGATTGCGGCTTTGAGTAATGAACCAGGCTGGGAGTTTTTAAAAGCCTCAGGAATCTTTTGCAGGTGTTTAGAGTTAATTAGTTGATTCAGATGATTAGGTTAATAGCTCGTTTAGAGAACCTTTTCATGATATGCTAATTTTTTGAGATAGGAATTTTGGGTTTTCATGAGCTGTATGCCAAAATCATCAATATTAAAACAACAAAAGGCTTGAACTACTTTGAGTTGTGTGTAATGAATCTAAAATATATGAAAGTCTAATGTTTATCAGTACATTACAGAAAATAATGAACTTTATTACAATATGCTAATTTTTTGAGAAGGACCTGTATATTCATACATGTTTACAACATTTGAACAAAACTCAAGTTTAACAACATGATGATTTGAAAAAATCAGTCAGTGTTCATTGGGTCTACAGCAGAGACGCCCAAAGCAGAGACCAAGGTCCAAAGTTGGCAAACGATCAGGCGTCGTCCTATAATAAAATAGAGGAAGGAAAAAACAGCGCCATCGCAGGATACCTGCAGGCTATTTCTACTTTGCTTAGTGTTTAGCATTTCTTTCTTCTATGTTTTCATTGGAATGTAATAATCTGGACGTGAATTTAATTTAGGCTACATTAGGTAATAATCCAACAGTTGCTTTTGGCCCTTCATAGTTCATAATGAAAAGCTCAAGAAATCCCCCTCGGGAGAAATCGCGTTCCTTCCTATTCGGGAGCCTATTAAGAATGCACATTCAAGATCTGAATCCAAATAAATGAAAATCGTTTCGTTCTGGAATTTTTTAAACTTCTGAACATACCGGGACAACCTAAAGTGCTAAACTTTTCAAAATTCAAAGCAGGAATTAATTTTATTTCGACTCCGATTTGACGGATTTTAACTTGTGGTTCATTCAGATTGATTCAAAAACGAGATACTGCTCACGAAGCCTGCGTTTATTCGATTCAAAATACAGCAAATTTATAGAAAGTAGTAGTTTTATTTCGCAAGGATGCTTTAGATTGATCAAAAGAGATGAGTAATACATTGGTAATGTTACAAAGGGATTTAAATGCTGTTCTTCTGAACTTTTTATTCATAAAAGAAACTTTTTAAAAAAATCTACTCGGCTGTTTTCAGTCTAATAATAATAATAGATTTTTTGAAACAGCAAATCAGAATATTAGAATGATTTCTACACTCGTAATGATGCTAAAAATTTTAAATCACAGGATTAAATTACATTTTGAAATAGGATATTCAAATAGAAAACACTTGTTTTAAATAGTAAGTACATTTCACAATATTACTGCTTTTGCTGTAGGGCTATTTTGGATGACATAAATGCTAGCTTTTAGTTAACTGGCTAAGAAATCAGATACACTGCTGGACAATAACTAATAATAATGATTTATTTATATACTACAAACACATTTTTACATTTTTATCATGTAAGGCAGAATATTTACAATACTGTAATAAATGCTATGTCAATTAGCACTGCATTGTTTATATACTTTGTTTATTACCTGAAGGTGACTTGAAAAACAGAAATAAACATATATTAAATAAACCATATATTGTCGCAATTGTATGTTTAATGTACGTTTTCAAACGTTTCTGTATAACTAGAGGCTTTTGTCCATATTAGGTATTTCCTTGTACGATTTTCTGCGCGAGAGCGCCCTCTGGCTTTGTGTATGAAAGAAACGCACATTGCATGGAGTGTTCAGTGCTCAGTGGTGTTCATATCGCATCATTTTGGCTACTAATAAAACAACAGGTCATGCACAGACTATCCTGTCTCTTTGAATTTAAATCTATATTTAAATATAAGCCGAAAAAGTGCGGGGGACGAATTTATGTGATATTAAAAGTGAGTGGCTTGGAGTGTAGCCTACATATCGTGCTAGATTCAATAACCTAATTATTTGTGGTGACAAGTAGTTCTGTCGGAAGTATTTTAGTGCGGATCAAAAGCTGTTAACGGTATGCAAACTAATAAAAATCATTTTGTTCCGGTACATCTTTAAACTTCTGAACATACTTATAGTCTAGGGCTTCAGGTTGGAATGTCAAAATATTGACCTGTGTTCGGTTTTCTAGGTTTACCTGTGGCCTCGTCACCTGTGGCCCCATCACCTGTGGATGTAGTAGATTCAGGAGCAGGTCAGAGTCCGAAGTTCGATTCTGTTCTGTCAGATGACTGGCACAAACACTTGTGTGTTACTCCATGCACCCAATCATTTAAAAACAACATTATAAGCCAAAGTGGATCGGAGGCAAGTATTGTTGCTCTAGTTTGCTATTGAACAGGTTGTGGTTTAATGATGCATGAACATGTCTTGGTTGCTTCTCTTAGGTTTACCAGGTGAAAGACAAGTCTATAAGGAAACGTCTAGCCCTGCTTATTAACAACATCGATTTTGAAAACAAGGATATGACAAGGAGAGGAGCGGACAGAGATGAGGAAAACATGGAATGGCTGTTGAAGGAGCTGGATTATCAAGTTGTCAAGCACAGAAATCTCTCCGCAAAGGTGCACAAGTCTGGTTTTATGAAACTAGTTGTCCAAAACCTTGAGCTTTTATCATTATGCATCTAAAGTGCTTATCTTATTGATTTTTATTTGATTGGCAGGACATGGAGGAAGCAGTCAAGGGCTTTGCTCGACGTCAAGAACATGCAAATTCAGACAGCACCTTTGTGGTTATAATGTCCCACGGCAAAAGGGATGCCATATTGGGTGTCCAATATACATCAGACAATCCCTCTGATACCTTCCTAGTGGATAAAATCTACCGCTATCTGAACTCTGAGAATTGTCCAGGTCTGCGTGATAAACCGAAGGTTATTCTTATCCAAGCCTGCAGAGGAGGTATGACAACGACTGAAAAAATACGATGGTTCATTGTTTTCTTGGATAACACTTTATCTATTGAAGCGCATATTAATAAGCAGGGTTGGGGGTAATGCATTACAAAGTAATGCAAGTTATGTAATAATATTACTTTTTTCAAGTAACTAGTAAAGTTACTTTTTAAAAAAGTAACCCCAGTTACTTTTTGTTTCCTTTATGTATTTAATCCCATTTTATTAACCAGTGACTTTGCTGCTGACCTTTGTTGATCCAATTCAACCGTACACACTGCAAAAATACTTTTCTTACTTACATGTTTTGTCTTGTTTCCAGACAAAATATCAAAAATTCTTAAATCAAGAAGGATTTTCTAAACAAGTATAGTAAATAATTATTTTCTTGTTTTCAGAAAAAAAAAAAAAAGTCAAAATTAAGTGAGTTTTTGTTTAGAACATGCTAAATAATCTGCCAATGGAGTAAGCAAAAAAATCTTATTTCAAACAGAAAACAAGATTATTTTGCTTACCCCATTGGGAGATTATTTTGCTTGTTTCACGTAAAAACACTTAATTTTGACTTGTTTTCAGAAAAAAAACAAGACAATAATTTTTACTTGTCTAGAAAATGCTTCTTGATTTAAGAATTTTTAGATATTTTGGCTGGAAACAAGACAAAAAATCTAAGTAACAAAAAGCATTTTTTGCAGTGTAAGCAAAACTTACTTTAGATTAACTAACATTTGTGCTTCATTTTTCTCATTGCTGAAGAGTGTTGAACTTTCTTTTCCTACAGTTCTGCTGTACAGGCATGAATTTAATTTCTGTTTAGCCTTAGGCTTATTCACTTCATTTCATTTTGGTGTGAAAGGGCTTTTACATTGGCTAAGAATCAAACATTTTTTAATTAAAAAAACAAACAAGCAAGCCCTGCCCAGATTTAAAAAGCAATGCAAAAGTAATGTAACGCATTACTTTCCATAAAAAGGTAACTAAGTAACGCAATTAGTTACTTTTTTTAGGGAGTAACGCAATATTGTAATGCATTACTTGGCTTCCTGTTAAACAGCATGTTGAATTTAAAATCTTGCTTCTTGCTTAGAAGGCATTACACAACCTGGCTCCTTCTTATCTATCTGACCTTTTACTATACACTCCTTCTCGAACTCTTAGATCAACATCTTCACTATCTTTGGTTCTTCCTCGTCCACATCTGGTTTCCATGGGTTCTTGTGCTTTGAGTTTTGCAGCTCCTTATCTATGGAATTTACTTTCACAAGATTTTCAAAACAGTGATTCTCTTCCAATTTTTAAATCTCGTTTAGACAGGCATATTGGTGATAATTCTCTTATCCCTAAGGTCTTGTACACTGAAAAAAAAAAAAGTAAAATTTACTTAATTTTTATTTAGCAAGTTTTACCACGCACATTTTTAAAGTAAAATTCAAGTATGGAATTAAGTAAAATCTACTTAACTAAGTTAAATAAAATTATCAAAGGAAATAAATAAATCTTAATGTGTTACAGTTAGAATTTCTATTGAATTATTTGAAGTTTACCCTGCAGTCCTCAAGTACAATTCACTCAGCCATGGTTTGTAAACTTTACTCAAACATTATAGCACTGAAAAAATGCCATTAAAAGCATTTTTAAAAGGTTCGCTTACAAACATGTACGTAAGCATTAATTATTTCTAAGGTTATATGTTGACACAATGTAGTTACAAACCAAATTAACACAGAGACCTCAACACTTGACACACGATACATAATGATAGTAACAATCAATGAATAGTTTTTGAGTATGAATGGGTCATTTTGAGTAGTAAATGAACTCTAGATGTTACAAAACAGCAAGTATTTAACCTAACAACAAAGACAACCATTAAACAGTGTAAATACATCTCAAAAACAGCAAAAAAAAAAAAAAAAAAGTATTATTAATTATTTGTGCCCAAGTGCATGATGGGAACAATGACTTTGATATTTACTTAAACAATCTTTGTAAAAATAACAAACAATTCCAATTCAAGTTTAAAATTTTAAATTCTACAAGCTTAAATTGAGTACTAATATTGAATTTACTCTTCTTGTTTTTATTATTCTTGCCTGAACTAAATTAATGTAAAAATTACATTTGTTTTTCTGTGTTATTTACTTCACCACAAAATTATTTTTATATAGTGGGTTTGATTTTTATTGTGTTTGTTTTATGTGTTTTTAATTTGTGTGTAAGGTGACCTTGAGTGTCATGTAAAGCACCCATTAAAAAAAATATATCTTCATTATAATAACTGCACATCTCACCTGTGATTGTACATTGAAAGTCCTGTTGAACAAGGCTTATACACATATCCAAATATCTTTTCAGGGGAGACTGGACGCGTCTGGGCCAGTGATGGTGAGCCTGATGAGCTGATGGAAATAGAGGGCGATGACTTTGTGCACAAGGAGAAAGACTTCATTTCTCTAATGTCCTGCACCCCAGGTAAAAAATGCAGTTTTTGTCTTACCTATATTTGTGCATTAAGAGTTGTTTTTTTTTTTCTGAACTTTGTTTTTCATTATGTGTTTTATGTCTCTTCTGCCCACCAAGCCATCATTTATTTGATCCAAAGTACAGCAAAAACAGTCAAAACTTGAAATATATTTGAGATTTAAAAAAAATGTTTTCTATTTGAATATATTTTAAAATGTAATTTATTCCTGTGATTTCAAAGCTGAATGTTTTGCACCATTACTCATGCTGATCTTTCTACTAATTTTTTTTTAAATATTGCTAAAAATAATAATAATAAAATGTTTATTAAACAGCAAATTAGCATATTAGAATGATTTCTGAAGGATCACGTGACACTGAAAACTGGAGTAATGTTGCTGAAAATTTAGCTTTGTTCCCAGGAAAAAAATACCTAAAAATAATAATAATAATAATAATAATAATAAATTATATATATATATATATATAAAATACTTCTTTTTTTAATGCGTAAAAATATTTCACAATATTAGTTTTTTTTACTGTATTTTGGATCAAATAAATGCAGGCTTGGTGAGCAAAAGAGACTTCTTTAAAAAAAAACATCAAAAATCTTCCTGTTCAAAACCTTTTGACTGGAATCATGACCAACCAGAAAATCATGAAGAAGTTCCACCGAAAAATATCTAAAGTAGCTCATTCAGTGTCAGTTTCATTGTTGTTTGTAAAGTGTAAAATTGCACTATTGAAATTTCTTTGCAGACACCAAGTCTTACAGGCATGTTCAGAATGGGACATTTTATGTCCAAAATGTAGTGGATGTGTTAATGAAATATGCACATAAGGATCACATTGAGGAACTGTTCAGGAAGGTAAATCAGACGCTGCTGCAAGAACAACCTAGATTTATTGTACACTTCGGTTTCTTGTCAACGATGTTCATTGTATTCGCTTTTTTTTTTTTTTACAGGTTATCTGCCGCTTTGAAAACGCAGAAAAGATGGGGTCCTATAGACAAATGGCATGTAAAGACAGAGCATCGATGCCAAAGTTGTTCTACCTGTTCCCCGGCCTCTGATATACAAGTCTTGACTCCTCATGTTTTTGACTCTTGTTATTTTTACAGACCCTCAAGTGCCTTTGTATCTCCAATTAGGCCTGAACAGTTTCTAAATGTCTAAAAAAAAATTGTTCTTTCTGAAAGAAAATGTGTATTGAAATTAAATTGTTGGCTTACATGCCTTTCCTCTGGAGAGGAAACCTGTTGTGATGCATGAGAGTGCAGTCTTTTTGTTGTTGTTGTGTGTTACACGGAACTATAAAGACCTTAAAGTGCCACCGGCATAAATGACAACACACCCTGTGTATGGAGTGTCTTTAACCATTTGTTCTCCAAATACTTTAAAATGCAAAAGAAACAGTCGTGATAAAACAAAACGAATACAGTTGCTAACATTCTTCCCTTTTATAACAGCTATAGCTATAATGAAGTCTTTGCATTGGATAATAATAATAATGATAGCACAGTTTTGAAGGAAAACATTTTAATAGATATTACTGTAGCTTGAAACTAGCCTAAAACCAGTTTTCTTTACAAGGTGCACAAAAAAAATGCTGTATGTGGAGTGTTTAACTGACTCAGCATTGAGGAAGTAAAGCTGCCTCCAAATAACAATGTGTGAAACTAACAATGATTTCAGAAGATCATGTGAGCTGCACAGAACTTTGTACTAGAGAAACATCTGTGTGCATGAAATTGTCATTTTTGTCTTGTTTCCAGTCAAAATATATATATAAAAAAACCTTAAGTAAAAAAAACAAGTCAAAATTAAGTTAGAACAAGCAAAATAATCTGCCAAAGGGTAAGCAAAAAAATATTATTTCAAACAGAAAACAAGGTTATTTTGCTTACCCCACTGGCACATTATTCTGCTTATTTCAAGCAAAAACACTTAATTTTGACTTGCATTTACTTTTCCTTCAGCCTTAGCCTTTTCACTTACTTTCATTTTAGTGTGAAAGGGCTTTTACATTTGCTTAGAATCTAGCTTTTGTATATTAAAATCAAACAAGCAAGCCCTGCCCAGATTAAAAAAGTAACACAAAAGTAACTCAAAAGTAATGCAATGCATTACTTTCCATAAAAAGTCACTAAGTAACGTAATTAGTTACTTTTTAAGGGAGTAACGCAATATTGTAATGCAATTACTTTTAAAAGTAACTTTCCCCAACACTGTTCTGGAGTGCTATCTACCTAATTTTTCAGCCCAAAAGTAAGTCACTTTATTTGAATGTGCTCAGTAGCCGCTGTAGAGAAATAGCAAGAGGAACAACAAAATGCAATAAAACGGTAAAACACTTTGCACTACAAACCAGTGTGTTCATAATTAAGGTAATACATTAAAATAACATGGTAAGACACACCAGTTTGCAATATCCAGCAGCAAAATGAGTTGTTTTGTACAGGCAAAAGAGCTGAGCAGTTCTTGTGATCTTGATTTTGTTTAGCAACTGACTGGATGGACCTGACTGATGGGTGGGCCGCCCCAGGCCTGGTGTGTTTTGGATTACAAACAGTGTTGGGGAAAGTTACTTTTAAAAGTAATGCATTACAATATTGTGTTACTCCCTAAAAAAGTAACTAATTACGTTACTTAGTTACTTCTTATGGAAAGTAATGTGTTACATTACTTTTGTGTTATTTTTTAAATCTGGGCAGGGCTTGCTTTATTGTTTTTCATTTAAAAACGTTGGATTCTTAGCAAATGTAAAAGCCCTTTCACACCAAAATGAAATGAAGTGAATAAGCCTAAGGCTGAAAGAAAATTAAATTCACGCTTGTGCAGTAGAACTGTAGAAAAAGAAAGTTCAACACTCTTCAGCAATGAGAATGAAAGATTTTATGAAAATGAAAATGAAGCACAAATGTTCGTTAATATAAAGTAAGATTTGCTTATTAGTACACTGCAAAAAATGTTTTTCTTATTTAGATTTTTTTGTCTTGTTTCCAGCCAAAATATCTAAACATTCTTAAATCAAGAAAGGTTTTTTAGATGAGTAAAAACTATTATTTATTAAAATTAAGACAAAATATGTAAGTAAGAAAAGTATTTTCGCAGTGCACGGTTGAATTGGATCAACAAAGGTCAGCAGCAAAGTCAAATGGGATTAAATACATAAAGGAAACAAAAAGTAACTGTTTTTTTTTTTTTTTTTTAAAGTAACTCAGATATTTTCTTGGAAATTAAAAATTAATGCATTACTTTACTAATTACTTGAAAAAAGTAATATTGCGTTACTTGTAACGCGTTAACCCCAACACTGAGACAAAATAATACGGGATTTGTGTCTCTAATGCTTTCAGGAAAGCAACTGAACACACTTTCTTGTAACCTAGTATTTTCAAAGAAAAAGTGGCTTATTTATGGCGGGAAATATTTACAATAAATCTAAAGACACACCTACTGTACACATCCTTCATAACCCTATAAGGAGGTCTGTCCGTCAGCAGCTCGTCCTCCTCCTCAACAGCATTTAGAAGAAGCACGACCATTTTAAACAACTAAGGAACAATGGAGAAAACTGTTAAGGACCACCTGCAGGATACTTTTGATGATCTGGGGGAGAGTGGTCAGAAGAAGTTTAAAAACAAATTGTGCGACCGGAAGGCAGAACCGCGCGTACGACGAGCTGCAATCGAAAAAGCCAAGGACTCCATAGATCTCGCCGATTTAATGGTGAACACTTTCACGACGACTGGTGCTGTTGCTGTGACAATCGAAATTTTAAAGGCTACTGACTGTCATGAGCAAGCAGAGGAACTCAGCAAGAACACGGAACAATGTAAGGAAGCTATTATAAAATAATTCAAATACAAATTCTTAAGGAGTAGAAAAAGTAGGCTACTCTTGTGAGATAAAGTGTGAGGAAAAAAATGGAGAATAGTGGGCATATATTAATTGTTGCACACATTCATACATTTGCACGTCTTAACAATTAAAAATAACCGAGAATGAGTTCTTATTTACATTTAGTTCAATTTAAAAGAAAAACGGAACTCTTTTCGATTCCTATTTCGAATTGTACTCCAATTTTACTTTCAATTTCCCCTGAATTGTGTGTAAACCGCCACGACTGCAATCGTTAAGAGAACAACATTTTAAGCATAGGGAGAACGGCTAATAGTAATAAACATAATTAGCTGTATTCTTCATTAACAACCGTATTCATATATATTTAGTTTTCTGTGCACGTGTGTGAATGAGCAAGGTGGAGGTACTGAAAGCAAATCATTAACTTGAACTTGTTTTTCAGCAGCTCCAATTGTCCCTTCACCAGGCCCAAGCGCTCCATCTAAGGGTAAATAAGTGTAATTGTATTTTGGGTTTCATGGGTTTCAAATTACTTGACTGTTTAGTAGAGATAATGAGAGTGTGTTTATAATCTAAAACATCATTAATTAATATAAACTCCATCACTGTATCCTTACAATCCAGCCACATGCTTGTTTCTATCACTTTCACAGAGCACTTCATCGATAGGAATCGAGCTGAGCTGATAAAGCGAGTGCATAACGTGGATGGCATCCTAGATGAACTTCTTCAGATGCAAATCATCACAGATGAGGATTACAATGCCATCCGTGCTGAGAGAATCCCACAAAACAAGATGAGAGAGTTATTAACGGGCCCGATTAAATCTGCTGGAAATAAAGGGAAGGATGCTTTATACAAAGCTCTCCAGACCACAGAGCGTTGCTTGGTAGAAGACCTGGAGGGGCATTGAACAAACCTGGATATTTTTACATTCAATGTTGTTTATTTACTAGTTTTCTAATTAGTATACAGGATAGATAACAGCAAACAAATTTTTTAAACATTTTAACTTGCTATCAAATATTTGAATGTTGTTTCCGCTACTTTTTTTTTCAAGTAGACAAACTGTGACAAAATCAGGTGCATCCAAAATCTTGAAGATAATAAACACTTGTCCAATATCTTGAAAAACGGTCTGTGTTGACTTTTTCTCACCAGTCAATAAACAAGCAAATCAAGAAGCCGCAAACCATTTTTAGATTCTTCAGACTGATAATTCAGGTAAAATGTCTATTCAGACTCTTTATGTTCCTGATTGACTATGCATATACAGTTGTGCTCAAAAGTTTACATACCCCTTGCCTGCTGTTCTTCAGAAAAATCTTTCAGCTCCCAAAAATTCTTTGGTTTTCCAGCATTTTTGTGTATTTGAACCCTTTCCAACAATGACTGTATGATTTTGAGATCCATCTTTTCACACTGTGGACAACTGAGGGACTCATATGCAACTATTACAGAAGGTTCAAACACTCACTGATGCTCCAGAAGGAAAAAACATGCATTAAGAGCCGGGGGTGAAAACTTGTGAAATTTGAAGGTCATGGTAAGTATAATGTAACATGTAAGTATCTTCTGTACCTTCTGAAAGGCAGTGCTAAAAAAAAAAAAAAAAAAAAAAAGATATTTAGGCAAAATGAGCAAAATGTACACATTTCCATTCTGTTCAAAAGTTTTCACAGCTCTTAATGCATGTTTTTTTCCTTCTGGAGCATCAGTGAGTGTTTGAACCTTCTGTAATAGTTGCTTATGAGTCCCTCAGTTGTCCTCAGTGTGAAAAGATGGATCTCAAAATCATACAGTCATTGTTTAGGTCAGTACTAAATAAAGAATAACATGCATTTTGTACAACCCCTCTTATTTTGCTAAAGGAATGAACATTTTGCAGATTCTGCAAGGGGTATGTAAACTTTTGAGCACAACTGTAATATCTTTTTAACATAATATTGTATTTGTTTTTATTGCTATGTGACTTAGTCTGTATTAGCTTAGTCAAGGCAATGCTATGCTACTGTAGAAATGTCACTAGAAATATACAGAGGTTTATATTGGCTGCAAGACTAGTCCTTCTTCTCATCCTCATTATTAAAGGAATGGATCCTCAGCAGTGAATGGGTGCCGTCAGAATAAGAGTCCAAACAGCTGATAAAAACATCGCAATAATCCACAAGCACTCAACATGACTTCAGGTTTGTAATAAATCCATCGTTAAACTTCAAGTCTTCCATCTATAATATTGCTCCAGTGAAAAAGTAGATTCATGTGAATCAGGAGAAAAATATGCACAGATCAAGCACCATTTTACAAGTGAAAAACATTGAATTTTGATGTGAGAGGGCAACAGGGACTGGACATTTTCACTGTAGGAAGTGTTATTATGAATTATGGACTTGTATTTTGTCTGGAATCAAAAGTTTAAATTTAAAAAGCCTTAATGTTGGCCTTGTTTTTAACAAAACACGCAGCTTTTTCACTTCACAAGATATTAATTGATGGACTGGAGACGTATGGATTACTTGTGGATTATTGCAAAGTTTTTATCAGCTGTTTGGACTCTCATTCTTATGGCACCCATTCACTACAGAGGATCCATTGATGAACAGGTGATGATGTTAAATTTCTCCAAATCTGTTTTGATGAAGAAACTCATCTACATCTGCAATGACCTGAGGGTGAGTGCATTTTCACCTAATTAAAATGTTTTGGGTGAACTATTCCTTTAAGGCTACGTATCAAATATAGCCTATTAGTAATCCTAGTCTGTGGAAATAATAAGCCTACTAACCAAAACTGTAGTTATTCCAAATAAATGCCATCACAAGGGTCTTTCGACTCAACGAGTCTGTGAAAACACAACATAAAAACAGAACATTTTGAATCAGAAAGGTATAAAGTAACATTCAGCGTGTTGTGGAAAAAGGCACGAAAGTAAGCCTTACTTGCTTTGAGAGCGTGCAGCTTTTCTGGCCTCTCGAACTTCGTTTTCAGCGGAGATCTTCCTATAGCAGTAAATCAATACTGCAATCATCCACAGCTGCAGAACTGCGATCAGCACATACATCATGATCTCAGAGATCACAGCTGTCAGCTCACGATTGGCTTGGGGAGTAACAAATTTAGATATTCAGATTACTTGTTGAAATGCAAATTTAACACTTTGTAAAAGGGTGTTAAATGCATCTCACCGTTTTCCACAACTGTGAGTTCCACTTCTTTACTTATGACCACATGTTCCTCATCCAGAGGAAGGTACAGTGTACGGTGGAAGGTACAGATGTAAGTCCCAGTGTCGTTATATGTGACATTGTGGATAAAGACTGAACCAGTTTGCACATCCTTTGTCCCCATAGTTCCATGCCACTCTAATCTTCCATCAAAGTCCTCATGAAGAATTGTGGGGTTATTATATTCATACTGAAAAATCTGAGAGGGATAGAGATATTACTTATTTCAAGTGTGAAAAGCCATATACAGTTGAAGACAAAATTATTAGCCCCTTATAAAATATTTCATTATTTTTCAAATAACTCCCAAGTGTTGTTTAACAGAAAGACGATTTTATCAACACAGCATTTTTAAACATAGCACTTTATTCAGGAAGCTTTTAGGGTTTGTAATACAAAATGATTATCCCTCTGACGTTAATAGTCAATAGTGTATCCCTTTTGCTTGATAACAGCCTTTAGTCATAGTTTCAAGCATGTCTCCTGAGGAATGACAGCCCATTCTTCCTTAGCAAATCTCTCAAGCTTCTCCAGGTTTGTTGGTCTTCTGGCACAAACTCTGGACTTTAGTGTGCCCCACAGATTTTCTATTGGATTCAAGTCTGGGCTTTGTGCAGGCCAGTCAAGTACACTCACTTTGCTCATTTGGAGGTGTTTCTTCACCAGAAGTGAGGTATGCTTTTGAAGACTCAAACCCAAACCAAGTTTTCTTGCAGACTGTCTGAGGTTGTCTTTCAAAATCTTCTTATAGTCTTCCTTTTTCATGTTTCCTTCAACCCTGAAGAGATTCCCAGTTCCAAACGCACTGAAACATCCCCACAGCATTATACTCCCACCACCATGTTTCACTGTGGGAACGCTGTTCTTTTTTATCCAAACATAGGCAACATCTCTATGGCCAAAAAGCTTTTGTCTCATCTGACCAAAGGACACGTTTCCAGTATGCATCACATTCCCCCAGGTTGTCCTTAGCAAACTTCATTCTAGCTTGGAGGTGTCTCTTCTTCAGAAGTGGAGTTCATTCCTGTGCAGGGCTCTAGTGACTGTCTTCATTGAGACATCAATTCCAGACTTGGCTAGGTCATTCACTAGTGTCTTGGCAGTTGTTCTTGGGTCTTTAGAAACCTCTCTCACTAGTTTTCTTTCCAAAGTTTTTGAAATCTTTTGCTTTCTGTCTCTGCCCGTCTTGTTCTCCACACTTCTCCACAAGTTCTTGACACTTGAAAATGCTTTGATAAACATGTGTCCTTCTCCATCTTTATGAGCTTTAACAATACTTTCTCTCAAGTCCAAACTAATTTCTTTTGTCTTTGCCATGATGACAGTGCATATTATTTTACTAGTTGTTTCACAAGATACTAAACATCAGCTTAAAGAGCAATTTAAAGGCCTAACTAGGTTAATTAGGTTAATCAGGAAAATTAGGTTAATTTGGCAAGTCATTAGACAACAGTGCTTTGTTCCATAGCTAATCAAACTAATAATTTCTTAAGTGGGCTAATAATTTTGACCTTTTTTTTTGTTTTTATTCTTTTATTTAAGCAATTCTAAGAAATCAAATTTCTAATAATAATTGTCAAATAATTGGGCTAATAATTTTGTCTTCAACTGTATGCATCAACCTGACAAAGCACTTTCAGATCGAAAGAATCATTGTACTAACATGGACAAACTCTTCAGTTCCGGCTGCTTTGTAGTGCCAATCAACAATAGCAGAACCAGGCACTTCTTCTCTCCTCTTGCAGGAAATGCAACCCAACAGAAAGCCTTCTCCAGCCACAGCCTCCGTCATGGAGTCAACTTCAGCACAACCAGTTTGGCCCTGCGGCACTACGATGAGACATATTGAGACAAACAGATGGACAGAATGTTTTACAAGAAAGAAAAGGTGAGGTAAGAATATTGTAATTCAGAAGCGTAAGCGTATCCAGATGTTATCAGCACCTATAGACGACCTCTACAGGTACAAATTGCTTGTTTGTTGGTCAGAGGAGAACTGACCCCCCGACTGAGATTGGTTTCTCACAAGTTTTTTTTTTCTCCATTTCTGTCACTGATGGAGTTTCGGTTCCTTGCCGCAGTTGCCTCTGGCTTGCTCAGTTGGGGACCCTTAATTTCCAGTGATATTGTATACTAATTGAACTGAGCTGGATGATAATATCACTGAATTCAATGATTAACTCCCTTTAACTGAAAATGGTAACTGTTTCTTTTTGCATTATTGACATACCTTCCTATTTGATACTGTAAAGCTGCTTTGACACAATCTGTATTGTAAAAAGTGCTATATAAATAAAGGCGACTTGACTTGACAATGAACTGGTATGACAGTGGGTCCCTTTTCATGTCACATTATCAATTGGCCATATAGGCGGCTTTGAACATAAACAATGCTGAACTAAACAAAACTTGCATATTTTGTTGATTATTGCTGCTGAAAATGGTCAGTTATTCTTTGGTCATGTTTTGGGCTGTACTAACCGGCCGGACTGGGAAAAAAACATTTATAGACTGCCAAAAGTTATAACAAATCAAGGAGAATGCAAAAAAATTGTCTGAGGAACAAAGGCGTTGGTTGCTGGCCAAACTGAACCGGGATTTCCAGGGTAAGAATAACTGATTAGATGTAATCTGGATTACGTAATCAGATTCCAAAATGAAGTACTTGTAATTAGAGTAAATTACATTTTAAAGTATTCGTAAGCAGACTACACTTTTTTATGGATTACATATTATTCACACAATAGCAATAAATTATTCATAATTCACGGGTTCCACCTAATTTCTCTTTTTCATCCTTAAAAAAGTTCCTTTCTAAAATAGCCTACCGATTATATACATTCAGAAAATTTTGTGGACATTCACACATAGACTAGTTATTAGTCAGGTGGCGACACAGATTTGACCACTGGATTTACAAAAGGGTTTCAACATTGCATCAGCTACTGATGAACACATTCATTTTTATTTGAATTATCACTCTGTAGGTTTTTTTAACCATGTATTATTGTGTCTTTGAAAGGCTTTTGTCTTTCATGCTCATTAAAATGCAACATTATTTTTTATTTACATGCAATGCAGGCATTCCCAAAGTTTTTGTCATCTAAACCTTATTATTCACCAAATTTATTTACTCTAAGTAATCCTGAGATTTGAAAAGAGATATTTCAATAATTGTTTCACATTTGCATGTTCACAGTTTCTTTGATGTTGATTAATGGTCACATGGCATGCATGTAAATGAAAATATTTCATCTTTTTTAGTAAGTGTTTTATTTGAATTGTTATTTTAAAACAAAGACTAATGAAACACAATGACGATTCACTCCTATACTTATAAATGGGAGAAACTGCAATGCGCAATATGGAGGAATAGTCCCACCTTCTAAATGAAAGAGACAAGTTTCCCACAGAAACCTGAGGCTAGACCAGCCAATGCGCATGTGCAGTCATAAGTACGTTACATGTATGCATGCATGGCTGGTCTAGCCTGAAAAAAAAAAGCTTTTTAAACAATAATTGAGCATAAGAAACAAAATTCATGGGGCAATTAATTTAAGATTTTTGTTTCTGATTTGATATATGTAATTTAATTGTGAGTTCAGCAAGCAGTTTTTGAGATTTAAGGATTCCCTCATTCATTAAGATAGGACTTGTAGGTCTTGTATGAGCTGCCCGGGGGTATTGCAAATATGGCCACCAAGTAAAAATTATTTAAAATGATTTATTTTAATAAAAAAAATACAATTATGATTTAATTAATTGTTCGCTTTTCATTAAACTCTCTGCAGTTCCTGTTCGAACCCTAGTTTGGGAAACCTTGATTTAATAAAATGTTTAATGCACTTCATGTTGTAAATTACAATGAATGAATCATATTTTCCTACTCTTTGCATTTTTCATATCATTATGCTACAAGTCCTATTTAAATCAATGTGATAAACGAGTTAAGTCAAAAGTAATTTAAAAGCAATCTGATTGTATCACCTAAAATATGTAATGTAACTGATTACATTTCTGATTACAATTTTTGTCATGTAATCTGGAATCAGTAACTGATTACAATTTGTAAGTAATCTACCCAACTCTGCTCCCTATTAACTTTAGTTTCTCATAGGCTGATTTTGTATGATTTAGTAGCTTCCACGTTTGTTTTTTTTCCTGTGGACTGTGCAGTCCATACTGTTGTTTACATCCGAGTATCGCCAATATGGCCACGCATCCAAAATCATGAAGCAAGTGCAAACCCTCTATTAGCTATTAACTATGACTTTTGCCTCAATAAACATAATTGTATGCATATTAATAGTTAGTATGCTAGTTGTTAAGACTTTACTTAACTTATAAAAATGCTAAATAAGAATCATCTACTCAACAGTAGCATGTTATAACTTACCTTGACTATAAAAGACGCAGAGAGCCAAAAATGAAATCATTCCCAGTGCCATTTTCACAGTTCACACCACTGTATGAACCGATGCATTAATAAATCGCTTCCTCGAAATAGCGAGTCCCACGTTTCTCTTGTTATAATCACAGTTTCTTAAGCATTACTGGGCTTTAACAGCCTCAGTTCCTATTTTAAACACAAATCACATCGCATTCGCGCTCTTCAATTGATTTTTCTTAAAAGCATCGATTTAAACACAGTCCTCCAGTGTTCAAATGATTTGAAGGTATGCCTTAAAAGTTTCTAAATGATATCGCGTCACAAAAACAGATCGTGTCTTGCCGCAGACTTTGACGTTTAGGAGAGCTAAGTATAGACAGTGTGAATCCTTGTGCTTGCAACTCAACATGCAATTTGAGAAGTCAGATTCAGACGAGCGGCATTTGGTTACTATAACATCAACTAATAACCACGTGGCATGCCGTTTTAACATTTATTCCCTTAACCTACTACCTATTTTATGTTTCTAATACTTGTAGTAGAAAATCCAATAGTATCTATTCAAATTCATTCGTTTAGTTCCATTCAGTTCAATTCCCTGCTAATCACTATCCCAACAATGACAGTCACTGGTTGTTTTTAACAAATTGCTTTTTTCCAGACTGAATTCTATGTATACAGATATGATAATTTACTTCTAAAATGTATTTCAGTTAATACTGGGATTTATTAGATACAAGTACCTGTTTATAAGACGCAACTATATTTATTATTTATTCAAATATGATTTTTTATATATATATTTTATTTGATATAGGAATATATTTATTCATATATTACATTTGAGATATATATATATATATATATATAATATTGCTGTGTGTGTGTGTATTTGAATACTTTAAAATAAATTATATTTATTTTTTACTTATAACTTATATACTTTTTTCAGATGCTGACATTCAAAAAAATAAAAAAAATATTCATTTAATATTAAATTATACATATAATTAAAAATTATTTTCAAGTCTCTTCAACTATTAATACAAATATTTCACTATAGTAATATTGCAGTAATATACAGTATATATTTTTATATTCAGATTATTATACTATATTCACTTCATTATTAGAATTCTATTTATTTTATTTTATATGATATTTATACATTTGGGTTTTTTTTTTACGTTTTTCTGTAAAAAAAAAAAAAAAAAAAAACAGCCTTTGCACACACACACATAGACATATATTTATTTAAATAATTTTTGATAAATATTTAATATATTGGAATAGTAAGCCCTAGAAAATAAGTACTGAATATCTTGTACTATATATTCACCTTTTTCTTCAGCACAGAAGTAAGCCTATGGGTGAGACTTCCGGTTCATTTTCCGCTTTAGGGAAATAATGAGAAGAATAACAATGTGCAGTAAATTGTAAAACTGTTTGCACTACAAACCAGTGTGCTCATAAATAACATATTACATTAAAATAATATTGTAAGACACACCAATTTGCAATTTTTGTACAGCTAAAAAAAAGCTAGACAGACCAGAAATACAGAGCTTGATATGCCCCGCCCCCTTATTTTAAATAGCCAGTAGCATTTCGTTTATATATCACAGCTTGGGCTAGAGCCGTTAAGCTCAGTAAAGCCGCATTTGACGCTGTATTAGAGTCACAATCTCTTTTGTGGTCTGCGCCGATTCGCGCTTATGTTCCGCTCGGGAATACATGTTAAATTGGCTTGCCATATCAAGTGAGCACACCGGCCTGCTTTCCTAATGTCAAAATTCTCAGAAATCATCTTTATATGTTTTAGTTAGATTTGAGGAATGAACATGATACCTTCAAAATAAACTAGATGTAGTAGTAGTTGACTTGTAATAAGTTTTTAGGGAGCATAAGCCAATAGTCAAAGACATTACTAAGATCCAGACCTGATCTTTTATGGTTGTTGTGGTTAGTCCTCCTGAAAATGAATAAACAAGTTTGCTAAATGTAGTACTATGGAAACAGGATTGTGTTTACTGAATTATAATAAAATTTGCATTTTCCTCCATTGTTAGACGGCTGCAGATGCAGTGTTCTAGCATACTTACAGCAGCTTTTCTTTAAAGGAATAAGAAAGGAAAGGAGCTCTGCTCACATTTTAAAGAACGAGATCAATATTCAGTAAAATGTGAATAGTTTTTATAATTTTGCAATATGCAGTGCTTTCACAGGGAACACAAAAGAGAGACAACATTCAAAAGAGTTCTGGCTGAATTTCCACAAAATTTTACTGACAAATGAGCTTAGAGTAAATAACAATGACAAAAAAAGATTTGATCCAAAGTACAGCAAAAACAGTAACATTTTGAAATAGGTTTCTTTGATGAATAGAAAGTTCAGAAGAACAGCATTTATCTGAAATAGAAATCTTTTGTAACATTGTACATGTTTTATCCTCGCTTTTGATGAATTTAAAGCATCCCTGCTAAATAAAAGTATTAATATAAAAAGCTTCTATGACCCCAATAAAAATAAATAAATAATACTGACTCCAAGCTTTTGAATGGTAAAATGTATAATGTTACAAAAGCTTTTTATTTCAGATAATTGCTGATCTTCATCAAAGAATCTTTTAAAAAATTTACTCAACGGTTTTAAATATTGATAATAATAATAAATGTTTCCTGAACAGCAAATTAGCATGTTATAATGTATCATGTGACACTGAAGACTGGAGTAATGATACTGAAAATATAGCTTTGATAACAAGAATAAATTACACATTAAAATATTTTCAAATAGAAAACAGTTATTTTAAATAGTAAAAATATTTCAAAATATTACTGTTTTTGCTGTGCCTTGGTAAGCAAAAGAGACTTAAAAAACACTAAAAATCTAACGTTTGATTGGTAGCGTACCTTCCACATATTATTAATAATTTTGCTAACACCTCACAATGTGTAGCATTACTTAAAAGTATTACTGACTGTAAGTAACTAGTAATAGTCAAAATGTCATTTATGACTTGCAGTCGTAGAAGTTTGAAAATGTGCACCATGGTGAAACAGCAGTGTTGGGGAAAGTTACTTTAAAAGTAATGCATTACAATATTTCTAAAAAGTAACCAATTACGTTACTTAGTTATGGAAAGGAATGTGTTACATTACTTTTGTGTTACTTTTTAAATCTGGGCAGGGCTTGCTTGTTTGTTTTGAAGATAAAAATTCTATATCAATTCTTAGCAAATGTAAATGCCCTTTCACACCAAAATAAAGTTAAGTGAATAAGCCTAAGGCTAAAGGAAAATTAAATTCACGCCTGTACAGTAGAATTGTAGGAAAAGAAAGTTCAACACTCTTCAGCAATGAGAAGAAAAAGCATTTATTATAAATGTTTATAATAAATAATATAAAGTAAGTTTTGCTTATTAGTACACTGCAAAAAAAAAAAAAAAAAATCTTATTTAGAATTTTTTGTCTTGTTTCTAGCCAAAATATCTAAAAAAAATTCTTAAATCAAGAAGGATTTTCTAGACAATTATAAATTATTATCTTGTTTTTTTCTGAAAACAATTCAAAATTAAGTGTGTTTTTGCTTGAAACAAGGAAAATAATCTCCCAGTGCATTAAGCAAAATAAATTTGTTTTCTGTTTGAAATAAGATTTTTTTGCTTACCCCACTGACAGATTATTTTGCTTGTTCTAAGCAAAAACTCACTTAATTTTGACTTGTTTTTTTTTCTGAAAACAAGAAAATAATATTTACTTGTCTAGAAAATCTTGATTTAAGAATTTTGATATTTCGAGAAAAAAAAAAAGTGATAAAACGGGATTAAATACATAAATGAAACAAAAAGTGATGTTTCCAAGATGTTTTCTTGGAAATTAAAAAGTAATGCATTACTTTATAGTTACTTGAAAAAAGTAATATTATTACCTAACTATTACCTAATTATTTTGCTATGGTTTATCACACAGCTTCTCTGTTTTATTATCATGGCACTGATGTTCAGTGTTAGTTTACTTAGTCTTGAGCACAAGGACGTTTCATTGAAGAGCAAGGTTAACAAAATATTCCATAATGGAAAATGACAATTCCACTATCTGAACTAATTATTATTAGATTTTTCCTCTGATCACTCGCTTAGCAAATAGTGTAAATCACTATTTTTTGTGGTGAAAACATTGTCCTTCAGATCATGCAGCCTATGTGTGTTAAGGTATTTACACTGACTTGTCATGTCACGTCAGATTGCGTCAGGGGTTGACTGATCTAGCTGATAAACGGAGTGAAGGTTGTTGCTTTGGTCCCCCAAACGTCAGACCACCCTCCCTAAACACAGTCAGGTCGTACGTAAAGCGTCCCGCTTGATTTCCTTAACGACTCCCACGAGCTGGTGAACTTTTATATTTAGCACCGCTCGAGTTTCCAGATGCCCATTCAGTGCCAGCAGACGTACAGCAACACAACCCTATGGAATCTCTCCGCTACTCCAACACAGCTCACAAACCAGAAGATCACTGGCATTAGAGAGAACACGTGCTGAAACCCTGTCAAAACCGAATTAAGAGGTGAGTCAAGGTTATTTCATATTTTTTTTACATAAAGCGAAACGTTCTCGCTGAACCTGACTGACAGGAAAAGCTGTAGAGATTGTATAGCCTATTACAGCCTGTTTACATAGCCTATAGTCTATAACAATTAATATTTAACAGCACGCTCAAGTTCAGGACATTGTTTTGTTTTTATACATTTTTTAAACAATAATTAGTAAATGTTAAACTTGAACGCTAACCGAATTACCTTAATAATATTAATAATAAAGTGTCTGTGCTTTTCTTTAGCCCTCTGAAAGCAAGGTGCCCCTATTCTTGGCAAAAAACGGACTGACGGCAAGAAAATGTCAATTCCAAACGCTTGTTATTGATTGACAGAATAATGATTATAAAAAGCGTTGAAACAAGCATTCAAGGTAAGCTGCTTTATCTATTACACACTCATATTTAGCTCTTTTAGGGTATCTACTGTATTATTAACAGTATTGGGGAAAGTTACTTTTAAACGTAATGCATTACAATATTGTGTTACTTAGTTACTTTTTATGGAAAGTAATGCGTTACATTACTTTTGCGTTACTTTTTAAATCTGGGCAGGGCTTGCTTGTTTGTTTTTAATATAAAAACGTTCGATTCTTAGCAAATGTAAAAGCCCTTTCACACCAAAATTAAATTAAGTGAATAAGGCTAAGGCTAAAGGAAAATTAAATTCACGCCTGTACAGTCGAACTGTAGGAAAAGTTCAACACTCTTCAGCAATGAGGAAAAAAAGCACAAATGTTAGTTAATCCAAAATAAGTTTTGCTAGTACACTGCAAAAAAAATGCTTTTCTTATTTAGATTTTTTGTCTTGTTTCTAGCCAAATTATCTAAAAATTCTTAAATCAAGAAGGATTTTCTAGATAAGTAAAACTTATTGTCTTGTTTTTTTTTCTGAAAACAAGTCAAAATTAAGTGTTTTTTGCTTGAAACAAGCAAAATAATCTCCCATGGAGTAAGCAAAATAATCTTGTTTTCTGTTTGAAATAAGATTTTTTTTCTTACCCCATTGGCAGATTATTTTTGCTTGTTCTAAGCAAAATTATTTTACTTGTCTAGAAAATCCTTCTTGGTTTAAGAATTGTTTTGATATTTTGGCTGGAAACGAGACAAAAAATCTAAGTAAGACAAGTATTTTGCAGTGTGCGGTTGAATTGGATCAACAAAGATCAGCAGCAAAGACATTGGGATTAAAAACATAAAGGAAACAAAAAGTATCTGGGGTTACTTTTTTGAAAAAGTAACTCACTGAAAAAACTCATTTGTTGGACTCCCATATTATTATTGAAATATTACACTTAATGTCCTGAAGAGGGCGCAATAAGCAAATAAATCAGGTCAGGGAAAATTTAGTATCTGAAATAAATAAATAAATGCAGGCTTGGTGATTTGATTTAAAATACAGCAAAAGCAGTAATATTGTAAAATATTTTTACTATTTAAAATAACTGATTTCTATTTGAGTATGTTTTAATATGTAATTTATTCCTGTGATCAAAGCTAGATTTTTAGCATCACTAACGTTACTCCAGTCTTCAGTGTCACCAGATCCGTCAGAAACCATTCTAATATGCTGATTTGCAGTTCAAGAAACAGTTTTGTTGTTATTATCAATATTATATATTTTTTAAGGATTCTTTGATGAATAAAAAGATCCAAAGGTTAGCATTTATCTGAAACAAAAAGCTTTTGTAACATTATACACTACTATTGGTCAGTATATTTTTTTATTTATCATTTGGATGATTTTATACTTTTATTTAGCAGAGCAGACTTCTTTAATAACGTTTGACTGGTATTGTATTTAATAATTGACGCCTTTAAATATTTATTGGATTTCGGATGATTTGCCACTTGTCATGCTTTATTATTGCTCTTAACAAGGCGCTGGGCATATGAACAATTAATACATTTACATATTCCATATACTATTCATGTATTTCTCCAAATTTAAGCATTTTTTCGCTGTTTGTGTACAGGCCTGATAGAAACACCCGTTACTTTTTTGTCTGCGCACGTTGAAGAGCCTTTTGATGGATTCTCGCTCGACTGTACCATAAAGTAAACCGAGCGGGGGGTGTAAGTAATTTAGTATAAGATCCATTAATTTATTTTCCTCGCATTGCGTCGCGTTTTAATATCAGCAATGTCTCTCTTTAGCTTTCTTCTCATATGTGTTTAGAATTTAATTACGTAATTCTTAAAGGGTCACTGTACTTGTCCTGGAGTTTGAATCTGGGCTACCCTGTTAACTTTTTGCCCGTCTCATTGGAAACTGAGCTCTATCTAACCTCTTCGCGTACCATTTAAACTTTGGAAAACTTCGTGTGGTTAAAATGTAATATCTGCTTAATTTAAGAAGGGATGTTTTAACACAACAAACTATGAGTAGTGCTAATCTCGCGACTTGGAATTCGGAACGGCGGAAAGGCGAAATCACAGATCAGGGAAAAAGTAAACAGAGGACCGTTTTCTCTCCCACCGGTATCATTAGCATGCTAGCCAACTAGCTCCAGTATTCGCCTCAACTGTCTGAATAGTACAGCTGACCGGTTCGTTAGCAGTGCTAACGCCTAATATGGTTTATTTAGTAAAGTGTGATTTGACATTTACGCATTTTCCGCGTATGTTGACTCGTAGTAGTTAAACACAAATAAATAATTGGAAAACAGTGGCTAAATTTGAAAACTGGCGACGAAAGCTGCCTTTTTTGTTAGCTTGCCGGCTAAATTTGGGGTGCTGATGTGTTCCTGCGAAAAAGTGGATTTTAACATCACCCCTCGTACCGTCGCCCGTCTGGTGTATGAGGCCGAACAGGAAAAAAACAATGGCGGTAATTCATCCAATGGGAGGTAGGAATAATAATAATCATTATTAATATTCGTTTATTATTATCATTCTTCTAGACTTTATTTAATTTAAGTTTATGAACTGTCAATCTGTCAATGTCCTTCATTCACACCAAAGTATGACTTGATCATAAGAACATTTTTATTTATCACACTGGTGTGTTTTACACTTATTGTGTGTGTATGTGAAAGTGTTAATAGCCCTGGTTTGATTTGTGCAAACATAACCTAGACATGATTTAGCTTGTTCAAACAGGAAAGCAAATAAAGTGGCAGATCTGGTCCCTGCCTTTGATAAACGGCTGTCAGTCTTGTTCTGAAGCCTTGTGATGAAACACTTCAGTAGGAGGATTTCACAGGAATTTGTGTTAATTTGCCAAATATCAGGAAGTTCTACGCAATTTCTCAACGTTTGAAAGGTCAGGATTATCTGCTGATTCGCCTGTTTGTTTTTGGTGTGATTTTATTTTTTTGTATTCTTGAAAGTGGTTTGTTGCGTTTGGCTTGATTCTAAAACTTTTTTGGTCCAGGAAGGCATCTTTGCTCTGAAAAAAAGAAACAATAATGAGGACATTCTGCGTCGCTTGGGTATTGTAGTGGTTGATTTGTCTCAGCATGGCTCACCAGTTTGTGGTAACACTGACAGGAAAAAAGACCCAGAGGTCTGTTGAAAACTGTTCTTAGTTGTGGGACTCTTGTCGTCTTGAACCACAGTAAACACTGCAGAATGAGGACAACTGCAACATGCAAAGCTGATAGCCAAGTGAGAAAAGAAAACAGGTTTTCTATTTACATGTGCATTTCCATCGCTGTTCAATATGTGTTGTGTTGCCTTTGGAGGAAGTTCAGCAACATGATAAAATCCAATAATACAGTAATAGGTAAAGCAGCTGTTCAAAATTCACTGGGTATGTTTTCTAGTAGACTACGCTGTTGATGTTTTACACAGTAGCTTGAGATTCAGTGGCTTTGAATTTTCAAGTCCAGGAATGTAATCGCACTGTTGGTTCACCTCTTTATTTTGGATAGCAGTTTAAGTGCTTTTAGCTTGTATTGTAGTCATACTATCTAGAGGTGTTTCTCAAAGCTTTTAGGCGACAAGTGATAAACGGTCACATTATACTGTAATCATCCAACGGTTACTCCACCCTTACATTAATAATAGATTTACGTGTAAACACCACTTAGCTGAGTATGCAGGTTGTTGTTGTATGATTTTATGTTTGCTCTGCTCTGTCAATCATGATCTCATTTAGAGTAATACTATAACAATATGGGAGGATATAGTCCAACAAGACTTTGTTTGATATTATATTACATTTCTTATACATGTTTTTTAATATATTTTTTATAATTACACTACCAGTCAGATGTTTTTGGGTAGTAATATTTTCAATATTTTTTTATAAAAAAATATAATAATAAAATAAAAAAAAATAAGTCTCTCCTGCTTACCAAGCTTGCATTTATTTGATCCAAAGTACAGCAAAAACAGTAAAACATTTTTTAATATATTCAAATGCAATTTATTCAGTATTTATATCAGCATTATTACTCCAGTCTTCAGTGCCACATAACACAGAAATCCTTCTAATATACTGCTTTGGTGTTCAAGAAACTATTTTTATTATTGTTATTATTATCAATATTTAAAACAGTTAAGTACGTTTTTCAGGATTCTTCGATAAATAGAATTTTTTTTTAAATTCATGTAGAAATTATAGAAATTAATACTTTAATGTAGCAAGGAAGTAATTTAAATTGATCAAGCGATAATAAAGACATTTGTACAAAAGATAATTAATAATGATTTTACAAAAGATTTCTATTTCCGATAAATGCTGTTCTTCTGAACCTTCTATTTATCAAAGAAACCTAAAAAAAATTCTTCTCAGCTGTTTTCAACATAATAATAAAAAAATAAATGTTTCTGGAGCAGCAAATCAGAATATTAGAATGCTTTCTGAAGGATCATGTGACTGGAGTAATGATGCTAAAAATCACAGGAATTAATTTACATTTTAAAATATATTAAAGTAGAAAACAGTTATTTTAAATAGTAAAATATTTCAAAATTTTACTGTTTTTGCTGTACTTGGGGGTCAAATTAATGCAGTGGTGAGCAGAAGAGTCTTCTTGAAAAAACATAAAAAAAAATGTTTTCCTTTTATAAGGAATTTGTTTTTGTGTCATTAGCTTCCAGTACACAGAGACAACAACAACAACACACAGACAATAAAAACAGGATGCGAATAAAAAATATATATATGTAAATATAAACAGACTATATATATATATATATATATATATTAGAAAAATAAATTGAGAAATAAATAAGTGGTATGCACAGTAGTGCTTTAGGTGATAGAATGGAAAGAGATGTAGGGATGTATTAGGATGGAGGTGGTAACAAATAAATATACGGTTATTGCACATGTTTTTATTGCACAATGGGGTGAACATTTCACTCTTCATAAGGTGGATTGCCTGGGCGAAGAAACTGTTCTTGTGCCTGGTTGTCCTGGTATTTGGGGCTCTGTAGTGCCGGCCAGATGGCAAAAGTTCAAAGAATGCTGTTCTAATGAACTTTTTTGTTTGTCTTCTGTTCAGCAGCACAACAGTTTCAACATTTTTTTGTGATTCTAATAAGAAATGTGTCATGAGCACCAAATCAGCATATTAGAATGATTAGAAAGGATCATGTGGCACTGAAGACTGGAGTAATGATGAGTAATGATGAAAATTCAGCTTTAACATCATAGTAAAAAAAAAAAAACATTTTAAAATGAATTAAAACAGTTATTTTAAATTATAATAGTACTTCAATATAATTGTTTTCTGTATTTTTGATTAAGTAATAATGCAGCCTTGATGAGCGATTCCTTTCAAAAACCCCAAACGGTAGTCTACATGTACAGTATTGTTTTTTATTACAAAGGTATTATTTACGTGTCTTAAATATACATGCAGTTCGTTTTGAAACGTTGAATCTCTTTCACATTTGGCCAAATTGTTCAAATTAAGCAGTGACTCACAAATGATGATTAATTAAATGATGATAATACTGTATACACATCCCTGAAATAGCATAATATACAAATGGTCTGTAAAGATGTTTTGGCTCAAATACAAAGAAGCTCAAATAACACATTTTTTAGTCTGTGTTCTCTTGAATAAGTTAAAAACAAATACAGTTTTTCCCCTCTTCAGCAACATGATCTTATCGTACCTGATGTGCAAATCGCGATGACGAGGTGGATTGCAAAACAGCCTTTTTTGTGAACTGTGCTTATGGAAGGAAAAGGGGCAGAGACTTTTTCTGAAGGACACATTTAGTAGCAACAATGAAACAGGAAGAAGATGGTTTTGACATTGGCAAGCACATTCGACTGCTCAAACGCTCCATTTTTCTTTCCTCTGAAAATGACCTGCACGAGAGATGGCTGCACTCTTTGATGTATATTCTGTTCCAGTGATGACTCCACCCCATTTTTGAGGAGTGTATACGCTGTAAAGCTGTGAAGAAACCTGAACTGCTGACTTCTTTCTTCAGGACAGTGAGTTGTAATGGATGCAGACTTTTCCAAATGTCATCAGTTTGTATTTCCACAATGGAATATTTATTTTGAGCTCTAGTGGAATTTCCAAACCACATAGAGTGGAAGACTAGAGAGTAGGAAATATCTGGCATTTCTTAACGGGCGGTTGTGCGTGATGCAACTTGTCCTCAATGAAACTGTCAGCTGTAGACAATCCTGATGCATAGATAATATAGAAAAGTCTGTAGAAGATGGCTGTGACACCACCTCCTGAAATCACCATAGCTGAGCCCGTTTCCATTCCAATCCTGAACGTTCTCCCGCCATCGTCCGATACGGAGTCGTGGTCCTGCTCCCCAAGCCCACGGCCACACCGGTACCCCTCGCGCAGTCGAAACCGGGAGAAGAAAAGAGCCAAAGTCCTTCAAGAGGACACGTCAAAGAATCACTGGGATAAAGGGCAACGAGGTAGAAGCCAAAGCCCCTCACGTGCATCTCCTTCGCCTCCGATGGCTTCTAAAGTGGAGGAGGAAGAGCAGGGCAGCCCCTCTGTGCTTCTCCTACCCCCATCCCACTCATGGTCACGGAGCTCCTCCCTAAGCAGGCGCTCTCGCTGGTCTATCCGTAGCCTGCTCAGCAAGGACTCAGATTGTGACAGCAGCAGGTCAGTGTGTTCCCCCTCCCGCTTGTGCAGTCAGCTGCATTTAAAAAAAAAAAAGTGCATCCATGCAAGATGCTCAGAGGGATATTCCTGCAGGTGCATGAGCAATGAGAAGAGTTGGAGAAACTTTTTCATAGATAGATTTTTTTTGCCTTATTTTTCTCTTTATTGGCATGTTGTGTATTCAATTTTATATTTTTTTGTTTCTTGATTTAAAGAGGTGTTTGTTTCTCTTCTCTTCGGAGTCTGATTCAGAATTTGCTTAAAGTGCAATGCAAAACAGGCTCTGTCAACAGTTTTTGTGGCATAATGTCATTTACCACAGGAAATGGGTTTGACTTGCTCCTTAGTTGCATTTATAAAGATGGCGAGTAGTAAAGATGGTAATAGTAAGGTGCAAACAGTGCAAGTAAATACACTACCAGTCAAAAGTTCTTGGACATTTGTGCATTGCATGCATTTGTTTGATCTAAAGTACATCAAAACAGTCAGATTTTTGAAATATTTTTGCTATTTGAATATATTTTAAAATGTAAGTTATTCTTGTGATTTTCAAAGCTGATTTTTTTAGCATCATTACTCCAGTCACATGATCCTTCAGAAATCATTCTGATTTGCTGCTCAAAAAACATTTATTATTATAAATTGTTTATTTGATGAATACTAAGTTCAGAAAACAACATTTATCTGAATAGACAACTTTTGAAACATCATAAATGTCTTTATCATCAATTTAAAGCATCCTTGCTAAATAAAAAATATTGATTTCTGTCATTTCTTTCCCCCCAAAAAATTATACTGACTCCAAGCTTTTGAATGGGATAGTGTATAATGTAACAAAAGCTTTCTATTTCAGATAAATGCTGATCTTTGAATCTTTCTATTCATTAAAAAATCCTAAAACTCAGCTGTTTTAAATATTGATAATAATAATAATTAAAAAAAAATTATTAGAATGATTTCTGAAGGATCATGTGGCACTGAAGACTGGAGTAATGATGCTGAAAATTTAGCTTTGATCACAGGAATATATTACATTTTAAAATGTATTTAAATAGAAAACAGTTATTTTAAATTGTACAAATATTTTAGTGCTTTTGCTGTATTTTGGATCAAATAAATGCAGGCTTCATAAGCAGAAGAGTCTTCTTTTTAAAAAACAAAACAAAACAAAAAATCTTACTGTCTAAACTTTCGACTGGTAGTGTTGATATTATACAAATATAAATATATTTTAAAAAATTCAATACAGTAGTAACTAATTTCATGTAATCTGAATTACATAATCAGATTCTTGTAATCAGAAGTACTTGTAATTAGATTAAGTTACCTTTTAAAATAGTAGTAATTAGACTGCAGTTAATTTTTTATTGATTACATTATTACATGCAATATTTTAATGTTTTCCTTTCTAAAATGCCTACCACATACATACATTCAGAAAGTCTTTTAGTTTTGTGGACATTCACACAATGACCAGTCATTAGTCAAGTAGATTAAACAGAAAATTGACAGGCCATACAGCATTTGACCACTGGATTTACAAAAATCATTTCACTTTAAGAAGTGAACATTTCAGCATTGCATCCACTTCTGATGAGCGCATTCATTTATATTTGAATTATCACTCAGTAGGTTATTTAACCATGTATTACAATATCTTTGGAAGGCTTTTGTCTTTCAAATACATTAAAATGCACAATTTCATGTTATTTCTTATTCACATATAAAGCTGGGACTCCCATGCTGTTGTCACCTGAACGTTTTTCAACTAATATATTTACATACTTTAAGTTAACTACATAACACATTTGAATGTTCATGGTTTTCTGGCATTGGTTAATGTTTACATGATATTTAGGTAGACTAATAAAATATTTCAGTTTTTAGTAAGAGTTTTATTTTGATTGTAATTTTTTTTATTTTACATTTTATGACTGAAGTAATTGTTAGCTTTTCATTAAACTCACAAACCTCCTGCTAGGGGTGTGCGATATTGACAAAATAATATCTCGATATTTTCTGGGATTTTGTCGATGGCGATCATTAGACAATATTTTTGCTGTGTGTGTTATTGTGCTTAAAGGACTACAGTGCTAAAGTTTTTGATATTATTCATATTCTGTGTGGTCAGTTCACAGCAGCGATAATTATTATTTTCCTAAAAGTTTAAATGGATTTTTAAATGGACCTTTTTTGGGCATTTTTACCTTTATAAAGAAGTTTTTTTTGTAAAAGTGTGCATCAACTTTTGAGTCTAATTTTTACATTTAATCAGTCAATTATAATAATAATAATAATAATACATTTAGTCTGTTACTAAACAAATCAAATCAGTATCAACAAAATTCATATTTGCAGAAGTTGCATATAAAGTGGCATTTAGATGCATTTACACATTAAAACCGCCAGCAGGTGTCAGTAAGTCGCTGTTAATAAGCGAGTCATTGCGATTGAACCGAATCATTTACATGGTTGATTAATTTAAAAATGAAACGCCTTCATGTTGCTCAGAGATGCAAAACAGTGCTGTGGCTGTGTTTGGAATTATTTTTGTTTGTCGAAATTAAGCAAAAACAGGAAATATGCTGTCTAAAACGTAAATAAATATTCTTGTCTCTTGACCTGTTGTATAAAATTAACGTCACATTTGTAGTCATGCTGATTTTTGAAGGAAAAACGGCACTCTTCGTGTGAGATAGTTTAACTAGATGAAATTATATAAATATATACGTTTTATGTCCCCATATCTTGAATTCTGTGATCATTTCTAAATGCATTTTAATAAACTGAATCATGCAGTGTAAGAATGCACTCTAAATGCGTACTTACAGAATCATCACGTAATGTAACGTTATGCGTACTCTTGTAGGTGTGTTTTGTTTGTTTTTCGCATTATACTCTAATGTCAAAATGTACATCGTTAAAACAACAATTGCGGATTATCGGTAGACGATATATATCGCACACCCCTACCTCCTGTATTTGAACAAACCCCAGTTTGGGAAACCATAACGTAAAGCAATGCTAAATCAACATGGTACAATATTATCCTATTTAAATCAATGTGATAAACCAGTTATGATTCTATTACTTAAAATGCGTAGTGTGATGGAGTATGTTACTAATTACAATTTTGTCATTTAATTTGAAATCAGTTATGGATTGCAATTTGTAAGTAATCTAAATCTACCCAGCTCATATATGTACCTGTTTAATAGTATTAATTTAATACTACATAGTAGAGCCTGACCAATATATTGTTTTCCCAATATATCGGTATCTGCAAATCTGCCGCCGATATGCACCGATATTAACTTCTTTTTTTTTTTTTTTTTTTTTTAACATATAACGCAGATAAAGCACCTGTTGCTTACTGAGACTGTTTGGACTTATAAATATGAGCATAGTTTGTCTGTTATGCACATAGTTTGTTACTTAGAAGCATGAGGCAAAAAAATAATATAGCCAAAACCACTGCATAGAGTCGCTTTTTAGTTGATTTTTTTCAGTTATCAATCAGGAGTACAGTGAGAGTGACTCCTAGTTAACAGAGTATTAATGGTTTGTGTTTAGTCACTATTTATACTTGTTTTAACTTAAAAAAGCTGTTTTTAAATTGTATACAAGTTGCATGATTTCAATTAATTATTTAATTATAAATTTTTGCTTTCTGAAAATGTAATCTAACCATTAAAATGGAGCCCATCAAGTTATTTTTATATAACATTACTAAATAAAAAGATGAAATCATTAGTAAAGATTAAGCTACAGCATTTAGAATATAATCGAATAGAACATCACAAAACAGTTTGGTTCCAGCTCAAATATATAATTCTGTTAATGTCTCATACCCATCCGCCCTTCCGTCCAGGTTTTAAAGTTATTTATAATAAGTGAAGTAAGGTTTACTGTTTAGTGCACTGATGTCATGCTCATTTTGAAAAATAAAGTTTATTTTTAAAGTGTTAAATACCCTGCCTCCATTACATATCTGTGTTTGATCACCACAACTGAGTGATCATTGCAAAAATTTTTAGATATCTATTATGTTTATGTATATGCTGTATTCTATATACAGTACAAGTCAAAACTTTGGAAACATGAATGGGAAAGTGTCCTTTTTACTGGTACTGTACTATAATATACACAAAGAATATCAGCTGATATATCGATATCTGTATTTTTTTACTCCCTGATATCGGTCGGGCTCTATTACATAGAAATAAAACAACCAGCAATGCCACAAATGCTATCAGTAAAGTTTAACTTGTACAGATCCAGAACATTCTTTAAATACAAATGTAAATGCATGTGTTCCCTAGAAAACTGCCATTATTCAATCTGGCCTCCTACTGTAAAGCTGTGCTTTATTGCTAGTTCTAATTACAGTGAATACGTCCAGAAATATTTCCAGGCACCAAATTAAACATTGAGAGTCCTGAAACACTGTAATTAGGTGAGGTTTATTGAGTTCTTTTCATTGAATAACAGGAAAGATGATAGAGTGACAGAAAAGAGACCACAGAGGACGAGTGCTCTTGGCAGTGGGGAGATGGAGGCGGGGCTGCATCTGAGCCGTCTGGCTCTCGTACGCATGACATCACTATTACCCAGTGGGAGTGTTCCGCCTTTTCTGGTGATGTCACCGCTGGCCAATCAGAAGCCGTCGTTGTGATGCTGCAGTGAAGACTGTCAGCCAGTGAAAAGACTAGCTTAGAGAGCGAAAGGTGTTTTATGCACGCCACACGAACAGCTGTGCCCTTGTCCTTCTCATCTACCAACCAGTTTCACTGACCTAGTTCTTTCTGTTTTGTTGCTCAGCCATTTCACCAAACTGGAGATGTTTTACAAGGTGTTGGATATTGCGTAGCAAGTGGTTATTTATTTATTAGCTTGCGAGAACCTTAAACCTTACAAATAGCCAGCAGCTCTGAACACAGTCCTTGCTAGTCTGAAAACTGACAAAATACATTATCGTCATCTTTATGATTCAGACATGCACGAATGAGTATTACAATATGAATCATGTACATGTGATGAATCCGCATTGCCTTTTTTTGTAGACAGATCTAGGTTAAGAGTTCACGAGGTAAAGCCTGTTTATTGCTCACTTGCATTAATCGTTTTCGCGGACTGTATTGACCTTGTTTGTTTAGCAGTGTCTTTAGGTTGTTTATCTGTTCAAAATCAATGCAAATACCTGACATGCCAAGAACCTTTGCCCCGCTCAATCGTAAATAACAATATTTATATTTAAAGAACTATTTCATTACCTCCTAATGTAGTTTGAATTGCCTGTTAAAACCCTCTGTGCAGTCCCTGCGGTTTGATTTGCCTGTAGTCCACCCTGTTTACATCAGTTGCTGCTTAAGTCTGAAGATTTCATTTGTCTAAGCCTCTTTGGGGTGCTTTGGTCTTTTTGACCATGATGTACTTGTGGTCCCGTGTGCCATATGTCCATATATAAACTTGAGATCCTTTTAGGAGACTTGATTAGTGCTGCTGCGTTTCTCAGCTCGCACACATTTTAAGCTCTCTTCCTTACAGATACATGTGATTTGCAGAAATTGACTTGCTTTGAGCTTCAAACCCTCAATTCTAGTGGATTATTGCACAGGAAGAGCATTTTCAGTGTTTGATCAATGCCAGTAAAGCCTGAGAACTGAAAGGTAGAGTGACATTGATCGCCCCGTTTCCTGAGGTCAACAGAACACTTGCCCTACATAATCTATATTTTCTGGAAAATAAATTGCACCTAGTCAAAAATGCACTGTTTGTTACGATATTATAATACTTCAGAAAATATGGTATTTTAGTCTGACCCCACTGTTGGAATTATTTTTTCACTTTTTTTTATATTAGTTTAGATGCTTGGAGCAAATTTGTTACCTCTACATTTATGTCAAAAGTTTAGATACACCTTGCAGAATCTGTAAATATGTTAATTATTTTACCAAAATAAGAGGGATTGTTCAAAATACGTGTTATTTTTAATTTAGATCTGACCTGAATAATATATTTTGCATATAAGACATTTAAACACATTTAGAAAAATGACTGTTCAAAAGTTTACATGCACTTGATTCCTAATACTGCGTTGTTACCTGAATGGTCCAGTTTTATATATTTATTTATTTTTTGTCCAGTGATAGTTGTTCATGAGTCCCTGTCCTAAATAGTTAAACTGCCTGCTGTTCTTCAAAAAAATCCTTCAGGTTTTTGTTTTTAAGCATTGTATATTTGAACCCTTTCCAGCTATAACTGTATGATTTACACATGTTTTGACACTGAGGACAACTGAGGGACACATAACCATTATGGAAGGTTCAAGACTCACGGATAATTAATTAGGAAAAATGATGCATTAATAACCGGGGGTGAAAACTTGAAAAGAATGAAGATGTGTACATTTTGCCTAAATATCATATTTTTTTCCATTTAGTACTGCCCTTCAGAAGCTACTGAAGATACTTGCATGTTTTCCAGATGACAAAATAAGTTAAATTTACCCTGATCTTCAAATGTAAAAAGTTTTTACCCCCAGCTCTTAATGCATCAGTGAGCATTTGAACCTTCTGTAATAGTTGCATTGCATTTTGTATGATCCCTCTTATTTTAATAAAATAATTTACATTTTGTAGATTCTGTAAACTTTTGACTTCAACTGTATTTACTATAAAGTTTCTTGACATGCAAATCTGTATTTGTATATCTATATGTCTTGGCCTCCCTTCACCCTTCTTACTGAGATTATGGAAGCCTCTCTCAGGAAAACAGATTATGGAGACAACCAGACCTTTGAGGATTATTATGCACCGTATGGTCTCTATACGAACTGGGACTGGGACGCCAAGTTCCCAGTTTTTGATTCCCTTAATTTGAATGACTTTATGTCCTTGCCAGCTTCAGCAAAGCATTTCAATCCAGTTTTATTGACTCAAGTGCTTTCACATAAACTCTAAGCATAATCCCCTATGGTTTGGCCCTGGTGTGTGGTGGTAAAGAGAGGGCCACTGGCTCAAACGGTGTTGATTCCCTCCTCCACACAGTACATCCTCTTTTCTCCTCCCCCTCCCTCTCTTACCCAGTGTGTAGGTTGCTTTAGGATAGCCGGAGCGCTCATGGTGTGCACCGCTGTGGTCGTTGCGTTTCACCGGGGGTCCGGTACCTCTTTTGGGATGGGGATGTAGAACGGTCGCGTTCTGTTGGACTAGTACGGGCTGCGGATGAACAGAGGACGCAGTGTCTCCAATGCATTCGGCTAGTTAATCTGAATGTACCGTCTGTTGTGTCGGCGCAGTGCCATACCGAGAGGCTACTGTAAAATAAACGTGGGCATCACGCATTGAATTGCGAAAACACCCAATGACATGTTCGAGTAAGTAGCAAATGCATGCACAATGTTGTTTGACCGTTCACTTTTATCAGTTGTTCTTGCATCACAGTGCAGTAGTAGGTTGTTAAGGCGTTAACACGCATCCAAGTGCGATTGCATCCCTAAACCGCACTGATGACATCGACATTGTGTGTATGATCAGTCCCGGTGTGCACAAATGCACGTTCAGCGCTGAGCATTAGACTGGCTCGTGTTGTAGTTTTACTTTCTGCACGTTCCGCATGCAAATCCCAGCTTTGTTATGCGTTTGCTTTATTTAAATGACAAAATGCATGCATGTTGTGCACATTTGCATTGGTTTACGCAGTGTAGATGTCAGCAGCTGAAGCTCGCGGCATTAGTATTTTATTTTTTTTTAGACCGCCCATTCATTCTGTTGACATTTGCTGTAGCGGTGTCCGATTCGTTGGAGTCGAATCTTTTGAGTGAATCATTCGAACCGGTCTGATTTAACTTGAACCAAGCGGTTGATTCACTGAATTGACAACGCACGTGTCAAGAATTGGTGAGAGAGTTAATTTAGAGTAAAGCGAGGGTTTAAATAAATTACTTTAAAACAGATTCAATGTTCTAAGGAATCAGTCTAATTTTATATTTGATTGAATGACAGTGTTATCAACATTCATAAGAAAACGTAAATAAATGGCAGTCAATAAATCACATTTGTGATTACGTCGTGACGCAATAGAATCACTGAATCGTTTTCGAATCGATTCGTCAAAGAACCAGTTCAGAACCACCTTAGAATTTAGAATGTTTAGAATGGCCAAAAAATGTTACATTTTGGCATTTGTTCTGGCTATTGTTAGGATCTTAATGAGATCGTATGCTGGCTCTTTTGCTTTTGCAGACAAAAGCGACTGTACCTGCTCATTCCTTTTGTGCTTGCTTACATTTCACTTTTGAAGCCACTAGACCAACAAGTTAAGTGAGAAGTGTGTTCTCATGATCCTGCTGGGTTACCTTGGAGACCGATATTTGCCCCCCCCCCCCCCATTCCCTCTGTTACCAAGACAACGTGAGACTGGGATCCAACAGATATGAGCAGGCAGAGGCCAAAGTTGTTAAAGATAAAGTAGAATAATCAATAAGACCTTATATATAATTTGTTAAATATTAGTGGAAGAGATATTGAATTGTTCTTATACTTTTTTTGGTGGTGATTCTTGAATTTTACATTTGGTCCTTCCAAAATTTAGGTGTTTGGTTACGTCCTTGCAAACTGCCACAGTGCTTTTTTTAGTAAGGTTCTGTTGTCTTCTGTGACTCCTCATCTTCTCATCTTGCAGCAGGCGCGTCTAATCGATGTCCTGAAGTGTGGCTTTCTTGCACTGAACATTCAGTTGAAATGGACTGAACTCATCCACTCCAATGCATTACGTACAGGGAAACTTGTGGTCAAGGCAGAATGTTTTCTAATGCAGTCCTGACATTAGCTGATTTTCATTAATGTTGTAGTCTTTAATGGCTTGCATTCTCTGTTGTGTAGTAGCAAGGAGTACTGGGTGATTTCTTAAATATACACAATATATTCTTAACAATTTTTCGTTTGTTATTTGACTTATGCTTCCTAAAATTCACATTGTTAGTTTTGTGAGCTATTCTTGCCTTAAAGCTCTCTTCTTAAAGGGATAGTGGGGATATTGTTCCAAACCTGTAAGACCTTTCATCTTCAGAACACAAATTAAGATATTTTTGATGAAATCCGAGAGCTTTCTGACCCTGCATAGACAGCAACACAACTGATATGTTCAAGGCCCAGAAAGGTAGTAAAGACATCAATAAAATATTCATCACATTTGTAAATGTCACATGGACTATTTTAACAATGTGCTTACTACCTTAAACATGGTAGTTGCGTTGCTGTATCGGATTTAATCAAAAATGTCTTAATTTTTGTCCCGAAGATGAACAAAGAACTTACAGGTTTGGAACGACATGAGGGTGAGTAATTAATGACAGAATTTTACATTTTTTGGTAAAATAACACATAAAGACAGTTTTTTTTTTTTTTGCACAGAATTATGTATTTGATAGATATTTGAGTAAAATACCTGTAGGTAAATATTGCTATTTATTAATATGTATTGTCAGATTGCTGCATATAAATGAAAATAATCAAAGGAGTAGTTCACTTCCAGAGCAAAAATTTAGAGATAATGCACACACCCTGTTGTCATCTGAGAGGTCTTTTTTTCTTCAGTCATGAAGAAATTGTTTTTTGAGGACAACATTTCAGGAATTATCTCCATATGGTGGTGCCCGCGAGTTTAAACTTCCAAAAATGCATTTTCAGCGCAGCTTCAAAGGGCTCTAAAAAATCCCAGCTCATCTCTAGTGAAATGATCGCCCGTTTTCTTAAAAAATAAAAAAAATTGTATACTTTTAAACCTCAAATGCTTGTGTTGTCTAGCTCTGCCATGCGCATGCAAGACAGTTAGGGTATGTTAAAAAAAACTCCCGTCTCATTTTCTCTTCCAGCTTCAAAATCTTTGTTAACTTTGTAAACATCGGGTTGGTACTTCAGCAGCAATGTAGGATGATTTTAAAAATGGAGAAGAAGATGAGATGGGAGTTTTTCGACATACCCTAACTGTATTGAACCAGAATGTACAAAGTACACGCAGAGGTAGACAATACTACCATTTGAGGTTAAATAGTATATAAATTTGTATATTTTTAATTAAAAAATGACTCATTTAGAGCCCTTTGAAGCTGCATTGAAAATGCATTTTGGAAGTTCAAACTCACAGGCACCATAGAAGTCCACAAAATGTAGAACATTCCTGAAATGTTTTCCTCAAAAAACATAATTTCTTTACGACTGAAGAAAGAAAGACATGAACATATTGGATGACAACGGGTTGAGTACATTAATCTGTACATTTTTGTTCTGGAAGAAGTGAACTACTACTTTAATTATTATTCTTCCTGAGACTTTATGGTAAATTAGTGTAAAACATGCCTTTTTTTAAATACAGTTCACATGGTGACATCAAAAAAAATTGATTGAGAGAAATATTTAACACAGCCAAACATATAGGTATAATGTATATGTGTATTTATGTTTTGGCTTGTTTGTTTTTGCTGCATCACCCAACCATAGTACAAACAACTGCTATCAAGGATTGATTTCACATGCCTTAAAGCCACTATCAGCACTCCTTTGACTAAACGGGTCTCAAATGTCTGGCATTTAAATGTCTCATCAGACTGATCAAATGTTGGTGAACAGATAAGGCTTTGTGTTTGTGTACAGAAGCCCCTATTTGCGTTGTCACCTTTATTTTACTGGAACAGGAATGGAATGCTACTATGGAAACGATTGTTATTCATATAAATACGCTCTTTATCCTTAGGCTTTGACCTGAACTTATAAAATAGATCCACCCTGTGCATTCTTTTGGTTTGTTCGTAAGTGCACTACCTTACATTCTTCACAATATCAGCTTGAGTTGTTTCTTAACTTATGTTGTAAACCAGAATCAGTTAGTTATCAGTTAGTAATCAATACATGCTGTTTGGTAAATAGTGGATAAACCTTGTCCTTCTTGTCGTTTCCTAGTACATGACCCGGTTGCCCTCTAAGGGCGGTTGAAGAAGCATTGCTGAAATGCCAGTTGACTGTCTGTGTCTCCTTTCTGACCTTATTTCTTTTCCGCCTGCAGTACAGCCAGTAATTCTCCGCGCAGCACTCCCGGCAGCTCGCCCTCCCTCCGCCGGCGTGTGCTGGGAGGCAGAGCCAGCGAAGGGGAGACGGGCGGGGACAGAAGCGGTGGGGGTTCAGAGAGCCCCCTGCCTCCTACTCCTTCCTCATCCACCTCCTCCTACCCCCTCGCAGCCCGACACTTCACCCGCAATGCCAAGGTAAACCACGTTTTTTGACCAGTGTCTGAATAGCATCTAAATGTCTGACATGACGAGTGGTGCTCTTCCACCCACATACTGTTGTTCTGTTCTGAATGAATAAGGCAGGAAGAATGCTAGTGCTGCAAACATTTATTAAGAAATTGTTCTGAAAGATAGGAAAATTAAGCTTAAACGGGTCGTAGTTAAAACGTGCATTTTACTTCCTTTATGTGACCCTGGACCACAAAACCAGTCTTGGCAGTAGCCAACAATACATTGTATATGTCAAAATATGATAGATTTTTCTTTTATGCCAAAATCATTAGTATATTAAGTAAAAATCATGTTCCATGAAGATATTTTGTACATTTCCTACTAGTGCTGCACAATTAATCGCATCGCAATCATGATCTCAGCCTGTTGCAATTATATTAAATAAGTGTGTGGACTTGAAAGATTTTCCGCTAACAAAACAAAACAAGAAAAAAACAAACAAACAAACAAAAAAGATTTATTGGTTTGAGTTTGAACAACAATTTATATCCAGTTTTTTTTTTTTTCAAAAGCGTTTATAGAAAGTAAGTTACATCCTGCATAAATGCCCCTGCTTGTGACAAAATGTGTAAAATATCTTATTTTTGTGAAAATGTGTATGTTTTTATTTATTGTTTTATTTAATTTGCCTATACTTTTGAGAAGTTTTAAATTTACATTAATGCAAATGTTATTTAATTTTGTAAAAACTGATTTATTTTGAAATTTTTAGTTTTACAAATACACATTTCAGCATTATTACTAACCTGTGTGTGTGCATTTTCCTTAAAAACTCATCAAGTTGACTAACAACACCATTTATTAAAATCGCATATCGCAATATTGACCTCAATAATCGCAATATGAAATTTTTCTCAAATCGTGCAGCCCTATTTCCTACTGTAACTATATTAAAGCTTTTAAGTTTTAAGTAGTAATATGCATTGCTAAGAACTTCATATGGACAACTTTTAAAGGTTATTTTCTCAGTATTTAGATTTTCAAATTGTTGTATCTCGGCCAAATATTGTCCTCTACTAACCATACATCAATGCAAAGCTTATTTATTTGTATATAATATATACTTTTTTTTGGAATAACACTGATAACGGTGCCCAATATACAACCAAGAATGGTTATTTAAAATGTAAATAGGGACATTTTTTTGATAGCTTTGTTCATTTTAAAGGACTAGTTCTGAATTAAAATTTTCTGAAAAATGTAGTCACCCCTAGGTCATCCAAGATGTTCATGTCTTTCTTTCTTCACTCGAGAAGAAATTAAGTTTTTGAGGAAAGCATTCCAGGATTTTTCTCCATGTAGTGGACTTCAACAGGAATCAGTGGGTTGAAGGTGCAAATTGCAGTTTCAATGTAGCTTCAAAGATCCCATGTGAGGAATAAGGGTTTTATCAGCAAAAAAAAAAATTAAAAAGTGTACTTTTTAACAACAAATGCTCACTTTGCACTACGCTATCTTGACTTTACACTTTATGTAAATACACTGGAAAGTTAGAAACCACATCTGACCGAAGTACCTAATCATTACCGAAGTGACCAATCATTTCGCTAGATAAGACCCTTATTCCTTGGCTGGGATCGTGTAGATCTTTTAAAGCTGCATTAAAACTGCAATTTGGACCTTCAACCCACTGATCCCCATTGAAGTCCACTAAATGGACAAAAGTCCTGGAATGTTTTGCTCAAAAACCTTAATTTCTTTTCAGCTGAAGAAAGAAAGACATTAACATCTTGGATGACTTGGGCTGAGTAAATGATAAGAAAATTTTAATTCAGGATTGAACTAATCCTTTAAACTGAGCTTGCACATGTTTATGCAGCTAAATTCACTGCATCTTTTCCTCTTTGTTTCAGAAAATGCAGAGCTGGTATAATGTAAGTATCCTGGGGTCTTTGGAAGTTCACGCCTCAGTGTTTTGTGCTTTAGCTGACAGTGCTGGTTTCCTCCCCTCACATCTCTCTCTGATATATAGGTTCTCAGCCCTACATACAAACAGAGGAATGAAGACTTCCGTAAACTCTTTAAAAAGCTGCCTGATACGGAGCGTCTCATAGTAGGTGTGTGTCACTACTTCATGAGTAAAGCCAGGGAATTTAATGAGTGCAGCATTGTGTGATGATCACATGGCTTCTGGTTGTGTTCATTTTGTTTTGTTTCATATCTAGACTACTCATGCGCACTGCAGAGGGACATTCTGCTCCAGGGCCGTCTCTACCTGTCTGAGAACTGGCTTTGCTTCTATAGTAATATCTTCCGATGGGAGACCACGGTAATGAAATCATTGACTTTTGCTTTAATAGCTAATCAATGATGATCAATATTGAAAATAATCAACCATGAATGTGCATGTGCATGTCAGTCCAACTGAGTGCAACAACAGAAAGGTGTGCATTTGTTTGGATCAAAGCAGTATTTGTTGTTTAACATCAAATTAAGTGGAACTTGAGATCCTATATATGCAATTACTAAAATTTTACATAAACCGTATGGATTCAGTGGAATTAAAATGATGGCAAAGCTGAATTTTCAGCAGCCATTACTCGAGAATTGAGTGCTCAAGAAACATTTTTATTATCAATGTTAAAAACAGTTGTGTTTAATATTTTTGTGGGAATTTGCTGGATTCTTTGATTAGAAAGTTCAACGAGCAGCATAATTTGATGTAGGAAAAAAAAAAAAAAAAAAAAAAAATATATATATATATATATATATATATATATATATATATAATTTATTTTTTTTTATTTATTTTTTTTTTTTTTGTCTTTTAATCAATTTAATATGCCCATTGCTGAATTAAAATACTAATTTCTTACTTCCAAAGTGTTCACATTGTAGTGCATAGATACATATTTGCATGTTTGTGGAACCTTTGCTTTGGTCCATTAGCTCAGGCAAACATCATTTATTAATCCTTCATATTTATTCTCCCTCTATGTATCACCAGATAACTATCCTGCTGAAAGATGTGACCAGTCTAACCAAGGAGAAGACGGCCAAACTCATCCCTAACGCCATCCAGATTAGCACTGAACATGAGAAGGTACCGAGCTGCAGACATTGGATATGCATGCTAAAATTACCATTAATGGATTTCTTTTGTTAGCTGCATTTTGAACCTCCTAAGACAATAAATACTCTTCCTTTTATTAAAATCTGATCTTGCATTCATCAGCACTTCTTCACGTCATTTGGGGCGAGGGATCGCAGCTTCATGATGATCTTCAGATTATGGCAGAATGCACTGATGGATAAGGTGAGAATGGCACTGGTGACAGTGCACATTTTATCTGTATGAAAAGACACCGCCGTCTAAAGCCCTCCATCAGAATCAGTGCTATTTGTCGATGTGTAGGCAATTTTATTTGGCAGGCGAACAACATCGCTTGGCGATTGTCCATAAAAATTAGCACTTGGCAGGATGTAGGTGGTGACTACAGATGCGTTGCAATGCACAGCTACAATATCTTCCACAAGCTTGTCTGTTAGAACTGAACATTAATATAAGCTACTGCAGTTTATATTATTGAATCGAACTGTTTCAAGAACTGCTACTGCTGAAATTGTTTCTTGTGGCATAATCTTTAGATAAAAATAAAATGAAAATCTGCAAAATGCATAAATGTAAATGAAAAACTAGCTTGAATGCATTCAACAGTAGGTTATTATTTTAAGATAAAACCTCTGTTCCAAACTCTTGTAAGTTGCCTAGGCAGCATTTTTACAGTAAGTAAGCAAATTCCAGAATGCATTGCAATGAACTTGGCTGATGAAATGTAAGGCTAGATTTATTAGTTTTTTCCATATATAGTAAAGGGCACATGCTATTACCAAATTAACAGTACTGAAACAGTACTAGAAATACAATGTAAATCAATGTTTTTCTATATTAATATACATTAAAATTGAATCTATATCTGTAATTAAAGTTGAATTACTCCAGTCTTCAGTGTCACATGATCCTTCAAAAATCATTCTAATATGCTGATTTATTATCAGAGCTGGAAACAGTTGTGCTGCTTAATATATTTTTTGGAACCTGTGATACTTTTTTCAGGATTTTTTTGATTAATAAAAGGTTAAAAAAGATCAGCATTTATTGAAAATAGGTTTTCTAACACTATATACTACTGTTCAAAAGTTTGGGGGTCAGTAAGTTTTTATTCTTTCTTTTTTTAAAAAGTTATTAATACTTTTATTCACCAAGGATGTGTTAAATGAATAAAAAGTGATAGCATAGATTTAGATTGTTAGAAAAGATTTATATTTTGAATAAATGATGTTCTTTTTAACTTGTTATTCATCAAAAAATCCTGAAAAAAGAATCACAGGCTGCAAAAAAATATTTGGCAGCACAACTGTTTCCAACATTGATAATTCTAATAATAAATCAGCATATTAGAATGATTTCTGAAGGATCATGTGACACTTAAGACTGGAGTAACAGCTGATGAAAATTCAGCTTTGCATCACAGGAATAAATTATATTGTAAAGTATATTAAAATAAAAAACATTATTTTATATAGTAATAACATTTTGCAATATTACTGTTTTTTTTCTGTATTTTTGATCCAATAAATGCAGCCTTAATGAGCATAAGACACTTCTTTAAAAAACATTAAATGACAGGGTGTGTCCAAACTTTTGACTGGTAGTGTATATGTGTATATACACAAGGTTTGTTTTATGCTCTCTTTTTTTGGCCTAATTACACTGGTAGTTAATAGCACAAACTGATTCATAATTGTACTTAAAGGGATGACTTTAAAGTGTTAAAGGGTGAGTAATTAATGACAGAATTTTCATTTTTTTTGGTGAACTATCCTTTCAAATGCTGTGTCACCACCTTTGCTGCCTCACAGAAATGGTGTTTTTTTACCCTGCACTGGGGTTTCTACTTTGAAAAATTGAGATTATGTTTCTCCTCCACAGACTCTGTCTCCTAAAGAGCTATGGCACATCGTTCACCAGTGTTACGGCACTGAGCTGGGGCTCACTAGTGAAGATGATGACTATGTCTCTCCTACTGCTGAACATATGAATGGCCTGCTGTGAGTCCACACTGAGAGAAATCTGTTTATGAGATTTTATTTATTAAATTTACCTCAGAACACAAGGACAGACAGAAGGTTACGGTGCACCTGTATCTGTTTTATTTTTAGGCTTTAGTTCAGATAGGCGATGTTATATACATTACTAGAATATTATTTTTAATTAAACATTTATTTTCTGTTTACCTTTGAACACAGGACAGAGGTGTACAGTGAGGGGAAAAATTATTTGATCCCCTGCTGATTTTGTACGTTTGCCCACTAACAAATAAATTATCAGTCTTTTAACCCTTTAACTGCCATTAGCTATTCAAGAAGGCTGTTAATGGCAGTTAAAGGGTTAATGGTAGGTTTATTTTAACAGTGAGAGATGGATTAACAACAAAAAAATCCATAAAAACACATTTCAAAAAAGTTATAAATTGATTTGTATTTTAATGAGTGAAATAAGTATTTGATCAATTTTATTCCTCATCCTTGACATTAAATGTACCATTTTTGCTGCTGTACCTTCAGATTTAGATACATTTCTCTGCTTAGTACATAGTTTGCTGTCACTTAACAAGGTTGGCCAAGCTGCTAAATATGGAATGTTTGATATGTAAACACTGATGTGTCAACGTTTTTGCTGTTTTGGTCAGAGAGTTCTTAGTTCTGTACATTAGACTATGATAACCCTGACATTTACATCTGTCTGTTTCTGTCCTGTAGGCCAGGTGAGGAGCCGGTCTCCGTCACTGACCTGCTGGATCTGGGATCAGTGCCGGTGGCTCCAGTGTGCTCCCCTCCACCCTCATCTGCCTCAGTTCTTCCCTGTGCTTCAGGATCTTCACCTCCGTCCTCCTCTTCCTCCTCCTGCCAGCCTGTGGAGGTGCCGTCTACTCGGGCCAGCATCGAACCTGATCCCAGTCCACCCAGCTCCCAGGGCTCATTGCCTCCCACCACAAACACTGGAGCTGTGCCGTCCTCAATCGTAAGGATTAACCAATTGTGAAATAATTTCTAGAGTGGTTATACTCAAAGAACATTACAATGGAAGATTCATGCACAAAACGGCTGATAAACCGTGATTCTTTGTGGTATTTTCTGCTATAAATATAGAAATATGCTGCTTTTGTACAGAGTAGGGTTGCGTCGTTAAATCGATTCATCGTGATTCTCTCAATGCTTTAGAAACAGCCGTACTCTGCTTGCTTCCAATTCCATACACACACTTGAACCTAAAATAATCATTCTTAAAGTGCGAAAAGTTTGAAGCAAATTACAAGGGTGTTCACAGTGATCTGCATTTGCATTAATCTCGCGTCATAAAAGCATTCTGAGCCATGGTGCATTACGTGAATTATGTGACGCTCTTCTGCGCTGTTCTTTGTAAGCATTTGAGTGATTTAAAAATCTCAGAATTTATCGTCGCAACCCTAATATGGAGTAAAATGTCCTTTTTGAGTCTTTTCAAATTATCCTTTTGAGTTCTTTTCAATTAATCTGATTACAAATCAGTCTTAAAAGATTAGTTCACTTCCAGAATAAAAATGCACTCGCTCCCTTGTCATCCGAGATGTTCATGTCTTTCCTTTTTTAGTTGCAAAGACATTTTTGAAGAAAACATTCCAAGATTTTTCTCTATACTTCTGTGGTTCCCAGTGGTTCAATGAAGCTTCAAAGGGCTATACACAATTCCAGCCGAGGAATAAGGGTCTTATCTGGGAATACAATCGGTCATTTTCTTAAAAAAATAAACACTTATATGCTTTTTAAACACACATGCTTATCTTGCATCTTGCACACATTAAAGTAGTCACATTGGAAAGTTCAGGCGTGATGTTTTGAAGTTGAAGGAGAAAATGAGATGGAGTTTTTTGCCTTACCCTACCTTTATCAATTGAAATACACAAACGAAGAACTAATCACGGGTCACCTTTTCAATGTGATTACATGATGCATCAATCATGCGCGTCACAGAGCTACTGCAAGACGAGCTTTTGTAGTTAAATAGTATATACATTTTTATTTTTGTAAGAAAATGACAAATAATTTTGCTAGATAAGACCCTTTTTCCTCATGTAGACCTTCAACCCGTTGGTCCAAAATGATGTCCCTTATTTGGAGAAAAATCCTGAGATGTTTTTCTAAAAAAACATAATTTCTTTTCGACTTAAGAAAGAAAGACATTAACGTCTTGGATGACATGGGGGTGAGTAAATTATCAGGATATTTTTATTCTGGAAGAGAACTAATCCTTTAATGATTTATTAGTGAAATTTGAAGTTTTTTCTTTTAGTAATTTTATGTGATTTTTGCTTTCTTTTTTTTTTTTTTCAATTTGTGTATTAGTTTTTAAATATTTCTATTTAGTTTTAATTTTACATCTTTGGCAGGTTTAGTACTTTAGTACTTCAAAAAAAAATTCATTTAATATTTATATATATATTTTTTTCAGCTATATTTAAATGAACGAAAACAATTTGAGATGTTTTAACAGTAACGACACTGGTTTGAGAGAGTTTATTCTTTTTATAGATCTTGGAAGAAGGTGGGGACAGCCAGTCGGAATCGGCCAATCAGTCACTTCAGTCTCCTCCCACCGTCCCGCACAGCCTGGGAAACCTCTCCTCGCTGGATATCACCAATGATGAGGAGCTCCCAACTGACCCCAGCAATTCCTCTGACACTCAGGAAGAGAGTGAGTGCTTGTATATCCTCCTCGTTTCTCGCAGCAAACTTGTGACCTTAATTTTTTCAGATTAAAACAAAGACTTAAAAGATTTAGATTAGATAAAAATGCACCATATAGCTTTGTCCTTGATAAGGCATCAGACTGGTTTATCTTAACTCGTTTTAATCTCCACAGGTGAGGTGGAGTCCTTCTGTGCGGACCTCAACGGCCGGCTGCATATCAACACGGTCGTCCGCATGAGCGTCGACAAGCTCCACGACCTTCTGTTCTCAGACACTCACTTCATACAGCACCTCTTCTCACAACGTCACTTCACTGGTCAGCTCAGATTAAGCTACATCGTAGCATTTATACATAAATTACTATTTTTTTTTTTTTTTCTCAAAAATCCTTTTTTTTTTTTTTCTCCTCTGCATACTTATTAAGTAGTGCCCCTAGTGGACTGGAGTTCCTGCTTGCATTTAATCATTGACTGTGCTGCTGCTTTATGCATGGCTGCTTTTTGCTGTGGTGTTTTCAGTTCCCATGTGTCCTCTTCCCCCCTCCCTTTTGCTCTTTTCATGCTGTGTGTCCTATAGGGGCGGATAATGAGAACTTGACTATTTGGTTTCACTGTGTTCTATATAGTATAAAGCACCATAGTTTTTTTCTTGGTAACTTCATCTGCTTTGTACAGCAAATAACATGAGAAATATTTATGGTAGATTAAGAAATGGTAGCCTGGATAGCACAGTGTTTTTTTTTTTCTCATGCTAAGCTTTTTGTCTATGTTGTCTGCATGGATAATTGCCCCCTTCCCTGTGCCCCTGCAACTGCTCTGACTGTAATCATGCACCCTTCTTTTCCCCCTTCCTCTAACTGTTTTTTTCCTCTTTCTTCTCTCTCTTTCGTGTGATTGGTTCAGATCTCTCTGTACACGAGTGGCAGCAGGACAGCAGCAGTGGGAACAGCAGTAGAGTTCTGAGTTACACCATCGCCATCAACAACCCGCTAGGCCCAAAAACTGCTCCTGTGGTGGAAACACAGGTGGGTCCACACAGCTCTTTTGCTTTTTGGTTTTTATCTCAGCTGTTCCTCAATCACCTTCATTCTTATTTCAGTGATAGTTTGTCATCATGAACTCATTAACTCACCCTCATGTTGTTTCAAACCTGTATGCACTTTTTTATTTTTTTGTTTTGTGCATGTAATGAAAGTCAGTGGGTTACAGTTCTGCATTGTATGGACAAAAAGATGTATGTTTTTGTGGCCCACTGAAGTTAGTTATATAGGTTTGGAATGATGTGAGGGTGCGTGAATGAAAATACATGGTTTTGGGGGGGGGGGGGGGGGGGGCGGCTTGATTTGTATGGAAAAATTTTTTTTTTTTTTTTTTTTTTTTTTAAAGTTGTTCCAGGTTAGCTTGTTGCTTGTTTGTAGAGCCACACAATTTGTCCAAAAATTGTGATATATATTTTTTTTAATGACTATAAAAAATTTTTTTTATTATTATTATTATTAATAATAATAATAATAATAATAATAATAATAATAAATAAAACAAAATAAGAAATATTACTATTTTAATTATTTTCTATTTTTTTTTTTTTAAGAGTTACTGGTGGTGATTATATATCAATATGACTATAAAATTGTATAATAATTGTTGATGTTTTTGTTATTTATTTATTAATTAAAATCAGAATGATTATGATTCTTTTAAATTTGTATATTTTAATAGTTACTAGTTTGCTGTTGTTAGTAGAGCTGCACAATTTGTCCAAAAATTAATGATTGTATATCAATTTGACTATAAAAAAAATAAAATAAATAATAATAATAATAATAATTATAATTATTATTATTATTATTATTATTATTATTATTATTATTAATTAAATAAAATGAATAACAAATATTACTATTGTAATACTTTTCCTTTTTTTTTTAAGTTACAGGTTTGTTTTTGTTAGTAGAGCTGCAAATTTTGTCCAAAATGTGATTGTATATAAATACGACTATAAAATGTTTGTTATTATTGTTATTATTAATTAATTAATTAATTAAAATAAGTAGCTGCACAATTTATGCAGAAATTGTGATTATATATCAATATGACTATAAAATATGAATTGTTCTTCTTTGTATTATTATTATTTATTGAATAAACAAGAAATATTGTATTACTTTTGCAATTTGTATAATTTTTTTTTTAAGTTACAGGTTTTTGTTAGTAGAGCTGCAAAATATAAATATGACTATAAAATGTTTGTTGGTGTTATTATAAATAATTAATTTAATTAATATTACTGTTGTGATTCTAGGTTTGCTGTTCTTGTTAGTAGAGCTGCACCATTTGATTGTGGTTATATATCAATATGACTATAAAATAATTATGTAATATTATTTATTAAACAAAATAAGAAATATTACTATTGTAATACTTTAAAATTGTTATAATTTTTAAAAGTTACAGGTTTGTTTTTGTTAGTAGAGCTGAATGTGATTGTATATAAATACGACTATGACATGTTTATTATTATTATTATTATTATTATTAAACAAAACAAGAATTTTACTGTTGTAATACTATTTTACTAAAATAAAAAAAATGGTATTTAAGAAAGTAAATATTAGTATTATTATTCTTGTTTTATTTAATAGTACAACTGCAGGACGGCAGCTATAATTTCTTCTTTTTCAACAATTTTGTTATAGTGGAAACCAGCAGAGAGCCCTTAAATCATCTTTTTTATTAAATCACAGCCTTTGTGATTTGATAATCGCACTAGGCCATATTATGATGTAATCATTCAGCCCTAGTTAATATTAGTTCATGTTAAGACATGGTTTACATATAACTAGAAGTTAATCCACCTGGAACAGCAGCCCCACCAACTAAAATGACAATGTATCCACCTTTTTAGCTCAAAAAACACATGCTTTAAAAAACGCAAGCTACATATTTTTGCTTTTTCATTTTCCCTAATGCCCTCTTTTGTAAATGCATTAATGGAAACATAATTTTTGTTTTACATATTGGGGCACAAGTCTAAATAATTGTAGGTTGGATGCCAGAACCCAGAACTCCTATAATGCTGGTTTTGTGTATTCGTCTTTCCGCAGACTCTCCACAAGAGCAGCACCCGGGGGGAGTGTTATGTGGTGGACTCTGAGGTCATTACCTCAGGCATCCCCTACCAGGACTACTTCTACACTGTACACAGATACTGCCTCACCTCTGTCAACAAGCACAAGAGCCGCCTCAGGTAGAGCTTCCTGACCATTGTTAAAGAGCGCATTGTTATGCTTCAAACGCAGACACCGCTGAGGGACCCATTGTGTGTCTGTCTGCAGGGTCTCGTCTAATATCTGCTACAGGAAGCAGCCTTGGAGTCTTGTGAAAGCTCTGATAGAGAAGAACACTTGGAGCGGCATTGAAGAGTATTACAGACACATGGGTAAGTAGGTTCTCATCTCAGTGTAAGTCTTTGTGGCGACGCTGGTGCTAAAAATGATCCCATGTTCCTTGTCAGAAATGGAGGTGTGTAAGCTGGAGACGCTGTTACAGACGGAGGTTTCGGTGGTAAGCGCCGGGGAAGTGCCTTCCGCGGACTCCGCCAAGACGCCTCCAGGCCTGCGCAGGCGCAAACGCACCTGTCCCAGACGAGCAGGAGAGCGCGAGAGAGAAAGGGAGGGAGCGGGAGGAGGAGCAGGGGACCGGGGCGACCGAATTGGAGATGAGCGCGAAAGGAGAGAAGCTGGTGAGTCAGTCGACTCAAGGAAGCACCAGAACTGAATTTTGTCAAGTCTGATTTGTAAAATATTGACATCTAGTGGTGGAATGCGGAATTGCTTTGGATGAACTTATCAGGGCTGTGATTTGAATATATTTATTCAGATTTCTGTCATTTCTGACCTCAGAAGTTTGACCCACATCAATTACATTAATCTGAGGAAAAAAGATCAAATGAAATTAAGACATTTTAGCATTGTCATTTTACTGTTGTACTGTAAAAGAATACTTAATTTTATTTTACAGTACAATACTATTGCAATAGTAATGTCTTTGGTTTTTAATAATATGATATTTAAATGTAATAAAACTAATATTCGTTATAAAATATTTAAATATATGATAATAATAAAACTCTCTTAGTGGAGTACACAGATATGTGAATTTTCTTTTTTCTCTCTCTCCTTAATTTTATTCCAAAGACGAATGCTATTATTTGTAGAGAAACTGTATTTTTTACATTTTAAACCCTCTGGCCAACCAACTGCCTAACATAAATAATAATAATGACGAGAGATGTGAATTTTATAACCATTTATAAGTATGATTCATTTGATTTTACTGTAAAATAAATAATATTTTTATTATTGTTATTATTATACTCAATTTTATTTTCCAGTACAATTATATTATTGCAATAGTAATAGTCTTCGATGTTTAATAATTTTTTTTTTTACATTTTATAAAACAAATATTTAAATATAGTCATAATAAAAAATGAATAAAATAATAACATAGCACTTTTTTAGTGGAATAAACAGATATGTGAATTTTCCAACCTAAGTATTACTTGTGATTTTAGCATTGTAATTTTACTGTTGTACTGTAAAATACATTATTATTATACTAAATTTTTTACAGTAAGATACTGTTATTGCAATAGTAACATGTCTTTGATATATATAATAATATATTTAGTAAAACTAATATTTGTAATAAAATATTTAAATAATTATGTGAATTTTCCAACCTAAGAAGTATGACTTGTGATTTTAGCATTGTAACTTTTACTGTAAAATAGTTATTATTATTATTTTTATTATTATTATTATACACATTTTTTACAGTATACTACTATTGCAATAGTAATGTCTTTGATTTTTTTTTTAAATATATATTTTTTAAATCTAGTGAAACTATTATTTTTTTTTTATTTAAATAAATAAATAGTAGTAGCAGTAATAATAATAAACACTTTCTTTTTGTTAACACCATAAATGGTAGTATCATAATTATGCTATATATTATATTATATTATATTATATTATATATATTAATTATAATTATATAATGTCATAAAGTAAACTAGTACTTTGAATAATATTCATTTAAATATAATATTCATTTAAATGTTTTAATATTGTTCAGTATTTAAATATTAACTATTTAACAATAAATTGTTCTGTAAAATGAATAAATAATTGTATTAGTAGTAGTAGTATTGAAACTATTATTGTTACTATTGAAATTTTGCTGTTGTTCTGTAAAATAAATGACTAAATATTTTTATGCAAAAAGAAATAAAATGCATTTTATAGTACATTACTAATGTTGACTAGTAACATGTCTTTGAATTGTTTAATTGTTGTATAATTTTATATAATACAATTTTAATCAATTATAGCTAATATTTTTAGATTATATATTTAGTACCTATAATTAATTATTCGGGTTTTCTTTTTTTTTTTGTCTGTAGCTAATCACATGCCTGCTAATGAGTCATTTTCCTGTTTTCCAGGTGCTCAGTATGTGAAATTAGGGGAGAGGTGGCGTGGAGCCAGCAACAACAACAATAGCATCTCCACCATCCTGCTCATCGTGAGCTTCATGTGAGTGTTTTCACTTTTGGTGGTTTGTAAATATTACTCTGTGCGAATTTGTAATGTCAAAGTTAACACGAACCGCTGTGTCATCAGACTTGCTTCAGATGGAAAAAATTCAATCTGAGCTCATTAAGGCTGCCAGGTTGTCATCACTACAGTGGTGTCTTCATTTTCGGCACGTTACGCTCTGCTCCGATTTCTGAAGAGCAGAACGTACCGTAACGACTGCCTCATTGGACGACACGTTTTGATAATGTTTATTTTTAAGGTTGGCATGAAACCTGTGAATCATTTCATAACAAAAAATTAAATGCTGTTATCTTTTACTCATCCTCACGTCATGTAAATGTTGTTTTTCCTTCTGTGTGACACAAAAAGACAATGAAAGCAGATAGGGACTGAGGCTTTCACTGTAGGTTTTTTGTTTTTATTATTTTAGTAAACAGTAAATATCAACTTAAATTCAGTATTTTATTTTTTACAGAAAGCTATCGTATGGCTTCAGAAAACTTGTGATATAGACTACTTTTTAGGGCTTAACATCTCCAATCCCCATCCACTTCTATTATATACAGGGTTTCCGTGGGTCCTTAAAATGTCTTAAATAACATTTTCCAAATAAAAGGTCTTAAAAAGTCTTAAAATGTGACCCTGGACCACAAAAAAGAAAAATCAATAATTTTGACCCATACAATGTATTTTTGGCTATTGCTACAGATATGCCCCAGCTCCAGGGTCACAAATGTCTTAAATTCAGTTTCTATGGGTCTTAAATATTTTGCTCACAATACCGCTAAAATATCTTCAGTATGACGGACCTAATGACTGTTTACAATCAATCGACAGACCGAAGATAGAAGAAAATAACCAGCGAAGCATCGAAACACAAGAATGATTCTTCTTATTTTAATACAATTAACGTATACGGTGTCCTGAAGAAGGCTTTTCTTGCCGAAACGCGTAGATCTACTTTTAATTATTTGTAGTGATTTAAGCCCAGTATATTAAAGGCCTTTTACTGTATCACGTGAGTGCCTTGGAAGTATTTTGCCTATATATTTGGATCCATACCTCTACTACATCCAATGAGCACCAGTGTTTTTTTTTCTAAAAAGATACCCATGTAGCACTCTCTGCTTCAAAAAATAAATTAATTAATTAATTTTGTAAGTAACGTATATGGTGTTCGATAATGGATGATGTATTACTGGTATCAAAATTGCGTTGCCTGTCTCTTTGTGAGAGACTTAAAAACAAATGAGAGAAACAAGACACATAAAGAAACACACTGAGGTAAAAAATCAAAATGTGTAGTTTATTTCTAACATGATGTAGTTCAGGAACATGCCAATGGAGCGTTGTTGAATATTCTCACAATTGCAAATGTTACATTGATTTTAGTTCAGTAAACAAGTAGTTAGTCAAATAGTTAAGTCTGATTTGAAAAGTTCACTGTATATCGTAGTAATAAATATAATCTATGACAGCCATTAAATTTTGTTTTCTTTTTACATTTAAACACATCAACTATCACATGTATGCATGCAATATGTGGTGTATTTCCATTACAGGGTTAGATCTTAAATTTCATGTAAGGTGTTAGTAAAAAGTCTTAAACGAACACTAATTTTCCAACTCCCCTAGAGTTAAACAGATGAGTTTTACCGTTTTTTAATCCAATCAGCCCATCTCCGGGTCTGGCGGTAGCACTCATAGCATAGCTTAGCATAAGTCACTGAATTTGCATCTCGTTCAAAAATGACCAAAGATTTTCTATTTTTTTCCAATTTAAAACTTGACTCTTCTGTAGTTACATCGTGTACTGAGACCGACAGAAAATGAAAAGTTGTGATTTTCCAAGCTGATATGGATAGTAACTATACTCTCATCCCGGCACAATAATCAAGGAACTTTGCTGCCGTACCATAGGTGCAGCAGGCGCAATGATATTACGCAGCGCCTGAATATAGTCCCCAGCTATTTTACTATTACCTTAGTGGCTTAGTGCTGGTCACGTTGGAAGTTACCAGCTGGGGACTATTTTGGGCTGCACCCAAAGTTCCCTGATTATTACGCCGGAATAAGAGTATAGTTCCTATCCATATCAGCCTGGATTTTCATTTTCTGTCGGTCTTAGTGCACAATGTAACTACAGAAGAGTCAAGTTTTAAATAGGAAAAATATCTAAAATCTTTGGTCATTTTTGAACGAGATGCTAATGGCCTAATCAGATTAAATGATTTATGCTAAGCTATGCTAAAAGTGCTACCGTCAGACCTGGAGATTGGCTGAATGGATTAAAAAATGGTAAAACTCATCTGTTTAACTCTAGAGGAGTTGGAAAATGAGCCTATTTTCAAAAAAAGTGGTGTTCCTTTAAATTTCACTTCAAGTTCGTATCTGCAGAAACCCTGTATATAAAAAAGAACAGACTAGGCATGCAACAAAATGTCACCTTTTGGGTTCCACTGAGGAAAAACACAATGCGACATGAGTACATGATATTAGAAATAATATGAGTGAGCTATCCCTTTTAACATACAGTACTTCCACTTTCCTGTGCATAGTAATAACACTGACATCGAAAGAGTGTCTTTTTTCTGTTTCTTCCTTCTTTTGCATACTAATATGTCTCCTTGCTAATCCTCTCTCTCTCTCGTCTTGCTTTCCTCGCTTCCTCCTGCATATAGGATCTGTGTCAGGTAGAGCCTCTGTCTTTGTGCTTCAAGAAACACACGCACACATTTTTCATGACCCTTGATATTGCAGCATCAACTGTAGATCGCTATATTGAAACCTCTTCTGTTCTTCTTTCAGTCTGGTGGTTCTGGTGGCTCTGAACATGATGCTGTTCTACAAACTGTGGGCGCTCGAACGGGCCGCGCACACGCTGGAGACCTGGCATTCGTACTCATTAACTGACAGGTATGATAAAACTAACCGAGTGGTTGTACACACACGCTGCTTTTCAGCTTGCTGATTCGGGACTCTTTCTCTCTGCAGTCCTCTGCCGCAGACAGCTGGAGAGTGGGCGCAGGTCCTGCAGCTCCAGAGGCAATTCCATCAGGCCCAGATGAACAAATGGCAGCAGATCCTACAGTCTTCTGTCACACTTCTAGATCAGGTGTGTTCTTGAGCTAAAGCTGGAGGATTATTCACTTTCAGAAGAAAAATATCCAGATAAATTACTCACCCCTACGTCATTCAAGATGTTTATCTCTTTTTTTTTCAGTCGAAAAGAAATTTCAGGTTTTTGAGGAAAACATTCCAGTATTTTTGTCCAAGTTGAAGGTCCAAAATTCAGTTTCAATGCAGCTACAAAGTACACCAGTATTAATTTTGACAAATTTTCATTTAGTTTTAGTCATAGTCTTTTGACTAAAATGCTATTTAGTTTGTCATATTTTAGTCATCTGAATTGTTTTTAGTTTTTGTCTAGTTTTAGTCAACTAAATATCATAAGATTTTAGTCGACTAAATCTACAGTAAATTTAGTCTGCTAAAATGTAATGGGTTTAGTTACAGTGCAATGCATTTATTAAGCATTTCTCTAAAATTTCCAAACTCATCATATAGGTTTTAAGGTTTAGATATTAGATATTAAGGTTTAATCATGATAAACACACAATTTAACTGCGGTGATACACAACATGCCTTAATATTAATTTAATTAATTAATTAAAAAAGGACATGGTCTTCTTTTCAATGAAATACCAATGGTTATATAGGCTAATTATAAATTCATATTTATAAATGAATTTAGATTAATCTTCAGGGCTATGTAAGTGATTCAGTCAAGAGCAGTGTGTGGTTTTCTGTCTTTCTTTTGTTCCTTGATGAGCATCAGTGACTTGGGCAATAGCAACTAAATGTGGCTGCTGTCCCTTTAAAACCAAATGCACAAATGCAATGTACTGATACACTTTCTCTCTACTGTTTACGTTCATTTAAGACGTAATCAGCTGTGTTTACGTGAATACTCGTCAAAACGGACAATTCAAGATCATTTTGTGTGTATTTCTCAGTTCATGCAACCAGGAAGGATTTTCTAGACAAGTAAAAATTATTGTCTTGTTTTTTTTTTCTGAAAACAAGTCAAAATTAAGTGTTTTTTTGCTTGAAACAAACTAAATAATCTCCCAATGGGGTAAGCAAAATAATCTTGTTTTCTGTTTGAAATAAGATTATTTTGCTTACCCCACTGGCAGATTATTTCGCTTGTTCTAAGCAAAAACTCACTTTTTTTCTGAAAACTTTTTTTTTTTATTTAAGATTTGTGTGTGTATATATATATATATATATATATATATATATATATATATATAACTCATGTCTGATTGATAAAACTAAAAAAAGTAATGCGTTACTTGAAAAAAGTACTTGAAACCTTTTACCTAAGTTACTTGAAAAAAGTAATATTACGTAACTTGCGTTACTTGTAATGCATTACCCCCAACATTGGTTGGGAGGCCAGTTCATCTCTTTGAAATGTGCCAAAAATCCTAGTAAAACATAGACTTGTATGACCAGATTGGAGCATCAAACAAGCTTAGGCTTTGCTTTAGTGTCTTTCAAAAAGGTTATTTGGATTTCTTATGGTTTTTAATGCTGTTTGTCCTCTCTCACGTAGATGAAACAGTCTCTGGAGAAGCTCCACAGAGGAATGATCACACCTGAGGTGCAGCAGGAGTCTGATCCAGAGCCGGAAACCCTAACGGATCAGTGAAACCGTACGGTAACCCCTTCACCCTACCGTTTACAGACTGTGGACCTCCACGAGGAGCCAAGATATAAACGGGAGGCAGTGCTTAACTCAGTGACGTTAATGTTGGAAATGATGTGGGTATCTTTTATCTTGCGTGTCCCAACAGCAGCTACAGGACTTTATACAAGCTGTATAAACCACATAAAACTCTTTTATCAACCTGAACACCACAAACTCTGGGTCGGAAGCAATAACACACATGTACGGGAGCGTCTGTGACTTTCAGCTGTGCTGCATCGTGAGCCGTTTGATCCGTACTGCGTCTGAAAAAGCTGAAAATGAGCTTTACAAAACTGAAATTCATCATGGACCTTGATCTTGGGAGAAATGCGTCGAAGATTTCAAAGAGGGAAGTGTCTGAAATCCACCGGTTATTTCAGATGTTATTTTTATGTTTTTGTTATTGTTTTCAGAGCTGTTACTGAAACTCGTTTAAAGTGTGTCAGACCATTACAGTATTTATTTAATAGACTTGAATCACAGTCTAACGTCATTATGTGTTCGCAAACAAGGACCAATGTAGAAATGGGTGGAATGAGTGGTATGAATATGAATTCCCATTTTAGCAATAATTGTGGAAAAATTGTAATGACAATTAGAAGTTAATCTACGAGAACAAGTGCAAGATGTCCAACTGATACTTAGGCTAGAGTACCAGTTTGAAGATTGTTTTTACACACTGTTACAATTTTAACCATTTCTTCTTTCTCCCGAATGTTTTAGCAACTATTTTTGTTTTAAATCCCTGTGTATTTATGACTTAGGGGTGAAAGGAGCTGTTTCGTGTCGTCGAGAAACTTGTCGAGTTTCACTGGAATCAAACTTGAACTGTTCAGGGTTATTAGCTTGAGCAGCTGAGCGTGCACACAGATTGAAGAACTTCGGTCGTTCCTCAGGCTGGACGTTTGGGACCAACCAGAACTCAAGGTCCGGAGGCTTATTGTGATTTCACTCAACACTGTAGGCCAATCTCACACAGAACATGTCCGTTTCACCTCAAAATCAAGGCAAAATTGACATTGTGGCATTTTTATGGCACCCTTTAATTTTCATTTGTATTAAATTCATCCTGTGCATGCAATTATTATTTTACATTAAAATGAGCATAATTTAGAAACCATAGGTTACATAAATATGTCACAATGCAAAAAAAGTAGTAGTGATTTTAATGTGAAATATGATGTGCATGTTCTTTGTCAGATTCACCAAGAGGCTTTGAGTTGGATTTATTTCCCTTTTCTTTTTCTTTTTGGGTCCTTCGTTTCATTACTTTAGTTTGGACAGTCTGTTACTGATGTCCCCTGTCCAGCCATTTCATTTGTGGTGTCGTGCCCTTCGGCCTCAGCGATCTCTCCCTCCTCTGAGTGTGTTATGTCTGTCTGTTGTCTGTCTGTGGGCGCTGCTGTGCAAAGCCCTTGCTCTGAGTGATGAAAGCGTGTGCTATTTATTCGGGTCAGGGAGGGAGAGGGCGAAGGTGGGATGTATTGTATAGACACGATTGTAAAGATGACTCGTGACGGTCACAAATGTATAATTAAAAAATGCCAAAAAATTGTACGGTTGTGTGTGCGCTGATTTGATCATTTCCTTTTTTCACAGGGGAAGTAAGTATGATTATGTTGAAAAACAAGAATGAGCAGCAAATCGGCATATTAGAATGACTTCTGAAGGATCATGTGACATTGAAGACTAGAGTAACGATGCTGAAATCAAAATCTATTTTAAATATAGCTGCAAGCAGCAATGGCTGGTGTTTAAGTGCTTTAAGGCATTTAAGCACATATGAAAAAAGACATGATTTAGCAAGCCTGTAACCACCTACATCCATGATTTTAAAAAGCATTTTTGGCAAATCCAGAAAGTTTACCATAGAAATATGTTACCATAGCACCAGCTGTGGTCCGATCTCCTTAAAACATTGTTTGCTTGTTTAGAATCACCTGTCACATGTGCTCAGCGGGTTTTGTAAAGTTTTGAGTTTTCCTTTAGGCTTCATAGGATTTGGGGTAAATTTGGACTGGCCCCTTTTCTTAACAGCCCTGTTATAGCTTCCCAAAGGGTAAATTTCAGCTATTTTTTATTTTTTAATTATTGACCTAGAGATTCCAGAGAATTGCACTGCAGTGTTTTTTTTTCCAGATTGAGTGAAAAATGTAGGACTAGTTTGCAAAAGTAGTTTTCTTTTTTTTTTTTTTTTTTTACAGCCTCTCAATAATTTAATAAATGATTCGGTTGGCAGAAGTGGTTCTAGAAGCAAAGTTGCCTGGAATGAGGACTTCTGTTATATGATATAATATGGTAAATACTGTGTATATGTGCAATGCACAACTGTCTAATTACACCCTTGAAAAAGTCAAACAGGCCCACCAAGTTTTGTTCAGATTGTCCTTCATTAACATTGCCTAATAGGTACTTCATCGGCCAATGGTGGGCATGTTTTTTGGAGAAATACAAATGTTCTTATAGACACTTGTGGCACTTTGGGCCAAGACCATGCTCAGCTATTTTTGTATAATAAATTTTTTATTATAAATAAAATAAAAAAAATCTTTTGGCCACGTGGTGGCGCTATAAGAGGTAGGAAACTAAAAAATGGCTTTAGAGAAGAGATTTTTCTTTTCTTTTATTTATTTATTTTTCCCTGTGACCTCAGACTGAGCTCTTACATAGGTATTCTGACTTTGGTAAAGAGATCTCATTCTGTTCAGGAGGTAAAAAGTGGCCCCAGACCCTTCCGAAAGTTTTGCCGTCCCTTTGCAACGTTGAGTCAAACTTTTTTTTTTTTGGAGAATTATTATTATTGATATTCACTCTCCAGATAATCTTTCTGCACTGGTTTAGTTCCAGACAAAAAAAAAAAAACCTGCTCTAAAAAGGCAGCATTCCAAGGCAGGGAGGCTTCAAGGCACATCCGAATCCAAATTCTGCTTCACTTCCTGTCTCCGGAGGTACCTTTTTCTGATTGAAATTTGAAGGAAGCATAGATGTATCCTTCACTGCCTTTGATATCCCCCAAAAAAACTGTGCGTTTCATTCCGTGACAGTTGAGCAAAAAAATAAAGATGATGTCTGAAAGTTGCGTTTGTTGGTCAGTTTTTGTGAAAATCTATATCTATACTTTTTGCACTTTTGATGTTATTTCTAGCAAAAAAACAGTATTATAGTAATTAAATATTCTTTAGTTGTCATGAAATCTCGTTCTATTTTGTTGTAGATCATTAAACCGTTAGGCTATGCTGCCTCAGAAGGCTGTCCGAAATCACTTTTATCAGGTATCTTCATGCAAAAACGCTGCCTGCCAAGTCATTGCCTGATAAGGCAGCAAGTCAGCTGCCTAGGCTTTCAGACGCGCCCTGGGACTAGTTTAAAGTTTTTTAGCTTTTGGCATGAATATGTCAGCCTTACGGTTATCTATAAACTAGTGTGCTCCAAAACAATGACAAAATTTGCGTTTACAAGATATAAGGATTCAAAACTTACAGTCTCATCACTTCTACTAATATGAATCAACGGTTTTGATGACATCATGCTGCACTCCAGCTCCTTGTCAAACATTCTGTCCAATCAAATGCTCTCTAGAATCCGTAGCGTCCCGCCCCCTACACTATAAATAGATGCTGAAGCTGTGGATGAGATCAGGCGCTTGTTCAGAGTTAGTACTTTCTGTCAGTGGTGGATAGTAGGCCTAACGAAGTAGTTCTTAAGTACATTTTTCAAGTATCTGTACTTTACTGGAGTAGTTTTATTTTGAGCTACTTTTACTTTTACTTCACTACATTCCAAAGCATAAGATCGTACTTTTTACTTCACTACATTTCAAAAAACATATCGTTACTCCTTATAATATATCACGTGCTCCGAGAGGCAGAAGCGGTGTCTGATTCATGAACAAGCTGATTATTTTCAATGAACCTGTTAAATTCGCAAATCGAACCAAACTATTCATCCACGAACTGGAAATGATCCGATTGCAGTTGTTCTCGAGTCGACAACTCACTGATTCAAATGAGCCGTTTAGAGCGAGTCTAGAGTGAACTGAACCGGGAGAGCGTGCGCGCGACTGATATTGCGAAAAGTAAGTTACTGTCGAATTTTAAGATTATTGTAAATGAAAATCATATTTAGGTCAAAACGGTCACTTGTTTGTGAACTACATCTGCTGTAAAGGGTGATCTATTTAAGTCCACTGAAATGCAGACACGTCTGTTTTTGGCCAAAAACATTGGGTCAGAACATTAAAATAAGACAGATTAACGTTAAATAAAATAACTCATGCACGTTCATATTTTCCTGCTGCTGCAACTTTAGCAGTTTTTTAAAATGCTGCACATTTAGCCTAGCCCTGGGTGACGTCTGTTTTTATATTATCAATATTTATCGTTTGGATCAACTATGAGAAGACAGATATATGTTTATTTATAATAACCATACTGAAAATAAGTAAATATTGTTAGCTAGTGCTAACTATCTAGCTAACAAGCTTGCTGGTGCTAAGTTGAGGTCATTTTTAGATATAAAGTCCAAATATTTTTATTCAACCACCTAGATAGATTGCATCTGATGGAAAATAAATGGATGTGATGTTCAGAGCATGGTAACTACAGTAATTATCAAAGTGGGAAGTGATTTGGCCAGGGGTGATTTTATTATTATAAAAATATATTATATATATTTGGCCAGGGGTGTTTTTATTATTATACAAATATAATTATATTCTTAAAATGTTCTTAATAACTTCAGGCCTCATTCTCATATCATATAACTGTGACTTTCTGCAAAACAACAAGCTTTAAAACACTTTTTTTCTTACTGGTGAAAATTTGATGTTCACCTGGCAGTGTAAGCTTCACAGTGAACATTACTACATCACTCTCATCAATGCAGTCCATATCAACAACAAAAATTTATCTTGACTCCAAATAGTGGTTATTTTGGGAAAATCCCAGGTATTTTAAGCAGTAGGATTATAAAAAAAAATGTGCTAATATAAAATGAAATTAAGTAGCCTATATAAAATTGCAAAATAAATCTATCTGTACTTTTTTACTTAAGTAGGCCCTACATATAAAATCGAATACTTTTGTACTTTAACTCGAGTAAAATTGAAAAAGGAGTACTTTTACTTTTACTGGAGTAATATTTTATTATACGTATCTGTACTTTTACTCAAGTCCTTGATTTGTGTACTTCGACCACCTCTGCTTTCTGTATGGTGAATGGCAGGTAGTGCGCAATGTAGGCGACAGGGAACGATTCAGTGTAAATATGCTTTCCGTTGGGGCAAATGAGGTCTGATTTTGCGTTGTGTTTGTTATGATTTGTAAATGAGTTTAATATATCATGCAGTCTTGAAAAACGTCTAAAAAGGCCATGCGCCATTTTCTGTATTTTGCTGGTTACTTGCAGTCACAATTTTTTCCAGATGTTTTCCAGATGCGTGGCCCAATTGGCAATACTTGGATGTAAACAACATGAACAGCATGAATTGCACAGTTAACATCCTACTACGGTTTTCTGCTAATTTATGCTGTCTAAACCATGGAAAAAATGTGTGAAAGCTGCCAAAATATATAGATGGCCTAAATGAGCAGGAAAGGGTGCAAACATTTGACAAACTAAAGTTAATAGGTGGTAAAGACACATACAAGCAGTATTAATAAAGATATTAGGCTAATATTTCACCTACCTGACCGGAAATTATAAGAACAAACATGAATGTTGTCAAGGACGCGCTTCGCGAGCTGTACAGCGCCATCAGCGAACAACAAACAAATAACCCCGACGGCTTTTTCATCATAGCCGGTGACTTTAATCACGCGAACTTAAAGACTGTTTTGCCAAAGTTCTACCAACATGTGAACTTTGCAACAAGGGGAAACAACACTCTGGACTTGGTTTACACAACAGAAAAAAACGCTTACAAAGCTGAACCCTGCCCCCACCTCGGATACTCGGACCACATCTCTGTTATGCTAATCCCAGCATACAGACCACTTCTCAAACTCGCCAAACCGGTTCAAAAACAGATCACAGTATGGCCAGATGATGCTACCTCTGCACTACAGGACTGCTTTCAGTGCACAGACTGGAACATGTTCAGAGAGGCGGCCACCTACAACAACCACACAGACCTGCATGAATACACCGAAACAGTGACTGCTTACATCAAAAAGTGCATTGATGATGTGACAGTCACCAAGACCATCACCACACGTGCAAACCAGAAACCATGGATGACAGCTGAGGTTCGTGGGCTGCTCAAGACCAGAGATGATGCATTCAGATCAGGAGACAAAGCAGCCTTCAAAACAGCAAGAGCCAATCTGTCCCATGGCATTAAGAAAGCAAAACGCTTGTATGCACAAAAAATAAATAATCAATTTACTGACAGCAAAGACATGCGGAGTCTGTGGCAAGCCATTCAAACCATCACTGATTACAAGCCCCTGCCACAGGCCTGCGATGACGACACATCCCTCCCAGACGCACTCAACCTCTTTTATTCACGGTTTGAAATGCAGAATGACACACCTGCACAAAAACTGCCCACACCTCCCAAAGACCAGGCTCTCTGTCTGTCTCCAGCCAATGTAAGGAAAACCCTATCTAGGATTAACCCACGCAAGGCTGCGGGCCCAGACAACATACCTGGCCGTGTACTGAGAGACTGTGCTGCACAGCTGACAGATGTCCTAACAGACATCTTCAACACCTCGCTGAGCCAGGCAGTCGTCCCCACATGTTTTAAATCTACCTCCATAATCCCAGTACCAAAAAAGACACCAGTGTCCTGTCTGAATGACTACCGCCCCATAGCACTGACCCCAATCGTGATGAAGTGCTTTGAGAGGTTAGTCATGCACCACATCAAATCCAGTCTTCCCAACACACTTGACCCACTCCAGTTTGCATACCGTCCAAACCGCTCCACGGACGATGCAATTTCCTCCACCCTACACCTGGCTCTAACCCACTTAGAAAACAAAGACTCTTATGTCAGAATGCTGTTTATTGACTTCAGCTCAGCATTCAATACAATAATCCCACAACAGCTTATCAACAAACTGAAAATTCTGGGCCTTAACACCTCCATTTGCAACTGGATTCTGGACTTTTTAACTGGAAGACCTCAGTCAGTCCGTGTCGGCCGCAACACCTCCAGCGTTACCACACTGAGCACAGGCGCCCCACAGGGCTGTGTGCTCAGCCCACTGCTCTTCACGCTGCTGACCCACGACTGCACTGCCAAGTTCAGCTCCAACCACATCATCAAGTTTGCTGATGACACAACTTTGGTAGGTCTCATCAGCAACAACGATGAAACATCCTACAGAAAGGAAGTGGCACAGCTGGTCGAATGGTGTGGTGCAAACAACCTATCCCTCAATGTCAGTAAGACAAAGGAGGTTGTGATGGACTTCAGGAGGAATTCTGTTGACCACCCTCCACTGACCATCGACAGCTCGACTGTGGAGAGAGTCAGCAGCACTAAATTCCTGGGGGTGCACATAACAGAAGACCTCACCTGGACCACAAACATTACATCACTCTCCAAGAAAGCGCAACAGCGACTCCACTTCCTGCGCCGACTTAAAAGAGCAAGTCTCCCTCCACCCATCCTCACCACATTCTACAGGGGCACCATTGAGAGCGTGCTGACCAGCTGCATCACTGTCTGGTATGGGAACTGCAGTGCTGGTGACCGCAAGACCCTCCAACGGACAGTGAACACAGCTGCAAAGATCATCGGTGCCCCTCTCCCCTCCATTCTGGACATTTTCCTTGAACGATGCTCCGGTAAAGCCGCCAGTATCGTGAAGGACCCCACCCATCCCTCTCACAGTCTCTTCCAGCTCCTGCCATCAGGAAGACGGTACAGGAGCATCAGAGCCCGCTCTGTTAGGCTACTCAACAGCTTCTTCCCCCAGGCTGTGAGAGCCCTCAATTCCAACCACCTCACCCCCCTCTTGTCCACAAAGTAGACTGTTGAAAAACTCAAAACACTGCAACTCAGAGTGTGCTACACACATGTGAACGGACTGAACAAACCACCTGTAGAAACACTCTTTTCTTTCTACATGCACCAGACACTTCCTTATTAACAATTCATGTTATAAGGACCTGAATGTTTACTTGCACCACAAATAAAATTGCACTATTTGGTTCCTAACCCTAAATACCTCTTTTGCACAATACCATGCACAGTTATTATGTAAAGTACTTATGTAGTCTGTCTTATGTTTTGTGTATATAGTCAATTATTTATAGTATATGTGTAGTTAGATTACCGCTTTCAGTAGGTTAGCTATGTATAGGTTTAAAAATTGTTCCTATGTCTAGTGTTGTATGTTTATATTTGTTTATTTATGTAGCACTGTGGTCCTGCGAGACACAACATTTCGTTCCACTGTATGTCCACACATGTAGCGGAATGACAATAAAGCTCAACTTGAACTTGAACTTGAACTTGAAGATTCTCCTTGATTTGTTATCATTTTCGGCAGTCTGTAGTACTCCAAATGTTTTTCCTGGTCCAGCCGATTAGTAGACCCCAAAACATGATAATAATTGACCATTTTCAGCAGCAATAATCAGCAAAATATGCGAGTTTTGTTCAGTATTGTTAACATTCTGTGCCACCAATATGGCACATTAATGAGGCGTTGTGAAAACAAGTGTAGATCCCAAAAGAGAAAGAAAAAACACATCAGCTGTATTTTTAATTGTATTTATTATATACTATCTTGTCCATAATTTATTTGGCAAGCAACATTTTCACTTCAACATGAAATGCATCCTGGAATTATCGAGGCTGTGAAGTTGTTGATACTGTACAGACTCCCACAGAGGTGCAGACATTAAATGTCAAATAGTTACGATATTCTGTGACATCTAAGTGTTAATACGATAACCATCGATGGTTTAGTAAACACAGCACTAAAAGCAGCTGTGGAGCTAGAATGAAACGGATCCGGCGTTTACAACTGTGGCAGTGTTTGTGACGGTATTCATAAAAGTCTATTCAAAATCATGCAGTAGAAATCTACCAACTGAACAACCACCGAATGAAAGATATAAAAAGTAAGAAAAAGGAAAGCTGGGAAGTCTCAAGAATGTTCATTCATGCATAAAGGCAGTGAGACTTTGGCAGTGTTGTGCTGCCCTCTGTAGTCACTACCAGAAATTGGCTACTAAGAGGGAGAGGAAAGACTGGAAGCGTTTTCACTGCACTTGTGAATGAATACAATTATTTCCTGCCTTCGCATTCCGTTTTCTTTTGAAATCATCATGCATGAAGAGCCAGAGGCTTAATCATCCTTCCTACAGGAGGCACACTTTACACTTTTGGGTCGTTCTCAATCGATTTCATGCAGCCCTTGATTATCTTCTCAGCGAAGACAAAAAGAAAGCGGGAGGAATTGTGAGGCCAACATGGGAAATGATTAATAGCACACATCTATGGCAAGCCGTTTTGACTTTTCATTCGCAGGATATTAATTCTTGATATCAGGAATTTTTACTAGTAACAATGGCAGTTTTTGATATCAGGAATTACATTTCCACTAGTAAAAACTATAATTGATGATATCAAGAATTGTATTTTCACTAGTTAAATGTCACCATAGACTCCCATTCAAAATTTAATTGTTGATATCAAGAAGTGATTTCTTACTAGTTCAAATTCTAAATACACATCAGCTTTGTATTTCTTATTAGTAGAAATATAATTTTTAATCAACAATTACATTGCTACTAGTAAAAATGCCAATTCCTGATATCAAGAACTAAATTGTCACTAGCTGAAATGTCAATTGTTGATATCTGTAAATGTATTTCAACGTTGCATTTCTTATTTCTGATATCTGAAAATGTATTTCTGTTATCAATAATTCTGAGAGTTATTTCAGATGTCTAAAATGTCATTCTTACTAGTAACAATCCTATTCATGATATCAGAAATGAACATTGCCACTAGTAGCAACTGAATTGTTGATATCAAGAATAGACATTTTCACTAGTAACCACATAATTATTGAAATCAAAAATAAAGGTGTTTACTAATGAGAATTGTATTCCTGATATGTGAAATTGACATTTTAACTAGTAAGAAATCAATTCTGAATATAAACAATTACATTTGAATGGGAGTCTATGGTGACATTTAACTAGTGCAAATACAATTCTTGATATCAACAATTATAGTTTTTACTAGTGGAAATGTAATTCCTGATATCAAGAATTATAATTTTAACTAGTGAAAACTGAATTGTTGATATCAAGAATTCATATCCTGCGAATGAATAAAAGTCAAAACGGCTTGCCATACACATCCTATACGCCACATTGTTAATAATATCACATTAGTGACTGAATTCGGCTATGAATCTTACACAACATTGCACTTTCTTGACGTACCATCGTCTATGGTATTAACATATATGTGACATTCATTTGCTTCGCTGTTATTTCTTTTCAGAGAATATTTTTAAATAGCTGTGATGTTTGAACTATTACATACCAGTGAGAAAGTTTTAAATGTTTTTGTTAGCTTGCTTGTTAGTCAGGCTGGTTCTGCTTCAGATCATTTTCAAATAGGAAGCTCTTCTTGTAAATGTGCGTTATAGTGGTTGGCATTCGCTTTGTAATGCTAACCACAGTGCTCAGCTGCCAAACATGAGATGTTATGATTTCTCTATGTATATTAGGGGTGTAACGGTACACAAATATTTCGCTACTCAGCGTAAAATTATTATAGAATTCTTTAGTGAACAAACTCGCCTAAAGTTCTGCTAGGAAAATAAATCGTGATGCACTTTATGATTTTGTTGTAAAATGAGGGAACAAAGTGCACTTTTGAAACCTATTTTAGTAAAATGTAACATTATTATTATTTATTTTTTTTTTTTACCTTATTTTTTCCTGTAAGAGTGGACGTGGCCATTTTGTAAACTTTATGGGTGCGGCTTCCGGCGTCCAGCTTTTTTTACCATAGAAAAACCGCTCATTTTGCTGCTTGTTATTGCAACTTGGTAAGTCTTACCTTATTAATGTATTATCTTAATTATGACCAGTGTTGGGGGTAACGCATTACAAGTAACTTAAGTTACGTAATAATATTACTTTTTTCAAGTAACTAGTAAAGCATTACTTTTTCATTTCTTAGAGTTACTTTTTCAAAAAAAAAGTTTGTTTTCTTTATGTATTTAATCCCATTTTATTAACTAATGACTTTGCTGCTGAGCTTTGTTGATCCAATTCAACCGTACACTGCAAAAATAATTTTTTGTCTTGTTTCTAACCAAAATATCTAACAATTCTTAAAGAAGGATTTTCTAGACAAGTAAATATTATTTTCTTGTTTTCAGAAAAAAAAAAAACAAGTCAAAATTAAGTGAGTTTTTGCTTAGAACAAACAAAATAATCTGCCAATGGGGTAAGCAAAAAAAATCTTATTTCAAACAGAAAACAAGAGTATTTTGCTTACGCCACTGGCAGATTATTTAGCTTGTTTTTAAGCAAAAACACACTTTATTTTGACTTGTTTTCAGAAAAAACAAGACAATCATTTTTACTTGTCTAGAAAATCCTTCTTGATTTAAGAATTTTGGCTGGAAACAAGACAAAAAATCTAAGTAAGAAAAATCATTTTTGCAGTGTACTAATAAACAAAACTTACTTCAGATTAACTAACATCTGTGCTTAATCTTTCTCATTGCTGAAGAGTGTTGAACTTCCTTTTCCTACAGTTCTACTGTACAGAAGTGAATTTACTTTTCCTTTAGCCTTAGGCTTATTCACTTCATTTCATTTTGGTGTGAAAGGGCTTTTACTTTTGCTAAGATTCAAACATTTTTATATTAAAAACAAACAAGCAAGCCCTGGCCAGATTTAAAAAGTAATGCAAAAGTAATGTAACGCATTACTTTCCATAAAAAGTAACTAAGCAACGTAATTAGTTACTTTTTTACGGAGTAACGCAATATTGTAATGCATTACTTTTAAAAGTAACTTTCCCCAACACTGATTATGAACACATTGGTTTGTAGTACAAACAGTTTTACCATTTACTACGTTGTTATTCTTCTCGTCATTTCACATAACGGCTAATAAACCGGAAGTCTCGCCCATTGGCTTACTTTTGCGTTAAATAATAAAGACAAGAATGCGAAAATTTGGCCGCCGGAGATTCTTCAGTAAAGCCTGTGAAATATAGCCAACTCTTTTTTCATTTTGCATAAGTTTACAGATTAGAATATTACTGTAAATTGTAAGTTATACACTGATGAAAACAGGTTTCGAATGCTTTAAATAACACATCTGACAGAACAATTAGTTTGAAGCTCTTAATTAGAAGAATTTTTGCTACAGATATGTTTACAGTTACACTCCGAATATATGTATATATGTATTTTTGCATTTTTGATTTCAATAATGATATAAATAGATTTTTTCCCCTCTGGCTCAGTAAATACACTAGTGATTTTATACACTGTAATATTTTGTGATGTCCTCTGGCTCAGTAGATATACCATGGTGACATTTTTCACATGTAAAGCTGAGACCTCATTATGTGGAGAAAGCAAAGAGGTGTTAAAAGCTAAAACACGTATGTACAAGTCATTTGCAGTGTTACAGATTCATGCTTGAACCAATGAATGCATCATTCATTCATTAACCCCAAAGTGGTCATCTACAGCCTTGAAACAAAACATTTCCTTTTTATGTCATTTCTGACTCTGTGTTTTTCCCTGATGGCGGTTCTATCACAGTTGTACACAAAGGTCAAAACAGCGGCCCTGCGGTTTCACAGAGAGCTGGTGAGGGTGACGGAGGAGGCCGTTGGTGATGGACAGAGCGTCAAGCTTTCGGCTTGAGACTTTTTTTGGACCTGAAATGAGACAAAAGGCAGATTGTTAAGCTGGTTGGCAGTACAGAATAGTCCAGATGTGAGCATAACAGTTACATTTAACAAACCCACCTGTGTTATTCTGCCACCGCTACACCTGCACAATTATCTTTGCTCTCCGAGGTTATAGCTAAATATTCCGCCCTAAGAGAACGGAAGGAGGGAAAGGAAGGCAGAAGGGACAGAAAAGGGCATGAAGAAAAGAACAGCAGGTTTCGAGAGCAGCAGTTAGTAGAAAAATACAGATCTGTTTGGGATTAAGGGAAATACAGTTTTGAAGGAAGAAAAGTAGTGAAAACTAGAGGCGGAAATGTAAATTTTTAGTTTGTACCGAAACAAGTTTTATTAGACTTTATTTGAATTTATGTGACTCACTTACAAGATTTGGCAGTTCATTCGTGTTGTTCACAAACAGAATCATTCATTGCCACGATTCGAATCTTTTATTCGATCAGTGATTCTTTCTTTACGTATTGTACAAGTGTAAGTGTGTATTTTGAGTCATTCAGTGGTTCACAACCGAGTTTTAAAAGCTCTATTAGACTTTATTCTAAATTATTTAGCTCCAAAAATAACAATTTCCAAGTTTCACTCACTAACAAGATTTGGCAGTTCATTTGTGTTGTTCGCGAACAAAATCATTAATTGCCGCGATTCGAATCTTTTGAGTCTTTTAACTAAAAATAATTATTCATATTCGATCAGTGATTCAGTGATTCGTTCTTTACTTACATTGTACAAGTGTAAGTGTGTATTTTGAGTCATTCAGTGATTCACAACCAAGTTTTAAAAGCTCTATTAGTTTTTATTCGAATTTACGTAGCTCCAAAAATAGCAATTTCCAAGATTCACTCACTAACAAGATTTGGTACTACATTCGTGTTGTTAACGAAAAAAACAAATCATTGCAGTGATTTGAATCTTTAGAGTCTATTGACTAAAAAGAACTATTCATATTCGATCAGTGATTCTTTTCTTTCTTATCCATAAAATTTATTTTTTTAAGTTTTCACTGCATGTTTGTTAGCTTTGAAACAAGCTTTTCCACAAGATGTTAATTGATGGACTGGAGTGGTATGGATTACTTGTGCATTATTGTGGTTGTAATATTTTTATCAGCTGTTTGGACTCTCCTTCTGACGGCACCCATTTACTGCAGAGGATCTGGCGAGCAAGTGATGTAATGTTAAATTTCTCCAAATCTGTTCTGATGAAGAAACAAAATCTACATCTTGGCCTGAGGGTGAGTAAAGTTTATGCTAATTTAAAGTTTTGGATGAACTATTCCCTATTCCTTTAAAAATAAAGGTACTAAAGAAACGTTTTCCATTAGAAAAGAGAAATAATCTTGTGTAGAATTGAACATTTCCATAGATGTTAAAAGTTCTGATGCAGATAAAGAACATATACCACATTGGCCTGAATATAAGCCGACCAAGGCTTTTTGAAAACTAAATCTTGTGTTTTATTAAGACAAACAAACAAACAAAAAAAATTCTTCAATTATTTTCATATTGCATATTTTTCCTTTTTTAGTTTTTGTTTTGAAAGTATGGTAAATAGTCGTAAAATGTACCAACAATCACATTAAAAAATATACACTTTTTGATATACCATAAAAATAACAGATAGCACTCAAACGTTTGAAAGAGCAGGTCATATGGGTTTTCAAAAAATAATTATTTTGCAGTTTGTAATGTAGTTATTCTTCAATGTAAACAGTCCCGCAAACACTTTTTGCCAGGGCTCCCCGCATTCCAGGGGCTAAATATGACGTTACTGTGGTTGTTTCAACTGGGTATGCCTCACACATGCTGAAAAGTGAAGCTGCGGGCTCTTTGATTGCCCCCTGGTGGCTGGCTGCAGTATAGGTCATAAACCCCGCCCTCTCCATGTAATCTAATGGGACGTGAGGCAAACTAAGTAATCAAATGACGCTTTGAATAATTTTTTTCCAAAGTGGAAAAATTGGTTTCCATTATTTGAGGTACTTCTTATAATGCTGATTTATGTTCAAGTGTTTGTTTTTCTAATAAGTTTGCTTTTAGGTAGTTATTTGATGCTATAAAAACAGGGGTGTGGTGACATTATCTTGCAATTGGGTCTGCGGGAATTTGGGCGGGACTTTGATACCGCGGCTCCACCTCACGATACTACTGCGCAGACTTGGGCTCCAAATGAAACTCTACTGCGCAGACTCAGGCTCCAAATGAAACTCTACTGCGCAGACTCTGGCTCCAAACGAAACTCTACTGCGCAGACTCTGGCTCAAAAACGAAACTCTACTGCGCAGACTCGGGCTCCAAACAAACTCTACTGCGCAGACTCTGGCTCCAAACGAAACTCTACTGCGCAGACTCGGGCTCAAAAACGAGACTCTACTGCGCAGACTCGGGCTCCAAACGAAACTCTACTGCGCAGACTCTGGCTCCAAACGAAACTCTACTGCGCAGACTTGGGCTCAAAAACGAGACTCTACTGCGCAGACTCGGGCTCCAAACGAAACTCTACTGCGCAGACTCTGGCTCCAAACGAAACTCTACTGCGCAGACTCGGGCTCAAAAACGAGACTCTACTGCGCAGACTCGGGCTCCAAACGAAACTCTACTGCGCAGACTCTGGCTCCAAACGAAACTCTACGGCGCAGACTCGGGCTCAAAAACGAGACTCTACTGCGCAGACTCGGGCTCCAAACGAAACTACTGCGCAGACTCTGGCTCTAAACGAAACTACTGCGCAGACTCGGGCTCAAAAACAAAACTCTACTGCGCAGACTCTGGCTCCAAGCGAAACTCTACTACGCAGACTCGGGTTCCAAACGAAGCTCTACTGCGCAGACTCGGGCTCCAAACGAAACTCTACTGCGCAGACTCGGGCTCCAAATGAAACTCTACTGCGCAGACTCGGGCTCCAAACGAAACTCTACTGCGCAGACTCTGGCTCCAAACGAAACTCTACTTAGCAGACTCGGGCTCCAAACGAAACTCTACTGCGCAGACTCTGGCTCCAAATGAAACTCTACTTAGCAGACTCGGGCTCCAAACGAAACTCTACTGCGCAGACTCTGGCTCCAAATGAAGCTCTACTGCGCAGACTCAGGCTCCAAACGAAACTCTACTGCGCAGACTCGGGCTCCAAACGAAACTCTACTGCGCAGACTCGGGCTCCAAACGAAACTCTACGGCGCAGACTCGGGCTCAAAAACGAGACTCTACTGCGCAGACTCGGGCTCCAAACGAAACTCTACTGCGCAGACTCTGGCTCCAAACGAAACTCTACTTAGCAGACTCTGGCTCCAAACGAAGCTCTACTGCGCAGACTCAGGCTCCAAACGAAACTCTACTGCGCAAACTCGGGCTCCAAACGAAACTCTACTGCGCAGACTCTGGCTCCAAACGAAACTCTACGGCACAGACTCGGGCTCAAAAACGAGCCTCTACTGCGCAGACTCGGGCTCCAAACGAAACTACTGCGCAGACTCTGGCTCTAAACGAAACTACTGCGCAGACTCGGGCTCAAAAACAAAACTCTACTGCGCAGACTCTGGCTCCAAGCGAAACTCTACTACGCAGACTCGGGTTCCAAACGAAGCTCTACTGCGCAGACTCGGGCTCCAAACGAAACTCTACTGCGCAGACTCGGGCTCCAAATGAAACTCTACTGCGCAGACTCGGGCTCCAAACGAAACTCTACTGCGCAGACTCTGGCTCCAAACGAAACTCTACTTAGCAGACTCGGGCTCCAAACGAAACTCTACTGCGCAGACTCTGGCTCCAAACGAAACTCTACTTAGCAGACTCGGGCTCCAAACGAAACTCTACTGCGCAGACTCTGGCTCCAAACGAAGCTCTACTGCGCAGACTCAGGCTCCAAACGAAACTCTACTGCGCAGACTCGGGCTCCAAACAAAACTCTACTGCGCAGACTCTGGCTCTAAATTATGTCATTTCCCACAAACAGATACTTTGGCTTTACTTTTCTATAGTGGAATGAATGAGAGATGTGTCGTCCATATTTTTTTTACAGTCTATGGTTTCAACCCGAAACATCAAGAACAACTGCAGACTTGGCAACACAGATAGTAGCGCTGCCTAACTTGTACTCCTTTCTGTGCCAATCACAACAGGCTTGGCCAGCTGACCAATCAGAGCAGAGTAGACTAATGGAAGGGAGGGGTTTACAAACATTATGCTCAAAACAGATTCCAACGAACCGTTTCGAAATCATGGACAAATGACTTAATGTATAAATGTATATTCTGGGAAAAATTACAAGGTTTCTGGCCATAGGTGCATTTAAACCTGTTTTAGGGGACTCCAACACAATATTAGGACATTAAAAAAAAAACAAAAAAAAAAACATATGACCTGCTCTTTAAAATCACTTACAGGGAGTTTGGTTCCATCAGGCTAACATGACAGTCAAGATTCATGCTGCTGTAAGCTTTTCTTTTTCTTTTTCAATCACATTTTTCTAACATTCTGACAAACATTATGGATTTCTTGGCACACTCCTGTTTTGCCGTCACCTATAGTTGTGGGTGTATTATTGACATATCAAAGTCTAGACCATGAATATAAATCAAATGCATTTTTTCAGATGTATTTCCAAGAAAAAACACTCGTCTTATATTCGGGTCAATGCGGTATTTTTTAAAACGTCTCATGCTAATGCACTCTAAGTTTGCAAAATTTACTTTTACCATATTAACTCTACAGACTATCTTGTCGATTTATGGTGGTGTACAAATATGCCTATCAATATGTTTAATCCCAAATGTTCTGTTTTAATAGGACATCCTTAATGAGGCAGACAGGTGTTTGTTATCAAGGAAGAGCAAACAGAAAGGAAGTCTGAGAAAAATGGAAACATAAAGACATGCGACTTACTCGCTCTCTCTCAGAGCTTCCTCTCCAGCTGCTGCGATCTTCCTGTAACAGTAGACCATCTCCACCACCAGCCACAACTGCAGCCCGATGATGGACACGTACATCATGATCTCAGATAAGATGGACGCCATGCCTCGTGTAGCTGGGGGTGAGTGAGAAAAAATGATAGAAGTATTTGTGCAGGTTTATGTGAGACAGACGCACACTCTCATAATGATCAGCAGTGACATCAGTGCTGATGTGGACCTGACTCAGCCTCTGACGGGAAGTAAAGACACGCTGGTTGAATTCTCACTGTCGGCATATATGACATGACGGCTTTTGTCCAAGTAGACAGACATGTTCTCAGCAGAAGCATTAAACTGGATATGTGGCCCCTCAGATCAGCAGCTGATTTTGAGTACAACAACAGCAAAAAAGTACAGTTTGATAATCAAACTGGCTGTTTTTTTTTGCGTTTAATTAAAAAGGGAAAGCTTGTCCGAAATACTCCACATCTTCTAGAACTTTGTCTAAAATTGTTCACTAGTGTTTTTCTTATATATTTTATGCTTTCATTTTTATTTTAGTTAAACTTTTAGTAATTTGTTGTTTTTGTCATGTTTATTCGTTTTTATATTTCTATTTAGCCTTAATTCATATTTGAGTTTTTAGTTAGTTGCCATGCCATTTGTTTCACTTTTAAGTTTTCCATCTAATAATTATATTTGTCGTATTTTAGCTTTATTTCAATAATTAAATATTATATTTAATAGATTTCATTTTCAATAGTTTTTGTTAAAAATAACAACATTATTGACTACTTGATTAACGGGACATGATTTTATACATGAGGGTTTTTTTTTTATAATTTGTAATTTAATATTTGTTTATTCTGTTTTCCTGCACATTTTCTGTTTTTCTTAACATAGGTACTTTTTTTTTATTTTGTTATGATGTTTTATCTTGCTAAAATTGTTAATTAGAGTGGAATTTTTTTTTTAATTAGGTCATTTTTAATTTTACTTAAAAGTTTAGTTATGTTTTTGTCATTTGTATTATTTTTATTTATTTATTTATTTATTTTTTGTATATTTCTATTTACCTTTAATTCATATTTATTTCAGTTTTTTGTAGTTTTAGTATTTTAAACATTTATTTTAGTTATTTGCCATGGCTAATTTTGTTTAATTTTTAAGTTTTCCATCTAATAATTTTATTTGTTGTATTATAGCTTTATTTCAATAATTAACAACATTATTGACTACTTGATTAATGGGACATGATTTTATACATGAGTTTTTTTTTTTTTTTAATAATTTGTAATCTAATATTTGATTATTCTGTTTTCCTGCACATTTTCTGTTTTCCTTAACGTAGGTACTTTTTGTTTTGTTATGATGTTTTATTTTGCAAAAATTGTTAATTAGAGTGGGATTTTTTAAAATTAGGTCATTGTTACATTTTCTGCTTTTAATTTTACTTAAAAGTTTAGTTATGTTCTTGTCATTTTTGTTAGTTTTTTTTATTTCAATTTAGTCTTAATTCATATTTGAGTGTTTAGTTAGTTGCCATGGCTTTTGTTTCATTTTTAAGTTTTCCATCTAATAATTATATTTATTGTATTTTAGCTTTATTTCAATAATTAAATATTATATTTAATAGATTTCATTTTTTAATAGCTTTTGTTTTAGTTAACACTAACAACATCATTGACTACTTGACTAATGGGACATGATTTTATACATGAGTTTTTATCTTGCTAAAATTGTTAATTAGAGTCATTTTTACATTTTCTGCTTTTAATTTTACTTAAAATTAGTTATGTTTTTGTCATTTTTATTAGTTTTTAATATTTTTTTTATATTTCTATTTCCTTTAATTCATATTTATTTCAAACAGTATTTTAAACATTGGCTAATTTTGTTTAATTTTTAAGTTTCCCATGTAAAAATTATATTTAATTGTATTTTAGCTTTATTTCAGTTATCAAATATTATAATTAATAGACTACTGTTATACATTATTATTATTATTATTTTATAATTTGTTAAATATGTAATATTAGTTTATTCTGTTTTCCTGCATTCTTGGCATACACAGTTTATTTATTCTTTTATCATTCTTTTCTCTTGACAAAAATCTCACAAAAAATTGTAAACATTTTTTTAAAAATGTTGCAGTAACTCTGGGCAAATAAAATATGTGCATTAGATGTTTAAACATCCTAGCTTTCAAACAGATAAGCATTGGTAAGTCAAGGACACCAATGATGAAAGCCTTGATGCTGCTGCTATGACAACACGTTGCTTTCAGGGCTGTGTAAAGCCATTGACAGTGTCCTTGGTTTTGACATTCCAAAAGCATTTTTGATTAAGCGTTGGCTCATCATTCTTTATGGACACACTTTCAAGGCTGAACTGAGGATATTGTCAGGCCAATGATGTCACCTCCTTACTTTGATTTGTGTTTGTCATGCATGTTTTCTCTCATGTAAATGCCTTTATTCCCACTGTCCGCTTTAATGAACACACCTTTGCCTACTACGTTGAGGTTGATAAACTTGGTGGCGTTGGTGCGGTGCTCGTAATTGGTGAAGACAAGGAGGCGGTCAAAAAAGCATCGATAGGTGCCGGTGTCATTGAAGGTGACATTAAGGATGTAAATTGAGCCGTCCTGCACATCTTCAGTTTTTTTACTGCCGTTCCAGGCCAGGCGTTCATCGAAGCGGTCGTCCATTATGTAGCCTGTCATTTCTGCATAACTGTAGATCTAAGAAGAAAGAAAAAAAGATCTATTATTAGCTTGTGAGACTGTGTGAAGGACACCGTATTTGATTCAGCCATTATTAAAATTCTCCAGCATTTCAGGTCTCTAAAAACAGCTGTCAAAAAAAAGACAAAGTCAGTGGTTGACTACGGTCTACACTGCCCCCGTCTACACAATTTAAAGGGATAGTTCACCCAAAATAAAAATTCTGCCATTTACTCACCCTCATGTTGTTCCAAATATGTATGAGTTTCATTCTTCTGTTGAACACAAAAGAAGTTATTTTAAACACTGTTGGTAACCCAATATTATTACAATAGTACCCAACATTCTTCAAAATATCTTCTTTTGCGTTCAGTAGAAGAAAGAAACTTAGACAGATTTGGATTTTTTTTTATTTTGGGTGAACTGTCCCTTTAACAGTCAGAAATAAAGTTGTAAATGTCATTCAATTGTACTTTTTCAGAGTCATGTGAATAAGTAAAATCTATCAATAAATAAAAAAACATAATAAATCAATAAAAATTATGGCCTATCAGACAAAAAGTGTGTGTGTGTATATATATATATATATACGGGGTGGGTGAAAAGTAACTAGGTTAAGTTAAAAAATGGTAATAAAGTTTATATGTCTAATACAAATTTATTGAAACAATAATTATAAAAAAAAAGTAAGACAAAAATATAAATATAAAATTATAACAGCTATATTAATACTTATTTAAAGTTAAATTGTGCTTTTTTTGGTAGGCTATAATGTCTACTAGAATGTTAAAAATGTTCAGTGTTAAGTAAATATTTTTTAATTGTTGTTTTGTAATTTATTTTTTTTCTTTGAAAAGTGAGACAAAACTGTAAAAAGCACATTTTGGCTTTTTAATTTTATGCAGTGGTGAGAAAATTGGCAAAATACATGGGAGAAAACCCCTACAAAAACATATTCAGTAATATTCAGTGTTTCATTTTGATTGGTTTCGGCTTCAGCCAAGAATTTTCGGTAACACTTAAGAATAGGTAACACTTATTACTACTAACTAGTTGCTTATTAGCATGCATTTTGCTAGAATTTTAGCCATTTATTAGTACTAGTTAAGCACATATTAATGCCTTATTCTGCATCCCCAATACCTAAACTTAACATCTACATTACTAACTATTAATAATCAGCAAATTAGGAATTTACTGAGGGAAAAGTCATAGTTCGTAGTGAATAAGTGTTACCTAACCGAATTTTAATTTCATTGCATCCCTATTTCTTACCCTCCATGGACAGCAAGGGTCCTACCACGTTCAATGCCCAGAAAGGTACCAAGAACATCAACAAAATAGTCCTTGTGACATTAGTGGTTCAACTGTAAGGTTATAAAGCTAGATAAAATATTTTGTCTCTTGCTGTTTATGCAGGGTCAGAAAGCTCTCTGATTTTATCCAAAATATCTTAATTTGTGTTCTGAAGAAGAAAGGTCTTATGGGTTTGGACCAACATGAGGGTGACTAAATAATGACAGAATTCTCATTTTTGGGTGAACTATCCCTTTAAACTGCCTTCCTCCTCATAAACAAAGTGCCTGCTAATTTCTGCGCTGGAAATGGCGTGCGGTAGTTCACTTCAGACCACATAGACTGTCATAAAAAATGCATGATCTCGGCTTTGCATGAAAAATGCAGCAGTTTCTGATCTGCTTTGAGATTGTGATGTTTTATTTTACCATGCACATAGTTAACCTGCGATTATTTTGTGCATTTCACATTAATTTACGTTTGGTCTCAAACTCACGTGTGAAAATTCACTCTCGCCTTTGGCCATGAACCACCAGTCCACTGTGGCCGAGGCTGGTACTTCCCCTCTCATCTTGCAAGAGATGCAGCCCATTTTAAAGCCATGACCTGACACTGCCTCCGTGTCGGAGTCCACCTCAACACACGCCCCGTGGCAGAGCCAAGCTACAGAAAGAACAAAACATTCAGTGACAGAAACACAAAAACATCTGCTTGACTTCATAAAACACTATTAAGTCGATGCCCACTTTTTTGGTTTTGAACTAACAGGCATTAGTACGTCTAAATCTTCTTTTTATTTGTGTTTTTTTGCATGCGTTCCCATTTTTTGGAATTATGCATGCTGGCTTTTTTTAGTTCAAGGCAGAGAGTTTTCTTGCAAGCTTTATTTCCACTCATGAAAACCGATTGTGCATTAAAATAGTCCGAATTAACTGTGACCTCAGAGCACAGTATATTTGCTTAGTGTTTGTTGACCTAACGAAAAAAAAAAAGCTTTGAGGGGAAATAAATAGTTAGCGGTGAGCCGTGATCCTTTTTTCGAGTCATTAATCTACTTTCATATATAGATGCAAGTCTCTATATATGCCAGGAATTCGCAAACGCTAGCAAAAAATAACACACCTGAGATTCCAGGTATCTTTTCTCTCACACTTCACCCTGCCGTTTCCACAGAGACATCTGCATCGCTCTCAACCAATGATCTTTTTGCATTTCTGACCTCTGGAGAAGTATTTATATATGTGCAATGAGATGAGGGACAGGAAACATCGCACACACATCAATCACAGCTACAGATTTACATTATTAACTACACGAGGCGTCCTGCCGGACTTTCTACTATTGAATTTTTTTAATGGGCATCTCTTCACTGTAATACTCAGGAAAACAACATTTATAATTTGCTTTTGATGGCTGAGAGGAAAGGAGAAAGGAGAGAAAGAATAAAAATTGGACATCAACTGGAAGACAAGAGAGAAGGAAAACAAGAGAGAGAAAGAAGGAGACAGAGAGTTAAACGTTTTCAGGGTTACATCCATCACATCACTTATCATCATTGACAGATTATTGATTTATTGGCTTCTGATTGGCTGCGGAGAGGAAGAAGGAGGATAGATTGGGGAGGAAAGACATTCATCATCATTGAAATACTACAGTTTCAGAGGAAGGGTATAAACACATCATGCTGACACACTCCTAAAACATTTTTATTAAAAAAAATTAAAGGGAACCCAGGGTATTAAGACTTTTATAGCTTAATATAACACAAGTGATGATGAAATATTTAGTAGAAAAGATTTAAAGGTTTACGTTGTTTAACAACAAATCCACGTTTTATACATATTTTGGACTCTAGGGGTGTGCCATTATTTCAATGTTATGTCAAATGGTTGCACTCTGAGCTACTGGCACCACTTGTTTTTTTATTTTTACCGTAACACATTTTGCAATTAGCAGAATACTGATATGATGCATTAGGCTTGTGGCTTAGGCTTATGGTTTTAATTTGCAGTCGAAGGGCAACAAGAGAAGCAATATAAGTCTTTATTGCTTTTCTGCTAATAAGAATGGGAACACACCAATGAACAAATAAAAGTTCCTAAAGACCCTCGAAAAGAAGTTTCTTATGTTTATCAAGGCTGTTTTCACTTGATCAAAAATACAGAAAAAATGTAATATTGTGAAATATTATTGCGATGTAAATCAATGTTTTTCTATATTAATATACATTAAAATTTAATTCATATCTGTAATTAAAGTTGAATTTCCAGAATCATTACTACAGTCTTCAGTGTCACATGATCCTTCAAAAATCATTCTAATATGCTGATTTATTATCAGTGCTGGAAACAGTTGCGCTGCTTAATATTTGTTTGGAACCTGTGATACTTTTTCAGGATTTTTTGATCAATAAAAGGTTAAAAAAGAAGAGCATTTATTTAAAATAGAAAGCTTTTCTAACAACATACACTACTGTTCAAAAGTTTGGGGTCAGTACATTTTTATTCTTTGTTTTTGAAAGAAACTAATACTTTTATTCACCAAGGATGTGTTAAATTAATAAAAAGTGATAGCATAGATTTACATTGTTTTTTATATTTTGAATAAATGCTGTTCTTTTTAACTTGTTATACATCAAAGAATCCTGAAAAAAGAATCACAGGTTGCAAAAAAAATATTTGGCAGTTTCCAACGTTGATAATTCTAATAATAAATCAGCATATTAGAATGATTTCTGAAGGATCATGTGACACTTAAGACTGGAGTAACAGCTGATGACAATTCAGCTTTGCATGACAGGAATAAATTATATTGTAAAGTATATTAAAATAAAAACCATTATTTTATATTGTAATAACATGTTGCAATAATACAGTTTTTTTCTGTATTTTTGATCAAATAAATGCAGCCTTGATGAGCATAAGAGACTTCTTTAAAAAACATGAAATGAGAGGGTGTGTCCAGACTTCTGACTGGTACAGTATCTCCATCGCCACCTAAGCTCTTTCAGTAGTTTTAGTCATCCTATCAGTATTTTATTTTCCAAGCTGTGTTGCGGTAAAAATAACAACAGGTAGCACCAGTAGCTCACTGAGTGCAACCAATTCATATCATCCAAATAATGGCGACCCACATAGTCCAAATATGTATAAAATATATATCTACTACATATTTCAGTAAGAGACATCATTTATGTTCTATTAAGCCATACAAGTCCTAATACCCACGGTTCCCTTCAAGTAAAACACTAAAAACTACAATTTATTATTTTAATGAGGCAACACATCTTTGGAATGTACAGTATGGCAGTGGATTTCAATTTTGTGATTTGCTAAAGATTCCACCAAGCTAACAAAAATATATTCTAAGAGCATTTTGCTCACGTTCCCATCAAGTTTTAAAATTTCTGAATCTTCTCTTTTTAATAATATCTTTTTTTTTAAATAATATCCTGTTTTAAATGTTCTCTGTGTGTTCTGAAACAAGTAGTAACATTTTTTTTAAAAAAAGTTTAACGAATCTAAGCAGTTAGTTTTGAGAATGTTATTGAAGACCAGATAATCAGATAACATTAATGTCACTGGAGCAACACTTGTTTAGAAAATCTTGCTGGAACATTAGCCAAAGTTCTGAGAATGTTCCCTTATAACAGTGTCATTAAACTATTGTGTTTTTTTACCAAAAACTTTAAAGTTGCGATGGAATGTTTTCTTTCTTTTGATGTATATCTGAGTTTAACGGATTATTAAAAACGAAAAATGTAGAATGAGGACTTTGCGTCGGTTGGTGATTGGATTTTGAGATGTTGGTGCTGCACTCAAAACTGTGTGTTACCTTGCAGTCAACTGTAAGGAAGTAGTGGGGTTTAAAGGAATAGTTCACTCTGAAATGAAAATTCTGTCATTAGTTAATCACCCTCATGTCGCTCCAAAACTGTAAGACCTTTGTTCATCTTCGGGAACACAAATCAAGATATTTTTTGATGAAATCTGAGACCTTTCTGACTGTACATACACAGCAACGCAACTGACATTTTCTTTGTGCACAAAAAGTATTCTCATAGCTATTTCTTATATTATTTTAACTATGTCCTTACTATGTTTCTGGGCCTTAAATGTGTCAGTTGTGCTGCTGTCTATGCAGTCTCAGAAAGCTCTTGGATTTCATCAAAAAATATCTTGGTTATTAAACTAATTAATGACAGAATTTTCATTTGTGTGAACTAGCCCTTTAAGCAAACTAAATTATTGGAGAAGTCCAACATATGTCACAAAAAGGTCAATAGCATGCATTTGCAGAACAGAATTTTGAATTCTTGACTTTAGCAAAGAAGATCTGATGATTTTTAGGAATAGAAATAGGCAGACACATCAAAGGACACTATAAAGTGTGGGATGGAAGGAGACATTGCCCTTTAAAAGCGATGGAAGTAAAGTATATGTGCAATAAGCTGACCTCAGACCTGTCAAAAATTCCCATCTAAACTTCTGTCAGTGTCACTACAGTGTCCGGGTCGTTACATAACCCCTTTTTACGGAGATTTCATTATGCAATTTATTCCAGATTAGACTGCACAATGGCTGCTTAATCTCAGGATTGAATTAATGCATTAAAGGATTAGTTCACTTTCTGAACAGAAATTTACAGATAATGTACTCACCCCCTTGTCATCCAAGATGTTCACATCTTTCTTTCATTCTTCAGTCGTAAAGAAATTATTTTTTGGAGGAAAACGTTTCAGGATTTCTCTGCATATAATGGACTTCTATGGTGCTTCTATAAGTTTAAACTGCCAAAATGCTGTTTAAATGCAGCTTCAAAGGGCTCTAAATGATCCCAGCCGAATAAGAAGGGTCTTATCTAGCGAAACGATCACTCATTTTTGAAACAAATTGACAGTTTATATATTTTTAATCTCAAATGCTCGTCTTGTCTCGTCTCTGCGATGCGTGGTCAATACAGTTAGGGTATGTCCAAAAACTCCCAAAAAGTATATAAATTGTCAATTTGTTTGAAAATAACCGATCATTTCACTAGATGAGACCCTTTTTCATCGGCTGGGATCATTTAGAGCCCTTTAAAGCTGGATTTAAACTGCATTTTGGAAGTTCAAACTTGGGGGCACCATAGAAGTCCACTATATGGAGAGAAATCCTGAAATGTTTTCCTCAAAAAACAATTTCTTTACAACTGAAGAGAGAAAGACGTGAACATCTTGGATGACAAGGGAGTGAGTGCATTATCTGAGAATTTTTGTTCTGAAAGTGAGCTAATCCTTTAAGCAATTTTAACTAGGGATGAAATGATACCATTTTTTCAAAACCGATCCGATCCGAAAATTCTGAGTATCTGCCGATACCAATCCAATCCGATACCAGCATGTTTTTGTTTTTTTTTATATCAATGTAGAATTTCTATACTGTGTTGACCTGGTCGTCACTCTTTTGTGTGTTAAACATAATCTACTACATACAGACAACTTCATTTGAATGAAAACAAATAAAAAAAAATTATCCTAATCAATAACAAAAACACTATTATAAACTAGGTTAGTGGACAATTCAGCAGCAAAAGATTCTCTAGAAAAATGTGCATTTTATAAAATCTAGTGAAACATTTTTATGTACAAATAAAAGTGAATAAGTGTATGACTAAATCTGGAAAAATGTTACACATTGCTCTTTGTATTGTTTTAAAAAACGCAATGGAGGAAGAAGAGTTTATGTGAACTTGAATATAAGGACTTAAATATTCTGTAACACTTATTCACTACTAACTATGACTTTTCCCTCAGTAAAGTCCTAATTTGCTGATTATTAATAGTTAGTAAGGTAGATGTTAAGTTTAGGTATTGGGTAGGATTAGGGATGTAGAATAAGGTTTTACAGAATAAGGCATTAATATGTAGTACTGGCTAAATTTCTAGCAGTAAGCATGCTAATAAGCAACTAGTTAGTAGTAATAAGTGTTACCTATTCTAAAGTGTTACAAATATTCAACTGTACCTCACATTGAACTATGGAACAGCTTCAGAACACTTGAAAAATATTGCATGGAAACTCAACAATAACACCGAATTGTATACGCACAATATCGAATTTGGGTCGGTCTCGTATGACCGATCCCCGACCCGGCAGAAATGCGAGTATCTCAGTATCTTCAAGACTGCTCCTGCTTGGACAGACCTACAATTTTGCTAATTCTTTCACCCAAAGCAATTTGCATTGCATTCAAGGAAATGTTTAATCAGTTCATGTATTTCCTGGGAATTTGAACTCATGACCTTAGTGTTGTTTGCTCTACCGTGTTGCAGTGAAACTGATACAAAGATAGAGAAGAAAAACCTTTTGAGAGCCAATTCAAGCTTGAAAACAAGCCTCCGAGGACAACGTTTCCATGCCAGCCAGCGGTCTCTAACTGTATAGCAGTGACATATACACTCTGGCCTCTCGGGAAATGGCAAAGATCTGTGACAAACACTGAGCTCCAGGCTGGAGACTTTCCATAGAAACCAGGGTGCTTTGATACGTCACTCAATATGTGATGTGATATGTACAGTTGAAGACAAAATTATTAGCCCCTTATAAAATATTTCATTATTTTTCAAATAACTCCCAAGTGTTGTTTAACAGAAAGACGATTTTATCAGCACAGCATTTTTAAACATAATACTTTATTCAGGAAGCTTTTAGGGTTTGTAATACAAATAGAAATAAATGTATAACCAAGAATTTTAAAAAGTCTACTGGTCAAAATGATTAGCCCTCTGATGTTAATAGTCAATAGTGTATCCCTTTTGCTTGATAACAGCCTTTAGTTGTTTGCTGTAGTTCTCAACAGGTTTCAAGCATGTCACCTGAGGAATGACAGCCCATTCTTCCTTAGCAAATCTCTCAAGCTCCTCCAGATTTGTTGGTCTTCAGGCACAAACTCTGGACTTTTGTGTGCCCCACAGATTTTCTATTGGATTCAAGTCTGGGCTTTGTGCAGGCCAGTCAAGTACACTCACTTTGCTCATTTGGAGGTATTTCTTCTCCAGAAGTGAGGTATGCTTTGGGTCGTTATCATGCTGGAAGACAAAATGTCGACCCAAACCAAGTTTTCTTGCAGAGTGTTTGAGGTTGTCTTTCAAAATCTTCTTATAGTCTTCCTTTTTCATGTTTCCTTCAACCCTGAAGAGATTCCCAGTTCCAAACGCACTGGAACATCCCCACAGCATTATACTCCCACCACCATGTTTCACTGTGGGAACGCTGTTCTTGGGGTTGAATGCCTCTCCCTTCTTTCTCCAAATATAGGCAACATCTCTATGGCAAAAAAGCTCTAGTTTTGTCTCATCTGACCAAAGGACATGTTTCCAGTATGCATCACATTGCCCCAGGTTGTCCTTAGCAAACTTCATTCTAGCTTGGAGGAGTCTCTTCTTCAGGAGTGGATTCTTTCTTGGTCGGCAACCTCGCAGTTCATTCCTGTGCAGGGCTCTAGTGACTGTCTTCGTTGAGACATCAATTCCAGACTTGGCTAGGTCATTCACTAGTGTCTTGGCAGCTGTTCTTGGGTCTTTAGAAACCTCTCTCACTAGTTTTCTTTCCAAAGTTTTTGAAATCTTTCTCTTCCTGCCTCTGCCCTTCTTGTTCCCCACTGTGTTGGTCTCTTCAAACTTCTTGATAATGCATCTCACTGCAGTTCTTGACATTTGAAAACGCTTTGATAAACACGTGTATCCTTCTCCATCTTTATGAGCATTAACAATTCTTTCTCTCAAGTCCAAACTAATTTCTTTTGCCTTTGCCATGATGACAGTGCATATTATTTTACTAGTTGTTTCACAAGATACTAATCCTCAGCTTAAAGAGCAATCTAAAGGCTTAATTAGGTTAATTAGTTTATTCAGGCAAATTAGGGTAATTTGGCAAGTCATTGGACAACAGTGGTTTGTTCTATAGCTAATTTTAATTCTTTTATTCGAGCAACTATAAGAAATCAGACTTTCTCTAGAAGAAAAAAATAAAAGGAAATAATGTGAAAACATTCTCTTACTCTGTTAAACATCACAAAAATTAAACATTTCACAGGAGGGCTAATAATTTTGTCTTCAACTGTAAGTCACTGAGGTCTAACAATTGTCCTGCTGAATCCATATGTTCTCATCTCCATCCACTCCAGTCTGTAACCTAATCTCTAAAATGAATCCACAATGAGCGATTCTGTTGGTTACCCACTGGTCGAGGTTAAATGGTAGTGATATTTCCCCAGGTGACCAGATCTTAAGACAAAGCCTGTTCTTTTATAGCACCAAGATGCTGTTTTTCTCTATTACAACCTCATGCAATTGCCATTTCCTCAATTTCTCAAATGAACTGATGCAAGCTTTAAATATTAAACCAGCATGTGACATCCTTCATACATTATGTCCTTGTGTGCCCTTGCCCAGATTTAGCATTCACACTCTCCGTGCCCTCCCCCACCGTCTCATCCGCTTTTCCGACACACGCATCCAGACACACCTTTTCTCACACGCACATCAGTTTTTCACAGTGCCAGAAAACCTGCGTCACAGCTTTTTGAACGAGCATGACAGCGCTGGATTCTGCTGCAAATCTGCTTAGAATCAGCTTAGAATACAAAGACCTTGCTCCTCATTGGTTTGCCTGTTTCTAGGCCTGTTTTTAACCTCCGTTAAATGATTAATAGCCATCTTTCTTCTCCCCCCCCCAGCCTTTCTAGCATGTTCGAATAGGTCTAATCAGGAAAACAGCCATCCTGTCTGCTAATGCTCAGTGATGCTGTCTTGACAGTTGGCCAGTAGATCCATTATAGACTGCTTGATCAGCAAGGCATACAGTTGTGCTCAAAAGTTTACATACCCCTTGCAGAATCTGCAAAATGTTCATTCTTTTAGCAAAATAAGAGGGATCATACAAAATGCATGTTGTTTTTTATTTAACACTGACCTGAATAAGACATTTTACATGAAAGACATTTACATATAGGCTACAAGAGAAAACAATAATTGAATTTATAAAAAAATGACCCTGTTTAAAAGTTTACATACCCTTGATTCTTAATACTGTGTTGTTACCTGAATGACCCACAGCTGTTTTTTTTTTTGTTTAGTGATAGTTGTTCATGAATCCCTTGTTTGTCCTGAACAGTTAAACTGTCTGCTGTTCTTCAGAAAAATCCTTCAGCTTCCACAAATTCTTTGGTTTTCCAGCATTTTTGTGTATTTGAACCCTTTCCAATAATGACTGTATGATTTGAGATCCATCTTTTCACACTGAGGACAACTGAGGGACTCATATGCAACTGTTACAGAAGGTTCAAACACTCACTGATGCTCCAGAATGAAAAAAAACATGCATTAAGAGCCGTGAAAACTTTTGAAATTTGAAGATCATGGTAAATTCAACTAATTTTGTCTTCTTGGAAACATGCAAGTATCTTCTGTAGCTCCTGAATGGCAGTACTAAATGAAAAAATATGATATTTAGGCAAAATGAGCAAAATGTACACATTTCCATTCTGTTCAAAAGTTTTCAAAATTAAACTAATGTTTTCTCTTGTGGACTATATGTAAATGTCTTTTATGTAAAATATCTTATTCAGGTCAGTACTAAATAAAAAATAACATGCATTTTGTATGATCCCACTTATTCATTCTTCTAAAAGAATTAACATTTTGCAGATTCTGCAAGGGGTATGTAAACTTTTGTGTTAAATGATATAATAAAAAACATTAGCCACTCATTAGCCACAATCATATGTTTTTTGTATGTTTTGCCGCTGTTGCACATACTTCCGGTTAAGGAGTTTGTTCATCAGGATCAACTTATATAAAAATGGAAATGATATGAAATTTAAAGTATTATATACTTCAAATACTATATCAAATGCTATACTATTTGATCTACTATATACACTGCCGTTCAAAAGTTTGGGTTTAATGTTATTTAAACAATTCTCTTATGCTCATTAAGGCTGCATTTACGTGATCAAAAATACAGAAAGACTGTAATTTAGTGAAATATTATTACAGTTTAAAATAATGTTTTTTTTATTATATATTTTATTTTATTATATTTATTATATTTCAAAATGCAATTTTTTCCTGTGATGCATTACTCCAGTCTTCAGTGTCTCATGATCATTCAGAAATCATTCTAATATGCTGATTTATTACTTTTATCATCAATGTTGGAAAGCTGTGTGGCTTAATATTTTTTGGGAACCTGTGATTCTTTTTTTCAGGATTCTTTGGTGAATAAAAAGTTCAAAAGAACAGCATTTATCCGAAACATAAATCTTTTCCAACAATGTTAGTCTTTACTATCACTTTTTTTTTTATCAATTTAATGTATAAATCGGCATATTAGAATGATTTCTGAAGGATCGTGTGTTTTACATTAAAATGTTGCATGCTTTTTTCTTCAATTTGTAATGCATTTCAATGAGAAGTCCATCACATTGTAAGACTATAACTGTGTATGCAATGTATGTGTTTCAATCAGGACTATTTTCTGCCACTGTTTCTTATCTGCATCCACCTCCCACTACTTCGCTCCACAATCCCTTTAGAATTACTGAACTCTCACTGCCAGCTAATCATCGGCGTCCAATAACATCTTACAAACACACACCTAATAAACATCTACAGTGTTGTCCATCGCCAATCCAGACGGTCTAAACTTACACTAATGGTGCTCCTGGAGTAGAGTGTTTAGAGCAGGATATGATACAGCTGTTAAACAGTCGGTGAAACTGTTATCACAGCAGGTGTCTGCTGAGATTGGTGGAGACTCGCACAGTGCGAGCATGTGATAATGTCAGGTCCTGATTTCTATTAGTCTGCATTTAACCCATCCAGACGCTGAAACACAGTACAACACTAAATAATGGAATCCACAGCAACATAACATATCCACTGTGAGACTGCACTACTTGTCTTTGTCGATAATAGCAATGCTCTATAGTACTTTTGTGTGACAAATTGCTATTAGTCAGTAAATGGACATCAGCTTCATAAGGGTGCTAAAGAGCTGGGCACTTTACCAGCTCTAGAAATGTAAGCGATACACTGTTATTCAAAAGAATGGAGTTAATGTTTTTGTCTCTTATGCTCACCAAGGCTGCATGTATGTGAACAAATAAAGTAAAAACAGTAATACTGTAAAATATGATTAATATTCAAAATGCCTGTTTTCTATTTTAAAGGCGGCGTATCATAAAAATTGACTCTTTTTGTGTTTAAGTGCTATAATTGGGTCCCCAGTGCATCACCCCCTCCTCAGAGGAGACAAGAGAGCAGTGGATTTATTGATTTATTTATCTCCTTATCTAATATATTGATTTATTTATTTCCTTATCTAATATAAACATGCAATTTCTTTCCCAGCTGTTTACTTTCACAGACATAACCAACTGTTTTTGTAACTCATGTGTGTTTTAACATAAACTTGTGTGTATTTGTCAGTTTAAGCTCAGTAAGACATGAAAGAGAACTTAGCTTAGCACTTGCATGCCGTGTGACAGCCACTTTCTGTTCGTGTGCGCTCAGAAAACCCTTATATCAGAATTTTAAACATGACTAATATGTGACCCTGGACCACGAAAGCAGTCTTAAGTCTCTGGGGTATATTTGTAGCAATAGCCAAAAATACATTGCATGGGTCAAAATGATTGATTTTTCTTTTAAGGCAAAAAATCATTAGGATTTTAAGTAACAAGTATTTTTTAAGTAAGATATTTTGTACGTTTCTTACCGTAAATATATCAAAACTTAATTTTTTGATAAGTAATATGCATTGCTAAGAACTTCATTTGAACAACTTTTAAGGTGATTTTCTCAATTTTTTTTTTTTTTTTTTTTGCAGGTTCCAGATTTTCAAATAGTTGTATCTCAGCCAAATATTGTCCTATCCTAACAAACCATACATCAATGGAAAGATTATTTATTCAACTTTCAGGTGGTTTATAAATCTCAATTTCAGTATAAAATTTACACTTATGACTGGTTTTGACTTCCAGGGTCACATATGGTTTAAAACTCATAATTTCAGCACAATAGACATGATAATCAAAACCAGAATTTTTTTTTTTTTTTTTTTGCAGAGTATCTGAGTTATGAGCTGTAAACGCACAGCTCTATTCTGGAAAAAGGGGCAGGGAACAGCAGCTTGTTTGCATTTAAAGAGACATGCACAAAAACAGCATTTAAGCGTGTATTTTTTTGTATTATTTAATTAATAGAAAGTGCCGAAGAACAGCCTTTATTTGAAAAATTAATTTTGTAGCAATTCTATACATTCATAAACAATGAATGACCTATATTAAAATATACTGTTTTTTGTATTAATTATTAAAGCAATGTTAATGCATACTTGCTGAGTAAAGGTGTTAATTTATTTTAAAAAAGAGAGAAAAAATACTACCACCAATATAATGAATATGACAAAGAGATTACGACACAATATTCTCTAATATAGTGAATATGGCAAAGCCATTGAATTGTAAGGAACAGATTGCAGTTTTTGTTGTATTTATTAGTATTCTTCTCTGTCTGAGCTTTATCATTTCAATCTCCCTTCTGCATATTCACCTAGGCCATAAAATCGTACATTTTATTCTGTCCACCTTATTTTTCTATGCAGAAGTAAGCTGTAATGGTAAAGTGTGAGGGTTCCGGTTCATAAGCCATCATAGGGAAATAATGAGAAGAATAATAAAGTGCAGTAAACAGAAAAACTCATAATAATTAAGATAATATGGTAAGACACCCGTTTGAAGTATGAAGCAGCAAAACTAGCTGTTTTGTACAGCGAAAAAATAGCTGGATGCGGATGACTCCACATTAAATGTACAAATGGCCACACCTGCTCTTACGGGGAAAATAAGGTGAATACGACTGCTTTATTTAGGCATTTTCTGTTCTTTTTGGAGCTTGACAGACATAGTCCCTAAACAGCTCTTATAAGTATTCTTCCTAACAATAGCAACAGAATTGTACATTTTTGCATGACTGTTCCTTTAAGGCTCAGCAATGACAAGCAGAAGGTCATGATAAGTCATCACCATTGTGCCCTTGAAAGGCATTTAACCTCAGGATGCTCCTGGGGGAATGTTGCTGTAAAACATGTTTGATGCCATTATATGGTGACACTAATTCAATTTCAGAAACAATTTACACCGGCCCTAATCGTGTGGCAATTCTGTTCCATCTAATACAGTAGTTTGGACATTCTGAGACTGTTTTTTTCTGTCTCTCACGCTTTCATTATCACACATGGTTTATCCATCTGCCCATGCTCACTCCTCTCTTTCATCTCCTCTAAATAAAAACGGGTTCCTTAAAGCCCCCTGAAGTGATCTGAGAGATGACTTACTGTACCAAAAAGGTGTTACACAAGTACAGTTGTGTAACAGTTCTCCTTTTGAGCTTTCACATCTTCTAATTTTAACCTTCTGCTCCAACATTTGTACTCCTTCCTTAGGGTATGTTATGCAACGTCAAGCAAATATTACATTTTGATAGATAGATATTATCTATGCAATGCAATCGTTAATAAATCACATTTGTGAGCTGCTCTGAATAAAATAGTCTGCTTAATGTTTTAAATATTAATGTAAATGAATAAATTACTAGTTCGAGCAGTTCACAGTGCAAAAAATATTAAATTGACATTAAATTTATCACTTACAGGGTGATAAATTTAAATGCATGGGTTCAACAAACAAGTGTAACATTTAAGCAGCTGATAGCTGGTGGTTTACATAACCTGACACTAGTACAGGAAATACAAGATATCCTCATAATAGGCCGTCCAGACACACACGACATGAGGAGAGATACAAATCCCCACTGCGTAAACTAGGACATCTAACGCTGAGGCATAACTGACAACACCTGTTCCCCCGAGGGCGATTTATTTCCATCACTGGCCTTCTTACAGTCACAGATGAAAGATATTCAGGCTGTTCGCGAGCGCTGACAGCCACATATTTTGGACACCCACTACAAAACCAACACAAAACAAAGCATTAACATGCAACTAGAAGATAATAACAGCTTGTGACAGAAGCATCCGAGCTCTGGGGAAGAGCTATATTGCTGTCTGGACCACCCGATCATCGGCACGCATCTACAAACGGTGACAGCTGGTTTGGGGTTTTACTCAGCAGTCTGGGAACCCCAAAACCCATAAACACACCCAGTGTAATCTAAGACTAAATAAACAAATGCAAAGACATACCACTACTGAACAGGTGCTAAACTGCTGTGATCGGGTCACCAAGATTAAAAAAAGAAGCAATTAGTTTTTTTCAATATAATATCTAATAGCTCATCACAAATGCCACTGGCAGGAATACATGTGCTATGCTACTTAAATGTAAATATGAAATTATAAATGTGACATTTTGGAAACAAAAAAAATAAAAGTAATAATAAAATAAGTGTGCGCATTTATATGTATGCATGACATGTACAGTTTAAGTCAAAAGTTTACAGAAACTGAAACTGAAAAAATGTTAATTACTTTAACCAAAATAAGAGGGATCATACAAAATGCATGTTATTTTTATTTAGTACTGACCTGAATAAGATATTTCACATAAAAGACATTTACATATAGTCTATAAAAGAAAATTGGATTTATAAAAAATTACCCCGTTAAATGATATTTGTTCATTAATCCCTTGTTTGTCCTGAACAGTTAAACTGCCTGCTGTTCTTCAGAAAAATCCTTTAGGTCCCACAAATTCTTTGGTTTTTCAGCATTTTTGTGTATTTAAACCCTTTCCAACAATGACTGTATGATTTTGAGATCCATCTTTTCACAACTGAGGACATATGCAACTATTACAGAAGGTTCTGATGCTCCAGAAGAAGAAAAAAAACAACGCATTAAGAGCCAGGGGTGAAAACTTTTGAACAGAATGGAGATGTGTACATTTATCTAATTCTGAATAAATATCTTATTTTTTCCATTGAGTACTGCCCTTCAGAAGCTACAGAAAATACTTACCTGTTCCCCAGAAAACAAAATAAGTTCAATTCATCCTTATCTTCAAATTCAAAAAGTTTTCACCCCCGGCTCTTAATGCATAATTTTTGTTGTTTTTTTAATTCAGGTCAGTACTAAATATAAAATTACATGCATTTTGTATGATCCCTCTTATTTTGGTAAAATAATAAACATTTTGCAGATTCTGGAAGGTGTGTGTAAACTTTTGACTTCAACTGTATGTATGCAAAAATTGTAATTGATTGTTTATTATTATAGTGTATATATTTGCCATTTCTATCTATGCACTGTATATTCAAACTTATACACATGATATATAAAAGTAAATATAACATTGTTAATATAAAATATTAAAAATATTCAAATTGTTGTGTTTGTATGTGTATATACACTGCAAAAAATGCTTTTCTTACTTAGATTTTTTGTCTTGTTTCCAGCCAAAATATCTAAAAACTTAAATCAAGAAGGATTTTCTAGAAAACCAAAAATGACTGTCTTGTTTTCAGAAAAAAAGTCGTCAAAATTAAGTAAGTTTTTGCTTGTAACAAGCAAAATAATCTGCCAGTGGGGTAAGCAAAATAATCTTGTTTTCGGCTTGAAATAAGATTATTTATAAAATTATTTTGCTTACCCCATTGGCAGACTATTTTGCTTGTTCTAAGCAAAAACTTACTTAACTTTGACTAATTTTTTCTGAAAACAAGACAATAATTTTCACTTGTCTAGAAATTTGTTCTTGATTTAAGAATTTTTAGATATTTTGGCTGGAAAAAATCTAAGCAAGAAAAGCATTTATTGCAGTGTAGATAGATAGATAGAGCTAAAAGTTGTGAGGCTTGAAATGTGTCTCAAATGTTCCATGGTGCGCTTAAGACACTCACCGTGTGTTAAACACAACAGCACAGGGACCCACAGAAGCTTCAGTGCAGACATCTTCACCGATGACAGGCGTTGCTTTCGGAGTCGTGTCTCTGTCTTTCACACACACAAACACACGCACACAAAAACACAGGCTCAAACTGGAGAGCAGGAGGTCTCTGAGCTCTGCGAAGGAAATACTTCCTCTGGATCTGAGAACAGATGAGTGTAGAAAACAGGGAGATGATGGTGGGCTTCACTATTAGTTCAGACCCTGATGATGATTCCTCTTGTCCCTCTAGTAGTCTGGTGAGAGATCAGTGTTGCGATGAGGAGCAAGGGAGTCCAGTGAGGGAGTATCAGAGATGTGACGCCCTCTGTGCAGGCGATTGCTTCAATAAGTCCAGGCACAGAGTATTCAGTTACTCCGTGAAAGAAAAAAGAGCTGAGATGGCAGGCTCAAGTTTCAGTCTGTGACTGTTCTTCTTGACCTATTTATATGTTAGTACTTTTCTTAATATACTTGATTAAAATACTCTAATCTGATTTCTAAAATATATATAGTGATTTATTCGCTAAACAACGTTTTGTTGACAGTGGAAGACTTTGAGCTGAGGTTTGTGATTGGTTTACAATGAGAAATTCATGCAGGTAATGGAAGACAAGTACATTAACTATGTATTTCTGTTATACGTTTATGTTTGGCTGATTTAACCTGAGGAAAGAAAAATTAAGTGACGCAATGTTTGCCACAGTGAGAATGGAAAATAAATCTTCTTAATAATTGTGTCTTTGGCTTCATGCAAACATACATTCAGACATTCCCTTCTACTCTAAATGATACTTATTGCTTACGTATTTTCGCAGTTATTGCTTGTTAATGTGTGAATGTGAAGATATACTTCTCAAACAGTTATGAAGAGGTGATATGTATGCTTTAAGAAAATTTACATTGCGTTGTACAGAAAATAACACATGTAGATTTTGCAGGCTACCAATGAAATGGACTTCAATGCTAGATTTAATGTTAGTGCCTTTGTCTCGTTTAAATAAATGCATATGAAGTTGCTAACACATGCAGTAAGTGTTTACTATGACCGGATGTAGTTATGGCTCATGCCATCTGTTATTTTCCTAAAGTGTCTGTAATTTCCAACTGTCAAACATCAAGGCATATGTCTAACAGCGAATAATGATCACCCAAAAATAGCTAATAATACCCCATTCATGCGTCTACGTTACATATGAATGAATCGAAGATAATTCCCTAGATTTTTAAACAATATTCACTTTTTTTCCTATTAAAGACTCATGCAAATACCAACAACGTCGACAGTATTTCCCCTGTCAATAATAATAAACGTGACCTCAGGATGCTTGTTTTGTGCTTTGAATATATCTCAGCCTACCGTTACCGATTATCACTCGTATTTAGTCAATAAAACGTTCCTTCCCCACGTTTGTCTTCATTCAGTTGGTTACGATCCCGAAAAAAGGCTTCTCCGTGGATGAAGTCGATTCGTTCGCGCCGTTAAATCATTCCGTCGGTCACGCGGGGTATTTATTTGTGGGTCACGGAAAGCCAGATTGTGCTGCCGTCCCCTCATATATGTTTAGGATGAATCAGAATATGCACAAAAGAATCCGTTTGGCACGGAGCACCACACGTTTAAACCATAACGTGGCGCGCTCATGGGCGATATCTCACGCTTTAGGGAAGGATGCTGCGTTTGGGATAGGCGAGGAGGGACTGGGAGGGAGCAGGGATGGGGGAGGGATATGCAGACTGATGCATTGCAGTAGTGGGATGGATGGAAAGCAAGATGTCTAGGGGTTAAAATTTCAAGTCGTTATGGCAACGTAAATAGATGGTTTTGTCGACCTTCACGTTCATTCACGGTGTTTCGGATGCGCAAGATCTTATAGGGCTGAAACGTGACGCGTTGGAGAACATAAGGGTCGGATTATTCGAGAACAGATTATTCCCGAAACTGGGAGAAATGTCATCACATTAATATTAATCAGCATGACCGTGAATCTCTTTCTCACACACAAACACACCCATTTTACATTGTTATAAATATATCCAAAATGCTTTTGAATCTCATATGGGAAAAATGTGATGTGACTATATTTAACACTGGCCTGTCCAGCTTTAGAAAATTAGTGGTTCCATCCCAGATAGCACATGCACGTCTGCAAGATGTCTGTTAAAGATCTCTTGATCTGGAAAGCATCTGCTGTGTACAAACATCTGGCAGAAGTTTTACATCCATTCTAAATCATAAATGTCTTAAAGGCATCTAATAGACGTCTATTTGACATCTGATAAGAAACGTCCAATAGACGTCTATTGCAGATGAGCAAACTACGTCTTGCAGATGTAAATGCAGACATTAAATAGACGTCTCCGAGATGTACGTGTGTTATCAGGGATACATCATGTGCGCTTCAATATAGTCAAGGTCAAGGTATCTTTATTAGTACCCAAAGGTACATTGGTCAAAAATGCCAACACTAGCAAATAATGTCATCTGTTACTACTTTTATTTAATAATTCTATCACTGCAGGTATGAGTGAATGTGAACACACTGCGCTAAATTGCACATTAAGAATAATCTTAGGGTTTATAATGTCCCAGATAGCACACATTTGCAAGAAGTCTGTTAAAGATCTCTTGATCTGGAAAGCATCTGCTGTGTACAAACGTCTGGCAGACACCAGTAAGATGTCAGTTTTACATACATTCTAAATCATAAACATCTTAAAGACATTTAATAGACATCTGTTTGACATTTGATAGGAAACGTCCAATAGACATATTGCAGATGAGCAAACTACGTCTTGCAGATGTAAAAGCAGACGTCAAATAGATGTCTCTGAGATGTGTGTGCGCTATCAGGGATCCCTTTTTAAAGCCATTTTACCACCTTATAGTGAGAAACAGACATATTCCAGAGTAGTTGAGATTCAAGAACAAATGATTTATATTTTATATTTATATTTGAAAATATTTCACATGACAACAAATGATTCATTCATGAATCAAAGGTCGCAGTTATAAATGCAATAAGAGCAAGAAAGAAGGAAAAAGTTTTAGTGACTGAAATTTCATCTGTTGATAAAAAGCTATGGTATTACAATGTGTTAGGGGTATTAACAGTTAAAACCCAAGGACCAGATATGATGAACAAAAACCAGGAGTCAGAGATTCAATCAATCAAAGTCAAGTTTACTGAAGAACATAGTTTGCAGTTTCATCAGCAGAAGTCAGCTTCAACACTCTCGATGGAGTTCGTAGGCCGCTCTGCATACATGTTGAAGACCCCAACAATTATACTCTAACAGAGGTCACTATTTACGTAAGCAAGAATCTGGTTGGTCAAAACATAGATAAACTTAGAAAACTTCCACACATGAACATAAGCATATCTTTAGTGATTATTTAGGTAGCAAGCAATCAGAGGTCGGGCGCAATAGGTCTCTCCAGAGACGTATCTCTGTCAGCCTGGACATCAGGGTGACAGCAAATGACGTTGGCTTCCTAGGACTCTCTGCATCTATAGTTGCGAAGACAGACAGACACACACATACGCAAAGAACACTTATCTGTTCTTCAAGGTTTGACTGGCTCTGCTCTGGACCTTATCAAATATGGTTGACTACAAACACAATGAGAGCAACTTTTTAGAGAGCTAAAAGGCAGGCTAAATCCATATTCAACTTGTTTTCTAACATACACAAATGTTCTAATCACTCGTTGGACACATAGATGAGAGGTCCCGATGACCTCTTGTGACATGGCACTGTGACCCTGAGAAAAGATAGAACTCAGCATGTAAAAGAACACTTTTGCACATTCCATTCATACTATAGTGGATCTCAGTAGCCTACAAATACTAAAACTTATAACTGAATTATTAAATAATTTGGAGGGTTAAATGCTGATCAATAACTTGAATAATATAATTCATATTGGCCATGATGAACTCTGCGGTTCCACTCCTTCAGTCCCCCGTTTTAGACCAATGTGGAGTCCAATACCCCACGTCCGGTCTACCAAGTGAGGTCGCTATGGAAGGCGGAGTGGTGACGCATGTTTCCCTGACGGGTCACACTTGTCTCTTCACCCCATCATGGACAAGCCGGAAACTAAAATTCTGGTCCCCATGGCAGGGGCTCTCCCACCTTCCACTCATGGCAAGGGATCAATGCGTTCTTCATCAGTTGCCGGTGCAGACTGTTAGTCAGTTTCAGCAGGTGCATCTTTTCCTCCATAGGAGTCACTCTCCTGCAAGCAGATTTGAAGGCATACGAAAAACAAAAGCAAACCATGGCCATGTAGTTGTTCCATTGTAATAACAAATTTAAAATCAGTCCCAAATTTTTCCCAAAAGCAAACTAAAGTTGTTGCTTGTAACCTAAATACCAAGATAGACACTGGCTTTATGAAGACTATGATTTCCTATTCATTATATAGTGCCAGAAGAGGGATTGTAAATCCACTCCTTTCATTCTCCATTATGAACTGTAGGGTTCAAAACAATGGTGGTCTAACTAAAAATAAACAAAACCAACATAAGTAAGCCCCAGATAAATCTATCTTTAAAAATAGAAACAAAAGAAAACATAATTATTAATTCTACTAAAATATAGAATAGTTCATAATTGTTACTTATCAGTCCCCTTGTAATAAGTTTTACTTTCACCCAGATTCATTTGCAGTCATCATAATCCTCATACCATTTAAACATAGACTGACACAAACCTAGACTTGGTCAACATTTGGTCGAAATGACATTGTAAATATCAAACTGTATAACTTCAAAATATACCCATTGCCTTGCATAACTTTATTTCATTACTTTACTTGTTAATCGTACTCAATGCCTAATTATTTGTAGTGTCAATCTTCTCAGTTATAATACCGTATTACTGTACTTAGACAGAATTAAATACATTCAGCAGCAAGTCATGTAAAGTCAATTTACTTTGCTCTGTTCTGTCAGATAGAAATGCTTACAGGTCAGGTACCTGATCAAAGTCTTAAAAACTTTTCATTCATATTTTTCATTTGGCAGTGATACCTATTGAATCAAAATTGTAATAACTGAACAAGACCATATTTCACAATCATTTTACAATATAAACAATACTATTGTTAATTTTTTTTATACTATTGCTCATATTCATTCCTTATTTTATGTAAAACTGTTCTGAAACAGTGTACATTATCACAAAGCCCTCTTAGTTTTCACAATATTTCTTTGATTTGACTTGACAAGTGTCCATAAACCATTCCATAGTTTTTATTACAATTCGGTTGTTCACATTATTGTTAGCTGCTATATTTCATTTAATCATCGCTACTTGTCACTCTATTCCCCCACAATCTAGTTAGCCAGCAGATCCAAATTATTTTGTTAGCTTATCTCAGTTCTTCAAAACTATTACATCACTCAGTCCTCAAACTTAAGGACACACACAGACAGCTTTACAGCTGCATTTGCCTGTAACCCAAATTACTTAAAATGTATTCACTTTTCCTTTGTTTGCCCACCAGCCTTTCTTACTATAACATGAGGGTGCTCTCTGAATAAATAATAAATAATAAATAATCCCCGGTTAAAATTAGACATGGGTTTTTTTTAACCCATTATGGATGGCAATCTTCAATTTTACAATTCCAAATTACCTAAATGCTCTTAAAAATATTAATCCAGAGAGTGATTCAAATCAGAATTATAAAGGACAAAAGAAAATGTTATTACCATAGCTGAATAACCAATCCACATAAAGCTTGTTCCATGTTCTGTCCATGTTCATCAGATTCACAGAATTATCGACTTCTGTAAATTTTGCCATTTTACTTAACCCATCTGTAATGATACAACACTCATTCCAGAGGTTAGTGACCCAATATACAAGCAACAAGGACAGAACAGTAACTCAAAACAAAACATAAAGTAGTCATCCTCGTGCAGACATATACTAGATACGTGAATATCAAAGCAGCTCATATTCAAGGTTTGATTTTATTTTATGTTAAACTGAATCAATTTAAACCTAACCTGTCCCTGCCAGTTTTACCTTGTCCTTTATCCAGTCGCAAAGCTTGTCTGTTCATTAATGATTTTTACTTCAAAATCTGCTGGGATGTTTTGTCTTAAAATCATTTCTTTAAGTTGAACTTGTTTAGTAGGCCAAAAAGAGACAGAGTCCCATCCTTGCCTCCACTCAAGCAGTCTCTCTCTTCCTATGCAAATTATCATTTGACAACCTCACCAAGCTCTAACTTGGACTATAATATGAAATTCACTACAATATAGAACCCTTTATCATTTACCATGTTTTGTCAAATTTTCTATTTCAAATCTCAATTTAGACCGAATAAAATATGCTAGGAATATTTTATTTCTTTACATTATGTTTACCTTAAAAGCTTTAATTCCCTTGACCTTCTTTATCCAAACCATCTCTTGAATCAGCAAAAGCAGTCTTTATCTTTAGCCACCACCATGTCTTGTAATTATCCTATGCCATGTCTAAGGACCTGCAATAATAAAAACTATGAAATAGACATTAGTTCAGTATCATCTCAGCCTTGTTGATTCAGGAATTCATCATAACGCTGAATCTGAAATGTCAGTAAAGCAACCAACTTCATGATCCTGACATGTATTAAGAAATTTTGTTATGGTCTCACTTGAAATAATGGTTGGTTCTTGAAAGCCCATTGCCATTAACTCTTTATAAACGGGCTTCTCTTCCTCAGGGTGTGATCCCCTGGCACAGTTGCATCAAGTTGTGAGCACTTGTCACAATCAAGGAATGCGGTTGCTGGTGATCAGGTCTGGAGGAGCTTAAAATTTTGAGGCAGATTGCTGTAACTCTTTACAGTTCCCCCCTTAATGATGCTTTAGGCCTCTCAAGCATCCGCTCAACTCCACTACCATCTCAAATATAACACCTCCCTTCCTGGGCAGGTGCCCAGTGGCGGTGACCCCCTGCCTTAGGTTGCCCTCCGCTTGGCCAAAAGAGGATCTTACCCGTCATTGGGAAATCACCTCATGCACACTGGTAACCGCTCTTTCCATTTGGACATCCTCAACAGTTTTCTTCCAGAATCTGGTATTTTCTGCAGCTTAGGACAAGGAGCACTCAAGAACCATGAGAGCCACTGAGACCACCTACTACTGTTAAAACATTGAGACAGGTTAATCAAAGCAGTATTTGATCACTAAAATCAATTAGACATCTTCAAATCATCATGCTAAGATCACTCAGTGAATTTATATCCCACCCGTTTATTCAGTGTAATGCTCTGCTACTTCTGTAGCGGGAGTCATCAGGCCCTGTATGATGGTGGAGACTAAAAACAAGACAGATAAGTTACTGGTCATATAACAAGTAATAATGCAACTGTTCAACTATTCAAAAGTATTACTCCTATAGCTCAAATTTTTTAGCTACTAAATCTCTTATTTCTATAATGCATTGGGCAGTTAAAACAGTAATTGCCCTCTGCATGCATAAAATCTGAAATATAGATTTTTTTTTTCCTTTTCAACTACCAGTAGCATGTCCTTTAGCATCTCAGTGTCTGTGATTTTCATTTGATACACTGTACTTTACTATAAATAGCTTTTTATCACTTATGACACAGTCACAGACATTTAGTTGCCTTTGAATGAGAGAGAGAACTCTGAGGGATTCAGGACTGCAACACATCTTTATTTACTATCTTCTTACTATAGCCCTGCTTAAAACTTGTCAAAAAAATGACAGGCATTTTCATCTTTATTGCTTTTATCTTCTTACTTAATTTTTGCAACTCAAAAATTTCTTTACATTTCTTTCTCAGTCCTTGTCCAGAAATTTACATAAACTTGTACCTATCCATCTACCTAGTTCTGACCATCGCTTTGGAATGATTTTAAATCTGTCAGGGGTTATCTGACCCAGATATGTTACTTTGGGTCATGCTATCTGTGCTTTCTTTTTAATTAATTTTAAAACCCCCGTTTATGTTACTTGTTTACAATATTACCATCTTCTATACAAGCATAATTTTTAACTAAACACTGGTATTTGGCTGTGATGCAGAGTGGCTGAATTTTATTTATTTATTTATTTAATCCCACAATAAAATTAGTCTTTTGCCCAAACATCAATAATTACTAATTTTCACTCACAAGTCTCTGTTACTTTTACAGCTTCAGCCGCACAGCATGAGATAACCAAACTGTTTCACTGCATTCAAATGCAATCTTATTTTCGGAAAGCAAAACATAGCTGTCTAAGTTTTATCCCAAAATTCTAATGCCAAATTGAGTGCCTATACAGTGTTTTCACAAACCCAGAAATCAGTCCAAATACATTCTCAGAGCTTACACCAAATATATAAAGACTGAAACAGGTTTATGCTATCAATATTTGTCTTTTTTTTTTTTAGCAAATAGCCACTTTATACATCTGAAAAATAGACACATACATTTAGAAATTTGTATCTTTCTGTTTCTTTCTTTCTATCAGGACTAATAAGTTACCTAATTTGTCAGTCATATTTCTATCACAAAGCAAAAACTAAAAGAGATGATAGCCGCAAGACATTGAGGTGGCAATCTTACCAATAGCACTTGACTTCTGTGTGATGAAACTGCAAAGTATATCCAAGAGTTTCCATATATTGGTCCAGTTCAATTAGTATCATACTTTTATTTTTCTCGGGATCGTTCCTGGTGCATCCTTGATCAATCTTGTCCCTATCCTCTATGTATAACCTAGACTTTCTTTCTATAGTATTACTGATAATGTTAGTTTTGGTTTACCTATTCCCTAACTAACTGATCACTAAATTCGGGGCGCCCCTGTCTGAGATGGAAGGAATTGAGAGTTGGTCGAGCGATTTACGACTAGAACCACTTTCTAGCGTCTTACATTCTCTCTGTATTTCATATACTTAACACAGACTGCACTATCAGGCCTCTACGGCTCTCAGTGCCAACAGAGAATGCGTTTTGTCCCCACTGGACACTTGTGCTTTGTATTCCCCAATGGAATGCACCTACTTCTAATACACACCTCTCAATCTGAGTCTACAATAAAAACAGGTGTGCACTTGTACACCATACCAAACCATATGTAACTAAATGTTACAGGTGTACCTCAAATCCATGACACCAGTTTACCAATACAATCAAATTCTGGTGTCACCTCACTCATGTCTGAGTGAGTCTCTATATCGTTCTCCCTTCCATCAACCCTTCCACCACAGACAGTCCCTAACCATAAATACATAAAATCTTTCTACCTTGTTTTTGCTGATCGATCAAGGGTGTCACCAAAGAATAATGCCCGCATTCTCCAGCAACTGAAGGGGAAGTGTTCAGTAAAAACCCAAGAATTGGTGTGTGGAAATGAAAAAGCAGGAGTCAGGTGTCAATCAATCGAAGTCAAAATTTACTGAAGAAAATAGTTTGCAGTTTCATCAGCAGAAGTCAGCTTCAACACTCTCGATGGAGTTCGTAGGCCGCTCTGCATACAAGTTTATAATTCTCATACTTATACTCTAACAGAGATGCTATTTACGTCAATACATAGGTTAGGAAGATCTGATTGGTTCAAGCCTAGATAATCTTAACTCCAAAAAAACTCCACAAAAGGACGTCACTGTAGCGCATATCATAAAATGATAAGTTAGGCGACAAAGATCACAGGTCAGACGCAACAGGTTCAGCCGAAGACCTATTCCTGACCAGCAATGGCGACCGATGGTCTCCTCCAGTGCAGCTTTATTCTGAGAAAAGGGGAGAAGATACACACACACACACACACACACACACACAAAACCTTATCTTGACTCCAAGGTTGCCTGGTTCTTAGCTAAACTCCTTTATCATCATTGTCCGTTACACACACACTATGTGCAGCATCAAGGAAACAAAAGGATCATAATAAGACAAAACCACTTTAATGACTATCAGCAAAGCATAGGTTGATGTCATAGATGTCCACTGATCATGGAGCAGGAGGGTCATCTTGACCTCCTGTGACATGATCATCCTGAACTCTGGGAAAAGATAGAACACAGCAGGCACAAAGATACTGTTACAACCACTACTGACCAAATTAAATGTCAGCAGCCCTGAAAATAATAAAAATGTCACTTCAATCATCAAACAATTTGAAATGGTTAAATACTGATCAACATTTGATTAATAATCATAAAAAGGAGTTATAATAATTAATATCAAAGGGAAGGCCGTGATGAATTTGCGGTTCCACTCCTTCAAATGAACAAGTCACGATGTGGACTGTACCTTTGTAATTTTATTTTGTTTATTTATTTATTATTTTGCTGGTCATTTTGGAGATTGACAGTATCAGTCCTTTTAAACTATATTAAAAAGAGCGTTCTGGATATTCTTCAAAAATGCACATTTCTAGTAAAAAGTATGTTTTGAGTATATAGACAGTAGGGTGAATTGGGGTAAAGTGGGCCACTTTTTGTAGAACATGTAATTTAAATACCTAGATGTTAGATGTTAAATTTTAATACAGTTCATATAAAGTGTTATTTGCAAGGTATATACCAATAAACATTTTGAGATGCACTCCAAAAAAAAAAACAAAAAAAAAACACATTTTCTGGTAAAGTGGGCCATCCCTTATTTTCAAAAAAAAAACATTCAGCATCTTAATTAAAAACTAAAATTTTTAACACATTATCAGACAAACATATGTAACAACAAATTTAACAAATCCAATAGTATGTAACAGATGATGAGTAAAATAAACCATGTGTAAATCCTCTTCTCAATTCGTGTGTGAAATTCCAAACAACTGAAAGGACATGATTGATTAAATCTGAATATCAGAATATTCAGAAATCAGAATATTGATAACCATTAACTCTACAATATGTTTAAAATGTGACTATAACACAAGCAACAACAAATAATCTAAAAACATTTAAAATGGTAACCATATGTAAAAAGGTTTTTATGTCTATGTTCTCTAAACACTTTAAATTAACTTTAATTGTGTCCATATTTTAAAGCTTTATATTCTGCACCTCAGTTTTTCTACTCTCATTCTTTCTTCACTGTTCTCTCTTTATTCTTTCCATCTCTGTCTTAAATTTTCATGACTGCAGACTCGTTTCTGTTTTCTAAAAAAGTAAATAATACATGTCAACTAGTCAACTATAAAATAACCAGTGAATGTCAATTTATTGACTGGATTTGACTATACTTACTAAATATTAAAGGTTGGCCCACTTTACCTGAATCCCACTGGCCCACTTTATCTAACACATTCAGCAAAAGTGGGCCAACTGTATTTAAACACCTTACAAGAAAACTAAAACATTTTTAAACATTTGGTTCTTTGCTATTTTTTTTCCCTAGTAACTGTGGAAACAGACACAGCAGGAACTGTCTCAGTAATAATTGTTTCCATTTAGTGAGCAGCTATAATTTAGAAATTAGAATCTTATGTCAAAGGGTTTTCTATCTTTTACCATGACACAGTCCTTGTTTGAGGTCTTGCTACTCCCCCCCAGTGTCATATTGCATCAACCAAAACCAATTTTATCTTTCAGAGAAATAGTGTCTCAGTCTTTAATTAAAAGCCTTTGTTATGCTCTGAAAGTGCAAACCCACTGAGTACAATACAACCAAACTTAAACGGCCCACTTTACCTGAATTCACTCTATGTTTTGTATACAGTTTGGGCTGAGCTAGTCCTTTAAAATCAGTTGTAATATAGGCTTTTCACCTCTAGAGGGTACCACATTTTCATTTATGAGGTGAGCCACGATTGTAGATGAATTAAATATGGGCACTGTATTAAAATCTCTTCAATTTCTTCATTTTTACACTGCAGTTTCAAAGTAAAAATATATATTTATGTGTACTGCTCTTCCTGTTTATTTATTCAAGTCTGAGCTACATTTTGTTCCTCTTCATTTCTGCCCAAAATGATTTTGTTTCACTTTATATTCTTTTTTTATTGCAGGGATAACTTATGAATGATTAACATGATAAAAAAAAATAATAATAATGTTCACAAGAATGCATGCATTGCATGATTAAAAAAAAAAAAACCATGATTTAAAAAATCCCTGTTGTAGTAATAAAAACCTTATTCAAAAGGATGTGATTGATAACTGTAGAACATTTATGCCTTGGTAAATAAACACCAGTAGAATGAATTCACCAACATTCCAGTCTGACATCATAATAGCCATTACATATTACATAGAATCCTGGTGAAAAGAGCTTCATTTGGCATTTGACTGTTGTGATTGCTGCTTGTTTATCGCTCATTCAAGCCAGTTTTGTTGCTGTTGTTGAGAAAATCTTCACTCTGGTATTTCAATATGTGGTGCAGAGACAGAAATACTCTCCAGAGCCACGCTATGCCATGCCTAGTAGGCAAACAGATTTTCGGCAGACCTTCTGGACCTTCCTTCTTGTCTGAGACTGGACTAAAGAAGCCAGGTTCAGGCAAAACTCCTTCAGGACGTCGTGGGCCAAGACCTACCTATTTAATGGATGTGGCAGAGAGAATCGTCACAGAACCTTCACGTGAGTCTGATCTGAAAGCTAATGCTCACCTTTCCTTTGCCCCACTGCCCAGTCTTGTAAGGCTCAACCAATGTACTTCTCTGCACGAATACCCTGTTGCTGTGAACATGCCTGTTCTAGAAGCAACCCACGTTCTTGTGAAACCTGTAATTGGACGCAAGTCAGCTGGACGTTTCTTCTTGTTTGAAGCTAAAGACAAGGTATCAGTTTCAGGCGAAAGACCTCCGGGGCGTCGAGGTTCCAGATCTCCTAACCATTTAATGGTCATGGCGAAGGGAAACATCAATGAATCTTTATGTGATTCTGACCTGAAATCTACCACTCACCTCTCCTTACCGCGGCTGCCCAGTTTTGCAAGTCGACCAGCAAGGTTGGATAAACGTACATCTCTGCTTGGACACCCTGTTGCTGTTTCCACAAAATTGCCTGTTGTGGAACCAACCCGTGTTTCTGTGAAGCCACTTGCTGGCCCACAAAAAAGAGGCAGTGTTGCTGTGGCAGGGAGTCTTGTGTTTTTTCAAGGTACATTTGACAATGAGGATGTCAAGATGAAGAGGGCTCAGCCACCAAAAGAAGCTAAATAGATTTTTTCTGGGGCGTCAAGGGTCCAGACCTCCTAACCATTTAATGGGCATGGCGAAAGGAAACATCAGAAGGTTTGACAACTCCTTGAACCCAATTACCTCAGACCCTAAAAAGCATCCACACACAAAGAAGTTGAAGATGAAAAAGACAAAAAAAAAAAAAAAAAAAGTATAAAAAATTAACAGTTCTTTCTGCATATATATCCTCATATATATAAACATTGAAATAGATGAAAATGCTTCATGTTTGATGAAATGTGGTTTGTATAAATGATTACAAGTTCTAATGGAATCTGATGTCAGATGGTGGTTTATCAATAAATGCAATAAAAACAATCAAAAACATCTGCTTCGTGAATATCTTTTGTTTGCCTTTTCAATCAGGAGAAAATATTACTCACTGCACACAAATTTAAGGGCATACACTGTAAAAAAAACAAACAAAAAAAAAACTATTGAGTCAACTTATAATAATTTGTTACCTGGCTGCCTTAAAATTTTAAGTTCAGTCAACTCGAAAAAAGTTTAGTAAACTTGAAATTCTACGTTTTACTAAGTGACAACTTAGATAATTGAGTTGATTCAACTTAAAATTTTAAGGCAGCAGAGTAACAAATTATTTTATAATAATAATATATTATTATTAACTTTTAAACTTTTCCACTATTATTCCAAAGTGCCAACAGTACGCTTTTCAACGTTTCTGACAGAAATCACTTATGCTTGCAAGGTTGTATTTATTTGATTAAAAATAAGAACAATATTGTGACATATTAGAACTAATAGAGAAGTGTTTTCTAATTTAATACATTCAAAATTCGATGTATTCCTCTGATGACAAAGCTGATTTTTCAGCAGCCATTAATCCAGTCTTCAGAATCACACGATCCTTCAGAAATCACTGGTTATAGTGCTCAAGAAACATTTTTATCTATGTTCAAAACAGTTCTGCTGCTTTTTTGTGGAAAGCATACATTTTGTATTCGGGATTCTTAGATGAAAAGAAAGTTTAAAAGAATAGCATTTATTTGAAATGAAAGTGAAAGTGAAAGTGACGAGACATGAGGCCAAGTATGGTGACCCATACTAGGAATTTGTGCTCTGCATTTAACCCATCCAAGTGCACACACACAGTAGTGAACACACACACACCGTGAACACACACCCGGAGCAGTGGGCAGCCATTGCATTGCTGCGGCGCCCAGGGAGCAGTTGGGGGTTCGGTGCCTTGCTCAAGGGTCTCACCTCAGTCGTGGTATTGACGATGGAGAGAGCGCTGGATATTCACTCCCCCCACCGACAATCCCTGCCGGACCTGGGACTCGAACCTGCAACCTTTGAAATGGACATATTTTGTCATTAAAACATCTTTACTCTCACTTTTCTATACTGTCACAACAGTGCATTTGGTTCAAAAAAGTGTGTTGACTCAATATTATATAATACACTACCAGTCCAAAGTTTTTTAATAGTAAGATTTTTAATGTTTTTTTTTGTTTTTTTTTAAAGAATTCTCGTTTTCTATTTGGATATATTTTAAAATGTAATTTATTCCTGTGATCAAAGCTAAATTTTCAGCATCATGAGTCTTAAGTGTCACATGATCCTTCAGAAATAATTCTAATATGCTAATTTGCTGTTCAAGAAACATTTATTATTATTATTATTATTATTATTATTATTATTATCAAAATTTAAAGTACATGTTTTCAGAATTCTTTTTAATGAATAGAATGATCCAAAGATCAGCATTTATCTGAAATAAAAAGCTTTTGGAACATTGTACACTATACCATTCAAAGTCAGTATATATATATTTTTTAATTAATACCTTTATTTAGAAAGGATGCTTTAAATTGATCAAAAGACTTGTGAGAAAGATTTATAATGTATAATGTAGGAAGTCCATTTCAGATAAATGCTGTTCCTTTATTGTCATCATGTGACTGAAGTAATTTTAATGATGCTAAATTAATTATGCTAAAATTCAGCTTTGATATCACAGGAATAAAATACATTTTAAAATATATTTAAATAAAAAACAACTGTTGTCTTAAATAGTAAAATATTATTTTTTACTATTTTTGCTGTATTTCGGTTTAAATAAATGCAGGCTTGGTGTTTGTTTTGTATACACAAAACTGCAATGAGGGAAGATGAAAAAGTGGCCTTTAGGACCCGGTGAATGTTTGCGGAACGTCACATATATTCCGCGTCGTGACGTCAGTTGCTGCAAGCAAACATGGAGGACGGCGGAGTGTTGGTTGAGAAACCTCAGGTGAGACGTAATGTTGTGATTTTAAAGTATTTTACAAAGAGAGAGATGGCGTACTCACCGATATCATCTTTAAGAAGTTCCAGTCTATATGATTAAAACACATATACAGCAAGAACGCGATCCTAAAGCTTACAATGAACAATAAAAAGATGCCGATTCATTCAGCTTGCTGCAAATGCTCAGTCATGCCATTCTCTGACAGCGGCTAACGTTAGCATGCGTGCTTGCGATAAATTACAGAAGAGTAGCGCTCACTGCTAATATGTCAAGTTTAAAACTTTACTTTTGATCATATTCGAACTGTATATTATTAGTTCGAACACGTTTTTGTCACACATTCACAGGGACAATTAATCATTTGGGCTGTAGCTTAGCCATGTAACGTTAGCATAGCAGTTTATCAGCTGTGTTTGTCTTCAGTAATTTTTCTTAATCGCATATCTCTTTAATAGCATGTTAAAAGAAGAATTATTTAAAAACTTTATTCAAAGCTAAGTGTGTGCAATCAGTTTTTTTTATGATAGTCTTGATAATAACTGTTTGGATATGTATTAATTATGATGCCCTGTGGAGTATATTTCTGTGTGTTCAACTGCCTTGCATCTACATATTCGTGATCTTTTTTTCTTTCTACAGGAGGATGTGCCGGCCCTGCTGAATTCAAGGCCCCAGACCGGCTTGTCTTTCTTGGCTCCTGAACCAGAAGATCTGGAGGATCTTTACAGCAGATATAAGGTTTGTGAGTTTTTTTTTTTTTTTTTTTTTTTTTACAGTTGAAGACAAAATTATTAGCCCCCCCTGTGAAATTATTATTTTTTTAAATATATTTCCCAAGTGATGTTTAACAGAGCAAGAAAATGTTTTCACGTTATTTCATATTATTTTTTTCTTCTAGAGAAAGTCTGATTTCTTATAGTTGCATGAATAAAAGAATAATAAAAAAAAGGTAAATATTATTAGCCCCCTTAAGAAATTATTGGTTTGATTAGCTATAGAGCAAAGCACTGTTGTCCAATGACTTGCCAAATTAACCTAATTTGCCTGATTAACATTAACCTAGTTAAGCCTTTAAATTGCTCTTTAAGCTGAGGATTAGTATCTTGTGAAACAACTAGTAAAATAATATGCACTGTCATCATGGCAAAGACAAAAGAAATTAGTTTGGACTTGAGAGAAAGAATTGTTAATGCTCATAAAGATGGAGTAGGATACACACGTTTATCAAAGCGTTTTCAAGTGTCAAGAACTGCAGTGAGATGCATTATCAAGAAGTTTGAAGAGACCAACACAGTGGAGAACAAGACGGGCAGAGGCAGGAAGCGAAAGATTTCAAAACCTTTGGAAAGAAAACTAGTGAGAGAGGTTTCTAAAGACCCAAGAACAACTGCCAAGACACTAGTGAATGACCTAGCCAAGTCTGGAATTGATGTCTCAACGAAGACAGTCACTAGAGCCCTGCACAGGAATGAACTCCACTTCTGAAGAAGAGACACCTCAAAGCTAGAATGAAGTCTGCTAAGGACAATCTGGGGGAATGTGATGCATACTGGAAACGTGTCCTTTGGTCAGATGAGACAAAACTAGAGCTTTTTGGCCATAGAGATGTTGCCTATGTTTGGAGAAAGAAGGGGCATTCAACCCCAAGAACACCGTTCCCACAGTGAAACATGGTGGTGGGAGTATAATGCTGTGGGGATGTTCCAGTGCGTTTGGAACTGGGAATCTCATCAGGGTTGAAGGAAACATGAAAAAAGAATACTATAAGATGATTTTGAAAGACAACCTCAGACAGTCTGCAAGAAAACTTGGTTTGGGTCGACATTTTGTCTTCCAGCATGATAACGACCCAAAGCATACCTCACTTCTGGAGAAGAAATACCTCCAAATGAGCAAAGTGAGTGTACTTGACTGGCCTGCACAAAGCCCAGACTTGAATCCAATAGAAAATCTGTGGGGCACACAAAAGTCCAGAGTTTGTGCCAGAAGACCAACAAATCTGGAGGAGCTTGAGAGATTTGATTGGGAAGAATGGGCTGTCATTCCTCAGGAGACATGCTTGAAACTTATTTTATTACAAACCCTAAAAGCTAAGTATTATGTTTAAAAATGCTGTTGATAAAATCGTCTTTCTGTTAAACAACAATTGGGGGTTATTTGAAAAATAATGAAATGTTTTATAAGGGGCTAATAATTTTGTCTTCAACTGTATGTGTGTGATTGACATGCTGCTAGCCTATGATACATTATATTGACCACTGAAAACTGACTGCACTCCACTTGTTGACATGTTTTCACTTCCACACTGCAGAAGTTGCAGCAGGAGCTGGAGTTTCTGGAGGTGCAGGAGGAGTACATTAAAGATGAACAGAAGAATCTGAAAAAGGAGTTCCTTCATGCCCAAGAGGAGGTGAAGAGGATACAGAGCATTCCTCTGGTTATTGGGCAGTTCCTGGAAGCAGTCGACCAGAATACTGCCATTGTGGGCTCAACCACAGGTAAGAAGGCAGATCAGTATGGGGTTTCTGTGGATCTTAAATTTAAGGTCTTAATTTGCCCTTTCTCATATTAAGGCCTGAAAAAGCCTTAAATCTAAGCAGGAAGTTTTAATTTCATGAAGCCATGGCAATTAAATGTTGTATGCACTGCAAAAAATGAATGTCTTTTTTAGTATTTATGTTTTCCAGTACAAATACACTACCAGTCAAAAGTTTGGACACACCCTCTCATTTAATGCTTTTAAAGAAGTTTCTTAGGCTTGTTGTTCTTCACAGAAGAAAAAATAATATACTAAAATATTGTAACAATGTGTATGTGTGTGTGTGTATATATATATATATATATATATATATATATATATATATATATATATATATATATATATATATATATATATATATATATGTATGTATATGTATATATATATATATATGTATGTATATGTATATGTATATGTAAATCTGATTATACATTAAAATGTAATTTATATCTGTAATTAAAGTTGAATTTCCAGAATCATTAAATTAATAAAGAAATTAATAAAACATAGATAAAGATTTATATTTTGAATAAATGCTGTTCTTTTTAACTTATTCATCAAAGAATCCTGAAAAAAAGAATCACAGGTTGCAAAAAAATATTTGGCAGCACAACTGTTTCCAACATTGATAATTCTAATAATAAATCAGCATATTAGAATGAAAGAGACTTCTTTAAAAAACATTAAATGAGAGGGTGTGTCCAAACCTTTGACTGGTAGTGTATATAAACATCCCTTAAATCAAGATACATTTACTTGAGATGAAGTTATGAACAATAGTGTTTTTAGGATGCGTCATCAGTCGGCCATATTGGTAGCACTGAACCGAAAGAAATTTGCATGTTTTGCTGATTATTGCTGCTGAAAAAGGTCAATTAGTGTCATGTTTTGGGCTGCACTTAATTGGCCAGACTGGGGAAGACATTTGGAGTAGTATAGACTTATTATGTTTAGGCTATTTTTCTGCGCCATTTTATTCCCTGCCCACTCTTCAACTAAAAACCACTGAAGTCAAATGCAGTCACCAGGCTGTACCTTTTAATCAAGGCAAACATGCCAGGAAAATGTAAATTTCAAGAGCTTTGGCTACAAAATGACCACTTCAATGGCTGGATGTTAAAAGTTGATGATCGAAAAGCAAAAACTAAATGTGAATAAATAAAAAGACTGAATGATGAACTTGAGAACAAACAGAAAATCCTTCAGAGCGTTTAACCCCTGAAAGTATAAAAACCAAAACTTAATTTCTGTAGAAATAGTGCAGAAAAAAATTAAAGTGCATGTAATGGGTTAAAGCAGCAGCAACAACAACAACAAAAAGTAGTGTGGATGTGTTTTGTACTAAAACGTCTATGAACAAGTAAATAAAGCTTTGTTCATTTTAGGTCATGGAAATTCAGCTTTTTAGTCTGAAAAATAAAAACTGATGAAGAGCATAACTTTATTGCAGTGTTCTATGTTCTAGTGGTTGGGAGCAGAGATGTTCAAGCCATATGTTTTTTTTAAACCTAAATTAAAACATAATGAAAATTGGTTAATTGTGACGATTAGAGAACATTCAATATTTTTTTTTTTTTTTACATTTTCTTTATTTGGTCTTAAAAGTACAAAATGTACCTTCATAAAACCCTGATTGAATGTGATGGCATTGATTACAGTATTATCAATCTACTCTAATTTCTGGATTGATAACATGTATAATGTAGTTTCAAATGTGTGCACCTTGCATGCACTGAAAGTTTCTTCGGATAAGATCATGCCAGATGCTTACATGTAAATATGAAATTAGTAAATGTTTAGTACTTAACTACACTATTTGGCTGTGTCAATAATGCTGTGCATTTTTTGATTCCTCTAGGTTCAAACTACTATGTTCGGATTCTGAGCACAATTGACAGAGAGCTGCTGAAGCCCAATGCCTCTGTTGCTCTGCACAAGCACAGCAATGCTCTGGTGGACGTTCTGCCTCCAGAGGCTGACAGCAGCATCATGATGCTCACTTCAGGTATTTTCAGTCACTTCCTTGGTTGCTTTGTATTATGGATTTCAATTGCACCTTATTTCTGGAAAACTTTATTGTGGTCCCTTTTAATGCGTTTCCTCTCTGTTTGACCCTAGATCAGAAGCCAGATGTAACATACCCAGACATCGGAGGAATGGACATCCAGAAACAGGAAGTGAGAGAGGCTGTGGAGCTCCCCCTGACACATTTTGAGCTCTATAAACAGGTGAGTATTTTCAAGAAAGTGCTTGTGGTGTATATCAGTCTTGGTTGTCCACTCACATTCTACTTCTGTTCTCAGATTGGTATTGACCCACCCAGAGGAGTGCTCATGTATGGCCCACCTGGCTGTGGAAAGACCATGTTGGCAAAAGCTGTGGCTCACCATACCACAGGTAGGCTCGAGTGTGGTTTATACCCAACTTTGCTTTATTACTGAGCTTTGAGGTTCATTCCTGAACACAGATGGTAATAAATGACTAGATCAGAAGCAAGTGGTTGTGTTACAACTTTTGTAATTGTTTAAATGTTCTGCAGCGGCCTTTATTCGTGTGGTGGGATCTGAGTTCGTGCAGAAGTATCTCGGAGAGGGTCCACGCATGGTGCGAGATGTCTTTCGACTGGCCAAAGAGAATGCCCCGGCCATTATCTTTATCGATGAGATTGATGCAATTGCTACCAAGCGTTTTGATGCACAGACTGGAGGTATGCGTCACTTTTAGGTTTTTTGTCTGTCTTTACACTACCAGTCAAATGTTTTTTAAAGGTAGATTTAATTAATTTTTTTTTCTAAGAAGTCTCTTCTGCTCACCAAGTCTGCATTTATTTGATCTAAAGTACAGCAAAAATGAATTTATTTATTTTGGAAAATAAATTATAGAAATTAATACTTTTATTTAGCAAGGATGGATTAAATTGATCAAAAGTGATGATAAAGACATTTATAATGTTACAAAAGATTCCTTTCAGATAAATGTTGTTCTGAACTTTCTATTCGTCAAAAAAACCTAAAAAAAAAAAAAACTAAAAAAAAAAAGCAGAGAATTTTTTTCGAGCAGCAAATCAGAATATTAGAATTTTGAAGGATAATGTGACTGGAGTAATGATGCTTAAAAATCAGGTTTCAAAATGTATAATATATATAATAAATCACGTTTTAAAATATATTCAAATAGAAAATTTATTTAAAATCATTTTTAAATTGCTGTACTTTGGATCAAATAAATGCAGGCTTGGTGAGCAAAAAGGCCTTCCTTAAAAAAAAAACACTAACAATCTTACTGGTTTGTGTGTGTGTTTATATGTGTGTTTTTCATATATTTATTATTTTTATTTTTTTAAGAAATTATTGCTTTTCATTCAGCAATGCAATAAATTGACCAAAGGTGACATTTGTAATGAAATGTTGTTCTGTTGAACTTTCCATCTGTCAAAGAATGTTAAAAGTATAATGTTTCCCCCAAAATATTAAGCAGCACAATTATTTGGCTAATGTACTGGCTGCTGAAAATTTGTTTTTGCTGTCAGAAATAAATGACAGTTTAAAGTAGAAAATGGTCATTTTAAACTACAGTATATAATATTTCACAGCATTACTGTTTTTGCTCTATTTTGATCAAATAAATGACTCAGATTAATTACAAAAACCTGTCAATTACACTGACACCCTGAAGGAGACATTTAGGAAAACCTAAACTGTTTCCTTGGTTTTGTTTGCTCATTATTTCTGTTTTCTATGTGTGTAGCTGATAGAGAAGTGCAGAGAATCCTGCTTGAGCTCCTCAATCAAATGGATGGATTTGACCAGAATGTGAACGTAAAGGTTAGAAAAAACATTTCCTATTATAACTTATTATTTACTTTGTGTTGCACTTCTCCTTCTGTTCTGCTTTAATACAGTTTCAGCCATTTTTGACATTGTTTCTTTTTTTCTGTGACAGGTTATCATGGCCACCAACAGGGCTGACACACTGGATCCAGCTCTGCTGCGCCCAGGTCGACTGGACCGTAAGATTGAGTTCCCTCTTCCTGACCGGCGACAGAAACGCTTGGTGTTCTCCACCATCACCAGCAAGATGAACCTCTCAGAGGAGGTTGACCTGGAGGACTGTATCCTCACCCTGCATAAATTTGATCATATTATGATGACATTTAATATTTATTTCATTTGAAGTCACTTACAGACGTCAGTATCGATAGCCTCGTAGGCAGCGTGTTGAAAAATAGTGCCGTTGCGCTTCAGGTGTCCCGTGTTCGAGTCCTGGCTTGTGAACCTTTCTCTCAACAGCATAATGTCTACTGTCTAGCAGTGTTCATTTCGTTGACAAATAATTTTCATCATTAACTTCATCAACAACATTTTTTTTTCATAGGCCAAAACAAACTAAAATTCTTCTTGAATGACAAAAACTTTGACAAAGATCGACAAATAAAAATGAGACGAAAAAGTTAGGGAGGGACGATTTGAAAAGAGATTCATTCAGAAAAATGTGTCGCTTAGTAGGAGGTTAGATGCGTACAAACCGGCGGGACACAAGCTTAAATACACTTGCTGCATGTCTTGTAAAATGTTCAGAAATGTCAATATGTGGGAGAAGTGCAGACATATGGATACATTTAATGTCGCAAGAGAGAACTCAATTCGGACTTGTTTTCTGAGCGCAGACACCGAAGCATTCACACAGAAAGCATGTCTCTTTCGCGTTGCATGAACAGAAATACACACACAATGATCTCAAATTGTCCGTTTTGATGAGTATTTCACGTAAACACAGCCGATTACGTCTTAAATGAACGTAAACAGTAGGGAGAACGTGTATCAGTACATTGCATTCGGTTTTAAAGGGATAGCAGCCACATTTAGTTGCTATTGTCCGAGTCACTGATAGATGTTAACTAAGCAACAAAAGAAAGACAGAAAACCACACACTGCTCTTAACTGAATCACTTACGTAGCCCTAAAGATTGAACTAAATTAATGTATAAAATAAATGTCTGTTTGAAAGAATAAAGAATATTTTTAACAACTTACTATAAAGAATGCATAATTAGCCGAAATAACCATTGGTATTTCATTGAAAAGACCATGTTCTTTATTTAATTTTAATAGTAAGGCATGTTGTGTATCACCAGAGTTAAATTGTGTGTTTATCATGATAAAACCTTAATATCAAACCTATATAATGAGTTTGGACATTTTAGAGAGATTCTTAATAAATGCATTGCACTGTAACTAAATCCGTTTTAGCCGACTAAATTAGTCGACTAAATTTATTGTAGATAATTGTCTTATATTTCATCGACTAAAACTAAAAACAATTCAGATGACTAAAATATGACTAAAACTAAATGGCATTTCAGTCAAAAGACTATGACTAAAACTAAATCTAAATTTGCTGTCAAAATTAACACTGCTGTCTAGGGATGGCTCGATACCATAATTTTGGCTTCGGTATGATACCAGAATGTAATACTTCAGTAATGATGCTAAATCGATACCATAACCTCAAAAGAGAAGTAAATTGAAAGCAATTTAGTAAGTCATGTTAACATGCCAAACATTTATCATTTTTCACTAATTATTGACCTAGATTAATAAGTGCTGTAATAGTGTTAGGTCAGCTTACCTAATGAATTTTAACAAAGGTTGTTTTACTGTAAAGTGTTCTTCTAAGAGTCATAGTATCCAAAATCATGTTATCATCTCTCTTTATAATTCGGATAATATGTTTCGGAGCCTAAAAATAAGAAATGATAGTTTTTAATTATACTGTAATGTTGAATGGCTATAATTATTAGGGGAAATTGAGGGAAAATGCATTTAATAGAGATACTAGTAGGACAAATTAAAAACATGCGTTTAGTCATTGTGGTAGTAAATACTGCCTGTTTTTGCAAAAAGAGTTTCATGGTCGGTAAATTTCATCATGTCACTGGTATCAGCTGTGGCAAAAGGTTAGTTTTAGTTAGTTTTTAAATGTTATACATGACTGTCAAGACCAAACTGTTTTACAATTGTCCTTAACCAAAATGCAGATGTTGCTAGGCCTGACAAGATCTCTGGTGCAGATATCAACTCTATTTGCCAGGAGGTGAGCTGCAAGAGACAATATGTTCATTTACAAATTGCCTTATTTATTTGTCCTTTATGTGTGATGATCAGAATTTCATCCAACATATGTTTTTCTGTTATGATTAATCCTGTTCCTTCTGTGTCCACAGGCTGGTATGCTGGCTGTGCGTGAAAACCGTTACATTGTGCTGGCTAAGGACTTTGAGAAGGCTTACAAGACCGTTATCAAGAAAGACGAGCAGGAACACGAGTTCTACAAGTAGAATACGCCTCGACTAGATATCGGCATTAACTTTTACCCTGTTTGTTTCAGCCTTTATTTGTACGTACAGTGTAATATTGAGGACATAACACTTGAACCTTGATTTAAATCTTCGGGGTTTACACTGCTTGTACTGGGACTTTGATTTCACAGGATTGTTTCAGATTGACATTATATAAAACATGGATGGAAAAAACAAATGTACATCGGATGAGCAGTTTATGTATTTTGTTTAATGACTCCTCAAAGATGACCATTAAAATGTTTTCCATAATGGCTCTAAATAAAGATGTTTTTGATAACAACCCCTAATGCTGGCTGGCAGATAGTGGTTTGTGTGTGCTTCTGCACAGAAATTAAAAGGACATTGATATTTAACAACTAAATAAACTGAATTCCACTCGGCAGGTACTTGTACTAATTTTCAAAAGATAATTGTTGACACAGGACTTGTTAATGTTAATTCATGTTGGTGTCAAAATGAGTACATCTGCTGACCTAAATGATCTCGTCCTGGAAATAAAACAATAGCAGGATTAAATCTTTTTTATTTTGGAAATTCATTCTGTTCAGTTCAATCTGTAGGAGCATATAAGCCATTAGAAATGCATATTTGTTTGGAGTACAAAATTCTGTCTGAAGTTCAAATCATAACTTTTAAGCAATAATTTTTAATACTAAAAAAAATGATGGTAAAATATGATGCAAAAATATCAAACAATTATAGAAACTGTAATATACCAAATTCCATATAAAAGTTCTGGGGTTGTAAATTGATTAAAAGGCTAATAATTAAATCTTAATGATACATTTAAAAATGCCACACAAAAATGCTTTAAAATAAATAAAAATTCAATATTTGTGCTACATGTCAAAAGTTTACATACACCTTGCAGAATCTGCAGAATGTAATTATTTTACCAAAATATAAGGGATCATACAAAATGCATGTTATTTTTTATTTAGTACTGACCTGAATAACATATTTCACATAAAAGACATTTACATATAGTCCACAAGAGAAGGATTTTTCTGAAGAACAGCAGACAGTTTAACTGTTCAGGACAGCTGTGGATCATTCAGGTAACAACAGAGTATTAAGAATCAAGTGTCATTTTTTTATGAATTCAACTATGTGAATGTTTTTATGTGAAATATCATTTTCAGGTCAACACCAAATTAAAAATAACATGCATTTTGTATGATCTTATTTTGGTAAAACAGCAATATGATTTTTTTTTTAGAAAGAAAAGTGTTACAAAGGAGTCAATTAAGAATAATTTGGGCAAATATTAAGTAATCATTGAATTAAAAAGCCACTGTAGTCTGATTATGTGTATTTTAAAGCTTAATAATTACAAGTATTTCATTTTTAAAAAATGTGATTACATAATACTCCCCTGTACTGCAAGTAAACATAAAACACCTGACGTTTCTGGAAAACCTTGTTCTGAGAAGGCAACTGTAATGCTGACTTTTATTGTCATTTTGATTCACAAGCATTTCAGTCTCTATTTGTATTACCGACTTTCACCACAAGATGGAGTTTGGTAATAAAAAGTGCATCGACCCTGTCAGTATTGTGCATTGCAGTTCACTACTAATCAGTGCGTGTCAGCACATATGGTTGCCAGGTGTGGGCTTGTTAACCCACCATTGTCTTGAACATTCAGGCGTGTTTGGAAAACACAGGTTCAACAAGTCTAGGCGATTTTAGGCACAAAGCAGCGAAAGATAGTGCCACCGCCTATGCCTCTAAGCACAGTACAAAACTCTTCTCTTTAATGTCATAAAACAGCTTAAATTGGCATTTAGTTGTATTATAGTTAATGCCATTTAAAAATAACTATCTCCTCGTTATTTGGAGCGATGCCCTTAGGTTCAGCCTTGTTGCACAACTTTATGTACAGACAGGCCTACTTCGTATCTCGCTGTTTTTTATCAGTTCATCAGTTGACAAAGGCTCCTCAGTTACCAGTCATTAAACACATGGTTGGATTATGATCCTACCTGCTCTTTATGTCCAACTAATATGAATGTGTTTTGGACTTTGACTGTGACGGTAGCCATTCTGACTGACAGGAATGATCTATAAATGATTGTATAGATAAATGATTATCTGAAGTTTAGATGGTCCACTATTTTAATTCGCTTGTGCCGTTTTGTTTGCTAATTTGTCCACGAATTAGTGAGGTGACAACATCTGTTTTGTTTTAAAACACAAAGGGTTTACAGTACAACCTCAATTTTGAGGTCATAAAGTAGTTTAGTATTAATGCCTGGCTTATGGGTGAATTTGTGGTCATGCTAATGTTTGTTAAATTATTAGTTTCTATTTTTGTGCATCTTTAAATTAAAATAAGGTTGTTTTGGGTCAAGAGGAGGATTGTCATGTTAGTACATTTTTGATGTTCTCGGTTGTGACTCTGGACCACAAAACTTAAGTAGCATATATTTGTGTTAATAGCCAAAAATACATTGTATCAAAATCAGAATCAGAAAGAGCTGAAAGGAATTTGTTTTTGTGACATTAGCTTCCAGTATTACAGAGACAAAAACAACAACAACAACAACACAGACAATAAAAATAAGATAAGAATAAAACAATACACATATGTGAATATAAATAGACAAAAATAAATGAAGAAATAAGTGGTATGTACAGTTGTGCTATAGATGAATAGAATAGAATAGAACAGAATAGAAAGAGATGTAGGGATGTATTAGGATGGAGGTAGTAACAAATACATATAAGGTGATTGCACATTTTTTATTGCACAATGGGGGGAACATTTAGCTGTTCATAAGGTGGATTGCCTGGGGGAAAAAAACTGTTCTTGTGCCTGGATGTCCTGGTATTTGGGGCTCTGTAGCGCCAGCCAGATGGCAAAAGTTCAGAGAGGGAATGGCTTGGATGTAAGGGATCCAGGGTGATTTTCGGAGCTCTTTTCCTCACCCTGAACTTCCTACTGTAAATATATATCAAAACTTAATTTTTGATTAGTAATATGGTGATTTTCTCAATATAGTTGTATCTAGGCCAAATATTGTCCTATCCTAACATACCGTACATCACTTAAAAACAAACCCTTATTGCTGGTTTTGTGGCCCAGGGTCACAAATAAACTTTTGTAATGTTTATAGACGAGAAGTAGATTTTATTTGAAGCAGATGAGTCTGACATTGTGTGCTATATCAAAATGTCTGACTCTTTTAGCACATAGAAACAGATTTAGAGAGGGTGAAAAAATGTCACAAAGCCACTAGCATCCTCTACGCAAGAAACGAGAAGTGCCCTAATGTGCGCGCACACACACACACACACACACACACACACACACACACACACACACGCGCTCACTACAGCGCAGCATAGAAGCGTGAGCGCGCATCACTTCCTGTGCATGCTGGGCGCTTTCAACTCCGACAGGACAACCGTCGGAGTCGACGAGTCGACGAAGTCGTATAAACAGACAGGAGTTACGGAATATCTGAGTGAATACTTCGCCAAACTGTTCGGGTTTCCTCAGGTAAGTTCTGAAGTCTCATTTCGAGGTCTTTTTTCCTTCATTTGGCCTTTTTAAGAGTGTAATTTCCCCACCTTTTTGAGGGTAAGTGAGTATGTGAGGAGCCCCAGTTGTGCTAGCCTGCTGTTGCTAACCGTACTGGCTCTGTGACGGTGGGCGGCTCAGCATCGTTTCCTCTCAAGTTGAGGACTAAAACAAACCCCATGTTTACGGGGAAACGGCATTTCTTTGCGTTTTACAGGCGCTAGAATGACACCTACTGCATCAGCCTCAGCAGTCATAGGTTATCATATCCAGCTGTGACTGTTAAACACAGTTATCACGACGCACCACTGACACAATCTGTGTTTATCTTGATGCATGATTATTGCAGTTTTCGCTTGTTTATCACAAATGCAGATTCATTTTACGTTTAAATGTTTTATTTTTTACTTTCGCGGCACGACGGTGAATTATTAGTATTATTGTTTTTATGATAGTTACCAACATTTCTTTTGTTGTTAGTGCAAAGTTTTTTCAATCGAAAATGTCAAGGTGTTTTCATCTTTTTGTTTTGGATTGTGAAATTGCTAGGACTCTTCTTGATCTGGATGATTACATAAATCTTACATGGTAATACTTTACATAAGCTTCCATATGTTAATGTTATTATAACATGAACTAACAACTAACACCACAAATACTTCCATCTTAGTTAATTAATAGTTAAATCTTAGTTAATTTTCTAATTTAAATGGTAATACTTTACATAAGGTTCCGTTTGTTAATGTTATTATAACATGAACTAACAACAAATACTTCTGTCTTAGTTAATTTAATAGTTAAATCTTAGTTTTTTTTTTTTTTTTTTTACATTTTCTAATACATTATTAAAATCTAAAGTTTTATCTGGTGATGGACCTGAGCTAATATGAATAAATAGTTGTGTTTTTATTAATTAATGTTAAAAATGGTAATACTTTACATAAGGTTCCGTTTGTTAATGTTATTATAACATGAACTAACAACAAAATACTTCTGTCTTAGTTAATTTAATAGTTAAATCTTAGTTTTTTTTTTTTTTTTTTACATTTTCTAATACATTATTAAAATCTAAAGTTTTATCTGGTGATGGACCTGAGCTAATATGAATAAATAGTTGTGTTTTTATTAATTAATGTTAAAAATGGTAATACTTTACATAAGGTTCCATTTGTTAATGTTATTATAACATCAACTAACAACACAAATACTTCTATCTTAGTTAATTAATAGTTAAATCTTAGTTAATTTTCAAATTTCCTAATACATTATTAAAATCAAATGTTTTATCTGTTAATGGACCTGAGCTAGCCTGAATAAATAGTTGTTTTTATTAACAAATTTTAAAACTGGTATTACTTAATGTTACATAAGTTTCCATTTGTTAATGTTATTATAGCATGAACTAACAACTAACAACAAAAAATACTTCCATCTTAGTTAATTATTAGTTAAATCTTAGTTAATTTTCAAATTTCCTAATACATTATTTAAATCTAAATTTTTATCTGTTAATGGACCTGAGCTAGCATAAATAGTTATGTTTTTATTAACTAATGTTAAAAATGGTAATACTTTACATAAGGTTCCATTTGTTAATGTTATTGTAACATGAACTAACAACTAACAACAAAATACTTCTATCTTAGTTAATTTAATAGTTAAATCTTAGTTTTTTTTGTTTTTTTTTACATTTTCTAATACATTATTAAAATCTAAAGTTTTATCTGGTAATGGACCTGAGATAATATGAATAAATAGTTGTGTTTTTATTAGCTGATGTTAAACAAGATTAATTAACACTGCAGAAAATGTATTGCTTATTGTTAGGTAACGGCATTCACTTTTGAGAGGGTTTTGTTTTGTAAGGTGTTGCACAGTTCGTTAAACAAATTAGCCTTTTTGTGAATTTTTGGGCGTGACTATTTGAACTTTTGTTGGGCGTTATTCTTTAGAAAACCACCAAATGATAGCCTGATACAATGAACCCGAAAGAACAGCGAAACTGGTGCAATTACTTGGAAAAACTATATTCATTAGTTCACATTATGAATATTAGTGTGCTTTATTTCTACAGAAATGTGACCCTGAACCATAAAACTTGTCACAATGGTAATTTTTTTTTTTTTTTTTTTTTTTTTTTTTAAATTGAGATGTATACATCATCTGAAAGCTGAATAAATAAGCTTTGTTAGAATATGACATTATTTGGCTGAGATACAACTATTTGATAATCTGAAGGCCAAAACAAAATTAAATTATTTGAGGAAAGTTGTCCAAATAAAATTCTTAACAATGCATATTACTAATCAAGAATTAAGTTTTGATATATTTACGGTAGGAAATTTACAAAATAGCTTCATGAAACATGATCTTTACTTAATAGCCTAATGATTTTGAAGACTTTGAAGGTTTTGTGGTCCAAGGGTCACAAATATGAAAGTACTACATGCTTGCTTATTTATATGCTATTGTTGCAGTTTTATATTATTGTCTATTTTAACAGAATAAGATATAAATAACAATGGTTTGTCGAATTATTGGTGTTTCTGTTATCAGGTTAGCCTGGTTTTGGGTTTCCTAAGATTACACAACGTCATGTCACCGAAACTAAAGTAAATCAGTCAAAGACAGAAAAGGATTTAAGCGTAAAAACAATAAGTGTAATACTGCTTTAAATTGTTGTTGTTTTTCCCCCAAAAAATATTGTTGCATTTTTGTTTTTCTGAGCAAAAAATATCATACATTTTCCCCTAATTTACATAAGACAAAAACGACAACAAAAATCAGTTGATGGCAGATTACTTTAACCCCAAATACTAATTGGTTGTAATTAAATTTTTTTTTTAAAATTTGACACTATCCTAGGTTTTGCCCATTTGTCAGTAAGAATTTTTTACTTATTTAAAACACAATAAAATGTAATATGCTGCCTTATTCTTTTATATATTTGACTATTTCAAGTCAGAATAAGCATGTTGTTTGAATTTTTACATAGATATTGTTACACTGAATGACAATGTAACATTATTTCAACCAAATTTTGACATTTTATTCTCCAAAAACTTATTTGAAACCTTAAAAGTAGACGCTTTACTTTCTTTTGTAAATTTCTTTTGACGTGGACGTCAACGTCTTTGACACAAATGCAGAACAACAGGTTATCAACACCTTATAAAAAGATTAGAAAAAGAGCTGGAGTGGACAAGAATGTGTGTTGTGTGTTTATTACACAACATTGTGTTCTCTCTGCCCAACATCTATGAAGGAGTTCCCTACATTGTTGTAGGACAGGATCTGTTTGTATATGTCAGGCACCTGTGTTCTGGTCCGTTTACCTTGATGGCTCTAATTTCACCGTTTGCCATGCAGATTCATTGTTTTATGCAGTGTGGAAACATTTGCGTGAATAATTGGTTGATAGTTTGTCTGTGGCAGAACTGTTTAGGTAAATATTACAGTCGACAGATCAAATTTGGCTATTTAAATGCCACTTGTAAGGAACTTTCTTTCAAGTGTTTTGAACTTCCTTTAAGGAAGCGATGATTTATACTGCAATAAGGAGGTATTGTGCTCCTTTCTAGTTGATTTAACTGCTTAAGAACCAGAAATAAGTGTAAAGTTCTGTGTGATTGTGTTCATTTCCTCATTCAGGGCAGTTCATCTATGCAAAGCGCTTCTATCTAGTTCTGTTTTACATATTGCACAGCTATTCCTGATAATAAATTGCTGTGCTTTGTTTTCCTGTAAGAGACTGTGACTCCTCTTTTTTTTTTTTTTTTTTTTTTTTTTTTTTTCCATGGGTTGACGTTTTTAGTCCCCTCGGATCTTATCGCTTGGTTACAGATCCAAGCAGCAGGTTGTACTGCTTGCTCTCTGGGCTTTGCTCTCCCTGTAGCTTTGTGTCGTATAGGGCACAAAGCAGGAATGGTAAAAAAACAAAAGGGGTCAGTGAAAATGTGTGTTTTTCTGTCCGCAGTCTCATTTTAAATCATCAAGGTCAAAGAAAATATATCTGTTGAGAGTTAATGGTTAATTTCAGCTTCATGTCAAAGGAAAACAGTCTTAGTAATATTTGGCATCTGTCAGTTGCAGTTCTTATGTAACTAGAGAATTAACCAACTAGATGCATTTAAGGACTACTTAGCCCTAAAAGAGTTTGGCATTGTGTGCTTGCTGTCACTATTGTATGGAAGCTGTGCTCTGATGCCTGTTCAATCACTGGAGTATGAGATCCAGGTTTACTGACTCATCGGAATGTTTTGTACCGAGGCTTAGCCCAACATTTTGGCTTCACAAGCACAGTGCTTGACAGTGTGAGCATTTCGCTCGCGTTTGTCAGTAAAACCGTGCAAACTGTAAAAGCTGTGCAAATAAAGTCGTAAATTAAGACACTTTTATTGTCATGCATTGGTGCCAAATGATCTATGATCTACTGTTAGACAATGAAGACTTTACTTTATGGTGTCTATGGATATTGTAATAATTTGCAGGGGCTATTGTGTTTTCCAGTCGGGCTACCAAAATTTTTCACCGGCCTGCCCGACGGGCTATCTTAAAGTAAAGGGCTCCTGCAGGTCCTTAAATACTCCTCAATTCAGTTGTATTAAATTGAAGGCCATACAAAGTTTTCAATACGTTAAATAGTATAAGAAAAGTCTTTTAATCATAATTTTAAGAGGTCTTATAGTTGGGGACGGAAAGACAAGAATCGCGATAGGGCTGGATTGAACTTCAAAAGGCAATGATGTCACTGAATAAATATGCGCGCTGTCTGTTTCAAAGTCAAAACGCGGCACAGATGTCTTTATATGAATGTATCTGAAGGGAAACGACTGTCTTTAGAAACGTTCCCTTTGCATTGTCATTTCTGAGCGCGGTGCTGCTTTGTGTACAGCCGTTTCTATGGAAACCGTAATATTTCAGCACTCCTAAAAAGCGCCAACTCGTGGCAGAGAATGAATTTGCATTTCCAATCATTTTTGGTCAGATTATTGCAAATATCGACCCATGTTTTTATGCAGCAAACACACAGAGTTGTAAATGTGAAAGAAGTTAAAGTGCCTTCTAAAAATCGAAACATTTAAGGCTGTAATATGGTATAAAGGCTAAAATGTTGTTGTATAACATTTGTTTTTTTGTGAAAACCTGTATCTGAACTGTAAATCATAATTTCATGGCTCAATATGCTACCATACATTGTCCAACCCCACTCATACTGTGTTCATTTTACTTGTGCAGCTCTTAGAATGGGTCATAAATTGCCTTAAATTGATATTTAAAAATTCTGCAGATACCCTGTAAATGGTGAAATAAAATTCCTTCTCCTTCTAAAATATTTTTAATTGACATTTAGACTCCCATCTGATTTTCTATATTTAACATTTTTTTTTTTTTTTTTTTTTTTCTTTTAGGCTAGTTAAATTATTTTCGGGCTACCAAAATCTAAAGAGTACCTGCCCAAAGGGCTACCAGAGATTTAGAAATTTTGCAAGCCCTGATTTGTAGGTGGTTGAATAAGTGCATGTTTTTCGAACTTATGTTCGAATGTTTTTTTTGTTTACATTTATTTATTTAGCTGATGTGACTTACAAATGAGAAATGCAACAAGCAATTCATCACAAAGAGGCAAATTAACACAAGAAGTGCTCGTAACAAAAATTCAGCCATCGTTACAGAAGTTCACTTCCAGATTGAAAATTTCCTAATAATTAACTTGCCCCCCGTCACCCAAAATGTTCATGTCTGTCTTTCTTCAGTCGCAATTACACTTTCCTAGAATTTTCTCCATATAGTGGACTTCAATGGTGTTAAAAGATCCAAATTGCAGCTTCAAAGGGCTCTACATGATCCTAGTCAAGGAACAAGGGTCTTATCTAGCGAAATGATCAAATTTTTATACTTTTTAAACACACATGCCCATTTTGCACTAGAAAAGTCACAGACGGTTTGTTCTTTATCTTATTTTCTCATCCATCTTCAGAATTGTCCAACATTGTTTTTACCTTATGTAAAAGGTGTTTGACTTAGGGCTGTGCAATTAATCGAAGGCGATTGTCATGCGCATTTTGTCAGTGAAGCCGGTTGTGTAATCAGCAGTAAATCTCCAGCACCTGTGTTCAGGTGGAACGGCATGTAGTACACAGAGCCGTACTTCATAGAAAAGATACGCTTAATCGTGTTCATTATCGCAAACGATTTAATCGATTATGAAATCGAAAGAAATCGTTTGCGATAATGACAGCTGTTTGCGTAGCTTCTCAGTGAACTACGGCTCTGTGTAGACATGCTTCTACACCTGAAAGCATGTGAAACTCGCATTTAATAACGTATTTACTCCAAACTCACTTCATATTATATATTTATATCAGTCGAGTGTTTAAAATAAATCTTTCTGTGAGATAGTACAGCTTTTTACACAGAATAACGCACGAATAGTATTCTATGCAGAGATAAAGGCATTGCATTATTATATACTGTATTATAAGGAAAATTATAATAAGTAGTAGTCAGATAAACCATATATTGTTGTAGTCGTTGGTTTATTAGTCACGTTGAATTAATGAAAGCAGTCAAATCTTGTTTATTCAGCTGCAGCGATAGCAAAGACGCATTTACCAAGTTTCTTCTTCTGGCGTATTTTGAGTTTTCAGCGTGAGAATGACAGCGCCCTCTGGCCTTCGGATGAAGATTTACTGATCACGGATCCGCGCTTTACTAAAAGATACGCATGACAATCGCAGCTTTCGATTAATCTCGATTTCGATTTAACTTCAATTAATCGAACAGCCCTAGTTTGACTTTCTTTGCACGTTCGCTTTGTAAACACTGGGTCGGTACATCTGCCTACAAGACACTTGCGTGATTATGTATTATGTGAGTTCAAGCTAGTGCAAGACGAGCATTTGTGGTTAAAAAGCATAGAATTTGTATTTTTCTCAGAAAATGGCCGATCGTTTTGCTAGATAAGACACTTATTCCTCGGCTGGGATTGAAGCTGCAAATGGGTTGGACCTTCAACCCATTGACCCCCATTGAAGTCTACTATATGGAAAAAAAATCCTGGAATGTTCTCCTCAAAAACTTAATTTCTTTTCGGCTGAAGAAAGAAAGACATGAACGTTCTGGATGACATGGGGTTGAGTAAATTATCAGGAAATTTTCATTCTAGAAATGAACTTCTCCTTTAAAAAGACTATAAGCTACAACAGGGAGGGGTTAAAGAAAAGTGAAAGCATAGATGTATTTATATATGTTTTGTTTTCCATAGATGCAATTAAGTGCTCATGTCTTTGGAATGTTCAGAATTCCAGATAGGGGTGGCGAAGAACATTCCAGCAGCAGGAAAGAGTGAATGAAAATGTTCTGGAAAGTGCTTTTGTGCCTCTCTTTGATGGTGCCACGAGGCATCGCTCGCCTACCGACCGCAGGTTTCTGAAAAATGTTGAAGACTTGTAGGAATGAGTAAAAGTAGGAAGGTGCGGAGTCTATGGCTGACCTGTAAGCAAGCACCAGTAGTTCTTTTCACACAGTAATACGAGTAAACTCCTGTAAAAATAACGACTTTACCGGTAAATACAAAATGCATTATCCACTCGGTCAATGACTTTTCGTCTTTTAACCGGTAAGGCAACATTCACACATCAGCTTCAAAATACCAGGAAATTCTGAGACGTTAACCAGCAATGAACTCTAAACGGCTGTGCTTTTTGGTGTTGTTTATAAATATGGAGGGGAATAAGGGTAGAAGTTGATGTTTCATTTTTGTGTCAAATGTTTACATGCAGTTGCTTTTGGCTCTGAGACATTGTATTCATGTGTAGTTCGACTTTAAACCGAACTACACAGCGTGGAGTAAAAGCATAATCTGCATTAAAATGTGATGATTGGCCCAGAGTAGATGTCTTATGTCAGTGCGTTCTGAATAAGTACACGTTTTATCTCAGCAGTATAAAGCGTAGATATTTCAAAATAAGAGTTCTGGTGTATTTCGAACTTGTTTTATGAGATGATTTTTTTTTTTTTTTTTTTTTTTTACATTTATTTATTTAGCAGATGCGACTTACAAATGAGAAATACAACAAGCAATTAATCACAAAGAGGCAAATTAACACAAGAAGTGCTCATAATAAAAATTCAGGCATCGTTACAGGAGAAGTTCACTTGCAGATTGAAAATTTCCTGATAATTTACTTGCCTCCATGTCACCCAAAATGTTCATGTCTGTCTTTCTTCAGTCGCAGTTACACTTTCCAGGAATTTTCTCCATGTAGTGGACTTCAGTGGTGGCCAATGGTTTAAAGGTCCAAATTGCAGTTTCAGTGCAGCTTTAAAAGGCTCTACATGATCCTAGCCTAGGAATAAGGGTCTTATCTAACGAAATGATCATTTTCTTTAAAACAAACAAACAAATTTTGATACTTTTTAAACACAAATGCCCATCTTGCACTAGATCTGTGATCTTCAGGCTTTGCATAATAACATTGGAAAAGTCACAAACGGTTTGTTCTTCATCTCATTTTCTCATCCATCTTCAGAATTGTCCAACATTGTTTTTACCCTTTTTTGTAAAAGGCGTTTGACTTTCTTTGCAAGTTTGCTTTGTAAACACTGGGTCGGTACGTCCGCCTACGTCACGTTTGCGTGATTATGTAATATGTGAGTTCGAGCTAGTGCAAGATGAGCATTTGTGATTAAAAAGCATAGAAATTTGTATTTTTCTCAGAAAGTGGCTAATCGTTTTGCTAGAAAAGACACTTATTCCTCGGCTGGGATTGTGTAGAGCCACTTGAAGCTGCATTGAAGCTACAATTTGGACCGTCAACCCATTGACCCCCATTGAAGTCTACTATATGGAGAAAAATCCTGGAATGTTCTCCTCAAAAACTTAATTTCTTTTCGGCTGAAGAAAGAAAGACATGAACATTCTGGATGACATGCGAATGAGTGAATTATCAGGAAATTTTCATTCTGGAAGCAAACTTCTACTTTAAGAAGACTACACGCTAGAACAGGGAGGGGTTAAAGAAAAGTGAAAGCATAGATGTATTTATATATGTTTTGTTTTCCATAGATGCAGTTAAAGGGATGGTTCATTTTGAAATTAAATTTTGATATGTTCTAGCTTACCCCAAGGGCATCCAAGATGTAGGTGTCTTTGTTTCCGCAGTAGTTTAAATTTTTAGATTTTTAGGTCCAACCGTTCTTGTCTGTCAGTCATATAATGCTTGCCTATGGTCACCTCACAAAAGAAAACGCACAGATTCAAATTAAACAGTCCAAATTAAACAATTCCCCATCGTAAGTACACATTGATGACCTAAGACACGAAACGAGCGGTTTTTGTGAGAAAACGAACAGTATTTATGTAGTTTTTTTACCTTTTGTAAATAACCACGTCCAAGTTGCTCCGGAAGTGATCTCTCGCGCGTAAACGTCACTCATTGTTTACACAGAACAGAGATTGTAGGTAAGACGGCTAACAGAAATGGTACTCGTTTGCGCTTATCCGGGATGTTTAAACAAGAAATGGTTAAAAAAGGGATGTTTAGGGATGTTTAAAAAAGAGAAGAATTACTTGTGCTCGCGCAATGGATCACGTCCGGCGCTTTCCGGGAGTAGTGCCGGCACATCAATAAGCCAGAACGCGCTCACACACCAGATAGCGCTCCCCCTTCAACTACAGAGGTAAAAACGATATAAATACTGTTCGTTTTCTCACACAAACCACTCGTTTTGTGTCTTAGGTCATTAATGTGTACTTACGGTGGGGGATTGTTTAATTTAGACTGTTTAATTTGAATCTGTGCGTTTTCTTTTGTGAGGTGACCACAGGCATGCATTATATGACTGACAGACAAGAACGGTTCGACCTAAAAATCTAAAAATTGAAACTACTGCGGAAACAAAGACACCTACATCTTGGATGCCCTTGGGGTAAGCTAAAACATATCAAAAATTAATTTTAAAGTGAACTATCCCTTTAAGTGCTCATGTCTTTGGAATGTTCAGAATTCCAGATAGGGGTGGGAAGAACATTCCAGCAGCAGGAAACAGTGAATGTAAATGTTCTGGAAAGTGCTTTTGTGCCTCTCTGTGATGGTGCCACGAGGCATCACTCGCCTACCGACCGCAGGTTTCTCAAAATGATGAAGACTTGTAGAAATGAGTAGAAGTAGGAAGGTGTACATGGCTGACCTGTAAGCAAGCACCAATAGATCTTTTCACACAGTAATACGAGTAAACTCCTGTAAAAATAACAACTTTACCGGTAAATACAAAAATGCATAATCCACTTGGTCAATGACTTTCCGTCTTTTAACCGGTAAAGCAACATTCACACGTCAGCTTCAAAATACCAGGAAATTCTGTGACATTAACCAGCAATGAACTCTAAACGGCTGTGCTTTTCGGTGTTGTGTTTATAAATATGCAGGGGTATAAGGGTAGAAGTTGATGTTGAAGTTGTTTCATTTTTGTGTCAAATGTTCACATGCTCTGAGACAATGTATTCGTGTGTAGTTCGACTTTAAACCGAACTTCACAGCGTGGAGTAAAAGCATAATCTGCAATAAAATGTGACGATTTGCCGAGAGTAGGGCTGTGCCGATATTCGGATGCGAATTATCATGCGTATCTCGTCAGTAAGTTAGTCGTAAATCTCATTACGACTACACAGAGCTGTAGTTCGCTGACAAGCTACGCAGTTTCACGTGCATTATCGATATGTATCGCCTGCGATAATGAAGGCGATATTTGCGTAGCTTGTCAGTGAACTGCGGCTCTGTGTAGTAAACGCGGCTGCATGAATGAACACATGAATGAGATTTACGACTAATCACAGAACCGGCATTACTGACGAGATGCGCATGGTATCGCGTCCGAATATCGGCACAGCCCTAGCCCAGAGTAGACGTCTTATGTCAGTGTGTTCTGAACTACTTAAATTCTTATACCGGCAATCTCGTTCTGTGTTCACACAGAGCACATTACTGGTAATTTACTGGTTATGTTACAGCTTCTCTTATTGGTAAGTTGCCAGAACGAATTTACTGATATTTTTGAAAAGGTCCTGTTCACACATGATCTTTTAACAGTAATTTACCATTAAAGACTGTATGTGCGAAACAGGCTAATGCCTTGAACTTGATGCGAGCTGCAATTTTCTGTCTGGCTTGCCCTGTCACAGGAAGGAAATTCTAATAACATAAAATCAAAATATAGGTTTTAGTGGTGTCAGCACAATCTCCTTATGCAGTCAAACCAAAATTATCACAATTTATTGTGATTTATTTTTCCCTATAGTTTAGAAAATGGTAATAAAATATGACAACTGTGTCGGAACAAATTCATCTTTAATGTAAGATAACTTTGGAAAGGTATGTAACAAAACATGGTCAGGTCAAAGTGTCAAATTCAATTTTTGGCCCCAATTTTTATCGGTTTTACAGGTAGTTGAGTGTATGAAGAATGTTTGGGTGTAATATGTCACAGTTTACTTCATTTTGCTATCCTCACTTACAAAAAAGAACTATAGTGTCCTGTACCCACCAGTTAAAAAATATCGAAAGTTATATCTGGTGTCTGAATAATCTGTATTTGTATAAAAAGTTTGAAGCAAAAATATTTTAAAACCTAGTGTACTTTTTATATCCTAATAAATGAAATAATTTTGTGAATGTTTCCTTGTATCCCTTTACTAAAGAGACCCATTATTTGATACATTTTCATTGCGTTCCCAAAGTTTTATTAATGTGTTCCTATTTAGCCCTGAAGCAGTATATGGATATTGGGAAGTAACATGCCATGTCGACATTTTGCGTAACATCCTGTCTATGAAGATGAAGCCTTTTTGGATAAAAAGCAAATGATCATAGTAGTTAGTGGTGAATGAACTTTTTTTACTTTCATGCGTTATGATGAATTCCAGCCGACTCCCCTTATTGTTTCCATGTGAGATTTTTAGAAATGGCTTTAGTAGGATGAGTAATATAGCTGAGGGAAAATATTTCCTGGTACTGTAGCTGCGGGCATAAACTAAATCTTCTAGTATCACAAAGGATCATATGCGTCGCCATTGTCTATTATATGCCCATTCGGATCAGTTTATTATTTTTTCAATTATTATTATTTTTTCTTTTTTCTTTGATGCCTTTGAACCCATAGCTCATGCAGACAACTTGTTATTTGTGTGCTATTACAGAAGATCCTATTAAGTCTGTCTGGTGCGGCTTGCTTAGCATTTACTTTCCCTTCAGGTTATGTGCAGAGATGTTATATAAATGCTCCGGATTTGACCCAGTGAAAGTTCTGACAACCAAATGCCATAGTCCCTAAAGTGTGACCTCTTTCCCTGTAGTTGCTCTGACGCACTTTGAGCTCAGGCATGTTTTACGTGTGCAGTTGCGAAACTGTTCGTGCCCAGCTGGGCCATTGTAAATCTTATTTATTGTTATTACGTTATTAGAATTTGGTCAGTAAGTCTTTCTGATTCCATGCACATTTGGTTTTCAGGTATTTCCATCTGTGGTGTTTACATGAAAATATTATGGGATTTGGATTAGATATTCTAGATGAAAGCACCGAGATGCAAATTTCAAATTCGCACAAATCCAGAAAGAATGGTATTTGCACCCTCTAATTTAATGGTTTTAAAGAAGTTTCTTTTGCTTATCAAGGCTGTTTTCACTTGATCAAAAATACAGAAAAAAATGTAATATTGTGAAATATTATTATGATGTAAATCAATGTTTTTCTATATTAATATACATTAAAATTTAATTTATATCTGTAATTAAATTTGAATTTCCAGAATCATTACTGCAGTCTTTAGTGTCACATGATCCTTCAAAAATCATTCTAATATGCTGATTTATTATCAGTGCTGGAAACATTTTTTTGAAACCTGTGATACTTTTTTCGGGATTTTTTTTATTATCAATAAACGGTTAAAAAAGAACAGCATTTATTTAAAATAGAAAGGGTTTTCTAACAATATACACTATTATTACTCAAAAGTTTGGGGTCAGTACATTTTTATCCTTTGTCTTTTTGAAAGAAATTAATACTTTTATTCACCAAAAATGTGTTAAATTAATAAAAAGTGATAGCATAGATTTTCATTGTTAGAAAAGGTTTATATTTTGAATAAATGCTGTTCTTTTTAACTTATTCATCAAAGAATCCTGTAAAAAGAATCACAGATTGCAAAAAAACAACAACGTTTCCAACATTGATAATTCTAATAATAAATCAGCATATTAGAATGATTTCTGAAGGATCATGTGACACTTAAGACTGGAGTAACAGCTGATGAAAATTCAGCTTTGCATTACAGGAATAAATTATATTGTAATTATATTAAAATAAAAAAACATTATTTTATATTGTAATAACATTTTGCAATATTACTGTTTTTTTCTGTGTTTTGTGATCAAATAAATGCAGCCTTGATGAGCATAAGAGACTTCTTTACACAGTCTGCCTTTTGTAGACGTGTTTGAAAAGTTCTGCCATTTAGGCATTATGAAGCCACATACTGGCATTGTAGAAAGCTTCTGGACAGTGCGGTTTTGTACACTCTGTGGCTTACTGTACAGATGGTGTGTATTTGAGTGATCTTGTAGGCTTTGGAGGGACATGCTTTGCTGTACATGGACAGATGTTGGTGAATTGGCTGATAGATTGACTGTTGACCTTGTGTGACAGTGAAGCAGGAGAACGAGGGATTGTTTTCTCTTAAGATTTGATTGACGGCAGGATCCAGGGAATCCAACCCTCTTCTTAAACTCTCATTCTTCTACCGTTCTCATAATCTAACACATGCAATCCAGATGCTCTGCAGCTCCAGCCAACGTTTCATTTGTCTCGCTGACTTGGCTAAGAATTCTAACGGTTTAAAGCCTCTTGACTTATTCACTCTTCCTTTCTCTTTGAAACTTGCTGTCTTTTAATACCTGTGGATCAGCATGTTGCTTAGTAATTGTCTAGGAATGTTCCTAAATAGATCAAAAAAAGGAAAAATTTTTTCAGCACATTTTATATGTACAAAATTTCAGTATATTATTAATATTTTAATCTAAAGATATACTGCTGTTAAAAAGATCAAATTTTTTTAAAGAGTTATCTTATGCTCATCAAGGCTGCATTTACTTAAACAAAAATACAGTAAAACAATAATATTGTTAAATAATATTGTATTTTAAAATGGTTTAAAAATGTTTTAATACATTTTAGAATATAATTTATTCCTGTCATGCAAAGCTGAATGGTCATTAGCCATTACTTCAGATAAATAATAATAATAATAATAATAATAATAATAATTGTTGTTATTATTATTATTATTGTTGTTATTATTATTATTATTATTATTATAAATAATAATAATCATATATTATAGATGTATAACAATAATAATAATAATAATAATAATAATAATTTGTTGTTATTATTGTAATTATATTATTTATTATTATTATTATTATTTGTATTATATTACTGTTATTGTAATTTATTATTATTATTATTATTATTATTATTATTATTATTATTATTATTATTAATTATTGTTATTGTAATTTTATATTATCATTATTATTAATATTAATTATTGTTATTGTAATTATTTTATATTATTATTATTATTATTATTATTATTATTATTTATTTATTATTATTTTTAAGGATTCTTTAAATAAAAAGAACAGCATTTATTCAAAGTAGCAATATTTTCTAACAATATAAGTCTTTGTCACTTTTTATAATTTGAACACATTCTTGGTGAATAAAAGTATTAATTTATTAAAAAAAAAGAGAGAGAATACAGTTTTACTGACCATATTGGTAGTTTATATTGCTACAAAAATTTCTATTTTAAATAAATTCTGTTCCTTTTAACTTTTAATTTATTAAATAATCCTGAAAAAAAGGTTTCACAAGTTCCAACACAATATTAAGCAGCACAACTGTTTTCAACATTGATAATAAATCAGCATATTCAAATGATTTCTGACGGATCATGTGACACTGAACACTGGAGTAAAAAAAACAAAATTGCATAACAGGAATAACTTGCATTTAAAAAATATATTCACATAGGAAATAGAAAATTTTATAGATATATGTATATATATGTAGATATAATTTTAACATTAAATCTAGAAAAACTGCTTTTACACGAACATATTTTGCATTATATTTACTCAATATGCATTCATATTCAAGTATATAAAACCAAAAAAAAAGAAAAAAATTGAACTTTCCATTATCAGAGCTGTTTGATTTTATAATAGACATTAAACAGAATGATTTAACACTTCGGCTAATTACCCAATCAAGCACAGCTATCTGCTGATGGTACTAGAGTTGTAAAATGGCCAAAAATTGGCAAATTTCCTGACTGTTAAACAAGAATCTTGTTTAACAAACTAAACAGATATTTGTGTCAAGTGGACTTCACCAGCCTCTCTGCCGTCCTTTAGTTAAGGACGGTCTAACACAGTTTTCCACTCTCCATGGAGACGCATTAGATGCAATCTCATTATTCAGTTCGGCCAGACTGTCGGTGCTTCGTGTGAGCGTCATGCAGTTCTTCACTTCTCTCTCTGCCGCACTGCTGAGCAAAGCCACACGAGTCGCCACAGGCCACGCAGCAGGAAAGATCTCTCTGTATATTTATGTTAATGCACTTTATACTTACCCATTCATATCCCATTCTTCTGTGTTTGTCAGTGCTTTGCAAAAAAAATAATGTAAGAAGCCTCAGGCACAATACATTGAAGCCTTATGCGTATAGATGCACGCTTGCTGCCGTGTGAGGGAGGAGAGTGAAAGGAAGAAGATAAAAGATTGTGTGTCTTGGCTTGTGAAGATGCAGTTAGTCATGCCAGTGCTGTCCCTTTGAATCCAGAATGCAAGGGGGACGGGGGGGACATGTGCTCTGGCAAGGCAAGAAAAGGACGCAATATTCTCTCATTCCATCTCTTAATATTGGTTGCATCGTCCGTCTTTCTTATCTCCATGTGGCTTAGTAAGACTGCTTACTTTGTTCCAGTCCAGTGGTCCCAGACCTGCTACGCTTGACTTTGCATTAGTGTCCCTTGCCAAAAGGCTTTTTGGCTTTCTTGAGTGCCTCTACGTAGATTATTCAATTCATTTTTTAGATGATTAGATATAGAGATCATCACATTTGTGACCCTGGACCACAAAATCAGTCATAAGTCGCTGGGGTACGTTTGTTGCAATAGCCAAAAATGCATTGTATGGGTCAAAATTTATATTTATTCAATATTTATTTTTTTTTTTAATGCCAAAAATCATTAGGATATTAAGTAAAGATCATGTTCCATGAAGATATGTGGAACATTTCCTACCGTAAATGTATCAATTTAATTTGATTAATAATATGCTTTGCTAGAACTTAATTTGGACAACTTTTAAAGGCAGTTTTCTCAATATTTATATTTTTTTGCACCCTTAGATTTCCAAACAGTTAAATCTCTGCCAAATATTGTTGTATCATAACAAATACATCATACATCATGGAAAGCTTATTTATTCAGCTTTCAGTTGATATATAAATCTTGATATATAAACAATTCTAAAAATGGACTTTTATGGTTTTGTGGTCCAGGGTCACATTTGAGTTGGGTTCATTATGATAGAGTCACCTTTAAAGCAACATCCTGGTCATTTGTCAGCTTATAAATTCTTTGGACACTTGTTTTGCACAATATCCAATGTCAAGAAATCATATTTTACTTGAGTTGTTTGCAGACCGATATGGGCCATTCTACAGAATTGGTGCTAACTGCTGTCCCATGACCAAAAAAACACATTTAAAAAGCATTTAAGTATTCAAATCTTAGATGTTTACTAAGTTCCTTCTATTATCTATTGAAACCCACAATAATATTTAACATTTTAGTAAGCTTAAAAAATAGTAACCATAATTTATTGGCTGCTTTCAATTGGGAGGGTGGCTGTCCCGAACCCTAACCCCTAAATTCAACATTTGTGTATTTTTTTTTTTTTTTTTCCATTGTTGCTTTTAAAAAGTATATTTTTGATTCTTTTGAAAAGTGAAGTCCAAAATTTTTTACAATTTTCTTTGTACATTATGAAACTTATGTACAAAAAAAAAGTGTTCCACATTTGTCATGTCACTACCAAAACAGTGTATGTTTTAGTCCATTAGCTGAGACTGAATTTAACTATTCCTCAAAATGTATGATCAGGAAATGTTTCTGTGTGCCCCTCATTAGGCCTGCAACAAATTATTGATAATTGATTAATCTAACAATTATTAGAATGATTAATTGACTAATCGTTGATTATTCCACTGATTAAGCAGTAAATAGTCTTTGACTGATTATTCAGCTTTTACAATTATATTATGATAATATAATTTATAAATGTATAAATTATTTATAAATTATTATAATATTTAAAAATTATTATAAATTATAACATTTATAATTTATAAAAATATTATGTTATACATATTTCAACATAAATAAAGGTCACTTCAGTTTTAGAAAATCATATTATGTAAATGCAATTAATAGTTCAATTCTTAACATTAGTTAATAGGAACTAAAAATGAACAAAACTTTTACAGCATTTATTAATCTTAGTTGACGTTAATTTCAACATTTACTAATGCATTTATAAAAATCACAAGTTGTGTTTTCAACATTAACAATTAATTAATACATTAATGTAATAAATGTTTTGTTCATTCATGTTAACAAATGATAACCTACTGTAAAGTGTTACCAGTTCATTATACAAATAGATGTATTTGGCACTCAAATTTAGACGACAGACAGAGAAACTGTCTTATACGCATCACTCTGCCTAACATCTCCTTTTGCAAGTAATATGGATAAAAAAACAATAAAATAAAAAGGTAAGTGATAAGAGGCTCTATTTTTGAATAAACTCTTTTATTGACAATATAATACTTAAAATACCTTTTAGGGTTATGATAACCAAAACAGTCCTGAGCTAGATAAAGTTTTGATCGCTGTAAACCAAACATTTTTAATTGCTGCTTTTTCACTGCTGTCAGTTTTTGTTGTTTATCTTGTTACTGAGAGGAAAGCGCTGTATATATATTTACATATTCATCCAAACGCCGCTCAGATTCTGCTGCGTTTGCTCTGAAGCGATGTTGACTTATTCTCTTGAATTGCATCCAGGAGGGCTGAATTACAGGCTTGCGCTACAGCGCCACACTGGTCAAACTGCATTATTGCAGGCTCTTACATTGGGTCATATGAGATCCAACGACTACTCGACAACAAAAATATTTGACGACAATCTTTTATTGTCGACGTTGCCGATAATTGTTTCAGCCCTATCTCTCATAGCCGCATCATTTTGAGGTAAAATGTATTGAAAATTCAGGAAAATCTTTGTGTAACTTTAAGGAACCACTAGCGGACAACTTTTTTCACCCCCTGCAATTAAGCACGCTTTTGTTTTGGGGAGTTATTCCATAACATTTACTTTTTATGTGTACCACTGTTCAGAACTGTTCTTACAAACCATGTACTGATTTACAATTTTGAGCTAGGTTCAAAAGTATCTAAAATTGTTATCCCATAAAATTGTCACTACAAAAACATGTCATCATTGTTTCGGTACGCTTGTAAAAATAAAGGTTACAAAGGGTGTTTTACAATTTCAAAATCTGTAGAATGGCCCATATACATCGCTGTTGTGCTTTGGGCGTCCCGAGTTCGAATCCTGGCTCGGAGACCTTTCCCGATCCCATCCCTCCCACTTTGCTCCTGTCTAGCTACTATCAATCATAAAAAAGGCAAAAAAGCCAGAATTAAATGTTTAAAAACACCCACATCCTTCTATTGGGCTGATATTGTAAACTGCGAACACCAGTGTAGATTTATTCGCAACAAATGACTTCTATGTTTGGTCGACCAAACATGGACAGAAAATCAATATATTGGCCAATATTTATTTATAAATTTTTTAATTATGACAACAGCAGATACATTTTTCTGTTTGGCTTTTTATTTTTTCACACAGAGCTCCTATTGTTCTTCCTCGTTAGTTTGCTGTCTCTGCATGGAATTCTAATAAAAAAATTATAGATGGAGCCGAACAAAAAACAGCAGTAAAAAGAGTTACTGCTTTGAGTCAGTATGATGAATCCTTCACTGAATGATTCCGTGGTTAATGAATCTGACGTCCTGAACTGAAGGTTATCATTACTTATAGTTGCATGAATCTCAGAATGGAGCATGTTTTGTGTACTTTTAGGTCATGAAACCGTATCAGTGCCTGTCTTGACCGTCCTTTTGTCAATGTGTGTAGTTAGAGACACAATGGTTAGTTTCGGGTTCTCCTGACCCAGATCAGACGTGTTTCTCAGAGACGCGCCGAGACGTGACGTCTCTTTTAAAAAGAGCAAAATTGGAAGCGCTTGGAGAGTTTGTGCTGACAGTCCAAAAAATATTTGCTCACCCTGATCTGTTTTGAGAATGGATTGTCTGTGGTTAATGGACATTTTCCCAAATATGTAGTCCAAAATAGAGTAAATTACTTTTAAAATCCACCCTAATGGGTTGAGACAGAATGTGCGTGTTAGTCAGCACAAAGCCAAACCTCATGCTCTCTGACCTCATTTACTGCGGTGGAAAGATGTCATTTACAGCATCTCCGCCAGCCTTTTCATTACCGCCTTTCTCTTTGGCCTCCTCTCTGATCTCTAAGAAGGATCGACTGAAGGTGAGATTAGTAAGAGATGACGCTTCTCCTCACACCGTCGCCTCATCTTCCCTTCGTGCCAATCCACCAATCCCTGCGCTATTCCCCAGATTAGGATTATTGGCCGGTGTGTGGTGGTTTTAATGAGCTGTAATTGATTTGTAAGCACAGATCCACCAGACGGTGTCAGGCTGATTAAATGAAGCTTGCTTGAAGCCCCAGGTCTCTTTTTCCAGTGAGCGATCCTGGTGGTGGTGGGACAGAATTCCCAGCAGGGGCGATGTGGCTTTCAGGACCGATTTTACGGAGTTCCTGCCTTCCCACTGAGGGTGTTTGCCTCCTTCCCCTTGGACAAGGCCTGTGTCTGGGAAGTCAGCCATGTTGGAACCAAGTGCAGGCTTTATTCATTCAAACACATTTTAGAGGAATGGAGGGGGAGGGACACAAGCTGGTAGTGCTTGCTCTCCAACGGTTGTACATAGGGTCCAAAATTAACTTTTTGCCACATCTGCCTTTGACAAATGAGGTCATAAGCGTTTCTTAAATGTCAAACAATTAATTGCGATTAATCGCATTCCAAAATAAAAGTTTTTGTTTACTTAAGTACTGTGTATATTTATGTACACAAACACGCATGTATGTATACGTTTAAGAAAAATGTTGTTTATACATTAAATACATTTTTATATCATTTAAATTATGAATATAAACATATACATGTAAATATTTTTAAAATGTACACTGTATGTGTTTGTATTTATGAATGCACACATATTATGTAAAAACGTATTTTATCGTGCTTAATAGTTTGACATCGCTAATTATTACTGTTCAAAAGTTTAGGGACAGTAAGATTTGTTTTTTTAAAAGAAGTGTTTTATGTTCTTCAAGGCTGCAAAATAGTAATATTATGAAATATTAATGCAGTTTTTAAAATAGTTTAAATATTTTACTTTTTTTCTGTAATAGATAAAGCTTAATTCAAAATTTTAAAGCTTAAATATTATCAGTGTTGAAAAGAGTTGTGCTGCTTGATATTTTTGTGGAAACTGTTACATTTTATTTATTGTTATTGAACTTTTCTTGAACAAGCAGACTTTTTTTGGTAGCATAATAATTTAATTTTTTGCCTTTAAAAAAAAATAATGAATTAATTTAAGAAGCAAAAACAGTAACATTTTGAAATATTTATTTAAAATGATTTTAATTTTTTCCTGTGATTTTAAAGGTAAATTTGTATTATATTAATTTTATATTATAATTTACTGCCTTTTTAAAAATAAATGTAAGAAGTATATTATGCTCACTAAACCTACATTGATTTGATCCAAAGTACAGCAAAAACAGTAAAATTTTGAAATATTTTTATTATTTAAAATATCAGTTTTCTATTTGAATATATTTTTAAATTAAATTTTTTTTTTCTGTGATTTCAAAGCTGAATTTTTATTATATTAATTTTGTTATAATTTAATTTACTGCCTTTTTAAAAATACATTTAAGACTCTTATGCTCACTAAGCCTACATTTATTTGATCCAAAGTACAGCAAAAACAGTAACATTTGGAAATATTTTTATTATTTAAAAAAGCAGTTTCTATTTGAATATATTTTGAAATGTAATTTATTCCTCTGATTTCAAAGCTGAATTTTTATATATTAATTTTACATTGTAATTTAATTTACTTTTTTAAAATAAATTTAAGACGTCTCTTCTGCTCACTAAGCCTGCATTTATTTGATCCAAAGTACAGCAAAAAACAGTAACATTTTTAAAATATATTTACTATAAATCAGTGTTTTCTATTTTAATATATTCTAAAATGTGAAATAATTTTTAGCATCATTACTCCAGTCACATCATCCTTCAGAAATCATTCTAATATTCTGATTTGCTGCTCAAAAGTTGTTGTTGTTGTTGTTGTTGTTTCAGGTTTCTTTGATGAATAGAAAGTTTAGAATAACAGCTTTTATAAGAAATGGAAATCTTTTGTATCATTATAAATGTCTTTATCATCACTTTTGATCAATTTAAAGCATCTTTGCTAAATGAAAATATACATTTTTATAATTTCCTCCCAAAGAATCCTGAAAAAATGTACTCAACTGTACTAAATATTGATAATAATAATAATAATAATAATAATAATAATAATAATAATAATAATGTTTCTTGAACAGCAAATCAGCATATTAGAATGATTTCTGTAGAATCGTATGACTGGAGTAATGATGCTAAAAATGTAGTTTTGATCACAGGGATAAATATATTTTAAAATGTATTTAAAAAAGACAGTTATTTTTAAATAGTAAAAATATTTCAAATTTTTTTTTTTTGTAAACTAAGTGCATTAGTATGGAGTACGGAAGCAAATAAACAAACTTAACATATTGTAAAGCCTCTGTTCTGAGTCACTCCTCACGTCTCCCTCTTTGTTTTTCAGACACTGACTCCTGTCATTGGACCAGCTGGCGTTGGACGGAGTGTCAAACCCTCCTCCTGCACGACAGCAGAATGAGACAATAGCTGGGGGTGTTGGATATCATCCCTCCCCCTCCTCTTTGTTTTCCTTGTCTACATATCCACATTTACATATCTTATACCAACATACTACGAAAAACAATACCTTGGACCTCTGTGGCCCCCGCGTTTAATTTGTAGGGACCATGAGACTTTTACAGGACCGTTGCTGCTGAGAAGCCTCTGGGAACAAAACGCGTTTCCTTTCAGCCAGTGAACACATCCTTCCACTTCCTACAGCTTTGTTGGAGCTGGATGGAAGCTCGGTAGATCATTGAATCATGAGAAACGCCGGAGGACCGCTGGGAGTTTCCATTTGGAGTTGTGTATTAATAGGACTACCAGTGAGCAAAGCAAACCTATACCTTCTTGGTTTCATCCATCACATCTGAAGTGCCTTGTGCTTCATCAAACTGTTTACATCTGCTACACATATCTGATCCGTCTGCCAGTCCTTAAAACAATTGATTTGTTTACATTGCCAGGCTTTAGAGCCTTCCAAGACCTATCTTTTGCATGCGAGTAAAAGTCTAAAGCATGTGAGATACAAGGAATGAGACCGCCGTAGAGTTCGGTTCCTCAATCATATCCAACCCAAACTCACTCAGACTGTTCATCTGACTCTTAAACGTGGTACACCGAACACTTTCGTCACCATGTACACGCTGCAGTCCAAATGGCGCTACTTAATCATGTTCTTGGGCGTCCAGTTAGTGGTCATGGCTCTTCTCTCTAGAGAGGGCTACCAGAAAAGAGTGTCATATTTTTTCCGGATTTTCCGTAAACCGGATTCTACGACGGGACACACAGTTGGACGCAACCACACAGATGTTTACGCCAACCTTTCCTTTTTGGGTCCTGCTCTTCATAAAGACGACATGCCCTACTGCCCCAAGCAGTCTCCTCTGATTGGTGAGTTTGATTGCTCCCTCAAAAGTGTATTACAAAGTCTGTGATCTGTCTCAGTATTGGGAATATTAGCATGTTAGGCATAGCAAACAGTACCTGGGAGGGTTTTTTTTTTTTTTTTTTTTTTAAATAAAATTATATATGTGACCCTGGACCACAAAACCAGTCATAAGTGTCAATTTTACGAAATTGAGATTTATCCATCATCTCAAAGTTATAAGAATAAACAATCTTTCCATTGTTGTATGGTTTGTTAGGATAGGACAGTATTTGGCCGAGATACAACTATTTGAAAATCTGGAAATCAAAAATAAAAAAAATCTAAATATTGAGAAGTTTTGATATATTTACAGTAGGGAATTTACAAAATATCTTCATGGAACATGATCTTTACTTAATATCCTAAAGATTTTTGGCATTAAAGAAAAATCAATCATTTTGACCCATACAATGTATTTTTGGCTATTGCCAAAATCCCCCAGTGACTTGAGACTGGTTTTGTGATCCAGGGTCATATTATACACGCACACTACCAGTCAAACTTTTTTGGACGGTAAGATTTTTAATCTTCTTTAGTCTTCTGCTCACCAAGCCTGCATGTACTTGATCCAAAATACAATAACAAAGCAATAATATTGTGAAATATTTTTACTATTTATAATAACTTAAATAACTTTCTTTTTAAATGAATTTAAAAAATGTATTCCTGTGATCAAAGCTACATTTTCAGCATCATTACTCCAGTCTTTAGTATCACATGATCCTTCAGAAAAAATTATAATATGCTGATTTGCTGTTCAAGAAACATTTATTATTATTATTATTATTATTATTATTATTATTATTATCATCATCATCATCATCATCATCATCATCAATATTTAAATGCATGATTTTCAGGATTCTTTGAATAGAAAGATCCAAAGATGAGCATTTATATGAAATAAAAAGCTTTACAAAGTATTGAACGTTTTGATACAATTTCTTGAGCAGCTTACTATTTTTGTGGAAACTGTTACATTTGATTTATTGTTATTGAACTTTTCTCAAACAAGTAGATTTTTTTTTTTTGTAACATAATTTAAATTTACTGCCTTTTTTTAAAAATACATTTAAGTTTCTTTGACATGTTTTTCAGGATTCTTTGATGAATAGAAAGATCTAAAGATCAGCATTTATCTGAAATAAAAAGCTTTAAAAAGTATTGATTATAGGAATTAATGCTTTTATTTAGCGGGGATGTTTAAATTGATCAAAAGTGATGTTAAAAACATTTATGATGTTACAAAAGATTTCGATTTCAGATAAATTAAATTCTTTTGTATTTTCTATTTATCAGTGAAACAACTGTTTTCAACCAGTTTTTGAGCAGCATATCTGAATATTAGAACGATTTCTGAAGGATCATGTGACTGGAGTGTGATAATGCTAAAAATTCAGCTTTGAAATCACAGGAATAAATTACATTTTAAAATGTATTCAAATAGAAAACGGTTATTGTAAATAGTAAAAACACTGTTTGTGTTTTTTTGGTTAAACTTAGCCATTAAATAAATGAATACTTTAAAAAAAAAAAATCTTTTTAATAGTTTGTTTTATGACTACCAGTTTTCTGGGTCAATCACAAAAAATACTGGAAAAGTAATGAAAAATTCAGTGGTCAAAAGATATGGGAACCCTGTAAATAATTAAAATGGATTGTCATGCTTGGCATGCCAACTTTGGGTTTAGGGTTTAGTCATAGATAACTAAACTAGGATACTAAGATGCTACAAATACTCTTGCGTATTCCTGTGTTCAAAACTTTCATAAAGCGCAGTTTTTGCAAACACAGTCCAGTCACGTCAACAGTTTTCCGTGTCAAACAGTTTTCAGTTTCTACGTGTCGAACCAGTAAAACCACTTTGTCTTGCAACCTTTGAATGAATAAGTAAGAATTTTCTAAATAGCTTCCTCAAGTTTTCAAACCGTATTAAACCAAAGGCAAATGCTTCAAACTCATCCAGTAAATATTCCTGTTCACACTCCTTTCTTCATATTCAGGTGGACCAATTCATGTCACTTTCCCCTCCGGGCTTACGCTTGCCGAGGTGGAGAGGAAGAATCCGCTTGTTGTCCGTGGAGGGCGTTATAGACCGCCAAACTGTGAGGCTCGCCACCGTACTGCAATAATCATTCCCCACAGAAATCGGGAGCACCACCTCAAGTTTTTGCTTTACTACCTGCATCCCTTCCTGCAGCGTCAGCAGCTCAGCTATGGCATCTATGTCATTCACCAGGTGCGTCTGCCATTTCATTTGGTGATGCAAAAATCACCTAAACTCCCTAAAAAAAGGTACAGTTTCTAAATATTTTTTGCAGGTCATGAGTTGTATTTTGACTCCCAGTAGACGGTCTCTCAGTGAAATGTCATCAAATGTTGCAAGCTTGTTCCTCATCATTTTGTTATGTGTTGCCCACTTACACTTAAGTCACACTTTTCCATTAAGGGATAAAAATGTCCCCCTTTAATTTGATGTACACATGAATTTTAGCTTTTATAGAGGCATCTTAATATTCTATTAAGTGTATTATTAATATGTAACCCTGGACTACAAAACCAGTCATAAGTAGCACGGGTATACTTGTAGCAATGGCCAAAAATACATTGTATGGGTCAAAATGACACATTTTTCTTTCATGCCAAAAATCATTAGGATATTAAGTAAAGATTATGTTCTCTGAAGATATTTTGTAAAATTCCTACCGTAAATATATCAAAACTTAATTTCTGATTAGTAATATGCATTGCTAAGAACTTCATTTTCAACTTTAAAGGTGATTTTTCTCAATATTTTGAAAATTCCAGCTTTTTTAAATGGTTGTATCTTGGCCAAATATTAATATTAATATTAATATTAATATTATTAATAAATTGCCAGTAGGTGGCAGTATAAGCATCTTAATGAATGAGACATCGCGCATTTCATTCAGTAAGGAAGCAAACGGTTCACTGACTCTACGAATCGTTCAAAGCTGCAGATTTCTTATTTAACGAAACACCAGTTCTGTTGCGGATTTCGTTGCAACTGTTTGTTTAAAAAGTGCCAGACAGTAATGTAAGATATATTTAAAATGTAAAATGCTCACTTAATACTTTTTTGTTTAACTGTTATATAAAATTTTCAATCGATTGTATATTCAGAGAGAACTGCGTTCTTGCTCGCATTTTAAACATGAAAGGTAACTCGCAATATTCTGTCAATATTTGTTGCTATCAAGTGCTACAGAGCTACTTTAAAGACGCAATGAACAGCAGTGCATTTTGCTAAAGCAGCATACTCTGCGGACATCTTACCATACGCACGCTGCTGGTGTGGATAGAGTCAGTTTTGACCGCAAGAGATGAGGTAATTTGATGTAATGTGACTGTTAACGGCACTCCCATTTTCCTGTTTTATAATAAAAGCTCGGTTTTAATGTTACTTTAAATTGTGGTAGAATTAAATGAATGGCAAAGCTCAGCATTTCGTTCGCGTACCCCCTTCCGTCACCTCCCTACCCCTGTTTGAGAACCACTGATCTAGTAGACGATTAGGTTTTTTTGTCATTTGATCCACTCACGTCAATAAAGGTCAGACTATCATTCTTACATCAAACCCTAGATAAATCTATACATTGTCTATTTTATATGGTTGTCAAAGCTAATTTTATTCTCATTTGACACCTGGTGGGTGTTAATTACGCTTTCACAGTTTCAGATGTTGTACAAAGATGTATTTGTTGCTTGGTTACATATTCAATATGCAGCTCTGTTATAGTACAACTCAACTATGCCTCCTGCTGTTTCCTGTCAGAGCCGGTTGTAATCACTTTATCCTGTTATATCTGTCGATCTAGATACAAACGAGTACAACTCGCTTTGACAGGTCAACCGCTGGTCATCATTTGGTTTTCCTTCTAGCTGATCTCTCATTTTAGAGAAGAAAAATGTCCTAATACAACAGTGTGCCAGATTCAGACCTGTTTTCCCGGGATATATTGGTTTTACTATTGTTGTTTGGCTGGGTTAATACAGTTTTATGTAGGATTATAGATGTCCGGCATGACTTTCCCGGAGTTTTAAGTTGCATTGTTTTAGATTAGATTTGTTTTTGTTATATTGTGAAGCTCTGAGATTGAAATTCTACTTTTGTTTGGTCACAGTTTTTGTGCTGTTGTATTTATTCAATCAGACTTTGTCAATCTGACATATAAAAATATGTGATATTGCGACTGCAACACAGTTCGGCTAATGAATACTCGGTGTAAATGCATAAGAAACAACAACAGAGTGTCATTTTTCTGTGCAGCACTACTTCCTTCCACCTCAGCTTGATAGTTTAACAGCTGAGCCCAAGCCTCCGTTACCAATTAAAAAAAATAGTAACAAAGGAATGTTGAGTCGCTGTATTGTGTAGAGTATTATGAGAGATGGACTGAGCGAGTGTGATTACCTGCATCTGATACAGCATTCATTCTTCAGCTCAATCACATATTTGCAATAAAACATTCGTTTGAATTCGTTTGAGGAAAGCGGTATCTTTATATTACTATCCTTTCATCTAGGGCTGTGCAATTAATCTAAATTTAATTTAGATTTAGATTTCGGCTTCAAACGATCATGAAAATGCAATCAAGATAAAATGATTATTGCTCCATATTTCTCCTCCATAAATGCCCAATTGCACATGCAAATAAGTAAAATCATGTAACGTGAAATGGGACGTGCTTTATTTATTAATGTTTATTTGATGTTGTGTTTTTAAAAGCACGAAAAATAATTTGCACTGTTCTGTGTATGCGTTCAGAGACGACACAGACAAGTAAAATGAATGCTTAGCTATTGTTTCAGCTATTAAAATAGTTCCGTTTTGTATGTAATGGCAAAGTGATTAGGTTTATATTTCGTTTTAAGTTAATTTAGAAAATTGTTGGGAGGATTTATTTATTTTTTTGTTAAATATAAGTTTTTGTTTTTTAAGTAACGAACAGTGGCCAGCGGAAGACATAGTCTTCATAGTCTCATAGTCTTTGATTAATTTGCCTTCTCAAATCATCACGACTTGCCTAAAATAAAATCCTATAGATATAAAACAGTTCAAGTATAAAACAATGTTGCTTTAAACGTGAAACCTAGATAAATGTGCGCTATTAGGTGCATAGCCAATCGTTTGTGCGCAGAGTGGAAGCTAAAGCCGCTTTGCAGGACGTGGAGGCGCCAGCGCGATCACTTGCAATTTTTTTTCCCAGACATGATAAATGGATATATAGAAAGCTGAAAACAAAAACTCTTTCATTATGTAATCCGTAAAGATGCATTTCTCTCTAAAGGCGCATCAAAGAGGAGATTGCGAGTCAGGATCTTTGCGACACTGACTCAGAATACACTAGTTTATTCATAAATAATTCAAATATCTCCTGACTATTTTCCCTCGATACATTCATTATTTATTTTTGCCCGTGCTTTGTGGCAAGTTTCAGCCTGTTGCTTGAACATGAAGGTGCACTGAAGGCACTTCTGCTGGCTGAGACACTAAACGCCGTTTGAGCCGGTCTCGAAAGCGAAAGTAAAGTCTCACTAGCGTGGCAATTTAAAAAAAAATATATAAAAATGAGGAAAAGCCTAAAACAGGCCCAGCCCGTGAACTATTACATGAAAATTGGCCGATTCCCCGTCCTAGGGGCGTTTAAAAAAAAAACAACAAAAAAAACTGGCCCACTCATAATCGTGTTAAATAATCGTGATTACAATATTGACCAGAATAATTGTGATTGTTTTTTGCCATAATCGAGCAGCCCTACTTTCATCCATTAAGGGTGATTTCCGATGACAGTGCTGCTCAGTGCATTTGCTGGCTGCATCTTACAAGGTTTTAAGTAAAAATAACTTTGTTTGCGACATTATTTAAATCCTTACTGCTGACTGATTAAAAACAGTCTCTTGTGGCCATCTAACGACAGAATAATGAAACTAAAATCACCACCACGAACACAACAAAGTCTCAATACTAAATACTATTATTAAATACTACTATTGTTTATTGAATAATAATATATTAATATACATTGTTGTTGCTCATTAAATAATATAAAATTTAATGAGCAACAACAACAGCCATGATAAAAATTGTTAGGCAATTCAGTTCAAACTAAAACATTAGGAAAGCGGTATCTTTATTGTACTATCCTTTCATCTGTTAAGGGTGATTGCTCAGTGCATTTGCTAAAAGTAACTTTGTTTACGACATTATACAATTTGGAATATAATATAATGTGGTGAGATTTTGTCCTCAGCCACAACAATTTGTTCTGGAACAAAAAACACTTTTAATGAGACCAAAGACTGTTAGATTTACCCAAAACGAATAACATCTAATGTTTAACTTCTATAGAGACATCAGAGCCAGTGGCAAATATCAGAAGATCTGGCTGATGCCCTGGACCTCACATCTTTGTTGATGTTATGTTTATTACTTTCACACTTAAAAAACTAAAAACAAAAAAAAAAACTACATTCCATGACAAAACTGTGGTATTTTTAATATCATAGTGGATTTGGGTGTCCGCAATGACACTCACTGTGAGAAATACCACTGTGGAGTGATATAAACGATGAAACGATTAGAGTGCCGATATAAAACTAAAATCATATTTGCAATTAGTTTAACTTGATGTACTAAAATAAACCAAAATAAAAATTAAACCCTGTAGAAAAAAAAATCACTAAAATGACAAAATTACAAAACTTTAAATAAAATACAATTAAAGTATAAAATATCAAAAACAAATTCTGTGACATTTTTAATTTGTAACATTTTTTCAAATAAATGCTGTTTTACAAAACCATAATTTATCATGAAAAGAAAATCATCTTGCTTATGTGCCTGACTTTGATATTCCCACTTCACGTCAATAGGCCAAGGATTAGACTGTAATCCTTATTAATCTGCTCTCTGCAAATCTTGACCACATTATAGATTCAGCCTAGGTCTTTATGAGTGTAAATGTGTATATACAGGCTGCACGGCTGAGTTTGTATGCTTTTGTTTTATCAGTATTTGTGTAACTGGTTTTATATGGACTTTGTTTTTTCACAGACACTAAATAATAGCTTAAATGCGTACGTTCAGTTCTTATCACCATAAATTGTTCAATAACAATAGCCGTCTGTGTGTGTAGGCTGGTAATTACACCTTTAACCGAGCAAAGCTGATGAACGTGGGATTTCGTGAAGCCATGAGGGAAGAGGACTGGGACTGCCTCTTCTTTCATGACGTGGACCTCATTCCCGAGGACGACCGCAACACCTACGTCTGCGACGCTCACCCCAAACACGCTGCCATTGCCATGGACAAATTTGGCTACAAGTCAGTGTTCTGCCTGCTCTCTGGCTGCATTCATTTGAATTCATTTGCCTGTGTTTCTGCACATACATTACACACAATACACTACCAGTCAAATGTTTGGACGCACCCTCTCATTTAATGTTTTTTAAAGAAGTCTCTTATGCTCATCAAGGCTTCGTTTATTTGATCAAAAATGCAGAAAAAAACTGTAATATTGCAAAATGTTATTACAATATAAAATAATGGTTTTTATATTAATATACTTTACAATATAATTTATTTCTGTGATGCAACGCTGAATTTTCATCAGCTGTTACTCTAGTCTTAAGTGTCACGTGATCCTTCAGAAATCATTCTGATATGCTGATTTATTATTAGAATTATCAATGTTGGAAACAATTTTTGCAACCTGTGATTCTTTTTTTCAGGATTGTTTGATGAATAAGTTAAAAAGGACAGCTTTTATTCAAAATATAAATCTAACAATCTAAATCTATGCTATCACTTTTTCATTAATTTAACACATCCTTGGTGAATAAAAGTGTTAATTTCTTTCAAAAAAAAAGAAAGAATAAAAATGTACTGACCCCAAACTTTTGAACAGTAGTGTATATTGTTAGAAAACCTTTCTTTTTTAAATAAATGCTATTCTTTTTTTAAAAAAACCTTTTATTGATCAAAAAATGATGAAAAAAGTATCACAGGTTCCAAAAAAATATTAAGCGGCGCAACTCTTTCCAGCATTGATAATAAATCAGCATATTAGAATGATTTTTGAAGGATCATGTGACATTGAAGACTGGTGATTCTGGAAATTCAACTTTAATTACAGATATAAATTAAATTTTAATGTATATTAATATAGAAAAACATTGATTTGCATCGTAATAATATTTCACAATATTAAATTTTTTTCTGTATTTATGATAAAATGAAAACAGCCTTGGTAAGCATAAGAAACTTCTTTAAAAAACATTAAATGAGAGGTTGTGTCCAGACTGGTAATGCAAGCGATTTCACATGCATTTGTAGAATAGAATTATTTGTAAGCTACCATATTGTGTACACTAAAAATTTGATATTTAAATAATAATGGATTTCCACACTATTTATATTTTAAAAGTAGCAAAAATAAATATTATAATGTGAAATAATGAAATGCTTATAGTTGAATAAACACTAAAACCTAAAGTGACTAAATGTTTGAGTAACTTGACGTTTTATATTGTTGCTGAGCATTTCTCCTCCTTGTTATCACTCAGGCTGCCTTATAAGATGTATTTTGGAGGAGTGTCGGCTCTGTCCCCTGTTCAGTACCTTAAGATGAACGGTTTCCCGAACAATTACTGGGGCTGGGGCGGTGAGGACGATGACATCGGTGTCCGGTGAGTGAGCATGTGGATCTTGTGTTTATTTGCTTTGGAGGGGTTGAGTGTGTGCTCAGATGATTTGTGTGTGTACTTTAATGGTGAGGTCTGTTTGGGAGGAGATCTGTCTGTCTTTGAGGCGCAGCTGGCCATGAACCACCTGTCTTTTCTAGCTTCTCTACTTCAAAGCTAGAGTGTCCACATCTGACAGTGTTACTGTCTGCTTTATAGAGGCAGATTGTGTCATCTGATGTGCTCTAAAATTATAGCTGAGTCATAGCTCACAAGCTCAGCCACATGCAAAGAATCAAATAATGTATATGAAATGTAATGCGTAGTTAAATTGATACGAAATACTAAGAAATTCATATAGATGTTTTTTTTTAACTTGAAAAGCAAAATTTGTCAAAACAGACTTGACAACCTTTTGAGGGAGGAGTTCACTTCCTGATAACTTACTCACCCTTATGTCATCCAAGATGTTCATGTCTTTTTTTTTTTTTTTTTTTTCTTCAGTCAAAAAGAATTGAAGGTTTTTGAGGACTTCAATGTGAATCAGTGGGTTGAAGGTCCAAATTGCAGTTTCAGTGCAGCTTCAAAGGGCTCTACACGATCCCGGCTCAGGAATACGATCTGCCATTTTCTTAGAAAACTGCTCGTTTCTATACTTTGTGATCACGCATACATGATGTAGGCGGAAGTACCGACCTAGTGTTTACACGGCGCACGTGCAAAGAAAGTCAAAACAACGATGTTGGACAATTTTGAAGTTGGAGGAGAAAATTAGACGATGTTTTTTGCCCTACCCTATCTTTTGTAACCGAAGTACACAGACAAAGAACTAACCATGCGTCACCTTTCCAGCACGATCATGCAATGCATGAAGACATGCAAGCCATCAGTTTTAATTTTTTTTTCACAGCCGAAAATGAAACGGTAATTAACTAAAATTCTTTTTGAATGACAAAAACTATGACAAAAATGTACTGGCATTTTCTTCAACTAATAAAAACGAGACAAACATGTTAGGCAGGGACGATTTGGAAAGAGATTAATTCAGAAAAATCTGTTGCGCAGTAGGAGGTTAGATGCTACAAACAGACGGGACACAAGCTAAAATGCACTTGCTGCACGTCTTATAAAACATTAAAAAATGTCAATATGTGGGAGAAATGCAGACATATGGATAAATTTGATGACGCAAGAGAGAACTCAATACGGTCTTGTTTTCTGAGTGCAGACACCGAAGCAAACACAGAAAGCAAGTCTCTTTCACGTTGCATGAACTGAGAAATACACATAAAATGATCTCGAATTGTCCATTTTGACGAGTATTCACGTAAACACAGCCGATTACGTCTTAAATGAATGTAAACAGTAGGGAGAGAGTGTATTGTACATTGCATCCATTGCATTCGTGCATTTGGTTTTTAAAAGGATAGCAGCCACATTTAGTTGCTATTGTCCAAGTCACTGATGTTAATCAAGGAACAAAAGAAAGACAGAAAACCACTCACTGCTCTTGACTATTTCTATAAATTAATTTAAATTCAAACATGTCTGTTTGAAAGAATGAAGAATATGGTAAACAAGTTACTATAAAGAAGGCATAATTAGCCGATATAACCATTGGGATTTCATTGTAAAGAAGACCATGTTCTTTATGAGAAGTGGTTTTAGTGAATTTTAATATTAAGGAATGTTTTGTAGCTCCGTAGTTAAATTGTGTTTATCATGATAAAACCTTAATATCAAACCTATATGATATTAAGTAAATCTAAATTTGCTGTCAAAATTAACACTGCATGGCATCGCACAGCTCATGCAAGAAGAGCATTTGTGGTTAAAAAGTGTATTTTTTTTTTTTTTTTTGAAAATGACCAATCGTTTTGCTAGATAAGACCCTTATTCCTCAGCTCGGATGATGTAAAGTCCTTTGAAGCTGCATCGAAACTGCAATTTGGACTTTCAACCTGTTGATCCCCATTGAAGCCCATTTATATGGAGAAAATTCCTGGAATGTTTTCCTCAAAAACCTTAATTTCTTTGCAGCTGAAGAAAGAGAGACATGAACATTTTGAATGACAAAGGAGTGAGTACATTTTCAGAAAAACTTCATTCTGGAAGTGAGCTAATCCTTTTTAAAAAGTTTTCAAATAATTAGTATTTAGCTTGTATACATTTGTGTTCAGAAGTTTAAGATCTGTACTTTTTCAATATTTTTTGAAAGAAGTCACTCATGCTTATCAAGACGGTTATTTAAAAACAGTAAAACTGTAGCACTGTTAAATGTTATATCAATTTAAATTATTGTTTTCTATTTCCATATGTTTTAAAATGTAATTTATTCTTGTGATGGTAAAGCTGAAATTTCCAGCACTATTACTATAGTCTTTACTGTCACATGATCCTTCAGAAGTCATTTTAATATGCTAATTTGGCACTCAAGAAACATTTCTTATTATTAATCAAGGTAGAAAATTTGATATTTAAATGGAAACCGGAATATGAATGTCTTTTTAATTAATTTAATGGAACCTTTCCAAAGGGGAAAAAAAATCTTTTGAATGTTATTGTGTTTTATCACAGTTACTAAATTAACCTTTGTGGACCAGAGTGAAAGAATGCCTCACTTCCCAAAATACATTACCTATGTTGAATTAGTTAGAATGGCAGGAAGAGGAATGAACAGATTTTTATTCAGATTCAAATTGCAATGCAGCTTTCTGTAGCATGTGGTCAATTAAATTAAATCCACACATATTGCAATCCAGTTATTAATCCATAACCCAACCTTGAGTCTCCTTTTTTTGCATCACTAACTTTCTTGATCTTCTCAGGGTCTCACTTGGAGGAATGGTGATCAGCCGTCCGTCTCTAACAGTGGGCCGATATAAGATGATCAAACACAAGCATGACAAAGGCAATGAAGTGAATCCCAAAAGGTAAAATCGCCTTGCTACCATCTGATAAACACACCACAACTTGACAGGATGTGTTTCAGTTGTCTTTGATTATGAAATCCACACATTAATGTTATAAAGGTGCAATCACATTAGCAAAATTATCTGGGCAGAAACAGTGCGTTGTTTGTCATTAGTAGTGTTTTATATACACTACCAGTCAAAAGTTCTCATTTAATGTTTTTAAAGAAGTTTCTTATGCTCATCAAGGCTGTTTTCACTTGATAAAAAAATACAGAAAAATGTAATGTAATATTGTGAAATATTATGATGTGAATCAATATTTTTCTATATTAATATACATTAAAATGTCATTTATATCTGTAATTAAATTTGAATTTCCAGAATCAATACTCCAGTCTTCAGTGTCACATGATCCTTCAAAAATCACTCTAATATGCTGATTTACTATCAGTGCTGGAAACTTTTTTGTTTTTTTGGAACCTATGATACTTTTTTTCATGACTTTTTGATCAATAAAAGGTTTAAAAATAACAGCTTTTATTTAAAATAGAAAGGTTTTCTAACAATATACAATATAAAAAAGATTTGTTTCCAACATTGATCATTTTAATAATAAATCAGCATATTAGAATGATTTCTGAAGGATCATGTGACACTTAAGACTGGAGTAACAGCTGATGAAAATTCAGATTTGCATCACAGGAATAAATGATATTTTAAAGTATATTAAAATGAAAACCATTAATATACATTGTAATAACATTTTGCAATATTAGTGTTTTTTTCCTGTATTTTTGATCAAATAAATGCAGCCTTGATGAGCATAAGAGACTTCTTTAAAAAACATTAAATGAGAGTGGTAGGGTGTATATATATATATATATATATATATATATATATGACACATCACCTCCTAGTACTTCCTCTGTTCAAGCTGTTTCCTCTCATTCAGGTTTAACATGTTGGCTAAGACCCGGCAAACATGGAGAGATGACGGTATGAATACGATGGAGTATGAGATCATATCCCGGGATTACCAGCCGCTTTACACCAACATCACGGTCAACATCGGCACCGAGGCAGGCCTGCACCCGAGAAAAAAGCCTGCTTCTTAGTCGACTCCCAGCGTTCTTGTGGATCCCTGAGGCACAAGTCTTAGCGCCAATGCTGCACTGCCTGCAGACCACTTCACCCACATGCACATGGCCAGTGAATTCACGGGATATCATGCCTTTAGTGCACCACAGACCTTCTGTTTCCTCTGTAATGGCGGTGCCATCTAGTGGTCCCATGATTCTCTGTCCTTTCTCTCTCTCGTTCTCCAAAGTTTGACATTTTGATCCTGTGCTCACTGGTTCACTTTATCAGTCAGGAGGCTGCAGAAACTTCATCAGCTGGTCCGCACACTGAGCGCTTCGCAGACTGAGTGATGGACCGCCCTCTGCTTTCTGACAGACAGACTCTTCATGTATCCTCTGTGCCCTTGGGCACCATTTTAAAAACCTCTGTTGCCTTAGAATCAAGCTGCACTCTCTCCTTACATCTCTTTCATGATGACTGAAGCATAGTTTTGTCCGCCCATCCTGGTTGAGCCAGATTCTTAGGGAAGGGTAAAATTAGTTTTCTGTCCCGTGATGGAAATAGTGAAGCAGGCCGATGTACTGCATAAGCAACATAGTTTGCTGCACTACTCTGTGAGTCTGGTGCAATTCCTCTTCAGTAAATTTAGTACCTTTTGATTATGTACTGTATTGTTATCCAGGCGGGTAGAGTGACATTTCGTTATATATCTTCCGTCAGAACTGGCCTCTTTGGTAGTAATAACCACTCTGCATATACAAATGTTCGCCTTTTTCTTTCATTCTTTCTTTCTTTTTTTTTTTTTTTTTTGTATTCCGGACTTGTCGTAACTGCCTTTGGTTGTCTTAGTAATAACGTTGGCTTTTATAATCAACATGCTGCCTCTCATTTCCATGAATTACTCAACACATTGTATTTTATGTGCATGTTTATTATTTTTTTTTTATGATTGGCTGGTTGTGTGCTGTTTGCTTTGGATTAGCAGTAGGCTTGTTGAATGTAGCTGTATCTCTCCTTTTGGTGAGAGAATGTCACGTCAGTGAAGGGCATGTTGAGTTGTCTACTTGGTTGGCTTTGTGAAAAGACTTTTTCCCATATTCCCATTTGAGTTGCCTAGAAATGCACTTACCTTGTTATCCAAAAAGCTTTCAGCCTCATAAAAACACAAGTGTAAATTGTTTGTAAAACCATTTTGAAGTAAATTGACACACTGAATAAAATGCGCAAATAACGCCTGTAAAATCGTTTTACGTAAATTGTAGCATTGATTTGAATTCACGAACGCTTATAAAACCGTTTTTACATTGTTGCTTTGAATCTAATTAGTTACATTTGTAAATTGTTGCAATGAATTAAATGCGTGAACAACTTTATTATGCACTAGTATTTGCGTGAATTGGCGTAATGAATCGAAATTATTCTTAATGTAAATTGCTGCATTAAATTAATGCGTTACTGTTCATGAACTATTAAGAAAATCGTTGCATTCAAATGCGTTCATCATTCTTGCATGCGTTTACTTTTATTTGTCTGCACTAACTATAATAAAACTCTTCCATTCAGTACAACCATGTACATTGGAATGGTTACAAACAATTTATTCATTGATAAATTAGTTAAAATTGACATATTGAATAAAATGCGCAAAGAACGTCCGTAAAAAAATTTTTTGTAAATTGTTGCATTGATTCGAATTTGCTAAAGTTCGTAAAAAGGTGCAGTGAGTCAAATGCACTAACAACTATGAAGGCATTATGTAAATGATTGCATGACGTTAAATTAAACCATAAATAAAAGTATTTTTCGATAAAGGCTAAGGTTCGTAAAACCGTTTTTAGATTTAATTTAAACAGAATGCTCTAATATTCGTACAATCATTCTTAAGTAATGAACAAGCTATAAATTGTAAACCGTTTTTATCGTAAATTCAATCTTAAATTGTTGCATTGCACTGAATGCGCCAACAAGCGTAAACATTTTTATTAGTGCTGTCAAATCGGTTAATAAATAAAAATAAAAATAAAAGTTTGTTTACATAATGTGTGTGCTGTGTATATGTGTGTGTGTGTGTGTGTGTGTGTGTATACACACATACATGCATGTATTTAAGAGAAAAATGTAATGTATAATTCTATTTATATTATAAATCATATCTAAATATGAATACATATATTGTAAATATTTTATAAAAATATACATGTACATTATACATTTACATTATTGTAATTATATATGCATATAACAAGGCGCACACACACATATGATGTAAATAAACTCTTTTGATGCGAATTAATCGTGATTAATCAACTAGAGAGCACTAATTTTTATGCAAAGTTGTTGCTTTCAGTTGAATGCGCTAATATTTAAAAAATCAAACATGCTATAAATCGTAAACCATTCTTATCATAAATTCATTTTTACATTTTTCCATTGCATTGAATGCCATAAACATTTTTATTAGTGCTGTCAAATTGGTTAATCGCGATTAATTGCATCCAAAATAAAAGTTGCGATTAGTCGATTTGACAGAACTCTTTTTTTTAAATTGCTGCATTAAAATGTGCTGCTGCTCATGAACAGTGCTTCAGAAAATCATTGCATTCAGTCAAATGCGTTCATTCTTGCATGCATTTACTTTTATTTGTGTGCGCTAAGAATCATACAACTATTTCAGTCAATGCAACCATTTACATTAGAATGGTTACGAACAATTTACACACTGGCTGTTTTCGAGGCGAGTCTGAAAAGAAAAATGTAAAGCTCTTAAACATTTAAAATTACACTTCTGACTGACACAGATGACAAAAGAAATTGGATGTTTTCACACCTTTCGTATTTAAAAATGCAAAACTGCTCATGAATTTGCAGAAATATCGATTCTGAGAATTACACTAAATCACTTTATATCTGCCATGCTTTGTTCCTGTCTAACCTATAAACGTCTTCTCTGTTGTTCAGTCTCATGGGGAAACTGACTCTCTGACAGTCACCAGATTATACAGATGCTTCAAGTGGATCTGTGCGTGTGCGGATACGTCAATCTCAAATACGCGTTTGTGATACTGGGAGAACTCGATCATTTGTTGTTGTTTTTCCCAATGCATTCTCTGTGTGAATGTGAAAGGTGGAGTTATCGCTCTCCTCTTTACTAGTTTGTGTGTGCTGTTGGGAGCTTGTGATGGGTTGTTTAAAAAAATGGTGTTGGGTTATTGAAGGAAGTCATTGGATGTCATTGAGGCAGAGATACCAAAAAAAATCATATCATTTTTATTTTTAACAAGCATTTTTTTTTCCTTTTGCTTAACAGTAGTAGTTTTTTTTTTTTCTTAATTCTGAAAGGTTAAAGTGGTTGTTAATGGTCGGGTTAATTAAATCTGCCCTTTACACAAGTCTGCTGGCTCATATCACCCGAGCGTAATGACTGTAAACACGTTCGATTTGTTCTTTTCGGGATGTAAGGTGTGACTCGAGATCTTTATTCTTCACATTGAGAATTTATATTTGATAACTATTCACATCACAATTGTAGAAGGTACTTAGAAAACTCTGTTGTTCAGCCGTGAATGATCTAGTTTGATATGTACAGATGACAGGCTGCACATTACTCAGGTGGGGTGATGGATCTGATGTTTCTAAAATGTGCCTTATCGGGCGTCAGTAATCTGGAGTTCTTGGTGGGCAGTGCTCTGAACACAGGGCATTTCGTTTCTGTATACAAAGTCTGCACACTACTCAGCGGCCTTATGATGATTTAATAAAACAAACGTTAATGTACTACGTGTCTCGTGTGTTTTGTGACTGCTGTGTTTTTAGAGATTTGTGCAGTTCTTAAAGGTCCACTGAAGTGCCTTGAAACACACAGCGTTATTTTATGTGGTGACGTAATTTCAACTGAAACAGGAAAACCACTTTTTAAAATGGCCAATAGCGTTCCATTTATATCTGCTGGGGCCAGAGCCGTTGAGCTCGGTAAAGCCGCATTTGACAGCTTATGACAGCCACAGTCTAATAGATTACCCCCTAGATTCAATATGAAACTCTTACTAAAACAAAATAGTGATCATAATCATCCTGAGGCTGTGTAGTTTAATACATGACGACTCACGCATATGATCTGCTGCGTGACCAGACCTCATTTACCCCGAAGGAAAGCATATTTACACTGTCTGAATCGTTCCCCATCACCTACATTGCACACTACCTGCCGTTCACCAAGTGACCAGGGGGGTGTTTTCCATAAAACCAGTTTAGCAGATAAGCCAGGCTTATTTCAGTTAGCCTGACTTTGAGTCAAATCAAGTGACAATAAGTCAGACTAACTGAAATAAGCCTGGATTATTTGGTAAACTTTTTTATGTAACTCCCCCCAGTTGCGACTCAGTTACGCCCAATTGCGACTTAAAACAACTCCAAAACTAGCCCAATGGCGTTTTGAGGGGGGTTCTGTGTTAAAAATCGCGTTCTGGGGGATAAAATACACGTTTCTTGTCGGGGTTCCCCTGGTAAATCAGCATTTGGGAGGCTAAATATGACTTTATTGGGGTCGATTCAGTGTTAAAGTGGACAAATTCTGTGGGAAAAACATGGACTTGGCAACACTGCAGACAGGGTTGCCAAGGTTTTCACAACAAAACCCACCCAATTGCTACTCAAATCTAGTCCAATCGTGTTTCGAGGGGGGTCCCCCTGTATTGCATTCTGGGGGATAAAATACATGCTTTTTGTCAGGATTCCCCTGGTAAATTTGCATTTTAGGGGCTAAATATGACTTTATTGGGGTCGATTCAGTGTTAAAGTGGCCAAATTTTGGTGGAAAAACATGGACTTGGCAACACTGCAAGTGACCGATCTCAGCCGCAGCGTCAAGTTATAGTGTAGGGGGTGGGATGTTGTGGATTCTAGAAAGCATTTGATTGGACAGAAGACTTGATGAGAAGCTGAAGTTCAGCGTGATGTCATCAATTTATATTTAATTTAAAAATTTTATTTAAATTTTATATTAGATTTATATTGGTGGAAGTGGTGAGACTGGTAGATTTGAATGCTCATATCTTGTAAACGCAAATTTTGTTATCGTTTTGGAGCACACTAGCTTATAGATAACCTTAAGGCTAACATATTCATAGCAAAAAGCCAAAAAACTTCCATGGGGTATTCTCAAACAGTCAATTATTGTCATGTTTTGGGTTGTACTAATATGTCGGACCAGGAAAAACATTTGGAGTACAACAGTCTGAGGAACAAAAGGTGTTTGTGGTTGGCCAAACTGAACCAGGATTTCCAGGGCAAGAATCCTGACAACATTAGTGTTTGTTTTTATCATTAAAATGGCCGCGCACTAACCCTAACTGACCAAATGGTGACACAAGTGCAAAACCCATTACATTACACCATGATTGTAAGGGAAATTTAATTTAAATTTTAGCATATGTGAAAAGGGCTGTCACGATTCCAAGATTCAATTCGAGTAATTGATTTAATAAAAAAAAAAAAAAAACTTAATTGCATTTTGGCCCTGTCGAGTAACCGGCAAAATACCGGAAGTGGCACATTTCACCAGCGAGAATCCTTAAAAGGCATTATTCGACCAGTTCCAAGGCTGCATGCTATATTAAATCAATTTTAAGATCATCAGTTTGGATTTATTATAACGTTCATCTGGGAACGCAGCGTGCGCCATTTCATCAGAAGTAAGGTGAGTTATTTATAGATTTACAGAAGAACACGATGTCTTGCCATATGCTAACTCTTCGTCGAGATTTCAAAATAACTCAAGTTTTGATGTCCACATATTTAAGAAATTACGGTGGCTGTAGCATTAAAGATTAAGTGGACATTTGAATTAAATGTTTAGTCAATATTAAACACGGATTAGATCGCGCAGTAAAGTGTAAAACCTTTGGCGCCCTCTCCTGTCATTTGTTATAATAATGCGTAATGAACATGTTGCCTTGTTGCTATTATATATGTATTTTAATACATTTTAAAGGTTATTGTTCGTTTGGATCGTTGATTACTCCATTAATGAAAGTTTTGGGTCTTTTGAAAGGCTTCAGTAAACACTTTCTTTAATTGTTCGAGAGCTTTTTTGAGGATGCTAAACCTTAACAGTGCATAAAAGTGGCCACTAGACCGCTTTGCTAAGGAATAATTTCAGTGTTCAGTTTATTGGGTTAGTAAATGTAAAATACCTGCAAGTTTGTGTATATTTGATTTGCCATTTTAGGATTGTATGATGTATAAATCAGCATTGTATCAGTCATCTGACACTGCCTTTTAGATCTCATATCAGTCATTGGAAAAACTGTTGACCACTGTGTTTTGACACTTAATTGTAGCTATATCTATAGCATTTATTCCATATAAAATAATGAGTTTGTTTTACTCCTCTGAGCAAATTTGGAGAAATTTAGCATTATATCACTTGCTCATTTATGGATCCTCTGCAGTGAATGGGTGCCATCAGAACAGTCCAAACAGCACAATAATCCATAAATTAGTGGTGTCAAAAAAAAAAAAAAAAAATAATACTTGAAATTAATCGCAATCCTTCCTGACATTAAAGTTGTTAATTATACTTTTATATTGCAATAATTTCACATTCATGCTTCAAATGAATGTAGAAACAACATAGAACATATATTTTTAATATTTGTTTAATGGCATCTTTTTTTTTATGACTGAAGGCAAGTACCACTGATTCCAACTGATGTCTCTATGATTTTCCTCCCTAATATTTAACCATTTATATATTTAAAACCATTCAACATTACAGCATCACTGAAAGCTATCACTTAAACATGTATTAGACTTAAAAAAAATAACTAATAATAATTTAAGTGAACTTGAAACAATCTTCACATAAGCCCATTATAATAATCATAAATAACTATCATAAATATGACTCCAGTCCATCAATTACTGTCTTTTAAAGTGAGAAGTGATGCATTTGTAATAACTAAATCCATCAAGGCATTTTTAACTTCAAACCACTGCTTTTAGCTGAAATATGAATGCATAATTGACGTTAATGATTTATTTTTCTGTGACAAAGTTGTCTAGTCTGAATCAGTACATAAATTATGGTTTAAAGTTAAAATGCCTTAATGATGGATTTGTTGAACAGCTTTTTGTCTCGTTAAGATAATTAACTGGAATCGTGTGGATTATTGCGATGAACTCATTCTGACGGCACCCATTCAGTGCAGAGCAAGTGATGTAATCTGTTCTAATGAAGAATCTCAGATTGCCTGAGGGTGAGAATTTTCAGCAATTTTTCATTTTTGGGTAATGCATTAATGTTAACAAGTAAGACCTTATTCTAAAGTGCTTCCTATATTTAAAAGAACATTTGAAATGTTTTGCTCAAAAATAGCATTTGGATCCCATTGACTTTCATTATATGGACAAAGCTCCCACAAATATATTTGAAAATATTTCTTTTGTGTTTCACAGAAAGAAAGCCTTGCAGGTCTAGAACAGAGTAAATGACAGAATTTTCATTTTTGGTTGGACTGTCCCCTCAAAACCGCTGTATATGAACTCTTTGCTCCAAATAAAAATGGTAAAAGAGTTTTCAGAATAACCAGACAAGTGTGCAAAGCAACTCTTTAATCTTTATTACTCGTTAAACATGACTTATAATAACCAATAAATACGAAAGAGGAAACGGCATGCAGCTGACAGATCGTTGCTGCCATCTTGCACAACACAAGTTTAAGGCATTTAAATTTTCCTGACACTGCTGTACCTGGTGTAACATTGATCACGAAAAACCCGGCCGACGTCACTACTACTTCACCAAAGCGCACGGTTAATAAGTTGTTTGTCTGATAATAGCGTCATCTACTCATGCTCACCGGCAGCAAGTCTCTCAGAGTTCGTTACCGCTTTCACATATGGCTTGATTTGTTGCTTTTTCCTCCGGCAAACCGGCACTCTAGTTAAGTTAGTGCACTCTAATCCGCCTTAGTGTTTCATAAATTAAGGATGAGACGACGCTCTCATGTAACAGCTCAATGATCTATAGGTTCCCGGTGGACCCTGTGCGAATATCTTAAGTGTTCTTGATACGTCCCTAGTGCTTCGCGACGATCGCCAGGATCTTCTTACAAAAAAGGTTTTGCTGCAAATACAAATCATATCAAATCGACTGTATAATTAGCAATTAACATACATAAAAAAAGAGAAACTATTCCGCATGGAGTGTCCCTTCGTGTGACGTGTAACGTTACAGTACTTTTTGTCTAGATATACCGAATGGGATGTAGACACTAGGATGGGATTCACAACACGGTGGATTCAAGGGTATCAAAAAACAAGTCACTCAGGAAGTATGAAATTCTGTACAACCCCAAGATTGCATATGTTGTCTCATCTCTTCTGTGTCTTCATGTCTCTCTCCTAGCCTTCTTCTTTTTCACTGGTTGTTTCGGAGACTCCCTGCTGTCGTCTGCTTTTTCTGATGGAGAAAAAAAGATTTTCTTTTAATTGCCTTAATACGTGTAAAGCCACATTAAGACTTTTTAGAACCTATAGAAACTCTGCTGAATGAATGATCGTACAACTTTAAGTCTATATGTGACCCTGAACCACCAAACCAATCTTATTTTGTAGCAATATTTATTCGGTCAAAATGATCAGTTTTTCATTTTATGCCAAAAAGCATTAGGATATTAAGTAAAGATCGTGTTCCATGAAGATATTTTTTCAATTTCCTACAGTAAATATATCAACACTTAATTTTTGATTAGTAAAACATGCATTGCTCAGGGTTTCTGCAGATATGAACAAGTGAAATGTAAGACTTTTTAAGACCAAGATTTTAATACCACTGTATATGAAATATAAGACCTAAACCTGTAATGGAAATACACATTATATTGCATACATATGTGTAAAAGTTAATGTGTTTAATGTAAAATAAAACAAAATTTAATCGCTGTCATAAATGATATTTATTACTACGATATACAGTGAACTTTTTCATATTCCACAAAAACATCCCCATAAAAGTACCACATCAAGATTTTTGGTGGTGTAAATAATTTATTCTGAAGCAGTATTTTCATCAGTGTTCTATCAGCTTGTACATACTTAAATCTGCATATTTTTATTTACATTTATAAAGGCCTATTTTTTTAACTTTTGAAATGTATGCATCACCTTTCATGTCAAATTATTACAATTTATCAGTCAATTCTATAGGGCTGTTACCAGTCAGATTAAATCATTTACACTGCAAAATTAAAACAGCAATAAATGATGTTATGAGGTTAATGTTTTAAAAACATGTATAAATATACAAATAAGAAATGTTGGGGTGAACGCATACTTTTACTAAACTACCATTAGGTGGCGGTAAGTCACTTAATGAGTTATTTCAACTGATTCGTTCAAAACGCTCAATCACTCATTAACAAAACACCGCAGAATGGTGCTTGGAGAATCTGCTGCTTTGATCCTTGTTTGGAACCATTTTCGTTGGTTAAATGGAACAAAACAGTAAATAATGTGTTTAAAATGCAAGTAAAATAACTAGTTGACTAACTACTGTTTACAGAACTAAAATCAATGTAACATTTGCAGTCCTGAGAATATTCAGCAAAGCTCCGTTGGTATGTTACTGAACTATATCATGTTAGAAATAAACTACACATTTTTACCTCAGTGCGTTTCTTCTGCATTTCTAAAGAGGCAAAGCAGTGTGATTTTGATACCAGAAATACATGATCCATTATTAAACGCGGTTTACGTTGAATGTATTAAAATAAGAAGAATCATTCAATGCTTCGCTGGTTATTTATTCATTTATTGTCAATCTTCGGGTCTGTCCAATGATTGTAAACAGTCATTAGGTCCATCAGATAAGATATTTTAGTGGTAATGTGACCAAAATATTTCAGAATCTGAGTTTAAGACATTTCAAGACTTTAAGGCCTTTTTTTTGGAAAACGTTATTTAAGACATTTTAAGGACCTGCGGACACCCTGATTACTAAGAACTTCATTTGGACAACTTGAAAGGTGATTTTCTCAATATTTAGATTTTTTGTTTGCTTGCTTTTTTTTTTGTAAAGCTTATTTATTCAGCTTTCAGATGATGTATAAATCTTAATTTCACAAAATGCACTCTTATGACTGCTTTTGTGGTCCAGGGTCAGATATGGTGGTTGAACGTACTTTGTTGTAGTACAGGAGTTGATTTGTCAGTGGGCTCAGGTCCGGTCATTCTCTGCTGCGTCTGTACTGGAGCTGATGGTATGGCACGTGCTCGGTCATCTACACGTGGCTGTTGAGAAGTCGACACAAATTTAGCATCTCGTTTTATTGCTAATAGCCAGACGAGAGTTGAAAAACAGATCTTACTCCTGCTGTGGGAGCAGAGACGTTTCCCGCTGCGCTCTGCGCCGGTGCTGCAACGCTCACGTCTCTCTCTGCCTTCACCTGCGGCTGAATACAATGCATGCATTCTGCATTAGGTTTGATGTAATACATCAGTTATTGAAAATGATCTCTGGTAAATATTCTCACCTGAGCAGTAGGTCCAGCATCCTCCACCTTCTTCTTCTTCTTTTTCTTCTTCTTAGCTTTACCGCTACCAGGGGCGACTGCTTCGTCTTTATCTTTCTCGTTATCGGACTCCTGTAGAATGGAGAGAAATGACATTTAAGTGGTTTTCATTTTTGGTTCGACTACTTTGTCAAAGGAATGGGAATCAGAAGGAATGTAAAGAGATTTTTTTAGCCAAAAATGAAAATTCTGTCATTACTCTCTAGTTGTTCCAAACATGTATCAATTATATATTTTAATAGATATTTTGAAGAATGCTGGTAACCAAATATTTGACTCTTTAGTATGGAAAAAATGGCTACCATTAGGTTACCGACATTCTTCAAATGATCTTTTGTCCTCCACAGAAAAAAATAAATAAATTTGGGAGTACTATTCCTTTAATATATTATATATATATTATATATCTTTTTGTAGAAGTTTTTCACTTCATTAAAAAATATATTTCTTTAAATTATACATTTTTATTATTTAAGTAGTTATTAGCTTTTCCTCAACTCAAACCCCAGTTTGGGAAACCCTGGGTTACTATGGAAGCCCGTTTCCGCCACTGAATTTAATTTGTGACTTTTTCTCTTTTTTTCCTCTCAGAATTGTAAGATGTAAACTCGAAATTGCAAGTTATAGTTAGAATTGCATGATATAAATTCTCAGTTGTGAGCTGAAGTCTTTTTTTTCCTCAGAATAACGGCATATGAACTTGCAATTGTGAGAAATATAAGAGATATATTGAGATATAAACTTGCAATTGTGTGTTGTAACATCATAATTACATGATATAAACTTAATTGTAGGTTGTTGTCAGAATTGCAAGATGTAAACTTGCAATTCTGTCTTTTTTCTCAGAATACTAGCATATGAACTCACAATTGCGAGAAATGAAGTCTGAATTGCAAGATAAAAACTCTGAATTGTGATTTTATTTTATGAAATTTTGTCTTTTTTCGCAGTACTCAGATATAAACGTGCAATTTTGTGTTGTAAATTCAGAACTGTGTGATATAAACTCGCAATTTTGGGAAAAAAAACACCTTGCATTTCTGATTATTTTTTTCTGAGATATAAACCTCCAGTTTTGTGTTGTAACGTCAGTTACATGATATAAACTCTTAATTGCGACTTATTGTCAAAATTGCAAGATGTAAAATTGCAATTCTGTCTTTTTTTCTCAGAATACTGACAAATGAACTTGCTATTGCGAGAAATAAAGTCAGAATTGCAAGATAAAAACTTTTTTTCATGCAATTCTGGCTTTTTTTTTTCTCAGAATACAAATATAACTCGCAAGTTTGTGCTAAGTCGTCAGAACTGTGCGAAATAGAGAGAAAAAAGTGATTAAAAAAAAGTCAATTCAATTGCAATTCAAATTTTTTTTTTTTACACAATTCTGACTTTTTTCTCAGTATTCAGATATAAACTTGCAATTTTGTGTTGTAAAGTCGCAATTCTGACTTTTTTTTCTTCAGAATTACATGATATAAACTTTTAATTGGGAGTTGTTGTCAGAATTGCAAGATGTAAACTTTTGCAATTGTCTTTTTTCCTCAGAATACCGGCATGTAAACTCACAATTGTGAGAAATGAAGTCAGAATTGCAAGATACATTTTTTTTTTCCCACACAATTCTGACTTTTTTTTTTTTTTTCACAGAATAGAAATATAAACTCACAATTTTGTGCTAAGTCAGAACTTTGTGAAATAGAGAGAAAAAAGACGCGATTAAAAGTCACAGTTGAAAGACATGAACTTTATATAAACATGAAAGTTTATATATCATGCTAGTCTGAGAAAGTTTATACCTCGCAATTCTGACTTTATAGCTTGCAATTGCAAGTTTATATTTTACAATTCTGAGAAAAAAAGATCAGAATTACGAGATGTAAACTCCCAATTGCAAAAAAGTCAGCATTGTGAGAAGTCGTCGCAATTACCTTTTTTATGTTTTGTTCAGTGGCAGAAACAGGCTTCCATAGGTTACACTATGTTTGTTTGCAGTGTAAAAACTGCATTGTCAATTAATCGTATTGCATTTTCTTTTTGATTTGGAACGACCAATCTTTCTCTTTAATCAGTCAATGTTAATGTAGAAACAGATCCTGGATTCTCAACTGAGGTCAGAACCTGATTTCGATCAGCTCTCATGATTAATTCAGAGAGGTAAAAATAAGTGTGTTTTCACAGGCCTACAGCTGCACAGCAGACTGACCTGTGCCATTTCTGGTACCGGCGGCTCCAGCGGCGCTGCGCTCACAGGCTGTTGCTCAACATAGTTCCCCCACTCCTCTGACGGAGCGTTCCAGTCACACGATGGATCTGCAGATGTGCTTTCTAAGGAACACAACAGCAACTCTTAGTAAGTCTGTGAGTCAAAACAGGTTTTGGGCACATGTAGATTTTCTTACTTATTCCGGACCACTCGTCATCCACTGGCACAGCAGGCTGAGCACTCCAACTCATGTCAGGGACTGCAAACACGGAGGTTCTTTGCTGAATATGAGCAAATCTAACTTAGTTATGCTAGGGTGACCATATTTTAATTTTCAAAAAAAGGACATAGGAAGGTGGGTGGTTGTTTGGGGTCCTAGATTTGGTATCAAAATATGTCATTTCAATACCAAAACTACATATTTTACAGTCACTGTCATGCAGATTGATCATAAACACAGCTAAAAAGTGACTACCACAGTGGTAGTCCTTCATAAAATTAATATCTACCAGAGTTTTATCACAGGTAGAATGCAAAGTGTTTCAATGCAAGCATCAGTCAAATGTAATTTATGCAATATTTCAAACTGTTAACCCACGGGAGAAAATCAATCTGACGCAACAGTTTAAAATCAGCCATGGAAATGTGGATTTGGCAGCCTAAAAGAGGACTTGTCCGGGGAAAAGAGGACATATGGTCACCCTGGGTTATGCATTCGTTTTAAATTATGACTTTATTACCAGCAGTCAAGCCACTGAATGAAACTGGAATATGAGATTCATCCACAATAGTCCATGAACCTGTGTTAAGAAGAACAAACAAAAAGTATTATCAACACATTTCTGTGTTCACCAAGGCTACATTTATTTGATCAAAAACACAATTAAATATGATTACAAATTGAATACATTTTAAAGTGTAATTTATTCCTGTGATGCAAAGCTGAATTTTCAGCATCGTTACTCCAGTCTTCAGTGTCACATGGTCCTTCAGAAATCATTCTAATATACTCAGGGAATTTTTCTTATTATTAAAAATGAAAACTGTTGAATATAAAAATATTTTGTACCATTATAAAATGTCTTTACTATCACTTTTGGTTCATTTAATGCAAATTTGCTGGATAAAAGTATTAATTTTAAGAAGAAAGATGTCATACGAAAGTATTTGTGATCTTTTTCCCCCCAGTACCTTCCATATCTTGGGGCCAGACAGAGGGCTCACTAGTCTGACGCTGGGTTGGGACAGTCATGCCGGTCCAGCTGCTCTCTGCCGGAACGCTGGCCATCTGAGGAGGAAGCTGCAGGCCCAGATCACTCCAGCCAGAACCGTTAACAGTCAGCACTTCCTCCCAACAAGGTGTCACTACAAGACCACCGGAGACATCATCAGTTTTAATGCAAAAATATTTCTGTTAACATTGAAAATGAACCGATTACCTTGAGGAACAACAGTGGCTCGTACAGAACTTGGTTCAGTTTCAGGTGGGTCAACTAAAGGGGAGGGAAAAACAATTATTTTGATTCCCCATTATATATATATACATTCACCAGAGCGTTTTCTAACATATTCCAGCTGTAAACATACCCGCCACTTCTCTTTGGACTGGAGGTGTAGAAACACTGGTGGCGATGGTGGTTTCTGGTTCTACTGGGGTGGTCTGGACATCCTCCATGGAACTAATGGCACTCGAAGCCACTGTTGCTACTGGGCTGCCTGACCCGTCACCTGGAGGCTTGTCCTTCCGCCGCTGCTGTCGTTTCTCACGGTTGCTGACCTTGGTCTCCCAGGTACCTGACAGACACATTTACCATGACAATCATGTTCTGACCACTGTATGCAAATAAACTATGTGCTGAGTCACAGCTATTTATTATGCACACACACACACACACACACACACACAAATGTACACCGCTGTTCAAAAGCTTGGGATCAGTAAGATTTGTGTTTTTTTAAAAAGTATTTTCTGCTCAGCAAGGCTGCACTTATTTGATTAAAATACAGAAAAAAACAGTAATATTATAATTTATAATTGGAATTTAAAATAGTGTCTTTCTAGTTTAATATACTTAATGTAATTTGATGCAAAGCTGAATTTTCAGCATCATTACTCCAGTCTTCAGTGTCACATGATCCTTCAGAAATCATTCTAACATGCTGATTTATTATCAATGTTGGAAACAAATGTTTTTTTGGAAACCTGTGATACTTTTTCAGGATTCTTTGAATAAAACATTAAAAAGAACAGCATTTATTTCAAATAAAAATCTTTTGTAACAATTATACATTACCGTTGAAAGTTTTGTGAGTAATTGTTTTTGTTTGAAAGAAATAAATACTTTTATTCAGCAAAGATGTGTTAAATTGATCAAAAGTGACTTATATTGTTAGAAAAGATTTCTATTTTGAATAAATGCTGTTCTTTTATGATTCATCAAAGAATCATAAAAAAGTATCACAGGTTTCAAAAAGCATTAAGCACACAACGGTTTCCAACACTGATAATAAATCAGCATAACAGAGTGATTTCTGAAGGATCATGTGACACTAAAGACTAGAGTGATGGCTGATGAAAATTCAGAGCTTTGCATCACAGAAATAAATGAGATTTGATAGTATATTCCAATAGAAACTCTTATTTTAAATTGCAATAATATTTCATAATATTACCTTTTTCCTGTATTTTTGATCAAATAAATGGAACTTTAATGAGCATAAGAGACTTCTTTAATAAAAAAAATTCTTACTGATCCCAACAGCAGTGTATTATCTATCTATCCATCTTTCCACCTACCCATCTATCTTCATTTATAGACGCTAAATAAACTATTAAATCATAGGATTCATATTAATCAAATGATACCTTCATCGGGTTCTTTACCATCAACAGATGTAGAGGATTTCTTCTCTTTTGCGGGAGGCTTTGCCTTTTTCTTATTCTTCTTAGCCTAAAACCACCAGGAGGATGAGTAAATGACAGTATTTTCATTTTTGGCTGAACTATCCTTCTAAAACTACAGCAATGTCAAAATAAATGAACCTTGTCAGTCTTCACTTCTGGTAGTTCTTGATCATCCACCACTTTGGCCTCTTCCTGTGGTTCAACAGCAAGTCCGTTCCTCTGGGCTTTCTGTCAAACATTTAGAAAACTGCCATTAAAAAAGCCAATAAGAAATAATGCACGCAAGTTACAAGTTTTGCAAACGTGTCCGTTCATTTTTTCTTTTGTTTTTAACGCTTATATGTTCAATGTGTATTAAATACATGTTTTGAATAGAAGTGGGATAACTAAATGTGACCCTGGACCACACAATTTTTTGAAATTGAGATTTATACATCATCTGTAAGCTGAATAAATAAGCTTTCCATTGATGTATGGTTTATGGTTTGAAAAATCTGGAATCTGAGGCTGCAAAAAAAAAAAAAAAATTCTAAAAACTGAGAAAAATCACCTTTATAGGTGTCCAAAAAAAGTTCTTAGCACTACAGAAATATTTTAGATATTTATGGTAGGAAATTTACATATCTTCATGGAACATGATCTTTACTTAATATCCTGATGATTTTTGGCATAAAAGAAAGATGGATAATTTACCCATACAATGTATTTTTGGCTATTGCTACAAATATACCTGCGCTACTTAAGACTGGTTTTGTGCTCCAGGGTCACAAATGTAAAACTCTGCTATTTCAATCGTGAATGACTCGATTCTTAAACGAACGACTCGTTTTGTTCATTGGTTCGAAGCGAGTGACAGCTTTTCCTGCTTTTAAAGATTGACGGCACCGCGAACCAATTGCATTCGAGTTTGTTTTGTGAAACGCAATCTGATTGGTTGGACTTACTGAATAAATAGACCCTTCACTGAATCAGTCCGAGTTTTAAAACATATCCTTCACAAAAGGATTACATTTGGTCTTGTATGAGCTGCCCAGAGGCATTGCAAATATGTCCACCAAGTAAATAGACATTCCTTGAAAAGGACTTTGTTTTAAAATTATTTATTTTAATTTTCATTTTTTTATGATTGAATTAATTGTTAGCTTTTCATTAAACCCACAAACCCTCTGCAGTTCCTGTTCGAATCCTAGTTTGGGAAACCTTGATGTAATAAAATGTTTAATGCACTTCATGTTGTAAATTACAATGCATGGAACATATTTTCTTACTCTTTGCATTTTTTACACCATTGTAGTACAAGGTAATCCTATTTAAATCAATGTGATAAGTTAAGTCAAAAGTAATCTGATTAGATTACCTAAAGTATATAATGTAACTGATTACATTACTGACTACAATTTTTGTCATGTAATCTGGTATCAAAAAAAAAATCTGACCAGTCTTAAAGAAAAAACAGCTGACTAACTTTTTAAGACTAGTCTAAACCTTTTATGCAACTGGCCCCTGGAATCAGATTCTACCCAGCTCTGTGTATATATATATATATATGCCTCTGCTGAATTATTATCCCTGGTGGGGATAAAAAATCCGGTTCTGAATCAAATGATTCGCGATACGCGCTTTAAAGTCCGGTTCTGAATCAGATGAATCATAAGTCCCTTTTTGAGTCAAATGATTCGCGATACGCGCTTTAACGTCCCGTTCTGAATCAAATGATTCGCGATCTGATTGGAGCGCTTCGAAACAGTGAATCATTTTGCGACGCAGTGGTTGATCTTTGCTGGCTTTATATAATTTATTCGTTGTTTGAAATGAAATCGTTACAATTAATAGGACTAACTAATGTTTTTATGAAATTGTGATCACATTTCAGTAAATATCTGGTACTTGTCTAAAAAGATGTATATAATGTGCAATGTTAACCTCTGCTTTTTTCACAAATCGCACCCTGTGTGTGTGTGTGTGTGTGTGTGTGTGTGTGTGTGTGTGTGTGTGTGTGTGTGTGTGTGTATATATATATATATATATATATATATATATATATAAAATGCGTTTCTTAACGAATCATTTGAGAATTGATTCAATGAATCGCTCATAAAACACAAAAGCACTCGTTTGTCTCCACCTACAGGCGTATCGATGCCACACGCAGTAAACGAATCTGATTCGCGAACGGATGCAAAAGAATCGAATCGAACTCTAAAGCAAACCTTCTCAGCATTCTTCTTTCTGTTCCTTCGCCGGGGTTCATCTGCTTTCTTCGCCGTTTGGGCTGGACCGGTGTTGTCCACGACGTCTTCTGTCTCGTTCCCTGAAAGTCTTTTTGATAAACCGCGACAGACCGAGACCCATAAAACCAGAATGAGAACTAGACCGCCCCAGGCCGCTAAAAGGAGCAGCCATGGGGCGCACAGATCAGGATTCAAGCCCAAGTCTATTCCCAGCTCAGACTTCAGATAGATGAGGCCGGTCGACAGGGTTTCTCTGACATATCCCGTTATCTGCTCCACATGTTGTGAAGCGATCTCTTGCCAACCCGGTGCCATTGCAATCTATTGTGCAGGCACCGGCGTGCAATCATTCACAAAAGCAATAGTTTGTGATAATTATACGGGAAAATACATAGCAGTGCCAGTCTGCCCCAGCGTGCCACCGATTACGGCCGCTATTGCTGCTTCTATTCTAACATTAGGCTGGATGTGCATGAGCTTACTCGCGGAAAAGCTCCCCTTATTGGACTGGAGTGCAATTGAGTTTACTTAAAGTCTCGAAATAGCGTACAGTAGTCAACATTTGAAGTGGATCAAAAAAGGTATTGTTTTGGTTTTAGGACAACTTCGATGAAGGTTTTGATCCACACTTGATCATCCGGGGTAAATGAGTACTTCAAAGGGTTTCTAAACTTTTTATTTATGCCAGTGGAACCCAAATACGACAGAGAACCCCCTTCCTAAATTATAAAAAACAACTCTAGTTTTTTATGTATAATGACCCAATTTATACCGTGAAAAAATAAACTATAAACTTGTATGAAAAACTGAAAAATACTGTTTTTTATTAGCTCACTGTTTTGCTATATATTTATTTTTTATAGTTTATTAATTTTTTATTGAGTGCTGTTTTTTTCCCCCAACTTACCACTAGAAACATAAAACTACATTTCTTAATATATGATTACTGTCATGGCTATAAAAGCTGAATGAAATAGTAGTAATGTTGAGTTCTGTAAATATTATTAATTTTTAATAATGTTTCAATGTCAATTTCTGTGTTTTATTTTATTTTTTATTATTTTACTTTATTTTATTTATCATTTTTATTACTGTTTTATTTTATTTTTATTTTGCTTTTTTTATTTGATTTGATTTTACTTTATTTAATTTTATTTAGACATTTGACATTGACCATTTCTGTATTTTATTTTGTTTTATTTTATTTTGTAATTGTTTTATTTAATGTATTTTTTAAATAGTTTACTTTATTTAATTTAATTTTAATTTTTAATTTAATTTGATCTCTTTTTACTTTATTTTATTTTATGTAGACAATTTATTTTATTTTTTCATTCTGTTTTGTATTATTTTATTTTATTATTTTTATTTTGTAATTGTTTTATTTAATGTAATTTTTGTAAATATTTTACACTAATTTAATTTAATTAAATTTTTTAATTAAATTTTTATTTTAATTTGATCTCTTTTTAATTTATTTTATTTTATGTAGACAATTTATTTTTATTTTATTTTGCATTATTTTATTTTATTATTTTATTTTGTAATTGTTTTATTTAATGTATTTTTTAAATATTGTACTTTATTTTATTTTAATTTTAAATTTAATTTGATCTCTTTTTACTTTATTTTATTTTATGTAGACAACTTATTTTATAGTTTGTCTATTTTGTATTATTTTATTTTATTATTTGTAGTATTTTTTAATTGTTATATTCTGTTCTATTTTATTGTATTATTTATTTTACTTTTTTATTTTACTTTAATTTATTTTTCTTATTTGATTTAATTTTACTTTATTTAATTTTATTTAGACATTTGACATTGACCATTTCTGTATTTTATTTTGTTTTATTTTATTTTGTAATTGTTTTATTTAATGTATTTTTTTAAATAGTTTACTTTATTTAATTTAATTTTAATTTTTAATTTAATTTGATCTCTTTTTACTTTATTTATTTTATGTAGACAATTTATTTTATTTTTTCATTCTATTTTGTATTATTTTATTTTATTATTTTTATTTTGTAAATGTTTTATTTAATGTAATTTTTGTAAATATTTTACACTAATTTAATTTAATTTTTTAATTTAATTTTTATTTTAATTTGATCTCTTTTTAATTTATTTTATTTTATGTAGACAATTTATTTTTATTTTATTTTGCATTATTTTATTTTATTATTTTATTTTGTAATTGTTTTATTTAATGTATTTTTTAAATATTGTACTTTATTTTATTTTAATTTTAAATTTAATTTGATCTCTTTTTACTTTATTTTATTTTATGTAGACAACTTATTTTATAGTTTGTCTATTTTGTATTATTTTATTTTATTATTTGTAGTATTTTTTAATTGTTATATTCTGTTCTATTTTATTGTATTATTTTACTTTTTTATTTTACTTTAATTTATTTTTCTTATTTGATTTAATTTTATTAAGACATTTAACAATTTCTGTATTTTATATTTTATTTTGTATTATTATTTTTTATTGTTTAATAATAAAAAATAGAATAAAAAAATAAAGTAAAATAAAGTAAAATTAAATTAAATAATAAAAAAGTATAATATAAAATGAAGTAAAATAAGATTTTATATATATATATATATATATATATATATATATATATATTTAATTTAATTGTACATTTATATATATATATATATATATATCTGACATTTTATCGAGAAATGTCAGTTTTAAATAAACAGGTAGAAAGTAAGGTTGGTCTGCGCCTGCAGTGCATTTTACTAATCATGCTGCAGGGGGCGCTCGCTGTCCCAACCTGTGACGCAAGCAAAACGCAGAGGAAGAACTAGAATAACGGTTGAAAAAAAGGAGTCCGGAGTTTCAGTGGCACCGCGGCGGGTTTTTGAAGCTCGAGGCCGCTTATAGTTTGTCTGTTGTGTGTCTTTGTTATTGACGTTGGCATCCAACCAGCGTCACTCGGGTAATGAAGCACATTATTGTTCCTCTGGTTTGTGTTCGCGTCATTATTGTCTTTAGGAAAGACCCTTTCAGCCCGTGAGTTAAGGTACGTGGAGTTGTTTACTTTTTTCCAGACCCTTTAAAGTCTTTTGTTAGCTCACTTGGCTATCTGTACGAGGTAAACGTGTTTGTTTGAAGTAACAACATATGCTGAGATGGTTTACAAAGATATTACGAACATTTTAATGAGTTTAATTCCCTGTTATTCTGAGTCTCTTGAGAAATTATACGTTTCTCTTGTAGCTTGTCGGTTGTACTGTAATTTACTATTGAAAACTAGGAATGGCGTTTGGATTAAAGAAATTTATTAAGTTGTTCTAGGTCAACTAGTTTTAAATGTCCTGAATTTAACCAAATTCCAGCCGAAATGTAGTTACCTTTGACAACAGCTCCAAACTTTGGGAAAAACTTTCCGCTGTAAGTTTTGTAAAGGATTTATTTTTCAAACAGTTAAACTGTGAATGATTTCGGTTACTTTTTATAGTTTTATTCAAACGGTAGTTTTGAATATTATTTTGTAATTTACAAAATTATTTTTGTGTACTATAATTTAATACAAATTATATTTTGTAATTAGCATTTCATGAATGGTTAATAAATTAAGCTATTTTGCTCTTTTTGACGTTTTATTCCATTTTATTTTATTATTTATTTTACTTTATTTTTTAAACATTTAACTGACAATTTCTGTTTTTTAATACATTTTACTTTTGTATTTTATTTTACTTTTTTCTTATTTTAACTTTATTTTATTAAGACATTTGACATTGACAATTTCTGTATTTTATTCTGTACTTTTTAATTTAATTTTGTTATTGTCTATATGTTATTTTTTTATATAAAATACTTTAAAAAAAAAAATATTTTCCTTTTTTTTCCATTTTTTTTATTTTACTATATTTTATATTATACTGTATTTTTTTTTATTTAATTTAATTTTACCCTACTTTTTGATGTTTAATCTGCAGCACAACAAAATGTTTTCTTGTTTTTAGACTTAATGTTGTTGTTGTTTTTTTTTTTTTTTTTTTTTTGCTGATAACTACTTTTATGAGTTTGACAGTGTTGTCTTTTTTTTTTTTTTGGTTTTTATTCACTAATGAATCCTGTTCACAGATATCTGCTACAGGAATGACCACTTCACAGAAATACCAGAGCCCCAAACTCACAGGTATAAATCTGTCCAGGGTAAGCATATGTTATGTTCCTCATAACCATAATAGAGTGTCACATCATGTGTTTATTGTCTGCTCCAGGACACTCTGACATGGAATGGCTGACACCTGCTGTGTCTGAGAAGTTCCAGAGCCGTTTTGGATGGCGGCCCAGCACAGCGGACAGTGGGGACACAGGCCTGAGTACCTCTGACCACACTGAAGGTGAGAACAATCAGATGTTGTCCATCTGACTTTCTGTTGTGTAATAGAATTTGTTTAAGACCTCATCAGCCTTTTCATCTCGAAAGTGGTCTTGTAGTTGAAGTTCGGAGTCACAAAAAGGGATTTCCAGTCATGGAACAATCATGTAAGTTTACGGAATGCTAGTACAATATTCCATGATGGAACAGTCATGGAATACTAGTCAAGGAAATTTCTATAGTGAAAACAGGGGGGTTTTTTTTCCTGATTTTTTTTATTTATTTATTTTTTTTTAATAAAGACAGGGAATATCTGTGGAAATGAAGTGCTCACAAAATATAGTGTGACTTCCTCTGTAGTCACCTGTACACTACCAGTCAAAGGTTTTTGATTGAGATTAAGATTTTAAATGTTTTTTTTTAAGTAGCCTCCTTCTGCTCACCATTTATTTGATCCAAAGTACAAAACTGTAAAAATTGGGAATATTTTTACTATTTAAAATAACTTTTCTATTTGAATACATTTTAAGATGTCATTTATTCCTGTGGTTTCAAAGATTACTTTTTAGCATCACTACTCCAGTCACATGATCATTCATTAAAATATTCTTATATATATATATATATATATATTAGTGTGTAATGTTACAAAAGCATTTTATTTCAGATAAATGCCGATCTTTGGATCTTTCTATTCATCAAAGAATCCTGAAAAAAAATACTTTTTAGAATGTCTTGAATGTCGAATTTTAGAATATCTGTGAAGGATCATGTGACTCTGAAGACTGAAGTAATGATGCTGAAAATTTAGCTTTGGTCACAGGAATTAATTACATTTTAAGAAGTTATTCAAATAAAAAGCAGTTATTTTTAATATAAAAAATATTTCACAATATTACTGCTTTTGTTGTACTTTGGATCAAATAAATGCACTCTTGGTGAGCAGAACGGACGTCTTTAAAAAAACATATAAAATCTTACTGCTCAAAAACTTTTGACTGCTAGTGTATACATATTAATCTTCAGACATTGTGGATAGTTTTTTTTTGTTTATATTTATTTATTTATTTATTAATTATTTAATTTTTGGCGTTTGACCAAACATACAGTGGTTTTAAAGATTACCCTTTTTTGTTTACAACAGACATTAACATCCTGCTGGCTGTTTTTAGATTAAGCTGTTATATTTTTAGTTGTGGAGATGTGCTCATAGTTCTGGAACTCCTATGGGATTTGGAGGAGGATATGATATTCCATACCATAGATTCCTGCAGGCGGTGTTGCACTTCCACTGATGGGGGTCTCATTAGGAGGGCCTGACCTGGAGGACCGAATGGAAACTCTGATCCTGGTCTCCCGGTTTCGTTCTCTCTGCCTCGTTAAACGCGTAAAGCGCAAAGATTAGCTGTACTGAAGAGCTGGTGTATGTCGATAACCATAGATCTGTAGTGAATGTGCAGTGCTCTTGAAAGCATTTCTCTGTGCTTATGTTGGCATTATTGTATTGTGCTGTTTGGCCTGGATTAATATATCAGTTAGACTGATTATTAGCATAACCTTGTTCAGTTAAGAGAAGGTTTTATACCCCTCAATGCAAGTTCCAGAACACAATGGTTAAATAATTTAGTTTAGTAATACTGTGAAAAACAAGTGTTTATCTATTACGCGCTGTCATTAAAATGTAGTTTCTAAAAGATTTGATTTTTTTCCAGATTCATATAAAATATATAATATAATATAATATAATATAATATATAAATTTTTTTTTTTTGGTGGTAATTATAAACGGTACTGTTCAAAAGTTTGAGTTTGGCCATTTCTTTCTTTCTTTCTTTCTTTCTTTCTTTCTTTCTTTATTTTATGCTCGGCAAGGTTGCATTTATTTGATCCAAAATACAGTTACAATGTTGATTTGGTGCTTAAAAAAATATTTCTTTATTATTGTTGAAAATGGTTGCACTTAATTTTTGTGGAAACTGATGCATTTTTACTGTCACTTTTGATCAATTTAGTAAAAAACTTTTAGAACTTTGTACAGATGATAAACAATTAAACAGTAGTGTACTTGTATGCAAAATGTTTGGGATAAGTAAGATTTTTTTTAATGGAGTCTCTTATGCTCAATCAAGGCTGCATTTATTTGATCAAAAATACAGAAAAAAAAATTGCAGTGTAAACATATTTATTAACTCATCACTCTAAATGTAAAGTCCTTATCCTAGTAATCAATGGCTGTAGTCAGTAGTCAAATGTTTTATTAACAAGCCTATTATCTAAATATCCATATCAGCTATTGAAAAACTCATGTAAGTCGACCACTGTTGTCGTTACCTTGAAAGTACTCTTAAATTCCCATAGCAACAGTAATAACTAACTGCTAAGTCTGTTGAGTTTTCTTACACCTAGCAACTAAGACGCACTAATAAGACCGCTTTTATTTGTTTTTAAAAGAGTCAAAACGGTGGCGGCATGAAAACTTCTTGGCAGCCGTTTCGCTCTGGTGGTTCTAAATATATGGCTGACTGTCTGTGGGCTTCTGTGTTGTGATGGTGACAGCTTTGTTTTGCTCTGGGTGTTTCTTGTAATGGCAGAAAGCCTCTCAGCGCTCCAAGAATCTCTCGTCAAACCAAAGAATTGTTTAAACCTGTCCTCAGCAGATGTTCGAAAAAGACACCCTCAGGGCAGACCCTCCTACTGCTGCCTGTCTCTTAACATCTCCAGTTGATTTGTGTATGATTTAATTGAATTGTTGTATTGAGGAGCTTGTTTAAAGGCTCTTCAGCGGTATTAAGCACTATAAAGTGTGTATGTAAGAGGTGAGCTGTATGGTTAAAGCAGTCCCTAACAGCGTAACATGAGAGCGCTCTATAAATACTGCTAACCTTTCTGTGTACGCGCTCCTGTGCTTTCAGAGCTGCAGGAGAACAAACTTTCATAGCAGGTACACTCACCTTGCCTGAGGTTGACGTTTTTTTGAAGAACGAGTTCTGGCAGACGGAGTGGGCGTGTTTTAAGATCAGTAGTTTGTCTGTGTCATTTACTGAAGATGCATTGGGAGGACATGTTTTTTATGCCTCACCGTTCTTCAGGGTATGAAAATGTTATTTGCTGGTATCTCTTTTAGTGCTAGCAAGGTGAGTACTATTTTTCGCAACGGTTTGTCCATTTAAATGTCATAACTAGGTAGCATTAGATTGTTCTTTGGGCCAGGACAGAACATTGACTAATTTAGCAACACATTTTTGCTGTTGTTTAATGTCTGTATATTTGGTTTGGATGTATGAGCACAGCAGAGCAAACAAAAGAGCTTTCTTTATTTTGTGTGTGTTGTTTTTTTTCTTTTTCTTGTTTTTTCTTTTTTGGTTGTTCTTTTAATATTCTTTTATTTTAATTGAGATATTTTACTCCTTTTGTTAACCTGCTTTTAATTAATTTTCCCAGTGCATTTAATTTACATTAATGTAACTTTACTTTTTACTTGTGCTTTTTTTTTTAACTAAATTTCTTTTTTTTTTTAAACTAAATTTCCTTTTACATCATTTTCTATTGCTTAATCTTCTTTTATTTTAATTGATTTTATTTTACTTTTGTGTGTTTTTTTTTTTTTTTTTTTTTTTAACTACATTTTCTTTTACTTGATTTTTCTTTATTTGATTTTTACTCGCTGTTAATTATTTTTCCAGGGATTTTCTTTTCTTTTACATTTACTACATTTACTTTTATTTATTTTCTTTCATTTTATTTTACTGTGTTTGATTTTACTTGCTGTTAATTTATTTTTACTACATTTCCTCGTTTACTTGATTTTTCTTTTCTTTTAATTGATTTAATTTTTCTTTATTTGAATTTTGCTTGCTGTTAATTATTTTTCCAGGGATTTTATTTTCTTTTACTTGTGCATTTTTTTTTACACTACATTTACCACATTTTCTTTTACTCTTACTTTAGTTTAATTTATTTTACTTTTTTTTTTTTTTGCAAAATTTCATTTTATTTTTTTTTATAAATGTAATTATTTTGTGTTTTTTTTCACATTTTCTTTTGCTTTTCTTTTACTTGATTTTTTTTTAATTTTAACTGATTTGATTTTTATTTGTTATTAGACTTTTTTTTTACTTGCTGTTAATTAATTCTTTTTCCAGATATTTTTCTTTTACACTACATTTTTCTTTTACACTACATTTACATGCTGTTAATTTATTTTCCAAGGCATTTATTTTAATTTAATTTTACTGTTGTTGTTTTTAATTATTATTAATTTTTTTTTTATTGATTTTATTTTACTTCATTTTATCTGATTTTACTTGCTTTTATAATTTATTTTCCAAGTGCATATCTTAATATACATTCTAAATATTACTAACTTAAAGAAATATTCAGTTTTTTCTCCAGTTTAATGGCTGTGCTATTTAATGTCGGGGTACAAAAATAACTGTTAGCTTAAAGAAACATAATGATGCTATGACTGTCCCACAGTTTTAAATGTATTTGGTTGAAAAAGACTTTTCCCCCGACACTTTTTAAAATTATTATTATTATTGTTTTAGCATATTGCTCATTTAATACCTAACTTGTGTTATTTATGGTTTTCTATATTTCTCACTCCTGTTTTGTTCTAGACATCTGCAGCACTAGCAGCAGTCCCTCCTTCCAGCCCATCCGCAGTCAGATTCCCATCCCCACTGCACATGTCATGCCCTCCACGGCTGGAAATCTGGCCTCCAAGCTCAAGCCACGTGCTTCTGAAGAGGCCCGGTTGTCCTCCAGCTCTTCCAGCTCCAAGTCATCCCTCCCCAAATCTGCATCCTCCCCCAACCTGGAGCACGATGGAAACTTAGACACGACTGTGGTCAAGCCTGATTGCCTGAGCCGTTACCGCAGCCTAGTTAATGGCCTCGACCACTCGCTCTTCCCCTCTGGAGATCAGACGCGGCTGGATGAAGCCCAGAAGTTTGAGGTACCTGCCATGGAGCCAACGCTTAATCAGTCGGCTCTGCTCGGGGGCATGTGCCATGATGTACGGCAACAGCTGCAAATGACTGGGCTTGCGGAGAGTACAGGCTTGCTGGAGCAGACCTATAAAGTCCTACCAGAGGCAAGGGCAGGTCTCACCTGTCCTGTAGACCCATACGGCCAAAGGAACATTCATCCAGGGTCTGGTGCCTCTGCCAGGATGTTTTCCGTACCTCAGGGCCTGCTGAGGGACCAGGCCAGCACTGGAGCGTATGATCCGCTGCTGCAAGAACGCTGTGGTGAACTGGCCAGCTGGCAGCAGCAGAAGCAGAAACTCGAGAGTCTGCGGCTACAGGTGGAACAAATGCAGGTTAGAGTTTAGAATATGTCCTGCTGCATACAAGAAAGGGAAAGGGAACAGTTATGTAATCGTGAGTCGTACTTCCAAAGTCAGCATGAAATTAGAATTAACTTTATTTAACTCAACACATGTTGCTGGTTTTGTTGTGCATGATTCATCAGTGCATGCTGTTCCGAAAATAGACGGGGATCTTTCAGCAAAATGTAGGTAGTGTTATTGATGTATTTTTTTTTTAATCTACTATTTATTAATGCTTTTATGTCATGTCATTTTGTCATACTTTTTTTAATAACTCTGTTTAGCTTAAATTCATTTTTATTTCAGTTTTAGTCATTTTAGTGCTTAAACTTTTTTTAATTGTAAAAATTTTAGAGGGTTTGTAATTTGTTGTGTAGGTTTTGTCATTTTTAATATTCGTTAAATAACTGTTTAGCTTACATTAATTTTTATTTCAGTTTTAGTAGTTTTTAATTCAGGTTAGCTATAATTAAATTTTAGTACATAATTATTTTTTTTTAAATAATTCAGTTTAGCTTTAATAAAATTTTAGTACATAATTCTTTTTTGTCTTTTTTAGAGGATGTGTTATTTTTAGTGTAGGTTTTCTGGTTTGTTAATAAATAAATATATAATATTTTTATATTTTTATAACTGTTTAGCTTTAATTTTTATTTCAGGTATAGTCATTTTAGTACTTTTTTTGTTTCTAATATTTGGTGTAGGTTTTGTCCTTTATAATATTAGTTAGAAAATTTAGAAAATAAATAATAGCTTAAATTCATTTTTTTTTAGTTTTAGTCATTTTAGTACTTTGGAAGGTTTTTTAGAGTTTCTAATTTTTAGTGTAGGTGTTTTTAATGTAATAGTTTAGTTCAGCTTGTTTCTAATGAATTATAATAATTTAATAGTGTTTTTTTTTTTTTAAATTAACTAATACTCCGTGTAATATGTAAAATTTAATGCTCTGCCTCTAAAACAACTTTAGTTTTTAGTTAAGTAAAAATCTTTGTGTAGGCTTTGTCATTTTTAATATTTGTTTAGCTTAAATTAAATTTTATTTTAGTTTTAATAATTTTAGTACTTTTTTTTTTAACCTTTTTTTAGAGGGTTTGTCATTTTTAGTTTAGGTTGTCATTTGTTAATATTTTTGTCAAATAACGATTAATACTAAATTTAGTACTTTAGAGTTTTTTTTTTTTTTTTTAAGAGGGTTTTACATTTTAGTGTAGGCGTTTTAATCTAATAACTACTGGTATTTATTTCTAATAGCTTCTGCTTTCTGTTCTATTTTGAGTTTTAAATACTGATATTATTAATTTGCACATGTTTGAAAGGAAATAAAATATTTATTGTAAGAAATGAGGACATTAAAGAGCTCAGTGAAGTTGATTGCAGTGTAGCAGGCATAAAGTACATGTAACACCTTGGATTCTGTGGAGTTGTAATGAGCTCTGAACATCCTAAACAAACCTTTTATGCTTTTGCAATTTACCACCCCTATATAGCTGTGGTCTGTATGTTAATGAAGTCAGGCACCCCACTGTTTGACATGGCTCTCAGTTTCCCACACCCATTCAATTGATGACCATTTGCTCAGGATGTGATCACCCCAAATGGTGCAGGAACAAAGCAACTGTTGACATGCTGCTTCTCTGAAATAATCAAGCCTTTTTGGGCAATGAGCATAATCTAGCATATATTTTGAAGTGGAATATGGGTCAGTACAGTCTGTAGTTTCTTACAAAATATGTTTTCCATGTTTATTGTTTGTTCCATGTTCTAACTTGCTTATAACAGCTTCTCAATGTGGAATTATTGCAGAGATGGATTGCAGAGATTATTGCAAATCTACTGCTTTTAATTTGTCTGAGAGACATACAGTGGACTATCACAATAATAATAATAATAAGCTGCATGTTCTTCTATACATCTAAAATTACTGCTATAAACAAACATTGAAACAGCACCATGTATTACGATGGCAAATTGCCCTGTTTTTCATGCTGTAAATTGCAGTTATGCTCTCAACTTCATGCCTGAGGCATTTTTTTCACTGCATGAGTTTGTAGGTTCCACAACCTTTTTGATTAACAGCCCTAGAAAAATGCATCAGTTAGACGCATACTATAGTAAAATGGATTGCAAATAATATTTCATGTTGACTTCAAGTTGCAAGATTATGTTATGCCTATTTTAAATAAGAGTTTGTGTTTACCCACCCTTTTTTATTATTGCAGTTAATGACGGGAGGAAGTGGACAGTATGCATCTTCTCTCTATCCAGGAACCTCTCACATGGAGAACAAATGGGATGCTGTCATTAAAGCCAACGAGAACTTGCTAAAAGAGAAAGAACTTACTATTGAAAGGTAATGCTACGTTTTCAGAAGCATCACTCTGAACATTAGAGACTCTGAACATTAGCTTAATGTAGTAACTGGCGCATTGCAGGCAGAAGCAGCAAATGTCTCAGCTGGAGCAGCGTCTCAGAGAAAGCGAGCTGCAGGTGCACAGTGCCCTCATGGGACGTGGAGCTCCTTACACCGATGTGTGTCTGTTAAGACTGCAGGTTAGCATACATGCTTGCATACAGCCTTTTTCTTGTGCTGTATCAAAACATCTCTTTGAGCGGTTTCTCTTCTTTCTTGTGTGTGATTAGGAAGCCCAGCGGGAAAATGCCTTTTTGCGAGCCCAGTTTGCTGAGCGCAATGACTGCTTTACTAAGGAGAAGCTGGAAGCGGATCGCAGACTGGGTGCAGTGGAAGCGGAGACGCAACGTCTAAATGAGATCTTGAAAGAAAGCAGTGAAAAACATGCAGAGGAGCTAAAGAAACAGGAGGAAAGGGTGAGCATATCCAAGCTTTAAAGGGATAGTTCACCAAAAAAAATTTAATTCTGTCATTACTTACTCACTTTCATGTCGCTCCAAACTCGTAACACCTTTGTTTGTCCTTAGAACACAAACTAAGATATTTTTGATGAAATTCAAGGGCTTTCTAGAGGTCTGCTACCCGACGGGTCCTGAAATTCTCTCTGGTTTCGCATCGGGTTTGGGTTAATATTAATGAATAGCTTCGAGTTCGGGTCAGGCTCGGGTTTGTAGCAAAGGTAAAAATATATGCAACATGCTATGCTTTCACTGACGCATGCACACATTACTTGCACATAGAGATCTGAGAACGTGCAGCACAAACACAAACTCTGTGGTGCAGTGAAACTTTTAATAATAAAATAGCATAATAATAATGACTCGCTACGTTATATTTCTCAGCAACGAGTGGGTACAATAGCTGTAACTAAACTCGGCTTTATTGTTTGTAGAGAGAGAGACACACACACAGGCCAGGTAGTCACACAACTTTCACTTCCCTCTCTCTGGCTAATTAACTCAGATAAATGTTATGATTAATTCATTTAAATAAAGGTGATCTTACCACACTTCATCTGTGTCTGATTAAAGCCGACAGAATGCTAGATTGAGCCATAACTGATGAAAATGACCATAATTTTTGCATCCTGCATTAAAATCTTTTAAGGCTCATGATAGCTGGATTATCCCTGTATATATATAAAACTTGTGCGTGCCATCTGTTGTATATGCTATATTTAAAATGAAATTCGTTTTGCTCTTGTGCCTGATCTAGGGGTCTCTCTGTCACAACAACAACATATGCACATCAACAAGTTGAAAGCAATGATTGCAATAGAGAACACACAGTGCAAACAGAGTAAAATCAGTAAAACTTATTAGGTACATTTTACCACGAAAAAAAAATACCACATTAAAAAAATGTTGGAATTTATGTGACCATTGCACCTGTTGTTTGTAAAATTTCATAACTGGTAATTGCTTTTTTTTGCCTTGTAAGTTGAGCCTTAATGAAATGTATTTGTTCACTGGCGGTTGCATGTAATCGCAAAATATGGCATATTTAAAAAGTTTAGCTATTCGTTGTAAAAAAAACTATTTTGGGTTCGGGTTGGGTTTGGGCTCTAAATTTAACAGTGCCGCTCGAGGTCAGGTCAGATGATCTCGGGTACGGGCCGTGTTTGGGCTTCAGTTTAAAGCCCAAGCAGACCTCTAGGGCTTTCTGATCCTCCATTGAGGGTGAGTAATGAATGACAGAATTTTCATTTTTTTTGTGAACTAACCATTTAAAGGAATGGTTCACCCAAAAATGAAAATTTCCCCATGATTTACTCACCCTCAAGAAATCGTAGGTGTGTATGACTTTCTCCTTCCAGACAAACACAGTCGGAGTTGTTTTAAAATTTATCCTGGCTCTTCCAAGCTTTATAATGGTGGTGGATAGTGGCTGATATTTTGAAGCTCCAAAAAGCACATATATCCTTCGTAAAACTAACCCATACACGTCCGGGGGGTTAACACATCTTCTGAAGCAGATCCATGGGATTTTATAACAAAGATATTTCTATTTTTAAAATTATAAACTCAAATCACTGACTTCCGGCAACGGCCGAATGCGCATACGAGTTGGTCGGTGTTACTCCGGTTCAAACAAATAAGGCTGTGCAAAACAACTCAAGCTCTTCTCTTATAGTGAAATCCGCTGACTTTAAAAAAATTTTTTTAACTTCTCATTTTTGACTTTTAATACATTATCTGCGTTTAGTACTGCTCTATCCTTGTTTGTTTATTCTCACCAGAGCTTACACTATGAATGCTCATACATCGAGTCAGAGAACACGCATATGGCCATTGCCGGAAGTCAATGATTTGGGTTTATAATTTTAAAAATATAAATATTTTTGTTATCAAATCTAATGGATCCGCTTCAGAAGAACTGTGTTAACCCCCTGGAGGCATATGGGTTTAGTTTTACGACGGATATACGCGCTTTTTGGAGCTTCAAACACAACCATTATAAAGCTCGGAAGAACCAGGATACATTTTAAAACAACTCCGACTGTATTCAACTGGAAGGAGAAAGTCATATACACCTAGGATGGCTTGAGGGTCAGTAAATCATGGGGAAATGTTCATTTTTGGGTGACCTGTTCCTTTAATGTGTGACATGCTCAACAACAGATTAGCAGAATCTCACTGAGGGCATGTTTGAATTTTCATCTTGTGTTGCTCTTTACTTTAAAGATCCGAAGTCGAGACAAGCATATCAACAGCTTGAAAAAGAAGTGTCAGAAGGAGTCCGAGCAGAACAGAGAAAAACAGCAGCGGATTGAGACGCTTGAGCGATATCTGGCTGACCTTCCCACCATGGAAGACTACCAGGCCCAGCATAAAAAGGTACAGCACTTTCTGATGGCTAGCCAACAAAACAAAAGCCTTTTTTCCCCGTGGTTTCACAGCAATTGTTTATAATGCTCAGCTTGAGATGCTTTTCTTGTGTTCTATTGCCAGACACTATTATAGCATCCACTGCACCCATATATCACACATCTGCTGCTATTGTATACTTTATCATAAAGTAACACTCTCTTTATCCTGCTGGTTTGGAAAATCCTAGGCTCACTATGACTCTTTTCCAAGACATTGTTTCATGGAGAAGTTTTTTTTTTTTTTGGTCCTAAAATGCATGTTAGATATTTTTTGTGTGTGAATTATGAATCTTGTTTGTTTGTTTGTCTCTTTTAAATGTTTTTGTTTACTTTCTGATTTTTACTTGATTATACCATGTTCTTGCTGTTAAAATAAAAACTAAAAAATTTAATTAATTTTAGTGAGAGTAGCATCCTGTTTCAGAATCTCGCCCTGAACAGTACTGTTTGTAGAGTTAAAAAATGTGGGGTTTTAATAAATTCAGACTTTTATTTGCAAAAGGTACTATCAACTGATGAAAAGTGACTTGAAGGCTTTTATAATGTTACAAAAGATTTCTAATGCTTTATTTCAAACACGCTACACGCTACTGTCAAAAGTTTTTAGAAAAGATTTTCATCTTTTTTATTAAAGTCTCTTCTGCTCACCAAGCCTGCATTTATTTGATCCAAAGTACAGCAAAAAGATTTTAGTGGTAAGATCAAATGTTTTGTGAATACGGGCCCAGGTATTTTAAATACTTAAAATATTTCACAATCTTACTGCTTTTGCTGTATTTTGGATCAAATAAATGCAGAAGAGAACTTAACTTTAATTAATACATTTTATTAAGTTAAAAAATGTTCAAATCAGCATATCAGAATGATCTCTGAAGGATCATGTGACACTGATGACTGGAGTAATGATGCTGAAAATTCAGCTTTCCACCACAGGTATAAACTACATTTCAAGATATATTAAAATAGAAAAGTGTATATATTTTTATATTTTGTTGCCTATTTATCACAAGCAATTTAGATGCCAATTTAAACAGCTGGTGGTCTCATTCTAAGTTCTCCATTTTAATTCAGTTCTGAATGTTGTGTTGCAGCTGGAGGAAGCAGAGGAGAGCACAGGTCTGTTGCAGGCCACCATCAGAGATCTGGAAGTCCAACTGGAGGATGCTCGCAGTTCTGTACGCAACAAAGAGGCCCAACTGGAAGAACAGAGACGCAAAGAGAGAGAACTGCTTACAACAGTCACCAGGTAGGAAGAAACATGACTTTATGAACAAAACCGGGAGGCTCCTCATTAGGTTTTGAAACACTGCCATGCATCATTGTTCGATTTTTAATATTGTCTGATTTGCTTGTGTTTAGTCTCCAGAACAGAGTGAAAGAGAGCCTTGAAGATGGAGCGAGATTGCCTTCTCTTGATATAGAAAAGCTACGAGAAGAAAACACAGCCTTGAAAGATGAGCACCAGCGACTCAAAAAGGTTTGTATCCACACTAGTTTCTCAAAGGATGGGTTAAACGACTGCAGTAACACTTACTGCAGCTAAAGGATTGTTAATAGCATTGAAGCATGGCTCTGTCTATTGATTAAAATGATTGCATGTTCTGTGCATAGTTTAAGGTGCTATCTGAATCAACCTTTCTTTTTAGGTCATTGAAAAGCAGCTCAGGATAATGGAGCAGCTTGGCTCACAGATCAGGGTAAAGACTACATTCAGTTTTATTTGTTTCATGAGTGCATTTACGTTTTTAACTTATACTTACACTACCAGTCAAAAGTCAAAAAGATTTTTAACGTTTTTTTAAATGCATCTCTTCTGCTCACAAAGCCTGCATTTAATTGATCCAAAGTACAGCAAAAACTGTTCTGAAAAATTTTTACTATATAAAATTTTTCAAGAAGCATTTTTAAAACAGTTGAGTGCCTTTTTTTCAGGATTCTTTGATTAGATAGAAAGATCAAAAAAACAGCATTTATCTGAAATAAACAGGTTTTCTAACATACACCTATATATATATATATAGCGCAGTTTTTTTGAGCAGTGAATTAGAACGTCAGAATGATTCCTGAAGAATCATGTGACTGGAGTAGTGATGCTAAAAATTCAGTTTTGATAAATTACATTTTAAAATATATTCCAATAGAAAATGTATTTTGTAAATATTACAAAAAAATTAAAAATTTGATTGTTTTTGCTGTACTTTAAATCAAATAAATGTGGGTTTGGTGTGCAGAAGAGACTTCTTTAAAAACAAAAAATATTACTGTTCAAAAAATTTTGACTGCTAGTGTACATTACAATATGATGCCTCTGAAAACTTTTGTAACATTAAAAATTTATTTCACTGTCACTTTTAAACAATGTAATGCATCCTTGCTAAATTAAAGTAAATTAAAGTATTAAAGCATTTTTTTCCTACTTTTGAATGGTATTCAGGAACCATTAATGGAAACGGATATCATTAAAACATTTAAATTCCAGTATTTCCTTTTCTTTTAAATGGAACCGGTTGGTCTTGGAATTGGTCTTGTAAACTGTAATTAGGTGTAATTTAAGTAAATGCCTGTCACTAATAGCCAGGCATCATATTCTACGATCGAACCTTCAGGAATGTACTTTCAGTAGTATCTAGGAGGGTAAAAAAAAAATCTTTGCAAACACCTTCCTTTATAGTAGGAGGCTTTTTAGGAAATTACTTCATTAGCTATTCAACACTTAGTGTGTATTTTTCCCTTTAAGTTAATTTAAAAGTATCCTGCGCTAAAAGCCTTTGCAGTTTAGTTTATATGAGCGAATGTCTAGTTTACAGCCATAATACTGTGTGTGTTGCCTTAGACTCTGGAGGAGCATCTCTCTCAGGAGGAGTGCAGTAGCCAGGCTCTGCGAGAGGAGGTGGCAGAAAAAGAGGAGAGTCTGCTGCAGTTGCGCACTGCTATGAAAGAGGTTAGTAGTTGCCCGAAATGCACATTCAGCTCTTTTGAGTTTTCATGGCACACAGGAGAATTGAGGTTGTGCATATTGTTTGTATTTCAGCTTTCAGTGCAGAACCAGGAGCTGATGGAACATAATCTGACACTACAAGAGCGTCTTCAGGATGAGGAGACACCGAGTGGCTGTGGTTTGCTCCCTGTGGGAGCCCGGCTCACCCAAAAGCTGTACGGAGAGATGGCCGCCTGTCTGTGTGACCTCCGCTCCCTCTGCAACGTCCTGACCCAGCGGGCTCAGGGCCATGACCCAAACCTCTCTATGTTGCTTGGCATTGCCTGTAAGTGTGCCCTCTGCTGTCAACATGCTGTAAAGAAGACTAGCACTAGACAATGCCCAGATATACAGTGCTTTGTGAAAGTGTTGCTGCCTTATGTTAAACTGTTTTAAATTACTTTTTTCCACATCAATCTACACTCCATGCACCACAATGACAAAGCAAAAACAGAATTGTGCCAACTTCATAAATTCATAAGTTAAAAAATAGCCTAGGCTCTGGCTGGGGCACTCAAGGACATTCACAAAGTTGTCTATAAGCCATTCTTGCTGTGTGTTTAGGTTCAATGTCCTGTTGGAAGGTGAACCTTCTGCACAGTCTGACGTTCTGAATGCTCCAGACTAGGGATGCTCATTTCGGTTAATTTTCCTGACCGACAACTGCTGCTCGTCAACCGAACATTAACCGTTAACTGATCAAATTGGAATAAATTAGTATAAAATAAAAATATATGATGATACATAAAAATTACAAACAAATATTTTATTTTAACTCGCAAACAGCAGCGTACAGAGCAGCAGAGCAACAACAAAAATTCACATATCCTCAAATTATCACGCACCAGCAGAGAATAGTGTCGCAAAGACCCTGACTCCCAATCTCCTTTTTGAATGCACCCTTAGAAAGAAATGTCTTTACGGATTACATGTCTTACAGCCTAATGAACTAGATTTTTTCCGATTTGTTTTGTTTCGTTAAGCAATCATTTAAAGCTTTCTATTTATATATTCACTGAAAAAAATGCAAATGATCGCGCTGGCGCCCCCATGTCCTGCAAAGAGGTTCCAGCTTCCACTCACCAAAAATGAAATGCACCTAGCGCACATTTATCTAGGTTAGCTACTTTAACTGTTTTAGATCTATAGATTTTATTTCATGCAAGTCGTGGTGATTTGAGAAGGCAAATTGATCAGACTATGAACAGTCTGCTGGCCGCTGTTCGTTACTTAAAAAAAAAAAAAAAAAACGAAAACTTATATTTAACGAGCAAAAAAAAGCTCAAAGTTTTTCTAAATTATCTTAATAAAAAAACGAAACGAAATATAATCACTTTGCCATTACATACAAAATGTAACCATTTTAATAGCTGAAGGAGACTATTAAAAAGTCGGAGGCGGTTAGGTTATAATCCTCTCAGCATCCAAAATGCCGGTAGTGTTCTGTTCAGTTCTGCTCTACACATTCGCGAACTATTATTAAAACAGAAAATGTAGACATGATGTAAATGAGAGATTAATTGCGCAGTTTAAAGGTTCTTTTATTACTCTTTGTTAACTTTGAGAAAGCGATGAACTACATTAAAATGTGTAACAGCTTTTTCAAGTGATTGTAAGGGAGCGCCGTGTCCATTGTGCACTTTCTAGGCTATTATCCATTCAGAATCCATTCACTCACGGATTCACTCTGATAGCCATTTATCTAATATTGCCGCTTGCCATTGTGTTGCGTATAGGGATGGGCGATATATCGATCGATATTATGCACATCTCATCAGTAAAGCCGGTTCTTTGATTAGCGGTAAATCTCCATCACCTGTTTTCAAATGGAGCGCCAGTTTAGCAGTTGAGCGTAGATCACTGATTTACCGCTAATCAAAGAACCGGCTTTACTGACGAGATGCGCATGAATTTATCGATCGATATATATCGCCCATCCCTAGTTGCATATAGGCTGCATCAGTTAAGAGAAGGTGAAGCAGGTGCTTGCTCTGCGAAATGTCTGTATAGCCTATAAGCATGCTGCAGGTGTCGACACTCGCCTGTGAGTAAACAAATTCTTATGTAGGCTATAGCATTGTTCTTTCACCGTGCAGCAAACGTAAAAAAATACTTGTAGAAACCTTTTAAACTGCTTAACTGATATCATTAATCGGTTAAAAATCTTACTGGCGGTTAACGGTTAAACGGTCAATGTGAGCATCCCTACTCCAGACTCGGTTTTCATCAAGGCTATCTCAATATTTTGGTGCATTGAGCTTTTCTTCTACTCTGAGTCCCTCATTCCCTGCTGCTGAAAAACAGCCCACAGCATCAGGCTGCTACCTCCACACTTTACTTTTGGGATGCTACTCTGCAGGTGATGAGCAGTGCCTGGTTTCCCTGAGGTTCATCAGACCACAGAATCTTGTTTATCACAGTCTGAGGGTGCCACACCACCATAAAGCATCTGCAAGCAATATGAAGGCTCCTGAGCTAAAATTCTGTCCAAGATAAGGGTATGAATACTTGTGCAATGGAATCATTTTAGGTTTTTCATTTGCAAAGATGTTAAACTTTTTTTTGCTTTGCCATTATGGTGTATGAAGTGAAGAATAATGTGGAAAATAAAGTAATTTAAAGCAGTAACATCTACAAGCAATATGAATGCTCCGGAGCTAAATTTCTGTCCCAGATGGGGTATGAATACTTATGGAATGGAATTATTTAGGTTTATGTTTAACAAATTTGAAAGGATGTTAAAAACAGTTTTTTGCTTTGCCATTATGGTGTATTGAGTGTAGAATGATGTGAAAAATAAAGTAATTTAAAGCAGTTTAACGTAAGGCAGCAACATAACTAAATGTGAAAAGAAATGAATACTTTCGCAAGGTGCTGAAACAGACTTTAGTCAGATTATTAGTCAGAATGCCATCTCGAAACACGAAAAAGAGAAAAACTTGTTGAATAAAGTAGTTATTTTTGTTTTCTCTGCACACAAAAAATATTCTTGTAGCTTTAAGGTTGAACTGCAGATTGAACCTTGTCATGGACTATTTTAACAATATCCTTACTAGGGATGCACCGAAATGAAAATTCTTGGCTGAAGCCGAAACCGAACAAAATGAAACACTGAGCTGAAGGCCGATTACCGCATACATTTTTTTTTCAGAGGTTTTCTCCCATGTATGTTGCCTTTTTTTTTTTTTTTTCTTTTTTTTTCACCATTGCATAAAATAAAAAGCCAAAAACTGTAAAAAGCCATGTGCTTTTTACAGTTTTGTCTTGCTTTTCAAAGAAAAAAAATCAATTACAAAACAACAATTTAAAAATATTTACTTAACACTGAACATTTTTAACATTCTAGTAGACATTATAGCCTAGCACAATTTAAATTACAATAAATAAGTTAATAAAATAATATTCTTTGGTCATTAAGACCCCCTTCTTGAATCAGGCATGTGTTTGTTTTTTTAATGTACAAATTAATGAGCAGAGGAGACAATATTACAGATCCCATTTTGAACACTGTATGAATGTTATAATACACACATTAATAGATTGTAATATAATTATTATCATTATTTTTGTCTTTTTTTTATTTTTTTTACTTTATTTTACAGAACATCAGTAAAATGACAGTATTAACACTTATGATTGTTGAAAACCCGCATAAGACATTGTTACCTCTTTTTGTTGACAGGAGCAGATTTATAAATGATTCTCTCATTAAGCCGTTTCAGCGCTGATTTTCCTTGCATTTTGAACCTTGGTTAACGAGCTCATGCAGCCCTGTCAGAATACATACAATTTGTGCATAAAAAATAATGTTCTGTAGTTTATTTACTGATGGTTTAAGGCCATTTTGCGATTTCAGTTGTCATACAGAACCCAGCAACAACCACCCGCTCCTCTTCTTATCGAAGACATGCAATGCGGTTTTCAATGGTCTTTCACTGTTGGTGCTTGTAATGATGTTTTCGTCTTTCTTGGACAGTTTTAAATACTTCCACACTATGGACATGTTTGCTACATTAGTGTGCACCTCTATTTAATCACATCACATTATTGTTCAGTATAATTTATTTTCGCTTATTCGGCCGATTATTAGCTTTTTTTTTTTTGTTGCTATTTTCGACCGAACAGTTTTGGTTGCCGAACATTCGGTGCATCCCTAGTCCTTACTACCTTTCTGGGCCTTGAATGTGGTAGCTGTGTTGCTGTCTATGCAGGCTCAGAAAGCTCTCGGATTTCATCAAAAATACCTTCATTTGTGTTTCGAAGATGACCGACGTTTTCACCATACTCTCACAGAAACTCTGTATAGCAGCGTTTTGTGTTGTCTTTGTTGTGGCTGTTATCAGTTGTGACTCTGGCTGTGTCTATCTGTTTGTTTGCAGCAGCTCCCCCTCCAGTAGGAGGGCAGTGGGAGGATTGGCTGAGCCCCGAGGGGCTGCAGAAGAAGCTGCAGGAGGCTCAGCAGCTCCGTCGAGACGTCGAAGAACTGAGAACCACAGTCTCAGACCGCTACGCTCAGGACATGGGAGAAAACTGTATCACTCAGTGAGCTCGGACAGCACGGCTTGCGCTCAGTGAGGGTAACTCCACATCACGAGTGCCTTTAAAGACATCTCTAGCAAAACAAACCTTCTTCACGAAGGATTAGCGACACTAAGGACACTGTAATCTCATAAACCAGAGGGCTATTTTTATACAAAAAACGTTTCAGAAGATATTTTTCTAAGATTTTGATGACTTGTGTGTGTAGTGGGAAGACGATGATTTAATATAAACCTTTCCATGTATTTGGGAACGCCTGTGATGAAGTTGACAATCAACTGAAGATATTTAATCGTTTGCGCAACTAACATGCCGTGTTTTTTACAATGGCATAGTGTGAATCCAGTGACGCTCGGTTGTGTGTAACAAGAAGATATGATCTGATATCCGTCATCTTATAGTAAACAGAACGTAGCACATTTAAACAAATCTATGGCTGAGGACATTTTTGGCCACTTGCTCTTTGAGATTACACCAGCAGATCATTTGTGTATAAAGTTGGAGAATAGACATTCCCTAATATTATATAACAACCAAAGTTCAATACGATCAAATACAGACCGGTTAGAAGCGTTGCCGTAATGCTGTAAAGAGTATTTATGTGCACAGTATTATGCAGACCAATAAAAAAAGAGCAAGAGGGGGTCATAAACATATTAAATTATAGATGTCTGTTAAATAAAAATAATAGTTGGACCTCTTCCTGACAATGCATAAAAAAAATTCTGCGGATGTTAATGCGTAGTTTACATTTAGGTTCACAACTGATCATATTATTGAGAATTTTACAACATTAACAGGTTCTTCGCTGCTGAAAAATTAACACACTAAAAAAAATATATATATATATTTATATTTTTGGGTCACACATCATTTGAACAGGTGATGTTTTCGTATGTGTTGAGTCTTGCTAGTAAAACAATAGGATATATGATGGGTAATCCATGATGTATTTGCTGTCTTGTTCACAATTTGTTTTATCCGCTGTAAAAATAGCCACGCCATTGAATCAACACATCAGAGGAAAGCAACTGGTGAAGCAAATATTGTATTAGTGCATGTCAAACATTAGAGCAGGTGTCTTGTATTCAAAAAGACGACGCATGTATTTGCTGGACAGTCTATCAGTGTTAACACTAAGCGTCTTTATCTGCTGTAATGCGTGACTGCCGAGCGATCGGGATTCTATTATGAAAAGGGACCATATCTTCTGGGGAGTGTTGCGTGGAAAATTGTTTTTGGTCCAGAAACATCACTAACAAGTGTGAATGTAATTTGACGATGCACCAGACATTTGTTGTTATTGTATTGTAACACAAAACCAGCCAGACAAACCTTACATGCCAAAACCTTTATAACAACACTAAATTATATAAATCATTTGTCTTAAGCTGTTTCAGTTTTTTAGAAATAAAGCTTTGTATTTCATATGTACCCTTATGTTGAATGCTTGTTTTTAGTAATAACAATTTCTAGAATTTAGAAATATAATATTTAATATGTTTTTACAAGCAGAAGTGGTACCAACCATTCTACAGAATCTACTATTATTTGGTTGTATGCTTGATTTTATGCACTTTATACATTACATTTAATAATGTAAGGAAGCTGGGGATGTTTCAGAGTATTTGTACCTCATGTAAAAGACTTTGTAAATGAATACATTTCCCTGGAAATTTCTGCAAATAGTGACATAATGTTTAAGACTTAGTTGGAATGTATGCAATAATATGGAAGTTAAACGTAGGCCTTTAGACTTTTATATTAGCAGTTTATTAAATTATTGTAATTTTAAATGTTTTGCTTTTAATTAATTATCACATTGATTACTTTTAGTATTTTAAACCAATTTATTGATGTGTTTGAAGACACTACCAGTCAAATGTTTTTGAAAGGCTTTAATGTTTTTTTTTTTTTTTTTTTTTTTTTTTTATAAGAAGTCTCTTTTGGTCACCAAGCCTGCATTTATTTGATCAAAAGTGCAGCAAAAATAGTAAAATTTAGAAATATTTGTACTATTTAAAATAACTGCTTTTTGAATATATTTTTATAATGTAATTATTTTTTCTGTGATCACACGTACATTTTCAGCATCATTACTCCAGTCTTCAATGTCACATGATCCCTCAGAAATCATTCCAATATGCTGATTTGCTGTTCAAGAAATATTATTATTATTATTATTATTATTATTATTATCATCATCATCAATATTCAATATTTAAAACAAGTAACATTACACACTATACTATTCAAAAGCTTAGAGTCGGTATAATTTTTTTTTATTGGGAAATAAATGATAGAAATTAATAGTTTTATTTGGCAAGGATGCTTTAAATTGATCAAAAGTGATGATAAAGACTTTCATAATGTTACAAAAGGTAAATGCTGTTCTTCTGAAGTTTCTATTCATCAAAGAAACCTGATGTCCACTCTGCATTTTCAACAACAATAATAATAATGTTTTTTGAGCAGCAAATCAGAATATTAGAATGATTTCTGAAGGATCATGTGACTGGAGTAATGATGCTAAAAATTCAGCTTTGAAATCACAGGAATAAATTAGGTTTTAAAATGTATTCAAATAGAAAAGGTATTTTAAATAGTGCTGTATTTTGGATCAAATAAATGCAGCCTTGGTGAGCAGAAGAGACTTTAAAAATCTTACTGTTCACAAACTTTTGACTAGAAATGTATCCGCTTCCAAAATTCATACACTACCAGTCAAAAGTTTGGACACACCCTCTCATTTAATGTTTTTTAAAGAGGACTCTTATGCTCATCAAGGCTGCATTTGTTTGATATATTTTTTGCAACCTGTGATTTTTTTTTTTTTTTTTTTTTTTTTTTTCCTCCCTAACAATATAAATCTGTTATCACTTTTTATTAATTTAACACATCCTTGGTGAATAAAAGTATTAATTCCTTTCAAAAAAAGAAATAAAAATTTACTGACCCAAAATTTTTGAACAGTAGTGTATATTGTTAGAAAACCTTTCTATGTTACAAAAATGCTGATCTTTTTTAACCTTTTATTGATCAAAAAAGTCCTGAAAAAAGTATCACAGGTTCCAAAAAAATATTAAGCAGCGCAACTGTTTCCAGCACTGATAATAAATCAGCATATCAGAATGATTTTTGAAGGATCATGTGACACTGAGGACTGGAGTAATTCAACTTTAATTACAGATATAAATTAAATTTTAATGTATATTAATATAGAAAAACATTGATTTACATTGTAATAATATTTCACAATATTACTTTTTTCTGTATTTTTGATCAAGTGAAAACAGCCTTGAAAAGCATAAGAAACTTCTTTAAAAAAAAACTTTTGAGGGTGTGTCCAAACTTTTGACTGGTAGTGTATATGTGAGACATTTGCTGTCAGAAATGTTGTAGCATCACTGCCAAGTGTGTTAACAATGCTCACTTATGTGACATTGTTAAACTTTATATAAAGGTTGTTCTATATGTGTCTCCACATGGTCTGTGAGGTGAAGCTTGTGGACGCAGGAGCAGTGCTGTATTCGGAGTCAAACCACAGGACAGTAGCGTCTGGGTGTCATCACTGTAGCACCGTTGTGGAAATGCACTAATGATGTCATATGGTGCACCTCTCGAACCTCTGTCAAAAGATATTGGCTCAAATTATTGCCTGTTATTTTACTGGAAAAGGACCAATCATTTTTACATACACACATGTACACACACACACACACACACATAGATAGCTAGATAGACAACATGCATCATATTTGGGCAAAATGGTGTTAGAGACATATTTCAACTGAAAATTAAAATTAGCTGAAAATGTACTCACCCTCAGGCTATCCAAGATGTAGAGTTTGTTTCTTCATCAGAACAAATTTGCAGAAATTCAGCATTACATCATTTGCTCACCAATGAATCTTCTGCAGTGGACGGGTGTCATCAGAATGAGATCCAACATATTCGAAAACTATGCACAGATCTAGCACTGTTTACAAGCAAAAAATATTCTAAACCAATATGTTGGTCATTTTAATGTGAGAAGACAACAGAGGATGTACTTTTTCACTGGAGCAAGCGTGATGATAGATTATGGCCAGATTTTATGGTTTAAAGTTAAAACATCTTAATGAAAGATTGGTTACTTAGAAACATGCAGCTTTTCACTTCACAAGACATTCCAGTACAGTGTGGATTATTGTGACGTTTTTATCCGCTTTATCCGTTTGGACTCTCATTCTGATGGCACCCATTCACAGCAGAGGATCCACTGAGGAGCAAATGATGTTATGCTAAATTTCTTCAAATCTCTTCTGATAAAAATCAAACTCTACATGTACATCTTAGATGGCCTGAGGATGAATAAATCATTTTTAAGAATTTTTCATTTCAAGTATTTATTTTAGAAACTTTATTATTGATATATTTCAGTATTGAATTAATTCCAAGTACATTTATAATCTACATTTCTTTTGGTTTGTGAGTTTATTATATTAAAATGATTCTGGAAATGCATGTAACGCTGTCTTAACATTTAGTCAAAAAGAAGCATTTTAGGTGGCGGCATCAATAAGTTGCCTACATATGGAGCATGTTTGATATTTTAAGGGATTAGTTCATTTTGAGAATAAACATTTCCTGATCTTTTACTCACTCCCATGTCATGCAAGATGTTCATGCGTTTCTTTTGTCAGTCGAAAATTAATGTTTATGAAGAAAACATTCCAGGATTTTTCTCCATATAGTGGACTTCAATGGTGGCCAATGGTTTGAAGGTCCAAGTTGCAGCTTCAAAGGGCTCTACATGATCCCAGTCAAGGAATAAGAGTCTGATGTAGCGAAATGATTGATCATTATAAAAAAAAAAAAAAAAGTAATTTATATACTTTAACCACAGATGCATGCACATCTTAATGCATTCCGTATTCACGTTGGAAAAGTCACACGCGGTTAGTTCTTCATCTGTGTACTCTGGTTCAGAAAGGTAGGGTAGTGCGAAAATCTCCATCTCATTTTCTCCTCCAACTTCAAAATTGTCTGACCGTTGTTTTATCTATTATTTGTAAAGGGCATTTGACTGACTTTGCACATTCTCTTTTTTTTTTTTGGTAAGAAAACAACTGATGGGTTCACTAGATATGACCCTTATTCTTCGGCTGGGATCATGTAGAGCCCTTTGAAACTGCATTGGGCCACCATTGAAGTCCACTATATGGAGAACAATCCTGGAATGTTTTCCTCAAAAACCTTTTTTTTTTTATTTCGACTAAAAGTATGAAATATATAGGGAAAACAGTATTTTATTCAACTGAAAAACAAAAAATATAGCTGCATTTTGATATGAACTTGTACTTTATGAAATTTAAACTCTTAATTAATTATATGCAGTAAGAAACATGTAAACTAATGCTACATGATTTTGGATAAATTAAAAAAATTGCTTTTTTTTTTTTTTAGAATCACGATTCTCTTGATTCTAAAGAAAAAAAGATTAGATTAGAAATCTAAACAAAATAACATAATTTACTAGTGATTATGACAAAATGTTCATTGCTCAAGTCTTTTTTTTAAAAATACATTTCATCAAATTAATTTTGCAATTAATAAAGACTTAATTTACTATTGGAATCTCCTAACTAAATGATTCAATAACAAATGCGTCTTTCAACGTACATTTGTTGCCACCTCCTGGCGGAAGAGGATAAGCCCGACAATACATACACGTGTTAAGATACTTTCGTTTTGATTGCTATTATAGACAATAACTGTTTGTCCCCAAACTATAAACTTTAATTCTGGTATTTCTGTTATAAATGTCTGTAACACAAAAATAATGGTCATTATGTGGTTGAAAGCCTGCAAATAAGATTGCATTGGCGTTTGAACTGAGATCGCAGTCTTTTTAGGATTAATCGTGCAGCTTTAATGTATCACATTCTCGCGAGACGCAAGATCTCGTCACATCCCTAATAAAAGACATCTTGGATGACGGGTGATTTTTATTCCGGAAGTAAACGAATTGTTTAAAATGCTCCCTACAGTGGCAGCTCTCTATATTTTGAAACAGAGCTGTAGAATCAATCTGAAGTGCTGCTAGTTGCATCTCAAACCTTTTGAGGTCCAAATAGTGACGGAGATCTCCAATGGTCTCGGTCAAGTACATTTTCACGATAAACGTCTCCACGCCATCCTCAGACTTCAGTCGTAGCGTGGTGATGTTTTTTGCTGATTGTGTCGAGTCTGTCTCGCTGAATCACAAATATGAATTATTAAAGTCTAGAACTCAACTTTTATTTTATCGTTAAAAGTTTTTCTGTTTGGTCATGAATTTAAGATGAGTAGGATTTTGATACCGTTCTTTCAAGGCCCGCAGGGCGGATGTTTCCACAGTGGTCACCGAGTGATTTTGGACACCGTCAGGAAAGCCCTTGACAAAACCAAAGTCAGTTCAGTTGGAAATGTGACTAAATGACCCTAAACGGGACAGTCTAAAACACGAGCACACTGACCAGTAGATGAGCCTTGATTGAGTCACGTATACTTATCACTTTGCCCTCCTTCACCACACTCTCTGGAAGCTTCCGCAAGAACTGTTCCATTGAGAGCTTTTTGCCTAAATGGCACACAAAATGATGGCAACTTAAAATCCCTTTTGAGATGTAATGCAGTAATTAAGGAATCATACCAAAATCATGTTCAAACCTGGCATCTGACTGTGTTTTGGTGCTGTGGAGCTGGTCTGCTCAGATCTGTCCACTGAATGCCTTCCTGCTCCATCTATAGATTGTCCTCTTCCTGGAAACGCAGTCCCTGGTTGCCTAACTATGAACTCCTCGTCCCGTTTGTCATGAACCTGTTTGTGTGGTTTAAGAACACATGCAAAACAGTTAAAGAATGATCACTATATATATAATATATATAACAAGCCACAGATTTGAGGTATGATGCAAGTCAAAGTGACATGGCAAAGTTGAACACTTGCATTACAACCAAGTCCCAAGTCTTTCGCCCAATCAGAACCAAACAAGTGCAGAAAGATTCTCTGGAGAGTGAATATGAATAATTGTGACCCTGGAGCACAAAACCAGTTCTAAGTCGCTGGGGTGTATTTGTAGCAATAGCCAAAAATACACTGTATGGGTCAAAATTATTGATTTTTCTTTTATGCCAAAAATCATGTTCCATTTAAGATATTTTGTACATTTCCTATCGTAAATATATCTCAACTTAATTTTTTGATTAGTAATATGAAAAAAACTTAGTTTGGACAACTTTAAAGGCAATTTTCTCAATGTTTTTATTTTTTTGCACCCTCAGATTACAGATTCGAGATTCATAACAAACCATACATCAATGAAAAGCTAATTTATTCAACTTTCAGATGATGTATAAATCTCAAGTTCGAAAAACTGACCCTTATGACTGGTTTTGTGGTCCATGGTCACAATTAATAAGTTGTACTTTCAGCTCACTGTCGCAAAGAGACTCCAAAACATTCAAAAAGGGCAGGGCCACTTTTAGTAAAATGCCTTTAAGTCCTGAACAGAATGAGATATCTTGGCCAAACTCAAACACTTATGTTAAGAGGTCACAGCAGAGCTTGGCCATTTGGTGGCACTATAAGAGGTTAAAAAAACAAACATAAAAATGGCTATACCTACACAACCATTTATCCTTTCAACATAAAAATAGCTGAGGACAGCCTTGGTCCACATGGCTCCTGAAGTGAAGTGGTGCGTTACACAAGAGGATGGAGAGAAAATGCTAGTCTCACGAGAACAAAGTTTTGCCAGTGTCAGTTCCAAAGCACTGGACCAATCAGAAGAACTCAGAGGCGGGGCGAGTGTTGCAAGCTTCTGTTTACATTAGCAAGTTGGCATGACAACTGTTTTATTTGACGGCAACATGGCAGAGGAGGAGCTCATAGTGGCTGTGTCCGGATACCCTGAAACATTTCTTCAAGCGATTATCGCAACTTGTTCCTTAAAAAAGGAGCTTGTAGAAAAATATCTAAATTATAGAGATTACGGTTTATAAAGTTTTAAACATAGGTATTGTTCTTACACAAATGCATCAGTTCACTTTAGGACACCTTTATTAACCCCTGGAGCCATGTGGAGTTGTTTTTATGATGAGTGGATGCACTTTATTGGACTTTAAAATCTCAACACCCAATCACTGCCATTATAAAGCATGGAAGAGCCAGGATATGTCTTAATATAACTCCAACTGTATTCGTCTGAAAGAATAATGTCATGTACACCAACAGTGGCTTGAGGGTGAGTAAAACATGGGACGATTTTCGTTTTTGGGTGAACTATCCCTTTAAATTGATCAAATTAATCATAGGGATTGACATAACTGCATTCATTCACAGTCCACACCTGGAAAGGCACACCATTAGGAAACCTTTCCTGAAGCTCAGAAGGAAAAAACCCATCCATCATGTCCTGCATGCATTCCTGCAACAAGAAGAGAAAGCCTACAAGGAACAATAGCTTTGATAATCCATCTTAAGTAAACAGAAGCTGGCTGTGGAAAATCTATGGTGTTTATATAGTCAAACTAAGTGATGTAAGTCCAAAGCAGGAAAACTGAACCTGTGTGCTTGGGTCTTGATAGGAGCGGAATGGACCACTAAAAATGACAATGCCGTTTTTGTAGAGCCAAAGAGGTACTGAAGACTGCTGGGTAAGTTTGGCTCCACCAGGAATAGCAGTCACATGGGACTCTCCTTCCCCTGCTGTGATGTTCAGTTCCTGGATGTTCTGCAGGACCAGGTCAAAGTTCATTTTGAAACTCTTGTGTGCATTAGTTGCTCTGGGAAGTTGGCTGTTGGCCTGCTCATCGTGTTCTTCATAACCTCCAACCCAGATCATTCCATAATCCTTTAGAAATGTCTGTGTGGGTGTGGAAATGACATTCTGTTGAGTTCCAATAACTATTTTGTTGTATTTGTATAGGAATGACGTCCGTTTTGTTTTCTGCATACCATAATGAACATTGAGTACATAACCGGTTTAAAGAAATGTCATTTTACAGCTCACAACAATCACGCAAAGCTGCTCACCTCCATTTCCCACACTTGGTTTTGAAGCTTGAGGCACAATTTGACCAGTTCTTCATCTTGGTTCTCATTACTTGTCAATTTCTCTAAAGGCAAAGACAAACATATTTGTTATATTTTATATATATATATATATATATATATATATATAATGTTATTTACTAAAATTAGTACAGATAAATGCTTAAAATTATATTATTAAAATCACCATACATTACAACTCTAAGTATTTGCAATTTATATTAAATTATATTATATATAAATGCATAGATAAGTAAGTTAAGTTATAAGCATATATTATAGCAATAAATACTTAAAATTGTTATATAAGAAGTTATTAAAATCAATACAAATAAATGCTTAAATATCTAAAATGCAACAATAAATGCTTAAAAGATTAAAATCACCATACATTTCAACTATAAATACTTAAAATAAATAATATATTGTATTATATTATAAGCATATATTACAGCAATAAATACTTAACATTATATTAATATAAAAAGATTATTTATTAAAATCAGCACAGATAAATGCTTAAATACTTAAAATGCAACAATAAATGCTTGAAATTATATTAAAATTGCCATACATTACAACTCTGAATATATATTATATTATTATTTATTAAATAAATATTTGTACAGAAAAATGCTTAATTAAAATGCATCAATAAATGCTTACAATTATTATATTATATTAATTATATTATTAATACATGATTATCTTTTTTTTCCTCATTACAACAGTGAACTGGCAAATTTAAAAAGAGATTTAAATCTTATCTTATAAATTTTCCTTATGGATTTGAACTCATCTTATTGTATTTCTTATTTCTATCATGCAAACTCAGTCTTTATGAACCAAATAATTAACAAATAATTACCTTTTGCCTCTTGCAGAAGATTCAGTTTCTCTTCCAGAACAGCTATTCTTCTTGCCTTGAGCAGGAAATGTAAAGAAATTAAGAGCTAACACCACATGACACCTGAAAAAATGACATCTTACATATCCCTGATGACTGTAAACACGAACTTGGATGCTTAAACTATTCAGCAAAGCAGATTTAAGCAATGAGTCCACAGGACAGAGACATAAAAGAAGTATCTTACCTTTTGCTCAATATCCACAGCCTGAGTTTTCACCTTTCTCTCAAGCTGAACGATCTTCTGCATCATACTTGACATCAGTTCAAAATCACTCGGCGGAGCTGCGACACATTCAGAGAACATTTAGGAGGCACTGTACCTAATGTTTTAATAAAAAACACCTTTAAATTGGTCCATTCAGTCACGGTACCTTCTTTTGCCTTTTTCTTTTGCATGACCTTTGACCTTACAGTAGAAACGCTGTCCATGATGTGCGGCACTGGATGGTTTTGTGGAAAAATATCTCTGAATAATTTAGCCTCATACTCTGAAACATCAAAATTGACACTTTTAAGTCATACTCATAAGATCCATTTCTTGACATATAGTGTTCTCTGGCATTTTCTTTCATGGGTAATATCACCATAGAGTGCCTTTCAAGCCTCACAATACTCAAAAAAATATATTTTAATTGCTCATTTGCTTTATGTCATGTCATAAATAGTAGACACTCAAGTACTATAATAAAAAATATTAGATGAGCTCCCACACATTTCTTTAGATAATTATGGGCCATAATCCACCCTGTCATGGACATATATATTACTGTTTAATGATATTTTCTGAAAGGTATGATGTCTCTTTCCTAAACAGGTTTATTTGTTTGCTTTCAAATTATAAATACATAAAAGATTTTATGTAAACCATGCGTTTTTAAAGAAACTCATACAATTCGACATGCATTTTTTCTTAGAAAACTGAAATATGACTCTGAAACTGTGATATTTAGATGCAGTTTTTGGTTTGCATGTTATTGCTCCCACACATAGCTATTGAACACACTGGATTATATAGATATGATTAGATTATTATTTTAAATATTATTTTAATATGATGACAGGGTGGACACATAAAGCAAAACACACAAACCATGACAATGAAACATTTATTCAACTTCGAAAAGATATAATAATAATAAATAAATAACTTAATTACATTCTCAATCACACTGATATCCCCCTCCCCCATTTATTTTAGTTTTTAGCAATATTAACTACAATTGAATGCTATGAATGGCTGACACGACAGGGTGGACATTTTTAGCTTCAATTAGCATATTAGCTTACAACAAACTGCGACTAGCTAAATAGTCTGGTTGTTGAAGAGAATTTGGTTAAACTTTAATATTTTGACTTTCATACTTTCGTATCCTATTCATTTCTGGCATATTTTATGCGGACAGGGTGGACATTTCAAGCTTAGAAAAAGCAAATAAGCTAACTCATACAAAGAAAATTTGTCAGTTAAAAAGTCACCAATTTACTCATCTCAGGCGTTGAAATTCCCGCCACTGAAGAGTCAAAAAATCTGTTGTCCTGATGTCTCTAAAGGGGATGGCCTTTTCTTAAAGAGGGCGGATTCCCCAATATGACAGTGTGGACAACCATTCAAGGGACATGAGGAGCGCCGCATTTTTTTTTAAGACAGCATGTCAAGTTAAAAGAACTTCAACTTTTATACGGAGCGCCGCTCATCAATGTCAGTTCCAAAGCATTGGACCAATCAGAAGAACTCGGAAGGCGGGGCAAGCATTGCGAGCTTCTGTTTGCATTAGATAGTTGGCATGACAACTGCAACATGTTATTTGACTGCAACTTGGCGGAGGAGGCGCTCATAGTGGCTGTGTCCGGATCAAGCGGCAACCTCTCGCTCTTGAAACAATACGGAAGTGACTGAAGGTGCAGTTGATCGGCTGGTCGCTTGAGGCTGGCTCCAAAAGGGAGCAAATTCCCATAGACTCTCATATGTTAAAATGTTCAACTTTATAACAGATAAAAACATGTTTACAGTCTGGTACAAAAAGTGTTTTTGGTTTTTACAGCTAGTTTTACGGGTGACGTCACTGACACTACGTCCATGTTTTTTACAGTCTATAGTCCGGATACCCTTAATTATATAACATTTTTTCAAGCGATTATCACAGCTTGTTCCTTAAAAAAGGAGCTTGAAGAGAGAAATATCTCTGTCACTGAATATATATATATATATATGGCTACTTAGAACGCCGATTGTTTCTATAGCAACCGGGAGTTCTAACGGCAGCTGCAGTGATGCGCTGACTTTACTAATCAACGATTGGCTCTTTTGATAAGAAGGCGGGGCTTTGCGGCCATAATGAGCGTTGTATTTTTCCCCATTCAAAACTATACAGGTGACACGTCTTGGGTATTCTATAGTCTTTGGTATAACTCTTTTCGACGCTGACGACCCGGGTTCGATTCCACCACCTGGCAAGCTTTTTTTTTCACCCTTTTCAAGTCTCATATCATATTGGATAACATCTTGTCCATCATCTCTGAAAATATCTTGCCAAAATTCACTTGTTTAGTGCAGAAAAACAGCGTATTATTGCAGCAAGCAGAAATGACAGTGTCTTTCTCTAATGTTAAGAACATGCTGCGGAGGTGCTTTCTCTTAACACCACAAAAACAGTCTATCAAAATAAACCACCTAACATATTTAACAAAGGTGTATCAATGCACATTCCCCGCCAGTCATGTGTAAACTATGGCACGCAAAGCTGTATTTATTTGTTTTATATCGTGATATGGCGGAGCGCAAGAGATCAACGCAGTCAGAAGAAATCATAGCTACCAGCCAACTTCAGATAGCCATAACTTTTGTTACGTTCAAGCTATAGACAAAATAAAAACGGTTTTGTAAAGCGTTTGAACCCAGGGTATCAAACCTAAAAAAGGTCAAATTTCCCAGATTGCATCACATTTATTTTTAATAAAAATGAAGGAAATAATTCAAACATTTAAAATAAAGTATTGGTTAGGGTAGGTGTAGAGTGTGCTTATTGTCCCAGTAAAGCAGAATCCATTTAATAAATTGAATTAAAACAATAATTTACACTCAATGCGTAATTACTGCATACTGTTTTAATGCACTAGAATACTGAGGTGCAGATAATTGCTTCTATTTGCAATAAGTATTGTAAATAACAGAAAATCCTTCAAGTGTAAATAGAACCCATTGCTAAATAGTGTAAATAGCATCTATCATTGTGGAAAATATGCTATTTTCATTTAGTGTAAATAGCATCTATTGCTATTACCAAATGATCAATTCCATTAAAATTGAATAATCTCTTATTTAAAAAATATTAACAGAAGAACAAAATTTAAAAATGTTATGATTTGACTATATTCTACTCTCATTCAAATTTAATGGGCAGTGCATGGGACATGGCAAAATAGCATGCATCCTCCTACAACTCCAGAGAATATAGATCTGTATCTAAAGTGCCAAGTAATGCTTTTGTTATGAATATATAGGGCTGTCAAATGAGTAATCGCGATTAAGCGCATCCAAAATAAAAGTTTGTTTACATACTATATGTGTGTTTACTTTGTATATTTATTATGTACATATAAATACACACACATACATGTATATATTAAGACAAAATATTTATATGTATATATATTTGTGTACAATTTAGATTATAAATAAACATAAATATTTTAGATATAAATACACAAACATATAGTATGTAAACAAACTTTTATTTTAGATGCGATTAATCACGATTAATCGTTTGACAGCACTAGAATATACAAACTTAGACTAATATAACACACCTTTTCATAGTCATTTTTATGTTGTGTTATCATGGCAAATGAGTTATTTATGTAGAGGACACTAAAAGGCACCCTGCAGTGATATTGACCCTCATATAATTTTATTGTCTGTTTTCTTTTATATTCCAGCACTGGAAACCTGCCATTTATCTAATCTGTAATGCATGGCATTAGAAAAGCAAATGCTCTCACTTTTGACATTTATCTTGACATTTTATCTGCTTGTTAGGACAGATGGGAAAAGTGTAAAATGTCTGTAAGTCTTACCAGTGTCTGACCTTTCTTCGTAAGGCTTTCTTTCCCTAGATCACAAAAACAGATACGACATCTGATTATTTCAAAGATTGTCGAGGCGATTCTTGTAATGCAGTACCTTTGAGTTCTATAACTTAAAACTGATTGCACTGACATTTAAAGGTACGCTGCAGAAATTTTCAGTCACTTTTTGTAAACACAACATTCACACTTGTCCCCTCCTCCTGGGAGGAACGCCACCAAAAGCACACCACCCTGCCTGACGTGACATCAGTTTGCAGAGCGCACACAGCCCGACCGACTCAAGAGACTGCCGGCATGAAGACGAGTGAGGATGTTGAGGTATTTGACAGTTATTTTAAAATGCTGTTTATCATGCATGGCATTTTCTATTTATATGAATGTACAGTTGTACTAATATGGATGACTGGCTGTAACTTGCGAGCACGTTTTGCTATCTTTAATCTAGCTCACTACGCAACAGTAGTTACAAACGTGTCATAAAAAACGTACAATAGCTAGTAATCTGTGGAGTTACAGATGACGGGCAATAGCAGACAATAAAGTTTCAGCCTCACCTGTGGTGTGTGTCATTATTGGCTGAGGGGGACACACCCATTGGCCAAAGGTCGCAGAACAGAAACATACCAAGCACAGCAATGCAAGAACTAAATAAGAACATACAGGGTAGTGTCTGTTTTCACAACTACCATATGCTTTTAGTGGATACACAGTGCTGGGTATATTACTTACAAATTGTAACCAGTTACTGATTACAAATGATTGTGAATTTAGTTGATTTTTTGAAATTTTAACATTTGTTACTCTGGACCGTAAAACCAGTCTTAAGTAGCACAGGTATATTTATAGCAATAGCCAAAAATACACTGTATGGGTCAAAATGATCATGTTCCATGAAGATAAATTTCCTACTGTAAATATATCAAAACTTAATTTTTGATTAGTAATATGCATTGCCGAGAACTTAATTTGGACAACTTTGGAAGCTTATTTATTTAGCTTTCAGATTATGTATAAATCTCAATTTAAAAAAATTGACCCTTATGACTGGTTTTGTCACATTTTAGGTAATGTATTCGGGTTACCTCAAGTTATCCAAAACTAGTATGCATTTCTTTCTTCTGCTAAAAAGATAAGATATTTTGAAAAATGTTGGCAGCTACATAGCTGTTGTAGTTTTAGTTGTAATAGATTAGATACATTACATGTTATTATAACAGCATTAGGGATGCAACAATACATGTACCTCAGTTTTTAACCATGGTTTTCAGTTTGGTTCTGATAGCTTTCCACATAAGTGCTTTTTTTTTTTTTTTTGCATTTTGCAGGTGTTATTTTTTCGATTTTTATGCAAAATAGGATGGGTTTCGTTCATACTGGACGCCAGAGGGCGCCCTCGTGCAGAAAATCGACATATGTGTCAAAGAAGTAACACTGACGCATAGCTATTGCTGTAACTGAATAAAAACAAGACATAATGTTAAATGTTTTGAATTATGAAAGGTAAATACAATAAACACTCTGCAATAATATATGGTTTATCTCTGTTCTTCAAGCCATCTCGTGTATTTTCATAATGATTAAGTATATTTGTAAGACATTGCTTACAAACTTAGAATATATTGCTATTCTGTGATACGAAGCCACATCAGATCACATCAGGCAGGGAGTTATTTCAAACACTCGACTGATGTGAATTAAAAACAAGTTATAATGTTATAAATTTATAATAACACTTTTGTTGGAAACATGTTTAGAAAGGCTTATCATTGCATGTCATTAGAAGGGAAAATGCTCTGCGTGTGTTGCTTTTTCAAGTATAAGCGGGGAAGCCTTTCCTCATCTCAGCACACAGCAAATTCGAGAGAAATAAAAAAAGGAAATTATTTAAATGTACAACCGAAAAAACGCAATTCACAAGTGCGTATAGGTTCAATATATTCAGAATTATGACATCCCTAATCAGCATACAAAACATTAGAATAATAACTGGTAAAACTGTCTACATTACAAACCAGTGTGTTCATAATTAAGATAACAGATTAAAGTAATATGGTAAGACACACCAGTTTGTAATATCAAGCAGCAAAACAAGCTGTTTTGTACAGCTAAAAATAGAAGAAGATGACAAAGGAAGCCAGGCACATTCAATTTTACAAATGGCCACACCCACTCTTACAGGAAAAATAAGGTGTATCTATTGTTATTAAAAATATATATTACTATATTACTGGACTCACAATATATTTGAATACTAGGAGACAATATTAGTTATGAATGTGGTACTTAATATGGAATTCTGAAAAAGGTACAAACATTATATTGGTGTGTAATTTGTAGCATAATATATTTCATGTTGTCAGTGTCACAGTTTTCATAAGAAGATGTGCATACTCATGGTTTAGTATTTTTCAGTATTTAAAGTATTAGGTCACTTCCAGATGAAAAAATCCTGATAATTTACTCACCCTAATGTCATTCATTAAGTTAAAAGAAATTGCGTTTTTGAGGAAAACATTCCATATAGTGAACTTCTATGGTTCCCAGCAGGTTTGAACTTCCAAACTGCAGTTTCAATGCAGCTTCAAAGGGCTCTAAACTATCCCAGCTGAGGAATAAGGGTCTTACCTAGCGAAACAATTGTTAATTTTCTAAAAGCTAAATAAAAATGTACATTCCTTTTTAATTCAGTTCGATCATCAAAAAACAATAGCACAAGGCAAATATAGGCAACATCTCGAATTATACAAAAAGAACAACAGGAACAAAAACAATAAACACCCAAAATGTGTTAAAAGCTTGAGAATTTGTTTTGTTATTACGAGCTTCTTGTGTTGAGATCTCACATTAGAAAGCGTTTCAAAGTAAATTTTAAGATCAGTGCTACAGAATGTAATATATGATGGTTTCTTTTGACTTACTTTTGATTTGTGAATATAAAACTTTGCTATGATAATCAAAAGATTAATCACATGAATCTGTTTATCTACATACTTTTTAATGACAAATGCTGGTCTTGCACTAGCTAGCAGGACCTCACGCATTAAGTTTTCACGCAAGCGTGACGTAGGCGGAAGTACCGACCCAGTGTTTACAAAGCGAATGTGCAAAGAAAGTCAAACGCCTTTTACAAAATAAGGTAAAACAATGATGCCGAACGATATTGAAGTTGGAGGAAAAAATTGTCCTACCCTACCTTTCTGAACCGGATTACACAGAGGAAAAGCTAAGGGCATGTGTCCTTTCCAACATGATTAGGCATTGCAGAGCTAGTGCAAGACCAACATTTGTGATTAAAAAGTATATAAACATTTTACTTTTTTTTTTATTTTATTTTTTTTTTAATTAAGAAAATGACCGATCGTTTTGCTAGATAAGACCCTTATTCCTTTGCTGGGATCGTGTAGAGCCATTTGCAGCTGCATTTAAACTGCAATTTGGACATTCAACCCATTGGGCACCATAGGAGTCCACTGGCCTATATGGAGAAAAATCCTGGAATGTTTTCCTCAAAAACCTTAATTTCTTTGCAAATAACCACAGAAAGACGTGAACATCTTGGATGACATGGGGCTGAGTAAATGATCAGTAAATGTCTATTCTTGAAGTGAACTAAGCCTTTAACATTGGCATTTTGCTGGAACTTACCCCTCACTCTGAATGTCTGGTAGAGGAGCTCGTTTGTTCTTCCTCAGGGTTGACAGCGGTGAGCTCATGTTTCCAACAGCAGAAGTATATTTGCTACTAATGAAGATCACGTCATCTAGAAAGCAGAAAAGTCCCAAACACACAATTCAAAACACAAGGACATAACTCTTTCTAATTCCCAAGCAGGCGGTCTATTTACTTTTTTCTTAAATGTCCGTGAAAGGCCTACAGTTTATCGGATTTCTGTGTTTAACTAAGTTTGTTTTCAGTTCTGGGATGTTTGTTTGAATAGTTGTCATTGGTAACGAAAAAGCACCACTTATGCAGACCCGTGTCACTCCACTAGGCGGCGCTGCGGATCTGTCATAGGGTAAATAGCCTAGGTACGATGCAGGGGACATCAGGTGAATTAACACCATCAGTTTAGATTCAGTTTGAAGCAGATGAAAATGGGAATGATAGGCTACATCAGTTTGTAACGCATGGCGCTGGAAAAATATTACAACAAATACAGTGCAATGTTGATATTGTTAACCAAACCCATAGAAAGAAAGCTGAGAAAGAAATAAAAGTGATTAAAGTAAAATTAGATGAAAAACTCGATTAGATGATTAACTGAAATACGTTTAAGTACTTAATTAAAATAATTTAAAACTAAATAATAGTTTTTAAACTTAAATTATTCTGAATTAAATAAAAAAGAAAACCAAAAATATGAAAACATGTTAAAAAATATTTATTATTATTATTATTATTTTTATTAATAAATTATATAATGGCATAATAAATGGCAATTACTTTTGGGATTTTATTATATCTCACGCATTTTACTTAAAAATAAATAAGAAAATAATAATATAATCAAATTACATTGTAGCTATATCTATATCTATTATATCTATTTAAAAAAACACATATTTAAAGCTGCTCAAGATTTTGAATGTTTTTTAAAGAAATCTCTTCTGCTCACCAAGCCTGTATTTATTTCATCCAAAGTACAGCGAAACCTTTTTACTATTTAAAATAACTAATAAATAATCTATTTGAATATATTTTAAAATGTAATTTGTTCCTGTGATTTCAAAGCTGAATTTTTAGCATCATTACTCCAGTCACATGGTCCTTGATGAATGTTAATTTGCTGCTTAAAAATATTTATTATTATTATTATTATTATTATGTTGAAAACCTTTTCTTTCTTTTTTTTTTTTTTTTTTTTTTCAAGTTTCATTGGTGAATAGAAAGTTCAGAAAAACAGCATTTATCTGAAATAGAAAATGCCTTTATCACCACTTTTGATCAGTTTGAAGCACTGGAGACTGGAGTAATGATGCTGAAAATTTAGCTTTGAACACAGGAATAAATTACATTTTAAAATATATTCCAATAGAAAGCAGTCATTTTAAATAGTCCAAATATTTCACAATATTACTGGTTTTGCTGTACTTTGGATAAAATTAATGCAGGTGCAGGCTTGGATTCAACATTTAAAGACAAAAAAAGATGGCATATATTTTGTTTTATTATTGACAGAAACGGTTTACACCTAGTGCAAATAATAACCATAATAAAAATAATCATTTATATCGCATCAACCACTTGTTTATCAGTAAACTCTTAACGTTAAGTTTGTTGACAGTTCCCAAGTCTGCTTCCGTCGCCCCGCCCTCTTTTGCGTGTCGTGCGCGATGACGCCATCAGCGGCCGTCAGACAGATTCGACGAAAGCTCACGGAAGATGCAAAAGAAAAAGGACCCGCTGGTAAGTTTCAAGAAAAGACAATTTTCCTTGTTCCGAGAGCCATTGCCGGCTTTATAGCGCTCAAAACCCCCCACCGCGAGGCTCAGACGAGCCCCGTTTGTTTAGCCGTTAGTCCACACTGTGTTCGGTGTGAATGTAGTCCATGAAACACAGCTAAAACATAATTAGAGATCCGCTGGTGTGATTTCAAGCATTAGCAGAAAGCGTGTTGTCGCCGCTCGCGCTCGGCGAGCGACGGTCATTCAAATTAACGGCTTCAACGGAAAGCACCGTACACCGGCTGGAAAAACGACGGGGGAAGCTTTAAGGTCAGCCGTCATGTGCTGTGCTGTCAGTGTCATCACCAAAATAACCAATTCACCGTGTTTAACCGTGTGTCGCGTAACCTGTATTGGTGTTTTTGATCAATTCAGTAGGTTTCCTCAAACGCATTTGCGGCTGAGAGGGCTTGAAACTTGAGTTGAGAGTTGAAATAAGTGGCACAACCAACCGTTGTAGTGTGTGTGGAAGGAATTGGTTTATTTTGGTCGTATATAACACGTGCCGTGTAGTGGAGTATTGAAAAATACACATTTAAGCACACCGTCACGTTTTATCGGACGTACTTTATAGCCGCATCCCGTCAAACATTTCTTTGCTAGAAACATTTCTTTATCTACAGCTACATCTGTTATCAGCAGTTAAACAAACAGAATAGAGGAGGAACTGTTATATTCATAAACGAAATAGGCCTCAGAGTAACCATATAAGCGTCACATGAGTATTAAACCGCATCCCAGCCAAACCTGCTGTTGTTCTTTGGCTAATGCAGTGTTTAAAGTTCACTGCCACTGTGTGGTGTGCTTGACTATAGGTTTTTACAACCACGGATGCGCCAATGACAACAAACCTGGAGTAAGTGGGGTGACAGAGTCCAGTTCATCGCGCTCTGGACGAAAGAATGCATATGCATGTAGGGCTGTGTCCTTAAACCTTGTGAGATACCTACCTGGACAGCATGCTTGGCAGGTTATTTGAAACAGGCATGATCAGATAAAATGACGGGAAGTTAGAGAGGCTTATCTCTTTGTCTCTGCTTGCTGTCAGTGTCATAATGTGCAGGCATGCTTGTTACAATAGTGTTTGCAATCTTAACACAGCTAGCACATTTCTGTCCTTTGGCTTAGTGAGTATTCCAATACGTCTGTGGTGAAACGTAAAACCAGTGGAGTGTCATGTGATACAAGTCAAAGCAAGCCACTAGTTATAATAATGGTCAATAAAAGAGCACAACAATAGGTTCCCGGAAGTAAAAATCCACTTCTTTATCTCCTTAGACAGCTTGAATTTTAACAATAGGATAAACTAAAAAGACTTACCACCGTGAGGTTGAGATGTGCTTCTGTAAGTCTCAATTTCAATGAGATTTTGACTTCATTTTTTACGTCTGTGCGGATGCAGTGATTCAGATTCAGAATTTTTCTTGTCAAATTGCATCAGTACTTCTTATTGAAATATATTTTATAATCTCATAGTTAATTAAATAAAGACTTGTAAATAAGTGCAAACTCTGAGTTGTGTTTCAGTCATTTTGACCCAGAGAGTATATTTTTCCCCAAAAATGCTAATGTTATCACATTGGACTAAAATCTACTAACTTAAATAGCTTTTACATTTCTTATGCTATTTTACCAAATATTGTATTTAATCTTTTTATCAACTTTATTTTTGGAACTGTAGGTCTTATTGATCTGAGCTTATGCACCTCAGTTTTTAGGGTGAATATTGCCATAGTTATGCACAAATAATGCTTTTTTCGTTTAAAAACAGATCTGTCCATTTAAAACTGCATGAAAAAAGGGTTGCAATCAATCAGTTCCTATGTTAACTGAAAGAAAAATAAGTTGACGAAAAGACAAAAATGAGAGATTTACAAGAAATCTTTAAAAGGCAATTAATTTTTGACTGGATTTCCAGCACAGCACAAGGGTTCAATGCCCTATTAAACAAAAGCTGTTCGCTTGAAGTTGTCTCACAAGTTATGTCTGTTTGCACAGTTTTACTCAAACCAGTTATATTGCAGATTAATTGTGACAAATCACATTCGCAGTTGCAGTATCTCATTGTTTTATTTTTAAATCAGGTTTGTAATTTTGTGAATCATCTTAGAGCTGGATGGTTTTGTTTTTCAAGCTTCCATAGAGACAATAAATAGGAAAAGTACTTCCTTAACTGAGCAAAAGCAGGTGGTCACTGTCGTGCTCTATAACAGAGCAATATGTTCGTGTATGATTGAGGAGGTGAGGGAGAGTTTAGTGGGTGTCTTGAGTGTTCACCCCTTTGGTTGATGTGTAGGGTATATTTGCACTTTCCATGTGTGTGTAAAAGATTTTGTGTGTGAAGAAAACCGCTTCATTCCGCTGGATTTTCCTCTTTTTCTCGCTGCCCTGTCTTCTGTTTCTCTCCGTTTTTCACAGCGCTTGTGGACTGACATCTCTCTGCTATCTAACCGCTCCAGAGAGCCTCCGCCTGCAGGCGCTGTCAGGACAGCCAGGAGGAAGATTATAAACCGCTCTCTGTCCCAGCAGCCCCTTCTCCATCTATATATAACTTTGCAGTGCGTTTAACTTCCTGTGAAGCTCCCATTAGTTTTGGGTGATGGTTTAAAAACTGAGAAGTAGCTGGAAGTATGTGGAAGTGTGTTTACCTGATGTTTGTTTCGCGTCCTAACCCAGAAGAGCAGAATTTTAAGGATACATTCAAAATTCAGAATGAAAGTGAAATTAGGGAGTAAGGCAATTGATAGCATGTGTTTCAGTATTACGTCGTGATGCAATCCTGGAAGTTTGTAGTTTGGTATTTTCACAAGTGGAATCAATCTTTTGATTTCCCACCACTGAGCAGTCAGTGCTTGGATGTTTGGTCCCTTGTTTACCTTGGTTTTTGGAAAAAAAAGATTTTCTTTCTCTGTGGGAAGCACTGTTCTTGTTTCAACAACACTCTTCTCAGAACAGACTTTCAAAGTCGACAATACCGCTTTTTGTTTTTGCTGAACTGTATGATCTCTGAGCCTGGACGTATTCCATTGTAAATGATAATCTTTCATTTGTTCTCATCCTGAATTCAGCTCTCGCCTTGTAAACATTAATCCAAGGTATTACTCTTTTTAACATATAACGGACAAATTTTTTCGGGATAATCTTTTATTTAGTACTCACCTGAATAAGATATTTCACATAAGGTGTTTACATATATTAGTTGGATTTATAAAGATGATCCTGTTCAAATATTTTCATACAGTTGATTCTAAATACTGTATTGTTATCTGAATGATCCACAGTTGCGTGTTTTTTTTTTAGATAGTTGTTCATGAGTCCCTTGTTTGTCCAGAACAGTTTAAGTGCCTGCTGTTCTTCAGAAATATCTTTTAGGTCCCACAGGTTTTTTTTTTTTTTTTTTTGAACCCTTTCCAAAAATGACTATGATTTTGAGATCCATCTTTTCGCACCGAGGACAACTGAGGGACTCGTATGCATCTCTTACAGAAGGTTCAAATGCTTAGTGGTGCTTCAAAAAGAAAAACAATGCATTTTTTGGAATTTGAAGATCAGGGTTAATTTAACTTATTTTGTCTTCTGGGGAACATTTGAGTAGCTTCTGAAGGGCTTTTCTAAATGATAAAAATGTGATATTTAGGCAAAATAATTCTGTTCAAAAGTTTACACCCCTGGCTCTCAATGCATCGTTTTTTCTTCTGAAGCATCAGTGAGCATTTTAACCTTCTGCAATAGTTGCATACGAGTCCCTCAGTTGTCCTCAGTGTGAAAAGATGGATCTCAGAATCATACAGTCATTGTTGGAAAGGGTTTAAATGCACACAAATGCTGAAAAACCAAAGAATCTGTGGGACCTGAAGGATTTTTCTGAAGAACAGCTCGAGTTTAACTGTTCAGGACAAACAAGGGACTCAAGCTGTGGATACTTCAGGTTACAACACAGTATTAAGAATCAAGGGTATGTAAACTTTTGAACAGGGTCATTTTTGTATATTCAACTATTATTTTGTCTTGTGGACTATATGTAAATGTCTTTTACGTGAACTATTTTATTCGGGTCAGTAGTAGCGTTTTGTATGATCCCTCTTTTGCTTGCTAAGGCATTACCAGTGTCGTTCGGCTGTGTCAATACTAGTGTTTTTCCCCCCTCAAAACATGAAAAATGAAAATTATGTTATGGCTTCTTAAATTTTTTGAGTGATTGAATCAAGGTTTTGAGTTGATTCATATAAATAATTCAAAAGTACTAATCATTTGAATGAGGAAGCTTCTCAGGAATGATTTGCATAACTTTGTGATTGTTTAGAGATGGTATTAAAACATTTGTGAACCCACCCTTGTGTACATGTGGGAGGACTTTTTTTTTTCTCTTGAAAGAAAAACGTTTTTTTTTTTTTTGGAATGATGTTTAATGTAGTATTTTAATCATTAACGTTTGCTTTTCACCATGAAAATGATCAAAGAATCTAGTATGGTGTAAAAAAAAAAAACAGATCTCTCACAGAACATGTGTTTAGCAGTGTTTAGGCGTTTACAATGTTGGTTAGTTAGTTTAAAATGTCTTATTTGTTGATAATATTGCAAATATTGCAAATAATCAGTGTATTGCCTAACATAATCTGTTCAGATTTGGCAAGAGAGATGTCCCTCTTTCTCTCATTCTCATAGATACGTGTACAACGCTTTATTCACAAACAGAAAGACTCAGATTGTTGAAATGTACTGAGGAATGAATTTGGACTGCCCTTCAGCACAAAGAAAAGGGTAAAGGTGGAGGCGTTTTGGCTATTAACTATCAAAGGTTCAAGATTTTCCATAGACAAAGTTGAAATCAGGTGTGACCATTCAAAGAATTTCTGTGCGTATTTGTGTTCTGGTTTGTTTAGGCTTTGTTAAGGGCATGGCAGGAGCAGAGGACACTTTTGTCAGTGTTTTGGTGAACTGCATTTTCCTCCTCCTTTTTGCGTACTTAGTTTTTCTTAACAAATTCTTTTCATACCACATACGTAAGCTCCTAAGCTAGAAGTGTTTAAAAGGTGAATAGAGGTTGATGGGGGAGAGTGCGGTTTCAACTCCGCGGAGGCTCTGCTGGAGTGAACATGACCTTGTGCCTCTCAGCGGACTCTAGACGATCTGTCTCTATCATCTAATGGAGATCGCTGAGAGAGCATTTTGTTCTGTGTCTGTATGGCCTTGAACCTGCGCTTGGCCCAATTCTGTCAGCAGGAGAACCAGGCAGAGATTGTAATTGAGACCCAGATAGAGGGGCCCGGGAGACACGAAAACAATTAAAGCTTCATTTATTTATTTATTTTTGACTTGAGATGATAAATGCCTTATCTTGCTTTTGATATCACCCATTTAGAGCTTTACTATTAAAAACATGATGTAATTGTGGAGAAAACTGTCAATCATATCGCACATCTTAGTGATAACAGATTCACAACATATTCCTGGTACTGGTTGGATGACAATGAGACATGGGGCTATTATTAGATCTCCGAAAATATTAAAGGTTGTGTTAGCCATGTGTTATTCTTTTATGTTTTTTAAATTAGTTTTTCATAAAAGAAAGTGGATGTGCAAAAATGTACCAGAAAGTAAGTCCATACTACTTGTGGGTTTGCATTTCAAGTAGGGATGTAACGATGCACCCCGAGCTGAAAATCTGTAAAAATATGTGATGATTCAATAGGTTGTGATGTTAAATGAATCACAATAGAATTGGGGTTTTATATGAATGCATCTCTGATGCCATTTTCTTTTCAGCTTATAAGCGCAGTGCTGTTTACAGTATTAACCAAGAAAACGCTGTATCACTGCTGGTCCATAAGCACCACTTGCTCTCAGAAAGTAAATTTGCTTTTTTCATCCCATCTGCTGTTTCTGTTTCATGCAGATATGTTTTATGTAGTATAGTTTCACCTAAAGCTAAAGTCAGGCTGTTTTGTTTTTGCTTCAAATTATGCAAAAACATAAAACGCTTTTAAACGCTGCATAAAACGCTGCATGTATTTTGCATCTGTGTTTGGATCGTGAAAATCATATCGAAGGTTGAGTGACTCATTGCAACCCTAATTTCTAGTCTTCTCAAACCATGCAATTGCTTTGTGTGAGGAACTAAGTTTAGGGCTTTAATGTAATATTCTGTCTGCTGTAGCTCTGAAGTCTAATTTGCATTTGTTTTCAAACACACTTACATCCTTATAAATCACAAAACATACAGGAACCAATGGTGACCTCAAATCTGGCGTATTTCTAACTTCTACAATTATTCTGAAAGTGACAGTAAATAAAGACCTATATTTAAAAGATGGATAAATAAGATACTGTGAATAAATACTATTTGTTTGAACTTTCTGATTATGGAATCCTAAAAAAATATATTATGGTTTTCACAAAAATGTACAGCAGTACAACTGTTTTTATGATTGATAATACTAAGGAAAATTTATTTAGCACCGGATCGTCGTATTAGAATGATTTCTGAAGGATCATGTGACATTGAAGACCGGAGTATTGTAGGGCTGTCACGATTCATCAAATAAATTCTAGTGCTCGATTTTAAAAAGTCTTAAAATGTCAAATAACTGGCAAAATACCAGAAGTGGAGTGTTTCACAAAAATAAAATCATAATTAAGCATAATACTATTGTGACTATTGTCCCAAACTTGTATTAATTTCTTTCTTGTGCTAAACACAAAATAATATATTTTGAAAAATGTGGGTAACCATACAGTAGCTGGTCTCTATTGAATTTAATAATAGAAAAGATCAAATAGTTAATTCAATTTCTTAAACACTAATGCTGAATACACCTACTGTATCTGAAAAATAATACTACAAATAATTTTATTTGTATTATTATTATTTATGTGTATCTTTGTTCTTATTTTTTAATAACAAAGATAAAATAATGACAATGGTGTATATCTTTGGCCTAAATATCCGCCATTGTTTTTTTAAATTATTATTTTATGCTTTGTTACCTTGAAAGGCTTTGTTTTAAAAAAAAGGGAAATTAGCTTGGCTGCACTGTTCAGACAACTTGCAAAATAGTAAAACCAGCATGACAAAGAGTCATGATAAAATCGTGTTATTTCTGAAAAAAATAAAAATCATGATATATTTTTGCCATAATCATAATGACTGCTGAAAATTAAGCTTTGCATCGCAGGAATAAACTACATTTTACAGTATACAAACATAGAAAACAGATGTATAATAATCTTTACTGTATTTTTGATCAAATAAATACAGCCTTGGTGAACATGAGACTTCTTACCAAAAAAAAACTAAAACATCTTATCAACTCGAAACATGAACGGTAGTGTACAGCAATAGTTATATGTTTTTTTTAGCCAGTGACAGCAAACTATGATCTTGTGTCCAAGTAGGGATGCATGTTATACAGTATTGGCACAGTACAGAAATTAACCATGGAACAATACCAATTTTACAAATTGACCTGGATAGCTCAGATAGCACTCATTCATTAGTATAAGGAGTCTGTTCAGAGAGAGGTGAGAACATGGGATTGGCTCATCCAGGTTAAAGCTGTTGCCACTCTTAATTATGGGAATCCGCTCAGGCTCAGGCGCGCTAGATCTTCTGTAAGATACTTTCTTTTATCTTTACTCTGGACCTGCTGAGTGATAGTGCAGGAAGAATACGGTGTAACTCTTCAAGATAAGCTGATGTATGGGGTGTTGTAAGATTCAAGCTGGATCTGATACTCATCATGATACAGACTACAAAAGGTAGCCCCAATTTTCTATTTCTCTGTAGCTTTTTTTCCCTCTCTGTCATCTTTTAAGAAGGGCGTCACTCTGAATGATACCCGCCAATGACAGCCATCCTGAGGGTAACTCTCTTTAAAGTTCATTCTCAGAGACTATGTTTAGAATACGCTCTGAGCACATTGTCTCACTGTTATGTTTCGCAGTCGTGTCCTGAACTCCGGTCGCAACAGGATTTTGTTTGCATTTGCATGTTGTTCCTAAAAATGTAAACAACCATCTGGAAGTTTTTCTTTCTTTCCATTGTAGTTTGTTTAATGCTGCGCATTCTAGTATGAAGTCTCTGACTATTTAACTTTGGGTAATTCCGAATGACCCAGGAATATATCTACATTTCATTAACTTGTGTTCATTTGCCAGTCACAAGCTGCAATAAACGTAAATCATTGGCTGAAACTTCCTAAAATTAGAAAACAAACTGGCAGCGGAAGTAATTCCTGGTCACTACTTTCTAAAAAATCCCAAAGACTCACAAGACTATCTTTCAGAAGTATGTCTTTTGACTTGAGTCTATAAGTAACCACCCAGAGAGCGCCTTACCACATGCGAAAAGACGTTTTGCATAGACAAGTTTCGCCCATTTTCATAGGAGAATTGTATCGTTGGTTATTTAGCTTGTGTTTTTATCATTTTGTATGTTTTCTTGTGAGTCTGATTGACAGATGGCGTTGGAAAAATCATTGAAGGATTTTTTGCTAGCTGACCAGATCAATATCCAGCAAAGCAAATGGAATAGGATATTGCATGGATGTGCATCTAGTGCTCTTTGCGAGGCTTAACCTGATGTTCATGACCATCTAGAGTTTAATGTCATTCTGTTCCCTAATGCTTTCCAATCCATCTGCTGGGCTCCATTATTACTGTCGGACAGTGTTCCTCCAGTCAGGCTGAGGCACAGCTGTGGATTGCTCTAATGCATCTTTTGTAGCTAAAAGTCTGTGCAAATTGAGAAAGTGTCAGATGATTTTACAGGAGCTACTTCCGTTCTGTGACTGGTTGGTCTGGTCAAAATGGTGTGAGTGTTTTGCCTTTGTTTGTTCATTTCCATGAACATGAATGGGTCAGCGTTAAATATTCTTCTGGGCCTGTAATCCTTTTGTACATTGCACTCATGTTTTTTTATTTTTTTGGGGGGAGATTAGTAATTCTTTGATTTGGATTACCTCCAGAGTTGTAACCTTTTCATTGTTAGCCAGGATGCTTACATCCTCCTCTGTTAATGTTTTGTTTTAATCTGTTTAAAAGTGGTTTAGTTTTTTTTTATCTTTCCTCTTTTTTTTTTCAGCTTGCAGAGTGTCAACACCACTGTGAAAATGAGACCATGGTTCCAGTACTGACTTCGAAAAAAGCCAGTGAACTACCTGTGAACGAGGTTGCCTGTGCACTGCAGGTATATTCATGTCACATGTTATTGTATGGCTTTCCTTAAAAAGAAACGGTTTACAGGGAAAAATCACTTTCATAAGGTGTTTGAACAAAGTTGTGTGGCCGCAATGGTAAAAATCCACCCACTATTTTTTTTTATAGTCCCAATAAATGATAAACAGTCTCTCAAAGCACGCAATTCCAGGTGTCTCCCTACATTGACGTCATCATAGAGAGAAATTCCACCCATTTGTGACAATCTGAGCCCTATTAGCATAGACACAGCCCTGAGCTGTAGCTTCTGGAAATATACAACGTCAGTGCCAAAGAGGCATTACAAGTTTTGTAAAGTTGTAAAATCGGTAAAGTCATATGTTTGTGCCAATCATTTTACACCTGACTGCCTCACAAATGAGGGCCAGTTTACCACTGGATTATCACAAAGGTTGGTTTTGAAAGATGGATCAATATTAATGTTTTGTGTAAATGTCAGCTCCAGACAAAATAGTTATCATGCGTCATATTTTGTTTTCCAAATTGCCTTTCTGAAAGCATTTTTTATCACACTGTGCTCCTAGTCTGTGTAATTCATAAACATGCATTAATTATGCACAGTACATTCAGATGACTGACTTTTAAACCGATTCCAGTTTGAGCGCATAAGACTGAACACTGCTACTGAGAGTTTCTGACATTGTCAGTGCATGAGATTGTCCTGTTTAGTTTTTGCTGGCTCTTGAATCTCCACCCTCTTCTGAAAAGGGGGCTGGAAGCACCAGCTTATTTGCATTTAAAGAAACACAAAAACTGCGCAGTTTGGCTCATACCCTAAATGTGGCCATTTTAACAAGCTATAAAACATGATCTGTCAGGTATTTTGAGCTGAAACTTCACATATGCACTCAGACATCAGATACTTACTTTCAATTTTGTAAAAAGGGTATAATAGGTCACGTTTAATAAAAAAAAAAAAATACAATTAATTAATTTATAAATTCAAATAGGCAACTCTCAACACTGATGCTTTTACAATAATACTGTTTAATTATGTAAATATCAAAGCAAATTTAATTTCACTGCAGCATTGTTAAATTCTTTATTTTGACATATTTAAGGTTATTGATTCATTTTCTGATGAATCTGCAGCTGTGTACAGGGTTCCCACGGGTCATGGAATTTCTGGAATATCATGGAATTTTAAAAGGTCTATTCCAGTCATTGAAAGTCAGGGAATTTAATATGTTTTTGGTCCAAGTCATGGAATATCAGGGATTTTTGTTTGTTGATTTAAATTTTAGTTTCTGTTTATCAAACTGAACTTTTCTGTACTTTTTATTTATTTATTTGCCTATTTTTATGGTTAGGCTATTTTTCAGTGCCATTTTATTCCCTTCCCGCACGTCAACTGGCAATCACTGAAGTCAAATGCAGTCACCAGCTTAGATAACTAAGGCAAACATGCCAGAAAAAAAAAATAATTTCAAGAGCTTTGGCTACAAAATGACCACTTTAAAGACTGGGTATGAAAAGCAGATCATAGAAAAGCAAAAACTAAATGTGCAGAAATAAAAAAAAAAACCCTGAATGATGAACTTGATTACAAATCCTTACAAACCCCAAACCCTTACAAAAATCCTTCAGATTGTTATAAACATAAGTTAATTTCTGTAGAAATATTACAGAAAAAGCCTGTTTCCGGCACTGAATAAAAAGAAGGTTATTGCGACTTATCTCACAATTCTGACTTATTTTCTCACAATAGCGTGATACAAACTCGTACTTCTGACTTTTGTTTCTCTGAATTGTGAGATATGAACTAGCAGTTTCGAAAAAAAAGTCAGAATTGTGAGATAAGTCGCAATTGCGAGTTATAAAGTCAGAATTGCATGATATAAACTCGCAATTGAGAGTTAAGGTAGAATTGTGTGATATGAACTCGCAATTATGTGAACATATCAGTATTTTTTCTTCTCAGAAATGAATTTATATGTTACAATTCTGAGAAAAAAAAGTCAAAATTGCAAGATACAAACTTGCAATTGCAAGAAAAGAAGTCAGAATTGTGAGTTTTATCTTTATCTTTTTTTATTTAGTGGCAGAAACGGGTTTCCATAGTTTTGTACTAAAAACGTCTGTAAACAAGTAAATAAAGCTTGCAAGTGGATGGATCCGTTCATTATAGGTCATGGAAATTCAGCTTTTTAGTCATTAAAAGTCAGGGAAAAGTCAGGGAATTTGACATTTGGCTTAGAGTGGGAACCCTGTGTGTATCTCTTCTATGCCACATCCTTTTTAACCATTGTTGGTGGCTTTGACTGTTTTTGTGCAACTTAATCAGTTACATAAGGAAGTAGTTCCAAACACGAGTGTTTTAAATATTAATTAAATATTAATTAAAAATAATTGTGTCTTTTTATTTTATTTTATATAACAACAAAATTAAATATGCAGTTTATTAATGTAATGTAAACAAAGATGTGACTGATGCCATGTTTAAATATATTTTTCTTAATGATTTATATAACTAAGGTTAAAGGGTTCACATGAAACCAAGACACTCTTAACTTACATTTATAGTTTAAACTGAGTTAAATGCATCAGCAAACTTTTTTGGGGCCCCCCTAAATTCATAAGTAAATTTTGGTCACATATGTGACAAGTGGTATAATGTATAGTCTGTCATTATTGCAAAATAACTCCCGACAGGAAGATCAGGACACCAGTGTGAAGTAGTCATTATACTAATTTACTAATGTTAATAAGTAAATATTTGAATGCCACAATTGGCCAATTAGAATCAAGTAGTCCATCATGCAACTTCTAGGAAGGACTTCTAGGAACAATATGAGTGATTACTTTAAATGTGTCAACGTTGTTTGTTTTTCCTGGATCCAAAGTCCCATTTAGCATTATCGGCATCTGATTTAGTGCCAGGGCAAGGCAAAGGCCTTTGATTGTTCAATATGAATTATGTTTCAGGAGCAAAACAGGATGTTGATCCTGGATCACGTTCTGCTTGTTTAAAGCACATTGTGTGTCTAGCCACAGCCTATAGTAACAAAAGTCTAGTTGAATTTCCACAGTCAAACCAAATGCACAGAACGCATGCTTTGACACTGAGGAATTCAAAGCCCATCCCTGCCGATATCACACAGTGTCCCTTAATGAATCACACCAGGAACATTAGAGAGTGCTGGGATGCTCTGGCAATCTCAGCGTGGATGATAGAGCTTCAAGTGCCATGTCCATCACCACACTGACAAGACCATCTGCTCCCAGAAGACCTTTATTCATCCACTGTCATCCACATTCAGCAGCAGTCTCTGGGAAGCACTTTAACCATGAATAATACACCATGGGTAGTACTTTTTAAAATAGAAAATGAAACAATGTGCCTTTATTTGTATGCCCACAGAAAGTGCCATGTTTTTTTTTTTGTGTGAACTGAACATGGAAAGCAAAGGAGACCTTGTGGCTTCCCAGTTTGTTGTAAAGTGATACAAAGCGCTCAGATTTGGTTGTACTTTGCACCAGACAGCAGTTCTGTAGGAACAGCTGAAAAATCAAGATTTTTATGCTCCCTCCAGTTCACGATACAGTGCTCTGGTCTCAAGGTCTTTCTTCACACAGGGAGCAGAAGTGCATTGTTGGTGACGGTTATCTAACGGAAGACGTACCAAAGCTCAAGTTCCAGGACACTGGCTTTATTAGTTGTTTCCATGGCTCCAGCATTCTTATTTGTTAGTGGTTAATGTCAGTTGTCATGGTTACGCATCTGATGAGTGTTATTTTGGGAAAGCTGTTTTTTTTTTTTCTCACTTAATGCTCTTCGTCTCTCCCTTTGTTAGGCTGACCTGCAGTTCGGTCTCACCCAGGAGGAGGTTACACGACGTCGCGCCTACCACGGATGGAACGAGTTTGACATTAGTGAAGATGAACCACTCTGGAAAAAATATATCTCTCAGGTTGGTTGGCGAAAAAAATGTAACAAAAGCAAAAAACCCTTGATCGTTAGCTTGCTAATGCAATTACAGAATTTCAGTTCAAGGGAAATTTCTACATTTTTGGTACCACAATGAACACAGTCCTTTAAGTTAAATTTGATTATAAATATTTTCAAATGAAGTCATTTATTAACTCTTAAGTGTTGCTTAATTATTTATAGGAGAAGTTCACATCAGAATGAAAATTTCCCAATAATTTACTCATCCCCATGTCTTCCAAGATGTTTACGTCTTTCTTTGTTCAGTAAAAAAAATAAGGTTTTTGAGGAAAACGTTCCAGGATTGTTCTCCATATAGTGGTCTTCAATGGAAGCCAAAGGGTCCAAATGGCAATTTCAATCCAGCTTCGAAGGGCTCTACATGATCCCAGCCGAGGAATAAGGGTCTGTTTTCTAGCAAAACGATCAGTCACTTTCAAATGTATCTACTTTTTAACCACAAATGCTCATCTGGCACTAGCTCAACGTCACACATTACGTAATCGCGCTCGCATGACCCAGCCGTGTTTACAAAGCGAACGTGCACAGAAAGTCAAATGCCATTTCCGATGAAAAGTAAAACAACATTATCGGACATTTTTTTTTAAATTATTTTAAGAAAATGACAGATCATTTTGCTAGATAAAACCCTTATTCCTCAGCTGGATCGCGTAGAGCCCTTTGATGCTGCATCAAAACTGCAGTTTGGACCCTCAACCTGCTGGCTCCTGTTTAAGTCGACTATAAGGAGAAAATTCCTGGAATGTTTTCCTAAAAAAAATTATTTGCGAAGAAAAAGACATAAACATCTTGGATGACATGGGGGTGAGTAAATGATCAGGAAATTGTAATTTTGGAAGTGAATCAATAAAATAAAAATAAATGTTTGTGAATTGAATTACACCGTTTGTGCTGAATGATTTTAATTCACTCAAATTAACTGTGGCAGGTTGCACCAGCTGTGCGCAAGTTACAACTTAGCCTAGTTGCAACGTAAAGGGACACTAAGTTACAACTTACGGACTACTAAATATTTTTATGTTGCACAATTAAACTTGCGTTTAAACTAAATATTTACGGATGTTGTTTTTTATGGAAACTTGTTTTTGCCGTTAGTAAGGCAAAAGAAGTTAGAGTGAAGGATAAATTAAAATTCATAGCATTCCAACAAGTTCTGCTCGGGTATTTGAAGGTTTCTATTGGATGATTTAGCGTAAACGTGTTACTAAGCCTCTAGTGTGGACTTAATGTTCTCATTTAAGTAAGAAGTTACGAATGGCTGGTGCAACCCTACCCTGGTTCATAAGAATCATTTGCTTGTGAATCAGACTTCACTGGTCATGCTGTATGTTTTTGCATGCAACCTCTGAGGGAACCGCACTACAAAGAAATATTTTCTTCACATTATTTTGTGTGTGTGTTTTTTTTTTTTTTTATTTATTTTATTTTTTCATATCTCATTCAGTTCAGGCTGAAATCTCATGTGAATTGACAACTTTTTTTAAGGTTATGCACCTTATTTTTCAACATGGAAGTAAGCTCTTTTATGGTAGTGTATGAGACAGTTCATAAGCTGCTGTAGGGAAATAATGAGAAGAATAACGAAGGGCAGCAAATGGTAAAACTGTTTGCACTACAAACCCTTGTGTTCATAATTAAGATGATGCATTATAATAATATGGTAAGACACACCAATTTACAATATCAAGCAGCAAAATGGGCCGTTTTGTACAGCTTAAAACAGCTGGAAGCGGACGACAGCAGAAGCCAAGGACAATTTAAATTTACAAATGGAACAAATAAGGTGGATAGTTTAAGAATCAATATAAAGATTCCTCAAGTGAAGCTTGTGATTATTAAGAAGAATTCTATAAAGCCCTATTGGTCTTTTGAGTTTCTTACAAACGTTATTGTCCTACCCTCTGTTAAAATAAAGTCACTGAAATTTTGCGCATGGTTTGCAGGGGTCCATAAGTATAGGTTGCATTCTTTCTATTTTAAGTCTTGCAGCAAAAAATAACACTTTTGTGAATGTGCCTTGAAGCTGAAAAACGACCTAGTTTATCCAGTTCTCTCTTCCAAAATAGACATGACAGGTCACTGTCCTCTGTGAAAAATTTCAGTCCACTTTGGTCAGGAGGTTTGTGCTGATGGACTAAATATAGCATTATAACTGGAAGGAATTGTATTTTTTTTTCCTCATTCACCTGGGCCCTCTTCAGAGGTGGCACACTTTGTCGCCTTCATCCTTAGTGGGTTTGTGATACATCTCCATTTCTCTAAAAATGTAAAGCGTGTGTAAAAAAAAAAATTCTAGGTGTAAGTCGTAACAAGGGTAACTGGGTGGTTAAAGGATTAGTTCACTTTCAGAACAAAAATTTACAGATAATGTACTCACCCCCTTGTCATCCAAGATGTTCATGTCTTTCTTTCTTCAGTCGCAAAGAAATTGTTTTTTGAGGAAAACATTTCAGGATTTCTATCCATATAATGGATATGTATCCTTAAGTTTGAACTTCCAAAATGCAGTTTAAATCCAGCTTCAAAGGGCTCTAAATGATCCCAGCCATGTAAGAAGGGTCTTATCTAGCGAAACGATCGATCATTTTCCAAACACATTGACAATTTATATACTTTTTTTAACCTCAAATGCTCGTCTTGTCTCGTGTCTGCGATACGCATGCATAGTCTCTGTGATCCGGGTCAGTACAGTTAGGGTATGTCTAAAAACTCCCATCTCGTTTTCTTACCCAACTTCAAAATCATCCTACATCGCTGCAGAAATCTAGTGTTTACAAAGTGAACATACAAAGAAGATCAAACGGTCAAAAGGAAAATGATTTTGAATGATTTTGAAGTTGAAGACGAAAACGAGATGGGAGTTTACCCTAACTGTATTGACCCGGATTACATGGACTACGCATGCGCATCGCAGAGATGAGATGAGCATTTGAGGTTAAAAAGTATATAAATTGTCAATTTGATTTGAAAATAATCGATCGTCTTTTTTCGTCGGCTGGGATTGTTTAGAGCCTGCGTTTTGGAAGTTCAAACTTGGGGACACTATAGAAGTTCATTATATTGAGAGAAATCCTGAAATGTTTTCCAAAAAAAAAATAATAATTTCTTTGCGACTAAAGAAAGAAAGACATGAATATCTTGGATGACAAGGGGGGGTGAGCGAATGATCTGAAATTGTTTGTTCTGAAAGTGAACTAATCCTTTAATGCTAATAATTACTTTGTGCGAGGAGGGATTGGCCTTTTCTTCTCATTACTGCTAATCTTTGTTCTGTGTCATCACTAGGGCTTCTTTGCGTCTTACCTAACACCTGTGATTACACTAATTTTCTAATTTCCACTTTCACCTTTGCCTTACCTCTGCAGCTCAGTGTGTAAAAATCTTGTTTTCTGGCTGAGTAAAAAGCGTCAAAGTCTATGAACAAGGCTGCATTTAAAAGCAACAAACTGTCGTGCCTTTAATCTGTCACTTCAGATTGGCTTTTAGCTCTGGGATGTGCCGACCTCCCTCTGTCCCTCTCTTTTCTGTTTTGTTTTCCCCCCGTTTTTGTCTCGCTTCCAGGCACCCTTCCCGTTTAACGCCCCATGCTTCACAGACCAGGACATATCAGAAGTTTTTTGTGTGTGTGTGTGTGTGTCAGGCGCGACCACCAGCGCTGCTTTAAAATAATCTCCTCCCTTACCACTTTTTCTTTTTCCCCCGGATTTATTTAAATTCTCAATGGTATTTTTATCACAGTACCACCAGCCCTAAGCATAAACCCGGATGTGTCACAGTAGATGTAAGAGAATGTCAAAGCAGTTTTAGCAGACAGCAAAGTCAAACCCTGTTTGTTTTGCCTTCCTGTGCTGTGTGTAACCTGCCTGTAACTGTGCGGCCATGGTTTGGTTTTCAAAAGGCTGCCGTATTGCTCGCTCTCAAGAAATGATGAGCTCATCTTGTGTGGTGCTGCTAATTGCCGGTTATGCAAACGGGGCGATCCGCGGGTGTCAGATCCTGCCGTAGATTAAAAGCTCTGCTTTCTCTGTATGTGGCCAATCAAAGAAAGTAACCCGCACTCCCATGTTTTTAATCTTCACTTTCTAGCGCTTAACCAGTGTGTCATTAGCCATTTCTGGTGCTGTTGGTTATCAGGTGAACTTGGGGACTTTATGAATAAACAAATAACATCCGTGACTAAATTTCCTGTCTAAACAGTATCACTCCACCGCAAGCTTTGCATTTAGGGCTTATGAACATTTTGAGGTTATTTCAGTCCACTTTTGAAGTGCTTGTAGATTGAAAACTAATGTATTTCTAGACCTAGTGCATAATTTGTTTTTTTTTGCATGATACATGCCTCTCACAGGACTTTTATATACACATTTATTTATATAATATACATACATTACTATAAACACTGCTGTTCAAAAGTTTGGGATCAGTAAGGCTTGTAATGCTTTTTAAAGAATGCTCTTTAAGGCTGCACTTATTCGATCAAAAATACAGAATAAAACCGCAGTATTGTGCAATGTTATAAAATTCTAAAATAATGGTTAATATAATTTCCTCTGATACAAAGCTGAATTTTCATCAGTCTTAAGTGTCACATGATCCTTCAGAAATCATTCTAATGTTCTGGTATATTATTAGAATTATGTATGTTGGCAACAGTGGTGCTGCCAAAAAATTTTTTTGGAATCTGTGATCATTTTTTCAGGATTCTTTGATGGATAGAATGTTAGAAAGAACTGCTTTTATTTACAATGTAAATATTTTCTAACAATATATAAGTCTTTGCTATCTAATTTTCATTCTGAAGTGAACTTCTCCTTTATATAATTGAGCAACACGTAATAATAAGTTAATAAATGACTAAATTTGAAAATATTTATAATCAAATAAGTCATTGCTATCAAAATTTTTATTAATTTAACACATCCTTGCTGAATAAAAGTATTAATTTCTTTCATAATCTTTCATTGAATGGTGTATATTGTTAGAATTATTTTTCTATTTTAAGTAAATGCCGTCCTTTTTAACTTTTTATTCATCACAAAATACTGAAAAAGTTATCACAGGTTCCAAAAGCATATTACGCAGAACAACTGTTTCCGGCATTAATAATAAATCAGCAGATTACAATGATTTCTAAAGGATCATGTGTCACTGAATACTGTAATGATGCTACAAATTCAGCTATGATCACAGGAATAAATTGGATTTTTATGTATATGAAAATAGAAAAAAAATATTTTACATCGTAATAATATAATGAGCAACAAATAATAATTTTGCAATTAATTTTTTTGTGACAATGCAAACTAATTGTTAAATCAGTGTTTGAGCCAATTCATTGAAATGTTCAAATGAAGTGATATGCTGAAACAAATAAAATGTCATTTTTGCTAGTAAACTGATCAATTTTTTTCTATATAGCAAAAATGTAGCCAGCCATGTTTTATGAAGTTTCATTTCTTCAGTATTAACTACTTTCAGTCCCACAGCTTAGAAGACCAATACTGTAAATCGGTTTGGGTTTTTGTTTCTTGCCAGCATGTGTGTGTCTGCGGTATCTGAAAAAGCAGACTATATGACACAGAGGTCGATAATTGTTGCCGTCATGTATAGCTAACATTGATTTTTCTACCTCAAGCCCTGAGGCAGATAAACACAAACCTTCGTCTTGAGATGTGGGACACAGTGAATTCTGAGAAGCAATGCAGTCTCTGAATTTTCCTCTCTCTCTTTTGGCCTCCAGTTTAAAGACCCGCTCATCCTGTTGCTGCTGGCATCCGCTGTCATCAGTGTTTTGATGCGTCAGTTTGACGATGCCGTCAGTATCACCGTGGTAAGTTCCTGCTCAATTCCCATGCCAGACTTTTGATTTCCTTAAAGTACTGGATCAGTCCATTAACACTTGTGTGTTGTTCCTTTTTTGCAGGCCATTATTATTGTTGTTACAGTTGCCTTTGTACAGGTAAATCCAACATGTAACGTTATTTGACGTGATATCACTCATGTGAAGCTATAATAGACCTTACAATGGATGCAAATGTCTAAATGCTTTTAGAGGACTTCAATGTTTTTGGAAAACTTGAAGTCTCAGATTAATGAGGGGTAGTGAGAGTGTAAGTGTGGTGGGCATTTAATGTCAATGTTCTGCTTCATTGCAGGAATACCGCTCTGAAAAATCCCTGGAGGAGCTGGGGAAACTTGTGCCTCCAGAATGCCATTGGTGAGCATTATTTACAAAACATAAAAAGTGCTTTTCCTGAACAGGTCCAAAAGCTTTAATAGATTTGTCAAAAACAAATGGCTATCAGAATTGGATGTGGCTTAACAAATAAATTACACAATTTCAGTCCTGTTTTTGTGAAAATATATGCACTGCTGTTTAAAAGTTTGTGAGTTCAGACCACAGCTGGCACTATAACAGTCGTAAACGTTAAAAAACATCATATTTCTAGGGTAAATGACCAGGCTTTGACAAAAATGCTTTTTCAATCATTGATTTAGGTCATTCCAGGCATGCTAAATAATATGTAATGTCTTTTTTCATATATGCTTAAATGTCTTAAAGTGCATGAACCCTGGTAATCTCTTACTGATCGTTAAACTTGTATTTATTTGCTTAAAAATATATTCAAAAAAAATTAAACAACCTTTTTCAACCATTTTCTTTTGTAATATATTTTTTAAGTGAAAATGTATGTAAAAAAATGTGTAATTTATTCCTCTCATGGCAAAGCTAGATTTTCATCAGCTATTGCTCCAAAATATATGATACCCTCATTTTAAGATCCTTTCATGAATAGAAAGTTTAAAAGAACAACATTTATTTGAAAATAGAAGTTGTATAATCTTAAAATATAAATCCTTTTTAATCGTTACTGTCACTTTTAATTTAATGCCTCCATGCTGAGTAAAAGTATAAGTTTTTTTTATGTTGTCTTGCTGATCACAAATTTTTGAACAGTAGTGCATGTTCAAAATAAGTTATGAAACAAAAAAAATCCTTTTTGATGCTGGGTTAATGCATGCATAAATTAATAATTGGTAGAGAAAAGATGTTTTATTCTGCTGAAAATACTCCGTGTTTAATATAAAATATAGGCTTTTAGTTGTTTTATTATTATGTATTATAGATAGATGAGACAGCTGTTCTTTTTCTTTCTTTTTTTTTCTTAACTACATTAATGATAAAAGGTGTCAGGGCTGTGGGTGTGAGGTCTTGATGTCTTAGGTGTATTTTCCAGAGCTTTACACCCAACGAAACACATAAAAGCCTGCCTTTCAGACGACATATGGAGAGAGTGAGAATGAGAGGCATAATTTCCACTTCAAACACACAAAGTCTCATATTTGCACTTCAAAACCAGGCCGTGCCACAGCCTTGAGCCCTGTTCCCAGACACCTGTAGAACACCCTCAGCATGCATCACCATGTGTTATCCTGCTTTTTTCTGTCACTCCTCCTAATCGGGCACAAGTTTCCCACAACAGGCTTTTTTTCTTTTTTTACTGCCGTATCTATTGGAGATACATTAACAAAACTATTTGACCTCTGTTTAGCCCGTGGGGCACAAATCTCAAGGTCTGTCCACATGACTTTGCTGGCCTAATTTCAGACCGTTCAACAAGCAGTCTCTCTATTGCTCTTTTCATTTCTCTTTCCAACTCATCTTGTCTCTCCCTGTACTCCAGTGTTCGAGAAGGACGTCTGGAACACCTTCTGGCACGAGAGCTAGTGCCTGGAGACACCGTCTGTCTGTCAGTCGGAGAGAGAGTCCCAGCTGACCTGCGCCTGTTCGAGGTGTGAATGGATATAGACGCATAGTGGCATCTCTCATTTTGCTTTCTCCTTCTCTTTCATGCACATACTGACTGCATTTATATGCATAACAATTGGAGATTTAGTCATATTCTGATAATGTACGCATCATGTAAAACCATATTAATGCAGTAACTAATTCTCCAGGTTCTAGGAACACTTAATTCAGAATATTCACTGTAACTGAATGTCCAAAAAAAGGTATTTTTGGTTGATATTAGAAGGATTATCCAAAGTTGGTCCTATGCGTGTAAACCATTAGTGTTACACTTTTGCAGTCAAAAACATTCTAGAACCATATGTGACCCTGGATCACAAAACCAGTCATAAGTTGCTGGGGTATATTTGTAGCAGTAGCCAAAAATACATTGTATGGGTAAATTTTCTTTTATGCCAAAAATCGTTAGGATATTAAGTAAAGATCATGTTCCTTGAACATATTTAGTAAATTTCCTACTTTAAATATATCAAAACTACATTTTTGATAAGTAATATGCATTGCTAAGAACTTCATTTGGACAACTTTAAAGGTGATTTTTCTCAATATTTTCATTTTTTGCGCTCTCAGATTCCAGATTTCCAAATAGTTGTATCTCAGCCAAATATTGTCCTATCATAACAAACCATGCATCAATAGAAAAAACTTATTTATTCAGCTTGCAGGTGATGTAAAAATCTCAGTTTTGAAAAATGTACCCTTATGACTGGTTTTGTGGTCCAGGGTCAAATATGTGCACATTCTAATGGCAGTCAGTGGTAGAAATACTTGAAATAGCAGCACTGTTCTGATGGCCTGTTAGTAAAGCTAACCCTTCGCTGCCCTGTAGGCGATGGATCTGTCAGTTGACGAGTCCAGTTTGACAGGAGAGACCACCCCCTGCACAAAGACCTCTGCCCCTCAGCCGGCTGCCACCAATGGCGATATCACATCCCGCAGTAATATTGCCTTCATGGGTACGCTGGTGCGCTGTGGGAAGGCCAAGGTACAGTTACATCTGATGCTTTGCTAGATCTACCCCCCAACAGAACTCCTCAAACTGCCTTCATTCTTACAATTTTACATATGCCCCCCCTGCTTTCTTGTTTGTTTTTCGTTTTTCCAAAGTATAACTGAAATTCGATAGCATTTTAGATAAATGTTTAAAGATGATAAAATTTCACTGGTGCCCTGTGGGAAAGCCAATGTACTATTACATGTTTGTAATTGCTATTTGATGAATCAGGCCACAAGGTACTGGTAAAAATAACAGAATAACCCATTGCAAAATTGACAAACGGCCCATTTTAAACATGTTTGTACATAGTTTGGATTTGTGTGAAATACACTGGCGTTCAGATGCTTGGGATCAGTAGGATTTTTAATATTTTAAAATTTTGAGTCAAAGAATCAAAAGTGTCACATTTTCCAAAAAATATTAAGCAGCACAACTGTTTCTAATATTGATTATAAATCAGCATATGAGAGAGATTTCTGAAGGATCACCTGACACTGAAGACTGTAGTAATGATGCTGAAAATTCTGCTTTTCTTCACAGGAATAAATTACATTTTAAAGTATATTAAAATAGAAAGCTGTTATTTTAAATTGCAATAATGTTTCACAAAATTACAGGGTTTTTTAATTTATCGAATAAATACAGCCTTGATAAGCATGAGAAATCTTATTGATCCCCAACTTTTACACGGCAGAATATGTTGAAATTTAATGTTAGGTCACACAGTTTGATTTCCTGATCTTTCATTGCTGATCTCCAAGTAATAAGATATTTAATTAATTTATTTGTTTTAATTTAGATTTAATTGGAAATAATTTATCCATTATTTATTTCATTATGTTAAAATAGTATTTATTGATTGATTGAATTCATTAATTTATTCTTCAGATTTTTCCACATAATTAGAAAATGTGAAGATTTTTTTTCTTTGGATAAGACAAATGATGTGCACACATTTTTAATCATTTCTCTTTTAAATTGTAGGGCATTGTCATAGGCACTGGAGAAAACTCTGAATTTGGCGAAGTTTTTAAGATGATGCAAGCAGAGGAGGTAATCAAACATAAACCAGAGAGATTGACATTATAAATATATAACTTTGCTTCACGTTACATGTTTTTTTGTCTCTGTGTGTTATTTAAACAGGCTCCTAAAACCCCGTTGCAGAAAAGCATGGATTTGCTGGGAAAACAGCTCTCGCTTTATTCCTTTGGGATAATCGGTAGACATCTTGTTAAGATTGTCCAATTAACATTCATTGCACTTTCATGAGTTAGTGATGCATGCCGTCTCATTAAAAATGCAAACCCTAATTTCTGTTCTGTCATATCCTGTATTCGCTCCCCGTGACGGCACTAATACATTTCTCATTTTCAGGGGTGATCATGATGGTCGGATGGCTTCAGGGGAAGTACATTCTAGACATGTTCACCATAGGCGTCAGGTATGTCTTTAATCAGCACAGAGTATGATGTTCCCAAGAGGCTTGGGACCTGACAAGTGGTGCAGATTTTGGCCTTTTAACTGTTGCGTCATTGCATTTCTCCTCAGCCTGGCTGTGGCAGCTATCCCAGAAGGCCTCCCCATCGTGGTGACTGTGACTTTGGCACTGGGAGTGATGAGGATGGTGAAGAAACGAGCGATCGTTAAGAAACTGCCCATAGTGGAGACGCTGGGTACAGTCTACATTTGTTTCATGACCCACATTTTTCATGTGGTTACCCAAAGTAGTACCAGAATTGTTTATCTTGCAAAAAGTAAACACAAGGGGCTTTCAGTTCAAACATTGAGATGTACTTGCATGACATTGTACTGCATAGTTTTGCAGCAGTCTCTTAAGATTTAATAGTTTCAAAGAACGTTGTAGTGGGCAAAAAACACATTTATTCCTCATTCCTCCAAGTTTAAGGACCTGACAAGCAGCCTGTCTGTCTTGTCATCTGGCTAATTTGACTACAATGGAGAGTGACAATGAATTTTTAGCAAAATAGCAAATGACTGTACTTTAAATGCTAATAAGAGTAGTTAGTTTGCTATCCTAATTACATGGCTTCTGCAGGTCTTAAAGAGGTCTTAAAAAGCCCAAATTCACCCTTCCACAAATTAAGACCTTAAGAAGAAAAGACTAGTTTTAAATTCATTACGTTTTAACTTTAAATGTTGAAAATGACTATCTTGCTCAGTGTTTTTGTTTTGTTTTCCAATACAAATATGTAAACTTGGTTAAATTAACATACATTTACTTGAGATGCAAATTGAGCACATACAATTATGTGAGTTTATGCTTGAAACAAAAGCAAATGTCTGTCATGCCTGACCCCACTGGCAGATATTTGTTCATGTTTTAATCATAAACTCATTTAAATTTGAGCATTGAGAATTCATATTTTATGTCATTTTGCTTCTGAAGTAAATGTATATTGATGTAAGAATCTTTAGACATTTGCTTTGGATAACAAGACAAAAATACTGATGAAAAACACTGCAGTTTGATCAATCCGTGTTTTATCTTTTAAGTTTAGAGACCATATTGACGTATTGTGTTCCATTCAGTTTATATTCCTTCAGTTTTCTTTACTTGGCCTTAAAAAGTCTTATATTTACCTTCATAAAAAATACATTTATGTTCATGCTCTCTCAAAAACAGATGGAGTGAATGTTCGCAAAACACTGATCAATTGAATATGAGGACATGCTGTAAATGATCTGTAATCTATTGTCAAAGCACCTTTTATCTAATGTTCAGACAAAGACCTTGTGCATTCCTTCCTGTTTGACAGCTCACAGGAGAACAGAAAGCCACTTTGGTGGTTTGATTACGTAATGAGTCATATGAGAATCAGTCAGGGCACAGAGTCAAATGACCAGCCACAGTGGCACTGAACATGCGCTCATTTAATGCAGAGTAGATGCATTAAATCAGGCCCAAATGTTTCTTTAAACATTTGAAAAAAATGTTTATTTCTTTGGTTAGAACCATTTGTTCTAACCTCATGTAATGGACTTAATGGGTCTTTACTAATTATGAAACAACACTTTTGCCAAGTAGAGGAATAAACTTGTTTGCACAATTTCTAATTTATCTGCAAAACAACATTTGAATGTAGCTTTGTGTTGAACTATTTGCAGATGTTAATACAAAAATGCTTAGAGGTAGGGAGTGTAGAAAAGCTCTTGATCAATCACCATCCGGGACTGATCTAATTAGATGAGCCACATGTAAAGCTGTTACCGTTTGAGGCCATGTATTTACATTTACCATTGTTAAGGGGCGATAACACACCACAAAATTTGTTTGTGTGTTTCTCTTTGGAAATATTATGTAGGTGTCAAGGAATGGGACCTCATTTGCATTTTCTCTTGACAGATATGAATCTCTTACTTAACCTTTATTAACCTCCCTCTCTTCCCCAGGCTGCTGTAATGTGATCTGCTCCGATAAGACAGGCACTCTTACTAAAAATGAGATGACAGTCACTCACCTGTTCACCTCTGATGGACAGCACGCTGAGGTAAGGGTCCTGAAACGTTCAGGAGGATAAAAATGTGTCACACAGTATAGGATTAGTTCACTTCCATATAAAAATACAAATTTCCTTAATGACTCACCTCCATGTTATCCAAGATGTTCCTGTCTGTCTGCCTTCAGTCGAAAAGAAATTAAGATTTTTGAGGAAAACATTCCAGTTTTTTCTCCATATAGTGGACTTCAGTTGTAGCCAATGGGTTGAAGGTCCAAATTGCTGTTTCACTGCAGCTTCAAAGGGCTCTAGATGGTCACAGCCGATGAATAAGGGTCTTATTTTGCAAAAAAAGGGTTAATTTTAGTAACTCAAACAGTTACTAAAATAAGGTTGTTACAATTTTTTGCAGATGTTACTGTTTTTGATGATGCACTTCAAAGGGCTCTAGACGATAACAGCCAAAGAATAAGGATCTTGTCTAGCAAACGATTGGCCATTTTCCCAGTTTCTTATGCTTATCAAGGCTGTTTTCTCTTGATCAAAAATACAGAAAAAAATGTAATATTGTGAAATATTATTACAATGTAAATCAATGTTTTTCTATATTAATATACTTTAAAATTTAATTTATATCTGTAATTAAAGTTGGATTTCCAGAATCATTACTCCAGTGTCACATGATCCTTCAAAAATCATTCTAATATGCTGATTTATTATCAGTGCTGGAAACAGTTGCGCTGCTTAATATTTTTTTTGGAACCTGTGATACTTTTTTCAGGATTTTTTGATAAAAGGTAAAAAAGAAAAGCATTTATTTAAAATAGAAAGGTTTTCTAACAGTATACACTAGTGTTCAAAAGTTTGGGGTCAGTGAATTTTAATTCTTTCTTTTTTTGAAATAAATTAATACTTTTATTCACCAGGGATGATTAAATTAATAAAATGTTAAATTAATAAAAAGTGATAGCATAGATTTACATTGTTAGAAAAGATTTATATTTTGAATAAATGCTTTTTTTTTTTTTTTTTTTTTTTTACTTATTATTCATCAAAGAATCCTGAAAAATCCAATATATATATTGCAAACAAATATTTGGCAGCACAACTGTTTCCAACATTGATAATTCTAATAATAAATCAGCATATTAGAATGATTTCTGAAGGATCACGTGACACTTAAGACAGGAGTATCAGCTGATGAAAATTCAGTTTTGCATCACAGGAATAAATTATATTGTAAAATATATTAAAATGAAAACCATTATTTTATATTGAAATAACATTTTGCAGTATTACTGTTTTTTCAGTATTTTTGATCAGATAAATGCAGCCTTGATGAGCATAGGAGACTTCTTTAAAAAAAAAAAAAAAAAAATTAAATGAGAGGGTGTGTCTTTTTGTGACAAAGGTCTGAACTCCTGTTATGAAGTAGATTTTTGAGGTGCACTCTTGTCATAAATTAATCTATTAATGGTCAAATGTCTATTCAAGAGTCTTAGACATTTCCGATATATAGTTTGTCATGATTAAATTAGGATTATTTGTAAAATGGTGATGTAAACTTGGGTGTCCTACTGAGGGGACGACTGACAATTAAGGGGTTAATTGAAGTCCAGTATATAGAGAAAAATCCTGGGATGTTTTCCTCAGAAACCTTAATTTCTTTTCAGCTGAAGAAAGACAGACATAAACATCTTGGATGACGTGGGGGTAAATAAATTACTAGGAAATTTTTAACTAGTCCTCAAAGCAGTACATATGTTTTCAAATTTGATGATAAGAAATGTTTCTTGTGCAGCAAATCAGCATATTAGAATGATTTCTGAAGGATCATGTGACACTGAAGGCTGGAGTAATGATGCAGAAAAAGTAGCTTTGCCATCACAGAAATAAATTACTTTTTTAAAAATATTTCAGAATATTACATCTTTCACTGTATTGTTGATAAACGGTATAAAAAAACTTGAAATAGACATCAGGACAAATGATTTGTCCTGAAGCTAGCACTACATTAGAAATAAGTATTACTAGCTGCAATGTTTCATGAGCCCTATGGATGTGAAGAGAAGCCCCTGGGTTCTCTCTGAGGAGCAGGGGGAATGCCTCAGAAGCCTGATGCTATCAGTTCAGAGTCCTGAATTCATTGCTGTATCGGCCTGCTCTAATAAATCTTCAAAAGAGTCAGCTGAGGAGTCGATTGAGTCTCTCACTTTTTAAAACTTAGTAGGTCGCTTCTCCCAGCTCTATTACATCATGCTTTTTTATTTCACATCCCTGTGGGCTGCAAACAGAGCTCTGTCAAAAGACTGCTAAAGTCATCTAGCGCCAGTGTTTGAGTTTGTTGTCTTTCCTCAAAATGTAATAACGCCCATGGAAAGAACTCAAGTACCTGCCATACATAAACCACTTTTCATGAGTCAATCAATTTCTAATAGAAAATAAACTCACTTCCTACATTTATATCCTGTTTCGCTCATAAATGTCACGCTGTCTAAGTTAAATAGGTTGTAAATGACATTTCATGTTTACTTTAAGGTGTTAAGACCTCCCTGAGTTGATTCGGCTTTGTTTACAGGTCACTGGCGTCGGGTACAACAATTCTGGCGAGGTTATGTTGGATGGAGAGGTGGTGCATGGCTTCTCCAACACCTCCATCAGCAAGATTGTGGAGGTGAGGCTGAGCAGAGATCGTTACGAAATGCAGAGCTGTTTGAGTACTACTATGTGACATATTTCATTTGGTGTCTAAAAATCCCGTAGGCTGGCTGTGTGTGCAATGATGCAGTAATCAGAAGCAACACCCTGATGGGCCGTCCTACCGAAGGCGCCCTCATTGCCCTGGCTATGAAGGTACAGTATGTTGCTTTTCTGCATGGTGTATGGTGCTAATTGATGTTTTGTTATGCTACATGAAAAAAACGGTATCATAACTAAGTCCAAACAATGTGGTTGGATGTGCCTGGTGGCTCTGCCCACCTGTGCAAACAAGCGTCAGCAGCCTGTGATACTGTCTGTCACCTTATGTCACCTCATTTTGGCAAACAGAGAGTGTTTGAATCTGCTTTGCTCGCTCATGCTAATTAAGACGAGCAGACACGCTTTCACACCCCATAGAACAGGTTGCTGTGGCAACAGCATCTCCCTTGAGGGTCCCGGTCGTGTTAACGTCTGGTACACTAATAACATAGTTTTCTCCACTGGGACTTTTACATGGCGATTAAACTGAGAGAAATGTGATGCAAATACAAGGATATAAACTTTGGTAGATTTTTGTGTTTATTAAAGAAAATGTGGGTGGTTTTGTCTGCGCAAAACTCACTGCCACAATGCTGTGGTAAGAAAGAGTTTCAGAACAGTCACTTACTCTATTGGGCACTGCTTAAAGGCATAATTCACCCAAAAATGTCATCTTCATAAGACAAATTAAGATATTTTAGATGAATTTTGAGCTTTCTGACCCTGCATATACAGAAGGGATGTAACAATATTATTAATACGGATGGGACGTTACACCTACCTCCCGATTCGATACCATCACAATACTTGGTGGCTGATACGATATGCATTGCGAAGTATTACGATTCAATATTGCTGTTAGGGCTGGGACGATACGCTAATCTGCCGATTCAATGCTATCCCGATATTCGTGAGCCAATTTAATGTATTGCGATTATACAACTGTTGCGATTTAGATATTACAATTTATTGTGATTTTTCATTGTTTATTAAAGACTAGACATTGGAAAATACTTAATCATATCCTTAAAGGGACTGTATGATGAGTCATATTAACAAAAACAATACATCACATCTTTCTAAACTTTTATTTCAGGAGCATGCACATACAGTTGAAGTCAAAAGTTTACATGCACCTTGCAGAATCTGCAAAATGTTAATTCTTTTAGCAAAATAAGAAGGATTATACAAAATGCATGTTATTGTTTATTTAGTACTGACCTGAATAAGATATTTCACATAAAAGACGTTTACATGTAGTCCACAAGAGAAAATAATAGTTGAATTATATAATAGTTGAAAATAATAGTTGTCCTCAGTGTGAAAAGATGGATCTCAAAATCATACAGTCATTGTTGGAAAGGGTTCAAATACACACAAATGCTGAAAAACCAAAGTATTTGTGGGATCTGAAGAACAGCGGGCAGTTTAACTGTTCAGGACAAACAAGGCACTCATGAACAGCTATCACTAAACAAAAAAGAGCTGTGGATCATTCAGGAAACAACACAGTATTAAGAATCAAGTGTATGTAAACTTTTGAACGTGGTCATTTTTATAAATTGAACTATTATATTTTCATGTGGACTATATGTGAACTTCTTTTATATGAAATATCTTATTTGGGTCAGTAGTAAATAAAAAATATCATGCATTTTTCATGATCCCTCTTATTTTGGTAAAGTAACATTTTTGCAGATTCTGCAAGGTGTATGTAAACTTTTGACTTCAACTGTACATAGTGTATATTTTGAAGTACCTTGAAGTATGAAACTTTCAAGTGCCAAAACTCTGAACTTGCACATGAACGTAGTCGAATGTTCAAAAAATAAAATAAAATGCTATGTTACTTTGCAAACCATTTTAGTCATGTTTTCCCAGCAAAACAAATTTTACTTTGTTTACACAAAGTATATTTTTGTCATCCCATTAAAAATAACAATTCAAACCATTTTAGAGCTTTAAAGTGCTGAAAATAGTTATGTGAAATGCTTGACATTAAAAGTGCTCAAATTTCTCTCTCAAATAGAACTCTGAAATTGATAATGTTTATGTATAATGTTATCATTTCTACCAAAAATCTCGGAAAATCAGCTTACGAGTAAAGCTGTTTTGAGCTCGGACAAGTTTGTTTGCTTTGCAGTCGGAGCTGATAAAACAGTCCACGCTGCGCAGCTAAAACGTAGCGCAGTTTAGTTTCGCTTTTGTGTAAAAAAAACTAAAGCTGAAGTTCACTAAAGCTGGAGTTTTCCTTCAAAATAAAAGCTCTACTACCATTCCTATCAAAATAAAAGCTTAAGTGCAATATAAATTTCTGACAGCTAGCGGTTTAAATGGGTAACTTTACTGCAGTCCAAATTCAACATATCTCTTTCAAGTGTAGAAATTAGGAAATAAGTATTGTAATTTCCCTACTGTAGTGTAAACAAAAAAATAATATACCTATGAAATGTGCAGTTGTTTCACAATATATGGCTATGGTCATTGTTTTTATCATATTTGTGTTTGTTTGTCTTCCTAAACCAGTGTGAATGTAATGTAGACTGAGACAGTATATCACAAATAAAAAGAGGCTTGAGTCCCCTTTAAAGTTTAATTACAAGTAAACTTACTGACTTTTTTCTGACCTAACTGAAATTCTTAGGTAAGAACATGGGTTGAAGCTCTTAATTTTTACCTCAAAGTGCATTCGATAGAATAATTTAACTTGTACAAAATGTACATTTTTTTTCCCAATTGATTTGTCTTTTTTTTTAATATTGTATCATGGATTTCATATCACGGGATTTTGAAATTGTTACATCCCTAATAGACAGCAATGCAACTAGCACATTCAAGGCCCAGAAAGGTAGTAAGGACATCTTTAAAATAGTCCATGTGACATCAGTGGTTCAAATGTGAGAATACAAAAATAACAACTTTATTCAACAATTTCTTCTCTTCTGTGTCAATCTTCGGCGTGTTCAAGAGCGTGCCACGTATCAGCATTGTTTACGTGAGCCAGAACTGATAAGTCTCTTTGAGATTAGATTGGACTTTCTGTATTTTCTTTGAAGGATTTAAGTGAGCCGAGTATGTGACCACATGTGCCTTTGTTTTCTGTTCTTTGTAGATGGGTTTGGAGGGCCTACAGCAGGAGTTTGTGCGGCTGGAAGAGATTCCCTTCTCCTCCGAGCAGAAGTGGATGGCGGTCCGCGTCGTCCATCGCACCCAGCAAGTAAGCTGGACCAAATAGTAGAAAACACTTTGTAAATGTGCTAGGTGCTGTAATTGGAGCTGAAAATTACTTGGCAACATCACAATAGTGCACGTTAAAATTCACATTCACATCGCCGATCCCATTGATTCACATGCACTTGTCTTAAAATGGATAGAAAGTGTCCAAATGGTTTTCCTCTTGGCTGGCTATTTACCACTACTCTCAGGCTCACGCTGAGCTCTCTCAAAGAGCTTCTTCGAAATCTTAAAATCCAATCTCATTGTCTAGCTTATGGGTGTCAGGGTGCACAACTGTTTATCAGTCCACCGGGAAACAAAAGTGTGTTTAGGCGCCAGCCTGCTGCATCAGAGGAACTGTTTGCTGGGTTCACTGCTTTGTTTTCTGTGTTATGTCTTGGAAATAATTTGTAATGAATAGCTAGAGACTCTACAAGCAGTTGAACTGTCTGTATGACCGTTCACAAAAAACTGTAATTGTTTGAATGAGCTACCATTTTATTGCATGTCAGTCATTTATTCTGGTGATGTTGAATTCAGATTGACGTACCTCTTAAATGTAATTTAAAACTGATTGCTTAGTAATGCATATAAAAAATAAAGCCCTTTTGTTTAGTTTAGGCAGTACTTGGTCCAAATAAGCTGTTAAGTTTTGCTGAGAGTCAAAAAACTAACTAATTATCTTTCCCTACTTCTGATTTTCATGACAGGACAAACCTGGCATGTTCTTTGTGAAGGGCGCCTATGAGCAGGTCATCCGCTTTTGTACTTTCTACAACAGTAAAGGCGTTGCCCTGCCTCTGACCCATCAGCAGAGAGAACTCTACCAGCAACAAAAGAGCTACATGGGCACTGCGGGTCTCAGAGGTACAGCATTTTCATTTTGCCAGTAAATGTCATATATAATATTGGTGAAACAAAAGTCTTGAAACATTGTCTCAGCTTCTGTATTACTTAAAAGCTAGGTATCCTAACCTAGTTAGGAGTTGCAGGAAGATTGCATTACATTGTCACAGTTGGAAATCACTCAGCTTCCAGCAATGAAAATAATGTGTTGGAGTGATATGGTGACGAGAAACCCAGTTTTCTGCCCTGTTCTTTATACCCTACCAGTCAAAAGTTTGGACACACCCTCTCATCTAATGTTTTTTAAAGAAGTCTCTTATGCTCATCAAGGCTGCATTTATTTGATCAAAAATACAGAAAAAAACAGTAATATTGTAAAATGTTATTACAATATAAAATAATGGTTTTTATTTTAATATACTTTATCATTTATAATTTATTCCTGGGAATTTTCATCAGCTGTTACTCCAGACTTAAGTGTCACGTGATCCTTCAGAAATCATTCTAATATGCTGATTTATTATAAGAATTATCAATATTGGAAACAGTTGTGCTGCCAAATATTTTTTTGCAACCTGTGATTTTTTTCAGGATTCTTTGATGAAGAACAAGTTTAAAAAAAACAGCATTTATTATTTATTAAATGGAAATCTTTTCTAACAATGTTAATCTATGCTATCACGTTTTATTCATTTAACACATCCTTTGTGAAGAAAAGTATTCATTTCTTACAAAAAAAGAAAAAATACAAATTTACTGACCCCAAACTTTTGAACAGTAGAGTATATTGTTATAAAACCTGAAAAAAGTATCACAGTTTCCAAAAAAAAAATTAAGCAGCACAACTGTTTCCAGCACTGATAATAAATCAGCATATTAGAAATATTTGTGAAAAATCATGTGACACTGGAGACTGGAGTAATGATTCTGGAATATAGAAAAACGTTGATTTACATTGTAATAATATTTCAACTTTTTTTCCCTGTATTTTTGATCAAGTGAAAACAGCCTTGATAAGCATAAGAAACTTCTTTAAAAAACATTAAATGAAAGCATGTGTCCAGTGTATGTGTGTGTATATATATATATATATATATATATATATATATATATATATATATATATATAGTTATAGTTATAGTTATAGTTATGAATAGAATTTGGGTCAGTGTGATTTGTAGTTGAGCAAAATCCATCAGCCTAAATTTTTTTTTTTGTTGCATCACATCACAAATATTGAAACTCATTATTGTGGAGGTACAGAAGGGATTGTTTTAGCAGGTTGTCTCGTATTAGATAACAAAGCTGTATTACCCTTATAGGCACACTTAGGGGTGTGTGATATGGCGAGTTTTGATTGTGGATGATACAAATGTCTCCACGTTCTGCCTTTGAAAAATATCGTAGTATTGTGCTACAGCTTCAATCTCAGTACACTCCAAACCTGTAAGACCTTCATTCATCTTCGGAACGCAAATTAAGATATTTTTGGTGAAATCTGACAGCTTTCTGACCCTGCATAGACGGCAACGCTAAAGGCCCAGAAATGTAGTAAAGACATTGATAAAATAGTCCATGTGACATCAGTGGTTCAGCTGTAATGTTTATGGGTAAACTACCCCTGTAAGTGTTACTTCTGTCAATGCTTTGTTGAAAGTTACTCCTAGTTTCTTTAAGTAATGCTCTACTTTTTTCCTACAAACTCTTTAGTCACAGCTTATACTACTCTTTAGAGATTTCTGAAAGGTTCTATACATAAAACTCAGATCATTTGGATTCCCAGGCTGTGGCTTAATGTCAAACAGCTTTCCTGCCATGTTTAAATCATACATAACTTTGAAATGGCACCCAAATGTTTTTCTGTCAGCTCTAATGGTGCCTCCTCAGTTGCACCCTGGCAAGTCTTTCCCAGCTTACAGCTGTCTGCAATGTCATTTGGCTTGTTTTGATAAGATTAAGTTGTCTCGGAGGACATGGAAGCAGTGCTTTCACATATTGACGTTCCTCTCTATTAGTTTCCTTTAATTAAAGGCATTTCTTGGAGGACACTGTAATATTGAGATCAAGCAGATTTTGGCAGCAGCTGATGATGTTGTCCTGTCCTCTGGCAGTGCTGGCGTTTGCTTCCGGATCTGAGATGGGCGCTCTTACCTTCCTGGGTCTGGTGGGCATCATTGACCCTCCCAGAGCTGGAGTGAAAGAAGCTGTGGCGATGCTGATCAGCTCTGGAGTGGCAGTGAAGATGATCACAGGGGATTCACAAGAGACTGCGGTGTCTATTGGTATGACATTCAACCATGTTATCCCTTTTCTCTCAGTCTTCAATAATTCGTATCATTTAGGCCTGGAAAATATAGGTACCATTTTTTGTTAAACTGAAAACAAAACTTCTAAAAAAAAAAAAAAAGTCTAAATCTACCCACCTTTTTCTTTAATGCCTAATGAAAATGTTTCATTATCTGCTATAGGGAAATAATGAGAACTACAAACCTTTGTGCTCATAATTAAGATAATACATTAAAATATATGGTAAGACGCACGGATTTGCAATATCAAATAAACAATAAAATATAATAAAATAGCTGGACACGAATGAGACTGGAAGCCAGACCCATACAATTTTATTTATCTTTGGTATTAGTATAAACAATTTTTGCTTAATAAACTTTTTTTTTATTACAGCAGTTTAATACATTACAAATTACATTACTTTTGTAAGAATGCAAGTTGTTGAATCACAGTTTTGAATCAATTAATATAACATGATTCATGAAAATGAATCAATTTGAATACAGTTTCTTCAAATCATATTTTATTTAAAAATATTTTGTTTCAGCTAGTTGTTAAATAATTAATAAAAAACATTTAGAAAAAAAAAACACCTAATATGACAACAGCAAAATTACTAAAACATTACAGCTAAAATGAAAATTGGGAATAAAAATAAAAACAATTTCGAAATATATGCATTGTGGAATAGTATCCCAATTATACTAAAACAACAGTTGCTTTGAATCAAGTGTAAAAAATTAAACTGAAATAATGAACCGTTTAGAAAAAAACTAAAGCTAATAAAAATGACGACAGCAAAATTACTAAAACTTTATAACTAAAATGAAAATGAGAAGTATAAAAATAAATATAGATATGTATGCCTACTACAATAGTATCTTAATTATACTAAAGTAACACTGGTTTGAATCATGTGGGGAAAAAAATGTAAAAATTGATAAAACTATTTAGAAAAACTAAAATGAATAAAAATAAAAAACAGCAAAATTGCTTAAACTTAGTAACTAAAATGCAAACCAAAAACATAAAAATAAAACTCAGAACCACAGCAAAAATCCTAAACTTAATAAATAACAATGAAAATCGGAAATAATATAAAAATAAAAACTATTTCAAAATATATGCATACTATAAGAGTATCCCATTTATACTAAAATAGCACTGGTTTGAATCAAGTGTAAAAAAACAACAACCCTGAAATAATTAATAAAAACTATTTAGAAAAAAACCTAAAACTAACAGAAATGGCAACAGCAAAATTACTCAAACTTTGTAACTAAACTGAAAAAAAAAAATTATATATATATATATATATGCATATTGTAATAGTATCTCAGTTATACTAAAGTAACACTGGTTTGAATCAAGTGGGAAAAAAAAAAGTTTTGAAAAAAAACCCTAAAAAGAATAAAAATAAAAACAGCAAAATTACTAAAACGTAAAAACTTAAAAATAAAACTCTTAAAATATATGCATACTGTAACAGTATCCCAATTATACTAAAATAACATTGTCTTGAATCGAGTGTAAAAAATTAAACTTAAATAATTATATATAAAAATTTTTTTTGTAAAAACTAAATAAAAAAATAAAACTAATGAAAAAAGACCACAACAAAAATCCTAAACTTTATAAATAAAATGAAAATGGGAAATAATATAAAAATAAAATTTCAAAATGTATGCATACTATAATAGTATCTAATTTCTACTAAAATAGCACTGGTTTAAAACTAAACTGAAATAAAAAACTAAAACTAACAAAAAGGACAACAGCAAAATTACTCAAACTTTGTAACTAAACTGAAAAAATAAATAAAAATATATGCATATTGTAATAGTATCTCAATACTAAAATGGTATTGAGATACTATAAATGGTATTGAGATACTATATTATGGTAACACTGGTTTAAATCAAGTGTAAAAATGCAAAAATGCAAAGATTGCTTTATACACCTTTTAGTTTGGACATTACACATTCCCAATCTACGTATTCTTCAATTACTTGCATGTATTCATTCTGTTGCCTCTCTAAACCACAGCAAGTCGTCTGGGCCTCTATACCAAAGGTTCTCAGTCTCTCTCTGGAGATGAAGTCGACCAGATGGACATCCAGCATCTCTCTCAGATAGTGCCCAGGGTATGAACACACTTTAATACACTATAAGCTTCTTCTCTCCACTACCATCCAAAAGACTCGCGGTTGGGGTTTGGATAGTTTTCAAGTCCACAAGTGTTTTGTAGGCTGTAGCACACAAGGTTTATAGTACCTTTAATTTTTGCCTAATAGTAAAAACAGCTTTAAATAGATTCATGCAATAATTGAATCTTAAGCACTTTTCCTCATTTGCCAGTGTGTAGAGCTGTTATCAGTGCCATGAAATTAATTTGTAACTTGTCTTCACAGATAGTGGTATTCTACAGAGCCAGCCCTAGACACAAGTTAAAGATAGTCAAGGTGAGTGAAGCAAACAAATAGTTTGTAACCATACACCACTTTTAACTATTTCTTAGTTTTCTTTCTGGCTTTAGTCCTTACAGAACATCGGTGCAGTTGTCGCAATGACGGGAGACGGCGTTAATGATGCTGTGGCTTTGAAGGCAGCGGACATCGGTGTGGCAATGGGTCAGACTGGCACTGATGTCTGCAAAGAGGCAGCAGACATGATCCTTGTAGACGACGACTTTCAAACCATCATGTAAGCATACGCTTTCTTCCGCTTTTTTGGCTTTATCAGAGTTGTGAGGACTATTGATGTGGCGTCTGAAGAGTCTACACATGTCCTCAAGCCTTTCATTCTCACTCTAGGTCTGCTATTGAAGAAGGGAAAGGGATTTACAACAACATTAAGAACTTTGTGCGCTTTCAGCTGAGCACGTGAGTTGGCATGCTTTTGTATCAGAAATGAAAAAGTTTTCTTTTTATGTTTAAATGTGGTGTGTGTGAAGCCAGATTGTGCTGTTTTTAGTTGCTCTGAAGATTTTGTCTTGATGCACTTACAATACATTTTTTAATCTAGTGTTCTTGTTTATTATTATTTTGGCATTATTTTTTTCTGGTGAAGAGTAAAATCATGATGTTAAAAGATGTTAAAATCATGAATTAAACTCTTAAAATATATGCATACTATAACAGTATCTCAGTTATACTAAATAACACTGTCTTGAATCAAGTCTAAAAAATTAAACTGAAATAATAAAAAAAAAAAAAAATTAAAACTAATGAAAAATGGCGACAACAAAAATACTAAAACGTTATAAATAAAATGAAAATGAGAAATATAAAAATAAAAACTATTTCAAAATACATGCATACTATAATAATATCTCATTTATACTAAAATAGCACTGGTTTGAATCAAGAAAAAAAAAAACTGAAATAATTCACAAAAACTATTTAGAAAAAAACTAAAACTAACAAAAATAACAACAGCAAAATTACTCAAACTTTGTAACTAAACTGAAAAAATAAATATAAATGTATGCATATTATAATAGTATCTCAATTATACTAAAATAACACTGGTTTGAATCAAGTGTAAAAAATGAAACTGAAATAATGAAACCTATTTAGAAAAAAACTAAAGCTAATAAAATTGACAACAGCAAAATTACTAAAACTTTATAACTAAAATGAAAAAGAGAAGTATAAAAATAAATATAGAAATGTATGTCTACTACAATAGTATCTCAATTATACTAAAGTAACACTGGTTTGAATTCAGGTGGGGAAAAAATTAGAAAATTGATAACTATTTAGAAAAAAAAACTAAAACTAATAAAAATAAAAAATCAGTAAAAATGGTAATACTGTGAAATATTATCATTCAAACACTTTTTTTTTTTAAATACATTTTAAAATGTGATTTATTCCTGTGATAGCAAAGCTGAATTTTCAGAAGCCATTACTCCAGTCTTTCTAGTCATGTCACATGATCCTTCAGAAATCATTGTAATGCTGATTTGCAGCTGAAGAAGTACTTATCAATGTTGAAGACAGTTATCCTATATGGGCCATTCTAAGTCAGAAGTTGGAAACGTCTTGAAAAAAAATACCAAAATCGTAATATATAATTGAATAGGAAGGGTTATATTGACCTATTGAGACAATTTTGCTACCTTTTCAGAGGTAAATCAATAACGATTACAATGTTAACTATATTTCAAGTGTGATTTATAACATTTGTTCTATTTTGAATTAAATCCTTTTTTCTAAAAGGCATAAGGTTGATCATACTGATTTCAAAGTTAAGGATTGTATCATTACTTTGAATATATATTGAACTAAACACTATCATTACATCTTCATAATAAGTCAATATACTTGACAGTAATGTTTTGGTAGCAACATCACATTACAGAATTTTTAACTTGCATACTAAAATACTGAAAATGTGCATAATTGTAATAAAATTTTGTATATTTCCCCCAAATAAAGGATTATGTGGTTCTGTTTGTCACTACCGAAAGAATGATGACATGTTTCCCAGCTTAAACATGTTAAAGGATTAGTTCACTTTCAGAACAAAAATTTACAGATAATGTACTCACCCCCTTGTCGTCCAAGATGTTCATGCCTTTCTTCAGTCGTAAACCCATCTCGTTTTCATCTTCAACATCAAAATCTTCCTCGGCAAATAGAAGTCCATTATATAGAATGAAATCCTGAAATGTTTTCTTCAAAAAACATAATTTCTTTACGACTGAAGAAAGAAAGACATGAACATCTTGCATGACAAGGGGGAGAGTACATTATCTGTAAATTTTTGTTCTGAAGGGTAACTAATCCTTTAAGCCCAGCTTAAAAATGCTGATCAGCACATGGTTAGCTAGCACAGTTCTGAACAGTTGTACACACATTAAAAAAAACCCTAAAACACTGCTTTATTGGAGGAAAAAGGTGTGTGGGAGAGACGTTCCTTGAAGTTACACACAGACTTTTCAGACTTTTGAACTCCTTTACCTCAAAAAGATGGGACCTATTGCTGCTTTAAAAAATCATTTTATACATTTTAAGCGTACTAGTGTTTTAAATACACTACCAGTCAAAGGTTTGGACACACCCTCTCATTTAATGCTTTTTAAAGAAGTCTCTTATGCTCATCAAGGCTGCATTTATTTGATCAAAAATACAGAAAGAACAGTAATATTGCAAAATGTTATTACAATTTAAAATAATGTTTTTTATTTTAATATATTTTGCAATATAATTTATCTCTGTGGATGCAATGCTGAATTTTCAAATCAGTGTTGTTTTTTTTGCAACCCGTGATTTTTTTTTTTTTTTTTTTTTTCCCAGGATTTTTTGATGAATAACAAGAAGAGAACAGCATTTATTTAAAATATAAATATTTTCTAACAATGTAAATCTATGCTGTCACTTTTTATTCATTTAACACTTCCTCTGTGAATAAAAGTATTAATTTCTTTTAAAAAAATAAAGAATACAAATGCACTGACCCCAAACTTTTGAACAGTAGTGTATATTGTTTAACATTTCTATTTTAAATAAATGCTGTTCTTTTTTAACCTTTTATTGATCAAAATAATGTTTTCTGTATTTTAGTGAAAACAGCCTTGATAAGCATAAGAAACTTCTTGAAAATCATTAAATGAGAGGGTGTGTCCAAACGTTTGACTGGTAGTGTGTGTTATTGTGGGTTTCAGTAAATAAGAATGAGAATTCTTACATGCTAAATGTTTTTTGGTTGTGGGACAGCAGTTTGCACCAATTCTGTAAAATGTACATAAAATACACATCCAGGTTATAAATACTGTTCAAAATGATCTCTTCCTTAGGAGCATTGCTGCCCTCACCCTCATCTCCCTGGCAACACTTATGAACTTCCCTAACCCTCTGAATGCCATGCAAATCCTCTGGATCAACATCATCATGGATGGGCCGCCAGCCCAGAGGTAATGAACTGATTACCAACAGATTTATCAGCACACTTGATTTCAGAATAAGAATAAACATTCATGTTTTTTTCCCTAGTTTGGGAGTAGAGCCTGTGGATCGGGACGTGATCAGGAAACCTCCACGAAATGTCAGAGACAGCATCATCACGCGCAGTCTGATAGTGAAAGTCCTGGTGTCGTCCTTCATCATTGTTTGCGGCACATTGTTTGTGTTTTGGAGAGAGGTAGGCATCATCTGACGACGCCTTCCAGAACATTTGCGTTCTGTTTTGTTTTTCATTTGTGTTCCATATATATTCAAAACAGGCTATTAGGTAAATGACCAAACGATTTGTTTGCACTGTGCCTATGTTTGCTTTAGAGGCATCACGTGTGTACATGTTAACTATGTGCTTGTTTTTTTGTTTTCTACTTGAGAATTAATATGCAGCCTTGGTACACAAGTTCCATTACCTTGCCTCCACTCTAATTGGTTAGAAACACTTTAAACGAGAGCTGTAAAATTAATAAGTGTTTTTTTTTTTCTGGTTAAAGTAGCATCGAAACCATTCTGGAAAATGTGGTAGTTAATGAAATGCATTAAGTCTGATGAAATAATTGCCTCCTGAAGCTGCAGGAACAATGCCAAAAGCTTTGCACGGAAGCGTAAAAGCATGTCCTACATTTTCTCCTTCTCCATTTCCCTTCAGTCTAATAAATCATGTTTTTATATTCCAGCTGCGGGACAATGAGATCACCCCACGGGACACCACCATGACGTTTACCTGTTTTGTGTTCTTCGATATGTTCAATGCTCTCAGTTCCAGATCACAGGTATAAGCATCACCAAAAATGAACAAAATGCTTCCTGTTTACTTTCTCATGAGGACATTAAGACTGTGGGGGGGGAGCAGGATCATAAACGCTGCCACCTGCTGTAGGGATTTTGTTCAAAATTGCAAAATGCATTTTGCTGTCTTTGATTAGTGTTTACACCTGGATTTTTATGTCAGCGATTCATCACCATTTTTGTCGTCCTGCAGACACGGATGGTGCACGAGATGGGCTTATGCAGTAACAGGATGTTCTGCTATGCTGTTCTGGGCTCCATCATGGGCCAACTTCTCGTTATCTACTTCCCCCCACTACAGAAGGTCTTTCAAACCGAGAGCCTCAGCATTTTAGGTATGCAACCAAAAAACAGGAAACCACAGTACACAACATCTTTCAGATCATATACAGCAGAGCCCAAAATGGTTATGTGAAATGCAGAAGAAATAGATTCTTCACTACTTCTAGGTCACAAAAAAGCAAGAAAATGTGACATTGATCATGCAAACTCCTTGTATTTCTTCTGTAATTTCTATTGAATCGCAAGGTGTTCTTTGGAGCAGTTTGAAATCATTTTTTAATCATTCTAAAGAAGTGTTATTTTAGCTTTTTTAAAGGATTAGTTCACTCCAGAGGTAAAATTTCCTGGTGATTATTCACCCCTCTCATCCAAGATGTTCATGTATTTATTTATTTTTTTCCAGTCAAAAAGAAATTAAGGTTTTTGAGGAAAACATTAACTAGGATTGTCATTTTCTAAAAAAAAAAATTAATTTACTTTTTAACCTCAAATGCTCATCTTGCTCTGCATCCACAGCTTCACGCATTACGTAGTCACATTGAAAAGGTCACACATGATGTTTAGAAAGTAAACGCACAAAGAAAGTCAAACACCCTTTACAAAAAAAGGTAAAACAAAGATGTTGGATGATTTTGAAGTTGGAGCAGTGCACTTTTTGAATTGGAGTACACAGACTAAGAACTAACCACATATGATTTTTTAAAATGTGATAACATAATGTTCATCTGCAACTGAGCTAGTGCAATATGAGCATTTAAATATGTAAATTTTATTTTATTTTATTTTATTTTTTTAGAAAATGACATTGTTTTACTAGACAAGCTGGGATTGTGTAGAGCCCATTGAAGCTGCATTGAAATGTCAGTTTGTACCTTTAACCCACTGAACCCCATTGAAGCCATGTTTTCCTCAAAAACATTAATTTCTTTTTGACTGAAGAAATAAAGACATGAACATCCTGGATGACATGGGGCTGAGTAAATTATCTGGCACTTTTAAGTTTTTTTTTTTTTTTTTTTTTTAAGAATTCTCTTCTGCTCACCAAGCCTGCATTTTATTTATATATTTATTTATTTGATCCAAAGTACATTAAAAACAGTGACATTTTGAAATATGTTTACTATTTAATATAACTGTTTCCTTTTTGAATAGATTTTAAAATGTAATTTATTCCTGTGATTTCAAAGCTGAGTTTTTAGCATCATTAGCCCATCATTATTTTAATATTCTGATTTGGTGCTCAAAAAACATTTCATGTTTCCTTGATGAATAGAAAGCTTAGAAGAAGAGCATTTATCTGAAATAGAAATATTTTGTAACATTCTAAATATCTTTATCATCACATTTGATCAATGGTCTACTTGCACAACTACTTCCACATTCTACTTGTTTAAAATGGGTTTGACTGATAAACACCCTTTCGAAAATTACTGTAGTAAAAGTGTCATGTTTTTTTTCCCATTTTTACCATTTGTATAACAATATGTTTACTACAGATAGCCTACCATCGTTAAACTGTGGTCATTGTAGTAAAACCCGAGTTAATTTGTGGTTTTATGGTTTAACTTCAATTGCAATTTTTATTTTTGTTTGAAGTAAAACGATGGCCAATTTGTTTGTGTGCATCAGTGCTCTTACTCTGAGCCCCTACTGTTTATTTCATTGTTTAAAATGGCTGAATGCATGTGCGGTGACCACCTTATTTAATGATGTTAAACACTGAAATATTTTTTTAACAGTAACACGTTGGCAGTTGGACTACTTTGAATATTCATCTTTTGGCATTAGGCTACATACAGTGAAATGTTGACAGAATAGTCACTTATTTAATATAGATAAATAAAAGTTTATTATGAGCTTATGCATCAGATCTTACAAACACTGCTGAATCGCAGAGCACTGACACCCTGTGGTGAAACAATCTCGCTTTAGATCGGTTTATGTTGGATTAAAACTTTGTTTCGTTGAGTTTGGAAAATGTCAGAATATGTCTTCTCCTGTCTCTGAAAATTTTGGATTTTGAACTCATTTATTCGGCGTTTAAGTCAACTAGATGATTACAACACACTGAAAATGTACATAACCGGTAATAACTGAGCCGTAACATTTCAAAATGGAAGTGTGTGACGAGGCGCAGTGCAAGTAGTCCATTGAAAGCATCCCTGCTAAATAAAAGAATTAATTTCTATCATTTCTCCCCCCCTCCAAGCTATTAAATGGTATAGTGTATAATCTTACAAACATCTTTCTATTTATCAAATAATCCTGAAAAAAATTACTCAACTGTTTTAAATATTAATAATAAAGTTAATAATGGTTTCTTGAACAGCAAATCAGCATATTAGAATAATTTTTGAGGGATCATGTGACACTGGAGAAATGACGCTGAAAATTTAGCTTTGATCGCAGGAATAAAGTACATTTTAAAATGTATTCCAATAGAAAGCAGTTATTTTAAATAGTAAAAATGTTTCACAATATTACTGCTTTTGCTTTAGCAGGAAAAAAATCTTTTGACTGGTATTGTATGTAAAATTCTAAAATGTATGTATCGTTATTAACATGAACAAAGCATTTCTTGTGTTTTTAATTGCTATTTCACTCGAGCACTTTGTCTTTTGGACGTGATTTGCTCACTGATGTATGCACCGTCCTCTCCGTGCAGATCTGCTGTTCCTGGTGGGCCTCACGTCCTCCGTGTGCGTGGTATCGGAAGTCATAAAGAAATTAGAGAGACTCAGAGGTGGAGAAAAGATGGCAGACACAGACGATTTCCATGATGTATGACGCACATTGTGTCCCGTGCAGGAGAGATGGAGGGTGGGGCTGGGGCACATGGTTTGGAATGTCGCTCGGGCCGGTCTCGCACCATACAAAACTATCCGAAGCAGCGACCGGTCGAGTCAGACCTGTATGTACAGTTCCCTTTTTAAGGCCAGGAGCTGATCGCGGAGCGATGAACCGGTCCCGACTGAAATCAGTGCTCTTGCCCGTGGAGATGCTTTGGTGTGCTGCTTTATGACTGTACTACTTCCCATAGCATCTGGGCGAACTTTATTTATGAGATACTGTATATGTCCATACAGTGGCTGTACTGTATTCATGATTTAAGGGATGTATTATGATTTATTTTTTAACTTTATTATTATTATAATTATTATTAAAAGGATTTTGTGTCTTTTAAATCTCCTTTCGTTTAAGCATTTCTGGTTAGAGGTTTGTGGAACAATGCCTTTCTGCATTCCAGACTCAAAATTATGCTTGAATAATCATTTTTCTTGCATTAGAGAAGGTCCGGTGTTTTTGTTTTGGGTCACGATGACACTCAAGGTGATGTGCGAAATCATCACATAATGTACTTACAGCATCATGGATGCCATAGCTCCGTGAAAAAGGCACTGTTTCGATTCTGAATGACCTGCGAAGGCTTTCTCATTATCTGCTTTTTTGTAATGACTTTCTATTTGAAGATACAGGATCCCGCAATATAATGGCGTTACGAGATTACAGGGTCCCTGCAAGGTACATGCACTATTAGTTATTTGATTAATACAACTGGCTTGTATCACTTCCTTTCGATTTGCATAGCGTCAATGCTATATTGTTGCTTTCCTTATGTTAATACACTGGTTTTAGGGCCTGAAATAAGATGCTTTCGCCTTTTTTCACTTTCCTTTGGCTTTTCCTAAAGTGTTATTTATTTTCCTACCTGCTTGGTGCTTGGTTAGGTGAATGCTTAGTACTTTAAAGGTTTAATGACGTAGTTGTCGGTCAAATTGATGCTCATGTTGGGTGTACAGAAATGTTCAACACTAACCCACCCCATGCCGAAAACCTCAGTGCAGCCCGCCGGCATTGTCTTATTCCCATCTGCCAACACTGTGTCTTGTTAACAAGGTACAGCTAAAGATGATACACTTGAGTTTTTGCAGTATGCGATTACGTTTGTCCTTTGTATTGCAGATAGTGGTTCTTTATGTTGTCCATATTTATTAATTGGTGAGATTCCTTTTCTGCCCTTTTGCTGTTGCTTTAAAAACAAACAATGTAATACACTGATATTAAACAGTATAACATTTTTAAATGAAGGGTGATAGGTAAAAAGCTTATTTTTTTATTTTTTGATGTTTTTTTTTTTTCTTTTCTATTTTTAAGATTGTATTTATTTCAATGTGGTTTGCACAGCTGAAACCAGTAATCTGTTGTGGTCATTTCAGAACACAATTGTACAATAAAATTTTTACAAATTAAAAAAAAAACGTATATGGGTCATTCCTGGTGTCTAGTAACATTTAGGCGTCATAAAAAGCCATGTTTTTCATTTTTTTAGCATTCAACCAAAATGCCCAGGGGTTCTAAAAATAATAATTATGGGTAGATTGTTGTAAATGTTAAACAATAATGAGCTTTTCTTGGATGCTATATGTGTCCCTGGACCACAAAACCAGTCATAAAGGTCAATTTTTGAAAAATCATCTGAAAGCTGAATAAATAAGCTCTTGTTATGATGGGACAATATTTGACCCGAGAAGCAACTATTTGAAAATCTGGAATCTGAGGGTGCAAAAAAATAAAAATATTGAGAAAATTGCGTTTAAAGTTGTCCAGATGAAGTTTTCAAAAAATGCGTTTACAATAGGAAATTTACAAAATATCTTCATGGAACATGATCTTTACTTAATATCCTAATGATTTTTGGCATAAAAGACAAATCTATAATTTTGACCCATACAATGTATCCAGCGACTTATGACTGGTTTTGTGGTCCAGGGTCAGATATGTCCCTTATGCCATAATAGTACATTTTTATTTATGAAACAATAACCAAACTATTGTGTATGCATAGAATACGTCTATTCACATCACACAATTAGACAAAAGTATGCCAAATATTTAATGTTGCTGTCAAATTATTTAAAATGACATGTCTAACAGGGTGGAACAGCACCCGTCATTGTCCCGCACGGTTTGCCATCTGTAATGTGCGAAACTGCACCTATATAACATTGTTTCAAAACAATACAAAACCCATATCACAATCAATCATGAGGACAAGAGGCAAAACAATTTTCTGTTCAGGTAGCTAGAGAAATAATTCAAATTTAGAGAGGACAGATATACACTACCAGTCAAAGGTTTGGACACACCTTTTCATTTAAAGTTTTTTTTTTAAAGAAGTCTCTTATCCTCATCAAGGCTGCATTTATTTGTTCAAAAATACTGAAACAAACAATAACATTGCAAAATGTTATTACAATATAAAATAATGGTTATTGTTTTTTATATACTTTACAATGTAATTTATTCCTGTGATGCAAAGCTGAATTTTCATCAGCTGTTACTCCAGTCTTAAGTGTCACATGATTCTTCAGAAATCATTCCAATATACTGATTTATTATTAGAATTATCAATGTTGGAGACACCTGTGCTGCAAAATATTTTTTGCAACCTGTGATTCTTTTTTCAGGATTCTTTGATGAATAACAAGTTAAAAAGGACAGTATTCAAAATATAAATCTTTTCTAACAACGTAAATCTGTGCTATCACATTTTATTAATTTAAAAAATCCTTGGTGAATAAAAGTATTAATTTCTTTCAAAAAAAGAAAGAATAAAAATGTACTGACCCCAAACTTTTGAACAGTAGTGTATATTGTTAGAAAACCTTTCTATTTTAAATAAATGCTGTTGTTTTTTAACCTTTTATTGATCAAAAAATCCTGAAAAAGTATCACAGGTTTCCAAAAAAGGATCATGTGACACTGAAGACTGGAGTAATGATTCTGGAAATTCAACTGTAATTACAGATATATATTCAATGTAATGTATATTAACATAGAAAAACATTGATTTAATAATATTTCACAATATTACCTTTTTTTCCAGTATTTTTGATCAAGTGAAAACAGCCTTGATAAGCATAAGAAACGTCTTTAAAAAACATTAAATGAGAGGGTGTGTCCAAACTTTTGACTGGTAGTGTAAGAAATATTTTTTTATGTAGAATTGATTAAATTAAGGATGCTGTAATTCATCTGGATTAACTAGATTAACAAACACAAAAACCATCACAAGAAGGAACAATAATGGACAATGATTACAGACACTTTTTATGCAAAAAAATTAATTATTAGTTTTTTCTTTCCCTGTCTTCTGCCTACAGCTTGTGAAATTTTCTGTAAAACAGAACAATTTCTCACATTAAGCAATGTATTATCTTATACTTTCTAGGATGTCCCATTTTAGCTGAATGCTACTGTCCCAATTTATCTAACATGTTCAGGTAAATTGGTACAGTAACAAAAAAAACAATATTTTTTAACAAAAAATGGAATGAAGAAACTTGCACAAAGTTCAAATCATTGCATAAAGTTGAATGATCACATGAACGCGTGTAATAAAATGTATTTTGTAGTTTGAATTACTTGTGTTTGTATTAGATATTAAACCTTAACAATTTTAATAGACCTAAACTGTGTGCGGTCACTTCCAGCATTTGAGTGATAACCACACCCATATGATTTACATTTGACTAAACAAATGTTGATATTCAAATGAAGTACTGTTATTACAACATGTCAGGACCAGCCATTCAATTAGTATCAGTTTTTTTTTTTTTTAAAGGAGCAATAAACCAAAAGCTTATTTGCCCCATGTTTCAGTTTTGCTGACTTCACCCTACAGAAATAAAGTTATGAAACACAGTCTTGACTGCATAAATTATAAATTCTAAATTAAATGTATACTAATCCATATTATAGCTATCTCGGTCACCTTTGTTCTTTGATTTGATACCTGTTTTGCTGCTGTGACTTTAAGACCTGCCTCTGCTGCACATGACGCGGATCTGACGCGCATCTCATTTTCTCACAACTCTTTAAGTTCATTTAAGACGTTTTTTTTTTTTTTTTAAACTCATTTAAGACCGCTTATGAGGATACCAAACAAAACGGCATTAAATATTTGTATATTTCTTGGCTCGCCCTGTTGGGCGGTCTTTTTTCTTCCTCCAAGCTCGGGTTTTCTACGAGAGACCTGGGAGCTTAAGGGTTCTGCTTAGTTTTTTTTATATATAATGTACACACATACAATTTGCAATATATAAAAAATACTACTTATTTCCACCATTTCACATCAAAATTTAAGTTAGCCGTAGCTCTTTGTGTGATTAACAATTAGCTTTTATCTTCTACAGATATGTTTTTACATTTTTTTGGACAGGACAAACATTCTCTATAACATAGCCCAACAGGGTGGAACTTAAAAGAGTGATAACTTTATTAAAAAAAAAAAAAAAAAAGTAGGAGTGAGAGTTGATGCTAACCGCAGTTTGTACAGTTGAATTTAAGAGGGAAAAATAAACAATATCACTTCCTGAAAATGCTCTCAATGGAATTATAGTCTATTTTGGAAGGCGTGAAAGTACATACTAACAGAGTGGAAGATGACTTTAGGGACATGGTAAATGTCAAACATGTTGTAAAAAACAAATAAAACAAAACTATAGTTTCACATGATTTAAATGTGACCTTGGACCACAAAGTAAGTGTCTTTTTTTTTTAATGGAGATTTATACATCATCTGAATAAATAAGCTTTTCACTGATGTATGGTTTGTTAAGACAGGACAATATTTGGTTCAAGATACAACTATTAGAAACTGGGTGCAAAAAAAAAATGGAATTATTGAGAAAATTGCTTTTAAAGTTATGTATTATATCTGTGTAAGTGATAAAGAAGGCTTAAATGTATAATTTAGGCCGTTTCTTATAAATATGACTTATTTTAGAGAAAATATGTAGGTAAAGTCAATCATAGAGACAAAAAAGTCTGATGTTGATCATTGATTAATTTGATTAACTATGTATTTTGGGAGACAATGTAATAAATGTAGCACAAGTTTTATTTATTTAAGCAAGAGATTAAAAAAAGCAAACGTTTCAGTTTACTGCCTGCGTCAGTGTGACTAGATTTCAGTAACTTGATTATTATATAAGACCAATAAAGACTGACCGCTGGTAATGATTGTCTTCACAGTTTCACAGACTCCAGATCAGTTCCATTTGTAACAATAGAAAACGTAAATATCAGCAGTTCCTGATTACACATCAGACAAAAATATGGCGTTCATACACATTGTATGCGTTTCCTGCAGAAAACATGAAAGATCAAAATCTTCTTTTAAACCCAAAGGTGTTTAAATAAAACATCCAAGATGCCTCTCTTTGTAAGAGTCTTTTACTGATTATCTATTTTATTGATAGACAATGTACCACATTCACTACGTTAAAGGTCAAGTCCATTTTTATTCCATTCATTCATTCATTATGGATTTCAATCATTGAAATCCATAATATCGATAATACCTTAATGCCTAATTGTTCACATTTATTAATACAGTATGCAGTCATATAAAAATCTGTAACATTATTTACACCCAAAAGAAATATTCAAATAGAAAAATAATTGAATGCTTAAATTTAAAAGCTCATGTTACTTAAAATACTTTGCTGAATAGAGTGAATTTGCATCGATCACCAGTCTAATTCACCAACATTCCAACATCTTAATGCAAATATATTATAATGATTTTTAGTTTAAATCAAGTAGAGATTATAAATAAATATTACAGGACTGATTGTGAGCTACATTTTCTTTCACGGTAGCATGTCTTTATTTCCATTATAAGTGCATTAGTGCAAACATATTTTCTGTTGTTTTTACAAGTCCTCTATGGTGTACTCGAAACATCTCCTCTCACGTTTTTTAGAGGGATATTTAGCATTGCGAGCTTTAGCCTTGTGTCTGGCACGGAGGGTGCAGAAAAAGTCATATATTTCATTCCTGTGATCCTTGGCTTTACTCCTCTTCCTGTTCCCATTGAGATCATCATCATCATTGTCATCAATATCGTCATACATCAGATATTCAAGCCAACCGCTCAGTTCATCTATAGACTGATTCTGGCTGTAGTAGTCTCTCTGTGTTTTCTCAGCATCTCTGTGCTCGAGCCCAGTTTTCATGTTCTTGACGAAGTCTTCACCAACCAAACTCACAACTGCATCCTGCAACTGTATGAATAGACGCTCAGTGCTTGAGCCCTTCACCAGCAGAAAGTCCAGACCGGTGCCTCTCCTGAGCTCGCCAACAACCTGGTGCACCAGTGTTCCACAGTACAAACTAAACACAATATGGAAACACATTTAGTATTCATGTGCAACAGATATACATGCTACCATTCAAAAGTTTGGGATCAGATTTTGAATGCTTTTGAAAGAACAAAAATACAGTAAAAACAGTAATGTTGTGAAATATTATTAGAAATGCAACAGTTTTCTAGTTTAGTACATTTTTAAAGTATTATTTATTCCTGTGGTGGCAAAGCTAAATTCTCATCAGCCATTACTCCAGTCTGAAGTGTCACATGATCATTCAGAAACCATTCGAATATGCTGATTGTATCAAAATGTACAAAATTAAGTGAGTTTTTGCTAAGAACAAGCAAAATAATCTGCCAATGGGGAAACAGAAAACAAGATTATTTTGCTTACCCCAATGAGAGATTATTTTGCTTGTTTCAAGCAAAAACACACTTAATTTGGACTTGTTTTCAGAAAATCCTTCTGATATATTTGGGCTGGAAACAAGACAAAAAATCTAAGTAAGAAAAGCATTTTTTACAGTGTACTAATAAGCAAAACTTACTTTAGATTAACTAACATTTGTGCTTTTTTTTCTCATTGCTGAAGAGTGTTGAACTTTCTTTTCCTACATGAATTTAAATTTCCTTTAGCTTTAGGCTTATTCACTTCATTTCGTTTTGGTGTGAAAGGGCTTTTACATTTGCTAAGAATCGAATGTTTTTATATTTAAAACAAACAAGCAAGCCCTGCCCAGATTTAAAAAGTAACACAAAAGTAATGTAACACATTACTTTCCATAAAAAGTAAGTAAGTAACGCAATTAGTTACTTTTTTAGGGAGTAACGCAATATTGTAATGCATTACTTTTAAAAGTAACTTTCCACAACACTGCTTATGACTTGTTTTGTGGCCTTATTTATTTATTTTTAAATAAAACGAGACTTGAATTACCTTAAATTTATTTTGTCGATCAAGAATTTCAAATTCATTTTGGGAGATTACAATGAGCAAGAAGGATTTGTAATAATGGAAATCAAAAGGATAAACACTATCACATAATGAGCGAATGCTTTCAAGGTGGTTTATGTACCGTGCAACCTCTGGTTCAGGAACTGGAGAAAACAGTAATCGATTGAGACAGAGACTACACTTCAGGCAGAACTGCCACTGGCTGTACAGATGTGCCGTTTCACAGTCCAGATGCATCCTTCTTTGACCACTTTGTAGATTAAGTTTCAGCTGCAGGTCTATAACCATACAACAAGTATTCACACTTTGTTACATACTGGCTTAATGCACATTTTAAGAACCTCAGCAAAGTTTTTATACTTTTTCCATGCCACGTAAGCATTGTCTATTATGTGACAATGGTGGAACCTGAGGTTGCTTTATTACTTTATTGCATGCTATAATGAACAACATCACGATAATGATGCACTTTAATACCTCTTTGTGTTTGAGAAGTGCTGCTGAAGTTTCCATAGACCATTCCCAGCAGCAGCCCCCAAAGATGCACTTTGGACGGCGAAGGCTTTGCGTTTACTAGCCAGTAACATGTCACAAGCACTTGCAGCTGTAGAGCAGGTTGGATCTTGCTTAACATCTCAGACGACACGCCCAAAGTGTCCAGGAGCACCTGAAGTTGCACGTTGTGTGGTTCCTGGAAACACCAGAATGACAAATATTGTAAAACAAACACTTTCATTTCACTTCAAAAGTGCAAGAGTCTTCAGTACCTTCCACAATGTTTTCAGCTGAAGTCCTTCCATCACCTTGGTCTGTATGGCTTCAACTTTCTGACTGGTTAGGTTTGACTCTTGTCTGCCATATTCCTCTACAGTGCACCTGCTTGTGCCAGTGAATGTTTTATTTGGTTTATCTGCCGTCTGTTGTTTTCTCAACAACAGTAACCCGTAAATCACCTGGCGTATAGGACGAGAGGTTTGACTGCTACAGGGGAGTTGGAAATCTTCAACCTGGGATATCAAGAAAACCCTTTGATGTAGCAGTGTATCAATAATAGAGGAGCTTATCTTTCCCTCAAGGAGAAGCATCAAAGTCCATTTAGGTAGAACTTGCAGAGGACCTATAGAAGTAGTATGGGGAATCATCTTGGAGTGGAAGAACTGGGCAAGACAGCCAGAGATGAGCTTGTACTCTTGGATTCCCTTAAAAAGTGCTTCTTGGATTTTTCCTCTGTGGTCTGGGTCTATCTGTTTTAGCAAATCACTTACAGCTGCTTCTGGCCTTGGGAACTGAGACAACCAGTTAAGCAACCCATCAAACTGGGCATGCTCTGTGCCAGGTCTTGAGTATTCCTCCCAAGCCAGTTGTCTGATATTTTGAAGCTTCACATAATCATTGCCTAAGATGGAAGCGAAGACTGGTAGAAGGTCGGCGCTCATATTGAAAGATGCACAGAATTTCCTTACTGTGAAGTGTTTGGCTTGGATGAATTTCTTGTTTGTCCTTCTGTCCACTTTTACTTTATCCCACTCAAAATGTGTGATTGGCAGGAATCCCGCATCGAGGTTAAATATATAGAAGTCACTGTCATTGGACAAAACCGGACAGTTCCACTCTTTCGCCAAAGCAGCGATTTCCCAATCAGCCTCTTCAAGACACTGAACCAGCGGTACCTTGAGCTTATGAAGAAGCTGTCTGAAGACCTCTTTAACGAGAACAGGAAGGACCTTCCCTTTTCTCCCCACTGACAGGGCAAAGGCTGCATTTATTCTCTCCTGTTTTCGTTCAAGGAGAGTGTCTAGTTTTTTGTCAGTGTGGTCAGCGCCGCCGTCAAGTACAACGTAAGGCTCAATGTCACAGGCTCTGAGGTTCTCAAAGAATTGTATGATCAGCTCCTCAAAGGCATCATAGTCCCCTCCATGGATCTGATCCAACTTGTAGTCAAAGTACAAAATGTAGTATAAGTTGCATCCATCGATTATTAGCCGTTTGTCTCTAAAAGCCCAGCTCCTTAAATAATTTCTGTCCCTGCTTTCAATGTATGTCTTCAGTCCTCTGACTCCCATGTTGACAAAATGGTTTTGCCACTAACTTTAGCAAAGTCTTTACTTGCTGTGAAAGTATATATAAAAAAATTCTAATTATTCATTCGTTTATTATTTACATTGTATAATAAATAAAAGTATACTTATTACAACTTATAAAACGCATTAAATGACATTTAACATCAACTACTAAAATAAACAAATGCTTAAGCACATAATTAGCATATTGTAAAAGCATGTTATTTTCGGGTTTATCTCGAAAATAATACGCAGGTGACAGGCACGGAACTTTCTACAAACAACAACAGCTTAAACAAATTCATAATGCCTTTATGAAATATCGTTATTGATTTGCATTGCGTCATATGAAAGTAATAAATTGAAATATTATATTAAAGTAAATAAAAGTAACTCACCGAGTGATGAGAAATGTGACATGTATGATGCGTCTGCGAACTACATGTATCTGAATGCGGTTTAGCTCTTATTATATAAACAGACGGGAAAGCGAAACTTATAATCATATGACGTTAGGCACGTCAGCAAAAGCGAAACCTTGGCCTCAGGACGATAATAACTACAAGACTTCCATGGATACCTTAAACATAAATATGATGTTACATCAATGTTACGACAGGCAGTTTTTACAGAGAGATGTAAAGCAACAAATTAATTTGCCCTACGTTCCACATTTTGCGTTTATTTATTTTTCCAGCTCTGCAAGAACACTTAGATTGCATGAGTTTCTTGCAAGGCATAAAATGCGTTTGGTTAAGCGGGTAAATTAGTGTACTAAGATTTACACAATTTTTAATGGAAAAAATGCAGTCGGAAGAAAAATTTAGGCATTGACCCATATATATAAAATATATACATACATATATATATATAAAATTTAGGCATTGACCCATATATATATATATATATATATATATATATATATATAAAATATATACATATATATATATATATATATATATATGGGTCAATGCATAAATTTTATATATGTATGTATGTATATATTTTATATATGTGACTCATTTTAGAGAAAAAAAATGTAAGTGAAGTAAATGAAGTAAACACGAATGACTTAAAACTTGATTAATTTGTTCATTTAACAATGCATTTTGGAAGACAATGTAGCACATGCACAATGTTTTCATGGCAAGTCCATTTTTATTCCATTCAAATTATTGAAATCCATAATATTGATTTTACCTTAATGCCTAATTGTTCACATTTGTTCAGGGTGATAATGTGAAAAACAGTTTAGAGTTAAAATATAACACTTCTTGTGATTACGGTGAATGTACATAGATAATATTGGATATTGTAGTTACAATTTGGAGTTATCAATGCATTATGCAGTGTTATAAAAATCTGTATGTAAATGTAAATCATATGTACACACAATTTAAAATAAAAATCTCATGTTACTTAAAATACTGAATAGAGTGAATGTGCAATGACCATCAGTATAATTCACCAAAATCCAGTGTGCAAATATAGTATAATGCTTTTTATCAAATCACATAGTGATTATCAAAATATATTTCAGGACTCCGAAAACAGTACTGATTGTGATATACAGTGGACAAGCTGTCTTTTTTTCTGATAGCATGTCTTGCTTCATTTCCATTGTAAGTTCATTAGTGCATTTGATTTTGGTTGTTTTTACAAGTCCTCTAAACATCTCCTCTCATAGTTTTTTTAGAGGGATGATTAGCATTGCGAGCTCTAGCCTTATGTCTGGAACGGGTGGAGCAGGAAATGTCATGTATTTCAGTTTTGTGATCCTTGGCTTTACTCTTCTTCCTTTTCCCATTTCGATCATCATCATCATCATCATCATCATCATCACAGTCTTTAATATCCTCACACGTCAGATGTTCAAAGTCACTCCTCAGTTCATCTATAGGCTGATTCTGGCTGTTGTAGTCTCTCTGTGTTTTCTCAGCAGCTCTGTGCTCGAGCCCGGTTCTCATTTTCTTAATGAAGTCTTCACCCACCAAGCTTACAACTGCATCCTTTAACTGTTTGAAGAACTGCTCGGTGCTTGAGCCCCTCACCAGCAGAGATTCCAGACTGATGCCTCTCCTCAGCTCTCTGACAACCTGGTGCACCAGTGTTCCACGGTACAAACTAAACACAACACCAAAATAAAACATTTAGTATTCGTGAGCAAGATAAACAGCACACTATAGGATGCTATTATGTAAAAAAAAAATGAAACAAGAATCTTGCATGGGTGTTTTGTGTGAATATATACAATGTACAGTTGCGTTTAAAAGTTTACACCCCCCTTTCAGAATCTGCAAAATGTTATGGATAAGATATTTCACATAGATGTTTACTTATAGTCCACAAGAGAAAATAATAGTTGAATTTATAAAAAATTACCCTGTTTAAAAGTTTACATCCTATTGATTCTTCATACTGTGCTGTTACTTGAAACTGAGGGACTCATATGCAACTATTACAGAAGGTTCAAATGCTCACTGATGCTTCAAAAGGAAAAACAATGCATTAAGAGCCGGACGGCGAAAGATTTTTGAATTTGAAGGTCAGGGTAAATTTAACTCTTGTCTTCTGGGAAACATGTTCAGGCAAAATAAGAAAAATGTACACATCTCCATTCTGTTCAAATGTCCCTCAGTTGTCCTCAGTGTGAAAAGATGGACCTCAAAATCATATAGTCATTGTTAGAAAGGGTTCAAATGCACAAAAATGCTGCATGGAAACCAAAGAATTTGTGAGACCCAAAGAATTTTTCTGAAGAACAGCGGGCACTTCAGGACAAAGAAGGGTCTCATGAACAACTATTACTAAACAAACAAACAAACAAAAAAAAAAACAGCTGTGGATCTTTCAGGTACCAACAACAGTATTAAGAATCAAGGGTCACTTTTTTTTCAACTATTATTTTATCTTGTGGACTATATGTAAACATCTTTTATGTGAAATATCTTACTCAGGTCAGTACTAAATAAACAATAACATGTATTTTGTATGATTGTATAATTAACATTTTATTCCATTAATTTTTTATCAAAATCTTGGGCCCTATTTTAACAATCTGAAGCGCATGGTGCAGTGTCCGAATCCACTTTTGCTAGTTTAACAAAGGAAAAAACAGACAGCGCACAAGGCACGTGGTCATATCCTAATTAGTGTTAATGTGTGTAACGTGCAATAAGCCAATCGTCTCATCTCCCATTCTCTTTAAAAGCCAGTTGCACTTGCACCATGGCAGAATTTGCAAGAGCAAAGACTGAACGCTTCTCCAGAAAGGAAATGGATATGCTTGTGTGTGAGGTTAAAGAGTGCACAATAATAATCTTTTATATTGTAATCCTTTCATTTTTAATATTTTGCATGTTTTTGTGCTGCTACACATTTCAGTGTGTAATAAGCAGAGTGTATGTGCGCTGTACACTCGCCTATAGGCACATATTACTAACGTGCCCTTTAAATAAAATACTGCACCATAGACTTTAGACCAGGTTTTAGTTGATCAATGGCGCAATTGTTTTCATTTGCCTCAAAATAGCAATGCGATAACACTGCGGCTGAACACACCTTGTTCTCAGACCAGCACGCAAATGGGCAAACAGATGGGTGCAGTCACACTTCTTTAACCCTTTAACTGTTACTGTCCCATGTACGGGGCGCCTACATTTACTTCACCATATTACAAATAAATCAATCATGAATCTAATCTAATCATGACAAACTATATATTGTTGGGAAGGTCTATTGTCAAGGTCAATTGATGGAAAAGTAATAGATTAATTTATGACAAGAGTGCACCTCAAAAATCTACATCATAACAGAGGTTCAGACCTTTTTCACAAAAAGACTTTCTTCATGGCCTTTTCTGTATCATGCTTTAGAACTCATAAAAAATTACATATCACTTGAAAACTTAAAATCTCAAAATTCATCATTTGAAAACCATTTTAAAATCAGACATTGCTATAGAAGTTGTACATAAAAATCACTGTTTTCATTCATGAATTATAAATATTTAACTTTGTGCATTTTCACATCTTTTAAGGTTAAGGTCACGAAACTTTGGTGACCAGTTTATGTGTGAAAATGATTCCTCATGCTCACTGAACAACTATTTCTCAATTTGAGTCCAATGAATCTTGGCATTGTCATCCAGGGATATGTACATGGTTAGAGTTAAATATATTTTGTTGCAAACGTATGACATGCCAGTAACATTAATCACAGCAATAAAGATCTAATCCTAGACTCTTCAGTATTTGCTTATTTAAACCCAAACAAAGCCAGGCAGTGTAGAAACACTGTTTATATAGAGAGAGTATAGGATTATTTTTGTCCATCAAAAATTTAAAATTAGATTTTGTGGGTTACTGTCAGGAAGCAGGACTTGGAGATCAGAAGGATATATCTTACAAAAAATGAGTGAAGGTATGAAGGATGGTTTATAAGTAATAAAAGGATGTACATTACCTTGCAACTTCTGGTTCAGAGAGTGGAAGACACAGTAACTGATTGAGACTGAGACTCCACTTCAGGCAGGTCTGCCACTGGCTGTACAGATGAGCCGTTTCAGGCTCCAGATAGCTTCTTTCTCGACCTGTGCAGTTTGTAGATTGTTAAACCTCAACAGCATGTCTAAATCCCCAAACCAAAAAATAACATGTATTTTTCCATTTTATGTACTGGCTTAACACACATTTCAGCTTTTTCTTATGCCATCTAGGTAATCATTGATATGATAATCATGTGCTTTATTGCACAGTCTTTCACTATGATGACTAATAATGCTGCACGATCTATCGTATCGCAATCTCAATGTCAGCCTCTGCAATTATATGACGGGAAAATGTTGCGATTATATTAAATAAATAAGTGTGTGGACTTGAGAACACATGCTTTCTGAGAACAGTTTGCCAATTTTCCGTTAACAAAAGAGAGAGAGAGAAAAAAGATTTATTGGTTTGAATGACAATTTTATATCCAGTTTTTTTTTTCTTCAAAAGAGAGTATGTTACATCTTGCATTAATGTCCGTTTGTTTGGACAAAATGTTTAAGATATCTTATTTTTGTGAAAATGTGCATGTTTTATTTAATATAGCTATACTTTTGAGAAGTTTACATTAACCCTTAAATGCATGAATGTTTCGCCAGTCATTATTACATATATCCAGCACGGATGGACCTCTAACTTCTGCAATAGCAAAAATCTCTCTTAATATTTTAAGAAAAAATACAGAAGCATAAAATAACGCATATTTCGTTACCTTTTGAAAAGAAGGATTCAATTTGAGCAGATGATTTTACGATCGCCATCATCCTCAGAACGCGCTTCCACAGTATATTTAGCATCTGGCTCATATTCGCCATCTCAACCATATTCTCAAAGCTTTTGTTTTCAATGACTTCAAAATCAATATTTTGATCGCTGGCAGCTTATTCACCAAATCCACCATCAAGAGTGACATTCATGTTTTATTGCGTACAGTAATTGCTCTGCAGTAAAGCCATTCAAATCAGTTACATTTTTGCTGATGATTTTCTTTTGTTTTATATCTGCGATAGTGAAACATCAAACTTCACGTCATTATTGTCAATTAAACAGTGCCTCTTTGATGAATAAAGGTGAACTGCATGTATTTAGTCATCAAATATTTACAGATTTTTGTGCATGAAAAATGAACTCTATACACTATATTTTTTTTTTTTTTTTTTACAAAAAAATAATCAGAAAACAGACATTCTTTTTATATTTTTTCTTGTTATATTGTTTATACTAAGAAAGCTGACGTCAAACTTGAAAAAATGAAGGAGGGAGAGGGTAGTGAATGACGTCCCAGGTCGCTAAAGACCCGAGGTTAATGCAAATGTTTTTTTTGTTTTGTGAAAATTATTTATTTTAAAACCATTTTTAGTTTTACAAATACACATTTCAGCATTATTACTAACCTGTGTGTGCATTTCCCTTAAAAACCCATCAAGCTGACTAACGATACCATTTATTATAATCGCAATATTGACCTCAATAATCGCAATATGAAAATTTTCTCAAATCGTGCAACCCTAATGACTAATGAATGATGTTTTATAACTTTAATACCTTGTTGTGTTTGAGGTGCACTGCTGAACTTTCCATAGGCCATTCCTAATAGCAGCCCCCAGAGATGCACTTGGGACGGCGGAGGATGTGCATATACTAGCCAGTACTGTGTCACAAACATTTGCAGCTGTAGAGCACATGGGATGACTTTTAACAGCTCAGACGACACACCAAAAGTGTCCAGGAGCACCTGAACTCGCATGTTGTGTGGTTCCTAGAAACATTAGAATGATAAATACTATGGCAAGCTGTTTTGACTTTTATTCATTTGCAGGATATGAATTCTTGATATCAACAATTAAATTTTCACTAGTTAAAATTATAATTCTTGATATCAGAAAATATTTTTTTACTAGTAACAATGGCAGTTTTTGATATCAGGAATTACATTTCCACTAGTAAAAAGGTTCATTCTTGATATCAAGAATTGAATTTCAACTAGTAAAAAAATTTATTTTTAATATCAAGAATTGTATTTGCACTAGTTAAATGTCACCATAGACTCCCATTCATATTTAATGGTTGATATCAAGAATTGATTTCTTACTAGTTAAAATTCCAATTGCCATATAAATACTGTAAAACAAACATCAAACTCAAAGCGAGTTCTTCATTACCTTCCATAATGCTTCCAGTTGAAGTCGTTCCATCACCATGGTCTGAATGGCTTCAACTTTCTCAATGTTTAGTTTCAATTGTTGTCTGCCATATTCCTCTATACAGCACTTGCTGTACTCTGCAAGGGGTCTGTCTCTCAACAACAGTAACCCGTAAATCACCTGGCGAATGGGACGAGACGTTTCAGTGGTACAGGGGAGTTGGAAATCTTCAACCTGAAATGTCAAGGAAACCCTTTGATGTACCAGTGCATCAATAATGGAGGAGCTCATTTTTCCCTCAAGGAGGTGCCTTAATGTCCATTTAGGCAGAACCTGCAATGGACCTGTATAAGCTGCCCGTGGAACAGTCTTAAACTGGAAGAATTGGGCAAGAGAGCCAGAGATGAGCTTGTACTCTTGGATTCCTTTGAAAAGTGCTTCTTGGATGAAGGGATTTTTCCCCTTGCGTGTTAATTTCAGAAAAGCACTTACAGCTGCTTCTGGCCCTGGGAACTGTGATAACCAGTTAATCAACCCATCAGTCTGGGCATGCTTCGTGCCAAGTGTTGAGTATTTCTCCAAACCCAGGCATCTGATATTTTGAGGCTTCACATAATCATTGCCTAAGATGGCAGCGACAACTGGGAGAAGCTCAGGGCTCATTCTGAAGGATTTACAGAAATTCCCCACTGTAAAGATTTTGGCTTTGATGAATTTTTGGTTTGTGTGTCTGTCCACTTTTGCATTTTTCCACTTGAAATACGTGATTGGCAGGAATCCCCCTTCCAGTTTAAATACATAGAAGTCACTGTCATTGGACAAAACTGGACAGTTCCACTCTTTCGCCAAAGCAGCGATTTCCCAATCAGCCTCTTCGAGACACTGAACCAGCGGTACCTTGAGTTTCTGAAGAAGCTGTCTGAAGACATCTTCAATGAGAATAGGAAGAACCCTAGCTTTTCTCCCCACTGACAGGGCAAAGGCCGCTTTTATTTTCTCCTGTTTTCGTTTTATAAGAGTGTCCCATTTTTTGTCAGTGTGGTCAGCACCACCGTCAAGTACAACGTAAGGCTCAATGTCACAGGCTCTGAGGTTCTCAAAAAATCGTGTAATCTTCTCCTCAAAGGCATCATAGTCTCCTCCATGGATCTGATCCAACTTGCATTCAAAGTACAGGGTGTAGTATAAATTACATCCATCAATTATTAGTCGTTTGTCTCTAAAAGCGCAGCTTCTTAAATCAGTCTTCATTCTGCTTTCAATGAAGCCCCTCAGTCCTTTGACTCCCATGGTGACAAAATGTCACCAACTTTAGAAATATTAAGTCTTTACTTGCTGTGATAGAATAAGAAATAACCTTAATGTGAATTGTTTAAATTATTCAGATTTATTAATTTATTATTGACATAAAATGCTTACGCACATAATCTGCATATTATAAAATCTATTTTTGTCATTTATCTCGATGAAGTCAGACTGACACGATGATGATATGCAGGTGACGGAACTTTCTTCAAACAGCTTAAAACAAATGCATAATTCTTCCGCGACCAACTATCGTTCCTGATTTGCATTACGTAATTTAAAAGTAATAAGTGGAAATACTATGAAAGTAAGTAAAAAAAGAACGTACCTAATGTTGAAAAAATTGAAATGTGTATTATGCGTCTGCACATATCCGCACACGGTGTAACTTAGCTCTTATTATATAAAACAGACGGGGAAGTCACATGACGTTAGGCACGAGGAAAGCGAAACCTAGGTCTCAGGACCAACAAGACTTCCATGAATACCTCTAACACAAATATGATGCTTACATTAAGTGTTACGACAGACAGTAGTTTTACAGAGAGATGTGAAACAACACATTCATCATTTGTTTAATAGATGCAGCACGCTCCACATTTTGGGCTATTTCTTTCTTTCTCCAGCTCTGCAAGAACACGAAGATTTTATAAGTTTCTAGCAAGACATACAATCAAATTTGCTTAATTGGGTAAATTAGCGAACTGTGACCTTGAATTGTTCAGATAAACACTAAACGGAATTGTCTGCTTTTCATTTTCAGAACCTTTAAAGGATGAAAACGCTTGCTTCTAGAAGTGTTTTTTTGGGGTGCAGGTTTGAGGCAGTTTATGCAAAGCTGTTAAATAAGCGTGGAGTTTGAATGACAAATACGCTTTGCTATAAATGAAACAGGACACGATGTGATTTGGTTCAGTGAGAAGGCTGTGATACCCTTCTGAGGTAAGAATATCTATAGCTTATATATGTATTTAAGTACAAAACATGATGCATTAGCCTACTAAAACTAGTTAAGAAGTGTTAAAAAATAGAGATAACAATAGTAGGTATTAGGCTCTAAGTGAAAAATAACTAGCTTATATTACTGAAGCATTTTGAAGTAGGATGTTTAGTTCATTCTTATTATTGACGGTGCTTAATTGTAATAATTAATTAATAAGTGCCTAACAATCTTCATAAATACTGATATTCACATAAAATAATTTACATATTGTCCACAAGAGAAGATAATAATTGGCTTTATAATAATGAGCTTGTTCAAATGTATTTTTTTTCATAAAGTTGATTCTTAATACTGTGCTAGGATTAACCCTAACCCTAACCTGAATCATCCACAGCTGTTTTTTTTGTTTTTTTTTAAACATAATGTGCAACTTCAGGTGCTCCTGGACACTATGGCTCTGTTGTCTGAGATGTTAAGCGAGATCCAGCCTGCTGCAAGCTGTTCCTTGTTTGTGCTGAACAGTTCTTTGGTTTTTCAGCATTTTTGTTTATTTGAACCCTTTCCTACAATGACTGAATGATTCTGAGATTCATCTTTTCATCCATCATCTCTGTTCTTCTGAAGGGCAGTACTAAATGAAAACAATAAAACAATAAGAATATGTAGGCATCCACATTCCATCCAAAAGTTTTCACCCCCTTGCTCTTAATGCATGTTTTTTTCTTTCTGGAGCATCAGTGAGCATTTGAACCTTCTGTAATAGTCCTTCAGTTGTCCTCAGTGTGAAAAGATGGATCTCAAAACCATACAGTCATTGTTGGAAAGAGTTCAAATACACAAAAATGCTGAAAAAACAAAGAATCTGTGGGACCTGAAGGGCTTTTCTGAAGAACAGAATGCAGGCAGTTTAAATGCAGGAAAAACAAAGGACTCATTTTTATAATACTCTTATTTTCTTTTGTGGACTATATGTAAACATCTTTTATGTTTAATATTTTATTCAGGTCAGAATATAAATAAAAAAATAACATGCATTTTGTATGATCCCTCTTATTTTGTTAAAATAATTAACATTTTGCAGATTCTGCAAGGTGTATGTAAACTTTTGATTTGTATATGGTTGTATTATTTACCAAAATTGTTTCCATCTTAAAATTATGTGAGCTGACATGAGCGAGTTTTTGTTGTGTTCGTTCGTTGTGGCCTGTCAAAGTGCTTTGTACATTTCATTAGATTAATTGGATCATTTAAACCATGTAAACAAAGAGTACAATTTGCATGGAACCTTCTAAAGTTGATACAATTTAAAAGAACATTCTAAACATAATTGTCACGGTGATGGCAGTTTTAAAGCCGTGAAATTTGATAGTTTAAATTTAAATTTCTAAATGTAAAAAACTGTTGTTTAAAAAATATATTAGTCTGGTAAAAAATGGTGTAAAATGAAAACTATATATTATAAAATATAAAACATTATTTTACATGACTGAAACATGTGTCACATGGATGTTTTCTTTTTTCAGATCACGGACTAAAATCAGGATGGAAATCATGCTGACTATTCCTTTGATCATGGCAGTGATTGGCCAAGGTAAGAAATGTATAATTAGTGCTTTATAAATCCATGCTTCATATGTTGCAGTTTTTGTCCTCTTGCAGCCTAATAAATGGCAAGTTCTGATGATACTGGCATGATACTAATAACCGTGATTTAACAGGTCAGTCATGGGACAGCTTTGGACTAAACTTCATCACAATATTCCCAGAGAACATAGCTTTCTACTACCCACAAAGGCCAAACCATGCTCTCAACATCACTGCTCTCTATCCGAACACCAAGGTGGAAGTCTTCGTCTCAGGCGTATCGACATATGAAGACACAATGCCAGCAGGAAAGCCTGTATCTGTGCCCTTGTCATCGGGTATTGAGAGACACCAATTTGGTTTTATTTCTCAGACTGTCAGAATCAGCAGCACGAAAGACATTGTGGTGCAATCGATCAGCAAGAAAGGAGACAGTGTGCAGACGAATGTCGTTCAGCCTATGAAACATTATGGTACGTTTTATACCATCCCCTCACTGAATTACAGCCAGATGTTTAATACTTTTTATCAGTCCGCAAAAAACATCAGCAAGAGATACAGCTCTTTCAGGCTGATTATTATCAGTGGATTAGATTTGGCTAATTCTGTCACAATTGTAAAAACGCTTGGAAACCAGACCTACACACTCTATGGCTACAATGCTCTCCAGCTCCAAATGGATGGGACAGAAACTGCGGTCTATGCTGATTCTAAAGTGGCTGTGATGCTGACCCATCCATGTGTAGAATTGGAAGAATGCAGATGTAACATGGTGCTGAATCAACTTTTCCCAGACACTCTGAAGGGTACCTCATTCATCGTACCCTCAATACTCAACACCAGCAACTTCTGGCTGCATGTGTCATCCTCAGTAAAAAACAGTGCTAGTGGCGGGGATCTGAAACCAACGACTTTGGATGCCTTTTCCTCAAAACTCCTGTCGCTTCCATCTCTGCAGTTAGGATCCCAGTTCATCTTCACATCTTATCCTGCTTCCCTCAGGCTCGTCGTTCCAGGCATGATCATTGAACCGATCTCACAAGATATGTTCTCTGCGTGCTACCTAGCGCCTGTCAGCTCGACAGATGCCATGGCCTTAATCATAGCAGAAACAAACTACAGGGATAGTGTGTACATAGATAGAGATTTGCTTTTATCCACTAAATGGAGCAGCATCGCCAATTCGGCGTACTCATCGGTGTTAGTGTCCCTTGATGACACGCACGTCATTTGGCATCCGTCCACAAAGATCGCTGTGTATGTGTTTGAGATGAGCACAAATGTGTACGGAGGCCCGGCCATAGCTTTAAGCTCAAAGCCAGGTAAGAAATTGATCTATTGATGGTTGCTTTTTTTAGAAGGTGAGGTATGGTCGTAATTTTCCCTTTGTATTTTGTAATGCATTATTCTTGCATCGATAGCTTCATAGAGAGTTAATCCAAAAGTTAGGGATGCACTGAAATGAAAAGTCTTGGCTGAAGCCGAAACGAACAAAATGAAACACTGGGCTTGAAGGCTGATTAACGAATATGTTTTTTTTCTCCCATGTATTTTGCCAATATTTTTTCACCGTTGCATAAAATTAAAAAGCCGAAATGTGCTTATTACAGTTTTGTCTTGCTTTTCAAAGAAAACAAATCTGTTACAAAACAACAATGTAAAAATATTTACTAATGCTGCATGATTAATCGTATCACAATCGCGATGTCAGCCTGTGCAATTATATGACGGGAAAATGTTGCGGTTATATTAAATAAAAAAGTGTGTGGACTTGAGGACACATGCTTTCTGAGAACATTTTGCCAATTTTCCACTAACAAAAGAGAAAAAAAAAGATTTATTGGTTTGAGTTTGAACAACAATTTTATATCCAGTTTTTTTTTTTCTTCAAAAGAGAGTATGTTACATCCTGCATAAATGTCCCTGTTTGTTTGGACAAAATGTTTGAAATATCTTATTTTTGTGAAAATGTGCATGTTTTTATTTATTGTTTTATTTAATTTAGCTATACTTTTGAGAAGTTTACATTAACCCTTAAATACATGAATGTTTCACCAGTCATTATTACATATATCCAGCACAGATGGACCTCTAACTTCTGCAATAGCAAAAAACTCTCTTAATATTTTAAGAACAATTACAGAAGCATAAAATAATATAACATATTTCATTACCTTTTCAAACTTAGAAGGATTCAATTTGAGCAGATTTTTACAATCGCCGTAATTCTCAGAACGTTCTTCCACAGTATATTCAGCTTCTGGCTCGTATTTGCGATCTCAACCGCATTCTCAAAGCTTTTGTTTTCAGTGACTTCAAAATCAGTATTTTGATCGCTGGCAGCTTATTCTCCACATCCACCGTCAAATAAGAGTGACATTCATGTTTTATTGCGTACAGTAATTGCTCTGCAGTAAAGCCATTCAAATCAGTTAAATTTTTTGCTGATGACATTTTGTTTTATGCCTGCGATAGTGAAACATAAACCTTCACGTCATTATTGTCAATTAAACAGTGCCTCCTCGAGGAATAAAGGTGAATTGCATGTATTTAGTCATCAAATATTTACAGATTTTTGAGTACGAAAAGTAAACTTACACTATTACAGGTCTCTAGTGACTATTTTTTTCTTGTTATATAGTTTATAATGAATAGATTGAAGAATACTAAGAAAGTTGATGTCGAACTTGAAAAATGAAGGAGGGAGAGGGTAGTGAATGACGTCCCGGGTCACTAAAGACCCGAGGTATGCATTTAAGGGTGAATGCAAATGTTAACTTTGTAAAAATTATTTATTTTGAAAACATTTTTAGTTTTACAAATACACATTTCAGCATTATTACTAACCTGTGTGTGCATTTTCCTTAAAAACCCATCAAGTTGACTAACAATGCCGTTTATTATAACTGCAATCGCAATTTTGACCTCAATAATCACAATATGAAAATTTTCTCAAATCCTGCAGCCTTAATATTTACTTAACACTGAAAATGTTTAACATTCTACTAGACATTATAGCCTACCAAGAAAGCACATGTTAACTTAAAATAAATAAGTATTAATAGAGCTGTTGTAATTATTGTTATTATTATTTTTGTCTTTTTTTTTAATTTTTTTTTTATTTTACAGAACAACAGTAAAATTATAGTACTAACATGTATGAATGTTGATTTTGGCGGAAACCCGCATAAGACATTAGTACTTCTTTTTGTTGACAGAAAGGTTCTTTAGAGAACCCAAAATGTTTCTGTTGCTGCGGAAAACACACTTTTGGAATCTTTATATTTAAGAATGTAACATTCGCTCATATCGTTTCAAACCAATAACTTTAAAGTGATAGTTCACCCAGAAATAAAAATTGTGTCATTAGTTACTTATCCTGATGTCATTCCAAACCTGTAAGATCATTAAGATATTTTTGATGAAATCTGACAGCTTTCTGACTCTTCGTTGTGGTGTTCTCGTGAACGTGGCGGAGACTGACACGGAAGAGATGAAATTATTGAATAAAGTTGTTATTTTTGTTTTCTTTGTGCACAAAAAGTATTCTCGCAGCTTCGTAAAGTTCAGGTTGATCCACTTAAGTCACATGGACTATTTTATGGATGTCCTTACTACCTTTTTGGGTCTTAAACGTGTTATTTGCATTGCAGTCTATGCGGGGTCAGAAAGCTCTTTGACAGAAAGTTTGTTGTCCAAGGGTCAATTTTTTAAATCATCATTGGACAACTTTAAAGTTGTCCAAATTTTGTTCTTAGCAAAGCATATTACTAATCAAAAAGGTTTTTATATATATACGGTAGGAAATATACAAAATATCTTGATGGGACGTGATCTTTACTTAATATCCTAATGATTTTTGGCATAAAAGAAAAACATTAATTTTGACCTATACAATGTATTTTTGGCTGTTGCTACAAATAAGACTGGTTTTGTGGTTCAGGTGGGGTCCAGTGTTGTTTTGGCCTCCATTGACATTCATTTTAAGTGAAAATACCGATTTTAGTTATGGTCCATAGAGGAATGTCGTAGAACATGGAATGAAATGTGGGAAATGTAAATGGCAGTGAATTGGGTAAACTGTTCCTTTAAGTAGGTTGGGCTAGTTATCACACTACTATTTATAATGTTTTATTAATTTTTTTTACAAGTCAGTTTCTGTGCACACACTTTGTTTCCACTGCGCAGGAAAAATTTCATTGTTCGTTGAACATTGACCCAATGCATGCAATGCAATGCAATGCATGTTGTCACAATGAAAACCTCCCAAGATTTTTTAAAACAAGTCATCAGCAACAAAAAGTACAACGTAATCTACAAAATATCAAACCACTGCTATTTTATTAATTACGTAACAATTACAAAATTAACAAAATACATAAAATCTAAAATAATTTGTGACAATATGCTCTGATCTGATATTTATTCATTAAAAGTATAAGCAAAGTTAAACCTTTTGGTTAAAATCTGTCATAGTTTAGGAACTGCATAAAATTACCAATTAAGCTATTAATGTATTTGTACATTGGAAAAAGCATTAGGTAATATGTGAACTCAAGTTTAATAACAAATAAACTTGTAATCATTGCGTAATTTCTGTTGTAGATTTTTTTTAAAAAAGTGCATGACAGAATGAACTGAAAGTTTAATGACATTTGTAAACATGAACTGTTATTCTGTTTTTTTAATGATTTATTAATAAAGCTTTAATCAGCTTTTAAACCATATGACATTGATGGCATTTGCAAGGCATTTCTATTTTCAGTAAATAATGATGTGTTTATCATCAAATACAAGCATATTATCTCATATTACTAGCCAAGTGAATATATATTAACTAATGATCTGTTAAGCATTAAATGCAGTTTTTTAATAATTTATAAACGAAAGCTGTTATAAAGTGTTACAAAAATGCTGGGTTATCATAGCGATACCATATAAGAACCAATTTGGGTTCTTAAAAGAACCATTTTTTAGAACCAACTTTTGTGCAATGGAAAGGTTGCATGGAGCAGTGATGCATTAATAAGAGTTTTTTAAATAATTGTTCTCTGAAAGGTTCTTTGACAAGCCAAAAATGGTTCTTCTGTACATTACTGCAAAAAATTGGAATCTTTATTGTTAAGAGTGTATACTTCTTATGCACCTACTCAAACATGAGTGTTGTGTTTTTGTGCATTCAGACCCTTTAGGCTGTGCATTGGAGCCTTCTAAGTTTGACGTCGTCATCACACCTCTAACCTGGCCTGAATCCCTTCAGTACTGTATGCTCATAAGTGACGAGCTATTCAGTCCTAGCAATGCAGCAGCCCAAGCAGAGATGGCCAACATTCTAAATAATAATGAAACAATGAATGAGGGGCTCTGGATTGGCGTTCGTCGCAGTCTGCTGACGTTGGACTGGTACCGGCAGAAGGGTAACGTCTCTCAAAACTTGGCATACACGCAGTGGGGACCCGGGGAGCCTGGTGTTCTTTTGAATGGCCTGTGTGTTTCAGTTGTCAGAACCTCAGCCCTGGATTTCAGTTGGGTAACTCAGAGGTGCTGTACTCCATTGAAGTCCATCTGCTACACAAAGGCTCTGTACTTTCCTCTGTACTTTCCGATCTCAAATGAGACAAATTCTATCGCTGAAGCCAGTAATGGTTAATAATAAAAACTGGAACAGAAAAACAAGTTGCTAGAACTTTAAGGAAAAATATTCAAAGGATGACATTTTTGTTTCTGTATAGTTTACAGTATGTAGCTGTATACATCTTTAAATGATATACAGTGCCTTGCGCAAGTAAGTAAGTTAAACTACTTTAAATAACTTGTTTCCACATCAATCTACACTCCATACAAAAAAAACAAAACAAAAAAAACACACACATATATATATATATATATATATATACATATTTGTGACAACTTAGCAAATTTATTTAACATAAAACACTGAAAGAAGTACATTGCATAAGTATTCATACCCTTACCGCTGTACTTGTTGAAGCATCTTTATCTTTCTTCTTCTCACCGCTTCACCTCTCAAGCTCTGTCAGAGAAATGAGGTTCATCTTGTTTCTCACAATCTAAGAGTCCTTTAGGTCAGTGCTTCTCAAACTTTTTACATCAAGTACCACTTCAGAAAATATTTGGCTCACCAAGTACCACCATAATGACCAAAATTAAAGCACAGTAGCGTAGTAGGCCTAATTAATTAGCTATAGGTATGCACAGTTCAAAAATTAGAATATTTATTATTGCCACTTAAACATTGTAAATACAGTTTGAACATTAATACTACACTGTGCTTACATGCATAAAATGTAGCCTGCTGGACCTAAGTTAAAAAAAAAAATGTACTGTACTGTACAACAAAAAAACAAATATGATGTAAAAAATTAAAACAAAAATAAAAAAAAAATTAACAGGCATCAAACCTGTAAAAGCTTAGTTCGTCTTTGGAACACAGATTAAGGTATTTTTGATGCATTCTGACAGCAATGTAACACGATCAAAGATCGGTAAAATAATCCATGTGACATCAGGGGTTCAACTGTAATTTTACAAAGCTACAAGAATACTTTTTGCACGCACAGAAAACAAAAATAACGACTTTATTCCACAGTTCGTCTTCTCCATGTCACCCTAGCACCATTTTGGAGCATTTAACGCAAACAGCGTACGCTGTTCTCTGTCAGAGAACACTGTACGCTTTTTGGTGTTCAACGCTCCAAAATGCATCAAAAATGTCTTAATATCTTAATCCATGGGTTGAATCTACCCCAATAACGTCATATTTAGCCCCTTGAAATGCGAATTTATCAACTAGCCCCCAGCATGCTAGTTTTAACAGGGGGACCCCCCTCGAAACGCGATTGGGCTAGTTTTAAAGAGCAATTGGGGTGATTTAGGTGCTTTGTTGCAAATTTCAAGTGTATTTTCATGCGTCTTCACTGAGGAGAGGATTGGGTTTGGCCACAAAAAGACCGGATCAGTGGAGTGTTGCAGTGATGTTTATCAATTAGAGTGACTATCAGCTTTTTGGTCACTAGTCTAACAAAGGCCCTTCTCCATCAATTTGTCCAGGAGGCTAGCTCTAGGAAGAGTCCTAGTTGCTTCCTCCATGATGGATAATGGAGGCTACATGCTTCTGTGAACCTTTAATGCAGCTGATTTTTTTTTCTGAACTCTTCCCCAGATGTATGGCTTGACACAATGCTTTTTCTGAGCTTTACAGGCAGTGCTTTTGACCTCAGGGCTTGGTTTTTGCTCTGATTTTCAGCTGTTTTCACCATTTTTTAAGATGTGTGTGCCTTTCCAAGTCATACCCATTCAACTGAATTTGCCACAGGTTAACTTTACTTAAAGTGTAGTAACATCTACAAGTGATATGAATGCTCCTGAGCTAAATTTCAAGCATCCCAGAAAAGGGTATGAGTGCTTATGCAATGTAATCATTTACGTGTTTTAATTCTAATAAATTTGCAATGTTGTTACAAACTTGTTCTTTATCATTATCATGTATGGAGTGTAGAGTGGGCTGCAACATAACAAAACATGAAAAAAATGAAGGGGTATGAATACTTTCGCAAGGCACTGTATTGCTATTATTCAAACCTCATGTTGTGTTCCAGTCATTTTGACCCAGAAGGATTTTCTTTTTATAGAAAATGCATGGTAATGTTATTAACATGAAATTGATTTATCTATTTATTTATTGGTAGTGTGTCTGGTCTAAAAACCAGACTAAAAATGTGCTAGTTAAAAGAAAAAACATGTTGACAAAAGACTGAATTCAAGTTTTGGTGATAATATAGCTTAACCAAGGATATTTACAAGCAAAGGCTGGTCATTTTAGACTGGTTTTCAGCACAGCACAAGAGTTAAACCAAAATGACTCTAGTTTATGCTAGCAAATAGGACAGAATAAAGATGATATGGGTAGACATGAAGTTATTTCGTCACAGATACCTCCAGAAAGGGATATATTACTAAGAAATATTGTCAGTAGCCTAGATCTTATTTATAATGTTCATACTGTTTATCTATAAACATCACTTTATTATTATTATTAGCACTTTATATTTCCAAAATATAGATATATACTAGATTTCAAGTGTATCTTAAAAACAGCATTGCATTGTCTAGGTAGTTTTTATTTTTTTCTGAATAAACAAACTTTCAGACCTCAAACCTTGTGCATGCAGTATTTTTCCTTTACATTTACATTTATGCATTTAGCAGATGCTTTCATGCAAAGCGACATAATGTACATATTAGCTTACCTAAATGGTACATATTTGTACCTTTTGAAATCAACCCAGCGACAGCTTTGTACCTTTTTTTTGCTTTGAGTGTAGAGGAGTGAGGAATTGAGTGATGATTATTCTGTGAGAATATACAACATGTGTTATATGACAATAGTAATATGTCAACAGCTCATTATGCAAACTTGCGTGGAGACACTAAATGAGCTTTGAATGCAAAATGGGCCTGTGTTGGTCTAAAACACACAAAAGAAGATTATTTTGCTCAGAGAGTGGAAGACCTGTGATCTTAAAGCATCAGGTAAGTCAACAGGTTTATAATAATTGAATGTCTTGTTAATACTGTACTGCATGAATATGTTTATGATCTGTCTGATTTTGTGTTGGAACTACAAATTAAGGAACAGTTTGAATTAAGAAGTTTAACTCATGGACTCTGTCAAAAAGTTAGTGATGGCATTTACGCATGGGTTATGTTTGTGACTTCATAATCTATGTTGACGTTTATAGCACTTTGACATTAATCAGTTTTGAGTCAATTATGTTATTTAATATGACTAAATCAGAAAGAAATATCTCCTTTATGTAAGAACTTCATAGCTTCACAGCTTCATATTCCTCTCAAACTCCTCTATGCATTTTATTTTACATTTCATGTATTAATTAACTTTTACATTTCAGACATAATTATTTTCTCTGCTTGAAAACAACAATGAAAACAACTGAAAATCAGCCTAAGTTGGTTTGTTGGTCTCCCAAAACCAACCGGACCAGACCAACAAACCATATCAGGCTGATTTTTTTTTTTTTTAGCAAAAGACCAGTTTTGATCAGATTGTCTTATTTATCCATCTCATTTTTCTAGCTTGGTCGAACAAATCAACTGTCCTGAGAACCATGCGGTTTCATATTCTCTTCATGTCATTGGTTTGCTCAGGTAAATCATTTCTCACATTTGCTCGCACATATTTGTTGAGGTCAGAAGTTCACATATAGTCTATATTATAATAATAGTTGAATTTATAAAAATGACCTTGTTTAAAACTTTACATTCACTTGATTCTTAATACTGTGTTGTTACCTGAATGTTCCACAGTTTTGTTTAGTGATAGTTCATGAGTTCTTTGTTCTTCAGCAAAATTCTTTCAGACCCCACAAGTGTTATTATTTTATTTTTTTTTATGATTTTTGTGTATTTTAACCCTTTCCATCAATAACTGTATGATTTTGAGATTCATTCTTTTACACTCAGGACAACTAAGGGACTCATATGTAAATATTACAGAAGGTTCAAATGATGCATTAAAAGCTGGGGGTGAAAACTTTTTAAAATTGAAAATTAGGGTAAATTTAACTTGCTTTTGTCTTCTGGAAAAAATCTGTAGTACCTTCTATGACTTCTGAAGGGCAGTACTAAATGAAAAAAAAAGATATTTAGGCAAAGTAAGAAACATCAACACATTTTTTTTTTCAAATGTTTACACCTATGGCTCTTAATGTATCATTTTTCCTTCTGGAGTAAGCATTAGTAAGCATATTTTCTGAATTTATTATTTTGTGGACTATATGTAAATGTCTTTTATGTGAAATGTCTTATTCAGGTCAGTACTAAATAAAAAACAACATGCATTTTGTATGACCCCTCTTATTTTGGTAAAATAATTAACATTTTGTGTTGACCTCAACCGTATAATCACTGAACATACAAATCTCATGAGTTTTATTCATGTTTTTGGAGTTATTACGCAAATTGTTCTATATTTTACCACAAAAAAACTGCATGTAAAGGGTAGTATACACAGTCAGTCAGCCAAGTCATTGACAATATGGTCAGGTCTTCACCCTGTTTTGAGTTTATTTTGCTATTATTTTGCTGGCTGTCATTCTCTAACTTATTACATGGCTGCTTAGCGAATCAATGGGTATGAAATATTGATGCGAGTCGTGAGTTGTAGTTTTTTGAGAAGAAAAAGTGCAAAGTGATGCAAGAGAAACTAGAAAACCGTAGGAGGCCTTAGGCTCACTGTGGGAATGTTATATCAGGCTATCTATACATCTGTAAAAAATAAATGATTTTAAACTCTTTATTTGACAGGGCTGTCACTGAAGAGCTTTGGAAAAGACTTCATCACGGCATTCCCTGAAAACGTCGCCTACTATCATCCGCAGATGTCTTTCAACGCGCTCCAGATTACTGCTTTCTACAACAACACCCTCGTCTCGATCACCACCAACTACACAATCGTGTATGATCATAAACTTCAATCTGGGCAGACTAAAATAGTGCATTTTCCCAAGTACATCGAGCAATATCAGTACACAAACTCAACTGTTTTTGTCAGGGTCAACAGCACCCAAAAGATCGTGGTGGTTTGGCTCAGTCAGCGCGGGGACAGCGTGCAGTCCACCGTCGTTCAACCTATAAAAAATCTTGGAAAGTGGTATATAATCCCATTTATTAAATACAATCAGATGATGGCGTCCTTGTACAATACGTCAGATCAGTTAGCTTTGGATGACTGGAGATACAGTTCGTTCAGGCTGATCATTATAAACGCTGAGAACAATGCTAACTCAATCACCGTCCGAAGTGTCAGCACGGATGGTCTAAAAAAATTTGACATTATCCTCCGGCCTTACGAACTTAACCAGTTGCAAACTAACGGTTCGGAGATTAGATTGGACTGCAGTGGCACCGCGGCTGTGCTGTTAACCCACCCGTGTTTGGAAACTACCAGGTGTGGTTGCAATATGGTGGTGAGCCACGTTCTCCCTCGAGGTCAATGGGGTGAGACGTTTGTCGTGCCGTCAGTGAAGAACCTGAATACAGCTTGGCTGCAAGTGACCAACACGACGACAGTAATGCACAAGGGCCAGAATATAAAAACTCAAACCTACAATTCGTCAGAGCTAATTTCCTTCCCGGACCTCAAGAGCGGGTCTCAGTTCATCAGTTCAGCAAATGATGTGTCCATGAGACTGATCAGTCCAGGCCTCGTCGTGGAACTCATGCCAGAAAACATGTTCGCCGCTTGTTTCCTGGTTCAGATGAACTCGACAGAAGGTGAAGCGGTTATCATAGCTGAAACAACCAGTAGGAAGAATGTCTATGTAGACATCGATTTACTTGCATCCACTGACTGGAAACCCATTCCCGATTCAAACTACTCTTCGATATCCGTGTCGCTTAGTGGAACGCATGTCATTTGGCATCCAACCTCCAGGATCGGAGTCTACATGTTTGAGAAGATGGAAAGTAGAATTCCTTACGGAAGCCCAGCTGTCATTTTAAATGAAGTCCCAGGTAAAATTATATGTATATATTTCTATCTAAGAGTAAATTAAAAAGTCAACATGAAGTGATATTATCCAGTGTTGGGGGTAACGCATTACAAGTAACGCAAGTTACGTAATAATATTACTTTTTTCAAGTAACCAGTAAAGTAACGCATTACTTTTTGTTTCCTTATGTATTTAATCCCATTTTATTAACCAATGACTTTGCTGCTGACCTTTGTTGATCCAATTCAACTGTACACTGCAAAAATACTTTTCTTACTTAGATTTTTTGTCTTGTTTCCAGCCAAAATATTAAAAAAAATCTTAAATCGAGAAGGATTTTCTAGAAAAAATAAATAATAATAATTATTAAAAAAAAAAGTCTTATTTCATACAGAAAACAAGATTATTTTCCTTACCCCATTAGGAGATTATTTTGCTTGTTTCAAGCAAAAACACACTTCATTTTGACTTGTTTTCAGAAAAAAACAAAAAAACAATAATTTTTACTTGTCTAGAAAATCCTTTTTGATTTAAGAAAATTTATATATTTTGGCTGGAAACAAGACAAAAAAATCTAAGTAAGAAAAGCGTTTTTTGCAGTTTACTAATAAGCAAAACTTACTTTATATTAATTAACATTTGTGCTTTTTTTTCCTCATTGCTGAAGAATGTTAAACTTCCTTTTCCTACAGTTCTACTGTACAGATGTGAATTTAATTTTCCTTTAGCCTTATTTAGCCTTTAGCCTTTAGGCTTATTCACTCCATTTCCTTTTGGTGTGAAAGAGCTTTTACATTAGCTAAGAATTGAAAGTTTTTATATTAAAAACAAGCAAGCAAGCATTGCCCAGATTTAAAAAGTAATGCAAAAGTAATGTAACAGATTACTTTCCATAAAAAGTAACTAAGTAATGTAATTAGTTACTTTTTAGGGACTAACGCAATATTGTAATGCATTACTTTTAAAAGTAACTTTCCCCAACACTGGTTGGGGAACATTAACAAAACATAACATTGCAGATTTACGCAATCAGATTACTTTTTCAAGTAACTTGTAAAGTAACGCATTACTTTTTCATTTAAATATCTCAAAATATCTGAGTTCCTTTTTCAAAAAATGAACACCAGTTTCGTTTTGTTTTTCTTTGCTGTTGACCTTTGTTGATCCAATTCAGCCATACTAACAAGCAAATCTTTAAAGATTAACTAACATTTGTGCTTCATTTTTCTACTGTACAGATGTGAATGTACTTTTCCTTCAGCCTTAGGCTTATTCATTTCCCTTTTTGGTGTGAAAGGGCTTTTACATTTGCATTAAACTTTTTATATTAAAAACAAACAAGCAAGCCCTTTCCTGATTTAAAAAGTAACACTAAAGTAATGTAACACATTACTTTCCATAAAAAGTAACTTTTTTTTAGGGAGTAACGCAATATTGTAATGCATATTGTAATGCTTTTGAAAGTATTTTTCCCCAACACTGATTTTATCAACCTATTTGACTCCCATTTTAGGAAGGATTAAATTTTATTTGGTGTTAAAAATGAGGAATTGACTGAATTTTGTGGTTGGACTGGCATAATTAGGATATTATCAAATGTCATAAAACTGGATTCACTTGCAATATGTTTTATATAAATATATATTTTTATGATGCATAAAATAATATACACTACAGTTTAATATACTGATATATATATATATTTTTAAGAAATCCATGCTTTTATTAAGCAAGGATGCATTAAATTGATCAAAAGTGACAGTAAACACATTTACATTGTTATAAAAAAGTAACTATTTGATATAATGTATCACAGTTTTGACAAAGATATCAGAAATCACAACAGTTTACAATAAGAAATGTTTATTGATCAGCATATTAGAATGATTTATGAAGGATCATGTGACATTGAAGATCTAGTAATGGCTGATGAAAATTCAGCTTTCCCATGAAAGGAATAAATTACATTTTAAAATACATTCAATTAAAAAGCAGTTATTTTAAGTAATAATATTAGTAAGTAATATTACTGTTTATACCGTATTTTGATCAAAAACTCTGCATAAGTGGCTTATTTCAAAAAAAATCTTACTGACCCCAATTTCTATAACAGAAAAAAAATATTTCAGTTCTTATAAATGTATAACATAAATATAACAAATTTTCTTTGGAGGAACATACACAAGATGAATCATACAAGACCAAGAATAATTTTTAAATTAATTTTGGTTTCGTGCTGACTAATATACACTACCAGATTTCTTTTTTTTTTAAAAGAAGTCTCTTTTGCTCACCAAGAATGCATTTATTTAATCCAAATTCTACAAAAACAGTAACATACTGAAATACTTTTACTATTTAAAATAACTATTTTTTATTTAAATGTATTTTGAAATGTAATTTATTCAGTCACATGATCCTTGAGAAATCACTCTAATATGCTTATTTAAAATGCTTTTGAGCAGTAAATCAGAGTATTAGAATGATTTCTGAAAGATCATGTGACTGGAGTAATGATACGAAAAATTCAGCTTTGAAATCACAGGAATAAATTATATTTTACGGTCTATTCCAATAAAAAAAGTTATTTTAAATAGTAAAAATAGTTAAAAATTTTGCTAAATGCAGATGAGCAGAAGAGACTTCATTAGAAAAAATCTTACTGTTCAAGCACTTTTGACTGATAGTGTATATTACATCATCCTACTTGACATTACATTGAAACGTGAATGAAATCAAATGTGTCAATGTATGTTTGTGTTCTCGCAGATCGTGATGGCTGTGTGGCAGATTCTGCATATTATAAGACCAATACTACTGTCATGACATGGCCCGAGTCCTATCATTACTGCTTAAATATGTCTTACCAGCTTAGCGCACCAAGCAGTGAAAAGGCCCAAAAGCAGATGACTGACTTTCTGCAAAACAACGGAGGTCCCGGGTACCTCTGGATCGGTCTGCGGCGCAGTCTGTTCACGTCAGAGTGGTACTGGCAGAAAGGCAATGACAGCGAATACAGCGTGAGCTACACAAAGTGGGCAGACGGGCATCCAGATAAGCCCTGGAAAGCCTTGTGTGCTTCCATGTCCAACAAGGAGTTTTCCTGGAAGAGTGTGCCCTGTTGCACTAAGCTGAGGCCCTTCTGCTACAAAGAGGCCAAATACTTTAATGAAATGGCCTTTGATACACTATATGATCATTTTAGCATCACTTGTTTTTGCCCAAGTTCTTGACCTTTTGTTTTAAGTTAGTAACTGCAAAATTCAATCACATTACAAGTTAAAGTTTAATCATAGTTCTTAGTAAAATGAATCGCTTAATTGTAGAAAAAGCTTTGTGGTATTTTTGTTGTTTTTATGTGCATAATATAAAGCAGTGGTCACATATGTGGATCTTTTGAAAACACAATTAAAGTATATTAGTTATATATGCTATTTTATGGCAAAACTATGTCAGATGTAATGCATGGTGATGTAAAGTAAAGGCAAATAAAGGTTGTAGGTGAATACAAGTTCAAGATCACAGTGCCCTTAAGAATCACTATGGACTTAAAGGTACAGCACATGTACATCTGCAAAGAGCTCTTGATCTGGAAAGCATCTGCTGTGTACAAATGTCTGGAAGACGTCTGGAAGATGTCAGTTTTACATACATTCTAAATCAGAAACATCTTAAAGACATCTTTTTGACATCTGATAGGAAACGTCCAATAGACGTATTGCAGATGAGCAAACTACGTCTTGCAGATGTCAAATAGACGTCTCCGAGATGTATGTGTGCTATCAAGGGTCCTTTGGGGGTGAATGTGATTTGACCAAGTACAACATGTTCCTGGATCAACATCCTTGTTGATCCTGGAACAACATTCCATGCAGAATTGAGGGATAACTTTTCAGGAAATGTCAGTTTCAGGCTTAGGATCAGAATTAGGTGCTTCTACACATTTGTTAATCAGCTATCATTTCCCTCTGATTTTAGGAAAAAAATATGGGTAGGGTTAGGTTAGGGGTAGGGATTGGGTTAAGTCTATATTTTTGGACAATAATGTTGATCCAGGATCAACAAAGATGTTGATCCAGGAACATGTCTTACTAGGCAAAATCAGGGTGACCTTCATTTGGCTGTGTTTACCTCAGGTTACGTCTTTCAGCTCACCATCGCCTCCATGCTGTCATGTCATTTAGGCAAATCAGGGGTTGTAGTGTCACAGACAAATATAGACATACCCAGCCAACACTTAGCATTTTAACATTTGCTTGTAATTTTGAATCGCTTGTGCTGCTTTACAAATGTAGCTATTTTCAATAAATTTATTTCACTTTCACAACTTGTGTTGTAAGTATGTTTATGTTTAAGCACTGAATACTTGCGGGCAAAACGGCTGCAATAACAACTGTTATAACAACAGTTACAATCTGTTGATAAAATGTTGTTCACAATGCAAAAGTCAGCTATTAAAGTCCTACAGATAAAAACAACATACATAAGATGTTATGTATGTTTTATTTTTTTTCTGTAGGACTTTAATAGCAGACTTTTGCATTGTGAACATTTTATCAAATGAAGGATATACCGAAGTGTCTCGAGTCGTGTAGTCAGCCAAGTCCTATGCAAATCTGAGAGAAAATCAAGCATTTTGAAAGTCAAATGTAACTAAACTTAATAACGCACAAAGAGCTGACTTTTAGAGAGAAGAGGAGTGCTGACCAAGACATCAGGTAAGAGATTTTGCTATAGAGGTTAGAAATGCATCCCCTACATTTATGATTCAGTGTAGACAGTTTGCTTAGTGTATTTAGTGTCTGTGTTGTGAAAATGAGGGGCTTCAGAGTGAGGGTGCGGGTGCAGCCTCCGACGTGTTGCCAGATCTAGTTATTATAACCGTCTTTTTTCACTTTATGTTATGAACTTATTTATTTGGTTTATTCTATTTCTGGGGGCTTGTTTTTGTTTTCTACCATATTAGTATCTTGCAACGCTGCTTCGGTGCTGGCTACAGCCATTGTTTCATGTGATTAAAACATTATATTCATCTATACACAGACAAAATATATATATATTTTTTATCATTTTCTGTCTTTTGTCTCCTCTTCTAGTGCTAGTGCACAAAACAAGTTAAAGCCATAATCATGCTTGTTTTTCTGCTGATCGTGTCAGTGTTTCACCAAGGTAAGGGACCTTTTACTTTTGTAACTGTAATATGGTAACGAATCAGAACAAATAAGCATAAATGAAACTAATGGTTTGCTGATTTGTTTTTTGTTGTTGTTGTATTTGGGATGCAATATAGTCACATTCAAACTGACGTTTGTGATCTTGTGTTTAATGAACATTTTTGTTGAAGGTCTCGCAGTAGTGAGCTATGGAGACAACTTTATAACTGCCTTCCCAGAGAACCTTGGTTTCTTCTATCCGTCTGATGCCTTGAACCGTCTAAGAGTCACAGCCCTTCATGACAACACTAACTTCAAAGTCTTCTTCAAAAACACAGAGCACAACCTTCAAATTCCAACGTCAGGGCAGACCATGAGTGTTGTGTTTCCAAAGTCTTCTGAAGTAAATCAGCTGGGCTCCTCAAATTTATCTGTCAGAATTACCAGTGACAAGAACATCACAGTGGTTTCTATAAGTCGCCGGGCAAACAGCACCCAGTCCAATGTTGTTCAGCCAACGGTAAATCTCGGCACAAACTATCTGATCCCTATGCTGGATTACCCAGGGTATCTTGAATCTTTCAACCTATCTAGGACTGTCAGTACAACCATGAGATACAGCTCATTCAAATTGCTCATTATCAATGCGGTGGACAGCCAGAACAGCATCACTATAGTCAAGCAAACATCAGCAGGCGTTCAAGAAGAGACATTCGATATCGATTCCTACCAGGTGTTCCAGCTTCAGACCAACGGTTCTGTTTTGAGGGTCAAATCTAGCAAAGAAGTCGCTGTGATATTGACCCACCCATGTGTAGAGACTGAGAGCTGTAACTGTAACATGATAGTGAATCAGATTCTTCCTACAAAGTTTCAGGGTCGGAGCTTTATCATACCTTCCACCTTCAATGTGGCCGTGACCAAGCTGCTTATGCTGTCAGAAAACACATCCTCGCTATTTCACAATGGTACCACGTTACAGGCTACTCCCTCAACGCTTCTGCCACTTTCAGACCTGCAGAAATCCCAACTGGTAAATGCTGCGGAGCCAGTGTCCCTCAGACTTATCAGTCCAGGCCTCATTGTGGAGTTGATCCCAGAAACCATGTTTCATGCTTGCTACCTGCTGCAGCTTTCTCAAGCAAATGGCAAGGCTTTGGTGATCGCTGAAACTGACAGCAAAGATGATGTGCGCAGAAATAGTGGATTGCTCTCAGCATCTAACTGGGCTGCAATTGCTGGCACAAACTACTCCTCGGCTGTTGTAACTATACCAGATTTATTAGCCACAATCTGGCATCCCACTTCAAGGATTGGCGTTTATGTGCTGCAACATATCTCTGCAAAAGTAATGTTTGGAGGCCCAGCTGTACCAATCAGTGAAAAACCAGGTAAAAGATCTCATGTGAATTCAATGTATCTATCTATTATTTGTCTATCTACAGTTGTGCTCAAAAGTTTACATACCCCTTGCAGAATCTGCAAAATGTTAATTATTTTAGCAAAATAAGAGGGATCATACAAAATGCATGTTATTTTTTATTTAGTACTGACCTGAATAAGATATTTCAAATAGAAGATGTTTACATATAGTCCACAAGAGAAAATAATAGGTGGATTTATAAAAATGACCCGCTCATAAGTTTACATACCCTTGATTCTTGAACAGTTAAACTGTCTGCTGTTCATCAGAAAAATCCTTCAGCTCCCACAAATTCTTTGGTTTTCCAGCATTTTTGTGTATTTGAACCCTTTCCAACAATGACTGTATAATTTTGAGATCCATCTTTTCACACTGAGGACAACTGAAGGACTCATATGCAACTATTACAGAAGGTTCAAACACTCACTGATGCTCCAGAAGGAAAAAAACATTAAGAGCCTTTTGAAAACTTTTGAAATTTGAAGATCATGGTAAATGTAACTAATTTTGTCTTCTTGGAAACATGCAAGTATCTTCTGTACCTTCTGAAGGGCAGTGCTAAATAAAAAAATAAGATATTTAGGCAAAATAAGCAAAATGTACACATTTCCATTTAAATCATACAGTCATTGTTGGAAAGGGTTCAAATACACAAAAATGCTGGAAGAATTTGTGGGAGCTGAAAGATTTTTCTGATGAACAGCAGGCAGTTTAACTGTTCAGGACAAACAAGGGACTCATGAACAGCTATCACTAAACAAAAAAACACAGCTGTGGGTCATTCAGGTAACAACACAGTATTAAGAATCAAGGGTATGTAAACTTTTGAACGGGGCCGTTTTTATAAATCCATTTTAGAAATCAGTCTGTCTATCTATCTATCTATCTATCTGTCTGTCTGTCTGTCTGTCTGTCTATCCATCTATCTATCTATAATAGAATTTAAAACAAAGACATTCTCAATTTAATTCTGAATGGTTGATGGAAGGCAAAAGGTAAGTAGTTGTTAATTTGTTCATGCATTCAGATCTTCATGGCTGTGTGGTGGCTCCTGGAGCATTTGAAATTGGTCATGACCATCTGACTTGGGCGAAGTCTCGTGAGTACTGCATCAATAAAGGTCGTCAGTTTGCCTGTCCTTTAACTGAATCTGTCCATAATGACATGGCTGATAACTTGACCGAGGGGGATGGGGATGGCTGGATCGGTCTCCGCCGCAGTTTACTAACTACAGACTGGTACTGGCAGGAGGAGTATGATCCCCCAAACTTTATGAATTATGTTCACTGGGATGATGGGCATCCACTGGACCCTTCGAAGGGCTTATGTACTTCAGTGTCCCTCGACCCTGAAAATGATTTCAAATGGCAAAGTGCACGCTGCTGTGATAAAAAGAAGCCAGTCTGCTACAAAAGACCAGCGTACCTCAGTCTTTTTTATTTTTGGCCAGTCGACATTAATGTTTAGTGCTTGTTAGAAATGCTATTGTTTTAGGTTCATTAAGTTCATATTTGCATCACAACCTGCATATCTGAGCTGTATTTTTAATGACTGTCTTTATATTAGATTTATTTTAGATACGTGGTAAAATTATACCTCTGTTTTTCAGCTTAGCTTAGACATTGACTGAAGTAGTAAGGCAAAACGTAGATCCAGAAGTTGTGAATGCCACATTAACAATAAAAAGGTATATCATTAACAAAATTAACAAAATAGTATAATCAACGTACAACTTTACAGGGTTGTATATATAAAAAAATGTGTATATAACACATTCAAATCATATAAAGCATGAGTTATATTCAGTCCTTATTTGTGCCTTAAGTATTTTTTTCATAGCTGTTGTACGGTATAGTAACATCTGCCGAAATGAATTATAGTGACTGATGAAATAATAATTACCTAGCATACATACCTCTAAAGCATGTAGTAACCAATTCATGTAAAGTGCTGTACTTAATTTCCATAAAGAAATTATGAAAATCTGTGAATATGCATTTCATTGTGTGCAAACAGGTCCACTCAGACATTATTTCAGGCCTGATGTGAACTGTATCTGACACTGCAGGACTGCAAGAGTCAAATGTATTCATTAACAGCTTAATAACTCTAATCTTCCTAATGCCTAGCAGCATCAATCAGCCAATTTATGACTTGAATAACTGTAATCATCCCTTACTGTCATTGTTCTGTATGCTTGAACCTAAACCCTCTGCAGGTAGACCTATAACTTAAAAACTATGCCTATATGATTTAAAGATATCTCAGTTACTGCTAGATTAAATGAGGAAGTGAGCTTTCATAAATCAGTCAATTTCACCAGCACCATGAAAATCTGCCACCTTTATGTTCTCTTGTTTAACACATTGTCATTATGTTTTGAGGGAGTGTTGAGTGCTTTTTGTAGATGCAGATTATGCATTCTAAATGCAAATTCTTAAGGCTGGATAGATGTGGGTGTTTATAAAAGCACTAATTTGTTGGAAAGCAAATGAATGTAAAACAACTATACATTAAGGCTATGATGACTGAATAGTTATCAAGATCAAGATTTTGTCCATTTGCAGTGTTTGGTATGGATGCTAGACCCTTTTACTGGGGCATGATGCCTCTTTTAAAAACAATGTGCATTTACTTTTACACTAACATTCAGATACAAGTTTAAGATAATGATGCATCAATGTGTTAAAGGAAGGGTAGGTGTTTTTGTTATGCATGTTAATTTTTTAATATTACACAAATTCGTCTCCCGTGCTTTTTCAGGCATATAAGCGTATAGAGGCTTTCAAGGGGCAGTGTGAATAAATAAATACTTTTAAATTGAAAGAGACAGGGCAGTCTGTGCATGACCTGTTGTTTTAGTTGTACCCAGAATGAGGCGATATGAACATCAGGGAGCGCTAAACACTCTATGCAGTGTGTGTTCATTCATACTCGAAGCCGGAGGGTGCTCTTGTGCAGAAATTCATACAAGGAAATAGCTAATATGGACAAAAGCATCCAGGTATTGCTGTATGAAAACAGAAAAAGTTGTTTTCACATACAAACAGGTTATCTGTGTTTTTCAAGTCATCTTCAGGTAATAAATAAAGTATATAAACAATGCAGTGCTAACTGACATTTATTATAGTAAAAAAATATTCTGTCTTATTATGTCAATAGTGTATCCCTTTTGCTTGATAACAGCCTTTAGTCGTTTGCTGTAGTTCAACAAGTTTCAAGCATGTCACCTGAGGAATGACAGCCCATTCTTCCTTAGCAAATTTCTCAAGTTCCTCCAGGTTTGTTGGTCTTCTGACACAAACTCTGGACTTTAGTGTGCCCCACAGATTTTCTATTGGATTCAAGTCTGGGCTTTGTGCAGGCCAGTCAACTACACTCACTTTGCTCATTTGGAGGTATTTCTTCACCAGAAGTAAGGTATGCTTTGAGTCGTTATCATGCTGGAAGACTAAATGTCGACCCAAACCAAGTTTTCTTGCAGACTGTCTGAGGTTCTTATAGTCTTCCTTTTTCATGTTTCTTTCAACCCTGATGAGATTCCCAGTTCCAAAAGCACTGAAACATCCCCACAGCATTATACTCCCACCACCATGTTTCACTGTGGGAACTTTCTCCAAACATAGGCAACATCTCTATGGCCAAAAAGCTCTAGTTTTTTCTCATCTGACCAAAGGACACGCTTCCAGTATGCATCACATTCCCCCAGGTTGTCCTTAGCAAACTTCATTCTAGCTTGGATGTGTCTCTTCTTCAGAAGTGGAGTTCATTCCTGTGCAGGGCTCTAGTGACTGTCTTCGTTGAGACATCAATTCCAGACTTGGCTAGGTCATTCACTAGTGTCTTGGCAGTTGTTCTTGGGTCTTTAGAAACCTCTCTCACTAGTTTTCTATCCAAAGTTTTTGAAATCTTTCTCTTCCTGCCTCTGCCCGTCTTGTTCTCCACTGTGTTGGTCTCTTTAAACTTCTTGATAATGCATCTCACTGCAGTTCTTGACACTTGAAAATGCTTTGATAAATGTGTGTATCCTTCTCCATCTTTATGAGCATTAACAATTCTTTCTCTCAAGTCCAAACTAATTTCTTTTGTCTTTGCCATGATGACAGTGCATATTATTTTGCTAGATGTTTCACAAGATACTAATCCTCAGCTTAAAGAGCAATTTAAAGGCTTAACTAGGTTAATTAGGATAATCAGGCAAATTAGGTTAATTTGGCAAATCATTGGACAACAGTGGTTTGTTCTATAGCTAATCAAACTAATAATTTCTTAAGGGGGCTAATAATATTGACCTTAGCAGTTTTTAATTAATTAATTTATTTTTTAATTCTTAAACTATAAGAAATCAGACTTTCTCTAGAAGAAAAAAATAATAGGAAATAATGTGAAAACATTCTCTTGCTGTGTTAAAAATCACTTGGGAAATATTCTAAAAAAATTTAAAATTTCACAGGGGGGCTAATAATTTTGTCTTCAACTGTAAGTGTCTAAAAGCATACGCACAATTGATAAATGACTTTTAAATTAATGTTGTTAAACTGAAACTTTCAATCTGATTAATAAAAGTTGCGTCCGTTATTCATCATTCGCCCATAGAAAGTAATAGTTTAAATGTTGTAGCATTTTATTTTATGAAAATAAGATAAAGAAGCTCACATCATGCAAAGGTGTGACATAAAATGTTACCGTATACATTCAGAGTATGCTACACAATAGTCACACGACAGCCTATTTTTAAATCTAGGCTTACGGGCTAATACAAAAAAAAAACCAAATATATATATATATATATACCAAAATGTATTTAAATTAAATGAAGGCTATTTCATGCTAAGTATACTACAAATAAATGTACATATTTATGTTCTTAATAAAAAAAAAAAAAAACCTTGCAATTGTACTGTTACTAGCCTATACTAAACTGACATAAAGTGTGCTAAATGGGAAGTGTAGTGCTGAGATCTTGCATTTAAAGACCTTTATTATTCAAAGATAATACAATCCTCAGCAATAGTGACATTAAAACACATTTTAGGCTATTAAGAAATGTGCATTGTGCACGTAGTACTCCAAATAAAGTTTAATTATTATTTTTCTATCAATAAATTTTGAGGGATATATCAATAAATATGTTAATAGATTTGAACTCCATTTAGTTTTAAATGAATGTATTTTAAATATATTACTTTTCACTTGGGTAAATTTCTACATATGCTGTATGTCATGCCATAGCATCATTAAACTAACATCTAACAGTTTTTTTTTTTTTTTGGTTGCCCTCATTCTCTGACTCTATAAAGGCTGCATTGTATTTTACCCGATTTAGCATGTGAAAATAAAGATAAAGATAAGCATATTTAAGGGAAGCACTTGAAGGATGCAGAATTGAATCGTATCGAATTTTATCGTGAATCATCCCGAATCTAATCGTTCTGAATTTGCAAAAATCGTTCTTGAATCGAATCGAAACCCTATGAATTACCCAAAAAGACTCAAAGTTGACCCAAAGATTCACAGCCCTAGTTTTAAGGCATATGTTTATCATAGATGTGAATTGTCCATTTTATCAAATGAAAGATGTGCTGAGGTGTCTTGTGTTGTGTAGCCAAGATTCAATGCAAATCTTAGAGAAAATCAAGCATTTTGAAAGTCAAATGTATCTAAACTATAGCACACGCAAAGACTTGATTTTTATACAGAAGAAGAGTCCAAGAAGTGCTGACCAAGACAACAGGTAAGAGATTTTTTTTTTAGCTTAGCAGATGACTTGTGTTTAATGTGTCATTTAAAAGGTGTAGAATTTCTGCTAAGATATATACAGGGGTTGGACAATGAAACTGAAACACTTGGTTTAAGACCACAATTAGTACAGTGTTGGGCCTCCTTTTGTGGCCAATACAGCATCATTTCGTCTTGGGATTGACAAATACATGTCATGCACAGCAGCCAGAGGGATTTTGAGCCATTCCTTTTCTAGAACAGTGGCCAGGTCATTATGTGATTCTGGTGTAGGAAAACGTTTCCTGACTCGCTCCTCCAAAACATCCCAAAGTGCCTCAATAATATTCAGATCTGGTGACTGTGCAGGTCATGGGAGATGTTCAACTTTACTTTCATGTTCATCAAACCTCTCTGTCACCAGTCTTGCTGTGTGTAAGTGCATTATCATCCTTATACATGGCACCACCTTTAGGGTACAATGTCTGAACCATTGGGTGCACATAGTCAACCTTCACACTTTGCTCTTACTGGGGGAATGTGCAATAAGTGAAGACTGGCCACCAGGCTGCGCAAATATAGCCATGAAACCTCCAACACTATATTGGCCAGTGTTTCAGTTTTATTGTCCAAACCATGTGTATATATAGGCTATATATATATATATATAAAAGAGTTCTGATGCAAAAGCAGCTAAAAATCAATCTCAGTCAAAAATGAGATAATGATAATGAGTGAATGCTCTCGACACATATTATAGGTCCATCAAATATATATATATAATATACAGGGTTTGAAAATATCACCCGCCAATTGCGGGTAAAAATCAGCTGTGGCAGGTTTAGTGCAAATACGTTGTAGTGTCTGGTTTAAATGAACTAAATAGACTAACTTAGTGCGCATAGAGTGCGTTCTTTCACTGCATGATTGAGTCTAATGTGCATTAAGAATGATCACATAATTCAAGATAAGGGGGCAGAAAATGTATATATTTATATAATTTCATATAGTATTTAATCAATATCACACGAAGAGTGCCCTTTTCTTTCTTAAAAATCAGCATGGTTAAAAATGTGATATTGATTTCATATAGCAGTTTAAAAAACAAGTTCATATCAAGAGAGTTTTAGACACCGTATTGCTTGTTTTTGCTTTATTTCGCCAACAAAAATCATTGCAAACACAGCCACAGCATTGTTGTACGTCTCTGGGCAACATATTACGGTGTTTCGTGCCTGGATGAATTGCAATGACTCACTTAAGAGTGACTTACTGCCACCTATTGGCGGTTTTAATTTCACATTTAAAGTATCTTTTCATTTTTTTAATAATTTCAAATATCAGTATTCAGTGTTTTATGTTTAAAATATCAAAATGCATATTATTTATACATTTGTAACTGCAGGTTAAAGCATTCCATGTCCCTCTAAGCTGCATTAACGTGTAAATACATTTCATTTTAGTAGCACCCTAAATGCATTAATATTAAAATTGACTGAAAAATTTGACTCAAAAGATGATACACACACACACACACACACACACACACACACACACACACACAAAAGGCTTTCATAATGGTAAAAATGTCCATAAAAGGTAAAAATCCATTTAAACTTATTGGAAAATATTCATTTATATCACTGATGTGAACTGACCACGCAGAATATATAGAATATCAAAACTTCAGGAGTCTGTTGTACAAGGTAGTCCTTAAGATATTAGCACAATAACACACTCAGCAAAATAAATCTTTATCGATACAATCCAAGAAAATATTGAGATATTACTTTTTGTCAATATCGCACACTCCTAGCACTGACACAAAATGATCTGCAAGTTGTCGCGTCCAGTGTAGTCAGCCTCAAGCTGTTGGTTTATTTCTGTTTTTTTTTTTTTCTTTGTTTGTTCGTTTTTGGCTAGTAGAAGTTATGAATGGCTGGTAATGTAATGTATTTCAATCCCTATGTATGCAGAGCTGGGTAGATTACTTACAAATTATAATCAGTTACTGATTCCAGATTACATGACAAAAATTGTAGTCAGTAATGTAATCAGTTACATTACATATTTTAGGTAATCTAATCAGGTTACTTTTAGATTACTTTTGACTTAACTCGTTTATCACATTGATTTAAATAGGATTATCTTGTAGCATAATGATGTAAAAAATGCAGAGTAAGAAAATATGATTAATCCATTGTAATTTACAACATGAAGTGCATTAAACATTTTATTACATCAAGGTTTCCCAAACTAGGGTTCGAACAGGAACTGCAGAGGTTTTGTGGGTTTAATGAAAAGCTAACAATTGATTAAATTATAAAAAAAAAATTTAAATAAATAATTTGAAAACAAAGTCCTTTTCAAGGAATGTCTCTTTACTTGGTGGCCATATTTGCAATGCCTCCGGGCCGCTCAAACAAGACCAGGTCCTATCTTAATGAATGGGGGAATCCTGAAATCTCAAAAACATGCTTGCTGAACTCACAATTAAATTATATATATCAAATCAGCAACAAAAATCTTAAATTAATTGCCCCATGAATGCCCCATGCAAAAGCCTCTAAATCCATTGAGATATATATTATCTTTTAAACTTACATCTTAAGCATTTTCTTACGAATTTCTTTCATAGTTTTCATTGCTATGTGAATGATAAGAACTTTGTCTAGTGCTCTTATGAATGTTTTAGCATGACTTTGTGAAAAGTAAACTATTTAACTGAATGAAAAAGCATAGCTTTCTTCATGGCCAATGTCTTTATATTTGGCATATTTCATTCTGTATCCTACTTACAATCTCTTACAACTGTTTTTGATAGCGTTGTTCTTACAGATATCATGATGATCATTGTGTTTGTATTATTGAGTGTGGTATTCTTTCAGCAATAACGTGCCTGCTCATATGGTTTTTTTTTCTGGATTATTATCAAATAATTTTTCATATTCAAAAACAGAATCAAAAGTTTTCTTTTGGTTGCATGTAATTACAAACATTCTATTCATCTATACATGCACAAAATATTTTTATGCAATCAGTTTTTCTGTGTGTTTTGTCTCTTCTTCCAGTGCTAGTGCACAAAGCGAGTTAAAGCTATAATCATGTTTGTTTTTCTGCTGATCGCATCAGTGTTTCGCCAAGGTAAGGGAAGAACTTCTACTGTCCTCTATTCACCTTATTTTCCCCATAAAAGTGGACACGGCCATTTGTAAATGTAATGTGCCTGGCCTCAGGTCTCATCCGCCTCCAGCAGTTTTTATCTGTACAAAACAGCTCGTTTTGCTGCTTGATATGGCTAATTAGTGTGTTTAACCATATGATTTTAATATATCATCTAAATTATGAACACAGTGGTTTACTGCACTTCGTTATTCTTCTCGTTATTTCTCTACGGTGGCTTATGAAGAAAGTCTAACACATTACCAGAAAACAGCTTACTTTGCATTGAAAAAGGAGGTGGATTAGAGCAATTTGGATACAAACAAATAAATATAAATGCAATTAATGGTTTGCTGATAATTATGGTCATTATTTTGATGTTCCACCTGAAAGGCTGTATTTTTTATTTTTTTTTTGTAATATTTGGTATGCAATATAGTCATTTTCAAACTGATGTGTGTGCTGATCTCATGCTCATGTTTAATGAACATTTTTATTTAAGGTCTTACAGTAGTGAGCTATGGAGACAACTTTATAACTGCCTTCCCAGAGAACCTTGGTTTCTTCTATCCGTCTGATGCCATGAACCGTCTAAGAGTCACAGCCCTTCATGACAACACTAACTTCAAAGTCTTCTTCAAAAACACAGAGCACAACCTTCAAATTCCAACGTCAGGGCAGACCATGAGTGTTGTGTTTCCAAAGTCTTCTGAAGTAAATCAGCTGGGCTCCTCAAATTTATCTGTCAGAATTACCAGTGACAAAAACATCACAGTGGTTTCTATAAGTCGCCGGGCAAACAGCACCCAGTCCAATGTTGTTCAGCCAACGGTAAATCTCGGCACAAACTATCTGATCCCTATGCTGGATTACCCAGGGTATCTTGAATCTTTCAACCTACCTAGGATTGTCAGTACAACCATGAGATACAGCTCATTCAAATTGCTCATTATCAATGCGGTGGACAGTCAGAACAGCATCACTATAGTCAAGCAAACATCAGCAGGCGTTCAAGAAGAGACATTCGATATCGATTCCTACCAGGTGTTCCAGCTTCAGACCAACGGTTCTGTTTTGAGGGTCAAATCTAGCAAAGAAGTCTCTGTGATATTGACCTACCCATGTGTAGAGACTGAGAGCTGTAACTGTAACATGATAGTGAATCAGATTCTTCCTACAAAGTTTCAGGGTCGGAGCTTTATCATACCTTCCACCTTCAATGTGGCTGTGACCAAGCTGCTTATGTTGTCAGAAAACACATCCTCGCTATTTCACAATGGTATCACATTACAGGCTACTCCCTCAACGCTTCTGACACTTTCAGACCTGCAGAAATCCCAACTGGTAAATGCTACAGAGCCAGTGTCCCTCAGACTTATCAGTCCAGGCCTCATTGTGGAGTTGATCCCAGAAACCATGTTTTATGCTTGCTACCTGCTGCAGTTTGCTCAAGCAAATGGCAAGGCTTTGGTGATCGCTGAAACTGACAGCAAAGATGATGTGCGCAGAAATAGTGGATTGCTCTCAGCATCTAACTGGGCTGCAATTGCTGGCACAAACTACTCCTCGGCTGTTGTAGCTATACAAAATTTTTCTTCCATAATCTGGCATCCCACATCAAGGATTGCTGTTTATATTCTGGAACAAATGCCTACAAAAGTAATGTTTGGAGTCCCGGCTGTACCAATCAGTGAAAAACCAGGTAAAATCAATCAATCAATCAATCTATCTATCTATCTATCTATCTATCTATCTATCTATCTATCTATCTATCTATCTATCTATCTCTCTGTCTGTCTGTCTATCTGTCTGTCTGTCTAGATTAGTTCTGCTCCCTGTTTGCTTTCTTAAATTCCATTTCATTTTAATTCTGAATGGTTGATGAAAGGCACAATTTAAGTAGTTGTTCATCTGTTAATGCATTCAGATCTTCATGGCTGTGTGGTGGTTCCTGGAGCATATGAAATTGGTCATGACCATCTGACTTGGGCGAAGTCTCGTGAGTACTGCATCAATAAAGGACATCAGTTTGCCTGTCCTGTAACCAAATCTGTCCATAATGACATGGCTGATAACTTGACCAAAGAGGATGGGGATGGCTGGATCGGTCTCCGCCGCAGTTTACTAACTACAGACTGGTACTGGCAGGAGGAGTATGATCCCCCAACCTTTGTGAATTACATTCACTGGGACGATGGGCATCCACTGCACCCTTCGAAGGGCTTATGTACTTCAGTGTCCCTTGACCCTAACAATGATTTCAAATGGAAAAGTGCACGCTGCTGTGATAAAAAGAAGCCAGTCTGCTACAAAAGACCAGCGTACCTCAAGCTTTTAGTAGTCTTGTTGAGATACGACATTCCTGTTTAGTGCTTGTTAGTAATGCTATTCTTTAGGTTCACTGGGTTCACACCTGCATTTCTAAGCTGTATCTTTAATGATTGGAGTACCTTTATGTTAGATTTGTTTTAGATACATGGTTATTAACCAAGGAGTTGCATTGATACCAAAATGTCATACCATGAATGACATTTTGAATTTAACTCAAACGGAAGTAGCAGGAAGCAGATCCAGAAGTTACGAATGTCACATCAACAATAAAATGTATAACATCATTAAAATTATCAAAACATTATATTCAAGGTCCAGTTGTTAAATTGATATAAAGCATGGCATTTTTGTATCAATCATGATTGTTTTTTTGTTTTTGTTTAAACATGCATGCAGTTCTTAAGTATGTTAACTCTGTGTTCTACAGTATGGTAACATCTACCAAGTTTATGTGCAGAAATTAATTATAGTGACTGATAAATAATCAATACCTAGCATACATATCTCTAATTAAAGCATGTAGTAACCAATTCCTGTATAACTGTATGGCTTAATGTAAACTGCTGTACCCAGTTTCCATAAATAAATCTGTGAATATGCATTTCATCGTGTGCAAACCAGACATTGTCTCAACTCTGATGTAAACTGTATCTGACACTGCAGGACTGCATGAGTCATAGATATCACAATTACTGCTAGATTAAATGAGGAAGTGAGCTTTCATAAATCAGTACATTTCACCAGCACCATGAAAATCTGCCACCTTTATGTTCTCTTGTTTAACACATTGTCATTAGGTTTTGAGGGAGTGTTGAGTGCTTTTTGTAGCTGCAGATCTAAAAGCAAATTCTTCAGGCTGGATAGATGTGGGTGTTTATAAAAGCACTAATTTGTTGGAAAGCTATATGAATGTAAAACAACTACACATTAAGGCTGTGATGACTGAATAGTTATCAAGATCAAGATTTTGTCCATTTGCAGTGTTTGGTATAGATGCTAGACCCTTTTACTGGGGCATGATGCCTCTTTTAAGAACAAGAACTTTTTTGTTGTGCTTGCTGAAAGCCTCTTTCAGGGTTGTAGATTACGCATAGGACGTGTCCCCCCCACTGTTAATATCACGCAAATTTGTCCCCCGCACTTTTTCGGTCAAGTGTGTTTGTATAGAGGCTTTCAAAGGCCGGTGTGAATAAATATAGTTTAAACTGAAAGAGACAGGTCAGTCTGTGCATGACCTGTTGTTTTAGTCATACCCATAATGATGCAATATGAACATCAGGGAGCGCTAAACACTCTATGCAGTGTGTGTTCATTCATACTCGAAGCCGGAGGGCGCTCTTGCGCAGAAATTCATACAAGGCAATACCTAATATGAACAAAAGCGTCCAGGTATTGGTGTATGAAAACAGTTGTTTTCACAGAAAAACAGAAACGTTTGGAAATATGAAGACATTAAACATACAGTTGCGACAATATATAGTTTATTTGTGTTTTTCAAGTCATCTTTAGATAATAAAGTAAACAATGCAGTGCTAACTGACATTTATTGCAGTATAAAAAATATTCTGCCTTATTATCTGATTAAAAAAAAAAGTGTTTGCAGTATATAAACAAATCATTATTATTGGTTATTGTCCAGCAGTGTATCTGATTTCTTAGCCAAGTAAAAGCTAGAAATAAAAGAAAAATGTAAGTTCCCTACATATACACTACCAGTTTTTGAGCAGTAAGATTTTTTATAGAAGTATCTTCTGCTCACCAAGCCAGCATTTATGTGAAAATACAGCAAAAGCAGCAATATTGTAAAATGTAGGCCTATTTACTATTTAAAATAAGTGTTTTCTATTAAATATCCTATTTCAAAATGTATTTATTTCAAAGCTACATTTTTTGCATCATTACTCCAGTCTTGAGTGTAGAAATCATTGTAATATTCTGATTTGCTGCTCAAAAAACATCTATTTTTATTATTATTATTAGGTTGAAAACAGCTGAGTAGATTTTTTGATAAATTAATAGTTTTTGATAAATAGAAAGTTCAGAAGAACAGCATTTAAAGCCTTTTGTAACATTACAAATGTATTTATCATACACTTTTGATCAATTTAAAGCATCCTTGCTAAATAAAAGTATTACTTTCTATAAATTAGCTGTATTTTGGATCAAATAAATGCAGGCTTGGTGAGCAAAAGATAATTCTTTATAAAAAAACCTTTTGACTGGTAGTGTATAGGCCTCTTCGTGTCCTTAAAGCAATTAATAAGGTAAGGTCTAAATGTATTTATATCATCTGTGGAAGAAACAGGACCATAAAATGTTTTTCTAATCATTTTATGTTTGTCTAATAATTTGGACATTTTCACTTAGGGGTGTACTCACTTTTGTGGCCAGCAGTTTAGACATTAATGGCTGAGTGTTGAGTTATTTTGAGGGGACAGCAAATTCACTCTGTTATACAAGCTGTACACTCACTACTTTACATTGTAGCAAAGTGTAATTTCTTCAGTTGTCACATGAAAAAAGATATAATACAATATTTACAAAAATGTGAGGGGTGTACTCACTTCTGTGAGACACTGTATGTATTTGCAAACCTCAGATTGCAAGAAGGCTTTCAAAACTAGCTAGCCTCTGCAAAATTGCCTTAAGGGGGAATTAAACAAACATTTGCAAATTTAGTTGTTTTAGCACAAAATGTAAAATTATTCAAAAAGGCAAGAAGCCACAAGGCCTAGAATGTCTTCACGATGAATCATCAGTTGGCCTTATTGGCTACACTGAAGCGAATGAACCTCGCAAATTTAGCTGATTATTGCTGCTGAAAACGGTCATATTTTGGGCTGTACTAATCAGTCAGACCGGGAAAAACATTTGGAGTACTATAGACTGCCAAAAGTTATACCAAATTTATAATATTTTATGGCTTTATACTGTTATGGTTATTGCACAAACCAAAACTGAATAGCCGAACTGAATAAATATGACAACTATCAAAACTTTAATGTCAGATGTAATGCATGGTGGCCTTAAATAAAGGCAAAGAAAGTGAAACTGCTAGCTTCAGTTGGTGAATACAAGCATAATATCACTACAGACTTGAAGTGCATTTTGGCTTTGTTTACTTTTTTTTTTTTTTAAACTCACCATTGCCTCCATGCTGTCATGTCACTTGTTGGGGTTGTAGCGTCACAGACAACTATAGACATAACCAGTATGTATAATGTATAATTTGTGTTGTAAGTATTCCCCTTTATCGCATCGTGAGACCAGTTTTTTTTTTTTTTTTTTACTGTGTTTTAAGCGGTATAACGATTCACTCGTTTTTTCGATGCATCGATTACAAAACCTGACGATGCACATGCACCGATCTTGAAACATTGATTTTGAATCGTGCATCGTTGATTTCGGCCAATAATCGATCTAAAACACTAAGAATCGAACGAATCGCGATTTCTATAGCGATTCAGTGCATTAAAATATATACATATTAAATTACTACAAGCACAAATTAATGGAGAACTTGAACAGGGTTGTTCGTTTCGTTTCCTCACATCTCTCCTTCACGCGCTTCATTTACTGACTGTCACAGGTTTGCGGGCGCGCTCTCATCGACACCTTTGTTTTTAAAGAGCCAACGTGTGATCTTTCCTTTTGTGTATTTTTCAGTGGCTCTCAGTCATACCATTGACATTACTGAGCACTTGAAAGCTGCGCGTTTGGACGGAGCAAAAACAATGTAAGTGTCTAAAAGCATTCGCACAATTCCACTGAATGATAAATGACTTTTAAATTCATGTTGTTAAACTGAAAGTACGAAAGAAACGCGAGATTTATGTCAGTCAGATGAATGAAGGTTGCGTTCGTTATTCATCATTCGCCGATAGAAAGTCTGAGTTTAAATGTTGTAGCATTTTATTTTATGTAAATAAGATAAAGAAGCTCACATCACGCAAAGGTGTGACATAAAATGTTACCTTATACATACACAATAGTTGCACGATAGCCCATTTTTAAAGCCTTTTTAAATATAGACTTACAGGCTAATACAAAACAAAGCGAAATAAGGTACCAAAATGTATTTCATGCTAAGTATACTACAAATAAATGTACATATTTATGTTCTTAAAAAAAAAACCTTGCAGTTGTACTGTTACTAGCCTATACTAAATGGCATAAAGTGTACTAAATTGGATGTGCTGAGATCTTGCACTGAAAGACCTTTATTATTCAAAGATAATACAATCCTCAGCAATAGTGACATTAAAACATATTTTAGACTTAATATTAAGAAATGTGCATTGTGCACATGTAGTACTCCAAATAAAGTTTAACTATAATTTTTATATCAATAAATCTTGAGGGATATATCAGTAAATAAGTTATTACATTTGGACTGTTTAGTTTTAAATAAATGTATTTTAAATATATTACTTTTCAATTGGGTAAATTTCTACATATGCTGTATGTCATGCCATAGCATCATTAAACTAACATCTAACAGTTTGCCCTCACTCTCTGACTCCACAAAGGCTGCAGTGTAATTTGACCCCTGATTAAGCATATAAAGATTAAGATAAGCATATTTAAAGGAAACATTTAAATAATCCTGTGAATGCACTTGAAGAATGCAGAACCGTTAATCTAATCGCATCTAATTTTATTGTGAATCATCTTGAATCTAATCGTTCTGAATTTGCAGAAATCATTCTTGAATTGAATTGAAACCCTATGAATTACCCAAAAAGATTCAAAGTTAACTTCACAGCCCTAGTTTTAAGACATATTTTTATCGTAGTGAATTGTTAGCAGTGAACTTCAGCCAATCTGTTAGATGCTATATGGCATTTAATCAGTAGGAATTTAATAGCTGAAATTTGCACTGTGAACAACATTTTATCAAATGAAAGATGTGTCTTGTGTCGTGTAGCCAGGATTCAATGCAAATCTTAGAGAAAATCAAGCATTTTGAAAGTCAAATATAGCACACGCAAAGAGTTGATTTTTAGAGAGAAGAAGAAGAGTCCAAGAAGAGCTGACCAAGACAACAGGTAAGAGATTTTTTGACTTGTCATTTAAAAGATGTAGAATTTCTGCTAATATATATATATACATATATATATATATATATATATATATATATATAAATGAAGAGTTCAGATGCAAACCCAGCAAAAATCCTTCTCAGTCAAAAATGAGATAATGATAATGAGTGAATGCTCTCAACAGATATTATACGTCCATCAAATACTTTTACTTCAAAAGCTAAAATCCCACCCTCAGCCCAATCAGAAGTACCAGTACTTATATAGAAACCTATACATTGGAGCCTGATAAAAGTGCATTTTTTAAAGAAAGATATCAGATAGATATAGAGGTTTTTGCATCTGAACTCTTCATATATATATGCAAAGAAAAGCTTAAGATTTTCTTAATATTTTTTATCTTAAACTTTTTCTTACGATTTTCTTTCATAGTTTTCATTGCTATATGAAGGATAAGAGCTTTGTCTAGTGCTCTTATGAATGTTTTAGCATGACTTGGTGAAAAGTAAACTATTTAACTGAATGAAAAAGCATAGCTTTCTTCATGGCCAATGTCTTTATATTTGGCATATTTCATTCTGTATCCTACTTACAATCTCTGTACTGTTTTTGATAGCGTTGTTCTTACAGATATCATGATGATCATTGTGTTTGTATTATTGAGTGTGGTATTCTTTCAGCAATAATGTGCCTGCTCTCTATGGGCTTTTTTCTGGATTATTATCAAATAATTTTTCATATTCAAAAACAGAATCAAAAGTTTTCTTTTGGTTGCATGTAATTACAAACATTCTATTCATCTATACATGCACAAAATATTTTTTATGCAGTCAGTTTTTCTGTGTGTTTTTGTCTCTTCTTAGCCAGTGCTAGTGCACAAAGCGAGTTAAAGCCATAATCATGTTTGTTTTTCTGCTGATCGCATCAGTGTTTCGCCAAGGTAAGGGAAGAAATTCTAATATCCTCTATTCACCTTATTTTCCCTGTAAGATTGGACACGGCCATTTGTAAATGTAATGGGTCTGGCTTCCGGTCTCATCTGCCTCCAGCAGTTTTTAGCTGTACAAAACAGCTCGTTTTGCTGCTTGATATGGCTAATTGGTGTGTCTTACCATATGATTTTAATGTATCATCTAAATTGTGAACACAATGGTTTACTACACTTCATTATTCTTCTCGTTATTTCTCTACGGTGGCTTATGAACTGAAAGTCTAACACATTACCAGAAAACAGCTTACTTTGCATTGAAAAAGAAGGTGGATTAGAGCAATTTAGATACAAACAAATAAATGTAAATGCAACTAATGGTTTGCTGATCTGATTTTTTAAAATTTTTTGATGTTCCACCTGAAATGCTGTATTTTATTTAATTTTTTGGTAATATTTGGGATGCAACTCAGACATTTTCAAACTGATGTGTGTGTGTGTGATTTCATGCTCATGTTTAATGAACATTTTTATTTAAGGTCTTACAGTAGTGAGCTATGGAGACAACTTTATAACTGCCTTCCCAGAGAACCTTGGTTTCTTCTATCCGTCTGATGCCATGAACCGTCTAAGAGTCACAGCCCTTCATGACAACACTAACTTCAAAGTCTTCTTCAAAAACACAGAGCACAACCTTCAAATTCTAACGTCAGGGCAGACCATGAGTGTTGTGTTTCCAAAGTCTTCTGAAGTAAATCAGCTGGGCTCCTCAAATTTATCTGTCAGAATTACCAGTGACAAGAACATCACAGTGGTTACTTTAAGTCGCCGGGCAAACAGCACCCAGTCCAATGTTGTTCAGCCAACGGTAAATCTCGGCACAAACTATCTGATCCCTATGCTGGATTACCCAGGGTATCTTGAATCTTTCAACCTACCTAGGATTGTCAGTACAACCATGAGATACAGCTCATTCAAATTGCTCATTATCAATGCGGTGGACAGTCAAAACAGCATCACTATAGTCAAGCAAACATCAGCAGGCGTTCAAGAAGAGACATTCGATATCGATTCCTACCAGGTGTTCCAGCTTCAGACCAACGGTTCTGTTTTGAGGGTCAAATCTAGCAAAGAAGTCTCTGTGATATTGACCCACCCATGTGTAGAGACTGGAACCTGTAACTGTAACATGATAGTGAATCAGATTCTTCCCACAAAGTTTCAGGGTCGGAGCTTTATCATACCTTCCACCTTCAATGTGGCTGTGACCAAGCTGCTTATGCTGTCAGAAAACACATCCTCGCTATTTCACAATGGTACCACGTTACAGGCTACTCCCTCAACGCTTCTGACACTTTCAGACCTGCAGAAATCCCAACTGGTAAATGCTACAGAGCCAGTGTCCCTCAGACTTATCAGTCCAGGCCTTATTGTGGAGTTGATCCCAGAAACCATGTTTTATGCTTGCTACCTGCTGCAGTTTGATAAACCAAATGGCAAGGCTTTGGTGATCGCTGAAACTGACAGCAAAGATGATGTACACACAAATAATGGATTGCTCTCAGCGTCTAACTGGACAGCAATTGCTGGCACAAACTACTCCTCGGCTGTTGTAATTTTTCAAGATTATTCTGCCACAATCTGGCATCCCACATCAAGGATTGCCGTTTATATTCTGGAACAAATGCCTACAAAAGTAATGTTTGGAGTCCCGGCTGTACCAATCAGTGAAAAACCAGGTAATATCTATCTATCTATCTATCTATCTATCTATCTGTCTGTCTGTCTGTCTGTCTAGATTAGTTCTGCTCCCTGTTTGCTTTCTTGAATTCCATTTCAGGAACTTAATTATAATTTAAAACAAAGACATTCTCAATTTAATTCTGAATGGTTGATGTAAGGCAAAAGGTAAGTAGTTGTTCATCTGTTAATGCATTCAGATCTTCATGGCTGTGTGGTGGCTCCTGGAGCATTTGAAATTGGTCATGACCATCTGACTTGGGCGAAGTCTCGTGAGTACTGCATCAATAAAGGACATCAGTTTGCCTGTCCTGTAACCAAATCTGTCCATAATGACATGGCTGATAACTTGATCAAAGAGGATGGGGATGGCTGGATCGGTCTCCGCCGCAGTTTACTAACTACAGACTGGTACTGGCAGGAGGAGTATGATCCCCCAACCTTTGTGAATTACATTCACTGGGATGATGGGCATCCACTGCACCCTTTGAAGGGCTTATGCACTTCAGTGTCCCTTGACCCTAACAATGATTTCAAATGGCAAAGTGCACGCTGCTGTGATAAAAAGAAGCCAGTCTGCTACAAAAGACCAGCGTACCTCAAGCTTCTAGTAGCCTTGTTGAAACACGACATTCCTGTTTAGTGCTTGTTAGTAATGCTATTCTTTAGGTTCACTGGGTTCACACCTGCATTTCTAAGCTGTATCTTTAAGTGCCTTTATGTTAAATTTATTTTAGATATATGGTTATTAACATTTTGTAATTAAACCAAGGAGTTGCGTTGATACCATGAATGTATAGGGACATTTTTAATTAAAAGCAAATGGAAGCAGGAAGTAGATCCAGAAATTATGAATGTCACATCAACAATGTATAACATCATTAAAATTATTTAAAATTATCAAAATATTAAAATCAATTGTTACATTTATATAAAGCATGACATTTTGGTATCATAAATACATTGTTTTTTAAAAAAAAAAACATGCATGCATTACATTTGTGCCTTATTAAGTATGTTAACGCTGTGTTCTACATTATGGTATAACATCTACCAACTTTATGTGCAGAAATGAATTATAGTGACTGATAAATTATGAATATCTAGAATACATATCTCTAAAGCATCTAGTAACCAATTCCTGTATGTATAGCTTAATGTAAACTGCTGTACCTAATTTCCATTAATAAATGTGAAAATCTGCGAATAAGCATTTCATTGTGCATTCTAAAAGCAAATTCTTAAGGCCGGATAGATGCGGGTGTTTATAAAAGCAGTAATCTGTTGGAAAGTTAGATGTGACACCCTTTTACTGGGGCACGATGCCTCTTTTAAGAACAATGTGCATTTACTTTTAAACTAACAGATACAAGTTTAAGATAATGATGCATCAATGTGTTATTAAAGGAAGGGTAGGTAATGTTATTATGCTTGTTGAAAACCTCTTCACATCCTGATGGCAATTAATAAGGTAAGGTCTAAATGTATTTATATGTATTTATATTCTCCATGGAAGGAACAGGACCATAAAATGTTTATCTAATCATATCCCTCATTCCAAGGGCTACAATAGGCTGTCCTATCTGCCTGTCAACATATTTGCCTACCTCCAATTGCAAGGAGGCTTTCAAAGCTAGCTTGCTAAATCGCCTTTAGGGGAAGTAAACAAACATTTGCAAATGTAGTTGTTACAGCACAAAATGTAAAATTATTCAAAAAGGCAAGAAGCCCCTCGATCTTGTTTTTAACAATTCCCTGCTAAAAGAAATTATTAGAAATCATCACAGAATTTGTATTGGTTTTAATGTTTATGTAACTTGTATGAAGTGTTTTCATGATGCATCATCAATCGGCCATATTGTTGGCACTGAACGTAAACAATGCCACTGAACCAAACAAAACTTTTTTTTGCTAATTATTGCTGCTGAAAATTATCAATAATTGTCATGTTTTGGGCTGTACTAATTGGTCAGACCGTAGACTGCCAAAAGATAGAACAAATCAAGGAGAATAAAAACTAAAGGCATTTGTGGTTGGCCAAACTGAACCAGGATTTCCAAGGCAATAATCTTGAAATATTAGGCTAATATCTTAATGAATGCTTATACGCGAGTATCTTTACCACCTATTAACTTTAGTTCGTTAAAATATTGCGCCCTATCCTGCTAAGTCCTCCTCTATATGATTTAGCAGCTTCCACACATTTTCTTCTGTGGTTTTAGACAGTATAAATTAGCGCAACGTTCTTTAGTACATTATTCATTAGTACTCAGCTCTCTCAACTAAGTTGAGTTGAAACACAAAAAACTTTGAGATTCATCATAATACAGCGTCATAGCTTTCTAGAGACACAACATTTGATAATAAACCTCAGAACTGCTGCTATTTAGATAAACAGACAAAATTAAAAATAGATTGGTCTATGGTCAAGCGATTTTTTTAAATAAAGAAGAAATACTGTAGTGTAGAGATCATATACTGATAGCTAAGCATTTCCCTGATAAAATTTCAGTCAATCACGTCATGTATGTTTTATCAGTTGTTTAGAATCTGAGATATCGATTCGCGAAACAATCTCTGAGAAGGCTCTGGCTGCAGACATGCACTTGCACTCTCTCAGACACTTGCACTTCCGCAGTGACGTCACTTGCAGTATTTTTATTTTTTATATTATTTATAATTTTTTTTATATCTATTTTTAAATTGAATCTCTCACCATTTTACAACAGTAGTCAGCTTTAATGAAGGTAAGAAAAAAGAAACTAAATTACGATGTCAGTTGCATTAGCCACTCTCCGTCACTTGCAGGAATTGTGCGTGTTGCCAATGGAGAGAAGACTCAGTGGTGGTTAAACAAATAAAACTAATTTTAGTAGGCTACCATAACGTACAGGGTCCTGCAAGTCATCTGTAGAAGAAAAGACAAGACCCACAAATCTGGCTACAGAACAGCGGAATATGAACACTTGCACTTGTCCTCCCATTCAGCATAACATGGCATAATAACGGACTAAGATGATAAAGACCAAATTCAGTATAAAACGTAGGCTATTGTTGACGCAAAGTATATTCAGACCAGTGGATATGAACGCGTATACATTAAGTAATATTTAAAAGGACCAGCCCCGCAATGCTTTAAATTGCACGTTAAAATTTTACCTCTCATAGAAAATCATTACAGCCTAAATAAATAATAATAATAATTTAATGCATTACTTTCCATAAAAAGTAACTAAGTAACGTAATTAGTTACTTTTTTAGGGAGTAACGCAATATTGTAATGCATTACTTTTAAAAGTAACTTTCCCCAACACTGATTACATGTATGTGTATATATGCGTATATACAAGTGTTGCATTTATAATCACTATTCCCCACCTCCAGTTCACCCACTTGAAGATGAACATCACATGGTGCGAATTGCATTCTGGGAAACAGTATCCCATGCAGTGTCTTCAGATGCATACATCAAATTTCAGCAAATGTAGCAAGTATTCCAGGAATTTCATGCATACAGAAAATTCACATGTAGTATACACATAGCATACTGCAATATAGTAGAAGTTGTATGGTAGTATGCCATTCCGAGCACAGCTTCTATACTGATTTCAGTGTACTCGAGTTATATTTAGCAGATTCTGGCAAATATAGTAGGTCATCCTGATATTCCATGCATACAGAAAATTTGCATACTACGCACAGTATACATACTGGATACTGCAGAAATGGTAAGAGCAGTATGATAGTATGGCATTTCGAACACAGTCACTCAGTTCATTTAAGCGCTGATCAAAATGTGTGACAAGTTCCTAATTCTAAACGCATGGAGGCGCTGTGTTCTAATAAATTACTCTTATTGAGATCTGACAGAAAATGTTTAAAAATAAATTCATTTGACTAGGAATTACAAAAAAGAAAAACATAAACTAATAGCAGAATCCATAACTTAATTATGTTACATCTAAATGACCTTTTCTTTGGTTATGTTTGTTTAGTAATGCTTTATGATTACGAAACCCCCCTTCAAAACTACATTTCCCATGAACGCGTGCGGCACTTTACGGCATATTGGCACGTTGCCGGCAGCTGACGTCACGCGCTGTTACATGTGGATAAGGGATTTGTAGCATAACTTTGTAATTTCTTAAACTGTGGCGTTTTGGTTGAAGTTAACTCCGTGTTTTAAACATAGTGTCGAATCTCAGCGGCTGCAGTTTAATCTTATGGAAGGACAAAAGCCCGCAGTTATTAGAAAAACACATGCGGACGTCTGAACTTGTTAGCCAGATCGCTAACGTTACTTTAGCAAAGGAAGAGAAAGTAAGTTTGCGACACATTCAACGCGCCTCTCTGAATAACAATGCTGTTTTTGAGGTATTTAAGATATATTTTAAATAGCGAACACGTTTTGTAATAAACCGTATTCAATTATCTCATAACATGTAAGTTAAATGACAAATGTAACCCGAGCTGTCACGTATTCAAATTACCCTTGTTCTGTGTGCACTGCAGAAAAATGTTAATTTATGAATTAAGAAAATATGAAATACTAAAATACTATTTTAATTGGAACTGAGGTCTTTGAAAGAAACATACAAAAATAGTCACTTTTTTGTTAATCGCTTGGAACACTAACAAAAAACCCATGTATGACATTTAACTGTGTTCTTATGATTGAAAAGGACCGTTTTTAATATTTTTTTGTGTTGAATTGATGTAACAAAATATAATTGTTCAAGCCCTACAGGTTTTGAAACATTAGCTGCCCCACATTTTTTGAGATTGCAGTATTCAGGTAAAATGGGCCGGCTGATCAGCAAAAAGTCAAAATGCAAAGTGAAATAGAGACATTTCTGATAAAACACATTTAATTATGTTTAATTTTGTAATGTAACAGAACACTGCATTTCAATTACATTAAAACATCCATTTGAATTGCATTAAAATAGTAATTTCAAACAATTTAATCAATAAAACACAATAAAATGTTGATACATTTTATCAACAAAATGCAACAAAAAGTATTATGCCAACAATTAAAAAGTCAAAAGCTAACTGTTTTTTCATTTAACATTTAACTTTTTTAATTGTTTTTTTTTTTTTTTTTTACATTTTAACATTTCTATTGTCATGCTTTCTGTAATAAATAGTTTAACATTAGGCTTCTTTACTTCAACAACTCTCACTTCTTTATTAAAATGGCTATTTAACCCTTTTTCTTTTCAGTGAGTGAGCCCATGTATGCACAACTATGTTTGTCTCACTAATATGCACACACTCAAAGTCGAGCACAGATAAACACACATCACATACAAACATACTGAGAAGGTAAAATGTGAAAAAGGCATGTCACAAATGCTAAAATACAATATATAATAATATAAATAATTTTTAAAAGGAAAAAACACCAGCATTTCTGCTTAAACTCAACTCAGAAGGTAGCCCATTTTAACTGAAATTAATGGCATGTTCAGGAAAAATTGGGCCAGTAACTAAAAATGATTTTTCTTTATAAAAATCTGGATTATTTAACAAAATTAGCATTTTATCTCAGAGAGGCCATCAAGACATGGGTTATTAATCATTATTTCTAAACATGTTTCTAAATGTTGGATATGTCAGGCCACTCACCTTGCCTTTTTCTGGTGTGGTCTCAGAATGAGGGATTGCCTATCCCCTGTTATCAACCTCAGACCAATAAATTAATTTGCTAAATGTCAAGTACAGTTATGGCAACAGTTTGAAATTCTTTGCAGTCATTGGCTGTTAACTTTTAAGTAGATAAGACACTTCAACCTTCAGTGGACCAATTTGCCTGATATCACCCTACTAATTGGGCTTATATATTTACATTTGCATTGTTCTTTTTAATTTCCACAGGTGAAGGCTACATGACATGGAGAACTACAGAAAAGCGCGCACAGTCGAGCAGCCCTGCGTGTGTCCGTTCCCCGACCTGCCCAGCGACACTCCAGAAGTTCGAGTGAAGGATGGCAGCAAAATCCGCAACCTCATGAGGTTTGCTTTAAGCCGCATGGAGGAGAAAACAGCCTCAGCGGATCATCCAGGCCCTCATGAAGGCTCAGAGGTGAGCGTTGGGTTGGGACAGAATCTGTGCCGCCAAATCGTGTTCACGGGTGTGGGTCCGAGCGTGGCTAAAGCCATCACGTGCGTGGAGATCATGAAACGGCGTGTACACGGCCTACACCAGCACACCAAGCTGGTCTATCGCACCGTTCAGGAGGTCTGGGAGCCGCTGGAGCCTGAGGCCGGGTTGGACAGTCTCACGGTCAGCAGAAATGTACCCAGTATATGGGTTCTGCTCTCCAGAGACTCGCTCGATAAGAACCAGCCAGGTTACCAAGCACCAGGTTGTTTCGACACCTTGTGGGCTCAGGCTCTCAAAGAAGAAGCGGCCACTGTGAAACAGAGAAGGAAGAGGGGAGGAACAGGGGCTGGAAGGACAGAAGGGACTGGGAGAGGAAAGGGTCCACGCAAGCAGCTGGGCCGACCTGGAGAACCACGTAGACCTTTCGGTCATGCTGCGGGTGGGCAGGACTGAATCAGTGTTGGAACGTTCCTGCTTTAGCTTGGTTCACATTGACTCAGCATTTTCCGTTTTGCAGTGCCATATCTTGAGAATGTCTGTCATAAAAAAAAAGTCCCTTTATAATTTCTGTCAAAATAAAATTGTCATTATTTTTTTCATACTTAAATGTTACTTTAATAAAATTAGGCTTCAGAAAAGCCTCAGATTAAATTACCCCAATTGAATATCAAAGATATTGTTTTTTTTATGCAACAGTGTGTTTTCCAGTAAAATATCTCTTGCAAAAACAATTAATTTTTTTAGAGGTGTTTTGATTATAGACACTACCAGTAAAAAGTTTTTGGAGAGTAAGATTTTTAATGTTTTATTTTAAAGAAGTCTCTTCTGCTCACCAAGCCTGCATTTATTTGATCTAAAGGAAAGGAAAAATGCAAAATATTTTTACTATTTAAAATAACTCTTTTCTGTTTGAATATATTCTAAAATGTAATTTATTGCTGTGATCAAAGCTAAATTTTCAGCGTCATTACTCCAGTCTTCAGTGTCACATGATCCTTGAGAAATCATTCTAATATGCTTGATTTGAATATGATTTGAAATGTTTTTTTTTTTCCCCAGCAAATTACTTCAGTCACATGGTCCTTCAGAAATCATTGTAATGATCTGATTTGCTGCTCAAAAACATTATTATTATTATTATTATTATTATGTTGACAACAGATGAAGAGTTTTTTCTGGGTTCTTTGATGAATAGAAATCAGTTTAAAGCATCCTTGCTAAATAAAACTATTTATTTCTATAATTTGTTAAAATATGTATATATACATACTGACACCAAGCTTTTGAATGTATAGTGCATGATGTCACAAAAGCGTTTTATTTCAGATAAATACAATCTTTGGATTTTTCTACTCATCAAGGAATCCTGAAAAAAAGTACTCAACTGTTTTTAATAATAAAAAAATCATCTTATTAAAATTATTTCTGAAGGATCATGTGACGCTGGAGTAATGATGCTAAAAATTTAGTTTTGATCACAGGAATAAATGACATTGTACTGAAATGGAAATTATTCCCCAATGTTACTGCTTTTGCTGTAATATATTCTGTGTATTTGTTTTGGATCAAATAAATGCAGGCTTGGTGAACAGAAGAGACCTCTTCAAAGAAACATTAAAGTCTTACTGTCTAAACTTTTGACTGGTAGTGTACAATATATGCAGATATTTTTTCAGTGTATATGCTATACATTGTTTCAAAAGTTGTGTTTGAAAAATATAGATTTGTTCCGATTGGTGATCATATCTAATCACTGTTAAAATCTATATATTTTTTTTTAAGGTAAAACACTGGATTTTTTTTCCAAGAAGCAGTTCAAACCCTTTTGAAATAAACAAACGCCTTTCACCTTTGTTTTATGTTCTTGCAGATTTGATTAACAGATTAAGTTCTAGGCAAAGTGTTTCAGATCAGAACAATTAAAATAGGCCTGTCATGTTTTGCTACTAAACTCTCCATCATTTTATGCAAAGGGAAGGAAATTGCGTATTTTGAATACCAAATATGTCTGTGCAGAAAATACACAAATTTGGGCTCTAAGGGCTGTGACTGAACACCAGTGTTTGTAAATGGCACAGCTGAAAGTCTGAAAGCTTGCAGATTGGGTGGTGTTTGTTGATATGTAGTTCAGTTGGAAAACATTTGTTGTTGTTGTGATTATCAGTTCTGTGGCTCATGAAATTGTAACACTGTTTTCCTTCGAGGACTCTTTTGAAACTGAATTATTTTGAGTTAATAAAGTGTGCTATTAAGATGCTGGTGAATTTCCACATCTGTAATATGAAACTTGTTGATCTTGAGAGACAAACCTTTGTAGAATCTTATGCAAAACCACATGGGGAGAAGAGAGGAAAGTTTTTGAATGTCAAATTTTCTTTTACTGAACGAACAGAGAATGCACTGGATATTCTGTTTGGATAAAGGAAGAGTGCTGACCACGATAAGGTAGGATGTTTTATCATTTGAGTCCATGAAGCAAACAATCTCATATTTATTCATTTATTCTTGAATTAGGTCAACTGTAAAAATTTCTGAATGTTCTCATTAGAAGTGCAAGCGAAGAACTTATAGCACAATATTTAGAGTAGTGTTTTGGTTTATAATGGAATTTTTCTAATGCAAGCCTAAGCAGAGAGTCTGTAAAAATATAATATATAAAAAACTGTTGCTATTAATTAACGTCAATATATGCATTTATCTGAAAAAATTAAAATGCTTTAAAAGCCTCCTAGATACGAAAAAAAAAAAGTTTTGGTATTTAATACACTTGTATAAAGTTCTAAAACCTTTTAGTATTTAATGTGACTACTCAATGTTGTTCGATACAATATTATAGGCTGAAGAGTAAATTATTAATGTTGTGCTTCCTATTTTATAAATGAATGGTTTTGTTCGGCAAGGATGCATTAAATTGATAAAAAAAAAAATGACATGTATGCTGTTATTTTGAACTTTATATCCATCAAAACATTGAGTAATGGCTACTGAAAAGTCAGCTTTACAGGAATAAACACATTTAACAATATTTCACAATCCTACTTTTTTTTTTTTTTTTTTTTTTAACCATATTTTACTTTCTCCAAACTTAAAAAAGAGCCACTGCAAATGAGTGACAGAACATATTGAAAGCAGGTATGTATTTTACATAGTCTTGTTTGACTAACTGTAAGAAGAGCCTTCTCTGTGGAAAATATGGTTTGCTCTTTGTTTGCATAAGAATTGTTTTTTACAAGAACCACATTGGATCAACTGAGCGGTTTAAAAATTAATTTGTCATCTACTCATTTTTTTTTTTTTTGGCAGCTTAGTGCACAGCAGCTGAAATCAACTAGTTGCACAAGGAGGAGCTGTATATACTCAACACGCAGTCATGTTGGCTGTTCTGTTGACCGTTTTAATGTTTAGTCCAGGTAAATAATGCATACAAGCAAATCTCTTATAAATGTCATATACGTATGTTCTGCGTATGTTCAATACTAATTCAATATGCTAAACATTTTGAACTACAGATGATGTTTTTTTTTTTATGAAACTGATTGTGCTTAAGTAAAATTGCTGTTATCAATATTATAATAGACCCTTCGCAAAGACCCATGCCGTTCTCACGCAATGAAAAATGTATCGCAGAGCAAAGAGAAAACTGACAACACGCCGACAGACTAGACACAGCAGTTTACTTCTGGTTTGAAACAGTCTTAGCTTTCAAATGGTAATTATTTAAGAAATTCAAACAATACCTACGTTTTGTGACTCTTTAATGTCGTGACAGTTCACTGTTGTGCCTCTTTTCACATTTACTAGTTAAAGCATGACATACACATGAATTTAAGCAGGCATTTTGTTTAATCCGCGGAAAGACATCAGTACACGCAATTTTCAGGTTTGATGATGTGTTTGTCGGACAAAATGGCAGATACGGCGTTATGATTGGTCACATATGTGACCCTGGACCACAAAACCATTCATATGGGTATTTTTTTTCAAAATTGAGATTTGTACATCATCTGAAAGCTGAATAAATAAGCTTTCCATTCTTGTAGGGTTTGTTAGGTTAGGACAACATTTGACCAAGTTACAACTATTTGAAAATCTAAAATCTGAGGGTGCAAAAAATCTAAATATTGAGAAAATCACCTTTAAAGTTGCCAAATTAAGTTCTTAGCAATGCATATTACTTATCTAAAACTAAGTTTTGGGTCACCAGGGTCACATATGTCAATCAAGCTTCCTGCGAAGGGTAGTTGGCTGTCTTTTTTTATTGATCATCTTGAAAAAACACTTAAATCTTTGATGTTCTCAAATGGCAAGACCACATCATAATAAATCCTTGAAAGTTTAATATTTAAAAAACAAAAAAAAACAGAAAAAAAAAAAAAAAATAAAAAATAAAAAAAAAATATATATATATATATATATATGTGTACATTTATAACACTATTCTTTGTATTATATCACCTTTTCATTACTTAACAAAAAATTAATAAACGCTTATGTGAGGGTGTTTCTAATGCAGCGGACGCTATATTTGACATCGTTCTCTCTTCTGACTGCCGATATCAGTCTCTCTCAATTTTTTTTTCCTTTTTGATTAAAAGTCATGAAAACACTATTGTGGAGTTTTTCTTTTGCTGTCTTAGCAAATGGGAATGCGAAAAATATTTTTTTGGTACTCTGCCATCCACTGCTCTCGGATTTTACCCAACTATGACGACGTCCGCTATGAGAAATATGGGAAATGTCAGAGAGGTCCATTGGTTGAAATTTCAAAGTGCAATTGACCCGTCACAAACCGCTTGATTGACAGGCGATCTGATCAGTCACAACACAGAATCCGCCATTTTGCCAGACAAACAAATCAGACAGTAGAGTAGATTAGGTCTTATCTAGTGAAATGATTGGTTATTTTCTAAACAAATTGACAATTTATATACTGTTTAACCGCAAATGCTCGTCTTGTCTCGTCTCTGTGATCCCTGCAGTTAGGGAAAGTCGGAAAAACTCCCATCTCGTTTTCGACTTCAGCTTCAAAGTCGTCCTACAACACTGCAGAAGTACCAACCTAGTGTTTACAAAGTGAACATACAAAGAAGATCAAATTCCCTTTAGAAAACAAGGTAAAACTGTGTTGTAGGGCATTTCTGAAACTGAAGATGAAAACCAGATGGAAGTTTTTCGACATTCCCTAACTGTATTGACCCCGATCACAGAGACGCATGCGCATTGCAGAGACGAGACAAAACGTTTGCGGTTAAAAAGTATATAAATTGTCAATTTGTTTTGAAATTAACTGATCGTTTCATTAGATAAGCCCCTTCTTCATCGGCTGGGATCATTTAAAGCCCCCTGAAGCTGGATTTAAACTGCATTTTGGAAGTTCAAACTTTGGGGCACCATACATATCCATTATATGGAAAGAAATCAAAAAAATGAAATGTTTTCCTCAAAAAAAAAAAAAAAAATTCTTTACGACTGAAGAAAGAAAGACATGAACATCTTGGATGACAAGGGGGTGAGTACATTATCTGTAAAATTTTGTTCTGAAAGTGAACTAATCCTTTAACTTTGGTGGACTTAAACTTGAAAAAGTGTATCGAAAATACATTCTGATGCTCGTTCATGTTAATTTCGTTCTTTAAGTAAATATGACGATCAGGTTACATGCCGCTTGATCCAATAGGCAAAAGGTGATCTGTATTGTGTTGTATTGTTTGAATTTCTTTACGAAATGACAACATTTTAAAGACCTTGTTTCATACCAGAAGTAACTTGCTCTGTTTGTCGGACATAGTAACAGAACTAAGGAGGGCTGTATTTTGCGAAGGGTCAATTATGCCGAAATATTCTTGATGATACTAATATTACCAGTGTTGGGGGTAACGCATTACAAGTAACGCAAATTACGTAATAATATTACTTTTTTCAAGTAACTAGTAAAATAACGCATTACTTTTTCAATTTTCAAAAAAGTAACATCAGTTACTTTTTGTTTCCTTTATGTATTTAATCCCATTTTATTAACCAGTGATTTTGCTGCTGACCTTTATTAATCCAATTCAACTGTACAATGCAAAAATACTTTTTACTTACATTTTTTTTTGTCTTGTTTCCAGCCAAAATATATAAAAAAATCTTAAATCAAGAAGGGTTTTCTAGACAAGTAAATTATTATTTTCTTGTTTTCAGGAAAAACTAGTCAAAATTAAGTGAGTTTTTGCTTAGAACAAGCAAAATAATCTGGGGAAACAGAAAACAAGATTATTTTGCTTACCCCATTGGGAGGTCATTTTGTTTGTTTCAAGCTAAAACACACTTAATTTTGACTTGTTTTCAGAAAATCCTCTATGATTTAAGAATTTTAGGATATTTTAGATATTTACAAGACAAAAAATCTAAGTAAGAAAAGCATTTTTTGCAGTGTACCAATAAGCAAAACGTACTTTATATTAACTAACATTTGTGCTTTTTTTCCCTCATTATTGAAGAGTGTTAAACTTTCTTTTCCTACAGTTCTACTGTACAGACGTGAATTTAATTTTCCTTTAGCCTTATTCACTTCATTTTGTGAAACTAAGTAACTAAGTAATGTAATTAGTTACTTTTTTAGGGAGTAACGCAATATTGTAATGCATTACTTTTAAAAGTAACTTTCCCCAACACTGGATATTAATGATACTGATGATAGATAGTATTGGTGCATTTGTAATAATTACCATTGGCTAAAAATAAATGTTACATTTTTAAATAGCAAAACAAACTATTCACATTCACAGGGCTTTCAATGGACAACCGTGGGACGAGTTTCATCACTGCATTCCCAGAGAACATTGCCGCTTATTATCGAAAGACCTTCAACCGATTTAAAATCACTACCCTTCACCCAGACACTACGGTCAATGTCACCTATGTGGCCAACGGCAGCGTCAAAGCCAGTGGAACCCTCCCCAAAGGAATCGTTTGGACTTTGAATCTGACAAAAGAGGTTGAAGAATCCCAGTTTGTGTCCTCCGATAAGGTTTTTCAAATCGCCAGTGATAAAAACATCACTGTGGTTGCTGTGAGTGGATGGGACGGGAGATTACAGTCTCACATTGTCCAGCCTGAACAAAATTTGGGAACGGTGTATCACGTTCCCTCTCTGAATTACACCAAGATAGCTGCGTCCTTTAACCTCACCACGACTGATGTCAGGTTCCTTCCTTTTAGGCTGATGATTATCAATGCGGTGGACAATGACAACACTGTCACCGTCAAACAGGTAGATGAAAGAGGTCAGAGCCAGGAATCTACAATAAGCCTCGATTCTTACAGTATTTACCAGATTCAGATAAATGAGACGGTGAGAGAAATCCATGCAGAGAGCAAAGTGGCTGTGATTTTGACCCATCCGTGTTTTGACAGCAAAAACTGCTCGTGCAACATGGTTCTGAACCAGCTCCAACCCTTTGTGCCAAACGACAAGTCGGACAAATTCCCCGTGCCCCCCTTGAACGTCAAACAGATACTTGTGACAACAGACAAACCCTTCAAGTTCTGTCAGGGTGATTTAACTACTTGTACTGGTGTTTCGGTGGAAAGTTCTTCAGACATCCTGCCATTATTACCAAATTTTCTGAACAAGACCTCGCTTATTTCTACCAGCATCAGGGTTTCCATCCGAATAGTCAGTTCTGGACTCATTCTAGACCTCATTCCAGTAAGCAAGTTTGCTGGCTGCTATCTGGTAGATTTTAATTCCTCACGCAGTGGGGCCTTGGTGATTGCTAATACATCCAGCACTGATGGAGTGCAAATGAACAATCAGCCTTTGCCTTCACATGTCAAATGGAGCGTTTTGAATGGCACAGAGTACTCGTGGGCTGTAGTGATGGGAGAAAGGATAACCACAATCTGGCATCCTACTGGAAGGATTGGCGTATATATGGTAGAACTCTTGGAGTCTAACAATACCTACTTGAGTGCAGCATCAGTTATTAATATGGACCCAGGTAAGTGTTAGTGTTTAAACAAATTAGATGTTCAATCATAATTGTATTCTATACATATTTGATGCTGTGTGTGTGTGTGTGTGTGTATATATATATATATATATATATATATATATATATATATAAGTGTTCCTGTGGCTCAGTTTGCCCCAGGTTAGGGGTAAGTTGATCCATCTGAGTGAAAAGTGACCATCTGATTCAAACCCATCTCTTTTAAAGACTAACTTAATAATCAAATTTCATTTTACAAACAGTCGTATTTCTTATCTTAAAGCTGACTTAACATTAAACCAATCAAATCTTCATTTGTTTGCATTTCTGAAACAATACGTAGAACACCAAAGTTTTAGCCTTCCCTAAAACAGACTAAACTGAGTTTGTTGAGTAAAATTAAATAAAAATGTAATCAAAAACGAAAGAATAAATGTCGCTGAAACTAATAAACATTTTTGTCAAAAGATTCTTGGCATGGTAGCTGTTTTGCAATATCGAACAGACCATTAGGGGCTATAGGTGAAAAGATATATTTGATTATTATGTGATGAAAAGCATCTTCTGGTTCTCAGAGAAGGATATGGTGCACTTGTACACTGTCCCTATCAAATAAATGACAAATAATATGTATACATACAATATCACATTAAAATACCAGTTTATACTTCAGAGATTTAATTTAACTTCAGTGCCTTATGGTGGGATGTAAATTAAAGTGTTGGCTCAACTTACCCCACAGAATTTGGCTCACTTTGCCCCATAGCTGGCATTTTGGAAAACACTAGCTAGCTTGCCAATTCAGGCTAATATTTAGCTAAATTATTTACATGGTTTTATATGTTGCTAAATCACCTATATGCATCATAAATATGTTTAGACCTGGATAAATTTGCTTTGATGTAACAGCCATTACATCTGTTATGCAAAAAATGTTGCTTTGACAAGCCAAAAACAATTTTTAAAGTAAACAGGTGCCTTCCACTCCTGCCATGTCTTTCTCCTTTTCTCGTTCTGGCAGAAATTATGTGTGATTCCAAAATACATGGTCACATGACTGTAAAAGTGTACAGTAGCCAACAGGGGGTGGATCAACTTACCCCACTGCTTTTTTAGATAGAAGCAGGGCTCGCAAAATTTCTAAATCTCTGGTAGCCCTTCGGGCTGGTACTCGAAAATTACTTTAACTAGCCCAAATAAAAAAAAGACATTTTTAAAAAATTTGAAAATCAGATAGGAGTCTAAATGTCAATCAAAAATATTTTCAATACACAAATATCAAGGAATGAATTTTATGTCACTATTTACAGGGTATCTGCAGAATTTTAAAAAATCAATTTATGACCCTTTTTAACAGCTGTACAAGTAAAATGAACCGTATGAGTGGGGCTGGACAATGTACAGTAATGCATTAAGCCATAAAATTACTTGATTTACAGTCCACATACAGGTTTTCACAAAAGCAAAAAATCTTATACAATGGCATTTTAGCCTTTAGACCATTAAAAGGGATAAATCAAGTATATAATGAATTATAATGTATTAAAACATGAATATTACTGTCTTAATTGTTCGGACTTGTAGAAGGCACTTCTTTCACATTTACAACTATGTATTTGCTGCATAAAACCATGGGTCGATATTTGCAATAATCTGACCATAAACCGCTGAAAATAATTATTGGAAATGCAATATCATTCTCTGCCATGTGGTGGCGCTTTAGAAGCGCTGAAATATTGCGGTTTCCATAGTAACAGCTGTACACAAAGCAGCACCGCGCTCATTAATGCTGTTTTATCATAGGTAAGAAAATGCCAACGACATGTTTCTGAGGACAGTCGGTTCGCTTCAGATAGCCTACATTTATATAAAGACATCCGTGCCGCGTTTTGACTTTGCAACATGCAGCGTACATATTTATTCTGTGACATCATTGCCTTTTGAAGTTTAATCCAGCCCTGTCACGATTTATGTCTTTCCGTGCGCAACTGTAAGACCTCTTAAAATTATAATTAAGACATTTCTTATACTATTTAAAACTTTTTATGGCCTTAAATTTGATACAACTAAATTGAAGAGTGTTTAAGGACCTGCAGGAGCCCTCTAGTTTAAGATAGCCCGTCGGACAGGGCGGTGAAACTTTTGGTAGCCCGACTGGAAAACACAATAGCCCCGGGACGTCGGGCTAGCGATTTTGCGAGCCCTGAGAAGAGGCTTTCTTCTGGCAAGCCGTCCAAAAATGCCATACTTAATTGTACTATCATGAAATTTTCTCATTTAAAATGTTAACTGAGGCATGTCGAGTGTGTGGTGAAGTTCTCGGGCTGTCTGCCAATTCTTAGTCTGATCTTTGGGTCTGAACTTCCTGGGACATCCACTCCTGGTAGGACTGGTGTCTGTCTTGAATGTCTTCCACTTGTGAGTAAGCTTCCTCACTGTGGAATGATGGACATCAAATTGTTTGGAAATGGCCGTGTTACTCTTCCCAGATAGATGGCAGCAACAATTGCTTCTCCAAGATCATTGCTGATGTCTTTGTCTCTTTGGCATTGTGTTAACACACACATGAAAGCTTCAGACCAGCAAACTGCCTACATGTCTGCTTTTATAGAAGTGCTAACTCTTGCTGATGATCAGTTAATCAAAGGCATTTGATTAGCATTGTCTAACTGCTATTTACCCTCTTAAATCCTACACATGGCTTGTCCATTTTGGCTTTATTTTTATTGACATAATGACATGGTGCAATATGTTAATGTATTGTTGTTCATCAGAGCTTTTACTTTCCAAATTTTCCTGCCAACTAACAGATATTTTTATGATGTCCTGAAACCGTTGAATTCAATAGGATGTCCTAACTTTTTCACATGACTGTATATATATATTTCTTGAATGTAAATGTGTGTGTATTTACAGTCAAACCAAAATATCCAGACAACTGTTAGTATGACAATATTTGCACAGCTACCAATACTTTGTCAGCCAATTACCAAGCAATGCTTAATTTTGTTCATTCTGAGGTGTGAAAAGGTCGCATTAGCAATTAAAGACAAAACACTTAAGCAAAACATGGTCAGGTTAAAAGTGTCTGAATAATTTTTGGTCACGGTTTACTTTATTTTGCTGCCATCACTTACATATTCAAAATGGCTATAAATTAATTAATCATGGCAAAATAAATAAAATACAATTTTAGTTCTTCAGCTTTAAAATTTGTATTTTAACGAATATATATGATACAATTAAAATGTTCAACAAGTAGTACTGTTATATACCTGTCTTGCATCTAGGTTTGTTGAGTCATAAGTGTCAAATTACAAGCTTTTTACTTTTAACAAATTCTACCCACATTTTCTCCTCAAACCAATCATGTGTAATACTAAGTGAATACTGAATATTTGTTTGTGTGTGTTTAGATTCTCAGGGCTGTCTGGTGACTCCAGAGATGTTTGTACTTGGTGAAGAAGAAATGAACTGGTTCATGTCTCGTCATTACTGCATGGAAAATGCTGATCTGTTTGCCAGGCTGAACGATAAAAACAGCCAGGATAAGATGGCCTTAAACATGACACTTGAAGAACCCACAGAAGGCTGGATCAGTCTGCGCCGCAGCCTGATCTCAACAAACTGGTACTGGAAAAACGAGGACAGTTTCCCACCCAACGTGGACTTCACTTACTGGGAGAGCGGACACCCTGAAAGCCCAGAGAAAGGCTTGTGTGCCTCAGTTTCCTTGGACCCCAGCAAAGATTTCAAGTGGAAGAGTGCACGCTGCTGTTCTAAAAAGAAGCCTGTTTGCTATAAAAGCGCAAAATACTTGTAAAGTCAACTCCAAAGTTCAGTTCAGTTCAGTTACAGGAACTGTGTTTAGGAATCAGTAGAGACTAGTTTCATTTCCATGCTCAACATTGATCTGTCTATACATAGTTATGCCCTTATATCAGACTAAAATTAGAAAAATGTATCCGGTGGGCAATGGCATTAATCTAGCAATATTATTAGTAGTGAGAGGAAAACTTGTACTCCAAACTTTTTGGGTTAAATAAGCTTTTTAAATATTCGTATGCAAGTTGAGATGTATTTAAACAATGATTATAATTAAAGAATGCTAATAGAACAAAAATGAGTCCTGTGGACTTTTTTAATACAAAATAATGCCATAAGCTTTATTTGACGTTCATTTGTTTAGCCTTTCAAGTTTAAACTGACTCGAAAGTCATCACAACAAGTCTTTCTTTGATTCAGTGGTGCATGTTATTTAAAAAAAAAAATACATATATATATATATATATATATATATATATATATATATATATATATATATATATTTTTTTAGAGGTTCAAGTAGAGCTGAATGGCCAAGGATCAGCAGTCTCCACGTAAAACTGGTTGTGCAGACCAAACCGTAAGTTGTAGAGACTTGAAACTTGGAGGGATGGTAGTACTCACACAACGCTGACAATGTCACCAAGGTTTGCCAGTGATCAAAAGTTTGAAATTGCTCATAACTCCTAAATCGTCAGTCGCAGGCTTCAGTTTCTTATTTCGTTGGAACCCTAGGCATTTTGGATTTTTTTAAAAAACCTACTTTTGCGAACTAGTCATACATTTTTTTTTGTTGCCCGATTGAAACCAAACCAGTGCAGAAAGTCTCTAGAGACTGAATATCAATAATTATCAAAAAAAAGTTGAACTTTCAACTCACTGTCGCAAAGGCACACCAAAATATCTGAAAGGGGGCAAGGACACTTTTAATAAAAATAAAAATGCTTAAAACCTCTGAATGGAATTAGATATTGTCATCAAACTCAGAACACTTATGTAAGAGCTCAATCTGAGGTCACAGGATGCAGGGAAAAAAACAACACAAAAATGGTTATAACGATGCAACCATTTGTCCTATCAACATGGAAATCGCTGTGCTGGTCCAAAGTGCCACAAGTGTCTATAAAGACTATAATGTGTGTATGTCAAAAAAACATGTCCGCCATTGGCTGATGAGTTTGAGCACCTATTAGACAAGGTTAACGGAGATCAATCTGAACCAAACTCGGTTGGCCTGTTTGACTCAAGGCCCCAAAGGTCTGTGAGAAATTTGAAAGACATCGGCAGATATTGAATTTTTTAGTATCTCATTTTAAGGTCATATTATTGTTTTTTTTTTTGTTTTTTGTTTTTTTGCACACAAACACGCAATATTCATATCATATGAGAGAACTTCTCATTCTGGACAACTTTGCCTCTAGAATCACTGCTGTCAATCAAATCATTTGTTAAATGATTGAGAAGAAAGAAAAACTACTTTTTCAATCTTAATTGAATAAAATAAAAAAAACAAAAAAAACAAAAAAAAACATTGACTCTCTTGACTCTCTAGATCAATAATTATTTACAAATGTTGAAATTTACCCTTTGGGCTATAACAAGGTAATTTAGAAAAGGGGCCTGTCCAAAATCCTATAAAGCCTAAAGGCAAACTTAAAACTTCACGAAACATGGTGAGCACATGTGAAAAAAGTATACAAAAACAATGTATTTCTATGGTAAACTACCTGGATTCACCTAAAAATGCATTTTAAAATCATTGTTTTAGGTGGTTAATTTTTCCTCATGTGCTTTAATGCCTTGAGTGCTTGAACTCGGTAGTCGCTGCTTGCAGCTATATTAGTCTTTGAAATTCTGTTATTATAGACCTTTTTTTTGTTCAGTTAATCTTGATGGATAAAAGTCCCCAAAACTGAAAAAAAAAAAATCATGTCAGTCAAGAAGACAGAAATGGTTATGACGTGTTTTTGACTGTGTGTGATGGAAGTAAATATAAGTCATCATTCCTTATATGTTGGTACAGTAGATTTAATTTTTTTTTTTATATTTTCCATTGCACTGCTTTTTTTTTTTATTTCATTTGCAACACTTGTTTAGCAGATGAATGCATGAAGATAAAGATTTATATTTTATCAGCTTGGTTCAAGTCACTCTGTGTTAAATTATCCAGTCAGGTCAGGCAAAGATGGAAGTCAGAGTCATATGGCTCACCTCAGAAGAGGAAGTTTATTTTAAGCCTTTGTATTTTTAACAATACACAAGGGACAAGAAACTTCAACATTTGTGTCTTTTCATTGCTCCACGTTGCTAGCTCTGATGTTAAACCTCCTCTTGATCACCCAAGCTCCCACACCCAGAGCCAAAAGCAGCTTGATACCCAACGCCAGAGCAAGAAGCAGCACAAGGAGCGGGAAAGAGCTCTTTGCGGTTAAGCTCTCTGGACTCGGGGGCAAAAGGTAGAGCGTGGCTTGATCCTTTCCCAAAGAGTTTGAAGCCGCACAGATGTATTGCCGTCCGGGTTTGATGTCCAGCAGTTGGCTTGAAGCGCGGTATTGCCCGTTGGCTTCTTGAGAAAGAGGGAATGAAGTATCTCCCTCCCGAACACCATCTGGTTCTATCCACTGAACGTCAGGAAGAGGGGAACCCTGAACATGACATATGGCTTTGAAGCCAGAGGCTTCAGTCCCTTCAGCTGACAAACTCAGGATTCGTGGTGCAGCTAGTAATGAGTGACATAAAAACATTGCATGTCAGAATATAAAATTCAGCTCCTTTTTTAGTTCGTAAGGTCTAGGAATTTGAATTGTACAGGACAAACCCAATTGGAATTTGAATTGAAAATTAAATGTCATCATGCCAAACAGGAAAACTCAACTACTAAATAGTCCACATTCACAGGCTTTTTGTGTTTATATGTGTGCTCTTTTAAAATTTTCTAATTAGATCCATTTATGTGTCAGTTGACGTCAAAAGTTTACATACACCTTGCAGAATCTGCAAAATGTTAATTATTTTAGCAAAATAAAAGGGTTTATGTTATTTTTGATTTGGTACTGACCTGAATAAGAAATTCAACATAAAAGACATTTACATATAGTCCACAAGAGAAAATAATAGTTGAATTAATAAAAATGACCCCGTTCAAAAGTTAACATACACTTGATTCTTAACACTGTGTTGTTATCTTATTGATCCACAGCTGCGTTTTTGTTTTTTTGTTTAGTGATAGTCGTTCATGAGTCCCTTGTTTGTCACGAACAGCTAAACTGCCCGCTGTTCTTCAGAAAAATCCTTAAGGTCCCACAAATTCTTTGGTTTTTCAGCATTTTTGTGTATTTTAACCCTATCCAACAATGACTGTATGATTTTTAAATCCCATCTTTTCAAATTGAGGACAACTGAGGGACTCATATGCAACTATTACAGAAGGTTCAAATGCTCACTAATGCTTCAGAAGGAAACATTCAGGGGATGAGAAATCAGGGTAAAATTAACTTATTTTGTCTTCTGGGATATATAGTAGCACTTCTGTAGCTTCTGAAGGGCTGATGCTTTTCTTACCCTCCACTCGTAGACGTGTACCCAGTGTGTTTTCAAAGCTCGTATGGGTGTGCCCCAGTAACTCTACACGGCAATAGTAGCGGCCACTATCCTTCAAGGTCACACTGTTGATCCTGAGTGAGATGTCATGGTTTCGGTGGTTGCCCTCCAGACGGTAACGCTCGTCCTGGTTTGGCTTTGATTGGCAGAGCTGGCTGTTGTTCAGGCTTGTGCAGCGAAACAGCATAGTGGCGGCCCGTCCGTGGCCCAGGGACCACACCACATTCATAGAGGAGGGATGGGTGTGGTGTGGGTGGGTGAAAGAGCAGGGCAGCACTATTGGGTACCCTTCAATTGCCCGGACCTCAGGGGGCGCTTTCATCAACCAGCCGTCATCGTCTTTGGCTGTAGCTATAGGGAGAGAAGATTACAAAGCTTATAAAGTTCAAATCAAAATGATCAGGTATATGGAGTTATTCTATTCAAACTCATTTGAATTTTCTCACCTGCAGTATATAGGATCAACAGCAGACCAAGAGTTCTACTAAACTGGTGTGCGTCCATTGCAGACGTTCTGAATTTATGATTCAGTATGAAAAGAAAAAAAAAAAACTAGCAACATGTTCCTATTTCTGACTCACCATCACACATTGCTCACTCTACACATCTAATAATATTACTATTACTATCTCTCTATCTATCTATGTAGCTATCTGTCTGTCTGTCTGTCTGTGTGTCTGTCTGTCTGACTGTCTGTCTGTTTTCTCTCTATCTGTCTGTCTGTTTTCTATCTATCTATCTATCTATCTATCTATCTATCTATCTGTCTGTCTGTCTGTCTGTCTGTCTATCTGTTTTCTGTCTATCTGACTGTCTGTCTGTTTTCTGTCTATCTGTTTTCTGTCTATCTGACTGTCTGTCTGTTATAAGAAAAATATTTCATTTAAGAGTGACAAGAAACCTGGTAAAGATTTCACCATGTGGTAAAAATAACAAATAAAATAAAATATTCAAAAATAAATATTTTTTGAGAAATTTGACTTTTGATTTTTGGAGGGGGGGTTTTCAGAGGAAACTACCTGCACTGACCAGTTCACTAAAATAAGGGTACTTTGGAAACATAAGTAGACAGTTCCTTCTTTTAGTCATTAACTACCATCTTGTTTAGTCATGATATCTTCATTTTAAATCTTCTGTCTGCAAGATCCCACAATGTTCTCTCTGAGGATGCAGGAGTTTGTGTTTGGTTTGCTTTCTTTTATTTCTATTCTTAAAGGTAATATATGATTTTTAACATTTTTAAAAGCAAGAATGTTACTCATTTTACACTTCCCGATGCCATACAGGCAGCGTCTTGAAGAACTGGTCTTGCTTTAAGAAATTGCAATGCTTTGTATCTTTTTATTTTTAACAACTATATGTTATTGTTCTGTTCTTGTCTGCAGGTCTAACATGTTTACAATGGACCATGAAAGTACATGATCAGGTCAATGGCACATTGGGACAAAATGTGATTCTCCCCTGCGTCTTCACACACCCAAAACAAAATTCTTACACCGGCAAGATCACTGTTAAATGGATACAGGGCAAAAAGCATGAACCCATTTTTCAATGCAGTTTTTACAACAAAACACAAGAAAATAACTGCATTAATCCAAGACCATCAGAGCAATCCTCACTTCAAGGTAACCCCAGGAAAGGAGACATTTCCTTAAAGATCAATAATTTACAGTTTACCAATGACTTACAGTACACCTGCAGAGTGGAGCTGGATTATAATACATTCGAGAAACACACAACACTTAATATCAATGGTAAGATTTTATACATTTAATTAAATGTTTTAATTGCTTCTTAAGTGTCTAAATACTTTTTGGGACTACTGCATTGTATGCATGAAATTACAGATTTTTTTTTTTTTTTGTGTGTGTGTGTGTGATTTTTGTCATCTGTAGCTCCGGCACAAATCCTCAGCCTGTCCCTGGAGTTAGAGTTTCAGGGTACGTTGAAGACGATGCATAGGGTAAAATGCATTGCCCATGGGAAACCAGTTCCACAAATACAATGGACCTCCTCATCTGGTCCGCTAGAAAGCATTCCAAACAAAACTGAATACAGCGACTACATAGTCATTAGCTCATTTCCACTGGCCTCTGACCAGGACATGTACACTTGCCAAGCTGTGAACACACTGGGCCAGGATCAGAAAACATTTCCACCAAACAGTCCAAATTGTTCTGGTCTTTTGGTGACAGCTGCCATTCTGGGGTGGCTGCTGTCGCTTGGGCTTGTAGCATTCATTTTAGTGGTGATAATGAGAAAAGGTAAGTACCTGATAATTTTTTGTGCATTTTTGAAATTACAAATTGGTGTGTGCAAATTCTGATGTGCTGTATGTGTTATTATTTCCCCAAAAAGGACGAAGTGCACAAAGACCTGTGCTACGGTAAGACTGCATGTCATTCACTTCAACTAGCCAATAGCAAAATTGTGCATCTATATTATAAGGTAGGCCTGTTTGAATGTCAACAATTGTTTTAATTTACAGGAATATAGGTGTACAGAGGGTTAAAAGCTCTATATATCAGACTAATGAGACAGTTTACGCCAATATCAGTACTTTTCCAGTTGGTGAGTATGATGATTAATAAACCTATATAATTGTCCATTATAGTACAGTTGCATAGTACTAATATATATAAATCAATATTTCTAGACCATGAAACTAGACAAGGTGATGTGTACTCAACTGGGGCACTGAGAGAGGAGAGAAAGGTGGAAATGATTCCCAGCGCCCCAAAAAATCCATCCACAGGACCCCGTCGGACATTGGTAAAAAGTGAAAGGTGAAGACTATTTTTACCATTGTGTTTAACTTCATAATGCCATTGTCTTAATCAAGGGTCAGTTAAGGTGACCTTTATGTGTATGTATTTATTTTCATAAATTTTGATGAACCATCTGGTATCAGTAGACCTTAAAAGATTAGTTCACTTCCAGAATATTCCAGAAATTTCCTAATAATTTACTCACCCCTGTGTCATCCATGATGTTCATGTCCTTCTTTTCTTAAGTAGAAAAGAAATTAAGGTTTCTGAGGAAATATTCCAGGATTTTTCTCCATATAGTGGACTTCAATGGGAGCTAACAGGTCCAAACTGCAGTTTCAGTGCAGCTACAAGTCCATGATCCAAGGAATAAGGGTCTTGTGTAGCAAAACAAACTGTCATTTTCTAAATAATAAAAATGCCACATACAAATGCTCCACAGATGCTTGTGTAGGCTGGTTCCAAAAGGTATGGGTACGGAAAAAATGTAAAAAAAAACTCTCTACCCTTTTTTTTTGTGTAAATGGCGTTTGACTTTCTTTGCATGTGCGCTTTGTAAACACCGGTGAACATTTGTAGTTAAAAGTATATACATTTTTTTTTTTTTACAAAATGACCAATCGTTTCACTAGATAAGACCCTTATTCTGCTGGGATCATGTAGAGACCTTTGAAGTGGCAATGAAACTGCAATTTGGACCTTCAACCTGTTCCCATTGAAGTTCACTACATTGTAAAAAAACAAAATACCCAATTTGCTGAGTCAAAATGGTTTGTTAAACTTAACAGCTGTGTTTGTTACTTGGCTGCCTTAACATTTTAAGTTGAATCAACTTAAATATCTAAGTTGTCACTTTCAAGTTGACTAAACTTTTTTTTTGAGTTGACTGAACTTAAAATTTTAAGGCAGCCAGGTAACAAATTATTTTAATTTGACTCAACAAATTGTTTTTTACAGTGTATATGGAGAAAAACCCTGGAATGTTTTCCTCAAAAACCTTTATTTCGAATTTTATTAAGAAACGAACATCTTGGATGGCATAATTTTTTTATTTCGGAAGTGAACTAATCCTTCAAAAGGGGAATAAAATGACATCAATTCTTGATATCAACAATTAAATTTGAATGGGAGTCTATGGTGACATTTAACTAGTGAAAATACAATTCTTGATATCAACAATTATAGTTTTTACTAGATGACATTCAATTCTTGATATCAATAATTCAGTTTCTGCGAGTGATGACATCATCCTTGATATCAATAATTGACCTTTTTACTAGTGGAAGTAATTCCTGATATCAAAAATTGCCATTGTTACTAGTAAAAATCTAATTTCGGATATCAAGAATTAGCATTTAAGTAGTGAAAATTGAATTGTTGATATCAAGAATTAATTTCCTGCGAATGAATAAAAGCCAAAACAGCTTGCCATAGTTACCGTGCTGTTTCACTAGCGGTATAAATGTCTGGAAATTTCACACATTTAAGTACTTAGCCCTAGCCTTAACAGTAAAACTAAAGTAATTATGCAACAATAAAGTAACTATGTGAATAAAGTAACTATGGTGACATTTAACTAGTGAAAACACAATTCTTGATATCAACAATTATAGTTTTTACTAGTTGAAATTCAATTCTTGATATTAAAAATTGACATTGTTACTAGTAAATATCAAGAAATATAATTTTAACTGGTGAAAATTGAATTGTCGATATCCTGCGAATGAATAAAAGTGAAAACAGCTTGCCATACTGTAACAGATGTTATCACGTGGTATGTGTTTCTTTTCTAGGCGCTGATGCAGATGGACCAATCACATTTGTTTTTGAATACTATTAAAATCATTTTATTGAAATTTGTTTTTTGTATTTTCCTATTTATTTCAGATGTCATTATAGTTAATATGTTTAAAAATAATAACATATTTGGTGTTCAAATGTTTTCAAAAAGTTCTTTGAGCCTCCACATGCCCCCGTGTGGACGAGGCGTTTTATATCCCATGGAAACGTGTTTGTCTTTGGTCACACCCTGTTGCAGTTGACGCTTCCCTTGCCTCAGCTATTGGTTCAATGTGAGCAGCTTAAATAAATCTCATCTTATTTTATTTGTAAAGTTCCTAACATATTAGATAAATACATCAGAATGCCTCACACTGTCGTTACTACTACAACCACAACAACAACAACGTCCGCCTCGGACGGAAGATTTTGCAACATCGGTTATGCGCGTTCTTTTCAAGGATTACTGAAAATCGCACAAGTGGTAAGAGAAAGTTAAACCTGTATCACATTTATGTTGTTAAGTTAACGTAGAGGAATGCATAGAATCCTTAATGTTGGAAAGATAGGTGGTTTAAAGATGGTAAGGTATTTTTACAACACGATGCTTCACTGACCGACTAACGGGACTCTTCACTAAACTTTCCATGAACGCATTTGCTTTAACACTAACAATGGAGGATACAGAAATCAGTCCATTTATTTACAGCGGCACATCTAATATATATATATATCTTTTGGGGTAAAGTTGGTTTAAAATCTCCGAGAAGTTAATTTCGCTAATAAAAAGGCTAAAACGTAATTTACCATGATATTAAAATGATGATTCTTTGATATTCTTTAAACAATGCTGGATTAAATACCATGGTAAGTGATATAATAAATAATCATTCAGTAGCCTACCATGGTGTATAATCACAGTTAGATTCATCTACTTAATGTTTTCAACAGGAAACAACAGAGTTCACAGGAACTGTTTTTTTGGGTTTATTTTGGATTATGTGAATAAAGTATTCATTCAGTACCAAAGCATTACCATTTGACCTCATCACTGAACCATGCATGACAATTTTTATTGCAACCTTCTCAAATATTTTCAGCAAAATGTACCAAAAACATTAAGAAAATGTGACAAATATAATTTGTTAATGAAATGCTTAATTTTTTCATTAAAACTTACTTAAGTAGCACAAGTAAATTTGAGATAAAATAAACTGTGGGATTTTTACTCATTCATTTTGGTATGCCCAGCTCAAAAAATCTCTTAAATGATATTCAGAGATTTTAAGTTAATACAAGTTATTTATTTTTGTGATATTTACAAAGCCACTGAATTATTGTTTACAGTGTGGTACTGCCACAGGAGGGAGAAAAAATGAAAACATGTCTTTATTAACTACTTGAATAACATAGTGTTTTGGTGTTCAGTGTGTGGTTTAGGGAGTGTGTGTTGGTGTGAGTGTGTGTGTGTGTATGGTGATGACAGGCAATGACAATTTGTTAAGACTCACACACCCCGGATGCTCAGGAACAGCCGGTTGCTAAAATGGTTGCAGTGATGAGAGAGATTTAGAGAGATTTGCACTGCAACATGCAGGGCCTCTGTGGCAAAAAGTGGGCTCAACACAAAACCCACCGAAACCAAAGACTACGTATTCACTAGAAACATTTCAGATAGACAAGAAGTTGTTTTTCCCCCACCATTCACACATTTTTGCTTAATTGGTTCAACAGGAAACACCAGTGTTCACAGGAAACACTGTTTTTTTGTTAGTATTTGCATAAATTATTTAACACTTTTATGTAACAGGCACCATATTTTAAACTCTAACAGTAATATAGCCCTAAACAAATGTGTAGCCATCATTTCAGAGTATATATTTTACATTTTTGTAATATATACAGTACTAGTCAAAGTTTTTTTTTTTTTAAGAATTCTTTTCTGCTCACCAAGCCTTCAGTTATTTGATCCAAAATACAGCAAATTTATAGAATGTAATACTTTTATTTAGTAAGGATGCTTTAAATTGATCAAAATTGATGATAAATACATTGGTAATGTTACAAAAGGATTTAAATGCTGTTCTTCCGAACTTTCTATTCATCAAAGAAACGTAAAAAATTTTTTACTCAGCTGTTTTCGACCTAATAATAATAATGTTTTTTGAGCAGCAAATCAGAATATTAGAATGATTTCTACACTCAAGACTGGAGTAATGATGCTAAAAATGTAGATTTGAAATCACAGGAATAAATTACATTTTGAAATAGGATATTCAAATAGAAAACACTTATTTTAAATGGTAAATACCTTTCACAATATTACTGCTTTTGCTGTATTTTGGATCACATAAATGCTGGCTTGGTGAGCAGAAGATATACAATATTCTTCTATACATATGTATATAAAAAAATCTTACTGTTCAAAAACTTTTGACTGGAAGTGTATATTTCTAGCTTTTAGTTGGCTAAGAAATCAGATACACTGCTGGATGCCAGTAACCAATAATAATGATTTGTTTATATACTACAAATATAAACTTCTTCTTCTTCTTCATTTTTATCACATAATAAGGCAGAATATTTTTTTCATACTGTAATAAATGCTATGTCAATTAGCACTGTATTGTTTATATACTTTATTTATTACCTTAAGATGACTTTAGGAAACACAAATAAACCAAATATCGTCACAAACGCGTTTAATGTCTTTATGTTTCCAAACGTTTCTGTTTTTCTGTGAAAACAACTGTTTTCATACAGCGATAACTGGATGCTTTTGTCTATATTAGAGATTTCCTTGTACGACTTTCTGCACGAGAGCGCCCTCCGGCTTCGAGTATGAATGAAACACACTGCATATTGCTTCATTCTGGGTACTAAAACAACAGGTCATGCACAGACTATCCTGTCTCTTTCAATTTAAATGTATATTTATTAAAACTGGCTCTTGAAAGCCTTTATACGAACTTGCCCTGCGTAATCTACGCCCCTGAGTAAAAGCCAAAAATAAATTGTATGGGTCAAAATTATACATTTTTCTTTTATGCCAAAAATCATCAGGATATTAAGGATTGTCACGGGTGCAGGAAGTAGCAAGGTGCAAGAATAGTCCAAGTAATAGTCCTCTATTATAATCCACAAATGGGAACACAAGAAACATCAGAGCAGGGTAGCATAACACGTAGACAAAACTAATAGCAGACAAACACCCAAGGGAGAAATCAGGACTTAAATACTAAAGGGGTAATTAGAGAGACAGGTGTGGGGAATATCAACTTAACAAAATAACCATATAAGGAAACACAGGAACACAACAGGGGTTAAACGCGAAACAAGTAGTCCATAACCCCGACAAGGATCATGTTTCATAAATATATTTAGTAAATTTCCTACCTTAAATATATAAAAACTTAATTTTTATTAGTAATATGCATTGCTAAGAACTTCATTTGGACAACTTTAATAGCAAGTTTTCTCAATATTTCTTTTTCTTTTTTTTGCACCCTCAGATTCCATATTTTCAAATAGTTGTATCTTGTCTTAATATCTTAATTAAAAAAAATTACCCTTTTGACTGGTTTTGTGGTCCAGGGAGACAAATATGATTGAAAAACGTATAAAATAGTAATACTAAAGTAATATTATTGTAGCTTTAAATGTAGATGAGTAAGCTACAAAAGTGATTTGAGTTATATCCTCTTGTTTTTACTTTTGTCCTTCAATTAATAGACATCACAGAAACTGGGTTATTAGCTCGTTTGGCTGCTATTACTTTAAGCGCTACCGCTGCTGAACGTGTTATTTAATGAGTTGTATTATCTTGTTGAAATCTTGTTAAGTTAATCCAAAGTGTTACTGAGCAAAAGCATTGCTACTTGGTTCTGTGTGTCAAAGTAGTGCACAGGGTGTTTTTTTATTAAATGTACTACCTCTAATTTTGCAGGCGGTCCTCCTGATTGCTTTTCTTTGTGTGTACTGTGAGCAACGGCGAAGCGAATACTCTGCCTTCCGCTACTTTGAGGTGGTCACTGCATGGTTTCTCATCGTCTTCTTAATCTTCTTCCTCATGCACTTGTTTCGACTTCAAAGCAAAATCACATGCATCAACTGGACATTGACGGTAAGTCGGCGGAGTTCGCGTTTCACTTACGCGTCGTCTCACAGAAGATCATGACATTTGTTACTGCTGCTTTTTCATCTCAGATTGGCTCTTTATTGCTTTCACAGGAGTTTTTACATTACGCTGTGGGAGGAATCCTGGTGTTGATTGCCTCTATAGTTGTAGCCGTGAAGAGTCACGGGATCTCAGCTTTCATCGCCGGATCTGTGAGTGCCTTTTCATGCTCGCAATATGTGCAATACATGCTGCTGACTGGTCAGGGAAATGCACAAAGCCTTCCACAAAATCCACAAAATGCGAGTCATTACTATTGCATTACACTCTGTTACTGGGCAGTGCATGTGCAATTCTTATAAAGGTCTTTTAGGCATCAAAAGCAAATGACTTTTCATGTTTAGTACTGAATTGTATGATTATAGAACATTGTTAGCATGTTACTAATGTCTGTTTTTACATAAACACAGGTGTTTGGCTTTATTGCTACTTTTCTTATTGCAATCAGCATATGGACTTCTTATAAGGTCACATGTGGCTCTCAACCTACTGGTAGGTTTGATCCTGTTTTAATCATGTAATTTGTAAAATATGAAGTTTAAAGGACCATCCAAGATATAGATGAGTTTATTTGTTTATCAGAAAAGATTTGGAGAAATGTTGTACTTCACTTTACATCACTTACTCACATTTGATCCTTTGTAGTAAATGGGTGCCATCATAATGAGAGTCCAAACAGCTGATAAAAACATCACAATGATCCACAAGTAATCCACACCACCAGTCCAATGACAAGGTTGTCATCTCACATCAAAGTCCACTGACATAAATGTTTAGTGCTGTTTGGATGGTTTTTGCTCTAAACAGTGTTTGATTTATGCGTATTTCTCGCCTGATTTACCTTTTCACTGGAGAAATTGGTATTACGAATTATGTATTTATATTTTAGCTGCCTCGAATGAAGGGTTTGATGTTAAAAACATTTTAAAGATGAATTTGTTTACTATAAATATCTAGTTTTTCATTCACAAGACTGGAGTCTTGAACTGGAGTCATGTGAGCTCTCATTCTGACGGCACCTATTCACTGCAGGATCCATTGCTGAGCAAGTGATGTAATGCTAAATTTTCCAAAACTGTTTTGATGAAGAAACAAACTCATCTACATCTTGAATGGCCTGAGAGTGATTACATTTTTTAGCAAATATGAACTAGGGTGAACTATTCTTTTTACAGAACTGTTGAATTTTGTTGCATAATCTCTTTCTAATTCTCTCCTTAAGGTGCTGCTGTGTAACCGGATAGAAGCAGCTGGAAGTAGCGAGAAAACATCTCAGTTTGTTCGGGACAGATGATTTGTTTTTAAAGACATTAAGGGACATTTGTGGTTGTTTTTGAAGATGCTGTATGCTTAAAGAGTGGATTTCTTCATCAAAACTTTAGTGGCTCAGAGAACTTAATCGACTGGGAATTTTAAGAGTGGCGTTTTGGTATATTTATCAGCGATGTCTGAAACAAAAAGGGGCCATTTAATCACAAGAATGTTTACATTATTTATTTGGCGGTATATCGTGTGATGCAAATTTGATTTAGTGCCTGTGGTCAAGGATGTTTTGTCTGAAAATGAGGTGTTCAGGAAGGATTGATGCTGACCCGCAGTATTATTATTATTGCTATTATTACAAGAGTTGAAGTGTATTTTTGCTTTTCACAGTATCTCTAAATATGATGTTATAATATGTAATGCAGCTGTAAAGTTTGAAGAATGTATTTTTGGCTTTCTAAATGCAAGTTACATTGTTTTATACACTGTGATAAAAGAAAAAGTCTCCAAATGTTGTGTATATTTTGTCGCTTCTTCATTGATGCAAAATCATTCATGTAACTTGTATGACTTGCTTTCTACTGTGGAACACAAAAATATTTTGAAGAATGTTGGTCACCAAACAGCTTCAGTTTCCATTGACTTACATTATATTTTTTGACCACATAGTGGAAGTCGATGGGAACCGGAAATGTTACCAACATTCTTCAAAATGATCTTATGTTGCGTTACACAGAAGTCATGCAGGTTTGAAATGACAGGAAAGTTAAGAAATTCTAACAGAATTTTAGTTTTTGGGTGGACTATCCCTTTAAGATTTTTTACCATTGCAATAACAAACACATTTTTTTCTCCCCTGCTCGTAAACAATGCAAAAATGTAAAAGTATTTATACTTGATTAGACATCTTCTTTTTTGCATTACAAAAAAGAAAGTGCCTGGATGCATTACAGCGATGAGAATTATAGGGGCAAAGTGGTATTAAAATGATGTTATAATTTAATGCAACTCTTATTGGTCCTAAAACAGGCCTAATGTCCTTTATATCATTGTTTGTTTTGGTTTTCAAATGAAATATGACCTTGACAAGTTTTTGTGTATTATCCTATTACTGTTATGTCAGATTGACTTTAATGTAGCAAAACGATAGGGTTTCTTAATCAAATTGAAATGTTTGAGACATCTTGCAGAACTATGCAACACAGAGTGACTCACATATCATGCTCACTACTTACAGTTACAGCAAGTGTTGTTGCTGGGCTACAGGAACTACAGGAAACCCCTAACCCCAATAAGGGGAAGTACCTTAATAAGAGAAAGAAGGAAATATAGTGACATGTGCTGGTTGTTGTAACTCTGCTGTAATGTGGAAGGGAAATAAATTCCTTGGGGATGATTGAAGCCATTATTTATGGAGAAAAAGGAAGGAGTGAAATGGAGAGCTGCCATACTAGAGAGATTCCATCATGGAATTCCAGCTAATTTGGAAACATGACTCATGCACATCTGAACTCCTCCTAAGGCTCTGTTTTGAGTACAGCACGCCCTGTGAAAGAACCCAAGTTAATGGCACTTAAGTAACTTGTTCACAAGCACAACACTGAAAAGCCCAAACTCAGGAAAAAGAGGGAAATGTTTAGGATGCAATAGAGGAAGAAATGTTATGCATTTCTCACAGTTGTGGGTAATGCTTTTCAGAAGGGCAATGGTGAAAAACAACCACTGCGTGACCCACAAAGCGGTTTGGTGTTGATGTCAGTGTGCAGAAACATATGACGGACCTAAGGATCCTTGAATGCAAACTTTGTTTTGCTCCAAGAGAGCAACCGTACATTGTACTTTATTTCTTAATAACCAACAATAATCATTATAGCCATTTATTTACTAACTGATTAATCATTTACTGTTGTTTTTTTAAATATGATTTTTCTTATGTCTTATGATGTGTGCTTTCAAGGGATTCAAGGGTTTGTCTTCATGAGTAAGAGATAAGAGAATGTCTTCACTGCAGTAGTTTTCCATTGCTATGGTTTGTGGTTTAATAACACTTGATGCTACCAGACAAGATTACAAGATAACAGGCTTTGGGTTTTAGACAAATTTGCTGACTGCTTTTTCTGGTCCCAGACAAAACGAATATTTTCTGATCGGATTTGGCGTCCGGTGCTGGATCGGATTTTCTAGCGTGATCTAATACCTACTAAACTTGATGTTATACCCCCATGAACATAACCATGCTGCAGTATGTCGTTGAATTAAATAAAATATTTCATACAGCACTTGTGGATTCTGACGTGCGTGTTGGTTAAAATGAACGTAGCCTGCCCTCTTGTGGTCTGTTGCTGTATTCAGTGCAGAGTTATCATTAATTGACCATATGCACGGAGAGTTCTTTAGAACTTCCGCATAATGATAAGAAAGCTCGTAAACTTCCGGCGAAGCTATATGTGCTATATATAGATGGGGACTCTTGAGACTCCTCCCCTGCATCGTTCTTATCAGAAACTGAGAAAAATAATAATTGCAACATCGGAAATAATGATAGGGGACATTCAGTTTCATATTATTTAACAACATATAATTTAAATGCCGAGCCTGGTAATCCCAGGAGAGTACCTAGACACCGTTGTACATTTAAATGCTGACAGCTAAACACTATCATAACGTGTTTAGGTTAACGTTAGCGATGCTTCTCTTCAACAAAACAATAACTTAATAGTATTCTTGATAATCAATAACTTGCCGGTAACACTTTAGAATAGGTAACACTTATTACTACTAACTAGTTGCTTATTTGCATGCATATTGATAGAATTTTAGCCATTTATTAGTACTAGTTAAGCATATATTAATGCCTTATTCTGCATGACCTTATTCTACATTCCTAATCCTACCCAATACCTAAACTTAACATCTACCTTACTAACTATTAATAATCAGCTAATTAGGAATTTACTGAGGGAAAAGTCATAGTTAGTGGTGAATAAGTGTCACCTATTCTAAAGTGTTACCAACTTGCCTTCATAGTCATGAACACGTGCAATACAATTCACTTCAAAGATTAACTTTTTATTCATAAAGACGACATGGAAAAAAAAGTATTTTAACAGAAAACAATGACTTTTTAAGATGAAATTGACATTATTTTACCCTTATAACCAGAAGATGGCAGCAGAGGATCACTTATTGTCTGCAGCTGCCATTTCAACACCCTAGTCTTGCTTTTCGATTCATTATAAAATGATTGGTATAATAACAATTTTTTTGTACTTTTACGCACTACAAATGAAATAAGTTAAATATTAACCATATAATAATTAAGTAATGCATTCAATATGAATCAATATGAATTTGAAATATTTTAGATTTAATTTATTAACTACATCTTTTATCTACATCAAGTTTTCTCTTTAATTGTAAAAACTATTAAATAGCCTATATTCAACCAACACAAACTTGTTACTGCTGTAGATTTGTTACTCTGAATTTAGCCTGAATCGTTTAATGCACAGCTCTGTTTTTGACATCAGCTTGTCAGATGTTTCGTTCTGTTATTACCACATTGCTGTACATGGAGGTCAGAGCTAAAAAAAACTTAATTTCTCTTTCTGAAGACAAACGCATGTCTTAAAGGTTTGGAACGACAAGATGGTGAGTAAAAAATGACATGAATTTTCATTTTTGTACTATACCTTTAAGTCAGTGAAACTATGATTATAAATGTGGCATGAGTCCACCTGGAAATGACTGACCTCTGGTGGTGACCTTTGGAGGTGGCGCTGCAGGTCCTATAGATGCCTTCATATTTCACTGTGGTCATCTTGAAGTAATTGCATAAAGAGGGATTCTGAAATCATGTCCTAGTTCAACTTAATTTTTATTATTCTAAGATGAAACAGCTTGTAGCATTGATTTAACCAGAATCAGTTTGGTAGAATTCAAAAATCCCCACTCCTATTAATGCTTTGGACTTAGTCTGTCCTGCTAACTGACAGGCAAACAGCAGTGTGTGATCATCTTAACACATAAACCCTGCTAAGTGTGTAATCAGGTAGATTTAACTTTTTTTTTTATAACGTATACAGTGATAAAGTATGTATAACAAATAATACAATAAGAGATGTAAAAGAACAAAAGAGAAAAAAGTTATTCATTTGCATAATAATAGACTATTTTAAAGGGTGTGTGCATTATTGTGGTAGTTGACATGCAGAATTTCTTTGTATTGATGGTTTAGTTTGATAAGATAAGACTGTGTGAGCGTCTGCGTGTGCATTGGCATTTATTATTGTATGCTGAGACACAAAATACATGAAAACACTTTAATCAAAATAATTAATAAAATGTCTGGATATTTTGACTTCATGTTCTTGGATTCTGACCAACTGTAGTTTAAGTGTATCAATGCAAACTTTATCTGAAAATTCAGACCTACTCATAGCCAACAATAAAGTTCATTGCCCTTCAGGCCATTTATCATTTATTTTGTCAAATGAACTTGAAAATAAAATGTGGGAGGATTCAAACTCCAGTCAGGTCAAATCTGTCTTGACAAAAGTTTATTTCATTGTCCAGAAAGGTTATGACCCACACAGGGATATAATCAAATTCATTAAAGAGGAGGGAAAACTAATGGATTCATAAAGACCCACAGTATAAACAGCCCTTGTTAAAGATAGGAATTAAAAGCACATGTTTTCTCATTTGAGGTTGTTTTTCGCCCCTAGCTGCTCATCTACAACATCTTCCAAACTGCCATACCAAGCATTTTCTAAGTAAAATCTTCTTTATTGCCAGAAAATCACAAAAAAAAAAAAGATCACATGCATGATGTGAAATGTAAGAATCCTGGTTTCATAGTTAGCATTATATGCATGCAGCATCCCCAATACAAACAATGGAATAATATTCTCACACGTTTCGAATAATTTGTAAGTCTAAAAATATATATTTTTTAGTGCTGGGCAATGATTATTCGTGATTAACTGCATTAAAAGAAAAGTTTTTGTGTAATATATACATGTGTGTGTAGACTGTGTGTATGTATGTATATATATATATATATATATATATATAGTGCTGTCAAACAATTAATCACGATTAATCACATCCAAAGTTTATGAAAGTTTATGTTTACATACCATATATTTGTGTACTGTGTATATTTATTATGTATATATAAATACACACACATGCATGTATATATTAAGGAAAAAAGAGATTTATATCTAAAAGATTCATATTTATTTATAATCTAAACTATATGCAGGTAAAAATTAGGGCTGTCAAACGATTAATCGCGATTAATCGCATCCAAAATAAAAGTTTATGTTTACATGCTATATGTGTGTTTACTTTGTATAGGCTATTTATTATGTACATATAAATACACACATCCATGTATTTAAAAATATATTTATATGTATTTATACCTGTATACAATTTATATTATAAATAAATATAAATATTTTAGATATAATCTAAAATATTTTTCCTTTATATATACATGTATGTGTGTGTATTTATATTTGTACATAATTAATATACACAGTACACAATAATACAGTATGTAAACATAAACTTTTATTTTGGATGCGATTAATCGTTTGACAGCACTACTACAAATATATATGCATATAAATATTTTGTTTTAATATATACATGTATGTGTGTGTATTTATATGTACATAATATACAAAGTAAACACACATATAGTATGTAAACATAAACTTTTATTTTGGAAGCGATTAATCGTTTATATTATGTACACAAAAACTTTTACTGTGGATGCGATTAATCGTTGGCCAGCACTAATTTATATTTCGACGTTTTATTCTTACGTATGCTTTTCTCTATTCACTATTGTCTTAGGTAAGCATGTACTGTAGCTTACACAAAGTTTTAGAAAACTTTATTAAGGCAAAATGTATTGGATGTGGTGGAAATGGCTACAACTGAGGTAGTGTCGTTTTTTTTTACACTAAAATTGTGATAATTTCACTTTTTGTTTAGATCATCGTAATTTTAAGCGACATAATTCATATTTTATTATATAATCGGCTAAAAACGCATATTTTCCGTCTTTACTTTACCCTCTAAAGCATTAAAATCTGCGTAAAAGAAGCGCTGAAGTAGCAAATAAATGTAAGCGCGCATGTCAAAAACGTTTCCAAGACGCTTTCAGGTAAAAGTCGTAGAAACAAAAATCCCCATAACGCCCTTCTGTGGTAGAGTTGCACAGACTTTGGTAAGCTCCGTAGGAAGTCCTTCCTCCATAAAGAAAACGGAGGGAGTGCGGAAGTCAAACACACACAAGTTGGTTACACAAAGGACGCGTGAACCGCATAAACAGAGCACATTAAAACAACCATCCGAGGTATTTTACTCTTAAATATTTGTCAGTTATTACCACACATAGTCTGTTGCATTCGGTGTTTATATCGATCGTTTTGTGTTGATAATTTCTGTTAGCTTAGTCTTGACTTTGACTCCTTTAGTTTCGCTTTCCTCAGCGTGAACACCAGCTATCGACGCGCTGTTACTTTTGTTTCCTTTGCAGTGTCACATATATTTGTCGTTGCTGATTTATAAACACGCACACACATGTTTTATCGCTAAACTGTTTAAAATACTTCTCGTTTTCAGGTTTAGCTACAGTATGGCCACTTCAGAAACTGTGTACAACACCACAACAACGGCAACGCAGGAGCCCAAATCCAAAAAATGGATCCTCGTGCCATCAGAGAATTTGGAGAAAATCAGATTCGTGATAAAAGTGGTTGAAGTGGTAAGCAGCATGTTTAATATTTGTCTAAAAAAACACAAATGGACACACATGTGAACACATGTTTACATGTACTCAACACAATAATACAGTCTTTAAATTCGCTTTTATAACAACTAGGTGTATGCCTTTTCCTATATAGTAATGTAAAATGCTTAGCAGCTTTTTTTAAACCCTTCAAACCGAAGTTTATTGAACATGGTTTGGATTAGAGGTCAGGAGAGTGACTAAGTGGTTAGTCCGGTTTAAAGAGTTCAAAATACAAATCACTTTTTCATTGGAAAAGTGTGTGTTTTGCCTAAAAGTGTAGGTAGGCTATAATAGTAAACAACAATGCTGGACGTTCATTATGACTGGTCATTAGAATATAGTGGTTTCTATTACATGCTAATGAAGGATTCTGCTGAAGGAATCCACTGCCTTACACATCTTTGATAAAGCAAATAATATTTGACAAGTTATTCGGTGCCAGTGAGAAATCAGAGCGTGTCTGTTTTTAATAATGACAAGCTTATTTTCTAACCATTTCAGCATTCCAGTCATATGCTGCTTGGTTGTTGGTCATGGGGCTTTTTGTACAGTAGTTAAGATGCTTGGTCTGAGTTCAAGTTAGAAATACCCTGTATGTCCTTGGTGTCTTCCATATGTGTCTAACTGACTTGTGTAATAATAATGAAGCAGAACATGCACACATCTTGGTTCACTGAATTCATAAAAAAAAGAGGGATCACATAAAATGCATGTCATATATATTTTTTAGTACTGACCTGAATAAGATATTTGACATAAAAGACATTTACATATAGTCCACAGGAGAAAACAGTAGTTGAATTTATAAAAATGACCCTGTTCAAAAGTTTACATACCCTTGATTCTTAATACTGTGTTGTTACCTGAATGACCCACAGCTGTGTTTTTTTTTGTTGTTGTTGTTCATGAGTCCCTTGTTTGTCCTGAACAGTTAAACTGTCTGCTGTTCATCAGAAAAATCCTTCAGCTCCCACAAATTCTTTGGTTTTACAGTATTTTTGTGTACCCTTTCCAACAATGACTGTATGAATTTGAGATCCACTGTTTTCACATTGAGGACAACTGAGGGACTCATATGGAACTATTACAGAAGGTTCAATCACTCACTGATGCTCCAGAAGGGAAAAAAAAAACATGCATTAAGAGTCTATTAATATAGAAAACTGAAAAGAGTAGGAAAGAGCTAGTGTCAATTGGTCAAGTTCTGCCGAAAAAGATGGGTTTTCAGACGTTTTTTGAAGATGGCCAATGACTCAGCTGATCGAATTGAGATGGGTAGGTCATTCCACCAGCTGGGAACAGTCCACAAAAAGGTACGTGCATTAAGAGCCGGGGGGTGAAAACTTTTGAAATTTGAAGATCATGGTAAACAACTCATTTTGTCTTCTTGGAAACATGCAAGTATCTTCTGTAGCTTATGAAGGGCAGTGCCTAAAGATATTTAGGCAAAATGAGCAAAATGTACAGATTTCCATTCTGTTCAAAAGTTTTCACCCCCCGGCTCTTAATGCATGTTTTTTTTTTTTTTCTTCTGGAGCATCAGTGAGTGTTTGAACCTTCTGTAATAGTTGCATACGAGTCCCTCAGTTGTCCTCAGTGTGAAAAGATGGATCTCAAAATCATACAGTCATTGTTGGAAAGGATTCAAGTACACAAAAATGCTGGAAAACCAAGGAATTTGTGGGAGTTGAATGATTTTTCTAATGAATAGCAGACAGTTTAACTGTTCAGGACAAACTAGGGACTCATGAACAACTATCACTAAACAAAAAACACAGCTGTGGGTCATTCAGGTAATAACACAGTATTAAGAATCAAGGGTATGTAAACTTTTGAACGGGGCCCTTTTTAAAAATTCAACTATTGTTTTCTCTTGTGGACTATATGTAAATGTCTTTAATGTAAAATATCTTATTCACGTAAGTACTTAATAAAAAATAACATGCATTTTGTATGATCCCTCTTATTTTGCTATAAGAATTAACATTTTGCAGATTCTGCAAGGGGTATGTAAACTTTTGAGCACAAATTTATCTACTGTTTGAGTGGCTGTTTAGTAGATATTGCTTGTGCTTTGCAAAGAGACTCGTATGAGGCGAGGTCCTGGTTTGTTTATATACTGTAGTGTTTATGGAACTTACATGGCATACAATACGCATACATCATGTAATTCTAATCCCAAATACTGGTATGGGCTCAGAAAAAATGTTTATGTACTATAACGGGTGTGAGAGAATCTGACTATATGATTTGCTGAGTGACCTAGAAATGCTGCGTTCTTTGTTTTATAATAAAATCTAAATTCTTTTGGTTTATTCTCTGGGCTATTTTTAAACTAATTTACAATGCAGTCCGAAATTTCAAGGGGACTCTGCATAGTTGCATCTTGATCTCTAGCTTTTACCGTCCTCTCACAAGGTGTCGTTAATTGGTCGTCACTTTATTTTAAGTGTTTGAATTCGCAAGGTCACAGCTGAGAAGACCAAAGGGCGTTGTCTGCTTTCATGTGATAAACTAAGTGATATCAGGTGTAAGAAATGACTGTCTGCCTTTAAACTGTAAATGGAATTAGAGAGCAGACGTGAAATTCAGTTACACACTCATTCTTAACTTCCACAGTATGGTGTGGGAAGTCAAAAAAGTTTAAATGACGTTCAAATCACGTACTAAAAGCAAGAATCTGTAAGTACAGGGAAGTATGCTTCAGAGCACATTAAATTTAGCCAATAATTGCCTCATAGAGGTCAACACTTGACAATTCTACTCTTTGAGTAAATGCCCCAAGAGTCCAGGGCTTGGTCTCATGCTTTGCAGGAAATTAGATTTTATCTAGTGTTTCTCCTGTAGTGTGTTCAGGGAAATTGCCACTGGAGTTTTTTGTCCATGTACCTAAGTGTTCTCCTCGTGACATTGAACAGTATGTTATTATAATGATAGAACTTAGACTTGTTGTTTAATCATATGCAGTTCAATATTAAATATAAAAGTGTACACAATACTTTGTCTATATACTTTTGTTAATTGATTTTTTTTTTTTTTTTTTTTTTTTTTTTAATGATTAAGATTATGATCATTCATGAACTAGTGTCTTCTGGATGCCCTTGAAATTCACTAGTTTAATTTCCTTTTCCACTTAGCCAGTGGCATAACAATACTGAAACACTTTGGTGCTTCCCAGCTGAAATCTAATCTAGATCGATTTCATTTTTGAAGCTGGTTCATAGAGGCCCTACAGTAAGAAGAGTATCTTTCCTCATCTACCTCTAAACCACTTTATCAAACTGTTGCCCATAAACCACAGCGCTTGTGTTTTGTGCTATATATACTACCAGTCAAAAGTTTTTGAACAGTAATATTTTTAATGTTGTTTTTTTTTTTTTTTTTTTTTTTAAAGAAGTCTCTTCTCCAAGCCTGCGTTTATTTGATCCAAAGCACAGTAAAAACAGTACATTTTGTAAATATTTTTACTATTTAATATATATTTGAGATATAACTGGTTTTAAAATGTTTTTTTAAATTTATTTCTTTGTTCATTAGTCTTTAGTATCACATGAAATCTTTCCAATATGCTGATTTGCTGTTCAAGAAACATTTATTATCAATATTCAAAACAGTTGAGTACTTTTTTGAGTATTTTTTTTTTTTTTTCCCAGGATCCTTTGAATAGCAAGATCCAAAGATCAGCATTCATCTGAAATAAAAAACTTTTGTCACATTATACACTATACCATTCAAAAGCTTGGAGTCAAGCTTGACAGAATTATAGAAATTATGTAGCAAGAATGCTGTAAATTGATCAAAAGCGACAATAAAGACATTTTTAATGTTACAAAAGATTTCTATTTCAGATAAATGCTGTTCTTTCTATTCATCAAAGAAACCTGAAAAAATTCTGCTAAGCTTTTTTTGAGCACCAAATCAGACTATTAGAATGATTTCTAAAGGATCATGTGATTGGAGTAATGCTAAAATTCAGCTTTGAAATTACAGGAATAAATGACATTGTAAAATGTATTCAAATAGGAAACATTTTCCTAAAATTGTACTGTTTTTGCTGTACTTTGGATCAAATAAATGCAGGCTTTGTGAGCAGAAGAGACTTCTTTAAAAATCACTTTTACCTGAAATGTTCCCTCTTAGTGGAATGACCTACCCAATTAAATCTGGCTAAAGAATCTGCCAATTCAAGAATCGACTAAAACGCATCTTTTCTGTCTTTATTTTACCCTCTAAATCTAGCACTCTCTATTCTATTTCTATTTCTATTCTTAAAAAAACCTCTACTCTATTATTTTTGTCATCTATCTTTTCTATCTTTCTACCTTTTCTTTTCTAAAAAAAAAAACTATTCTTTTTTGTCATCAATCTTTTCTAACTTTCTATCTTTTTTTCTTTTCTAAAAAAAATATTCTTTTTGTCAAAAAAAAAAAAAGAACTAGCCTGCTCTATTCTATTTCTATTCTATCTGTTTTCTTTTTATTTACTATATAATTAAAAATCCTTGCTACATAAACTGCACTAAGCTAATCTGAGACTTGTCCTTGATTTGGATTGATTTGATATTTGTTCCTATTTTTAAACAAACTGTTTTCAGTGTTTCCTGAATTTGTAAGACCGTTTTTTTTATTTGGGTTTTGTTTAGGAAATCACAGTGCGTTCAGCAGAGCAGAGACGGTTGACCGCAGTCAAGTGACTGTACGATAGTGTGAAAAAATGTGATTCTTTGGATCTATTCCAAAACACTGATCAATTTTCACACTTTAATTAAACCATTTGCATGTTTTCAAGGAGTGAAACTTTTGCGTTTCCGTTTCAGACTGAAATCAGCTCTGTATGGTTTCATTTTCACCATTTTAGGTCATTTTATTCAAAAATGTCCGATGTAAGCTCTTTTCGGGTGGTGAGTGGGCAGTGTCTTTATTCTGTTGAACAGCCAACTGTGTTCTGTCCGGCTTGATTGGATGGAGGATTTCGAATGGATTCTGTGCGCTAGCGATAAGGTTCTGGTGCTTAAGCGACAATAACAATTGCATGTGGGCCTGCCCTGTTCCTTCCTAGCAGTCAGGGCTGTCAAAGCTCGAAACAGACGTTATGAGTCAGACATATGGGCTAGTCTGGCTTTGTCATTTTGACGTTGCTTCTCATAAAAAATGTAATTTGTGTAAATGACAGCACTGTTACGATTTCCTCTTCCTCCTTGCAACTAAAGATTTTCCCATTTTGCCCTGAATCTGTTCTCTTTTTACCAGTTAAATGTCATACTAACTATTTGTTATATCTGTGATAACGAATTGAAAATGTTTTATTATATATATTTATTATTTTCCATACTCTTTTCAACTTGGTCATGATTTACATTCTCAAACTATTAAAACTCTGAACACATTGGTTAATGCTCCGTGAAAGAAAGAAATGATTTTATCACCAAGCCCAGAGTTTAACATCAGAGAAGTTGTAGAAAATACTCACCACAACAAACAATGACGTGAGTTGTTTTGAGGGACTTCTCTCTATAGTGTATTTGAGTAACTTTAATAGCATGACTGCATCTGTTACAGTCTCATATTTATAACAGTTTCGGTTCATTAAAGGGAAATGGAGTGGAAAGCCTCCTGGAATTGATGTAACTGTGACAATTTTGACCTTTTTAATAGTGAACATGTGACATAGAGTACAGTATGATGAGTATCATTTTGCGAAAGTCTTGCTTGTGATGTTAGTTCAAAGGAAATGAAAATGATTAAACACTAAGTTAGCTTGTGTGTGCATGTGTTTTCCCAGCGTGAATGCTCTGGGTAAATAGCTTACTTTCGCAGTTGGGAATTCCCATACCTGACGCTGATGAATTTACACACCCAAAATCATTCCTGTTTTCTATACGGGATAGAGTTATTGAAATGAAAAATAAGATGACACTGCCACCTGGTGGTTAACTAATACACTTGGATTTCATTTGTGTCCCCTCAGCTCCTTTCGTTTGTGGCTTTTGTGATGGAGGAGGTTGTCTCTAACTGTTCAGAATGTGGGCCACTCTACTTTTTTGAATTTGTCAGTTGCACAGCCTTCCTCTTCACACTGTTGCTCCTCATCCTTCTGGCCACAACGTTGCACCAGAGAGTTGGAATTAACAGCTGGCCTACTCTGGTAAGTCAAAAAAACCCAACAAAAACACTGATAATTAAAAAAAAAAAATTCAAAATATTATATTATTATTATTATTATTATTATGTGAAGGGATAGTTCACTTATTAATTACTCGCCCTCATGTCCAAATCCGTAAGACCTTCGTTCATCTTCTGAACACAAATTTTTGATGAAATCTGATCCGAGAGCTTTCTGACCCTGCATAAATAGCAATGCAACTACCATGTTCAAGGCCCAGAAAGGTAGTAAGGAAATTGTTAAAATAGTCCATGTGACAAGAATACTCTTTGTGCTCCGAGAAAACAAAAATAACGCCTTAATTCAACATTTTCTTCTCATCCGTGTCAGTCTTTGCTGCTTCACGAGAGTACCTCAAGGCATAAAGGCAGGAGCTACCTTTCTGAGGTAGAACCCGGATGTTTACAAGCAGAAGAAGATGCACACTATACGTGAAACAGTCTTTGTAAACATGTCTAAGGATTTTGACAGAGAGGATGACTTTTAACTTTTTGTTCAGCCTGACTTATTTAAACTAGAATATACAGACGAGATGGGTGTTCTACATCAGAATGCTGGCTCCTGCATCTGAAATCTGACAAAGAAGAGAAGAATTTGTTGAATAAAGTCGTTTTATGTTTTCTTTGGACACAAAAAGGATCCTCGTAGCTTTATAATATTAAGGTTCAGTTGCTGATGCACATGGACTATTTTAACAATGTCCTTACAAACTTTCTGGGCCTTAAACATGGTAGTTGCCATCAAAAACATCTCAATTTGTGCTCCGAAGATGAACAAAGGGCTTATGGGTTTGGAATGACATGAGGTTGAGTAATTAATGACAGAATCTTCATTTTTGGGAGAACTATCCCTTTAATTTTTAGCATATTGCAGTCTGCAGATGTTAAATAATATAAAAGCTCTGGAATATTATATTAATAATTGTGTATACAATTTAAAAGCCTGTAACAATTAATTTTATACAAAAATGTTTGACTGCTCATGACCAGTCAGAATCACCTATTCCAGAGGATGCAATTTTATCCAATTTAAAGTTAAAGGGGCAATGAATTGCCTTTGTTTTATTTTGTACTGTTCTCTGAGGTCCACTTATAATGTTATCAAGATTTTTACATTAAAAAACACCGTAATTTAGAAGTAATAAGCTTTGTATATGTTTGACTCTGCATCGTCTTTTGCGTTGAATTTATTATTATTTTTTTTTTTAACAAATCTGCAGTGAAATGAAGTGAACAAGGGATCACGTTCTTACTGACATGGTCTAGATCTTCATTAAAAATAACGTGCATTCACTCTTTCAGTCAGCACAGTGTTTACATTTTTTTTAATCCTGCGTTGAATTGTGCAATGTGAAGTGAAATGAAGTTAACAATGGTCTAAGTTTTTACGGAAACGGTCTGGATCTTTACTCAAAATTATGGTTAATTTACGCTTTCCTTATGCTGGGATCAGAAGAAGGGCAATGCAAAGAGAGCATGTGTCCACAGCATGGCACTGAGCATCGCCTTGCTGTCTTCAGAGCCATCTTTATCGTTTGGTTTCAGTGTAGACCTGCTTGTTTTTAGACTGACAACAAAGCTTTGAGTTCTGAAACTTACAGGATGTTTTTTTTTTTTTAAACTACTTTCCATTTTTCTATAGGATTTTGGATACACAACAACCATGGCAATTCTGTTCCTCCTTGCCAGCATTGTGTTTGCAGCAGGCAATGGTAACACGTCTCTGGAGCAGGGCGCAGTGGTATGATGGCACTCGATTTGTGTTTATCTGATATGACAGCGTAGCTCCTACTGACCGGCTAATGTTTAACTGTCTTTCCTGTATTACAGGCATTTGGCTTCCTGGCCACGGTGGCCTTCTTTATTGACTTTGGTTTGTTTATGAAATATCGTGGCGCTCCTTGCCGAAAGAGGAACAATCAACAAGCTGACCAAACACCTAGACCAGAGAACGAGAAACTTAATGCTAATGGAGACTCTGCAAACTGAAGCATTCTACCAGCAGTCTGGTGCCGTATTTGAAAGCTTTTTTCCCTTTTTTGACAAACAGTTTTTTTGTACATGAGAAATATTTTTACCCAAAGCAAAAAAATTTGTAATGTTTCCATTTCGGTCAGCTGCTAACTGGCATGTTGAACCAGTTTTATATTGTGCCTGAATTATTTTTTATATTTTTCATAAGTCGTAATTTCACAGCATTCTTCTTACATGGTGATTTCTCACATGGATATCCTTTATAAAACAAACAATAATATTTTTGGCCATACAGAGTATAGTTTTGTATGATTTCACAAATCAAGTCATCATATCCTTGGTGGAGTCTACGTTGCTGCACAATTTTAGACAATTTATACTTATGAATTAACAAAATGACAAAAAGATGCACTGTATTTCGTAAAGAAGTACTCATTCCTGATTGTTTTTATAGTTATATATGCATTCCTGGAATAATATATTTTGGTGAAAAATCAGGGTTTGAACATTAATGATTTATTAGTACATTTTTGACGGAATAGGAATATAATATTGGATATGAGGCAAAAAAAAAAAAATCATGAAATATTTTCTTTAACACTTGCACTGTATACACAAATATCCTTAAATTATTTTTACTGTAAAGATGTTTAGTGAGCTGTTGACAACAGCAGGATGAAGATGTTATGGCCCAGTGATTATCATGTTTTGCTGTGCAAGGGACGTCAGGGGTGTACAGTCATAGATTTTTTGTTTATTTGTTTATTGAAATGTAATTTTTGTATTGTGTGGAACTAGAAATGTTGTATATTTTCTTTCATGCTTTCTTGTTCCATGTGAGCCCAGATCGTGTTTTAGTGAGTGTTAATCTACATGAAGCGTTGGACGTTTAACACCCTTTCCAAACAAATATTTGTCTATATTTGGAGGTATGTGCGTGTAGGCCTAAACGTTTTTGCGTAAATGCCCACGGAGATGAACGGACTGCAAGTTTTCTGAGACACTAATCTGCCTTACGCTTTCACCCTCTTGTGCTGTACAACTGACTGCTGCTTTCTGTGTTAAGCATTTTGTAAATTTTAATTCCTTATATTGTGTTGATGCCTTGAAAATAGTCACTATTAATCCGTCTTAAGATATGAATCAATCATCTGGTTAGTTTTTATTATTGCTAAGGATTTTATGACATTTAATATGAAAAGACTTGTGGGTCTGTTTGAATACCAGCATTGTTTCTACAAAAAGTCATATGGAACATTTTACAGCACTGTTTTTGTAAACATCTCTCTATTCCAGTTAAGCAATAAATAGCTCCTGGGCTCTGAATATCAGACTTTTGTTTTTATGTGTGGCTTGTTTGGAAACATGCTTGTTAAGGCTTAGCAAACCGGTGATTTATAGCTGAACAACACTGTGTAAGTGATTCACTGGTTCGATCACATGTACAGCCTGGCTTAAAGGGGATAGTTCACGCCAAAATGAAAGTTCTGTCAAGACATTACTCACCTTCATGTTGTTCCAAACCTGTAAGACCTTTGTTCATCTTCAGAGCACAAATTAAGATATTTTTGATATCCAAAAGCTCTCTGATTCATGGTCAGAAATGTAGTACGAACGCCGTTAAAGTAGTCCATGTGGCATCAACCGTTATTTACTTTAATAAGAATACTTTATGTGCACAAAGAAAACAAAAATAATGACTTTACGGGTTTGGAACGGCATGAGGGTGAGTAATTAATGACATAATTAAAATTTTTGGGTGAACTATCCCTTTAAGTTATGTATCCTAAATATTGGAGTAGTGATTTTCTTAAAGATTAATTTATTTATTAGATGGTTGCAGGGTTCCCATGAGTCATGGAATTTCTGGAATATCATGGAATTTTAAAAGATCTATTCCAGACATTGAAAGTCAGGGAATTTTATATTTATTTCGTCCAAGTCATAGAATATCAGGGATTTTTGTTCGTTGCTTTAATTTTTTTGTTTACATTTATCAAAATGTAACTTTTCTAAAATGTATTTTGTTTTATTGCGTTGTTTCACGCGTTTTGCCTATTGTTATGGTTATGAAAACATAAAAAACATACATTTATTTCTGTAGAAAGAGTACAGAAAAATATCAAAGTGCATTTAATGGGTAAAACAAGATTTGTGTGTGTTTTGTACTAAAAACGTCTGTGAACAAGTAAATAAAGCTTGCAAATGGATAAATCTGTTTATTATAGGTCATGGAAATTCAGCTTTTTAGTCAGTGAAAGTCAGGGAATTTGACATTTTGGCTTAGAGTGGGAACCCTGTGGTTGAGTACAATAAGTATTCTTACGTAAGTATGAGTAGTTATACCTATAGCCTAAGTATATCAATGTTTATTGATGACTTACTAAATTATGTTAATTTTTTGCTGGAGAGACGAGCTTGTTTTTTGTCAAACTTTTTCCCTCAAGCTAACACTAGATGTCGCCACCTGCACAGTTACCTTCTACTGATGACCACACACTTGCCTTTGAAGACAGTTTTCACTTCAGGTAGGCTACGAAAAGCATAAATTACGGTTTTGGTTGGATAACAGTTGACTTTTTGTTTACTTGTTTACAGCCATTCTGGAAGTGACATTTTGCTTGCAAAATAAATGTTTATAATAGGACTCTCCTCCAGCCTAAGGTCAGCTTGAAAGTACCCAAACAACCCTTTAAAATTAGCCAGACAACAGGAACCTTTTGATTTGGTGATCTGGTTTTATAGCACCTTTTAGTTGGACCATTCGAGCACCAGCTTGGGCAACAGTTTTGACTGGATCAATCATTTATTTGAGCAGGGATGTTTAATGAGGTGATGCGTAATTTGCATATTTAAAACTCACGCAATTTATTATAAAGACTTTTTGTTTCTATACGGCACGTTTTCATTCTAATTAAGGAGAAGGAGCAAAACCGAGTGTGTTTACCTGTAGTACCTCCCCTTAAAGTCCGCGTAACCGCTGAAAGAATCTTCCGTGGCGCGTGAAGGGGAGGGACCGGCGCGCGAGATGAACGCGCTGTACTTTACTTTCACTCATCTGCACAGCGGCTTGAGGATGGAGCTCGACTCCTTGTGTGGAGCGTATGTCTGCTCAGCGCTCTGTGTTTGACGACAAGCAGTGAAGCAACAATTCACCTGGAATTATTTTTCATGTTCGGTAAAGGTGAGTGGAACGCGCTCTCATCTCATTGCAATAGTGCCTGCACTTGCACTAATCACTTTAAAGTAAAAGAGGATGAGGATTATTTTAGTAAGTAATAACTTGTAGAGAACTTGATTGGAGGCACTTGTATGCTTCAGGTGTCTGACAGTCTGTTTATGAAGTTGTTAATGTTGTTTTATCCGTTACTCTGTTTACCGTTATAGTAATAGGCCCGCATGTCTTTTGTTTCATTAAGTTTTTTTTAATCAAATAATTCGAAGCCTGGATAATATAGAGGGCTGTAAGATTAACAAAAGAAAAGTAGCCTATTTAATTACATTTCTTTCATTATTTCTTTAATTTATTTCACTGCATACCTGCCTTTTTAACGGTTATAAAAGCAAAAAACAAAATTATTGGTCATATACAGCAGGTGCCTTTGAATTAGAATAGGTATTTATTTAAATATGTGGTGTAGTGTGCTATGCTTCTGAAAGTACTATGACTTACTTTTTTGACTTTCGTTTGGAAAAAATTCTCAAGATGTTTTCTTGGCACACATCAGCCTTCATTTATAAAGACGCGATGCCTTCAGTGTCCAGATGGGGGTGAACAATTAAAGCCAGTGATGTGCATGAGACCGTCTTATTGAAGTGTATTTTACTTGAACATGTCTGTAGACAGACGTTGCTTTGCTTCTAAAATAGCTGGATGTTCAAAGAGATCTCATTTATAGAAGCCTGTTAGAAGAATCATTTAGTAGTAAATATTGTTTGAAAACACTGATATGTACATCCAGCAGGATTTTACTGTAAAAGTTCAGTGTTAGCATATTTAAACCATTTTGGTGACTGTATGACTTTAAATTATGTAATGTTACTGTACCACATGGAAAATGTACTGGTAATAACACGTTGTAAAATGTCATAAAAACTGCATTTCTTTAAGTTATTTCTTCTAAAACATTTTAACACTTTTTCTCAGTAAAATTATATTTGCAAAAACAGTGAAATATTTTTACTATTTTATAATAACTTTTCTATTTGAATATATTTTAAAATGTAATTTATTCCTGTGATTAAAGCATCATTACTTCAGTCTTTCATGTCACATGATCCTTCAAAAATCATTCATTTTGTTTTCAGGATTCTTTGATGAATAGAAAGATCCAAAGATCAGCAATGATCTGAAATAAAAAGCTTTTATAACATTACAGACCATACCATTTAAAAGTGATTTGATTTAGCAAGGATGCTTTAAATTGATCAAAAGTGATGATGAAGACCTTTATAATGTTACAAAGGATTCCCATTTCAGATAAATGCTGTTCTTTTGAACTTTCTATTCACTTGAAAAAAATCTACTCAGCTGTTTTTCAGCATAATATTAATAGTCAATGTTTTAAAGCAGCAAATCAGAACAATCATGTGACTCACTGGAGTAATGATGCTAAAAATTCAGCTTTAAAATCATAGGAATAAATTACATTTTAATATATATTCAAATAGAAACGTTATCTTAAATGGTAAAAATATTTCAAAATTGTACAGTTTTTGCTGTACTTTGAATCAAATAAATGCAGGCTTGGTGTGCAGAAGGGATTTCTTTATAAAACATTTTTAAAAAGTGACCGTAAACACTTGATATTTCAAACTTTTCAACCCTCTGTTTATTAAAGAATCATAAAATTTCTGAAGGATCATTTGACACTGAAGACAGCTTTGTCGTCACAATATTTTAAAATGCATTAAAATACAAAATAGTTATTTTGCTAGATTGCAATATTACTGTTTTCAATGTGTTTTTGATCAAATAAATGTTTTTCTTTATAAAAAACATTAACCCTTTAACTGTCACTTCCATTTTTGAACATAGACTTGATTTCTAAAGCGAGGCAACGAAGAAAATCTTTTTGTGACAAAGGTCAGAATTTCTAATCTTGATAGCACAGTAGTTTTGGAGTTTATATCTCATATACCACTCGTGTTTTTTTAAGTTTCAGTTTTCCAACATATCATTGCTATCTTTACATTAATTTCTCTCATACATGACCCTGGACCACAAAACCAGTAGTAAGTAACACAGGTATATTTGTAGGAATAGCCAACAATACATTGTATGGGTCAAAATGATGAATTTTTCTTTTATGCCAGAAATCATTAGGATATTAAGTAAAGATCATGTTCCATGAAGACATTTTGTAAATTTCCTACCATAAATATATCAAAATGTAATTTTTGATTAGTAATATGCATTGCTAAGAACTTAATCTGGACAATTTTAAAGACGATTTTCGCAATGTTTTTTTTGCATCCTCAGATTCCAGATTTTCCAATAGTAGTATCTCAGCCAAATATGGTCCAGGGTCACATGTGTGTATATATATATATATATATATATTTAAAGTCATATATATGAGATTACGTTTCATCCCCGAAAGTGCAATTTAGTTTTGAATCCTGTTCAGGATTCCGTCTTTTCATTCAGTCTTTGCTTACCGTTTCATAGGTGCCTTGAGTGTCACAAGCATTTAATGCTTATCCATTTACAGAACGTGTTATGTCCCAACTAATTAGCCAACTTCCTAAAGAATAATGAGCTGATTCATTTTCAATAGCTGCCTGCGGTCTTGTTCCCATCCTCATGTAATCGAGCAGGCTGATGAGACGATCACATCCAAGTGAATAATTGGCTTGTTGTAAATGACTGGAAATAAGGCTAAATGAGCTGAGATGGCAGGATGCGAGACTCTGGTGAGATTCCAGTCGGCTGCATCATTCATTGTCTGTTGAGAGCCATTATTGGTGTTTGTCAAATTAGCCACACTGGATGCAAGGAGAGGAAATTACCTACTGAGATGGAAGAGAAAAATGCGGTTATCGTGTTGAGAGGAAATTGTAACACGGCAGTGGGTTTCACACGTTTCAGTTCCAACTGGTTAATTTTATTTGGAAATAAAAGTGATTTCTATATTTTATCCATTCAAAACACTACGAAATCGATCCTAGTTCTGCACATAAACGTAGCAGAATATTTGTGCCTATGGTTCGCTGCGCGATACCGTTTTTTGTGATTGGCCATAATACCTGCAGACTTTAGCCAATAGAAATGCTTCTCTATCGGCGCGCGTCCTGCTCATAGTTGCAAATACATATCTATGGCATCTCCTCATAGCACAGATCATGAAAGCACTGTAGACTGTCGTTTTGTCATTCATTATAACAAACTAAGTGTACAGACAATGTAAATATTATATTTAGTATGTAGTGTAAAGAGCCTAATTAATTAAAATGCAAGTTGCGATGAACTAAGACAAGTGACAGTTTTTAATGATTATAAAGGGAGTTTGCAAAAGTGAAACTGAAATTATACAACAGTTGTATACATTTTTGATTTTATACAAAAGTTAATATTAAGTGACTTACATTCTAGGAACACTTGTCTGATTGTGCTATATTTCGTCAAAAAAAAAGAAAAAATAGTTCCAAGCAAAGTCACAGCTGAGCCTCTGCTTGTCTATAGTCTTTGACACAGTGCTGTTTCATTTATGAATGAAACTGTGCTTTTGAATGAATTGATTTAATGAATTATTCAGTCACAAAGACTTCAAAAATCAGTAAATATTCCTTAATTCCACATTTGTGCTCTTCCGTGGCGTGCAAAAGTGAATTGTTGTTGCTGATTTCATTTGACTGGTGGCTTATTCTTCCTAATTGTATCATATGTATTGTTTGATTAAAATTGTTAACAAAAAAAAATCTGATGTATGTCATCAAAAGATGACATACATTGAATAAAGTTAGAAAAATGTCATTACAAAAGTAAAAAAAAAAATATATATATATTAATTAAATAAATAAAAAAATAACTTCAAGGAGTCAAATATCACTTTATAATGGGATATAATATAATTTCTGTTAATGTTCAGAAGGTGTTCCTAACTTTTATTTTCAGTAGGAGCACACAACATACAACATATCTTTAATTTGGCCATAATTGCAGGTCTTATCCAAGAAGTTTTAGAGAAAATATGAAATAATTGTAAAAAGGGTTTTATACAATAAAAACATCTGAAAGGACATGTAATAGGCATCTAAAGGACATCCCTTCCCTCCAAGTTAGAGTCCCCCCAGTGAATTTTGGCCATTTCCACCACTGGTTGTTTGTGAACTAAATCTTCTGTAAAGGGTGATCTATTTAAGTCAACATCAGTGTCTCTAATTGTTTTTGGTCAAAAAACAAAACATTAAAATAACAGATTAAATCAAATAACTCATGCACGTTCATATTCCCTGCTGCTACGCATTTAGCCCTGGGTGACATCTGTTTATATATTGTTTATTAACAGTAGAACTTACATTTATCGTTTGGATCAACTAGCCTAGTAATGTTAGACACATATGTTTATTCCTAATAACCATACTGAAAATAAGCAAATATTGTTAGCTGATGCTAACTATTTAGCTAACAAGCTTGCTGGTGCTAAGTTGAGGTAATTTTTTAGATATAAAGTCCAAATATTTTAATTTCAACCACCTAGATAGATTGCATCTGAGGGAAAGTAATTATGATAATTATTATATACGTTATATAATAATTATATACAGTCAAAGTAGAAAGTGATGCCCTCTGTTGGCATTTGGGGTGTTTTTATCATTATAAAAAATATAATTATATTCTTAAAATGTTCTTAAAGTGTTCTAACTTCAGGCTTTATCTTTAAAACTGTGAAAATTAGATTAGATATATTAGATATATAATATGTCTTATCAACTCCATATAGTGGTTATTTTGGGTATTTTGAGCAGCAGGATTATGTGCTAATATAAAATGAAATTAAGTAGCCTGTATAAAATTGCTAAATAAATCTATCTGTATTTTTTTTACTTAAGTACATAAAAAATCAAGTACTTTTGTACTTTCACTCGAGTAAAATTGAAAAGGAGTACTTTTGGAGTAATATTTTATTATATGTATCTGTACTTTTACTCAGGTACTTGAGTAATAACGATAGTAACGTGTTAACAACAAGTCATCATTAGAGTGTGCTTAAAACCGAATCTTCACTGAAGTTTAGAAGACAGTCATGTTCATCAAGGCTGCATCTATTACAGTAAAAATCACGTAGTTTTCGTTTACCATGTGGCAAATATGCAATGATTTGCATGTATTATTTCGATTGCTTTTTGACAAAATCCTATAAACTCCAACAAGCCATATTTTCTGTCTCTAATATGAGAATAATCAAAGCCACCAGGCTCTGGAGACGACTCGTGGCCTCTGCCTCTGCAGAAATGATTAAGTACCCAGAGCCTGTTCCTGCTGGGAACAAACAGAGTGGGCTTCACCTCACACATACAGGTTCATTTATCAACAGCGCTGTTGATTTTTACACTGAGATCATTATGAAGGGTTCAAACTGAACGCTTTATGCTGTTTTTAAACCTATCACTCACAGCGCTAAGAAACTGAGTGGGGGAGGAAAAGAGCCCACATAATTTAAACTGGGATCTTAAGTGGACTACTGCACACAAAACTCTTCAATCCTGATTATTCGAACAAGCTAAATTACTTTATTGCTTATTCCTGTATCTATTACCCAGAACATATTACCACAACATTCAAAACTGTGTCAGCTGTCATGTTGTGTGCTGCTGGATTTGATATATTACCTGCTGACATAATCTCATTAATATTCATAGGTATGCATGCTGTATGTAAAGTGTAGATTGCACAAATTGACAGCTTCCACTTTTATGTTGGTATAAATTTAGAAACAAAATATTTTTAAAGGTTCATAGAATATTGTGATTTATCATAAATGGGAATAAATAATTGTACACTATTTACTGCAGCTATTTTCTTTTTTTTTTTATTATTTAAGCATTATTTTCGGTGTAATACTGCCATACAAAGAGTGCAAATGACTTTACTTCTATAAGTCCTATTATCATTGTCATTTGTAATATTTTCAAAGGTCCATAGGATATTGAATTCATAGAATTCAACAAATTGATTTTTAAAAATTGTATTTTAAATGGGATTAAAATAAATTAGTACTTTTATTGAGCAAAGACGCATTAAATTCATCAGAAGTGATAGTAAGATATTTACGTTTTTACAAAAATATTCTATTTCAAATAAAAGCTGTTACTTTGAACCTTACATTCATCAAGAAAAGTATAGTATCCACAAAAAAATTGAGACACATATTTTCAAAGGTTCATAGGATATTGAATTCATAGAATTCAACTAATTTATTATTTTTGTTTAAATTTATTATAAATGGGATTAAATATTTTTTACGCTATTATATTTAATGCAGCTACTTTCAAGAACTGTTTTCTATTTTTATACATTATTTTCTTATTATTCTGCCATACAAAGAGTGCAAAAAATATTTTGTTAAAGAAATTAGTTTTTTTATTGAGCAAAGATGCATTAAATTCATCAGAAGTGATAGTATGATATTTACATTTTTAGAAAAATATTCAGTTTCAAATAAAAGCTGTTACTTTGAACTTTACATTCATCAAAGAATCCTAAAAATGCTATTATATTTAATGCATAAAAAAAATGGAGACAAATATTTTCAAAGGTTCATGGGATATTGAATTAATAGAATTCAATGAATTTCTTATTATTTTTTAAATGTATTAAAAATGGGATTAAATATTTTTTACGCTATTATATTTAATGCAGCTACTTTCTAAAACTATTTTCTATTTTTCTACATTATTTTCTGTGTAGTTCTGCCATACAAAGAGTGCAAATGACTTTACTTTTATAAGTCCAATATAAGTTGTTTATAATTTTTTGTATTATAAATACATAATCAGTCAAAAGGTCTTTGTATGACAAATGTCGCTTTGGGTTTGTGTCAATTTTTTTTTACAATCAGTATTTAAATAGATTTTATTTAAAAAAGAAATTTGTACTTTTATTGAGTAAAGATGCATTAAATTCATCAGAAGTGATAGTAAGATATTTACATTTTTAGTAAAATATTCAATTTCAAAAAGCAGTTACTTTGAACTTTACATTCATCAAAGAATCCTGAAAAAAGTATGGTGTCCACAAAAATTTGAGAGAAATATTTTCAAAGGTTCATAGGATATTGAGTTTATAGAATTCAATGAATTGATTTTCTAAAAATGTATTATAAATAGGATTTACACATATTTAATCCAGTTTTCTAGATGTATTTTCTATTTTTATACATTATTTTCTGTGCAATTCTGCCATACAAAGATTGCAAATGACTATGGCAATGTTGCCTTGGGTTTGGGTTCAGAAGTGATGGTAAGATATTTTAGTTTTAATAATGTTTTATTTTCAATAAATGCTGTTACTTTGAACTTTACATTCATAAAAAATCCACCAAGAAATTTAAGGCAAATATTTTCAAAGGTTCATAGGATATTGAGTTCATAGAATTCAATGAATTTATTATTTTTTACATTTATTATGAATGGGATTAAATATTTTTTACAGTATTATAATAAATGCAGCTATACTTTCTAGACCTATTTTCTGTTTTCATACAGTATTTTCGGTGTAATTCTGCCATGCAAAGAGTGCAAATGACTTCACTTTTATTATAAGTTCTATACAATTGTCATTGTAAATACATTTTCCATCAAAACATTTTTCTATGACTATGGCAGAAAATCAGAATATTATAATGATTTTTGAAGGACCATGTGACAATAAAGACTGCTGTAAATTCAGCATCACATGATACATTTTTTTAAAAAGAGTAATAGTATTTTTGATCAAATAAATCAAATAAATAAATGATAAAAATATAATAAATAAAATTAATCATAAATAAAGCCTTATTGAGCATAAATTCAAGTTACAGTAGTATCAGTCTCCACTAGCATTTTGTCAACAGGTTGCATGATTTGTAAACATTTGTGCACATTTTATAAGCTGCCATTATATTGATTTTGCGTGTTTCAATCTTTCAAAACTTTGAATGAGCTTAAGCAAACTGAAAATAGTTTTAGACTAAAACGTCTCAGCATTCAAGCTCCACCCACTAGATCTTGAATTGCAGGGCTGTCAAAAGTGTCGATAATATTACGGTTATAATGCACACTGCTGTAAAAGGAAGAAACTCTTGCAGAGATGCTGTATATCCATGCTGACAGCTTCCCTGTGGAGAGACTCTGTATGATATGAGGCTATGCGAGAAGAGTTCAGCAGGGAATCAGTCTTTTGTTTATGCTTGTTTATGATCTCTAGGCATAAGTGAAGTATTTCTGCTGATGTACCAGTAACTGTGACTGCATCTCAAGAAACACCTGTAATACCACGTGACAGTATAAGAGGAAAGGTTGTAGACATTACCTGTCAAAGTGAACAGCGTAATCCAATCCATCTCATCACTCGCTGAATAGCTGTTGCCGAGCTGGCCCTTTATGCAGTGTTTTGTTTGTTTATTTGTTACTTGATATTTTTACTGTATGACAAGCCTACGGAATGTGCTGCTGCCAGGTAATTGCTTGTAATATACTTGTCAAGGGAAATATCTGCCACGGCTAGCAGATAACCTTTCAGAAGTGCACACTTGCCATCTGTTTACCTTGGCAGTTTTACATATGAAAAACAAAGCTCTTTTTTTAAACTCATCTGCTAAATTCCATAAAGGAAAGTGAAATTAAAAGTCTTTATACTCAGTTTTATTGGAACACACTCAAATAATCAAAACGTTTTTCTGTGGAACACACAAAAAGGAGTTTTTAATGAGTCAAAATGTTGATCATAGAATGAGAGTTCTCAGCAAACTCAGGCTGTCAAAATCCGAAAAAGAACTAAAAAAAGGTCTGTGTGACTTGTGTGCCATATTTCTTAATAGAATAATGAAGATTTGCTGAAAATGCATTCACCCTTAGGCCATCCAAGATGTAGATTTGTTTCTGTTTCGGAACAGATGTGGAGAATGTAGCATTACATCACTTGTTCACCAATGGATCCTCTGCAGTGAATGGGTGCCGTCAGAATGAAAGTCTGAAACAGCTGATTAAAACATTATAAGTAATCCACACATCTCTATCAATTAATGTCTTGCTAAATACAACTTTTCTGCAATATTTCTTTCTCCTGTGAAAATAAATAAATAAGCACAAACCATTTAATAGTGTAAAGAGTCCAAAACGTGTCAGTGGATTCTGATGTGAGAATTGATTTCTACTGAAGAAAGCATTTTTATGGGTTGTGGACTTGTATTTTGACCAGAATTGACATTTAAAGTTAAAACACCTTGATGGATTTGTTTCTTACAAACATGCAGCTTTTCACTTCAGAAGACATTAATTGCTGGACTGGAGTCATGTGGATTACTTGTGGATCGTTGTGTTGTTTTTATCAGCTGTTTGGATTCTCATTCTGACGGCACCCATTCACTGCAGAGGATCGATTAGTGAGCAAGTAATGTAATGCTACATTTTTCCAAATCTGTATGATTACCCAACGATACACTGTAAAAAAGATTAAAACTTAAAAATGTTTACAGTATTACTGTAAGTGCATGTACAGTATCAGTAAATTTCATTTACAGTATTTTTTACTGTAATTTCAGTATCAGTACTATAGAGTTTATTTTAATTTAGTTTAAATATTTTTTTTTACCTGTAAAAAATAATCCAATTGTGGTACAGCACTGTAATTCAAGATTTTTACCACCCCAACCCCAAAAAATCATGAGCATTCATTCTGATATTATTCTTAATTGTTGAACATTTTCTTTTTAAAAGTACATATTACAAATGTTGACTTCTAGGATAAACTAGCAGAAAAAAGGCCATCACCACAGTCCCCTGGAGACTTTGTATCATGGCAAAACATACACATACTAAGAAGCCAAAATAAGTAAGTACACTATCAGTCAAAAGTTTTTGAACAGTAAGATTTGTAACGTTTTTAAAGAATTCTCTAACTGCGAAAGTATTGAAATATATTTTCCTTATGTTCTTACATATGTTTCCTACCTGCTGTGTGAGCTACTGAAATGAGCTGCACTCAGAGCAGCACTCTATTATTATTATTCATGACCCTTCCAAATAAGGTAATAACAGACCATTTCGTTCTAGGGACAAATCCTAGGGTTGTAAATGGACATGTAAAACCGTTTCTGGAGAATTTTTGTTCTAACCTAAACCATATACCTTCTATGTAGATATCAGAGAACAAATTAAAATATTTTATCAATGCATAGTGTGGGACCTTTAAACTACTTTTTGGTGTTTTACATGGAAAAATAACAGCTTACAGGTTTGGAACAACATAAGGGTGAGTAAAAAATTACGTAAACTTAACTTTTGTGTGAGCCGCCCCTTTTGAGTACTGGTTAGTTTTTGAGTAATATATTAGGCTTTTCCAAGGAATTCATTTGTGACTCTGGACCACAAAACCAGTCTTAAGTCGCTGGGGTATATTTGTAGCAATAGTCAAAAATACATTGTATGGGTCAAAATGATTGGTTTTTCTTTTATGCCAAATATCTTTAGGATATTAAGTAAAGATTATGTTCCATGAAGATATTTTGTAAATTTCCTACTGTAAAAATATATAAAAAATTAATTTTTGATAAGTAATATGCATTGCTAAGAACTTAATTTGGACAACTTTAAAGGTGATTTTCTCAATATTTAGATTTTTTTGCACCCTCAGGTTCCTGATTTTCAAATAGTTATATCTTGGCCAAATATTGTCCTAACCTAAAGCTTATTTATTCAGTTTTCAGATGATGTATACATCTCAATTTCGAATAATTGACCCTTATGACTGGTTTTGTGGTCCTGGGTTACGTTTTTACTTCACTGTACAAACACCTGAATATCTAAACACTGAGCTTTTTGTCTGTTGGTGGGTTTTATGTGGCCAAATAGTGGAATCTGAGCCATGATGGAGGCAATAACAGTCCTATAGTTCTGACAAAGCAAATGAATAACTCTGAGCCAAAGGGGATTGTGCTGCAAAAATGAGGGATTTCTTTGCGGTTTCCAAAAAGCGGTGTTCAAAAATCTGCCTTGTTTCTCATCCCTGCTTCCACCCTCCAAAAATCTATGATGCATGAAACATTTTGACTTCTGTTGCTTTAACAAGTAGGATACAGTATAGAAATGTTGTCCAAAGCACAGGGCTTTTAGAGTAACATTGTCAGTTCGGTGGACAGCGTCCCGCTCCATGATTATAGCTGTTGTCGCAGGGAGTTCCTCAAGTTCTCATTCAGTCTCACCAGCAGTGAAGGAGACTGCGTTTACCGGTGGAGTCTGTCACATGAGCGCTGCTTACCCGCTGCCCCATCAGCTCCACTGTGTGGCTGTTCTCTTGAGACTGACACTTCACTGAATACAGAGAGAGGGATTCAGCACTACCTGTATTCCCAGCATGTCCCAGCAGCCATTAGGGATACCAAGTTTATACATCTTTCTCACTTGTCTACCTCAGATGACACCTGTATTAGACTTTGAGTTTGTCTTGGTGTTCCTTTCATATTTAATAGACATTTGAGATTAAAGGGATAGTTCACCCAGAAATGAAAAGTCTGTCATTAATTTCTCACCCTCATGTCGTTCCGAACCCATAAGACCTTCGTTCATCTACGGAACATAAATTAAGATATTTTTGATGAAATCCGAGAGCTTTCTGAGCCTGCAGAAAGCAATGCAACTGACACATTCAAGGCCCAGAAAGATAGTAAGGACATTGTTAAAATAGTCCATGTGACATCAGTGGTTCAATCATGAAGTTATGAAGCTACAGAAATACTTTTTGTGTGCAAAGAAAACAAAAAATTGCAACAAGTTTAACAATTTGTTCTTACTACCTTTCTGGGCCGTGAATGTGGTAGTTGCATTGCTGTCTATGCAGGGTCAGAAAGCTCTTGGATTTCATTAAAAATATCTTAATTTGTGTTTGAAAGGTGAATGAAGGTCTTATGGATTTGGAATGACAATTTTTTTTCTTTAAGTTCCCTGATGTGTGATATTCACAAATGAAGCAATGCTTACCAGGGCATAGTGTATTTTAATGTGTTAATGGGTGAAAATTATATTTGAACTTAAGTCATTTGAGTTACATTTGCCTGAGTCACCATAGAAATAAGAATCTAATGAGAATACAGAAAAGTAAATGCCTGGACACATTATGATAATGAGAATTAATGAGAAACAGTTTGTAAGGGATTGAAAATAATTTTCATTATGCAAAATAGCATTACTATTTCTCTGTGGCCTTGTTTTTGTGTGTTATATTCCCTAATATGTGACCGTGGACAACAACCACATAAGTTCCATAAGTGTCAGTTTTTCTAAATTGAGATTTATATAGCATCTGAAAGTTGAATAAATAAGCTTTCCATTGATGTATGGTTTGTTACGATCGGATACAATTTGGCACAGATACAACTATTTGAAATCTGGAATCTGAGGGTGCAAAAAAATCGCCTTTAAAGTTGTCCAAATGAAGTTCTTAGCAATGCATATTACTTATCAAAAATGAAGTTTTGATACATTTACGGTAGGAAATTTACAAAATGTCTTTGCTTAATATCCTAATGATTTTTGGCATAAAAGAAAAATCTATCATTTTAACCCATACAATGTATTTTTGGCTATTGCTACAGATATGACCCAGTGACTTAAGACTGGTTTTGTGGTCCAGGGTCACATATAACAACTATTAACAACCTAATAATATTTTTCAACACTTGCACAACCTTGGTCTTGAAGAAAAGGCACTTTTGAAAAGCACTTTGTATTAGATTCTTTTTATTTAAGATAATCACAGTTTGAATTAAAAACTGCATGCTGTATTTAACGTTATTTATCAGTCTAAAGGGGTTTAATCAGTTCAAGTGTAATCAATGGGTGTAATTTAACACAGAAAATTTCGTGAAACTTAAAAATTATATTTCTGCTGCGCACGTTGTGTGTGTCTATATAAAGAGGCTCAGTGAGAGTCATTAACAGAGACAGAAATAGAGAGGAACTGGCTGAGAAAACACTCAAAAATAGCATCCAGAGGATGAAAGACTGATGACGTAATTTGTCGACAATGTTGAGAAGTTTGCACACATACACAGAGGGAGAGAACCGCTCACCTCCGTATTATCGCTGCTGACCTATAATGTATGAGGCTGTCAGCTGTCACTGTGATACAGTGGGAGTGATGGATGACTTTGCATTGGCTGAGAATAATCCTTTCATTGAGTTGTTCTCTTTCACAGTGCAGTTCTCATAGGTCAGATCTACTGCATACGGTCTTCTTGCGTGAGTTGTGGCCACAATTTCATAATATTTAATTCAATTTTGAGCTCTGACAGTAACTAAAGCAACATAGCAAGATGTGATTTCTACCATTAGAGTTTTTGTTTGCTAAGGCAAACGTCACTATACTATTGCTCATTCTGTGATTATCTTTCGCTATATTAAGACATCCATTCATCATTCAATATCCATCCATCAGCTCAGATTTCTCTCTTCTTTTCCCCCTCTCTCCACATACGTTGTGTAATTTTCGTTAGCTCAGCTGATTTGCTTTATATTATAACTGATTGGGATTCTGTTTTTTTTTTTCCCACACATCAGCTCAATAAAATACTGTTTCTATAGGATTCTAATGTCATAGGCATAATATATTTCCAGTGCAAAATTATGGGGCGTTATGTAGCAAATCACATTTTTCTTAAATGGATATTGAAATATGCAGATATCCACCATGCATCTTTTTAATTAATCAAAACCAGACTCTCTAGCACCACCACTTGTCCAAAGTTTCACTCATGTTTATGCTAATAAATTTTGAACCATAAGGGCTAAAAACAAAATTATTTTCCTCTGATTTCTTGGCTCAAGCCGATTCAGGTGTTTTTTCTGAAACCCCTACTTTTTCAAACTCCTCCTAGGCCATTGGTCCGATTTTCACAAAAATTTATCAGACAATGCCTATAAACAGTTGTGGAATTTAAGTCGATTTGTCAAACTGATCTTAAATAATGCACATACAAATCTGACAAAGAGCAAAAATGTGCCACCTAGTGGTCAGGAGATATGGAAAAAAAATTTTTTTTGCTTATAACTTCTCAATGATAACTTCTCAACTTCTCAATGTGAAAAAACACAAAACTTGTCTCTTTAGATTCGGTGCATCTCGCCGAGTCGAACCATACTCTTTTTTCCCCCTTGTCAGCCATTTTGGGCTTTAGCCATTTTGAATTTAGACAAAAAATGCTATATTTTATGAACGCATTGGCATATCATTACGAAACTCAGTACGTGTCTTCAGCACCATGCCCTGACAGTACTCAAAAACCTACTTTTTTTTTTTCTAGACCATTTCACCAAATTTGACTCAGATCCTCTTCAGACCATGTTGGCAAAAAAGTTAGCGATTTTGTGTTGATATATGAAACGATTTTCGCTTTGCTGGCAAGGTGCCGAACTGCATCTGAGGCTGTATCTCTGCAAAGCTTTGACATATTTACACCAAACTTTGTATGTGCCATTGTCAGCTCACACTGACCACACCACATCAATTTGGTAGCAGCGCCACCTATTGGTCAAGAGTAATAAACCATTCATAAACCATTAAATATGAAATTTCCAAAAATGCTAATAACTTTTCACTGCATTTGCCTATTGTAAACTGGTCTCAAAGTTTTCCTTGGGTCATGCTGAAAACATACATACCAATTATGCCATAGTTGGCTGAACTTCCTGTCCGACATTTTGATTTATGTTGAAAACCTACGAGTTAATAAAAGTTATTAACTCGTTCTAGACCATTGGTCCAATTTTCTCTAAAAAATAAAATCAAATCCTCTTCAGACTGTGCTGACAATAACGTATGGATTTCGTCTTGATAGATGAAACCATTTTTAGGCTTGATGCCAAAATGACTCTGAGGCTTTATCTCTGCAAAGCTTTGACATAATGACACCAAACTTTATGTGTGTCACTGTCACCTTACACAGAACACACCACATCCCTGCATATTGCTGTGAGTTTGAGTTTATTATAACATTCATCTGGGAACGCAACGTTCGCCATTTCATCAGATTTGTAAGGTAAATCGTTTATAAACCCATGTAAACACAGGAGAATGCATCAATATCTTTCTCAATATGTTAACTTTCATCGCAATTTTCAAATAAAAGTTTAAAACCACATTTTGATTTAACATGTTTTGATGTCCACATATTCAGGAAATTACAGTGGCTAAGAAATGGCCAAATATTTATTGACTATATGGACATTTGGATTAAATGTTGTTTAGTCAATATTAAACAACAATTACTGAAATAATCCTTAGTGACAGCCCTAAAATTATATGTACAATCTCTCACTTTGTACTATTTTTTCCCCTCTTTTTTAGCACAAGTATCTCCTGAAACATGAGCGACATCTACGAATCTGCAGCCAATTCTCTGGGCCTGTTCAACAGCCCCTGCCTGACCAAAGTAGAGCTGCGGGTCGCCTGCAAAGGCATCTCAGACAGGGATGCCCTCTCCAAGCCGGATCCCTGCGTGGTCATCAAAATGCAGTCTCATGGCCAATGGTTAGAGGTAGGTTTGAATTTTGTGTGTTTAATTTTCTGCATTCCACTTGGATGCAGAAAATTTCTAGTTATGTGACTAAATGAAATAATTTAGCGAGTAGGGTCTGACTGTTTTGGGGGACCATATCAATGCATTTTTTATTGCACATTTGCCTTTTTCCACACATTCCTTTGCTGTTTTCCTCCAATTTTCCACTCATTTTCACACCATAGCATCCCAGTGTAGGTTTGGATATGGATGTATAGAAATGTCCCTACAGAAATGACAAAACTAATGAATAATCTGTACCAATATTTCAAATGTCATGTTTGCGTTTGTAAAATAATAATAAAAAAAATTCAGTTGAGAAGTAGTCATTTTAGTTCCAATGAGATACTATTCCAGTTTTAATTACTATTCTGAAGTTCTTAATTTGTATATTTTCTCTTTTAAAGTTTTTATTTTGTCAGTTTTTAATTGAGATTTTAGTCATTTTGTTGTTTGTTTTTGTCATTTTGTATTCATTTTTAATAGCATTTTTAAATATATATTTTAGTTTTAGTTATTTTAGTTATACTAAATGTTAAAACTTTTTCAAGTAATTCAAATGTTTTTATGTTTTTAGTTTTAGTAGTCTATAATAACCCTGGAAGCAGTTTGCTGAACTTTATGTTTACAAAAATTCTTGCTTAAATCTGTTCAACTGAGCAACTGTTCAGTCAACAGGCATCTTCAGCGTGTAGGTGAAAACATTTTGCCTCTGTATAGTTTAGTTGATTTTAAAACCTACGCAAGTACCTCAGGCATGACACAGATCCACGGTTTTGCCTCATAATCTGCCACTTAAGTGTAATTTGAAGCAATGTATATTTTGTGTGTTATCCAAATAGTTTATTTAACTTTGGAGCTCCTGTGTATGCCTGATCTTGAAGAACATGCCTGAGCTCTCAGGAGAATTGTATATATACCAGTGGCGTGCGGTGGTGTTTTAAAATGAGGAGGCAGTTTATATATATATATATATATTATATGTGTGTATATAATTTATATCACTGTTACACCTACACTAAGCACAAATAGATATAGAGTCTATTTACACTTAGCAGGATTTTCTGCTACTTATACTACTTATTGCTAATAGTGGCAATTATCTGCACCTCAGTATTGTAGTACATTATAAAACACTGTGTAATAATTAGATATTAAGTGTAAATTATCATTTTAATTCAAATTATTAAATGGATGTCACTTATTGGGACAATAAATCCCTCCCTGCACCTAGCCAAACATTACCCAATACTTTAAGTTCAACTTTTTGATTATTTCCTTAATTATCATTAAAAATACGTGCATTTTCAATGTTGCCACTATATTTTCGGGGTCATCGTCATAAAAGCCTTGTAAACTGTCACAGGCATTATAATACATCAAGCTGAAATCACTAAAAACTGACAGTCATCACGCTTTCAAGCCATTTCATGTTTAACTTTCACGTGATACAAAGCAGTGATATCTAAGCGAGAGAGTTGTTTACTTACTTTATAATTAGTCAATAAAGCCATAATTTTCTTCATTGAGACCAAGAGCTCGCACAAAAACAAGAGGCGGGATTTATCGCACAAACCAATCACATCTAATCTTTTACCGATCATATCCAATTATAGCGCGACGAAGGCATTGTCTCCTCTCATGTGACTTTCCCCCATTCATCTCAATGTGCCTCAAGAAAAACCACAGCACGCTTAGGGGTCTCTATAGAAAGTCAATGGAACGAGGGGAGGCACGCCTCCGCTGTGACTTTACCTGCGGGTGTCGCTGTTGGATAGTCTTACTTTATAAAAACAAGTGACTTTTAGACTTTTACTGTCATATTTATCATATTTGCACTGTTTTATTTTTGTAATATTGATTATTGTCTCATCCAATTTTGATGAGAGGAGACACTGCCTCCCTTGCCTCCTTGGAGGGAATGCCCCTGATATATATATATATGAAGAGCTCTTTTCCAAAACGCATTTAAAAAAAAAAAATAATTATAGCCAACATCAGTATTGTTTTTGCTCCATTGCTCCAATTTTGCTCCATTTCTTTGTGAAAAATAGTTTGAAACAAAGTCACAACTGAGCCACTGTGCATCTCCATTCAAACACAGCGGTGTTTAATTTATGAATGAACGTGTTTTTAAACTAATCTAGTGAGTCAATTTCCCATTCATAAAGACAGTCACTTGCTTTATTCCTCAATGAATCAGCCTTTCGAACGAATCAAATGAATATGATTCAGTAATTAAATAAATGACTTGATGCCACCTACTGGCTTGTAATTTCATTTTTAAAGTATATTTTCAGTGATTTAAATCATTTAATATTTCTGTATTCAAAACATTAATCTCAACATGAATTTATAAATTTGATTGCACGCATGCCACCTCTGAGCCTCATTAAACATGAAAATACACCTGCAAGCCACTTTGGGGTTCTTCTGTGCCACCTCTGTAGTACAAATTAATTTTGTTTATGCTGATTTAATTTGATTGGTAACTTTTTCTTATTCTATTGTTTTCATTAGAAAGATTAAAATGCTTAAAATATAACTTTAAAAAAAATGTGACATAAAAGATGACATACTTTTAATAAAGTTAGAAAAAATGCATTACAAAGGTAAAAACCAAATTCCTATTTAATTCACTTTAAGGAGTCTAAATGTCACCTCGTAATGGGAAGGCTAATTTGTAATCAGATTGTTTGATTATTGATTAAAAGGTGTTTCTAAAATTTTGACTGTGCACCTAATTTTTTTTTTTTAACAAAAAGTAAGCATAGAGCCCTGCTGGATTTTTTGCATTTGGGGGAAAAATATTCTGTTTTGATAATAAATCTCGATGAAAATCAAAATCTGGATTTGAATTTTTAATGTAATTATAACCTAAATATGCTATGTGAAAGTTTGAAACAGAAAATATTGGTTTTCATCTTGCCACTTTCTTGGTCAAGAAAACACATTTTTACTCAAATTAATCAAAATGGATTAATCAAATGGATACATGTGTGTGTATTTATATATACTTAATAAATATACACAGTACACAGACATATAGTGTGTAAAAATGAACTTTTATTTTGGATGTGATTAATCGTGATTAATCGTTTGACAGCCCTAATATATATATATATATATATATATATATATATATATATATATATATATATGTGTATATATGTATAGGGGAACATGTGAGAGCACGCATGTGTGTGAATGAGCGAGAGAAGCAGGCGGCATATGTTCTCTGAGAAATCTCCCTGTCAGGTTATGAAGGCTGTGCCAGCTCACCAGCGGGAATCTGTTCTCACCACTCTCAATCTCATTAGACATTCACATATTCACTTATGGTGATTCTGCTCTTCAAGTGTGTGCGTGTGTCTCTGAAGGAAATCACACTGTAAAATCTTCATTTTGCGACGTTTGCGTACCTGTTCTCAAAGGACCGCTTCATTCCTTCTGGAAATCCCGCTATGAAGAACATTTGAAGAACGTCTGCCTGTTTGTTCTTAAGGGCTGCTAACTGAGCTAACTGTTTCTACAATTTCTCCAATTCCAAATGCCTCAAGACTTGCACATTAGAGATTTGAAATGGGATTACTCGTGAAGTAGCGTGTAATGTCATAAAATAAACCTAAAGACATTTTCAAAGAGTCAAAAACTCCTTGTTTATGAGCTATAAGCTAATGCCTATTAAGAGGAAATATCATGATATTTAGTTTCTCGGATGTTGCCTCAAGCAAGTTTACATTTCCAGCTCAAAAAACAAAGCCAATGTGATTTATTGCAGTCGTGATTGCATTTCTCTTCACACCTCTTATCCTGTTTCCGCCAGTATTTGAGGCTGTTACAGGTCAGACTCATTTATCTGAAAATGTCACTTACACATTGTATTGTATTGAGTGCCCCAATGACTTAAATTTCATATCCGAGGGTTTTGGCTAAATCTAATTTGAGTGGATTATCCCACTGTGATAGTTTCTCTCTCCGTTTGATAGCTCATCTCTCACTTTCCAACTGTACACTGGGAGCCATTATCAAATCTTTAGCTGAAGTATGACAGTGTTAATTAAATTCACTCTGTATTTCGCTACCAAGAATATCCCTCATTCATCTGAAGCTGTGAGAGGAGAAAAATGGGTTGGGCAGGGAACATTTCAGAAACAGATTTTGTATCTATTTATATGTCATTTATACACTAACGTTCAAAAGTTTGGAGTGAGTAATATATTGTTAATACTGCAGTGGTGCATTAAATTGATCAAAAGTGACAGTCAAGACATGTATAATTACAAAAGATTTATTTTTTAAATAAATGTTGCTTTTTCAATGCGCTGTTTATCAAATAATGACAAGGTTTCCAACAAAAAATGTCAGTGTTTTCAACATTGATAATAATAATAAATGTTTCTTGGGCACCAAAGCAGCATATTAGAATGATTTCTGAAGGATCATGAGACACTTGAAGACTAATGTTAATTTTTTTTTACCAATTCAAAATTGAACATTAGTGTACTTTGAAAGCAGATGGGTTTTGCTGTAAATAACTGTACTGTCTGTCAATAGTGTTGCATTTTGAAATCTCAGAATCAGCAGTGGCTGTCTGTTGACCCTTGATCAAGATTAGTGTTTGTTTGTTTAGCTGGCGGCTCTTGAATGAGTGTAAGTACAGGAAACAGCACTTGTGTGCTTGAACAAGCTTTTAAACTGCGGCAGTCACAGAGAGTAAAGACCTGCTGCTGACCCTGCCTGCGATTAGCCCACTGCAGCACTGCAGCTGCTCAGAGCTCAAGCACCATTCAGCAAAGAGAGATGGTCACAAACACTGAGCAAATCCACCATGCTCTGAATCACAAAGAAGGCACTCCAGAATGTGGACAGTAAGTCATGATGGGCCCTCAGTCTCTGGAGTGAAGGGCCTCTAATGCACTTGGGCCGTTTCCATGTTGTGCCCTTTAAAATGTGCTGAAAGTACGATTTGTGCATGGCAACTCCATTCAAAGAGGCTTTTGCTCATGGTCCTGTGCAACTCGGTCTAAAGGTTTTTCAGTGATCGATCTCTTTCCGGCTTCGCGTTTTTAAAATGTTTTCATCTTTCTCCATTAAAAATGCAACTTTTTAAACATTTATGATATGAAATGCCTAGCAGTAATCGTTTACAGGTAGCTGTTCTTGCTTCATCTCTTCATTTATAACCCATTGCGGTGTTTTTAACATCTGTCCATTAAAATCCATGTTTCTGAAATGACTTGCCTGAGAGAGAGATTTCCCTAACATAGTTAGATTAGCTGTCAGACAGCAAGTCGGAATGGACTGTAGACAAGTGATGGTCTGATCAACCATACTCCATTTTAAAAAGCCATCTGCTGTATAGTCTGCGTGTGCATGTGTTTTCGTGGATGTTTTTTTTTTTTTGTTATTGCAGCTGCTTTATTATTTACTCACACACAGACAGTACAGTTCATTTGTTTTGGGTGCGTGACTGAATTTTGTAGCTGTTTTTTTAGGTTATTTATTTATTTATTTATTTTTAAAGGGACCTGCACATCTAGCCAACAACAACAAAAAAATATACACAAGATTTTTAATGGCTTTTAAATTATACATTTAGGCTGTTACTAATCAAATTAAATCAGTTTAAACAAAATTCATCAGAAGTTGCATATACAGTGGCATTTAAATGCATTTACACATGATAATGAAGCTATATTTGAAATTATTTCAAAAGTGAAAAGATACTTTTAATGTGAAATTAAAACCACCAGTAGGTGTCAGTAAGTTGCTGTTATTTTTTTTGTTTGCATTGGAACAACACCAAAAAACTTTTCAAAAAGTCAAATCTGATATAATTAAACACAGAACCCAAAAAATGCACTGGACAAATTTATTGGCACCCTTTAACTTGATATATAACTTTATATACAGCTTTCTGGCACTGGCCACTATGTTGCACCCAAAATTCTTTGTTAATCATCAAATTTCATGATGCCGTTCACACAGTCAAGGCATCCAGTGCCAGAAGCAGCAAAGCAACCCCAAAACATCTTTGAACCTCCACCATATTTGACTGTGTTCTTTTTTTTTTAAAGGCCTCATTTATTTTTCTGTTAACAGTGCCATGATGTCCTTTACCAAAAAGCTCTACTTTTGTCCCATCTGTTCACAGTACGTTCTCCCAGAAGGATTGTGGTTTTGTCAAAGAAGTTTTGGCAAACTACAGTCTTGCTTTTTTTATACCTTTGTGTCAGCAGTGGTGTCCTACCATAGCGTCCCTTTTCAAAAAAATTTAGCTGACACTGTTGTGCCCTGTGTCTGCAGATCAGCTTGAATCTGTTTGGAAGTTAATCTTGGTTCTTTATCCACCATTCAAACAATCCTTTGTTGTAATTTTTCATTCATTTTGCTCTTCCTTCCATGTCCAGAGAGGTTAGCTACAGTGCCATAGACTGTAAACCTCTTGATGATATTGCACACAATGGACACAGGAACATTAAGATCTCTGGAGATGGACTTGTAGCCTTGGAATTGTCCATGTTTTTCCACATTTTTTTCTCTCAAATCCACAGACAACTCTTTACACTTCTTTCTTTTCTCCTTGCTCAGTGTGACACAACATAAAGGCTGACTCAACTTTTGTCCGTTTTAACTGGTTGCAAGTGTGATTACTATATTGCCACATCTGTTACTTGCCACAGGTGTGTCTAAATACAAATTACACGAGCATCATATGCTTGAAAAGCAATTATTTTTTTACAGTTTTGACTGTAGTGCAAACAAAAACGAGCATGTGAATACCAAAATATACAGATATTTTTGGCCATGACTGTATATATATATATATATATATATATATATGTGTGTGCGTGTGTGTGTGTGTGTGTGTGTGTGTGCATGTGTATTCTGCAGTTTTTTTCCCATTATTTATTATTTACTATTATTTACTCGCACACAGACAGTACCATACAGTATACAGTTCATTAATTATTCATTAATTCATTAATTTATTTATTTTTACTTTTTTATTACTTTTTTCTATTTCTTTCATAGAAATTTTGCTTGAGTGTCTAAAATATGTTATTGGCTAGACATTTACTTTATGAGTGCAGTTATATACAGTAATCTTGTTCAATAATCATACGGTTATTGGTGAATTATTGTGGGATTCTTGTATACTGTATTACCAAACACTTCATTACCAATTCTGTGTGTGAGAAATGCCAATGAATAAAAGTATTTTTCGTTCAAAGAGCCTCATAAGCAGAGCTCTGAGAGAACTGACACCACCCTCTCAGTTTCTCTGAAAATGAACGCTATCTGAGCAACACACAAAAAATGTCCAAAAGTCCAAAGTTACATTGCCACCGGCTGTAATGACCTGTCAGCGTGTCAGATCCCAGTGCCCTGGCTGTCAGCTCTCACCAATAATCAGACAAAAGGCAGAACTGAAGATGAGAGTCTGACTGTCAGCGACAGCATTCACTCGCACATCTGAATGACTGTGGCAGGTGGAGCTGTTCTTTCATCTACCCAGAATGCCAATCACAGGAGCAGGGAGCACTCCTGTTGAATAAGGATAGCGGATCTCCATCTCGCTCCCTTCGGGGTGCAATCTAGATTTCACTTACACTGATCAAGACTGATTTTATGGTCTGAAATAATTGGATATTGATGTAAAAGGACTGGCAGAAATGTGTGTCTGTAGCTGCAAGCTGTAGTGATACCATACTAGAGATTCTCACATCGCAGTCGCATACTACAGTTGTGTTCAATAGTGGAAGTGACACTGAGTTGTTGCTAAGGGTACTAAGTTGTTGCCTGAATAGCTGTCTGTTATGTACACTATGAGAGTAGATAGATGCACTACCAGTCAAAAGTTTTTGGACAGAAAGATTTTGTATGTTTTTTTTTAAAGAAGTCTCTTCTGCTCACCAAGCCTGCATTTATTTTATCCAAAATACAGCAAAAGCAGTAATGTTGTGAAATATTTTTAATATTTTAAAATAACTGCTTTCTATTTGAATATATTTTAAAATGTAATTTATTACTGTGATCAGAGCATCATTATTCCAGTCTTCAGTGTCACATGATCCTTCAGAAATCATTCTAATATGCTAATTTGCTGTTTAAGAGACATTTTATTATTATTATTATTATTATTATTATTACTATTATTATTATAAAGTTTTGCATTTATCTGAAATAAAAAGCTTTTTTGGGTCCAGATCAAAGGTGATTATAAAGACATTTATAATTAGGGACCTATGAAATCCATTAAATTATTTTCCCAAATTCCGTTTTATTTTATTTCCAAGTTCCATTTTTTCCGTTTAATTTTTTCCGGATTCCGTTTTTTTTTCTGGACTCCTTTTTAATGGTTAAATAAAATCTTATTGATCAAAAAAGCATGTCTAATTAATTAAAATCATGAAACCTTTGAACCAATTCATTAAAAGTTTAACAAAAATGATATGTTTAGGGCCCTATGAAATATTGCATTTTATTGTTACCAAATTCTGGCTTTAGCATGTCTAATTATTTGAATGCATAACAAGTTTGATTTATTCTTACAATAGCCTTTATTCACTCAGAAATGCTGTGTTGTGTATTTATATTAACAGAAGGCATACAAGTATTTAATTTATCTTTTAATTAATGAAAATTACGTTTTTTTTTTAAAAACTTGCAATTTATTATTCAAATTAAAACATGAAAGAAATATTGTGCAATTATTTCTTAAAAAATAAAGTTTTATTAATTTTTCAACAGTAGTAGTAGTACTGCATACATTCTAAATATTAAAAACATATTTCTGTCATCTTTAAGTTAAACCGAACTTTTATTTTGACAGGTTGCCGTGAATACCTGTAACTGACGCTTGTTTTGGTTAGATTGGATACAGCTGCGGCTGGAAGCTAACAATAAATTTTACTCCAATGGAATGTCAAATGCGAAAACTCTCAGAGCAGTTCTGGAGATGTTGTTCGTGTATTTATTAAAACGCCGGATGCTGAAATCACCGCAAGCATCATGCATGCGTCAGTATTTGTAGTAAACAAAGCGCACGTCTGTGCTATTCAGAAACACAGAGACACGTGGAACATCCAGGATTAAATAGTCTTAAATAGTCTTTTTGTGGCTTAATATTTACACATACTAGTTCATATCGTGATTTGATTCAATTTGATGACATACTTTTGATTAATTCTTCCAAACTTTGGCAAATTCCGTAACATTCCGCATTAAATAATACATTCCGATTTTGGCATTTTCCACATCGCGGAAATCATAGGGCCTTATATAATGTTACAAAAGATTTCTATTTCAGATAAATGTTGTTATTCTGAGCTTTCTATTCATTAAAGAAACCTGAAAAATTCAGCTTTGAAATCACAGAAATAAATTACATTTTAAAATATATTCAAATAGAAAACAATTATTTTCACTAGTAAAAATATTTCAAAATTGTACTGTTTTTGCTGTACTTTATATTAAATAAATGCAGGCTTGGTGAGCAGAAGAGACTTCTTTAAAAACATTAAACAACTTATTGTCCAAAAACTTTTGACTGGTAGTGTGTGTGTGATAATATATGTGATCATTTCTTTGCCTTGGCATGTCTGAACATTTTGTCTTGGTTTGTCTTTCTTCATCTTTCCATCTTTTTCTTTTGCCCCATAGACGTCTTCTTTTGTATCTTTTACACTCCAGGTTTTGTGTAGTACTCTTGAATTTGAGAGGCACGTTTTTCGGTTCAACTCTTTTTGCTTTGGCATTTGCTAAAGTGGAGCTGTGGCTTATCATGATGCAGCACTCCTCAACTTCAGTGACATTTAAGAAATAATATCAATATTCATGAAGCGTAAGTGTAAACAGGCTGGCAGAGTTATGCAGCTAGACGTGGGTCATCTGGGCACTGATGATTACAATCTGTCAGTTATATGTGATGGAAGATGTCCTTTCCCTTCGTGTTCCCATTCTGTTCCTTCACCCCTTCATGAGCACATACAAGGTATTTTTGTTCTTTATATGTACATGATGGACTGGGGCTGAACATCTCTTTTGCATTTGGAGCTCTGTTTCACCATCATTAATTTATCACAATCAAACTTGAATTTGAAAGTCTCTCCCTGTTGGATATGGTCCTATTCTTGCAGCATGTTGCCTCACTAGCTGTTATATTTTAAAAATGCTTTAAAACAGTTAATTATGAGTATGTTTTGGTAGAAATTCTATGGCTGTGTTGTACTGCTCAGCGTATACTGTCCCTTTAAATCACATAAAATCATTCTGCAACAATCTACGAAAACGTCGAAGCAAATTTTCAAATAAACGTTATCTCTTCTAGTCTAAGCATGTACTTTCTTACCCAAAAAATCTCTTACAATGACATTTTGTGACACTAAAACAGTATTATTTTAAAAAGTATTATATTCATATATGGCCATGTCATACCATCACACCTTTTGCTTAAACACTGGATAAATACTTTTACAAACATTATGGATTTTATGTGAGATTTTCAATGCTGGTAATGTAAGTGTATTTTCTAAAATGACAGTTATTGCCTGCATTATTGTTATTATTTCAGTAACAAAGGTGATTTGTGATTTAAAACATGAACCTTGCATTGTTTGCCCTTGAATGAGCTGATTGTTAAAAGTACTATATTGAAAGAAGATCTTAGTTGCGTTTTGGTGATTAAACCAATAATGTTCTCAATTCATATATTTATATTTATATTTAAACATTTAGCAGACTCTTTTATCCAAAGCGACTTACAGAGGAGGACAATGGAAGCAATCAAAATCAACAAAACAGCAATAACACGAAGTACATGTAGCAAGGGATTTTTTCAATTATATAATAAATAAAAGAGGAGGCCTGTTAGAGACCTTCTTTTATGCTTTTTTTGTTAACTGTATGGAGAGAAGCTATAGTTTTTTTTAAAGAAAACAAACAGTAAGTAAATGAATAGATGGAAGATGGAAAAGATGTGTTTTTAGCCAGTTCTTGAAGATGGCTAAGGACTCAGCTGTTCGGAGTGAGTTGGGCAGGTCATTCCACCAGGAGGGTACATTTAATGTGAAAGTCCATAAAAGTGATTTTGTGTCACTTTGGGATGGGCAGGGCACATAAGTCTGAAGTAATGAATTTAGGTAAAGGGGGTGCAGAGCCAGTGGTGGTTTTGTAGGCAAACGTTAATGCCTTGAATTTTATGCAAGCAGCTATTGGTAGCCAGTGTAAATTGATGAAGAGAGGTGTGACGTGCGTTCTTTTCGGCTCATTAAAAATTTATCTTGCAGCTGCATTCTGGATTAACTGTAAAGGTTTGACAGAACTGGCTGGAAGACCTGCCAAAAGAGCATTCCAATAGTCCAGCCTGGACAGAATAAGAGCTTGAACATGGAGTTCGAGAAGCATGTTCTGAAAGAAAGGGCCGGATCATCTTGATGTTGAATAAAGCTAATCTGCAGTTTTAGGTCTGAGAAAGTCAGCTGATCATCAATCACAATCAAGGTTTCTGGCTGTTTTTGAAGGAGTTATGGTTGATGTGCCTTACTGAATGTTGAAATTGTGATGAAAAGATGGTTTGATGGAACCACAAGCAGTTCAGTCTTGGCAAGGCTGAGTTGAAGATGATGGTCCTTCATCCATAAAGGCAAGCTAACATCCGAGCAGCTATTGTCGGATCATCAGAATGGAATGAGAGGTAGAGTTGAGTGTCATCAGCATAGCAGTGATATGAAAAGACATGTTTCTAAATGACAGAACTTAGTGATGCCATGTAGACAGAGAAAAAAAGTGGTCCAAAAACTGAGCCCTGAGGCACCCCAGTAGCTAGATGTTGCGACTTGGATAGCTCACCTCTCCAAGATACCTTAAAGCAGTGGTTCTCAAATGGGGGTACGTGAGGTGATGGAAGGGTGTACGCGAAAATGCTGAGCTTTGCCTTTCATTTAATTCTACCACAATTTAAAGTAACATTAAAACCGAGCATGTATTTCTGACAAGCTTTTATTATAAAACAGGAAAATGGGAGTGCCGTGAACAGTCAAATTACATCAGATTACCTCTTCTCTTGCGTTCAAAACTGATTGTATCCACACCAGCAGCGTGCGTATGGTAACATGTCCGCAGAGTATGCTGCTTTAGCAAAACGCGCTGCTGTTCATTGCGTCTTTAAAGTAGCTCTGTAGCACTTAGTAGCAACAAATATTGACAGACTGTAGGCTACATAAAGATTGATTTAAGAAACTCATTTCGATACAGAATCATGCCCTGTGCAAGTTATTTTTCATGTTTAAAATACGAGCAAGAACGCAGTTTTCTCTGAATATACAATCGATTGCAAATTTTGATTTTATATAACAGTTAAACAAAAAAGTATCATTAAGTGAGCATTTTACATTTTAAATATAGCTTACATTACTGATTGTTGTATTTTCAACAAAACAGTTGTAACGAAATCCGCAACAGAACTGGTGTGTTTCGTTAAAGAAGAAATCTGCAGCTTTGAACGATTTGGAGAGTCAGTGAACGGTTTGCTTCCTTATTAAATGAAATACACGACGTCTCACTCATTAAGATGCTCATACTGCCACCTATTTTTGGCATGAAAGAAAAATTGGTCATTTCTACCCGTAATGTATTTTTGGCCATTGCTACAAGTACCCGTGCTACATATGACTGGTTTTGTAGTCCAGGGTTACATATTAATAATACACTTAATTGAAAATTAAGATGCCTCTATAAAAGCTTAAATTCATGTGCACATCAATTTAAAGGGGGAAATTTTTATCCCTTAATGGAAAAGGTGTCATTTAAAGTTAAACTCTAAGTGGGGGTACTCAGAAGAATGTTAAATGCACCAGGGGGTACGCCACTGTAAAAAGTTTGAGAACCACTGCCTTAAAGGACCTGTCTGAGAGGTAAGATTCAAACCACTGGAGTGTGGTTCCTGTGATTCCCTTTACCAACAGGGTTGACAGGAGGATCTGGTGGTTAACCCTTTCAAAAGCAGCAGACAGATCCAGGAAGATAAGTATTGATGACTTGGAATCTGCTCTTGCCAGTCTTAGGGCTTTAACAACTGAGAGTAGTCTCAGCTGAATGTCCACTTCTGAAACCAGACTGGTTGCTGTCCAGGAGGTTGTTCTGTGTGAGAAAGGTAGAGATTTGGTTGAACACAGCTCGTTCAAGTGTTTTTGCAATGAAAGGAAGAAGGGAAACCGGTCTGTAGTTCTCTAAAAGAGATGGGTTTAGGGTGGGTTTCTTAAGTAGAGGGGTTACTGATTCTAAAACAATGATTATGTGGAATGCAAATATGTGCAACCACAATGAAATCATGAGATCAGGTTTTGAAAGAATGAATAGTTGTGTTACAAGTGTGAGTAGTTGAAAGTTTTGTACTAAGAGTTTTGAAAATGTTCACTTTACTTATGAAAATAGTACAAAAACCAATATAAAAAGCTGTAAGCTCACCAAGCTTTGTTTGAAAACAGTAATATTGTGAAAAATAAAGAAAAAAAGAAAAAAAAACACTTTTGAACAGTAGTGTTTTTATATTTAAAAAATTGTATTTACATTTAATAAAACAAAGTAAAACATTAGATGTTAAAAATACAAAATGCATTGCATTTGTTTCATTCATAACACTTCAAATAGTCCAACTGAGTGCATTGCAAGAATAGTATCTCATAAATAACAGTAAGAGTCATATTAGTATGCCATTCCGAATATAGTTATTTTTTTTTCAAAGCCATTGAATTTGGATTGCCACACTTTCTTCCTCTTCCTCCTCCATCTTTTCATCGTCCTCCTTGGAAAATCCACTTTTCTGCCACCCTTTGTTTAGCGTCTCCTTCACAGGTGTTCAAAGACAGCAAGCGAGATCTCAGTTGTGTCACTCCTCTTTTTTGCCTCATTTAAAATGGACAGCTGCATCTGTAAATGAAGGAAAGGATTCTTCACACGGTTTGGGCTTATTGTTTAAAGCCATTCGACAAACAGAGCGGTGATGTGAGAGCCGGGTAAACACCTTATTTGGGGTGCTGGTGTGCCGTTGAAATGGTTAATGATAGCTCTCGCTGCACCCTGCGGTCCTCCACCTCGGGCCCTGCTCTCATAAGCGGGTAGATGGGGCCACGCTGATTAGCCCTGAAGAAAACCGCAATTCTCTCCCACTGATGGGCTAATGAGGAGAAGCAGCCCATTAACTATGCAGAATGAAGTTAGCTGCACATTCAGAGACTGTGTGTTCTGACTAAGATGTGAGGAATGGAAGGTAAATGTGGCTTTGAGGGGCAATTAGAACCATGTGTGAGGGATGTTGCACGTTGAGGCTCATCCTTTGGGGCAGGGCTATTTGTGACTTGTGTATGTGTGTGTGTTTTGTATGTGTGAGAATGGATATGATGAAACCTTATGAAATATGCTTATGCTTGCCAAACTTCCATCCGGCGTATCACACTCACAAGAAAGGCCAAGAAACGAGGCTGGCGTGAAAACATTTATAGTAGGTTGTTTTGCATGCTGTTTCAATGGATCAAACATTCTTAATATGCTTACACAACAATGTGTAATTGTTGGGCCATACGAATATTCCGGGTTTAGTAGAAGTTAAGCTCAACTGAAATGTTGATTAATTTTCTTTGCAAATTTTTTCATTATTTTAGTTTTTTCTTTTTACCATGAGGCGCTTACAATGGAATCGAACAAGTCCATAGTTTGTAAACACTCAGGGCCAGATTTATTGAATAGGGAAAATTAGCGTTAGAGTGCAACTCCAAAAAAGTGCCGATGTGAGGGGAAAATTCTGCCTGTGATTTACTGACAATGTGTGTATAGATGTATTGTATGTTAATTATTTTACCAAAATAAGAGGGATCATAGAAAATGCATGTTATTTTTTATTAAATAAGATATTTCACATAAAAGACGTTCACATATAGTTGGATATATAAAAATGACCCTGTTCAAAAGTTTACATACACTTGATTCTTAATACTGTGTTGTTACCTGAATGATCCACAGCTGTGTTTTTTAATTTAGTGATAGTTGTTCACGAGTCCCTAGTTTGTTTGTGCTGAACAGTTAAACTGCTGTTCTTCAGAAAAATCCTTCAGGTCCCACAAAACCTGTCAGCATTTTTCAGCATTTTTGAGTATTTGAACCTTTTCCAACAATGACTGTATGCTTGTGAGATCCATCTTTTCACACTGAGGACAACTGAGGGACTCATATGCAACTATTACAGAAGGTTCAAACTGATCACTGATTCTGCTTCAGAAGGAAACACAATGCATTAAAAGCTTTGATTTGAAAACGTTTTGAACTTGTAGTTTAGGGTAAATGTTTTGGGAAACTTGCAAGTATCATGTGTAGCTTCTGAAGGGCGGTACTAAATGAAAATTATATATTTAGGCAAAGTAAGAAACATGTACACATCTTCAATCTGTTCAAAAGTTTACACCCTTGGCTCTTAATGCATAGTTCTTCCTTCTGGGCATGTCAGTGAGCATTTGAACCTTCTGTAATAGTTGTCCTCATTGTGAAAAGATGGATCTCAAAATCATACAGTCATTGTTGGAAAGCGTTCAAATACACAAAAAATGCTGAAAAACTAAAGAATTTGTGAGACGTTTTCTGATTTTTCTGAAGAACAGCAGAGGAAGAATCAAGTGTATGTAAACTTTTGAACAGGGTCTTTTTTATAAATTCAACTATTATTTTCTCGTATGGACTATATCTAAATGTCTTTTATGTAAAATATATTATTCAGGTCAGTACTAAATGATAAATAACATGAATTTTGTACAATCCCTCTTATTTTGGTAAAATAATTACATTTTGCAGATTCTGCAAGGTGAATGTAAATGCTTCACAAAACGGTGTGTAAAAGCAATCAGATGCAATGTGAACGAATCTAAATGTAATTCTGCTGATTTAAACCTTTTATTAATTTTTACATTTTAATCGCAACAGCCATTATACATAGTTTATTTGTTCATTTCCGACCCTGATCTTTTGTGAGTGAACTATTGGCTTAAAGCATGATTGTATACTCAACACATTGATACATATCACCGTTTGAGCAGCTACAGTGAAGTAGAGCTGAATGACAGGATCCTTTCCAACAATGGTGTCCTGAATATTTATTGGTATCTCCAGAGCTCTGCTGTGTCCCTCACTGCCAAAAGACTGTCAGTCCAGTCTAGTGATGAACTCAGGCCCCTGTTTATGCAAGCATAAAGGGGCTTTTCTAAGGCTGAGTGGCCACACGTCTTTTTTGAAAAGCTGGCTTGTCCAGCCTTCTCTTGCCAGAAATTGTCATGTGGGATCTGCTTGTTAATGTGTATGTGAGTGTGATGAAAGATCCATGAACGGAAAGCTTGGCTTGGGATGGCTCTGCTTTTCTGGTTCCAGGTCACATTTTTATTTGCCTGAGGAAAAATCCTATAAGGCCTGATTTATGATCAGTGAGCAATGAAATAGACTGGTCATTTTTTGGCCATTCTGAAATTATTGACATTATTTTGCTTGGCTGAATAACAGAAGTAGTAGTTCCCCTTGTGTCTTTTTCTGTTTTGCAGTTATACGTAGTGATTTACTAATTTATGGTTAATTGATTAACAAAACTGAGTCACATCTACTTACAGCTAGTGTATTTGCTCATCGTAAAAGATTACTTAATTCATTTTGAAAAAGGTTTACACATTTCTCACAAATCTCATGTGTGATTCCAACCTGTTTCTGACTTGTTTAACATGCTCTTTAAATGTTTACTTCCTTTAAATAGACAAGATGTCACAAAATAGACGTAATTACCTTTTTACTGATGAACAGTCACAAGGAGCATTCTGAGAGGTTAACAAATTGCCTGATGCACAACAGAGCAGATGTTTCATGACAGCGGTGTCGGAATACTCCCTGTACAAACAACAATTAGACAGAGAACGGATGTGCATTAAGCGTCATCAGAGCTGTACTATTTTCACTTTGATAAGTGAGATGTATTTGCATATTCAGCAGCAGAAATAAGCAGCTGTTTTCGAGGTCCGTGTCTCCCCGACTGATGTTTATTCCCTCCAGGTGAATGCTGAGTAGATGGCACACGCAACTTTCCCAATAAAACAGTGCCAGCTGCCCTGAGGTTGCCCCTGTAAATGAAGAGTAAACACCTGGAAGAGTCAGGCAAATATTTATAGACCTTAATGAAGAGAAATGATGGTGTCTCCAGATGGTTGGTGCAAATTAAATGGGTAGCCTTGAGTTATATAAACTGGCCATTTTAATGCTGAAGTAAACATGAAAAAACAAGACTGGGATAAATAAAGAAAATATGAACGTGCTGAAGTTGTAATTTGAAACGTGGAACACCCTTAGACCATGCAAAGTGTAGATCAGTTTGTTTCTTTTTATTTTTTAACTTAAACTGTTACTTGCGGCCAAAATACCATGCTATAATGAAGAACTATGAAGCAGCAAACTCATTGTACATCTTGGACAGATTTTCATTTTCAAGTGAGCTATTATTTAAAATGTTAAGCTTCTGTTTATGCTAAATACCATGTCAGATAACACAGGTTGCTGAGGCAGACATTAACATTATAGTTAAAACTTTTTTAAAGATCTTCCCTGCCAGGAAGAAGGCAAGCAAGCTTGGTGTTTACCCCACGCAGAGAGCAGACCGAAATGAAAAAGAACAGATTTTTGAGTCTCTGAGCTTCCTAAGGAAAGTCAAATAACTGAGACTAAACCATGTCTAGGCAGCTGAGGGATGTCAGATAAAACGAACCCTTTTCCTTGCCTGTGTGAGGGGAGAGGCAGATACATTCTTCAGGAACAGGGATTTGGCAGTTACATGGTTTTTATCTTTTTATTCTGAGATTTATTACTATTTACTGGTTTAATTCAAAAAAGCATTATGAAAGTTAACTTTAGGTGATTATTAGGGCTGTCACGATTATGAAATTTGGCTGACGATTAATTGTCTAAGAAATAATTGCGATTAATTGTCTGGTTTAGGGCATTGACGATTATGGCAATTAAATCTCTGTTAAATTGTTTTAAAGGATTATTTTATTAATTGTTACAAATGATTGTGATTAGGGACAAAATAACATTGAAACAATGCTGAAAACCAGAGTTACCTTAGAAGACACATTCATATAAACCCCTGCCCAAATATTTAGATTTTTCTTCTAATATTTCGAGAATCGTGAACAGTGAATTTGCTCTGGCCAAACAGTATTTTCTGCTATCGCATCTGTTCTGTCCTCTCTGCGACCATTCTGGCCGCATACACACTGCAGCTAAATTCATTTTTTTCACCTTGTACACCTTGGACAAACTCAACGAGGGAAACACCGTGGCAGGTGACGATTTAAAAGTATGCACATTTCCTACTTTATTTGTAAATGAAATTAATCTCAAATCCTTCTTCTGTTGTTTCAGGTTTATCCATAGATTTTTAATTCTAGAAAAACATATAGCTGCTTTTCCAAGTAAAAACCTCCAAACAACGGCAAACACTTATTACGTTATGACATCTCTGCTTAGACTAAATGATTTTTTTTTTTATTAATTCCCAGTGAATAGGAGTTAAAACTCCCACCTGGGTGATACTACGACCATGCAAAATGCCAATAATAATAATATGTTTAAAATATTACCAAGTAACGTTACAAACAACAATACAATCAGAGAAGAAAATAGATTTATTATGTCCTATTTTTCCCCTGATGTTTGTTATTATTTTACAAATTTTATATGCATTTTTACATACTTTTTTATTTTAATTTACCACTTGATGTTGACAATAACGTATATCTTCAAAACTGTCTATGATATGTTTTCAGTGGACTTTTAAAATTTGCTTTGCTTGAGAAAGCATGAAAATATACAGTTACGATGCTTTTTCCATTTGGTTTAGTCAAGTTTTACGTCAAATGTGATTTTCGGCAATCGAGATCTGCCAAGTTCAGACGCTGGCTGGGAATCGGCCTGTTTTAACCTTCTTCTTTTTTTCATAATTTAGACATCCATCAATTATGGTGATGAAACTTCGAGATTTCACTTTTTGTTTATTAATAAACTAGTCAGTGAGTCAGTGTTGCAAAGATCCTGACTCGTAATCTCCTCTTTAGACGCGCCTTTAGAGAGAAATGCATCTTTGCGAATTACATAATGAAATTTTAGTTTTGTTTTATTTTTAAGTATTAATCTGCAGCTTATATATATATATATATATATATATATATATATATATATCTCTGTCAGGCATGTATTCGCTGAGTTTAGTTTCATTTCTGTGAAGCGCTCCTGTTCAAAAACGAGACTGCAGGAAGTGCATCATCTTTGTTTTCTTTATTTTATAAAAGCCCTGTTTGTTACGTTTTGTTGATATTGCGAGTGCACACAAATAAAAGTAGAACCTTTACAGTCCCGAATGATGTATTACTCCCACATTTAAATGCTGTTGTCACTCCTGAAACTTACAGTGCTTATGTGGCCTATATGAATGCGCAGCCTTTTTTCTGGTTGCTAAAGGAGCGCAATCATCACAAGTTGTCTAAATTGACCGCGGTTTGATGATTATACTGTATAGTGTCTCAAATGAGCATGATGAGAGTGATTAAACATACTAAACTACGTTTTTTTTTGTTGTTGTTTTTTTTTGCATTTAGATCCTCTGAATCAAAATGCTTTGTTACATTTGCAATTAGCACTTGTCAGTTAGTAGATGTTTCAGTCCAAAGGGACTTTTGGTGCACTTTAGATAAGACTGATGAGAGCCATTAGGCTAAGCACACTAAGATAGCCAAGTAGAGTTGGTTTCACTGGTTAATGGTAAGATAAGTAGAAATAGATTGGGGTTGTACGGTACTGATTGATCAGTTTTTTTTAAGGTCACTTCTGAGGTCACTGATTCCATCTTGATCTGGTCCTGAGTATCAGTACTTGTCAAATGTCTTTTTACTTTCTAATCAAGCAGTCCTGAGTTGAAATATTGACCTTAGAAATCCTTCTTAAAGGCTATTAACTTGATTAACCTAAGTGGAGACTCTCCAGAACATCCACTACAGTGAAATCAGCTCAACTGAAGCATACAGTGTGTGCTTTACCTGAAAGTGAAAGAAATGTGCTAAAAGTATCTAATATCGGTTTTGTTGTCTCTATAAGAGAAACTTGACATTATTTGCTAAGGTTGATAACCTTATGTTATTACATTCACTTTTATTGGATTAAACTGTCACTTAAATAAGGTGATGTGACAGCATGTAATGCGGTCATGGAGGTCATGTGACAAAAATGTGGCATAATTCTGTTTGCAGTGATGGAAGAAACAAAGCTTTTCAAAACTTTGAATCAATTCAATCAACAGCTTTGCAAATGATTCATTGTTTGGAAGAGCTCAAAACGCTGGTGATTCCCACTGGTCAGAACGGTGTAAATGCAACCAATTGGCAATTAAATCTTGTTACTTTGCAGATTTGACATGCGCTCCAAATCACTGGTTCAAACAAACGTTCAAACAAAATGATTCACAAACGTTTTGAAGCTTTACAGAGCAGTGTTTTGAAAGTGCTCATCAGTGAAAGGCAAAAAGGCATCCATGGAAGCCCATTTTCACCACTGAATATAAAAAAAGAGGCAATTGCTAATTTTTATCTCACTATTCTGGCTTTTTTATTTCTTATTTATTTATTGTGAGTTTACATTTTTTTTCTCTCAGAACTGTCTAATACAAACCCATAATTCTGACTTTTTTTCTCAGAATTGCATGATATAAACTTATTATAGCATTATTATAGCTTAGTTATAACATCAGAATAGCAGGATATAAATTCGCAATTGCAAGAAACAAAGTCAGAATAGCAAGATTTAAAAAAAAACAATTCTGACATTTTCTCTCGTGAATGCAAGTTTGTTTCTTGCTATTCTGACTTTATTTCTCAAAATTGTGTGATATAAACTACCAATTGTGAGTTATAAAGTCAGAATAGCAGGATATAAACTCACAATTGCAAGAAATTAACTCAGAATTGTGAGATAAAATTTCTCTCGCAAATGTGAGTTTGTTTCTTGCAATTCTGACTTTATTTCTCACAATTTAAAGTTTGTATCTCACAATTGTGACGTTTTTTTTCTAAGAACTGTGAGATATAATCTCACAATTGTGAGTTATAAAGTCCAATTCTGAGGTGAGAAAAATATGTTTGCGGGTTTATATTTCACAATTCTGACTTAACTCTTGCATGTTATAAAGTTAGAATTGTGACATATAAACTTGCAATTCTGAGAAAAAAGCCATAATTGTGAGGTTTTTTTATTATTATTTTATATAATTGAGTCAGAATTATGTGATATAAACTCAGTTGTGAGTTATAAGGATTGACAGTTTATATGCTGCAATAGTGACTTTATAACTTGCAACTGTGAGTTTATATCACACAATTTTTTGTATGACGCAATTCTGAAAAAAAAGAAGTCAGAATTGTGTATACTCTCTTGTATAGGCCTACTGCAAATGTTTTGTAATAATAAGTTAAAAATTACTTTCAAAATGACTTAAATACAAATATAATAGCAATTGAGGCAATAATAATTAGTTGTAAATAAAATATCAAACTGTTAAAATACATAATATATTATGAACATTACAGCTAATGTACCTTACGCATTATAACAAATGCCTGCAGAGGGCGTCAACGGACTGATGATTGTTTTTATACTTTAATCTTTGTTTAATCCTTGTTTAATATTGATTTAATGAACATTTAATTGAAATGTCCACTTGGCAATTTCTTTATGACAGAAATGCTGCAGCCACTGTAACTTGTTGAAAATGTGGACATCATAACGTGTAAACTCAGAGCGAGGGTTTAAACTTTTTGAAATCGCGATGGACAGCTAGCATATTGAAAAACATACTGATGTATTCTCCTGTTTTTGCGTAAGTTTATAAATGATTTACTTTACAAATCTGATGAAATAGGGGTTATGCGCAACAGACTTCCGTTTTCTGCTAAAACAGGTCTCGGTTCTTTCGGTTCACGCGTTTTGCATATGCCTCATTAAATATGAAGCTGATTTACTCAAGATGCCTTTAAAGTAGACACTAAAGATGATTATAACCAATGTCCATCACATATGCGGATTGATATATGAAAGTTTTTTTTTTTTAATTCTTTTCACTAACATTTATATATAAATATCGAATGAAACTTCCACAGTAAAAACAGCTAGTTCGCTTAACTGATTACCTTGAGTAATATCGACATTATTTATTCCGGCTATTAACACATTCTCCGAAAAGTGGAAGCGATGAGACCTGTTTTACGGGTTTGGTCAGGTGACGTTCGACATACACCCCATAGCACACGTTGGGTTCCCAGATGAACGTTATATTAAACCCAAACTCACAACAACATGCAGAGATGGAGTTTGAGATGCTCCAGTAAATAACAGTTCTTATGTAGCAGCATTTACTGTGAACGGAGATGATCTGAGACGCACTTGCGTAACCTACACACGTAAATAATTAAAGCGCATATATTAAATATGCATTGCACATATATATTTAATTGAATCATAGTGTTTGTGAATTCTTAATAGTATTATGTTTTAGTATAAATAAGCTTGTATTTGACCGAAATTCCAGAATTGTCAGCAAACTGCATGTATAGCGTGGTGAATGTTTATTTGATTTTCAGCTAATGCATTTTATTCTTTCCAACAATAAAGCACTTTACGACAAGCTTGTAATCATGACTTTATAAGTGGAAAATAGGAAATTTCCAATATTAGCACGTGTGTAACACGCTACTTCCGGTATTTTGCAGATTACTGGACACAGGCAAAATGCAATCGAGAATTTAAAAAAAAAAAAAACTGAACAGAATCGAAAAATCGTTACAGCCCTAATAGAATTTTCTTTTTCGTATTTGATGCATTCAGAAATTGTATATCCTGCATATAACATTGTGCACTCACTACAGAAATAGTAGTATAGTAGGAAGAGTATAATATTGTTTTCTGATGTGTTTACAGGTGGACAGGACAGAGGTGATTCGGAGCTGTATAAACCCCACGTTTTCTAAGGTCTTCACCCTAGACTTCTACTTCGAAGAGGTCCAGCGACTACGTTACGAGCTCTACGACATCAGCAGTAGTCACAATGGCATGAGAGAGGCGGACTGCCTGGGAGCCACGGAGTGCACGCTGGGCCAAGTGAGCAAATTCAAGCGGGCTATGTGTGATTATTATGGTTTTTCTAGTTTTGCTTGGCAAAGCTCATTTTGCAGCAGGATCTCCACATGATCGTTGATTGCACACAGTCAGGGAAGAGTGGGGCGGGCACTGTGCCCAAATCAGATGAAGCCTCCTAATTAAATAATCACACCAACAGCCGTTAAGAGCATTTCCGGACATTTTATGGCTGATTGAATTTGGAAACGTGAGATGTCTGTGTAGTTAGCTCAATGTGGGGACGGCGGCCGGCCCAGATGGGCCATGCTACTCTCTTATCTGCAGTTTGAGCAAATGGAAAACCAGACACATGATCTTCCGCCAGATGGTTAAGATTTGCAGTTTCTCAGTAAAGAATTTGCTAGGAGCTTAGGATGCCAATATTCGATTTGTTCAGTATTCACGTGCTTATCTTTTTGCATCAAAGCCACTTTCTAAGTCTGCTTTTCTCTCTGAGGAGCTGGGTTGTTTGTTTTAATTCAGTCTGTTTTGGTTGGAGGGAAAGAGGAGAAGATAATTGTCGAAATGAGCTGCGTTTAATAAAGTGAGAAAGCGAGGTGTTGACACTCACTCATATGGAGTTTCTATGGGAAAAAAAACACTCCTCCTATTTATAAATATTTAACAGCTAATACTGAAGCACTTATGTGGAGTGGATAAGACTTCATGGTGTAATTATAAACTAAGCTTACATGCCAAATTCTCCCTGAGGTGTTGTTATGTGGTGCATTCTGCACATATTCTTTTTTTTGTGTGTGTGTGTGTGTGTGTGTGTGTGTGTTTGTTCTGTCCATCAAAACAAGGCAGCCTCCGACCGACTTAAATATCTTATTTCTCTCCAAATAGATCGTCTCCCAGAGAAAATTCACCAAAGCCCTGCTTAAACAGGGCAACACAGTCGGCAAATCGTCTATTACGGTGAGCACTTTCCCAAATTCCAAATTTATCTGTTTGCTTCCTATCACGCTCTACTTATGCAAACATTCAGCAGTGCACAACACCAGCAAATGGCCTTACGCAAACATTTCATGGTCTAACCTTTAAAAGCTTTGCACTTTATATGACGGAGGTGCTTAGAATGATCAATGCCACTATTGAACCCAGGCAAACACAGAACAACTTCTTAATGTACACAAGAGCCTTCCGAAACAGTCAGATGTGGCATTGAATGCGAGCTGTGAAACAAAAATCGCAGAAAATAGCCCGAGGAGCTTGTTAATGCACACTGACAGGAACGCAGCAGCAACAGTTGAACATGTAAAGCTCAGTGGGTGAGGAGAATGAGATCTATAAAACAAATGTCAGTCTTCTTGGTTAGCTTCTGATTATGGTTGCTTTTCTGCTTAAGACAATTCATCACTCTCTGTCTCTCCAGATCACCGCTGAGGAGCTGACAGGAAATAACGATTATGTCGAACTCTCATTCAGTGCGAGGAAGCTGGATGATAAGGTAGGAAGACCTCCTGTGCTCATGTTTATTCAGAATATAAAATTATCTTTTGTAACAATGAGCATCAATATTGCCTGCAATGAGTTTTGGGAATTGTGATCCAATTTTAAAGGGTCAGATTACTAACATTTCACTGAGTTCCACTACCATTCAAATGTTTTTTTAAGATCTTTTAAAATAAATTATTGCTTTTGTTCAGCAAGTATGCATTAAATTTACAGTAAAGATATTTATATTATGTTACAAAAGATTTCTATTTCAAATAAACACTGTTCTTTTGAACTGTCTATTCATCAAAGAATTGTAAACAATGCTAGTTTACACAAAAATGACTAAGCCAAACAACATTGTTTTTAACATTGATAATAACAATATTTTTTTGAGCATCAAATCAGCATATTAAAATGATTTCCGAAGGATCATGTGACATTGAAGTAAATCTAAATTCAGTTGTGCCATCACAAGAATGCATTTTAAACTTTTAAAATAGAAAAGTTATTTTAAATTGCAATAATTTTTCACAAATTACTATTTTATTATATTTTTCATCACATAAATGCATCCTTAATGAGCATTACACTGTAAAAAAAAAAAAAAAAAAAAAAACACAATTAGTTGAGTCAACTTAATATAATTTGTTACCCTGCTGGCTTAAAATGTTAAGTTCAGTCAATTCAAATAAGTTTATCCAAGTTGAAATGTTAAGTTGTACTAAGTGAAAACGTAGATATTCGAGTTGACTAAACTAAAAAAAAGTTTGGTCAACTTAGCACACTTAGCTGTGTTTGTTACTTGGCTGCCCTAAAATTTAAAGTTGAATCAACTCAAATATCTAAGTTGTCACATAGTAAAATGTAACATTCCAAGTTGACTGAACTTCAATTTTTAAGGCAGCCAAGTAACAAATTATTTTAAGCTGACTCAACAAAATGTTATTTACAGTGTAGAGATTTTTAATATTAAAAACTCCTACTTACCGCCTAATTTTTAATGATAGTGTGTAATTTTTTTTTTGCATCAAATCAGCATATTAGAATGATTTCTGAAGGATCATGTGACACTGAAGAAAATCTAAATTCAGCTTTGCCATCACAAGAATACATTTTAAACTGTTAAAATAGAAAAGTTATTTTAAATTGCAATAATATTTCACAAATTACTGTTTTTTTGGTATTTTTCATCACATAAATGCATCCTTAATGAGCATTACACTGTAAAAAAAAAAAAAAAAAAAAAAGAGTCAACTTAAAATAATTTGTTACCCTGCTGCATTAAAATTTTAAGTTCTGACAAGTACTAAAATAAGTTTATCCAAGGCGAAATGTTAAGTTGTACTAAGTGACAACTTAGATATTCGAAAAAATGTTTGGTAAACTTAACAGCTGTTTGTTACTTGGCTGCTTTAGATATTTGAGTTGATTCAACTTCAAATTTTAAGTCGTCACATAGTAAAACGTAACATTTCAAGTTGACTGAACTTAAATTTTTTTTTTTTAAACAAATTATTTTAAGTTGACTCGACAAATTATTTACAGTGTAGAGATTTTTTAATATTAAAAACTCCTACTTACCGCCTAATTTTAATGATAGTGTATATTTTGATATATATATATATATATATATATATATATGGCAACAAACTGTTTTCTGACCATTTCTGCACTCTCTCTCTGATCCTTAAACAGTCTGCTTTTTTGTGGCTGTGCCTTTAAGAAATGAGCATGTGAAATGAACAACAGTTTTATGTTCTCTTGCATTGGGACCTTGGTTTGCTGTCAAGTGTCAACTATAATTTAACTCCCCCGTTCTTCAATAACAGCCTTGTGGCAAAGTTTGCATTACATTGTGAGAGGATCAACACAGAAATATAAAATGAGAAACTGAAACTATTGTGATCAGACAGAAATGATCAGGGATGCTGTTAAAAATAAACTTCAGCCTTGATGAATCCCCATACCCCGGAAATGCGGTCAGACAGTTGAGAAAGAAGATGACAGAGAACGAGAGAGAGAGAGAGAGAGAGAGAGAGTACTATTCCTCTGGGAGACACAATCAACTCTTGTCAGCAGGATAATTACATGGGACTAAAATTAATAAAAGGGATTAATACAAGCATAACAAATGATCCACGGGAGCGTCTCAGTTTCACACAGAGCGTCTCGTACTGCTGCTTGACAGGGCGTCAAAAGGTAGAACAGGAAAGCCTCCTTTAAATCACTTTTCATTTAAGAGTCCTTTTCTTCTCCTAAGTCATAATCCTTCAGTGAAAATCATATCCTCTGTGTCGGAGTAATTAAAACTTTAATTAAGCTTCTAGACTGGAGGAAAGATCAGAGACCCTGTCTGACAAGAGTCTCTGATAACTTTTGATAAGTTGCTGTTTCATTCTCACGTCTTAAACTTCGGCTGAATGACTACAAGCGTTGGGAGAACATTACTCTGGAAGACTACATCTTTGAACGCTAAGCTGTGAGTGGTATGTTGTGACTCTTCTGTGCATGTGGATCTTTTTATGTGTTAAAGTTGTTCGGAAATGGCTCCTGGTAATTCAGTGCGGTTTTGATCATTCAGCATACCTGCCGCTGTCCTCTGAGGACGAGTGTTTTATAGGCATAATTAACTGAGAAAAATCTGCAACTGTGCGAAACTTCAGAAAAGGCGTACTAGTTTGTTATTGTCAGCAGATAATAAAAAGTTTTGCAGTTTAAAGAAAATGTTGTCATTAATTACTCACCCTCGTGTTGTTCCAAGCTCATTTCTCTTCAGAACACAATAGTTAATGTGCAGCTTGTATAGCAGTATAGATTTACTGTCCTCTGAAAATAACTCAACATACAGCCGTTATTGTCAAAATAGCTGGCAACAAAAGTGAGTACTTTTGAGATTTTTCTGAATGAATCTCTTTCCAAATCATCCCTCCCTAACACTGTCGTCTCGTTTTTATTCGTTGCTGAAAATGGCAGTAGATTTTTGTCATAGTTTTTGTCATTCAAAAAGAATTTTAGTTTGTTATTGTTTCATTTTCATCTATGAAAAAATGTCATTGACACAAATTATGACGAAAATGATTTGTCAACAAAATTAACACTGGTTCAGTAACACCCTAAAACCGAGTTACGCTACAGTGGTCAGGGTCATACTTAGGTTTTCAAGATGGGTTCCATTTAGAACAGGCCTTGCAAGGGTTGTTCAACGAAGTTGAGTACTCGTTCTGTGCGTCAGGTGCAGAACCTGGCTTCAAAAAACAGATGCATGAGTGCTGCCAGCATTGCTTTAAAGGTAACAGAAGTAGAAGGTCAGCTTGTCAGTGCTCAGACCATATACCACACACTGCAACAAGTTGGTTTGCATGGGCATCGTCTCAGAAGGAAACCTCTTCTGAAGCTGGCTCACAAGAAAGTCTGCAAACAGTTTGCTGAAGACAACCTGTCCAAGAGCATGAATTACTGGAACCATGTCCTGTGGTCTGATGAGACCAAGATGAACTTGTTTGGTGTCCAGGATGTGTGGCAATGCCCTGGTGAGGAGTACCGAGAAAATTGTGTTTTGCCTACAGTCAAGCATGGTGCTGGTAGCATCATGGTCTGGGGCTGCATAAGTGCTGCTGGTACTGGGGAGCTGCAGTTCATTGAGGGAAACATGGATTCCATTATGTACTGTACATTCTGAAGCAGAACATGATGCCTTCCCTGCAGAAACAACATGATAATGACCCCAAACACCACCAAGATGACAAATGCCTTGCTGAAGAAGCTGAAGGTGATGGGGTGGCCAAGTATGTCTCCAGACCTGAACCCTATTAAGCACCTGTTGATAGATTGATAGATAGATCGTGATACTAAGGATATGTTAAATTGATAAAAAGTGATAGTAAAGACTTATATTGTTTCCAACATCATTAAGAAAACTGCATATTAGAATGATTTCTAAAGAAATATGTTAAAATAGAGAACCATTTAAATTGTTATAATATTTTATAATATTACTGTTTATACTGTTTTTTTTTTTATCAAATCAATGCAGCCTTGATGAGCATAAGAGTCAAGAGTCATTTATTCGCCAAGTTTGTGCAGACACACAAGGAATTTGTTGTGGTTTTTAAGGTGCTCTTGGTAAATACATGCATACATACATAAATACATACATACATACATATCAGACATGAGAACAGAAAACATTTAAATAGTAAGACTTAACAATAAATAACAATAGGTTTATGAATCCGGAACAGAAGATTTATGTACAGATATGTCCATTGTTTATATACAGCTGTATAAATAAAGAGATATGCATATGTATTTACATAACACTTGAGAAAGAGGCAATAATTAAAGGTGAAGAATGAACTACAGAAATGAATTACGGAATCTTACTTTTCTTGAAGATAGATAGAGATTTGGATGATGTTTTATGTAAGGAAAAAGGTATTTATTATAAAAACGTAATAGCTACATGCTGCTTTTGACCAATCAGTATTCATGAGAGCAGTTTTTACTAATCTTTTTTATGAATGAATCCGTAAGTTTTTATGGATCTTTTTCATCAGTGAATCTTTGTGGAGTGCCTTGGTGGACAAATATAAAAGAAAAGATGTAGACCAAAAGAGTCCTTGTGTCGCTGAAAAAGAATAAAATTATTTAAATTAAACTAGGTATCGGGCACATTTGATTGCATTTATCATCGTAAGTTTATCTTGGCCTATATTGTATGGTGCTGTTAATGTAACATCCATCCTTCACCATATTTGGCTCTTATCAGGTGAGGAGACCCCTGAGCAGGCAGCAGCAAAGGTGAAATGGGGCAGCCGACAGTGGGAGCACAGGGAGCTACTTAGAAAAAGTTACCAGCAAGGACACAATTCGTTTTCAATGACAGAGGCGGGTGGAATTTAGAGCAGGTGCAATCCCTGGAAAGAGATGTTTAAGAACAGCCCTAAAGAATGCTCACCCACCTCGCTTATAACAGAATCCACCTCTGCAGTTTAAATGGATCGCCCTGAGTATATAATATTTACTGCATACATAATAGTACTGTTAAAGCAGTGTGTAGACAGAGATTATAAACAGTGGGTTGCTTAAAAAGTATGTTTCATGCAGTGGTGATGCTGCTGGACTAAATGAATGAATGTTATATGCATCATGCATATTATGGAATGTACAGACTCTCCAGAATCACTTTGCTCGTGATGCTATCAGCTGATCTCTGTGCTTGTTATTTCCTCAGGATTTTTTCAGCAAGTCGGATCCGTTCTTAGAGATCTACAGGGTAAATGATGACAACACTCAGCAGCTAGTGCACAGAACAGAGGTAAGGCAAGCATTTCTCTCTTAAGATCTCTCTGTGATAGTGCTTAACTGACACTGAATCGCTTTTTCCCCCTCTGCACACAGACGGTCATGAATAACCTCAACCCCATATGGAAGACCTTCAAGACGTCCCTTAACTCACTCTGTAGTGGAGACCATGAAAGAATACTGAAGGTAAAATAGGATGTCACTTGCGTTTGGAGACGAAAGTGTGTTTGACTTTCTAACATAAATACATGGATCCATTTTAATTTAGTTTTACATTTACATTAGCATTTGAAATGCATGTTTCTGGCAGGCGGCAGCTTATAAGAAGCTTAGAAGTACATGCATTGCGTTGCTAATTTGATGTAGTTGCTCTTAGGTAAAAATGGTCCGCTTTTTCCCTGTTAATAATTCTACAAAAATTTGACTGAAAGGCACTTCAGCACTTTGGGAAGGAAGTTGGTTTTTTTTATTGAATTAATGCAGATGTACATTTCAATGTTCAGATTCCCTGATGCAGTTAGAGAAATATAGACTCCTTTTTTTGTGTGTGAGTGACATGCAAGTCTACTTTTGTATTACTGGTTTCTACGATTACCTAGGCAGAGCTAGACTAGCTTTTTTAAAGTTGCATTTATACACAGACAGGTGAGCATTGCTAATTTCCATACCGTTTTGAAATTCAGTGAGTGTTGCTGGACCACTGTGTGTGTTGAGATCAGATATCTGGCAGGAGTTCTGATCATTCACATGTCCTGATTACACAGGCTCAGGACTACAAGGCTTGGTGGGCATGTGTTTCAGCAAGGATTCAAAAGGAATTCCCATGTGTTCTACTTTAAATGTGTGCATTTCCTAATTTACCTCCCTCTTTCCTCTCTCCGGCCTTCTCTTGCTTCATTCGTTCGTTCGTCATTCATCAAAGTCTGCTTGATTTAATTGGGAAAGGAATTACTCTCGGAAAGTTTGACATGAATGTGTTCAAGCAGACTAATTTAACATTAAAAGTAGCAGTTTCCCACAGGAATCTAAATTAAAGTACCTCCTGTTGAATTATTATTATTATTATTATTATTATTATTATTATTATTATACATTTTATTTATTTATAGGTGCCTTTCATGGCACTCAAGGACACCTTACAAAGTCCATAAAACAAAAGTGAAACAATAACACTAAACATTAAAATCCAATGCAACAACACATAAAGAAGAAGTCACATAAAAGACTGCCTGAACAAATACGTTTTAAGACGAGATTTAAAACTCGCTACACTTGGACTATTGCGAACTTCTGTAGGAAGTGAGTTCCATAAGAGGGGAGCCGCATAACCAAATGCTCGTGACCCCATGGAAGTTGTCCGAGTGCGTGGGAGAACAAGAGTAAGTGTAGAGGCCGATCTTAAAATATGTGAAGGAGTGTATATATGAAGAAGGACAGAAAGATAGGAAGGAGACAAATTATTGAGTGCTAAAAGTAAAATTTTTAAATTTACATTTGAAAACAAATGCAAATTATGTTCAGAGATGTAATAACTCGAGCAGACGCATTTTGTACCAACTGTAATTTGTGAAGAGATTTGGAAGGAAGCCCATAAAACAAAGCATTGCATAATCGATTTGTGATGTTTCAAAAGCATGCACAAGAGTAGCAGTGCTCTTCAGTGAAAGGACAGGACGCAAATGATGGATATTCCTGATGTGAAAGAATGGAGAACCGGTAACACTGTTGATATGAGCTTCAAAAGACAGCGTTTTATCAACAATGACACGCAAATTTATCTGATTAGACAGAGTAACAGGGCAATTGTCTATTATCACAGACAAAATATTTGACTTAGCTACTGTGTTTTTTGTACCAATAAGAAGAATTTCTGTTCTACTACTATTTTGTTTGAGAAAATTACTTGAAAACCAAGTTTTTAATTCAACCAGGCACTCAAAAAGAGCAGAAGGAGGAAACTTTGAGGAAAGTTTAGAAGACAGTCAAAGCTGGGTGTCGTCAGCATAGCAATGGAAATGAATGCCATATTTCCTAAAAATGGTGCCAATTGCTAAAAGGTAGATAAGAAACAGAAGAGCTCCCAAGACAGAACCCTGTGGAATTCCAGTGACAACACAAGTGGGTTTGATTTAAACGGTTTGAGTTGTACAAATTGAATGCGATCTGTAAGACAGGAATGAAACCAGCATAAAGCCGTATCAGTAATTCCAATAGATTCCAATCTGCTTAAAGGATTAGTTCACTTTCAGAACAAAAATTTACAAATGTACTCACCCCCTTGTCATCCAAGATGTCTTTCTTCAGTCGTAAAGAAATTATGTTTTTTGAGGAAAACATTTCAGTATTTCTTTCCATATAATGGACTTCTATGGTGCCCCCGAGTTTGAACTTCCAAAATGCATTTTAAATGCAGCTTCAAAGGGCTCTAAACGATCCCAGCTGAGGAAGAAAGGTCTTATCTAGTGAAACCATCAGTTATTTTCTAAACAAATTGACAATTTACATACTTTTTAACCTCTAATGCTTGTCTTGTTGCGTCTTTGCAATACGCATGCTTAGTCTGTGTGATCCGGGTAAATACAGTTGGGTATGTCAAAAAACTCCCATCTCGTTTTCGTCTTCAACTTCAAAATTGTCCTACATCACTGCATAAGTACTACAAAGTGAACATACAAAGAAGATCAAACGCCCTTTACAAAAAAGGTAAAACAGCATGATTTTTAAGTTGAAGATGAAAACAAGATGGGAGTTTTTCGACATACCTGTATTTTCGACAAACTGTTTTGACCCGAGACGAGATGAGCATTTAAGGTTAAAAAAATATAGAAATTGTCAATTTGTTGATTTAAAATGCATTTTGGAAGTTCAAACCTGGGGCACCATAGAAGTCCATTATATGGAGAGAAATCCTGAAAGGTTTTCCTCAAAAAACATGATTTCTTTACAACTGAAGAAAGAAAGACATGAACATCTTGGATGACAAGGGGATGAGTACATTATCTGTAAATTTAGTTCTGAAAGTGAACTAATCCTTAAAGAATATGGAGTTCTTATAAGCATGACAATAAATATGACTTTCCCTGCAGCAATTATCAAATAAATAAATAAATGGATTTTTTTTTATTACTTTTAAAAGAATCATCCTAAGAACTATCTACTATTCTGTCATTCAAGAAATAGAATGTTGAAAAGAACGGAATGTATTTAAAATTGGTAACATTTTAAAAACCTTTACTGTCATTTTTGATTAATTTAATGCATCCTTGTTGCAGTGTACATCTTTAACACCGATGTGATGGAGTCTGTGTACTCTGTAAACTATCAATTTAACAACAAGATGCTTTGAGCCCCCTATAAACATCTCTTAAGGGCACCTGTGTGCCTCTCTTCTTGCTTGTAGTGCATCAGCATATGGCTGCATGTGGCCTTGCTTCTGCCCACTCATGACTGAACAGAACTCAGACCTTATTAAAGCAAACGGCTCAGCCTCATTTAGTAGCAGCCGTCCTCCATGCCATCTGCAGTATCACTCACGGATGTAGCTCAGCTCACAGCTGGAGCTCACCCCGTTCCCAGACCTGCCCTTTAGGAGTCCATTAGAGCGCTGCTGTCACACCACTCAGAGCAAAGGCGATCAGTGTGGGGAACGTGTCTCCCTTTTAGAACCACTGCTGAACACTCAAGGGGTGCCGTGATGGTGCCATGTGTGCTTAACTCGTAATGACTGTGATTGATTGGATCCTGACGATATTCGACAGGGCTTATTATGACTCCACCGAAGCGTATTTGTTGTGGGCTAATGAAATATTAAGTATTATGATTTCATTTTTTCATGTTGTCGACACTGACATCTCATCTTCTATCGAACAGAGATCAAATGATGAACTAGACCAGGGGCCAGGACAATTCAATTAGATTCATTTAAGGGCCAGATTATCAAACTGAAAATTTGAAGGCGGTCAAGCAGGTGGGAGCCATCACAATCTCTTTTTGAGGGGGCTTATAAAATTAGAAATTAAATTGAAATGCATATTCAGCAGTAAAATGAACTAATATCACCAACATCTGCCACGGGGGGGCAGCCGTGGCCTAATGGTTAGGGAGTCTGACTTGTAACCAAGAGGTTGCGAGTTCGAGTCCCAGGTCTGGCAGGGATTGATGGTGGGGGGAGTGAATATCCAGCGCTCTCTCCATCGTCAATACCACGACTGAGGTGAGACCCTTGAGCAAGGCACCGAACCCCCAACTGCTCCCCGGGCGCCGCAGCAATGCAATGGCTGCCCACTGCTCCGGGTGTATGTTCACGGTGGGTGGGTGGGTGTGTGTGTGTGTGTGTTCACTACTGTGTGTGTGCACTTGGATGGGTTAAATGCAGAGCACAAATTCCTAGTATGGGTCACCATACTTGGCCTCACGTCACTTTCACTTTCACTTTCACATCTATAAAAGATTAACATTAGTTCTGTCTATCAATTAAAAAAATCAAAAAATAACATTTATCATGTGTGATCACATATTTACATATTTATATTGTAATAATTTCACACTGAGCCTCCAAATTAATATAGAAACAACATAAAGGGTATATTTTTATGAAGTATTATAAGTAGTATAATTATTAATGAAGTATTGATACCAGTACTGCTACTGGTGTCTCTATTAAATGCATTTTCCCTCAATTTTACCTATTAGTTATAGCCGTTCAACATTACAGTATAATTTTTTTTTTTTTTTTTTTACATTTAATAGGCTTTGAAATACTTAACTTTTCATTTAAGTGATTTTAAAACAATCTTCATATAAACTATAAATTGTATATGCATAAACTATATAGATTATTCTTTATTCAAGCTACAAAAGTTAATGAGCGACTAGAGTCGAGAGATTTCTCTTTTTCTTTTGTTCTTTCATTTTGATTGTTTTGATTTTCTTTAAAAAACTGATGTCGGATCTGACACATAGACTGTAAAAAAGATGGATGACGCGTCTCCCGTTCATTTCAATATAGAAAACTGAAGCCAAAGCATCTAATAATGGAGCCGCGGTATCAAAGTCCCGGCAAAATTCCTGCAGACCCAGTCGCAAGATCACAATCAAACGAACACTTGAACATAAATCAGCATATATTTTTGGGAAAAAATAATTATTCTAAGTGTCATTTGATTATTTAGTTTACCTCACGTCCGATTAGATTACATGGAGAGGGTGGGGTTTATGACCTATACTGCAGCCAGCCACCAGGGGGTGATCAAAGAGCCCGCAGCTTCACTTTTCAGGCCGTGTGAGGCACACCCCATCTGACACATAAACTCTTTAAGGTCGTTTAAGACTTCATAACTCATTTAAGAATATGTTTACGAGGTAAACCACTTCCACTGAAGCGCTACTGGCGCTCTGTATGAACACCGGCTCAGCATACAGACGTTATGACTGATAACACTGTTTTCATACTAGAGTTGTGGATACCTCTAAACTCCCTCATAGTAGTGCTTGTCAACATTTAAGTCTATTGATGTTGCAGTCTCCGTTTTTTTTCATGCGTCTTTTTCGTTTCTGTTTCAGCTGGCCCGGGCCAGAGTTGCCATGTTGTGGACAAACTAATTAGTGCAAAAACAATTCAAGCAATATGTGAAATTACTGAAAATGATTGGCGGGCCGCCAATTGAATAGCCAGATTAACAATATTTCAGAAAAAAAGTATTGTTCTCTAATTTTGGTCTCCACTGTTCAAACATTTATTTTTTTGCATTCAAAGATTCCATTTTAGTTTTGCAATTATTTCTGACTAGGGAGACTTCTTATTATAAAGGGTTTTACGGCTCTTTAGTTGTCCTTTTATACTTTACTGCTACATTTTATTTTTTTCTCCCCCAGATGTTTCACATTCACTGTATTATGGCATATCCCTGTGCTCTCCAATGTTAACATTTTAAGGTTTTTAAATTCAGAAGAATACACCATATGTTATAGCATCAAAACATTATTCACGCAATATTCATTCAGTTTCTTTTAAAGCTGAAGCTGATTTTTTTTTCTTTCAGAATATCTTTTAACACTTTGTCTTGGTTAAACAAACAGATAGTCCTGCCCCCATCTAATGGCATTAGCTGAGCCAATGTTGCTGTTTCAGCCTGGTAGATTGGCTACTAATGGCTTAGTAATAGTTGGCATATGTTGGCATACAAGAAAATATACTAACATTAGAAAATGACACACATCAGCTTTAAATTGTGCTTGTCCAACTAATTTCTGTCTTGCATCATAAAGTATGAAAATGTGGTAACGGAACTGCTCAGGCTAAGTACTGTGTGAATGAAATCACCCACACTATGTCCTTGCCTCATCTTTTACAGCAACATTATATAAGTCAGCCCTGTTATCCTGAATACTGCAGAAAACCATCAAACTTTAATTAATTTGTAATGTCACTTTATGTTTAATGCATGAATGCATGGGGCACAGTGATGATAAGTCTGCTCCTGTTTTTTATGCTGTGTGTTCGGATTCCAGACATTTGTGGTGATCAGCGTTCTCAGCGGACCGTATGTAGGCAACTAGAGTGGGTTCAACAAGAGTAGATGGTATGCACATCCAGCAGAATATCTTTCATTTCTGCTCCAGAGGAATGCTTAAAAAATGGTATCCTAACTAGAGGAAACAAATGTATGTGAGGGGGAGAAGAAATCAAATGAAATGAGATTAAAAAAGCAAAAGAAGCACAAGTTAAATCATGCATACCACTGGACCAACACATACATATAGGTTTTTGCTTTTTAATGCCTTATTAATATTAAGATTTACCCTGTTGTGTTCTTCCCTTAACATCCAGTGTACAGTCTGGGACTGGGACTCAAACGGAAAGCATGATTTCATAGGGGAGTTTCAAGCTACATTCAAAGAGATGCGATCAGCGATGGATGGAAGACAGGTAACAGTTTTACACTTGTTATAAAAAATGTATCAATTGATTTTAGCACTTTCACATCCAACACAGAGAACACCATCTACAAGCCAAGCAGCTTTTTAAATCCTGTTGACTTTATTTGAAACAGCTCTGTGAGATATTCGGAGCAGGTTAAGCTACTGATGAGTAGGAACTAGTTCGGTTCAAAGAGTAATCAGTAAAAGTGAAAGATGAAAGGGGAATGAGGTTATATGAGGAGATCTTCATGTGGGTCACAGTCAGTTTAGTTTCTTCTACTTTAACAGAGAATTACCTCCAGTATGTCTGGACTGAACTGCTGGATATTTCTCACACATTTTCATCACCTAAAAAAGATAAATGAAATTTTTTTTATAAAATCGATGGAAAGATATTGATAGATGATAGATGATTGTTTGAGTTATTGATTCTTTAAAATGAAATCCATAGATAGATTCAAATTGATTCAACGATTGCTTGAGTTATTGATTCTTTGATACATTTATTTTTTTAAACGAAATCCATGGAAAGGAATGGATAGATAGATAGATAGATAAGATAGATAGATAGATAGACAGATAGATAGATAGTTTCAAATTGATTCAATGATTGCTTGAGTTATTGATTCTTTGATTCATTTTCAAGTGAAATCCATGGAAAGATAGATTCAGATTGATTCAATTATTGTTTGACTTATTGATTATTTGATTCATGGATTCATTGATTCTTTGAAATGAAATCCATAGATAGATAGATAGATAGATAGATAGATAGATTCATATTGACTCAATAATTGTTTGAGTTATTGATTATTTGATTCATTGATTCTTTGAAATGAAATCCATATAGATAGAATCAAATTGATTCAATTATTGTTTGAGTTATTGATTCTTTGATTCACTGATTCTTTGAAATGAAATCCATAGATAGATAGATACATAGATATATTCAGATTGATTCAATGATTGCTTGAGTTATTGATTCTTTGATTCATTTATTTTTTTTAAACGAAATCCATAGATAGATAGATAGATAAACAGACAGACAGATAGATAGATAGGTAGACAGATAGATAGATAGATAGATAGATAGATAGATAGGTCACACTAAAAAACATTCGAAATGACTGACTGCAAAAGAACATTGTGCTCTAATTGAATTATAAGTGGAATAATTGCATAATTAGAATAATTAAATTTAATGACACAACTGATGGAAAGACTTTGAAATGCAAGTGTTGCTGTGCACTTTAAATGTCAGGCAAACACATAAAAAGCATCACATTAGTTCGTAACCCTGCACCTAGTGTCCATTAAGTAATTCTGCACTTCTGTATTTTGGAGTTTGCGCTTTATTACATTTTAGGACCACTATGCCACGTTTAAAAACGGGAAGCAAACTGGATAATTGCATTTTTTATGGTTGAAAATTCACACAAAGCGACCACGTCCTTCTTAATAATCGATAATGAGGATGTTGTTCTGCGTAAGGTGTTAAAAGAGTTTTCAGTCCCCATTAAATAGTCTACAATTGCTCTAAAACTGGATCCGGTGATTAACCATTACTGCTAAAGACTAAATTAGCCAGCATCTCTTTCTGATTTTGAAAACAATAAGTCATTGTCTTTTAAGCTGTCAGTTAATTGTAACTCTGTTGAAATGCACAGCTACAGCTGGGTGACACCTCGTTCTCTTGTGAAGTCCCGAACGCTTTGGGTTTATATCTCAACACCGCAGGCATCAGTACCAGCCTCTGCTAATTATTTTAGAACATCGCTTCCAGGCTCCGCATCGTTCCTCATTATTATGACTCAAATTGTTGTTTTCTGAGTCTATTGTCTACTTGTTTTGGCCTTCGTTGCTCCAATGGGAAGCGATTATGCACCATCTCACACTTCATTCTAATGAAGCTATTATTTTGTCCAGGATGTGTCACTCCCAACTGGTAATGATGGAAAGCTAATGGTTTGTTTTTATTTTTGATTTTTGAAACAATGGCAGGTCCAGTGGGAATGCATAAACCCCAAATATAAAGTCAAGAAGAAGAATTACAAGAACTCTGGGATTGTCATTCTGAATCAGTGCAAGGTAATATTTTTTAATCATAAAATGATTCTCTCTAGAGGACCTTGTCTCCTCCCCGTAGGCCCTGTATTTCAAAAAGCGGCAGTGTCATGCTGTCAGCAGAGGCGTTGATGGTTACAGTAGATGGAGGTGGGAACTTCACACAGCTAGAAGTCATTCCATCCGGCTAAAATGTGAGATCCCAGCTCTGCAAATGGCCACTGAATTTGATCATAGTTGACATAAATTAGAAGCGATGAGAAGGAGATAGCAACACGAAAGTGCTTGAATTCACTATAACCTGTCCTTGTGTGTCCACAGATAATTAAGATGCATTCCTTTCTGGACTACATCATGGGTGGTTGTCAAATACAGTTTACAGTAAGTCCAGCCAGATGCACTTAATGCTTTCCTGGTTGATATATATCTCTAAAACTAATCATCCATTATCATTTGTTTGCTCTGACTTTAGCATAGCAGTTTTTATTAGTCAGACCACTCATGATTTATTATTCATTACCATGCACATACTAATGGGAACAGGCAAAACAAAGTGTCATTCTAAATGTTTATTTTTGTTGCATAATTTATAAAGTAATAATTGTCTCACCTGCTTGCAGCGCTGTTATTTTCGCACGGCACTTTTGCGTGCACCGTAGTGTTTCATTACTTTTATTATCTGTCACAATAAGTTTTTTCTGAGTTGCTCTCATGTACAGTCTCCTGACAGGTTTTTAGAATTAGCTTCAATTAAATGGACCTCATGTTTGTTTTATGAAGTTATATATCATGCAGTTTTAATAAGTGTTGATATTTCTCTAGAAAGCAAACTGGCTGACCTGCCACTTTTAAACAGAAAGTGGTGCTGCTAATAAAGAGGCGTCTTACTTTCAGGGACATGTTTCATGAATTAATTGTTTAAACGATTGAATGATATGATTGTGTCAACATTAACTTGTGATCAAATGTAGTTAAACTTAATGAATGAATAAAACGTTTCAGCAATCTTTTGGGTTGGTTGATAATAGTTTCAACCACTTCAAGATATTGTGTATAAACTACAGGTATTTCCACCTGATTTAGAGTGTTAAATAGTAAGTAACTTTTTTAATTTATCGGTTAACACTAGGACTAGTGTAATTATATAACTAATAGAATGGCCATAGAAGTCATTCTGACCGTTCATTCTAGACTGAACTTAATGCCATGCGATTTACATTCAAAGCTTCTATCAACGTTTTAAACTAAAGCTTTGAATGTTTGTCGTCGTATTTTATGAAGGCATCACCCTAAAATACGATCTTTTTTGTAATATACCTTATAATTGTATACAAGCTACTAGACTGCTTCCGCAGGTGTGTGCTTTGCTTGTGTCCGGTAAGTGAGAGAGCAAAGATTTTTCACCGCAGTAAAAAAAAAATCTAAACACCAACAAATATGAACTAAAGCCAAATATTTCAGAAGATAAAACATTCTGTGAATTTTTGAAGAAAAAAAAAATGCTATTATTGATAACAGCTAGGCTATAGTCTTCTAGGATCAGCCTAACATACCTGAAACGTGGCAGATTGAATGACAGCAGTTGTCAAATTGGAGGTGTCCATCTGGCTTTTTTATGAGGGGGAATTTTAGCTTAGCAATAGCATTTAGCAACAACAATAACAAAAGTTGCTAGGCAACAGAGACCTGCATTTTCAACCGCGGGAAAAAGTCGCAAAATTTGAAATTATACTACGTCTGTAATGCGAACGGTCAGTTTGACCGCTTTGGCCATTTAAGGTAGAAATACTAAGAACTCTTTTGTGTTTTGTAATTTTAATAAAATAACAATGTTAGTGTGAAATATACACACATTTAGGAAATGTCAAGGAATTATAGTTATGTGGGTTTTACTTCTACAAAGTTATTAAATTGCAGAATTAAAAAATGGTCAAAATGACTGCCTTGGTAGTTCTAGTGTTAAAAAGGTTTGAGAACTACTACTTAAAGAGACACTTCACTCAAAAATGAAAATTCTGTAATTTATTACTTACCCTCATGTCATTCCAGACAGTTTGGAAAACAAATTAAGATATTTTTGTTGAAATCCCAAGAGCTTTCTGACCCTGCATAGACAGCAATGCAACTACCACGTTCAAGTCCCAGAAAGGTAGTAAGGCTATTGTTAAAATAGTCCATGTGACATCAGTGGTTCAACTGTAATTTTATGAAGCTACAAGTTGCTCTCTATGGTCAGAAAGCTCTTGGATTTCATTCAAAATATCTTAATTTGTGCACAGAAGATGGTTTGGATTGACATGAGGATGAATAATGGTGCATGACTATTGGGAATATTGTGTTAAGAAGTCTGTCATAACTATGCAAGCCAGGTATATTTGATCTACATACATAGTTCCACGCCTGCTTAAGCTCATGCATTTTACAGCTCTATACAATCTGTTTACTCACTGTCAGTGCCGCTCTATAGAGATTCTCCGCATGGTGTATACATTTCGAGTAATTAGCGTCAAAGCACTAGTTTGATTGCTGCTTGTCTTTTCAGGTAGCGATCGATTTCACAGCCTCTAATGGGGATCCTAGAAACAGTTGTTCGTTACACTACATCCACCCCTACCAGCCTAACGAGTATCTGAAAGCTTTAGTCGCAGTGGGGGAGATTTGCCAAGACTATGACAGGTGAGCAGGCTGAACAGCCAATCAAATCCCAACTTCTGCTCTCCAGGTTCTCGACTTTCTTTCATACACCAGTTGTTTAGGTTCACACATATGCGAGTCAGTTCTCTTTCTCAGAGAGTGCAGCATTTTGACAGTATAGTGAATAAAGTAGAGTCCCAACATTGGGGTTTTATTTTTTATGTAATGTGTAGGCTGTCTAAAAAATAAAAAATATGTGATGTGGTCCCCAAACCTTGCAAATGTAGGAGGCATCATTCACCATTGATGGCCATTCAAAAGTAGTCCTGTGTTCTGACCAAAGAACATTTTTGACAAGAAAAAATATAAATATTTCATATGATAGTGGGTGTTTTACCCACAGTGACATATTTTTTTGAAAAATTGAAAGCCCTGGAGTGCAGAGAGCAATATGCAGGTCACAAATTTCTTTATACATGATGTTATGGTGCCTTGGAAGCTGGTCTGATAACCTCAGGAGATAACCTTAATATAAAAACACTGTGTGTTAAGTCAGTGACTGGCTTGTTGCTGTAGGCACACAGGAGAAATGTGATGTCCTGAACTTCAGAGATTAAACAAGAAAAAGTGTTTTAGTGACGTAATCAATACACAACACGAAAAACTTTCGTGAAAAAATTACAATGCTTTTCATTTCAAACCATAAATAGTGAGTGGTTAATTGGAATTTATGGAAAACATGCTGTAAAAACACAATATGTTTCCCACAGACTATCCCTGTTTAAATTAAAGATATGTTAAAAACAACAAAACAAGGTCAGAGTTGCATTTTGACAGGCAGCCTATTATTTTCAAATCCTAGTTATTTTAATGACCTGTGGCCATTGCCCTTTAGAAACCATGAAGAAGTCATGGATAACATGCAAAATCCCAGCGATTTTTTTTTTTGACCACTGTAGCTGAGCTGTTATTTCAGCTCTCTGAAAGGTCATTTAAAAGCTCATTTCCAGCATCACTCCAGAATGAGATGAATGCACATCCAGCAGGACGTTTGGTTGGGATGAAATCTGAAATCACAGCGCTTGCTGATTTGGCAGGCACGAACAATAACAATTATGCAAATCTGTGTCCATTACAAATGAGCAGTGATGAGGGGCCATTGAGACAGGAAAGTATGATGGAAAATTTGGTAATCCCCAAGACCCTCAATTCATGCCAACTCTAATCTTCTGTCCGCTTTTGTTTCCACGCAGTGACAAAATGTTCCCAGCGTTTGGCTTTGGTGCTCGGATACCTCCTGACTTCAAGGTAACGTTTGTAACGATGGGATTTGTTCATTAATGGGATGAAGAGTGAATGATGCTTCTAATTAGGCTACTGCTGGAGTAATGTATGAACTGATATCAGCAGGTTCATTTCCCTCCAACAGATAATGTGCCTTTGTGCTGAGCTAAGATTGTTAGGCTTCAACAGTTTTGACTAGATCGATTGAATATCTAGATGTACAGATTCAAAAATCTCCTTAAAATGCCTTTTAACAACATGAAAGGAAGGGCCTTGAATCCCCCCGAAAGAAGTATTGACCAACGATATTGACCAGCTGAATGTACATTATCCTGCTTATTTCAAGACTACTGACTTCACATAAATAAATAATTGCATATTAAATATTGATTCAAGTTTGATTTATTTATTATGTGAGAAGATAGAGACAGCAAAGTGGTAGCTAAGATATGAAACTAGAACAGCTATGTAAGAAATCAGGTGCCTGGGACAATTATACAATGTAGTGGTCAGTATATAAAAATATTTGACTACAGAATGCAGCAGCTGACCAGATATAATCAAGACTGAACAAAATTAAACAGTTCAGAGAAGTTCAGAGAACAGGACGTTGAGTAATTTTAGACACAATGTTGTCTATTTTTGCTTTCACTAACCAAAATAGTTGCAAGCAAGGACAAAGCAGAATAAACACTTGTGTCTCTAAGCAATGCACAGTGTGAATGAATGAACGAATCATTCTTTCGACCCGATTCTTTTCAGTGAACAGGTTGAACCAGTTCACCAAATCAGACTGAATTACTTGAAACATGTTTGAGTCAGCAGTCAGTCGATCAGACTAAAATCTGTTCAGTATTCAGACTTAAAATAGAAGTAATGTGGTCATAAAAGCATAACGTCTGCTTTTGCTAACTGTTTTTGCTATAAATTATTTTAATTCTTGCAATGGTTTGAAGTCAACACTACACTAAACAGGTCACAGCAGTTCTTTAGGTAACATTACTAATCAAAATCAAATGTAAGTCTGAAGACTGATAAAAATTACTAGAAAAATGTGTCTACATATGGCTTTAATAACGTGTTTGAGATTCCAGGATGTCAGAATTACGTGATGACGTAAAAAGAACTTGTGAATTGTTTTTTGAACTGTTTCACTGAAATGAAAAGTGTGAAAGAATCACATGGCAGAAATTAATTTGGACTTCACTTCATGTGGTAATTTGCATCTGAATGACTGAATGTGTTTTGAATGAATCGTTTGAGTGAGTAATGCAGTCATGTTTAGTTTCTTAATGAAATGGTGTTTTTGAATCGTTTAAGTGATTAATGGCTCGTTAATAAAAGCCACGATTTGTCGCCACCTACTGGTGTAACCTGCAGAAATGTTACCGAAAAAATCCTGTTTTTATGCAAATTTTAAAGTATCGCATCAGAAAGGAGTGATGAATACGGCAAATTTCAAAAAAGAAAAAAAAATCCCTTAATTTGAAAAAAGATTTTACGCTCGTGGTTTTTGATTTGTGTGAAAAAGAGTTCATGCGAATGATGGGAGATAGAAACGCATTTGCTGAAGAAATTCCTCCATGCACATTAACTTCCCCGCAATGGGATGGGATGACTTGACTAACCAGCATTGCACAGCATCTCAAATGTTGTTTTGGTGGTTTTACAGTGTCTGAGTTTGACTTCAAATTTTTTTTATGTATAATAGCCTTCCAGAACTTACACGACTGCATTCCCAAACAGCAGGGATCCACCTCTGAAAGCAATGTCTGCTCACAATTACATATAACAATTATAATATTCAGTGGCTTCTCCTACTTTTCTTAGTGGCATTTAGTGCCAGTTTATCAGGAAGTGATGATTTTGTTCTCTTGACTCGTTTGATAGAAACGGTTCTTTATCCGCAAATGTTTAATGCGATATTCCAATTTTGTGCATAAGTTAAATTTGCAATTTTAAAGGTACTGAACCTTGGTCAGGTTCCCTTTGGCGTCGCATTTTGACGCTCAAGAGTCATTTTTTGACGCACAGCATCCTCCATTGTTTTCAGCTGTTTGTCTTAATTTAATGGTTTGCATGCATTTGTAAAAGATTTTAATACTTTTATATAAATGTATACTTTAATTGGAGCACCTAAACCCAATCCTGCCCTAAACCTACTCACTTCTGAACAATATAAAACACAGGCAAATATAAGTACAGGCACAGAAATTTATTATATATTCAGTATAAAAGCATTACAAACAAATCGTGTTGCATTCCAAGTCTTCTGAAGCAATACGATATCTTTATGCGATGAAGAGTGTAAAACATAAGGTTTTAATCGCTGAAAATGATCTCGCTTCATTAACACGCTCACATTTCATTCAAAAGATGCTCCCAAACATTAGCCTGACGCAGTCGGTCACAAGACACACAAGAGCCAATGGCATTGCATAACAACATGACACAATCAGTCACAAGACACGCAAGAGCCAATAGAATTTCATAACCAAAGCTGACGTAAGGCTTCCTCTGGCGCATTTTTTGAATTTGTGCACAGACTGTGGAAAACAGGATGAGCTTCAGTGTTGCCGAGTCCGCATTTTTCCTGCGGAATTGGGCTAATTTTAGGGGCCATTCACACAGAACGCTTTTTTCCATTCCAATGCGCTACTTTTCCATTGTTTTTCTATGTAAACGCGCTTGACGGACATGCATGACCGTTACGCTCGCGTCTCGCACAGGAGCGCCGCGTTTTTAAGACGCCATGTCAAGTTAAAAGAATTTCAACTTTTAGAATCAGTGCCACTCATCAATGTCAGTTCCAAAGCAGTGGACCAATCAGAAGAATTTGGAGCCGGAGCAAGCGTTGCGAGCTTCTGTTTACATTAGCAAGTTGGCATGACAACAGTTTTATTTGACGGCATCATAGAGGAAGAGGCGCTCATAGTGGCTGTGTCCGGATACCCTTAATTATATAACATTTCTTCAAGTGATTATCACAACAACGCAAAGACGCATTCTGTGTGAATGGCCTCTTACGCTGTTGCCATGGCTAGTTTTTGAAGTCCGCGGGTTGAAGCGACCCCAATAATGTCTTATTTAGCCCCTAAAAGTAGCTAGCAAAGAGTCTCCGCTGTTTGACTATCAGTGTTGGGGGTAACGCATTACAAGTAACGCAAGTTACATAATAATATTACTTTTTTTAAGTAACTAGTAAAGTAACGCATTACTTTTTCATTTCCAAGAATATATCTGAGTTACTTTTTCAACTTTTTCCTTTATGTATTTAATCCCATTTTATTAACCAATGACTTTGCTGCTGATCCAATTCAACCATACACTGCAAAAATACTTTTCTTAGATTTTTTTGTCTTGTTTCCAGCCAAAATATTTAAAAAAATTCTTGAATCAAGAAGGATTTTCTAGATAAGTAAATGATTTTTCTGAAAACAAGAAAACAATTAAGTGAAAATTGAGTTTTTGCTTAGAGCAAGCAAAATAATCTGCCAATGGGGTAATTTTTTTATTTCAAACAAAAAACAAGATTATTTTGCTTACCCCATTGGGAGATTATTGTGATTGTTTCAAGCAAAAACACACTTAACTTTGACTTGTTTTCAGAAAAAACAAGACAATGATTTTTACTTGTCTAGAAAATCCTTCTTGATTAAAGAATTTTTAAATATTTTGGCTGGAAACAAGACAGAAAAATCTAAGTAAGAAAAGCATTTTTCTTTTTTTGCAGTGTACCAATAAGCAAAACTTACTTTAGATGAACTAACATTTGTGGGGGTTTTCCTCATTGCTGAAGAGTGTTGAACTTTCTTTTCCTACAGTTCTACTGTACAGATTTGAATTTAATTTTCCTTTAGCCTTAGCGTTATTCACTTAATTTCATTTTGGTGTGAAAGTGCTTTTACATTTGCTATAAATCAGACTTTTTTATATTAAAAACAAACAAGCAAGCCCTGCCCAGATTTAAAAAGTAATGCAAAAGTAATGTAATGCATTACTTTTAAAAGTAACTTTCCCCAGCACTGTTGACTATGTATCAAAACTCAAATTTAAAGAATTAAGAATTGCATAATATACAGCATTATTTTCAAAGAGTATATTATTCATGCCACAAATAGCCTAATAAGATTTTTTTACTTTGTTTCCCCCCAGGTTTCACATGACTTTGCAGTAAACTTCAACGAGGACAACCCAGAATGTGCAGGTACGATGGAGCATTCCAATATTTTATCTATTTTTACCCAGACCATACATCTTAAATTATCTCCTCATTGTAGATGCATTAATTTCCCCCTGTGACCTTTGCCCACTGGGACTAAACTGTTTTAAGCCTCAACATAACATTGGCAAAGTCAAACAGCCCTTCAGTATAGTGTTGCCCCCCCCACACAAAGGAGATCAATATATGCATAGCTGAATTACAGAGCTACGCTATTGACAAAGCTGGACACATTAATGTTTAATGCTGCTATAAAATATACAGCCTGAGGGGAATGTCTGAAGGAGGGAGGCCTGGCTGACGTTGTCACACCCCAATAATGAGCCATAACAGCTGGTAAAAATGACTGTCAGCACAAAAGCACATGTTTCAAAGCTTGGTGAAATGTTTGTGGCTGATTGCATTAGATCAGAACTTCTTGTACAGAGTTTAAGGACATTGTTTAATATTGTAGGATATGCAGTTACATATTTTATTGCAATTTGTCCACCCCTCTGCTTTTTATTTAACTGCTCTGTGCTGGAAAAGCAAGATTGTTTTTAGACCATAATCTCTTGGTAGGCTTGCATCATCGCAGCCTGTTTAAAGTTTGAAACTCGTGTCTCCTAAAGGGGTGGCTGCTATCAGAGAGTAGAGATGAAAATATAAGAACAATGAATGCTTGAAATACAGAACCAGATGGGAAAGTAAAGTAATATAAATGATAATTCTGTCGTCTTGAGAAAGGCTCTGCCAATCCATCTGTGCATTCAAATGTAACACAACTCTCTTTGGGATGGTGTTGCCTTGGAAGTCAAGTCAGAAGTTGCAAATGAATGGATTTTGCATTTAGTTTGCTTCAGTTTGTGTTTGATGCTTAGCTTTCCTGTCTTCGGCCATGAGCAGGATAAATTGATCATCGCTCCAGTGTATTGGTGTCACTTGATTTCCCTTGCTATTTCTGTTCCACCTCTATCAGCGCAGACACACCAGGGTGGCGCCCAGAATGGGCACAGACCACTCAGCTTTTGATCAAGCAGCCAGGCCTGTCTCTTCCAGGAATAGCAAATGGCTCGCAGCCCCAACAGGACACATGCCAGCCAATCTACCCCGAGCAGAGAGCGCACCTTTCCGCCATGGTATTGTCTGAAAAATCCAGCGTGACCGTTTCGCGCTTCCGACAAACCTGGACGAGACGCGTAGTACGCTTGAATAGTGCAAATGACATCGGTGTGCAATTATAAGTCATTTTGACTTTCTAAATATCGACAACCCGTTGTAGACAAGCTGTAGTGAGGCATCTAGAGAGCAGGGTTGTTTGTTGTCCATGAAAGAAGCCAATTTGCTGTCTTCTCACTCTTCCAAAGTCTTTTAAAAGTTTTGCCCATTTGTAGACCTTTGAGCGGTGGGGTGTAAACTTCCTACAATCAAGGAGTCAAGGTTTGACTGGTTAGCGTTAGCACTACCATGCTGGTAGATGTCATGACTAAACCATGCTGAAAACTTTTTCTATAAAACACAAAAATAACTTTTCATTATTATATAATATATCACACATTGAAAAAAAATGTTTTCTATCATTTACTGTGTATATTCTGCCATTCAAAAGTTTGGGATCGGTTAGATTTCTTATGTTTTTTAATGTCTCTTATGCACATCCAAGCTGTATTTATTTGATCAAAAATATGGGGAAAAAAATGTGATATTGTAAAATAATGTTGTAATTTCTAATATTAGTTTCCTATTTTAATATACTTCAAAATATAAATTATTTTAAAGTATATTAAACCATTTGACACTAAAGGCTGGAGTAATGATGCTGAAAATTCAGCTATGCTTCACAGGTATAAATTATATTTTAAAGTATATTCAAATAGAAAATTGTTATTTTAAATTGCAATAATATTTTGCAATAAAATTTTCCTCATCCCAAACTTTTGAATGGCAGTGTATATATTTATATATATATATATATATATATATATATATATATATATTAGCGGTGTCAAAATTTGCACGTTAACGCAGGCATTTAATTTTTCCAGTTTAACGCGTTAAAAATATTTAACGCAATTAACACAGGGGCAGGGCTAGGTTTGGCCACCCCACTCACAACTGCTAAATAATTGCATTTATTTAGACGCGGAACGTCTTCACGAGCATATGTCAAATGGGAGACTTTTCAGACACGCACTCCAACTTCACCTCAGCCGGAGCATGCTGTATTAGGCTATATTAAAGCGCTGTATCATATTCAAACCCAAATGAAAGTACGAGAGTATGCAATGTTGTAGTTATGTCGTCAGTTAAGACATGAAGCTTAACTGATAACTTTATTAAATTAGGCTATATTTTCTTGCTGAAGGCACAGGTATGCCATTGGTTAAATATTAGGAAAAAAATTCAGAGACATCAGTTGGTATCAGTGGTACTTGCCTTCAGTCATTAAAAAAGTATGGCATTAAACAAATATTAAAAATGTACTTTCTTTACACTCTTTCTACATTAATTTGAAGACTGAATGTGAAATTATTGCAATATAAAAGTATAATTAACAACTTTAATGTTAGGTGGGATTAATCGTGATTAATTTCAGAAAAAAATGTGCAATTAATTAGTTTGTTTTTTTTAATCGATTGACAGCGCTAATATGTATGTATATATACACAGGGTCTTTGTACTGTGTAAATAGAGCTGTTTAATGCACAATCACAGTTTTAGTGTTCACTGTTTTATCTAACAAAAATATACAGTTGAAGTCAAAAGTTTACTACACCTTACTACAAGTGTTAATTATTTTACCAAAATAAGAGGGATCATACAAAATGCATTAGATCATACTGACCTGAATAAGTTGTTTCACATGAAAGACATTTACATATAGTCCACAAGAAAAAATAATAGTTAAATTTATGCGAATGACCCCGTTCAAAAGTATACGTACACTTGATTCTTACCTGAATGGTCTACAGATCTACACTTGATTCTTACCTGAATGTTTTTTTTTTTTTAGTGATAGTTGTCCATAAATCCTTTGTCTTTGGTTTTTCAGCATTTTTGTGTATTTGAAGCGTTTCCAGCAGTGACTGTATGATTTTGAGATCCATCTTTTCACACTGAGGACAACTGAAGGACTCAAAAGCAACTATTACAGAAGGTTCAAATGCTCACTGACGCTTCAGAAAGAAAACCTGAAGGACCTCCAGGATTTGTCCAAAGAACTTTTCAGGACAAGGGACTCATGAATAACTATATATATATATATATATATATATATATATATATATATATATATATATATATATATATATAAATAATAATAAAAAAAAAAAACAGCTGTGGATCATTCAGGAAGCAACACAGTATTAAGAACCAATTGTATGTAAACTTTTGAACAGGGTCATTTTTATAAATTCAACTATTATTTTCTCTTGTGGACTACAGTATGTGTAAAAAGTCTTTTATGTGAAATATCTTATTCAGGTCAGTATTAAATGAAAAATAACATGAATTTTGTAAATAATTAACACTTTTCAGATTCTGCATGGTGTATGTAAACTTTTGACTTTGACTGTATATCTCACATAAAGCAAACCATCTTTAATATCGACTCAAAAATTCCCATGAGCAAGAGTGTTGAATACTTCTGAGGGTCATATTCTAGCCTAAGAACAGTCTTTGAGATGAATGAGATATTAACAGATATTTCTCTCCACATAGATCTCCTTGGTTGTAACACTTCAGAACTTTTACACAATCTATTGCCTTGAGAATTTTGTTGGCCAATGCAATTACTGTAGACTGTAAGCAGAAATGGGATGAAAAGGCAAATTACCTGATTACTAACTTTGTGTGTGTGTGTGTGTGTGTGTGTGTGTGTGAGGGGTTTTGGGATGGTTCGCATGTCAATGACAGTCAACGAATCCTGGGTGGAACTCCCAAAGTGATATCACATCTAACAACGTTTACAGCTTTCTATTTGTGGAGGGTGATGGATTTTCGCTCATAGCTAACATAACAGGCAGACACAAGGGCACACGCACATCACATGGTGAGAGATTTCTCACAGCAGCAGTGTGAATTGGCCAAATGTGACTGACGATGCATGAAGAAAGGTGTGATGACGGAAGGACGGTTAATTCAAGCCTTTTAATGTCACCGGCATGACTTATCCTTTAAAGCGACAGTGCAGGATGTGTGTCAGAGGTGAAGAGTCTATTAGGGTCCAGAGCGTCTCTTTGATTCCTCTTTGCGGGGATGCCACTAAAGCGATTACATCCATTGACCTCCGCTTTGAAAGTCTTCTCATCTTAATTCTGCTGCTGCACAGCACGCCATGCTTTCACCTTTGAGCCCCCGTTGGTGCGTGTTCAAGCTCACAGGTGTTAATTAAATGAAACAGTTGGAGACGTGGTGAGGAGAGACAGGCTGACCTTAAGATTCATGCTCACGAGTCAGTAAACAGCATTACTGCTTCATTACGGAGATTGAGCCTTCACTGACACTCATTCCAGTCCTATAAATGTAATGCACATAAGTTTACATACCCCATGTAGAATGATTCTGCATGGGGTATGTAAACTTATGTGCATTACATTTTAATTCTAAAAGATTCTGAATCTTTAAGCATTAAAAAAATGAAAAATAAAATAATAATAATCAAATATAAAAGATATATATTTTTTTTTATTATTTTAGTATTATGTAGTATTTTATTTTCACTGATATATTGATAGTATAGTTTTTGTTAACATTTTGAATTCGTTTTTTATTTTAATTTTAATAATTTTTATAGTGCTTTTTATATATATTTTTATTTTTTTTTTAGTGTATTTTGTTTTAGTTTTAAAATGATATCGAGAAATGTTGCTTTGGGATCTGATAAAATACATTTAAGGTTGTTTTATAGTATATTTAGTTTTTTTAGTTTATGTAATGAAAATGTTTGTTTGTGATTTTTATATTTTCAGTCACTTTAGTAGTTCAACTTAAACTACACAAAATGAGAAAATGTATATTTTATTTTATTATTTCAGGTAATGTTTATTTGACTTTAAGCAATTTGTATTTTAGTTTTAATAAACAATTAACTAAACAAAAAAGATAAATATTGCCTTGATCTGACTGTAACTAACTATATATATATATATAATACTATTATTGTTATTTTTTATTATTATATTTAAAGTAATGAAACTTAAATTAAACTTAATAACTCTTAAATAACTCTAAAATAAAATACATTTGTTTTTTTTTCAGTGAATGTATATTTTAGTTTAAGTGATGAAATAAAGGTTTTATTTACGTTTTTTATAAATTAGTTAAATATAATGATTATAATGAAATAATTTATTTCAGTTCATTTTTTTTTTTTAATGAAAGTAATGAAACTAAAGCTTAAATGAAACTTTAACTCTACAAATGTTTTATTTTATTTCAGTTAATGGATAGTTTCAATTGATGAAAATGTTTTATTATTATTTTTGTAGTTTTAATTTTTTTTTTTCATTTAATATTTTATTTATTTACACTGTTATACAAGCTGTACACTTCTGTGAGATACTGGAAGTAATTTTTTTTATTTTTTTTTTTTAAGTTTTATTTAATTTCAGTTATATATGTATATTTTATTTCAAGTAATAACAATGATTTTTTTTTTTTTAAGTTTTCAGTTCACAATAGTTTATTTAATTTTAATGATGTTAGCACTTCAACTTAAACTAAATGAAAACGAGAAATGTTAAAATGTTATCTGAATTATTTTAAGTTTTATTTATTTTTGGTTTATTTCAAGTTGTTCATTTTATTATTATTGATTTATTTTTTAATATAAAATAATAATAATACATTTTAGTTGTAGTTAACAATAATGACCCTGGTAATGTATTAGTGTTTTTTTATTTTATTTTATTTATAGTAATGAAACTTAAAGTAAATAAACTTAAATGATACTTAAAATAAATAACTCTAAAATAAAGTTATTTTACCCGAATATAAGCCAACCCTGGTTAAAAGACAACCCCCTTTTTTCAAGATGTACCGTTTGAAAAAAGGCTTTTTGAAAATTAAATCTTGTGTTTTATTAAGAAAAAAAAATCTTCAATTATTGTCATATTGTATATTTTTCCTTTTATTTTTGAAAGTATGGTAAATACTGGTAAAAATGCACCATCATATTCAAAAATATACACTTTTTGACATCTAAATTATATAACAATTAGGCTATCTCTCTCTTAGTACCCTACCAACATTTCATTAACAGTAGAACTGAAATCTTATTGTAGGCTTCAAATTTGGGTACTGTCTTACGTTTTAAAATCTCTTACAGAGGAAGTTTGGTTCCATCAGGCTAACATGACAGTCAAGACTCATTCTGCTGTAAGCTTTTCTTTGTCTTTTGTTTTCAATCGCGTTGTTCTAACATTAGACAAACATTACATTACGTATTTCTTGGCACACTTGTTTTACACGGATTTGGCGCCACCTATAGTTGTGGGTGTATTGTTGAGACCCTATACTACACCCTGAATATAAGACGAACACGTTTTTTCAGATGTATTTCCAAGAAAAAAAAAACTTGTCTTATATTCGGGTAAATACGGTACTTCAACTTCAACAAAATTAAAAAAATGTTAAAACATTTTTTTTTATGATTTTAGTTAACAATAATGGTATTTTATTAGTGAGTATTCTGTACCTCACACAGCTCCAAACTTACCTTTTTAAACTTTACAGGTATCCAAGGTGTAGTAGAGGCCTACCAGAATTGCCTTCCCAAGATCCAGTTGTATGGTCCCACAAACATTGCTCCCATCATCCAGAAAGTGGCCAACTTTGCCTCTGAGGAAATGCACACCAAAGAGGCCATGGTAAGTGTGTTTCTATTCCGCCTCTCTTCTTCTCTAAAGTTCTTGTTCTAATTCTCGTTTCTCGCCTCGTTGCAGCAATACTTCATCCTGCTCATCCTGACAGACGGTGTGATCACAGATATGGCGGACACCAGAGAGGCGATCGTCCACGCCTCTCACCTGCCCATGTCGGTCATCATTGTAGGAGTAGGAAACGCAGATTTCACAGACATGGAGATGCTGGACGGTGATGACGGAATCCTGCGTTCACCTAAAGGGGAACCAGTGTTGCGTGACATCGTACAGTTTGTGCCGTTCCGTAACTTCAAACATGTGAGTTTACACGGTTGCATTATAAATGTGTTTCATATATATGTGTGACCCTGTACCACAAAACCAGTCATAAGGGTCATTTTTTTTAAATTGCGATTTATACCAATGTTCATTTCATTGACAAATAATTTTTGTCAACAACATTTTTTCACCCACGATAACGAAACGAAAACTTGTTTTGAATGACAAAAACTATGACGAATATCTACTGACATTTTCATCAATGGATAAAAATGAGATGAACACGTTACGGAGAGACGATTTAGGAAGAGATTCATTCAGAACGAATCTGCTGCACGGTAAGGAGGTTAGATGCGTACATTTGAACTAGGGCTGGGCCATATGGCCAAAAAATTATCACTTCAGTCGATATCGATAATTATCACAGTAAATGTCAAATATTTATTTCTTTTAAGTTTAAAGGCAGATTTTTGCTACAATGTAAAAGTTGTAAAAACCAGACAGTTAAATGTGGCTTAAAAAGATTCAGAACATTTTCCAGTCATTTGTGACCCTGGACCACAAAACCAGTCTTAAGTGTCAATTTTTCGAAATTGAGATGTATATATCATTTGAAAGCTGAATAAATAAACTTTTCACTGATGTATGGTTTATTAGGATATGATAATATTTGGCCGAGATGCAGCTGTTTGAAAATCTGGAAACTGAGGGTGCAACAAAATCTAAATATTAAGAAAATTGCATTTAAAGTTGTCTAAATGAAGTTCTTAGCAAAGCATATAACTAAGCAAAAAAAAGTTTTGATATATTTGTGGTAGGAATTTTTCAAAATATCGTCATGGAACATGATCCTAATGATTTTTGGCATGAAAGTAAAATCGATCATTTTGACCATACAACGTATTTTTACCCATGCAAGACATTTTTCCTTAACAAAATAAGTATCTTAATAGAAAAACATAATTTCTTAGTTCTGCATTTTTAATTAGTAATATTATGTCAAATCAAGAAACAGGTTTGTGTTTCCTGATAATATTAATAATAATAATTAATTGTCTCTTAGAAATGCACATTTGGCAGTAGCTTTAGAATGCAGATGTAGATTCATGTTCATTATCAAAATCAGTAATACCTGTAAAATTTAAGCAATTTCATTTTTATATGGTGAAATTGAATTATTCTGACTGTTTGAAGTTTTTTTTTAAATGAACCATTTCTCTTCCATAGTGTCATGATAAAAACAGTTAAAACCACAAATATAGCAGCTCAATATCATGGTAAAAATGTAATATGGTTCCAAGGTATTTGTATGAAAAACTGTAGTCTAAATACATTTAGTATAAATGCATAAACGGTAATAGCTTAATCACCAAAAAAAAAAAAATAATAATAATAATAATAATAATAATAATGCGTTTGATTAACTAAATCTACTGTAGATTTAGTCAACTAAACTACACTAAAACTAAAGACAATTCAGATGACTAAAACTAAATCACCAAGCTGAATAAATAAGCTTTCCATTGATGTATGGTTTGTTAGGATAGGATCTGGATCTGAGGATGCAAAAAAATCTAAATATTGAGAAAATCGCATTTAAAGTTGTCCAAATGAAGTTCTTAGCAATGCATATTACTAAAAATAGGTTTTAATTTATTTACGGTAAGTAATGTACAAAATTCCTTCATGGAACATGATCTTAACTTAATATCCTGATGATTTTTGGCATAAAAAAATTGATAATATTGTATTGTTGGCTATTGCTACAAATATACCCATGCTAATTAAGCCTGGTTTTGTGGTCCAGGGTCACATATATAGTGTGGTGGTGATGTCAGAATTGCTTAAATGATCATTTATTGCCAGAAACAAGGTTGAAATCATGGGCGTAACTTGTTTATCATGTCTATTTAGTTGTAAGTACATAGTGTTTCAGAGCCTCAGAGATCTTTTCATGTCCCACGTCTAAGCTCCCTTTACTTGGAATCGAAAGTTAAAATGATTATACATGTAGCTGAACTGTAGATCACGCACTTTAATCAATGCATCGTTATGCAGAGGTTTTCATCCTGCATCTTTATAATGTCTGAAGTACCTCTAAGGAGAATCTCTCCTGGTTAATTACTCCCTCCTTCCTGCACGTTCGCCGTCTCACATTTCCCACCCAGACTCGGAGCAATCTAATAACCTTTAGCTTGACTGCTCCATTAATTACCACATCTACTGCTGGTCCCTGGTGGAAAACAAACCGCAGAATGCAGAGAGAGCCTCTCGAGTGGGTTAACTAGAATGTAACAAACCTCACTATTTTTGCTGCTATAGAACGTTGTGTGTTTTTAATAAAGGGTCTGTATGATTTTTTACTTATTTGTTTGTTTGTTTTTAATGCAAAAGAAATTAATTAATTTTATAAAGTAATTAAATTGATCAAACATTTATCTAGCATATGTAGTCAAAATAAAAACATACACTGCCGTTCAAAAGTTTGGGCTCAGTAAGATTTTTTTATGTTTTTTTAAAAATAATATATGAATATATTTATTCCTGTGATGAAAAGTTGCATTTTCAGCATTATTACTGCAGTCTTCAGTGTCACATATTCCTTCAGAAATCATTCTAATATACTCATTTATTATCAATGATGAAAGCAGTTGTGCTGCTTAATATTTTGTTTGGAACCTGTAGTACTTTTTCAGGATTCTTCAATAAATAAAAAGTTAAAAAGAACAGCATTTATTTAAAATAGACATCTTTTGTAACAATATACACTACCATTTGAATGTCAATTTTTTTATTTTTATTTTTATTTTGAAAGAACTTACTTTTATTCACTAAGGATATGTTACATTTTTAAAAAGTAAGAGCAAAGACTTACACTACCAGTTAAAAGTTTTTGAAAAGTACAATGTTTTATGTTTTTCTTCTGCTCACCAAACCTACATTTATTTGATCCGAAGTACAGCAAAAACAGTAAAATTGTGAAATATTTTTACAATTTAAAAGAAGAGTTTTCTATTTGAACATACTTTCAAATGTAATTTATTCCTGTGATCAAAGCTACATTTTCAGCATCATTACTCCAGTCTTTAGTGTCACATTTTTGTGATTCAAGCATTTTTTACTAGTATTATTAAAATTTAAAACAGTATTTTTTCAGGATTCTTTGATTAATACAAAGATCCAAATATATGCATTTATCTGAAATAAAAAGCATTTTCTGGGGAAAAAAAAATATAGAAATAATTATAGAAATGATTTAGCAAGGATGCTTTAAATTGATCAAAAGTGATGATAAAGACATGTATAATAATTAACAAAATTTCTATTTCTATTGCTGTTCTTCTGAACTTCATCTAAGAAACATGAAAAAAAATCTACTCTACTGTTTTTGAGCAGCAAATCTAAATATTAGAATGATTTCTGAAGGATCATGTGATTGGAGTAATGATGCTAAAAAATCAGCTTTGAAATCACAGGAATAACTTACATTTTTAAATATATTCAAACAGAAAACAATTATTTTAAATAGTAAAAATATTTCACAATTTACTGTACTTTGGATCAAATAAATGATCATAAGAGAATACAAAAAAATATAATAATCTTACTGATCCCAAACCTTTGAGTGGCAGTGTATAAAAACATAAGCTATTTTAGTATTATACTATTATTTTATTTATATATATATATATATTTAATTTTAATTTTTTAAGGTGTTTTTGTGATTTTTCTTTCTGAGTTTATTTTTTATTTATTTTAGTTCTGGTATTTTTAGTACTTAAACATAACCATAATAAACAGTTTTATTACCACAGTCAACATATAGAACACATAATGAATAAATCTATACATTTGGCATGGCACGTCTCTAAATGTGACAGAGTGTCCATAGGAGTCAGGATCCTCCCGGGAAATGTGCCAAGACTTGTTTTCTTCGCAGACGTGTACTGCATTGATAGCCCCTGACAAACAACACCATCTCAGCCGTGTCTCCCCATCTGAGAATCTCCTGTCCTCCATCTAATTGGCCAGCAGGGGTTGGAGGGGCTTGACGTGGATATCCTCTGATTTCCTCTCAGCTCTTCAAGGCGTCTTTGAGTCACACGAGTCATTTTTGCTCAAGTTTTAGGATGTTTTTCCGTCACCGTGAATGTGGGTTTCCGCAAGTACAGTATCTTCACACATCATTAGCGCAGGAATGGCAAACCGGACCAGATGGCAAAATGAATACATGGCCCTGCGAATGTTTGATTCACTGTTCTTCTACTTTTTTCTCAGGCCTCTCCTGCTGCTTTGGCAAAAAGTGTCTTAGCCGAGGTCCCAAACCAGGTGGTGGACTATTACAACAGCAAGGGGATCAAGCCCAAGTGCCCCAGCGAGTATGAGTCTTCCAGGACGTTTGGCCACTGAATCGCTCATGACAAACACTAGCACGTTTCTGTGAATTTGAACCCTGATCTGTTCTACTTTGTTTCGTTTGCATGCGTAGCCTGTGAGGCTTGCATAGGTGTTGCAATGCTACCGTTCCTCTTATGTACATGTGTACATGTACAGACTTACAACCACAAAGAAAGCAAAAACTCAAAAAGTCCTACCGATGTAAGCATGATGACTGGGATTAGCTGACGAATATCTGTTGTTTTCTTTTCTATAAAGGTTTATTGAGATTTTGCTAAATTTCGTAATGTTCTTACATTGTAAAGCATTTTGGATCTTAGAGAATGAATAGCTATTTGAATTAGACTATCTGTGGACATTCAGGCTTTCTTTTTCTCTCGATTTTTGTTGTTTTTTCGCAAATACAGGGCCAGATGCATGATTGTATTTTGCATGTTAATAATAATCCAGCCTCGTTTTCTACCGGTTCCTTTCGGGGCCAGTTGTATGATTTTATGTGAAGCTGCTCTTCTGAAACATGTCCACAAATTACAATAGAATGAAGTATTTTTTGGTAGTTTTAAGTGATGTAACAAACTGATTGAAAATAAAGTTTGTGTTATGAATGATGCATTTTTTTTGAGTGGATTCTGAAGCAACCAAACAAACATTTCATGTTAATTGATGTATTGATAATTAGGGGTGTAACGATTCATCAATATGATGTCTGACTTTAACTTTTTGAAAAACATTAGTTATTTATAATTTTTCTGTTATTCAAAGTGTCAAAACGTCATGTGGTGCGACCGTCCAGCCATAACTTTTGTTCAAGAAACATCTTTGAAATTACCCTAAATTTATTCAATTTAATTTTTTGCACTAGTTGGCATGTTCTCCAAAGTGTTTTGTAATCCTGTATAATTGCAAAGCATTTGCATTTATATTTCCATCATAATATTCAAACTAACTTTGGCCCGATCATCTCAATTTTATGAAATATCATGTGGTGCGACCATCAAGAAACGACCATTTTGGGACTTTTATATTGAAATTCATTCAAAGATAGGACTTTTCATCATATACCAATTTGCAAAGGAGTTTTGTAACTCTCTTTCAAATATGGAAAAAAAAAAATCTTTTTAAAGTCTGGTATATAGGTACCAAATTTGGATGTCATGTGGTATGACCTCAAACAACAAAGAAAATTAAGTTATTTTTACAAGTATTTATTTTTATTATACATTTCATAGTGACCTTTCACGGGAACCTAGCTTGTTTTATTTAGGTGGCCAGTTCTGTGCTTGCAAATTTTAACTGAATTGGAAATATCATGTGGTGCGACCACTGCAGAATGTTTTCCAATACAGATATATGTCCGAGATGTGGCAGTTTTTATACTTTTATATTCAATTAATGTTTTCTATACATAAACTTTATTTTTGTGTCATTTGGAATAGATTTTTATGCAGTTTTGGTTTTTATGCTTAAGGTGAATGGTATTTTAAAAGCATTTTTATCAGTTTTATGCATTTTAGAGAAAAATAAGTCTGCTAACTTCATTTAAAAAGGCAACTTTGAAATTATTGAAAAAAATATCATTATTTACAAAAACTCAAAAGAAATTCAGATACTTTGTTTCCAAACATTTTAATTACTGAGAACATCTAAATAAAAATGTTAAGCATGTTAAGGAAATTCATTAATTTTAATACAAAATCATGGTCGCACCACATGACATTTTTTAAGGCTATGGCTGATGCATCTAGATGAAAAAACACTCAAATCACTTAATTGAAAATTTTTATATGAATTTATGTGTACACAACATTCTTGTTTGAACAACTACAAAAGATATTGCTATTTTTTTAAAAATAGAAAATCCTTATACGTCAATGACCCACAGACAAAATGACATCAAAATGCGCGTTTTGGCAAATATCCTAGTAAACACAGTCGGTTAGGCATATCACGTCTTAACGTAAACAGTTGAGAAAGAAAACGCATGTGTATGGTGCTTTCTGTCTTAAAGTGAAAGCAAACTAACAATAAATCTAATGCTGTCAAAGAAAAATACAAGTGCCCACTGCTCCTGACTAAATACAGTGAAGTCTATGCAGTTATTTTACATTTAATTATTACATTTGTGTAGTGTACCTGAAAATGTATTTTAGACTGAGCTGAAAAACCTGTTTATTGAACTTGTGTCTTTGTTCTGTTGTATTTATTTTCTACTATTATTTGTCATTTAGTTATCTGTAGAAAAGATTTTTTAACACTGAGCCCACAGTAGCAGCCAGAATAGTTTTTCCAATTGTTTCTTTATAAAAAAAAATAATAAAAAAAAGTAGTGTAAATTGTGAAAATATCAGATAAATGTTCATGCTATATATTTTGGTTGCATTTGTGAGTTAATAAAAATATAGATGCTTGTTTAAAATAGGTATATAATATCTTAATATCGCAATATTGATCAATATACTGCTGTATCGAATCAAATCGTAATCGTATCACAGAATTTTTTGAGGCAAATATTGTAACGCTGGGTATGAGAATCGATAGCGTATCGTATCTGCTCACCCCAAAACAATTTTTTACCTTATGACTGTGATTTTTAGCCAAACTGTCATAATGAAAATATACATTTTATGCCACCAATCTCAAAAAAGAACAAAAATGCATAGATTAAAAAATACTCTATATGACTTTCGATGAGTCTATGGAAGCCTATTATTTCACAAATGTGACTTTTTTTTTCACAATTGTGAGTTTACATCACACTTTTTTAAACTCGCAATTGCAAGTTACACAGTCAGAATTCTCAGATATAAACTCACAATTTTGACTTTAGAATTGCAAGCTTATATCTTGCATTTGTGGCTTTTCTTTTTTTTATTTTTTTCACGCACGTTTATATCACACAATACTGACTTAACTCACAAATCCCAGTTATAAAGTCAGAATTGTTAGATATAACCTTGTAATTCTGACTTTTAGACAATTAATTATGAGAAATGATGTCATAATTGTGGCATATAAACTTTTTTTGTGAGTTTGTATCTTGCAATTCTGACTTTGTTTTTCACAATTCTGAGTTTATGGGCCTCATTTATAAAGTGTGCGTACTTACAGATTTGATCAGAGTGTGTGTGAGCGTAAAAAATGGAAAAGTGCTTAGCGTCACATCAGGGTCTGAGCAGACGTACACACTTTTTCTTGTTGGAGTACTGCAGGTTTCGGAAATGTAAGCTGTTCTAAATTAATAGATTTGGACGATGAGTGGTGATCTTGTATGTTATATGTTCACATTAAATGTCTGGCCGGGATTCCTTAATCACCCAAAATGTCCGGGATTCGGCTTTTGTGTCCTACAGCGCCATTCAATGTGTGTGCTTTTGTGTTAAAGTCTTGTGGAGTATTTAAATCGCTTTGGGAGCTTGTGTTGGATGTAGGGTTGCCGAATCCACAATTTTTTTCACAAAACTGTGGTAGATATTAGTTTTGTGTTAGTTTTAGTTGCACAAAAGTTCAAGATCATTTGCGATTCATAGATTTCACATCTGAAAGAGAGGTGTACGTGCGTTTTCTGCGTATACGTTAATTCTATGAATCACATGTACACATATTTGAGAGATTTGATTTTATAAATGAGGCCCCACATCTCATAATTCAGACTTTTTTTCAATTCTGCAAGAATTCTGCAATTCTGAGAACATATCAGTCTTTTCCCCCCCTCAGAATGGGACTTTATTACTCACAATTGCAAGAAAAAAAGTCTTGTGATTTTTTTTTTTTTTTTTTTTGCAGATTTCAAGTTTATATCCCACTCTTCTATATATATGTGATTTTATTTCCTTTATAGTTTCAACCAAAAAATCTGAAACTAGTGCACAAAGAGTGTAAGATATTGGAAACAACAAGAGTTACTGTCTAACAACAAGACTGTTGAAAAAGCACTTTATAAGTTGGCCTATATTTTACAAGTGATACACTTTCTAATGAGATTTCATTTTGTCTTTGCAGTAGGCAGTTCTTCAGTTCCAGACTCACACAGCTGAGAAATGTATTTTAGAAACTGCTAGACAAGCTCATTATAGGCAATGTCAGGGGACAATTTTTCATAAACATAAAACACAAAAAGCATCAACACAATGCGAGCGGGTCCTCATACTGTCATAATGCAGGCCGACAGACCTGCCATGAACCTCTGATGAGCTGCTGCGCTCCCGCACGTCTGTTTAGGGACTTCACACACTTCAGCTTTCCCCTGAAGACCAGCTACTGGTTCATAATGAAGCCATTGAATGTACATCTGAATTTTAAGTCATTTTGTCACAGTTCACATGGATTTAACTATATTATAGTTTTGGTCAGTGTTAATCTTGTCAACAAAATTAATGATTTTGTTGACTAAAGTAATGTAAAGTCGTAATTAATTTATATATATATATATATATATATATATATATTTTTTTTTTTATCTATTTCTTTTTTTAAAATTCAACAATAATGAAGACAAGGATACTGACTTTAAATTTAAACAAAAAAACACTGCAAGATATTACCGATTAAGCTGTGTAAGCGTAAATATATTGTTACTCATCCTGTAAAAAAAAAAATAAAAAAATAATAATAATAATATATATATATATATATATATATATATATTTTTTTTTTTTTTACGTCAAATTCTTAATGTATATTTTCAAAAATATCTTTTCAAAAATGTGTACATTTTCAAAAAATATTTGTACAAAATATTTACAGTATGTAAATAGATCTTGAATGATATTTTGACAAAAAAAAAAAATAGTTTTGCATATATTGAAATATCATTAAAATGATTTGAGAAAGAATTGTCTTCAGTGTCACACGATCCTTCAAAGAAATCATTCTAATATGCTGATTCATTATCAAGTTGGAAACAGTGCTGCTTAATATTTTTTTGGAACCTGTGATACTTTCTTCAGGATTCTTTGATGAATAAAAAGTTAGAAAGAACAGCATTTTTTCAAAATAAGTTTTAATAAGTCTTTACTATATCTTTTTTTTTTATCAATTTAAAACATCCTTGCTGAATAAAAATGTTAATTTCTGTTAAACAAAAAAGAAAAAAGAAAAAAAATCACTGGCGCCAAACTTTGTTACAAAAGATAACTATTTTAATAAAAGCTGTTTTTTTTTTTTTTAACATTTTACTCTCCAAAGAATCCTAAAAAAAAGTACCACAGGTTCCAAATAAATATTTAACATAACAACGGTTTCCAACATTGATAATAAATCAGCATATTAGAATGATTTCTGAAGGCTCATGTGACACTGAAGACTGGATTAATGATACTGAAAATTCAGCTTTGCTTCACAGGCATAAATTACACTTCAAAATCTATTTACATAGAAAATAGTTATAGTACACTGAAATAATATTTCACAATATTACATTTTTTTCTGTATTTTTAATCAAATAAACGCAGCCTTGATAAGCAGAATTAATTAATTTATTTAATGTTTTATTTGCTGTATGGAATACCGCATCAAAATAAGGATAAATAAACGAGTTCTCAAAAAGGCATTGCCCTCCAAATGGCTCTAAATCTCCAAAACACATTTATTTATTAAGTGTAACGCAAGGAAAATCAGCAAAACCGCATCCTCATATTAGTCTCTGAAGGCTTTAGTGCTACTTCATTATCTCACTTGTTCTCAATCAACAGAAGCATGTCATGACTCCCTAAAAGCCTGCATGGGTCATTGCTATTTTATTGGGTCCATCATTGATCTGCCACTCGAGCACGACCGCAAGATCCTACATCATTAGACAAATACATTTTGAAGAGTTTTTGTCACTGATTGGCTCGGATTGTGTTGTTGTCATGGAGATCAGCGGCCCAGTCTGCGGTTTGAAATGTAACGTGAGTGAAATTCAAATAAAAAAGTGTGAATATAAAAAGAAAGTAATGTCCCGGTTCAATAGCATCATTTTTGTCTCAGTACAACTGCAATAAGAATATAAATCAAGTCATCAAAAAAGAAAAAAAAGGCCAGATTCTGTGACTAACATGAAAACGGTGTTTGGGTGTTTTTCATCCACTCACTTGAAATTAAACATAACCAGATGCATACAACTAATTAGAATTCAAGACATGAAATCAAATGCTAATTTGACATGTAGCTGATAGTTTTCAAGCAATTAATTATGTGTGCACACTTGTCGTAAATTCAGCAATCAACAGTGTCTCAAAGAATGACCCTACTGGCATCTGCCTTGTAATTATAAGGCAACAAGCTTGCCTCGGCCCAATTTGCTAAGTGATTAAAACTTCCAAGAATTTCTTTTGTTTCAGCAATAGTTTATAAATAGCCTAAAGACAGGTATTAGTCTAATGAGGGTCTAGTCTCGAGGAAGAGACGCGTGATTGGAGCTGATTAGCTTAGCAGAACAAAGGATCAGGAGGGCTGCTGCCACCACCGCGTATGGAGCTTAAAAAGGTCCTGCGATTCTTTAAAGCTTCTTTTTGAGCTCTCGGAGACTGTTTCACTTTCATTAAGATTAAAATACATATTGAATACTAGAGTAAAATAAGAGCTCTATTCTGCACATGCTAATGGAAAACACTGCACTGGAACCTTCATTAAAAGCAATGGATGGCAGTTACAGCAGTCACTTGACTCTTTGTGAATCGCCATGGTAACCTCATGCTCTCTGGCTTTGACAATAAGTGTCCAAATGTACCTGTCAATCCTGAGACTCTGAAAGATGGAAAGCCTTGCTTAACTTTCACATGTAAATTTGAAATATTCTAGAAGAGGCCCCCTAGTGTGAGTTTTTTTAAGTTGCTGTCATTTCAGAATGTGTTGCCTTATCATTTCAATGGCGATGCATCATGCTTGTAGCATATACAGCATCTCACAGAAGTGAGTACACCCCTCACATTTTTGTAAATATTTTATTATATCTTTTCATGTGACAGCATGCAAGAAATTACACTTTGCTACAATGTAAAGTAGTGAGTGTACAGCTTGTATAACAGTGTAAATTTGCTGCCCCCTAAAAATAACTCAACACACAGCTAAACCGCTGACCACAAAAGTGAGTACACCCCTAAGTAAAAAAAGGTCCAAATTGGGCCCAATTAGCCATTTTCTCTCCACGGTGTCATGTCTCCACAAGGTCTCAGGTGTGAATGGGGAGCAGGTGTGTTAGATTTGGTTTTTAGGCATGGGACGATAACAGGTTTCAAGGTAAACCACGGTTTGGAAAAGTCACGGTTTTAAAACCGCTAAAAATTTCCTGTCATACCGTTCCTGCGGTATGCACATTTTTTTATGTGTCATCAAACGTGGAAAGTGCAGGAATCCCCCAGTTGTGTGCAGCAAATAGCGTGACCGTGTCACACGACCCCTTTGGTACAAGTTGGTACGAGCAGTCAATGAGAGTCACCTGTGTGTAGGATGGCCGAAAAAGGGAAGTCCCTGAAGCTTTTTCTCCCGTCGAAAAAATACAGAGTATGGGAATTTTTTACGGTAACGTTGACTAACCATGTTCCGTACACAATGATGTTCTTTGCAGACGGCGTTTTAGAGCCGATCTTTGAATAAATACTTACATCTATTATAAATCTGTCGTGCATCTATTATAAATCTGTGTCGTTTTCATTTCCCCCTTTCAGCCCCGATCTAGACAGAGACCCACCCTCCGTTTGTATCAGTGTTGAAGTAAATACTATTTGGCTTGCTTACCGAGGCAGATAACATGCTAATTAACTAGCTAACATGTTAACGTCAACTAGTTTCCTTCCTCGTGTTACTTTACAGAGTGAGGAATATCTCGCATAAACACGCGTGGAAAACGCTTTGCACGCCGCCTTTTCCTTCGCGTTCTGTAGCTTTTGCTTCCATGGCGTCTGCTGTTGTTAAGCAACCATAACATGCGCTCTCGGAGACGTGGAGGTTTAGGCAAAAGAATAAATGACCGCTTCGTTTCCATTATAAACGCGCACGTCTACATTTGAAATGACGCGACATGTGAAAGGCCCCTAAAGTGTTACGTTTCTGCGTTAAATGGAAAAGAAACAGAACGTGTGTGTACGCACGCGCTCTCTCTCTCTCTCTCTCTCTCTGTGTGTGCACATATTCTCGTACACCACTGCTCCAAACTTAATCAAAGACTATAGAATAGGAAAGGTGAACATTCCTGCATCAAAACTTGGACTAAAAGATGAATGTGTAGAAAGTGAGCATGTCTCCAAAGACCTTGTTGAGCTGCAGGTTTAACAACTGCATTTATTTATTTATTCGTTTATTTACAGAAATTAGGTTTTCATTATGTTTTCGGTTACTGAGCTGCATGTTTAGGTTTAAGTGACTGCACTTAATTTAATTAGGAAGAATTCAATTATTAATTTTAATTATTAACCTGACATGTTTACTGCTCCAAAATGTTCTATGTTTCTTAAAAATAAGATAAATTGTGTTCAGTGGAAGAAAAGTTGTTTTTTTACCCAGACATTTAAAAATAACACATTTTAGAGTTGTAATCTAAATACCGTGATACCGTGATATTTTTATGTAAGGTTATCATACAGTCAGAATCTCATACCGGCCCATGCCTATTGGTTTTTATCGCTCTCACTCTCTCATACTGGTCACTGGAAGTTCAACATGGCACCTCATGGCAAAGAACTCTCTGAGGATCTGAAAAAAAGAGTTGTTGCTCTACATAAAGATGCCGTAGGCCAGGGGTGTCCAAACTGCGGCCCGCGAGGGATTTTTAAAAATTATACGAATCTGCAGAGATGGGAAAATTATGGGTGTTTTCATCCGATCCGTTGTTTCAAAATGGATAATTTGATGCAATATCAGTCAAATCCAATAGATGGCACTGTAGCCTGTAGTGTGGTATATAACCCCTGATTTACACCATTGCGCACGTTACAGATGTGCGTCTTCGGACCGCTTCTCTAAAGACCCGCCGCATCCAAGCCACACAACAAATACAAAATAAAAGGTCAAAATATACAACCTACAAAACTGCCACAATCGTAAATAAGTTACTTGTTTTACTTAGTTGCTTAAAAGGATCTGTAGACTTTCCAGTGGGAAAACAAATTATCTTCCTGCTCACAGGTACTTTATTTTCGTGGGGAAAGCCTGGAAATAATTTGTCGTTGTATCTTGCAAAGACATGCTTTCTTCTTCTTCAAATTGTTATGAAAATGGATACAGTACTGTATTTTCTGGATCATAAATCACATTTTCTATCATCTGAAACGTGCTGCGACTTCCAAGGCGATTTATAAAGCAATCAAGGTCAAGCGCAAATCGCACACAATTTTCCTGCAACCCAGTTTTAATTTTTAATATTTAGGCCTGGTGTTTATAATAAATGTTTCATTTGTGTTTGTTTTTACTTATATTTTTTGTAGAGTGAGGGGAATATAAATATATATTTCTAATGTTTGTAAACGTTTAAAAATAATCCAAACTTTACTATCATAAACATACTATGCAGCCCCTCACACCAAAAAAACAAACAAAACCTAATGATGTCACTACCGAATAACTTCTTCAAATGTTTCGGTCATGACTGTTTTGGTAATGACAATTTTAGATACTTTTGATCCTAGCTCAAAGATGCTAATCAACACATGGTTAGCTAACGCAGTTCTGAACAGTTGTACACACATAAAAACTAAACCTTATGGAATAACACCCAAAAAAAAAAAGAAACAATTTCTCAACCTAAACTTCATCAAAAGTTTCGGTCATGACTGTTTCGGTAGTGACAATTTTAGATACTTTTAAACCTTAGCTTAAAAATGCTAATCATCACATGAATAGCTAGCACAGTTCTGAGCAGTTGTACACACATAAAAACAAAATTTTATGGAATAATACAAAAATGATGTCACTAGCAAAACTTCATCAAATGTTTTTTGAGACGTTTTTTGATACTTTTGAGCCTAGCTCAAAGATGCTATAATCAGCACAGGGTTAGCTAGGGACAGTTCTGAACTGTTGTAGTAATAGAGCAAAAAATTGTGCTTAATTGCTGAAAAAAAGGTGTTTGGTAGTGACGTTCCTTGAAGTTACACATAGATTTTCAGACTTTTGAACACATTTACCATAAACATTATAAAATGATGGGACCTATCTATTCACCAGTCTCTTTGTACTTCCATACTAAAATAATATAAACTCAAATCTATGAATGCACAGGGAGATCAAAATTAGAGCACAACCTATAATTTCCTAAATTTCAAGGTCCCTGCTTAGTCCTATTTGACATGATCCTAACAGGAGTAGAAGAACATTTTTTTTAAGCACATTTCATAAATGAATAGCATTCTGAAGCACAGTATAAATAACGTAAATATTTGAAGAAGAACTCAAAAAATAAATAAATAAATTCTGTTAAAAAAAAAATATATATATATATCTATTATTACTTTATTCTGACCTACAGTGTATTTTCATATAAAAGTCTGATAATAGGCCTCCTGGAACCTCTGAAAGCATACAGACTCTATACACCTAATCCTTTAATGCTATTAAAAAGGAATATGGTATAAGGTGAGCAGTGAAAGAGCAAAACTGAGGCACCCATTAGCATACTGTGAGTCCTGTGGAATTAAACTAATTGAGTTGTGGTAGCAAGCCTGTCCTCAGGAGAGATTACTGCTTTTTTTTTTTTTTTTTTTTTTTTACAAATTACCATTTTTTTTTGGGAAGCCTGCAATGTAATTATTCTGTACCTAGCAGGTTAACCAGATGCTGCTTTTCAGCTAAATTTCTAACACATTTTAGTATTTTTTTTCTTTTTTTTTTGACTGTCTGCTGACATTTCCTCATGACATTTACCCACTGCCTGTAAACCTGCTCAGCAGGAGGACATTCAGCACCAGCGTTTATTTTTTGGACTTAGGGTGAGTTGGATGAAGGTGATTGGCACTGTCGTCAGCTCGATTTAGAGCGCTGAGCTGGCCTTGATGAGCGTGTGAGTAGGCCAGTTCATGTACTCTGGCTTCTTTCACACCCGTGTGGGTGTCACACCTGCGCACCACACTCTCAAGTGAAATATTACTGATTGCTGACATTTTTCTTCCCTGTCTGACGTGCAGAGCGACTGTCACTTTGGTGCAGGAAAGAGAATGAATCCTCTCTAACTGTCCTGTAATCAAACTTTTTGAACTCCTGCTGTTGTTCCTGATTTTGTAATTGGGTGATTTGATTGTAATCGGCTACTATTTATACTTTTGATTAGGAATTTTGAAAAGAGTTTGACCCCACATTGTTTGTGCTGCTATGGACATAATTGATACCTCAAATCATGTGCCTTTTTCTACTCAGTTTTTTTGTTGCCAGACAAAAAAACAGGTGAAAATATTGAACTAAAACACTCAGAACATTGCAACATTGCAATTCTTAAAGGAATAGTTCATCCAAAAATGAAAATTCTGTCTTTAATTACTCACCCTCATGTTGTTCCAAACCTGTAAGACCTTCGTTTTTCTTTGGAACACAAATTGAGATATTTTTGATGAAATCCGAGAGCTCTCTGACCCTCCATAGAGAGCAAGGGTCCTACCACGTTCAAAAAAGGTGCCAGCAACATCAACAAAATTATCCATGTGACATCAGTGGTTCAAACGTAATTTTATGAAGCTATGAGAATACTTTTTGTGGGCAAAAAGCTCTTAATTTGTTTTCTGAATTTGAATGCCATTCTTACGGGTTTGGAACGACATGAGGATGAGTAATTAATGACAGAATTTTCATTTTTGGGTGAACTATCCCTTTAAGCCCCCCTCCTTCCCTTCTAGGCGTATGGCCCTGGTCACTGAAAGCTGACTTAGAAGTGTCAAGAACTAAAGTTACTATACTTATATACTGCATTTATTATATCCGAAGATTTCACACCGGAATGCAAAAAGAATGCGACACCGGGTCCTTAATGAACAAATAACATTAAAGTATGGGATGTCCAGAATAACTGAATATCTTAATGAATACATAATTGATATCTGTGATCAGTTTATAATTAGAAATACAGCTTAAATTTAATGAAATTTTATTGAAATTGGACTTTATTAAGTGAATTAAGTGAACTTTGCAGAAGCGCAAGTAAAAGACCTTCACACATTATAACTTTGCCTGCCCATTGGATTGCATCGTTGGGCCAATTGGGTGGACCTCACAAATTTAAATAAAAAATAAAAATCTGCTGAGAATTGCTCACCCTGAGGCCAGGATGTAGATGAGTTTGGAGCAATTTAGCATTGCATCCTACCTGATCTCATGACGAAGACGTGAAATATGTACCATGTCCATGACTGCAGTTTCCAACAGAAACAGCAACAGAAAACTTGTAGTGGCTTTCATACACAGTTATGATTACAGGTCCATACGTTGTGCTTTCTGGATATAACAAGCTTGCTCGGTAGCTCAGCCGGTACGGAATTGGACTTGGGACTGGGTATGAATCCTGTGAAAAATATGATTCACGATTAAAGAGCTGAGAGACGAGAGATCAAAAAACAAGCTACAACAGCATGCTTACGATTGCGTTTTTACGTCACATTCGCTTTTGTTCATACTGTTGGTAGTTATAGCGCAACTCAACAGACATTTCAAGTCAGAACTGCTGTGACATGTACAGAACCAACGTCACATAAAACATACCATATGTACGTTTATCTGTTCTGGGGGAAAACTGCGCCACCTAATGGACATTTCACATTGAATATGTTACAAAACGTACATGGCGGTATGTATTTTGCTTCTTGCGAAAAAAAAGTTCCCACAGGTACAGTTTTCATGAGATCAGGTTGATTACATCACTTGCTCACCAATGCATCCTCTGCAGGGAATGGGTGCTGCCAGAATGAGAATCCAAACAGCTGATAAAAACAAATCCAGTCCATCAGTTATTGTTTTGCAAAGTGAAAATCTGCATGTTTGTCGGAAACAAATCCATCATTAAGGTGTTTTCATTTTAAAAAATCTGTTTTGGACTGTTTTCACTTATAAATAGTGCTTAATCTGAGATTATTTCTCTCCTGATCCAGACCAGACAAGGTTTTCATCAACTGTTTGGACTGTCATTCTGACGGCACCCAGTCACTGCACAGGATCTTTTTTGTACTATTGGACTTTTTGCATCAGTTTTGTTGAGCATTGGTTTGTCCGCAATAGTCATGAATATAATGGACAAGTTGATATTTTTTCTTCTCAATGCTCAATGTTGCGGTTTGTAGATGACAGATCCTCTACCCAGAACCCCTCCGTAGGCAAAGCTTGCTCTGGATGGGCGATTTCACGGTCTTTGACCAGTTCCCATGGCAACATCTCAAGTGAAAACATTGAAAAATGTAACTTTTTTTGATCCTCCGTGGATCCGTGTCCTACCTTCCTTTGATCTGCTGTCACACTGATGTACAGTGCATCATAAAAAAGTGGAACCCCACAAAGAAAACCATAGTTTATATTTATAGCTTTGATATAAATCCATGCACCTTTCATTGACAGAAAGTGTGCAGGGTTTCTCAACAGGCTTTGCATCAAGATCCAAATTTAAGATTTTAAAGATCTTATTTTAATTGCGCAAAAGTAAACAAAAATTGCCCTAAGAATTAAACAGTATGAGCTGAATAGGAACATTCACAATTTTACATGGTTTTGTTCAAGATTTTTGAGGAATATAGGATAGGCATTCTGTACATGTTGGAATCTACCATAGCATTTATTAAGGCACAGTTAAATATTTTAAAAGGCATTTTAAAACCTATTTATTTTGCTATGCCAACATGATATGTTTAGTTTCAGTTGCTTTGTTTTTTTCTGCTGTCCATGGCTCAGTCAGACTTGTGACCCATTTCTTGGTCACGACGTACCAGTCGAGAAGCACCGCTGGTGTAACCTAGCTGAGGTTTAATTAATGCAGCCGGAGAAGTGCTCTACTTATAGAGCAAACAGAGCTCAGGCATGTTTCTGGCTCTACTAGAGCTTATATTTACATATTCCTCTAAAATGAACATCTTTTTGAATAATGAATGCAAATGAGATCCAGCCGGCTGAGTATGTTTGGATCAGTGGAGGAATTTTTCTGTCTCTGTCTGTTCTCACAACCTTTCTGTTTCTCACTTTCTGTGAGTGTGAGCATCATGCTCAAATGAGCCACAGCAGTGAAGACTGCTGTCTGAGACGGGGGAGGGGTAGATTACCCATCTAGCAAATATATAATGAAATATAGGATGCCGTCTTCCTATATATACTGGAAATATGTCATAGTGTAGTCTATGTTCCAGCTTATTTTAGCCAAAAAACACACCTCAGTTGATTTTGTTTTTGCATTGTATTTAGGGGTGGGTTTAACTGATAGCAGAGATGCAAATCTGTATTGATAGCACAATCGTATAATCGTGTAAATATACTTAAGACATGAAGATATGAAGTACACTAGATGCACATTCAGAATCAAGCACACTTTTTTTTTTACTAATTTTGATAAGTTAACCAAAACTTTCTGATTATACTTCCGGTTATAGGGAAATAATGAGAAGAATAATAGCATACAGTAAACAGTAAAACTGTTTCCACTACAAACCAGTGTGTTCATAATGAAAACCAAACTAGCTGTTTTGTACAGCTAAAAATAGCTGGTTGCGGATGAGACTGGAAGCCTTTGGAAAGAATGACTTGTTACCTGATGAAACCTGTGCATCATGAATCCTGGATGTTGCAGATGTGTGACTATCATATGCAGAACATTCAGATACAAGCTACAAGAAATCTGATGATAAAGAAAAGCAAAATTATTATTAAATATCATAAAATGATTAATTCAATTATGCACTGAAAGTCCATTCATGAACATGACAGTAGTGTCTAGCTCTGACAATAGCAGAGCTTCTCAACCTTTGGGTCAGAATCCTATGTTGAAAAAGTTAGCATACTAAAACCCTTTGCAAGCATTTCCTTGTTCAAACTGCATTTTGTATAACTATGCAAGTTCACTCAAAAATCTAAATTCTGTCATCTGCATGACTTTCTTTTTTCCGTGGAAAGTAACAAATATATGTTGTGGTGAGGTGAGGTGGGGGTTCTTGGTCGCAAGGATTTTGTAAACTAAAAAATAGGTCACAGAGCAAACCAGGTTGACATTCGCGGGACTAATGTTCTAAGAACTTTTCAGCTGAGACACAAGGTTACATCACCTGCGCAGTGCATGGTGATAAATCCAGAGGAAGTTTAGGTTATTGACCCCAGAGTTTCTATCAGGCATTGTGCTGATAGCACAATAGATCAAGCCTGCAAAGAGCAGATATAAGGAAACACAGTACTTCATCTGTTCTTCATCCGGATGTGATATCAAAACCCGATCGCTTTCCACAGTCACATATCCTGATCTATGTCTTAATTTAGACATTAATCCACATTTCTCAAGGGTGATTGTTCTATAACACTCTGCATCTTCTGAAATCAAGAGGAGTGTTTTGATCCATTTTTATTTTCAATTTATTCATTCCTACAATCAATAACCAAGGGAGTGTCTAATTTAGTGAAAAACTCCAAACTAAATCTAATCCACCCTACCTATCTATCTGCCTAGCCATCTTGTCTTCTTCCTGGCAAAATGCTTTTTTGAAATCCAAAAGTTTTGGGGCCTAAAGATGGGCCAATTTGAGCCTTCAGTCAGGTGAATGTCTGGCGGTGGCTAAATGAAAGCAGGACCTGACAGAGGAAAGGCAGAACAGAGACAGTGTCCATTTCTCCTGTCCGTCCGCTGCACAGTTTTCTGACAGACGCTTTGAAGTCAGGTCTGTTAATTACCAGCTGCTATGTGTCAGCTTACGTTTCGCAAATACTTAAATGCTGCCATTACTAATTATTCCTGTCTGCGTTTTTTCAGGAAAACATCTGAAAAGGACAGATAAACACTCAGGCCACCTCCCTGTGTTTTCTGATGCATAAGTCAAAACCTATTGAGTCTAGTGAGAAACGTGTACTAATAAGATGCCTTGTTTGGCCAATTTTCATGTGTAGAATGAGAATCATGTGTAGAATGCATTGTGAATACATTTTTTATCAACATCTAATATATTTATCTGAATACAGTTGAAGTCAAAAGTTTACATACACCTTTCAGAATCTGCAAAATGTTCATTCTTTTACCAAAATAAGAGGGATCATACAAAATGCATGTTATTTTTTATTTAGTATTGACCCGAATAATATATTTCACATTGAAGACAATAAAAAATACTAGTAGATTTTTTTTAAATGACCCTGTTCAAAAGTTTACATACATTTGATTTTTAATACTGTGTATGATCCACAGCTTTTTTTTTTTTTTTTTTAATAGTTGTTTATGAGTCCTTTGTTTGTTTCCTGAACAGTTAAACTACTAACTGTTCTTCAGAAAAATTCTTCAGGTCCCACAAATTCTTTGGTTTTTCAGCATTTTTGTGTATTTCAACCTTTTCCAACAATGACCGTATGATTTTGAGATCCGTCTTTTCACACTGAGGACATCCAAAGGACTTATATGCAACTATGCAACTATTCAGGTTCAAACACTCACTGATGCTTTAGAAGAAAAAAGTTATGCATTAAGAGCCAGTGGGGTAAACTTTTGAATGGACTGAAGATGTGTACATTTTCCTAATTTTGCCTAAATATCATATATTTTCATTTAGTACTGCCCTTCAGCCGCTACAGAAGATACCTTTGAAGACAAAATAAGCAAAATTTACTCTTATCTTATTCAGGTAAATACTAAAAAAATAACATGCATTTTGTATGATCCCTCTTATTTTGGCAAAATAATTATAACATTTTACAGATTCTGCAAGGTGTATGTAAACTTTTGACTTCAACTGTTTTCTTCTTCATCTTTTTAAAAGCTGACTGTTTCACCTGCTAATAAGACTAGCATTCAATCTTTACAAAGACTGATGTAGGCTGGTCTTTTCACATTATATATTTTTGTAGAATGACCTGTATAATTGAATGTTGTCCCAGTCAATTGATTTTCTACACAGATGTGCTACTTTCTTGGCCCCTGCATCACCGTCGTCTTTTAATCTCCTAATCAATTTCTTCAAATCAATATTTCATGTCCATTCATTTATCAATTTGTTAAGCAGACATGTATTTAGCAAGATAATGTCAAGTCACCCGATAATTACGCAAAAATAAATAGCTTTGAAGTCCTGATTGCTGTGGCTGGTCTTATTTTGTGATAATACACAGCTGACTGTGCATTATCATTCCATAAGAGTGGAAATAAATCAATAAGACATCACCGAAAAATTTACATTTTATATTTTTGTACAAAAAAATTGCATTATGACTAACATAATAAGGGCCCACAAGCTATGATGACCTTTGATTTGGCTCACCATGCCATAATCTTGACATAAAAATAGATCAAATATTCAAATAATATATATTCAAAAATAAATAAAAAGTTATTAGTAAAAAAAAAAAAAATCCAAAAAAATAAAACTAAATAAACAAAGCTGACTATGCATTATTACATAATAATACCTGAAAGAAAACAAGTTACCTCCTAAAAACTTTTTTTAATTATTGTGCATAAATAAAATAAGTAAAAGTAATGTTATGCAAATCAAATAATAAAATTATTTACTGGTGTATAAGTAATTAATTAAAATACTAAAAAGGAATCAAATTACATCATAAAACCTGAAATAAAACAATGAAAAAGTCACCTCTAAAAATCTTTCTTGCACGTAAAAATTAATTCTTGTAAAAGTAATATTATGTAAATAAATAAACAAATAAATAATCTGATGTAATAACTGTTGATTGTGGTTAATAATTGAACAAGTCTGCCAATAATTATCACAAAAATAAATTATTAATTAAAAGTGCTGAAATTAATATAAGTAATATTATGTAAATGAATAAAATATATATAATAAATTGTCTATACAAGTCCTGAAATTAGCGAAAGTAATATTATGCAAATGAATAAAATGCAATGTTATATTCTTGTACATAAAACAATTTAAGATAAAAAAAAAATGCATTATGACTATCATAATAATAATATCATAACATAATAATTAGATAATTAAAATATCGCAATAAGTCATCACCTACATTTGAGATGCCCAAACCAGGGCCAACAGGCCAGGATGACCTTTGATTTTGCTCACCATGTTATATTGTGATTAAAATAATATATTTAATATGGTGTATTAGTAATAAAATACTAAAAAAAAAAATAATAATAAATACATAAAAAAAACAGCTGACTGTGCATTATTATATACTAATATATGAAAGTCACTTCCAAAAAGCTAATTTAATTCTTGTACGCAAAATAAAATTAGTAAAAGTTGTATTATGTAAATGAATAAAAATCGAATGTAATAAAATAAAAATGACTATGACTGTGTTTAATAATTGAATGAAAGCAATAAGTCAGAACCAATAAATAAATAAATGAATTAATTAATTGAATATAAAAAATAAAAAAAAATATATTTCATATGTGATGTTTGTAGCAATAGCCAAAAATACAATGTATGGGTCAAAATTATAAATTTTTCTTTTATGCCAAAAATCATTATGATATTAAGTAAACATCATGTTCCGTTAAAATTTTTTATAAATTCCCTACCATCAATATATCAAAACTTAATTTTTGTTTAGTAATATGCATTGCTAAGAATTTATTTTGGACAACTTTAAAGGTGTCTTTCTCAATATTTAGATTTTTTTGCACCCTCAGATTCCAGATTTTCAAACAGTTGAATCTCAGCCAAATATTGCCCTATAACAAACCTAACATCAGTGGGAAGCTTAATTTAATAATCTTTTGGGTGACGTAAAAATCTCAGTTGAATTAAATTGACCCCTATGACTGATCCGGGGTCACATATTTTATATTCTTTTACATACTAAATGCATTTAGTGTTTTTTAGGAATCACTGCTCCTTGTTATAATTTGTGCAGGCTTATAGCTTTTGGCAGTTGAAGCGGAGGGTTTGTTTGAGCTGTGACTACTGAATGAGTTTCAAAGCTTTAGTGTCTGCTAATTTCTGTCCTGGTGGTTTGTAAGTTTGGAGATGTGTCTAATAGAAAATCAGCTTCTGCTGGTAACCCTGGAAGCAGCACACAGAATGCTGATTTTCAGATTTGCTGTTTCCCAATAGGGTACTTATGTAAATAGATGCTGTCTGAATAAATATTGAAGGTATTGATCACAATGTTTCTCAGGTCCTTGGACCAGGGGTCATGTGACTCTCTATAAACCTGAAGAAGTGGCAGGAGGCCTCTTGTTTCCAGCAGGTCATGTTAATGCCTTGATGTCCTAAATTATCCACAGCAGTTCTCTACAAACACCCATAACGTAATTATTCTCCTTTTTAAAGAAATTAAACTTTTTAGCAACTTTAAGGCAGCTTGTATACTTTGTGAAAAAAAGGTAATTCCAGAGTGCAACAGACCTATTGTTAATTCTATACACTGCCTATGTGCAACTGAATGAATATTTATAATTCTTTACATATTAATGTGCTTCTTTGCGTCTTGAAGAGGCACATCACAGGTCCACTTCCAACACTGCAAACTTGAATTACTAATCTCAGTCAATAAAACAGCACGGAGGTGTTGTTGCATATAAATCCTGCTCATCAGCATGAGATCTTCAAACCAGACTTGCCCCCTTCCGCGTAAGTGGCATATACAGATTACAGGAACACACCACACTATTGTTAAACCTCTGTCTGGTTGTTTGGAAAAGAAAGACTTAAGACAGGTGCATGGAGGAGATAATATGTGATAGACGTTTGTTCTTGGCTTCCAAGTTCTCAAAAGCTTTGAAGACATTCAACTGAAAACTGAAGCCATTTACGACTTTAGCACAACAGTAGGAGAAAGCACAAGGTAACTGGAGAAGTTTTGAGATAATGTTAATTCTGAATGAAATAATGAAATGAAATAAAATTAAAAAATATACACTACAAGGTCAACAAGGTAAAACAAAATACAAATTAAAATGTAAAAAAAAAATGCATTAAATTAAAAAAGCTGGAAAAAATACAAAATCAATAACATTAAATGAAAAAATGTAATAGAATTAAAATAAAAATTTAATAACTAAATAAAATGTAGTATTACAAAATACAAAATCAATAAAACAAACAACAATAAAATACAAATGTAATGAAAAATATATCAAAAAAGAGCTTAACAAAAAATAGGATAATAAGATAAAACATAAAAATGTAATTAATGCTAAAGAAAAATACAAAAAAATATAATTACAAGAAATGAACAAAATAAAAAAAATCAGCTTAGCAAAAATAGCATAACAAAATACAAAGTCAATAAAATTCAAATTTAAATAAAAAAATAAAAATAGACAAAATACCATTAAAAAATTAAATTTTAAAAATTAAATTTCCATGAAAATAGCATAACATTAAAAACTAGACAAAAAATTACATTAAATACAAAAAAAATTACATCAAAATGTAATGCAATTAAAATAATTTAATAACTAAATAAAATGTTTAAAAACTAAAATAAAATAAAAATAGTATAAACTAGACAAAACTAAAATAAGAATGGCATAACACATTAGAAAACCAATAAAAATAATGTAAAATTAAAATGTAAAAAAAAAGAGATTTGAACAAAAATAGGATAACATAAAATAAAAAGTAAAAATGTAATTGAAGTAAAAAATAAATCAGTGAAAATATAATTAAAATTAACTAAATAAAAAAATACAGTCAATAAAATTAAAATAAAATAAAAAGACAAAAAATAGCATTACATAAAAATAAAATCAATAAAATAAAATGTAATGCAATAACTAAATAAAATGTAGTGTAAATAAAATAAAATAGCATAACATAAAATACAAAATAAATAAAATAAAATAAAATTATGATTTATGCTCCAAAGTCTAAAACGTAGGCTTATGTTTGGTTTAAATAATCCTAATTATCAGCAAAAATAACAAAGATCCTTGCTTTTGCAAACGCTAATAAAACCTTCCAATATACTGAGTCATAGCCAGAAGTCATGACAGTACTCAGACTTGCATTCGTCTTGCATAAACCTCTTTGTTGTTGCAGTTGTTGTTTGGAGGCCCACAGCAGCTCTTGATCTGAGTGCACAAGTCTATGAAAGTCCATCCCCATTTGCACAAGGGGCACTCCATTAAAGATAAGTAATGGTCTGTCAGCCTCGTCCCACGATCCACATTCATCTCAAAGCCCAATTTATGGAGATAAGAGAACGTCATTACCCCTGCTACCTCTCATCGCTTCTGATTTTTCAAGGAAGCAGCAGTGGGATAAGTGAAAGTGGGGTCTACGGAGAGCCTCAGCGGGTCAGTGATGAGCTCCAGAGGCCGATTTCGACTGTTAATGAGCACTCCCATTCGGACACTCGGTGCACCTCATTTGTGTCCAGGGTTAAGTCTTATTTAGTGTTTTTTTCTAAATGAAACTAGAAGGTGTGACTGCTTTGTCCAAGTAATTGGGATGATCTACCACCCTCTCTGTTATTAGGGGCACTAGTACGAATCCCGTACCAATTAGATTCTTCACCTCTAACATTTCAAGTGATAACTGACACGCAAAACCACAGGAGATATAAATGCCACGCTTTCATTATACAAAGCACTTCCAGGTGCTTTAAAAAGTCACTGAATACAAATGAGTGTTTGAAAAGGAGCATATAACTCCAAGAGCAGTTGACTATAAACGCACACCTTGTATACTAATACCACCATCACTCAGAGTCAAGCCAGGGGCTTTTCTGCCAAATAAGGCTGTAAATAAAATGCTCAAGAGAGATATCCCAACAAAACCCATAACGGCGCAGACCTGTCCACTCATTGTGATTGAGCACTGTGGATCAGCATTGTGAGTGAGAGATCCTACAAGACGCTCGGTTTGTTTTAAAGAATCATTACCAAGGCAAACGTCTGCAATTTATCTTCTTAAGTCTTGACTCTAGCAGACATTCCTCTTCATTGTGTTTCTTTATGTGCAATTCTTCACAAAAGGCCACAGTCAACAAGTTTAGCTGGTAATTGTTGTGATAATGCGTTTGTTTTTTTAATTTATTTAGGGAATAGATTCTTTTGGGATAATGTTACTGTCATAGGATTTCTGGTCTGTGGCTTATTTTAGCTTATCTTGCTTCCTTGTTGTTTGTACCATTTTCTTCTGTGAAACACAAAAGCTGAAATTTTGAAGGCAATTCATACAATTACAATGAACAGCCTGAAGCTTTTAAGATTCAGAAATGATTCGAGACACTAGATACCAAGTGTTCTGGAGTTATTTTATAGCTTTGTGTGAGAAACAAACCAACATCTAAATTATTTATGGAAAATCTACTACTCAATCGTCTGCCTTAGCTTGAATCTTTTCAAAGCCTGTCTAAATGATTCAGTGATCTGGTTGAAGTGGTTAACGCCTCACTATCTACAATATCTCACAGAGACATTTACAAAAACGTGAGGGGTGTACTCACTTCTGTACTGTAAATAATATACTTTGTACGATACTGTATGTCTCGCACAAAGTTATTATATGGCTTCAGAAGACTTGGATTATAGTGCAACAGTAAAATGAATGACTTTTATGACACCTGTACAGTGTTTTGAATCCTTTTTTGGAAACTTAAAGGGACAGTTCATCTAAAAATAAAAATTGTGTCATTAATTACTCACCCTCGTGTTATTCCAAATCTGTAACTATGTTCATCTTTTGAAACACAAATTAAGATATTTTGATGAAATCTGAGAGCTTTCTGACCCTCCATAGACAGCAAGGGTCCTACTACGTTCAAGGTCCAAAAAGTTACCAACAACATCAACAAAATAGTCCATTATCAGTGGTTTAACCACAGTTTTATGAAGCTATGGGAAAACTTTTTGCTCTCCGGTTTCATCAAAAATATCTTAATTTGTGTTTTAAAGACAAAAAGGGTCTTATGGTTTGGAACGACATGACTGTGAGTAATTAATGCCAGAATTTTTATTTTTGGGTGAACTATCCCTTTAAGAAATGTTCCATGAAATCCAAGAGCTTTCTGACCCTGCATAGACAGCAACAGTCAAGGCCCAGAAAGGTAAGAAGGACATTGATAAAATAGTCCATGAGACAGTGCATGAACTGTAATGTTATGAAGCTTCAGCGTGAATGCATATCAAAGACTTGACTTAAGAGAAGAAATTGTTAAATAAAGTCATTTTTGAACACAAGCTTTTTGTGGCTTCAATAAATAAGGTTGAATGTCACATAGACTACTTTTCTGGGCCTTAATCATTTCAGCTGCATTGCTGTCTATGCAGGGTCAGAAAGCTCTTGGTTTTCATCAAAAAATATCTTAGTTTGTGTTCCAAGGATAAACTAAGGTCTTACAGGTTTAGAACGACATAAGGGTGAGTAATTGATGACAGAATTTTCATTTTTGGGTGAACCGTGCCTTTAAAGTTATACTTTACCCAAAAATGAAAATTCAGTCATTTATTTATTCTCATGTCATTCTAAACCTGTATGCCTTTCTTTGTTATGCTATGGAAGTTAACAGTTTGAAACTGTTTGATTACCAACATTTTTTAAAATATCTTCTTTTGTGTTTCACAGATGAAAGAAAGTGATACAGGTTTGTAAAGTCATTCAAGTAAGGAAACAATGACAGTATGTTTCAGTTTTGTGTGAAATATCCCTTTAAAAGCTTCAGTTCCTGTTTTGTGCAACTGCATCGAAAATCAAGACCAGTCTTAAAGAAAAATTGTGTTGTGTTATTTTGAGGAAGTATGTCATACAGGTTTGGAACAAAATGATGGTTAGCAAATAATGACAGAATGTAAATATTTAATCAGTGCTGTAGCTAAATCTGAACACATTCTGCAATGGAATGACCGACGCTGAGACAAAACTATTGGCCTTCACCTCCCAAAACATGGAAAACTCATTTCATCCAGTCAAGCCTCACAGATGTAATGCAAACTCAAGCAATATCATAAACTAGAGTGCTGCTGTACTAAATATCAATAATTGCACACATTAAACATGAAGATAAAGTTTTATAAACAAGCAGTTCATATTCTGTAAATCGCAATTGCTGTGAAAATGGTCAATTGTTGTTTTGGGCTGTACTAATCAGTCAGACCAGGAAAAACATTTGGAGTACCAAAATCAAGAAGAAGAGCGCAAAAAACTTTCTGAGGAACAAAGGGAAAGAATCTTGACAACATTCATGTTTGTTCTTATCATTCCTGTTTATGTATGTGAAATATTAGGCTAATATCTTAAAGGTACTATCTGTAGGATTGACACCGAGTGGTTGAACTAGGTATTGCAGTCCAAATTCAAAATATTGGAGACGTTTTTTTTCACCCGACCCCTCCTACTCAAACTTGACGCACACGCAGGTTGCCAGATTGAAGACACTAACTGGAACGAGCGCACCCCACGATGGAAAACATTGAGCCTTACACTGTAAGTTGATGAGATGATGTGTATGTTTGCAATGTTTGTATTGTTTGCAAATTATAAAGCACCTCATGTGTATTTATAAATCTGAATCTGCGTCTCATTTAGGAGGCTGCTGCGTCATAAATGTGTGTTGTCCCCCCACAGAAAAAAAGTATATGTCAGTTTCTTCTGTAGTCTGGTGCCTTTCAGTTAATGGAATAGGCAGCATTGCTTGTATTGGTTATTTATATTTGCTTTGCCAAATTTTGCCACAACAATAAAAAAAGAATAACATTAAAACGTCGTCAAATAATGCTTAAGATTTTTACAAGGGGTTGAGCTGCGTGGACCCTCGTAGCTAAAAAAAAGAATATAACAGACGTATCTACCTAGCAATATACGTTAGCATTATTTCACCACATCAACTAATTAAATAAAATTTCGTACTAGTATTTCTTAGTTTTCGTATTTTTCTGTCACGGTTGTGATATGATATGATAAACAGCCATGACCCGTCTGCATCTCACGTCGGCCACACCGTCTCGAATAAACGCTGTCTTACCAACCGGGCATCATAAAACACAGTGTAAACGCAAGTAGAATATCGAATTAAATAAAAATATTCCCACAAAGTTAGTAGTCAGGATACATCAGTTAACCAACATTAGCTAATTACTTACCTCTCAAGAAGAAGATGGGCCAACTCAGCATTAGTTTTTATACCTTTGTCTATTTTAATCTGTTTCCATCTCTGAAACGCGTCGCCAGTATTTATTCTGTTTTTATTATACCGCTGTTGGTCATAAAGTGTTTTTGATGGATGTCGAGGCTTTTTAGAACATACAGAATTATTTTCAGATAAACAAGTATGTTAACTTAGCATGTTTCTTGAATATCTACAAACATATTGTGGTATTTTTATGCTTTAGTAGAGTCAAAATCCTACAGATAGCACCTTTAATTAATACTGCTTGTATGTATCTTTACCACCTATCAACTTTAGTTTCCTGTTTAGTTTCCTACTTTCCTGCTCTCTAAGTCCTTCTCTATATAATTTAGCAGCTTCCACATGTTTTTTCATATTCATATTTTTCATACATATTCAGTATTACATTAACCAATCTATGCTGTTGTTTACATCCGAGTATCTCCAGTATGGCAAAAGCATCCAGATAACTGACCAAATCATGATGTAAGTGCAAACCCTCTATATTCACCTTTTCATGAATGCGAAAGTCTTGCTAGACTGGAATGATGCTTTACATTTCCAGTCTCTAGTGTTTATAATCAAATTAACTAATTTTCCGAGCTGATAATTTAATGTTGAACTTAAGAAAATGGTTTTAAAAAGCCCATGGCACCATAGTTTTATAACTTTTAATATTCTATATAGAGCGGAACACAAAAGCACCCAAACGGAAGTTAGAATCCATCATGGTGGCGCTCATCAGTCACTCAGGAAAAAGGTGGATAGCAGGTGGCGTTATAAAATATATCAACACTCGTGGAACAACGCCCATCCAATCGAACAATCCATCCATTTTCCATTTTCTCATTGTTACAAGAGAATCGAAACTGACTTACACAGCCACAGCAACAATATGTGTCGCTTCTAGCTTTCAATAAGTGAGGGCAAAGGTAGGCCACGGCTAAAACTCAAATTGCGTTTGCTCACTCAAAATGAGATCTCAAATTGCTCCAGAGAGTAAATTCCCCATCTGAGGATAGCACTGAACGTTTATTTGCCCAGACATAACCCATCAAACGCCCATAACCAGGGTGAGAGTCAACAAATCTGACTACACTTAAAGTTTGAGACTTATTCTGAAACTTTTCACTAGGTTAATTAGATAAATCTCACCCCTTAAAAGAACATTGCCTCTCAAAACAGGAAGGAAGACGCAGAGCCTTAAGGATTAGCATGAATTAGAAGGAGAGAAAGGTGGTATAATTGATTCCTATAAGCCTGGCTCACAGTGCGATGGTTAACGTGAAATATTGAGGGATTAAAGAAAAATGCAACAGCCAAGCAAAAAGATAACCGGGGATAATGAACTAAAGGTCTTGCGCTTCGTCAAATCTTAAGAGTGACGCCTCCCATATCGCTTGTGTTTTAATGAGCATGATTTATTTCTCCAGGAAAGAATAAGATCCAGTATTGACTTACTTAGAAAAGCAAAGCACCTCAAGGTCACACATTTGTCTAAGCTCAACAAAATACGGTTCGAGAGTCAGATTTATCTCTCCCATTAGCCAGATGCCTGATGTTTCATGTGTACTTTATATGCAGTGAATCCACATATATAAAAACACTTAAATCCTGTAAATAATCTGTAATGCTGAGCTGTGCAGAACTGGATAGTGTGCACTGTCCAGCCACTAGGAAATGGTGTATCAGTGTCCGAGAAACGTGATGCCCTGGATGAAGAATTTTTCTGGAGGACGGAACAGAAAGTGTTTGAGATGTCAGGTATCACTCAGACGCCCTTGCTGTAACCCTGCAGCTCCTCTCGCTAACAGGCACTCAAAGCAATCGCAGCGTTACTCACAGGTTCAGACCGACTTTGTAAGTTCACACCACATAAATGACATCTGAGGTCTTCCAGAGATGCTGCTAGACCCTGATTAGGAGAAATTGAGCTCCACTAAAATGTTATTGCAGGATTTCTCATCTTCTTTGCTGAAAGCAGCGGTTGCACTAAGATATCTGAGAGGATTTCACTCTGAATTCTTACCAGTCAATAAAAATGTTTAAGTTAAATTGTGTACCTACCAAAAACTGAAATTCATCAGCCCTGTTCAAAAACACACCTAGATATTTCACAGAGAACATCTTTAAGGGATACCCTAGCAAATTAGTTTTTGATACTTGTTTTGCTTTGTGGACAAGCACATTTTGTGTCACATAAAAATAGGTTATATCATATCTTTATTATATTATAATATGTTATACATTATGTCAGGTAAAGCACTTGTAATTGTTTTTAACACTACAGTCATTTCTTTTAATTGCTTAAAATTCCTTCACATTAATACAGCCTTATTTGTACAGATTTATTACAGTGTAGATCCCCTAATAATAATACCTTGAATGGTTGTAAAGATATTCCAATTTGAGTTATGGTCGTCTGCCCTCTTTTTCCAACTGAAAACCTGAGAAAATCCCTTTTAAAGTTTTTTGCTCATTTTTTGTTGATATCTTTAAAAATCCATTGCATTTACAGGGATAAACAATTTATTTTACAGCTTAATTTGACCAAAGACATATCTATGTATATATAATGCTATTAAACCAGGCTGAAGCGTAAATTATTTTAAAGTATTTATTTGGATAAATATTTTAAAAGGCACTTTTACAAAGATTTACTAAAATCAGAAAGATTGAACAGAGGTGCTACATTTTTGCTTGAGAGAGAGGGTGTGTCAGTGTGTGTGTGTGTGTGTGTGTGTGTGTAATAAAAATTATTATTTTCCTAAAAGTTTAAATTGATTTTTACCTTTATAAAGCCTTTTTTTTTTTCAAAAGTGTGCATCGTCTTTTGAGTCTAATTCTTACAGTTAATCTGTCAATTATAATAATAATACATTTAGGCTCTTACTAAACAAATTAAATCGGTATCAACAAAATTTATCTTTGCAGAAGTTGCATATAAAGTGGCATTTAGATGCATTTACGTGATAATGCATATTTAAAATGATTTTACCGCCAGTAGGTGTCAGTAAGTCACTGTTAATAAGTGAGTCATTGCGATTGAACCGAATCATTTTAACGGTTGATTCATTCAGAAACTAAACACCTTCATGTCGCTCAGAGACGCAAAACGGTGCTGTGGCTGTGTTTGGAATGATTTTTGTTTGCGAAATTAAGCAAAAACAGGAGTCTTTTAATATCAACTTCTTGTTTCTTGAACTGTTGTATAAAGTCAATATCACATTTGTAGTCATGCTGATTTTTGAAGGAAAAAACGGCATTCTTCGCGTGATATTGTTTTACTAAATGAAATGATATAAATATATACATATCATGCAGTAAAAGAATGCACTCTAAATTTCATCACGTAATGTAACGTTATGTGGGGACTCTGTAGGTGTTCTGATCAGCGTTTATGTCACTGTTTGTGTACATTTCTACGTTTTTTGATTGGTTTTACATTTCAGGGGATACCCGAAATATAGGGAAATGGTCAGAAGTGACCAGAGGAGTTGAGAAATGACTAGTAATGACTAGTAAAGTTGACTTTAAGTCAACTTTACTAGTCATTTAAATACCTTTACACTATTATCTGGACAACGGAACTTTGGGAGATTATTTTTGAATGTCTTTTCTTTGATATTAGCTATAAAAAAAGAAAAATATTTTTTGCTAATTTTCGCTTTGCTTTTGGTGTGCGCACACCAAAAAAGACTCAAATATAGCACAAAAGTCATGTAGACTACCTTTTTTGTCATTTTTAGAGCTTGACAGCCTCTGGTCACCGTTCACCTTCATTATAAGGAAATGATCAGCGTGAACATCCTGCCTAAGATCTCGTGTTTGACAGAAGAAAGAAAATCACGCACAGGGAACGACACGGGGATACGGATGACGACACAGTTTTGACTTTCAGGTGAACAATCACAGTTTGATCCCCACGGCTGCCTGGCGGATCACAAGACAACTGTTATTAATTCTATTCATCAGCCCTCTTCAAGCAGTCTCTCACCTTTATCTCCACCTGTCCCTCGTCTGCTTTTTTCTGTCTGTCTGCGTGAAACGTCTTCTCTTAAGTTCAGAAGACAAGCAATAAGCAAGACTTCCACCTGTGTATGTTGATAATAAAAAAAACTGCAAGATATATCAAAGATAATGAACAATCAAAAGAGCAAAAACACTTGAAACCTTCTTTCCTTGCATGATAACTGATAAAAGCAGCGAAATGCGATGCCTTGAATCACTGAAGGGGACAAATCTAATCTGAAACACTCAAATGTCCTCTAGACCCGTTAACCTTCATTCACAGGTGCTGCTGCTGCCCAGAACCAATAAATGATTTGATAAGTTAATGCCCCATTCAGCCATTAAGCTTGTCATCTCAGTTTTACCTGCATATGATAGTAAAGGGTCTAGACCTTTCCCATTATATAAACGTAAGTAGAAATGAAGAGAGTGAGAAAGAGAGCACAGCGGAGGGGAAGAGAGAAAGGCACGTTGATATTATTGGCTCTGACGCTCCCTTTTGTCTAGTCACATGAAACCATGAGAACGACATAACACCTGAGGAAAAAAGATGCAATAGCAACCAATTACAGCAGTGCCTGAGCCTGGAAAATCGCTCCTGCTGCTCAACTGCACAGTGTCATGACAGCTTAGAGTTTTGTCCTGTAGGCATGAGAACTGGAGCAGAGCTTTCCTCTTCAATCTCACACAACATGTGGGTATGTTCACTAGATCCATCACATGCTGACATATCTAAAGTCTAACGATAAGGAGGCCACAGAAGGAGGATTCCCACACGGAAACTGAGTTCACAATTTTCACTCTGACAAACCGTTTACAAAGAGCCTGTGTGGACATTTCGCCACCTAGGTATTATAAGGCTCTATCTGCATTCTGATTCTTTTTTGAGATATTGAGATTTAACGTTTAACTTTAAAAAACTCAATTTTGACAAAAATGTCAGATAAAATCGTATAATTCCAGGGTGACGATTTCTAAAATGGGGTTTTTGCACTCAGTAACTGTGGCTGCTTGCACACAGTGCAGAACTTCTTAGAAAATATTTACACTGGTCACTTCATGCAAATCAGATTATGAGCTGAATCAAGTGTAAGTGTCATTCAAAATGCATTTAGCATATAATTTCTTTCAGGTCAACTATTAATGAAAAAATAAAGCATATTAGCATGTTAAATGTATTTTTTTAACTATACAGGTCCTTCTCAAAAAATTAGCATTTTGTGATAAAGTTCATTATTTTCTGTAATGTACTGATAAACATTAGACTTTCATATATTTTAGATTCATTACACACAACTCAAAGTAGTTCAAGCCTTTTACTGTTTTAATATTGATGATTTTGGCATACAGCTCATGAAAACCCAAAATTCCTATCTCAAAAAATTAGCATATCATGAAAAGGTTCTCTAAAAGAGCTATTAACCTAATCATCTGAATCAACTAATTAACTCTAAACACCTGCAAAAGATTCCTGAGGCTTTTAAAAACTCCCAGCCTGGTTCATTACTCAAAACCGCAATCATGGGTAAGACTGCCGACCTGACTGCTGTCCAGAAGGCCATCATTGACACCCTCAAGCAAGAGGTCTGTGGGAAGGAAAAAGTGTGGCAGAAAACGCTGCACAACGAGAAGAGGTGACCGGACCCTGAGGAAGATTGTGGAGAAGGACCGATTCCAGACCTTGGGGGACCTGCGGAAGCAGTGGACTGAGTCTGGAGTAGAAACATCCAGAGCCACCGTGTACAGGCGTGTGCAGGAAATGGGCTACAGGTGCCGCATTCCCCAGGTCAAGCCACTTTTGAACCAGAAACATCGGCAGAAGCGCCTGACCTGGGCTACAGAGATGCAGCACTGGACTGTTGCTCAGTGGTCCAAAGCACTTTTTTCGGATGAAAGCAAATTTTGCATGTCATTCGGAAATCAAGGTGCCAGAGTCTGGAGGAAGACTGGGGAGAGGGAAATGCCAAAATGCCTGAAGTCCAGTGTCAAGTACCCACAGTCAGTGATGGTCTGGGGTGCCATGTCAGCTGCTGGTGTTGGTCCACTGTGTTTTATCAAGGGCAGGGTCAATGCAGCTAGCTATCAGGAGATTTTGGAGCACTTCATGCTTCCATCTGCTGAAAAGCTTTATGGAGATGAAGATTTCATTTTTCAGCACGACCTGGCACCTGCTCACAGTGCCAAAACCACTGGTAAATGGTTTACTGACCATGGTATTACTGTGCTCAATTGGCCTGCCAACTCTCCTGACCTGAACCCCATAGAGAATCTGTGGGATATTGTGAAGAGTAAGTTGAGAGACGCAAGACCCAACACTCTGGATGAGCTTAAGGCCGCTATCGAAGCATCCTGGGCCTCCATAACACCTCAGCAGTGCCACAGGCTGATTGCCTCCATGCCACGCCGCATTGAAGCAGTCATTTCTGCAAAAGGATTCCCGACCAAGTATTGAGTGAATAACTGAACATAATTATTTGAAGGTTGACTTTTTTTGTATTAAAAACACTTTTCTTTTATTGGTCGGATGAAATATGCTAATTTTTTGAGATAGGAATTTTGGGTTTTCATGAGCTGTATGCCAAAATCATCAATATTAAAACAATAAAAGTCTTGAACTACTTCGAGTTGTGTGTAATGAATCTAAAATATATGAAAGTCTAATGTTTATCAGTACATTACAGAAAATAATGAACTTTATCACAATATGCTAATTTTTTGAGAAGGACCTGTATTTACACTGCCCTCCAAAAGCTTGTAAACACCCCTGTTAAAAAAGACAGGAAAAGTGTAGTTTTGGACGATATCAGCATAAACCCTTAGCATTTTTTGGTGCAAATACATTAAAGTAACTTGACATTATCATTGACATTATCATTGCCACAGCCATATCACCCTGCAGCCCAAGACCAGTTGCCCACTGAAGCTAAGCATGGCTGAGCCTGGTTAGTACCTGGATGGGAGACCTCCTGGGAAAACTAGGTTGCTGTTGGAAGAGGTGTTAGTGAGGCCAGTAGGAGGTGCTCACACTGTGGTCTATGTGGGTCCTAATGCCCCAGTATAGTGATGGGGACACTATACTGTAAAAAGCACCGTCCTTCGGATGAGACGCTAAACCGAGGTCCTGATTCTCTGTGGTCATTAAAAATCCCATGACACTTATCGTAAAGAGTAGGGGTGTGTCCCCGGTGTCCTGGCCAAATTCCCTCCTCTGGCCTTTGTCTATCATGGCCTCCTAATAATCCCCATTCATTGAATTGGCTCCATCACTCTCTCCTCTCCACCTGTAGCTGGTGTGTGGTGAGTGCACTGGCGCGGTTGAACTGTGGCTGCCGTCGCATCATCCAAGTGGATGCTGCACACTGGTGGTGGTTGAGGAGAGATCCCCCATATGATTGATTCATTGAAGACCATCATGTCTATCATGGAATGGCTTCCCCAATCGCCTGACCTCAACCCAATTGAGCTACTATGGGAGGAACTGGACTGTGATGTCCGTAAGAAGTGTCCAACCAGTGTGAATCATCTTTGAGCAATCCTTCAGGAGGTTTGGAGTAATATATCAAGTCAATGCTTGAATAAACTGACAGTTTGGATGCCCAGATTATGCAAAGCTAAAAGGTGGATATTTTGATGAATTGAAAATGTAAGTTTTTTCTATGTATAAACTCTTTATGTAATAAAATATGTTTTCGTAGTTTGTGTTGTCCCTTATCAGTGCAAAATCATCACAAATTATATAGGATTCATACCAATACTGTCCAAAACCCCACTTTTCTAGGGCGTTTCCAAACTTTTGGAGGGCAGTGTACCTATATGCATACTGCATGTTAAAGTCTCCCTCTTTTATCATAAACGCATAAAACAATATAATGTTGTTTAAATGTTTTCGTTTGAAATAAATTTGTTGAGTCAACTTAAAATAATTTGTTACCTGGCTGCCTTAAAATTTTAAGTTCAGTCAACTCGAAAAATAGTTTAGTCAACTTGAAATTATACATTTTACTAAGTGACATCTTAGATATGTGAGTTGATTCAACTTAAAATTTTAAGGCAGCTGAGTATCACAGCTGTTACAGCTGTTTAACAAATAATTTTTTTGTGTAGTCAACTCGAATATCTAAGTTGTCACTTAGTACAACTTAACATTTCAACTTCAATAAACTTATTTTAGTTGACTGAACTTAAAATTTTAAGGCAGGAGGGTAACAAATTATTTTAAGTTGACTCAACAAATTGTTGTTGTTTTTTTTTTAAACAGTGCATTAAGAGCCGGGGGTAAAAACTTTTGAACGGAATAAGGATTCTTACATTTTTCTTATTTTGGTTAAATATTGTATTTTTTCATTAGTACTGCCCTTCAGAGGCTACAGAAGATACTTACAAGTTCCCCAGAAGACAAAATTTACCCTGATCTTCAAATTCAAAATCATTTGTCTCAGTTGTCCTCAGTGTGAAAAGATGGATCTCCAAATCATAGAGTCATTGTTGGAAAGGGTTAAAAACTAAAATTTGGGGGACCAGAAATTTGGGGCAAATTTCTGAAGAACAGCAGGCACTTAACTGTTCAGGACAAACAAGGGACTTGTGAGAAAAACAACTTTCAAATGCAAAACATGCTAGGAACTAGAAATCCACTGCCTTTCACTTAAAGCAACCAAAAATTATTAATTTAGTCCCAACACAAATGGCTGGTTAACTTTCCATTATTCAGTTTTAAAATGGATTCATATCATTGAAATTGAGCTGTGACAATACGTTTTAAATTTATGCTACATTAGCTTATTGTAATTAAACATTTTTTTTTTGGGTTTTTAAAGTGAAATATGCAAAGCTAGTATTAGTAAACACATATCAGTCAGATAGTGATTCAAATGATTTGGGTAAAAACTGTACACCCTTAAGCTTTATTTAAGAAAATATAGTAGAAAAGCACTTTATATTTATTTAAACATAAACAAGTTAACACATTTAAACCAGTAACCTAATGTAACGTAACAGCAAAACAGCTCATTGCTTCTAATACCAGAGCAAATAATCTGCCAGATCTCCTGTGCTTCACACAGAAATAAACAATATCATGTTGGCAAATATTTGCAATTCATTTACTTCTGTACTGGGAGGTGGGTAAAAATTACACATGATGTGTTTAGGCCCCGGGCCCCTCCGACAAGTTATTGGAGAAAGATTAATGGAAACAGAGTATGCAGTCCATACAAACTCGCTCTCAGTAAGAGGAGGCATTACTTATCTCCAGTGTTCCTGGCATTATGGTCTGCTCAATGGCTATATGCCTCATTGCACTTGGTCAGGGTTGATGAGAACGAGCAATTTAAGCTACAACTGTGATACGGATGTTACGGCCACAGAGCACCGACCGCCCACTCTCCACCCGAACCTGATGAGACAAAGCGGCAGGCATGGGAACACAGAGATGAGTCATAATGGCTGGATATGCCTGCTTCAGTATCAGGATCAAGACCTGATCATCTGGCTTGAAGCCTGAACAGCATTTATTCCTTTAGACAGTATGTTCACTTACAGATGGCTTACAGTTTAGTTTGAGAGTTTGAAGTTAGGCCGATTATTCTAAAAATGAAATTGGTGATAACTATTTAATTTTAATATTTGCAAGCAAATTTTTACTAATAATTGAATTCAGTTAGTAGCATTTATTTGAAATACACTAGCAGTCACTACCAGATTGTTTTTATTTTTTAAGTTTTTAAAAGAAGTCTCTTCTGCTTACCAAGCCTGCATTTATTTGATCCAAAGTACATCAAAAACAGTAAAATTTTGAAATATTTTTACTGTTTTAAAAAAAACAGTTTCCTATTTAAATATATATTAAAATGCAATTTATTCCTGTGATTTCAAAGCTGAATTTTTAGCATCATTACTTCAGTCACATGATCCTTCAGAAATCATTCTAATACTCTGATTTGCTGCTCAAAAAACATTTATTCTTATTATTTTGTTGAAAACAGCCAAGTAGAATTTTGTCAGGGTTCTCTGATGAGAAGTTGTTTTAAATATTGATAATAATTATACAATAAAAATGTTTCTTGAACAGCAAATCAGCATATTACAATGATTTCTGAAAGCTTATGTGACACTGAAGTAATGATGCTAATAAATTTAGCTTTGGTCACAGGGATACATTTTATTTCAAAATAGAAAGCAGGTATTTTAAGCAGTAAAAATATTTAAAAATTTTACTGTTTTTGCTGTACTTTGGGTCAAATAAATGCAGGCTTGGTGAGCAGTAGAGATGTCTTTAAAAACATTCAAAATCTTACTTTTGACTGGTAGTGTATAAATATTCTGTAACATAAAGGACATGGTCAGCAGTCTCTTATACATTCACTAGTTTCACAAACTACTATAAAAGGAAGTCAAAAATAAATGCATCTATTAGCTGAAATCGTCTAAAAGCTTGAGAAGGATTATACAATGCAAAAAATTAAACTATAACAACAAAACAACATCATTAATGTGACAAAGACTTCTGGGAGGCCAGACCCCCTGCTGCAAGTTATCCTTCAAATTAGTTATCATCATCATTATCAACCGAAACAACAACTTTGAATGCATTTATGATATGTTGCTAAATCAGGCTGACTCAATTAAGGCACCAACTCCAGTGGTTGGGAAAGTGGGTCAATTTGAAGATCTGTCTCTACAAGATTGGAACTGTCGCAAGCTCTCCACCGCCAAAATATCAATTAATTTATCCATTGGCAGCCAGAAACCTGCTGAGCTGAATACTAATGCAGCCCACAGAGGGAGGGCACATGACGGCACAGACCCAGACTTCCCAGGGCATCGGGATCACAGTAACTGGGAAGCACTGCTGGAGCCAACAGCGATTTATACTGAGCTGCATTTCACTGTGCAGGTGCATCTGATTGCAGAATCTAAAGGTGGATTCTCCTCCGAGATTTAAAGTAGAGCATCTCTTATTCAAAACCTGCTTTTTAATCGGGTTCCCGCACCTGGGCCCAGCGTGGCTGCTTTTGCATGTCATCAAGCACAAACTTATAGGACTAATTATAAATAAATCTTTACTGGCAAACTTACAGCTGGGGACCAGCTTTGTAGTGTTTGGCATGCAATAAAGGCTTCCAGCAGTCACTGAGACGGCTACGTGCTTCTCAACTGTATCAAAGTTTATTACTTGTTATTTGATACTGTTAATCTCGTCAATAAAAGTACTGCCAAAATATGTAATTAACAATGAATGCTAATGAACAATGTGTCAATTTATTAAAGGAATAGTTCATCTAAAGAGATTTGAAGAAATTTAGCATTACATCACTTTCTCACCAGTAGACCATCTGCAGTGAATGGGTGCCATCAGAATGAGAGCTGACCAAAACAACAATAATCCAATAATAAACAAGATTGTAGGCACTAACATCTGTGTAGAACCGTTCTGGACTGTTTTCACCTGTAAACAGGGCTTGATCTGTGCATATTTCTCTCCTAATTCAGACAATCGTTTTTTAAACTGAAGAACGCAATGTTATGAACAGAGGACTCATGTTTTTAAACACATTTAACACTCAGGAGTTGTGTAGATTATTATGATATTTTAATTCAGCTGTTTGAACTCTCATTCTGATGGCACCCATTCAATGCAGAGGATCCATTGGTGAGCAAGTGATGTTTTTTTTATCTGTTTCGATGAAGAAACAAACTCATCAACATCTTGCATGACCTGAGAGTAGATTTTCAGAAAATTATACATTTTTGGGGTAAATTACAGTACATTTCATTTAGTTTTTACTTCTAATGAAAATTTACGAAAATTATTTTTAAAAGGAGATTGTTTTTTACGTTTTTTTGCTTATTCATGTTTAATCAATATATACTGTACAATATTCAAATATTTTCTTGTCAACTGAAATGTTATATATTTTAATGTTAACAAAAATTCTATGCCATATTAGTAAAATGTAAATATAAATGCCAAAATATTAAATACATTTAAATATGTAAGATTTTTCCATATTCAAAAAACACTAGAATCTTACACTACCAGTCAAAAGTTTTTCGACAGTAAGATTTGTAATGTTTTTTAAAGAAGCCTTTTCTGCTCACCAAGCCTGCATTTATTTGATCCAAAGTACACCAAAAACACTAACATTTTGAAATATTTTTACTGTTTAAAATAACTGTTTTGTATTTGAATATATTTTAAAATGTAATTTATTCCTGTGATTTCAAAGCTGGATTTTAGGCATCATTACTCCAGCCACATGGTCCTTCAGAAATTATTCTAATAATAATAAATTAAATAATAATCTGCTGCTCCAGAAACATGTATTATTATTATTTTGTTGAAAACAGCAGAGTAGATTTTTTTTTCATGTTTCTTTGATGAACAGAAAGTTCAGAAGAACAGCATTTTTCTGAAATAGAAATATTTTGTAACATCATAAATGGCTTTATCATCATTTTTGAACAATTTAAAGCAACCTTGCTAAATAGAAGTATTAATTTCTATAATTTCTTCAGACTTTTGAATAGTATAGTGTATAAAGCATTACAAAAGCATCATCTCATCTGAAAAATTTCTGAAGGATCATGTGACACTGAAAATTGGAGTAATGATGCTAAAAATTTAGCTTTGGTCACACAAATAAATTACATTTTAAAATGTATTCAAACAGAAACCAGTTGATTTAAATAGTAAAAATGTTTCACGATTTTTGCTGTACTTTGGATCAAATAAATGCAGGCTTGGTGAGCAGCAGAGACTTTTTAAATTTTTCCTTAAATGTTTAAATAAAGAGAAATCCACAATTTTAACCAGTGAAATGGTTACTGCGTTGCCTGACAGCGGTGTCACATCTACCCTACCCTCGGTTGCCGGTGGAAACACAGTACGCTTCTTGAAAAAAATGAGTAAGTAAGAGCTGTAGCTTTAACGTTGACAATCTCTGATAGCATTGAGCAAGCCATAGTTGTTCGTTTAACACATTTATGATGGAACACAATGATTCATTATTGTTTGCTCCAGGTGCAGTCGGCAAAGATAACATCATAAAGCAAAAATGGAATTGAGCGCAATTGCTTCCACGATTGCACGCTCCGTCACTGTGTCGTCGAGCTATGCATTTGTTATTGTTTTGAATAAGTGTCCTCTAGCAGCAAAACGTACATATTGCTTGCCTTTAAAACAAAACACTGTGGAAAAACGAATACTGATTGACAACTGACATCCACCTCAGTACGTTCCATTTCCTCTGTCCATTAACTAGTGTAGCTCTTCCATTTGCCCCTGCTGAGGACTGATCATGGCCAGAAGAGCTGAGGGCATCAGGAGGCAAAAAGGTGCTTATTATCCTCATGTCTAATTATGTCTTGCTCTTTGCTGAGCTGAACACTCACAGCCTTCGAAATGCTGAGACCTCCCTAAGTGATCACTGTAATTCTGAGGTCAATACACCACTCTGTGCAAACACAGGGGTGTTTACAGACTTGCAACAATTATAGATCACAAGACCCGACGGTTGTGTGCTATCGAGGATTTTCTCATAGATATGTTTGTACAGTATGTGATTGGTAGGAATCAGGGTCGGGAGAACTACTTTAAATTATACCTTGCCAAGCTATGAGGCTGCCTACCAGGGCAATATACATTCAGTTCATGTAAATTGGTTCAATTACATGAACTGCTTGAATAAACCAACTCACTGAAGTACAGTTCATCAGACTTTTCATTGACGCATGCTATACTTATAACTGAAAGAACATGTTAAAAGAGGTTGTTCATGTTAAAATGGTCATGCAAACCCCAGCTTGCCAGGAACTATTTTCTCAGACAAGGATATACAGTCAAACCAAAATTTATTCAGACACCTTCAGCATTTCTCACATTATCACAGTTTATTTGCTATAGTGTAGAAAATGGTAATAACATATGACAAGAACTCAAGAGTTAAACTGTGTCATAAATTCATCTTGATAATGTCAGATAACTTTGATAGAAAGGTATGTAGTGGATTACAACCAAACATTTAGCATGGCAATATTTAGACAACTATCAATACTTTGTTGAATAATTACCAAACAATCCTTGGAGTAAATAGGCCACATTACCAATTAAGGAAAAAACACATAAGCCAAAAAAAAAAAAAAAAAAAAACAAGGTCAGGTCAAAGCGTCTGAATGCATTTTTACACATTTTACTGGTGTCACAGTTTTGCTAAATGTTCTTCACCCACTAGTTAAAAATATATATAAAAAATTATATCTGGTGTCTGAATAATTTCTGGTTTTGACTGTATGTGCAATTTTACAGACAATACAAAAAAGAAAATTCCTCTTCATTTTATTTATTCAATTACAATATATACAGTGGTACTTGAAAGTTCGTGAACCCTTCACAATTTTCTATATTTCTGCATAAATATGACCCAAAACATCATCAGATTTGAGTACTGAAAGTAGACAAAGAGAACCCAATCAAACAAGTGAGAGAAAAATATTTCCTTTGTCAATTATTTATTGAGAAAACTGATCCAGTGTTACATATCTGTGCGTTGCAAAAGTATGTGAACCTCTTGGATTAGCAGTTCATTTAAAGGTAAAATTAGAGTCCATCTGTGCAGATGTGTTTTCAGTCAGTGTGACCTGTTTTATTCAAAGAACAGGGATTTATTAAAGTCTGATCATGTTTGTGGAAGTGAATCATCTCACAAACAAAGGAGATTACTGAGGACCTCGGAAAATAAGTTGAAGTTGCTCATCAGGCTAGAAAAGTTTACAAAACTCTAAAGAGATTGGACTCCACAAAAATTCACAGTCAGACAGATTGTGTACAAATGGAGGAAATTCAAGACCACTGTTACCTTCCTGAGAAGTGGTCGACCAACAAAGATCACTCCAAAGTTCCCAGGGTAAGTAACTTCTGAGGAACTAAAGATCTTTCTCACATTGGCTAATGTTAATGTTCATGAGTCCACTATTAGGAGAACACTGAGCAACCAACGTTGCACATGGCAGAGTTGCAAGAAGAAAGCCACTGTTCTCCAGAAAGAAAATTGCTTGCTAAAGATCATGCGAACAAGCCAGAGGACTATTGGAGAATGGTTTCATGGATGGATGAACCCAAAATTGAACTTATTGGTTTAAATGAGCAGCTATTATTTTCAGAGAAAAGAACACACTGCATTCCATCTTAAGAATCCTGTCCCATCTGTGAAACATGGTGGTGGTAGTATCATGGCTTGGGCCTGTTTTGTTGCATCTTGGCCAGGACAGCCTGCCATAATTGATGGAACAATGAATTCACCTGTTTAAGAACAGAGTCTCAAGAGAATGTGGGCCAAGAAGAAGACAACAACCACAAGCACACAACCAAATTCAACCAAAGAATGTTTAAAGAAGAACAAAGTTAATGTTTTGGAATGGCTGAGTCAAAGTCCAGACCTTAATCCAATTAAAATGTTGTGGAAGGACCTAAGCAAGCAGTTCATAGGAGGAAACCCACCAATATAACAGAGTTTAACTGGTTCTACACTAAGGAATGGGCTAAAACTCCTACATGTTATTGTGCAGAACTGATCAGCATTTACAAATCCTTACCTTCAGTTACTGCAGCAAAAGGGGGTCACACCAGATACTGAAAGCAAAGATTCACATACTTTTGCATTGCACAGATATGTAACACTTGATCATTTTGCTCAATAAATAAATGACAAAGCAAATATTCTCTCTCACTTGTTTCATTGGGTTCTCTTCGTCTACTTTCAGGACTAATTTATGGCAATTTATTAACTAAAAATTACCATACATTCTATAACCACAAATTGTATGACCATTAATTTTTTGGGCTGTACTAGAATAGTCGAATATTCGAATATTCGTTCGGTGGGTTGGCATTCGATTTTCAGTTCTGAGATTCCAATATTCTTTCTTTTTTTTCTTTCTTTTTTCAACACGTGACTTCCCCCGTGAACAGTTCTCATTCGCGCTTGAATGGCCCATTAGTGAACGGGAGGGGGAGAGCTGTCAGCAAGCCACGGAGAAAAGAGTGTACCAGTGTCACTATAGCTTGCAACCTGGTTGTGATTTATTTTAAAGTTTGAAATATAAAGAAATATTTTTGTTCATTGAAATGTGAGCTGTTTATAGCCTAACAGAGCATGTGAGTGGAGATGCATGCCGTTTTCAACCGAAGCCTCTGAGACACACTGCCTGCGTGGCGGACGTGGAGCAGGTTTGTTACATGACTGCTGCCGAAAAAATCCGCTCCACTTCTATTCTGTTGCGGTGTGGTTGGACCGCACCTGTCTGCGCGTATTCCGCAGACAGTGTGGCTGCTCTAATCTGTTAACATAGGCGCAGAAAGAAAAATCAACACGCGACGTGTCCGCCACGCAGCCTGTATACTATAAAGAACTCACAGCAACAGTTATAAAGCCTAGATATGTTATATAGCCTAATTTGCGCGCATCAGGGAATCGCTCTATAGTATTAAAATTGCTTTTGAATGCGCGTGCGCATTTTAATTTCGGTTTCGTTTTAATGATCGCGTAAAACTCTTGCCGTCTACAGGCTTTGTTATAATGAGAGGAATAATTAGCTTACAGAACTCAGGACTGAACAAAAAAAGTACGTTTGTAGTTTCCTGCATCCTTCCCAGAGTCTTGAACTTCGTTACATACATATATACATCTTCCGGAAATCATCCTGGCAACCTATTTTTTAAGTCCCTCGACCCACCCGATTGTCGAGACCCAGGGTTTTAAAACCACCTCCTTGTGTGAGCATATTGGAGCGGAATTCCCTTGAGTCGGCAGCAACACATTTGTGAAGCGTGAAGTCGTTTGGATGAACGATTCCCGACATAATGCAAACAGACAACACAGAGATTTCTGCCTTTGTTATATGCTTAGCCCCTCCCACTGAAGCTTCGAATATTCGATATTGATTACCACCGAAGCTTCGAAGCGCAAAAAATGGTATTCGAACCAGCCCTATAAATTTTACTACAACATGTAGTCATTTTGATGTTCTGTAAATCTCAATTACAGCTTCACATATCATTTAAAAGTTTGGGGTCAGTAAGATTAATAATAAATAATACTTTTTTCCACAAGGATGCATTAACTTTATCAAAAGTGACAGTAAAGACATTGATAATGTTACAAAAGATTTGTATATCAAATAAATCCTATTCTTTTAACTTACTATTTTTTGAAGAATCTTAAAAAATGTATCATGGTTCCCACAAAAAAAAAAAAAAATAAATTAAACAGCACAACTGTTTTAAACATTTTATAAAAAATAAACGTGCCAGCAGAAAATCAGCATATTAGAAGGATTTTTGAAGGATCATGTGACACTGAAGACTGGAGTAATGATGCTGAAAATGTAACTTTGCATCACAGGAATAGTTTACATTTTAAAATATATTCAAATATTTTCAGTTGCAATAATATTTCAAAATATTACTGCTTTTAAAAACATTTTAAAAACTTTTGAATGATATGGTACATAAAAAAAAAAACAAGTTATATAGAGGTTTTCTATCTTTTTTTATGAGTAGCTATATGACAACGCTTCACCATAAAATCTGTCTCAAGAGCAATGTTCCTCTCTGAGTCTGTTACACATTTGTCATTGCAGCCGCTAGGATGCAAATAGGACATGTTCCTGGATCAACATCATAGTCAGTTATGATAATGCTGCAAGTGATAAAAACTATTTATTTTATATAAATCTAGCCGAAAACAGGAGAACAATAGAAATGGGGCTTCACATCACTTATTTGTTCATCCAAAAACAGTATTCAAGATGCTGAATACTTGTAGGCTGTTGTATGAACATGATGATTTAAGAAGCACACCTGTTAGTAAATACAGCTGTCAATTCCTGTCAAACACTGACTGACTGAATGTAGTCTGTCAAAACTAAACTCACTATCTCTCTTCCGGTCAATCACTTCAACCATTTCATAAACATCTTTTTTTTTTTTCTTGTTTGACTGGAGGAAGCACAAGCAACGAATCCCTCATGACATCTGTCATTGTCCGTGACAATACTCTGGCTCTCTCCAGTCAAGATACATCAGTCAAGCAGAACATGATAAGGTGTCTGATAACAGTCACAGTAATGAGACAGCGCTTATACGACCGCAACACCAACTAGAATTACAAAACAATGGATTCTTGTTATTAAAACTCTCTGAACCTTTCAGCAAGGGGGTGTATGAAAGCTGTTTTCTGACATGTAGAAAAGTGAGCACAGTAGGAGGACGTGGGGTACGCAGTTAATACTTGACGGCAAACTGGAATGGCATTTATAAAGTGTAAATGAGAGTTAACAAGCACAGCATGACAGCACAAGCACAGCTATGAACTTGACATGCTAAAATGGACTGCGAATTTCTGCTGATCGCTCTTAAAGTAATAATAACCCAAAAATGAAAATTTGTTGAAAATGCACTCACCCTCAGGCTATAGATGTAGTAGATGAGTTTGTTTCTTTATTGAAAAAATATTGAGAAACTTGCTCACCAGCAAATCCACTACAGTAATTGTCCAAACGGCACAAAAAACACATCACAACAATTCACAAGTAATCCATTCGTTATTTTAAAGTTAAGACTACTTAAAGGGTTCCTCCACCCCAAAATGAACATTTTGTCATTAATCACTTACCCCCAATGTGGTTCCAAAACCATAAAAGCTTAGTTCATCTTTGGAACAAAGTTCAAGATATTTTGGATAAAAACCAGGAGATTTGTGGCTGTCCCACTGACTGCCAAGTAAATAACACTGTCAAAATAGAAGTTGTCAAAATAGTCCATCTGCCATCAGTGGTTCAACCATAATTTTACGAAGGTACGAGAATACTTTTTGTAAGCAAAGAAAACAAAAATAACGACTTGATTCAACAATTCTTCTCCTCTACATCAACATAGCACCATTTTTGAGAGTATCCACTGGACCCAAACAGTGTACGCTGTTCTCTGTCAGCCACAGCACACTGACATGTTTTCTACATTTATTTACAATTTGATTCAAACGTAAACAGTGTATCCGCGTGATGAAGTTTGTTTTCTTTGCATACAAAAAGTATTCTCGCAGCTTTGTAAAATTATGGTTGAACCACTGATGGCAGATGGACTATTCTGAAAACTTCTTTCATACTTTTCTGTGCCTTGACAGTGTTATTTACTTGGCAGTCAATGGGACAGACAGTTTTTTTGAGAAAAATCCACATAGTGGACTTCTATGGTGCCTGTGAGTTTAAACATCCAAAATCCAGTTTAAATGCAGCTTCAAAAGGCAATAGGCCTTTTTCACAAAAATCGGAAATCACGTGACGCAGGCCAAAGCTAGCTCCGCTAGCGGTCTGCAGACATTACATTGTATGCTCTTGTCCTCTTACCTTTTCTGTTTTGTCTGTTTTCCAAGTTGCTGTTATATAATCTACAAAGAAATTTATTTGTAGCTTATATGGCTGCTCAGATCGTGCTTGAATTTATCGGCATGTAGTTTTAGTTACTTGAAAAAAGTAATTATTATTGTGTAACTTGCGTTACTTGTAATGCGTTACCCCCAACACTGCTTGTGGATTATTGTGATGTTTTTGTCAGCTGTTTGGACTCTTGTTCTGACGGCACCCCTTTACTGCAGAGGATCCACTGGTGAGCAATTGATGCAATGCTAAGTTTCTCCAACTTTCATTGTACCAGGGTACCAACAAAGAGCATTACTAGTAGTTCAGTACTAGTAATCCATCACTATGACAAACAGCAGCTTGTATAAACATACATTAATCTGATTAAATCAGTGATCACATTGTGAAGAACACTCCATCTTCCGAGTAGTACAATGTGTGCAGCTCAATAGGCAAGATTATTAAAGCCATCTTTTGAGTTTGGATTATCTTGGGAAAAAAACAACAACATTCTTACATTCATGTCATGGAAAAGTCGATAGCTTGTAATGAATGTCTCGGTTCGCTTCAGCGATAACAGCAGAACAATAGAGAAGGCTGACTTGAGCACTAGAGTCCCTGAGCCTCAGTGTTTCCTGCTATTGATCTTCTACCGCTGCGTTTTACTCAGCTCACTAACTTCTGAGCTGTGAGAAATCAGCCAATTTTTGGTGAACAGGCACCACAAAACAGGTCGATTAATAACTGTAATCATAAAACACCAGGGGTTTTCAGAAAACCTTCGAAAAAATGCAATATGTCAGTGCAGTGCTGTTCTTTCAAACATAGAAGTAAAAGAATGAACTAGTGGGAGACCTGTCAGAAGTTAAGACTGCACATAATACCAAGCAAATAAAATAAAAGATCTATATATACACAGTATGTAGAGTCTGAACAATAAAAGGCTTTAATTTTTTTTGCACAGGATCTCAGGATAGTACATATTACCAACAACATTTAACCTTAAATAACATTTCAATATTTTATTTACATTTACAAGGACAATGCGTAAGGACCCAAGTACAGTATCTAAGCTTTTGGAAATATGACTTCAGGGTTGTATGCAATCAGAATTGAATTAAGATGGCTTTTGATTCTAATTCAATCCTGAAATTAATGTAGCAAATCGAATGTAGAATTGTGTTTTGAGTTTAAAGTGTAGTTGTTAATAAAGCACTTTCACATTCTTTAGAACTCCAGAATGATTGACCCATAAACACACATGAATACATTGAATACATTTCCATAAGTTGATGCACTTTAACATCAAAATATGAACATATGAAGGCATCTACATATTAATAAATTTCCATTTTTTTTTAATGAAAATGACCCATATTTCTTTATATGTAATTAGTTAACTTTTCTATTTTACACATGAGAGTGAAGTGCACATTTTAAAGGAATACAGTGGAAATATTTACTCAATAAATATTCATAATTTGATGTTACAATGTATTTTTATTAATAAATAAACCAGTAATATTGTGAAATATTATTACAATTTAAAATAATGGTTTTATTTTTGAATATACTGTAAAATATCATTTATTCATGTGATGCAAAGCTAAAATTTCATCATCCACTACTCCAGGCTTCAGTGTCAAATGATCCTTCAGAAATCATTCTGATTTATTAAAAATGTTGGAAAAATTGTTTTTGCTGCTAAATTTTTTTTTTTGGAACCTGTGATACGTTTTTCAGGATTCTTTGATGAATAGAAAGTTAAAAAGAACAGCATTTATTAAAAATATAAATATTTTCTAACAAATATATGTCTTTAGAATCACTTTTTATTCATTTAACACATCTTTGCAGATACACACCTTTTCTTTCAATAAAAAAAAGGAAAAATTACTGTCCTCAAACATTTGAATGATACTGTATATTATTACAATTTTTTTTTTAATAAATTCTGTTATTTATTTATTTTTTAATCAAAAAGTATCACAGGTTCCAAAAAAATATTCCAATATTGATAATAAATCACCATATTAGAATGACTTCTGAAGGATCACATGACACTGAATACTGGAGTAAAGATGCTGAGAATTAAGATTAAATAGAATAAATTTTGTATTATATATAAGTATACCGAAAATAGCAATAAATTCCATAATTTCATAATATTACAGTTTTTTTTTCTGCATTTTTGATCAAATAATTGCAACTTTGATGAGCATAAGAGACTTCTTTAAAAAAACATTAAAAATCGTTTTGATCCCAAATTGCATAATCACACTAATTTCACTAATCATCATTTTTTTTTTATATATATATAATATATATATATATATATATATATATATATATATATATATATATATATATATTTATATATTATGTTGTGCCACAAAACTCAAGTTTGACTAATACATTTCTCTGTTGTATGAATTGCAGTTCAGTAAAACTCCTCATCCTCTCTCTCATCTTGTCTGCTATATCAATTCCAATTGCAACACAAAAGCAAAAAAGTAAAAGTAAACATAAAAGTAAACCCTAACCTAAAAGTAAACCCTAAGTATTTGCACTCTTACAATATGGATCTGTATCACAGGCAGACCTTAAAAGTACATAAATTGATCTATATGGCTGTTGACGGATAACATCAGTGTGTGTGTGTGTGTGTGTGTGTGTGTGTGTGTGTGTGTGTGTGTGTCTGCTTCATTGTTATCTTACAGTGTTCTCCTGTGTGGCCAAGAGCAGCTCTTCATAATAAAGAAGTTGATCTACTTCAAAGCAATCACCAGGCCTCTCCACCAGCTGGATCAGGGCCTGCCTGATGCTCTCCTCGCTCTCATTCCTGTGTCGGGCCTGCTTCAGATAGTCATAGACCTTGAGAAACGCCTCCTCTCCTAGCTTACGACACACCGACCTGAAAGACCAAATTAAAATTACAATTTAAATCAAATAACAGCTAAAATAACCCCAGTCACATTTATGAAGGACTTGCAAAAGTCTCAAAACTTAAATGCAAGGGGATTTCTGGAGCTCCTGTTTTACATGTATCCTACAACATTCAGTCTCTCAACACAGTGGGACAAGTGGAGGCATCCAAGCGGGACCTCCTGTAAAAAACGCCCCCTGACAGGTGTTGGGTATGTGAGCAGGCACCGTGAATCACATCCTCGTCTCAATGTCAATGTGATCTCTACTGGCACCTTCGGACCCCTCAGCAGGAGCCGAACAACCCATCACACACACACACACACACACACACACACACCATGCATAAAGTGAAATACGTCCACAGCTGAGAGACCAAAAATAGAACATCTTTCCTTTCCCTTCAAACTGAGTTAAAAATAAGTAATGCCTTTGTGAATATGTCAACTTAGTGTGAGACATCTGAATGATTTATGAGTTGATGTAAGTGTTGACCAAAATGGAAATTTCCATTTCTTTCTCAAAATTGATAGGCTAGAGATTGAAGAGACAGTGCAACAGTAATAGTCCAACTGAACTCGACAGTGAAGGTCAGATAACAAGAAAAAGTAATTAATCCTATCTTGGCATATCAGGAATTGTCATTCTTATGAGGAATCGGGTTTCCTCTTTTCGAGGGAACTAAATTGATTTGGACTTTCCAAGACAGGGCACTTCATTGTTCAGGACAATGTAACATTTGTGACTCAAAGTGTGAAAAGAGTAAATGATGGATTGCTGGCCGCTGTAGCTTAGAGGTTTCTGCTGCGATATCATCTGAGAGGGTTCAGCTTTACAAGGTTTGGGTTTGTTTCACTCCATACCCAAAAGCCAAAGTAATGCCATCAGGTATAAGATGTAGAAAGAACAAGGACCAAAAGAGACAGCCGGAAGAGATGAACAATATACTCCATAAAAAGCCAATTAAAACAAACACAAGGGGTCCAGATGATGTAGTGTCTTTCTTTTTATGTCAGTCCAAAAAGTTCAGAACTACAGGAGCATAATCTTTAGTCCATGAGGCCTTGTGCTAATGTGACCACCATTTAAAATTAATTATTATAAGTTAGCACCAAAAAAACAAACAAAAAAACTTAATGATCTCTGATTAAAGGATTAGTTCATTCCAGAATTAAAATTTTCTGATATTTACTCACCCCCGTGATCCAAGCTGTTCATGCCTTTATTTCTTAAGTCGAAAAAAAATTAAGGTTTTTGAGAAAAACATTCCAGGATTTTCTCCATATGGACTTCAATGGGGATCAGTGGGTTGAAGGTCCAAATTGCAGTTTCAGTGTAGCTTCAAAGGGCTCTACACGATCCCAGCGGAAGAATAAGGGGTTTTATCTAGCAAAATGATTGGCCATTTTCTAAAAAAAAAAAAAAAAAACTAATTATTTTACTTTTTAACCACAAAATGCACTAGCTCTGCATTCACAACTTACTTACGTAGTCAGAAAGGTCATGCATGACGTAGGTGGAAATACCGACCCAAACATGCAAAGAAAGTGAAAAACCCTTTACAAAAAAAAAATGATGCTGGACGACTTTAAAGTGCGTATCGAGAATCATTTGACTCAGAACCGGGCTTTAAAGCACGTATCGCAAATCATTTGATTTTAAAACTGGACTTTAAAGCGCGTATCGTGAAACATTTGATTCAAAACTGGGCTTTAAAGTGCGTATTGTGAATCATTTGATTCAGACTTTTTAAGTGCGTATTGCGAGTCATTTGATTTAGAACCGGACTTTTAAGTGCGTATCGTGAATCATTTGATTCAAAACTGGGCTTTAAAGTGCCTATTGCGAATCATTTGATTCAGAACCGGACTTTTTAAGTGCTTTTTTTTTTTGTTTTGTTTTTTTTTTTTTATTATTAAACAGTATTTTAGCAGATAACAGTATCACACACAAAAAAAGACAAGAATATACATATAAATGTGTAGCCAGGGTAAGCAACAACAAAGTAATAAAATTACACAATACAAAATACAGTTTCCATTGCTTTCAGATGAACAGAATTTTGTATTGGACAAACATAAAAAATTCTGGCCAAAAATGTTGTGTATAAGTGCAATGTCAAATAACTGATTCATAGCAACTACTATTATTAGGAAAATACCTAAAGTGTGAGTGCTGGTTTCCAGAATACTACCATTAAAATTATACTTCAATAATCCCTGCTCAAACAGAATATTCTGACAGGTGTGATAGCCATATTTTATTGCCTCACTGTGACCTCCAAAATTTGGTATCTTTAGATACTGAGTGACTTTCCTGTAAGAAGGAAAGAAAAAAAAAAAAAACAGAAATCCTACTTTGTGCCTCTAAGAAAAGAAAAATAAAGCCTTCCTTTTGACAATATTTTTCAAACCCCTGGCATTTAAAGAAAACAAAGACAAGATATAAAAAAGAAACTAGAGAATAATCCCTATATAACTAGAGCAAGATATCAATTAGAACAGTAGAAACTTCAGTAGAATAACACAAAAAATGCGATAGTTCGCCTGACCCTGCAACCTGAGGAATATAATAAGTATAAGGGCTAAAATAAAGGCCTTTTTCGTTTTATTTTCCACACCTTTAGTCTGTTCTTTCTCACTTTCGTCCTTCTTTCAGTCATTAAAATTAAATATCTTCTTCCAAACGAGCACCCAGTCTCACTGACAGCAAAGGATGGATTCAAAAGTAAATCTTCCATATTTATGACCAATGTCCCACACGAGTAAGTCCCAAAATAAAAGTTAAAAATTTAGTTAAAGCACCTGAAATAATGAGACACCAAATAGGTAATGGTACCTTTAAATCTACTGGCTCCAGATTCCAATTAACATTAGTTGAATACAACACAGTCTGTCCATCCTGTAGGACTTTTTAAGTGCATATCGTGAATCTTTTGATTCAAACTTGGCTTTAAAGTGCGTATTGCGAATCATTTGATTCAGACTTTTTAAGTGCGTATTGCGAGTCATTTGATTTAGAACCGGACTTTTTAAGTGCGTATCGTGAATCATTTGATTCAAAACTGGGTTTTAAAATGCCTATTGCGAATCATTTGATTCAGAACCGGATTTTTAAATGCATATCGTGAATCATTTGATTCAAAATTGGCTTTAAAGTGCGTACTGCGAATCATTTTATTCAGACTTTTTAAGTGCGTATTGCAAGTCATTTGATTTAGAACTGGACTTTTTAAGTGCGTATCATGAATCATTTGATTCAAAACTTGGCTTTAAAGTGCGTGTCGCGAATCATTTGATACAGAACCAGACTTTTTTAAGTGTGTATCGTGAATCATTTGATTCAAAGCCGGCTTTAAAGTGCGTATTGCGAATCATTTGATTCAGAACCGGAATTTTAAGTGCATATCGTGAATAATTTAATTTGGAATCTGATTTTTTAAGTGCGTATTGCGAGTCATTTGATTCAGAACCGGACTTAGGAACAGGTTTGCAAGATGATTTTATCCCTAATGAGGATAAAAATAATTCAGCAGAGGCAAGGATGTATATATATATATATGAATGAAGAGTTCAGATGCAAAAGCCTCTAAATCCATCTGACATCTTTCTTTAAAAAATGCATTTTTATCAGGCTCCGATTTGTAGGTTTCTATGTAAGTAATGGTACTTTTGATTGGGCTGTGGGTGGGATTTTAGGGATTTTAGAGTTTGAAGTAAAAGTATTTGATGGACGTATAATATGTGTTGAGAGCATTCACTCATTATCATTATCTCATTTTTGACCGAGGTGGCTTTTAGCTGGTTTTGCATCTGAACTCCTCACATATATATATATATATATTTATTTATTTGTATTATTATTATTATTATTTTTTTTATTTTTTTTTTTACATGAAACACCACCTACAACTCAAGGAGGTGAATATGGAAACATAATGTTGCAGCTGTTCAGGCATCAAATCAACATCTTTTATGAAAACAAATCAAACTGTGCAATGCCTGTGGTCTTTTTTAAATAAAAAGTATGCCCATGAGAAGAAAAATGAACCCCCGATGAAATCTGTGACTTGCAACCTTCAATTTTTATCTGCATCACAACACACAGTCATTTCCTATGACAGATAAAAAAATATTTTAATAGAAAAGACACCCCCTGTTGACAGTGTAAATGAAACGTAGTTTGAAAACATTTTTTTCTTTTGCCCAAAGTTTTGTTTTTAGCTTTTCAGTCAAGGGCATTACCAAACAGGAACCACAGGCTGCAATATAACAGATATTATACAGATATTATAAAAACAAGTAGTTTATAATTTTATAACTCATCAAAAAAGGCACCATTAAATAAATTAGGGCAGCACTTAATTATTCAAGAATGACGAGGTCTAGGTGAATGATGACTGAATATTAAAGAGACAGAATGCACTAATATGAGATCACACTGAAGCGCAGAGAAGAGAACAGGAGCAGGTATGGGGTGAACGTGTTAAACATAAGGAGAGGAGGTGTTGAGAGGCATGTATCATTCAATAAGTGGAAAATGGCCAGTTTGCAGTTGTCAGATCACATTTTTGCATATCTCTTGATGACAACATGCTATGAACCTAAGAGCAGTTATTCAGATAGAGCAGGTATAGCGATTTGCAATGACCTGATCCACATTAAATTTGTACACTTTTTGTTTTCACATTTTCTGTATTGATCGTCTGGGTAAATCTATGCTCTAACTCATCTCAAACCTCACTGAGCTTTTGTGCCTTAATTATAGCAAATCCTCACAGCCAACATCCAGTGGCCTTCCAGTCTTCCCATCTGAATGGAAGCCTTTAGGGAGGAACAACGTCCAATTAATGTCACTGGTGCAGATTCCATGTGGGCCTGGTCATGACATAACACATTTATGCTGCCTTTTTCCTGAGTAAAAAGACAAAATCTAGGCCCATGAGCATTAAAGGGACCACTATAGTCATTACAGAGAGAAAGTGACATGGAGTTAGAGACATACTGAACTAATTAACAGTTGAACAGTAGATTTAGCAATGATAAACTGATATATAGGGTGTGGATTATTTCGATATTCCTGTTGGAATCTGGATTGGATTTCCAGGGCCATTCTTTTTAATGAAGTTTATAAAGCTACAAAAATACATTTTTGAGCAAAGAAAACAAAAATACAGACTTTATTCAACAAATTCTTCTCTTTTTTTGTCAGTCTTCAGGAGAATACCAAGCACAAAAAGTATTTTTGTCGCTTCAGAAAATTAAGATTGAACCTAGGGAACCCTAGGGGGGACTTTGATAAATAAATAAAAATACTATGGAAGTAACTGGGGACCAGCAACTGTTTGGTTACCCACATTCTACAAAATAAGTTCACCTGAAAATTAAAGCACTGTTTGTTTGATATATAAGTGGATATTATGTGTATTTGTATCATGTAGCCTATGTTTGTTCTTATTTTTTAATAAAGATTTTTATCTTTGCCCAATTTGGCCTAAAAATCTGCCATTCTTTTTATTTTATATTTTGTTACCTTGTAAGGCTTTGGTTTTAAAACAGGGAAATTAGCTTGGCTGTACTGCTCAGACAACTTGCAAAATAGTGAAACCAACATGACAAAGAATTGTGATAAAATCGTGAATCCTGATATTTAAAAAAAAAAAAACTGTGATATGATATTTTTGCCATATCTTGAACCACATATTATTTTAATAATGTCCTTACTACCTTTTTGGGCCTTGAACATGGTAGTTGCGTTGCTGTCTATTTAGGGTTAGAAAGCGCGCGGACTTCATCAAAAACATCTTAATTTGTGTTCCGAAGATGAACGTAGATCTTACAGGTTTGAAGCGGCATGAGGGTAATTAATGACAGAATTTTCATTTCTGGATGAACTACCCCTTTAATATAATGTTTAATATAGTACAGAAATGGATTTTAAACACTATAAACTAGCAAAGCATTCATTTCATTCGCTTTTAAGCCAAACTAAGCTATTACACAACCAACCGCACTGTTTTCCAGCAGGATACCTGTTGTCACTACTTCTCATTAGTTTTGTTATTGCTGTCTTAACAAGACATAACAGGTCACCCGAGAGTGTCGACGGGGAAAGTTATGCCTCGAGGCTGACAGCAGCTATATTTCCAGTCGTATCATACAGGTGTCAGGCCTGATGAGCAGCAGACAGCTGCTGACGCTGAGGAATGGCAGGGCTGCGGTGGCATCAGCTCGGGCTTCAGTGAGCGCAATCCTCCAGCCTGCTCAATCCTCTGCAGTAATGGGGAACGGGATATGAGCGTGTGCGGTCTGGGATTAAATCGATTGTGCCCCCCCCTGCCCACTTCAGCGTGAGGTAATTGCTGTCTCCTTCTCTCCACGCTCCTCTGGAGTTTCACTGCGACTCTGGAAGTTTGAGCACTCCAGCATGGTGAAATGGAGAGAGCGATTTTACTTAAGTAAGATTTTACTTTATGAAACACATGGGAAATGCATATTATTTCATTTAAAGTGATTTTAATGTGGCTCAAACATGAGGAGGTAATGGAAATGTCACAAACAAGGTTTTAATTAATAGTGTATACTATTTGTTTGCGACTGGTAAGACAGGATAAAGCTGCATTCATGTGATCAAAAACAGCAAAATGTTGAAATTTTATTACAAAATATAATTTTTCTATTTTAATATATTTTAAAACGTAATTTATTCCCGTAATGCAAAGGCAAATGCTTTTATGATCATTATCACTGTTAAAACTGTTAATACGATTTATATTTTTTGTGGATACACTACCAGTTTCTTTAACGGTCACTCCGATTTTTGAACATAGATGTGAAAATGCAGTATTCAAGCTTAATTTTTGATTATTCACGAACAAAAACATTTTGTAATATGATTTTGATGTACATTTTTCATGGTAATGCAATGTCTGATTTTAAAATGATTTTCAAAGCATTAATTTTGAGATTTTACGTTTTCAAGTGATATATAATTTCTTATGATTTCTAAAGTGTGATGGGAAAAAGGCAATAAAGAAACTCCTGTTATGAAGTAGATTATTGAGGTGCACTCTTGTCATAAAAAAATAAATTAATTACTATTCCTATAATTTGTAACACAAAAAAATGATAAAATATCTACTTAGGCTTTCCAGCGATATATAGTTTGTCATGATTAAATTAGGATTTATTTTTGAAATGGTGAAGTAATGGGTTAAAGAAGTCTCTTCTGCTCACTAAGTCTGAATTTATTTGATCCAAACTACAGCAAAAACACGACAATTTAAAAATATATTTACTTTACATATTTAGATACTAAAGTTTATCAAAATATGTTTTAAAATATAATTTATTCCTGTGATTTCAACGCTGAATTTCTAGCATCATTACTCTAGTCATGATCCTTCAGAAATCATTCTAATACCCTGATTTGCTGCTCGAAGAACATTTATTATGATTATTTTGTTGAAAACAGCAGAGTAGAATTTTTTCTGGTTTCTTTGATGAATCGAATTCTGAAGCACCATGTAAATAGTACAAATATTCAAAATTGTTAGTGTTTTTGCTGTACTTTGGATCAAATAAATTCAGGAGAAGAGACTTCTTTAAAAAACATTACAAATCTTACTGTTCAGAAACTTTTGACTGGTAGTGTACATTTTTGTCAGGGTTCTCTGATGAATACAAAGTTCAAAAGAACAATTTATTTGAAATAGAACAAAACTACAATTTTGTTTAGGACAAAACTATTTTGTATATGTATATGTTGTTTCCGCTATGAATTTCTTAATATAAAAAAGCTAGAAATTTTACAATTTCTTTACATATTTATTTTTTCCACAGGGATATGATGTCATTAATTACTCATGTCGTTCTTAAGCTGTTCACCTGTAGAACACACATTAAGACATTTTTAATGAAATCCGAGAGCTTTCTGACCCTGCATAGACAGCAATGCAACTGCCACGTTCAAGGCCAAAAAAGATAGTAAGGACAAATAGTCTATGTTAAAATAGTCCATGTGACATCAGCGATTCAACTGTAATGTTATGAAGCTACGAGAATACTTTTTGGGCACAAAGAAAACAAAAATATGTTCCCAAGAGTACTACTACACATGCAAATTTTCATTTTTGGGTGAACTAACCATTTTAAGAAGATTTGTTCTTGACTGAAAAATAACAGTAGATGTTGAATGTTTGTGTCAAAATGTTAAAACTGGAACAAAACAGGTGTAGTGAATCACTCAAAATTCAAAAAAAGTGATGAAGTGAAAAAATACTTCAAAACTGTCGCCCATAAAAAGAGTCACACTGTGACAACTAAATCAAGGTGCATTATAAATGTCCTTTTTTATATGAAGGGCAAAGCTAAGTATGCTTGTCATAAAGTTTAAGACACAGTAAAAGGACAGCAATCAGACCTCTCTGTTATTATGACTCACGACTTTGTCAAGACGCCAGGAATAAAGACAATTATAACTGAGGGACCTTTGAGATCACAACGACCAGCCCTCTTCAACGCTGTTGTCTCATAAGTCAATTTCAGACGGCGCTTTCATATAAGAGAGGCGTTCCTTTCTAAGTCGACAAACTTGCTGCAAACACACACACGTATGCCCACTCATACACACGCACATAGTCCATTTCCAGCTGATTAGTGGTGGTAATCAAGGCTGAGCTGCAATCAGCCCCCACTCCCAGCATGATAAACACAGCTCTCCGCCCACCGCGCCACTTCCTGGCCAACTCCAGGCTCTTTCCTTTGCAATCACCACTCTCCGTCCTTCTATAAAGAGCTCCCCAAACCCTGGGAACCTCCTCGACAACAAAAGCATAATGACTTACAAGCAGCCGACGCTCTGGGCTGTTACGACGACAGCTCAAACGGTTCTCTGTGCTTGCTCTGATAAAAGGGGACCTATATCTCAGTGAATGTACACTTCCTGCCACAGCTTTGATCAGCTATTTTCAGAGGCTTAATGAGCTGCAGTCAACAAAAGAGGTCCTACATAATGATCAACAAGTTTAAGCAAAGTCATGCGTCATTCAGAGATCGGCTAGGTGAAGGAGAGTTATCGTCATCAAACGATCACATCAAACAGCATCATCTAAGACGCTTTTGTTTTCAGATATACCCCTGAGTGCTGTCCTCGAGTTATTCCCCAAATGCACAGAATGTATAATGTACTGAAATCTAAAGAGCGCAATGAAAGAGTTTTTACTGTCAGAAGGGCTGACTCAAGATGATTCAGTCTTTCTCAGAGGAAGAGAGGAAGAGCTGCTGGTCTTCAAATGGGGGGCGTAGGTTCAAATCTCACGTCTGACAAGTGGCTTTTAGAGGAAATGGATTTGTGTTAAATAAAATCCAAATGATTTGATACAGGCATGCATGTGTAGGAGGCATGAGCCCAGAATAAGATTAAAAGCATCCGTTGCTTTCAAGGTCAAGATTTTGACATGAAAACTTACAGAAATGAAATGAAATCACACATTCAGTGACAGTCTAATAGTTAGTCTAATGACATCTGGTGATAAATGGTGACCCAGTATCACAGAACAGGATGCTCAAGAAGTATGGTAATTCTTCAGTTAGGGGAACTTTTTAACAGTTATGTGATTTTTTACTAAAAGTTAAATAATTTAAAATGGTTTTCAATAATGGAAAAAGGATCAAATAAAATCTAAATTCAAAAACGTAAAGTTAGAAATTAGAAATGTTGTCCTGGAAACTAACAAATGTAGACTGCCAGTCAAAAGTTTTTAAACAGCAAGATTTTTAATGCTTTTTACAGAAGTTTCTTCTTCTCACTAAGCCTGCACTTATTTGATTCAAAGTACAGCAAAAATAGTACAATTTTGAAATATTTTTTACATTTTAAAATAAATGTTTTCTATTTGAATATATTTTAAAATGTAATTTATTCCTGTGATTTCAAAGCTGAATTTTAAGCATCATTACTCCAGTCACATAATCCTTCAGAAATCATTCTAATATTCTGATTTGCTGCTCAAAAAAAACATTTATTATCATTATGTTGAAAACAGCTCAGAATATTTTTTTTCAGGTTTCTCTGATAACTAGAAAGTTCAGAAGAACAGAATTTTGATCAATTCAAAGCATCCTTGCTAAATAAAATTATTAATTTCTATAATTTTTTAATGATGCTGAAAATCTAGCGCTGATAGCAGGAATAAATTACGTTTATTTTAAATAGTAAAAATATTTCAAAATTGTACTGTTTTTGCAGTACTTTGGATCAAATAAATGCAGGCTTGGTCAGCAGCAGAGACTTTTTTTATTCAAAAATTAATAAAAATTAAAGCATATAAAAAATAACTAGGACTTAAAATTAAATTAAAAGGAAAACTAAAAAAAATAGAAAAAAGCTTATTCAAAATATTAATAAATACTACAAAACTACTGTGTGTTTTATGTTCACAGCAAGTTAGCTATCAGTTCAATTTAATAATTGTAAATAATAATGTGCTCTCCTGTCACTTCTCTTTCCTTTCCACCATAACCACATAAAAATACGGAAAAATTCTGGAAAAATTAAATTCCTCTCTTAAATATTTGGTGTGATGGTAATGGCACCGGTAAAGGAGACATTACTGTTATAGCACAAATTGTACCCCCTTGTCAACTTGTCTAATGTGAACACTTTTTATACTTTACTATTGAGGGAAAGTTTACAAATGTTTGCCCAAAATCATGAAATTCTGGCAAATTAACCTTTCTGCATTCTTTTCTTTAATGGTCTTTTGAATGTTCTTTAAAATAATTCAAGAAACGAATTAAAAGCATAATAAAAACTTCACAGAGAACAGAAAAGTCAACCATATTATTATTCCACTGAAAGTTCCTTCAGTTGAAAAGTGACTCAACTAAATAAACCAGCCTACAAAGTAAGAGAATTTGACTTGTTCAGCATTACAATCTGCCTGCACCTGCAAATACCTGAGAACTTATTCACTCCAAATAAAAAAGGGAGTTGAGTGGAGCTGCATCTGGAAGAACAAGACTGTATAGTCACCGCGCAGCTGACGAGAGGCTGTGTAGGGAACATGCAGCTGTTGTAAATTGCTACCTGTGCTCTCCTTCTCCCTCCTCCTCATCTTTATGCTCTTATGAGGCTTGCAGAGAGGAGCTGACAGCCTCTAATTCCTGCCCTCACAGGAAGAGCGCTTCTGTTATTAATATCTTCAACCCACACTCAGTAGGGGAGCCACAGGCCCGGCCTGCCGTCAGGAAAGGTTCTGCAGTCATGCTGAAAGGAGAGCACTCTACCAAGCTTATACTGGAGAGTGGAGTATGGAATAGTATGCAATGGTATTAGTGCAGGGGTTAAAAAACTGGGGTACAGAGACCCCCAAGGGGCCACAAGACAGTGCTTACATAGGTCGATGAGAAAAAAAAAAAAAAACGGAATTAGTTTTTGTATTCTATTGACAGCCATAGAAACAATAATATTATCTAGAGTATCTAATGGTCTGTACATTTTTTTTTAAACTTAACAGAAAAAGCGATCCAGATATATATATATATTTTTTTTTTTCTTTATAGAAGAAAATGACTAGCACATTTCTGGTTGTTTTTAAAAAACATCTCTCATGATCACTAAGGCTGCATATTTAATCAAAAATACAGTAAAAGACATAATATTTTAAAATATTATTACAATTAATAACTACATAAAAAGTTTGTCAAGACAAACTTTAAGTTGTCTTAAGAAAGCCTGACCAGAAAGTTTTTTTAAGTTTGAGTTTTAAAAGTTTGATAGTTTTCAGTCTGAAATAGTTTGAAGTTTAAAGTAGTTTTAAAGCTTAAAGCATGAATGTTTTGAAAACAATACAGTCAGATAGATAGAAAGATTACAGATAGATAGATTAGCATGTTACTAGCATGTTTTTAGCATGATTAGCATGCCACTACATGATTAGCATGTTGTTAGCATGTTTCTAGAATGATTAGCAAGTTACTAGCACGTTGTTAGCATGATTAACAATTACTAACATGTTGACATGTTTCTACCATGATTAACCAGTTACTAGCATGTTGCTAGCATGATTTTAGCATGATTAACAAATTGCTATCATGTTTCTAGCATGACTAACAAGTTACTAGCATTTTGCTAACATGATTCTAGCATGATTAAAATGTTACTAGCTTGTTTCTAGCATGATTAGCAAGTTACTAACGTTTCTAACATGATTAGCAAGTTACTAGCATGATTCTAACATGACTAGCAAGTTACTAGCATGTTGCTAACATGATTCTAACATGATTAACATGTTACTAGCTTGTTTCTAGCATGATTAGCAAGTTACTAACGTTTCTAACATGATTAGCAAGTTGCTATCATGTTTCTAGCATGGTTAGCAAATTACTAGCATGTTAGCATGATTGGCATGTTGCTAGCATGATTCTAGCATGATTAGCAAGCTTCTAGTATGTTTCTACCATGATTAGCATGTTACTAGCATGTTTCTAACATGATTGACGAGTTGCTAACATTTTTTAACATGATTAACAAGTTGCTAGCATGTTTCTAGCATGATTACTGTTACCCACATGTTGTTAGCATGATTAGCAAGTTACTAGCATGATTAGCATGTTAATAGCATGTTTTTATCATGATTAGCAAGTTACTAGCATGTCTCTAGAATGTTAGTTTGAATAGTACATAAAAGGGAAGTTTGATTGAGTCTCAAGGGATTGTGGGAGTTTTGTCAGTTGGAGTTTGAATAATCTTGGCTCATTTGAACATTCCGTCAATGTAAGTCTATGGGATTTTTCCCATTTTTATTCGTTATTTTTAGGAAAATCGTAAGTCCCATCAGTTAGAAAAGATATAGCAACTAGAGTCAGAACAGTCTGAAGATCTGGGCTGAGTTTGAAGTTTGTAGAGTTAAAACTCTAGGAGGAGATACAGTCAGAACATTTTGGCTAGGAAGGAAATAGCAGATCAGTAAGTTGGCTTTCTCAATCCAACTTAACTATTTTTAATCTAATATATTTAAAAAGGTAAATTATTCTTGTGATGCAAAGCTGAATTACTCCAGTTTTTAGGGTCACATGATCCTTCAGAAATCATTCTAATATGTTTTGGTTCTCAAGAAACATTGATTAATATCTATGTTGAATACAGTTGCGCTGCATAATACCATGACACATTTTTTCAAGATTTCTTTGATGAACAGAAAGTTCAAAGGAACAGCATTCATTTGAAATATTCTTTTGTAAATATCTTCACTTTTGATCCGTTTAATGCATCCTTGCTGAAGTATTAATTTCTTTAAAAAAATAAATAAAAAAAATAAAATAAAATCTAACTGACACAAACTATTACTGGGAATAATTTGTGGCTCTTTAGAGATAATACTGTCTGTAGTGGAGAAGATAATTTGGTTTGTAATTTTAGAAAGATGTGTACAAACAACCTGTGAAATCAGAAAAGAAGCTGGAGATATCTATACAGAAAATGTCCTGAGGAAAAATGGAGAAGCATCTGTGCGCAATAACGTGAAAAATAGTAAATTGGCTTTATGTATCATAAATGAGATTAAAGCAGAACCTCATATTAAAACGCACCTAGATAAACACACCACTGGGAGGAGTCACAGAGATTATTGGGTTACTAACACAGCAGGCACAGATATTGATATATACAACAGTGTACAAAAAGACCAATAAAAATGCATTTTTGAGCTTTCAGACATTTGCTCATGTTTGGAAATGCTGTCCAGAGGCTCCTAAATTTAATTTTGTATTCATATAATGCTCATATAATGTTCATACCATACTTATATAATGTTCAATCTGGAGCAGTGAAAAAGAAAAAGGAAATGTGCACTAGAATCTGCCATTTCAAGTCAAAGTAATTTTAAAGAAAATTAAAGCACGAGGAAATGATAAAGCCATTAAAGTGCTAAATGTTCATTGCAAAAACAATTAACAACCAATGGTACTCTTGATGGCATTTTTTTAAATGCATACTCAGTGGCCTGCTGATACAGCTATTGTACTATTTCGGATAAATCATCAGAGGGAGTTCAGCGCCTCGCTCATGCTGTTTTTAGCTGTGAGCCACACATCTGCTTGGCCCTGTGAAAAAGATCAGACCCAGGCTTTAACGGAAGAGAGGCAGGATGGGTTTAGGAGTCTCGGGAGCAAAAGCAGGCTCAAAAACAAAACCAGGTCAGACAATATGCTGATTGCAGTGGCAGGTGGATTATATCAGAAGTGACCCACTAGCTGGTTTTTAATTGAGCTGGTAAAGCAAAATTTTAGTTTGGTCTACACTTTTTGATCTTTTGCTGGGAGACACACATGATATAGACACAGAGAAATTTTATCTAGGACAGATTCTCCACAAAAATGCTTCTGAGCATGTAGGTACAGTAAATGCAATTATTAGTGAATAAGACCCATTGTGAGGTGCCTGGGGCATGTTAGAAACTTTTTAAGAAGGTGATGGCTGTGAATAAGATGACACACTCACTCTCTCATGCGCTGTATTCTGCCCTCAGCCATGGTGGTATTGATGCTACTCACACCCAGCTGAGGCTTCTGATCCTCTGATTCAGCTCCTGAAACACAAAGACAGTACATATACAATGTCAGATAATAGTTTGGACTGACTTGACTGAATTTATGTGTCTCTACATTTTTGCTTGAAATTTGCAGACTGATATAAATTGCCCCTACACATCATATTAGGGGTGTAAGTCGGATGGTTTGTCACGATACAATACAATATCGATTCTCATACCCATTGATATGATATTTGCCGATACCTCCAAAAATTTTACGATACGATTACGATTTGATTTGATACAGCAGTATATCGATCAATATTTCTATATTATGTGCCTATTTTAAACAGCTATCTACATTTTTATTAACTCAAAAATGCAACCAAAATATAACAAACTTTTTTTCACATCCTGTACCTCAATTGGGACATTCACAACAAAAAAATAGGCCTGTACACTTATATTTATACTACAGATTTTGATATTTTACAATATCGATATTTAGCAAGTTTACATCTCACAATTCTGACTTTTTTCTCAGAATCATGAGATATAAACTCGCACTTGCAAATTATAAAATCAGAAATGCAAGATCTAAATATCTTACTGCAATATATAAACTCAGTTCTGAGAAAAAAAGATCACAACTTTTTAAATCACATAATTCTGACAGTTTTCTCAGAATTGAGATATAATTTTGCAATTCTGAGAAATTAAGTCGGAATTTCATGATTTAAACTCGCAATTCTGAGAAATTAAGTCACAATTCTGAGAAAAGGTCAGAATTGTGAGATATAAACAACTGTGAGGTAATCTTTTTCTCAGAATTCTAAAACCTTTTTTTCTCAGAATTGCGAGTTTATATAAACACACAATAGCAAGTTATAAAGTCAGAATTGTGAGATATAAACTTGGAATTTTAAGAACTTGTCAGTCTCTTTCCCCCCAAAATTGGACTTGATAACTCGCAATTACAGTTTATATCTGACAAAATCCAAAAAAGTCAGAATTGCAAGATATATACATGCAATTGCGAGAACAAAAGTTAGAATTGCAAGATACAAACTCGTCTTTGCCAGAAAAAAGTCAGAATTGATGCAATCTCGCAATTCTGATTTTATAACTTGCAATTGTGAGTTTGTATCAGACAATTCTGAAAAAAAAGTCAGAATTGTGAGTTATCACATACAAAAAAAACTGACTTGGGGTTTTTAACAAGTGAGGGGCCTGAATCTGAAAAAAGTGGCCTTATTGATGCAGTTTATCACAAAGAGATATGCATTACATTTTTATTCTGTCTATGATGCAGAAAAGCAAGAGAATATTAATAAAAAGAAAATCATAAACAACCAACACAGTGCATCTACTCTAGTGCAATAATTGTGTTTATCTGCACATATTTTTCACATTTATTATGAATGTTTATGAGTAAGTCTCTAATAAAAAGCCATTTTTATGGCAGAATATTGTAGAGTTTATGACTTCGTTGACATCATAGAAATTAGAGGATAACAAAGGACAATAGGTACCAGGGGAAAATATTTTACATAAATAAATACATAAAGCAAAAGCTTTGTTAAAGTTATAGCTACACTTTTATGCAGGCAAGGCCTGGATGAAGTCAGAGATGTGATAGTGGAGCTCAAGCAGAAAGCTGCATTTCTGAGCTGTCAGCCACTGTGACATGTGCTTTACGGTTCACCAAGCCAAACCAGATTGTGTGTGTGTGTTTGAGAAGTCACTAGGTGATGAGGGGACACAGAAATCATGCGTCAAAGCACCTTGTGCACTGTGTTGTGTACTGCAAGTCAAATATGTGTTTGTGTGTATAATGTCACTGCCGGATGAATAGCACTCAATACACCACTTTCCTGTTAGTTTATTTTACTTGTCATTAAAAGTGCACCTAAATCCATCTTTTGAAATGCAGTTTAGTCTGATAGTTCAAGATGAATCTACCACCTGAAATCAAATCTATTGCTGCTCAAAAAGCTATTATTTTTCTCTCCATATTTTCTATCCATTCTTTTTCTTATGGTTGAGCAAATCTGACACTCATTGTGCTGACAAGGTGGTTGGAGAAAGAAAGAAAGAAGGTAAAGTTAGAAAAGTGTTTCTTCTCTAACTGATGCCAAAAGACCAACCCTGGGCTAATATTATCCATCATGCATTGTCCTAAAACTGCTATCATTCATCTTACTCTACAGATAAGCTGAGTTCAGGAGTGAGGTGTAACATTTTCATTACAGGGGACAGGAGGATTGGTGAATAGTGCATTGTTATTATATATGGCCTGATATGAGGATTTTGTAATCTGTCTGGCCATTTGTAAGTAATAGGCTTTGACAAAAGCTTTTGAGAAATTAAGATATTGATAATTTTGATAACAACCCAGCAGAATTTAAATATATGCACAAACACATTTTTCAAAACATTGCACAAAGGTTTTAAATAATACAGAAATATATTAAGGTCTCAAAATAAACTAAAATAAAATAAAAATGAAAGAACAAAAAAGGATTTAGTTTTTAAATTGTACAAAAATAGATTACGGTGTCAAAATAAAATAAATAAATAAATAAAATAATAAAAAAATACTAAAATACTAACTAAACTAAAATTAAGTAAAATAAAAAACACAAAATGAAAAAACAAAAAAGAAATTACTTGAATAATTGAATAAGATTATACGACAAAATGAATATGACGGCCATTAAATAAATTGTACATATAATTGAAAAACAAATATATATGAAAATTTTTATAAAAATCTATATTAAAATGAATATGAGGGACATAAATAATTTCTAAATAAAATACAATTTTATTAAATCATAATTAAATGATCATTTTTTTTATTAAATGTATTAAAAAAAGAGTAAAAAAAAAAAAGAAGAAAAAAGTAACACAAAAGAAATTAGTTGAAACAACCCACAAAAGCTTTTAAATTACACAGAAACAGATTGTGGTGTTAAAATAAAATAAATTAAAATAAAATAAAATAAAATAAAATAAAGAAATTACTTGAATAATTAAATAAGATTCCACAATAAAATAAATATGAGAGACATAAATAAATTCTAAATATAATTGTGAATAATAATAATAATACTGTATATACAATTTAATAACATTAAATAATATTCTTAAAAAGAATATGAGGGACATAAATTATAAATATACATATGAAAAGATAATATATAAATAAATAAATAAATACATAAATATACACATTTCGCAAAAGATTTTATATTTTACAGAAATTGATTATGGTGTAAAATAAAATAAAATAAAATTTAATTAAAATAATATTATTAATAATAATTTAGTTCACATTTAATAATATTCTACATTTTGAGGGAAACAAATACATAAAATATCAATTGAAAAAAACTGAAAAAAAAGTTTTAAAAATCTAATATATATATATATATATATATATATATATATATATATATATATATATATATATATATATATATATAGATATATATATAGATATAGATAGATAGATAGATAGAGATATAGATATAGATAGATATAGTCAGGGATTGATGTGGACCAAAATGGCTATTTATATAAAGCATCTGAAACCTAGGAAGGTAAAATAAACCAGGAAAGAAATTGAGAGTTGGACATAAATACTCCGGTGCTATCGATGAGGAAATGCGCTGAACTTATCAGATGTGGTCAGAGCCTGTAAATAGCCTCACATGAATTACCTAATCAATGTTGCCATGGCCTCAAGTGGCAGACAAACAAGCTTCCTGACATTCTCACCTCAGAGTCATCAGGATCATGAACAAAAATCCTCAGTATCACACACTGAGAGGGGTGAAACTGGCAAATGGGTCATTCATTCTGTGTATGGAGCTAAATGAGCGTGCTCACGTGTCTTTAGAAGAATGTATCATTTTCACAGGCCTGTGACCTTCAATAAGCACTTTTTGTCTGCTCACCGACCTCTCATGCAATTGGCCAGTCACTATTGGAGAAAGATGTTATATATCTCACTTATATCTTGCATTGGTACACTGAACAAAAGAATCAGATTTGATGGATTAGTCTTTATTTTATGCATCATCTTGTGTGTAAAATCATATAAACACTCACCAACTGAATCCCCATCCAGAACATTCTCCATGTGTCTGATCATGGCCTCCAGGTCGCTGTCCTGTGACACACAAGGACACACAAGAAGGGGACACACTTTCAGGCTGAAACACACCATATGTTTCCTCTGGCCTACATACAGAGACATTATAATATTAGTGGAAATTATAGGTCTGAGAGGGCGCCTTCTCCCTAATGTCGGTCTGGCCACACAGGGGTCTTGAAATACAGGTTCTGTAAAGACCATTCCGGATCAATGGGTCTCCTATCTAAAATGATGTGACCTTGAGGGGGGACCTGGCACCATGATAAAGGCAACCTAAGGGGTTTTATACTCTCTTGAGACAGATGAAAGCCTCTAGGATGGACTGAATGAGTCTGAAGCAGGGCTAAAGGTCCATAAGCAACATAATAAGGTGCACTTTTGCCCTTTATGGACTTTCAGAAAATAATCTCTTCTAAAATATATGTTCACACTCTTAATATTTTTAAAAACCAACTAGTAAAATGTTTAAAAAGTACATAAACACATCAAAACAAAGGTCATTTTCATTTAACAGTTTTGAAATAAAACAAAACACTTGTATATATTATGTATAAATATAAATAATTTACATATAAATCTAATGATATACACATGTATGTGTGTATTTATATATACATAATAAATATACACAGTACACACACACACACACACACACACATATAGTATAAAGACAAACTTTTATTTTTAAACGATTAATTGTGACTGATTGCTTTACAGCCCTACATTAATGATGATAATAAATATTACTTGACAACCAAATCAGTACATTTAAATGATTTCTGAATTTCATGTAACACTGGAGACTGGGGTAACTGCTGCAGAAATTTCAGCTTTGAATTTGTAAATAAATTGTAAATACATTATATTTTAATAAATGTAAACAAATTACATTTAAATTAATAATAAATAATATGTTTTGCATTTTTAAAACTATGACAGTGCATAATTTCTTAATCAAACTATATTATATAATGTATAATAATTCTTATATTTTATGATATTATTTTTATAAATATTCTTATTCTTATTATTATGGTGGGTTTTATTTCATTTAAAAAATATTGTGTAAATGAGATGTGGTTTCCATCTTTCTTTCTTTTTTTACAAGAATGAATGAAAGAAATCCTGTAATGAATGTATATGTACTTTTGTAAATTTTTACTAGATTATTTTTACAAATATTTTTTACAAATTACAGATTTCGATTTCAGGTAAATGCTGTTGTTCTGAACTTTCTATTCATCAACAAAAAAAATTCTATTGTATTATGCTGTTTTCAGCATAATACTACTACTACTACTACTACTACTACAAATAATAATAATAATAATAGGTTTTTTGAGCTGCAAATCAAAATATTAGAATGATTTCTGAAGAATCATGTGACAGAGTATAGAGTAATGACGCTAAAAATTCAGCTTTAAAATCACAGGAATAAATTACTTTTTAAAAATATATTCAAATAGAAAACAGTTATTTTAATAGCAGGAATATTTCACGATATTACTGCTTTTGCTGTCTTTTAGATTTAAAAAAATGCAAGCTTGGTAAGCAGAAGAAAATTTTTTAACATTAAAAAACTTTCGACTGGTACTGTATGATATTTTAAATATTATAAAATATTTAAAATTAGATAATATTATTTCACAATATTGCAGTATTTTTGAACAAATAAATGCAGCCTTACTGAGCGTATAAAGTCTTAACAAATAAAAAAATCTTAAGGACCCCAAACCTTCGAACGCTAGTGTATATAGGGTACTATTATAAAGTACTATTGTTACGTTAGCATTTGCTGCGATGTGTAATATGCAGGATTTTGATCAGTTTTATATTTATTCCACTTTTCTGACCACACCTAATTTAAAGACTTTTAAGTAATTTTAAACATGAATTTGTCGCACTGCAACCTTTTTAGTAGCCAAGTAGCCAAAACATAAATGATGACCAATTACTTACACTTTACTTCAAACATTCATACAGTATACATCTGAACATAAACTAGCCATATGCTAATGCCATATTTCCTTCCATCCTCAAGGACTCTTTTGGTGTGATATTCCTCAAGTATCCTCTTTCTCTTTCCAGTATCTTTTTGAATTATTCACACACTAAACTCAAAGACACCCTCAAGTCTTAATAAGCCCTCACTGACAGGATCATCTGTTTATGAAGCATGGAATACGATGAATTCAGTCCTATCTCACATGCACTCGAGTCCACAGGTAATCGTTAACTTACAGGTAATACGATCACACTTGTCCGCGGTATTATAGCCCGCATTATGCAAATGCGTTTTGCCCATAGAGGATTTCTTAGCCAAGCTCAAACTCATTATTGCAGACACTTTGTAGTGCCCGAGTTTCGCGGCACAACAGCAAACACATACGTTCAGATCAGGTGCGAAAGAGCCAGGGGCTCATCTGGACTCTCAAGAGATCACAAGCTACGCACCTCAGCAGACTCTTAAAGCGGCAATCCAATACCAGGCTTCTGCACGATTCGATCAGGCCAGCCGAGATAGATTAAAACTATTTGTCACCATTGAGAGGGAGGGAGAAAAAACTCAGAACCGTGATGGTATAAGTATGAAACCAAAAGAGAGAGTGGAATAGACTTCTGCCCCAGTGGATATTTGATAATTAGCTGGCTCACAGTAAGAGCGAGTGGCGATGTTTGTGCTGCCAGCCGTGGCCGGCTGAGATTCCCCGGAATTGCGGATAGAACAATTGCATTTTGTAAATGGCAGAATAATACATAGCCGGTCCTTCTGCGCCACAATTTTTTTTTCTTTTCTCATTTTGATGCTTTGCACAGATGGCATGACTTGATACCCTTGAACTGCCCAAAGGCCTTCTACCACAATGCACTTGTGTCTCATTCACAATAAACTAGGTCCCGCTTTCTGCAAACCAATTGCAGTTTGAATATGATTTTTCATTCACAATATTGTTTCTTCATGCGTTGGCACTTTTATTTTTGCTTATTTTCAAATGGAGTTTTATGTAGCATAATATATGTTTTTATTATTTTATCCATATCCCAGACCTAGACCTTTAATATTAAAATATAAAGTCCAGCATAAAATTGCATTGCATTTTTGAAACTAGGATAGTCTAAACGTAAAATGAAATAATAATATATAATTAATATAATTTAATATAATATAATTTAATTTAATATTAATATAATTTATTTGTAAACAAAGGGTTTGTTAAATTTTACATTTTCTATACAAAAAAGTCTTTGTTGCAATTATAATTGTGCATAGTTTTAGTAATACCAAAATAAAATATAATAATAGTAATACATTATTACTTTTATTAATGTTATTATTATTATTATAACAATATATTGATAATAGTGGGTTTTATTTTATTTCAAAACTATTGTAAATGAGATGAGACAATTATATATGATGAAATGTTTATAATGTTTTGCAAAAAATGAAAAAGTATATGTTAAAAAAGTGGTCATCTTGAACAAAATTGCACCAATTGTGCATCATTTTCAAGCAAACTATAAAATATAAAAATATGAAATATTATTAGTATACATTATCAATAATAATAATAATAATAATAATAATAATAATAATAATAATAATAATAATATAACAATATATTAATTATTAGTATAATTAGTAATTATTCATGCTATTAATACTATCTCTTGTTATTATAACAATGCATTAATTATCAGTAATAACAGTAATAATAATAATAATAATAATAATAATAATAATAATAATAGTGGGTTTTATTTTATGTCAAAACTGTTGTAAATGAGATGGGGAAATTATCTTTCGATAGTTTTATGTTATTATTATTATTATTATGTATATTTATTTATTTATTTATTTATTTATTTATTTATTTATATATTTCTATAATAATATATTAATAATAATTAATAATATTAATAATCATTAATATTTGATATTTTTAATATATTTTTAATGCTGAATAAAAGTATTTAGCTTAGTATTTATTTATATATATATATATATATATATATATATATATATACACACACACACACACACACATATATATATATACACACACACACAGGATATGGACCACAAAACCAGTCATAAGGGTCAATTTGTTGAAACTGAGATAAATAAGCTTTCCATTGATGTATGGTTTGTTAAGATAGGACAATATTCGGCCAACTACTTTAAAAACTGGAATCTGAGGGTGCAAAAAAATCTAAATATTGAGAAGATCAACCTTAAAGTTGTCCAAATGAAGTTTCTTAGCAATGCATATTACTTATGAAAAATTACGTTTTTAATATAGTAATAAATTTACATGTCTTCATGGAACATGATCTTTACTTAATATCCTTGTGATTTTTGGCATAAAATAATCAATAATTTTGACCCATATAATGTATTGTTGGTTAATGCTACAAATATACCCGTGTGACTTACTAACTGGTTTTGTGGTCCAGGGTGACATATATTCTATTTTTATCTTAATTTGTAGCTTCCAAGCTTCAAGAAAAAAAGTGTATATTTCACTGTAAATTTCACATTTTTCTGAACTATTTTGTTTTAGTTCAGCAGCACAGAGTTAAATCTTCTTTAAATGTAAATATCACACAGTCACACAAGCTGATTGACAAGAGCTTCTCTCAGGCGGCGGATCTCTCCTCACCTGTCCACATGTCTGACAGGACGGGTCTGTGGGGAGATTATCCTCTGAGTCTTCCTCTCCATCTGAATCTTCCTCCGAGCACGACTCAAATTCATCCACGGAGTAAAATGCCTCGGCCGCCTGAGGATCCTCTGGGATTGCTGAAGCGATTAAAAAAAAAATAGCAAAGATTTAACCGATACTCAGAACTGCTGAGCAATGTTTTGATATGACAGGTGCCCTCCATCATTAACACCTAACATTTTCTGCTTGATGGCACTGGGACAATGTGAACGGATCTGTGGATGTTTTATCTCTGAAACAGAAAATAACCAACAGAATACCTCTACACTGAACACGTGTGAACAAATGAACACCGACAACCTATATCACACACACACATACACACACAGACGGGTTCCTGGGCCTGTGACCAAGATGATTACACAGTTTCATGCCTCTGATTCTATTAGACAGCTGCCAGTGACTGGACCTCCACAATCGGAGACACAAAGATGGCAGGAGAGATGGAGGGAGCGAGAGGAGGGTGTAAGACTGTACTCTGTGGGATTTCCCATTCACTATCTCAACATGTCCATTTTCTTTTGTAGAGCCTCTCCACCTGAGAACTATCCTGCGGTTTGAAAGAGAACAATAATGCATCAGCATGTACATTTACACCTGCATCCCACAAACAGCTGCCTTACAAGACCACTAACCAAGGATAAAATTCCCACCCAAGTGCAAAAAGGACAGAAGCTATTTATTACCAAGAGGTTGTGGTTTGCCTGGTTAGTACGCAACTGCAGTGGCAGGGAAAAGCAACTTTCTCTGATAGACATGCATTCTGATGAAATACACTATATTGCCAAAAGTATTGGGAAACCTCCTTCTAATAAACAGGTATGACTACTTTAGTAATTTCCATGAGTACTAATCTTAATGTTTAAGCATACAGGTGCAGCTCAATAAATTAGAATTAGAAAGTTGTTTTTTTTGTTGTTTTTTTTTAATTCTGATGATTAGAGTGTACAGCTTATGAAAGTCAAAAATCCAGTATCTCAAAATTTTAGAATATTTACATTTGAGTTTCAATAAATGACCATCCCTACAGTATAAATTCCGGGTATCTCTTTGAAAGTAGTTCTTTGAAACCACACCAATGGGGAAGACTGCTGACTTGGCAACGGTCCAGGAGACATTCATTGACACCCTCCACAAAGAGATTAAGTCACAGAAGGTCATTACTGAATATTAAATGCAAAGTTGACTGGAAGGAAGAAATTGGGTAGGCAAAGGTGCACAAGCAACAGGGATGACTGCAAGCTTGAGAATACTGTCAAGTAAAGCTGATTCAAACACTTGGGAGAGCTTCACAAGGACTAGAAAGAATCCGGAGTCAGCGCATCAAGAGTCACCACACTCAGACGTCTTCAGGAAAAGGACTACCAAACCACTTCTGAAACAGAAACAACGTCAGAAGCATCTTACCTGGGCTAAGGAGAAAAACAACTGGACTGTTGTGCAGTGATCCAAAGTCCTCTTTTCAGATAAAAGTAAATTTTGCATTTCATGTTGAAATGAGGGTCCCAGAGTCTGAAGGAAGACTGGAGAGGCACAGAATCCAAGCTGCTTGAAGTCCAGTGTGACGTTTCTGAAGTCAGTAATGATTTGGGGTGCCATGACGTTTGCTGGTGTTGGTCCATTGTGTTTCATCGAGTGCAAAGTCAATGCAGCCATCTACCAGGAGATTTTGGAGCACTTTATCCTTCCAACTGCTGACAATCTTTATGGAGATGCTGATTTCCTTTTCCAGCAGGACTTTGGTGCAACAACCACTTGCAAGTGGTTTGCTGACCATGATATTACTGTGCTTTATTGGCCAGCCAACATGCCTGACCTGAACCCCATTGAGAATCTATGGCATATTTTCAAGAGAAAGATGAGAAACAGTCGATGCAACAATATACAGACGATCTGAAGGCTCAATAGTGCCTCAGCAGTGCCATAGGCTGATCACTTCCACGCCACACTTCACTGATGCTGTCATTTGTGCTAGGAGCAAGTCATTTGCTGTAATATGTGCTGCCGACCAAGTATTGAGTGCATAAATGAACAATTTAAAGAACTTGAACTTTTCTGTTTTGATTGATCTTAGGAAATATTCTAATATTTTGAGAAACTGGATTTTTTACTTTCATGAGCTGTTAAGCTCTAATCATCAAAATGAAACCAATAAAACTTTTGAAATATTTTACTTTAGATGTAATGAATCTAGAATATCTGAAAGTTACAGGTTTTTTAAGTAAGTTACAATAAAAAAAGAGAACTTTTTCACGATATTCAAATTTTTTGAGCTGAACTTGTAGAATGATATTCTAGGGAATTGCGTCCTTCTAATTTTATAGGAAAAAGTTTGGACAGGAGCCTTTTTTATTCTAACATGACAATGCCTCTGTGTATAAGGCAAGGCTCATAGAGAAATGTTTGATTCAGTCAGTGTGGAAGAACTTGACCTGCATAAACCACATTCTAATCCCAGCTGAACACCTCTGGTGTGACTTTAAATGCAGACCTTGAGCCAAAAACTCAGACCAAACACCAATGACTTGTACATCCACTATATAGACAAATGTTTTGGGACACCCCCTTCTTTAGAACAGAAAAAGGCACTTCCAAAACTGTAGCAACAAAGGTGCAAGCATAACTCATGTATTTAAAAAATAATAATAATTGTTTTCCATCTCTGTTGCTTCAGTTTTGGAAGTGCCTAAAATGACTGTACCCATATGGACAAGTCATTGCTGTTTGGTCTGAGTATTTGGCTCAAGGTCTGCATTTAAAAGTCACACATTTCTCTATGAGCCCTGCCTTATACACAGAGGCATTGTAATGTTAGTATAAAAAAGGGTCCTGTCCAAACTTTTGATATAAAATTAGAAGGGCACAATTCCCTAGAATATCATTATATGCTCAAACCTGTTAATTAGAAGGGGGTATCTCAATACTTTTGGCAATATAGTGTACGTTTGTGTATTATATACAGGGGTTGGACAATGAAACTGAAACACTTGGTTTTAGACCACAATTAGTACGGTGTTGGGCCTCCTTTTGTGGCCAATACAGCATCATTTCATTTTGGGACTGACAAATACATGTCATGCACAGTAGCCAGAGGGATTTTGAGCCATTCCTTTTCTAGAACAGTGGCCAGGTCATTATGTGATTCTGGTGTAGGAAAACGTTTCCTGACTCGCTCCTCCAAAACATCCCAAAGTGCCTCAATAATATTCAGATCTGGTGACTGTGCAGGCCATGGGAGATGTTCAACTTTACTTTCATGTTCATCAAACCTCTCTGTCACCAGTCTTGCTGTGTGTATTAGTGCATTATCATTATCATTATCACCACCTTTAGGGTACAATGTCTGAACCATTGGGTGCACAAAGTCAACCTTCACACTTTGCTCTTGTGCAATAATGTGCAATAAGTGAAGACTGGCCACCAGGCTGCGCAAATATAGCCATGAAACCTCCAACACTATATTGGCCAGTGTTTCAGTTTCATTGTCCAACCCCTGTATACATGAAGAGTTGAGTTGCAAAACCAGCTAAAAGCCATCTCAGTCAAAAATGAGATGATACTGAGTGAATGCTCTCAACACATATTAAATGTCCATCAGATACTTTTACTTCAAAATTGCTAAAATCCCAGCCTCAGCCCAATCAGAAGCACCGGTACATAGAAACCTATACATCAGAGCCTGATAAAAATGCATTCTTTTAAAGAAAGACGTCAGATGGATTTAGAGGCTTTTGCATCTGAACTCTACACATACTGTGCTTTGTTCTTGTGAGTTAATAACCTGAGAGGCTAATGCCCTACCACACCATACTCTATTTTTCAGTCCTGTCTAAACTGGTAAATTGCTTCACCCCAATGAAAGTGCAACCTGCAATTTAGAATTAAAGAAAAGAGCCCTGGGAGCACATTTACAACACTACAGCTGTGTTTTTTATCCAGTAAAGAGGATTAGTCATGACAAAGAGCAGAAAGAGCATTCTACTGCATCACTGTGCAGGAAGCTTTTGCAATTCAGCTCAGTCATTTCAAATGATCATTTGTTCAGACTTCAGTCCTGCCTCATTGACACTTCTCATGTCTGTTTTATACAAAAACTTCATCAAAATAAAGTGTGGCCTCTGAATTTAAACTTTAGGTTTTACTGAGCCAAAAACTGTAAAAGTTTGTATTCGCCTGAGATCATTATTTAAAAGCTGTTTTTATTACTTTTATTCAGCAAAGATGCATTGATCAAAAGTGACAGTAAAGACTTCTAAATTGTTACAAAGGGTTTCCATTTTAAATAAATGCTGTTGAACTTTCTATTCAAAGAGAAAAAGTATCACAGTTTCCACACAAATATTAGACTGTTTTCAGTATTGATAACTGTTAGTAATGGTTCAAAATTTGCATACCAAAGTTGCAAATTTAACTTATACGCAAAATTGGAATATTACATATAACATTTGTGAATAAGCACCGTTTGCACCCAATGAGTACAAGAGAACAAAATCACTTTCCGATAAACTGACAATAAATATCACTAAGAAATGGGGAAGCCAATGAATATAATAATTTTCATATATAAATAAAGCTGGAAGCAGCGATTACCGAGGTTCAAGTGCTTTAAGGCATTTAAACACATAAAAAAAATACATGATATACTTTATAGCAACCCTGTAACCACCTAAATCAATGATTTAACAAATATTTTTGGCACATACAGGTAATTTGCTATAGAAATATAATGTTTTTTAATGTTTATGACTGCTATAGTACCAGCTGTGGTCTGGTCTCCCTAAAACTTTGCATGCTTGTTTAGATTCACCTGTTGCATGTACTCACCCGGTTTTGAGTTTTCATTTAGGTTTGAGTATATTTGGACAAGCCCCGACAGAAAATGAAAAGTTGCGATTTTCTAGGCTGATATGGACATGGTACGGCAGCAAAGTTCCTCGATTATTACGCCAGAAGGAGAGTATAGTTCCTATCCATATCAGCACCGAAAATCACAACGTTTCATTTTCTGTCAGTCTTAGTACACAATGTAACTACAAAAGAGTCAAGTTTTAAATAGGAAAAATATCGAAACTCTTTGGTCATTTTTGAGCGAGATGCTAATAGTCTAATCAGATTCAATGATTTATGCTAAAAGTGCTAACGCCAGACCCGGATATCGGCTGAATTGATTCGAAAGCTCTAGTGGAGTTGGAAAATTAGCCTATTTTTCAAAAAAGTGGAGTGTTCCTTTAATGACAGACTTTGCTCTGGCATTCAATAAATGACCATAACATTTCAGACTCTGGGCAACAAGATTGGTCTGCTCATTAGTTAAGTTGTGCCTTCCAATAGCACAAAGTCGAATGACTTTTTTGATGCGCATAGAGGTATTTATTTGCCATTTCCATCTCACATTATTCGCTATTTGTTGGACAAGTCAAAAACCACCTCAAGTGAGCTTAAAAACATTTTAATTAATTTAATTAATTAATCATTTTTTCTTCCCAAAATTTGGTGTTTCCATCACTTGTTACTGACGCAATATTTCAAAATGTGCATGAAAACAGCTTTTCCATCACAGGGATATATTATTTTATAATACAGTGAAATAGAAAGCAGTTCACAACATAACTGTTTTGATCAAATAAAGCCTTGGTAGCGCACGCTGAAAGTGTTTCAAACAAACAATCTGTTAATGATTTAAGTGAAATATATTTTGTTTATAGGAATATATATTCCTTTTTATATAGAGAGAGTTTTATTTTGTTTTCTCCTTTCACAGACACGCTGCAGGTGCATGAATCTGTGTTCTACACCATCCAGTCATTTTTGCTGGTTTAAAACACACAACAAGCTTCATATTACCTGCCATTCATTTTCACTGAAGACCTAATGGTTCGGCGGTTCGTGACACATCCTCGGATGAACTAACGCCGGAGCACTGCCATTGTGTCTGACCTATGATGAATTAACAGTTCTGCACGGGCATTTCACTTGTTGGATGCGTCGGTGTCATATCTGCACAGGCCATACGGTCTGACAAACTATATTTTGTACAGATATTATTTTGTTTTGGCAAGTATTTAATTATTTTGCCCACAGAAAAACATTGGATTATGCAACAGACATGCAACTCACTGTCTCCATGTTAATTAATAAACCATCGGTATCGGCCATGTTCATGCTATTTCTGATATGCTGATAAATGAATCAAAAATCGGCCAATAAATATCGGCGGCTGATACATCGGTACATCCCTAGTAGAAACATTGCAGCGTTTACATATTAAACTTACCACTTACCATTTTACAAGATACAAGACACAAAAGTAAAATCTTTTGTTAAACATTTGGCACTCCATATTATGGCAAAACCTCAAATCTCAGTTTGTTCTAATACAGAGAACTGTGGGTCATCCAAGACTAATTCTAGGTTAAATCCTTATTTTACTTTTAGAATCAATTAAAATGAGTATTAAATGGAGATAAATGAAAAGCCCTGTGGATGACAGCCTGCATTTTTCAGAGTACCCTTCGATCCCTGACTTTACTTGATTTCAATCAGTGATGTTAATGACACACCGAGACATTTAACAACGATTAAACAACCATTAGCTGTTTTCTCGCCAATAGCTTTACGCTCTCTTAGTCAAAATCAGTCTCAACCTTGGGGTCAAGGTATCCTAACAGCGTTCCGGCAAATGGCCCTTATACTTTTGTGCCTGATGCTAAATTAGATTAATTATAATCTTTAGTTTTAAAAAGGCCACAAATGTTCATAAAACCATCCATACAGACAGACAGACAGTCAGACGCAGATTAACTGTGGTGAAATCACTGCAATACATAGCCTCTTGTGGCTTATTGCTTTATTAAACTATTGTTTCTTTTGATGGAGTACTCTATAAAACACACTCTATTAATAATACTAACAGTAGTGATGTCCGCATACAAATTAAAGAGAGCCAGTTGCAGACTGGAGACAATTACGTTGACAAGGTCTGCACATAATGTGCTTTCATTGTCAGAGTTTATTCATTTGAACGGCATCTTTCCAAGGCGCAGGAGTCCCTGGTGTAGTCATTATACTTTAACTGCAGACATGAGCAGAAACACACCGTATGTTTATTTACTTCCAGAACTCGAGAAGATCACCAGAAAGGGCCGTCTGGGTCCCTGAATAACATGCTAATATGAAACTATGAACTCTCAAAATGACAGGAGCAGTAAAATAATGATGCCTGAATAAATATTCAATCCCAGAAGAGCATTTACCTTTATTTATGAGGAGCACGGTTAACCTGCTCAGTGTTTCTGCTGGGTGACTTTAGGTAAACGATCCAAAACATGCACGATTACTTATTTAGCATTAATTATGCATTATTCATTCGCTGACACTTGCCTGCCAACTTGAAGCAAGAGGTTTTTTGGAAGCTAAATAATAAATACATTAGTGAAATTTAAGAACAAGAGATTTGACTCCATTAATTCCAAACCCAGCAGCAATGCATCACTTCTTTAATTTTTAATAATAAAGATCCACATTCTTTCCCACATATTCCCACTTAGAATACCATAATATTTCAGATTCACAGTGATTGCACCCCCGGCGTCCTCCATCGATAAATCACACTGTGTGGATTCTCCCAGAGTCGTCTAAGAGCACAGCTGTGGCTCTGCACTCGTTTAAAACATCTCATTTACAGAGGAATCTAAAGTGATTAGAGATGGGAATTGATAGATAACCTCTCAAGACTTCCTAAAAAACACGTCTCTGAGATTTATCATCATGATACCAAAACCCGATTAAGGAGGCGTTTTGGCCATAACTTATCTTTCCCTTGATGCATATAATGACGCTGGTAAAAGAATGAGTCACCGAAAACCAGCAATACGCCAGATCAGACTCGGCACATATTCACAGCCAACGCAAAATTACAGACGTCTTAAAAATCTGGTTATCGGCCTCCACACAAATATTAACTTAAGCCAATTGTATGATTTAGCAATGATGCTAATGAGCACCTAAAATGACAGGTCATTCTAAACAAAAATGCCATAAACATAAATACGAACCGTTGTCTGATTCATGCGTAATCATGCACACACATAGTGAATACATTTAAAAATGTCTGATAATAATATATTATCCAAGTGGCATCTGCAAACTAATGATGTAGTTGAACTATTTCAAAAACTAACTTCACCATTTTGCATGGACCAACTTGTGTCAAGGGGCCATGTCTAAAACCTCAAGCATCTGCCGTACTGCCATCTGCTAATGACTCAACAGGCAGTGTTTTGTTTACAGACACCTCCTACGAAATGTGATTTCCAAGTGCATTTTAGACATAACCAGAAAAGAATTTAATGACTACAATGATTATTTTTACAGTGGAACTGGAAGCAAAATGGGACAATATGATGTTTATGAATTAATAGCCCAGTTCAATCAATCCACACTGTAAAAAACAATTTGTTGAGTCAACTTAAAATAGTTTGTTACCTGGCTGCCTTAAAATTTTAAGTTCAGTCAAATCAAAGAAGTTTAGTCAACTTGAAATGTTAAGTTGTACAAGTGAAAACTCATTTTGCATGATGGAAACATCTTTTGCATCTTTTATTCATCATAATACTGAATTTAATTTAATTCGATGTTAAAACATGTCATCTAATCTCAGTACAGTTTGTTTATGGGCAGGTTATGAAGCCCATCATCAGCTCAGATTTTGGCGACAGAGAATTAGTGAGAATTAGTACTATTTCAGTGAAAAGTGATTACAGAGAACCACTGGAATTCAGATTTATGACACAACAAATGTCATTTTAGTGGTCAGTTTAGTTTTAGAGAAAGAAAAAAAAGTGTACAAATATACTGTAGCTAAAAGTGACATGCTATAGTGAAAAGAATTTTAAAATAACTGTTCAAAAGTTTTTGTTTGTTAAGCTTTTCGTGCTTATTAAAAAATATATAGTAAAAAGAGTAATATTGTAAAATACAATTACAATGTAACATCACTTTTTTATTTTATAATCCAATCAACTCCTATGCTCCAGTCTTCAGTATCACATAATTCTACACTATTCTAAATTAATCTACATTCTATTAACCTGATTTGGTGCTCAAGAAACAGTTACTGCTTAATGTTTTTTTGTGGAAATCATGATACATTGGTTTCAAGATTCCTTGATGAATAGAAAGAACATCTTTTTTGTAACATTATAAATGCAAGTTCCGTCATGAAACTGTACAATAGGTTTTAACTCAATCTGACATCAAGATTTACAGCTTTTTGCAGCTTTTTTTTCTCCATATATCAGCAGCCAATGAACTTGCTGCTTGACATTCAAATACTCGGTCAGTGTTTGCTGCAGCACACACCAGAGCAGTGTGAGAGACTAGTGCTGTCCTGTGGCCGCAGATGTGCTGAAGTCATTCAGAGCAGAGGCCTGTACACTTCCTACTAATTGCTGACTGTTGTAACCTTCAGAAAATTTTGTTGTAATCTTTTTCCATGCTACAGTCATTGTTGTTCTCTAATTTTGATCAGTGTGTTTTCTGCAAAATAATGCTTTTTGTTGAAATGCCTTAGTTATTTTGTGGAAAAGGTGTTCTGGTAGCATGGTATAGACAGGACAAAAACTCCTTCAACTGTTGAGCAGTGAAGATGACATTATTTCAGAATTGTTTATAAATTGTTCTCTAATTTTGATCTCCAGTGCATATAATATATGGGGTTATATCATGTTATATGTGCAGCAATAGTATTTTATACACATGCTCACAGCAGCATGTCTGTGGATGAATTGGCAGTAGCAAGTCTTGGTACCAAACACATTAACATTGCCATGTGCATTACCACTCTCAGAGAGTTGTCATAACAGAAATGTATTTACTATCAGTTTTGATTAAATGCATCCTTGCTGAATACTAAAATAAAAGAAAAATGTAATATACCAACATGTAAATTAGAATTAGCATCTCTCGGCCTGAATATATATTTCAAGAATCTGTAATTCTGTATTTAGACATCTGTTGACAGTTGAGCTCATATAGACCTTATTCATGAGTACACACTACAGCAGGTTGTCTCTAATCTGGATAAATCTAGAAATGTATCATTTGTTCATGAAGGCAGGCAACTTCTGCTCTGATGAATCAATGTGGTGGAACATCATTAAAATTTCTAGGAATCATTTGACTTTCAAATTGAAGTGGAACATTGTTTTTTCTATCTTTTTAAATGTATGTGTCTGACAGTGCACTGTAATACTCATGGTACCTCGCTCTGTTCTGGGATCTGTTGTTTGTTAAACCATGGAGAAAGAGGCACTGGAGCGCCAAGCACACAATGAATTTTAATGAAGATGTAGAGAAAAAGAAAGTCATTTCTGACGGAAAGTTCGACTTTTTGATTTGGAAGAGATGGGTAGAATTTCATCAGACACACATTTCACGATATACTTTAAAAAGCAAGAGAAACGTATCAGGGGAGCTAGGTTTCAAAATGATTTAATTAATCTACTTTCTGAAAGTTTAATTAAACAATGTGTTGGGAAAAAAAAGCTCTCTTTTCCAACTGTAGGGCATTTCATGCCACACTTAACCCTGGGTTATGGTCTAACCCTCAGAAATCAAATGTTTCACTCTCATAATTCTGAATGCAATGCTTTTAACCCTGGGTTATGGATTTTGTCAGCCAAAGTGTGTCTACCCAGACCTACAATTTATCCCATCTGACCTTCAGTTATAAATACCACTCACCATGGTCTTTTGACACAGACTTGCACATCTTATCAGAGATTTGGGAAATGCCTCCTGACAGTTCAGAGTTTCTGTTTGGTGTCTCATTCTGAATCGGCTGAGTCTGGTTAACTGCTTCTTCGGTTCTCACCTTTTAAAAAGACGTAAAAATACAAATGCTGTACAAAAACGTATACACGTTTCTCATATTTACATAATTATATTAAAAAAAACAATAGTATTAGAAACAAATTACAACTGTGATCTTAAATCTATTATGTATAATGTCTGACAGGAATATTATCAATATACCTTTAAAACATCCACACTGACTTTCTGAAAGTTTCTGGACTTGTATTCTTGCATGCGCAGGTGGTTTTCTTGATATTTTTCCTCCACAATTTGCCTGTAGCAAGACAAAACCTGGATTTAGGTTTAGACTTCACACAAACGTTTTGTTTCTTTATTTGCTCACAAATGGATCTTCTGCAGTGAATGGGTGCCGTCAGAATGAGAGTCCAAACAGCTAATAAAAACATCACAATAATCCATAAGCAATCCAAACAACTCTATGCAATGAATGAATATCTTACGAAGTAAAAAGCTTTGTGTTTGTAAGGAACAAATCCATCACTTATGACCAAGACAACACTGCATAATGCATAATAATAATCCCTGTTGTCCTCTCACTTCAAAATCCACTGACATATTTGTTTAGAACTGTTCTGGACTGTTTTCGCTTGTAAACAGGGCTTGATCTACCCATATTTTCCCCCCGATTCAGACAAGACAATGTTTCCACTGGAGAAAGCAATATTATGGATACAGGATTCAAAGCTAATGATGGATGTTTATTACAAAACACACAGCTTTTCAATGCACAAGACATTAACTGATGGACTGAAGTTATGTGGATTACTTCGTAATTATTGTGATGTTTTTACTGGTGAGCAAGGGATGTTAAATTTTTCCAAATCTGCTCTGATGAGAAAATAAACTCATCTACATCTTGAATGGCCTCTGTAGAGGAATAAATGTCATAGAGTTTTGGAACAACAGGGTAGCAAATAAATAACAGAACTTTCTTTTATGAGTAAACAAACTTTACAGTGTAATAATGTGCATAACATATCAGTTTGTTTTTTGAGCGTGGCATATGAGCGAACATTGACTGTTCCTATTCTATCAGTGCATCACATATTACATAAAGAATCAGTGCTGACGTGAGACACGCTGCCAAACATCCTTGCACCGTGAAAACAGAAAAGCCCTGACACTCATGCTAACTGTAAGGAATATGAACTGCAAGTCACATCTGATTAACATTCAGTGTGACACGGTCAGCGCAATGAACGTCACTCACTTCAGCTTTCTTGCTTTCTCATCCGCTGCTTGCAGTTTCCGGAGCCGCATGCGTTCTCTCGGGCTCATTTTCTGCACCTCTGATCTCTCCCGCAGTGTCTGCAGATGTACTTTCTTCTGCCTGTGGGGTTTACGGACTACATTTACTGAAATGACTAATGATGACTACTCCTTTGCTTTACAGACATTGTTTGAACTGTGTGATCAGAGCTGATGCGCTCAAGTTGTTGATGTTCATGAATTTGCCAGTGGGGTTTATTAGTCAGCATATATATTAGTTTGCTATTATTAAATGGGGAAAAGGAATAAAAAAAAAGAGGAATGTGTGTCCATATTTTAGACTGGAAGTGTATTTATAATTCATGAAAATCTAAAAAGAAATCAGCCATTTTATTTGAAGTTAGAATTTAATCCAGCACACACACAAAAAGAGTAGAATCCAAACAAGGAAAAGTATATCATTAGGTTATTCATGAGAACTTGTGTTAGACAGTTTCAGATGCTTTGTGTGCAGTCTTTGGACACCAAGCATACTAGAATGGTGTTTGAATGAGCTAATGAGCAAAAGGTTCAGTCAGATTTCTCAGTTCAAGTCGAGGCTGCATATCACTTCATGCAAATGGTTTAGCTCTATGCCTTATGGTGAAGACAGACTAAAAAGAAAATAAAAAGGTCTAATAATCACTAATTAAAAAGTCACTAATTTTTGATACATACTGTAAAACATACTATTTTCCACAGCTTTATCTGCCATTTGTTTTTAAAACAGCAACATTTAAACTTTGAGATAAAGTGAATTATGTTCTTAACACATATATACTGTATCATTTCATTTCATAATTTAATCAAAATTATGATGTGCATTGTTACTTTCTACTTATGAAACCTTGTTCTCAAACAATAACGTAGATCAATACTTCAGGATTGAATATTCAAATATTAATTGTAAATAAAGAAATAAATATACTGTCTGAAATGTGTCTCTTATGTTTACCAAGGCTGCATTTATTTGATTGAAGATACAGTAAACGCAGTGATATTGTGAAATACTAGAACAATTTAGACATAATTTAATATACACTGCCATTCAAATGTTTGGAATCTGTAAGACTTGAATTGTTTTTTAAAGAAGTCTCGTGCTCAACAAAGTTCGATTTGTGTGTACAAAATACATAAAGTAATGTTATGAAATATTACTGCAATTTAAAATACACAGTTTTCTATTTGAATATACTTTAAAATAATTTATTTCTGTGATGCAAAGCTGAATTTTCATCAGCCATTATTCCAGCTTTCAGTGTCACAAGATCCTCCAGAAATCATTGTAATATGCAGATTTATTATTAATGTTAGAAACTTTTGTTCTGCTTAATATTTTTTTTGGAACCTGTGATACTTTTTTCAGGACCCTTTGATTAATAAAATGTTAAAAGAAGAGCATTTACTTAAACTAGAAATCTTTTCTAAAAGAACATTAAGCAGCACAACTGTTTCAAACATTGACAATAAATCAGCATATTAGAATGATTTCTGAAGGATCATGTGACATTGAAGACTGAAGTAATGATGCTGAAAATTCAGCTTTGCATGGCAGGAATAAGTTTTATTTTAAAATATATTAAAATAGAAAACCACTCTTTTAAATTGCAATAATATTACAGTTTTTTCTGTATTTTTAATCTTCAGCATCACATGCTCATTCAGGAATCATTCTAATATGCTGATTTGGAGCTCCAGAAACATTTCTTACTACGGTATTATCAATGTTGAAAACAACTGTGCTGCTTCATATTTTTGTATTTAGCTTTTTCAGGATTCTTTGATGAATAGAATGTTCAAAAGAACAACATTTATTTGAAATAGAAATGTTTTGTTTGTACATTCTGAATGTTTAACTGTCCCTTTTGATTCATTTATGAATAAAATAATTCACTTTTAAACTCTATTTTATCCTAGTACTCAAGAATCAACGAACTGTGCTAGATGGATCTCGCTATGCACTGTTGGCTTTAACATTGCATAGATTTTCACTAGGTCATAGCTAATTATGATTGGCACATGCTCTGGTGACAAAGTTTTTAATTAGCATGAAAAGCGATGACTGAATTAATGAAAGTCTGCTGCTCATAGACTGCCACCTGATTAACATGTTCCAAACACAGAGTACACAGCACCAGAGCTACATACATATTTTAAGTTCCCCCAAACAAGACGCTATGAAAATGACAACGAAATAAAAGCACAAAAACAGTCCTGTTCCCAGAAATCCCTGGTGTAGATGGTGCCATGCATTTCTCAGCCGAGAGCATCACTGCAGGAACACAGAATTGAGACTACCTGTAAGATATCTCTCTCTCTAAGACTCGTGAATGTGGATTCACTTACAGTGCTCTCAGGATCTGCGACGTGTCTCTCTCTCCCCCCATCGACTTGTCTCGCAGCGTCAGGCTAAAAAACTTGTGTTTCATGTTCTGCAGTGAGAAAAATAACAAAAGAGACAAAAATTGGTTCTCTGAGGCCTTGTAAAAGGTAGTGTTTTGTCAAAAAGAAGCAAAACAGCAGCTACTTTTCAATCAGTATAAACTCCTGCGATTCTCAGAACTCTTGAATCATAGCAAAAGGAAAAGGGGAGTGAAAGACTGATATTATCCTCTGAGAAGAATCTACCACGAGCACATTTAAAAAACAATACAAGACATTTGTAAGGTGCAAATTACACAGGCAGAAGAAAGACTGAAAACACAACAACAGAGGAGGGAAAAGCCATCAGAGAGTATTGTGCTCGGAGTTGTCGTTAGATGCCCTTTCTTTCTCTGATTACATGTTTCTGAGATGGTGACGGTGTAATAGCCAGTGGAAGAAGCATCCCACCAGGAGCTTTCAGATGGAGGTTAGGGGATCACAGGCTTCCAAAGGCAGAAACGCATTACTAAGCGCCCTGATGTAAACAAGTCAATACAACTGAGTGATGAAAGGGTGCTATAACTGCAAATACTGTAACTGAGATGCATTAAACAAGGGCTATAAAAAAAATAAAAAAAATCAATGCACAGGGCCATTACAAGAACACGATAAAGATGCCTATAGTGTAATGATATTTTCACAGTGGGATGGTTTCATAATTCCTTATGTAATGAAGAATACTAATGACATGTATAGCAGCTCTAGGAAGTTAAGCAGTCATTAGATTAGATTTCTACATAATCTTTGGGTTACTGTTATTAAATTCAAAAACCTTTTGAATTTGAAGATTAGGGTAAATGTAACTTATTTTGAAACACGCAAGTATCTTCTATAGCTTCTGAAGGGCAATACTAAATGAAAAAAAAATATGATATTTAGGCAAAGTAAGAAAAATAGACACATCTGCATCCTGTTCAAAAGTTTACACCCCTGGCTCTTAGGGCATTGTTTTTCCTTCTGCCGCATTAGTGAGCATTTGAACCTTATAATAGTCACATATGAGTCCCTCAGTTGTCCTCAGTGTGAAAAGATGGATCTCAAAATCATACATTGTTGGAAAGAGTTCAAATACACAAAAATGCTGAAAAACCAAAGAATCTGTAGGATGTAAAGAATTTTCTGAAGAAAAAGGGCAGTTTAACTGTTCAGGACAAACACGGGACTCATTAACAACTATCACCAAGTAAAAAACACAGCTGTGGATCAATCAGGTAACAACACAGTATTAAGAACCAAGCGTATGTAAACTTTTTGAATGGGGTCATTTTTATAAATTAAACTAAACTGTTATTTTCTCTTGTATGAAATATCTTATTCAGGTCAGTGCTAAATAAAAAATAACATGCATTTTGTATGGCCCCTCTTATTTTGGTCAAATAATAAACATTTTGCTAATTCTGCAAGGTGTATGTAAACTTTTGACCTCAACTGTATTTCTTAGAAATAAAAACGCCATAAGGGCTCAACAATAATAGGATTTTGTTCACACAATGGACCAGATTTTGAAGCCTATAGTGCAATTATATTTTCACAGTGGGATGGTTTCATAATTCCTTATGTAATGAAGAATACTAATGACATGTATATCAGCTCTAAGAAGTTATGCAGTCATTAGATTAGATTTCTACATAATCTTTGAGTTACTGTTTTGAATTTGAAGATTAGGGTAAATGTAACTTATTTTGAAACATGCAAGTATCTTGTGTAGCTTCTGAAGGGCAGTACTAAATAAAAAAATATGATATTTAGGCAAAATAAGAAAAATGCACACATATGCATTCTGTTCAAACGTTTATACCCCTGGTTCTTAATTTCTAAAGCATCAGTGAGCATTTGAACCTTCTGTAATAGTCACAAGTCCCTCTGTTGTCCTAAGTGTAAAAAGATGAATCTCAAAATCATACAGTCATTGTTGAAAAAGGGTTCAAATACACAAAAATACTGAAAAACCAAAGAATCTGTGGTACCTAAAGAATTTTTCTGAAGAAAACTGGGCAGTTTAACTGTCCAAGACAAACAAGGAACTCATGAACAAATAAAAACGGCATAAGGGCTCAACAATAATAGGATTTTTGTTCACACAATGGACCAGTAGTTCTGAATTTGATGCCTATAGTGCAATTATATTTTCACAGTAGGATGGTTTCATAATTCTTTACATAATGAAGAATACTAATGACATGCACAGTAGCTCTAGGACATTAAGCAGTCATTAGATTAGATTTCTACATGATCTTTGGGTTGCAGTTATTAACAAGACGTCTTGGCTGTATGTGGGCGTAAGGTCATATGATCTGGATGTTTACATCCTATATACTGTATTTGATACAATTATGCATTATGTTTATAATTAAGGGGAGAATTCATTAAGGATTATACAGTACCTGACACAGCTGTTCTGAGCAGTTTGTGTTCTGACTCGCTTGACTTCACTTTATTTTATGTTTGATGGGATGCCAGCAGTACTTCAACCACCAACTGTTATTTTACACAGAAAGTTAGAAAAATGGCCAGAACCATAATGAATTCCCACCATGCAGCGCAACAAGAAGTTTTGCTTTAATTATGCTAATTGACAAAGGCAAAAATACATGAAGAGAAGCACTGTGGGAAAGATTTCTTAGATATTTCTTATTTAGATAAAAACTGCTTAAGGACTCAAGAATTTTATATATATAATATATGTGTACATATTTGTACAACTTCCCTTGGCAACGTTCTCATTGGCATTAGCATAAAAAATGTTGCTTTTTTTATAACTGGTAGAACTGGTAGAAAAAGTCACAACTGTAAGATACAAACTTGCATTTGCGGAAAAAAAACTGAATTTTTATCTCTCACAATTCTGACAAAATTGTTAGTTAACTGTATATATTGCAATTCTGACTTCATAACTTGCAATTGCGAGTTCATATCATGCAATTCTGAGAAAAAAAGTTAGAATTGTAAGTTTATATCTCGCAAACCTGAGAAAAAAAGTCAGAATTGTAAGTTTATATCTCGCTTTTCTGACCTTGTAACTTGCAATTGCGAGTTTATGACACAATTCTGAGAAAAAAGTCAGAATTGCAAGTTTATATCTCGCAATTCTGATATTATTTTTTAGAGGTGCGAGTTTGTATCACACAATTCTGAGAAAAAGTCAGAATTGTGAGACCAGTTGTTCAGATTTTAACTTTCCCCCGGCAACATTTTCACTAGCATTCGCATAAAATAATTTTTGCTTTTTTAAAAAATATAAATATCTGTTTTTTTTTCACAAAATGAAAATATGTAACAAGTTGTTAAGTATGCAGCTACAATGTAACTGACAACAATTTATATTTAAAATTAAGCAAGACAACTTTATATTGGAAATAACATTAAATTTTGAAGGATCTACAACATTTAAGTAAAAAAATTTAAAAATATAAAAAAATGAATAAAGTAAAAAATTGTAAAGGTAACGCAGAACTGGCCCATAAGTGACAGAATGCTGAAACACAGTAACCCTGGGACAAAATAAAATAAAATAAAAAAAAGTCTGACCAGAGTAAACCGTCCTTATTGTTGAGCTTGGGTCTGTAATTTTTACAGAGGTTGTTAAAAAAAATTGACCAAATTGAAATCTGTGAAAAACTAATTTATGTAACCTTCTTAAACAAAACTGTCATGTCCAAAAAGGGTTCCGAAACGTTTGCGGAACATTCTGAACTTTTATACATTTACAGACTGATCTATTGTTTGAGAGATGCATAAAAATTCATATATTCCGTGGAACAAGGGCAACTACGACAAGCCACAATCAATACAATCACCAAGCGGCAACAATGCCAATCACTGACATTTCAAAAGTACAATCTGAAAAGGTTACGCACAGGGTGAGTCAAATGTGATGGTGAATCGATGATGTGATGAGTATGCATAACAGACTTTTAGAAGCCTATTGAGCTTGGCCGGCAATCAAAGTCTTCCTGGTGCATCATGGCCCTTCCCATTAACCTTTGAAGCAGATACCCTGAACAGCTGCTCGAATCGGCTGATCTGATTAACGGCGGCTCCTCACCTGCAAGCTATCCTCAATGAACCTGCTCCTCAGCGCATCTGCTGCCGAGATCCTGCGTGAAGAATCCTTTTCTAACATACTGGCACCAGAAGAAAAGAGAGAGAAAGAGAGAATTATGTTTAAGACCTCATGAAATGCTGATAGTGCTAGTTGAATGTGTCTAAACCTGCTCGGATTTTGCATAATCTGCTTTGAAAAACATCTGAATCACACAAGCCATTGATTTGTGTCTATCTGCTCATCCACAGAGGGAAGACAGACAGATATAGCCTGTTGGTGTGGGTTGACATGGGCCCTATTTGTGCCTAAAGCAGGGCAGCATCTGTTTCTGGTACCTTTGCATTAGAGAGCTGAGCTGACGCGAGTATGGTTCAGGCAGGGATGGAGTAGGTCCCTTCACAATCTTCATCACAACAGCCAAGAAGTTCTGCCCCTCAAAAGCATGCATCAAACAGCACATCTCATAGAGGATACAGCCTAAAGACCTGCACCCGTGGAACAAATAAAGAAGGAAATACTTATAGGGATAAACCACTGAGAAATTACAATTCTGTCATCATCTACTTACTCTCACATCATTCCAAATCTGACTGACTATGACTGAATATAAAAGGAGATATTCTGAAGAAAGTTGGTAGCCAAACAGTTTCGGCTCCCACTGAATTTTTGGTCCACAAAATGAAAGTCAAAGGGAACTGTTTGGTTACCATTCGTCAAAACACCTTTTTGTCCTGCAGAAGAAAAAATGCATCCCAAGGCTTGTTTCAATATTTACATATAGCAGCCATGGTAATTTTAGGTTAGCGTGAAATAAAATAAGATTATAAAAGAAGAATAACCAATAAAACAGAATTAAGATATCTTTATAATAAAAAAAAAAATAAAAATATAAATTTTAAAAATAAATGTTAACATATTATGTTATCCTTAAAATCATTGTTTGGTTCATTTGGTTTTTGTAAAAATGTTTTTTTTAACTAGTTTGCGCCACTAAGAACCACATGAATCAGAACTCTATGGAAGCCCACTTTCTATCTCACAATTCAGAGTTTTTCTCATAATTGCGAGTTTACATCTCACAATTTTGACTTTTTTCAGAACTGAGAGAATTAAACTTGCAAATCTGAGAAATTAAGTCAGAACTGCATGATATAAACTTGCAATTTCGAGTTATGAAGTCAGAATTGCATGACAAACTTCACACAATTCTGACTTTATTACTTGCAATTGTGAGTTTATATCAAGCAATTCTGAGAAAAAAGTCAGAATTGTGAGTTTATGTCTTGCAATTCTGACTTTATAACTTGCAATTGCTAGTTTATATCTCATAATTCAGACTTTTTTCCTCAGAATTGAGTTTACATCACGCAATTCTAAGAAAATCAGAATTGTGAGTTTATGTCTCTCAATTCTGACTTTATAACTAACAATTGCGAGTTTATATCACAAATCTGAGAAAGTCAGAATTGCGAGTTTATATCACACAATGATTGAGAGTCAGAATTGTAAGTTTATATCTCTCAATTCTGACTTTATAACTCGCAATTACGAGTTTATATCTTGCAATTCTGACTTTTATAACTTGCAACTGTGAGTTTATATCACGTAACTGACTTTATTTATTGCAAGTATATATATATATCTCTCAATTCTGAGGAAAAAAGTAAAAAAAAAAAAAAAAAAAAAAAAGTCTTTAACTTTTTTTTTCTGTGAAATTCAATTCAGTGGCAATAAGCAGCACAGTGACCCCTTTCCTCCAGTGTGCCTGGTGCTTGTGTTCTTACAGACTCGAGACCACAGAGTGAAGAGTCCAATTCCCAATAGTCTGCTTTATGGAGTCTGAACAGAGACCCTCGGCTCTCGGTTGCACATACACAATGAGGTGATTGCGTGAGGAAAAGCATGACCCTTAAATTAGCAGCTAGTGCCTGTAGCTGTTTGGTAAATGAGATTGTCTTCTCTCTTTCTTCTTCATTCTGTCTTATTGTTTTCTGGTCATTTTTTCCCCCTTAGTTTTTCTGCTTTACTAATATGCTGTTATTTCACTATTTCCCAGTGGATCTTGTTTCCCCATGTTACCTCCCTTCATATATCTATCTCAGCACATACAGTAAGTGGAGGGGGAGGAAAGGACAGAGCTCCGCTGGTGTTAAGGGGCTGTCGTGTGAAGATCCTTAAGAGAGAATCTCGCCTTGGTGCCTTTCAAAACGTCTCATGCCATGAATTTATATTCCACCCTACCACACATACTGTACACACACACACAGCTCAGCAGCAGATTGTTACAGCTCAGTAAGCGACTGGAAATATCAGAATTTATGCTAATTATGCTTGCTTTTTTTTTTTTTTTTTTTACCTGCACTTTCAACTACACCTGATTGCATCTTTCAGTACATTTTTAGTTAAAATTACAAAAAAAAAAACATTGATTTGATGAACATTCATGGATTGCCAGAACTCAAAGTTTCAAGACTAGCATTTGAAGGCAATCAAACATAATACCTCATTACTTGCAATGCTGCATAATGATGAACTGTTTTTAAAGATTATAAGTTTGATTCAATGAGGAACTAACTTTTGCAAGTTACTTGCTGAGAACCAAAACATATGGAAGATACACCAGTAGTCAAATGTGACTCTAGACCACAAAACCAGTCTTAAGTAGCACAGGTTTATTTGTAGCAATAGCCAACTACATTGTATGGGTCAAAATGATCGATTTTTCGGACTTCAGCTGACTTCATTTGGACAACTTTAAAGGCGATTTTCGAAGTATTTAGATTTTGTTTATTGCACGCTCAGATTCCAGATTTTCAAATAGTTGTATCTCGGCCAAATATTGTCCTATCCTAAGAAACCATATCAATGGAAATCTTATTTATTATTTATCTCAATTTGAAATAATTGACCCTTATGACACGTTTTTAGGTCCAGGGTCACAAATGTTGCGATGCACCTACTTATTCTTTATTTATATTTTTCACATTTTAGAATATTAATAAAATAAATAAATAACATGAAAGGAACAAAAAAATGTGTAAAAACAAATTTTTGATCAGAAATTGCTAGTAAATTTCACAAATAATACAAAAGAAACTACAAGTTACATATTGAATCAAATGTGAAATCTAATATATATATATATATATATATATTTTTTCTTGTAAACATACCGCAATACTCTTTTTTTATTATTGAAAAAGTTTTGTTTGACTTCAAAAAAATATTTTTTACAGTGTATGAGAATTATTTAAGGACACAAATAATTTAAAGCATAATTCTTTAGATAAAAAGGTTTTAATATCATGAGAAGCATAAATTCAGTCACTTTTGACTTTTGACAAGTCTACTTTGCTGCAAATGTAAAATCCATACAATGCAAAATCCAAAGTCTTGGTTGGTTAAGAATAAACTGAAATGATTAATGGTTCCGTTATTCTTACCAGATGTCTGATTTGGAGTCATATCCTCTGTGGCTGAGGGCTTCAGGGCTCATGTAGTACGGAGTACCTGTAAAGGTAGTCGCCAGGTCACATGACCCCATCAGCAGACAGGATACACCAAAGTCACCTTTAAAAAGGGTTTAAAATAGTTCCATGAGCATAACCACATTTTAAAAATGAGTTTTGCAGACTAAAAATGTCTAAATTAAAACATGTACACTACCAGTCAAAAGTTTATGAACAGTAAGAGTCTTTTCTACTCACCAAGCCTGCATTTATTTGATACAAAATACAGAAATATTTTTACTTTTTAAAATAACTGCTTTCTATTTGAATATATTTTAAAATGCAATTTATTCCTGTAATCAAATTTTATCAAATTTTCAGCATCATTATTCCAGTGTCACATGATCCTTCAGAAATCATTCTAATATGCAGATTTGCTGTTCAAGAAACAGTTTTATTATTATTATTATTATCAATATTTTAAACAGTTGAGTGAATTCTGTTCAGGTTTCTTTAATGAGTAGAAAGATCCAAAAGATATGTGTTACTGTAAGTGCTGAGAGTCTATGTGTGTCTTATTTAGGCTGCAAGTTGTGTTCTTTTTTTAGAGGTAAAAAGCCTTGTCGTCTCCTTCAGAGCAAAGCAGTCATTTAAAAGATAATGATAAAGACAAAGCTTCCTTTGTTACTAATTGAACATCTGCTGAACAAGAGATCTGTGGCTGCTGTGACACAAATTTATTAGATAAATGAGACATTTAACATTTAGCGAATATAGAAATACAAGTTGGCTGAGCTACTGTAAGGTGTCATACGCTCGCTGGAAGAAACATTTTAACTGTGTGAAGCACTTTGACTAGAACTCGAAAACATCTTGCATAATGCTGACATGATACATACGTTTTCTCAACGTTTCATTTTTTTACAGTGTGACCCGAGAACTCGTTTGAAGCAAACTCGGTTATTTTGGCAGGCTAAGGCGCAAATTGACGTAAAGCAACACAAATGCACAGATTAGCATTCAAGTGAGTCTGCTGTACAAAAGAATTTCATACTTCAAGAATGCACATATCCATTATTCTGCACTAAAATGAGATGAAAGTGACTTTATGCTGACAAGTTCGTAACCGAAGATATGACAGGACATTTTGAAAATATATAAAAGCAATGCTTATCTGGTTCTTCTTTAATTCTATAAAAACGATCTGACATAGCTGACCAGCATACATTTTTTTTACTGGGTATTGATCTTGTTTCTTTGTAGATGAGTGTCTTAACTGTCATAAAATAAGGGCTTGTTTTACCAAATGGGAGGGCTTTTGGAACCATTAAAAGTTGCTTTTGAAAGCATTGCCGGAACATCAACCACACATCAAGAATCCTTTGGGCTGCGAAGCAGAGCTTACCTATCTTAACAATGTTCTGCCTTAGAAATATATTTTTGGCCTTTAGATCTCTGTGAAGTATTCTCCTGTTTAAGCAAGACAAGCAAGAATCAATAGTCACGGAAGCTGCGAGAAGCAATTGTGGGCCTATTTGTCTTGTAAAGTGCAAACTTTAATGTAAGGGTGAGCTATAGAAGACTAAAAACAAATAATTCTGAATGTAAAAACAGAAAATAGGTCAGTTATGAATTATTCAAGTGGAAAAAGAGAGCGGTGTTTACCTCTGATGTATGTAATGTACTCCCAACAGAAGCTGACAGAGCCATTCACAGACCTGAGGCTCTGATAATGTCCGGCCTGTGCGTTTCAGCTCTTCCAACTTGCAGTCCAAATCTTTGTCCTATGGAACAAAGAGAAATTAAAGAGGCACAAAATGTTAAACATGAAATCAATCTTTTTTGCATGAAGCACTGGGAATCCTGGCTACACGGAGCAGACAAAAAGCAGATTAAAGTAAACAGTCTTTGTTCCCAAAAAGATACTTCAAAGAGTGGTTTCCTATGTGTACATTCTCTCTGATCTTTCTCTGTTTGCATTAGTGGAATGTGAAGTTGTCTTTAAGAATGTGAGTCTTTGGACACCTATTTACACTTCAGACAAACGCACATTTTCCAGCTCACACACACACATGCACTGGCAGCACCAGTCACGATGCCCGGAGTCTCCTGAGACCTCTGCAGAGAGAGAGCAAGAGAGAAAGAGACCCTACTGCTAATGATCAAAGGCGATTAAAAATAATTCTGAGTGTCAATTAAAAAGATAGAATATTCATTTTTAGATGAACTATCATAATTAAGGCCTACTCAGTGTCATTTTAATCCTTTATGATTTTTTTTTCTTCCATGGAGCATAAAAGAACACATTGCATCGTGCCTGCACTTTTACAGCCAAACGAACTGAGATGATAATCAAATATGCTTTCATAAAATGTCCTCTCTCTGTCCCAAGAGCCATAAAAAAGTCAGATTCTTTAGTGAATCAGTTCGTTCAGACTGGTCATGTAAATAAACAATTCACTGGTCAAAACCCAGAATTATTTTTTTAATTATTATTGTAAATTATCTGTTACAGAAATAGTTCACCCAAATTTGTTGAAAATAAACCCTTGGGACAAGATGTAACGTAGTGGAGTTTGGAGGAGTTTCTTCGTTGGTACAGATTTGGAGAATTTTAGCATTACATCACTTGCTCACCAATGGATCCTCTGTAGTGAATGGGTGCCATCAGAATGAGTCCAAACAGCAGATAAAAACATCACAGTTAGGGCTGGGCGATGTAATGTAATCTCGATCATTTTGTCCCATATTGATCGTTAACAATATATATTTCAATGCTGCCAGCTTTAAAAGAGTATCCCAGAGTAAGCCACAAAAATTTGAGGGTTCATTAATTACATTTTTAAGTATAGTTTATTAACAAAAACAGATTACACATTTGGCCTTCAAAAAATTAAGACAACTTATTAAAAAAAAAAAAAAATCAAAAACTAAAAGTAACACAATTACTGTTTTTTTTTTCTTCTTTTTTCAAAAAGACAAGTCTGTCTACATCGTCTGGCTTTAAGAGGTAGATTAAAATGTGCAAAATGTAAACATAAAACTATACAACTAGAAATTGCACACAATTTGTAAAACTTAATTTTTTTTTTGTCAGGAAGACTAGACTGTCATCAGTGTTTGGCTTTAAGAGGTAGATTAAATGTGCAAAATGTAAACAATAATATATTCAACTTCTATTCATCACAATTTGTAAAACCGTGTTTTTTTTTGTTTTTTTGGAAGACCAGTCTCAGTCTGTCAACAGTGTCTAGCTTTAAGAGGTAGATTAAATGTGCAAAATAAAACTAAAACAAAACAAAACTATACAATTTCTAGCCAGTGCACATAATGTGCAAAACGTTTACAACATATTTTACAGATCGTTTTCATCTGCCTTGTCGCTCTTCAAATAGTCAAACCACTTCCATATAACTGAATTTGTGCTACCTTTGTTGTCCACAATTTCATCATTTTTGGATAATAACGCAAGGTTAGTTTCACTTTCGTTGCTGCTTCCACTCATTTTTGTCATCCTTGTGTTGAGTTTGCTTTGCAAAGTTCTGTAGGAAATTGACTTTGTTCTTTGAGGTGAACGTTAAACGCTGCATGTGATTGGCTGTTGCATATTTCTGCTGTGTGATTGGCTCTTAATCCATATAGAGTAATCAAGTAATCTGACGGTTGTTCAATTAATCGAGTAATTGGATAATTACATATATTTTTTGTGATCATTAAAATAGACCTAAGTGACCAATAGCCTTGAAAATTATTTAAAACACATGTGACCCTGGACCACAAAACCAGTCATAAGTTGCTAGGGTGTATTTGTAAGCAATAGCCAAAAATACATTGTATGGGTCAAAATTACTGATTTTTCTTTTATGCCAAAATCATTAGGATATTAAGTAAAGATCATGTTCCATGAAGATATTTTGTAAGTTTCCTACTATAAATATGTCAAAACTTAATTTATGAAAAGTAATATGCATTGCTAAGAACTTCACTTTAAAGGTGATTTTCACAATATTTTTTTTTGCACCCTCAGATTCCAGATTTTCAAATAGTTGTATCTCGGCCAAATATATCAGCTTTCAAATGATGTATAAATCTCAATTTCGAAAAAATTGACCCTTACGACTTTTTTGTGGTCGAGGGTCACATATATTATAGCAATAAGGAAATAATAATTAGTTCAAATAAAGTGTCGAAAGTGGTTTTATTGAACAAAAATGTTAAAATACATAATGTACTATAAACAATAAAACGAACGGACATTACGCATTATAACAAATGACTGCAGAGGGTGCCAATGGCCTGACGATTATTATTTTTTTTTTCACACACGATCTAATCCTTGTTTAATATTAACTAAACAACACATAATTCAAATGTCCACTTAATCATTATTATTTAGGCATTTCTTTACTCCAGAAATGCTACAGCCACTGTAATTTCTTGAATGTGTGTACATCAAAACATGCAAACTCAGAGCGAGTGTTTGAGCTTTTATTTTGAAATCCCGATGAAAGTTAGTATATTATTATTTTAAATGGGTTTAATATATCACACAAGCCTTGGAAAACGGTTTAATAATGGATTCCCGACCGTGAAATGTGCCACTTCCAGTATTTTGCCACTTATTCAAAAATTTTAGTCAAGGATTTAAAAAAAAAAATCTAGTACTCGAATTGAGGAATCGTGACAGCTCTAATCCACAGGACTCCATTAAGACAAATCTGGCTCATTGAAAAAAGTAATTTTGTCAGAATCGGGAGAGAAATATGCACAGATGCAATTGGAAACAATTGAAAACAGCTCTAAACAAATATGTTGGTGGATTTTGATAGATTATGGACTTGTTTTTGGGCCAGAAATTAAATTTTAAAAATGAAAACGCCATAATGATGGATTTTTTGTTATAAACATGCAGCTTTAGTTTGAATGTTCATTCAAACTACCCAATGAGTTCAAATGCTCATCAGTGCAAATGAGATTCAAAGCTATGATGGAAAGAAAGTTTGAAACAACATGAGAGAATTTTTATTATTTTGGGTAAACTATTCCTTAAATGTACAATAATGGAATCAGAATGAGCATATAAACATGCGGCATATTTAAGTATCTTTCTGTTTTGCCTCCAAAAGAATAATCAATCCCACTAATGATACGACTGAAGCGGAGCTCAGTTTGAACACAGTGCTGAACTCAGCAGCCCTCATTTCAATAACAACAGACATTTATCAATGTCTCAAGAGAGTGAGTTCCATTAGGAAAGTCTATTGGTAACACAGTGACAGGCGCGAGTCAGATTAGCACCCTTTGCGGATATACTGCAGGCTTAGCAGTTCATTTGAAATGTCTTCGGATAAGCCCTCCTGCACATTGCCTGAGGGAAGTGTTTGCTCAATGTAAGTGGGGCTCGCCACGCGTCCAAGCGAAGGATGATTCGCATTATGAGTGTAATTGGGATTGGCTAATTTGTTGGCCCCCTAATATATTTATCCATGACCATCATCACTCAAAAAGCCAAATCGAATGCTTTCAAAAAGCTTTTATCAATGCTTTTCATGAGTGCAAAGGTTTAATTGAGCAATGAATTTGGGAATAAGCATTCTAGCATGAACAGAAGGAATGAAAACCTTCCTGCAAGCCAATCGCACCTCCATTTCACTCGCTATAAAAAAAGGGTTTTCATTTATCAAAATGTCATGGATCGGAAATGAAATATATTGAAAGTTTCAGAAGTTTTTGAGCAAATGCATTAGGCAACCAGGGGCACCACAGTGCAATATCTAGAAAAGTGGGATGCAAAAACATTTAAGTTTCAAGCAAATGCTGTTCTTAATGGAAGCCCGTTTCAGCCACTGAATAAAAAGTTTTAAAAAAGAACTGCGACTTTCATTTCACAATTCTGACTTTTCTTTTCTCAGAATTGAATAATACAAACACGCAATTCTGACTTTTTTCTTGGAATTAACTCCCAACTGCGTAGTATAAAGTCAGAATTATGAGACATAAGCTTGCAATTGCGAGATATAAAGTCACAATTCAGACTTTTTTTCCTCAGAATTGTGTGATATAAACTCATAACTGGAAAAAATAAGTCAGAATTGTGAGATAAAAACTTTTTTCCTCGTAATTGCCAGTTTGTATCTTGCAATTCAGGCTTTTTTTGTGAGTTGTGAGATATAAACACGCAAATGTAAGTTATAAAGTTTTGATGGTGAAAAAAAGACTTGTATGTATTCAGAATTGCGAGTTTATATCTCACAATTCTGACTTAACTTGGAATTGCATGTTATAAAGTTATAAATTCTGAGAAAAAAAAACAAACAATTGCAAGACATAAACTCGCAATTCTGAGAAAAAAAATCTTTGAGACTTTTGTGAATTTATATCTCGCAATTCTGACTTTATTTCTCAAAATTGGAAGTTTGTCTCGCAATTCTGACTTTATTTCTCAAAATTGGAAGTTTGTCTCGCAATTCTGACTTTATAACTCACAACTGAAATTTTATACCACACAATTCTGAGAAAAAAGTCAAGAAAGTCAAGAGCTTTTAACCATGTGACACTGAAGACTGGAGTAATGGCTGCTAAAATTCAGCTTTGCAGCACAGGAATAAATAACATTTTAAAATGTATTACATTTTTTAATTGATCAAATAAATGCAGCCTTTTGGATAATTACACATAAGAAACTTCTTTCAAATACATTAAGAAACAATACCGACCCAGACCTTTGAACAGTGGTGAGTACCATTTATATGTATTCATATTTTAACAAAACTAAGAAAAATGTAACATACAAAGGAAGTTTAGCCAATTTCAGTTGCAAATGACCTTAAAATAAAATAAAATAAAATAATCCATGACATTTCCAGACTTAGACAATCTGGATTTTAGGGACACTTAGAGAAAAATGTTTGCTATGATACCGGAAACGCTGGTGTTTAAGATGAGACTGTAATATTGACCAGTGCAGCAAAAAATCTGCCCCTTTGATTATCGGACATACAAATAATTTTTCAAAATTTGCAGTCAAAATCTACTTGTTATGCGTCAAGTAGATCTGGCCTGCAATCTCTCGGTTTGATTGGGCATGACACTTCTGGTCTCAACAGTCTCTTTGATATCTTGAGATGAGAGCAGCTGGTGGGGTGAAGACTGGCCTGCTAAGGAGATGAGATGACTGGCATGGCCAGCTCTGAGCCACATGGCTAGAGAAAGAGCAGAGCTCCATCCTTTATCAGCTCACTAAAACAGTTCAACCATTCAGGTGCAAAGTGCTCAGGGGCATTTGGATCACTTCCTTCATATGTGTGTGTGTGTGTGTGTGTGTGTGTGTGTGTGTGTGTGTGTGTGTGTGTGTGTGCGTGTGTTTTCATGAAGGGGATGTAACAGAGGCTTCCCATGCCCTAATGATTCCCACCCAGAGCTGTTTCTAACAGGAAGCCAGACCCTCTTTCTCTCTGTGTGTGTGTGTGTGTGTGTGTGTGTGTGTCTGTGGTTTCAGTCTCTTAGCATGGAAACATGAAATTTATCCAAAGGAGTAGGTGGTAATGAGATCTGCAGTGAGTCATGTAGAGGAAATTTTTATTAATTTATAACAGAATATTTTTCTTGTGACTATATCAAAGACACTATTTCCTCAAATAATTGCATGGTGGTATGCCAGACAATTAGTAAACACACACAGCCAGCTCCATATTTGCAGCCATTATGCTTTTATAGAGCATCCTGAATAGTCACAGACTATCAATTCAACTCCCGCATATTTGCTTTTTTAAAAATCTGGCAGTCGATGGAATAATTAAGGTACTGTGACATTATTTTCATGACAATTAAGGACATTTCCCACTCAAATTCTCATTATTGTGAAGGGAAAAATCTCATTCTCGTTAATGCAATGCAGTAATGAAAAATGACCTGGTCTTAACATTTTAAAAAATCCAATGCAATGCAGTGCAGTGCAATGAAATGCAATGAAATGAAAGAGTCGGACATTTTTGGACAGTAAACGACAGTAATTCGACATGCACAGAATATCACAGCGTCTCCGAATTGTCTAAACGTGTCAAAATGCTTGCTATGGATGCAAAAAGGCAGAAAATTTAGGAGGGAGGAAACATGATCTATCGCCCCAACCCTAACAGAAACCTTATGTAACAGAAAAGCAGTTATACTTGCACTACATAAAGAAGATGAAAGATCAATGAGTCTCATCTTGATTATAGTGAGTGTCTGTCAGGTGCAAGTCAACCTACGTCAAACATCATGGCAAACGCACACAAGATGAAAGAGAACAGAACGAGGAGAACTAGAAGCCAGAAGCAGAGATATGCTTTCATTCTATTCATAAGCTTTTACTTAGTGCTTTATTCAACTGCTGTAGATCAGAGTGAACCTTGCTACATCGAGAATGACAGACACAAGATCAATGGTAGGGCCTATTGTTCATCCCATGTCTCTAGGAGAATGGAACTCAATGCACATGCTCAGCACAGGAGGGATCTCCCTTAATCTACGTAGCAACTCCATATGACATGCAGTAACCCAGAGCACAGAACACAATCAAAACGGCATTAACATTAAAACTGTTTCTATGGCACATAGAACTGTCACATTTTATACTTCAACAGCTCGGAAACATTGTGGAATCAACTGGTAATATGCTGCTGTTTCATTTTCTTCTATAGCTCTTCTGCCCAAAAGTTACCAATGTGGCACACTTCACAAGTTTTTTTAACTTCATCTACTATACAGCCCTGAAAATAGTTTCTCAGAAAAGAAAACACAATCACATGGCATAAAATAATTTGTGTGAGATGACAAAATCATGGTAAAATATAATATGCATCATACAAAGCCATAAGATTTTTACTATGTTAAAATCAGGGTTATGTTTAGAATATGCATGAGTTCTAACAAGTTAGGCCCCGATCAGACAGAACGCGTTCTGTGCAGTGCGACACGCCTTTTTAATTGTTTTCGGTTAGCAGTGAGCATTCTGTGCGCCTGCTGTGCCTTGCGCTTTTGCCGGAGTGCTCTGAGCGCCTGAAGTTGAAAAAAAAAGCAACTCTGTGCAGAAAAATGCTCGACGTCATTGCGTTTTTTCCATTGTCCAATTGGTGGACTGATCGTTTCCTAGCAACATAAAAAACTAAAAGTCACCGAAAAAAGGCAGTGCTGTGCGCCTTGCGTTTTCAGGCATAAAAAACTTGTTCAGTGTGATCGGGGCCTTACTCATCTCACATATTTGCATAACAATATTTTCATGACTATTAAGGACATTTCCCTCCAAATTCTCATTATTGTAATGGGGGGAAAAATCATTTTCATTATCATTATAATGAAAATGGTCCCAACACAATGATTTTTGCAAATAAATAAACAAATTAGGGCTGTCAAATTGATTATTCGTGATTAATTGCAAAACAAAACAAAAGTTTTTGTTTACATAAATTATGTGTGGGTAGCATTTGCTCACCAAGCTGGCATTCATTTGATCCAAAGTACAGCAAAACAGTAACATATATTTAAAATAACTATTTTCTATTTAAATATATTTTAAAATGTAATTTATTTCTTTCAAAGATTAAGTCTTAGCATCATTACTCCAGTCATATGATTCTTCAGAAATCAGAACTGTATTGTGTACAATGTTACAAAAGATAAACTATTCATCAAAGAATCCTGAAAAACATTTACTCAACTGTTTTAAATATTGTTAATAATCGTTATTATTATTATTATTATTTATATTATGAATAATAAATATAGATTTGATAACAGGAATAAATTACATTTTAATATATATTGAAACAGGAAGCAGTTATTTTAAATAGTAAAAATATTTCACAATAGTACTGCTTTTGCTGTATTTTGGATCAAATAAATGCAGGCTTGTGGAGCGGAAGAGACTTCTTTAAAAAACATTAAAAATCATAAAAAACTTTTGACTGCTAGTGTATATATTTATATGTAAGAAATATATTTTATATATATTTATATACATTTATACAGTACATATGCTATGTAAACACAAACTTTTATTTTGGATGTGATTAACCACAATTAATCAATTTAAAATAAATTCTGCACAAAACAAACACTACCATAATGTGTATTAACTATTTATATTAAACAAAATTAGAATAATATAATAATAAATTTAAGTAAAAGTAAATAAAATCTTCAGATTCTATTAACCCTTTAACTGCCATTAGCTATTCAAGAAGGCTGTTAATGGCAGTTAAAGGGTTAAGACCATGGTAATGTTTAAAACTAGTTCCTCAACTCATATAAGCTAAGATGTCAGTGTTCTCTTATAGCTCAGGACAGTCCTATAGAGGACAGTTTTGTGAAAATGAGATTTTACTTTTTACTTTTGCAAATGTGGGACTTTTGAAATTTAGTTCAGGTCAACACAGGATCAAATTTTGTGACAAGTTTCATAAAGCTAATAATTTAATATGGATGTGGTCTGACACATCAATTTAGTGCAGCAATGTGGACAAGAAAAAAAATATGGTTTCCTAAGGCAAACTATCTCCATAACATTCCAAGGGTAAGAAACACACTTCCAAGGTAACATAGCATCTCTGTAGCATCTCTGATCAAAACAAAAAACCTTGGCTTTTGACACGAGAAAGAAAGGCATGGAAACAGATCCAGAAAACCCAAAATTTTATTGCTACCCACGAAAATAAAATAAAAATGGGCACAAATTGTTGGGATACAGTAAATACAGTAAGATCTCTGATTCTGGTATCTTAGTAGAGTTTGTGTTTGTGACATTTTAAGGGATAGTAACCCACTAATGAAAATTGTCATTTACTCACCCAAGTTGTTACAAACCTGTATGAGTTTCTAACCAAACTGGTAGCCTTCCACAGTATGAAAAAAAGGCTACCAGCAACTGTTTAGTTACCAACATTCTTCAAAACATCTTCTTTTGTCTTCAACAGAAGAAATAAATCCACACAGGTTTGAAACAAAATGAAGGTAAGTAAATGATGACAGAAATTGATTAACTGTCTCTTTAAGATATCTTCTGAAACTATAGATGAGACTCTTGTGAGGCTACTAGTATACATGTCAGTGTCTCAAAAATCAAACAGACAAAGCAAACGTCTTCATCTCCTCTCTATTTATTCTCAATGCTGTCTAGGAGAAATGATCAGAGATCTCATCCCTGATTTTTCTTTTCTAAGGGGAAAGTCCATTAAATTCACAGAGAGTTACCTGCGGAACAAAGCAGCTCTGGACAACAGCCTGCGTGCCACAGAAAAAACATAAAGGAGACGTGCAAAATGTAATAATCACCGACCAAGCCTTCCAAAGCAGAGGCCAGAGATGACACGAGACCGGTCTGACCCGCAGATATGTCTTAATAAGCAAGGAAAAGATGAGAAGATCAGATGGTGAGATTGAGACAAGCTGTAGGAGAGATAAGTGTGACCTCTGGGTGATGTCAGGATGCTCTCAGCATCTCTGATCCATCGCTGAACACAGGAAAGACGCCGCAGGGATGAAGAAGGAGCTGGAACGGTGTAAGTAAAGTGTTTGAAAGCTGGTTACGAGCAAATACTTCCAGAATAATGTCTAGGAATTCAACTAAATGGCATCTGCAGTCCATTGAAAATTTAAAGAGGAAATGAAAAGCGTGAATGCCAGAAGCGTGTATTAAAGAAAGTATACAGAGTCAATTTTGATTTCACGTCATCTTTAAATCATCATTTGTACATTTTTCAAAAGCCCTTGGGGAAGGTACGTTCACAAAGAGATTGCTCGCTTTCATTTGGAGCGTCCCTGCAAATAGTATTCCCTCCCCAGGGTGTTTTTCTAGGGCACAACAAGACATTTGCTCAAAATGTCAGCACAACAGGCCAACAGAGTTTTCCAAGAGCAGATCATGCGACTTGCTTCAGGCTTATTATGACTAGAAGTGACCAAAAAAAGCCAAACCGGGCGTTCCCTGAAGACAATTTACCTCACAGTACTCAGTGATGATGCAGAAGGCGTCTCTCTCCAGGAAGCTGGTGTAAAACTTTAGGATGGCAGGATGATTCAACTGAGAGAGAAGCTGAGCCTCTTGGGTGGCGTGGACCGTCTCATTGGGTTTCAGACCGCCAACAGGAATCTCCTTCAGCACTTTCCTGCACAATAATCCATAGAGAGGTGGGTGAAAATCACAGAAATATCATATCTTGAATTACAATGTCTTAGTGTTATGAAGGGGAGTTTAATGAGGTCCTTACTACCTTTCTGGGCCTTGAATGTGGTAGTTACATTTCTGTCTATGTAAGGTCAGAAAGCTCTCAGAATTCATCAAAAATATCTTACGTTTTGTTCTTACAAGTTAGGAACTACATGAGTAATTAATGACAGAATTAAATTTTTTTGGTGAACTATCCCTTTAAGCATCCTACTTTCCCAGGAAGCTAAAGATTGACAGCTAATCCAACCGGGAAAATAAAAAAATGAAGTTGTTAAAGAGCAATCGGCTGTGGGTTTTGCTCTCAAGAGCCCCCCGAATCAACCTGCTCATCTCATTGCTTGTTCAGCCCTTAATTTTCCACAGCCTCTCTTCAATTTCCTACTTCCAGAGCCCTGTCAGCGCTGTGTTTATATAAGCGTCACGTCCCTCAATTACCAGCTGTAACCTGGCCCCAAAAATGTCATTTAGGGAAGAACAGATTGTTTTCCCTGACCTTTTCAAGCTCGAAGGGATCGCAAAGCCAGGGCCACAATGTAAATTCAGTCTGTCATTAGCTCACAAATTATGAAGGGCCACTGTAATTATTTTGTTTTTAGTTATGAAATGGAGGGAGAGACACAACTCTTGACAGAAAGTTGCCTTGGCCTATTTGACCTTTTGCAGTGAGAAGGAAGAAAGAAAGCCACCCTGCATTTCAGAAGACACTCACAACAAGACTGATTTCAAATCAGAGGAAATCCATCTGAATAAAAACAATAAGCATAAATTATCATGCCATTATTAAATTCTAAAAGTGATGGTCTTGAATAATGCAGAACGTGTGATCGTTAGCCATTTTTAAAAACAAAGAATGATCTTGGAATGAATGATGATTGCAGAGAAATTCTGTGGAGGATCGTTTTTTTCTCCAGTCGGCAGCAAAATATGACTGCCACGTCTGCTGATCAAACCTTATGCACGTCATAATTCAAGTTAAAGGGACAAATAAGGAATATTCAGAGCGGCTAATTTAATCCCACTGGCTTTTAGTGAGAAGAAAAATGCAAATGAGCATTTAACACAAAGCAGGGATTTAAAATCATATTTTAGTGACCTTATTCTCAGACCTTAAGGGAGTTAATCAAATACCACCAACAGAGAGGAACGCACTGCATCTGCCTCCTGGTTTTGCTGTAAATATGCTCTCAGGTTGTTGAAGGAGGACTCTCATTTACCTCTCCTCTCTCTACTCCTACATTCTGTTCTTCCCTTTTCCTACTTGAAAATCATTACAGCAAAGGGAACAGGTAAAGTGCACTTCAGTAGCTCAATGCTGGCCTTGGATGGATCTCATTTGTCATGTTTTCCTAGAAGCTGAGACACGGGCCTAATAGGTAATGTGTTTTTAAAGATGCAGGCAGCAGCTGCTTAATGGAGTAGTTTATTCAGAACTAAAAAATTTGGCAGCTCAGTTCGTTCCATACTTATATGGACTTGATATATGGGGAATGGAGCTTTTAAGTGCCAATATAAGTGCAAAAGTATTGTAAAATTAATAAAAGTCGTCTACCGTATGTGATTAAGGTGCTATATTCTGTGCTACACAGGTGCAGTCACATTCACAAAATTGCACAGAGGTTTTGCAGGCAAAAAATTGTATTTTCAATAGTGTAGCAATGCATTAAGCTCACACAGAAGTGACTTTCAAACCAAGCAGTTTTCTGTTGGTGAACATGGCATGAATTTAAGTGACTTGAACTTGAACATGAGCAAAATTGTGTATGGAACTTGTTTCACAAAGCTCTCAAATCGCATGCATTCCCCTCTGAAATGACTAGGCTTCAAAGTAGGCTTCAAAAACAAAAGAATCCATCAGAGATATAGCAGGAACATTAGGAGTGGCCAAATCAACAGTTTGGCACATTCTGAGGAAAAAAAAAAAAAGAAAAAAAAAAAAAAAGGAAAACACTGGTAAGCTCAGCAACATAAAAAGGCCTGGACGTTCACAGAGGACAACAGTGTTAGATGAATGGATGATCCTCTCCATGGTAAAGAACATGGTAAACAACCAGCCAAGTAAAAAACACTCTCCTACAATCAAGAAAAGACTTCACAAGGGCAAATGCAGAGGGCTCACCACAAGGTGCAAACAAGGCCAGATTAGACTTTGACAAAAAAAAAAAAAAAAATACATCTAAATAAGCCAGGCCACTTCTGGAAATGTATTTTTTGGATGGCTGAAATTAAGATCAACCTGTACCAACCTGTGGAGAAGGCTTGGAATAGCTCATGATCCAAAGATGATCCTGATGTGACAGAAGACAGAAGCAGACTCCGCCCAGATTCAGTCAAATGGAGCAAAGCTGATCGGGCGGAGCTTCATAGTTCAAATGGACGATGACCCAAAACATACAGCAAAAGCAACCCAGGAGTTTTTGAAGGTAAAAAATGGAATATTCTGCAATGGCCAAATCACTCTGATTTAAACGTGACTGAGCATGCATTTCACTTGCTGAAGACAAAACTAAATACAGAAAGACCCACAAACAAACAACAACTGAAGTCAGCTGCAGTAAAGGCCTGGCAAAGCATCACAAAGGAGGAAACCCAGTCTCTGGTGATGTCCATGAGTTCCAGACTTAAGGCAGTCATTGCCAGCAAAGGATTTTGTGCCAAAATTCATCAAACAAATGTTACCTGTTCCACAATCATTTTGGTATTCCCTGAAAAGGTAAACGTGTGTTTCACACAGAAAATCTGCCTGCACGCATTTGTGAGAAAATCAAGCCAAGTTTCCTCATAAAAAGGCAACCGAGTCTCACAGCTGTAACACAAAATAAATATATTTGTCCATACCAAGCGGCAACCTCCCGCTCTCGCTCTTGAAACAATACGGAAGTGACTGAAGCTGCAGTTCATCGGCTGGCCGCTTGAGGCTGGCTGCAAAAGGGAGCAAATCCCCATAGACTCTCGTGTTAAAATGCTCAACTTTATAACAGATAAAAACATGTTTACAGCCTGGTGCAAAAAGTGGTTTTGGGTTTTACAGCTAGTTTTACCCTTCATGACAACTCTGAGGGGGGTGAATTTTTTTCTAACTCACCTGTTTAAATTATATTAAGCATTAAAATTCTGCATAATTAAGGGGTGGCCACTTGAGTGACAGGTGTCAGGCAGCCGTCACATTACCTCAGCTTATTCCAGCAGTTGAACTTGGCATCTCAGCCGTGTTGTTGCATTTGTTTTTTTTCTTAGGGTGTTACTTTATCTGGATTATTTTAATAATTTTAAAAACCAGACATCTTAGCTCCACCCACATCCCGCCTCTTTGTCCATTTTCTATTTTCCTGGAGTGACGCGCTTCCAAAATGGCGACGACAGGCCCCTCCCAACTTTTGCATCAAAAACGCTCTTCAGAAACCTACGGGTGACGTCACTGACACTACGTCCATGTTTTTTACAGTCTATGGTCCATACCTCTGATTTTCTCACAAATTTTGTATTTGCTAATCACTTTGCGTTTGTTTGAAAGTCAAGTTTTACTTTACAAAGCAGATTGTGTTTGTTTGCAAACACTGGATTTGTTTGATGAATATTGGCACAAAACTCTTTATTTGTCCAATCACCTTTGAGCCCGTGAAAATAGGGGGACTGTATATAAAAATGGTTGTAATTCCTAAGCATTTCATGTTATGCTGTTGTTCAACTCCTTGAATTAAATGCTTTTCTTACTAAGATTTTTTGTCTTGTTTCCAGCCAAAATATCTAAAAATTCTTATATCAAGAAGGATTTTCTAGACAAGTAAAAATTATTGTTGTGTTTTCAGAAAAAAAAGAAGTTAAAATTAAGTGAGTTTTTGCTTGGAACAAGCTAAATAATCTGCCAATGGGGTGAGCAACATAATCTAGTTTTCCACTTGAAATAAGATTATTTTGCTTACTCCATGACTAGAAAATCCTTCTTGATTTAAGAATTTTTAGATATTTTGGCTGGAAACAAAACAAAAATCTACGTAAGAAAATTTTTTTTGCAGTGTAAAGTCTGCACTTCAATTTCATCTTGATCGTTTCATTTCAAATCTAGTGGCATAAAATTATGGAAAAAAAAATATATATATATATATATATATATATATATATATATATATTTATTTATCAGCATGTATGTGGTTTGAAACAAAAAACTTCTATTCAAACTATTCAACTATTCAAACTTCTATTCAATAAACTGGATTATGTGTAGCCTAGAAAGCACGTAGAACAATAGTTTTTCCTCCCACCTAGTATTATTTCCATTACCAGTTATTTTGCAAAAGTTTTGTGAGAGAATGCTAATGTTTTTTTAACCTAATGCTATTTTTTCCTCCATGTTCCTTAAGCGACACCACATCTTGGTCAAGTGATTAAGTGAAAAGATCTGAACCAAAACGATTCGTTCATGAACTAGAAATTGCTAAAAGCAGGAGCTTTTATTTTCTTACAGAAAAATTGTACCAAAACCATACTTACTGAAATTATATGAAAATAAGTAAATAATGGCAGCCCTTTGGTTTTTTGATGAACTATCCTGTTAACCTTTTCAGCGTGCATAACAGAACATTTTATGCACATAATGCCTCTAAAAGGCACTACATCCCCAGGGAAATAAGGCAAGATTTCTTCATCATGTTATGAGATGTCATCTCTCTCTAGAGAGAGCTAAAAGTAATGCTCAACATCAAGATAAATATTCATGCACAACTGATGGACAATACCAGGTCTACTATGTTAGGTATGGGCTACTCATACTGTATTTCTCCTGGAAATCAAGACTCAACTCAATATCTACATGTTTTAAAATTATATTTGAACATACAATGTTTCAGTTACCAGTCCACCCCTAAGAAACAAAATGTCCAATGTGATGTCCAAACAATGATTTTAATGGCGCACCACTCCAAAGCTCACATTAGCGAGACATACTTTAACGGTGAGACTGACGGGGAATCATTACATTGAAGTATGACAGGTCGGTCTAATTTCGAAAATCTAATTTCGTCTTGGCCACTTCCTCTCATGTCTCATTAGAGCTAACATACCTTTATAATGCATCATGTCACAAGACCAATCTAATGAACAGTTGAGCTGATGTTGTGGAAAGCCGTTTACACTCTGTATTATGGATTCACATTAGAAGCTTCTACCTGAAGAACGATAAGAGATCAAAACAACAAGATATTCTCATCCATAAAGCTGTTACATCATCCAAGATAATGTGTTTGTGTTTATCCACTTTCATTTCAAGTAAAGGATCCAGTCATTTACTGGATAAACTAAACTCTATTTACAATTGATCATCACCAACCTACTGTATACATGTTTTAATATGTATTCCACATTTCATCTTCGTACGGTAAGACGGTACTTAATAGCTTTGCTAAAAGAAACTTTTTCATAAACATTTAACACAGGATAGTCCCCTCATGTCAAAGCAGATATGTGCCTATATTAATTTCTCATACAAACAGAACTGTACCACAGTATGCCTTCCTTATATAAAAACCTGTTCTGCAAATATGCTACTCCGTTGGGTTGCCAAGGGCAATGAAAATCCATAATTTAATTTAGCCTAAATGTAAATATATGTGGTTTCAATTTTTTCACCATATTGCCTCACAATACATGTTTATTTAAATCCCAGGCATTTGACGTGTGGAATGTAAACAAAAGCTCAGCAAGACCTCTTCTGACAGAAAATGGTATATCATCGATAAAAAAAACATCAATCACTGAAATTTCCTGTGGTGAATAATTGAACACGCGTTCATGTCCCATTTCTTAGTCTCTCTCTGGAGGCGTAGAGGCAATTTAAGATCTATTTTAAGGATATTGGAAAGCTGAGCAAATAACCAACCACAATCCTTTGCAATTTTAACATGCATGGTTCCATATTCTATTTCAACCCCCAAGATCAGAGGAAACAGGTATGAATATGCAGGAAATGACAGGGCTCTGTTGATCAACTCCTGCTCGTTTTCACAGTCTACATCCTTTGAATGAACACATCCAAACCTTGGCCCGAATTAAACTGTCACCCCTTATCTGTGATGAGGTTTTGCAGAAATAATTACATGATTCTAGATTTTCACATACACAATTTTTTTTTTTTTTTTTTTTTTTAAAGCCAGCTTGCTACAATATGAATGAATGTTCATCATCAACCAAGCAACCCTCTCTCTAAAAATGTGGTAAATATTTTCCTTTTTGAGGTGTTGTTAAGGCCAGATAGCACTAAAAGGCACCATCACAATTACCATGATGTGTAATGTAAAAAATAAATGGATAGAAAACTCCCGTGATACATGAACCAGGTCAGTGAATGAACCAGTTTAAAGGTCTAGAATCAAACAGATGTAGCAGCATAGACCAAGAAAGCCCCAAATCTGTCATGCAGTGGTGTGCAAGGGAGTGCCTAAGAGAGAGAGAGAGAGAGAGAGACCAGCCTGTATGAGAGTCTGGGCACCTGAAAACAAATTGGGAGATTTCTGGTGGACATGCACCCAGGTGGGAAGTTGCATAACTGAGAGCTGGATCATGAGGTGAGCAGGAATAAGCAGTGCAGCCAGGAGTCTCCAGGGAATATTATCTGACAGGCAAATCCATAGGGGACAAGCTGAAAGTGGGCTAGCAAGGCTGAAGAGAGAAGCATTCTCCTCCTTGAGTGAGATTAGCCGCCTCTGGGCTCTGCGAGGACAATATACAAATTATATTCATGATGCTACAGATCTGCTTTAAGTGTCTGCCGCATTGTAATAAAGAGACAACTGTTCCTCATTTAAAATTTAAAAACTCAATATAGGACACGAGGGGTCAAGAGGTCAAGAGACAAAATCAGCAGTCACAAACAATATAACATATTGTTGTTTACAACATTCAAAATCTCATTTCAGATTAAATCACAGTGGACCAAAACTTTAAATTGTCATCATTTACTAATACTCCTTGTTTATGAGAGATGTCTGCTTGGAGACCAAATGATTAGTTTGAGTCAGAACCTTTTAGTAAATTGATTCATCCAGCACCCAAACCCTTCTAAATGATTAGCTCACTAATCAAACTGATTTCAACTTCAATCAATAAATGTTCGACCACTTTAACTTCTATTTTGTACTTTTAGAGGGTTGAAAACTCCATTCATTGTAATTGCATGGAAAAGTGTGACCAATACAAAAAGATTAAAAAAATAAATAAAAATCATAAGAACAACAAAAGTATTTGTTTTTCATTATTGATACCTAAAACTAAATCTGAAACTATTAAAACAATTTTAGGTAACTGAAATAAACCTGAAATGAAAAGAAAAAAAAAATACATACATACCAGGAGCATTTCCTCTGAGGAGGCAAGGAAGGCAGTGTCTCCTCAAAATATTGAATGAGAAAATAAATAAATAAATTGTACTACAAAAATAAAGCAGCTATTATTACAAAACAACATTATGAAGTATATGAATCACTAGTTTTTCTAGAACTAGAAGCAAACAGTGTCACCAGCAGGTGTCACCAACAGCTGGCCTCCCCTGAGCCTTTTGAGTTTTAACAGGCAATGCCTCCATAGCCATATGTTTGGATATGACTGGTTATGTTCGGCTGTGATTGGTTTTTGCGATTAAAAAAATGCCTCGTGTTTGTGCGCATTCCGCGAATCAGCCTGAATGAACAATATAATGGCGTTAACGGGAAGACTAATTAAAACAAGTAAGTAAACAACTCACACACTTAGATATAACCACTTTTTTATGTCAAATTATAATTTAAAATAGCATGAAAACATGATCTGTGTGAGTTTTTAGAGTGTAACCAGCTTGGTAAAATTAAAAGTAAATCTGTCTGTGCCCAATACTTACAGAGCTTTGAAGACTGATGATTTGAAAAATTCTAATAGTTAATAGTTAACCATTAAAAAGAATAGCTGAACATAAGCTCACAAAAAAATACATATGTGACCCTTGACCACAAAACCAGTCTTATATCATTGGGGTATATTTGTAGCAATAGCCAAAAATACATTAAATGACTTAAAATTATTCATTTTTCTTTTATGCCAAAAATCATTAGGATATTAAGTAAGGATCATGTTCCATTAAGATATTTTGTAAATGTTCTACCATAAATATATCAAAACTTAATTTTTGGTAAGTAATATGCATTGCTAAGAACTTAATTTGGACAATTTAAATTTGACTTTCTCAATATTTTTATTTGTTTGCAACCTCAGATTCCAGATTTTCAAATAGTTGTATCTCGGCCAAATATTTTCCTATCCTAACAAACCATACATCAATGGAAAGCTTATATATTCAACTTTCAGATGATGTACAAGTCTTAACCTATACTGTTTAACATTTTTACAGCCTTAAGTTATTGTTTTGGAATAAATATAAAATGCTTAAAAAAACAGTAACTTCATGAAATTCATACTTGGCTTTAATAAATAGAATATTAATATATTATATATATTGTGTTTTCTTTCCTTTTCTGATAATGTAAGTAATGTATATTTAACCAAGACTTTAAAATACTTTTAAACTAAAATTAAAATATTGAAAATATTAATCAAAATATTAAAAAAAAATAATAATAATAAATTAAAGCAAATTCAAACGATCAATAAATACTATAACCATTTATATTTAACTAAAGTAGCACAGATGAGCATAAGTAAATGATGACAGAATTAATTTTTTGGGTTAATTATTCCTTAAAATACAATATGAATTGTAATACCATAACCAGGACAAGGAGATTAAATGACAAGTTTGCTATTATAATTATCTTTGTCCCATAAGTATGTGGATTTATTTAGAAGAAAACACAGCTTGGAAATCCTGTGTGCCCACAGTGGTACTTTTGGCACATTTTGTGAGACTATTAATGAACACCACACCAGATGAGAGGCTGCTCTTCTCTGCTCACATTAATTTTTTTTAATAGAGATGTTGTTTGCATAAAGGTCACACTTCTCAAAATGGCTCCCCATCTGGATAAAACACAGACTGTGTCACACTAAAAATAAATACAAAATCTGTTATATGGTTTGTATAATCTTCTATAAAACACAAAAGAAGATGTTCAGCAGAATGTCTGAGATGCTCTTTTATCATAAAAGAATGTAGATGGTGATTTGTGCCCCTGGACCACAAAACCAGTCATAAGGGTACAGTTTTTTAACTAAGATTTATACATTATCTGAAAGATGAATAAATATGCTTTCCATTGATGTATGGTTTGTTGGGTTAGGACAATGCTTTGATATACACTACCAGTCAAAGTTTGGACACACCCTCATTTAATGTTTTTTAAAGCTGTCTCTTATGCTCATCAAGGCTGCATTTATTTGATCAAAAATACAAAAAAAAAGTAATATTGCAAAATGTTATTAAAATATAAAATAATGTTTTTTTTTATTTTAATATACTTTACAATATAATTTATTCCTGTGATGCAAAACTGAATTTTCATCAGCTCTTACTAAAGTCTTAAGCGTCACATTCAGAAATCATTCTTATATACTGATTTATCATTAGAATTATCAATGTTGGAAACAGTTGTGCTGCCAATTTTTTTTTTTTTTTTTTTGCAACCTGTGATTCTTTATTCAGGATTATTTGTCAAAAAGTCAAAAAGAACAGCATTTATTCAAAATATAAATCTTTTTTAACAATGTAAATCTATGCTGTCACTTTTTATTAATTTAGCACATTCTTGGTGAATACAAGTATTGATTTCTTTCAACAAAAAGAAAGAATAACAATTTACTGACCCCAAACTTTTGAACAGTAGTGTATATTGTTAGAAAACCTTTCTATTTTAAATAAATGCTGTTCTTATTTATTGATCAAAAAATCCTGAAAAAATTATCACAGGTTCCAAAAAAATATTAAGCAGCGCAATGGTTTCCAGCACTGATAATAAATCAGCATATTAGAATGATTTTTAAAAAGGTTAATGTGACACTGAAGACTGGAGTAATGATTCTGGAATTTCAACTTTAATTACAGATATAAATTACATTTTAATGTATATTTATATAGAAAAACATTGATTTACATCGTAATAATATTCACAATATTAAATTTCTTTTTCTGTGAAACAGGCTTGATAAGCATAAGAAAATTCTTTAAAAAACATTAAATGAGAGGGTGTGTCCAAGCTTTTGACTGGTAGTATATTTACGGTAGGAAATTTACAAAATATCTTAATGGAACATGATCTTTCCATAATATACTAATGATTTTTGGCATAATAGAAAATGTATTGTTGGCTATTGCTACTTACGACTGGTTTTGTGGTCTAGGGCCACATTTGTATTCTCATGCTCCAAAAAGGATAAAACCAGCATCATAAAACAATACTTATAATGCAAGTCTCTACATGAATTTAAAGTGATAAATGAGATGTGAAAAGAAAAACAAACCAAAGGTAAGCAATATACCAGGACAAGAGTAAAACAATCCATTTTGAAATGTATTATAAGAGGCCTTATACATCAAAAATAGGTAAAGAGGACACCATTATTTACAATCGCAAACAAGCAATAAGCACGGCCCTAAAAACATATCTCTGCAAGCTTTAAATCATCATCAGCCTATATACACGCCAATTCCAGTCCAACTATATAAAGCATTCAAGCAAACGCTGAAGCAGTGGCTTTTGGAAAGATCTACTATGGGACCCACAGGGATGTGAGCCCTACTTTTGGGGCGAATCCGGAATAGGAAGTCATTTGTCTGGGCTAATAAAGCCCAGTGAGAAGCCAGCTGGAGGAAAGGGGTACGGCAGTCTCAGCTCACAGCGCCCAGTTCTGACATTTGGCTCTCACAAAGAAACAAAGGAGTTCATAGCACTGTAAGAGCCACTGAGGCAGTAACAACAAAACACACACCCAGCAGGATTTTAAGGCTGAGAGAAGACTGAGGAAGGAGAACTGATGTGTAAGTGTGCTGGAGAGAAAGGAGCAGGAAGTGCGGTGGTATCCTAAAGGTGGGCATTCAGGTTTGGTGCCAGCACTCTGCGTGTGACAGGTCAGAGGCTGGCAAACAGCTGCGATGGGCTAACAAGCAGAAAGCTCAGGGCCAAAAGAACAGTAACCCGTAGCGTGACGCCACTCGCCTGTGGGCAGCTTAAGTATGGAGCTCTTCTTAATTGGCCTCCATTTCCAACAGCATCTCTCCAGCTTTCAGTTCCAGCTCCTCGTCTGGTATGGGTTTCGCAGTATGTTGCCAAGCAGAGTGTGATAGACATGAAGAACAGTTAAAAGCAGCAAATGAACTGACAACATTGTAACTGGCTCTTCTCCAGGCAGTTTGCTTGTGTATATGAATCCAATTATAAACTCACAGAAATCAATATGTGAAGGGAAATAGCAGGCAGCTGGCCTAGCAGCAAAATAAACCCAGATTGGGTGATCAAGACTGAGCTCTTACTGTCCAAGATCTGATCTATAGTACACAGATGAAACTAGCCGTTAGAAATCCCATTCATCTTAATGGCAGTTGCTAAGATGCCATATAGCTCCAAATTGAATTTTAGTCTATTACTTACACAAAACTATCATATGACTTCAAGTAGATTTGAAATACACAATGCAATAAAGGATTAGTTCACTTTCAGAACTAAAATTTACAAGATGTTCATGTCTTTCTTTCTTCAGCTGTAGAGCAATTATGTTTTTTGAGGAAACATTTCAGGACTTCTCTCCATATAATGGACTTCTGTAGTGCTCCCGAGTTTGAACTTCCAAAATGCAGTTTAAATGCAGCTTCAAAGGGCTCTAAACGATCCGAGCTGAGAAAAAAGGGGCTTATCTAGCAAAACGATCTGTTATTTTCTAAGCAAACTGACAATTTGTATACTTTTTAACCTCAAATGCTCATCTTGTCTCGTCTACATCACTGCAGTTTACAAAGTGAACATACAAAGATTATCAAATGCCCTTTACAAAAAAAAGGTAAAACAGTGTTGTAGGACGATTTTGAAGTGGAAGACGAAAACGAGATGGGAGTTTTTCCAACATACCCTAACTGTATTGACCCGGATCACAGAGACTATGCATGCGCATCACAGAGAGGAGACGAGATGAGCATTTGCGGTTTAAAAAGTATATAAATTATTTAGAGCCCTTTGAAGCTGGATTTAAACTGCATTTTGGAAGTTCAAAATTTGGGGCACCATATCCATTATATGGAGAGAAATCCTGAAATGTTTTCCTCAAAAAACATAACTTCTTTACCACCTTGGAAGTAAGGGTGAGTACATTATCCGTAATTTTTTATTCTGAAAGTGAATTAATCCTTACGAGCTAGGGGGTTCAAACTTTCTGAATTTGAAGATCAGGGTAAATTTAACTTATTTTCACTTCTGGGGAAATCACTTCTTCTGTAGCTTCTGAAGAACTAAATGAATAAATATGATATTTAGGCAAAATAAGAAAAATGCACACATCTTCATTCTGTTCAAAAGTTTTCACCCCCTGCTCTTAATGCTTTTCCTTCTGGAGCATCAGTGAGCATTTGAACCTTTTGTAATAGTTGCATATGAGTTCCTCAGTTGTCCTCAGTGTAAAAAAGACGAATCTCAAAATCATACAGTCATTGTTGGAAATGATTCAAATACACAACAATTCTGAAAATCCATGTATGATGCCTTATATTTTGGTAAAATAATTAACATTTTGCAGATTCTGCATGGTGTATGTAAATTTTGACCTCAACATAAAAGATGGCTTTCAAAAATCTTTCAGAAATTTTACCAACCCCAAACTTTTGAACAGTAGCATAATTGTGTTTCTCAAACATTTATAAGGAGACATGAACTATGTAGAAAATTGGTTGCCAAGGAAAAAGATCAATAGTTAGGGCTCATTGCCACCTTTGACCAGAATCAAGAGCCACGTAATATAACAGACACAGCCAAATATTTGCTCTGTTCTGAGAGCAATATCCTCATAAAGTAAGAGCTGTTGGTTGTAATTTATTGTGGGAGCTTCACTGTGAGCTGAATCTGGGTAAAATGTAATATTGCCATGATCACCACAGCACCTAATGCCTCCTGAAATACTGACTCACAATTTCCTTTTTTCTTTTCTTATCTCTATTTCGAAAGCAAACCTGCCTGTTTAAGACTGCAGTTCTCCACAAAAGCAATAAATCAACTTTATATTTCACAACACATCCAGATGATACCCTCAGGACTTCAAATGCAAAAAAAGCTATAAGAATCTAGTAAATTGCATAAGGCTTTATGCAATTTAGCTAATATTTCAGTGACAATCCATTTATTCTGACTTTGAGGGGAAAATGAATGTGCACTTATATAGAAAAATAAATATTTACATTACTAACCAATGAAAGTGTAAGAGTATTAAAATGATATGAATTGTAAATATTGCTTTCTAATGAATGCATAATAGAGCTTGATCTTACACAATTTGTGATCATAAGGAATAACATATATGTTGATGCTAACATGAAGGGTTTCTTAACTATCTCTCAGCAAAGTAATACTGACTGGTTAGCAGTTACAAAAACCAATGCTGCTCCCAAGTGGCTGGACAGAGAAGTGAATTACTATTTTGTTAATTACTAACAAATAACTATTTAAATATTGCTCATTTAATAATTTCAACAAAACCAAAATGTGCACAAGAATATTTTTTCTCCTGCATAAGATGCATCTGAAATCATCATCACAACTAAATCCTACACTGAAAAAAAACAAAACAAAAAAAAAACTAGTAAATAAACCCTTTAATAATATATGGAAACATTAGACTATTTTAAATAATGATGCAACTTTCACAAGTTTTTAATTAATTTTACACACAAGCATAAGATTTACTGTACATTTCAAAGCTTAGATTTTAAAATTAGACCAACATAAATATACAGTACACACACATAATTAGGCCATGTGCACATGTGTGGGAGTGTGTGACTGTGTGCTTATGATGGGGGTTGTGTATGTGGCTTTTGGAAGGTTGCCTAAGTACATGCAGTCTTTCCTCAGTTCTTCAAACACTGAGACAAAATATGGAAACTGATACAATCTGTGATATTTCTGCTTCAGTTATGAGAAATTCAAATTTATAACAGTATGTTAGAGCATATTCTTTGCTTACCAAGGCTTACCCTGCCTTGACTAATATTATAACCCAAAATGCATGGTGACCGCTAAGAGACATATGTGACCCTGCCTGGACCGCGAAACCAGTCTTGCAAATATGCGCGGGCATATTTGTAGCAATAGCCAAAATACATTGTATGGGTCAAAATTATTGATTTTTCTTTTATGCCAAAAATCATTAGGATATTAAGTAAAGATCATGATCCATGAAGATATTAAGTAAATTTCCTACCACAAACACATCAAAGCTTAATTTTTGATTAGTAATATGCATTGCTAATAACTTAATTTGGACAAACTTTAAATGCAATTTTCTCAGTATTTAGATTTTTTTGCACCCTCAGATTCCAGATTTGCAAATGGTAGTATCTCGGACAAATATTTCCCTATCCTAACAAACCATACATCAATGAAAAGCTTACTTATTCAGCTTTCAGATGATGTATAAATTGACGCTTATGACTGCTCTTGTGGTCCATGGTCACATATGGTTCTGTCTCCACAAAAACTCAACTATTAGAGGATTAGATTTAGTTGTGACCTGCTGTGAAGCACATTGTTGTAACTTACAGTCTTTCCGCTGCTACTGCCTTTGTGTCTTTAACAAGGTAAACAGTGCCGAAGCTCCCCTTCCCGAGTCTCTTTTGGATGATGTATCTGTTAGCCATCAGACTGCTCTGGTCAGGAGATGTTTGTGTGGCAGGTTGACAGTGCGTTTGGCCTGGACGCTCACGGAATCTGGGCATTTTTCAGTCATGAATGCAGAGCAGTCAACTACAAAGAGATAAAGGTCGAGAAAATGTCAACAAATTCTCTCTTGCGACGGTGTTTCTTTTTCTTTTGATTGTTTGTTTTGTGTTTTGGTATTTTAAGTTCCTGAATTGAAAACAGCGTATATGCAACATAAATAAGTATTTTGCAATATGCCTTACAAGAACATTTTATCATATTTGTATCTCTTTTTTTCGTTAACATGCGTATCAAAAACAAAATAACAACAACAAAAAATACAGAACAAATAAAGTTTAGCTTGTATATTTAGTGATGCGGAATAAAAAGACTAACAAATTCATTCACTTTGTTTCATATAAAAATAATTATTAAAGTTGTTAAAACCTCACCTGTGCGTCGGAAGTTTGTTTGGCCGCATGCGCTCAACTTCCGTGTGTTAAGCAGTTGTCATGAGAACAGACTGGATGAGAATAGTGCAGTGGATTTTTTTAGCTCCCTTAGATGGCGCCAATGTGCAATGTTGACAGTCAACCAAATAAAGTTTTACGTGCTAGTCAGGTTTTAGATAGCAAGTGATGAAATTAAATTACGGGATCATGTAGGTTTATAAAGATAAAATAAAAATAAATAAATAATAAAAATGTCACAAAAACTTTATTACGCTTGTTTTGTTCTATAACAACATTTTCACATTCACTGCATTACCTACGTAAAATATATAATAAAACAAAACAAAGGAATACCACACAAAACTGCAAGTCCTACAGTGTTAAATGCTATACATAAATAAAAAATACATACAAAGCATATTCATAACTAGACGTAAAAACAGTGGACGAATGCGCCCCGCAAGCTACTGAATGTTCTTGAGGAGACTTTTTATTTATAGCTACTATTAGCCTATTTATTTGTTGTTTTTTTCTAGTACGTTTGCTAATTTAATTAAATTATTAACGTACACTACCAGTCAAAAGTTTTTGAACAGTTAGATTTTTAATGTTTAAATGTCTCTTCTGCTCACCAAGCCTGCATTTATTTGATCCAAAGTACAGCAAAAACAGTAGGTACATTTAAAAATATATATATTTTTACTATTTAAAATAACTGTTTTCTATTTGAATATATTTTAAAATGTAATTTAATACAAAAGCTTTTTTCTTTCAGATAAATGCTGATCTTTGGATCTTTCGATTAATCAAAGAAAATCTTACTGTTCAAAAACATTTAACTGGCAGTGTAATTCTAAAATTTTTAAGCCATTCCTGTTTCTTCATTTACTGTTGTTTGTATCAAGCAATGCTTATCTAAGTTGCTTTCTTTAGCTTAACTGTCTAGACTGTTTAAATGAAGCACATTTTTATTTTGTATAAAAAAAAGAGAACTAACCAAAAACAGTTTATGTCATTTTTAGAACTAACACATACACATACACACACACACACACACAGTATAGGCGCATGTTTGCTTTTATGTCACAGTACAAATCTGCAAAGTATGATTATCTGAGTATGATTAACCGTTCATCACTGCGCTGTAGATGGTCGAATCATTCTCCTGCTCTGTGTTTGCATTTCTAGAAATAAAGAAGAAGATCATTACTTGAAATCACTCATAATACTAATATTCACTATATCAATTTAACGTCAAGACAGAAAAATGTGATGTCAAATATGATGTGCATCATCTCTGCTTGTCAGAATAAGCAACGCAATTACAGTATGTAGAAATATTTGACCACAGTGTTATGTGTCTATGTATGCTCACACTTGAAGCAGTTCTCTGGGTTTAATGATGACAGATGAATATTCTACTTCATCTTCCCGCTGTAGATCATTAGCTTCCGGTAGGTTTGTGTCAGCCTAACAGCAAACAGATGCACAGAACATTTCTTTACGTGTATCTGTCATCCTTTGTTCTGATTTATGTCTACCCTGCTGAAAAGACCAGCTTAGCTCAACATAACCATTGTGGTGTGGTGCTGGTTGACCAAACAAGGCTTGATGGTTAATAATAATAAGTTGGTTAAGAAGCTTGGTGGTCCTTTCAGACAGGCAGTTATGTACATCTTATACATGTTTTTATATTTACAGGTTTTTGAGGAGTGCTGTAAAGTGAGTCCTGGGCTTCTTCTCTTTCTTCCATTGCTTTTCTTTGACTTCTTGCCTTCCATCTAAAAGTAAAGGTGACAGATATGCATTCTGAATTGCAGTTTAGCTGATAAATCAAACATCTTTAATGATTTTAGAAAAGGGGGCAGATTGTAAGGAAATATTTTAAAATAGACTTATTTCATTATTCCTTATTGATTGATTGATTGATTGATTGATTGAATGAATAAATAATCAGTTAAACAGTTATTTCCTTCAACCATAAAATATAACACGTTACAATTTATTTGGCTACATGCAGTTTGTCAACTTTGTGTCATAAACCTTAACCACAGACTCTCACCAACATTACAAAACTCTCTGACAGCTACACAAATTTCGCTTTCATTCTCATCTTTAAATTGTGCAGTTAATGTTTCATTTAGACTGACAGTAGAGTAACTAGAGATTTATAATATATTGGTGTGTGCAAGTACAAACAAATCATAAACGTCCTACCTTATTATAAGCATCACAGCTGCAATGATGAAAACAAGTGAGAGTAAAGACACTACAATAATCAGAACTATTGAGGAACCAGCGACATCTATTAAGGACAACACAAAGCGATCATTTACTTATTAATCTCAAATTTGACTGTGTAGATATAAAATTGTTCATATGTTTACAAATTCAACCAACCTTCAATGTAAATGGTAATTTCTTCAGATACAGTAGTTTTAAAGTTTCTCAAAGAGCAAGAGTAATTCCCAGAGTCTTTAGCAGTTACTCTGCTGAAGGTGAGGACGGGCTCTGACTGCTGAATGGGATCACCATTCTTGTACCACTGAACCTCAGCTAAATGACCAGGACAGTTGAGTGTGCATGTCAAATTCAAAGAGTCTCCAACTATTGTGCTTCCATTTTCTCTTGACCTGCTCATGGACACTCTCAAATCTACCAAAAAAAGGAAGAAAACAAAAAAGAAAAACACTCCATTGCGAACCAAGAAAATTTATTTTGGTAAAACAGACAAACAAACAAAATAGCAACAACAAAAACATAAAGTATAAATCAACAATAAATCTTTTATATTTACCGTGTACTAAACTTTTCACTCCAGGTTCACCTGTCCATTTTCCATATTGGTCATTGGTTATAAATCTGAATTTATACTCTCCAGAATGTGTTTGATTAATATTACTGATCAAAAGAGAACAATTTGAGGTTTTGTCTCCAATGTATTGAAAGTTGTTTTGATTATTGTTAGCGTCACTATCATAAACATATGGCTCGTCAAAACACCTGTCATTGCTTGATCTCGCTATGCACCATCGCACTCGCAGTACTTGTAGCTGTGGATATGTGAAACTACAGTCAATAGTGACATTGGATCCCCTCGCAGCACAGATTGGAGGAGGATATTTCACATTCCACTCATTACTGACAACACCTGTGGAGCACAGAGCACTTCATTTATTTACAGTATTTGTTACTGTAAATAGTTAAAATGGATAGAGACAATATGTGTTTTAAATATTATCTAAAATATCTATTGCGACAGTTTTTAAAAACGTATTTTTACAATCCAAAATCTGAGCCAGCATTAAAAAAAAATTAAAAAAGGACATTAAAAAAAGTTATGGCAGAAATAAATAAGAGATATTCAAGATTCTGTACAGGCCTATGTATAGCACTAATAAAATAAGCAGGCGTGAACTCTGTATACACCAGGTATTAATCAAATCTAAACTCTTAATTAGAAAAGAACACAACATTTTTATTATTAAAATCTGAATAAGAAAATAGGACAACAAACAAAATGCACAAAATACATTAGAAAATATTTTCTTACCAGGCAGCAGAAGCAGAATAATGTGCAGCATTTCAATTCACTGTTTAACTTGTCTATCTTACACAAGATGTGTTATGTGGAGTGTCAGACAAAGATAAAATGAAGGAAAGAAGAAGTTGCTTAAACGATGGCTGATTTCCTTCCTAATACTATTAGCACTAATAGCACTAATAGGTTTTGTAACATTATTTCCCCATCTACAGATGTAAAATATGCTCCAATTTACATTTTTGACAAAGTATCCTTTCAGTCAAGGTATAATGTCTTTGCTCTTTTTTACACTGTAACCAGTGCATCTTGTTATGGAATATGCCATATATATGACCCTGGACCACCAAACCAGTCTTAGGTAACATGAGTATATGTAGCAATTGGCAAAAATACATTGTATGGGTCAAAATTATCGATTTATCTTTTATGCCAAAAATCTTTGAGTTGTTAAGTAAAGATCATGTATCATGAACATATAATGTAAATTTCCTACTGTGAATATATAAAGAACTTTAGATAACTTTTGATTTTTTTGCACCCTCAGATTCCAGATTTTCAAATAGTTCTATCTCAGTCAAATAAACCATACAGTGAAAAGCTTAATTCTTCTTTTCTTTATTCAGCTTTCAGATTAAGTTTTAATCTCCATTAAAATAATTACCCTTATGGCTGGTTTTGTGGTCCAGGTGTCACATATAGATTTGTATGAGAAATCTACAGAGACATTTAAACTTTAATTCAATACAAATCTTACTTGACAACTTTGGTCACCATTCACTCAGTTGTATTAAGAGAATAGACCTACTGCAACAAATGACTTAAATGTATATGTTCCACTGAAGAAAGTAATATGGGTTTTGGGTGGTACTATTTGGTGAGTAAATGAGCAATGAGGCATACTAAAGTTCTAAAATGTTTTCCAACTCTAATCAAACACACCTGAACAAGCGAATCGATGTCTTCCCGATCACTAGAAAGCTACAGGCAGGTGTGATTGACTAGGGCTAAAGCTAAACTCCAAGACCCAGAACAGGGCCCAGCCCTGTAATACTGACTGGTTAGTAGTTAGAAAGACCAATGCTGCTCCCATGTGGCTGAACAGAGAAGTGAATTTTATAGAAGTGAATTTTGTGCATTTTTTTATTTATTTATTTATTTTTTTATTGCTGAAAATAAAAACATAGTACAATACAAAAAACTAAACATCAACACTGACAATCACAAAAATAGAGCAATACAAAATACAGTAAGTAATAATACAAAAAATAAATACATAAATACCAAAAAAGCAAGAAAAAGGCCAGAGATTTACATGAAATTCTTTAAATGAAAACATTAAGTGCAGAACAAATTCTAAGAGTCTTCATAGCTTTCTTATTAGTAGATATTGAAATTAAATTAATATAATTTTCCATATCTCTTAAAAAGACCATAAAGACAGGCTTAGAGTTTGAGAATTTGCATTTGTGAATATAAAATTTGCTTAAGAAAAGAATTACATTTATAATGAAACAATTATTTTCTTTTGTGGGGTCTGAATCAAAATACCCAAATATAACATTTCTCATTTGTAAAGAAAATTCTGGCAAGATCTTCAACTTAACAAAAGTACCAATATCACACCAAAACTCCTGAGTGAAGTGACATGACCAAAATAAGTGTTCCACAGTTTCATCAGAATTCAAACAAAATGAACATGTTAGTTCTATGTCAGCTCTAAACTTTTGTAAAAATTTCTTGACAGGATAAAACCTGTGGCTGACCCTGGTTATAAGACGACCTCCCTTTTTCAAGTTATTTCATGGTACACTCGTTTTACGCGGATTTGGCTCCACCTATAGTTGTGGGTGTATTATTGACATGTTAAAGTCTTACCTCAATTCTTCAAACATCTTGGAAACTGATATAATCTGTACTATTTTCCACTTCAGTTATGAGAGATTCTAATTTATGACAGTATGTTATAGCATATTCTTAGATTACCCTGCCTTGACAAATAACCCTAAATGCATGGTGACCGCTAAGGTGCAGACATGTGGAACTCTCTTCTCCTTTTTTTTTTTTTTTTAACTCAAGCAATGCTAAGAAGCTTACTTTAGCTTATAGCTGCATGTTGACACACAGCATTACAGCTGGCATAAAATTATTTTTAATAGCATTTCGATTCACTGTTTCACTTGTTTAGCTTACACAAGATGTGTTATGTGAAGTGTCAGGCAAAACACAAGAAGCAAAAATGAAGGAAAGATTTCTGATTTCTATTTCCTTCCTAATACCAATAGCACTAATAATCACTAATAAATAAATAACATTGTTTTTTTTTACATTATTTCCCTACATATGTAAAATATGCTAAAACAGTTTTCATGTTTGACAAAGTATCCTTTCAATCAAGATATAATTTCTTTGTACTTTTTTACACCTCTATAATTATGAAAAGTTCCAAACAGGGTTCAAATAACAAAAGGGTTTGTTTGAACCAGAGGTGGGGGACTTAAGACTTGAGTCACAAATTGTAGGACTTGAGACTTGCTTGACAAATATTCATAAAAGTCTTGACTTGACTTTGACTTGATATTAATGACTTGAGACTTGACTCGGACTTGAGTTAAAGACTTGAAATGACTTTTGTTTAGTAATTATCCGTTTGTTTTCTCAAATAACGAAGAGTTAACTGTATGCTTTTTGAAAGATGTAGTCTACTTGTGACTTCCCTGTGAAACGTAGGCTTGACCTTATTGTTGCTTAAGGTACATCCAAAAGAGAAGTGCGTTCAAATGAGGTAAACAGTGGTGAACATGTTTACATTCTACAGCAAGAATAATTAAGTTTTAAGTTTCAAGAGAAGAACGATATGCAAAGCCTGCTACATGAAGATATGTGATACAACCACCACCACTTCAAATCCCACAATTCTTTTATTTCATTGCTAAAACTGCCTGGTCCTGCAGATTTGCTTTATTCAACATATCTTCAATATCTTTTATCTGTCTTTCTTATTATTTATTATATGACACAAAAAGGTCACACTTGGTAGCTTGCTTTACTGAACCACACTCAATCAAATCACCTGTCTCTCTCTCTCTTCCTCACTCACGCTCTCTTACACACACACACACACACACACACACACACAAATGAATAATGTCAGTCCACCTGATAATCAGGTGCAAGGTTTGTGTGATTCAATTATTGTTTTTTTTTTTCTTGCTGTTCTTTTGGTAAAACGGAAGAATCTAACTTAAGGATGTGTTCATGTCCCATAAAGGTGATGTCTGTTTAAAGAATGCTATGGTGGCATAGAAATCATTATACTTAAATTGTTCAATACTTTTTCATGGTCTTCTGCGATGTTTGAGAATCTAAAAATAAAAAATAAATAAAAAATTGAAACTAAAATGTATGTAACTGGAATTAGGCCAACATAAAAGCATAAAAAGTATTTAGGTACAGCTGTTTATTGAAACAGCTGTACCTGTGGCTGTGGGCTTCTTCTCCTTCTTCCATTGGTTTTCTTTGAGTTCTTGCGTTCTTTCTAAGAGCAGATGTGACAGAAATGCATTATAAATTGCACAATTTCGCTGATTTCAGAAAAGGGTTCATTCTGAACATTCATCTGAATCATATATATATACAACTTATTTTGGCTACATGCAGTTTAGCAACTTAAGCCTTAACCACTGACTCTCACTAACATCACAAACCCTCCTGACAGCTACATAAAATGCACAAATGCATTTTCAAACTCATGTTTAAATCATGCAGTTAATGTTTCAATTACTGCTAACTGAGAGATTTATACTATACTGGTGTGTGCAAGCATAAAAAAAACGAAATGTCCTACCTTCTTATAAGCATCACAGCTGCAATGATGAAAAAAAGTGAGAGTAAAGACACTATAATAATCAGAACTGTTGAGGACCCGGCAACATCTGTTGATGACAACAAAAAGATATCATTTATTTTGAATTATTCTTCATTTTCTAAATATGAATATGATTGTGTAGATATGAAAATGCTCATAATATGATTATCAGTTCAACCAACCTTCAATGTAAATGGTAAATTCTTCAGATACAGTAGTTTTAAAGTTTCTCAAAGAGCAAGAGTAATTCCCAGAGTCTTTAGCAGTTACTCTGCTGAAGGTGAGGACGGGCTCTGACTGCTGAATGGGATCACCATTCTTGTACCACTGAACCTCAGCTAAATGACCAGGACAGTTGAGTGTGCATGTCAAATTCAAAGAGTCTCCAACTATTGTGCTTCCATTTCCTCTTGACCTGCTCATAGACACTGTCAAATCTACCAAAAAAAGGAAGAAAACAAAAAAGAAAAACATTGCATAACAAACCTAGGAGATTTCTTTTGGTAAAACAAAATAGCAACAACAAAAATGTAAAGTATAAATCAACAATAAATCTTTTATATTTACCGTGTACTAAACATTTTACTCCAGGTTCACCTGTCCATTGTCCACCTGTGCTATTGGTTAAAAAATTGAATTTATACTCTCCAGAATGTGTTTGATTAATATTACTGATCAAAAGAGAACAATTTGAGCTTTTGTCTCCAATGTATTGAAAGTTGTTTGGATTATTGTTGGCGTCACTATCATAAACATATGGCTCATCAAAACACCTGTCATTGCTTGATCTCGCTATGCACCATCGCACTCGCAGTACTTGTAGCTGTGGATATGTGAAACTACAGTCAATAGTGACATTGGATCCCCTCGCAGCACAGATTGGAGGAGGATATTTCACATTCCACTCATTACTGACAACACCTGTGGAGCACAGAGCACTTCATTTATTTACAGTATTTGTTACTGTAGACAGTTAAAATGGATAGAGACAATATGTGTTTTAGATATTATGTAAAATACCTATTGCGACAGTTTTTAAAAACTTATTTTTACAATGGGATCCAAAATCTGAGCCCACATAAAAAAAAGCAGGAAATGCACTTTTTAAAAGAAAAGATTTTCAAGATTCTGTAATATTTACAGGCCTGTGTCACTAATAAAATAAGCAGATGTGAACTCTGTATACACCAGGTATTAATAAAATCTAAACTCTTAATTAGAAAATAAAAAGAACACAAAATAGCAACATTTTTACTAGTGGCCTCAGAATTGGTCTCCATTGTATATATACACAGTACATTTTCAGTTTATTAAAATCTGAATTAGAAGAAAATTGGACAACAAACTAAATTTACAAAATACAAAAGAAAATCTTCTCTTACCAGGCAACAGAAGCAGAATAATGTGCAGCATTTCAATTAACTGTTTTACTTGTTTAGCTTACACAAGATGTGTTATGTGGAGTGTTAGACAAAACACAAAGATAAAATGAAGGAAAGGAGAAGTTGCTTAAACGATGGCTCGTTTCCTTCCTAATACTATTAGCACTAATGTCCAGGGTTTTTGTAACATTATTTCCCCATCTACAGATGTAAAATATGCTCCAATTTACATTTTTGACAAAGTATCCTTTCAGTCAAGGTATAATGTCTTTGCTCTTTTTTACACCTTAACCAGTGCATCTTGTTATGGAATATGCCATATATATGACCCTGGACCCCAAACCAGTCTTAGGTAACATGAGTATATGTGTAGCAATTGGCAAAAATACATTGTATGGGTCAAAATTATCACTTTTTCTTTTATGCCAAAAATCTTTGGGTTGTTAAGTAAAGATCATGTATCATGAACATATAATGTAAATTTCCTACTGTAAATGTATAAAGAACTTCAGATAACTTTAGATTTTTTTGCACCCTCAGATTCCAGATTTTCTATCTCAGTCAAATAAACCATACAGTGAAAAGCTTAATTCTTCTTTTCTTTATTCAGCTTTCAGATTAAGTTTAAATCTCCATTAAAATAATTACCCTTATGGCTGGTTTTGTGGTCCAGGGGTCACATTTAGATTTGTATGAGAAATCTACAGAGACATTTAAACTTTAATTCAATACAAATCTTACTTGACAACTTTGGTCACCATTCACTCAGTTGTATTAAGAGAATAGACCTACTGCTACAAATGATTTAAATATATATATGTTCCACTGAAGAAAGTAATATGGGTTTTGGGTGGTACTATTTGGTGAGTAAATGAGCAATGAGGCATACTAAAGTTCTAAAGTTCTCCAACTCTAATCAAACACACCTGAACAAGCGAATCAATGTCGTCCCGATCACTAGAAAGCTACAGGCAGGTGTGATTGACTAGGGCTAAAGCTAAACTCCAAGACCCAGAACAGGGCCCAGCCCTGTAATACTGACTGGTTAGTAGTTAGAAAGACCAATGCTGCTCCCATGTGAATTTTAAAGAAGTGACTTTTGTGCATGTGTGGGAGTGTGTGGCAATGTGCTTATAATGGGGGTTGTAGAAGATTGCCTAAATACCGCACTGACCCGAATATAAGCTGACCCTGGTTATAAGACGACCTCCCCTTTTCAAGTTGTACCTTTTGGAAAAAGGCTTTTTGAAAACCAAATCTTGTGTTTTATTAAGAAAAAAAATCTTAAATTATTTTGATATTGCATATTTTTCCTTTTTTAGTTTTTGTTTTAAAAGTATGGTAAATACTGGTAAAATGCACCAACAATCACATTAAAAATATACACTTTTTGATATACCATAAAAATAACAGGTCACCCATCTAAATTAAATAACAAATAGGCTATCCATCTCTTAGTACCCTACCAACATTTCATTAAAATAGAAGTGAAATCTTTTTGTAGTCTTCAAATTTGGGTACTGTCTTACGTTTTAAAATCTCTTACAGAGGAAGTTTGGTTCCATCAGGCTAACATGACAGTCAGGACTCATGCTGCTGTAAGCTTTTCTTTTTCTTTTGTTTTCAGTCGCGTTGTTCTAACATTAGGCTACCTACAAACATTACTTTGCGTATTTCTTGGCACACTTGTTTTACCTGAATATAAAACAAACGCATTTTAGATGTATTTCCAACAAAATCAAATTAAAATATAAAACATTTTGGATTGTTTTTGGTTTTGGATGACACTCTGGTGTAAATGAGCAATTAGGCCTACATTTATTTAAGCAAAAGAGTGCAGAAAAAGCTTTTTGAAAAGGTAAACATGATTAGCTTTTACCTTTTAGAGTTAGATCCCTGTGGTAATGTGAATTAATATCCAAACCTATTTGTTTATTTGGTACTATTTGGTCACTAACCTAGATGAAATGCTTCTGCAGATTTTCTTGTAGGCTCCATCATAAAGCCTGGTTATTTTTTTCCAGCTGGCCTGCTACTGCCTTTATGTCTTTAACAAGGTAAACAGTGCTGAAGCTCCCCTTCCTGAGGCTCAGTGTGCTCATAATTAAGATTAAAATAATATGTTGTAAATGAAGATACCAATTTGCAATGTCAATGTCATGAGACCTGTACGCTACTGAATGCTCTTGAATAGCCTTTTTATTTATAACTGGGACCAAGTTATAAAAAAGTCCACACAAGGTCAAAAATTAATACATTTCCATTTACATTTACACATAGTCATTAAGCAGGCACTTTTATCAAAAGTGACTTACAAATGAGGATGATAGAAGCAATTAAAACCACCGAAAAATCAATAATATGTAATATAGGATTAACCATTCATCACTGTGCTGTAGATGCTTGACTCATTCTCCTGCTTTGTGTTGGCAGATCTAGAAATAAAGAAGATCATTACAGTGAAATACTCTCAAACTCATATTTGCTATTATGTCAGTTATGAGGACTCATGTTGCATTATTTCTGGTCAGATTACATAAAGAAATTACAGAATGAAGAAAAATTTGACCACAGTGATATGTGTCTTGAATGCTCACACTTGAAGCTGTTTTTTGGGTTTAATGCTGATAAATGAATATTCCACTTCATCTTCCTGCTGTGCATCTTTGGCTACCAGGGGCAGGTTTTTGTTTGCCTAAAAGCAAACAGACAGCACAGAACATATAATACATATGTATATAATTGTCTTTCTTTACCTTTTTTAAAAGGCCAGTTATGTACATCTCACACATTTTTTTGCTCATTTTTATACGTTTAGATTTTACAAATATATTTACAGTTTTTTGAGGAGTGCTGTAAAGAGACTCCTGGACTTCTTCACTTTCTTCCATTGGTTCTCTATGAGTTCTTGCCTTCCTTCTATAGAGTAAAAGTGACAGAAATGCATTATAAATTGTAGTTATATATGATAAATCAAACATATTTGATGATTTCAGAAAAAAAGGCTGATTCTGAGGAAATTATATGACTTATTTAATTACTCCTTATGCTAATTAAGTTAGCTATTATTTTTTTTCACCTTAAAATATAACACGCTACTAATGCAGTTTGGAAACTTAAACCTTAACCACTGACCCTCACCAACATTCCAAAACTCTCCTGACAGCTACACAAAATGCACAAATGCACTTTTAAACTATTTAAATTTGTGCAGTTAATGTTTCATTTAGACTGCTGGTGGAGTAACTGCAAGATTTATAATATATTGGTGTGTGCAAGTACGAACAAAATAGTCCTAAATGTCCTACCTTCTTATAAGCAAAACAGCTGCAATGATGAAAACAAGTGAGAGTAAAGACACTATAATAATCAGAACTGTTGAGGACCCAGCAACATCTATTGATGACAACAAAAAGATATAGTTTACTTTGAATTATGCACAATAAACCTTTCCTTTTCTAAATAAGAATATGATTGTGTAGATATGAAAATGCTCATAATATGTTTATCAGTTCAACCAACCTTCAATGTAAATGGTAAATTCTTCAGATACAGTAGTTTTAAAGTTTCTCAAAGAGCAAGAGTAATTCCCAGAGTCTTTAGCAGTTACTCTGCTGAAGGTGAGGACGGGCTCTGACTGCTGAATGGGATCACCATTCTTGTACCACTGAACCTCAGCTAAATGACCAGGACAGTTGAGTGTGCATGTCAAATTCAAAGAGTCTCCAACTATTGTGCTTCCATTTTCTCTTGACCTGCTCATAGACACTGTCAAATCTATCAAAAAAGGAAGAAAACAAAAAAGAAAAACACTCCATTGCGAACCAAGGAGATTTATTTTGGTAAAACAAACAAACAAACAAAATAGCAACAACAAAAGCATAAATCAACAATAAATCTTTTATATTTACCGTGTACTAAACTTTTCACTCCAGGTTCACCTGTCCATTTTCCATATTGGTCATTGGTTATAAATCTGAATTTATACTCTCCAGAATGTGTTTGATTAATATTACTGATCAAAAGAGAACAATTTGAGGTTTTGTCTCCAATGTATTGAAAGTTGTTTTGATTATTGTTGGCATCACTATCATAAACATATGGCTCATCAGTACACTTGTCAGTGTTTGATCTCGCTATGCACCATCGCACTTGCTTTACTTGTCGCCGTGGATATGTGAAACTACAGTCAATAGTGACATTGGATCCCCTCGCAGCACAGACTGGAGGAGGATATTTCACATTCCACTCATTACTGACAACACCTGTGGAGAACAGAGCACTTTATATAATTAAAGATAGTAGATAGTAAAAACAAATAGTTAAAATATCTCTTGAGATAACATCTGTCATAGATATGACATAAAAATTCATTATGACAGTTTTAGAGTAATTATTACATAAACTATAACAGAGAGGGAACCAAATGTCCACATTAAAAAAAAACATTAAAAGCATTTTTTACAAGTACAAGAAAAAAAAAATTATTCAAGATTCTGCAATATTTGTATGTCGCTAATCAAATAAGCAGATGTGAACTCCATATACACCAGATAAAAAAAAAAAAAAAAACTTTTTTCCCTCTTCAACTTCTCATTCGAAAAATGAAAAGAACACAAAGCAGCAACATTTGCACTAGTGGCCACAGAATGAAGTCCAAAGAAATGGACAACCAACTAAATTTACAAAAGACATAAAATCTTTTCTTACCAGGCAGAAAAAGCAGAAAAATCTGCAGCATTTCAATTCACTGTTTCACTTGTTTAAGTGACAAAGACAAAAGCGCAAGATGAGAAAATTAAGAAAAGAAGAAGCTGTACAGACAAATGCTGATCTGTTTCCTTGTTACAATTACAGTTAGCACTGATGGTGCCATGAGAACCAAAAAGGGCAAGTAAGAGTAAAAATTCTCTAATGAAAAGTAAAACAAGCTCCAAAGCTTTAAAAAATAATAAAGAATTGGCACAGTATCTTTTTACTCATTTCTGTGTAGTTTTTACACCTCTAGATACAACGTAATACATCACCAGTACATCTGGTTTTGGAATATGCCATATAGCCTTGTGTGAGAAATACAAATCTTGCTTGACAACTGTGTTCAGCGATCAACTGTATCAAAAAGAATGGTAACATTTTAATTTGATGGTCCCTTTTTAACATTCTGTTGACACTAAGTAACGTTGCACCTATACATGTCAACTAACTCTCATCAGAGTATTAGTAGACTGTCTACTTAATATCTACTAACCCTTTATTGTGATGGTTTCCCAACACACATTTTGCAAGTACGTGCAAGAAATGTAGGTGCAACATTACTTACAGTCAACAGAATGTGTTAAAGGGACCATCAAAATAAAGTGAAAGCAAAAGAAAAGACATTGTTTTACATTATGCTACAAATGATTTTTATACGTTCCACCAACAAAAGTGCTGACAAAATATGGATTTTTAAAAACACTGGGTGATTAAATGAGCAATTACGCCAAATGGCACAAGGGCGGTGCTGCGAGCAGAGAAGGAGACGAGGACAAACTGATCTCCCCTTGTGAGGATGATGGAGCCGCTTATGGAGCATACACACTGCCCTGCCGCCGCTCAGATCAAAATTATTAACTTTTACTTCTTGGTAGTTAGATTCCTCTGATGTTGTGAATCTATTAGTCAAATATCCAATATTGTATTTGTGTTTTTTGGTCACTAACTAACCTAAACACTGCCATGTTATGTTATGGGTTACAGTGGCAACATACAGGTAATGTGCAATCGTTATTTTTAAGATTACATTTAAAATTACATTACTCTTTGCGATACTGAATTAAATGTTTGTATTAATGTGTTCAACTTCACAAAATCAAGCTTTATTATCCTCCATATTGACAGTGTATTGACAATACTACAACAATAGTGGGATCATTATTGAATCAGGGGTTCAAAAAGAACTGCTCCTTCAGATTTTCTTCTAGGCTCCAACTGTCACATTTTAGTCCAAGCAAGACAAAAAAAGTTCCAAACAGGGTTCAAATAACAAAAGGGTTTATTTGAACTAAACCAAACAAACTCATGTAACTCACAGATGATAAGAAGGCAACATAACAGCATGTACCACACAAACAATACTTGAAGAAACTAAAGGCCCTAAATACACAAATATGAACGCAAGGATGAACAGGTGTGAACTAATTAATCAGTAACCATAGAAACTAAGAGCTGGTAGGAAACAGATCAAAGGAAACACAGGTAAAACAAGCTAAAAACTAGACACACAGAACATAACCATGACACCATCATAAAGCCTGATTCATTTCAGTTAAAGTTATTTTATTTTCCGGCAATAGCATCTTAATTGCTTGAAGTATTAATCGTTCATCACTGTGCTGTAGATGGTTGAATTATTCTGCCACTCTGTGTTTGCAGACCTAGAAATAAAGAAAACCATTACTGTGAAATAATCACAACCTCATCTTCATCAAGATGGACATAGTCACATATGAGGAATCATGTCACATCATCTCAATAACTGCAGAAACAGTATGAAACAATTTTGTCCAGAAGGACGTTTGTCTTGAATGCTCACACTTGAGGCATATTACACTTCCTGCGGTACATCTTTGGCTTCTTGTCGGTGTGTGATGGTTGAGTAGACTGCATCAGTCTAACAGACAGCAAACAGATGAACAGAACATGTCTTTACATACAACTGTCATCTTTTGTTTCTTTAAATGTTTACCCTGCTGAAAAGACCAGCTTAGCTCAAAATGATCAGTGTGGTTTATCTGATGAAGCTGGTTGAACAAACAAGACTAAGAAGAAGTTGGTTAAAAAGACTGATGAAAACACTAACACATCAGCATCCAAAACACAACATACAGCACACTGGTGACCAGCAGTTCTGCTCTTTTCAGAAGGGTAGTTATTTACTTCTTATAGACTTTGTTTGTTTTTATATGTTTAGTTTTTACAAATATATTTACAGTTTTTTGAAGAGTGCTGTAAAGTGAGTCCTGGGCTTCTTCTCTTTCTTCCACTGGTTTTCTTTGAGTTCTTGCATTATTTCTAAGAGTAAATGTGACAGAAATGCATTATAAATTGCACAATTTGATTTCAGAAGAAAAATCAGTATTCCTTATTGAATGAATGAATGAATGAATGTTAATCAAGTTAACAGTTATTTCCTTTAACCTTAAAATATTATATATTACAATTTATACATGCTACATGCAGTTTGGCAACTTAAGCCTTAACCACTGACTCTCACCAACATTACAAATCTCTCCTGATAGCTATATAAAATGCACAAATGTGCTTTCAAACTCATGTTTAACTCATGTTTAAATCATGCAGTTATACTGGTGTGTGCAAGTACAAACAAATCAAAATGTCCTACCTTCTTATAAGCATCACAGCTGCAATGATGAAAACAAGTGAGAATAAAGAGACTGCAATAATCAGAACTGTTGAGAACCTGGCAACATCTGTTGATGACAACAAAAAAATATAATTTACTTTGAATTATCTTTCATTTTCTAAATATGAATATGATTGTGTAGATATGAAAATGCTCATAATATGTTTATCAGTTCAACCAACCTTCAATGTAAATGGTAAATTCTTCAGATACAGTAGTTTTAAAGTTTCTCAAAGAGCAAGAGTAATTCCCAGAGTCTTTAGCAGTTACTCTGCTGAAGGTGAGGACGGGCTCTGACTGCTGAATGGGATCACCATTCTTGTACCACTGAACCTCAGCTAAATGACCAGGACACTTGAGTGTGCATGTCAAATTCAAAGAGTCTCCAACTATTGTGCTTCCATTTTCTCTTGACCTGCTCATAGACACTCTCAGATCTATCAAAGAGGAAGAAAACAAAAAAGAAAAACTTTGCATAACAAACCTAGGAGATTTCTTTTGGTAAAACAAACAAACAAAATAGCAACAACAAAAACGTAAAGTATAAATCAACAATAAATCTTTTATATTTACCGTGTACTAAACATTTTACTCCAGGTTCACCTGTCCATTGTTTACCTGGGCTATTGGTTATAAATCTGAATTTATACTCTCCAGAATGTGTTTGATTAATATTACTGATCAAAAGAGAACAATGAGGTTTTGTCTCCAATGTATTGAAAGTAGTTTTGATTATTGTTGGCATCACTATCATAAACATATGGCTCATCAGTACACCTGTCATTGTTTGATCTCGCTATGCACCATCGCACTTGCTTTACTTGTCGCTGTGGATATGTGAAACTACAGTCAATAGTGACATTGGATCCCCTCGTGTCAGGTATCGTGTAGGGAGGACAAACGAGGAGATCGAGGTAGATATCAGGAACAAAAACAAGTCTTTTAATGGCAAAATCCACAGAATAATTCCACAGGGAGACAGGCAAGGAGAACGCACACAAAGACAAATTCACAAATAATAATCCACAGGGAGACGGGCAAGGAAACACGCAACCAACGACGAGACCGGACAATCAAACAATGATCACAGGAAACTTAAATAGGGTGGATAATGAGGCAGACAGGTGAAGGCACTTAACTGATAATGAGATAATGAGGGGTGGAGACAGGAACATGACCAAATAAGGACAGGACTAAACCAAATACAGACTGGACTAAACCAAAAACACAGGACTAAACCAACAGAAAACACAACAAAAGAGTCCCAAAACCTGACATAACTCCCCCCCTCCCGGAAGGCGCGACCTCGCGCCGAAAACAAAAACATGGGGGGGCTTGGGTGGGGGTTCAGGAGGGGGGACGGACATCCGGAAGAAGGAGAACAAAGGGAGTCCAGGGAGGAGATGATGGAGGGAGGAGCCAGGGAGACGACAGGAGTGTCCAGGGTGGATCAGCAGGAGGGAGGAGCCAGGGAGACGACAGGAGGGTCCAGGGTGGATCAGCAGGAGGGAGGAGCCAGGGAGACGACAGGAGGGTCCAGGGTGGATCAGCCGGAGGGAGGAGCCATGGAGAAGACAGGAGTGTCCAGGGTGGATCAGCAGGAGGGAGGAGCCAGGAAGACGACAGGAGTGTCCAGGGTGGATCAGCCGGAGGGAGGAGCCAGGGAGAAGACAGGAGGGAGCTGAAGCAGGAGGAGCCAGGTGAGACCCAGGCCACAGCCGAGATGGCGGCCCACGGTGGAGCCGACGGAGGGAGGAGCCATGGTGGAGGAAGGGCTGACGACTCCAGGGGGCCGACCGACGGCGGCGGAGCAGGTGGTGGTGGAGCCCGAGGCGGAGACGGAGAGCCGAAGATCTGGGGCGACACCGAGGATCCGGAGGGCCAAGGCGGAACAGATGGCACCTGCGACCGAGGCGGAGGCGGAGATCCGGAGAGCTGCAGTGGAGCCGGAGCGATCGAGGACTGAGGCGGAGCTGGAGGGAAGGAGGAGTCCAGCCGAGCCAGAGGGACGGAGCGACGAGGCGCAGCCGGAGGAGTGGAGTCCAGAAGCGACGGCTGGGTGACGACTGACCGGGGCGGAGCCGTAGGGACGAGGGAGCCCGGTGGAGCGACGGGCGACAGTGGAGATGAGGGAGCTAGGTGCCATGGTGTAGCCGCAGGGTCGGAGGGCCGAGGCGGAGTCCGAGGATCGGAGGCTGGAGGTGGAGATGAGGGATCCTCCGGACTCAACGCCAACGGACTGGAGATGGGCAGACCCGCGGCGAGCCCACGCCACAGATGGTGAGCTGAGGGTGAGCGGCGGGACTGACGAGACCCAGTGGAGTGGGCGTTGAGGCAGGAAAACAGTCAGTGAGAGGAGGTGGGAGAGGGAGGCTGGGTGGGATTTTTTGTTTGTTTAAAAGTTTAGAGGATGACGGAAGGGAGATAGATAATTCAGTGTCCAAGTTATGTAATCCCTTAGAGTCCAGGTATAGCTCCCCCTCAGCAGTGGCGGCGTGGGCGGGCTTTCCGTAGACCCCGCAATCTCCGCGGTTACCGGCTCACGCACCTGGTCAGACGTCTCGGGCTCTGGCTCCGGGGCAGTCGTCCGCTCGATCGCTCCTGATGGCGATGGCTCAACTGCGGCAGGCTCTGGCTCTCCGTCCGCGGTGGGCTCGGGCAGCTCCGCACAGCTGGGTGGTGGCTGGCTGGGCTCTGGGTCCGGAGTGGCACTGGCGAGGTCCTCCTCGGGGCAGACGGTGAGGGGGGATCCGTTTCTCGCCAGCATCCACTCCACAAAGGCGGCGAAGTCCGCTCGAGGACCACCTTCGGACGACAGTGCTCTGCACGCGGTGTTAAGGCTCGCGTCGTAGAACGAGCAGAGCACGTCGTCCGGATAGCTGGCGTTGTTTGCGAGGGATACAAACAGTCTCGTATGGTCCTCGAGCGAGCTTTTCTCCTGCTTCAGCAGGAGAAGGAGAAATTCGGGACGGCACAGGGGGTTCATAATGTAAAACACAAAAAACAAAACACTGAGCAAAAAACGAAAAACAAAGACGGGGGTAAACACGGCGAGATACTGTATTGGTCCGGTCTTCTGTCAGGTATCGTGTAGGGAGGACAAACGAGGATATCGAGGTAGATATCAGGAACAAAAACAAGTCTTTTAATGGCAAAATCCACAGAATAATTCCACAGGGAGACAGGCAAGGAGAACGCACACAAAGACAAATCCACAAATAATAATCCACAGGGAGACAGGCAAGGAAACACGCAACCAACGACGAGACCGGACAATCAAACAATGATCACAGGAAACTTAAATAGGGTGGATAATGAGGCAGACAGGTGAAGGCACTTAACTGATAATGAGATAATGAGGGGTGGAGACAGGAACATGACCAAATAAGGACAGGACTAAACCAAATACAGACTGGACTAAACCAAAATACAGACAGGACTAAACCAAAAACACAGGACTAAACCAACAGAAAACACAACAAAAGAGTCCCAAAACCTGACACCTCGCAGCATAGATTGGAGGAGGATATTTCACATTCCACTCATTACTGACAACACCTGTGGAGAACAGAGCACTTTATATAATTAAAGATAGTAGATAGTAAAAACAAATAGTTAAAATATCTCTTGAGATAACATCTGTTATAGATATGACATAAAAAAAAATTATAATGACAGTTTTAGAGTAATTATTACATAAACTATAACAGAGAGGGAATTAAATGTCCACATTAAAAAACACTAAAAACATTTTTTACAAGTACAAGAAAAAAAAGTTATTCAAGATTCTGCAATATTTGTATGTCGCTAATCAAATAAGCAGATGTGAACTCCATATACACCAGATTTCCCTCTTCAACTTCTCATTAGAAAAATGAAAAGAACACAAAGCGGCAACATTTGCACTAGTGGCCCCAGAATGAAGTCCAAAGAAATGGACAACCTACAAAAGGCATAAAATCTGTTCTTACCAGGCAGAAAAAGCAGAATAATTTGCAGCATTTCAATTCACTGTTTCACTTGTTTAGCTTACAGAAGAGGTTATATGTAGAGTGTCAGACAAAGCGCAAGATGAAAAAATTAAGAAAAGAAGAAGCTGCAGAGACAAATGCTGATCTGTTTCCTTGTTACAATTACAATTAGCACGGATGGTCTCATGAGAACCAAAATTGTTCTCTAATGAAATGTCTCTGAAGCTTGTTAATATTATTTTCCCATCTACAGATGTAAAACATGCTCCAAAGCTTAAAAAAGAAGAAAGAATTGGCACAATAGCTTTTTAATCAACGTATAATTTCTGTGTAGTGTTTACACCTCTAGATACAACGTAATACAGCCCCAGTACATCTGGTTGTGGAATATGCCATTTGTGTGAGAAATAAAAATCTTGCTTGACAACTGTGGTCCACACTCAGTTGTATCAAAAAGAATGGTGGGCCACGATATGCAAGCCATTTGCCATTTTTGGAACAGTCTACAACATGTCAACTTACTCTAACCCTAACCCTACCAGTCTACTAAAACACTACTAACACTCTGAGAGTTAGATATGTAGGTGCAACATTACTTACAGTCAACAGAATGTGTTAAAGGGACCATCAAAATAAAGGGAAACCAAAAGAACAGACATTGTTCTACATTATGCTACAAATGATTTGTATACGCTGAACAAAAGTGCTGACAAAATATGGATTTTGAAAACACTATGGTGAGTAAATGAGCAATTACTTAAAAATATATATTTTGGAAAAGATACAAATGATTAACATCTACCTTTTAGAGTTAGATTTCTCGTCCAATGTTATATTTGTTTATTTGGTCACTAACTAACCTATGTTATGGGTTACAGTGGCAACATACAGGTAACATGCAATCATTATTTTTAAGATTATATTAAAATTACTCTTTGAGATACTGAATTAAATGTTTGTATTAATGTTCTCAGCTTCACAAAAGCATGCTTTATTGTCCTCCATATTGACAGTGTTGCATGCAATACTACAACAATAGTAGGATCATTATTGAATCAGGGGTTCAAGAAGAACCGCTCCTTCAGATTTTGTTCTATGCTCCATCTGTCACATTTTAGTCCAAGGAAGAACAAAAAACAGTCCCAAACAGGGTTCAAATAACAAAAGGGTTTATTTGAACTAAACCAAACAAACTCATGCAACTCAGAGATGATAAGAAGGCAACATAACAGCATGTACCACATAAACAATACTTGACAATGAACTGAAGAAACTAAAGGGTCTAAATACACAAAGATGAACTCAAGGATGAACAGGTGTGAACTAATTAATCAGTAATCATAGTAACTAAGAGCTGGTAGGAAACAGTTAAAAGGATTTACCTTACAGGATCATTTATGTCACTGTAGATTGTCAGTAAAAATACAAGAAGAGAAAATGATAATAAAAAAAGAAGTTGCTCAGACAAATGCTGATTTCCATTCCTTCCTATAGCATTGGTACTGATAGAGCCACATAAGGGCCAAAGGCATAAGAATGAAAATTCAAAAGTCTCTAAACATTATTTTGCCATCTACAGATGTAAAACATCTCTCCATCAGAAAAACATTTTAACATTTAAGTAAATTAGTATTTGGCTAGATACAATATTTTGTAATTCATTTTTGAATAAATAAAGTAATATAATATATAACTCTCTGCAGTTTTTACAAATGCAATAGGCTATTATAAGTACCACAATTTCTTTATGGAATAACAGACATCACTATAAAACAGTAGGCTACAGAACCACTTTTCCTTTTTTAGCGGAGAACATAAAATATATAAATGATAAGAGAAAACAAAAGATGGTTGCATCTCTAAAAAGACATTTACAGCACAGTATTAAGGTTAAATCATATATTTAAATAATTACGCGTAACGCCTAAAAAAACTCTGCTCTTCTGCAGAACCACATTTCCCAGAATCAGAGTTCACGCCTCATGACGTCACTTCCGGAAGCTGTAATCGCTTCCTTTATGGGTGTAAATGGGTACATGACATAGTCGTTTAGAGCTGTAACATTGAAAAAAATATTTCCGCGGCTGTTTTTTCAGGTGTGTGATCGCTATAATACTATTCTACTGTAGACGGCTCAGCGAAATCGGCGGCTGCGATGGAAGCCGTGCCGCGAATGCCGATGATCTGGCTGGATCTGAAGGAGGCAGGGGAGTTTCAGTTCAGCCCGACTGTCAAACAGGTGAGGGACCACACAGGCCTGATCGAGTCACACACTACTGTCATCGTTCATATATACAGTGAAAATAAACATAACGGCCTGATTTGTATAGGTCAGCTAGATCAAAACTTAAGGTTTAGCTAAGGGCCTTGTTTTTTGAGTTATTGTGTGAGCTATTCTGTGTTTTTTTAAAAGAACACTTCAAACAAAAATATATCTGTCAATAAGCAAAAATACATGCTATTATTCAGTTACCCAGGTGTGTATTTGGAGACGATTTAAAGAATCTTCAAATTGAATTTCCATGCCATAAAAAGGGGATGGGGACTGGTGGTGATGAGACAAAAACCATTAAAGCCATAATCAATCTTGTGCTATATTCAAAATCCTCTTTGGTCATATTATAGCGTTGTGTGAGAACCGTATTAAAACATCAACAGACATTCCGTTACAAATGACTCATTTTAAATTCCCCTGACAAAGTCATGTGGGTTTTGAAAAACATGAAGGTGAGTGAATGTTATCATAGTTTAACATATGATATATATATGTTATTTTTTAATGTATCCAGTCAAATTTTGGAAACTATTTGTTTTTGATCACATGTTATGTTGCTATGGTATGTATGGTATGTGTTGCAATGACATGCCACTAAAGTCATTGTTATGTGTTTTCTGTTCATAACTATTATTGGTTCCCCTGCAATTACTGCAGTGTCCCTTCCTGATGATACATAAAAAATTACTGTGTGTGGTAGCGAATAAAATGTTTATGTTAATGTGTTAAACAAAAATCATGCTTCCTTATCCTTTACTTCCTGACAGCAGCCAGGAATTTTTATCAGCTTACGTCATGTTAGTTATTGGATCCATTTCTTATAAACTAGGCCAAAGGAAGATAGGCAGGTTGTTTATGTTTATGCATGGTAACTATTGACAATGTTGCATACAGACAAATTGACAGAACTATTATGATTTAGTAAATCAGAGGTTTTTCAGATTTTGTTGTAGGTTCCATCGTAAAACGTATAATATTTTTTCATTTTCTCTTTAATGTCAAATGATTTTATATTTTCTTCCTTGCTTGGTTTTGTTTGTATTGAATGCTCTTGTTAGAGGAAAATAAATAGTTAACATTAAAAATATAATAAATTAGAAGTATTTAAGATTTTGCTATATATATATATATAAATATATAAATATGAAGAGTTCAGAATAAAAAAAAACTCTAAATACATCTGACATCTTTCTTTAAAAAATGCATTTTTATCAGGCTCTGATGTATAGGTTTCTGTGTAAGTATTTGTACTTCTGATTGGGCTGAGGGTGGGATTTTAGCGAGTTTGAAGTAAAAGTATTTGATGGAAGCATTCACTCTTATCTTTAGCTAAGTATCTTTTAGCTGGTTTTGCATCTGAACTCTTCATATATTTGTTTTAAAATTGAGATTTATACAAAAAATAAGCTTTCCATTGATGTATAGATGATTGTTAGGATACGATAGGAAATTTACAAAATATCTTCATGGAACATGATCTTTACTCAATATCCTAATGATTTTTAACATAAAAGACCCATACAATGTATTTTTGGCTATTGCTACAAATATTCCCATGCTACTTAAAACTGTTTTCGTGGTCCAGTTTGAAAAATGCAAAAAAAATTGCATTATTTGATTTTAAAAAAATATATATATACTTTTAATTTTTAAAAATTGCATTCTATTGAAATCTTGTATTGTCTTGTTAGTGGCCAAAAAGATCAGAGCACTCAGAGCACTTTCTTTTGTGCATAAATCTCTGTCTGCCTTTTCCCTTTTCTCAGTTCATACTGAAGAACTACGGTGAGGATCCTGACAATTATAATGAGCAGTTGAAGAAACTGGAGCAACTGAGACAGGTAAAGCTTACAGTGCATTCAAGGCATACTTTTAATCATGTGGCTTCCCTGAACATCACCCATAGCGTTTTTATCACCATGCTCTACAAGTTAGGCAACCGGTAGACGTGAAGTCTGTGATCATGCATTTTCTACATTCACTGCATTGTCTTGCCTTTCTAGAGCGCTGTGAATGTCACGCGAGACTTTGAAGGCTGCAGCACCTTAAGGAAGTATTTTGGGCAGCTGCATTATCTTCAGAGTCGTGTGCCTTTAGGACTGGGGCAGGAAGCTGCTGTTCCTATCTCCTGGTGAGGGGATCAACCCAGCCAGCATATTTCCCTCTTGTATACTGCCCTTCCCCTTACACTTTTTTTGTTTAATATATAGGACGGAGATATTTTCTGGAAAGACAGTGACCCATGAGGACATCTGCTATGAGCAGGCCTGCATCCTTTACAATTTGGGTGAGTTAGTACTAGACTGATACGTATTATTCCTCTAGTCAATGAGTGCATTGTCTACCATTTAAAATAACTGCTGTGTTGTTGAGAGAAGGGTATTGTTCAAAACCAGGCTTGTTTCCTGATTCAAGTCATGTTTTCCGTGTTGTAGGAGCTCTCCATTCAATGTTGGGAGCCATGGACAACAGGGTGTCTGAAGAGGTGAGCTGAATTAGAGAAGACACAGCACACGTACACCAAGTTAAATATCATGTGATTTAATGCAGTGTGCACATCCTGTTGGAATTACTGATTAGGCTACCACCACCATTTTACATGAGACCAGATTGAGAAAACGCTTTAGAGTTTTGTGAGCAATACGCATCGAACAGATTGTCAGCAGTCCGTGGGTGTGCCATGTGAGTTTGTGACTAAGTGGGAAAAGTCAGATTTGATAAAATTCAGAATTTCTGAGTTTGCATGTGAATGTTTTTGCAAGTCTAGAGCTCATAATTAATTACAGCAGTATGCATCCTAACTCTGACTTTCCCTCTCGCTGTTAGGGAATGAAAGTATCTTGCACACACTTCCAGTGCTCAGCTGGAGCGTTCACCTACCTGAGAGATCACTTTAGCCACAACTTCAGTGTGGACATGAGTCACCAGATCCTCAATCTCAACATCAACCTAATGCTGGTATGATCTCTTGTTAGTTTCACTCATCTGCTATCATAAGGACGCTTATACATATTGTTTGCAGTGCTGAAGTACCAACTGCTTTCTCCAGGGTCAGGCCCAAGAGTGCCTATTGGAAAAATCTATGTTGGACAACAGGAAGAGCTTTCTCGTCGCTCGGATAAGTGCCCAGGTACTTCCTTATTTTTTCTACCATTTAGTACCTTGGAATGACATTTTATTGTAAGATCACAGTTTGTTACTTTGAGCATTTTTGTGGATATATACACTACCATTCAAAAGTTCAACAGTAAGATTTTTTTATGTTTTTTAGATGAGTCTCTTCTGCTCACCAAGCCTACATTTATTTGATCCAAAGTACAGCAAAACCAGTAAATATTTTTTTACTATATAAAACAAATGTTTTCTATTTGAATGCATATTAAAAAAATATATATATTCGTGTGATCAAAGTTACATTTTCAGCATCATTACTCCAGTCTTTCAGAAATCATTAATTTTTAAGATTTTTTTTAATTATAGTCAACATTTGAATTGGATCATAACCTTTTATCAAAGTTGTCCTAAAACCAAAATAATACCCGTTCTTGTCTTAGGACAACTTTGATGAACTTTTTTGACCCATTTCAGATGTTGACTGCTATATATGGCCAAAAATATCATCACCCTTGCAATTCTGTCAGAAAATGCAACAGTTCTATCAAAAAATTGTTCCAATTGCAAATATTTTGGTATTCACATGCTTATTGTTTTTGTTTGCACGAAAAGTCAAACTTGATATAAATTTCACACAGAACTCAAAAATGGACTGGACAAAATTATTGGCACCTTGTCAAAATTGTAAGAAATTGATTTTCAAGCATGTGATGATCCTGTAATTTGTATTTTGGAATTAATATATATTTTTTTTTTAAGCAATAAATGCTGTTCTACTGAACTTTCTATTCATCGAAGAAACCTGAAAATATTCAACACAATAATTATAATAAATGTTTTTTGATTAGCAAATCAGAGTTTTACAGTGATTTCTGAACGATCATGTGACTGGAAAGTGATGCAAAAAATTCAGCTTTGAAATCACAGGAATAAATTACATTCTAAAATGTATTCAAATACAAAACAGTTATTTTAAATAGTTTAAAAATACTCTCTTTTTTGCTGTGCTTCACATCAAATAAACGCTGGCCTGGTGAGCAGAAGACAGTTGTTTGAAAAACATTAAACTTCTTACAGTTCAAAAAAATTTGACTGGTAGTCTAAATATGCAATATGACTGAAATATAAGCTTTGATATGAAATCTTTTTGTCTTCAGGTGGTGGATTATTATAAAGAGGCATGCAGAGCTCTGGAGAACTCAGAAACAGCGTCAATGTTAGGAAAAATACAGAAAGACTGGAAGAAATTAGTGCAAATGAAGATTTACTACTTTGCTGCAATTGCTCATGTGAGTCTTCTGTTCAAACTAAGGTTGGATTAACTACAGAGCAGGGTGGTCAAATGTGATTTTTTTTTATTTCTTTTTTTTATGTTTCTAAGCAAGTCATGCAAATCCTTGTTCTCTCAACAGTTGCACATGGGGAAACAGGCTGAAGAGCAGCAGAAGTATGGAGAGAGGGTACAACAAGCTTGTTTTTCTGTCTTCAATTTCAGTTAGTGGCCATCTGTCCTCTTTGGCATGGAGAACTAGTTTCAACCTCATCTTAGCCCCTAGTCATGAGTGTTTTTTTTTTTTTTTTGGAAGAACAGTGTAACTTGTTTCTTGTAGTTTACTTTTCATCTTAAGCTGAAACCATTATAAAAAAGGATTATATAGAAAAAGGAAGATGATTTTAAAATAAGTTTTGAAATGAACTCAGAAAGAAGCAGTTAATCCAATACTTTATTTATTTTCCAACAGGTTGCTTACCTTCAAAGCTCAATAGACAAACTCAACGAGGCAATTAAGCTGGCTAAAGGTCAGCCAGACAGTGTTCAGGAAGCTCTTAGATTTACCATGGATGTCATTGGGGGAAAGTAAGCAGATATGATGGTTATATGTAACATACCAAAATGCATAATTCATCTTGTGTATATATAAAAAAAAAATCGCAGGAAGCTCATTTGACACATCTCATGTCTCTTTTCATTTTAGGTTTAATTCTGCCAAAAAAGACAATGACTTCATTTACCATGAATCTGTGCCAGCTCTGGAGACACTGACCTCAGTGAAAGGTATTTTGGCCGACGTATATTGTAGTGCTCTATAACTGCATGGGAATGTAATTTTATTCATTATATGGCATGACTAGAAGAAGTGCATGTTTCCATTAGCTTTGCTAATAGTAAGATTTAAAACTGTCCTAGGAATCAATGCTTTCCTGCCTCCATTATAGGGGCCCCACTGGTGAAAGCGCTGCCTGTAAACCCAACAGACCCCAGTGTCACTGGCCCAGATATTTTTGCAAAGCTGGTGCCCATGTCTGCCCATGAGGCCTCCTCTCTTTACAGGTTTGACTAAGTAGTATCTAAATCTATATCTATATCTATTTCTATATCTATATCTATCTGTCTATCTCTCTGTATATAGTTGAGGTCCAAAGTTTACATCCCCTTTCAGAATCTGCAAAATGTAATTATTTTACCAAAATAAGAGGGATCATACAAAATGTTATTGTAAATGTTATGTTATTGTTTATTTAGCACTGACTTGAATAAGATATTTCACATAAAAGATGTTTACATGTAGTCCACAAGAGAAAATAACAGTTGAATTTATAAAAATGACCCCGTTCAAAAGTTTACATCCCCTTGATTCTTGGGCCGGGAGTGAAAACTTTTGAACAAAATGGAGATGTGTACATTTTTCTTGTTTTGCCTAAATATATATTTTTTTCATTTAGTACTGCCCTTCAGAGGCTACAGAAGATTTTTTTTTTCTTTTTTTTTTTCAATGCATGGTTTTTCCTTCTGGAGCATCAGTGAACATTTGATCCTTCTGTAATAGTTCTATATAAGTCCCTCAGTTGTCCTCAGTGTGAAAAGATGAATCTCAAAATCATACAGTCACTGTTGGAAAGAGTTCAAAGGGTTCACAAAAAAGCTGGAAAACCAAAGAATTTGTTGGGCCTTAAAGATTTTTCTGCAGAACAGCAGGCAGTTTAACTGTTCAGGACAAAGAAGGGACTCATGAACAACTATCACTACAGCTGTGGATCATTCAGGTAACAGCATAGTATTAAAGGGATAGTTCACTTTGAAATTAAATTTTGATATGTTTTAGCTTATCCCAAGGTCATCCAAGATGTAGGTGTCTTTGTTTCCGCGGTAGTTTCAATTTTGATATTTTTAGGTTCAACCGTTCTTGTTTGTCAGTCATATAATGCATGCCTATGGTCACCTCACAAAAGAAAACGCACAGATTCAAATTAAACAGTCAAAATTAAACAATTCCCCACCGTAAGTACACATTGATGACCTAAGACACGAAACGAGCGGTTTGTGTGAGAAAACGAACAGTATTTATGTCGTTTTTTACCTTTTGTAAATAACCATGCCCAAGTTGAAGTGCGCGCGCCTCCTGGTGTGTGAGCGCGCTGGCGCTACTCCCGGAAAGCTCCGGAAGTGATCTCTCGCGCGTGAACGTCACTCATTATTTACACAGAACAGAGATTGTAGGTAAGACGGCTAACAGAAATGGTACTCGTTTTTTATCCGGGATGTTTAAACAAGAAATGGTTAAAAAAGGTATGTTTAGGGATGTTTAAAAAAGAAAATAATTACTTGTGCTCGCGCAATGGATCACGTCCGGCGCTTTCCGGGAGTAGCGCCGGCGCAGCCAGAACGCGCTCACACACCAGATAGCGCGCCCCCTTCAACTTGGACGTGATTGTTTACAAGAGGTAAAAACAATATAAATACTGTTCGTTTTCTCACGCAAACCACTCGTTTCGTGTCTTAGGCCATTAATGTGTACTTACGGTGGGGAATTGTTTAATTTGGACTGTTTAATTTGAATCTGTGAGTTTTCTTTTGTGAGGTGACCATAGGCATGCATTATATGACTGACAGGCAAGAACGGTTGGACCTAAAAATATCAAAATTGAAACTACTGCGGAAACAAAGACACCTACATCTTGGATGCCCTTGGGGTAAGCTAAAACATATCAAAATTTAATTTCAAAGTGAACTATCCCTTTAAGATTCAAGGGGATGTAAACTTTTGAACTGCATCATTTTAATAAATTGAACTATTTTCTCTTGTAGACTATATGTAAACATATTTTATATTAAATATCTTGTTCAGGTCAGTACTAAGTAAACAATAACAAGCATTTTGTATGATCCCTTTTATTTTGGTAAAAAAATTTACATTTTTGCAGATTCTGAAAGGGGGGTAAACTTTTGACCTCAACTGTATGCACCGTTCAACACTTCCTCATCCTGATAATTGTCAGTTTCCATGTGCTATACTTGAAGGGCAATCCAATATGAGACAAGTGTCAAGTGCTTTACTATTAAAACACTTTCTTTTCAAATTTACAGTGAAGAGAAGGCCAAGCTGCTAAGGATTGTCATGTCAAAAATAGACAGCAGGAATGAGACATTAGAGTGAGTATGAACAGCTTAAAGAAATTTCATACAAACACATAGTATGCATCTAAATGTCTCAGTTGTCATATTCCCACAGACAGTTCATGGACTCTCTCGGTCTGGACCCAGAGTCAGTAGACAATATGGAGATGTATAATACCCTTCCTTCTGTGCTGATGGAAAAATGCGCTGCGTTGAGTGTGAGACCTGATACTGTAAAAAACCTAATTCAGTCAATGCAGGGTTAGTGGCATCACTTCAAAAAGCCTTTTTTCATGGTATTTTGTTACTTCGGGTTTACTTTTTCTAAATCAAGTTGTGCTTCTCAATTCAAGCTATTTAACAGCTGTTTAAGAAAGTACAGTTAAACATTCTTGTGTCTAACTTCTCTTCCTCCCTCCTCAGTCCTCTCAGGTGTGTTCACCGATGTAGAAGCCTCTCTGCGGGAGATTCGAGATGTATTGGATGAGGATGAGGCAGAGGAGCGAAGTTTAGAAGAGGCTGCTGGGAAGCAGGCTGTACCAGAACGGCCCCCAGCCCTGGCCGAGCTGCGCAGAGACCTTGAAAAGTATTTGGAAGCGCATGAGAAAGCCAGCTTCACCAACACAGAACTTCATCGGGCCATGAATCTGCACATCAGCAATCTGAGACTTCTTGGTGGACCACTAGACACCCTTAGAGAGGCATTGCCAAGGCCGCAACTTAGTGAGGGTGGGTGTTTGATGACGTAAATAATTAACATGAAAGATCACGTTATGTATGTTTATGAGAATTATATTTTTTGACATTTTCAGATGAGATGGCAGGTCTTCAGACTATGAAGAGAATTTTGGGTAAAGTGCAAGAAATGCGAGAGCAACGAAGCTCCCTGGAAAAGCAGCTTAGAGACCTTATTCAGCAGGATGACATCACTGCTTCACTGGTTACAACTAACCGTGCTGATATGAAGGTATGCGCTTTACATGACTCTGCTACTTTTTTTATTTTAAAGGGATTGTATTAGAAATCTGTCACTGCATTATATTTTTATTTTTGCTCACTTTTCCCTCATAGAAAGTGTTTGAGGAGCAGCTTAGGAAGTATGGGCAGGTGAAATTATACCTTGATCAGAACCTGACGGCTCAAGAGAATATCCTGAAGGCACTCACAGAAGCTAATGTGCAGTATGCCACTGTGCGCAAGGGCCTAGCAGAAACTGAACATAAGTATGACTCAAAGGAATAACACTTCTGTGACAAATATGCATACATTTTTGCAAGTGTAGCATCATCAGTATTCCAATTTACTTTTAGATGGAACAGCACTGTACAGATGCTCGTGGCCTCCTATGAGGCCTATGAAGATCTAATGAAGAAATCTCAGGAGGGCAAAGAGTTTTATGAAGATCTGGAAACAAAGGCCTCTCGTCTGTTGGAGAAAGCCAAGACTGTCTGCAAGGCTCGAAAAGAAGAGAGACAAGCCATAATGGAAAAGTAATTATAAGTTTGATCACCAGTTTGTTTACTCAGTTGTATAATTCTTTGCACAGAAACTCAAAACTCTTGGTCAGACATAGTGTTTCTAACTTGTTTGACTCTGCTTAATTTTTGACAGAGAGCTCAAAAAAAAGGCACCCCAAAGACCCACTGCCCCAAAGCCAACCCCAAAGAAAGGCCAAAGTGTGGATCCTGCCAACTTCGATGACCATGAACTGGCAGAGCTGAGTGCTGCTATCTTAGCCCTTGGTGGAGATCTCCCAGAAGATCTACGCAGCCTGCCTCCTGAACTTACTATTCCACCATCTGGTCATCCCGCTGTGCTTTCTGGAGCCGCTGCTAGCTCTATTCTGCGCTGGCCTGGAGCTAACTCTTCTTTACTCTACACGCAACCCAGATTTCCTCCAAACTTACCACCTCCTGAAGTTCTTGCTCAGATCTCCTGTTTTCCAACACCTCCCCTTTCGCAGAGTTTCAGTCACAGTCTTCCCCAGCCTCCTCTGGCACAGCAACAGTTCCCACAGCTGCCCAACCCTCAGGTCCTTCCACCACCATCTGTGTCTGGGTATTGCCCTCCATCTACACAGAACCAACCCGGCCCACCAGTCACTCCAGTCCGACCTTCCACCACTACAGTGGATAGTATACAGACACCTATTCCTAGCTACAGTCCTGCATCTGCCCAGGCAGTTATTCCTCCTCCTGGCCAACACCAACCGATGCCATCAGTGTATGCAGCTCCGCCTCAGATGTCACCCCATGTCCAGTACATGCAACAACCTGTTGCTCCCATAAGCCAGCCTCCACAGGCAATAACAGCCCCTCATCCACAACCTCAGCAGGTATTTTCTCAACAGGGTGGTCAGAGTCAACCACAGCCATTTTACCCACCTGTTCCAACTCAACAGCAAATGCCAAGACCTATGCCTGGGCCACATCATGCTCAGCCTCAGTTCCCACAGTACATAGCCCAAGTAAGACAACCAAGACCACCAAACTTTCAACAACCTCAAATCCAAGGACAGTTTGGAGCTCAAGCTACCCATGTACATCCCCACCAGGGTTACCCCCCTGTCTCATTTGTTCCGAAGTCCCAAACTCCACAAGTTAACACTGCCCATCCAGGCATACCACCACAGATGCCACCATCCTCCCAACCAGTGCCTTCAGTGTCAATGTCACACATGGCTCATGTTAATCAGCAAATGCCTCCATCCTCCCAGCCAGTGCCCTCTATGTCAATGCCACACTTAGCCCAAGTTAATCAACAAATTCCCCCTTCCACCCAGCCAGTGCCCTCTGTGTCAATGCCACACTTGGCACATATCAGTCAACAGATTCCCCCTGCTTCACAGCCCCAAACACCTCCCATCAATCAATTACCCCATGCTCCTCACCCCCAGATACCCCCACCCTCTCATCATTTAGGCCCTGCACCCCATATGCAGATACCTCCTGCCTCGAAACAGATGCCTCCTCCCCAACAAATGCTTGTGCCGTCCACTCATATGCCTCCTTCCTCTCATCCACAAATGCCCGCAGTCTCCCAACCTCTATCTCACTGCCCCCAGTCACATATAATCCCTACTCATCAACCCAACCAACAGCCAGCATACCCAGCAGTCCCTCTGAGGGCTACTGTTCCTGTTCAACCTCAGGTACCCCACGGCCCTCTTTCATCACAGATACAAATGCACCCTAGCACTCCCTCACGGCATCTAAACCACCCTCATCCTCAAATCCCTCCCCAGCCCTGTCCTCCAGCGCTCCCTCACAATATCTACAAACCTCAGCCAACCGTTCCTCCTAGCTCTGCACCTTTGAGTTTTCCAGGAGGTGTTCCTATGGTGTCCAACCAGTCTGTGGCACCTCTGCAGCCTCAGTCCCAGCCACCCACTTCACAACTACCCCCGGGAGGCCCAATATCTTATGCTGTTCCACAAGGTGGGAACATTGCTCCTGGACCAATGCAGCATCCGGTAGCTGCTGCTCCCCCAGGACCTCAAAGCATGATACCTCCATCCTCAGGAGCACCAGGGGCACCACAGCCTCATGTGCTACCTTCTCCCGCCCCATCGCCTTCTCCCTCTCCTGGTCCTCCCTCCCTTGGTATGATCCCCCAGCGACCATCTCCTGCTCTTACCCCAGTTGGAGGAGCAACATTACCGCAGTCCTCAGTTCAGGCTCCAACACCCACTGGTCCCATGACTCCGTCTGACTCCACCTTGTTTCAGCGACAGAACTCTAGTACTGATGACTTGCTTTCCTCAAGCCCTGAGAGCCAGCATGGAGGCACCAAGGACACGGCCAATGTCTTACTACCCACAAAAGCTGACCCTCAGGAAGAGCATCATAGAAAAAAAGCAGAGGGCGTAAGACTTATCCAGGGTGACCCTTACCAAGCACCAGAGAGGGTCTCGAAACTCAGTGCACAGCTCGAACGGTTTAGATCAACAGTCCAATCCTTAGAGCGCCCAACTGGGGAGGGAGGTCTGTCGAAACTTGATGCTCAATGGAAAGAGCTGCAAGAGCAGCAGGAGAAGGATACTCGCCAACTCTCTATCGCTATTGCTCGTTGCTACACCATGAAGAACCGCCATCAGGATGTGATGCCTTACGACTGTAATCGTGTTGTCTTGCACTCCGGTAAAGATGATTACATCAATGCCAGTTTTACTGAGGACCTGTCTCCATACTGCCCCCGGCTCATTGCAACACAGGCTCCCCTCACTGGCACCGCAGCCGACTTCTGGCTCATGGTTTATGAGCAGAAAGTTTCTGTAATCGTCATGTTAGTCTCTGAGCAAGAACTGGAGAAGGTAAAGATCCTATGGCAACGTTCTAGAATCTCACTGGCTTTTGATATTATTTTAAGCAGGGGTGTCCAAAATCTGTCCTGGATTGCCGGTGTCCTGCAGAGTTTGTTTGTTGAGGCAAGTTGGAGCTAAACTCTACAGGACATCTGCCCTCCAGGACAGAGTTTGGGCACCCCTGATTTTAAGTGATTTACAATGTGTTTAATTTTATTCCTAGCAAAAGGTGTTGCGATACTTTCCATCAGAGAGAGGCCAACAACTTGCTCAGGGACCAATCACCCTTACTCTTACCACTCAGAAGAGCACTCCTACCCATATAGAGCGCATGATAGGACTGCAGTATCGGGACCAAAGTTTGAAACGCACTGTTGTACACCTTCAGTTTACTTCATGGCCTGAACTGTAAGGACTCATTTTTAAACAGTCAATCTATTAAAATTGCAGCCTTTTCAAACACTAATAGTTTTCATTTTTCCGAAAAGGGGCCTTCCAGAGAGTAAAAGCAACCTCATCCGTTTCATTCAAGAAGTCCACGGACATTACCTGCTTCAGCGCCCACTACATACTCCAGTCATAGTGCACTGCAGGTACCAGTGGGCAGCGCACCGACATATAACGCCATTGTGCTATGGGCGTCCCGGGTTCGAATCCCAACTTGGGGACCTTTCCTGATCTCACCCCCCATTTAAAAATATATTGAACACATAGGCAAGGCTAAGCCAAAGTAGAACATAAGTACATTCACTGTTTTGTTTCTGTTTCCCGTAGCTCTGGTGTTGGCCGTACTGGCGCCTTCTGTCTGCTCTATGCAGCGTTGCAAGAAATTGAGGCTGGCAATGGTATACCTGACCTGCTCCAGCTGGTGAGGAAGATGAGGCAGCAAAGGAAGAACATGCTGCAAGAAAAGGTAATTGTACACACCCATGAGGTTTGAAATTTTGAGTGTTCAGTTGATAGAGATTAATACTACTTTTGTTATAAAACCTCCATAGCTTCACCTCAAATTTTGCTATGAGGCCGTTCTTAAACACACAGAGCAGGTTCTGCAACGCCACGGCATTATTACATCCCCTTGCACCAGGACCCCAAATAACATTGCATTGAAGGTAACCACTTATATTTCTTGCTCGCTCATCTTTTTGTAAACTGAACAGCAGTGTGATTACCTAATATTTTGTATATCTTTATAGTCATACTCGCGACAGGAATCTCAGGACATTGTTCTGGGAGGAGACATGCCTATTAGTTCCATACAGGCCACCGTGGCCAAACTTAGCATTCGACCACCCAGTGTTGACCATGAACAAGAGCCCGGCCAAGACCAGATGCCCGAGGCAGCAAGCACAGCAGAACCAGATCCTACGGATATGTCACTTCAGCCTTCTCAGGAGCCGCTTTGTTATGAAGCTATGCCTGATTCCATCAGTCCCCCTCTCTCTTGTACTTCTTCCCCAGGCAAGACGCAGTCACCTTCGCCTCCTATCGGCCAAGGGAATGGGTTCACCGGGTCCACTCCTGCATCTCCCGTCTCAAATCACCACCCATCCATTGAAGCAGCGCCTCGGGCTCCTTCTCCGCCGACGTCCTCATCTTTAGACCTGCTTGCTTCTCTCACACCTGAAGCCTTTACTCTGGACAGTGCCCATCGAGGCAAGCAGCGCATTAGCAAGCAAAGCTTCCTTCAGCCGCAGGAAGGCAAAGGCCTGCAGGGACCACCAGAGGGCGACGATCCGCTCAGTAGTTTGGATCCTCTATGGACGCTTAACAAAAGCTGAAACAACATAACAGCTCTGTTTTATCTTCTCCCCCACAGGCAGTCCTCTTATGAACCGTTTCTGACCCCGTATAACATCTTGTCCGTGTTGGACCTCATCACTGTGTGTACGTCTGTCCGCTTGTGTCCTGAAAAGTCTTTTCACTTGGCACTTTTCCAGCACTGATCCTGGTGTTTCAGGTTACATTCCGTAAATCCAGTCTTGTCTCCTAGCATGCACTCTTAATGCCATGGTGTTTGTGATTGCCTGTAAGGTGCCTAAGTGTTGGTTCCTCTGCAGTGGGCTTCTGCCTCTACACCAAAAATGTAAACACTGACAATGGAAACCGTGTGATAGAACACTGACATTCAAGCTACTGTCATCATTATCAGAACACATATTAACAGTTTGATTGAGCGGTTATTTGCTCGCCCTTTGTACACATGCTGCTTGCACTGTGGGTTGTATATTATTAGTCACTGCACCTATCTCTGAGCTACAGTGATCTGCAACATATATGTAGGGACATATTGAAGCTGGTGATGAAAATATGACTTGATGTACTCGTTATACTTAAAACACTCAAATTTCTGATTCACTTCAGAAATCATAGCATTTTTATTGAGTTGATTCTAACTTGTCATTCTTTGAACTGTGTAAATAAATCTTAACAAATGTCAATATATTGGTGTCATTTGTTTTTTGTTTTTTTCAAACAGCAAAAACACGAAAGGTTTGTTGGTTAAAATTAGGGTTGCCAGGTTTTTACAACAAAAACACCCAATTGCTACTCAAAACTAGCCCAATCACTTTCTTTAGGGGGGTCCCCCATTATAAATCGCATTCCAGGGAGTAAAATACGTTTTTGGTGGGGTTCCCCAGGTAAAAATGAGCATTCCAGGCCCTAAACATTACGTTATTGGGGTCGCTTCAACCCCCGGCAACAGTGGTAAGTAGCCCAATTCCGCTGGAAAACCATGGACTTGGAAACACTGGTTAAAATTAGCTCATTTGCCCCTGGTGGTAGATGCCGTAACTACACCATCTACACCACCATTTCTTTACTGACTACAAATAAAAATGTGTAATGCTTGAAATTTAAATAGTTTATTTTATAGTAACATTTACATATTTTTCCCCATCACATTAAAATTTGTTATAAATTTATTAGAAAAACATGTCATTACCCACCTGTCTTTTATGTTAATTCAAATGATTTTATTTTTTTTTTTCAGTAGTTGCTTGCTCTCGTATCACTGTCAGGTTTGGTTGCAATTTTAGACTAGAGCTGTCTCAATATCAGATTTTTCATTACACGAGTATCGTGTCCTCAACAGCCCCTTTCACAGCTCGTCATCAATTGGCAGCACTGAACATAAACATTGCCATTGACAAGCGAATGAAACTATATTTTGCTGATTATTGCTGCTTAAATCAGTTGAACTTGGAAAAACATTTGGAGGACTTGGAGTGCAAAAAAAACGAGGAACAAAAGGCATTTGTGGTTGGCCAAACTGAATCAGGATTTCCAGGGCAAGAATCTTGACAACATTTGTGTTTGTTCTTATAATTTTCGGTCAGGTCATAATTTATACTGCTAGTTCGTCAAAATATTGCACCCTTCCCTGCTTACAAAGTTCTTCTCTATATGATTTCGAAGCTTTCATGTGTTCTTTCATGATTCAGACAGCATAAATTAGCAGTATCACCAGTATCACCAATATGGCCACATATCCGGGTAATTGGCCAAATTGTAAGTGCAAACCCTCTATAGAATGACACCCCTGGACCAAGTAGAAGTATTGTCAATGCATTCTAAATTAATCAGCAAGCTACAAATGCTGTTGATAGACATTTTAATATAGGGTGACCTTTTTCGTTGTCCTGTCCCCGAAAATGTCCCCGTTTTACAGCACGCTCAAAACAACCCGCAAATACACTGTAAATGTCCGACCAATTTAGCACGCTGGCAATCGTATAATTGTGATTAATTTCAACAGCAGAGGGTGCTGCGAGCTATAATGATTAATTGGCCGCGCGCCGAAAGAGACGCCGTATTCACATACAAAATGATACTGTTTGTGTGCACTGTATAACGTGGTATGATTAGGATGCGGGATTGTTTTGCACACAATAGGCCTATTAAACATTCATGAAACTTCAGCCGCCGACGCGACAAGCTGTCAACACCAGACGCGTTTATAATCGAATGCATAAATATTAAACATTATTAAAACTACAAACTGATTGACTCGTATCGTCTTAGTCATGGAAAACGCATTAAGTGAGTTCGCAGCTTTAAGGTATGTTTGCTGAGGTAAATTATCTATTGATATGGCTATAAATATCAAGCAATAAGATATTCAAACTCATGATTAAACACCTCTAACATTAGTCGAAATGAGCCCACAATGCAAAATAATAAGCCTGATTAGGGATAGAAAAGATCAATTTTCAAAAGCAAACACATAACATTTGACAAGTTATAATTATTGTACTCATAGTTGTGAAAATGTTAAATTGTTTGAAAATAACATATTTGTCAAATACAATTTTATTTATCATATGTTTGTGACCCTGGACCACAAAACCAGTCATAAGGGTCCATTTTTAGAAATTAAGATTTATACATCATCTGAAAGCTGAATAGATGATCTTTGAATAGGACAATATTTGGTTCAGATACAACTATTTGAAAATCTGTAATCTGAGGGTGTAAAAAAAAAAAAAAATTATATATATATATAAATACTGAGAAAATTGCCTTTAAAGTTGTCTAAATAAAAAAAGTCAATGCATATTACTTATAAAAATTTTTTTAGTTTTGATACATTTACGGTAGGAAATTTACAAAATATCTTTACTTAATACCCTAATGATTTTTGGCATAAAAAAATAAATAATTTTGACCCATACAATGTATTTTTGGCTATAGCTATTAAATATACCCAAGTGACTTATGACTAGTTTTGTGGTCCAGTGTCACGTTTATTGTTTTATTTTTAATGTATTTTTCTAAAGCCATAATTTCATTACAGTACTGCCGTTTTGATGTTTTCTATTTGCAATAGTTATTTACTATTGCATTGTAAAAAACTACAGTAAATTTAATCCTCAAAACAACACTAATTATCAATTATGATATTAATATATAGAACTCACAACAAAAACATATGAGATTTCAGTGATATTTTGACCACTGAACTAGGAAATGTCCCCGGTTTTTATGACAAAAAAAAAAAAAAAAATTAGTCACCGTAATTTGTGCTGTATATGTTAACCCAGAAGTTTAACAAATGAAGACAAAGAAAATCAAAAACACACATTTTGTATGAAAGCCTTTTTATTTGCGAATTAGTACAAAGTTTTTTTTTTCCTGTGTTAAAAATAAAACAGAGCATTAGTTACATCCTCTACTGTCTGGTTACACTGTGTAGTGTATTTGGAAAAGACCGAGAAGAGGGCAGAGCAGGCCCCCCCAAAAAAGACAAAACAATATTTACACCCAGTCTCTCTCTGCCCCCTCCCCATCTTGAGAAACAGTGCAACATTCAGGCATTTCACATCACTTAAAACATCCTCCACCCCATTTCTACTTCAGCAGCAGTAAGATACAGCAAGTCGAGAGCAGTATTTCACATCAATACCGCACGCATCGATCACGTCTAGGAATGTGCTCCTCTGGGAAGAGAAAGAGAGAGCAGTAAAAACACAATGGAGCTTGGTGCTATTTCACTCCTTACAATAAATCGGCTGCCATTGTGTGTGGCAGCAACCCTGCCATCAAGTAAATGAAGCTTAAATGATTAGAAATCATTGTTTTTTTTTTTCTCAGAAGTCTGTTCTCATGTGACTATTCCCAGCTGCTAGCTGTACATTTGTTCTTGTGCGATAACTGGCCGTACATCATACAATGTCCTGATAATGAAAATGATTGCTTTTTGCCATTTCTCTCATGTTCAAACAATTTTGCACAGTTTATAAGACCAGCTGGTCTTATAAAAATTCAGCCATATCAATGCCACAATCACAAACCCACTGTAAAATGCACATACATACATTAAAAAATTGTTTTGACCAATGCTACTACATGGTTTCAAGCGTTAAGTTAATCAAATGAACTAATTAAACACCAGATCTCATCAACATTATTAACTAATATTTACATTCGTAAAACATGGCTAATAACATACCGAGTCATGTGCATTTCTGTTGACTTGATCAGATGGAATCAGAGCAAGCAAACTGATTTCAATGGTTTTGGGGACTATTTGTAAAAATCAAAAGAATCTGTAATGATTTCAAACTTCTTAAAGTTTAAAGCATAATGTCTCATAAGATTTAAAGTGCAGCAAAAACCACTAAGACTCATTGCATTGAAAAACTGGGGAAAATTTGGTATATTTTCTTACCAAACCATAAATCAAAATGCAAAAAAAAAAAAAAAAAAAAAAAAAAAAAAAAAAAAAAAGAAGTCAGTGGAATGCACATTAAGTGTAGAAAAAGCAATTTCAATCTCTGCCACTGTCTAATGAAACAAGTCTCTCAGTGCATTTTAATATTTCAATTTCAGTTCTCACAACTGTGCGCATTTGTCCTGAAAGATAACCACAAAATTGGTTGACTGATATGGCTATATGAAAAACAGGCCGAACCAATGCCCACAATTAGTGTGGCTTCTGCAGGGCTGGATTGGATATACTAATGTTCTCTCATAAACACACTTACAAACGGCCCAAATATACAGTAACAAACAACTAATGGTCAACAATCTCAATGAAACCTGTAAACTGCTCATGGCTCTACAACAAAAAGACATTTTAATACAGGAAAATAAGAAAATATACACATCTAGTAATAAAAAGCAGCCCTGTCCATCACGTTCTGGCACTAAACTCCATCAAATCTGGATTTAGATGCATTTAAAATGACTTTGGGTGATTCGTACTGACGGTTTAGCTTAAAAAAAAAAAAAAGTACCTGGCTTACAGGTGCTGTAGAAATAAACCCTAACAGATATGACATCACAGCATGTGCCAAGAAACATTTTTTCCTGTGTTTAAGGCAAGACTGGAATGAGAACGTCTCCCTTTCTCTCTTTTTCGCCACCCATCTTGCTGCCTGACGTCTGTCAGTAACTCTTTTAATCAATATAATCATATTACGGTGCAAGTTAGTCAAAGCTTTCCTTGTAAATTAAAATTCATGACCACGTCTCCACTTTTAACGCATCTATATGCCAAGTTTCATACAAATTGTTAGAAATTTCACTAATAAATAATTGTTTTTAATATTAAAAAGAGATCCCCCTCCCCTTCACCCCAGAGATTCAGACATTTACAGTATGCATCTTACAAACACAACCACTCACAGAAACACAGCATCCGGTTCATATTTCACCCCAAAATCAAAAGAAAATAAATTATATGTTGCAAAAAGAAGGCCTACTTAAAAGATAAACTTTTTTGCATTGTGACATTATTTTTGCGTTTTGTGACAATTAAGCCCCCCTCCCAAAATCTCTACACTGAAAATATAAATATATGAAAAGAAAAAACAAAAATATAAACTTAAAATAAACCCTGTAGTTGATGCGATACAGTAATAAAAAGCATCCATGTTTTTTTTTCTCAGTATAACAAATACTATCATGTAAATATACTTAGTTGCACTTTTTAAATTTTTTTTTAACATTACAAATATTAAGTCTTCTGTATATGAAGTGTCATTCAAAAGTTTGGGATCAGTAAGATTTTATCATCAAAGCTGAATTCACTTGATCAAATATACAGAAAAAAAACCTGTAATATTATGAAATATTTTTGCAATTTAATATAAGAGTATTCCATTTTAATATACTTTAAAATATAATTTATTCCTGAATTTTCAGCATCATTACTTTAGTCTTTAGAGTCAATATGATCAATCAGTGTTGGAAATAGTTGTGCCGTTTAATATTTTTTGGAACCTGTGATACTTTTTTTCTCTTTGAATAAAAAGTAAAAAAATAAAATAAAAATTGTTTATTCATAATAGAAATTTTGTGTTACAACAGACACTACTATTCAAAAGTTTGGGTTCAAATTTATTATTTTTTTTTAAGATTAAATTAATTATTTTATTCAGCAAGGATGTTTTTAATGGATAAAAAGTGATACAAGTAAAGACTAAGTAAAGACTTTTCTAGAAGCGAATTCTATTTTTAGCCTTCTATTTATCAAAGAATCAAAGATTAAGATTAAGCAGCACAAGTTACATCACTGTTGTTTATAATAAATCAGCATATTAAAATGATTTCTGATGGATCATGTGACACTGAAGACTGGAGTAATAGCTGATGAAAATTCAGCACTGAGTCACAGAAATAAATTATATTTTACAGTATATTAAAATATCAATCCAATATTAGAAATTGCAATATTGCATTTTTTTCTGTTTAATAAAAATACAGTCTTGATGAGCATGAGAGGCTGCATTAAAAAAAAACATTACAAATAGGTTTCCTGTGTTTTTCCTAGTCTTTCATTAAACCTCAAAGAGTTCTTTTGATTATGGGGTGCAATATGACCTGAACACTTCTGAAGATTCAAACACTCAACATAGTTGCACACAAAGAACACGCTCCTTTCAGCAGGAAATATCTGTCTTTTTCTGTCCCAACGACCACCTTTCGTTCCTCCTCTCCCTCTGCAAACATATTATTGTGAACTCTCTCACCTCTAGCTGTCACGCAGTTGAGAGTTTCTGGGCTGGGCGGCCTGGCATTCTCACTGTGAGCTTGTTACCGCTCACATACACACAAACAGACATCTTAAGGCAGGCCAAGTGAGCCAGCTCTCACTGTCAGCAGGTATTGTACTAGCCTCAGATTCATACACGGAATTTGCTGTATGATGTTCTACCAAAAGTACAAAATGCTCTGATGGAGCATCAGAGGCTTGTTGGACACCAAACAATCTGGTTTTGCATTGACATCCTGTTCAGATGTGGTAAAAAGTGACCACTTTCCTCCCTACCAAGTGTAGGGTGGTACATGAGAAACGTCATTCATGTCTGCGATGAACCTGCGGTGATGCAGGTTAAAGGGTGAGTGCTTTTGTGCCGGCCACTCGGACAATTTGCTAAATCTGTGGGCTGGTGTTTGTGTGTGTGTTCAGTCCAGCTTCTCCAGAACAGAGGGCACGTAGACTAGGCTGAGCTCGCTGCCAAAGTCACAGACTATGGCAGCATTGTCCAGAACCAGAAGCTGCCTGACGCTCTGACCTTCGCTGCTCTGGCCCAGGTACACCGTCTGCAGCAGGTCGCCATAGTTCAGGTCCCAAAATGACACACAACCTTGTCCTCCGGTCACCAGCAGGCTTTCAGAGATCACCCCTAGACTGGCCCCACAGCCCACCTCCTGAAACAGTGAGAAAGACATTTCGAGATTTGATTTTGTCTTATAATCAGATTATATTTATTTTGTTGACAGTCCCGATTCGAACAATCACGCACCTGTTGTATGGAGTACAGCTTTATGCCTGTGCTACGGTCCCAAATGCAAATGAGGTCATCCAAACCACTGCTAATGATACAGGAAGTTGTGCAAACCAATGAGGTGACATCACCACGGTGACCGTACACGTGGCTCACCCTGCTGCCTGTAAGGACATCCCACACACAGATGGCACCGTCTTGGCCCCCGCTGGCCAGAACCATGGTCTACAACACAGCACAGAAAAAAAAAATATATCAACATGTATGCATTCTATCCACCCATCCATCATCTACCCAACTATCTATTCATCTTTCCAACCACACCTCCTTCCAAATATCTACTGCATTTATCAATCCATCCACACATCCATCCATCTTTCCAATGATCTACTCTACTATCTATCTTTCCATCCATCTATCCTGCGTTTATCCATCCATCCTTCCAAATATCTACCCATCTATCTCTCTACCACCTTCCATCTATCCACCCACCCCTCTATCCATCCATCTACCCAATTATCTAAAAATCTCTCTAGCATCTTTCCAACTATCTACCCACCCATTCACATCCGTCCATCCCTCTACCCCTCTATCCACCATCCATCTATCATCCATCTTTACAAATTTCTATCTACCCATCTTTCCAACTCTCTCTACCATATTTCCAACTATCTATCCATCCATCCTTCCATCTTTCCAACTTATTTACATCCACATGCATCTATCATCCATCCATCTGTCTATCCATCCATCCCTCTACCCACCCATCTATCCATCCATCCATCCCTCTACCATCTTTCCAACTATCTATCCAATCATCTATCCATCTATCCACCCACCCATCTTTCCAACTATTTACCCATATTTAAAACTAACTACCCATCTTTCCAAACTTATTTACATCTACATGCATCCATCCATCCATCTCTCTATCTACCATCTTTCTTACTATCTATCCAATCATCCATCCATCCACCCACCCATCCATCTATGATTTATCCATCCATCAATCTATCAATATTTCCATCTACCCATTCTTTCAACTTTCTTTCAATTCTCAAACCATCTTTCCAACTCTCTACCATCTTTCTACTTTCTTTCCAACTATCTATCCACCCATCCATCTATCACCATCTGTCCATCTATCTATCTATCTATCTATCTATCTATCTATCTATCTATCTATCCAACTATCCAACTATCTATGATGTATCCATCTATGTTTCATTCAGTTAATTCACAGTATTGTACATTAGAAATAATAATATTGCAGAAGGTGTGTTGTATGTGTGATCTAGTGATGTGATTCTGACCTGGTCTATGTATATGGCAGTTATACCACCTGAGTGGCCCTGCAGGGTGAAGAGGCAGCATGAATCCTCCAAACGATACACCTATAAAAGAAAAATGTCAAATAAACACCACTAAACTAAAGCATGACTTAACTGTAGGGTTCCACAGAATGTGCGCACAGGAAGCTCTGCAAATTTCTTGGATCCACATAATTTTGTATTTCTATTAATTATTTTGTATATAATGCTGCTTTCAGTATGCAAAATTTTGCATTAAATGCCCTATTTAACATGTTTGACCATATTTAAAGCAATTCTGATGAATTTGGATGATTTCCACATGCTCATATGTTCCTCACCCTGACTGTATGGTCCTGGCTGCCGGTAACAACTCTGCCAGCGGCAGCTTTGAGCACAGTGATGGGCTTCTGGTGGGCACACTGCACCGAGCGTGTCAGCTGACAGCTGATCACATCCTCGCTGCTATAACAGGGGGAGGGGGGCAAACTGCCTCTGCCTGGGGGTCCTAATACACAAAATCAGGAAAACGGTTAAAATGCCTCTTTATTTTGGTCCTCTGAAATAAGCAACTGTCAGTGTTTATCTTCCTGTTTCTAGGGTTTCCAAGCTTTGCATGACATGTCCAGGCCTGGTTTAGGCATTTCTTTCAAGGTTTTTCAGGATTGTGGGAATGCTGTATTTTTATATCCTTTTTTAATTATTTTGACATGACTCACCACGATATTGCAGCAACCCGAGAGGCTTGTTGATCTCCACTGTGAAGAAATCCAGTGAGCCATTTAAACGAGCTGCCACAATTCTGCAATTGAAAATACCCCCATTAGCAAGAAATCATAAGTCGAGTGGATGGGCATGAAGTGAGTGTGGCTTATATATGAGCCTTGGGTTGTTGTGAAACGCACCTGTTATTAAGAAAAGCCAAGGCAGTAATTCCAGATACTCCATCTTCATTACTGCACCGTAATGATCCCTCCACTGCATCCCACAGCTGACAGAACAGAGACAAACAAGAAAATAAGGATGGCATATTAATCACATTGATAAATCAGTATGTTCTTCTTATAGAAGTCCTCTCTCTCGCTGACCTCCAGTTTCCCGCTGCTGCGGCCTGTGGCAATGAGGTTACCCCTCAGCTCCATGGCCCACACTGAGCTGTCCCAGTCGCCATTGCTCTGTAGGGGGAGCTCTGGTGGTACGACAGGCTGGTCCCCGAGGCTACGTCGCCTTTGCTGCGAAGCAGGAGGAGAAGGCGGAAAGGCCAGTGTTGGCGAGGGCTCATGCTCCCGGTATGCTTTCTCCACCAATTCCCCAAAGTTAAAACCAGAGTCGTTTAAAGTCTGAGAAGAGGGCAACGACCCAAAGTTGGTGTCAATGAGAGGGGTGAGGTCCGGCTGGTCCCCAAACAGGGCAGGGCGTGCAGGGGTGGTCCTCCTCCTTATTGGGAAAATATCCACATCCGGCCCTCCCATACCTCCTCCGCCTGGTTCCCGAAAATCTGCCCCCAAGAGGCCCTCAGCTTCACAAGCACTTATGTGATCCCAGCCATCACGGTGCTCCCAACAACCACTACTGCTGCTCCTGCGCAGACTAACAGTGGACACACATACATAAAAATACAAATAATAAATACACGTTTTAAAGGAATCCCAGGTATTAAGATTTGTTTGACGTAATATATTGTAAATTATGTCTTTTATGGAAATAAGAAGTAGAAAATGCATGAAAGATTTACGATATTTAAGCAACCAGTTTACATCATCGAAAAATAATTGTGCCCCCCATAGTCCAAAATATGTGTATGATGTGCACTTCTTAAATAAAGTAAATCTTTCATGAGTTTTCTACTACATATTTCAGTAAGAGACATCATTTACGTTATGTTACGCCATACAGGTTTTAAAGGATTAGTTCACTTTCAGAACAAAAATGTATCATGTATTTCTTTCTTCAATCATAAAGAAATTATGTTTTTTTGAGGAAAACATGTTTAAATGCAGCTTCAAGGGGCTCTAAATAATCCCAGCTGAGGAAGAAGGGTCTTATCTGGTGAAACGATCGACTATTTTCTAAACAAATTGACAATTTATATACTTTTTAACCTTAAATGCTCATCCTATGTCGTCTCTGCAATGCACATGCGTAGTCTGTTTGATTCGGGTCGAAACAGTTAATGGAGTGTCAAAAAAACTCTCTCGTTTTCTTCCCTAACTTCAAAATCATCTTACATTGCTGCAGAAGCACCAACCCAGTGTTTACAAAGTAAACATACAAAGAAGATCAAACGCCCTTTACAAAAAAATGGTAAACCTGCGCTGTAGGACAATTTTGAAGTTGAAGACGAAAACGAGATAGGAGTTTTGAGACATACCCTAACTGTATTGATCACACAGACGAGCATTTGAGGTTAAAAAGTATATAAATTGTCAATTTGTTTCGAAAATAACAGATCGTTTCGCTAGATAAGACCCTTTGTTCATTGGCTGGGATCGTTTAGAGCCTTTGAAGCTGCATTTAAACTGCATTTTGGCAGTTCAAACTCGGGGGCACCATAGAAGTCCATTATATGGAGAGAAATCCTGAAATGTTTTCCTCAAAAAACAATTTCTTTATGACTGAAGAAAGAAAGACATGAACATCTTGGATGACAAGGGGGTAACATAATCTTTAAATGTTTGTTCTGAAAGTAAACTAACCCTTTAATACCAGGGGATCCCTTTAAAAAAAAAAGATATGTATTTGAAATGTATAATAACGTTAAATATTATGCCGTTATATGTTAAATTTATTAGGGGCAATGCAGTGGGTGCAGGTCTGTTTAATTGAATTTATACACTTCCTTACCCATTGTTGGGTATAACAGTAAGACAATCTCCTGTTTGTGCGTCCCACACACGGATCTGTCCTGCTAGACAACAGCTGGCCAGCAGCATGCCATCACTGGCCAGACACTCAATGTCCTGGGAAGAGATGCCAAAAGTAATTTTAAATATCTCAGTGCGCATTTATGGAATCACGTCAGTGCATGTGAATTCGATTCTCACCATGCTGTGGCCCCTCAGCAGCAGAGGTGAAATTTCACTGATTGGCGGCGAGTAACCGTACTCATCGCAGGGCAGGTCTCCACGACGCCGGCGACCATGGGGCACCCCGTTCTGCCCATAGTTTCGAGGGCAAAGCACACGATACAGACAGAAGAGTAAGAGAACTAACACCACGCCGGCGAAAAGTCCAAGAGCTGCCACCCTGCACAAACACACACATAGAACATACATAAATGACATAACATAAAATATTTTGTATTATTTATTTATATTTTATTAAATACTAATAATAATAAAAAAAATATATATAATAATAATAATAATAATAATAATAATAAAAAAAAAAATCCATTAGTCCAAGCAATGCCAAAAGGTGGAGTGTTTGAGAAACCTGACATTTTATTTCTAAATCTGTGCGGTGCCCTTCCGACAAAGACACTACACCCTTCACCTATAATGAATGGGTCAATCAATTTAAAGTTGGCACATGAGCCTAAGCCCCTGCAAAACAAGTCTCTCTTGAAATTCCAGTCCACCCGCCTCTAAGAGAGGGGAATCATAGGTAAGCATTACATGCAGAAATGTGGACTACATCTGAGCACGTGCACACACTCTTGATCTGTCCTCACAAGGTAAACGCAGCACAGAAAACAGGAAATGCAGGCAGGGGGCCAAGGAAAGAATTAGAGCAAACTGACCTACATCCATCTGATGTGTATCTAACAACCATAACAGCCGCATAGATAAAAACAGGGCCTTGGAACAATGACCTTGAACACCACAATCTGTGTTTTCAAAGTGTTTGTTTGTGAAAGAAATAGACTATTGTTTGTCTCCAGAGTTACAGCTTGTGGTAGTATGAGATAATAATGAGCGCTCGCAGTTAATCAATGACAGTTTTTCCATGTTTAAATGAAGAATTTAAGTGTTTGTTTTAGTTAGAAAAGAATATTTTGAACATGAGGTTTAAACCTCTTGACATTTGTTCACAGAAAGACCACAAAGGAAAGTGGTAATGCATGTTTTCTGAGAAGGGTCATTGAGCAACTTACAGATTACTAATGAATGACTAGTGTCTGATCTATAAGCAAGATCAGAAAAGAACAAAACCCTCCGGGGAACACCCAAATAGTGTAGGAGTTTTTATTGAAAGAAAACAGAAAAACTGAGCTGGTGGAATTTGTTTCTGCGGTTTCGCCACAAAACGCTGGAAAAAAATGTGTAAAAAGGGCAATATGTACATAATCACATTAACAACAATGCAATACCATGCTATATATTTATGTCAGGTCTGTAAATTCATAACCCAAAAAAATATTTCAATAAATGTTTCAAAAGTTTGGGGTCAGTATGATTTTTAAAAAGAAATATTTGATCAAAAGTAACAGTAATGTGTAATTTTACAAAAACAATCTATTAACAAATGCTGTAATGCTGTTCTTTTGAACTTTCTATCCATCCTTTCATGGTTTTCACAAAAAAATAAAAAATAAATAAAAAATAATAATAATAAATGAAGCAGCTCAACCGTTTCCAACATTGATAATATTAAGAAATGCTACTTGAGCACCAAATCAGCATATAAGAATGATTTCTGAAGGATCATGTGACACTGAAGACTGGAGTAATGATGCTGAAAATTCAGCTTTGCCATCACAACAATAAAATATAAAGTCATGTGAAAAAATTTAGAAATTTCTAAGTTGCTCAAAGTTCATCGAACTATGGCAGCCATGTTTTTTGAGATACGCAATAACCTTAACTGCCCTTACAGCCGAATTCTCTCTTACATACATGTTGTGAGTTTGGCGTAGATATCTCATTCCGTTCAAAAGTTATAGTCCATTTAGTAAAGGCAGCCCTGCCCCTTTCGGCATCCATTTGCAACGGAGAGTCGAACCAACTATAATTCTGATAATTATTGATATTCACTCTCCAGAGAATCTTCCTGTACTGGTTTGGTTCCGATTGGGCTAGTTTGCTAATGGTTTTTCAAAAAATGCAACACCCGAAAATGTTGCCAGGGTGAACGATGATTTTGAGGCATGCGCCAAGGATTCCAACGATATAAGACGCCTAAACCTGCAACAAACGGTTTGGGAGTTACATGCGATTTTGTACTTTTGATCACTGTAGCACCAACGGTCCACTGGGGCGTTGCATTGGTGACATTGTAGACAGCATCATTCCATGCCATTTGCTGTTTACTGTATTTTTGATTAAATACAATGCAACATTAACATTCTTACCGACCCCAAACTTAGTGTATCAAACAAATAAAATCAAATAAACAAAAACAACAGCAGGAATGTATCTTTTTGGTATGTGTTAAATACCTGGTGCACTGCTGTCCAAGGTATATTAGAATAATAATTCAAACTGAACTGGTAACCGAATAAACAACAAGCAGGAAGAATGTCTTAATAGCTGAAGAGAGACACTGACTTGTAGAGTGTGAGGTCTGTCTGCAGATCGGAGGTCTTGATGCTGGGAGGAGGAGCGTGGTGTGTATCTTGGGGATGGCGTGTGTCTATGGCCTCCTGTGGGCTGAGATGGAGCGTGACAGGGATGACTGGAAGAATGCTGATGTACCTGAGGGCATCAGATATGGTATGTTACACACAGACAAATTAAGACACTGAGAGCCTGAACCATATTGTCTATCAACAGAAGAAGAGATGAGAGTAGCCCACCTCTTTGCAAGAGTGATATTGTAATAGCTAAAGAGTGAGGGCCAGTGGCGGAAAGAAAGCCGCCTCCATAGCTCTTCATCCTCAGGGCCCCAAGTGATCTGGGGGCTGGACACATGGGCGATTCCTGGGCGGGCTGCTCGGTGACCCTGGGATTGGTTTTCAGGTAGAGGAGTGGGTTCAGGGGGAGGAAGCACGCTCAGTGTGCTGGTTGGATCTCCACCAGGAAATACTGGAGCAACGCCCAGGTGAGGAGGAAGCCCGGCTTCCCCAAGAGGGCTCTGCTCTGACACCTGGGCAGCAAGGAAAGTCCTCAGACCAGCAGGGTCCGTGTAGACCAGGATCCCAATCCAGATCACAGTGCCAACCTATTCAATAAAATAGACTACATATTTAGCGAACATAAGACATTCTTTTATACTTCATTCATCATTTTTTATTTAACTTCATTTAATGCAGACTGTTCAAAAGTGTGGTTTCATTAAGATTTTTAAAGTTAATAAAAAAAGTCTCTTATGCTTATCAAGACTAAAAATTACTGTTTTCTATTTTAATATTTTAAAATGTGTTTTGAAATATTCAAATGTACTCCTGTCACAGTTGAATTTTCAGCAGCCATTACTCCAGCCATCAGTGTCACATGATTCTCCAAAGATCTTTCTAACACATAGGGCCCTATGATTTCTGCGATGCAGAAAACACGGACGGAATTGTAGAATTCAGTCATAAAAATGTAATTTACCCCATAACGCGGAACATCACGGAATTTGCTGAACTTTGGATAAAAAAAAAAAATAAAAATAATCAAAACTAGGTCAGTACACTTACTGTGTGTCTGTGATTATTAAGCAGCACACATACTATTTAAATATGAATCCTGAATGTTCTGCTATTCCTACTCTCTGTGTGAATAAATGGCAGACCCGCATTTTCTTTTACTACACAGCCTCTGCTGCCTGAATATGAGTACATAAACACATGAACATAATCTCTAGAGCTGCTCTGAGTGTCACTTAGGCCATGTCCACACTAATACGTTTTCGTTTAAAAACGTGTTGTTGTGTGGACTGTGAAAACGGAGGCTTTTGAAAATGATGACGCAGGTTTAGTCATGTGATGCACATTGTAGACATCTGTTTATACCAGCAATTGTACCCGTGTTATGCGCTATTCACTTTCACACTGCTGTTAAAGATATTTACCTTGTACACTCTTCATATTATAGCCCTAAAAAGATGACAGTAAATTTACTCACAATTGCTTCCCTGATTCCTGCGGCAAAACACGAGGGCAGCTGCTTTTTAGATCAAACATGAACGCGGCAGTGAATGATGAGATATTTCCTTAAATAAAATGATCCTGCCAGAAGAATTGCGTGAAAACTTATGTCTGTTCCGTCTGTATCATCTCAGTGAGTTTTTGGAGGTTTTATGCATGTGCAGTAAGGTGAATTTAACGTTTTCCTATGTTTCAGTGTGGATGAGAAACTACTGGGAAACGCTAGTGTAGACAGAGAGTGTTTTAAAACGAAAACTCTGTTTTCAAATGTATCTGGATTCATGTAGACATAGCCTTAAATAAGCATTTTATTGTTTCTTGTGAGAAAAGCTATCGTCATATATACAAACAGAAACTTAAAAGGTCTTCACAGCAACCTGTCAAAAAGTTTGGTTTAACTTGAAGAAATTGTAACAGAAATATATTACTTAATATAATGATAGTGCTACTACTACTACTAATAAAATTATTATTAAAACATTATTAAGTAATATTTACCTGAAGAATTATTTATCAAAATGGAATACAAAAAAGTAAATGGAAAACACAGAATTTGGTACATGTAAAACTGAATCGGAGGAAAAATAAAATGCATTTAGTAGGGCCTTAAAAATGACATTTTTGTTAAGCTTCTAATAAATGACTGTTAAATTGTGTGTTTTGTGATTTCAATTAATTAGACATGTTTTTTTTTTATTAATATTTCTTAATTTAACCATCAAAACAGAAAAATTAAAATGGAAAAAAAAAAGAATCCAGAAAATTGTATTAAATATATAGATTTCATAGGGTCCTAAATATGCTGATTTGCTGCTTGAGAAATCTTTCTTATTATTATCAATTTCGAATATAATTTTGCTTAATGTTTTTCAGGACTCTTTTCTAATCTTTTGCAACATCATAAATGTCTTTGTTATGGTAACTTTTGATCAATTTAATGCATTCTTTAGTAGTAATTTGTTTACCTTACTTGTTTATTCCTAATATTGCAATTCTCAAAATTCTCAAAATGTCACAATGAACTTTTAAAGAGAGTAATATAGTTACCATGATGATTCTCTGTGCCAGGCGTGTACGGGCTAGGAAGTACACCACCCTGAGCCTCTTGGGTAAGCGGAGGTTCCTGAATGCAGGAGCCTGCAGGGTGATAGTGTGGGGAGAAGGGCGGGGCGGTGGAGGTGTCTCTCTTGGACGCAAAGGGCCTGGTTTAGGTGGAGGCATCCCTGCTTCAGCTGGGAGACGCCTGTTCAGATCAGCCAACTGTTTATGTAGAGACATGAAGTTGGAAGTTATACAATATAGTGTAATAAAACTGAATATTCTGGACAGCATACTCAGATGAAGCAATGAATGATTCATGCACTTCTCATGGAATCGTGAAAGATTTTTTCTAGAATGTTTTCCGTGTGGGTGGTTCTCACCTCCATGCGGCGGATGTCAATAGACAGCACAGTGGTGAAGAAAAACATCTGCAGGAAGAAATCGGACACCAGACCGACCACAGCAAACAAACAGAACTCCTACACACATAAAAAAAGAAAAATGTTTGCGATTTGGAACTGTACAACTACCTCCAAAAGCAGATCATATGTTCAAGCTACTTATAAGAGCTTTACCTGAATTGCTGGTACAAATGTGAAGTATCCAATGAGGATGATGCACAGTTCAGTGGCCATATTCTTCATTATGGACCAGCTCTCATTGCTTAGACCTTAAGACAGAACCAAGAAAAAAAAAAATAAATAAATAAATCACATCTCATACTTTCCCAAGATTTTAATCTGCTTAAGAGGGCTTTTTAAATGAGTAAAATGGTAAAATGAGAGCAATTTTTCTTCTAAATGTTTTAAGGCTATGAAAGTTGACAACAATAAATAAAACATGTTAAAAGCAGTATTTTTAAAACATATTTGCCAATTTTGATATATACAATACCAGTCAAAAGTTGTTGAGCTGTAAGATTTTAATGTTCCTAAAGAAGTCTCTTCTGCTCACCAAGCCTGCATTTTTTTATCCAAAAACAGCAACATTTTTAAATATTTTTACTATTTAAAATAATTTTTCTATTTGATTTCAAAGCTGAATTACTAGCATCATTACTCCACTCACATGATCCTTCAGAAATCATTCTAATATTCTGATTTGCTGTTCAAAAAACATTAATTAAACCTTTGTTAAAACTATTTTTATTATTATTTTAATGTTGAAAACAGAGTAGAATTTTAGGTTTTCTTTGATGAATAGAAAGTTCAGAAAAACAGCATTTATCTGAAATAGAAATATTTTGCAACATTATAAATGTCTTTATCATCACTTTTGCTCAATTTAAAGCATTCTTACTAAATACATTTCTATAATTGCCCCCCCCCCCCCCTCCAAAAAAAAAAGAAACATTATACTGACCCCAAGCTTTTGAATGGTATAGTGTATAATGTTACAAAAGCTTTTTATTTCATATAAATTCTGATCTTTGGATCTTTCCATTCATAGAATCCTGAAAAAAAAAATAACTGTTTTAAATATCGATAATAATAAAGAATGATTCTCAAACATCAAATAAGAATATTAGAATGATTTCTGAAGGATCATGTGACACTGAAGACTGAAGTAATGACGCTAAAAATTTAGCTTTGGTCACAGGAATAAATTACATTATATATATATTATATATAATGTAAAAATTATATATATATATATATATATATATATAAATCAGTTATTTTAAATAGTTTAAATGTTTCAAAATATCACTGTTTTTGCTGTTATTTTGGATCAAATAAATGCAAGCTTGGTGAGCAGAAGAGAATACTTGACTGGCAGTGTATTGATGTTTTAAATTCTTCTAAAAAAAAAACGTTTTATTTTACAAACTATTCACTACACAAAAGAAAGACAGTTACCTTAGTACCATATGGGCTACTAATATTCAAAACACTAGGAGAGAAAAATTGAGTGCACATATTGCCACAGTGCAGGTAATTGCATCATCTCTGACCTTGAGCTATACGCAGCTTGACTTCAAGGTCGACAGGCGTTGACACAACAGATTTGGTAAGGACAAGGACATTCTCCAAACCAATTACCACCACAAGATAAGGGAAGATTTCCCTGCAGAACAGGAGCAGAAAAATAACCAAAACTTTGAAAAATCAATTAAAACTAATGTTTGATTTGAAAAAAATATTAAATGTATGTAAGGAATGTGAGGAGCTATCTCAACAGAAAACTCTAACAGAAAAATCACTCTAGTGTTCCGTCTTTAGCTGAAGAGTTGACCTTCCGCATCCCTGTTGTATCTTGGATCAATATGGTGTACCCATGTGACCTAAATAGTTTGTATGCATTGACCGCAGCCTGTTCCCAATTTGTTTGGACAGCTTGAGCTCACACCACTGTGAGTGTAAGTCCATACATGCAACCTTATAGGCTGGCAGAGGCCTATCCCTGCCCACTCAAACACTTCCTGGCAATGAAATTCCCCTAAACTGCTATCATTACTATTGACGATTGGTTATACATCAACCTGCTCAAAGATCAAACAGTGACATTTTAATTCCTGAGCGAATAAGTCTATAGCAGCCCCATGACATTAATGCACAGAATCTAGTGGTATGAATGAAGGTGTGGCTGAAGGTTTTGGCTGAGCTCCTACCCTCCGTTCAGCGTGGGCGTCAGGCCAAACAAGGTGCAGAGTCCCACAGACATGAGCAAAGAGCTGAGAACCGTCACCACAGCAGCCAGCGCCAAGCCCCATTTGGATTTCACCATGTCAATCTTTCCTGTGAAGTTAGAGGAAAGAATAATCAGAATTATTATTGTCAAGAGCATGTTACAAAAACATCACTAAGCATATAAAATGCTGCTGGAAAAAGGGCATGTGAATTCTTGATGCCGAACGTGCTGTTCTGAGGATAATCGCCAGGCCAGACTGAAACACCCTTTGGCGAAAGCTCAGTCAGAAACCAAACAGCTATGCTAATCTGAAAGCTTTCTGCTGCCAACTTACTGCTTTCCCAGGAGGTACATGAAAAAAATTTCAACACCGTCATATTATTTTCTAATAATTTTAGAGATATGTGACCCTGGACCACAAAACCAGTCATAAGGGACAATTTTCTTGAAGTTGAGATTTATACATAATCTGACAGTTGAATTAATGAGCTTTCCATTGATGTATGGATAGGAAAATATTTGGCTGAGATACAACTAAAATCTGAAATCTAAGGGTGCAAAAAAAAAAAAAAAATTTATATATATATACATATATTTAGAAAATTCGCCTTTTAAAATTGTAAAGTTGTTACCAATGCATATTACTAAAGTTAACACATATTCACGGTAGGAAATGAAAAAAAATACATCTCCATGGAACATGGTCTTTACTTAATATCTTAAGAATTTTTACCATAAAATAAAAAGGTATCATTTTGACTCATACAATGTATTTTTGGTTATTGCTACAAATATACCCATGGTACTTAAGATGGTTTTGCGGTCCAGGGTTACATATATGGAATAATTAATAGATGAACAAAAGAGAACAGTAGAAAACACCACAAATATTCATGTTTCTGGCAAGTTGCAATAATTATGATCAAGTGTGGCATTCCCTTTATGTATAACAACAGAACTGTGCAAATATCTTCAATGTGAAGGGTTTAGAATTTAATGCACATCAGATACTTCCTGAAGGTATGTGCACCATTAAATAAAATATTTCTGGAATCTTAAGAGAATGTCACCTATTGTTTTACAACACTGAGACACAGTATGATTGTAACACAAAGGTCAGAATGTACAATTGTAACACATTTCATAACCATGTAGTCCGTAACACATGTACACTACAGATTAAAAGTTTGGTGGCTGGTAATATTTATTGATTTTTTTTTTAAAAGATGTATCTTATGTTTAACAAAGATTAATTTGTTTGATACAAAAAAAAAACAGTAATATTGTGAAATATTATTAACATAATGTATTCAAAAAAAATATTTAATTTGAATACATATATATTTAGCAAAGCTATTTTTTTAACAGCATTGATGTTATTAAAAATACATTAAAAGTCAATTTGAGAAATATATTAATGTAAAGAAAGTTATTTTAAATGGTAATAACATTTTAAAATGTAGTTTATACCTGTGATAATTATACTTTATTTTCAAGAGTCATTACTCCAGTCTTCAGTTTCACATGATCTTTCAGAAACCATTCAGATATGCTGATTTGGTGTTCAAGAAACATTTATATAATATTATATAAATTTATATAATGCTATATAAATTTATATTTATATAACATTTATTCTTAATATTTTTAATGCTGAAACAGTTGTGCTGCTTAATATTTTTGTGAAATTCATGTTTTCCCCCCTGGATTCTTTAACAAAAGTTTAATTTGAATAAATAAAGCAGCATTGATTTATTTTCAAACGAGAAAACAACGACGTCGGATGATTTTGAAGTTTAAGGAGAAAATGAGATTACACTACCCAACCTTTTTGAACCGAAATACAGTGACGAATTAACTAACCGCACATGATTTTTTCCAATGTGCAATTTATGCAATGCATACAGACTGACTTGCACATCACAGAGCTATTGCAAGATGAACATTTGTGCTTAAAAGTATACTTTTTTAAATAAATAAATAGAATATATTTTTAAATAAATAAATAAATAGAATAGAACATAGAGATGACACTTACGGGTGGAAAAGTAGATATAAGCAAAGAGGATGATGTAGGTGGTGACTAGAGGGATGAGCTCAGCGATGCCAATCTCCTCTTTGAAATGGACATGCACCATGTGGTCTTCACGCAGGGTGCAGTTGACTGAAGGATGAAGCTGTTTCAGACGGCCTCGAAGACTGGCTACAAACCTGTTCAAACACGCACACACACAGACAAGATGCTAAACATTTTTGGAAAACTACGATTGGTTTGCTCGCTAATAAAAATATTCTAATAATACAATATCCTGTAACATAATATAACATTGTAATATTACAAGATCTACAAAATGTCATGTCTGCCTTAGAAAACAATTTAGCAATTAATTTGAAATATTACAAAGGCTGACCTTGCATCATAGGAACTTAGTGCAATTGTGATGGTGTATGTCACCACTCTCTTCTTGCTGTACAGGCTTACACCCGTCTGCTTCCCCGGAACACCAAAGAGTAAATCTAAAAAGCACACACACAGTACAAATGGGGTAAGTGCACAGGAACGAACAGTGGGTGACTTTTCATTTAGTCTGAGTTTAAATTGTATTTAAGCAGCTTCCTGCCTCTCAGAGTGGCTGAAGTATGAAGGCCTTTGGGTTCATGTTGGTGGACTGTCTTCAGGAGGTCTGGATCTGCATCAAACAGGTCACGCCGATTCTGCCAATAGTTGCCAGGGGACACCAGCAGGCAGCCATGCTCTGGAAGGACCGCCTGCATGCGCCGCAACCCTGGCAACAGGTCCGTCACCTGCAAGCAAAGCGCCTCCAAACTTCTGAGAAGAGAGAAGGAAAAACAGGAAAGAATGAGGTTGACAAGCATAAATAGTTTGAAATCAATCCAGTGTTAATTTCGTTGACAAATAATTTGTCATAGTTTCTGTCAACAACATTTTTTCACAGACGAAATCGAAACGGTAACAAACTAAAATTCTTTTTGAATTGCCATTTTTGTCAACGGATAAAAACAGAGACGAAAATGTTAGGGATGGACGATTTGGGAAGAGATTCATTCAGAAAAATCTGTTGCATAGTAGGAGGTTAGATGCGTACAAACCGGCAGGACACAAACTAAAATACACTTGCTGCTTATAAAACATTTACAACAATGATATTATGATATTTAGTCAACTAAAACTAGACTAAAACTAAAAACAATTCAGATGACCAAAATATGGATGACTAAAACTAAATCTAAATTTGCTGTCAAAATTAACACTGAATCAATCAATGTGTAATAAGTCAGGGTAGGAATCTTATACCTGTCTGTGTAAACATGGTTTCTGATCTCCTCCAAAAGACTGAAAACGCGCCCAAGGGGGGAGCGGAACACGTCCACAGGAACCAGACTGTTGTCCCATGGTGAAACCGCTGCCTTGACCAAAACCTGCTGGATGTAGGCCACCGGAGGACCCCGATACTGCAAGAAGAGCAGGATTTTAAGATTCAAAACTAGATTTTTACATTTACAAAGGCGCTTTTTCATTGCAATTCAATGGAACTTTTTTCCAAATGGTTTTGTTCACATGGTGAAATTGTCTTTTTTAAGTCTGCTAGATTAGAAAAGTAAAAATACACCTTTTTTCAACATGATTTGATGCCTTATTCACATCTGCAACAGTGTAGGACACATTGCACACCCAAAGTTTGCAAAATTTTAATTTTCCATGCAAAAAATTTCACAGAAAGGCTGCACACTTTAAAATTGTTATATTTTGAAAAGTGTTGCCAAGTCCTCGGTTTCCTGCGGAATTTGGATACTTTTATACTGCGGCAGCGGGATGTTTTTTGGTCTGCATGATGAAGCACAATCTCCTGGAAGCAGGCTGATCCTCTGAAATGTGATTTAGATGCAATTGGTCTAGTTTCAGCAGCAACTAGGCTTTTTTTTTTTTTTTTTTAATTAATGCAGATCTGGCAACCCTGATTGTGTACTACCATTCAATCATTTGGGGTCAGTAAATGTATTTTAAAAATAGTAACAAAAAAAGCAAATATCAAACAAGCATTTCATTTTACCCAATCAGGGCGCTCCGACACATCACCCTGAGACTCATGGGATGGGACCGAGTAATCTCGTACTCCAGTGGTAAACTCGACAGGTCCTGTTCCTGGCAGAGGCAGCTTCAGCAGAGGGTAACTGTAAAAGAAAGCATGGTTACAGAACAACAAATCAATTATTATTACAAGCATTAAGCTGCATTCCTCACAGACACGGTATCTCTACATGGAGGAATGGCCTTCTCATGATGAAGAGCCCATACAAGGTCCATAAAACAAATATTTGAACTACAAGAGCGAGAAGTATGCAAATTCTTGTTTTTGCATTTTTTACTGACAATTTTATAGCATTCAATCAGTCAAACACAGGTGCAACAGGAGTGAACTTAAAATGTAAAACTACACCAGGAGGGAGCACAGATCAGTATGATTAACATGTCATCTGTGATATCCTCAGGCAAACAAGCTCTTGGAAAGCTAAGGATAGTAAAAACAAGAATTTTGGACTTTCTAGGAAAAATGATTGCACAAGACCCACAATACTGCCTGCAGTGCAAACACTGAGGGATTGGTAAACTCTCCAGATGGATGATCTGACCGGCCCCTACTCCTCACAAAAAGAACATCTGTCATTACCCTTTAAAGTGCTTAAGAAGCCCTGAATATCCCCCTCCCACCACAGTAGTGTGTTAAAGAGAAGAGCACAGATTGATGGAAATAAGGTTTAAAAACCACACGACACTGCTGACATCAGGGAAAACAGAAGGCTGTTGAGTAAAATACATTACAGCTGGAATCTATGAGTGTGTGCTCCCAAAAATTACCCCATGATTTACTCACCCTCAAGCCATCTTAGATGTATATGGCTTTCCATTGCAAATGCAATTTATATTAGTGTTAAATTCAAAACGTCATGACTATTCCAGGCTTCGTAATAGCAGTGAATGGGTGATGAGATTTTGAAGCCACCAAAAAAGTGCATCTATCCATCATAAGTAGTACTCCATAAAAAGTAGGAGGGTAATAATGAATGTCTTCTGAAGCAAAGTGATGCATTTATGAAAGATTTTTTTTCCTTCACAATTTTATAAACCGTAATCTCTAGCTTTTATAAACTGTTGTACGTATGCTTATGAGAGAGTGGCGTTTCAATGGATGACAAATGCGGAAGCAAAGAGGAGAGAGCAAAAACTGGTCATGAATGAGGATTTGTAAAGGAAAATGTCAGCGGATTTCAATTTAAACCAAGCGGAGTCTGGTTTTCCTTTGCTGTAAACAAAACTTGGTTTTCACAAGAGTAGCATATTCTCACCAGAGCTTACACTATGACTACAGAAGATAGAGATCACGTTTTTTTTATAAAGTTTTAAAAATGTATATTTTTCTTATATTTTTTTTTACGACGGATGGATGCATTTTTTGGGGTTTCAAAATCTCAACACCCATTTACTGCCATTATAAAGCTTGGAGAAGAGCCAGGACATTTTAAATATAAAATTGTCTAAAAGAAGAAAGTCATATATACATCTAGTATGACCAGGGAGGGGGGTAAAAACTTTTTGAATTTTATCTTATTTTTGAATTATCTTCTGTAGCTTCTGAAGGGCGGTACTAAATTAAGAAAAATATGATATTTAGGCAAAATAAGAAAAATTTACAAATTTTCATTTTTTTCTAAACAAAAAAATATGATATTTAGGCAAAATAAGAAACATTTACAAATTTTCATTTTTCTCTAAACAAAAAAGAACACAGCTGTGGATCATTCAGGTAAAACACACAGTACTAATAATCAAGTGAACATGGTCATTTTTATAAATTAAACTATTTTCTAATGTGGAATTATGCAAGCGTGTTTTATGCAATATATTTTATTTGGGTCAGAACAAAACAAAACAAAACCACTTATTTTGGTAAAATTAACATTTTGCAGATTCTGCAAGGTGTATGCAAACTTTTGACTACAACTGTAATTGTATGTGGTTTTGTGTGTATAATTTGTGTTTAATTAACTATACTCCTTTAATATCACTGTCTTGAGGCAGTGTCAAGCTATTCTGTGCCCAGCACCTTCTCTTCTCTAGCTGATAAAGAACTCAGACGTCCATTGTGACAAGTAGTTGCCACCTTCACAAAGCCTACTTCTGTTCCTCCAGGCAGCTGGAGACACTGGGCTGTTCTTTAAGAGAAATGTTCACACACTCACTCTTTTCCGCATGGATTTTGCCCTTTATCTGAAGCGTCAGAGAATTTAATTCACATTTTGCTGACTGAGACTAAAAGAGAAGTCATGGGAAAAAGTGTTTTGTCCAGCTTGGTTCTCCACTTTTGTGTTTGTGCTACACACAGTCCTCCTGGCACGAACTTGCTGTCCAATCAAACTGTGCAGAACAACCGACCACAAGCCAACTTCATTCCTTTGTTGCCCTCCCTCACCCTTTCACACCCGAAACCATCCCACCCACCGATTTGAACAGATAAGCTGCTTTTCCTAACCCACAGAAGTACATAAAGTACTTCAGCATCGACCAGAGCTGTGGCCTAGTGGTCATTGTGTCCCTGATTAGTTTAAATCTCGCTCCGATCCCATTACTTCCTGCTTGAATCAAATATCATGACTGCAGACTCACCAGCAGGCCAGGATGCTGGCAGAGGTGAAGAGAATGATGGGAACCGGGTAGGAGGCGCATCGCAGGCCGTGCCGGTAGAAGGCGGCCGAGATGTTCTGCCGAAGCCGCTCTCTCACCGTCATCCTGGGGGGAGGGGTCAGCTGATGGCCATTGAGTCTGCGTGTGCGGCCAGGGCGAGGGCACCGGCGGGCATCCAGGGATCTGTGCAAACAAGCATGCACATGTCATTGTGATGTGAAGCTATTTTTGGATACGTTTTTTCTCTTTCTGTGAAAACCCAAATACTTTTTTTCACATTATGCATAATAACGGTATCATCTATATTTTCGCTTTGTAAACCCACTAAATGAGTAGTATGGCAAGCTTTATTGCTATTAAATCACCAACAGTACAAACATTCACATACAGTCATGGCCAAAAATATCAGGACCCTTGCAATTATGTCAGAAAATGCAACACTTTTCTCAGAAAATTGTACCAATTGCAAATGTTTTGGTATTCACGAGCTTATTGATTTTGTTTGCACTAGAAAAACACAAAAAGAAAAGTCAAACTTGTTTAAATTTCATACAGGACTCAAAAATGGACTGAACTAAATTATTGGCACCTTGCCAAAATTGTAAGAAATAATTGCTTTAATTTATATTTAGACACAATGGTGGCAAGCAACAAGTGTGGGCAATATAGTAATCACACTTGGAACCAGTTAAAACGAAGAAAAGTTGACTCAACCATTGTGTCGTGCGTCACACTGAGCATGGAGAAAAGAAAGAAGTGTAAAGAGTCGTCTGTGGATTTGAGAGACAAAATTGTGGAAGAACGTGGACAATCTAAAGTCTACAAGTCCATCTCTAGAGATCTTAACGTTCCTGTGTCCACTGTGCGCAATATCATCAAGAGGTTTACAGTCTATGGCACTGTAGCTGACCTCCTTGGATGTGGATGGAAGAGTAAAATTAATGAAAAATTACAACGAAGGATTGTTTGAATGGTGGATTAAGAACCCAGATTAACATCCAAACAAAATCAAGCTGATCTGCAGACACAGGGCACAACAGCGTCATCTTGCATCTGTCGCCATCTGAATGCAAAGGGACGCTATGGTAGGACACCACTGCTGACACAACGGCATAAAAAAGCAAGACTAGAGTTTGCCCAAACTTATGTGACAAAACCACAATCCTTCTGGGAGAACGTACTGTGGACAGATGAGACAAAATTAGAGCTTTTTGGTAAAGGACATGACAGCACTGTTAACAGAAAAAGATATGATGCCTTCAAAGAAAAGAACAGTCCCTAAAGTCAAACATGGTGGAGGGTCAAAGATGTTTTGGGGTTTCTTTGCTGCTTCTGGCACTGGATGCCTTGACTGTGTGAATGGTATCATGAAATCTGATGATTACCAAAGAATTTTGAGAGTGCAATATAGGGGCCAGTGTCAGAAAGAGTTCATGGGTCTTCCAGCAGGACAATGACCCGAAACACATTTTAAAAAGCAGACAGGAATGGTTACAAGCGCTGAAGAGTTCTGAAATGACCAGCAATGAGTCCAGATCTGAATCCCATAGAACACCTGTGGAGAGATTTTAAAACAGCTGTTTGCAAAAGAAGAGTGGTCCAAAATTCCAGTTGAGAGGTGTAAGAAACTCATTCATGGTTACAGGAAGTGACTGATTTTTTTTTTTTCAAATGGGGTGCTATCAAATATTAAGTCAAGGGTGTCAATAATTTTGTCCAGTGCATTTTTTGAGTTCTGTGTGGAATTGTATCAGATTTTACTTTTCTTTTGTTTGTTTTTTTGTGTTGTTCCAATGCAAAATAATAATAATAATAATAATATTAATTTTCTGAGAGAAGGGTTGCATTTTCTGATAGAATTGCAAGGGAGCCAATATTTTTGACTGTATATATAGGCTATGTCTGGTGTAAAAATGAAAATTAATGTCAAAATTAAGATTAATAGGGGCTCTGACAAAAACTCTTTAAATGCTTTCGATCGGCAAATCGGTTTTTGAAAATGACCATTACGATAACCATAAAATCGCGTACACAAATTTACAAAAAGATTAAACTCATTAGTTAATAATTAGGTACACAAATTAAAGCGCGTACAACATTTTACAGCATTTAGTAATTAATTTGTTAATGTATAAATATAATATTGGCAGTATCATTGGCATTTGTAAATTAAACACTTATTGAATACATCTTAAATGTACTAGCATATGTATTACTACTGTGAACAAATATTCAGCAAGGATGCATCTAATTGATTAAAGGTGGCAGTAAAGGCTAGGGCTGGGTATCGATTCAGATGTACCGATTCAATTCGCAAGCTTTCGATTCGATTATCGATTTTTTTTTAATACATTCAGTGAATATAGTTTTTATACAAATGCTACTGCTATTTCTAAAGAAAATTAACAGTTAACATCAGACATTAAGATCCACATGCTTATATTTTAAAATGTACATCTTATTTTTTCTGGTAATCAGATGAAGGCATAAAAACAATAATTTATTCTGATCAAATGAAAATTAAACCCTTTTACTTTTTGGCAAACAAAGTGCTGCACAATAGAGGTGTCATTACTTTATTATGTGTAGTAAACAAAACTACGTTGTGCCATCCGATATTTCATTGTGGAAATCATGACGCCTTTACACGTGATGTCAAATGCTTTTGCGGATTTGTAGTATTACTATTGCATTTCACCTGAGCATGTATTTACCGGAGTTGTATTTGGTCAAATAAATGCAGCCTTGGTAGGCATAAGAGACTAAAGCCCAACCTGTTCGTTTATGATTCCCAATGTATTAAATAATGTTAAAATAACTATTAGAACCTTGCTGTAATCTGTTAGCAACCAAACAAATTCCTTAAACACATCTCTGCCAACAACCAGCTAGTTAGCAGATCATTCTTTAGTAACCTATCTGTTGAAATTAACCCTTTGCCCAGAGGTAGTTTCTGGACTTTCAAACCAGAGGGTTCAAGGGTTATACTGGCGGTCTATGGTTTACAAAGAGCTCTTTTTTGTCATCAGGTGCCCCTGTGACTACACCACAGAGCACAACGTTTTCCCCCAGGAGTTCACCTCCTGAGAGGCTACCGTTCATGCTTTTCTATAAATATTACATAAACAAGATGAAGCACACAGCCTTACAAAGATGCTACACATGGACTACTCAAGTTTGTGGGCAACTTCCACAACGCATGATGCAAGAGATTTAAAAAAAAAAATACAGACAGAGAGCCAAGATGTGCCAAACGCTTCACGGAAAGCAGAATTAACTGATTTTAATCAAAGCAGGTCTTTTGAGATGATATCAATGCAATGTTCTCTTTTTATAAGATCCAAGTGCCTCTGTCCTGTCAAACCAGCAATGCAAGCTACTATTAGCACATATTACCAGAAACATGCTGAGATGAGTTGAAGAAATTTTACCAAAGGGACCAAAACAATGTCAAATGTAAAAAAATGAATAGTTTACCTAAAAACATAGAATCGTTCATGTACTCAACCTCATATTTAAAAAAGATTTATTCGATGTCCCGGTTACACTTTTTATGCAATTTTAATTAATTCAACAAATACATGTTTAAAATGACTAATTTGATCAATTTCACAGTACCTAAGGATTGCCTATACAATACGGTCAAAGCACCATTACACACAATAAAAGCAGTGACAGAATTAAAACTTAAAACTAAAAATATAACTAGACTTATCAGTAACGGTAATAAAAATACTAACAACAATAATAATTTGTAATAAAATAAGAACGCTAACAGAACATAAGTCACTTGCAGTGAACAAATGAATAACAACAATATTTTTTTCCCCCCCACAAACTTTTGTAAGACTTACAGCACAGTAGTCATTTGATGATACTTTTATTTTTTATTTGCATCCTTCCTAAAGCTTAAAAACTCTATTTAGTGCATTTAATTGTATGGAAAATATCAACCAACACAGACGTATTTGTTCACCATTATAAAGAGAGTCATACACATTGGAAAGACATGAGGAGTGAACAAATTAATGATGACAGAATTTGCAATTTGTGGTCAGTTCCTCCTATTCCAGCATCTTTCTCTACTGCATTCGCACATTCATTATCTCCCTCCATTGCCAAATCTTGGAGACTTTCAGGATAACACAGTCCAGAGACACCATTCAAAGTCTCCAACTCTTGGCAAACCCAAATGCCACAGCATGGAAACACGCAATGACTTGAGGGAATGTGCAAGCACGGGCTGATAAACACGTGTGCGGCTGACAGATGGACCGGTTTGTGCAAAGCAGCCCTGTTTGACAATGATGACACAACTATCATGCTTGCATGCTGGGATACAACTTTAGAGTGAAATGCAAAGATACTGCTTTGGGGAAAAAAAGAAAAAATACAAACAAACAACACACAACAGCATGTTTTTCTACCACAAACACATTATGCATTCAGTCACATAGGGCACTTAAAATACACCAGTTAATGTCAGCTTCCAAAATGAAGGCATTTAAAACTAGAAATCTGACATTAAAAAAACATCATGTCCAAGTTTTAGGTGCCTTTAAACTTCAAGCTGTCAAACGTCTACAATCTCAACAGGATTTATGTCTCTATCAGAATGTTCCACTGTAAATCATCTGACTGTAAATCTACTAAAATGTAGCTGTCAGGGTTGCCTGCTTACATTCACTTCCAAACAATATCTTTCAAAATCAAAACCATAGAAAACCATTTAAAAATGCAATACAATTTGTATTAAATTTTATATCATTTTACAGTATAATTGTATTTAATGTCTTCCAAAAAGAGATAAACCTATCAAAATTAAATATATAAACCTATATTTATTGTTTATATACACAATACAGATATGCATATTATTATATATTTATGTTTCTGATAACTTTTGTCCATCACTAGCTGCAAAGCAGAAAAAAAGAAGCTAAAGACACTCTGTCAAACTCATATTTGTGCAAAAGTGTTGGTCAAAACAAACTTAAGAAACATGTATTTATTATATATTACCAAATACAGTCATGATATTATATAACTATTTCCAAAACATCTCACAGGTACTTAAAATCAAAACAATAAAAGTATAAACTCTACGAGGATTATGGAATGTGCACAAAATCAATTGGCACAAACAAGAACTGAATATAAACTGGACAGATGTACCGTTTATTTAATATACTTACAAAGCAATACTTTGGTAGTACCATGGTACAGTGACGTTTGAGAAGGTAAACCCTTTTTTACATTATTACTTACGGTTCTTTTACGGTATTGCACAAGCTACGTACTTTATTGTAAAAACGCAACGTCTGGTGCTCAGGCTGATGTAATTTCAACGTTTCTTTTGCAGTTTCTGTCAGTCAGTTAAACTGTAAATTAGCTGAGGTGAAATCACTCCAGCAGAGCTAAAGCTAACAGTCACTAAACTACATATGAATACAGTTTTGCATGAAGTCATTTGTTTGCTCTGCTCTGAATTTCACCGTGCACTTTAAAATCCCCTAAACATGATTTATTATCTCTTTGTTGTGAAAGGAGATGAAACCGATACACGTTTCCATGGCATTAACTTTAGCCGAGCCGCTAACGCTTTAGCATTAGCAACAGTTCATGTATAAAGCACCTGCCAGTTTTATTTGGATTAGCTTGACGCATAGACAATAAATAGAACACATGAGCCTAAAAATACGCGTTTCACCGCCTCAATGTGGCAGCGGGCTATTCACATCTATCTAGGAAGCGCTTTGACAGCATGTTACTGGACCAGCTAACAGAAATAGTGAGCACTAAAGGGCCTGCTATGCTTCTAAAATGCTCTAATTTAGCAACATAAGCACACAAACCACAACAATAGCATCCAAATCATCGCTTACCCTAATGACAGGGGCTACCCTTCTTCTCTGAGGGCTTGTTTCCACGGTGAATCGGCTCCTTGTTGAGTTCCAGCAGACAGGTGGCTGTAAGTCTCTAGTGTTCTGCCTGTATCATGTCAGCTACTGTAAAGCCACTCTCCAACATGACCCCTCAACTTCAACCTCCCGCAGAACAAAGCTAAAATGTGTCAAACTACGACCTCTATTGGTCATAACAGGAAATGTGAAAGCTCTAAAAAGGCATAAAACTGCGAACTCTACTGGCCACAAGAATCTTACTAAATGAAATTATCTAGTTAGTAAAAGGATAGTGATTTGTTTGTATTATATGAACCCATTGTATTATAATGTAAGGAACATTATCAGTTGTCCTTTATTTGCTGGCAGGAGTATTTAAACACAGTAGCTAGTCCTTTGAAAGCACTGAGGTGTCGGACATTGGCTGATTTCTGTAGTTATTTTTTTAAAGACAGGATAGTACGGTTTTGTTTATTGCAACGAAATATAAGTATTAAAGACATATTGTATTTTCTGATATCTTCTAGAACCACATTTTTCACCTCTTGAACTACCACTCCCTGGTGGTCTAGTGGTTAGGATTCGGCGCTCTCACCGCCGCGGCCCGGGTTCGATTCCCGGTCAGGGAACGAAAGTTTTTTTTTTTTTTTTTTTTCGAAACATAATATTTCCAAGATAGCTTCAAGTGCTTCAAAACATTTAAGCACATATATAAAAAGTGATTACACATTATCAAGCATTTTTGGCAAGTCTAGCTCATTTACCATTTTAAACGTTTATGACTCTTACAGCGCCAGCTGTGGTCTGATCTCCCCAACACTTTGCATACTTGTTTAGAATCACCTGTTAAATGAGTTTGTTTTCGTAAAGCTTTGAGTTTTCGTTTAGACTTTAGGGTATATTTAAACTATTGCCGTCAAACGATTAATCGCATCCAAAATAAAAGTTTATATTTACATGCTGTATGTCTGTGTACTGTGTATATTTATTATGTATATATAAATACACACACATGCATGTATATATTAAGGAAAAATATTTTAGATTTATATCTAAAATATTTATATTTATTTATAATCCGAATTGTATACAGGTATAAATATACATATAAATATATACATGTATGTGTGTGTATTTATATGTACATCATAAATCTACAGAGTAAACACACATATATTATGCAAACAAATTTTTATTATGGATGCGATTAATCGTGATTAATCATTTGACAGAACTAATTTAAACATGTTCCGTTTCTGAAAGACCCCGTTGAAAATTCCCAAAGGGTAAATTGAAACATTTTCTGATAATTATTGACCTAGAGAGTCCAGAAAATTGTACAGCAGTGTTATTTCTTCAAACCTGACTAGTTTCCGAAAGAACTGGTATTTATTTATTTATTATTCTTATTTTACATTTTCTCAATCATTTAAAAAACAGTTTGATTGACAGCAATAGTTCTAGAGGCAAAGTTCAGAATTAGGGAGGTCTATCATATGATACGAATATTGTGCGCATGTGCAAAAACCTGCAAAAGCCCAAAAGTAGCCCAATCACATTTTGAGGGGGGTGGCACATTAAAAATCGTGTTCAGGGCGGTAAAATCCCAGGGACCCCAGGGGCTAAATATTGCGTTATTGGGGTCGCTTTAACTCGCGGACATGAAAAACAACACTGACGGAGAGTCGAAAGTTAGACTTATATTTACTATTCGATGTAGCTACACATTTGAACCCCTAATAAACCTTGTAAATCTGTCATGAAATCTTCATATTACTTATGTAAGTCTGTTTGGAAAATGCCTTTTTTAAAGCTAGGAGTCTTATTTTGTCAGCGATGGTGCTGAATTTGGAGGCCGGAATCCACTAGGGGGCCTCAGCAAACATCTAATGGGGCACAAAGTGAAATTTGGAAAATAGGCTTTGCATCTGTTTGACAAATTGTGGTCTTCTAGTTAAAATAGTTTAAAACATTAAAACCTTTTTAACTATAACAAAAACGTTGAAGCACAACATCAAGTGACAACCAAACCTTAGTCTTATGAAACAGGTTGATTTCTATTTAAAAAATCAATTTATTACAAAATAAACACATCTTTGTTTCTGTTTTGTAGTTTTTGTGACATTATTACTGAGCAATATGACTGATGATAACTGATAAACTGGTTATTGAGGTCAGCGCATACAACAGATCAACTTTAACTCATGTCTTGCCAGAGAACCAAATCTTACAACACTGACCTGCAGGTATGAGTAACATCTCAGATTTAAGATACATTTGTTCTGTATGACTCGTATTACAAATATAAGAAAGAAAAATGCACTTATAAAGCATATTTACAAAAATTCTTATGGAACTGAAAGTAAAACAAAAAAAATTGAATGCTTTTTGCTTTTTACAAATTAGTATTGAAGTCCCAATTACTTGTTAAGTGCAACACTGAAATGCAAGCTGACACTTCCAAATGTTTTATGTTGAAATAGAATAGCAGACCAGAAAAATTCATTTCTAAATTAGGTTTCTTTTTGCATTCAGCATTTGAGACCTCAAAAATGAAACTCATTACTAATAACTGGTGAGACCAATCAAACAATGTAATCTTCCTAAACACTGCATTACAGTAATGCATCTGCAGGCCATGGCAACTTGTGGGCTTTCAAATGCAACTGTTAAAATGCAATATGGTGACTATGTATGGCTGTGTCATTAAAAATAACGGGGGAAAAGGGTCACTTTAAAAATGTCATCAACCTAAACCATCCAAATCATTCACTTTCAAACATGAAAATTAATTTTAGAAAATACTTTCTTAAAATACAAAAAAGCAGAGCCTGCTTGAAAGTTGAGAAACCTCATATAAAATAAAAATAAAAACTACACAACAGTGAACAGTGCAATGGAAATCGAGTTCTCTACACGATCTTCACACTCGCTGTCCTTTTTTAAATAAGGCATTTTCTTCACTTCAGGATAACAACTGAAAAACAAGGAAATTACCCATTATAAAAACTGCCAACTGACCAAAAAATTATACATTTTGGTTTAATATTTCAAAGGTACTTACACCTTTAACTGTCTCCCGGATGAATTCCTTTCTGCTGGTCAGATCAAAGTCAGGATACTTGTCATAAACCTACAACGAAAAGGAAGTTAATAAATAATACACATTTTTTCAGGATGTGAGAGATCAGTTGAACATATCGATTTCTATTGTGATGAACAGCACCTGCATGAGCTTAAGAGGAACTGACTTTATTGCATGCATTAAAAATCACCATTTCTGCACAATTGCAAAATGGATCAGAAAAGTGAATATGCAAGACACAATTTGGTTTGATATTTTGTTAAATTGTCAAGAGCCACTGTAACCCCACAAAAAAAAAACAAAAAAAAAAAACACACATTTTATCCCTATAAATGCTTTGCAATAACATACTTTTCGGGTAATCTGCTTCATTGTAACTTCCTCCAAGTTGGCATCTTTTAAGAGATCCTTGATTGCCTCCTTCAACTGTTCTTCAGTTGGTGGTTTTTTAATCATCTTGATCAATGGCTGATCATCATCAGAGCTTTCACTTTCATCTGGAAGAAAAATACAGCATGTACAGCTTCAGTTTTGAGATGATCCTAAATGATCTTATATCATGTTTTTCCAGAACAAAAAAAATAGAAAATAAATTTTTAGATTTTAACTTCTGGTCTTGCATCTTTCAGTATTTGCTGCCTTATTACCCTTGCTCTTGCTTGCTTGCTTTTTCCCTCGGTTGCTGCTGCTGTCAGCTTTCTTGGTTTTAGGGACAGGCTTTGCTGGAGCTTTCCTCTTTGCTGCAGGTTTTTTTGTCTAAGAATTTGTAAATTAAGTGGTCAGTTTAAATTCATTTCACAGATGTGCAAGGTCACAAAGGCAGTGAAGAAAATCAGATGGAAAAACTGAACACATTTCTGGAGCATCCACAGATCTGTAAATCTAAAGTGCTACAAATTTTATACGTGTTGCTATGATGTCATAAATAAAATTTAGTAATTGCAATTCAAAACTCTTAGTACAGATATACGTTTTCATTATTTAATTAATCTGCAAGTGAAATCTGAAATCTAATCTTTCACAATTTTTAATGCCTGACTTAATCAGCAGAACAAAAACAAATAAGCTTTTAATAAGCTTGAATTTATTTTAAGCACTTTCAGAATTCAAAAATATTACTAGTAAGTGTTTGTGTCCAACCTTTTTTGCATTCTTGTTTTCATGAACATCTTGGTCACTTTCATCTGATGCAGTCAGTTCTGACTTTTCAGATTTCTTTGTAGACTTTGTGGTTGAAGATTTCTTCTGAGTAGATTTCTGTTTCTGTTTATTTGTAGACACAAGTAATTTACAAACAGCAAGTCTGTCAATATATTGCCTGAACTGTAAAATTATAAATAAGGAGAATGTATATTAAAACATTTTACTCACTTCTTCCTCCTTGCTGTCTTCTTCAGGAGCATCCTCCTCCTCCTCCTCCTCATCGTCATCATCTTCCTCGTCTTTATCAGAAGATTTATCTTCACTCTCTTTATTTTCTTGATTTGCAGTTACAGACTTCTCAGTGTCCTTGCTGTTCTCTTTACCCTCGTCATCATCATCATCGTCATCATCATCACTACTGGAATCAGTGACAATGGGTTTGGACTTCCCGCTTTCTACTTTTTTCTGTAGCTTTTTACTTTTGGATGAAGACTTTTCTCTTTTGGCATCTTTGGTTGTCTTCTTTTTCTTCTTTAGGACAGGCTGCAGACAACAAACAGCAAAAGACAAACTCATGAGACATTTGTGACCCAGGACCACAAAACCACAAAACCGTTACATTTTTCAAAATTGAGATTTATACATCATATGAAATCTGAATAAATAAGTTTTCCACTGATGTATGTTTTGTTAGGATAAGACAATATTTGGCCAAGATACAACTAATAACTGGAATCTGAGAGTGCACCAAAAAAAATAAAAAATTCTAAATGTTGAGAAAATCGCCTTTAAAAGTTGTCCAAATGAAGCTCTTGGCAATGCATATTACTAATAAAAAATTAAGTTGATACATTTACGGTAGGAAATTTACAAAATATTTTCATGGAAAACATGACCTTCATGTATGTAATATCCTAATGATTTCAGGCATAAAAGAAGAATCTATCATTTTGACCCATACAATGTATTTTTGGCTATTGCTACAAATATATCTGTGCTACTTAAGACTGGTTTTGTGGTTCAGGGTCACATTTTACCAATAATATCCAATAGTACACTGGCTGTGGTTATTGTTCAAACAGGAAAAGAAAAAAAAAACACCTCACCTTTCCTGAGTTTGTTGGCCGTATGAGAAATCTCATGATCCTCTCTGAAAGAACAACTTGCGTTCCAGACCTCTCCAGGTCAAGAGTTAGACAAATAGTTCTGAGTTGTTCCTTGTGAAGTCTACCAGACAGAAAAAAACTCATCACATCCACTTCAAACCAATGACAACTAGAAAAATATTTGACTTGATGAATAATTATCAGAGAACAAAAATTGGTCTGTCAGTGTCACTGTTTGTGGTCTAATTTGTGCCTTCATCCCTTTATTTAGCAATGGTGTGTAAATACAGTTGAAGTCAAAAGTTTACATACACCCTGCATAATCTGCAAAATGTTAATTATTTGACCAAAATAAGAGGAATCATAGAAAATGCATGTCACTGACCTAAATAAGATATTTCACTTAGAAGATGTTTACATTTAATCCACAAGAGAAAATAACAGTTGAATTTATAAAAATTACCCTATTCAAAAGTTTACATACGCTCGATTTTTAATTCGGTGTTGTTACCTAAATGATCCACAGCTGTGGATCATTCAGGTAACAGCAGATTATTAGGAAACAAGCGTATGTAAACTTTTGAACAGGGTCATTTTTATAAATTCAACAAATTTTGACTTTAACTATATATATATATATATATATATATATATATATATATAAATAATCAAACCAGTTAAATGAACTACCTTTTCACCTTCTCCATTTTTTTGTTGTACAGGTCACTGTCCTCCCCAAAAGAAAATCCATTAAACAGCCGAAGATTTTTCCGTAGCGAAGACGCCTGTAAGAACATTAAGGCAGCATTATACTAATCTGTAGTAACATATTCTTTTGGCCATTTATGTGTTAAATAAGTTCTAAAACGAAACCTTACAGTTCCCGGGCGATCATATACAATCTTATGCAGAGGTTTGAGCAGAGGCGCTTTAAGCTTTCCAATGGAATGATTAATCCGTGCAATGTCTCCCAGTTTAGCGCCTTTTCCTATACTCTCGATCTTTGGCTTTTCCTTCGGTTTACTCATCAAATCAAGTCTCTGGATGATTTTTTTCTCTCGTTTTCCTTCTAGAATTTCAGGTTCGACTGCAAAGACAATTAAAACATTACAAACATTTATTTATTTATTTTTTTTACTTTTGACTGGGGAATCTAAGCAATTTAATTCATGAGCTAAAGAAAATGATATTAAACTCAATACTAAGCACCGATACTTCTCATCATAAATGACATTTCTTGAAACAAAAACTCTGGCATCAATCGTTGATGCGAATTAACTTACACAATTTGGGTTTAGATCTGATTTTAGGTTTAGGTTCTTCTGATTCATCCTGCTCTGTATCATCAGATGGACTCTTCCTCTTCTTTTTCTTCTTCTTATTCTCATCCTCCTCCTCTTCTTCTTCTTTTATTGAATTTTCATCCAAAGGAACATCCTCTGTCTTGACAGCTTCCATTTCTTCACTCATGGTGTGAATTTCTCAGTTGCACCCTAAATTAAATGGATAAAAAGGCACGTCGCGGTGCTATAATCGTCAGATTCAACAGAATACTATTAGTAGACGTGTATTTCTTATATAATTTCCATACACATAGATAACAGCTCTATTCACCGCCGTAATCACATTATCAACAGTGCGTTCTTGCTGCAGAACGAATTTGGCGCGTGTTTGTATCCCAGTTGTATAAGACCCAGGCACAAACCTTCTGCATGCTAACAGGCTACGAAAGTATGCTCAATATGAGGTAAACTACGTGAAAACGATGGAAAACGTAAATTACATTCTCAAACGTGAGAGAAAAATAAACTTTTACTTATACATAGTTGGTGACTGAAAGCTTTTAGGCGGCGCGATACTGATAGCACAGCAGACTAGCATATTCGTCCCGCCTACTTGCTCACAAAAACACAATTAAATTTCCTTTTGCAGCAAAACGTGGCAAGTCCTGCCTTCGCGTGCGTTAACATAAATTCGAGAGAAAATGTTACAGACTGTGAAACCTCAATAAACCTCATGGACTCATACTTTAATACATATACTCACTGTACGTTAGTGTTGCAGCCAATTGGTCGCGATAGAGGTGCGCAGTAAACATGGCGTTTGAAAAGAGAGGGCGGGCTATCACGTGACCACGCTGATACAGAAACGTATTAAACGGATAGGCCACCAAAATACAGTTGTCTAATTTACTCATCCTGAATTAGTATAGTATGACTAGTGTTGTAGTCAAGAAGACCACCTAAACCGAGACCAAATCGAGACCGAGACCAAGACAAGACCAAAAGACTTTAAGGGTTTGAGACCAAGAGCAAGACCGACTAGCACTCCTCAAATTAATTTGAAAGATCCGTAAAATGTCTTGAAAAAATAATAAAAAGTCATTGCAGTGGTGAATTTTATTATTTTTATTTTATAGGAATTTTCCTTTTAAATTGGCAAACATATGCTAAAAAACAACTTAACCATCTTTATTCAACACTTATTGTCTGTTTTATCATAAGACTAAGATATTACTATTTTGCTGTAAGAAAAAAGCAAAACATTCCAAATTTAAAATTGTAAATACCCAAGATATGCACTTTATTCAATAAAAATACAGTAAGACATTCATGCTGTACAATTTTATTACAATTTAAAATAATTCAAAATAATTCATTAATAATAATTAAGTATTTAATAATAATTGAGCTCTAAATCAGCATATTAGAATGATTTCTGAAGGATTGTGTGGCTGGAGTTATGATGCTGAAACTTCTATATGTTCCGATATGGATTTCTTTGAAATTATTTTCATTGCAGAAATAAAAGTTGTATTTAAAATTCTGTATAAAATATAGCAACTTAATATTACTTCTTGTTTACTGAATGCTAGTATAAATATAACATTTGCAATTGTGCACATATTTATGAAACTGCTCTCTTTCTTTTGTATTGCTTAATTGAAGTAAAATCTCAAATCCTCTTAATCTGAGACCAAGACAAGACTAAGTCCAAATGCAGTCGAGACTGAGACAAAACCAAGACCATCAAAAATGGTCTTAACCTCACAACCTCAGTCAACCTTCACTCAACCAACTTTTTAGACACAGGCTACAATTAAAGTGAATGGTGACTGATGTTGCCTGTCAATAACATTCTCCTCAAAATAACAGTCTGCAAATATGTAATATGAGGGTCAGTAAATTATGACTAATTTATGATAAATTATAAACTTATGATAAATTATGAGTTTTCACTTAATGGGTAAATTGTCTCTTTGGGTGTGTGACAGGTCTAATGTAAATAAACTGTAGTCTATGGTTGAGGTCCAAAGTTTACATACACCTTGCAGATTAGTTAATATTTTACCAAAATAAGAAGGATCATACAAAATGCATGATTTTTTTTTTTATTTAGTACTGACCTGATTAAGATATATTAAATAAAAGATGTTTACATACAGTCCACAAGAGAAAATAATAGTTGAATTACTTTCAGAAAAAAAACTTTTTTGTGGGACCTGAAAGTTTTTTTATGAAGAAGGGGGCAGTTTAATTGTTCAGGACAAACAAAGGACTCATGAACAACTATTACTAAAAAAGAAAAAAAAAAAAGAATTTTACACGCTTATGTAAAATTTAGATGTAAAGTTATTTTTATACATTCAACTATTATTTTCTTTTATGGACTAAACATTGTTTATGTGAAATATCTTATTATATTTTGTATAATCCCTCTTTGGTAAAATAATTAATATTTTGCAGATTCTGCAAGGTGAATGTAAACTTTTGACTGTATATTTTAAAATGTAGGCCTAACAAAATTCTTCTTGTATAGTGTTTTGTTTAAAGTGTGCTCGTGCTATCACTCTTCTTCTTCTTTTCCCCCCTTTTTTAAAATGATACAATTTTCTTCACTGAATTTTAGTCCATGTCTAGATCCCATTTGATATTTTTGTTTGTCTATTCTAATGCAATGACGTGGCATATTAAAATCCACATATTTTTTTTTTGGGTGGGGGGGGGGTCATTTTAGAACCTCAGAAAAAAACGAAACTCTGTCTTTTACATAATATTAGGCTGCTGAATACATTCAGTTCTGCACTTGGTTGTAGCAGCAATACCTTTGCGAACAGCAGGGGGCAACATGCTACTTTATACTGCATCCTGAGAAACACTGAAGTAGCATGTCCAAAAGTATTTACTACATCTGGTAGAAATCATACAGCTTTTCATGTTTGTCACATAATCACACTGCAAGTTACATTCAGCAAGTGGTTATCATCATAAAGTTAGTTATTTAACATTTGAATCCCATTTTCTGTAGAAATGTTGTAACATTAAGAAAAAATGAATCAAGAAAAACATCTTAACGATGTAAAAAGTTTTTGAACAGTTAGATTTGTAATATTTTTTAAATAAGTCTCTTCTGCTCACTAAGTATTGTGAAATATTTGTACTATTTAAAATAAGGGCTTTCTATTTGAATATATTTTAAAATGTAATTTATTCCTGTGATTAAAGCTAAATTCCCAGCACCATTACTCCATGGTCTTTCAGAAATCATTCTAATATGCTGATTTGCTGTTCAAGAAACATTTATTAATATTATTATTATCTTTATTTAAAACAGTTGAGTACTTTTTTGAGGACTGTTTGATGAAAGAAATTAATACTTAAAAAATTTTTTTTTTTGTTTACTTTATTTAGATGATAAAGACATTTATTATAATATAAAATATTTCTATTTCAGATAAATGCTGTTCTTCTGAACTTTCTATTTATCAAAGAAACCTGAAAAAAAAATAATAATAATAAATGTTTTTGAGCAGCAAACCAGAATATTAGAATGTGACTGGAGTAATGATACTAAAATTCAGCTTTGAATTAGTAAATTAAAAAAAAAAAAAAAAAAAACATCTACTATTTTGTCTGTCAAAATAAATGCAGGCTTGGTGAGCAGAAGAGACTGCATTTGTCGTGGATTTTTGTAAGCCAAACAAAGAGAAATATACTTCTGAAGACTGAAACGAAAGAACAAACAGAGTTTTGTCACTGTCTTGCTTTTAATTCTCTGCAGAGAAGAATGATCTGGTTTACCCACAGCTGGCTGTGAGCAAAGAGATACCAAACAGGCTCACAGCTCAGTTTTTATAGTCAAAAGTATACATTTCAAGGTAACAGTTGACCAATTAATGGCCAGTTTGCTCATCACCCCATCATTCTGCTTATACCTGGTTTTGCCCAGACTAGTCCATTCCTAACCATTTGAGTGTCCCACTTATTAGTAAATGATTATATTTTCATCATTATATAGATGTATCAGATTAAATTTCATTAAATCTTAATCAACATGTGTTGTTTATAGTTATGACTAATCAATGTTAAAAATTTCCATTACACATTAAAAATCTTACTGTACAAAAACGTTTGACTGGTACTGTATATATTCTGTATGTTCCGAAAATGTGTGCACTTTATAGCTTAGTTCAGCAATAGTGATAGTATGATAGTATGCAATTTATTCATTCAATAACACATCATCAGTTATAAAATTCTGTAGTTGTACTATATGCAGGACTGCAGTGAGATCAGCAATTTTCTAACCAAAGTAAATAAATTGTACATTTTATTCCATGCTGCTGTTCCGTCATGTGCTTCTACATTCCAGGTTTCCTAAAATCAGGGACTGACAAACCTTTATAAACCTCTACAGAACCCAGTTTATTAGGTTTTATGCTCTACAAGCAACTCTGTAAAGCAACTCGCAGCTGCATGTCCACCCTGCTCATACTACCAAACCATGGACTTTGTTTTGAAATGTGTGGGAAAAGTTATTTGAATCAAGCGTAGGTTTAAGGGCAAAGTTGACCCACCCACGAGGAACAAAGCATGGTTTGCTTTTCTACGTGCTGAGCTCACATACCCGCGTAAATCTCGTGACAGCAAAGGCTTTGATTTTTCCAGACGATTACAACGCGTCTAATTTTTTACTGGTTGTATTAAGTGTCTGGAGTTTGTTGCCTAGCAGCCTGCAAATGTCTCCTGATTGGTTGATAGCTCGCACTCTCTCCAGCGTGTGTTAAAACGCTTGTGAAAGGTGCACCAGCGCGCTTCAGAACTGTTCCGAACTCTGGTGAACCTGTGAAACCGTGAGCTGCGTCGGTTCTTCACTGTGAACATTTTGGAACATTCGGTTTGCATTATGTACTTCAGTTTATCGACAGAGGATCAACATCTTTTGAAGTGGGAACTGAGTAAAAAGACAGATGGAGCCAGCTCACCTCACACAAGCGCTTTCAGTGTAGGCTTATAAGCTGAAGGTGGGTGTCCACAGTTAGTTATTCTTGTGTGTTTTGTAATGTTTTAGACATTTTGTTATTTATAATGATGCATTAGTTTATGACTTACTTGAATGCACTCGAGTGTTCATGTATTTTCTATTTAGAATCCTATAGACATCACTTTTAAAATAACTCGCAAACAGTGCATGAATTGACTTTTTTTTTCTTTAAATTTTATAAATATTAATTTGTTGTTGTTACTTATCTGAATCTACACAAGCCTCTCTTTTATATTATCCAGTGTAATTTTAGCAGAGCTATTTTTTACAATGCTTAGATGCAGTCTGCTTTGCACTTCCGTGCATTTTGTGTTCATCCCAGCGAAGACCTTGTTTTCCTTTCCATTGCAATCCAATATTTTTATGTTTCGAGAATGTAAACAAAACAAACACTCAAATCTAAGTTAGCTTAAAATCCTGAAATGTACTTCATTCTACACTGACTGGTTTTATTCTAGTCAAAAAATATAATCTAATGTGACTGGACTTATTGAGTATATTGGGTTACACTAATGAAAGTGTTTTTAAGGATCAGACGAGGTATAAACAGCAGTGCTGATACAGTACATTGACAGACAGTGATTAAAAATAAATATCTTCTGAAAGGTATTGTTCACACAATGTGCTCCGATCTCTTTAGTATCATCCCATGGGATCTTGTTAAAAATGCAGGCTTTAAAATGACCATCGTGACAATATTATAGAGGAGCTTACCAAAGAGAATTAATGATTACAAGAATAGTACCATTAGTTCAATTAATTAGACAGGCCAGCTAAAATATTTAAATCTCAACGCAGCTTTGAAGAAGTAGGACACTGCCAAAGGCTTCTTCTCCCTCCCACCGTGTCTGATGTCTGCCAGTGATGGTGTAAAAGAGAAAAAAAATATTTTCATTAAGGGAATTTGCTCATTCAATACACAGAGCTTTCAATAAGTTGGTATTACACTTAGCCTGCTGTATACACAGACTATTCCAACTGTCTTTTTATATTTATTAAAATGCATATGTGAGGTCAGTAAGGCAGACGAAGCGCTGTAATATGTGATATTGATAAAACACACACTATGGCTTTATGCTACACTTAAACCTGTATTAATGTCTTTTTAAACTCACACTAAAGGTACGTTTTAACCTGGATTCTGAAACTTTCAAGGGGTAAAGTAAAACAATGTTTTGCTTGCATGTTACAGCAAGATTTTTAAATATTCATATGCTTTGTACAATTGCAGAAACTTGCAAAGCTGAAAGTTCCAAAAGCTGAAAAAAAACATCAGCACAAAAACATTACCTGGAGTTATGCAGAGACACAATTCTTTTTTGCTGCATGTTTCTGAAGACTTAAAGGTTCACCCAAAAATGAAAACTCTGTGTTCATTTACTTGCCCGTATGAGTTTCTTTCTTCTGCAGAATGCAAAAGAAGATATTTTGAAGACTTTCAGTGCGTAAAATGAAAGTCGTTCAAAATGACCTTGAACACCACTGACCTTCAATGAGATATTTAAAATATATTTGAAATATTGCACTTTAATATTTCAGAATATCTGAAAAAGAAAGTCATACAGGTTTGGAAACACAATTTTTTTTTTTCATTTTTTAGATTTATACATCATCTGAAAGCTGATAAATAATAAATAAGCTTTCCATTGATGTATAGTTTGTTAGGACAGGACAATATTTAGCTGAGCTATTTGAAAACCTGGAATCTGAGGGTGCAAAAATATCTAAATATTGAGAAAATCGCCTTTAAAGTTGTCCAAATTAAGTTTTTGGCAATGCATATTACTAATCAAAAATTAAGTTTTGATATATTTACGGTAGGAAATTTACAAAATATCTTAATGGAACATGATCTTTACTTAATATCCTAATGATTTTTGGCCTAAAAAACTCGATAATTTTGACCCATACAATGTAAATATACCTGTGCTACTTGTGGTCCAGGGTCACATTTACTAAACCATGATAAAGTGTGAAACATGAAACATGATAAAGATTTGTTTGCCCAGGGTTAAGAAAGATAATTCAAAGTGTGAAAAGCTCAAATATCAGTTTTATTCTAAATTTAGACCAGCATCCAAATCCTCATTATTATTGATACTGCTCTTTCCAGTCTGTCATACTAATGCACTTTCCTCTTCTTGATCTCTAAGGGCTCGTCGTTATCCAGAGCACCATGATTACAGATTCATCAAGTCCGGCAGAGTTCTATGAGGACAATGCTTCGCTGTTGTCCTTGGATTCGAGCGTATTCTTTAGTGAGCCTGCACTCCAGAGCGACGATCCACTGGACTTCTTCATTATAAATGTTGGAGGCAGCCGCTACATCCTCTCCCAGGAGCTGTTGGCCTCTCACCCAGAGACTCGCTTGGGCAAGCTAGCCCTCTCCAGTCGAGACTCTGCTTTAGATCTGTGTGATGATGCAGATTTTTTGGAGAACGAGTTCTTCTTTGACCGCAACTCGCAGACCTTTCAGTACATCATGAACTTCTACAAGACAGGTCACTTGCATGTGCGAGAGGAGCTGTGTGTGATTTCATTCCTTCAGGAGATTGAGTACTGGGGCATCGACGAGCTCCGCATAGACAGCTGTTGCAGGGACAAGTACTACCGCAGGAAGGAAATGAAGGAGTCATTGGATATTCGTAAGGATGCGGATGTAATGGATAACGAGGACGAGGACTTCACCGGTGTTTTGTGCCAGGACTTACGGCAACGTCTATGGGACCTTATGGAGAAGCCGGACTCCTCTAAGGCGGCCAAGACGTTTGGGACGTTGTCCATGTTCTTTGTGGTGGTGTCCATTTTGAACATGGCTCTGATCTCGCTGGACTTCACTATACTTGGTGCACCCATCATCTTGGACGCTCTTGAGTACATTTGTATCATTTGGTTCACCGGTGAGCTGGTGCTCAGGTTCATGTGTGTTAGAGACAAGTGTAGGTTCAGCAGGAGTGTGGTGAATATCATTGACCTGCTGGCTATTCTGCCCTTCTATGTGACTCTGGCTGTGGAGAGCTTGCATGGAGGATCTACGGAGCTGGAGAACGTTGGACGGGTAGTTCAGGTGCTGCGGCTAATGAGGTTTCTCAGGATGCTTAAACTTGGCCGACACTCAACAGGTGACATATCTATTAAAATATATTGTAAAATCATACATTATTGGTTCAAATGTTTAGGGTTGGTACGTTTCTTATGCTCAACGATGCTGCATTTATTTGACCAACATTCAGTAGAAACAGTATTATTGCAAAATATTATTACTAGGGGTCGATATGTGTTTTTCAGGGCTGATGCTGATACCGATTATTACAGATCAAGCGAGATAACCAATATTTTGAACCGATATGGTGTAAAAATTGAAATTAATGTTAAAATTAAGAATAACAAAAAACTTTCTTTAAATGCTTTTAAATTAGGGCTGATGGCGATACCGATAATTACAGATCAAGAAGACCATTAACCGATATTTTGAACTGATATGGTGTACAAATTAAGAATAACAAGGGCTCTGACAAAAACTTTCTTTAAATGTTTTTAAATTATTTTAACAGGGGGCTGATGTCAATACCAGTTATCACAGATCAAGAAGACTGTTAACCGATATTTTGAACTGATATGATGTAAAATTGAAAATGAATGTCAAAATTAAGAATAACAAGGGCTCTCACAAAAACTTTCTTTAAATGCTTTTAAATTATTTTAACAGCAAATTGTTTTTCAGGGTTGATGCCGATTCTGATTATTACAGTTCAAGAAGACAGATAACCGATATTTTGAACCATTATGAAAACATGAAAATTAATGTCAAATTTAAGAATAACAAGGGCTCTGACAAAAACTTTCTTTAAATGTTTTTAAATTATTTTATTGGCAAGTTGTTTTTTAGGGCTGATGTCAATAACGGTTATTACAGATCAAGAAGACCGTTAACCGATATTTTGAACCGATATGATGTAAATTAGAAAATTAATGTCAAAGTTAAGAATAACAAGGGCTCTGACAAAAACTTTCTTTAAATGCTTTTAAATACTGATAACCATAAAAATGCTTAATATCGAGGCCGATAATTGTCCAGGCTGATAATCGGTCAACCCCTAATTATTACAATGTGAAACTGTTTTTTTTTTAAAATATATTTTAATTCATTTATTCCTCTGATGGCAAAGCTGAATTTTAAGCAGCCTCTATTCCAGTCTTCAGTGTCACATAATCCTTCAGAAATCATTCTAATATGCTGATTTGTTGTTTAGGATAAATGGATTTAGGATTCAATGTTGAAAACAGTAGAGCGATATTTTTGTGGAATAATATTTTTATTTTTTTTATTTGTGGAAACCATGGTACATTTTCATTTAATGATTCTTTGACGATTCTTTTTAATGTTTAAAAGAATCTAATTTTTTAAATTGAGAATCTTTTTAACAATACAAATTTGTTTACTGCAATTTTTATTAGTTTAATACATCTTTGTCAAATGAAAGTTTAAACATTTTTTTACAATTTTCTGACCCTACACTTTTGAACGGTAGTGTACTTTTTTGTAATTTTGTAAACAAAAAACAACAACAACAACAACAAAAAACATTTTCAATGAGAAATAGACTAAAATTAAAGTAATTTACTGACAGTCTATCTTTTTGTAGTTGCAAGTTGCACATATAGAAAAAGATTTGCCATTGGTAGTTGCAAAACACATAACTGACCAGTTTGGCTAATTCAAATACAATACAAATTTGTATGACCTCACTCGTCTGATTTTGTACAATTTGTGTGAGGGGTAGGTTTAGGAGTTGGTACTTCATATGAATTCCTACTAATTTGCCATCTCATAAAATATGTAAGATTTTTCACAAATCGTACAGATTCATTCGCAGTTCATATGTTCTAATTGCTGTAAGATCGGGTTGTATTTTGATGTTTATGGTTCAAGGCAAGATTTTCATCCAATAAATGCTTACATTTTAGTCTGTTTCTCACATGAAGCATCATAAACTAGACATTACTAAATTATAATGCTTTCTTTTACAATTGAAAGAAAATGCAAAATTAAAAAAATAATATCCATCCATTACATGCTAATTAAAATGTAGTTCCACCCATTACAGTTACATCAAAGTCAAAATCTGCATTGAACATTATGAATTTATGAATGAAAATGAAGAAAAAGCTCTGCATATAAAATCATACAAACCATATATCATCAAATGGAATACACATCACCTTGTTCAGCAGTCCACCAGAAAATTTGGCCATTTCAACACTCCGTCCTGATGGACTCTCAACCTGGGGAATGAAATAATTCATGAAGATGTCAGTCTATTTTGGGGAGAGTGAGTAAATTTATTCATCCATTCATATTTTGACAGAATCCCAGAGAGACTTAGAGGAAGATCCTTAGACACACAAACAGTTACTGAGCACAGACTTGTGGCTTTGATCTTGCATTTTTGTGGAAGGAAAGAATCTCTTTCTAAGATGCAGCCACAAAATCATGAATAATTAAATGACATGATATGCAAGAGCTAAAAGGAGAGGGTACGGTTGGGGAATTTGGGGTGACTGGGGCTTATCATGCCACCTTCCATGTGGAAATGTGAAATAAGAGAAAATAGTGTTTCATAATTAATCCTTTGGATGGGAATTCACTCCAAAATTTCTTGTTTAAATGAGATAAAGGCATTTTGTATTTTATTTTTGTGGCTAAATAACTGAATTGACTGAATTTTCACAGGGTCTCAACTATCATTCTGTTTAGGTTTAACACATTTCTAAGCAGACAACGTCAGTTCTGTTCTCAGGATAAATATCTGAAGTAAACACTGACAGATAATCCACCGAGAGAACGGCGGAGCCTATTTTCATATCCGTCACATTTTAATAATGGTGTCCCTCTCGTCTACAACATTCTCTGAAGGTGTTTATTCCCAGTAGTAGCTAATCTGATCAGAACACACAAACCAAATGAAAATGAACAGAGTCAGGCAGACAGTCCCCATAGTCGTAAACATCAAATATAAGCTGTGTTCAGACAAATGTGACACTTTAGTCAAGATGAGAATGAAAAGAACTAATTCAAAATCAATCTTTTGAGTGCTCCCCAGTGCATTTTAATTTTCTCAAAATAGAAGGCTATTTCTTCACAGCCACTCATGTTGACTCCAGCACCTCAGACGTGGGTCAAGAGGCTGTAAAAGTCAACGTATTAATGACAAAATACGGTTTCTACTTCTAAAAATAAAGACATGCTTTGATTTGCACAATAAGTAGGCTAGGTGTCGACTTTAGATGCTTGATGCTCTTTCTGTAAATGTATTCAGCGAGGCAGCTAAAAAAAGAATAAATAAAGCATTTCTCAGGAAGACGTGCCATTTTGGAGTGAGAAAGTGTAGCTGCTGTTCTCAGGTGTCTATATTTAAAGACAAGAATCTCTTGGATGATTTGATAACTCTTCGTGGTAAGATTCACACACTGGCAGATGCAAGTTTAGGCGCTATGGGATCTAACCTATATAAAGCTGACATAATGTAAAGCATGCATTCAAAAGGCTAGAACAACACTTGACCAATGTTACTTGATAAAACGCAAGCAGCTAGCATTCACTTTTGAGTCTACGTTGAATAGTATTTCTGAAGAAGACATCTATAGCTATTCTTTAATTTTTTAGAGAAAACATATCATGAATGTCTGACTTTAACCATGTTTAACCATGTGCTATAATCTGGTGCAATTTTGTACTGGTAAGTCTTTCTCTGCAAGCATGTGAAAAAACGAGCTGTTCAGATTTTGTTTTTGCGACTTCTTTCCCAGCCGTTTACAGTACCTTCACAGACATAACCGACTGTTTTTATGACTTACATGTTTTTAACACAAACTTGTGTGTATTTGACAGTTTAAGCACAATAAGACATGAAAGAGAACTCACGTGTAGCTCTCACATGCCGCGTGACAGCCGGTGTTTCTGCGTTTGCTTCGGATTTGTGTGCTCAGAAAAATGTATACCGGGGGGCGTATTACAGAAAAATCCTAACTTTAAAATCTTATCCTATCTGTTTGGTAACCATAGTAATTTCAGTTAGGACTGCATTTCGGACAAAAGCTATTACAGAACAGCATTTCCTAAGTGCGTTATCTTATCTTAACTACAGATAGGAAGGTAGTATTACAGAAACTTCCTAACTTGACAAAACATCCTAAAAACTGTCTTAACTTTAGGACAACCCCACAGCTATCCTAACTTCAAAATTATTTAAAAGCTAACGGAAGAAAAACACTTGCAACCGCACTACAACATGGCATTACACTTATTAATACTTGAAAATGACGAACGGAGATGCTTAATGGCAGAAGGACTCTTGGAGGACCCTGAAGATGTGTTACATTTTGCTGACAAAACACTAATAAGTAATTACAGACTGCCGCATAACATGATTTTGCAGTTAGCACAGGAACTGCAACCAGCATTACAGAGACCAACAAAGCGTCACGGAGCATTACCGGTTATAACGCAAGTGACTTTTTGCAAAAGGCAATTTTCAAAGTGAAGTAGGTTCACAACCTGGTTTGTCTAAAAATCTAACAGAAGTTTTTTGTCAGCATCTTCAGGGTCCCCCAGGAGTCTTTCTGCCATTAAACATCTCCGTTCTTACATTTTCGGCAACTCTTGCCCACTCCCTCTCTAGTGAGTGAGCGACGGTGAAAACTTGCCAAATATTATCGCCTATGCCTTTTCCACCGAACTTATAAGAGTTTCAATTTCAGCGGCACTTAAATTAAAAGCTTGCCGGTTTTGTTTTTCCATTTTGTTTACCTCTTCGGCAGCTCACGCAGTGTTGGTTGCTTGGTAACAGACCTGAGAGTGGATTGTCGAACTTGTTGATGTGATTTAAGATTTCCTAACTAGAAATAAGATACGATTTTGTAAGATAGGATAAGAATCCCAAATCAAGTTAAGATTTGCTTCTGTAATACGAATTTACGGAAAATCCTAATTTAACGTAGCATATCTTAAGTTAAGACCTAAGATAAGAAACCTTCTGTAATACGCCCCCAGAAGTTTAAACTGATGTCTTTCAAACACATAATTTCAGCATGATAGACACGATTATCAAAACCAAACAGATGTTTTTTTAGGCAGACTAACTGAGGTAGCTGTAAAGGCACAGCCCTAGAAAAAAAGGGCAGGGACAGCAGCTCATTTGCATTTAAAGAGACATGCACGAAAACAGTGTGTTTCTGCTTCCACTCAAAAAAGGCATTTTCAGAATGATATAATAAATGATATGTGGGGTATTTTGAGCTGGAATTACACAGACATATTCTGGGGACACCTGAGACTTGTAAAAAGGGGCATAATAAGTGCGCTTTAATATGTTTGCATAGAAAAATCTGTTCAACACACTGTCATCCTATCTAAGAGAAGTTTATTCTCTCTGTAGAACATGTTAAACCCAAAGTAAAATCATGAGGTCACTGATTCAAATTCTATCAACAGCATCGAGATAGGGAAGTAAAGATTTGGCATGCAAATTGTTCCTTAATTATTGGCTACATTTCAATTTGGCAGTGGCAAATGAGGTCAAATATTAAATTGTTTAAGCGTCATGTCCAGAAAAAAAAAAAAAAAACACATTATAACATTTGCTATACAGTTGAGGTCAGAAGTTTACATCCCCCTTTCAGAATTTGCAAAATGTTAATTATTTAATCATACAAAACACAAATTGTTGTTTATTTAGTATTGACCTGAATAAGACATTTCACATAAAAGATACATATAGTCACATATAGTCCACAAGAGAAAGTAATAGTTGAATTTATAAAAATGACCCCATTCAGTTAAACTGCCTTCTGTTCTTCAGAAAAATCCTTCAGGTCCCACAAATTCTTTGGTTTTCCCGCATTTTTGTGTATTTGAACCCTTTCCAACAATGACTGTATGATTTTGAGATCCATCTTTTCAAACTGAGGACAGCTATTACAGGTTCAAATGCTCACTGATTCTCCAGAAGGAAAAACCATGCATTAAGGCCAGGTTAACACTTTTTGAATTTGAAGATCAGGGTACATTTTACTTATTTTGTCTTCATGGAAACATGCAATTTGTATCTTGTGTAGCCTCTGAAGGGCAGTAATAATAATAATAAAAAAAGATATTTAGGCAAAATAAGAAAAATGTACTCATCTCCATTCTGTTCAAAAGTTTACACCCCCGTTTTCCTTCTGGAGCATCAGTAAGCAGTTGAACCTTCTGTAATAGTAAAAAGAGATGGATCTCAAAATCATATAGTCACTGTTGGAAAGGGTTCAAATACACAAAAATGCTGGAAAACCGAAGAATTTGTGGGACCTGAAGGATTTTTCTGAAGAACAGCAGGCAGTTTAACTGCTCAGCACAAACAAGGGAACATTTATCACTAAATAATAAAAAACAGCTGTGAATCATTCAGGTAACAGCACAGTATTAAGAATCAAGGGGAAACTTTTGAAAGGGGTCATTTTCATAAATTCAACTATTATTTTCTCTTGTGGACTATATGTAAGCATGTTTTATGTGAAATATCTTATTCAGGTTAGTACTAAATAAACAATAACATGCATTTTGTATGATCATTCTTATTTTGGTCAAATAATTAACAGTTTGCAGATTCTGGAAGGAGGATGTAAACTTTTGACCTCCACTGTAGCTTGATTCATTGAGTTCAGTGTATTGGGAAACATTGACACAAATTATCTAAAAGTGCTATAATGTTTTTCTTCCCTAATAATTTGGGAGGCCTCTCCTTTTTCATGCTATTGTTTAAAGGTTAAATCTGTGTAATTAGGTTTCTTACTTGTAGTACTCTCTATTCTCTTGGCATGCAGTAATAATGTAAAAATGTCAAAATTAGGGCTGTTAATTTAACACATTTATTTAGTGAGAAGATTGGTAACTAAACAGTTTTGTTTCCCAGTGACTTCCCAGTGAATTCAATAAGAAAAAAACTGTTCAGTTACCAACATTTTAGTTACCAATCTTCTTTTGTGTTCCACAGAAGAAAGCAAGCCATTCAGGTTTGGAACGACATGTAATTTTTATTTTTGGGTGAACTATCCCAGTGTTCAGATCTATCCCAGAGCTATCAGAACATATGAACCATCTGTTCAGATCGACACCAATATTCAAATGCCATCAATGTGACATTTTTTCTGAATGGCTATTTGAAAACATACTGTTTGACTTCCTTTCTTCTTACTTTAGTCTCTTGTTTGTCCTGAACAGTTAAACCGCCTGCTGTTCTTCAGAAAAATCCTTAAGGTCCCACAAATTCTTTTCTGTTTTCCAGCATTTTTGTGTATTTGAACCCTTTCCAACAATGACTGTATGATTTTGAGATCCATCTTTTCGAACTGAAGACAGCTATTACAGAAGGTTCAAATGCTTACTGATGCTCCATTTGAAAACAGCTATTTGAAAACATACTGTTTACCTTTCTTCTCACTTTCGATTGAGTAACTTTATCTCTTCTTTGTGTTTTCCAGGTCTCAAATCATTGGGCCTGACGATTGCCCAGTGCTACGAGGAAGTTGGCCTCTTAATGCTGTTCCTTTCTGTAGGCATCTCTATCTTCGCCACAGTGGAATACGCCATTGAACACGACATGCCAGAGACCACCTTCACCAACGTGCCCAGCGCCTGGTGGTGGGCCACCACGTCCATGACCACGGTAGGGTACGGAGACATCCGTCCAGACACGGCACTAGGAAAGGTGATGGCCTTCATCTGCATCCTATCCGGCATTCTTATTCTCGCGCTGCCTATCGCCATCATCAACGATCGGTTCTCCGCCTGCTACTTCACGCTTAAAATGAAGGAAGCAGCGCTGCGGCACGGGGAGGCGCTGAAGCGACTGACGCGCAGCTCGGCCTCGGATATGTCTGCGATAGGGGTGAACCTGCGGGACGCCTACGCCAGAAGCGTGCTGGAGATGCTGCGGTTGCAGGGGCGAGAGCGAGCCAGCACACGCAGCAGTGCAGGAGATCTTTGGTGGTAACAATAGGCCTGCAAGCTCCCGGAGAGAAAGACTAAGAGAAAACAAGTGAGAGAGAAAGGTCTTTTAAGGACCACAAAACCTCATGAGGAATCAAAATTTGCTTTATAGAGTTTATTGCATTAGGAAAACATACTGTAACTTGCCTCAAAATAATTAATTTAAATCATACAGCAAAAACAACTGAACGTTCTTATGTTTCTGATGTCACAAACCTAACTTTGTGATTCTGTAACAATCTAATGCAGCTTTGCAAAGTGGCTAAAGTGATAAAACTGTATTAGAAATGAGCGCAAACCTGCAGCTTGCAGATAAAGTGCTGCTGCTCATTTCACATGCAAATGGGGCATTTCTTAATGTTGCGATGTTATGGAAGTAGCAACAGATCTTTTCTTCCATACTGTGATGTTGATTATTGAAAAAGGGGACTTGGTTCAGTTGATTGTAAGAAAGAGGTATAATTTAAAGGGTTAGCTCACCAAAATAGAAAATTAGCCCATGATTTACTCACCCTCAAGACATCCTAGATGTATATGACTTTCTTCTTTCAGTTGAATCCAGTCGGAGTTATATTAAAAATTGTCCTGGCTCTTCTAAGCTTTATAATGGAAGTACAAAAGGAGGATGTGTAAGGAAAAATGTTAATATAATCCAAGAGGAGACTAGCTTTCCATTGCTAAAGTAATTCCATTTGCTTCCTTTGCTCCTGTAAACAAATGTTGGTGATCGCGAGATCAGTGGTGCCCTACATTATCCACCCGGAATGGCTTACATGTATGACAGTTGGTGCAAGCTAGAGAAAAGTGATTATTACTTTTTAATAGGGCTGTCAAACGATTAATCGCGATTAATCACATCCAAAATAAAAGTTTATGTTTACATACTATATGTGTGTTTACTTTGTATATTTATTATGTACATATAAATACATATACATACATGTATATATTAAAGCAAAATATTTATACGTATATATATTTATACCTGTAAACAATTTAGATTATAAATAAATATTAATATTTTAGATATAAATCTAAAATATTTTTCCTTAATATATACATGCATGTGTGTGTATTTATATATACATAATAAATATACACAGTACACAAATATACAGTATGTAAACATAAACTTTTACTTTGGATGCGATTAATCGTTTGACAGCACTACTTTTTAAATATTTTTCGTACATAAATGCGTCGATTCGGTACAGGAGGCCTTTATGCACCCCCCGGAGCCGTGTGGAAACTTTTTATTATGGATGGATACGCTTTATTGGACTTCTTTTGGACTGATGAAGAAAAACACCCACCCACTGCCATTATAAAGCTTGGAAGAGCCAGGACAATTTTTGATATAACTCCGATTGGATTAGACTGAAAGAAGAAAGTCATATACACCTAGGATGCCTTGAGGGTGAGTAAATCTAATTTTCATTTTTGGGTGAACTAACCCTTTAAGGAGGGGGATAGTTAAGCCAAAAATGACAGTTCTATCATAATTGACCTATCGGTAAGCCCCGCCACCCTTAGTTACTGTTGCTGCCTTGGACAAACAAACGGAGTTGCCCACTGTCTTACAATGACAGCTGTCAGTGTGAAACCTTGTCTGAAGATGTTTTTGAACAATTTTGAACACAGAAGGACCACCTCTTATCGTCGAGCATTCAAGTAAGGCTTAAATATGCCATAGAGAGAGATATAAATGATTTTAAAATAAATATGGTGAATAACATGGTTAAGTTGGAATCAAGTGTTTACAGATCACAATGCAAACGGTAGAAATCTCATGTTATGATTGTCACGATTGCAGATGGCAACATCCAGGATCAACACTGTTCATTTACCGCAGTGTAAGATTAATTATTTTACATTTAACCAGTTTAATATGGAGAGGCACTGAAATGTAGACCTTTGTTTATGTGTTTTTGACCTACATTGTACATGACATGAGTATAGTTAGCTAAAGTTTGTACGTTAGTGGTCTCACTAACTTTAACGTTAGCTAGTTTTAGCCAGAGATATTTTGATATTAACAGACATGAACTGCTATAGAAGATAAAAAAGGCCACTTTATGAGAGTATGACAACCAGAAAATGAACGTTGAATAATAAAATAAGTTCCAAATTCCATTGCCAATTCTCTCAGGATACCTGGAATCAGTGTTACAGGTACCTCAGGCACATCATTTTATTATTTTTGTAGCATAAACACAATCAAAACAACGAGAGCTTCGGATCTTCCAATGTTTCTCTATGGTGCTGAAACCTACAGATGCAGATACTGATACTCAACTGCTATTGGCTCATCTGCATTCGAGGGGAGTGGCTTACCGATAGGTCAATTTACTCAATCTCATGCTTTTCCAAACTTGTATGACTTTCTTTCAACATTCTGTGAGAAGAAATCTCGCAGAATGTCACGGTTCACAGTCCTCAATATCTTGAAAATGACATGAGGATAAGTAAATGATCAAGTTATGCCTTTTTGATTATCATCATCATGATCATTCACAATTAGATCATTAACATGCATTTAGAAAATAGATGAAAATGAAATAGGTTGAATTTCCATTTCGTGCCAAGTTTAAAGGCAACAGCAGCAAAAACAGGAGTATAAAATGGTCTTAACTAAATTACAAATGAAAAGATCTTATGTTATTATAATTTGTAAATGTTATTGTACATTTTATTTAAAAAAACAACAACTATTTAACCTCAGGGAAAAAAATAAATGTTAATGACAAAAGTAAATTAAACTTATAGTTCACCCAAAAATGAAAATTACCCCATGATTTACTCACCTTCAAGCCATCCTAGGTGTAAATGACTTTCTTGTTTCAGACAAATACAATCACAGTTATATTAAAAAATGTCCTCTTTCTTCCAAACTTTATAATGGCAGTGAATGGCTTTTGAGATTTTGAAGTCTAATAAAGTTTATCCACATGGCTCCAGGGGGTTAATAAATGTTTTCTGATGTTTTTAAACCATAAACTGTCGTACACACATTCATGATAGAGTAGCATTCCAGCGGATGACATAGGATGTAGGCATAGTGTAAGCTTCAGTGAGAATATGCTTGTCTCACAAGAACCAAGTTTTGTTTAAAGCAAAGGAAAACCTTCTCTTGACTTATATCAAAATCTTCCAACTCTCTCATGAATCTGCAAACGACAGTTAGCGGAACTAGAGATTACGGTTTATAAAGTTTTTAATATGCATATTATTCTTACAATAAATGCATTGATTCACTTCATAAGGCCTTTATTAAACCCCCGGAGCCGTGTGAAGCACTTTTTATGATGGATGGATGCACTTTATTAGACTTCAAAATCTCACTGCCATTATAAAGCTTGGAAGAGTCAGGACATTTTTGAATGTACATCTGAAAGAAGAAAGTCATATACACCTAAGATGTCTTGAGGGTGAGTAAATCATGGGTAATTTTCATTTTTGGGTCAACTATCCCTTTAAGATTTCTTTTAGGGTGAAATGTGTGATTTCTGCACCACTAATGGCACAAAACAGAATTGCAAAAATAAAGACTTTATTCAAACAGGTTTCTCAAACACTGCCATTGGTTGGACAACAGTTATCCCTGCCCCAAACTCGCACTACTGGATGAATCAGTGTTGTTATGCTGCTTAAAACAACCAGAGGAATTCACATTTTGACTGAATCAACCTAACTTTAAATTGTCTCTGCAAGTTAAGCCGGGAGATGTATTTTAATGTGAAATTACAATCAGCAAAATGATTTACCAAAATTGCTACATGCCTGTTCATCTTTGTGCAAGTCATAGATTGTTTGTAATATAAGTAGTTTTTACTGTTCCATTTGAAGACGTAATAAAATGTTTGAAAATGTATTTTCTCATTTGAGTTGTGTTTTTAAGGACTGCATTTACATCAGAGCAACACTTTTCCCTGTGCAAACTCCCTGCGACTTGTTGATCTTTTTAAAATATCACAAATGGCCGGAAGATTACGATGACCTTGTAAGACCAACAGGTCTGCCTGAAGACACATGGCTTATTTGACACATTGCTCTGAAACAGTTGCAGCTAGACATTCAGAGCTTAAAAGCTTAGAGAGAATCAGTCGCTACGTTGGCTAAAGCAAGACAGCAACAATGATTCGCACTGCAGGAACATGTCCTATGTCCTAGGATATGACAAGATATGATATGGAAATGGAAAACAATCCTTAAAGGTGACCTATTATGCCCCTTTTTACAAGATGCAAAATAAATCTCTGATGTTTCCAGAGTGTGCATGTGAAGTTGTAGCTCAAAATACCTGAAAGATTTTTTATTATTTATAGCTTGTTAAAACTGCCACTTTTAGGGTATGAGCCAAAATGCACTGTTTCTGTGTTTGTCCCTTTAAATGCAAATGAGCTGGGGGTCCCCGCCCCTTTTCAAAAGAGGGTGGATCTTCAAGAGCTGGCAAGAACAAAACACTCAGAAACTCTCAGTAGCGGCGTTCAGAATTGATGTTCACGCACAAAGCGTTTATATGGTCACTCTATCAGATTTAACCTTTGCCGAAATCCAGTGTTGAACTGACGCTTGTTTGTGAGGCAGTCCGGTGTAAAATGATTGGTATAGACATATTTTTTCCAGAGACAATTCCTTCAAAAATGAAATTTAACCAGTGTTTTCAGCGGCTCAGGTGGAGGGAATCTATGGAGACTTCTATGTTTGTTGGTGCATCCCAAAACACAACACTTGTAATGCCTCTTTGATGCTGACATTGTATATCTCCAGCATCTACAGCAAAAAAATGGCAGACTGCTGCTTCTTACTCAGGGCTGTATCTATGCTATAAGGGCGGAGATCGTCACAAATGGGCTGGATTACTCCAATGATGACGTAAACGTAAGGAGATATCTAGAATTTTTCAGAGAGACTGTTTATGATTTATTGGGATTCTAAAAAATGAGTGGGTGGATTTTTACCATTATAGGCTGGTTGTTTTCACACACTGCGGCCAAACAACTGTGTTCAAACACCTTATGAAAGTGATTTTTGGATAAATGGTCCCCTTTAAAGCCTTAAATGTAAATATCAGCAAAAATTATCTTAAGAAAATAGAAGGAATCAGGTTCATTCATTTTCAAGTAACTATTTCTGTATCATTTGAGCAAGAGAGATTCACTTTTTTTGTGGCTGCAAGTTCTTTTCTAATTGTTTTAAATTAAGAATAGTGGTCCAATCCACAAAAAAAATATTTTCAATGAAGGGAAAACTGAACCATATCTAGCAACAGCCCTAGGAACCATACGCAACATTTTAGCATCGTATTGCCAAATTTTGCATGGGAGGAAAATATGTAAAATTCTAGGTTGGAAATAATCAAGGCAAAGCCTCTATGTCTGTGAAAAAGACATCACCAGGCTTGCCGTCCTAATAAATCCACACAATCCAAGCTGAATGCTAAATCCACAGCCTGGAGATATTTTGGATTTGTGCTATTTCTATCACTTGCGCCTTTTGAAAACTTTCCAGATGAACAAGAAAACCTCCCTTCAATCACTCACGAAATATCAGACTATGAAAGTCCTTAAATGGTGCTTTGGTTCCTCAAACAGCAGACTGCTCATCTTGTTCCCAGGACATTTATAGGAATCTGGCTTAAACTCCTGAAGATGTTTAAATGCCTTAAAGGGTTAGTTCACCCAAAATGAAAATTAGCCCATTATTTACTCACCCTCCAGGCATCCTAGGTGTATATGACTTCTTCTTTCAGACGATTGCAATCAAAGGTATATAAAAAAAATTATCCTGCTTTATAATGGCATGGTTTTCCTGCAACAGTCCAAAGCAAGTTCAATAAAGTGCATCCATCCATAATTTTAAGTTTTGGGGTGAACTAACCCTTTAAGCAAGTTTAAACTCTGCTGTAACATCTAAATACACCTAAAATAAGATAAATTATGACAACCATTATAGTAAAAAGTTAGGCAAACTTACTGTGTGTAAAACTCACTGTGTGCATTCCATTTCTATCATCAGTGTATTGTTTTCAGCTGGAACACTTAAGGGCCTGCAAAAAGGTAACACATGTCACTTTTTTTCTTTAGAGGTTGTCCTAGATTTTAATTAAATCTACAGCAGACACAATTTTCTTTGACTGTGTATCCTAAGTGAATTGTGCCGAAAGATAAAAAAGATTTTCTTTGAACCTGTGGTTAAATAATAAAAGATCTGCATTTTTAGTGTTCAGTATGGATATTAAAGTTTCATTCTTCATTTTTTTCCAGCTACATTCATAAAATTAAAACGGACTTGATTCATTTGGGACTCAGTTAGAGGAAAACAGCACTCTACATGCCCTGGTTGAGCTATATATAGAATGCATTTGAATGTGTTTGATCTACAGATAAGGGCTGTGTCTATTCCCTAGGTGACTGATGCCTCCCCAACCTGTCTTCCTGGCACCAGAAAATTCAGATGCGAGTCCAGGAGGCCCGCGTGTAATTAGAGTGCACTGTCTGTCCAGCTGCATTTGTGAGTGTGTGTACAGGTCTGCGTGCAAGCGTGCATGCATGAGTTGAAATGAACAGGACAAGGCAAAAGAAGAAAAGACGTAAACAAGACCTGAGGGGAAGTCACTGGTTAAAGAGGTTTGCACTTACTTTCGTGGCATTAATCTGCTGTTTTTCCAAGTCAAAGTGTATTGTGGTTAAAAAAAATAATAATAATATGTGTATAAAATATTGAAGTAATACAATTTGTACTGCACACAAAGAGTATTCTCGTAGCTTCATAAAATTAAGGTTGAACCACAAATGTCACATGAACCATTTTATAGATGTACTTACTATCTTTCTGGGCCTTGAACGTCCCCAGCTGCTAACTTCCAACGTGACCAGCACTAAGCCACTAAGATAATAGTAAAATAGCTGGGGACTACATTCAGGTGCTGCGTAATATAATTCCGCCTGCTGCACCCATTTTAGTAATTTATGATTCAGTGATTTATGCTAAGCTATTCTAAAAGTGCTACCGGCAGAACCGGAGATCGGCTAAATGGATTCAACAACGCTAAAACTCGTCTGTTTAACTCTAGGGGAGTTGGAAAATTAGCCTATTTTCAAAAAAAGTGGAGTGTTCCTTTAAGTCTAGCTTAAGCTAAGTCATAATCAGTGTTGGGGATAACGCATTAAAAGTTATGTAATCAGATTATTTTTTCCAAGTAACTAGTAAAGTAACGCATTATTTTATTTACAAGAACACTGTAAAAAAACAATTTGCTGAGTCAACTTAAAATAATTTGTTACCTGGCTGCCTTAAAATTTTAAGTTCAGTCAACTCAAAGAAGTTTAGTCAACTTGAAATGTTAAGTTGTAGTAAGTGACAACTTAGATATTTGAGTTGATTCAACTTAAAATTTTATGGCAGCCTGGTAACAAAGTATTTTAAGTTGACTCAGCAAATTTTGTGTGTTTTATTTTTTACAGTGTACAGTTCTACTTGTACATGTGAATTGCACACCGAGTCCATTTTTTTTGTGAGCGTTTTTCGTATGCGTCATCCTTACCTTAGTGCTTGCTATGGATGTGAAACCGCAGAAAATCGAACCTAATCCGAATTTTTTTATGACGGTTGAAAGCTTCGGAGGCAGTGTGTAAAAGTGATTGACACAACGTGAGGTCGTTTTTTTTTTTTTAACGTGCAAAGATTTCGGACATAAATTTCGGACTCATTGTGCAATGACCTTTAGGCTTATTCATAACACTTTTTGGTGTGAATGGGCTTTTACATTTGCTAAAAACTGAACTTTTATATTAAAAACCAACTATGGCCGACTCCGACCGCCATTATTTCAATGCTGGAGCAGGGATGTAGACAAGAATGTCTCCGATTGAGAGATTGAGGTGTTCTGTTGTTAGATGTTTCTACACAGGTGACCCTGGACCACAAAATCAGTCTTAAGTCGCTGGGGTATATTTGTAGCAATAGTCAAAAATACATTGTATGGGTCAGAATGATAGATTTTTCTTTTATGCCAAAAATTATTAGGATATTAAGTAAAGATCATGTTCCATGAAGATATTTTGTAAATTTCCTACCGTGACTGTATTAAAACGTAATTTTTGAGAAGTAATATGCATTGCTAAGAACTTCATTTGGACAACTCAATATTTTCTCAATATTTCGATTTTTTTGCACCCTCAGATTCCAGATTTTCAATATGTATGTTTTTTTTTTTTTGTATCTCGGCCAAATATTGTCCTAACCTAACCATACCATACATGAACGGAAAGTTTATTTATTCAGTTTTCAGATGACGTATAAATCCTGGTCACATATATGCGTCTATGTTTGTGTGAATCATTCGTGATGAAGCTTCACCCACAGTGGAAGTGAGTATAAGGGTTTTTATTAATCTTTACATATCGCCTTTCCTAGTTAGCAAGTTTAATGGCTAAATGCAGTTAAAGTAAACATTATACCTCTTCACCCCACGGCTGAGAGGGGTGGGGTGAGCAGAGCTCATTAACATTTAAAGGAACATGCAACAGAATCGCTCAGTCTAAAAAGGGCTGATTTTGACAAGGTAAAAAGAGTGTTCTTTACACTACCATTAAGAAATTTTAACCAAAGTATGTTATAGACTTCTTATTAAGACCCTAAAGAATCATATCAGCTTGTGGAAAATGAACATCTGATGACCCCTTTAACAAGCTGCGTGATTTTGGTTTAATTTTGTTAAAATCCCTAAGCACTAGAGCAAAAGTAATGATACTTGGCTTATAGTATAACATTGTGTGCAACTACCAGACACTAACTTATGGTTATAAAATCACTGTTCATCTGGTAACCAGGATATCCTTCCCTCTTTGAAGCCAAGGACACTGGTCAAGCTGTTCTATTTCCCAGTGAGACCTGACAGCGGTGATGAAAAACGAGTGCTAAAATGACCCGTGATTCCATGAGGCGTCTCACAACTAGGTCAGGGCACCTGGGGAGGGGTAAGGGCCGTTCCTGAGAGACAGACAAGCACGAGTTTAGAATAAAGACTATAAAAGACAGACTGTTTGTGTAAAGATGTTCAAATACTGTGGTGTACAGGTTTAATTTAAATCAATACCATCTACACAAAAGGTCAAAATAGTATGGTGAAGCATGATCCCACGGATTCCACTATAATTTAAGCAGAACTCAAGGGAGACTTCTCCGACTGACTTCTTTCATCTGAAAATCCTTTTTTGTCCAATTAACCGCTACATCATGACATGCAGCAATCTATTAGAATGTCAAATCTAGCTCTCCTCTCTTTTTGCATATTACTCTCACTAAACAAACTGCCCTTTGGTTCACTTACCTTAATGGCTAAAGATCTTGTTGTTATTGATTTACCATGTTTGTACAGTTGCCCTACTGATCATCACTGCACTAAATGGATTTCACATCATCCATGTGGAAGGAAACTCAAGCTGGAGCATCAAGGAGAAGTGAAGTGGATCATCTGTTTTTGTATATAAAGCACAGTTTTGCTCAGTTGGAACCTTCATGCACTTGTGCACCACAGTATTTTGCTCTTTGACTTCTTTAACACAAGCCTCCCTCTCCGATCTGAACAAGCCCAAGGCGATGCAGTTGGACGCCCCCATGGTCTTTTGGTGCACAAGCATGGACGGCAAGCAGTTTGTGAGGCTTCAGGACTGTGTACTGAGGATGGTGTGAGCAACACTCTGGCAATTCAAGGATCTAAATTTAACTGTATTTTTAGTAGCCTATCTATCTATCTATCTATCTATCTATCTATCTATCTATCTATCTGAGTGAAACATTCAAAATTAATTCCAAATAAATTACAAAATTTGAATTCAGATTTCAAAAAGCTAAATTGTGATTTGAATTTAAAGAAGTCGAATTTTAAATTAATAAAACTACATATAACTGCAATAAGTGTAATTTAAAACTAAAAATAGAAATTTATCTCAAGATGAACAGAGAGACGATAGGTAGATAGACAGATAGATATATTTGAGATCAAAAGTTTACATACACCTTGCATAATCGGCAAAATGTTAATTACTTTAACAAAATAAGAGGGATCATACAAAATACATGTTATTTTTAATTTAGTACTGACCTGAATAAGATATTTCACATAAAAGACGTTTACATATAGTCAACAACAGGAAATAATAGCTTAATTTATAAAAATGTCCCTGTTTAAAAGTTTACATACACTTGATTCTTAATACTGTGTTGTTCCCTGAATTATCTACAGCTGGGTTTTTTTGTTTAGTGATACTTGTTCGTGAGTCCCTTGTTTGTCCTGAACAGTTAAATTGCCCGCTTTTCTTCAGAAAAATCCTTCAGGTCCCACAAATTCTTTGGTTTTTCAGCATTTTTGTGTATTTGAACATTTTCCAACAATGACTGTATGATTTTGAGATCCATCTTTTCACACTGAGGACAACTGAGGTACTCATATGCAACTATTACAGAAGGTTCAAACACTCGTAAAAACGTAAAAAGGTAAAGTATCTTCATTCTATTAATTTTTTTACACCCTATCTATTAATGCATTGTTTTTCCTTCTGGAGCATCAGTAAACATTTGAACCTTTTGCAATAGTTGCATATGAGTACCTCAGTTGTTCTCAGTGTGAAAAGATGGATCTCAGAATCATACAGTCATTGTTGGAAAGGGTTAAAATACACAAAAATGCTGAAAAACTAAAAAATTTGTGGGACCTGAAGGATTTTTCTGAAGAACAGTGAGCAGTTTAACTGTTCAGAACAAACAAGGGACTTGTGAAAAACTATCACAAAAAAAAAAACATTCAGGTAACAACATAATATTATGAATAGGGTGAACAGGGTCATTTTTTATAAATTCAACTATTGTTTTCTCTTATGGACTATATGTAAATGTCATTTAAATGTCTAAATAAAAAATAACATGCATTTGTGTGATCTCTCTTATTTTGGTTATGTTGATTCTGCAAGGTGTATGTAAACTTTTGACCTCAAATGTGCATACTTTCCAAAAACTGAGCGTACTCTTAGAAACTGAGCCAGGCAGGACAGCAGCAAAGTCAAAATGGAGGCCAGGTGAAGGCCTAAAAGTAAATACAAGTGAAGAAGTGAAGAAAGCCCAAGGCAGACGTGCTAACAAATTACAGCTGGGACACATGAGTAGGACAAGGCCACTGGAAACCAAGGATGTGCTTATTATAGCTGTATGAAACATCTTGAATATGAATTTGCAGAGAACATGTAATTGTGCAATGACCTTAAATATGCAAAAGAAAAATTAATGCCGGAGAACTGCTTCCATTCAGTGGCTTTTTATCCAACGAGCAAGTCCTTTGGCCTTCAGATGATTTTACCGATAGTTTAGCTGTCTAACTTATCTTTTTCAGCCGTAAAAATTATTCCTTTGATTAAATAATGATCGCCTGAGCACAAGTCTTTGATGTCAGACTTCAAACATTTGGTTTTGAAACAGTCAGTCGGTATATACATATAGTAACTAGTTTATGCCTTTACTGAAGCACACTTGCTCAGGGACAGTTTCCAGTGCATGAAATTGGTTAAAATTCGCTCCATTTTTTAAATATTTTAACAGTCAATGTTCCACAGACAGCTAAAATTGGACTCCTGCCTGTAGGGTGAGTGGGAGGAAGCTTTATGCATCTGAAGTCACCTGTTGGTGCTAATGGTTGCCCCTGTTTTATGACAGGACCGATAAACTGAGTTTAGTGTATCAACTACTCTTCGCCCAAGGACTATCCTTGGCCTTATCCTTGGCCAATACATTTCTATAAAATTATTTCCACAAGGCCAGATAGAAATGGGTAACTGGGACAGTTATCTGTAGTGCTTACGCATATCTCCAGCGTTGCATTAATATACTGTGCTTTACTGAAGAAGGATGCAGCGTTTAAGTGAAGCCCTTCAGCAGGACCTCAGAGTGAGAGTATGTTTCAATTTAGCAACTCTTTGGTCCTTTCGCAGACCTGTGATGGCGGATTAAACCGCTATCTACAGCACTTCCTGCAATGGATCAAACATTAGTGCTACTTATGTAGCTCAAGAGAAGATCAGCTGATATTGTTCTCTTTTCTGTGTCAGTGGGAGGAATATGTTATCCCATTTTTGAAGCAGAACTGTGTCGGAAAACATTTGCTTGCACGCCAAAGATGATTTTTTGATATTCTCCACATGTAGAATGTGAAGGATGGAGGGTTTGTTTTATTTCTGGTGCCACTGACTGACAGTTTGCTGTCATATTTGGAGAGAAAAAAACCCCAGCATGTACGCAAAGTTGATAAAATATTTAACATTTTGAAGTGAACTTAGAGTAAGTTGAGTGGAAGTGTGCTCAATATGCTTAGATAAGTGGATATAGACATTAGCTCAGTTTCAAAACCTAAAAGCATAAGGTAAAATAGATATAATGGTATAATAAGAGCATAAAAATGCATCACACACAAACATTGGGTAACTGAGGATGCAATACTTGTTCATTTTGAAATCCATTTTTTCACACTGAGGACAACTGAGGGACTCATATGCAACTATTACAGAAGGTTCAAACGCTCACTGATACTCCAGAAGGAAAAACAATGCATTAGGAGCTGGGGTGTAAACTTTTGAAAAGAATAAAGATGTGTACATTTTTCTTATTTTGCCTTATTTTTTCTTATTTTTCATTTAGTACTGCCCTTCAGAAGCAACAGAAGATACTTACATGTAGACAAAATAAGTTACATTTAACCTGATCTTCAAATTCATAAAGTTTAATGCATTGTTTTACCTTCTGAAACATCAGAAAAACGCTGAAAAACTAAAGAATTTGTGGGACCTCAATGAAACTTTTGACCTCAAATGTAATTCTGTTGCCTATTGCTTCTGGAACAGGTTTACCTGTTTGTGGTGCATTTATAATACCTAAAATGCAGGTTTGGAACAGATATATTGCTGTAAAAATGCTCTGGAAAACTGTAACAGCATTCATGTTTGATGGGTAAAATGCCTTTTTTCCTCTCAAAACAACACATTCAACAGTTCATTTCAAAACACTATCTATTTTCACTCTTTGAAAGGTGAAGCGTAATCTCAAACTGTATTATGCTGTCCAACACAAATATTTAAATTCAAGCACAAATGTCATTGCTAATCTGGAATAACACATGGTGTGAGGGATTTCAGGCGGCTTTTAAATACCTGCCAAAAAACGCTGCAGTGAGTCACAAGCTCGCCCAATTTTGAAGACGCGATTTTAGGGGGCTGACCATTCATGGATCATCGTGCCAGCTAGAAAGGAGTGAGACTGAATAAAATGGAAGAGAGAATCAAAAAGAGACAGAAAGCTCTGGAAGCCCATTGTACTGTGTACTTTTCTCTAAGACAGCTTTTTTGGGACAAAAGCAGAAATACACAAAGACTGTGAGAAACCTTCTTTCAAAAACAAATGTATTGTTTCTCAAAAGCTTCCCTTACAAAAATGTGCTGTATGGATAGTATACGTCAGTACAGGAGAACAATAAGTCATGCTTAAAAACATATGAATGTCATAGTATTATATGTTACATAACAAAATATTTGAGCAAGAGACATTTATTTTACAGAAATATAGCACAAACAAACTTCTTGAGTTTGCTATAGGGTTGAAATTATACTGGAAAGCATTTCTTCACATCGCAGCTGGGAAAAGTTTATCCTGTCCCAGCTGTGTTTTAATGAATATGTAATCACATCTGATATAATTTGTAATTATGATTTTTTTTTTTAAATAGTGTCATCAATGCAAAATACGAAATCAAATATTCTTTGCAAATTTATGCATTTTGACAATGTAGTTGAATAACTGAATTAAGGCAAATCAAATGACACAATTAGTCAGAGAATCATCTGAATTTCTATATTTTTAAGGATTATATACTTGGTTTATAAAATTCTAAATAATACAGGACTATATTATTAACTGATCACCATGGCAATAGACTGTAAATTCAGACTGACAATTTCTGCTCAATTGGGTCAGTAGTTTATGATGAAGAAATACTTATCAAGTACTTATAAAATAACTTTTGACTCAGTTTTAAGGGAGGCACTTTTTACTTTAATACTCTACAAATGCATTTTGTCCCATATTATGTGGTAAATACATACATTAAATTTCAAAAAAGACACTATTGAATAATTTTCACATTCATATTCATTCACAGTGTCTCAGAGAATACCATGGTATTATAATAATTGGTACATGTCCAAAATACAAAGTGTTATTTTAAAAATGCATAGTAGGAGTGCATCAGTGTACTTTTAAACTAATTCAGGATGTTCCATTTGCTTTTGTTCCGCTTGCAGTGCTGTCATTAGAAGGCCCTGTTAAAAGAACACTGTGAAAGAACAGGCAAAATAAAATTAAAAAAAAAGAATTCTAAAGTGTTATCTAAAGCTGAAGTGCCGCCTGTGTGTTTGGATTGGGGCCCAGAGACGACAACCATTTCAATCAAATATTAATGCACCCCTTTAGCTGCATTCATTCACAGCTGCTTTTGTGGTCACTGGCCACTCTCATGGTTGTTCTTTTCCCAGGTGGACCCTGATGATGAGGTTAATTATCTCAGCTTTTAGCTACACATTAGTCTTTGGTGTTGTTTGTACATGTTCCAACTGCTCACAGGTGTGCCCTGAAGTGGCCCTGTGAACCAGCGGGTATCTGATCAGAGAGAATGATGCCACACAATGGCCACTAATTACAGAAAAGCAGACTGCGTGTGTCTGGGTCTGTGTGTGGTTTGCTTTGAAATCAGCATCTTCCACTTAGCATTCAAAATACATTTTGTTGTCTGGTAGGTGCAGATGTAATTTCGACCGTTTTTGTGTCGGTCAGTACAAAATCACAAGACACAAGGCAGTGAGACTAAAAAGAATGTTTTTTTTTAAATAAACAAACTTATTTTAAAATTAGACATTGTGTCTTTAAAAGGCACAGAAGCCCTTTTCCTCCACTGAATAAAAAAAAGGTCATTGCTTTTTATCTCGCAATTCTGATACAAACTTGATTTTTTTTTACTCAGAATTGTGAGATATAAACTGGTACTTCTGAGAACATATTCTTTCCCCCCTCAAAAGTAGACTTTATAACTTCTGAGAAAAAAGTCAGAATTGTGACTTTATATCTCATAATACCCTCAAAACTGGACTTTTATTGCAATTGCGAGTTTATATCTCACAATTCTAAAAAAATGTCAGATAAAATCTCACAATTGACTTTTTTTCTCGCAACTGCAAGATTATATCTTGGAATTCTGAGAAAAAAGTCCAAATTGTGACTATATCTCACTTTATAACTCTTAATTGCTGATTTATGTCGCAATTCTAAAAAAAAAACCTTGCGATTTCAAGTTTATATCTCACAATTCTTAGAAAAAATAATAACTCAATAACTCAATAATAACTAGACATCTATGGGTATTTCCATATGTAAAAAAAACAATACCTCAATCTCAATACCTCCCATAAACTTGTACAAAAGACATTATGAAAAACTGAGATGTGGCACGCATGTTTACATAGAAAAACAATGTTTTTGTGTCTGTTAAAGTAAACTATTGATATATTAATACACAATATCCTAAAAATATGTGTTATGATGTATTCTGAAAACAAAGCCAGTATAACATTGCTTATTTTTCAACGCAGAAGTATGCCTGTGGGTGAGACTTCCGGTTCATTAACGTGCAGAAAACAGTAAAAATGTTTGCACTACAAACCAATGTGTTCATAATTAGGATAATACATTAAAATAATATGGTAAAACAGACCAACTGCAATATCAAGAAGCAAAACGAGCTGTTTTGTACAGCTAAAAATAGCTGGATGTGGATGAGACCAGAAGCCTGTGCTCACTCACAATATTGTACATAAAATGTAAGTTGTTTGACTTCTTGCTTACTTTATGTTCCGTTTATGATAACATTTCCAATTTACCGCTGGTGGCGTTTTGTAGCTTGTGTTTTTGAACGAATCTGTTGAAGTGATACTCATAGGAGTCGGTAGAATGAATGATTCGGTGATTCGCTCATAAAAAAGTCATCTGCTGGCACCTACTGGCTGAACTCATGAACAAACTGACAGTCTGTCTACAAAACAAAACATGAAGGTGGAAACCAAGTCATTTTATAACTTGACAGTCCACTTGGCAGTGTTTTTCACTGGTACCAGCTTATAGCAACCACACAGAACAACCTAGCAACTATCCAGAACCCTCCAGCTACTGCATAGCAACCTGTTAAAAACACTGCATTCTGTATTTGGCCAACTTAAATGTCCAGCTGCATAACACATCATGAGAAATGAGGAGACACAGCGCATGATCTCAAAAGCGAAATATCTGCCGGTGTGACTCATCCTCGCCTTCAAAGCAAGAAAATCAGTAACACTCTTTTGGTTTGGATCTTGGATCCCCCATTTCATCATCGTCACTTTGTGATGTAGGTCAGAATGTAGGACAGGACATGAGAAAAAAATGTTCTTATGTAAGGCTTATGTATAATTTTTTGAGCCTTGGGTGTTTGTGACATTTGAAGGAACAGCAGAAGCCTCTGGTGGTTGGGGATGTGAGGTGAGAACTGTGCCGTTCCCGTGTGACATTGAGGATGCGCGGTTTAATTCGGCAGACAAAGACAGCTGGTGCATTGTGCGAAGTTCAAAAGCAGCTTCTGAAGAGTCTCGATTCTAGACTGAAGCTGAGTAAAACAAAAAAAGCATTGCGTTTTACAAAAAAGAAAAAAGCTGCTGCTAAACCAAAAGTATTTTATTGAGGAAATGTTTCAGACAATAGTTAATTATCTTACAGCTTCCTTTACATAGAAAACAGCTGACCTAGCCACAAGACGGACAATGCAACATTATAAATAGTTTTTGATCCCAGATTATATATATATACACACAGTTGAAGTCAAAAGTTTACATACCCCTTGCAGAATATGCAAAATGTTAATTATTTAACCAAAATGAGAGGGATCATATAAAATGCATGTTATGTGTTATTTACTACTGACTGAAGATATTTCACATAAAAGATGTTTACATATAGTCCACAAGAGAAAAAAATAGTTGAATTTATAAAAATGACCCTGTTCAACAGTTTACATGCACTTGATTCTTAATACTGTGTTGTTACCTGAATGATCTACAGCTGTCTTTTTTTGTTTAGTTTGTTTAGTTTTTTTTGTTTTTTGTTTAGAACTGCCCGCTGTTCTTCAAAAAAAAAAAAAAAATAAATAAATAAAAAATTAAAAATCCTTCAGGTCCTATAAATTCTTTGGTTTTTCAGCATTTTTGTGTTTGAACCCTTTCCAACAATGACTGTATGATTTTGAGATCCATCTTTTGACACTGAGGACAACTGAGGGACTCATATGTAACTATTACAGAAGGTTCAAACACTCACTGATGCTCCAGAAGGAAGAGCCGGAGGTGAAAACTTTTCAGAATGAAACAGAATGAAGATATGTACATTCTTCTTATTTTGCATGCATATTGTATTTTGTTCATTTAGTACTGCCCTTCAGAAGTTACAGAAGATACTTACATGTTTCCCAGAAGACAAAATAAGTTACATTTACACTGATCTCCAAATTCTAAAAGTTTTCACCCCCTGGCTCTTAATTCCTTCTGGATTATCAGTGAGTATTTGAACCTTCTGCAATTGTTGCACATAAGTCCCCCAGTTGTCCTCAGTGCGAAAAGATGGATCTCAAAATCATACAGTCATTGTTGCAAAGGGTTCATATACACAAAAAATGCTGAAAAACCAAAGAATTTATAGGACATGAAGGACTTTTTTGAAGAACAGCAGGCAGTTTAACTGTTCGGAACAAACATGGGACTCATGAACAACTATTACTAAACAAAAAAAGACAGTGGATCATTCAGGCAACAACACAGTATAAAGAATCAAGTGTATGTAAACTTTTGAACAGGGTCATTTTTATAAATTCAACTATTATTTTCTCTTGTGGACTATATGTGAACTTATGTGAAATATCTTACTCAGGTGAGTAGTAAATAAAACATAACAGTTTTTGTCCTGTCTATACCATGCTACCAGAACACCTTTTCCACAAAATAACTAAGGCATTTCAACAAAAAACATTATTTTGCAGAAAACACACTGATCAAAATTAGAGAACATTTTCAGATACCTCCCAGTTATTGGTGTTAATCTGGCACCTGGTGCTAATTTCCTTGATTATCTGTCAACCCCTATTTAACTGGCAGCCTAACTTCCAGTTTCACTGACCCTGCAAGATGGTGGGCCGTTCTAAAGTGACTGAAAGCCTCCGGCAGCAGGTTGTCCAGATGAAGGCCAAAGGGATGACCCTATCAGCCATAGCAAGACAAGTTGGTCGTTCCAAATCTGTGATTTCAAGAATATTGAATCTTTACAACACCACAAACTCATTCAAGCCCCCCAAGAAGGCTGGTCGTTCATGGAAGACAAATACAAGAGAGGACAGGACACTGCGGAGGATCTCAAAGGCCAATCGTTTCCACACTGCAGCTGGAATTGCTCACCAGTTCAGCGCTGAACAGGGTAAGGATCTGTCTCGTCATACAGTGTCTCGACGTTTAAGAGCGTTTGGACTGAAAGCCCACTCTGCAGTGACCAAACCTCTCATTAGCAGAAAGAATCAAAAGGCTAGACTAAGCTTTGCTGAGGAGCATGTTGTGTGGACAGAGGAGAACTGGTCCAAAGTTCACTTCAGTGATGAAACAAGTTTAATTTATTGGGTCCGATGGGAAACATTACGTTCGGCGACAAACTGGAGAAAGACTGAACCCAAAGTGTGTAAAGAAGTCAGTGAAAAGTGGAGGAGGAAGTGTCACGGTTTGGGGCATGTTTTCTGCAGCAGGAGTTGGGCCTCTTATACAGCTACATGGCAGAGTGAATGCAAATGTTTATCAGAACCTTCTTCAACAACATATGGTTCCTCCTGCATTCATCACCCAATCAGCCCGCAGTGTTCATGCAGAACAACGCTCCATGTCACACAGCAAAACGGGTAAAGCAGTTCCTTGAAACTGAAAACATTGAAATAATGACATGGCCTGCCCAGAGTCCTGATCTCAACCCAATAGAGAACCTCTGGAAAATCCTTGGCGACAAAGTTATGGCCAAGAAACCCACTACAGTCACCGAACTGTGACCAGAGCAGAGTGAGAGACTAGTGCTGTCCTGTGGCCGCAGATGTGCTGAAGTCATTCAGAGCAGAGGCCTGTACACTTCCTACTAATTGCTGACTGTTGTAACCTTCAGAAAATTTTGTTGTAATCTTTTTCCATGCTACAGTCATTGTTGTTCTCTAATTTTGATCAGTGTGTTTTCTGCAAAATAATGGTTTTTGTTGAAATGCCTTAGTTATTTTGTGGAAAAGGTGTTCTGGTAGCATGGTATAGACAGGACAAAAACTCCTTCAACTGTTGAGCAGTGAAGATGACATTATTTCAGAATTGTTCAATTGTTTATAAATTGTTCTCTAATTTTGATCTCCAGTGTATATGCAGAAGACAATTTATTTACTAGCTTTCTACAGTACCATTTTGAATTGCAAGATGGCGCCAGTGATCTAGTGTGGGTATGAAAGTAGACATGAAAAAGGAACAGCTTTGTTGTCAACATTTATAATATACTTACTTATGCGTAGCCTACTTACCTACTGTATAATATGCAAATACTAGTATGTCAAATAAATTAAACGTCCGAAAATGAAATGGTTGAAATACCCGGATGACCTAGTGTCTGCATCCAAGTAGATTGTAATGTGTGCCACCAATTCACATTTATGTCATGATGAGACTATGAGTCGACATGCTGAATATCGGAAAATCTGTGTGCTTTGATACCAAGAAAGTTGTTCTTTTTTGTTAATAACTAAATATTTAACGCCAAAATAAACTGTTTTTGAAGCTGGTGGAATTACATCACAGTTCAGACTCAGAACAACCGCAATGGAGGATGTAGGCCTAGTACACTATGCCTGGGAATGTATGCATACTAGTCAATTTAGTAAAGAAATGTTGATCCAGCTATGCAGGGTTATTATACAAAAAATATGTGACCTCAGTGTTATGATCGACCAATCAGAATCAGGTGAGCCATGTAAATCACATGAATCAATGAATGCAATTTTAAAGAAGGTATTTTGGAAATAAAACTTAGTTCATGAAACATATGTCAGACTCAGAATTAGCCACTCCTAATGTGACAAATCTTTATCCCTCTAAGATTTTCTCCGGCTCTTACACCGGTGTCGTGACGACTTGCAATGTGCTGCCATCTACTGGGCGACTAGACAAAATGCCTGCACGGAAGACGGTATGTTTCTAACCTCATTTGTGTTAGCTAGACACTATGATAATGTATGCGTGTATAAATTACTAGTCATCCATTAACAAACCGTGTTCAAAGAGCATAGCCAGGTTTATCGCTTCAGATATCATACATGTGGTGAAGCAGCTTATATTTTCGCTTATCATAATAACGTGGACATATTCTTGGAGAATCTGTGTTTATGTTTTCTTTATCAGTGCAGTAAAATACTATAGTACTCGAGTCACACACACCTATGTGTGACCGTGGACCACAAAACCAGTCTTAGGTAGCACGAGTATATTTGTAGCAATAGGCAAAAATTACTGCATGGGTCAAAATGATCGATTTTTCTTTTATGCCAAAAATCATTAGGATATTAAGCAAGGATCATGTTTCAAGAAGATATTTTGTAAATTTCCCACCATAAATATATTTAAAATTAATTTCTGATTAGTAATATGCATTGCTAAGAACTTAATTTGGACAACTTTAAAGGCGATTCTCTCAGTATTTAGATTTTTGTTGCACCCTCAGTTTCCAGATTTTCAAATCGTTGTATCTCGGCCAAATATTGTCCTATCATCAATGGAAAGGTTATTTATTTGGATTTCAGATGATGTATAGATCTCAACTTTGAAACATTGACACTTATGACTTATTTTTGGTCCAGGGTCACATATATGGGCTCCAAAAGTCAAACACCAGTAGGCTACTGAAAATGATCATTTAGCATTCTTTATCATTTAATAGAGATTTTCCTTTCAAAGTATTATCAAAAACAAGGTATATTCATCTTATAGTTGAGTGTACTAATTTATATATATATAATTTTTTTTCCCACTAAACTGTTTAATTCCCTGCCAAATCCCTGAAGCTTTTCTACAGTTATATGAGCTAAATCAATGAGACTTTGGGGCCTCATAAACAGTATTAATATTGAATTTTGGACACGCTCTCCGAAGTACTTGGTCCTTTAAGTATTTTGAAGTAGTACTATATTATATGAAAGATGGTGACCCACATAATTGACACAAACAACAAAAAAGTGCATACAAACCATCTTATGCAAAAACACCATGTTTATTAGACACCAAACTCTCTGAACAATCAGAATTATTAAAAACACTTCGTTGCGAAGCATACGCAGAGTTTACACAGAGTGAAAACGAAAAAAAAACAAACAAAAAAATAAAACAACATGAGAACTCCACATTGGAATCAAAAAGCACCACAGTGTCATCTTGTTGTGATCACATCCCCCGTGTATAACACATTTACCCACACACATGTGAGTTTGATCTCAGTTTCTCTTTGAGAAGGAGTGTTGGCCTTGCTCCTCACATGGAAATCAAAGGGACAGAGGACAAATGCCCTCATGAGGTGTACACAGGGCCAGTTTGAAATCAAAACAGTGATATCTCAGTATCCAAACATAGTTTCAAAATGAGTAAACAAAAAGTGTGACCCGTAGGCGAGGACCGCGAACCGGCAGCCCGAGCACATCTACATTGTAAACAAAGCAGTTGAGCAGTTCTTGTTTGCTACTGACACACAGTGCTGAACTCCAGCAAAACCAAAACATGATGCGCCATTCTAGGACAAACCAGCCAGAGGCCAGTTAATACTATAAGAAAATGCATTGCTATAAACCACTAGATTTTTGCATCACATTTGCATTTCAATCCGAACACTGAGATGAATGAATAAGGTAGGGTCACGTTGAAAAAGAGTCCAAAAGACATAACGTTCTCATCTCAGAAATGTACAATAGAAAAAACACATGGGTGTGATATGAAAGTTTGTAAAACCAACGCTCTGAAAACGTAAGGACGTTCATGCATCTGCGGGCTGCTGAAGTCAGTCTACAGATTTGGAGATGTCGTGCTCCGTTGGTTCCGATGAGAACTGAAGTCGTCTGACCGCTTCCTTGATCAGGTTCCCCGACAATATGAGTTCCTGGAGGAGCTGGTGCGGATCGTCCTCGTCGATTTTCTTTCGGTTCCACGAGGATCTGAAATGGTCCCATTCCTGATCGCTAGATCCGGCTGTGTTGTACGGACTGGCCCGGCTGGTACGTAAACTCCGGCTGCGAAGACGGATGCACCGCTGAACGCCCGCCGCGCTGCTGCCGTTGCTGCCGCCGTTCGCAAGACCGTGTAGACGTGACATCGCCTTCTGGCTCGAGCTATTGTTGTGAAGCTGCAGCGCCTCGCCGATCTTCGACACGAGAGCGTCTACTTCCTTTGAATCCACCGTTACCGACTGTTCCAAAAAGATATAATTCTCCTTTCGACAAGGCATTTTGATATAGCTTTGGATGAAAAATATCCAGTCGTGATGGTTGTTTTTATTCAAATGGATGGGACCGTTTAGCCGGCGTCCGCCACGCTACCCAACAGAAACAGCTCAAGGGTTGATTTGTAAACAATGGATGACGCAGAATCCGGCACGTACCATTTGTGAGCGGAGGGGCGCATGCTCAGTACTTTTAAAATGTAAACACAAGTTATATTGTTATCAGAAAATCGGAGAGATTTGATACGTATCAACTGCTACAAAAAATCTATTTTGCGCTCGGTTCAACGTTTATATTTATTTTGTCACAGTCACGTTTTCGCAGATTTCTGCATTATCAATCATAGTATTACATAACAGTCCCCGAGTGTATAAAACGATGTACTAGACGACACATGTGTGAACTCCGTGCACCCAAATGAATGTGGCATTACGAGATGTACTTGATTTCTAAGTTGTTTCTGAAATATACACGGCCAGCAAATGAGTATAATACTTGATAACTTCATATCCATATTTGGACCTGTTTTGTGTGGCACGTGGTAGGCAGTTATTGTGGAAGTAATCAAGGGAATATTAAAATAGAACTGCACCAGACACATTGATATAGAGTTAACATGACAAATAGGTTTAACTAAAGTACGTCGTAGGTTTGATGGTTAGCATGCTCTCGTTTTCCCCTGTTCTATGACATCTGGCTGCAAAGAGCATATTTCACCATTATTGATTACTTTTATTTAATATATATGCATATATTTATATGCCTACAGTGCCTTGCGAAAGTATTCACTTCGTTTTTTGTATGTTTTGATATGTTGCTGCCTTATGTTAAACTGTTTAAAATTGTGTTTTTTTTTCTGCATCAATCTACACTCCATGCACCAATTATATAAATATATATATATAGAGAGAAAAAAACTGAAATACCCTTAGCCATTCACAGCCTCAAGCTGGTTGTAAGCTAATTTTCAGATTTCCCCAGAAATGTTTAATTTGATTCAAGCCCAGGCTCTGGCTGGGCCACTCAAGGACATTCACAGAGTTGTCTATAAGCCACTCTTGCTGCGTGCTTAGGGTCATTGTCCTGTTGGAAGGTGAACCTTCTGCCCAGTCTGAGGTTCTGAATGCTCTGGTCTGGGTATTCATTTTCAATATTTTGGTGCATTGAACTTTTCTTCTACTCTGACGCAATCCTGTCTCTGAGCTCTACAGGCAGATTTTTATTTTACCTCAGGGCTTGGATTTTGCTCTAATATGCATTTTCAGCTGGTAAACCTTTTATTAAGATGCGTGTGCCTTTCCAAGTCATACCATTCAATTGAAATTGCCACAGGTTAACTTCACTCAAAGTGTCCATAGTACTTATGATGAATACTTCCATGAATACTTATGCAATGGAAGTTTTTTATTTCTAATACATTTGCAAAGATGTTAAAAACCAGTTTTTTGCTTTGCCATTATGGTGTATGGAGTGTAGATTGATGTGGGAAAAAAAGTAATTTAAGGCAGTTTAACATAAAGCATGTAAAAACATAATTTAACATAACAATGTAAAAAAAAATGAAGGGGTATGAATACTTTCGCAAGGCACTGTATATATAGCTATTAAGTAAGGACTTTATAGTGTACCATGGGTGTGTTTGCATAATTTTTGCAGTCATGCCAGTATCAAAGGTGTGTTCTGTTTCTATGGAACTGTGTTAAAAATCTCACTAAATAACCAGATTTATTCAGACTTGCAGCAGTGACTCATTACAGCAGTTAGCTGAGCTGTAGCAGTATGTTTGTTGAATCATCCTCACTAGTTAAAGAAATAGTTTGCCCTAAAATGAAAATTCTTCATCATTTACTTCCCAGTTGGTCTGTATGACTCATATGCTTTGTATGAGGAACAGGCCAAAATGTATTTATCTTATTAGCTATTATTTATTATTGAAACAAGGTCCCTTTAAATAAATGCTTTTGTTTCCTTGAAAGCATCTGTGCCTGTTTAATGTAATGAATCACTTTCATTTCAAATCATTTTTAAGTGAATGATTCCTGTAACATTCTTAATCATGCCAATGTAAATGACATTTCTTTAAAATCTGCTCTGGTACTTTCTGTTCTCTGTCACAGTTGTCAGTCTGACCACGTCCTCTTTCAGAGGAAGAGGCCTCTGAGTTCTTAGAAACAGTTTGTGAATTTTTTTTTACACAACTACTATGTTTGGATGTTTGGTTGCATATGGCACCACGCCATATAATTAATGTCTAATATTTCAGCCAGTTAATAATAATGTATCCATAGTGTGCACAGAAACCAAAATGTGGCCATTCGTCCCAAACTTTTGCACCATTTTGTTTGGGCACCACACTGAATACAGCTCAAGGCTGCTTAAATTTCTTACCAGCTGTTGCGATGGTTCCGTTCATGGCATAACAAATTGCTATGTTTAAATTAAGCATTAATCTGATAATGCATCTTGGCAGTTTGCAGAATAAGAAAGAACATACAGTACATGAATATCACATTTCACAACCTACACAATCCGTTTTGTGGTCTGTTATCACATAACATAAGTAGTACAGGAAGCGAAGCAACATTTATTGACCGTGGTATACAATGCAGTGGATCAGATGCATTTACTTTTAGTGAATCAATGATCAATAATGTTCCTCATCTTGCTTTTTTATGATATAGGCACATCTGCCTGCAAGCTGTGATTCACCATTTGATTTTGTATGTTCACAGATTGCACCATCCAACATCCATAGCAGCTTTCCTTGTTTACCTCACAGCAGGAGAACAGTCTTAAGCACAGACTGAGCCTTTGTCGAAGTATCAACACAGGCTAGTGGTGTGCCGTTGCTCGCTGTCTCAGTCATCAGCATGCCCACAGGGACCTTGTTTCTCAGAATCTCCCTTACCGAGAACCCAATGTGCCATGTGGTCTTTATGATAAAAGAGGTCGAGGTCATTGTTTTTCATTCAGACACTTTGTTTACCGTGATGTGAGTAAATATTTAAAAAAGTTGTCTGATCATGTGCATAAAATTCAGTCAGATTGATTGATGCTATTAGTAGGCATTCTCACTATTTGCTTATATTAGGGTTAAACCTTAACCTTAAATATCGATCTTGTTGGTCCCACAGACATGTTATCTCAAATCATGTTGATTCATGAAAATTGGTCCTTCAGAAGTTTATTGTCATATTTAGAGAAACTTGGTATCAAAAAACATCTGACATACTCGTGTACCTACAAGAAAGATTTGATATGAATGAAGATTGTAATGGTCTGTAATCTTACACCTTATGCAATGCTATCATGAAAGTTGTAAAACTTGTTCCGCCTCTTTCGGACTCTCTAGATTAGCTTCTCAGAACGGACGAACAGGCCTGTTTCTTTTTGGACAAGTCGGTCCTTGAAGTTCATGTGGGTGTGGAGCACGGGTTATTTGTTGTGGGTGAGGCCAATAAACAGAAAAACTTAACACAGACCCATGATATGAGGAAAGAAGAGCTCTGTCTGTTTTTAAGAAGTCAAGAGTCCTGGTTTCAGATGTAGGGTCAAGGGATTCTGGGTATTTCTATATGCTCTGTTAGCTGTGTTTTTTTAAATGGAAGCCTACAGCAAATCAGGTCCAAGTAACCAAGGAGATAATCCATAAGCAAGTGAATGCGTAAACACGACAGTGAGCCTCTCCCTGCTGATTTACTGCCCTGTCCTTTATATAGCTGTATGGGAGAAGCGTTATTGCTTAGTTCTTCCTGTTTAAATGCCAGCTACAGTCTTATACACAGCTTCGTACAGAAATAAATGGGTGAACATTAATAGTTTGTTATTTTTAAAGTGGCAACGTGCTTCCAGAAGGGGTTTTCTACAATGCCTTAGAAGAGCCACTGCAGAACCTTCTTAAAAGAACCATTTTGTCTTCATGTTAAGAACATTTTAATAATCTATAGAACCTTTTTCCACTATGAAGAACCTTGCATTGAACGTTTAAGGTTCTTCATGGCAATAAAGAACTGAATTCTGTAACTAAACCATTTGGAGGCCAAACTATACTTTTACATGAGCAAATTTGTTAGTCGCAGTTACAACTATTTATCTCACAATTCTGACTTTTTTCTCAGAATTGCATGGTAGAGACTCACAGTTCTGACTTTTTTCTTAGAATTGTAAAATATAAACTCACAATTGCGGGTTATAAAGTCAGAATTGCAAGATAACTCACAATTGGGAGTTCAAAAAGAATTGGAAGTTCACATCTCGCAATTCTGACTTTTTTTCTCAGAATTGTGTGATACAGTCTCGCAATTGTGAGTTATAAAATCAGATTTGTTCGACATAAAGTCGCAGTTTTGAGAAATAGAGTTGCAATTCTGAGAAATAAAGTCAGAATTGCAAGATATAAACTTGTAATTCTGAGAAATTAAGTTTATATCTCGCAATTCTGACCTTTTTCTTAGAATTGCGTTATATAAACTTGCAGTTGTGAGAAATAAAGCCAGAATTGCAAGATATCTCACAATCGGGAGTTAATATCACACAATTCTAAGAAAAAGGTCAGAATTGGAAGTTCACATCTAGCAATTCTGACTTTTTCTCAGAACTGAGTGATACAATCTTTCACAATTCTGACTGTTTTTTCAGAATTGTGAGATATAAACTCGCAATTGTGAGTTATAAAATCAGATTTGCGAGACAAAGTCACAATTTTGAAAAATAAAGTTGCAATTCTGAGAAATAAAGTCAGAATTGTGAGATATAAACTTGCATTTGCAAGTTATGAAGTCAAAATTGTGAGATATAACCTCGCAATTGTGTTATGAAGTCAGAATTGTAAGATATTCTGAGAAATTTTTTTTCCGTCAAAATTGGACTTTGTAACTTGCAGTTGTGTTTATTCCTCACAATCCTGAGAAAAAAAATCTGAATTGCGAGGAAAAAGTCAGAATTTCTAGAAACACACAATTTTGAGAGAAAAAGTCAATTGTGAGTTTATGCCTCGCAGTTCTTACTTTATAACATACAGTTGTGACTTTATATCTCATAAGAATTGTGTTTATATCATGCAATTCTGAAAAAAAAGTCAGTTTGTGTCAGTCAATTGTGACTTTTTTCTCAGAATTGTGATATAAATTTGCAATTGTGAGTTATAAAATCAGATTTGCAAGACAAGAAAAGATTTTGCAAGAAATAAAGTTGCAATTCTGGGAAATAAAGTCAGAATTGTGAGATATAAACTCGCAATTTCAAGTTATGAAGTCAAAATTGTGAGTTATAAACTTGCAATTGTGTTATAAAGTCAGAATTTTATAAATTGGAAATTGGACTTTATAACTCGCATTGTGAGTTCATTTCTCACAATTCTGATAAAAAAAAAAAAAAAATCAGAATTGCGAGAAAAAGTCGGAATGGCTAGAAACAAACTCGCATTTGCAAGAAAACTACCATACTAACTTTATTTCTCACAATTGTAAGTTTATATCACAATTTGAGAGAAAAAGTTTATGCCTTGCAGTTCTTACTTTATAACACGCTGTTGTGACTTTATATATTTTATATCATGCAGTTCTGAGAAAAAAGTCAGCTTGTGTCAGTCAATTGTGACTTTAATTGTGATATGAACTCACAATTGTGAGTTATAAAGTCCAATTTTGAGGGCATATTTATATCTCACAATTCAGAGAATAAAGTCAGAATTGCAAGAAAAAAAGTCATAATTAAAATAATTCAGTGGCGGAAATGGGTTTCCATAGGGTCCTGTCCCAACTTAACAGTTGCTTTTAAGATAAATATAAATGCAAACGACTAGCTCTCTTGAAGTAGCCTATTCAAGGCGTCGACAAATGCAGTTCCACCTTCAGGTTGCATTTGCCTGATTCATCGTACCTGTGTGAATTGTGGGGGTGGATGAATGGTAGCTGAATAAAGAATTCTGACTTTAGCATAACACTGAATTAGATTTGTACCATAAAACTCCTCCTGTACTATCAAAGGAGTGTTAGTGTAGCTGCCTCGTGTCGATCTCCTCAGACGAGTGTACTCAGCTCTCAGTTACAGCTGCTGACTGGATTCAGATGGGGGTTGGGCTGGACTGGATTAGCCATGGACTTTTCTTGCTCAAGGGACAATAGTAAATCTCATACAGTCTAACTTTAGAGAGGCTCATCCTGATCACAGCATGTGATTACAGTGGGGACAGTACTTGAAGGCTGAGAGTTGCCACTATTAGTTCAAGCTTTTATGGTGTACTGTTCTTGAGCATAGTAGTGTATTACTGTGAAGGTGGAAATAGTTAGATATCGACCAGTTTTACACTACTGTTCAAAGGTTTGGGGTCAGTAAGTTTTTTAAAGAAATGAATACTGATCACCAATGTCTTATTAAATAGTTTTCAATCAAGAAACTTAGAATGTTGCAAAAGTTCTTGTTCTTTTGACCTTTCTATTGATCAAAGAATCAGAGAAAATTCAAGTGTTGCTGTTCCACAAAAATACTACACTTTTTTTTTTACATAAAAATAGTAATAAGAAATGTTTCTTGAGCACCAAATAAGCATATTAGAATGATTTCTGAAGGATCATGTGACTAAAGTCTTCAGTGTGTCCTAAAGACTAAAGCTGCTGAAAACTTTGACAGTTATTTACATTTGATTAATATTTCAAAATATTACTGTTTTTAGATACTTTTTTCAAGAACATAAAACTAAAATCTTGACCCCAAACATTTAAATGGTACAGCACATGCACACACTATTTCGATCAAAGTGAAACCTTTATTTAGAGGGGAGTAAGCTTTTGAACTGAATAAAGATGTTTATTTTTCTTATTTTGCCTAAATATCTTATTTATTTTTTACTGCCCTTCAGAAGCTAAACAAGATACTTACATGTTCCCCAGAAGACAAAATAAGTTACATTTACCCTGATTTTCAAATTCAAAAGTTTTAAAGGCTCTTAATGCTAATAATTGTTTTTCCTTTTAAAGCATCAGTGAGCGTTTGAACCTTCTGTAATAGTCCCTCAGCTGTCCTCAGTGTGAAAAGATGGATGTCAAAATTATTCAGTCATTGTTGGAAAGGGTTCAAATACACAAAAATGCTGAAAAACCAAATAATTTGTGAGACCTGAAGGATTTTTCTGAAGAACAGCAGGCAGTTTAACAGTTCAGGACAAACAAGATACTCATGAACAACTATCACAAAAAAACACCTGTGGATCATTCAGGTAACAACACAGTATTAAGAATTAAGTATTAAGAAAGTGTATGTAAACTTTTAAATAGGGTTAATTTTATAAATTCAATTATTACAATGTCTTTTACTAAATAAAAAAGTAACATGCAGATTCTGCAAGGTGTATGTAAACTTTTGACTTCAACTGTAATTGGCATGGACATACACATTTTTTTTTTTTTTTTTACTGGAATCTTTCTGGAAATACTGGATATGCTTGCTCTCGCCATTCATTATGATTTACAAAACATCTTATTACTCATTCATAGCCTAAACAATACACATACAACAGCAATGAACTGCAAAATGTAGAACACAATGTTTGTTTGTATCTAATATCCTTTGTTTGGGCATGCGCACACATACTGTAAATGAATGCACAATTAAGGTGTTTACATGATCCAAAATTGTTATTATTGCAAGCGTATGCCAGCCGTCTTATTTAGATTTGAGAAATATTGGCTTAATCTAGATATAGCAATGAGGTTAATGGACATTACACCATTAGGCAAATACTATGTCAGAATATTGCTGCACAAGTAAACGCAGTCATTGAAATCTCTGATTGCTTGAAGATGCCTCTCACAAACAAGTGTTTATGCATTCCTGATATCATCATAGTCTAGAAATAAACATGACTGCCTGGTAATGTGTAAATAGGGTGAGTGTGTGATATATGATCTTGCATATTGCTCAAAATAAGTGCTCAAAAAAGCAGGAGTGCTTGGTAATTTAGGCCTGCATAGAATCCTAAAACATTACGGAGATGATAAAACATGTCGTTCATGCCAGAAAGAGGGAGAAATTCTCCGAGCCGCATGTTAGTTTTGGTGAGGGTTGCATTTGTTTCAGTCAGTTATGATTTCCTAGAATCAGCGCCCCTCCCCCGTGATAGAGGCCGTGTTTGTGTACAGCAGGAGCACGTGTTTGAACGATGCACTGGCTGCCCTCGGCTGTTGAACTTCTGCCAACACGCGAGCTTTAATGGCTCTGTTTACAACAGCGCGCTCCCCTCCCTCTGCTTTTTGACTTTCTGTGGATTTCCATTTTGAAGGCCATGCGGGGCTGGCAGCTAAAAACGCAGGGAAACGCTGTGGTCGGCAGACCCTACGTTTGTTCCGAACCCGGTGCCATGCGGTTCTACAGCATGAACCTCATGCATGTACGTCTCATGCATATTACCCTCTTACACAGCTGAGCTCATGCCAGAACAATCACAACATGATTAAAGCAAGTCCTAAATGACATGAACTGTGTAGTGGCATAATTATTGATAGAGAGGTCAGAGTGGAGATATGGGGACTATTCTTAGAAACACTTGTGGTATACAACAGACAAGTAAACAACTGACAGATTAGAGTCTGAGTTATGAAATGTTTTTAGAGTAAATACTGTAATTCAAGGTAAGCTCAGGATAAAAAAAGAGAAAATCATTGGAGGAATGTTATTATGTGCATTTTGGTAACATATTCTTTATACACTCTGCTAGCTAAAAGACAAAAAGTCACACAAAAACACTCACCAAAAACCTTCCAAAGAACACAAAAGGATATCCAAGCTTCTGTTTCCAACCTTTCTGGGCCTTGATAATGTCAGTTGTGTTGCTGTCTATGCAGGGTCAGAAAGCTCTTGGATTGCATTAAAGCAGTGGTTCCCAAACTTTTTCTGCCGGGCCCCCCTTTTGGAAAATAAAAAAAAATTAGCCCCCCCACCCACACCCACCCACACCCACACCTACACCATACCACACATACACACTTTCAGGAGGATGTATTTGAAATTAATGGTAATTAACTTACTAAAAAATCTGGCTAAGGAACTAGTTACTTTTAGGGTAGAAGCATTAAAAGAAAAGTATGCAGCTTCTACATTTATTTATAACCGGCACTTGTTGCTTTTTTACAGGGACGTGCACAGATATTTTGAGGGGCAGGGGTTCAAGTGGAAAAAGGGCACTCTATTTTTTTTTTTTTTTTTCTAAACTACATGTTAAATATATTAACATAACTCTGGCTTACTTACCAATTTATTTTAATTCCATTACACAATAAAATATGATGAAATTCATATTTTGTGTTAATTTATTTACATTATTTTTATATATACATAATTTATTCATTTACATTTATATGCTATTAAGAATTTTTATATCTTGAATTAGGCTACTTTAAATATAAAGCTCTAGAACTGTCTAGACTGTACATACACTAGCCTTGCCGCGCCCCCCTTAATATAACTCCGCGCTCCCCAGTTTGGGAACCACTGCATTAAAGGAACACTCCACTTTTTTTTGAAAATAGGCTAATTTTCCAACTCCCCTAGAGTTAAACAGACGAGTTTTACCGTTTTTAAATCCATTCAGCCGATTTAGCAATCCATTCAGTACTTTTAGCACAGCTTAGCATAAATCATTGAATCTGATTAGCATCCCGTTCAAAAATGACCAAATATTTTCGATAACTTTCCTATTTAAAACTTGACTCTCATGTACAGAAAATTAAAAGTTGCGATTTTCCAGGCTAATATGGATAGGAACTATACTCTTATTCTGGTGTATTCTGTCGGGATTGCCCCGGAGTTGCTTGGCCAAAAAAAAAAAAAAGCCACTAAATTGGACAAAAATCAAAACAAAACAAATTAAATATATTAAGTCTATTGGTAACAATGTGAAAATGAATAGAAAGTGTCGATTGTGGCATTAAATTAAGATCTGCTCATGTTTCACCGTAATTCTTTTTATTATAACCAATCACACACGATTCTGTTGCGCTCAGGAATGCAATGGCCAATCGGGGGAGTTCAGATGAGCCAGCGCTGAAACTCATCAGTTTTGTTAATGTGCTCAACTATTAACTTCTCTCATCATAAACAACAAATCGCAGATATGTAAGAGATTCATTTCACAGTGTAGACAGCCTCAGTGATTATAATGATAATTTTTTTTAAGTGCTTAAACTTGCGATACAAGTGATACAATGCTGCTTTCTGTATATCATTTATTTGCTGTTTGAATAACCATTGAAACAAAACATTAGAATGATCAATTTCGAATGATTTTATTCGGTTGTAATCGCGTTAAATACAAATTCAGTCCCATTAAAATATTTTATTAGCGTACATGACACCCATGTCTGGTTCTTTCCTAAAAAGATGAGTTAGATTTGGCTGCTTTTAGCCTTACCATGGAACTGGTTCATACTCCGCCTATCTAAATGCGAATTTTGTCATTGTTTTGGAACACACTAGCTCATAGATAACCTTAAGGCTAACATTCATACTAAAAGCCAAACAACTGGGAAATTTCATGGGAAATATTTGTTTTCAGGGCCCCAAAACCTTTTTTAGCTAAAAACACCCCCTTAGTTTTAGTATACACTGTAGTTATATTTAGTACATTGTGCGACTAGGTTATCATACGGCTTTAGAAGACTTAGGGGCTGTTAATACAGAACGTGTTAAAAACACGAGAAGCAGGGTAGTGGAATAAAAAATAACAAGGTTAAGAGACCTTAAAAGTTGTACTTCTTTTACCTTGCATTTTAGATGTCATGCGTGAGATGCTGCAAAATCATTAGGCACTGACGCAACAGTCAAACACATAGGCTTTGTGTGTGAAGAGCCCCTTAGAAGCCATTTAGTCAGAATGTAGCCTTTTTGCATTTAAAAATGAATGAATGTACAAATGAACGATCCCCACGTTTTCACTTCATATCACTTCAAAAGTTTAATTACGGAACTGATTCATCAAGTGCTATTATCTAAAATGAAATTAAATACAGGGTGAGTAACATGGCAGTTTTGGATGATGTGTTTTTTAATTCAACCACAGAGAACAGTATATCCCTCATGATGTCATAAAGAGGCCCTAGCAGGGCGGGACAGTAACGTGTTCAGTCATCGGATGATGTTGTTCCCCTTTTACTCTCTCACTGACCTGAGTACAGAGTAAGCAAGACATAGATAGTAATGAATGAGATGAACAGCAGAGGGGTCTTCTTCCTGCCTCAAGACGTGCACATATCTCACGTACAACCCACCTGTTCCTCTCATGACATGTGTAAGCACGTGTGTGTTTATTTAAGAAGTTGTGGGTTTTTAATGCAGAAGAGCAGCTATTGAACACTTTCATTTTGTTGTTAGGTAAGACTGTTTGTTCTCAGACTAGTCTTAACAAAGCCTGTAAACTAGCATTAAAGTTATATAATCTCAAAGAAACTGCGTTGGTCATTCGTAGAGTAGCCAATGAAAGGCGAACAGTGGGGAATGTTCATGAAGTAATTAAACATCTCAATGTAAATGACGTCTCACATTGTTAACACAAAGTCCCAGTTAACCCAGTTTATGTTTATGCTCTGCGAAATGATGTAGGTCATGTAGTAACATGTGGCTCGGAAACACTGGGTAAAGGAAATGTACTGCGCAGCCACTCCCTGCAAAGAATGTTTGGTGTTTGGATGCGTTTTTGTTTTGTCTCTTTGGATTATGACTAATGCGCACGAACCTCTCTCTCTAGCGCCATCTAGTGTTGATCATATATCACAATAAAACAGAAAGAGCAAATCAGATTAGGGCAGATCAAAAAAAAAAAAAACATGTATTATAGAAATGTATTGCACACTTCTATTAATGAATAGCTAAAAAATAAAAACAAAGGTATAAATATAAAAAACGTATACATAATTAATAGATTATAATAAAAGCACTTAGAAAAAAAGCATAACTTGTATCGACAGAAGTGCTTTTCCATACACTTCACCCTTAATTGGGTGTAACACTGTATTTGACAGTCATTTTCCATGCCTGAGATCAGAAGATTTATAGCAACAAATGAAAACAAAGTCTTTTTCAATAGGTATGATGTCACTGAGATTTGTTCTTGCAATATTTAGGTTACTGGTAAAAGTGAACGCCCTCATACAGCCCAGTCTCAACTGGAAGATCTGACTTCTGCTAATTTGTCTTGATTAACTATTATTTGTGTTTTAAAATAATGTCATTCATCATTCGTATACTATGTATGTTCCAGAGCACAAATTAATATCATGCATAACACTAAACTAAATGGTATCTAGCACTCTTGAAATGTTGATTGTGTACTATAAAAGACTGAATGAAAGTAATGTTAAAAACATTAAATAAAATTAGATTGTTAAACCAGTCTTTACATATTCAATGTGTTATAAATATAAATGTTAACTGTAGACTGGCGTTCAAAAGTTTGGGATCAGTAAGATTTTTAATGTTTTTTAAAGAAGTAGTTTCTGCTCATCAAGGCTGTGTTTATTTGATTAAATATACAGGAAAAACAGTAACATTGTAAAATATATTTGCAATTTAAAATAGTTGTTTTCTATTTCAATATACTTTAAAATAGAATTTATTCTTGTGATGCAAAGCTGAATTTTCATATTACTTTAATCTTCGGAAATGATTCTTTGATGAATAAGATGTTAAAAAGAATAGCTTAATCAAAATAGAAATCTTTTGTAACAGTATACACTACTGTTTAAATTAGTTTGGGGTCAGTAAATTTTTGGTTTGTTTGAAAGAAATTAATACTTTTACTTTTATATGTGTTAAACTGATAGAAAGTGTTATTAAAGACTTATATTGTTTAATTTTTAAAAAAAACTTTTTATCATTTCCAACATTGATAATAAAAGTAATAAATCAGTATATTAGAATGATTTCTGAAGGATCATGTGGCGCTAAAGACTGGAGTAATGGCTGATGAAAAATCAGCTTTGGATCAGAAATAAATTATATTTTAAAGTATATTAAAACTGTTCAAATTGCAATAATGTTTCATAATATTACTTTTTTTTTTCTGTACTTGGAATCAAATAAATGGAACTAAGTATAAAAGACTTCTTTAAAAAACATTTAAAGCTACTGATCCCAAACTTTTAAAAGGCAATGTTTGTGTTATAAAATATTCAACAAAAAGCATATGGCCACTAGATGGCAATTATCCCACACTAAACTATATTTTCTGCCGTTCTGATTGTTCTTTCTTTCTTTTTATGTTCGAACGTCCATTGATCTGCCGTTTTCACAACAAGAACAAAAGACTAAATGAAAATGTGATCTCTGTGGGCAAGCCATTGTGATGTATCAGTCTCATTGTGCATAACTGCAAGAAAAGAATTGCACCATCACATCAGACCATGCTCTTTTTATGTAGACTGAATGATGCAAGACCAAAGCCATGTAAGCATAACAGTATCTATAGAACTAACTCAGTAGCTATAAATATTCTGCAGAAAGTTATGTTTTCTGAGCTGCTCTATGAGGTCACTCAAGTACATCACATTCCTCTCTCTCATGGATTGCTGTTGTTGTCATGTTTTATGTGGTACAGTTGTGTTTTTGTTTGCCGATCTATATTGGAATTGGACATGTTTCACTGTGGACTAATTAAAGTGGATAGCTTCTGTATGCTGTACTGACCAATACTGCCAGTAGCCCAGGGCAGTGAGGCAGGGCACGTTTCATAACATGGTGTTAGGGTGGAACACTACAGGATTACTGGTGCACGCTAGCCTTGCCTGTCAGACCCATGAGGTACTGAACGATTGTATAATTTCAGTTTAGGTTCAGTTCACTATTTTCTGTCAGCCAGTTAGCATTCTAGACCTATAAAAGTAAAGGTTCCACAAGAGCAATATTTGGTTCCTCAAAGAACCTTTCAGGTAGCAGTTCTTAAAGAAATCTTTTCTTAGTATGAAGAAGATTTTAAAAATGTAAAGGACCTTTTCACTATAAAGAACATTTTGTGGAAATGTTCCATGGATTTTAAAGTAGGCCTATTATGCCGTTTTTTACTTTATGTAATGTAAGTCTCAGGTGTCCCCAGAATGTATCTGTGACGTTTCAGCTCAAAATACCCCACACATCATTTATTACATATTTTTGAAAATGCCTATTTTGAGTGGAAGCAGAAACACGCTGTTTATGTGCGTCTCTTTAAATGCAAATGAGCTTCAGTGTTGCCAAGTCTGCGGTTTTCCTTCTGTTGTTTTTCATGTTCGCGGGTTGAAGCGACCCAAATAAAGTAATATTTAGCACCTTGAATGCTAATTTTACGAGAGGAACCCCATCACAAAACGTGTATTTTACCCTCTGGAACCCCCTAGAAACGCGATTGGGCTACTTTTGGGCCCTGACCAACTTTTCCCGAAGAGGGCTGTGCCTTTACAGCTTGTACTTCAGATACTCTGCTAAAAACATCTGTTTGGTTTTGATTATCATGTACAAAAAAGCAGTGAAAAAAGACAGGCAAAGTGTGGTTTTGGACGATAGCAGGATAAATCCTTATCATTTTTTGGTGCAAATACATTAAAGTAACTTGACATTATCATTGAACACCATCAAGTCTGTCATGGAATGGCCTCCCCAGTCGCCCGACCTCAACCCAATTGAGCTACTATGGGAGGAACTGGACCGTGATGTCCATAAGAAGTGTCCAACCAGTGTGAATCATCTTTGGGCAATCCTTCAGGAGGTTTGGAGTAATAAATCAAGTAAATTTTTGAATAAACTGACAGCTCAGATGCCCAGATTATGCAGAGCTGTAATAGCTGCTAATGGTGGATATTTTAATGAATTAACTGTTTATGTAATAAAACATGTTTTCATAGTTTGTGTTGTCCCTTGTCAGTGCAAAATTATCACAAATTAACAAAGGATTCATGCCAATATTGTCCAAAACCCCACTTTTCTAGGACGTTTCCAAACTTTTGGAGGGCAGTGTGTATATTGCACAGAAATAATGCATTTTAAACCATTTTAGTTTAAACTTCTGATATAGGGTTTTCTGAGGGCACACATCTGAAGCACGTGCACAGAAAGTGGCAGTCACATGGCATGTGAGTACTAAACTAAGTTCTCTTATAGCGCTTAAACTGTCAAATACACACAAGTTTATGTTAAAAACACACATGAGTTACAAAACAGTCGGTTATGTCTATGAAGGTAAACAGCTGGGAAAGAAATCGCATGTTTATATGAGATCTATGTGGCAGCAGTGTAGTATACAGTAAATAAATCAGTAAATCCACTGCTCTCTTATCTCCTCTGACGCTGAAACTCTAAACACTTTTTAGTGCTCAACTGTTCTGTGCAACAGAACAGTTAGCACGCTTTGCTCAAACTTCTGCCATAGCGTTAGAACTGGTTCACCATTGACGCTTGCGAAAACAAAAAACTTGCAGATCAAGGGGTGGTAATATTATAATAAGATCTCCTTCCTATGTTATGGGGGAAGTGGAATCTGAGCGCCACATGCATACAGAGAAAGGCATACCAAAAAGTTACTGGGTCGTACTTTTTCACATTTTCTGGGTTGACAGTAGAGCTCTGCTTGAGTTATGCAACACTGCACTGTTTGCATGGCCAGTGTTAAGACTGTAACCTGTTAATATTAATCCTAAAATAAATATGCTTAAACGTGCGAAACAGGCCTTTCTTGACCTCGCCTAACTTTTCTGGAATGTGCCCACTTTCTCTGAACATTTGTCTCATTTGGAAGTCGAAGTTAGAAGGATGTATGCTAATTTTCCAGTGATTTATGTGGTGTTTGAAGTCTTGCTTGACTGTCTGTAAGCGTGTGTGATATTGCAGGCCTTGTATTTGACTGCTGTTGTTTACAGTGCTGTCCCTGGCGAGTGAATTCTGAGGTGCTGCCTCGTATAAACATAAATAACCTGCCTCATCTCTGCCACCGCCGCAAAACAAGCAGCTTCAATCAGCACTATCAGTAATCTGAACAGATCAGGTACCTGAGGTTCACTACAAAGCAGTATGTCTTTTACAAGGACTTCAGATGTTTGGCCCTCAGTCAAAAGAGTGAATGACACAAAGTGACGTGGAAAAAAGCTTGTTTAACTTCTTCACTTTCATCAACGACTGACCGCAAAGCTTCCCATGAGCTAAAACTCATGTATTAAATGTATATACAGTTGAAGTCAAAAGTTTACATACACCTTGCAGAATCTTCAAAAATGTTAATTATTTGATCAAAAATAACAGGGGTCATATAAAATGCATGCTGTTTTTATGTAGTACTGACCTGAATAAGATATTTCACATAAAGGACGTTTACATATAGTCCAGAAGAGAAAATAATAGTTGAATTTATTAAATAACCCTGCTCAAAGGTTTACATACATTTGATTCCTAGTACTGTGTTGTTACCTGAATGACCCACAGCTGATTTTTGTTTTGTGGTAATTGTTCATGAGTCCATTGTTTGTCCTGAACAGTTAAACTGCCTGCTGTTCTTTAGAAAAGTTCTTCAGGTTCCATAGATTATTTGTTTTTTCAGCATTTTTGTGTATTTGAACCCTTTCCAACAATGACTATATGATTTAAAGATCCATCTTTTCACACTGAGGACAACTGAGGGACTCATATGCAACTATTACAGAAGGTTCAAACACTCACTGATGCTTCAGAAAGAAAAACAATGCATTAAGAGCTAGCAGTTAGCATTTTTGGGAGGTTAAGAGTTTCAGGCCCTGTTCATTTTAAAGTCGTCCTGTCATTATTAGAGCATCTTTATTTATGTGCAATGACTTTTCTTGCATCTGTCCGTCTTTCTCTAGTCAAGTGTTTTGAAGACATCACAGGGAGCTGTAATTAGTGTTTCTCTGTTATCCCGTATGTCTCAGACAGATAGCCATGACCTGGAGGTGCTGCGTGCTGGCACAAATGCGATCTTGAAACTGCACGCTATTTTTAGGTGGTGCAGATGCTTCACACAATGGGAGCCAGAACACTTATTATACTCCATGAAAAAACCTTCCCCCTCCCACCTCTGCTGAAATTACTTGATGTGATTCTTTTGTCTGCCTTCTAAGCCTCTAACATAGGATGGCTTACAGACACCATGAGACAATAACATGTCAATATTATCATTCTAGGCAGGGGAAAATATGGTAATGGGTCATTCTTAATGGACTTAGGAAGATCAAACACCATAACTGTGATGTTTTTGGACATTTCACCTGCACACTTTACAAGCAACATAGGAAAATTATAATAATAATAAATTTGAAATAGATTATAGAAATAGAATTTTTGTAATAAAATTCATAGCTAGATTGTATAAAAAAATTGTATTCTGATTTGAACTATTAAATATTTAATTATATATATATATATATATATATATATATATATATACAGGTCCTTCTCAAAAAATTAGCATATTGTGATAAAGTTCATTATTTTCTGTAATGTACTGATAAACATTAGACTTTCATATATTTTAGATTCATTACACACAACTCGAAGTAGTTCAAGCCTTTTATTGTTTTAATATTGATGATTTTGGCATACAGCTCATGAAAACCCAAAATTCCTATCTCAAAAAATTAGCATATCATGAAAAGGTTCTCTAAACGAGCTATTAACCTAATCATCTGAATCAACTAATTAACTCTAAACACCTGCAAAAGATTCCTGAGGCTTTTAAAAACTCCCAGCCTGGTTCATTACTCAAAACCGCAATCATGGGTAAGACTGCCGACCTGACTGCTGTCCAGAAGGCCATCATTGACACCCTCAAGCAAGAGGTCTGTGGGAAGGAAAAAGTGTGGCAGAAAACACTGCACAACGAGAAGAGGTGACCGGACCCTGAGGAAGATTGTGGAGAAGGACCGATTCCAGACCTTGGGGGACCTGCGGAAGCAGTGGACTGAGTCTGGAGTAGAAACATCCAGAGCCACCGTGTACAGGCGTGTGCAGGAAATGGGCTACAGGTGCCGCATTCCCCGGGTCAAGCCACTTTTGAACCAGAAACAGCGGCAGAAGCGCCTGACCTGGGCTACAGAGATGCAGCACTGGACTGTTGCTCAGTGGTCCAAAGCACTTTTTTCGGATGAAAGCAAATTTTGCATGTCATTCGGAAATCAAGGTGCCAGAGTCTGGAGGAAGACTGGGGAGAGGGAAATGCCAAAATGCCTGAAGTCCAGTGTCAAGTACCCACAGTCAGTGATGGTCTGGGGTGCCATGTCAGCTGCTGGTGTTGGTCCACTGTGTTTTATCAAGGGCAGGGTCAATGCAGCTAGCTATCAGGAGATTTTGGAGCACTTCATGCTTCCATCTGCTGAAAAGCTTTATGGAGATGAAGATTTCATTTTTCAGCACGACCTGGCACCTGCTCACAGTGCCAAAACCACTGGTAAATGGTTTACTGACCATGGTATTACTGTGCTCAATTGGCCTGCCAACTCTCCTGACCTGAACCCCATAGAGAATCTGTGGGATATTGTGAAGAGAAAGTTGAGAGACGCAAGACCCAACACTCTGGATGAGCTTAAGGCCGCTATCGAAGCATCCTGGGCCTCCATAACACCTCAGCAGTGCCACAGGCTGATTGCCTCCATGCCACGCCGCATTGAAGCAGTCATTTCTGCAAAAGGATTCCCGACCAAGTATTGAGTGCATAACTGAACATAATTATTTGAAGGTTGACTTTTTTTGTATTAAAAACACTTTTTTTTTATTGGTCGGATGAAATATGCTAATTTTTTGAGATAGGAATTTTGGGTTTTCATGAGCTGTATGCCAAAATCATCAATATTAAAACAATAAAAGGCTTGAACTACTTCGAGTTGTGTGTAATGAATCTAAAATATATGAAAGTCTAATGTTTATCAGTACATTACAGAAAATAATGAACTTTATCACAATATGCTAATTTTTTGAGAAGGACCTGTATATATATAATAAAATAGTATATATATATATATATATATATAAATATATATATATATGTATATATTTAATTTGTATCAAGTATTTGTTTGTCAATGAGTTTGTCATTCAAATATTATATATACTATATATTTTATAAAATATTATAATATACATTATATATAAAATAATAAGAAGATATACAACAATTTTATGTGAATTTAAATTTTGGATTTTATATACATATACATAATTTTAAAATTATATATATTGTTTAGTATTTGTATTACAATATATATTGATTTTATAAGCTGTCATTAAAAACATGATATTATATATGATATATATAAAATAATAAGATGATAATCAATTTAATATTATGTTTTAGTTTTGATTTATAATTTATATATATATATATATATATATATATATATATATAATTTAGTATTTGTATTAAAATTTATATTGTTATTTTATAATGTCATTAAGATATTATATATAATATATATAAACAATTTAGTATGTGTATTAAAATGATGAATCAATATAATTAAAGTGATAAATAATATTTTTAATTATTTTTTTAATATATATATATATTATATATGTAAACAAATATATATAGTATAGTTATATGTATTAAGATGATATATATTATTTAGTATTTGTATTGAAATTTATATTATGATTTTATAATGCCATTTAAATTATATATATATATATATACACACACACACACACACACACACACACATATATATATATATATATAGTGTGCGTGTCATTAAAAATAGTTTCTGATTAAATGTTTAAATAAAATTTACTATCTTATATATTTTCATATTTTTCTTATTGAAAATAAATCTAAATTGTGAATATAAGATTCTTCCAAGTACAAGATGAATTATACTGTAGCGTTTGAGTGCACAACTTTTGAAAGTTTATTTCATTGTCTGGTCCATGCATAAATCTATATTTTATCATTTTCATATAGCATTTTTTTTTCCCCCAGCTGTCAACAATCCCATCAACATCAACCTGCAACCAGTTTTTGGCTTGCGAAGATGCGACCCACCGTTGAGAAACCCTGTTCAGCAGTACATGAATTAACAAATGCCAAAGTTCTAGTCTATCTCTATCCAGCCCTTCCAGAAGAGATATCAGTGTGGCAACATCTGACCCTGATTTCCAGTGGCCCCTGACAGGCTTGTAACCAAACATGCCCCATGAGTTATGCTTGTATAACAGAATAGGAGGCAATCCATCCAGCAGAGGTCAGGATTCACAGCGTTTGCCAAGGCGAACCGACTGCGTGCTGCCATTGGCTTCTGATTACAGCAGGCGAAGGTCAGGTGGGGAGACGGTCAAATGCGGATGAGATGAATGACTCAAGCGTCAGAGACAATGACACAGACCGTTCGGGGTACACACTTCTATATTTTTAGCATCTTAAAATGCAGTGTACAAATCACTGTAATGGCTTGCAGGACAGATATAAATGTGGGGAATAAATATGGCAACTGTTAAAGGTGCAATGTCATTTTTTTCAGAGGAAAGCTAAGTGGCACTATAAAAACACTGCAGCGTTTCTCATCCGATTGGCTGCAGATATAGACCTCGTTGGTCCATGGAAGTCTTTGTAAAATCTAGGATGTCTGATTTTGGCGTATAATTAAAATACCACTATTTGTTATATTATACAGTCTATATTTAAGAGTATATTAAAGTAACATCGACACCATTCAATGATACTGCTTTTTTGTAAGCAGCAGTAATGTTTTTGGACACAGGGGGGAGACAGAGATGCAGTCTGACTATGAACAGCCATCACACCACTAACCAACAGTCTTTATCCTTGTAAAAGTCTTTTTTAAATCTTTCAATCCCCCTTTGTCTCTGTACCAGTAATTATAAATTTCTGTTGCACACTGGCCATACCATCCGCCTCGCCTAAGGCAGAACAAGAGCAACGACCCACACACACCCACACACACTTGTTGTGTTTCCATGTTTTATGGGGACATTCCATAGGCATAATGTGCATACTTTTACTTTCTCAAAAAAAAAAAAAAAACTCATTCTGTATGATTTATAAGCCTGTTTCCTCATGGGGACCTCACAAATGTCCCCACAAGGTCAAAATTTACTAGTTTTACTATCCTTGTGGGGACACCCCATAACGTGATAAATACCAGGTGCACACACACACACACACACACACACACACACACACACCCACACACCATGTTGTTGGTCACCAAGCAGGATTTCTGTTTTTTAGATGTACTATTAAAGAGATAGTATTCAACCTAATGTCTTTCCAAAGATTTTCAGGTGCATAAATACAGCTGAAGTCAAAAGTTTACATACACCTTACAGAATCTGCAAAATGTTAAGAAGGATCTAACAAAATCCATGTTCTTTTTATTTAGTACTGACCCAAATATTGTTCACATAAAAGACGTTTACATATAGTCCACAAGAGAAGATAATAGTTGAATTTATAAAAATGACCCTAAAAATGACCCCGTTCAGAAGTTTACACACAGGTGCATCTCAATAAATTAGAATGATGTGGAAAAGTTCGTTTATTTCAGTAATTCAACTCAAATTGTGAAACTTGTGTATTAAATAAATTCAGTGCACACAGACTAAAGTAGTTTCTAGATTCCTTTTTTTTTTCCAAATTCCGTTTTTTTCCAATTAATATTTCTGAACTGATCTTTTTTAATCCAAAAAGCATGTCAAATGAATAATAATAATAATAATAAAGAAACATATACAAAAAAAAAAAAAAAAAAAAAACCTACATGTTTAGGACCCTATGAAATATTGTATTCTTCTCACCTTATGTTTTATTGTTACCATATTCTGGTTTTAGCATGTCTAATTATTTTAATACATATTATTTATTTTTACAATAGCCTTATGATTTTTCCTCAGAAATTCTGTGTTGTGTATTTATATTTTTCTGATTATCAACAGAAGGCAATAAAAATGAAATTAGTTTATCTTTTAATGAATGAAAATTAAATAAATATTATTTTTTATATATATTTTTTTCAACAGTAGTAGTAGTAATACGTACATGTAAATGTATTTCTGTCATCTTTAAGTTAAACCGAACTTTTATTTTGACAGGTTGCCGTGAATACCTATAACTGACGCTGGTTGTGGCTAGATTGGATATAGCTGTCACCGGAAGCTAACAATAAATTATACTCAAATGAAACGGTCAAATGCTAATGAACTGACTCTCAGGGCAGTTCTGGAGATGTTGTTCATGTATTTATGTCCTCATTTATTGAGACAGCAGATGCTAAAATCGCCGCGAGCGTCCCACATGCTTCAGTATGTGCAGTTTGCAAAACTGTGCCATTCATAAAAACACAGAGACACGCGGAACATGCAGGATTCATATTTAAATAGCCTTTTTGCGGCGTAATATTTACATATACTAGTCCATGTAGCGATTTGATTTAATTTGATGACATACTTTTGATTAATTCTTCCAAACCTCAAGCTTCCGTTTCTAGGTCTAAAATGATGTTTTGGAGTTAGCAAAGTGAGTTGTTATAAGATGTGTAAGAAATTAATCCTACTCACAAGACTCACAAGAGTGTTTTAAGGACAAAAAATCGGATGAATGCTTTGAAATATATCATCTGATCAATGTCTTGAGATGTGATAACCGTAATATATAGAATAATTGACTCCGGTCCATTGAATTATTTGCGTCATGGCGAATGAATGAATGAATGAATTTATTAATTTCTTTATTTAACAGGTGAACTTTCCCCAACCAGTCATCTGCCCGTCATCATCTTAAAGCATGACTGAGGTGATGTACTTTATTGTGCTTCCCTTCTATAACTCACAATAGTATTAGCATTCCTCCTTGACTTCCATGTCACTCCAATGTAAACATGCTGGCACACTCTAAATACCTCCACACACTCACAGGATCTTTTGACTTTGCGGAGCTGCTACAGGGACAGAGGCACTGCAGCGGAGAGAGAGAGATAGAGGTTGTGGAGCTACTGGCTGCAGGTAAGGAGGACTTTTCAGACTGTCCTGGGTAAGTGATGAAACAGCTAGGAGGAGCCAGAAAGAAGACTGGCTCTTAAGACTCAAATGGGACAAAGGAGGAGACCCGTAACTATGGCCATACGCCATATATATATATATATACATACATACATACAGTTTGGGGTTGGTGAGATTTGTTTAAAAGAGGTCTGTTGATCACCAAGGCTGCATTTATTAAAAAAATATTTGGACACACCCTCTCATTTAATGCTCATCAAGGCCGCATTTATTTGATCAAAAATACAGAAAAAACAGTAATTTTGCAAAATGTTATTACAATATAAAATAACGTTTTTTATTTTAATATACTTTACAATATAATTTATTTATATGATGCAAAGCTGAATTTTGAATTATGAATGTTGGAAACAGTTGTGCTGCCAGATATTTTTGGTGCAACCTGTGTTTCTTTTTTCAGGATTCTTTGATTAATAACAAGTTAAAAAGAACAGCATTTATTCAAAATATAAATATTTTCTAACAATGTAAATCTATGCTATCACCTTTTATTAATTTAACACATCCTTGGTGAATGAAAGTATTAATTTCTTTCAAAAAAATAAAGAATAAAAATTTACTGAGCCCAAACTTTTGAACAGTAGTGTATATTGTTAGAAAAACTATTTTAAATAAATGCCGTTCTTTTTTAACATTTTATTGATCAATCACATCCTGAAAAAAGTATCACAGGTTCCAAAAAAATCAGCATATTAGAATGATTTTTGAAGGATCCTGTGACACTGAAGACTGGAGTAATGATTCTGGAAATTCAACTTAAGTTGAATTTTAAGTGAAAAACAGCCTTGATAAGCATAAGAAACTTCTTTAAAAAACATTAAATGAGAGGGTGTGTCCAAACTTTTGAATGGTAATGTATATGATTACAATTTATAATAATAGTTTTCTATTTTATTACATTTTAAAATTTGTCCTGATGTCAATTCCAGTCCATTACTCCAGTCTTCAGCGCCTCATGATTTATTTATTTATTTTTTTAATTATTCTATTACTGTAAAATATATTTGTGTCTAAAGAAACATTCTTTATTATTATCAACACTGAAAAGACTATTGCTGTTTAAAGGGATAGTTTACCCCAAAATGAAAATTCCGTCCTTATTTGCTCACCCTCATGTCGTTCCAAACCTGTAAGACCTTCATTCATCTTCAGGACACAAATTAAGCTATTTTTTATGAAATCTGAGAGTTTTCTGACCCTGCACAGACAGCCATGCAACTTACGTTCAAGGCCCAGAAAGGTAGTAACGACATCGGTGAAATGGTCCATGTGACATCAATGTTTCAACTGTAATGTTGAGCTATGAAAATACTTTTTGTGCGCAAAGAAAACAAAAATAACTTTATTCACCAAGTTCTTCTCTTTCATGTCAGTCTTCAATGCACATTTAAATTCTTGTAGTTTCATAAAATTAAGGTTGAACCATTGATGTCAGAAAGCTCTCGAATTTCATCAAAAATATCTTAATCTGTGTTCCGAAGTTAAACATATGTCTTAAGGGTTTGGGACAACATGAGTCATTAATGACAGAATTTTGAAAAAGGACATTTTAATTTTATTTTCAGAGAGTAAATATTACATTTTATTAAAATCCAAAATTATTTTGACCTCTTTGACAATTTTTTCCTGCTTTAAACCTTACTAAACAGAAGATATAGCAGTCAATAGGAACTAATGTAGCAACAAATAGTACAGTGACTCGCTGACCTCCATCTCTTTAATTACAGTAGGTGTGAATGCACCTTAACCAGAAAAAAATGAAATTCTTTTCAATAGAAAAGCTGTTACTAACCTTTTTAGTTGCATTGGGTTGTGCAGAATGGGAATAGAGACAGAATTTGTGCCTCTATAATGAGTGAAGCCCATTAAAATGCCTATTGAGGGCAGACCCTTGCCATCAAAGTGTTTCTTTTCTGTCCTCTCAGCACATTAGCACAGTTTTACACAGCAAAACATGCACAGACAAATAAGACACTTTAATACAAATAGAAATTTTGCATCAAAACCTTTTCAGGCCTAATCAGTGGTGATAAAAATGTACTTGTCTCCAATGTTAAACTTTAGCTCTGACACAAGTCATCAACCTTGTCTATTCTTTCCTGCTGTTTTCAACCTTTTTCTCCTTCTGTCCATCCTCATTTCTCTCCTCAGCAGAGAGAGTCGCCGTGTGTTTGCAGCGGGCCAATAGACTGTGAAAATGTATATTCTGTACTGGTCACTTCTGTCAGGGTTCAGAAACAATGAGGCAGGAGTGCACGGAAAACAAGCGGGGCAAAATGAAGCGGGCCCTCACGAGCAGGAGAAGATCTGTCACTGCCAGCAGACGGGGCGGCGCGGTGAATCGGACGGCTCGAGCTGAATGCTGATCCACCGCAAACTGCGTGCTCTCTCTCTAACTCACTCTTCTGCTCTCTGCTCATGATGTTTAGAAAATGGCACAGTGCCTCGGTGGGGCCCTAAAATGTGCCCGGTGAAGAATGATGTCATTGATGGGTACTGCTGAGAGAGAGAGTGAGAACTCACCTTTATTTGACTTTAATGCTACAAGCAGCTGAAGCATAAAGCCTGCATGTGGTGTTTTCCTTTCAAATGATTATGAATCCTTAGACATGCATTTGTGAGGGATTGTGTTTCGTTTTCTTCGTTTACTATCATAACTAAACTACACTTTTTTTTTAAATAAAGCTGAAATTAAATAAATATATAATATAATAAATGTTAGATGAAAAATGTGAACTAAACAAAAATAAGAAAGGCTGCCTTGATAAATTCACTGAAATACATTTAGAGAGAAGCACTGAAATGAGATAAGATAAGATAATAAGATAAATATTACATAAAAATGTAAACTGAGCAAAATATGTAAACTGAAATAAAAGCTAATTATAATATAAAAAATGTAAAATGAACAAAAAAAAAAAGAAATGCTGCCTTGGTAAATTCACAGAAGTACATATAGAGAGAAGCACTGAAATTAACAAAATTTTTAAAAATTGAACTAAAATTAATATTAAACCTAAAAAGTATATTAAACATTAAAAATTATATAAAATAAATAATAGATAATGTAAACTGAACAAGAGATATGTTGCCTTGGTAAATTAACAGGAAAAATTCACAATTGAAATAAATATATAATATAATAAAAATATAATAAATATTGGATTAAAAAAAAAAACATAAACTGAACAAAAATTAGAAAAACTACCTTAGTAAACTCTGACTGAAACACATTTAGAGTGAAGCACTTAAATTAACAAAATTCTATAAAAAATAACTATAATTAATGTTAAATGTACAAATTGTATTAAATATTTAAATTATAATTTATAATTAAATTAATATTAATAAATATTATATAACAAATGTAAACTGAGCAAATTTCAGGGGATACATTTTACAGAAATACATTTAGAGTGAAGCACTTCAATTACAGGGGAAAAAATACACACACACACACACACACACACACACACACACACATATATATGAATAAAATATTAAATATTCATTGATATTAAAATATATATTTTTGGTTTTATATTTTATGATATGTTATAAAACTACAGTAGTGCATAAAAATAATGAAACTAACTACAATAAACAATTAACAATTCAATTGTATTGAAAAAAGCTGAATTGAACTAAGTGAAAACTAAAATAGAAAAGAGCTGCGCTAAACAGAAGTCAAATTGAATCAAAAAAAATGTAATCAAATTGAATGTAACTGAATCAATGAATCATTTTGAATCAGTGATTCAGTCATTCAAAGTCAACCAATAAAGCAGATTTTAATTAAATTGATTAAGCCATAATATTCTTTATGCATTAAGGCTTCAAAGTAAAGTCACCTGAAACCAATGAAGTTCTTTAAGCCAACATTTGGGCAGTGAAAACTGATAGTTGAGGCCTTTATTCCACGTTGGGTTTGATGGACTGTTTCAAAGCAGTCTGAACTTCACCATTCTTTTAAAACCATGCAGTGATTCTTTGGACCAGCTTTAGATGCACATAAAGTGCCTTGGCTTTCCTAGGCCAAATAACTAGGAACTGTCATGGAAAATCTGTTTCACTAGATGCCATGAGAGAATCAAATCATCTGACGTACGTTTCAACACGACTTATTGTGGATGTTTCCCAGACTGCGACTGTCACAGGCCTAAATTGTTAAGTTGACGTCACAAGAGGATTTATCCGTCTTTGGGTTCTGTGATCACTGGCTCAGTCTAACGGCTCCTGATGGAGGCTGCCGGTCCACATGCACAAAAACACACGTGCTCGCTTATACATCAGCTTTGGTCCATTGTCGTTTTTTTGCGCCACGCCACAGCGAAGGGTGCACAGACTGAATATTTTATACTTAATTGGACGCCAGAATCGAGGCTGCATTATTAAAACTTTTCCTCTTGCCTCTCTTTTTTCCCCCATCTCCTCCGCCACGCTCTCTCATTCTCCTTTGTGCTGCGTCTCCTTCTGTTCTCGCTTTTTCAAAACAACACATTGTCTTTGATCAGCCCTGCATAGTCAATGCGGCCCACCTCATTTCTGCACTCAGATTTGTCAGACTGGTGGCAAAATGTGAAGGGCAGAGGAATTATAGTGGAATCATTACTGCTCCATTTCATCATTTCATCACTTTTTTGCACTACAGACCGCAAGTTTCACAGTTCAACCTGCTTTTCTGTCTACATCTAGACCGGCCCCCGATTAATGCTCGAAATATCTGAAGTTATTAACAGAGAGCTGCATTGCACAAGACTACTAAACAGATTACTACAACTATTAACCACACTCACTACACTTGAAAGAACGCCTACTTCATAAAGGCCACCATTTTTTTTAAACCATTTTTAAACTAAGAAGTACTTAGAACTTATTAATGAAGCTTGTATACTGTTTTTTTTTTAAGAAATTGTACATATCCTAAAATATCTTCATTCATTCAAGGAATTGGTCTAGGGTTATGTTTAGATCTAAATATGACATGACCCCGCTGGTTACCCAACATGCTTTGCATCTGCGATTAAATCAGACCAAGTTTAATCGTAATATTTGAGCTGATTGCCCAGGCTGTAAAAGTGCACAGAATGGGTTTATGGGGTATTTGCCTGTATGTTTAAAATTGCATGTTATGCATGTTTTTTTTTTAATGTTGTTGAGCAGTATAGTTCTGAAAGTGTAGTGAAGTGTTTTCCCGCGGATTGGACTACTTTACCACTGTTGCCGCGGGTTGGTTTTCATGTCCGTGGGTTGAAGGGACCCTAATAACATAATATATTTATCCCCTGGAATGCTAATTTTACCAGGGGAATCCTGTCAAAAAAATTTGTATTTTACCCCCGGAACACGATTTTTAATAAAACACAATTTGGCAGGTTTGGTCGTGAAAACCTGGCAACCCTGGATAGTGGTCATAACTTCTCATCTTGAAATGTTATAGTTTGTGAGAGATTTGCAGATTATTTTATTATTTTGTTTTATTCATTGCTGTAAAAAAGTAGTAGTAATGGGGAAAAACAACAACAAAAAAAAGTGTTACTGTTTCAAAGTGCTTAAAATACCACCTGCGGGTCGAAATGATGTAAATCCAAATGAAACGTAGTCCAAATGTGCAGAGAGACACCTTTTACAAAAAGATACAAAACAATGGAAAAATAACAGCTCCAAAATCTCTCTCTCACACACACACACACACACGCACAAAATAAATTGAACGTGTATTGAAGATATGCTAACTATGATATAACCATGGTAAGAAATCTGAATGGCGTGTTTTCAGCGCTGACTAATCTAAGTGCTACTGATTGGTGCATTTTCAGTGCTGACTAATCTAAGCACATCTGATTGGTACATTTTACTAATCTAAGCACCTCTGATTGGCGTGTTTTCAGCACTGACTAATTGAAGCTCCTCTGATTGGCCGGTTTTCAGTGCTGATTAATCCAGTTGTCTCTGATTGGCGTGTTTTAAGCACTGACTAATCTAAGCACCTCTGATTGGCACATTTTTGCCCCTGATTGGCGTGTTTTCAGCACTGACTAATTGAAGCGCCTCTGATTGGCCCATTTTCAGTGCTGATTAATCTAAGCACCTCTGATTGGCCCGTTTTCAGCACTGACTAATCTAAGCGCCTCTGATTGGCACGTTTTACTAATCTAAGCACTTCTGATTGGCACATTTTCAGTACGTTTTCAGTACTGACTGGTCGAAGCGCCTCTGATTTGCATGTTTTTAATGCTGATTAATCTAAATCCCTCTGATTGGCCCATTTCCAGCACTGACTAATCTAAGCACCTCTGATTGGCCCGTTTTCAGCACTGACTAATCTAAGCACTTCTGATTGGCACATTTTCAGTACGTTTTCAGTACTGACTGGTCGAAGCGCCTCTGATTTGCATGTTTTTAATGCTGACTAATCTAAATCCCTCTGATTGGCCCATTTCCAGCACTGACTAATCTAAGTACCTCTGATTGGCACGTTTTTAACACTGACTAATCTAAGCACTTCTAATTGGTACATTTTACTAATCTAAGTGCCTCTGGTTGGTATGTTTTACTAATCTAAGTGCCTCTGATTGGCACATTTTCAGCGCTAATTTCTAAGCATCTCTAATTGGCCCGTTTTCAGTACTGACGAAGCGCCTCTGATTTGCGTTTTTTTAATGCTGACTAATCTAAATCCCTCTGATTGGTCCGTTTTCAGTGCTGACTAATCTAAGCGCCTCTGATTGGCCCATTTTCAGTGCTGACTAATCAAAGTACCTCTGATTGGTTTGTTTTACTAATCTAAGCGCCTCCGATTGGCCCATTTTCAGTGCTGACTAATCTAAGCGCCTCTGATTGGCATGTTTTTAGCACTGACTAGTCAAAGTGCCTCTGGTTGGCCAGTTTTCAGTGCTGACTAAACAAAGCACCTCTGATTGGTTTGTTTTACTAATCTAAGTGCCTCTGATTGGCCCATTTTCAGTGCTGACTGATAGGGCTGGGCAATATATATCGATCAATAAATTCATGCGCATCTCATCAGTAAAGCCGTTTTTTTGATTAGCGGTAAATCTCCATCACCTGTTTTCAAGTGGAGTGCCAGTTAATACACAGAGCCGTAGATCACTGAAAAGCTACCCCAATGAATCACCCGTGAAACTGAACCCGATATTGCGTAGCTTGTCAGTGATCTACGGCTCTGTGTATTAACTGGCGCTCCACTTGGAAACAGGTGATGGAGATTTACCGCTAATCAAAGAACCGGCTGTTACAGTTTACTGATGAGATGCGCATAATATCGATCAATATATATCGCCCAGCCCTACTGACTAATCTAAGCGCCTCTGATTGGCATGTTTTTAGCACTGACTAATCAAAGTGCCTCTGGTTGGCCCGTTTTCAGTGCTGAGTAATCTAAGCGCCTCTGATTGGCACGTTTTTAGCATTGACTAATCAAAGTGCCTCTGATTGGCCCGTTTTAAGTACATATCACTGCAGTTTCCAACAGAAATGTACACTGAATGGCGCTAAAAGAGAATTTGTTTTTTCCCCCAGAACAGATGAACGTACATATAATCCATTTTATGTGGCGGTGGTTTTGTAGGTGTCACCGCAGTTCTGCCTTTAAATATCTGTTGAGTGGCACTATAATTCTAATGCTTAGTGACATTTTAAAATAACATACCATCTGCATTACACCTAAACCTACCTGATAGTATGAGCAAAAACGAATCTGACATAACGCTTGTCTTACAGCTCTTTTATCTCAAGTCATGTTTTTCACGGAATTCGTACCCAAGGATTCTGCATCCTAAGCCCAATTCCGTGCCGGCCTCGTCAGCCTTCAGCCCCTCAAACGAAACAGACTGGAGGCATGAGGGAGAGGAGAAGGTGGAGAGATGGATAACTAAACAAAACAGCAAACAATATTAAAGATGCAGCTCAGAGAGATGTAACCTCACCAGCTGCCAACATCCAAATGAGATCCAGTGGTGTTTAAAATGTGGATGGAATGCCCAAAATGAAGGAGGTCATATGAATAATGAATACTGAAAGGCTGTGTGTGTGTATAAGAGTGTGTATGTGGACCCTCAGTTTCCTTTGTCAACTTAGAAGGCAAGGTCACATTTTTAAAGCTGGCCTCATACTGGCAGCCATAGCAATCTAAGACCGCGGCTCCTTATTATGCACCTCAGCTGCTTTTGGAAATGTCTTTTCTTTTTTTTTTACCTACGTATAAAAATGCAATTTTTTTATAACATTGCTGAAAACACATCTGCCTCAATCTCTCTCTCTCTCTCTCCCTCCCTGAGCAGTAGATGCCATTAGAGAATTGGAGTTTCCCCCTCCCCTGCTTCTGTCCCCACTCCCCTCATTATGTCCATGCACCAAGGTGAAACACACCACCGCAGCTTTCACTCGCAGGCTAAAGTTAGATTTACCCATTATCTCCCGCATCAAAATCGGCCTCCGAAGCTCAGAGCTCCAAACAGGCGAAGTGAGCAGCACCTGCTGCCTTGGTTAGTGTCTGTAGAGCGGAATATCACTCCTCACCTCGGGTGACTAGTGCTGCGGATCTGCTTCATCACTGGATGAGGCTGCAGTTTTCAGTGGCACTGCAGATGTGCTATATTTAATCGCTGTGGTGGGATGGCTGTGGTGTCTAAATGGGGCAAACAGCTGCTGGCTGGCAAGCTCTCATTTACTCAAGTATTTTTAAAAGTCCTGAGTTGGACACATCGTCTGTTCGCATGCTCCCGTACAGATCCCTACTGACACATACACATGCAGGACAGCAGTGTATGAGAAGAGGCAAAAAGAGCTTTTCTTTAGTAATTCAATCATTGATAAAAACATAATTAGATCTACAGAGAACTGAACTGTAAACCAATACACAATTCCTCCTAAATCAGATCAAACTTAGTCTTATTTGATCCCCAGGTAACCAGCAGTTTCGTATTATACCAAGGTCATTATGCCAACAATTTGAATTAAAATAATTAAGATATTAATTATAGTCAATTAAGTCAAAAGTTTACATACATCTTGCAAAATCTGCAAAATGTTAATTATTTTACCAAAATAAGAGGGATCATACCAAATGCATGTTATTATTTTTTTTATTTAGTACTGACCTTAATAATATATTTCACATAAAAGACGTTTACATATAGTCCACAAGAGACATTTATAAAAAATGACCCTGTTCAAAAGTTTACATACACTTGATTCTTAATACTGTGTTGTTACTTGAATGATCCACAGCTGTGTTTTTAGTTTTGCTTAGTGATAGTTGTTCGTGAGTCCCTTGTCAGATTCCTCAAATTCTTTGTTTTTTTTCATTTTGTCATTTTTGTGTATATGAACCCTTTCCAACAATGACTGTATGATCCCTATACCAGGGATCCTCAAATCTGGCTCGCGAGATCCACTTTCCTGATGAGTTTAGCTCTAACCCTTATCAAACACACCTGAGCATGTTAATCAGTGTCTTCAGGATCATTAGAAAATCACAGGTAGGTGAGTTTGATCAGGGTTGAAGCTAAACTCTGCAGGAAAGTGGATCTTGAAAGCCAGGTTTGAGGATCCCTGCTCTATACAAAAAGTACAAATAAAATGAATATATCTGTTGGCAGGTGAAGCTAGTAAAGAGGGCCATTGCCAACAAGTGCAAGCAGACACTGCCAAAGATTTTTATGCTTTTAATGGTGTGATGTTTTGATCTCAGTCTGATAAGTGATGAAATTGTGTCAGAACATGATGTTTTGACCTTTTATGTGGCATTTGCATCACTGTACAGCTCAGCAGAGCCATGATTGCTTCGCAAAACTGATGAAAACTGGTGTAAAAGTGATCGAACGTGATGAAGTAGTTGTGAGTGACAGCCAAGTGGGTTTGTGCTGCAGAAATACAGAGAATTTTATTTCAAGTCCCTCATGAGTTATTTGCAAGTTCAGAAGCATGACTGCTGACTGGTGTTAGCTTCACATGACTGTCTTTAAGAACTGGAGAACTCTGGGAAATGGCCTGCTATCCTAATGCCTGTATCTCGCACGACTTCCAGTGCCAGCCCTTGATTGTGCTTTATGAACACAGTCTAAGGCACAGACACCACAAGAGGATCTGTGGTCCTGAGGCAGTGTAAGGGAAGCTGATTTAGCATCTCTTCCGCAGATTATCCCCAGAGTGGGGAGACGCTACTTAACAGCTGCAGGGAATACAGTGTGTGTGTGTGTGTGTGTGTGTGTGTGCATGTATTGAAATCCTCTCTGCTTCTCTAAGCTCCTCCAGTCCAGTTCTGCCGCTTGGGGCGGACCCAGCAAAAGCAGTCTGGGATTTCCTTCGAGTTAGGAGTTAGAAGAGAAATGAGGAGAGTTAAAAAACTGATGAAGCTGGAAGATGATAGTTGCAGTAATAATGAGATTAGTGTGTGTGTGTTTGGAGAAAACGACTTGGGGATCCGTCTCACAGAAAGCGGATCTCCACTAAGTGGGCCTTGATGCCGCTCCTTGACAGATGTTTTGAGTTTCTCCTCTTTGAATAAAGACAGGCAAGGTTAGTGCGTGTGTGAAGAGCAGGACTGGTGTTCACGGGGAGCTCACATGCCGAGCTGTCAGTGGAGATTTGGGCTGAGGAAAGAGCATGTGAGAAGTGCATTGTTTAAAGGTTAGTGGTGAGGCCAGGCGCTCCTCTGATGATAACAGCCCATTGAGGCAGACCGACTCTTTTCTTATATCACATCTGTCCTTTCTGGAGGATATTTCTTCTCATGCTCTGGCAGGTGAGCTGTGCGGAGTTGCGGTGTGTGTCTTTACCGTTAGAGTTTAATAAAGCCAGAAAATGACTGACACTGGCATCCCTGTGTTTGTGGTCAGTGGGAAAACACGTATTGTTATATAGATTGTACTATTTGCATAAATATATAAGTTTGTTACTTATATTTCCTTCACATTTATATCCGTGTTATTTTAGTATCGAGATTTATAGTTTTTATTGTTTTTAGTAACTTTTTTCTATTTTCACTTTTATTTAAAATACATTTTGTAATACGTTTTGCATTCAGGGGTTTGTTTTATTTGTTTATTTATTTCATGCAGTGCCTGATGAGGATTAATGACAAAATGACAAAATCTCAGTGTTATTTTAGTATTCGAGATGAATCGGTTTTATTAATATTTTGAATCACTTTTTCTACTTTTTAGGCTATTTTGATTTTAATTTTTATTTAAAAATTGAGTCATTTTATAGTTTTTGTAATTTTTAAAATATTTATTTTTATATATTTACTTATATATTTACTTTATATATAAACTAAATATTTAGGATGGTTTACTTCTATTTCCACTTCAAATATCTGAAAATCTATTTATATCAGTGTTATTTTAGTGTCATTGAGATACTATAACATTTTTTATTAATGTTTTGAATCACTTTTTATATATTCTGTTTTAGTTTTTAGTCATTTTATTGTTTTTGTGATTTTTTTTATATTTACATCTTTATATATGTACTTATATATTTTCTTGATTAATTTATATATCGTCGCTGTCGGGCGGAATCCTCGTATCTCCAAAACCGTCATTTTTCAGGAAATGAAAAAAACTGCATATTTTTTGAGTTATTCAATATTTTATCGTTAAAGTTGGTATTATACCATATATTGCTATCATACACTGTTGTGTACCAACATTAAGACAACATTTCCCCAAAATCATGTTTTATCGGAGATACGAGGTTTTATGACTTGGGAGCAGGGAGATACGAGCTTACGCCGTCATTGATAAGAATGGCACAGACACAGAATTCGCTGCTGCCAGCAGTGTTCATCAAAGTCTGCGGTCGCGTTGAGCCTTTTGACAAGAGAAAAGGCTTCAATAGTTAACCAAAGCTAACGACTGTGGTTACATACATCTTCCTAAACTCTATTTTAAAGGTTTAAGAGCTATGATGCAATACAAAAAAACCGAGTCCGTCTTTTTTCCCCTTAATTCTTCCAGAACAGCTTATACTACTGTTTCAGCTATTAACATAGTTACGTTTTGTATGTAATGCCAAAGTGGTTATATTTCGTTTCGTTTTCTTATTAAGTTAATTTAGAAAAACTTTTGGAGCATTTTTTTGTTCGTTAAATATCAGTTTGTTTGTTTGTTTGTTTGTTTGTTTGTTTTTACGAACAGCGGCCAGCGGAAGACTTTTGCCTTTTAAATCATTACGACTTGCATAAAATAAAATCTATAGATCTAAAACAGTTAAAGTAGCTATAGAACAATTTTAGTTTAAACATTAAACCTAGATAAATGTGCGCTATTATGTGAATATTGTTTTTGAAGAGGAGAAGCTGAAATCGCTTTGCAGGACATGAGGAGTCAGCGCGATCACATTTTTCAGCGAATAGGCTACATGCCTCACAAACATGACAAATAAATAAATAAATAAATAGAAAGCTTTAAATTATTACTTAACGAAATAAAACAAATCAGAAAAAAAACGCTTTCATTATGTAATCCGGAAAGATGCTTTCCTTCAAAAGTTGCGTCCAAAGAAGAGATTGCGAGTCAGGGTCTTTGCGACATTATCTCAGAATACACTAGTTTATTAATGGATCATTCAAATATCTCCTTACTGTTTCCACCGACACATTCAATGCTAATTATTTTTGCCGGTGCTTTGTGACAAGAAGATGGAAGGGGACATATGCCCCGACGCTCCAGCAGAGTGAAGAAAAGGTGGAGATACGAGCTCTTCTCAGACAGTTGAAGTGTTCAAATGAGTTAAGAGATTTGCTCTCAAGCTATTTTCAACACTTTAGATTGGTTAATAATTTGTAAAAATTACAGATCCATGTGGGCACTGACCAATGGCATCGATTTGTGAAAAAATATGAAATTTACAAAATTTGGAGATACGAGGTTTCCGCCCGACAGCGACGATATTTACTAAATATTTAAGACAGTTTATTTATATTTACATTTAAAATATCTAAACGTGTTTATATCAGTGTTATTTTAGTATAATTGAGATACTTTAATGGTTTTATTATTTTTGAATCACTTTTTTATATGTTATATTTAATTTTTCATTTACCCATATTGTCTTTTAAGATTTAAAAAGTGTTTTCTTGCCTTTTTAAAAACATTTTACATAATATATTTTTCCATCTGAAGGTTCAACTAAATATATTTTTAATTTGAAAATGTTATTTTCTTGAGTTGCACTACTTTACCTCAAACAGGCTCATTGTCTACAACTGTCTGCTGTCTACTAAGATGACTTATATGTTAGCATTTTGCTAATCTAACAGCAATATACAAGTAGTAGTGAATTAGCCATGAATTGTACTTTTTTTTTTTGTGAGTTTGTTGCACTGCATTCTGGGATTGCCTTACCCATGAAAGATACATGTGGTGCTGACTTTGGCTGAAACTGTGTCATTTAACATCATGATTTTGCTGGCTGAGGACTGCTTTGTTGTTGAGTTTTAGTTTTTTTTCTTTCTTTACAAATTTTAAATGAAGTCAAAAATCAAACAATCATACAATATAAATGAAGGGAAAGTATTGATTAAAAATAATTATTAATGTGAGGCGCTCATTACTGGCCCAAACAGATGTATGCAAACAAACACAAACACAAACACACACACACACACACACACACACACACACACACACACACACACACACACACACACACACACACACACACTCCTCTCAGGCCCACATCAGACCCACTAAAAATAAATAAAGAAAACATAAAAAGTAAAATCAAAAGATCAAAATCCTCTTCTCAAATAAAAGATGAGAAGAAATCAATAAGCATAAAGTAAGCTTTAGATTTTTCATCTGAGCCTTAAACCCAATTTCTCTCGTTTGTTTGGCTTTTTCTCGCAATATTGCAATGAACGGTGTACAGAAAAAGGGAAATCTATTTAAATCTTAGTTGTTTTTCCTGGATAGAAATGAGATTAATAGGGAACATAAGACATATTTTAAACCAACAGCCTTCAAATCAGAGTTATTTTAGTATTGTTGTATTTTTATATTTTAGTTTAAGTTTTAGTGATTTTGATGTGTGCTTTTCTCATTTTTTTTTTTTATTAGTTTTAGTTTTTTTTATAGCTTTAGTTGCTTTAATTTATTACAATTTAGTCGTTTTAGATTTCAGATTACGTTTATTTAATTTTCCATTAGCTGCCAAAGCTAAATTTCATTTTATTTTGGGTAGGATTTTTATCTGATATTTATATTTTATTCTTTTCAACTTCATTTCAATTAATGAAAATTATTTTTAATAGTTTTAGTTAACAATACTGCTTTGAATGTTTGAATGAAAAATATTTTGGACCATGTTTACACATCTATTTACTCAGTCTAAGCGATCAGATCACTTAAAACGTATCTAGTTTAAGTCATTTTATATAAATTGTCTCCTGTGCTAAGAAAATAAATTCAAATGTTCCTCGGGGGGATGGATGTTGGGTTTGGATGTTCTCAGATGAGCTGCAGTTTCCAGGTTGAACGTCAAGTAGGTTAAATTGCTCTGATCTTAGATTCTAACACATCGTAAGCCATTAAGAACCACCTCTGCGGCCGTAGTAAAGCAAACTGGCAGACAGAGAAAGAGAGGGTCTGAAGTGAGAGCGGAAAACACACAAAAACGTTTCATCTGTGGAGGACACAGGGTCTCAAGCACCGTGAAGCACATGTTCATTAGTGCTTTTTTTTTTCCGTCTCTCTTTCTCTCTGGAATTGAGTATGTCTCAGTAAGGCCCATTAAAAACAGGCTAATGGTTATTACTCTGCTCCCCCATTATCAGCCGGCGTTCATTTTTTTGTTTATCTTGTTCCACTGTATTGAGTACATGTTCTATGGAAATGCACCAGATTAAATTGCCAATTCATTCCTCATAATTCTTCGGCGAGAATTAAATTGCTTTTAGAATAATAATGGGGCTTGTGTGTTGCACTCTTTGGGAGTATCTTTGTAATTTCTCATTTCCACAGAGGAGCCGCTTCTGTCGGCTATAGCTGTAGAGCATCTTCAGAGGCCCAGACACACTGCTGCATTCTGCATATATCCAGAGAGTTTGTTATAAAGTCTAGAGATGTTTGAGTGCCTCAGGTCTTTGGTGTTGAGAATGTGGTTGGACCAATGCTATTTTAGTATTATGCATATAATATTATAGCATTTATTAATATTTTGAATCAGCTTTTATTTTTCTAATTAGAACGTTTTCATTTTAAATTGTAGTTTTTTTTATTAGTTTTTCTATAGTTCTTTATAGCTTTATTTCAGTTTTATTTGTATTGTTTCAGTTCTTAGTTTTCATTTAATATTTGCATTTGGTTTAATTTACTTTATTACCAGAAACTGTTTTTAATAGTTTTAGATTTAAGGGATAGTTCGCCCAAAAATGAAAATTCTGTCATTAATTACTCACCCTCATGTCATTTCAAACCCGTCAGGGCTCTAGCTTACTTTTTTTCTTAGGAGCACTTGTGTTCAAATTTTAGGAGCACAGTCAAGATTTTAGGAGCACCTTCTAATCAATAATCAAATAATCTGATCAAGAATTTGCCTTCCCTTTACAAGGTGTTATTTGACACCTTAAAGTGATTTACAGGGGAATTTTGTTTTTACCTTTGTAATGGCATTTTTGGTAACTTTATTAAAAGTATGTCATCTTTTATGTCAATTTTTAAAACAATATATATTTTAAACTTTTTAAAATTTCCAATTAAAACAACAGAACCAGAACAAGTAGAATAAAAACATGTTATCAATCAAATGAAATCAGTATGAACTAAATTATTTGTACTACAGAACACAAAAGTGGCTTGTAGGTGTATTTTCATGTTTAATGAAGCTCAGAGGTAGCGTGAGTGCAATCCAATTAATACATTCATGTTGAGATTAATTATGTACATATAACATTTTGAATACAGAAATATTAAATGATATAAATAACTTAAAAGATACATTAAAAATGAAACTAAATTTGCCAGTAGGTGGTGGTAAATCACTAAATTAAATACTGAATCATATTGTTCATTTGATTCGTTCGAACGGCTGTTTCATTAAGGAATAAAGCAAGTGACTGTCTTTAGTGGATCAGTTGTGACTTGTTTTAGACCATTTTTGATGACGAAATCAGACAATAGTGTTATAGTCAGACAATGTAAGTCACTTAATATGAACTTCTTGTTTATTTAACTCTTGTATTAAATCAATATCTCATTTACAAACTCCCTTAAAAATCATTTAAAACTGTCACTCATCTTAGTTCATTGCAATCTCACAAAGTTACATTATAATAAACAAAGCTCTCTACACTGCACAACAAATCTCTTATTTACAATCTGTCTACACTTTGTTTGTGAAAGGATTCATGAGATATGTCCGTGATACACTACTCAACATTGCTCCCCTCAGCGCAAACACAAATAAGCTGATCGGGTCAGTCGCACATAGTGCTCCTAAATACTTTTTCAGAGTCGCACGCAGTAGTTTTTAGTCACAAATGCGACTCAAATGGTCACACTGTAGAGCCCTGCCCATGAGATTTTGTTCACCTTCAGAGAACTAATTAAGATCATTTTGATGAAATCCAAGAGCTTCCTGACTCTGCATAGACAGCAACACAACTGACACATTCATTGCCCAGAAAGGTAGTAAGGACTTACCTTTCTTTTCTTTTTTTTGTTTTCTTTGCGCACAAAAACTATTCTTGTAGCTTCAAAAATTTACGGTTGAACCACTGATGTCACATGGACTATTTTAACAATGACCTTGCTACCTTTCTGGGCCTTGAATGTGGTAGTTTCCTTGCTGTCTGTGTCGGAAAGCTGTCAGATTTAATCAAAATCTTAATCTTAAATTGTGTTTTCTGAGGATGAACGAAGGTCTTACGGGTTTGGAAGGACATGAAGGTGCGTAAATAATGACAGATTTTTATTTTAAGAACTGGAGATTTGGAGAGCTTTGGAATATGACTATATTGTGTGATCTAAGAGGTTATAACTGAACTTCATATCACGTGTACACATATTCATACACGTTTACCTGAATGTCCATTTATTTGAGCTTGAACTGAGGGATCTGTCAAGCGTCTTTCCAAATACAAACAGAAAGAGATGATAGGAAATGTTTCTGGTGTGACCAATTAACTTGACTTCATTATCTGTTCTTTTCTTTCTTGTTTATTTCAAGGCTTCTGTTTTGAAGTTTCTTTGTTGCTGCTTTCTGTAGAAGACCAATTAACAGTGTTGAGGAACATTAACATTAATTGAAGTGTTACATCCATCCTTTCAGGGTGTTTCCCTGCCTCCAGCCTTTCTGCGGCCCTATAGGAAAAGTGGTTTGGCAAATGAATGGATTAATATTACATTGTTGTGTTATTATTGATAAAACTAAATATTATGTTACATCATATATATATATATATATATATATATATATAAATTTTTTTTTTACAAAAATAATTTTATTTACGTTCGCGGTACTAGTTATTGTTTAATTTATTTTCATTTTTCAACACAATTTTATTTATGTTTTAACATTTAAAATAAACATTTTAAATTATTTCAGATTTTGGGCAAGTAATGACTATTATTAATGTAATAAATCTAGGGTGCACAAATTTTTGCAATCCCTCATTTAAACAAAATTGGCTAAGTTTCTTATTTTACATATTATAGATACAGAACACAAATTAATATATTTTTGATTAAATTTGAGAGCTTTCTGACCCTCTGTAGACAGCAATGCAACTATCACATGCGTTGTGGTACTTTTATGAATGTGTCGAATACTAACTGGGAGGAAAATAAATATTTGAATAAAGCCATTCTTGTAGCTTCATAACATTACAAAATGGACTATTTTAACAATGTCCTTGCTACTTTTCTGGGCCTTGAATGTGGTAGTTGTGTTGCTGTCTGGTTATCTAATACATGCTGCTTGTTCCCCCAACACTGTCGGGTTTCCAGAAGCTTTCAGAAGAATGATGCACTTTTTATGGTTAATTGTGTATGTGTACAAAGGTACATTAATACTGTCGGTGGGACCTGGTGAGAGGGATGTGTGCCCTTCTCTCAAAGCAGGTTTAGTCAGGAATCTGCTCCCTCTCCTGCTCCGAGATGAAAGATTGATTGGCAGATGAAGAGACTGGCAGTGTGGCGGCCTCACAACAGCATCATACTAAGCTCTGTGCCTTTGGTGGCAGATGCGTTTGCTTCCCCCTCTGCTTTCTCTCTTCTTGGGCACATCAGCCGAGCAAGTCCCCATATCAAATATTAAGCCAAGCACATTTCAAAATTCATTGTTTCGCTTTGAGTTCACGCTATCTCGACTTTACGGTATAGTAAACGTTCTCATTTGGGCCAACTTGGGCTGGTTGGTGAAAATCGCCCAGAAATTGGGTATCGGTTTGATGTGAGATAAGAGGCAGTGATAATCATGTCCCAGTGCCCATGGCATCTCTCAAATCATGAGGGAGGTGGTTTTGTGTCCGGTTGCTTAGAAACAGTGGGCTGAGAGAACGAGTTGCCATTGTAACGTCGAGGCCGAAAAGATTGGCAAGACCGCCGAACGCATTCAGCCATTCAGTGAGATTGCTACTGTGAGAATGACATGATTTAGCTGCCTTTCTGCTTTTGTGCTTCAGAGTTTGTGGCTTTGTGCTTCTACAGAACACACATAGAGGAAAGAGAAGGTGGCTCTTCGCAAATATGATTTCTTAGAATTTAATTAAATCTGCACTATGTTGGATGGCCTAAGGTTTGTGCATCAGTTAGCAGACAAGAAAAAAAAACAACAGACCATTTTTTTTTCCTGAAAGTAAATATATTTTAATGAATCAAGTCGTTGAATCATTTACTCAACTCAAAAACGATTATTTCAGCATCAAAACAATTCTATTTGAGTGAGTGGATTGTTTACTCAAACGATTTGTTAAAAAACACTGCACCATAATCTTATATTCACTGAATAGGGTTTTTTTTATATAAGAATAGCTCAGAGTTAAGGTCAAAAGTTTACATCCCCCTTTCAGAATTCTAAAATGTTTCCAAAGTAAGAGGGATCATACAAAATGAATGTTATTGTTTATTTAGTAAGGACCGGAATACGATTTCACATAAAAGATGTTTACACATAGTCCACAAGAGAAAATAATAGTTGAATTTATAAAAATTATCCACTTCAAAAGTTTACAACCCCTTGATTCTTAAATTAATTCTCATTGTTCATGAGTTCCTTGTTTGTCCTGAACAGTTAAACTGTCTCCTGCCCTTCAGAAAAATCCTTCAGGTCCCACAAATTCTTTGATTTGATTTTCCAGCATTTGTGTGTATTTGAACCCTTTCCAAACAATGACTGTATGATTCTGAGATCCATGTTTTCGCACTGAGGACAACTGAAGGACACATATGCAATGCACATATTACAGAAGGTTTAAACACACACTGATACTCCAGAAGGAACAGTGATGCATTAAGAGCCGGGGTAAAAACTTTTGAACAGAATGGAGATGTGTACATTTTTCTTATTTTGCCTAAATGTCATATTTTTTCATTTGTTACTGCCCTTGAAGCTACAGAAGATCTAACTGTGGAAGCTAGAAATTATGGTTTATAAAGTTTGGACTTCACAATCTCAACTCCCATTCACTGCCATTTTAAAGCTTGGAAGAGCCAGGGCATTAACTCAGATTGTATTCATCTGAAAGAAGAAACCTAGGTTGGCTTGAGGGTGAATAAATTATTGAGCAGTTTTCATTTTTGGGTGAACTATAATATTGGTTACTTGCTGATTATCTAAAAGTAAGGTAAATGGTGTTCCATTTTCCCTTTAAACCAGAAACTGTGTAAACGTCAAATAAAACTAAAGCAAAAATAACCAAAGCCAGATAGGGGAATGGCCTCCTCATTTGAGAAGTCCAGCACACGCCACTGCTGTCAGTATCATGTCTTCGAGCATCAGAGGTGTTGTGGTTACTCAGGGAGATTGCACGCCTGTCACGTAGTATTGCCTGCTTATAAATTTAAGTAAGTGAATAACAGCGTGTGAGCGAGGGTGCTCTGTGTGTGTGTCTCACCCGGTGGCCTGGAAAAGCATTTTCACTCCAGTGAATCCGTCGTGACAACAGGTATTAGGGTATGATTTGCCACTGAGCTTAATGGAGCTTAAAGAAAGTGGCCCTGAGCTTCTCTCGTGTCTGTCCCTCCCATCACATCACCAGAGTGTTCGTGAAGGCTGGTGTCACCTTGATATCAATGACCTGCCACTTTGCATGGAGGATTTAGGACTGTGAGGAGCTGAGGTAATGCCTCGCAAACACAAGTCCAGCACAGGTTCTGTTGATTTCTCATATCATTATATCATTTTTTATTAGCGCACTGTGGTCTTCTTTAGGTCACAGGTCATGAGCTGGTATGGTGACTCTGGGAGGCAGGGTAATGATGAGAGAGAGATGGAAAATGCATTGGATCATAGAACGAGGTCACAGTCACAAAGACAACAGAAGGGCCCTATGAATCTATTTTATTTTTCCCAGATTCCGTTTTATGTTTTTCCAAATCACGTTTTTAATTGTTAAATAAAATCTTATTAATAAATAAAAAAAACATGTCAAATTAATTAAAATCATGAAACGTGTACAATTTAAAGGTTTAACAAAAATTACATGTTTAGGGCCCTATGAAATATTGTATTGTATTACCAAATTTTGGTTTTAGCATGTCTAGTTATTTGAATACATAACTTATTTATTCTTACAATAGCTTTGTGAATTTTTATTCTCTCAGAAATTCTGTGTTGTGTATTTATATTTTTCTGGTTGTCAACAAAATTATTATTGTCAAAAATAATTATCTTTTAATTAATGAAAATTAAACAAATATATATATTTTTTGGCAAGTAAAGGGGATTTACTATTTAAAATTAAAACATGAAAGAAACATTTTTGTGTGTAATTTTTTCTTTAAAAATAAAGTTGTATTAATTTCTCAACAGTAGTAACAGTATTACATACATTGTAAATATTCCAATTATATTTCTGTTATCTTCAATTTAAACCAAACTTTTATTTTGATGGATTGCCGTGAATACCTGTGTAATTGTCACTGGTTGTGGATAGATTAGACAGCTGTGGCCGGAAGCTAACAAAAAATGAATGCAAAGTTCAGATGCAAAACCAGCTAAAACCATCTTGGTCAAAAATTAGATAATGATACTGAGGGAATGCTCTTGACACATATTTGACAAACTTTGATAAATCCCAGTTAAATAGTAAACTCTGTTTTTATGATTGGATTCTGTGATTCCGTCCAGCTTTTCTGCATCGTGGAAATCACAGGGCCCTACAACAGGATAGTCAGTTACAAACCCTCTTAAAGAAATTTCCTGATCATTTACTCAACCCCATGTCATCCAAGATGTTCATGTTTTTTTATTTCTTTAGTCGAAAAGAAATGAAGGTTTTTGAGGAAAACTCTATATTTTTCTTCATATAGTGGACTTCAGTGGTGGGCAGCAGGTTGAAGGTTCAAATTGCAGTTTCAATGCAGCTTCAAAGGTCTTTACATGATCCCAGCCAAGGAATAAGGGTCTTATCTAGTGAAACGATCGGCCATCCAGGAGAAAAATCTTGGAATGTTTTCCTCAAAAAACATAATTTCTTTTTCAACGGAAGAAAGAAATACATGAACATCTTGGATGACATAGGGGTGAGTAAATGATCACATTTTTTTCCTGGAAGTGAAGTGATCTTTTAAGGGATAAGTTTAGGCAAAATTGAAAATGGTTACTTATTTATTGAGGACTGGAGCAAAATAAAAAATATTGAGACATTCTAAAGTCTCCTGATGCCATAAACAGAAAAAAAGTTTCACTCAGAAATTGGTAGTAAATTTTAAGGAATGATCACAAAGAAACAGCAAGTAACAATGAATTCAACTTGCAATTTTGAAGTAGAAAGACTGAAGTAGTATTTTCTTGTAAAGTTTAAACATTGTACGCAATGTACTTTAAAACAATTTTCTCTCAGAACCGGCTAGTAAATTTCACAAATACTACAAACATTTTACTACCATTTTACTGAAAAAAATTACTAAGGTAATATTTCAGCAACCTTATTTACATGTTTAAAATCTCTATACTGTGTGTAAAAGTACAGTATATGGTTCTTTTTCATCATTTTTGGATCGTTAAAGCTTCAGTCCTTAATCAGTTAGACAGGCAATGAGAATAACTTTCTGGAAAATATCTTCTTTTGTGAGCATATGATAACAGATTTTTCATTTTTATCCCTTTAGGTGAAGAGGTCAGTGCTGTTATCATGAGATTAGGGTGCAATCTGTGACTCCATTGATCTCACTGATGGTATAAAAAGCCTCCATATGTTGTCCAATTATCAGGAACCGTTGGGTGAATGTCTGTACCTCCACACACAGGACATGTGAAATCCCTCAGAGACCGTTCTGTGAGTCATTACCCATCAGCACAAAGATCACACATGCTTTCTGCCTCAACTGGTAAAGGTTAACAGTGGTGTCTCATGTCATTCTGTGGCTTTACGTTAGGGAGGAGGAGGTATAGGAGCCTTTTGTCTTTAACCGTCAAAGACAAACTCTCTATTCACTGAGACAGTGACAGTTAAGTCTACACCCAATCCAACTCAAAGCTGTCATTTTAAAAATTCATGGCCTGTTTTGTCCTGTTTGAGCCCCATGCTTACTGGGGGTTGGGTAATATCCATTTCTCGATTTTAATCGATTCCTATTTTTACGAAACAATATTGATTCTTAAATCCCAAGAATAATTAATCTAGCCTGTTTTCTGTTATCGAAAGGAACATTGTAGCGCGCATCCCATCCAATAAATCGCAATAAACTTTGTGCTTTGTTACTTTTTATATGAAACAAAATCTCAGATTTCAAATGCATTCAATGCAGTATGTAAGGGATAATCAACGGTTTGCCGTGCATTAAAGGATTTTAAATGCACACGTGGAGGCTAATAACTGCCCGACGCAAAGCATTTAAATAAACAATAAATGCAATAAACAATAAAATAAGTGTTAGCATGAAATGAACATGAATAAACATCTGAAATGACCACATTTACCTCAGCAAAAAACATATTCGCTGACCATAAACTCAATGAACTTTAGAGAGGAGTATTTTGCTAAATAAATGCACCATAGAACATATTCATTATAAATTTTACTTCTTCAAAGTTTAATTTGTTTGAATAAATCCGTCGAGTTTGTATGACAGCCACCATTTAAATGTGTATATTTCAGAAAACAAAACAACATAATTATGAAGTTACTTAATCTAATTCAAACGTTTGTATACAAATCAGTCATTTTAACCTTCAATATTATAGTAATGTTGTACTAACTTACTCACTCGTATGTTTTACAGCGTTAGTTGTTCCTTGAGAAAATTCTATATCAAATCGCAAGCTTGTGAATCAGAATGGAGGCTCTTTAGTGTTTTGTTGAGGAGATCTTGGGTGCTTGACATTCAATGGCATGTTTAGCTTGAAAATAAGCCAGCTTCTCATGACATATTATGTGTCGTTCAGTTATACAGCCTGCATAAACACACTCTGACACTGTCAAACATGTCCAACAAAGCAGTTAATGTCTGTGTAATGGCCGTCTTTTAACGCGGGATTTAGAGACCCTCGGAGAGACTTCTTCCTGGCATTGATGGAAGAGATCAGCCATGCGCCAGATGTGATAAATTTTCCCGGGTTTCCCGTTTAGCGTGTTGTTCGAGAGCGCCAGGGTTGGTTGTTTTCTTTTGTTACCCAATGACACGCTGTCATGTAAAACGGAATATAAAACATTCCCATTAAGGGAGCGAGCGATTAAACATGAAAAGGCTTGGATGGCTCTCTGTTATAAATTAATAATTCCGAAATCCTTTTCCCCTCACTCTGTGTCTCTAGGTGTCAGCCTTAATGACTAGCTTAAAAAAGATATGCCTACCGCGTACGTCTCTGCAGATGAGCGGTCATCGCGGCATTGTGCCTTAAAATTGCTTGTCATAAATTACCCCTCCCCGCGTTCGCTCGCAGCACTTGATGTCTTGAATTCGGGCCATTTTGCAAGCTGTATTCAAGCATGAACTTCAATTTGCTTTTCATAAAGGGATTACACAGCCACTATTGTCACTCTTCACCACATGTACCTTTCACTTATGAAGCACAATTGCGTTCTGATTTCCCAGCAACTGGTGTGGGCCCCTCATGCCGTTCCTCACCCCTGCCTTTAGATTCATTCCATTTCGGCAGGACGTCTGAAGCAATAGCAGATAAAGATGAATACAGGGACGAGGTTATAGAGGTTGACAGGAGGAGTGAACGAGAGAAGATAGCAAAATCATTATGAGTTTGTATGTGGAAGGAAACTTTCAGAGCTGTTTTGGTGTTCTCCATAAATTCCTAAAGTACATAAGTCAGCCATGAGATATTTGCACACCTGGTATTTTCATGATCTATCACCCCATTGCGTTGCAAAGTACTGAATGAAGCATTCTGATTCATCCACATCTTTCTTTCTCAAGACGTTTGACCCGACTCTGTTATCCCTGTAGTTCAAACTGGGATCTCGGTGATGCGACACGCTCCACTTTTCCATCTTATTGCCTCTAATTTTACATTTTCTAACTTTAGCACTATTTTCTCTCTTAAAAATCTTAAGTGGGCACCAAAGGGCTATTGAGTGAAGCATTCGACTGACTACATTATTTTACAGGGATTAGTCCAGGACCCAATGGATACAAAAAAGATGTATAAATAAAAAACATTTTTGCTTTGTAGACATAATGTTTTCTCATTTCCTCTCTTCTATGTTCTTTTCTCATTCCGTTTCACCTTGGCTCATCTTGTCTCATCTTGTCTCAGTGTCATCTGTTTTTTGGTCTCTTGATGTGTCGTCTCATCTTTTCTCGCCTTGTCTTGACCTATCTGTTCTTCTTGATGCTTCCCTTCTTGTCTTTACTGTCCTCCTCCCACATATCTTCATGTTTCTTAGCATCTCTTCACATCTCACATCTCAACTCATCTTGATTTTGTCTCATTTTGTCTCCTCTTTTCTCCCGTCTTGTATTGTCTCAATTCTTTATTTTTTTTGTCTCTTCTCGGCTGTTGTCCTTTTGTCACTTCTCTTTTCTTCTCTTCCCACCTGAACTCTTTTCCTCTCTTGATGTGTCATCTTGTTTCATCTAGCCTTATCTTTTCTCTTCTTGTGTAGCCCCATCTGTCTTGACTTGTCGATGTTCTGTCTCTTTTGTTGACTTTCCTCTTCTTTTCATCTATTTCTTGTTTTGATTTGTCTTCTCATTACTTCTTATCTTCTCTTTCCTCAACTATTTTCCTCTAATAATGTGTAATTTAGCCTCAATTAGTCTCATCTGTTTTCCTCTTGACTTACAGTTGAGGTCAAAAGTTTACATACACCTTGCAGAATCTGCAAAATGTTAATTATTTGACCAAAATAAGAGGGATCATACAAAATGCATGTTTTTTTTTTGTTTTTTTTAGTACTGACCTGAATAAGATATTTAAATACGTAAAAGACATAAAAAAGACATAAAAGATGTTTACATATAACCCACAAGAGAAAATAATAGTTGAATTTATAAAAATGACCCTATTCAAAAGTTTACATACACTTGATTCTTATACTGTGTTGTTACCTGAATGATCCACAGCTGTTTTTTGTTTTAGTGATAGTTGTCCTTGTTTGTCCCGAACAGTTAAACTGCCTGCTGTTCTTCAGAAAAATCCTTCAGGTCCCACAAATTCTTTGACTTTTCAGCATTTTTGTGTATTTGAACCCATTCCAATAATGACTGTATGTTTTTGAGATCCATATTTTCACACTGAGGACAACTGAGGGACTCATATGAAACTATTGCGGAAGGTTCAAACGCTCACTGATGCTCCAGAAGGAAGCACAATGCTTTAAAACCTGGGGGGTGAAAATTTTTGATGATTTGAAGATCAGGGTAAATTTAACTTTTGTCTTCTGGGAAACATGTAAGTATCTTCTGTAACTTCTGAAGGGCATTACTAAATGAAAAAAAAAAAAAAGAATAAGAAAAATGTACACATCTTCATGCTGTCCAAAAGTTTTCACCCCCTGCATTTTTTAGAATTATTTTATTTTTAAACTCATTTTCTCTTGTGGAATATATGTAAACGTCTTTTATTTGAAATATCTTATTCAGGCAAGTACCAAACAAAAAATAGCATTGTGTATGATTCCTCTTATTTTGGTAAAATAATTAACATTTTGCAGATTCTGCAAGGTATATGTAAACTTTTAACCTTTCCTTGATCTTTCTTTTTCATCTGTTCTTGTTTCTTGCGCTCATCTCATCGGTTCTTCTCATCTCTTTGTCTCTTATCTCATTTAATTTGTTCTCATTCTCTTCTCTTCTCTTCTCTTCTCTTCTCTTCTCTTCTCTTCTCTTCTCTTCTCTTCTCTTCTCTTCTCTTCTCTCTTTAATGAGAATGCCGGAGGCTCATGCTGGAGGCCAGTAGACCAACAGGCACGTCATGGCAACTGTGCAACTTTGGACTAACAAGCTGTAGTCTTGTCACAGACACCCCCACCTGAAGTTAACTGCGGTAAGCCAAAAAACATTCGCTCGTGTGTGTGTGTGTGTGTGTGTGTTTGTGTGGGTCGAGCCCGGCTCTGAGTGTCAGCTGATGTTTCACATTAAGGCCGCACAGAGACACAAGCCCCCCTCAACCCTCTGTCCAACCTGTCACATGGCAATCTGAGAGCAATCAGACCCGGTGAAGGCCACATGTTCTCCTTGAGCACCAGCGCTGCGCTTGTCTTCCTGTTGCAGGTACACGCTGACAGCCACAAACGCTGCCTGATTAGCCTGCTTCCTCCAGGTTTTTCTTTTCCTCAGGGCTAAATAATGGCAGTCCTTGGAAATAATTACTCACAATGAGTGAGGTGCCAGCACGAAGCTTTAATATCTCTGTCCTTCACTACCGTGTTTTTCCGCTAATGCTCTCTAAGGTCCTCGGCCATTTAATCTCATTGGCCTTAATGGAACTGCGCAGAAATGTCAGTCAAGTGAGTTGCCGGGTGCCGGGAATCAGTGGAAGATGGCTTTGCAGTGCAGGGAGACGTAAAGAAGGGGGAGAATTGTTATTGTTTGTTTACTTTCCAGTGGCATGCATTTGGATGGATTTATTCAGTGAGCTGACCACAGGCTGGAGGTGATTTACTTGGATTATTCCCAGACTCCCTCATCGGGACTCTGACTGACAAACAGGGAGAGAAGTCAACTTTAATACTACTTAAGCCAGGTTGTTTTATGAACCTAAACCTTTTTTTTTTAACCCCTTTCTGTCCTTTTGGGCTTAATATAGTACCACAGAGTGTGCAACAGCACAAAACTAACTCAACTTTGCTCTAAGGATAGCTTTCAGGGAATCTCTCTCTGAGGATTCTTTGTGTGTTCTGGGGTCATGGGTATACATATGTTGGTTATTTTCTTTTCAAAAGGGTCATAGTCATGTGGTTGACGTGGGTTCTGACACTTCCCTTTGTAGGAATAGTTCACTCAAAAGTGAAAATACTGTCATTATTGACACTCATGTCAAACCTTCATGCATCTGCTTTTCATATAACAACAGATAATGTTTGTGTATCTCAGCAGTTTATTTAAGTTTATTTATTTTATTTAAGAGCATCGTTTTTGAAGATTTGCTGTACACCCCTGGCTCTTAATGCATTGTTTTTCCTTCTGAAACATCAGTGAGCATTTGAACATTCTGTAGTAGTTGCATATGAGTTCCTCAGTTGTCCTCAGTGTCAAAAGATGGATTTCAAAATCATACAGTCATTGTTGGAAAGGGTTTAAATACACAAAAATGCTGAAAAACCAAAGAATCTGTGGGGTCTGAAGGATTTTTCTGAAGAACAGCAGGCAGTTTAACTGTTCAGGAGCCTCATGAACAACTATCACTAAACAAAAAAACACAGTTGTGGATCATAAGAATCAAGTGTATGTACACTTTTGAACAGGGTCATTTTTATAAATTAAACTATTATTTTCTCTTGTGGACTATATGTGAACATCTTTTATGTGAAATATTGTATTCAGGTCAGTACTAAATAAAAAAAAATAACATGCATTTTGTATGATGCCTCTTATTTTGGTCAAGTAGGATTTTCCAGATTCTGCAAGGTTTATATAAACAATTTAACGAATTTAATACATCCTTGTGGAGTAAAAGTATTGATTTCATCTTTTGAGTGTAATTGTAAAACCCCAAAAGCACAATTTTATTAAATTTTTAAAATCTTAAATTCCTCTTACAAATCTATCATATGACTGCAGAATGTAGCGTTCTGTGGATGATTTTTGTGGTTCTATTATAGTGGCTTTTTCACTGCAAAATCTCATTTTTAGAAAATCAAATGGTTTCAAAAAATGGCATACAGGTTTGGAACAACATGAGAGTTAATATTTTAACTGTTACCCTATCACTCACTTAAACATTAAATTACATTATTTTAACCCCAAAAACAAAATCAGAATGATTTTACACCATTTCCTCAACCGCAGCTTTTAACCGAGGGTCCTTTATAAATTTGTTAAATTCTAATCAGGCTCCATTCACTGTGTTTTTGCATCTCTACAGGCATCACCACTTTAATTGTACTTCACAGCAATATTAAAATTCAGAATGGATGTCTGTGTTTGTATTTGCTGCTTTGTGTTTGTATTGTACGAGGTTACACCTTGTTATCGGTGTTCCTGCATTAATATGCTTTTATTGCAGTGGCCTCCTTCATTTGTACCGGATGTGTTTTCTGCTACCATCTCTGTACTGTGAACTCTGTTTTTGTCATCTTTTTAAACAATATTATAATCAAAGGAAGATGTGGACTCAAGAGCAACACAGAAATACAGGGTACAAAACCCATAGGGCATACAAATCCCTCTTTGATGCCGTTTGAAAATAGTCAGGTGCTCCATTTTTGTTGCAGATGCATAGAGGAGACGACGGTGCCCTGAAAAAGGGGCAGAGAGCACGTGTCTGCTTGAGAAGTGTGAGAGAAGCGAGTGAGTCACACAAAAGCTTGTTTGTGGATGTCGCAGCAACAATGCGGCCACGCTGAGTGTATTCAGCCGTACAGGGATGCACAGAGACAGCTTGTTTGTGAACGGGAAATGAGACTACCCACATTCTGCGAACACCAAACCATACACGACTCCAGGCTCTCTGCAATGCTTTGTTAAACCCACATAGTCATGAGGTTTTATAATTAGCCCGTTTCTCAGAGACAAAAAGCGAGCCGTTCTTGTTTTTGCCCCCGACCTTTGAGGTGTTTTTTTTTCAGGTTGCTGTTGTCATAGCGCTTGTCAGGAGTTTGTTCTGTGTTGTTGCATTTCAGACTGACATAAAAAGAATTGGACCAAATTTGCACCAAAACAGTGCCTAATGTGGCTCTTTCTTTCACAGCTTGGAGAAGGGCCCTATTCTGTTATCTAGGTTACATGCAAGCGCATCCTCTTCCTTCATTAGACCACAATAACATCAGTCCTACTTCAGAATTTAAAAACCTCCCCTGTATGTCATAAAGTCAGCTTTAAATAAAACCTGGTGTTAAGTTCATTAATCTGTGCATAAATTGTATAGCTCTGTTTAAAAACCTAACTGCCTACCTATTGAGGGAAAATTTACTTCACCATAGCCACTTTCCAGCTAAAATACCCAGTTTTGGCAGATCTACGATGGCGTTTTAGTGCTACGTTAAAAAAACAAAAAAAACAAAAAAAAAGAGAATAAAGTCAAAATCGACTTGAAGTCGAAATTTCTGGAGAATAAAGTCGAAATATCTGGAGAATAATGTCGAAATTTCGCGAGAATAAAGTCGAAATTTCTGGAGAATAATGTCGAAATTTCGCGAGAATAAGGTCGCAATTTCGCGAGAATAAAGTCGAAATGTTTCGGAAATAAGGTTGAAATGTTTCGAGAATAAAGTCGAAATTAGGAGAATAAAGTCGAAATTTCGAGAATGAAGTCGAACTTTCTGGAGAATTAATCAAAATTTCTGGAGAATAAAGTCGAAATGTTTTGAAAATAAATTTGAAATGTTTCGAGAATAAAGTTGAAATTAGGAGAAGGAAGTCGATATTTCTGGAGAATGAATCTACATTTCTGGAAAATAAAGTCGAAATTTCTGGAGAATAAAGTCCAAATTATGAGAATAAAGTTGAAATTTCGAGAATGAAGTCAAACTTTCTGAAGAATGAATCGAAATTTCGCGAGAATAAAGTCAAAATTTCTGGAGAATAAAGTTGAAATTTCTGGAGAATAAAGTCGAAATTAGGACAATGAAGTCGAAATTTCGAGAATGAAGTCGAACTTTCTGGAGAATGAAGTCGAAATTTCTGGAGAATAAAGTCAAAATGTTTTGAAAATAAAGTTGAAATGTTTCAAGAATAAAGTCGAAATTAGGAGAATGAAGTCAAACTTTCTGGAGAATGAAGTCGAAATTTCTGGAGAAAAAAGTCAAAATGTTTCAAAAATAAAGTTGAAATGTTTCGAGAATAAAGTCGAAATTAGGAGAATGAAGTAAATTTTCTGGAGAATGAATCGAAATTTCTGGAGAATAAAGTCGAAATTTCTGGAGAATAAAGTCGAAATTAGGACAATGAAGTCGAAATTTCGAGAACGAAGTCGAACTTTCTGGGGAATGAAGTCGAAATGTTTTGAAAATAAAGTTGAAATGTTTCAAGAATAAAGTCGAAATTAGGAGAATGAAGTCAAACTTTCTGGAGAATGAAGTCGAAATTTCTGGAGAATAAAGTCAAAATGTTTCAAAAATAAAGTTGAAATGTTTCGAGAATAAAGACGAAATTAGGAGAATGAAGTCAATTTTCTGGAGAATGAATCGAAATTTCTGGAGAATAAAGTCCAAATTTCTGGAGAATAAAGTCCAAATTTCTGGAGAATAAAGTCGAAATTAGGACAATAAAGTCAAAATTTCTAAAATGAAGTCGAACTTTCTAGAGAATGAAGTCAAAATATCTGGAGAATGAATTGAATTTCTGGAGAATGAAGTTGAAATTTCAGGAGAAAGAATCAAAATTTCTGGAGAATGAAGTGGAAATTTCTGAAGAATGATGTGGAAATTTCTGGAGAATGAATGAAAATTTCTGGAGAATGAAGTTGAAATTTCTGAAGAATGAAGTGGAAATTTCTGGAGAATGAATGAAAATTTCTGGAGAATGAAGTCGAAATTTCTGGAGGATAAAGTCCAAATTATGAGAATAAAGTTGAAATTTCGAGAATGAAGTCAAACTTTCTGAAGAATGAATCGAAATTTCTGGAGAATAAAGTCAAAATTTCTGGAGAATAAAGTTGAAATTTTTGGAGAATAAAGATGAAATTTCTGGAGAATAAAGTCGAAATTTCGAGAATAAAGTCCATATTTTGAGAATAAAGTGGAAATGTTTCAAGATTTAAGTCAAAATTAAGAGAATAAAGCCGAATTTAGGGAAAATAAAGTCGAAATTTTTTTGAATGTGTCATTTGCATTGATGTCTATGCAGGGTCAGCTCTTGGATTTCATCAAAAATACCTTAATTTGTGTTCCGAAGATGAACAAAGGTCTTACAGGTTTGGAATGACATGAGGATGAGTAAATAAAAACATTTTTGGGTGAAATATTAATTTAATATTATTAAAAGAAGTCCCTTACGCTCACCAAGGATGCATTTATTTTATTTCATGTTATTTTTTATTTTTATTTTTCAGGATTCTTTTATGAATAGAAAGTTAAACAGATCAGCATTTGTGTAAAATGCAAATCTTTTGTAACATCATCAGTGTCTCTACTGTCACTGCCATTGCTGAATAAAAGTATACTTTTATAGCATGCTAACATTCACCAAAGAAGAGAAATGCTAACATAGCATCATTTAAAAAGAACAAAGAGAGAAATATTTCTCTCACATCACTGTCATTGATGCGAACGCTATTCAAATATGCCCGTGATCTTGAATAAGGCATGAATGCATTTTTATCCATCTCTGCTAATTGTTACATTCCTTCCAACAAAAGTGAAAGTTCTCCATTTTTTAAGCAATGCCTCAGAGCTGAGAGTCTGTGCCGACGAGGGGAATTGCCTTGGATTCGCCACAGGTACAACAGATGATCATTTGTCTCAGATGATACACTCTGTCACAAATGGTTAAGCATTAACTGGTTTCAAGGGGGCTTTCTAAATGGAGCGGACAGAATTAGAAGGTGCTTTCATTGATTGCAATCAGAGGGACTTGGGGGGAGATTGCTGGCACTCTAAGTGGAGGAGACACTGTGGAGAAATGGTTTGGAGGTTCAGGGAGTGTAAGGCGCTGTACTGAGAACAGCGTGCGTGTGGCACGGAGAGAAAAACAACACTGATTATCCATAAGACGTGAGGCAGGGCGCTGATGGCAGAGCTGCCGGAGGCCTGATTGAGTGATTTACGTGGCTGGCGGCCAGAGAGATGGAGGTGCATGCTGGGCACAGGTGGCACGTTTAGACTTTAGACTTTAGACTGTGCGTGGCTCAGCACAGCAACCTCTGCTGGCCATCGATGGAACTCGCCCTGCTGAAAACAGCAACTTAAAGGAATAGTTGACCCAAAAATGAAAATTCTGTCATTACTTACCCTCATGCTGTACCCTTTGTTTGTCTTCGGAACACAAATTAATATATTTTTGATTAAATCCGAAAGCTTCCTGACCCTGCGTACACTGTTAAAATAGTCCATGTGACATCAGTGGTTCCACCTTAATGTTACACGAAAACTTTATTCAACAATTTCTTCTCTTCCATGTCAAACCTCTCACTATGAAATCAAGAAATGTTCCACTCTGCCCCAGGAGCTCATATGTGGATTTCTGTCCCCCCTAAGGTTGAATTCCAGAAACGCCCCTATGTTTGGTCCGAAGTGATGGTGATTGGAGTGAAAGGAAAGCTGCTGTCACAGGCAGAGGGCTGGAGTGTAAATCTGTTGAGAGGAGCTGAGAGGTAAGGACACATGCATTAGGACAAGACAGGCTGTCCCTCCATTGGGGGGGATGGAGACAGAGAGTGATGTTCAACCATGGGAGATTGATGAGCTGTCTCTACTCTAGCAATTGCATAGGTCACAGGAGAAGAGCGGTGTCATTCTCCCTCTCTCTCTCTGTTTCTATCGTGCTTTTCTCTTTCTGTTCAACTAAGCTTCATCTTTCACACAAACATATCTACCTGTCAGTCCCAGACCTCAAAGGGCACAGTAGATCTCCTTAATATACAGTATTGCGTGTTTAATGTAGAGCAAATAGTCTCCTGTATAATTTGAATAGCAAAATAATGAATGTTTTCAAATATACAGTGGTGGCCAAAATTATTAGAACTAGCACTAGTATTTTCACTGGCTAAAAAATGGTTTTGAGTCAGTTATTTTTATCTTTTGCTATAGTGTGTCAGTAGGAACTGTCAGTTTATATTTCCAAACATTCATTTTGCCATTAATTGTAGTAATCCAGTGAGATTTTTGACAAGAGCCAGTGTTCCACACAGGGATCTGATCTCATCATCATCCAGTCTGTCTGGAATGACATGAGGAAAAAAAAAAAAAACTGAGGCAGAATCCAGAAGAACTGTGGCCATGTCTCCAAGATGCTTCAAGAGATCTACCTGCAAAGTTACCTGAAAAACTATGCGAAAGAGAACCTAGGGCAAAGCTGCTTTGAACACAAAGGATGGACATATTAAATGTTGATTTAATTTAGTTAATAGAAGTTAATTCATAAAGAATTCAGGTTTTGAAAGCTGAGACTTTGGAATATCTGCATCTGCATGTGCAATAGGCTAGAATATACTCTCAAACTATTATAACTTTAATTGCGTAATTTCTACAAATTCTTGTAATTTTTACTTTATTTTTTAAAATATTTCGACTTTATTCTCAAAACACTTGGAGTTTATTCTTGTAATTTTGATTTATTTCTCAAAACATTTTGACTTGATTCTCATAACTTTGACTTTATTCTCGTTATTTCAAATTTATATTCAAAATATTACAACTTTATTCTTGTAATCTTAGATTTTTGTATTTTTTAACATGGCATTAAAACGACGTTATACAATTCTGAATACATTCGAAACAAATAATTTGTGGAAGTCAATATGAAGTCAAGAGAAATGTTGGTTGTAAACATTACTGTTAAAAAAATCAAAAAGACTGTTTTAAGGGAACAGTTCACTTGAAAATGAAAATTCTGTCGTTTCAAACCCATAAGATTTTAGTTCGTCTTTTGTTTATCAGTGTCTCCAAGATGCTTCAACAGATCTACCTGCAAAGTTGCCTGAAAAACTATGCACAAGTGCACCTAGGGCAAAAGCTGCTTTAAACACAACGGATGGTCAAACCAAATGTTGATTTAATTTAGTTAACAGAAATTAATTAATAAAGAAAATCTGTTCATGATGTAATTTTTGACAGCATCCTCATTTTTCAGCATTTTTACACAAGCGCCTAAAACTTTTAACAGTACTGTAGCATTGCAGGTAGGTTTCCTAAAGCATCTTGGAGACCTTCTGGATTTAGTCTGTCTCAGTTTGTTCTGTTTCTTCATGTCTTTCCAGACAGACTGGATGATGATGAGATCAGATTTCTGTGTGGAGCACTGGCTGTTGTCAGACTCCTTGTGTAAACAAAAATCTCACTGGATTATTACGGTTAATGACAAAATGAATGTTTAAAAATGTAAACTGATATTTCCTACTGACACACTACAGCAAAAGATAGAAATATCTGACTTTAAACCAATTTTATCTGGTGAAAATACTAGTGCTCTAATAATTTTGTCCACCACTGTATTTCACAAACATTCTCTCGTATTCCTTTGACCAGACTCCTAGGCTACCATTTTTGGAGCCATTGTTTTTGAGTTTGACTGGTTTGGATACTCAAACCAAGTTTTGGCTGGTTAGCCCCTGCTGGTGTATGATGTAATTACACAATCTGGGTCAACAAAATCTTCCTCTTTTTACACCCATTTAAAAATGTGTGCTTCCTGATATTTTTGTTTCTTTTGTAGGTGTTATATACAAAAACGTGCTACAAAAAACATTTATAGATTTTGAGGGGCTGACCTAGAAAAGAGTTATTATTGTCTCTGCATATTAAGCTAGAACAGTATTTTAATATCTAAAGATTACACACTTCAGGTTTTAAGGTACTATACGCAATTTCAAATGTTTTTCTAACTTCATATACCAGTGTTTCAAACTGTGCTCAGCTTTGCCAAGATGCAATGATTGACATTTCTTGTATGTGAAGGTATTAAAGTATTTTTTTCATAGACATGCATATATATATATATATATATATATATATATATATATATTATGAATAACAGATAAAGAATAACATTCAATTTCATCTGATATGTTTTTTTAAGATTTTTTTGTCACTGTTAAATGTAGTCTTTATCAAATCTCAAAATAAATATAATTTGTTTCTACTATATATCTAATGTTGTACTGCCGGAAATCAGTTGTAGTATGTAAAATGATTGATTTTTTTAATTATTATTTATTTTTAATCTTTATTTAGGTCAAGGTTTATTTAGACAAAATAGTTTTTAAATTTCAGCTAATATGGGTTTAAAGGATTAGTTCATTTCCAGAATAAAAAATTCCTGATAATTTACTCATCCCCATGTCATCCAAGATTTTCATGTCTTTTTTTCTTTAGTCGAAAAGAAATTAAGGTTTTTGAGGAAAACATTCAAGAATTTTCCTCCATAAAGTGGACTTTATTGGTGGCCAACAGTTTGAAGGTCCAAATTGCATTTTCAGTGCAACTTCAAAGGGCTCTACACAATCCCAGCTGAGGAATAAAGGTCTTGCCTAGCGAAATGATCTGTTATTTTCTAAAAAAAAAATAAATAAATAAATAAATCATATATGTTTTGCACTAGCTTGACGTCACGCATTATGTAATCATGTTGGAAAGGTCATGCGTGGCGTAGGCAGAAATACTGACCCAGTCTTTACAAACCAAATTCGCAAAAAAAGTCAAGCACCTTTTACAAAAGAAAGGTAAAACAACGATGTTAGACAATTTTGGAGTTGGAGGAGAAAATGCTTGCAGAGCTAAAAAGTATATCTTTTGTATATATATATATATATTAGGGCTGTCAAACGATTAATCGCGATTAATCGCATCCAAAATAAAAGTTTATGTTTACATACTATATGTCTGTGTACTGTGTATATTTATTATGTATATATAAATACACACACATGCATGCATATATTAAGGAAACACACTTTAGATTTATATCTAAAATATTTATATTTATTTATAATCTAAATTGTATACAGGTGTAAATATATATACATATAATTCTTTTTTTTAAATATATATATATATGTATGTGTGTGTATTTATATGTACATAATAAATATACAGAGTAAACACACATAGTTATGTTTACACAGATTAAACATAAACTTTTATTTTGGATGTGATTAATCACGATTAATCGTTTGACAGCCCTAATATATATATATATATATATATATATATATATATTTATAAAATGACTATGATATGAATGGCTAGATATGACTCTAATTCCTCGGCTAGGATCGTTAAGAGCCCTTTGAAGCTGCACTGAAACTGCAATTTGGACCTTCAAACTGTTGGCTTCCATCGAAGTCCACTATATCTATTAAAGGTTATTTTTTGTAGCACTTTTTGTAGGAATTAAGGGTTAGAGGTCTATATAATACCTGGAAAAGAAATTAAAAATATCAGGATACACATTTTTAGTGGACCCAGATTAAAAATAAAGGTGCTTTAAAAGGTTGTTGACAGTGATGCCATTGAAGAACCATTTTTGGTTCCACAAAGAACCATTTAGTCAATAGTTCTTTAAAGAACCATCTCTTTCTTACCTTTTTAGAATCTGAAGAACCTTCTTTCACCACAAAGAGAATTTTGTGAAACAGAAAGGTTCTTCTATGGCACTGGTCTCAAACTTAATTCCTGGAGGGCCACAGCTCTGCACAGTTTAGCTTCAACCCTAATCAAACACACCTGATCTATCTAATCAGGGTCTTCAGGATTACTAGAAACTTCCAAGCAGGTGTGAATTGGAGCTGGTTGGAGCTAAACTCTGCAGAGCTGCGGCCCTCCTGGAATTGAGTTTGAGACCACTGTTCTATGGCATCGTGAATCACCTTTATTTTTAAGAGTGCACAGCATCTACCAGCAGGGGCTAACCAGCCTAAACTTGGTTTGAGCATCCAAACCAGTTAAACTCAGAAACACTGGGTCCAACAATGGTACCAGTTTAAACTCCCTGTTTGTCTGGTCAATGGAAGATGAGGGAATGTTTGGGAAATACATTTGAAAACAATTGTTATTTTGCTATCCAGAAATTATACAGAAGTACAATTTGTGTAAAAGATGAAGCTTAGTTGAACAGAAAGGAGAAAAGCACAATAGAGAAAGAGCAACGAAGAACTAACAATGCGTGACCTTTCATGCATGCGCTTTGCAGAGCTAGTGCAAGACAAGCATTTGTGGTTAAAGGTAGTAAATGACCGATTGTTTCACTAGATAAGACCCTTATTCCTCGGCTGGGATCGTGTAGAGCCCTTTGAAGACCTTCAGTCCGCTGGCTCCCATCGAAGACCATTATATGGAGAAAATCCTGGAATGTTTTCCTCAAAAAGAAAGAAAGACTTAATCATTTAAGATGACATGGGGGTGAGTAAATTATTATATTTATTCTGAAAGTAAACTAATCCTTTAATATCAGTTTTAATATTTGAATATTGGCTAATTTTCAGTTATTATCAGTTATCGGCCACAGCACTTTACTATTGCTGCATTTTGATTGTCTGTCATTTGAACACAATGATCAAGAACCCTTCAAAAAATGAGCCAACTGTAAGGTAAAACTGTAGAAAGTTGTAATGAGCACACGTTTCCACAAGAGAGAACAATGCAGATGCAGTAATGATGGGATGAAGCCCGAGAAGGAAAAGAAGGCAGGAGAGATGGATTTGGAAATGACAGAGAAATGCTGGTAGGAGGACGATGTGACAGAGAGAAGCAGCTCTGCAGACTCTGATTTAAGATGTTATCACTCGAGTTGCGGGGACGGGCCCGGGGACCGTCCCACACGCCTGCCTTTCTGTCAGTGAGCATATGAGGAACCAGTCAGCAATCTGATACACCAGACAGGAGAACAGAGACCGATTCTGTGCACACAGAGAAGAGATGGACGAGCAGGGCTACTCTCGCTGTTGAATAATTCTTTCTCTGTCTGTGATACAACAGGGGCGGAGGCAAAAGAAATCCACCTGGCATTCATTTGACTGTCAGTTCTCAGATTAAAGAGGGAGCGCACGAGGGATGGAAAGTAAAGAGAGAGAGAGAGAGAGAGAGTACAGATGGAAATGAGGAGGAAACAAGCCAGTGATGGCGAGAAAGAGAATTCCTGTCAGTTCTGGTGACCTTTGACGGAGAAACTCAAGGTTTGCGAGATTGCCGTCTTTCCCTCTCCATTCCTGTCACTTTTTCCACAGAGAGGCATGCCAAAATATGATGAAAGACTGGCGTGAGTGGCTGTGACACGACATTCGACACCGTCAACTCGAAACCCATTCTGCTGTCACACGCACACACTGCCTCTTGGGGTAAATTGCTGTAATTTGTGTTATGCTTCTCAAAGAGAGGTGGTGAGGAGGAGGCGGGCTGCTGCGGGGGCTTTCATGCTTAAACAAGTCTATTTGACTTTAGAGAAATGTGCAGGTGATTGCTTTAATCCATTTAAAGCGTGCGCACATCTTTCAGCTATAGCTTGCCGAGCGCACCGCAGCATTCAGATGGCTCTTTCTCCCCAAATCAAGCAAAGAAATTTCAAAGGGGGGAAATTGAGGTAGTATTAACATATTTCTGAGAGGTTATGTCATGTCATATCTTGTATATACAGTATTCTGTATTGCGCCAACCATTACGGGAGAGGTATGACAAGGTGAGGCATATGCTGAGCTGATGGGAATGAGGATAAATATTCCCATGTGTGGATCTTTTGTTTTTCCACCATCTTTGGCACTGCACTCATTCATCACAATTGACAAAGGTTAAGCGCACATCTGAGCGCAATATGGACACGTGCTCAGCACTGTACCATCAGATGAGACTGTCTCTCAGGAGACGTTAAAGGAAAAGTTCAACCAGAAGTTGAAATTTGGTCACTTTTTATTCTTTGTTATATCAACCCATATGACAGCACTTTTATTGTTTGGAAAAGAGAAGTAAGGCTGGGAATCGATACACATTTCCCGATTCAGTTCAGATACTGATTCAGTTTGATCTAATTTCAGTTTTTATTTAAACTATATATATATTTAAATTTTTTTTTTTGAATGATTTATTCAGAGAAATTCTTTAAAACAGTGATTTGTTCATCAGTCCAAACTTTTGAACGGCAGTGTTTATAATTTAAATAAAACACATTTTTCACATTATAGTGTGGACTGTGAAAGCGTAGGTTCGAAAAACCTTCTCAAATAGGCTTTCAAATATATCCGAATTAATGTGGACGTAGTCTTTAATTCACTAAAAAGATCTGGCCTATAAGTCATTTACCCAGCTTAGAGAGGAACACAAACGTTCTCCAAAACTTCTTTTTGTGTTCAACGGAACAAAGAAAATCATGCAGGTTTGGAACAACATGGGAGATGTAAATGTTCTTTCAATAAAGAAAAGCCTTGACAATTTGAAAATGACTTTAAAACTCTAAAATTGACAGCAATTTTCTTTGTGCCCATTTACAGCTGCCCAATGTACGGTTGCAGATCCGCACAGAGCTGAGGGAAAAATACTCTGTAATGAATCCCCCACTACAGAGTCCATAATAGCACTCATATCAGTTAATTTCATTTCCATTTGAAAAGCATTTCGATTTGAAAAACATTGTTACATAACAAAAGAGAGAGACTGGAATCGGGCCCATCCTATTAATCTCCTTACCTTGACAATATGGACAATACTTGCAGTATGTGCCCATTATGCATTTCTATGATGGAGCATCACGGAATACTCGGCACTTACAGACCAGCGCTAATTATCAAACTGAAAAAGAATGAAAGGGAAAAATAAAATGTGGTTAAATAGGAAAATAATTATAATCAGCGGCGTGCAATCGCGACCTGACCTCATGCCAAAAAAAGGATTTTGTTTGCAATACAAAACGGTTCCATTTATTAACATACGGAATAAAATATTCTCTAGCGTAGATCTAGAATGTTTGATGTCACAAGCTGTTTGTTTTGATCTCACCTGTCTGTGTGTGTCCATTGTGTCTCAAACAGAATCCATCAGCCAGATGACACTGAGTGAAGAGTGATGTAGTTGGAATCTACCAGCAGAGCTGCTAAGCTAACCAACCAAATCTTGATCCCCTGCCTTTCAGAGGCAAAATGCCGCCTAACAAAGGCAAAATGCAGTAACTGTGCCAACACTGAAAATCGAAAAAGTTTTTTGATTACATTTTGATTGATTTGATATCAAATTTCACACTCCATTATCTTTGGATCTGAAAATAGTTGAGCTGTCTATCACAGGACAGATAATGTCTAAACGACCTGCTGCAGCCAGTTACATAAACTGCTTAGACTCCTCTTACAAGCAAGTCATATTTTTTTTTTAAGATTTTTTTTTTTTAATGGTTTACATACAATAATTAATTAGAATCCAGAAAATAAGACCCCCTGCCTAACTGCTACTTGGTCAGACTGCTTCTTAAGACACAACATAGTGTTTATGCAACTGCTGTGATTTCATCATAATTCAGTTGTAGAAAATGTGAATGTTTACCCTTTTAGGGCAGTGGTGCTCTTGTCAAAATGAGTGTTTTGCACATCAATCTTTGGGTGAAGGAGGAATTTGGAAAATGTTCTTAGTTAGATAAAATAAAAACATACTACACATATAGCATTCTGGTAAGTTTCTATGAATTAAGCATTATTCTGTCACATGTTGCCATTCAGAAAATTGATTGCATTTATGTTGTATCTCAAAAGACTGGATATTCACAATTTTAAAATAATGTGCTCTTTAAAAACAGACTTTACGAGTACATTGTTGCACCCTACACAAGTCCTATGCATGGATAAAGCTGAGATCAAAAGTTTACATACACCTGGCAGAATCTGCAAAATAAGAGGGATCATACAAAATGCATGTTATTTTTTTATTTGGCACTGACCTGAATAAGATATTTAACATAAAAGATGTTTACATAGTCCACAAGAGAAAATAATAGTTGAATTTATAAAAATTTAAAAATTCTTAATACTGTGTTGTTACCTGAATAATCCACAGCTGTTTTTCTGATAATTGTTAATGAGTCCTTTGTTTGTCCTGAACAGTTAAACTGCCCGCTGTTCTTCAGAAAAATCTTTCAGGTCCCACAAATTCATTGGTTTTTCAAAATTTTTGTCCCTTTCCAACAATGACTGTATGATTTTGACATCCATCTTTTCACACTGAGGACAAATGTGGAACCATTTGCAACTATCACAGAAGGTTCAAACACTCACTATATATATATATATATATGCAAAATAAGGTTCAAATACACAAAAATGCTGGAAAACCAATGAATTTGTGGGACCTGAAGGACAACGGCAGTTTAACTGTTCAGGACAAACAAGGGACTCATTAACAGCTATAATTAAAAAAAAAAAACAGCTGTGGATCATTCAGGTAGCAACACAATATTAAGAATATGTAAACTTTTGAATGGGGCAATTTTTATAAATTCGACTATTATTTTCTCTTGTGGACTATATGTAAATGTCTTTTATGTTAAATATCTTATTCAGGTCAGTACTAAATAAAAAATTGCATGCATTTCGTACTATCCCTCTTATTTTGGTAAAGTAATTGACATTTTGCATATTCTGCAAGGTGTATGTAAACTTTAGACCTCAACTATTTGTGTGATGTGTTGGTAAGTAATATTGGGTTAGATTTGTAAAATGTCATAGTCAAAAGTCCTTATTCCTGTGATGGCAAAGCTAAATTTTCAGCATCATTACTCCAGTCTTCAGTGTCAAATGATCCTTAGACGTAATAGGCATTTTTGTAATAATTTAAAGTCTTTACTGACACATGTTGATCTGTTTAACATGTCATTGCTAAATAAATGTACGAATCTCTTCCCAAAAAAAAATTATTAGGTGGTGTAGTCCTAATTAAAAACAACAAAAAGTTTTTTTTTTTTTCTCTCTTTTAACAATTTAAACTGCATCCCAGCAAACGTTTCTCACTTTGTGCCTAGTGCAAGCTGCATATTTATTTAAATTTAGTAGGAGGGTCTGTACCTCTAGCCCAACCCTTCCGTCGCTTTGATTGGCTATCATTTTGAAGGCGGGGCCCCGGGTACCACATGGAGATGCTGTGTATCGGTGGATGCGGGAATGAGTGAGAGTATGGTTGAATGATGCCGGTTGAGGAGCTACACACAAAACATTGACGTACTGTTTGAAAACTTAAAGTGCAGATAGTGTGCAAATAGTTTATTTATCTTATTCAGTGGTGGTTTGGGCTACATTTGTAGCATGTTATTAATGCATAAGGAATAAAAGTCTGATTTTAAGGAGAGACAGATTGGCAGAATTGATGGAATAATGAGGGCGCATTTACGGATTCCGACTTTTTTCAGATTTCCTACTGCATGTATTTTGAATTTTTCTCTTGTCATTTCTATTGTGCATTCGGCTGTTTTTCATGGACAACTTGAGGAAGGCGCACCTCCTGGAACTGCTGTCGCTGGGTTTCGTTTTCCTCTGCCAGACAAATGCAAAGAAATAAACTTGGCTGGACTTAAAACAGTTTTGACAGGGGAGGACTCGTCAGATTTTTCACTTGAATATCTGGACAAAGCAGGATTCGTTTTAAAAACCACCAAAACTTTTGACAGGGAACCCAAATCGAGCTATACGGTGAGCGCGCGCGTGCCGCGCTGCACAGCCGAAGAAGTGACCGTTAAGATTGAGGTTCTAGATAAAAACAACAATACGCGACACTTTAGCGTAACAACTGACAGGATAAAGATTCCTACAGATGCGGAAAGCCGAGTTAGGAAGCCAAGAACCATTTCTGAAGAAGTATCCTACACCGTTACAGTTTCTGAAGATGTGAAGGTCGGAGACTTGATCTTTACGGTACCGGACCAGAAGTTCGAGAAGAAATGGTTCGAGGTGATTTCGGACGGAAACTCACCGGTCCAGATAGAAAGAGACTCCGGACGCGTGTATTTAGCGTACCGTTTGATGTCAACAGCCGAGGTCATGGTCAAAATCCACAACATGAGAGGTACTTAATATACACAGCCTTTTAAAATCGTTCATTTGTGTGGTTTAAAGGGATAGTTCCCCCCAAAATGCAAATTCTCCTATCATTCACTCACCATTATGTTGTTCAAAAGCTGTATTGACTTTCCCTCTCCTGTTTAACACAGAATGACGTGTTGGAGACTAACAGCCTCAGTCCCCATTCACTTTCATTGCATCCACTCCCGTACAATGAAAGTAAATAGTGACTGAGTCTCCCTAACGCTTCCGTTTGTGGTCAGAAGAAATGATGTCAAATCATGACAGATTTTGCATTTCAGGTGAACTATTCCTAATCTGCAGTTATGATTTGAAAACTGAGCGCTAACATGAAGGAGAGAGCTTCGATATTTCCTTCAAAAGGGGTGCTTTTCCACTGCGCCTCGCAGCTTTACTGAAATCACAGCGCACATTTCCGATATGTGATAGTTTTGTGACATCTGGGAATAAGTACTGCTCATTTTAAACTAAAGCTTCACCTGAGGTCTAATGGGAGTGGGAAAAATGCTTAATACAATACCCACTTTAAAAATCACTGTCATAATGATTTTCCATTTTTGTTGATGAGATGCAGCATATGTGATGTTTAATGTAACATGAAAATTACAGTCTACATGATATGCAGGATACACCTTTTTAGCTTATGCATTTCTTTGAAACAAACCCCATGACACTGGCATTGCTAGTGCCACGCACTGCCGTTTAAGCTGCAAGAACCATATAAATGCATTTTGAGAATACGTTTGCTTTGTCAATAATACTCATTCCCGCTTTGTTTTACTTACTCTAAGTGTGAGATGTTTGTCCTCATGGTTTGGTAATCAGGTAAACAAATGTTAGAGTACATGACTAGGTTCAAGTGACAAGCATAAGCTTTAGATGTATGTTCAGATTCCATTAAGATGTTTTCTTAACAAATCATACTGAAATCATCAAAGAAGTGGAGTAACTGGAGCAAAGGAACAACCTGTGATTGGTACACCTCTCACTGTAATACAGTAATGCACTTTGCCTGGTAACTCAGCTTAAATGATTATGAAAAAGAAACATTAGGACATGTTGGCTAAACTCAAATGAGCTCACTCGGTATCATCAAGTAACCGGGTTCAAGTGAACATAAATGTTATGGAGAAAGTCTTCTAATTATGACCGTGAGTTTAGCTTAAGTGGTTGAGGTCATGCAGGTCTGATTTCGCTAATCAGAGCTCTAAAAGCAAACCTTTATTCAACTGTTTGTTTGGGATAATTAGTGATATTTATTCACCTGGAAGTTACCAGACAGCACATGTGGTCTCAAATACCTTCGCTGGGGCAGGATGTGTAGTTGACATTTGGGGGATACAAATGTTTGTTTTTGCAAGCGAAGGTCCCAGTCCATCACCTGAATCCGCCATCGGGGTTGTTTGTGACTCTGATTGAGGTCGTCTTAGTGATTGTTTGACAGAATGCATTCGAGATCGGATGAATATACCTCTTGACGTGTTTACTGAAATTGCTTCTCTGAAATAATAGCGCCACGTGTTCCATTGCAATAAGAGTTATTATGTGCATTTCTCTAAAGTATCCCAAGCAAATGCTTTGAGGAATGTCTTGTCTGTTGTAATGATCTTGCATCCACTGATTGGAGAATTACAGGATAATTTAAGTTGGGATAAGAGCTTGTTAGAAAGCTCTATCATCAGCAGCGAGCAGAGCAGATGTGGCCTTTTTAAAATTAAACAAGTGGTTTTTTTTCTACACTTAAGAATCTGTGTAGCGTCTGCCGAACACATGTCTAGACTATGGGTGGGCGATATGACCAAAGTCATATATATATATATATATATATATATATATATATACAGTTGAAGTCAAAAGTTTACATACACCTTGCAGAATCTGCAAAATGTTACTTATTTTACCAAAATAAGTGGGATCATAAAAAATGCATGATATTTTTTATTTAGTACTAAACTGAGTAAGATATTTCACATGAAAGATGTTTACACATAGTCCACAAGAGAAAGTAGTTGAATTTATAAAAAATGACCCTGTTGAAACTGAAAAGTTTACGTACACAATTCTTAATACTGTGTTGTTACCTGAATGATCCATAGCTGTGTTTGTTATTTGTTTAATTATAGTTGTTCATGAGTCCATTGTTTGTCCTGAACAGTTAAACTATTTTTCAGGTCCCACAACTTCTTTGTTTTAACAGCATTTTGGTGTTTTTGAACCCTTTCCAAAAATGACTGCGTGATTTTGAGATCCATCTTTTCACGCTGAGGGCAACTGAGGGACTCATATGCAACTATTACAGAAGGTTAAAATGCTCACTGATTCAGAAGGAAGCAGGATGCGTTAAGAGAAAACTTTTTGAATTTCAAGATCAGGGTAAATGTAACTTATTTAGTATTCTGGGAAACAGTATCTTCTATAGCTTCTGAAGGGCAGTACTAAATGAAAAAATATGATATTTAGGCAAAATAAGAAAAAATGTACACATATTCATTCTGTTCAAAAGTGCATTGCATATCCTTCTGAAGCATCAGTGAGCATTTAAACCTTCTGAAGTAATAGTTGCAGTCCCTCAGTTGTCCTCAGTGTGACAAGATGGATCTCAAAATCATACAGTCATTGTTGGAATGGGTTCAATTACACACAAATGCTGAATAACCAAAGAATTTGTGGGACTTGAAGGGCAAACAACTACCACTAAAAAAAAAAAAAAACAGCTGTGGATCATTCAGGTAACAACACAGTATTAAAAATCAAGTGTATGTAAACTTTTGAACAGGGTAATTTTCATAAAATTATCTATTATTTTCTCTTGTGGACTATATGTAAACTTATTTTATGTGAAATATCTTATTCAGGTGAGTACTAAATAAACAAGCACATACATTTTGTATGATTCTGCAAGGTGTATGTAAACTTTTGACCTCAACTATATATGCACAGTTTTATTACTCATATACATCATGATATAGTTATTAATGCTGGAAAGACTATAAAAATTAAATTAAACAAACACATCGTAAGGCTTTAATACAGTGTTCTTGAAGTCTACTTCATGTCATTTGATTATTTTCTGTTATTTCTTGCAGTCTAGTGTGAATTACAGATTTGATTTTATTCCAATTCACAAGCTCTTCATTAGATTTGTTTTGATTATATTTGTATATTTTAGATATACAGCCCATTTTTCAGTGTTTCAGCTGATTTAAACTGGTAACTTGTCTTTTTGAACTGTTTGTGTAGTTCTGATTTACTAAAAAGCAGTTCATACTAGGTTACGTTGTATGTTTATTTGGCATGCCGTCCATTTCTGTAATTTCACCATACATATACTGTCTGGTCTGTATTGTCAATCCTAAAATAAAGGCCAGAACTCGTTGCGTTTTCCAACACAGCCCTCTCTTTAAAACACTACAACACAGTGGAGTGTCCTCTCCACTCTTCTGTGAGAATTCAGCACAATGGGAACACAGTCCTGTTGGCAGCAGAAGAGCTTTGTGTCTCATTTTCGGAGGCAGTTTGAAGGACTTTCTCTCTCCAAACGCTTGTATGGTGAAGTCAAGCCAATGCAGGGTCTTCTGGGAGACAATTATTTTTGAATCCATTGTGAAACCTCATGCTAACACAGTCCGTTTGAGTGCTTTTGGAACGGCGCTGTTTGTTTTTGTCCCGTTTATGTGCAAAGTTTGGATGAGAAAATCCCAACTGTGTTAACAGAGTGAAGACATACTCACTCATAGTCCCTGTAGTCTTTGATATGTTGCTTCTCCAGGTAACAACTGCACTGTAGGAGAGATATAGATCTGCTTTATGCTAGATATTTTTAATTTGAGATTTTCCTTTTGTTGTAATTGGGATCTAATTAGAATTAGCAGTTTATTTATCGTCGCCATCACACACATGAAAATTAGGGTAATGCACATACAATATCAGTATATTGTGATTCTGTTTACCCTGATCATCTTTTGATATTTTTTGACTTATCAAACTTATTGATCTATTGGACTTCCTGGGAATCAAAAACCTGTGACTCCATGCTCTAGCATTTGCCTTCAGCATATCTGTTATATTATTGGCCTGTCACATTTGTATAACAGCAGTACTGGATGAGAGACACCAGTATGGTTGACTCACCCCAATGTCACTTGCCATTTCATCAAGAAGCCACTCATAGAGCAGAGAGGCTTAACAGTTTGTCCTGCACAATTAGCATTAGCATTACTATGCAGTGCACACAGTCGGGGACCGCGGGGCAGCTTTCTAATCCTCATAAAGACCATCCCTGTGGTGCCTTCATTGGCTTGGTAAACACTGATAATGGCTTGCGTGTTGTACGCATTCTCTTCATTTCCACCCTTAAAGAATCCATACGCCCATGAAAGTTTGAAAATCCTAATGAGGAACAACTTTATCTGTCTTTCAGCACTGTGTAGTCTGTTTGAAGAGCTTGTCTAGTGGGTCAAAAGAGGAAGCAAGGGTGAATGACTGGATGTGCAGTATGTTCAAAAAAGATGACAAGTGACAGTCGGAGGTCTGATGTTTGCTTCCAGTTTCCTGTAGATACACTTTGAAATGTATGTATTTAATTAGATAACATTTTTTATTGATGAGTAAAGTTATTGTACTCTTATGCCATAGCATCTGGGTCACTCCAGTTCAAGTGACCCAAAAACAAAAAATTAGGGTGGTTTACCATTTTTAATCTTCATATTTTTTGCACGATTATCTCTATGCTTTGTTTCATAGCCCACAACAAATTTAGGATTTTTAATAGCCTGCATTTATTTGATCCAAAGTACCGCAAAGCAGTACAATTTTGAAATATTATTACTAATTTTAATAAATTTACAATGTACTTTATTCCTGTGATTTAAAGCTGAATTTGTAGCATTCTTACTCCAGTCACGTGATGATCCTTCAGAAATCATTTTGATATTCTGATTTGCTGCTTTATTATTATTATTATTATTATTTTAAAAACAGCTAAGTAGAATTTTTTTTAGGTTTCTTTGATGAATAGTAAGTTCAAAAGAACAGCATTTATTTGAAATAGAAATCTTTTAGAACATTATAAATGTCTTTATCATCATTTTTGACCAATTCAAAGCATCCTTGCTAAATAAGTATTAATTTCTATAATTTTGGATCAAATAAATGTAGAACATTAAAAATCTTACTGTTCAAAAACTTTTGACTGCTTGTGTAGATGTTTACAAAAACCTCAAAATCTCAGCTCAGGATGGTCTTAGTTCCTTGGAACAAAAATATGCATTTCAAGGTACATATACATGAACATTTTGCTCATTCTTGTTCATCAGATTTAAACTTAGTTCCAAAAGAAATGTTCAAGATCACTAAAAGTTCCAATTATAGAGTCAGTTTATAATGGGAAGGGTTTAAGTTTTTTAACCACCCAAATCAAATTTGGAAACTTGAAAATGCTCAAGTAACCTCCTTTGGACCACTTAAGGTGGACTGACCTACCTGACATTGTGTCAAAGTATCCAAAGTATTGTTTTCCAACATTTTAAAAAATGAGTATTGACAATTGTGACCCTGGACCACAAAACCAGTCTTAAGTAGCATAGGTATATTTGTAGCCATAGCCAAAAATACATTGTATGGAACAAAATGATAAATTTTTCTTTTATTAAGTAAAGATTATGTTCCATGAAGATATTTTGTAAACGTCCTATCGTAAATATATCAAAACGTAATTTTTGATTAGTAATATGCAAGTAAGAACTTAAGTTGGACAACTTTTTCTCAATATTTCGTTTTTTTTTGTCTGTTCACTGTCCAACAAATGTCTGTCGTCGTGAATGCTGGATACTAATGAACTGTGCATTGTTAATGCACCTCAGCCATTAACCATGGAGTTTCCATCCTGCTTCCATTGGACATTGTCACCCTCAGTCACCTCGTTCATGTCAATAAAAGCGAATCAAAAAGGGGCCAGCAAAGTGCAAGGGCATAGATTGGTGACCTTGTGTGCTTCCCTGTGATATTCACAGCTCTGAGAGTTTAGTGGCTTCCTTTTGGCTCAAGACCCATTATATTCCAATCGTCCTTCTTTTCCCTCTGAGCTCAGAAATGTTGAGTGTACTTTAGTTGTGATTAGGGGCAGCTTGCCCTTTTGTCTTCCACATGCACTTGATTTGTTCTAAGGATTGCCTTTTCTATCACGCACCAGCCTAGCTCAAGCTCTGAGCACACCCAGGTCAGAAAGAGGCCTGTCTGCTCGTGTTAAGATCCCCGACACCTAAGGTGGAAAAATACAAACTCTATGTAAATAAATGTATTTATTCCTGTGATGGCTAAGCTGAATTTCCATCACCATTACTCCAGTCCTCAGTGTCACGTGATCCTTGCTGGTTTGGTGCATAAGAAATATATGACCATGAACCACAAAACCAGTCTTAAGCCAAAGTCAAATGCCAAAAATATGGGTCAAAATGATAGATGTTTCTTTTATGCCAAAAATCATTAGAATGTAAAGTAAAGATCATGTTCCATAAATATATTTTGTAAATTTCCTACCGTAAATATATCAAACCTTAATTTTTGTTTAGTAATATGCATTGCTAAGAACTTCATTTGGGCATAGTTGTATCTCAGCCAAACATTGTCATCCTAACAATACATGAATGGAAAGCTTATTCATTCAGCTTTCTCAAAAAATTCAACCGTATGACTGGTTTTGTGGTTACTTAATATTTTTGTGGAAACCACAATGTTTTTCCAGGAATTTTCAGAAGAATAGAACATTCAATTACAGAATTTTTATTTTGTCTTACACTGTCTTGCTGACCCCAAACTTTAAGTAAAATATGTAATAAGATAGCGAATATTTGCACACGTAAGACGAATTCAGTATTAGAAGGATAGTTCACCCAAAACTTCTGTCATTAATTATTCACCCGCATCTTGACCCTAACCCATAAGCCCTTTGTTCATCTTCGGAACACAGATTAAGATATTTTTTATGAAATCCGAGTTTTGTGACCCTGCATTGACAGCAACAGAACTACCATGTTCAAGGCCCAGAAAGGTAGTAAGGACATTAATAAAATAATTTGACATCAGTGGGTACAACCTTAAATTTATAAGAGTACCTCACGAATGCTTTATTGTAGTCTTGTGAACATCCGTCAAAGACCGACAGGGAGGATAAGAAACTGTTGAATAAAGTCATTATTTTTGTTTCTTTAGACACACAATGTATTCTTGTAGCTTCATAAAATTAAGGTTCAACCACTGATGTCATGGGCTATTTACCACCTTTCTGGGCCTTTTTGGGTGAACTGTTTCTTTAATGCAGAAATTTGGTATACACTTTAGTGTAAACCTTGCAGTGAAGCGTGAACCAGAGAGGGCTGATAACTGGCAGGTTGTTATCTTGGTCCAAGAACTGAGGCATGAACCATCACCATTGCAAAGCATTTAACCTCAGGTTACTCCAGGGGGATTGTTTCTGCAATAAGCCCATTACACCATATTGGAACAATAAACGACAGAGTGTTGTTATTATATTTGAGATTTACTGTAGAATGAGAAAAGGGAATGTTGCAAACGGTTGTGATGGACGCCCTGGGCAGCTGATTAGAGATGTCACTCATTAGTCATCTGAAGAGATGCTCATTTAGGCTGTCAGTTTGAGAAGGTTTGTTTATCTGTAGTGGTTAATTAATTACCTCTTCATCACCTATGCACTGACAATAAATCCGCAAGAGAACAATGACCTACTCTAATCCCCTGCCAGACACCTTTTAACTAAATATAACACTTTCAGTTTTTCCGCCATCCCTATTATACGTCTTTAGATTATAATTCTGGCAAAAGTTGCTTTCTGAAATCTTGTCCCCGTGCCCTTCAGTGACGCATTCAACCAGCAGAAGGAATTCAAACGCTCAGAGGCATCTCAGACCACCCGTTTCTCACCCGTTCGTTTGCTTTGTACAATTAGTCCTTTCCCCATCTGCTGTGGTTAGCCTAAGGACCTGACCATGATCCCCTGCTCTAGAGAAGGACTATTATAGCAATGTGCACAGGAGATTTCACCCAGCGCTGAGTTTTTCTGAAGATCACACGTTGCGCGTGGGGTGATGGGCGGCTGTTTGAGACAAAGTGATTTTAATTGCGCCTTTAAATTCATGCTGTTGTGTGTGCGCATTCAGAGAAGTTCAGAGACCGCTGCAGGATAAACTATTGTGAGGAAGCCAAAGCTTTACAGAATGATCTTTTTTGGTTGTAAATGAAGCCCTGGAGAGCTGTCTGGGTCAGTTTGAATCAGTGTTACTGAGGGCCGGTGAGAAAAGTTTGTGTGTATTTTAAGTGTGTGTACATTTGATGCATGTTTATGTGGTTTTCGACACGTGAGATCGGTAGTAAAGTCAAAAGCTGTCGGTTTTTGTCAAGTTGCTACTTTATGCTACAAGGCAGTTTACATCATGGTAACAGGAAATAAAAAAACTAAAATGAACCAAATAAATGATGGATGTTTTTCAGACTACTTCCTTTTCTGTCTCTCTCTAGTTTACTCTATTGCTGTCAGTTGTTTGTTCCTGTTTTGGTCTCTCTATCCGTACCCTGTCCTCAGAGTTAATTGAACTTCGTGCCAGCATGGCAGGCCGCCTGTCCGTTGTGCTATAATAGTTTATTGACAGGATATGTAGAGTGGCCCAGAGCCATGGTGTTTTTTAACGATGAATTAGGGCAAGGTCATCCGAAACCCCCGTCCTCTCGCCCCGTGGTAAACTGCACCAAGCCTCAGCCACACGGGGCTCCCGTTTCAGCCTGGGTTTTTGATCTTAATTGTTAAATTGGTCACGCTGGCTTGGATTTATTTTAATTCCTGGAGAAGAACGCTGTCACTCCTCTTTTCCTCCCTCCCTTTTGGAAATCCCTCACTTCCACGGCAAAAGAAATTGCTCTTGAAGTGCATTCAATTTAAACCTTCCGCAGAGGGATTTCAGTCACAAATTTATTTATCAAAGTTGACGATCAGAGTTTCGGCTGATTGAACTGGTATCAGTAAGCTGGGGGGAAAAAAACAAAGAGATAAAAAATCCCATTCTGCCAATGAGCGGTTTTGATTCGTCTTTCAATCTAGCAGAACACGCTTCCATTAAGAGATCAATGAGGACGAACCGTTCCCTTTTGTGTGGAAAGTGCAGCCACTGGAAAGAATTGCACAGTGCTTATCATTGTGTAATAGCCCTTGGAAATATAAGGTGAGATGTTTGCCGCTGTGATTGTCCACCTGAGAATAGCGCAGCTTGTTTTTTGCCAATTTTATTTAGACCAGGAGTTTCTCAGTATAATAAAAATAATAATAAATTAAACAAATCTAAATGATAAAATTCCAAAGTAAATAAATACAAAATAATGCATTAAATTAACAATTAAATTAGCTTTAATAAATTGTTGAAGGTGTTGAGACACTTATTGGGGGTATTGCGAAAAATGTTGATGACTCATTGTGCGCTCTGTCTAGAAATAACAATCTTCGTTATTCCATGGCATGAAGTTGATTTGAAAGGAGTGCAGATACTTTGTTAAAGTCATTTGACAGTTAGAGCCATTAACATGAAAATTGTATCCGCCGACCGGTTTGTGTGCCAAGCATTTCGATACAGTTTGTGGGATCAGCATGTTTTCTTCCTGTATTCTCTTCCTTTGTACGGTGGAAATGAGAGCTCTCCAAAGCCCTGACACACAGTAATTATGTGAACTCTGTTTGCGGCGAGCATCTGTCTCTCTCTCTCTCTCTCTCCCTCTCTCTCTTCTTTCTACGGTTTGCCTGCGTCTGCTGAATCTTGGCAACTGTCTGATGTCACCGCTAGAACACAAGCGGAGTGCAACCCAAGGAAAACGGACCCATTGCATACACGGTTAAAGGTACAGTTCACTCAAACATTAAAATTCTGTCATGATTTTCTCATTTAAGCTATTAAAAGGTATTCTATGGAAGGAGATTGGGAACTAGATTAAGGTAATGAGTAAATAATGACACCCGTGACCCTACAGAGGACAAGTGGTTTAGAGAATATTGATGACAGAATGTATGTTTTTGGTGAACTGTCCCTTTAAATACATGGAGACCTAATTAGATCATTAAATATGTTCAAGCTTGGCTTGCATTTGGTCTTTGAGACCTGGTGGCAAAGAATTATCCTGATCTGTATTCCTCTCTTTCTCCCTGTCCCAGTACTGTGACCCAAATATGCAGCATGTTGTGAATGAACACCTGGGCCTGCGAGGCTTTTAGCCCACAACTGGAGGAACACCTGCGCCACACACTTGCACGTCCCGTAGTCTCCAGGAGTCCGACACCAGCTGTTCCTGGCTAGTGTTCTTGGAGTAAAACTAGCGGAAGCATGTAGCTGTATGTGCAGCTCTGGATGTCAGAGGAGACAGATAATTTTGACGAGGAAAACACATCAACATGTGTTGGAAGGTTCACGAGCCAATAAACTGTGATGGGAAATCAATATTATGTAAGCACGCAGTCGAAAATCTCTCCAGTGTTACTGTCGATTTCATACGGGGCCACGGCGCAGTCCTAGATCGTCATTTGCATATTGCTTTGCAGCTCCCTCTTTTGAAATGCCAACTTCAAAGAGCGAAAATAAACTGACAGAAAGAGGGACTCGTTTAAAGATTTAAAAGCTGCAGAAATCAATTAAGCAAATACGCAGAGATTTCTTAGGTCTGTACACGGCAGAAAATCAACAAACAAACACAGTTCGTTTGAGATTTCGCGTTCAATTGGAGGGCCGTCCCGGAGACATCTGCGAGTAAACTAGTCTCGTGAAATAAACTCATACAGAACCCTTAAGCGCTGACGCTCGGCCCCATGGGTATAGTTTTATAGAACTATCGCTCACTTGGTGAGGTGTGACTCTCAAAAGGCATCATTTATTCAATTTCACGTGACAGGTTTGTGAAATGGATATTGAGTTGACTACATGAATCTTAGTGAAAAATGACTTTGTGGAAGAAAAATAAATGCCCATGTAGGATTTAAGGGGCGACCTATTGATTGCACACAGTGAGCTGTATTCCTGGGATTTGTTTGGTTTGTTTTTTTTTTGGTGCACAAATGTCATTATATGAGATTGAGATTGATAAACAAATATTCAATGTTTTTTTGTTTTAATATCTTAGCAGGAAACATATATCAAAAGTAGCACCCGTTTTATTCCAAGATTGAATTAAAACAATGAATATGCTTCAGTTTTCTTTTTTTTTTTTACTGGCAAGCAGGTCTCAGTGGAAATGTAATGGAAAAGGCAAGAAAAGTGAATAAATAAGCTAGATTATTTTTTCTGTTAATATACATAATGGAATGTTTTTTGCTAGATATATTGCCCACAATTTCAAAACTGTAAATCCAATCACACGTAAACACACAAATGGGACCCTGGACCACAAAACCAGTCGTAAACAGCACAGATATATTTGTAGCAATAGCCAGATATGGTTTAAAATGATCAATTTTTATTTTATGCCAAAAATCATTAGGATATTAAGTAAAGATCACGTTCCATGAAGATATTTTGTAATTTTCCTAATATTTGTAAATTGGAGTAATTTTTGATTAGTAAAGGCACGTTAAAGGCAATTTTCTCAATATTTAGATTTTTTTCACCCTCCTATCCTAACAAACCACATGTCGGTAGCACTTTATTTTACAGTCTCTTAACTAGTTGCTTATTAGCATGCATATTACTAGAATATTAGCCATTTATTAGTACTAATTAAGCACATATAATGCCTTATTCTACATCCCTAATCCTAATCAAAACCTAAACCTAACAACTACCTAACTAATAAGCAGCAAATTAGGAATTTATTGAGAGAACAGTCATAGTTAATAGTGAATAAGTGTTCCATATTCCAAAGTGTTACCCATACATCAATAGAAAGCTTATTTATTCAGCTTTTACAATCATAATTTACCCTTATGATTGGTTTCAAGTTATGGCTAGTTATGGTCTGAGGGTTTAATGTTTTGGGTTAGGAGTTTGTTAATAACCTTTGAGTTGTGTGAGCAATATCAATAGTGATGCTTGCCTTAAAGGAATAGTTCACCCAAAAATGAAAAATTCTGTCATTAATTACTCACCCGCATATGGTTCCAAACCTGTAAGACCTTTGTTCATCTTCAGAACACAAATTAAGATATTATTGAGGAGGAGGAAGAGAAGAAATTGTTGCATAAAGTCATTATTTTTGTTTTATTTGCTCACAAAATGTATACTTGTAGCTTCATAAAATTAAAGGTGAACCACTGATGTCACGTGGGCTATTTTAACTATGTCCTTACTAACTTTCTGGGCCTTGAACGTGGTAGTTGCAGTGCTGTCTATGTGGTGTCAGACTACCTAATTCTGTTTCGCAACGCTTCATGCTCTGAGGCCTAGTAGGTTAGTGCTTTTGGAAGCTAAAACTATCTTCACTGTGTGGGCAGCTTTGGGTAATTTACCTCTGACATTCCCGTCAGGTAAAAACTTAATAGAGGGCAGTTAACCCCCGGGCCCAATTTTTAAAGAACATCTTTTCTGTTGGCTTTATTTTTGGACGAAACTGGCATTTTGCTTTGAAACAGGTCTTGAACTGCAAAATAAGAGAGATGCGGATCCCAAATGTTGAGTAGTTATATCCTGGTCATACATAGGTCAAGAGTTATTTGAGTTTTGAGAATACTCTGTTCTTTTCCCATTATTGAGCTTCTTGTAATGTAATATAAATTGTACTACCTGCCTTAAACTGAATTTTAATTTGATTTTAGGTTGTTGACAGGCACAATCATTCTTGTAGGCTTAAATTTTTTTCTCTAGCCTTAAAATTTTCAGTTCATTTCACTGTCTGGCGACACTTTGTTTCTTCGTTCTCTCTCCATGTGCTCATGAAGCCTGATTCTTGATGTGATTTGGCCCATCATATTTTACTCCTTAAGAGGGGTTGTGTGCTTTTATGCTCTCCTACCAAACCACACAGCTTAAAACTTTAAAGCCACTTTGGAAGAACTCTCTGTTTCCCCTCACAGAACAGATGTTTCTTCGATCATCTCTCCATAATGGAGTGCTAACAACAGCATCCCACTCCCACCAGCTCATGAAATCTGCCCAGCACTGACAGAAAGAGCTGCCCTAACCAGAACATTATGCCCGTCCGGTCAGCATGCTGACATTTTTTTGTGCGCCCGTTCTCCGGCACATCCCGCGGAGCCAGATTGCATAACCAGGATGTGATTGGAAACATGAAAGCTGCATTGTGTTGCTCTGAGCCATGTCAGAATCAAAGCCGAGTCCAAACGACAGTCAGGAACCGAACGCTCCTCCAGAAACGAGGGCAACATGTCCACAAGGCATTTCCGCATCCACAGGCAAATATCGCGCAACAAAAACGTAACCAAAGGCTGTTCCTAACTATATCACACCCTCTTGCTAGTTTTGGCTGCCTAATTTCTCTATTTGATGCTGTTGTTACATCATTTTACAGTCCAGCACCTTAGCAGAAAGAATGAATTATTAAAGGTTTGATCTCATGTACTATTTATGATCTTAACACGTCCCAGCTTACTGTTTAGGCCAACAGCATTCAGTTTAAGTGGCTTTATGTCAGAAGATCCTATGGCACTTTTCCCTTCAAGTTCTGAAAACATATTTAACATTCAGAGTAATTAATTACAATCTTTATGATACCACAACCTGCTTTTAAGAAGTTATAGCGAATACAATTGCATCAGTCTTGATTTGTTGCTTTGAAAACTTGAGTTGGTTCCAGGTCGGGCACCAACACCCTGTCGGTGGAAACATGTATGCACATATTTTGCACTGAGCAGATGCGATTTCAAAGATTAATGGAGGTGACTGCAGGGGTCTGTTTTGTGTGAGTCTTATAGGCTATTTAAGACGCCTGTTCACCACACAGGGTATTAAGGCTTCAGCTGCAGCTTGTGGAGTGTTTGTTGATTTATGAACAGGCAGAGGAAACTCAGTTAAACAGAAGGTCCCCTTAATGAGCAGACTGTGTGAAGTTTTAACCGTCTTTCTTTCGTGCTCAGAATATCAGGAAAGGTTCTGTCCTCACTTGAGCTTCGCAGGAGTTCCCCATGACCTGTTTACCTTTGTGCTGCCCAGGCTAGAGGCTAAATTGCCTAGCACGTCTTTTGTGAACCCTCTATCTGTGTGACCAGACAAGTAGGTTTTCCTTCTTAGCTCCAAATATTTGTATAGTTCAGAATTTTTTATTTGCTATGCCAATGAGATTGATTATGGGGTCAAGGATTCTGCTTTGAGTAGGTCATCATGGGGCTCTTATTTTTTGCTGTTTGTAAAATCTGTTATAAGAGTGCATTGAATCCAAGAAGGGGAAGGGAAGTAGGTCTATCCCTTGGTGGGCAGAGAGAGCAAGATCTGGGAACACTGGCTGGATGCTCTCCACATGTCCACTGTCTGTTTGGAGGCCGCTTGTCACTGACCTCTGGCTCAGAGCGTCTTGGGGGAAGGGGAGTGTGGGTGTCAGAGATGCAATGGGTCACCCTTCCTGGAGGGGAAATCTGAAACACATGTCTCTTTAGGACCTTATCTGTAGGTCTTTTGGTAGTTTCGCATTTTGTTTGTAAGCATGAAAAGAGACATTCGCGGGACATTAAAAACAATAAGAAATATTTTTTATTTTATTATTTAATTTCATTTATTTTATTTCAGTTATATATATATATATATATATATATATTATTTTATCTATTTTCAGTTTTTGTATTATTTTAATTTATTTAATTTTTTATCATATTTTTATTTCAATTATTTTATTTCAATTTTATTTTCTCATTTATTTTTTTATTTGAATGTATTATTGTGTTTCATTTGTATTTTATTTTATTGTTTGTAATTTTTTTATTTTATTATTTTGTTTTATTTTATTTGTATTCTTTATTTGTTTATTATTCATTTATTTATTTTAATTCAGCATTTTAATTTTTTATTTTAATTTATTATATATTTTCTATTTTTGTATATTATTTTATTTATTATTTAGTTTTATTTTTATTATTATTTTTTATTTATTTTTATTTATTTCAGTGTATTATTCATTTATTTATTTTATTTCAGTATTTTATTGTAATATTTTTATATGTTTTTTATTTTATTTTTACTTTATTCTTTTATATTGTTGTTTTATTTTTGTTCTTTATTTCCATTTATTATTAATTAATTTATTTTAATTCAGTATTTTATTATATATTTTTTTTTATTTCATTTTTATTATTTTTATTTTATTATTTTAATTTTTATTTACATATTTAATTTTTAATTATTTAATACTTTTCATTTCATTTAATTTGATTATTTATTTTATTTTATTTTATTTTATTTTATTTTATTTTATTTTATTTTTTGAATCTGGTTCAGTCGATCATATATTTAAGATGTAGGTATCCTTCTCTTTCTCGTTTATTACCCTATCTCGTACCTTTCCTCTCATCCACCGACTAACTCCGCAAGCAGACATAGTTGTAGTTTACTGCCAAAAGAATGTGACAGTAGCAAGCCAAGACAAACAGAGATCACAGATGCAGTTTAACTTAATTTCACACTTTTTTTCCCATATGTGCTCATTGCTGAATAATCTTACATATACTCTTATAAACAATGATTAATTATTCAAGATCCTCATGAATGTTTAAATCCTGTAGTTTATTATATCATTTATAAGAGCATGATGGGCAGGCATGCATAGTAATGTCTGTCAATGTTTTTAATATTACACTAAATGCAGCCAAGTTTTCATACTTTATGCAAAATGAACGATTTTAACTCTGCATGGTCACATCAAAAGATTTTTTAAATATACATTCTTAGATGTAAATTGCAAAAGCAACATACATTATATTGCATTCATCATTTTTGAACTTAGTAGCACACTAAGAAAAACTCACCACAGCAACCTCTATAGCAATGGTGGGCAAGAAAAAGCAAAAAATGGATGCTCTGAAGCTGAGAATGTGAGAGTTTTCAGACGTCTCACCTCTGTTCTCTAGGGTGTAGTACGTCAGCTGCCATTAAAAGGTGTGGATGGTTTGAAAATGAAAATGTTTTGTGTATTTTAAGAAGGTGAGGAAAGAGCTAAAAATCGGTGCAGAGTGTGGCGCGTCAAGACTGCGATTGTTTTTGTAATGAGGTGGTAGACTGTAAACCCAGCATCGCAAGGTGTTAAAGCTTTCTATGTAAAAAAAAACCTTCCCCCATTAAGCACACACACACACACACACACACACACACACACACACACACACTTGCTCCAATGTAACGTTTGCATGTGACGTGATGAACATCTGTGTAATCGTCTGAGTGTGTGTCTTCTACCCCACAAACACACACGCACACCCTGAGGGTTTAAAAGCGCTGCCCTGTTTAAGCAGTATGCCTGTGTTTGCCCCTGCTGTGCACACTGATGTGGATGTGTAAATTGTGCTGTGCGTCGCACGTCTGTGTTGTTGTTTTTTTCTGGGATCAGGGAGAGGAAAGGGAACAAAGAGGTGCTGGCGTGCTGGAGTCGGAAATATCTGCTATGCTTATTTTCAGCCCCAAACACCTTTTCACACCGCTGTGTTACCAAGACATGAAAAAGACAAAAGTCGGCATACAGAGACCTGATGAACAGCACTGATTTCACTGTATTTCTTCTCAAAACATCCTTTCTTTGTGTCCTTTTCGCAGTTTTTACACCTAAGCCATTAAAACTGACCTTAAAGTATTTAGTTAGATACATATTCATGGTCACGTTATGAATGATTCATCCACGCATGCTATTCTAAACGATGTCTTTGTTGTCTTTGGTTTGTACGATACCTTTTTCAGCTCCATTTGTGTACTTTTCTCAGTCCAATTAATTCCTAGTGGATAGATTTGAGACCCCCCCTATATTTTTTCTCATTTTCTGTTCTGTTTAACTTGGACAGATATGCCATGAAAGCTTTTCCATGTTGATTTTAACATGCGTTTTGACACAAATTTTAAGATTGAGATAATATAGAAATAAAGAAGGAAGGATTTTATTGTTTATAAGCACTTTATGTAGCTGAAACATTTCTTTTACTTTTTATTATTATGTTTTAAATGTCTTTTTTTTTCCATTAAAGTTGTATAGATTTGTAATATCCGGCATTACATCAAAATAATTGGTATTTTAATTTATTTTATTATTTTATTTTATTTTATTTTATTTAGGTTTATTTAAGTAAGTATTTAAGGTTTAATTTTAGTAATATTTCATTTCAGTTTTTTTGTTTTAGTAATGTTTTATTTTATTTTTTATATTGATTTATCTAATTATTTCATTTCTGTTTATTGCTTTATTGTTTTTATTTATTATATTTTTATTTTATTTATTATTTTATTATTATTTTTTTTTATCTAGAAATAACTTGAATGAAAGATTTATTCATTTATAAGCACTTTATGTAGTTGAAACATTTCTTTTATTCATTAGTGTTTTAAATGTCTTTTTTTCCATCGAAGTAATTTGTAATATTAGGCATCACATCAAAAGAATGATAGGGCTATCGGTATTTTAATTTATTTTATTATTTTATTTTATTTCAGTTTATTTACATTTTTTAGTAATATTTTATTTCATATATTTTATTTCAGTTTATTATTTTATTATACAGAAAGATTTGTTCATTTATAAGCACTTATGCAGCTAAAACATTTTTTCAAATGTTTGAAAATTTTGAAAAAGTCTTTTCAGTCTTTTTTTAAATACTTTAGTAGTAATACTTTGCATGTGCTTCACTTTATTTTTTACCATTTTTTATTAGTATGTTTTATTTATCTATTTATTTATCTTTTTTTAGAATTTGAAAGAGAAGACATTGTTTCATAAGTGAGCTTTCTGATTAAAGTTCTGCTAAAGTCCTGGAATTTTATTTAGCAGTGTACGAACCCTGATTTTGGAGAACATTTCAGTGCACAGTTAAAAAAAAAAATAAAACATTTATTTCTTAGTATGAAGAACATTTTATAATCTAAAGAGCTTTGGATGCATGTTTCACTTGGCCTCTCACTGAATGCATGTGTAAACAGGAACCGGTCGCCATTTAGACCTGTATTTAGAGCTGTCAACTTCAGCTCACCCTGTGCAAATGTTAATAGCGGATGTTTTTGCAAGACTCGCATGAATCAAAAGTTCTCCAGGAGCATTCAGCAGAAACTCAAAGTTCTCCAGGTGCATTTCAATGAGGATGCAACTCAAAGGAGACTGTAAATTTGAAACAATTTCCTCCCCCGTCCCGAACGCTCGCTTTTAATTACGCCACAGAAGTCAATTCTCAGGTTGCAGTGGTGCCTGAATCCAGTATGAAATTGCCACAGTGTATTTGGGGCTGTTATCTTGGGCGAGCTTTAGCTGAACACACATATTTGCAGTGAGTAACAAGTCCAAGCTTTGAAGTTGTGCTCCTAGCGAGTGTGAGGGACTCCTTTGATGTTTTCTGCCTGGTGTGTTTCTGCTGGGAGAGTCCTGACAGAGACAGAAAGAGAAAGAGAGAGAGACAGAGAATCCGCAGATACTACCTGGCCTCTAAGGGCTCACATAAAAGACTGTGTCATCTTACACAGTTAGCAAATGCCTCACTTAGTTAAGGACTATAGAAATTGGTGGCAGGGTGAGCAAGTAGGGTGGCAAAAAGACAGCGAGAGAAAGAGAACGAGAAACAGCCAAAAGGCCATTTTTCGTACTCTGTTTTCCCATGACTCCGAGTGATTATGTCACGGTTTAGTCATAAATTTCAGATGAATGACGTGTGACGTGTCTCCCCGACCTTGGCGGATCTTCGAAAACCCTCCTGTTCAGCAAGACAGGATTATATTGCCAGGGAACTTTGCGACCGTGCCCACTGTAGCATGAGATGGAGGTTCCCAGGACTGAATTTTACACAGTTGAACTCTTGAACCGGGGAACGCTACGCCCACCGTGTCCAACTTTTCACTTTGATGGGCGCGAAAGCTCTAAAGATCACCCCACAACTCAGTCATGTTGTTTATTCTCCTCTCAGATGCTCCGTGCCTTTATTTCCAGACTGCTTTGATAATAACTCAACCTCCTCGGGGAAGAGACATACTAAGGTGCGGATGTATCACGGTTAGCAAGAGATTTGTTCAGCCATTATGCTTGACTAAACAACTTGAAAGCGCACACTGGATCCAAAATGAACACTCAACATGCATGAAATATGACTAAAATGGGTTTTGACATGTAAAAAATTTAAAAAATACTGGCCAGTAAGAATCAGAACTTAATGAATGGTTGAAATCTGCAATTTTTTATTTTTATATATGCACTGCATCAGCCAGTGTTAAATGTGTATTGTCCGATAATGGATACTAAACTGTTCCTTAATTAAATATTGCCGCTTCATGGCTGTTGAGAAATATTAATGGCTGGCAAATTTTCTCACTTCACTCACTTTTGGCAGAATATATTTTTGGACCCTGAGAACACAATAAGTTATGTAGCATAGGTTAAAGGGTTAGTTCACCCAAAAATGAAAATTAGCCCATTATTTACTCACCCTCAAGCCATCCTAGGCGTATATGACTTCCTTCTTTCAGACGAATCCAAGTTATATTAAAAAATGTCCGGGCTCTTTCAAGCTTTATCATGGCAATAGGGTCAAAACAAGTCTAATAAAGTGCATCAATCCATAATAAAAAGAGCCTCACACGGCACCAGGGGGTGAATAAAGGCCTCTTGTAGCAAATCAAAAAAAGTATTTTTTGTGAGAAAAGGATTCATATTTAAAACGTAATTATCACTTACCTAACTTGCACTAACACTATTCCGGGCGGATGACGGCGTTGCGCATGCACCTGTGAGTCTTTTGAAAACAAACGTTTGTTTACAGAAGCAAAGGAAGCAAAGTCAGTCTCCAGAACCAGTCTCCGCTTGGCTTATATCGAAATCTTCCGACATTCTTCTTTGCCATTCCTCGATTTGTATTTCTAATTTGTGATCGTTGTTTAGTTTTAATCTCTCCAATTGTGTGTCCGTGTTCGTTACTTCTGAACGGCGCATGCACAACGGCAACGTCTTATGTCATCCGCCCATAGCTGCTTCCATGTACAACAGTGAGTGCCAGATAGATTAAAGTGATTTGCTTATTTTTCTTGCAAAGCGCATTGATACACTACAGGAGGCCTTATTCACCCCGTGGAGCCATGTGAGGCACTTTTTTTACACTTTATGGGCTAATTGTCATTTTTGGGTGAACTAACCCTTTAAATACATACATCTACCTGGGGCCAGTTGCATAAACTTAGTCTCTATGTTAAGACAGTGTCTTAAGTACTAGTTTGACCAACTGTCAGTTAACCAAAGGGTAATCAGTCTTATTTTTGGGATTCAACTTAGACTAAACTACATTTTTCTGTAACTGAATTAAAAAAAAATATGACCAGTCTTAAAGAAAAAATTAGCTGACTAACTTTTTAAGACTAGTCTAAACCTTTTATGCAACCGGCCTCAGCTGTCTGTCACAGCAGGCTTAACAGTATCCAGGCCAGCATCGTTTGGTGTATGGGAGATGCAGGTTCTCGTCATGTGGTTAGCACTCCACTTGTGTTTTATATATCTCGGTTTGTTTATTTCCCAAAGACTCCACGTCCCTAGATCCCTCAGCACAGAATGTAGTTTCTCTTCTTACTGATGCTCCACCTGCATAAAGGGACGTCAGAAATGCTACTTCAAGTTTGTTTTTAAAGCGTATCTTCTGGATTGAGAAGTCCTTGCAATCACTTACATGTTCTGACTCTCTTTGTCTTTAGCTGTCTGTCTGTTCTTTATAGCTTTTCAGTACTGATTCCAGAGTGGCTCCGACTCAAGTTATCACTCTCGTCACTTTGTCTGGCTCATAAACTCTGGTAAATATGTCACACCGATAGAAAAAGTGAACATGTCCTTGGTTTTTCCATAAATTTAGAGCATTTTATGTGAAACTTTATAGAGAATGCATGTCCTCAATGTCCTAGTGAAATGCAAGTGGAGTTTGGACTGGCTGTTGGATTCAGCGCTGGGCGGTCTTCCCGTGGGGCGCTGTTTACGACAGAGGTTTTTCTAGTTGCGTCCAAAGCAGATGAAGCACTGATTTCCCTCGCTGGAGTCCATCTGGACTCTCTAGCCCTGTGATGGGTAGAGGATGAGGCTGGAGCGAGCTCTCCCTGGGCCTCAGCCCGGGCATCCAGCTGCCTTCATCTGGGCTATATGGAGTTCGTCCAGAGTCTGCCAGGCCAGGGAGTCCAGTACTCCCACTGTGCTCACCTTCTGAAACCCTTCAGACTGCTGTCTTTCCACTCAACCATGACCATAGTTACTGTATAGTGTTTTCACTTTTGCACTTCATGCAGGAATATAATGTTTGAAGTTGTTTTCAATTTGAGTTGTTATGTGAATTAGGTGTGAATTAATTAACTCTTGAGTTTTGAGTTCAGTGAACTTACTCATAAGAGTCATACACTCAATAACTACAGTAACCAAACTCACCATTTAGCAAATTACTCTTTTAGCGAATCATTCAGAGGACTCATGAACCGAAGAATCACATTACGTTAGTAAAACCAATCATTCAGCAAAGTTACTGAACGCATGAGCAGGTTCCTTTAATGAATCATTCCAAATGACCCACAAACTCTGAAGTTGGTTTGAATCAGTCTAATGAATATTTCACTGAATTAATTGGTAAACATTTGAGTTTTGAGTTCATTGAAACTTCTCATATTCTTTGTATATGCTCAGTAACTGCTCTGACCAATCCATGGAGCATTTAGCAAATGACTCTTTTTGTGAATCATTTAAAAGACTCATGAACTAAACAACAAATTTTTCACCAAGTGAATCAGTCAGAGTGGTTACTGATCACATGAACAGGTTCTTTTAGTGAATTGTTCCATATGAGTCACAAACTCAGAAGTAGGTTTAAATCAGTCTAATGAATCTTTCACTAAATCGATCCGTTAACCCTTGAGTTTTGATTTCGGTGAACCTTTTCATAAGAGTCATATGCTCAGTAACTTAGTGAAACTGTCAGAAGACTCATGAACTGAAGAGTCACATTAAATTAGTATAATGAATCCTTCACAAAGTAAATCAGAGAAGTTACTGATTGCATGAGCTGATCTTTTAATGAATCGTTCCAAATGACTGACAAACTCAGAAGTTGGTTGGAATCGGTCTAATGAATCTTTCACTGAATTAATTGGTCAGAGCGCTTACTGACTCTTATGAGCAGGTAAACATTATTTCAGTAAACATGGGCTGTGACCTGTTTGTCATGTCCTTATGTCAGAAATGGTTTTCAGTTTTTGGGTTAATGGCCCATGCAATATGTATGTTGCATTATGGATATAGCACACACAAAAAAGTATGGATTGTGCTGCTCTTATTCACTATCACAATATCCTATGCTATAGAGCAGTTCCCAACTACCTGGAGCCTCCTCAACACTGCCCATTTCTCCTGAATCAAACACTCTTGAGTCAGGTCATCAGCTCATTAGTAGAGACTCTAAGACCTGAAATGGATGCGTCAGACAAAGTAGACATGCAATATGTGCTGTGTTGAGGAGGCTTCAACTTGTTTGGGAATCACAGCTTTAGAGACTTGTATATGCTTTTCTCTTGTTCTGACAGAGCACACTTTCAAAACCCAGAAACAACATAGTGAGGGGCACTCGCTCGCACATCTCCATTTCACAAGACGACTCGTCAGTCGGTACTTGTGTAGTGTCCAAAGAGCTGGCAGATCAAACCCCTTCTCCACACTTCTAAAAAGCGCTCCAAAATTCCCGTCACAGCAGAGAGAGCGAAGGCCCTGGAGCGCCCCCCTCCCTAAAACCTGCCGAACAACACGCTGCCCGCGTCAAACCGTGACAGCTCCCGTCTCTCATCTGCTCTTCAGTGAGCGAGTCGACTCAGACAGGTTGAGGCCTGGGAGGCTCCGTCATCTCACTGTGTCTCCTAATGCTTCATTCAGTGTAGGCCTCACGGATGACTTCGTGCCAGCTTCCTGTCTCCTTTCCTTTGGGTTTTGTGTTTAACATTGAACCATGCAGCTCCACTTAAGTGCATTCTAAAGTTTTACTTGCGAGCGAGTAAGCCTTACTGCAAGAGAGAGTTTTGGATGCATCACTTCCCATTTGGCACTCTTTATTTGCTGCCTGTTAGTGTTCTCAGGTGTCCATAATTAAATGGTAAACCAACAGGCAGCTCTAAACTCTGTTAACTCAATTACTCAACCAATAAAATGAAGTAACTGCAATCAACACAATCTAACACATCAGGATTGTTTTGTCATTGATTAGTATTGCCATTTACCATCAAAATAAAGAAATGCAGTGTGAAAATACAAACTCTACCTTACAGTGCCTTGCAAAAGTATTCATATGTTGCTGCCTTATGTTAAACTGCTTTAAATGACTTTTTTTCCCCACATCAATCTACACTCCATACACCATTATGACAAAGCAAAAACAGAATTGTCACAACTTGTAATAACTGCAATACATACATTGCTTAAATCAGTGCTTAGCTGAAGCACCTTTACAGTGTCAAGTCTTTTCATTCTTCTACTTACCTCTTCACCTCTCAAGCTCTGTCAGCTTACACGAATTTTGCCGCAATTTAACTCCACTTGAAGTGAAGTAACATCTACAAGCAATATGAATGCTTCTGAGCTAAATTTCAATTGTCCCAGATAATGATATGAATACTAAGTAAGTTTTTTTATTTTTAATACATTTTCAAAGTTGTGAAAAACTTGTTTTTCGCTTTGCCATTAATGTGTATTGAGAGTAGATTGTTGTGGAAAAATAAGTAATTTAAAGCAGTTTTAACATTAAGGGGTATGAATACTTTCGCAAGGCAATTTATAGGTCTATTTTCACCAAATTTTTAGGCATCAGAGTTTAGGCACCAGGATGCACCAATATTAAACTGATGGCTGATAGCAATAAGACGATAATATTTTAATTTAAAGACTGATTTTAATTAAAATAACTGATAAATGGCAAATATTGAAATCCTGTATAGTTTTGTAAATAAATATAAAAACACACACACAAAAAACATTTTTTTTAATGCCATTACATTTCAGTTGTTGCTACAGTATGTTTTACAATGCAGTGAATTTACATGACATAAACACAGAATTAGTGAACATAGAATGCCTACATTTGTAGACAGCTCATTTTATTGGATGTGGTTCTTTTCAGCAAGATTTATTTCTGTTGAGAAACATGAGCAGCATGCTGAAAGACAGTGTTGATTGTGTATGTCTTAAGTTTTGGGAATTTGGTAGGGTTGCATTAGTGTAAGGTATAGCCTTGTCCTAAAGAAGGCAAGGAAGCTTTGGTCACGGTGCCTTGCCTGAGCATGTACGCTCCCTTGATGAGAAAGAGATCCGCTCTGACCAAATACAGAGCCTCTGTCACTGCTGAATACACTGATCGCATTACAGCGACTTCATGTGCCCACAGTGTCACAAATATACACACTAATGTGTACACACTCTTCATGCAAACAAAAGCACTTGCATGTATTGGCATAAAGTAGCATCTCATTCATTTACTTCCTCATTCAATCACTATTTTTCATTTGCTTTCGCCTCCTGTCACGCTAACCTCAAGCCCCTCAATTATCTTTCTCTCTGCATTCTTCATTCCACAAGATAATGCAGCGGAGTGCCTTTTTTAATGCATAGCAAAATAACCCTGAAGTAAAAGAAATTCCTTATTTGAGGCAGCTTATTTCATCTGTAATTATAAAGAGCAGTGAAAGGACATTCCGAGTGAGCGGAGTAAACATTCTCTCTCGGCTTCATTAAATTACACCGAGTTGCCAGCCGCTCTCATTCCATCCTGCTCTTGTTTTTTTTTTTTTTTACATGCTGTACCGCACTTGACTGAGCTGAAACCGGGAGGATAATGAAAAAAGGAGGGATGGGATGTGCGCTTGTTCTTCAAAGAGGGCCCCATATCAGCACCCGAGCCAAGGGTCAACAGGGTCACCCGTCTGCTTGTAAAGCGAAGCACTTTAGAGGCAGGCTGAGTATGTGTGAATGAGCTCTATTCTCTGTGGCGCTGAGTGATACGAATCCGCTTTCAGCACATCTCATCCCAAACAAGTTGTTTTAAAGGCCTGGGCTGCATCCAAAATCGGATACTTCTTTATTATATAGTAGTGTTGGGTCCACATCCACTTGTTGAATCTGAATTGATCTGAAGTCCTTAACCAATTGAATTCAAAGGATTAGTTCACTTACAGAATAAAAATTATAACTTACCCTCTAGTCATCTTTCTTCAGTCAAAAAAAACTTTTTTTGAGGAAAACATTCCAGGATTTGGGAATGTGAACCAACGGGTTGAAGGTTCAAATTGCAGTTTCAATGAAGCTACAAAAAACTCTACATGATCCCAGCTGAGAAATAAAGGTCTTATCTAGCAAAACTAGTAAAAATAACAATTTATATACTTTTTAACCACAAATGCTCATCTTGCACTAGGCTCTACGATGCGCGCCTGCAACTTCATGCTTTGTATAATTACATGCGTGAAACAGAGTTGTAGGACAATTTTGAAGTTGGGGAAGAACATGAGATGGGTGTTTTTCAACATACCCTAAGTGTATTGACCCGGATCTCACAGACTACGCACGCGCATCGCAGAGACGAGACAAGACGAGCATTTGAGGTTAAAAAGTGTACAAATCGTCAATTTCTTTCAAAAATGACAGATCGTTTTTGCTAGATAAGATCCTTCTTCATCAGATGAGATCGTTTAAAGCCCTTTGAAGCTGCATTTAAACTGCATGAAGTTCAAACTTGGGAGCACCATACATATCCATTAAATGGAGAGAAATCCGGAAATGTTTTCCTCTAAAAATATAATTTCTTTACGACTGAAGAAAGAAAGACGTGAACATCTTGGATGACAAGGGGGTGAGTACATTATCTGAAAATTTTTGTTCTGAAAATGAACTAATCCTTTAAGTCTACTACATGGAGAAAAATCCTGGAATGTTTTCCTCAAAACACCATTAATTTCTGAACTGAAGAAAGAAAGAAAAGAAAAAGAAAAAGACAGAAAGAAAGACATGGGGTAAATTATCAGGAACTTTTTATTCTGAAAGTAAACTAACCCTTTAATTTCTTGTTATCTTCATCTAATTTATTTTTTATCTTTAATGTTATACACGACTGCACACTGAAAATTGTCTGAGTCCGTGTCAAGTTTGAGTACAATTTATTCGAGCATGTGACAAGTGCGAGTGCATTCATGATTGGACCCAATTCTGGACTTGACTCTGAGGCCAGCATCAAATACTCTTCCTACCTAGTAGGGTAGACAGTTTACTATTTCATGAAGCCACAAGAGAGTAGTTTTGAATGGCAGTGAAGCAAAGCAACTGACACTAGTAGCTTACATGAAAATGACAACATGACAAATGTAGTATGTCCGAATTACATTCATACTACACTCATTTAGACTATATAGAACATACTTTTTAATGGTCACAAAAGCAGCAGCTATTGAGAGAGTTTGTGATTTCGGACGCAGCTGTAGTGTCTGGACCAAGCTTCCCCAAGCTTCTCGACTTGACCGTTGATGTCGTCAGCACTTTAAAGACCACAGCATTTATCATAATCGTCCTTCTTCGAAGCCGCTCTTGTTCTCCGAGTTCACCATTTCGACTCCTATTACGCGCCACACTGTGCTAATTGATGTCATATTTCACTCTGACATTCGGTTGCATCCTTTCGTCCTATCCATTCCTTTTCTCTCAAAGATTTAAATTGTGTATTTTCCCCTCTGTCAGCTATTTCCTGCAGGTCTGTGCTTTACAAGCAAATTCACCTCCTGTTTTTTTCTATGGTAATGTAGATCTATAGGCAATTTAGGGGCTTCCCGTTTACATCTGAATGCCACTGCCCATTCTGGTTAAGTTTTGGACTTCATCTGGTACTATGTGGTGCACCGACAAGCCTAGATGTCCCCCCGGGGGGCAACAGTGGTTGAGTATGAATGTGGGTGTGAGATGGCAGGGACAGGCCCAAATCTTCGCTGACAGGTGGACAAGAAAACCCCTGAGGGGTGAGATAGGACAAGGTGCGTTGCGCTCCCACTGTCAGGTGATCGGTAACCAGCGTCGCCCTCCTTCCACCTGACCTGCCACCCCTCAGGGGGGCATCCCTTCACGTCAGTGACCTATCGTTGGAGCTAATGCATTTTAGCCTAGCCATCTCCAGTGGCGGTAGCGTTATAACCCGAGTTGAACTGAGGTGGTGCGACAGCTGCGCCAGCCTGGATGTAACAACTGAGCATGTCATCTATTTTCTAAAAAAAATGTAAAAGCAGGGACAAGATCGAATCAGAGATGGAAAGAAGATATGAACAAGTGGGTATTTGTTCCAAGGGTGCAAGGACACAGAAACGTTGGCTGTGAACAGGCATCAGAAGTGGCAAGCTACTTATTTATGAATGTCATTGCATACCTTGTCTCTTAAAATATGGATGCATTGTTAAAGCGAGGAGAACAAAGAGGGTGAACAAAGGACAAAAGACAGCCTGTTCTGCCCTTGCAAGTGGTTGATAGTAATAGCTTTTTCTCAGACTACATTTGCACAGCCCTTCAAATTCAGCTAGACATGGAATTTATATGTATGAGACTATTATTATCTTATTATAGATCGTAGGCACTGTAATGAGTATTACCTGCAATGCAAAAATATTTTCTTAATCAGTACTTTTGATTTAAAGTTTTATTGAAAAATTACAGAGATTATTTCAATATTAATAAGATATAAAGACTTGTTTTCATTGACACTCATTGAGTTTTTTTTAAGGATTAGTTCACTTTCAGAATACAAATTACCTGATAATTTACTCAATTTCCTGATAATTATGTCATCCAAGATCTTCACGTCTTTCTTTCTTCAGTCGAAAAGAAATTAGGGTTTTTGAGGAAAATATTCCAGAATTTTTTGCCATATAGTGGACTTCAATGAGGATCAACAGTTGAAGGTCCGAATTGCTGTTTCGATGCAGCTTCAAAGTGTCATTAAAAAAAAAAAAACAAACAAATACAAACGTCAGATGGACATTTTCAACCAAAATGCAACGTCTGTCTGATGTTAGAGGTTGATGACAGTCTGACGTTGGGTTCTGATGTCAACCCAATTTTCATTTTTAACCATAATGCAACATCGGAGGTTGACGTCAATCTGACGTCATCCTGATTTTCATTTCCAACCAAAATTCATCGTCTGTCCGAAGTCTCAGATTGATGTCAGTCTGATGTTGGGTTCTGATGTCAACCCGATTTTCATTTTTAACCAAAATGCAATGTCTGTCCAACATTTGAAGTTGACATCAATCTGACGTTGGGTTCTGATGTCAACCCGATTATCATTTTCAACCAAAGTGCAACATCGGAGGCTGACGTCAATCTGACGTTGGGTTCTGATGTCATCCTGACTTTCATTTTCCACCAATTTGCAACGTTTGCCCGATGTCTCAGATTGATGTCAGTCTGATGTTGGTTTCTGATGTCAAACCGATTTTCGATTTTCACGAAAATGCAATGTCTGTCTGACGTTGGAGGTTGCCATCAATCAGACGTTGAGTTCTGACGTCATCCTGATTTTCATTTTCAACCAAAATGCAGTCTGTCCAATGTCTCAGATTGTCGTCAGTCTGATGTTGGGTTCTAATGTCAACCCAGTTTTCATTTTTAACCAAAATGCAATGTCTGTCTGACGTTGGGGTCCAACGTCAGTCTGACATTATGCTTACGCTGGGTAAGTACACAGACAAAGAACTAACCGCACATGACCATTCCAACGTCATGACATAGTGCTTGAAGACATTTATTCTGCTAGATACAACCCTATTCTTCTGCTGGGATTGTGTAGAGCCCAATTTTGACCTTCAACTCACTGGCCACCATTGAAGTCCACTATATGGAGAAAAATCCTAGAGTGTTTTCCTCAAAACCTTAATTTCTTTTCAAGACATGAACATCTTGGATGACATGAGGGTGAGTAAATTATCAGGACATTTTTATTCTGGAAGTGAACCCCTTGAAGTTTTAAATGTATACCTTTTATAAGCTTTGAAACAAAAACAAATTGGCTTCTATTGTAAATGCCGTAAAATGCATTTCTTTAGATATTTTGTATGAATGATATCTTCATTTCACCTCAAACTTTTCAACCGAATATTGCACCAACCCAACCAGCCTTGGCAATTTGCTACGGAAAGCCAGTCATCAGGAACATGCATCATAGGAATTTGTGTGCTGTATTCAGAGAAGTCCATTTCCCAGGCTAAGTAAACAGAGGCGGCATAGAAACCGCAGGTGCTGGCAGCCAGGATGAAGGACACTCAGGCTTTGTTCAAAGAGCTAAACAAACAGAGATTGGAGCTGTCATCAGAGCAGTGTAGAAAAATCAAAGCTGCCTTTTCTAGAGAAATAAAACTGTGATGTGTCTCATCTCTGGTCTGAAACAGTTCCAGCAGGGAGTTAAAGTTTGTGAATAGAGATCTAAATCCTGCTCTGCTTTTGTGTGTGAATGAGGCTAGATTTTAATTTGAAGTGAATGTGAATAAACTCTGGGAAACCTCTAACCCCTAAGTATTAAAATTCGGCAAACCCAAAATCATGTAGCAGGTTGCGAAAGATAATACTAAAAGGTTATATTACCTTAAATACGCTTTTCTTCAGAAAATCTAAAATGATTGTTTCTGTTCTGTGTAAAGGCAGGCTTTAATGGATCAGTGAATTTCAGTCCATGACTTCAGATTTGATTATTATCAACAGCTGTGTTTCACAGGTGTGTATGGCTATGTTGCATCTCTCAGCATCCAGGTGAGGTGGTTTTGGTTTGTCGGTGTTGAAAAGTGTGTGAAATGGGACACATGACAAGATGCTGAAAGATCAAAGTCTGCATCATGTTCTGAGCATGTGAGGTTAAACCTCAATTCACAGTGGTGGGAACGTTTTCCACTGAAGTTTGTTTTGCACTGTAGACAGTTCTGACTTGGCTTGACTAAAGAAAACATGCATGACATAAACACATTGGTAGTGTGTAGCAACCATCTGAAGTCTCTGTGAAAGTACATGAAGTCCATCACGTCTCTCCTTCCCAACTCAGTGTTTTTGTGTGTTTGTAAGTTAGGTTAATGTCTGAAGGCAAGAAAGCACAATGCATGTTTGAAGTATGTGTTGGTGTGTGTGGTTTTATGGGATGATGGAGGTCCCGTTCTCTCCTTCCCTTGAGCTGTGGTTTATCTCTCAGTGTAGAGGCGTCTGGAGCGTTCCAGACGCTCTGAACTTGAGGCCAGCTGGCGTGGCCGTCGTGCTGCCCAGAGAGACTTGCACACACTGATGCAGACCTTGAAGAAACAGGCTTTCTGCTCTCATTTTTACACACACACACACACACACACACACACACACACACACACACACACGTTATGGCCTAACAGGCTCTTTCAGATTCTGTGCTGTTTCTGCCACTTCCCATGATGCACTGCAGGGCCTGGACACATCCCGGAGTGTCGAGAGAAAAAGAAAGGAAGAGACATAGAGGGTTAGAGGTCAAATGTCCTCAGGCTATGATGTGGCTCCTGTCTCACCCAATCAGATTCTCAGAATCGAAAATTTGTGCTGTTGTGACAAAGCAAACACGAGAGCATTACCACAAGCACTATACATATACACGCAGGTCCACACATCTTTGTTTTTATATAATGGAAAGAACTTTAAAAATTTCTAAAAATGTTTACAGTAAAAACAGTAATATTGTGAAATATTAATACAATTTAGAATAACTCTTTTTAATTTCATTATATTTTTTTAAATGAAAACAATTCAGAAATCAATATAGTATGCTGATTTCATACTCAAGAAACATTTTTTTTATTATCAATGTTGACAAGCAGTTGTACTGCATAATATTTTTATATAAGTTATATAAGTTTAAACAAACAGCATTTATTTAACTTATCTTTCATAACATTATATAGTAATGTCTTCATTTATTTGATTCAAAGTGCAGCGAAAACAGTAAAATTGTGAAATATTTTTGCTATTTAAAATAACTGATTTCTATTTAAATATATGTCATTAAAATGTCATTTATTTCTGTGATTTCAAAGCTGAATTTAGCATCTTTACTCCAATCACATGATCCTTCAGAAATCATTCTAATATTCTGATTTGCTGCTCAAAAAACATTTATTATTATTGTTGAAAACAGATCAGTAGAGTATTTTATGAGTTTCTTTTGAAAAGAAAACTTTGCTACAGAGCCACAGTGCAAGCCTACAGAAGACTTACTTTATAGTTGTCTTTGCATATTAATCTAAGATAAGAGAAAGTATTTTAAGTTCAAAAAGATTACACGGCTTTTAACCCAGTTCCCTCCGAACGATCTGGCCTGTTAGACAGGTTTACTTAAGCTGAAACCTCAGTTTGAACACAGAACACACACAAAACCCTCCAGCGTTCTGCCTAAACCAGAGCGTGGAGAAGAGAAGAAGACAGAAGGAGAGAAAGACAATACATGTTTTTAGATTCCAGATCTACACGAGGATCAGCCATCTTCAGCAGACAGATTTAGGACACTAGTCAATCAGAAATCCCCAAAACATCCAACAGTAGTACAATAAAAAGTAAAATAAAACCCGAAAGTGATCCATCTGAAGTTGCACAGTTGGACATCGCAGCTCTGACCCGTCTCGCTGACCTTGCTCTTTAACTCAAACCTACCGATTTGCAGCTGGGCTTCTGTTTTAACATCACAGAGTCAAACTAACACGAGCAAAGGCCAGCGAGTGTCTGATCCAATCCTCTTACACATACACACGTGCGCACATCAGTAGAGCGGGCAGACGGTCGCCGCCTGCATCCCGCTGAGAGCACATTAACTGCCATGTGAACTTTATTAAAGAGCCCTGCTTTAATTATCAAAAGCCACTCAAAGCAGTGTTTGTTATTTGAGCCCAGTAAGAGAAGAAAGGGTATGAGATCAGGACTGTGGTCAGGCCCTTAGGGTAGAGGGCAGTCAGTCGGGTGAAATATGTGTGTGTGTCCGAAAGTTAAAGCCAGGTGTGCTGTAGTGTGAGACGCTGTATTGTAAGTGTGCTCAGTGGACTGACCTCGTGAGGAGAATAGAAGATTCACTAAAATGAGATGCGACTACCAATGCTGTCACCAGAGAGAGTTGGGAAAACAAACAAACCTTCCAAATCACTCTCTTTCTGGGTCTCTTCCAAAACTTGGAAAGCTGCATACATAGACAGCATTTTAAGGCATCGCAGTTCCATGATATGTTACCTTTTAAAATAAACTTATTTGGCAGAATTCTGTTGTAGATGCACTGTAACTGAACCATTATTTGTTTTTAAAATCCTTTTTAATCGAGATTTTAGGTTCAAATTCATTTGAATGTACACCGTAAAAATATTTACATTTTTCAAAAATTCTTTTTATTTTCATTCAGAGGACACTGACAATGTGCCAACAGACAAGACAGAGCAGGTTACTGTAGTTATGAGTCTCATTTTTCAATTTTTGTCATTTTTGTAAGAAATTCAAACAAGTTTTGTGGCTCTTGAATATGTTCCTCAGTCTCTTCCTTATTACTAGTTATAGCACAAAATAAACATGAATCTACATCAGAAAGTATCATTTCAACTGCGGAAAGACATCAGTTCACATTTTTCAAGTTTAAGTCCACCAACGTTTATCTACCCTCTTGTCTGGTTTGTTTGTCAGACAAAATGGCAGATTCAGCATTATGATTGGTCAGATCGTCTGTCAATCAAAGTCCCTGCAAAGGGTCAATTGTTTTACTTGTTGTCATCTGCTCTGTATCCTTCCTGCATAAGGAAATCCCAAAATGCATTGTGACTCAAGAAAAACTCAAGAAAAACTTTATTTTAATTTCTAGAAAAAAAAGCTTGTGAGTTGCTTTGAGGTTGCTGATGAAATTGAATTTTAAATTCATTTGAGGTTCTGTTTCATTTAAGATGTTGCCTGTGTAGAGCTTCTTTACTTCTTTTATTCTCCCCTTCACACCATATTTTTGGCAGACCTTGCCATAGATAGAGAGAGAGAGACAGTTAGTCTATTTGGTAAACCATCCGTAAGCTTGAATTCAATCATACTGCCAAAAAATTGGCAAAAAATCCCAAACAAACAAAAACTAGTCTCTCTCTCTCCTCTAAAAACATGTCTAGTACGAGTCAGCACCCCCTGTTATCCACAGCAGCATGTGTCATTGAAACACAAGGATTTATGATTGCATGTTTAATTGATTTAATACAGAAAATTAGGGAGGAAAGCTGCTTATGCTCTTCCGCTATCTGCTCCAGGGGGGAAAATAAATAAATAAATACTGTCCCAAATAATTACAGCTGCTGTTTGGTAACACCCCCCCCCCCCCCCAACCCCCCAACCCCCTTCCAGTGACAATTAAGCAGAGACCCAAAATACCAGGCCTTGTAACAGGATTAACTCTGTATGTTTAAGAGGTAGAGGAAATAATTAGTCTTATTGCTGATAACAGTAATCAGGTTAACGGCCATGTCTCATTATAGGCTCTGGTCCTGGTATTCGCTCTACTATTGTCCCTCCTTACTTCCATCTTTCTTTCTCTCTGTCCTTAAACAAGTGTGTGAATCCAGGAACATGCTGACGACCATTTTCTATAGGCATGTCATTCTGCTTTAGCTTCCTTAGAAAATCCCATCATTCATAGTACCAGTGTTGGGAAGTTGTAAAAGTCTGGTGTATCAAATATGATACACAAAAACATCTATGAAAAAACAATAATTAAATAAATTTGAGTTGAGATCAAAAATTTACACACATCTTGCAGAATCTGAAAAATGTTAATTATTTTACCAAAATAAGAGGGATCATACAAAATGCATGTTTTTTTTGTTTTTTTTTTTTAGTACTGACCTGAATAAGATATTTCACATAAAAGATGTTTACATATACTCCACAAGAGAAAATAATAGTTGAATTTATAAAAATTACTTAGTTCAAAAGTTACCTGAATGATCCACAGCTGTGTTTTTTGTTTAGTGATAGTTGTTCATGAGTCTCTTGTTTATCCTGAACAGTTAAGCTGCCCCACAAATTGTTTGTTTTTTCAGCATTTTTGTGTATTTGAACCTTTCCAAGAAGTTTCACACTTAGGGAAACTGAGAGACTCATATGAAACTATTACAGAAGGTGCAAACGCTCACTGACGCTCCAAAAGGAAAATTATATGTTAAGAGCCGGGGGGTGAAAACTTTTAGAATTTGAAGTTCAGGGTAAATTGAAGTTAGCTTGTCTTCTGGGAAACATGTAAGCATCTTCTGTAGCTTCTGAAGGGCAGTACTAAATGGAAAAAATATGATATTTAGGCAAAATAAGAAAAATGCACACATCTTCATTCTGTTCAAAAGTTTGAACACCCCTGGCTCTTAATGCATTGTTTTTCCTTCTGGATCATTAGTGAGCATTTGAACCTTCTGTAATAGTTCATTGTTGGAAAGGGTTCAAATACACAAAAAAATGCTGAAAAACCAAAGAATTTGTGGGACCTGAAGGATTTTGGTGGGCAGTTGCATTGACAGTGGGCAGTTTAACAAGGGACTCATGAGCAACTATCACTAAACAAACATAAATAAATAATAAATAAACATACAGCTTATTCAGGTCAGTACTAAAAAAAACAAACAAACATGCATTTTGTGTGATCGCTCTTATTTTGGTAAAATTATTAACATTTTGCAGATTCTGCAAGGCGTATATAAACTAGACCTCAACTTATTTGACGACACTTTACTGGGAATTTATTGATTGCAACCAGTTTACAATCATTGCATTTACAATGTTTGAAGCATTTATTTTAATATTTTATTTAGTTTATAAAAGAACCTTTTATAAAAGAATTTGTGAAGTATACTTAAAAGGAAAAGCTGTGTGAATACATTAGCGTAACGTCACATTCTGTGTAGCCGAGCATCTTAGTTGCCCTTTCCACCTTGCTGCTTTCTTTTTCCTCAGATCAATAAGCACAGACAAGCACGGGCCTGCAATCTGCTTTAAATTAGATAAAATATTCTTTCAAGTGACTGTTAAATTGATCTTTTTAGCAAACACTTGGCCCAGAGAGGGAAAAAAAGCCGTCAGCAAGAGCTGTTATTGAAATAGGCAGCGAAATGTATTCGGGACAGACGATTCCAATCTATTCTTGTCTGCTTCAGACATTGATGCGTGTGGAACCGAATAATATCGAGCAGTGGAATATCTGTAAACAAACTGTCAAAGCAGGAGAAAGGCACGTAGTGAGATAATCATTTTAATATATTCTCGCAAAAGAAAGCTACAGATTGCTGTTGTGGATATCCCGTTTTGGCTTTTTAGTAAGCAGGAAGGCTTTAGATAAAAACCTTGTCTAATTTGAGAAGGGGTGAATTAAATCTGGAGTTGCATTAATAGTGTTTCAACAGGATGAGGGCAAATCCAATCAAATCTCTGTAATCCGGTTTGCCAGGGTGAGGCTGGCACCTCTGGGATTTGCCTTAAAATCTCTTGCCCATCAATGTGCCACACAGCTGGTCTGGAATCACAGCAGATGGACCGAAAGTGTTTTTCTTGCAGGATTACACATAGGCCTACAACATGTAGGGTCATTTGAAAGCACGCTTTCCTGTTCTGCTTTCGATAAATGAATTAAATAAAGCAGATTATGTTCATTTTCAGATGCAACAGACTTTCCGTCCACCTCTTTTTGTCCACAGCGTTCCTATTTTCTTTTCCCTTTTTTCTGCACGTTATCATCAGTGTTGACTGTCAGAGTCCTGGGCACTGAAAGCCTCCGGCCCCAGGACGTCACTCACTCTTTAGGGTGAGAAACAGGCGTGAAGCTGGAGGTTAATATCCATGACTGGGAGATGAGAGATCCGCTGTGGCTGAACAGGACAGAGAGGCTCCACAGACTGACAGGAGCAGCATAAAAGCTCCTCACCTTCCTGCAGAGGGGCGAATCCAGGCCAGGAGGGCAGTAGATGAATGCTAATGCACCGTGACAGTCTTCTGTGTCCATTGCTGCCCCATGACGGCCTGTGAGGCTGAAGACAAGATGAGGGGATGATTGTGTCAGACCCTATTTGAAGAGACCATGGGAATCCCGAAGTCGGTTTATAGAATGAGCCAATATCATGTTATGATTTGGGACATCTAAGGTGGACATCCATCTATCTATCTATCCATCCGTCTGTCTCTTTCTGTCTTTTCATTCATCAATCCATCCTTCCATCTGTCTGTCTCTCTATTTCCATTCATCCATCTCTCTTTCTTTCCATCCATCCATCCATCCATCCATCCATCTATCTCTCCATCCATCTGTCTCTATCTGTCTTTTCATCCATCAGTCTATCCATCCATCCGTCTCTTTCTTTCCATCCATCCATCCATCCATCCATCCATCCATCCGTCTATCTATCTCTGTTTTTCCATCCATCCATCCATCCATCCATCCATCCATCCATCCATCCATCCATCCATCCGTCTGTCTATCTCTGTTTTTTCATCCATCCATCCATCCATCCATCCATCCATCCATCTATCCATCTGTCTTTCTGTCTGTCTGTCTTTTCATCCATTTATCTATCCACCATCTGACTGTCTCTCTCTGTCTTTTCATTTTCAATCTATCCGAATGTCTTTGTATGTTTTTTCATTCATCCATCTATCCATCCATCTGTCTTTTCTTCCATCTATCTGTCTCTGTCTTTTCATCCTTCCATCCGTCCAATCTATTCAACTGTCTCTGTATGTTTTTTTCATCCATCCATCTATCCATCCGTCTGTCTGTCTTTTCTTCCATCTATCTGTCTCTGTCTTTTCATCCGTCTATCCATCCATCTGATTGTCTTTTCATCTATCCATACATCCAGTCATGATATGATTTTTTAGTTAAATCAGTTTTAATTCTCCTTCCTTATATTCAAATTTGAATTGCAATTTTACATCCTGTTTACTGTTTAAATTCAAAGTTCAATTCAAATTCCAAAAAAATCTGTTGCTTTGTTGCTCCAATGCGCTCATTGTAAATACCTCTTGAGAATGCCAGTTTTTAAATCCTGGTTTAACGTATTAACACTGTTGGTTGTCAGGTATATGCATGTTGAAAAAAAAAATGCCTAGACCGGTTTGGACCAGCATAAAGTATCAACTGGTCTTACTGGCACGAGCGACTTAACCTAGTTATTGTTGCAGGTAGATCAACTTTGAGTTGACCAGCTACAGTAAAAGTAGCATGGAAGCAGAGCATGCTGCTATCATTGCACAGTAAGCTGTATCCTCCCTCAGCTCTATCACCTCCCTCCTCCCTCCCTCACTGCTTGGTTAATTTCTGCTGTCTCCTCCAGGGTCATTACCTGTACGTAACCTCAATGTCAGTGAGGGAATATGCTGATGGTGTTTAGAGTCAACCCCACTTAGCCTTGCTCCAGTACCGCCGCGCTCCGCAATATCGATAACGAGAACACAAAAAAGGTTTCGCCCTCGGTTTAATTAAAAGAATTAAAGACCTTGTTTCTACTTTGTAGCTGTGTCTGGCAGATCAATTCTCACCTGAATTGTTTCTGGGTGCTGACTAATTGTTTCACGCAGTAATGGCCGGATCAAAGGGGCCTCCGCCTTAATTGGTAGAACAGAGAACGAGACAGATCGCTGCATTAGAGAAAACAAAAGCAATTGTAGTCATCAGAGAGGCCTAGCGCGATTGTGGTCATGATAAAGAAACACATTTTAGCAATTGTGTATGCAACGTTTGGGAGAAACTAGCACTAGTTTGACAGTGACAGATTTAAAGTATGATGAAAAGTGTTAGCATGGCATAATCAAGTAAATGTCCTTGATGGAGACGGTGAGTGTCGTGGAGCTTGATTGGTGATGTTACCTGCAACTGGAAGGATCGTTGTAATCTCTCTCTACTTTATATGTCTGAAGCGCTATTGATCCCTCCTGCAATCATGCTAGAGAAACACTTGGCGTATTCATTATTGAATCCACCAGCCTCTGCAAAAGCTGGATGAGTGTGTTTAATGAAAGGAAACAAAGGCAGACGGGTGCAGAGCACACTTGCCAATCACCACACTGTGTGATGAATAAGCAGAGAAAGGAATAGACAGAGTTGAGGAGAATTAGCTCTTCAGAGTTGGTCCGTGGGGCGAAGTGGCTGATGCAAGCCCACTGGCTCCTCCTGAAATCCTCCTCAGGCCCAGACCCAGACCCTGGGCTGAAGTGAAAGCTTCCCCCTTAGTTTGATGCATCCCGCTCCGCAAAGAAACATTCCCTCCCTCACATGGTCTCCACTCGCTGGTGAATCACTCGCTCTTCCTGCTGGTTTTTGCTATTATTCAAAGCTTGTTGTGCTGCCAGTGCTCCCGAAGGCAAACGCACATCAATCCTGACTAATCCCGCTCTCTGTAGAATGAAGATAAATAACACGCTGCTCTCTCTCCCCCCTTTAATACATGTTAAATGAAGTGTGCCGTCTGCGAGTTTTTTCTGGCAAAAGTTAAAGGCCTAATACATTTATTTCTAAAACGATAGGCAAATATATTCCCCTTGCTGGAGGAATATGTAGAGCAGGTGTGTAATACTGAACAGTTCAATTTGCTATTAACTTTGGAAAAATTGTGTGAACAAACAATTTAGCCATGAAGGAGAACCAGGCGTTTGCTAAATCCTCCTTTTAATGAGAAATTTGCAGGACTAGCAATTTGTTTATTTATTTTTTATTTATTCAAATATATTCTCTTTATTTATCCACATACAGTATATTACATTGATTGATTTATTCATTTATTCTACTGATTATCTTTTTTCTGATAAGCTTTGGAGATTACTTGTGATTAATTCGATTAAATACATCATGTAATTATTTCATTTGTATTTTTAATTGATTGGCACCCTAGTAAAAAAGTAATGTATTTAAAATAGATTTATTTCATACTAAGTGTAGTTCAAATCTATTAAAGGAACACTCCACTTTTTTTGAAAATAGGCTCATTTTCCAGCTCCCCTAGAGTTAAACAGATGAGTTTTACCGTTTTTGAATCTATTCAGCCAATCTCTGGGTCTGCCGGTAGCACTTTTATCATAGCTTAGCATAAATCATTGAATCTGATTAGACCATTAGCATCTCGTTCAAAAATGACCAAATATTTTCAATATTTTTCCTATTTAAAACTTGACTCTTCTGTAGTTACATTGTGTACTAAGACTTACAGAAAATGAAAAGTTGCGATCAGTCTTTGCACACAATGTAACTACAGAAGAGTCAAGTTTTAAATAGGAACAATATTGAAAATCTTTCAAATCATTTTTGATTTGACTTAATGGTCTAATCAGATTCAATGATGAGCCTATTTTCAAAAAAAGTGGAGTTTTCCTTTAACATATTTACTGACATATTGCTTGAGACTTACTGATATAAAAATTATAATTAAACTTTATTTGTGTTAATGTGTTTTAATGTCACTATTGATGAGGATTGTGTGATCTTTGTATAATATCAGTCTTTACTCGCAAGATACTTAAAGGGTACCAAAAGTATACTTGCAATAGTTCCACTTTAGCACAATCAAATATTCTTAAAGGGGGGTACAATGGTGTTTGGTGTATTCAGAGTTGTTTACAGTGTTAAAGAGTTGGATTCTCATGCTAAACATGGCCAAAGTTTCAAAAAAATAATTTAGACGAATTTAGAGAATTTCTGTGTGGAAAATCATATTTCCGGGTTGGTACAAGTATTGGCTGTTTTTTTTCTCTCGTGGCTTTAATGACGTAATCGGTGGTGGAACTCCTTATATGAGCATTTCTTCTGGAAAAGCGTGCTCGCGCACACGTTGACTAGAGCGAGAGAAAGAGTGCGCCCATCAACACGCTTTATTCGGCTGCACTGCTGCAAAGGATTCACTCGGGAGAATGTCTCTAAAGAAGTGTGGTTTTGGTTGTAAGGCAAAGATAACTTTGCTCAGCTTCCTGAAGAACCCAGCGTTGCATGAACAGTAGATGCAGTTCCTTTTTCCGGGGCAGCAGTGGAGTTTTGTAAGTTTGTTTGTTGACGAATGTTTCATATACAAGGCCCAGTTCGACGCTGGATTTGTAGATTGTTTGATACTGAAAGATGGAGCGGTCCCAGCTATAAAAGATCCCGCTGCAGATGGTAAGTGAAACAGCATCAAATGTCTGTGTTTTATTGGCGATCCGAGCACGAGTGATCGTCAAACTTAGCTCTGCCCACGGCGCACCTCCAGAAGCTAGGCTTTTTCTAGAGAGAATCGGAAAGCTGTATATTTCTTTTATAACTATGATAAAACTAAAGACTTTTTGGAGATATTAAGGATGCATTACTACTCTATAGGTGCTCAAGATTAACATGAGATTAGGTGAAACTGTGTATGTTATGTACCCTTTAAGTGTATCTTCAGCACTACTTTCGCTCAATTAAAGTGTATTAAGTACAAAAGTAGTTGTTCCAATTTAGCCAGTTTAGTATACTAAAATAGAATTGCAGGGTATTTTTAAGTACATAAATATGTAGATGTACTTAGCATGCAGTATACTCATTTTTCACTAGGGCAGCCCTAATATTTTAAGGGATATTCTCTGGTGAAATTTTGCAGGGATAATTTAGAGGTCGTAAACGAATGGAGGTTCATTTTAATCATCACGTCGCTTTTTGTAAGAACTCTAACGTCCTTGATGGAGGTGTTCAATATTAATAGGACAAATTATAAAACTTAGGAGAGCTTTTAATGGTCTCATTGCAGGGACCTGGAGACCTTTTCTACAGCTTTAGTCTCTGTGTCTCTCTCCCACTCCCACTTTCTCCCTCATCCCTTTCTTTCTTTATTTCCACATTGTCAGTAGAATGTTTCTGAAAGCAGTCAGCTTGTGTTGAATACATTAGCTTGGCTCACGCTGGAAAAATACAATCAAGTACATTTAGACATCAATATTTGAGATAATAGACCCATAATAGACCTTTGTCAGAGTAGACGGCATTTTTGATTTGACCTAAATGAAGACAAGGCCGTGAGACATTTCTGTACACGATCGAAAATTTTGTCTTTTTACAAACCAAGACAAAACGTGAGTTTTGTATATTTAATTTTGTGCGTTAAATGGACTGTACACCAGTCCCTCAACGAAATGAGAAAAGAGAATAAGATTTGGATATTGACAAATAGGTGTGAGGTTGAATACACAGGTAGAAACATTATTCATTGTGACTTGCCCTCAAGCATACAGGCGTTTCAAAATAAAGATCCTGTGGAGAGATAGCACTCCTCTGCATGATTCATTGAGCGCCACACGAATGTGTGACTTCATTGTCCCCTCTAATGTCCATTCACACAGAGATTGAGATATTTACCCTGGCTAGCCGGTAGGATAGCATCTTATTAATGCCGCCCATTAGTGAGGTTGTCGTTAATGCGGCAAGTGACCAGTTTCAGGAGGAAGCTTCATTAGCATAATTGCTGTCTCTCTGCTTCTCATTATTGACACAAACACACTTCCACTGTCTCTTCCTCTCTTTCTTCATTCACTTCCTCTCATTGATGTCCTTCTCAAATAGTGCATAACTAAACGTTCTAACCTTGCTTCTAGAAGGATTCATAAATATTTTTTAAATGGGTGTTTCTTCAACTTTTATGTCCCAGGGGTTGACTTTTATTTAAAGCAATAGATGCTTTTCCCCCCTTATTTATATGAAGGTCACATTGCAACTGTCTGGGAAAGTTTTTACCATGCCATCTACTTTTTAGATCCAGATTTTAAGCATTTTGAAATAAATTGGCCACCTTTTAAAGAGATATCAAGGCAGATGTCAATTGTATGCAGTCCAAGCTGTGATTTTGTTAAAATATGCAAAAAATGTGTGTAGTTAGAAAGGCATAAAATGCTAGAATGAAGTTGGCCATTTTCGACACTTTCAACAAAATGACAGAATTCTCCTGAAATGTGTGTATAGTATGTCCACTTCGGTTCACTCCAGTCTTCAGTGTCACATGATCCTTCAGAAATCATTCTAATATGCTGATTTGCTGTTCAAGAAACATTTTTTATTATTCTCAATATGTAAAACAGTTGAGTACATTATACACTATACCATTCAAAAGCTTGGAGTGTATATATATATATATATATTAGTAATATTTATAATGTTACAAAAGATTTCAATTTCAAATTAATGCTGTTCTTTTGAACTTTCTATTCTACTCAATTCTACTCAGTTGATTTCAACATAATAATAATGTTTTTGAGTAGCAAATCGGAATATTAGGATGATTTCTGAAGGATCATGTGACTGGAATAATGATGCTAAAAATTCAGCTTTGAAATCACAGGAGTAAATTACGTTTTAAAATATATTCAAATAGAAAACTGCTATTTTAAATAGTTAAATTTTTTCAATATTTTTTTTTTTATATTTCATGCTTTTACTGTACTTTAGATCAAATAGATGCAGCCTTAATGAGCAGAAAAGACTTATTTTAAAAACATGAAAAATCTTACTGTTCAAAAACAAAAGTTTGTCCAGTTCTGATTATCAGAAAAACAGCTCACATGGAGGGAAATAATAATAAGCTGTAGAAATGTTTTAGTCCACTTGTGTTCAAGACTCAAATGGTCATGTGTCATTTCAACACGTGACATCCATGCTGTGTTGTATTCCTTGGTATTTTGTGTGTGTGTGCATATGTTTGAATGTGTGTGTGTTTGTGTGTGTGTGCGCGCTGAGTCACAGTCATGTGTGTATGAGCTGGATGAGTTAGACCTCACGACATGGCAGCAGGTCCTAGTTAGATTACACACTGTAATTGGCTCATCACCCACGTTTATGTAACCGGCACACTGCAAATGACTCTAGGTGTTGGAACATTGCATAGAATTCAGAGGTTTAATTAAAACTTACATTAGTTAGAGTGTGTATTGGCATATTTGATGCAGTTAGGTGCTTAGAAATAAACAGACGAATGTGAAAAATCATTTCCCTGATCAAAAACTTGATTTACAATCATTTAAACTTCTATTATGTTTCATAATCCCTGTTAAAAGAGTACAGTAGTCAACATTTGAAGTGGATCAGAAGAGTTCATCAAAGTTGCCAAAGATAAGAACAGGTATTGACTACTTTAAGTTCCAAAAGAAGGTTTTTAGAGCGAAGGCAAAGAAGAAACATTTGTGTTCTGCAAAGAGTCTTTCATGGAATAGTTCTTAAAAGAACATTTTAGCAATCTAAAGAACCATTTTCCACTGTAAAGAAACTTTTGAGGAATAAAAAAGGTTCCATGGATGTAAAAGGAAGAAACTGAGAGGTTTGTGCTGACTAAAACGCAAAGCAACAAGTGAAGACATGTGAATTTGATAAAACGTCCAACGCTTCATTTTCCTTTTCTCCTCTACTCTACACACCAAGACCTCCATTACCCAACCATCCTCTCCAGAGACACTTTTCCACACCATCTATCATTTCAGACAAACGTGTAGCCTGTGGACAACTTTCTGAAGTCTTTGTTTTAAGAGAAACTTCGTCTGCTGCTGTTTCCCCATAGCATCTCAGAGGCTAGACAGCTTCAGTTAGAGCGTGAGAGGAGAAAAGAGCAGAGGAGTGAGGTAAACAACTTTATCACTGGAAATCCGATTGGAGAGCTGGTGTGAGTGGTTGCTTCTTATCTAGCTGCCTCCCAGCAGTGAGATCTTTTAAACAAGCGAAGGGAGACTCGCGCTTTCGATTAGAGCCTCACCAGGACTTGAATTTCATAAAGCTCTGCAGTTTTTGTCAGATATCTCGGAGCCAAAGTGAGAGGAATCTAAAGAAGAACAGAGTGGGGAGAGGCAAGAAACGGACGCACAGGGAGCAGAGAAGAGGTGACGGGGGCAGAGATGGAGGCTTCCTTAATCATACTTCAGATCCCAGAGTGAGAACTCAACACCAGCATCTAATCCTCTGTCTCCGCAGGCCCTGAAGTCCTGAAGTCACACTTCACACGCTTATAAGAGAACGAAACAGAAATCTGAGGTAGACTTTGACGACTTCTGGTTTCCCATGATTCTATTCTCCTGCAGGAAAGGAAGCCATTGTGGCTGCTCAGTGAGATCAGGCCAGATTTACAGATTCTCACAGTCATTGTTCTGCGTCTCTTTGCAAGTTGTTCGCTTTTTGAAATCGCCACCCCTCCCTAAACACACAGACGGCTTAGCGTTCTTTATTTAGCCGATTTTGGTAGCCATTTATGCAAACAAAAAGACAAATCTTCTGCTTTGATCGTCGAGCCATGTCTTTGCTCTTCAGGGATGCAGATTGAGCCGCGTTGTGTGTGTGTTTAGTGAGAGGGGTTGGGTAGTCTTATTTCAGTATTATTTATATTCTGTTATAACACTTATTAATATTTTGAATTGCATTTTATTCTTTTTAATTTTAGTAGAGATTTTAGTAGTTTTGTTTTGTTATCTGTTATCTATCTATTATAATTTTATTATTTCAAGCCTATATATTTTTATGTATATACAGTGCCTTGCAAAAGTATTCATACCCCTTATTTTTTTCACGTTTTGTTGTTGCAGCCTTTTTCTGGCCACATCAATCTACACTCCATACACCATAATGACAAAGCACAAAACAGTTTTTGTAACAACTTTGCAGATTTATTAGAAATAAAAAACTGAAATTATTCCATTGCATAAGTATTCATACCCTTTTCTAGTACACTTGAAATTTAGCTCAGGAGCACTCATGTCGCTTTAGATGTTACTACACTTCGAGTGGAGTTAAACTGTGACAAATTCATTTGAACGAGTTTGATTTGGAAAGGCACACACCTCTCGAAAAAGGTCTAGCAGCTGAAAATGCATATCAGAGCAAAAACCAAGCCCTGGGGTCAAAATAACTTCCTGTAGAGCTCAGAAACAAGTTTGCGTCAAGGCACAGATCTAGGGAAGAGTTCAGAAAAAAATTGTGCTGCATTGAAGGTTCACAGAAGCATGTAGCCTCCATTATCCATAATGGAAGATACTTAGAACAACTAGGACTCTTCCTAGAGCTGGCCTCCTGGCCAAACTGAGCAACTGATGGAGAAGGGGCTTGGTTATACTGGTGACCAAGAAGATGTGCAAAGCTTGTCGCATCATAACCAAAAAGACTTGAGGCTGTAAAGATGCTTCAACTAAATACAGAGTTAAGGGTATGAATACTTATGCAATGTACTTATTTCAGTGTTTTGTTTTTAATACGTTTGCAAAGTTGTCACAAATCAGTTTAGTATGGAGTGTAGATTGATGTGGAGCAAATTAAATTTAAAGCAGTTTAACATGACAAATCATGAATTAATACTTCGCAAGGCACTGTATTTTTCTATATAAAATACATTTTGATTTTAGTGTTAAGTTTAGTCATTTTAGTGCTTCATCTTAAACGTATTAATTTCACATGTGTAGTTTTTTTAGTTTAAGTCTTCAAATATATTATTTTATTTAAATTCATTCATTAATCTTTATTTCAGTTATCGAATATGATTATATTCATTTTAGCCTTAGTTTAGTTTTTATCTAACATTTTATTTTAATTAATTTCAGGTTTAGTTCAATTATTGTTTTTTTATTATTTAAATTAAAAGTTCAGTATTTTTTGTACTTCTACTTAAACTTTTCTAGTCTTTGCTTAAGTAAAAAATTTTCATCTAATATTTATACTTCAGCTATGATTTTTATTTTTTAATAGTTTTAGTTAACAATGACATCAATGGTTGGGTACAAGTGTTTGTTTGGGTACATGGGCAAACCCCCCGCTATCAGACGGTCAGACGGGGCAACCCCGAACCTAATTTGCGGCGCAGCTGTAGGTACCTTTCATCTCTCTCAAACGCAGGCGGTTCTGCTTTCTCTTCATCTTTTAGTGTTTGAAAACATTGGCATTCATGTGCCCATGTGTGCGTCTGCTTTTTGTAGACTAGCCCAGCGGGTCTGCCAGGGTCCCATCCAGCTCTGTGTGCCACTTCTTCACAGAATCACTTGAGTGGAAAATCTAGACGTAGAGGGGAGCATTTCACCTGAATGGGACATGGGAATGTTGGCGGTGGAGCTGTGCGATCTCCCTGCGGGGATTCCGGGGGCCGGATGAATGGCTGGAAGTTTTTCAGGATTTGCCACTAAGCTCGAGCAGACCAGCATACGCTGACTCGTTCCAGCGCGGCACTTCTCCATTCAGAGGAAAGAGTGTAGCCTCAACAGGGGTTAACGACAAATACAAGCACATTCAGCCTTGAGGAAATGAGCTTTCTTAAGAGCACACAAGCTCTCCTTTGGTCGCTGAGGGCTTTAGGTCATTATCTGTGTCTATAATTGCTTTCGTTAAAATGGAATGACGTATTGGCGCAAATCCCGCACTTTACATGTTTTCCATCATTTTTATTCTTGTAGTGCGCCATGCATGAGTGACGGAAGGATCCACTTTGTTTGTTCGCATTGCGTTGGAGCATCATAAATCTAGCCAGACATATGATACGCTAATGAATAATGAAGAGCAAATCTCTTTCTCACTCTCTCTCTCTCTTTTCTGTTGTTGTCTATGGAGACGCCGAGGCCTGAAATGCGCATTTCAACAAAGAACAGCAATTATGCTCCTCATTTGCATGACTTAACATGCATTTGCATGTGCTTGCGCAGAACGCTTTGTGTACGGCCTGTGTTTAACACGGCAGAACGTGGAGCCGTTAACAAGCTTTATCCTGAGACCGAGCCTAATGGACGACAGCCCTGCTGGAAGTTTAATGAATCTTTGCTCACAAACATAGAGAGAGGTGGACAAACAGATGGAGTGACATTAGCTCGAAGACTAACATACTCTGCACAAGTCATGTGAATGCAACAGTTTGTAACTACAGAAGCTTCATTTTACATGTGGCTTTATTGTCCACCATTTATCAGATAAATTATAAATTATGTAAAATTTGAATACTGGTGCATCCCCATTTAGAAATGTATCAGTAGCCAAGCCACAGTGTCTTACATAATTCATGGGATGTTCAGGAAGCTCCTCATTGTCCATTTAGTCCAAACCTGAGAAGATCCAGTATCCATTCTGTTTCAGATCTCCTCATTCTTCTTCATGCTTCATGACATCGACGTGATGAAACCACACACACATTGCACAGAATCTCTGATTGTAGCTTTTTTAAAGAAATTTCCTGGCATAAATCATAAATATGATATGAGCCCTTGCATCAATTTTTCAGGGCTTTATTTTTTAATGCTGAACAAAAGTTCTCAGATATTCATAATTTAAGTGACAGTTTCCATGTTTTAGATTGGTCTATTTCCACAGAGCTTATGAAATGTGGATCCGAGACGTTTGCTTGATGATGAAAACCACATTGAAAATAGTCTTTATTCAGGGACCCGTTATTGTAAATGTGAGGACTGGTAAATTATTGAGAGTGTGTCCTGAGGGTGCAAAGCAAAAAATGGGAAGTGCTATGCGCTAACTTCTTGAGTCTACAGTCTCTCTGTCTCCATTTCTCATACGTCTTTCTTTGAGGTGCTTTATAGAGCTCAAAAAACAGCTGTGTTATTACATGCTGTTTGGAATATTAAGCGCAACAAGAATGTATCTGTTTTTTCTTTTTAACTGTTCCTCCGCTCGCTTTATCTTTGCCATTCATTGTTTAAGTGCTCCACATGGACTGAGTCTTCCTTTCCATCACACCTGTCTTACATTACAAAAGAAATGAAGCTCCCTGAAGAACAAATTGATTTATTTGTCTGAATAAGCTGCAGGTACTGTCTGCCGTACCCACAGGAGTGTTTAAGAGCATCCGATGAGGCTATTTCACAAGCTTACCGCGTGACAATTCTTATTGCTAGTGTGGAGGTTTTTGATGAGAAACACTGTAAATATATATCCCAGAGGAACTATTTATTGATCAGATGTTGCTCTTTCACAGCTCAGGAGATCAGAGAGATTCAGTTATGTTTTGTTCTGTGTTTCTCGTAAAACTATGTTTCATCAAATTAGTGAAGGCGAACTTATTTACGTGGTACTTTTCACAGTACACAGTTTCAGAGCAGCTTTATAGAAAATCATGATGTTAGTGTTGATCATTTCTTAATATTTTCATGCCTTGTAGTTGCATTTAGCAGATTAGAGTTGGGCGATAAAGTAGTTTTGCAATGATTCAATCAATCACATGGCATACTTACAGTTGAATTCAAAAGTTTACATACCTTGCAGATTCTGCAAAATGTTAATTATCATACAAAATGCATGTTATTTTTTTATTTATTGACCTTACTGACCTGAAAAAGATATTTCACATAAAAGACATTTACATATAGTCCACAAGAGAAAACAATAGTTGAATTTATACTTTTTTTTTTCTTCAGTGATAGTTGTTCATGAGTCCCTTTTTTGTCCTGAACTGTTAAACTGCGTTTTATTTTTGTGTGTGTATTTGAACCCTTTCCAACAATGACTATATGATTTTGTGATCCATCCTTTCTCACTGAGGACAACTGGGGGACTCGTATAGAACTATTACAGAAGGTTTACATGCTTTCTGATGCTTCAAAAGCAAACACAGTGCATTAAGAGCCGGGGGTTGAAAACTTTTCAACAGATATTTTTTTATATTTTTTTCATACAGTAAAATCCTACAGCTATAAAATTCATATTGTTTTATATAATATGGATCAACTGGCCCTGACAGAATTGAATGAGAAATATTTAAGTTCATATTGAAATCTCAGACTTGATGATTGCAGACTTTGAGCGCAGTTTGAGACATTATTGATATCTTTTATAACTCTAGATGAGAAACATTGAGACTCTAGATGAGATTGCTAGAGTCTCTTTTTCTTTTGCAGAAATATCTGAAAATATCAGAAGTCTCTATTTAATTTTGTCACTGTCAAGGAGAAACAATTCAGATGTTAATAAGATCTTATTGGTTAGTTTTTCTTATCATGGCTATTTTGTCAGAAGCAGCATGTACAGAAGATTCTCACTTGCTTTGACAATATATGAAAAGAGATCTGAAAAGAGATTGCGAAATCCCAGCAGTGACAGGGCAGGTCTGCCTTTGTGCTAAACAGATTGACTCATTTAATATGACTTTTCCCATATGGTCACCATTGAACACAGTGTTGTCCATTTTAATGAAGGAGCAGAAACAGCAAATGGAGCAGAAGACTTGCAGGTCATAGTTTGTAAAAGTCACTTGTAGATGTACTGAGAGGGAGAGACGGAGCAGATCTCAACAGTGGAAGGGTGCCTGCAGTTCTCCTAACATCAATTTGAAAATGTTTCCCATGGTCCCCTCTCCAGTAAAGCCTGTCAGACTCCACCGAGGTAATTGAGTTTCTGCAGAGGCGAAATGAAACTGAAGTTTCTGCAGCAGCATCAAAGGGAAAGGCGCTGCTTGTGGTTTGTCTACTCCTCACAGCCCAAGCGATCGATTTAATTCCTTGTCGTAAAGGGGAGAGTGGAAAGATGGATCCAGGATCAGGCATCTCATAGATCCAGCAGAGTTCTGCTGAGCACCTCGATGCCACTTGGGAAAAAATACCTTGATGTGCGAGATGATGTATGTGAGCAACCTGAAACTAAAAGTACTTCTCGTCGGAGGGCACAAGCCTTTGATCACATATTGATAGTGTGCTGTGGTAAACAGATGCCCTTGCTGTATTGCTTTAAGCCAGTGGTCTTCAAAGTGTGGGGGGCACCCCCTAAAGCAATGGCAGTGTTGTTTTATTTATATTAGTATGTTGTAAATATATCATGGCGTAGCAGTTTTTTATCATTGAAGGGACAGTTCAACTAAAAGTAAAAATTCAGTCATTAATTACTCACCCTCATGTCGTTCCCAACACGTAAGACCAACTTTGGAATGCAGATTAAGATATTTTGGATGAAATTCAAGAACTTTCTGACCCTGCATAGACATCATGTCACTTGACGGTGCAGACTTGACTGAGCTGATCAGTTAACGTAACAAATACAAAGTTAACTTGCTTCTTCACCTCCTCTGAGGGCCTGCTCGCCCTCTACTCTTTTTGGTTTCACACTGCCCAGACGTGCCATGGAGCATGTGTGAGGGGACATAGAGGAGTTCTCTCGCCCTTTAATGACTCCGGGTCTGAGTTGGAGCAGATCAGAGGTAATGAGACATCCTTTGATATAACGGCTCCACTCCATCCAGGAGAGTGAGTGAGAGAGAGAGAGAGAAAGAGAGAGAGAGAAAGAAAGAGTGTGTGCCGCACTGGCAGGTTTCCTTTGAGAGGTGTGCGCTGGTGCTGATCGCGGTCATTATCTCACCTCAGGACTCAGCAGCCGTAACCCTTGCACACACATGCAGAGCCTCTAATTGAGTTTCTGTGTTGTGCTGACTGGGCTTTGATTCGCCCACGAGTGGTCAGAGAGAGGTGCTTGCCTTCCATGTTTCTAAGCCTTTTACTATCTCTGTGGTCAGACAGCATCTTAATCCCAGCATCCCTGATGACTTACTGACACACTCTAATCATCTGCAAAACAAGATTATGAAATTAGACATCGCTTTGACCTTGGAAAACCAGGTCATGCCAGCTTAAGGTGGTACAGCTGTGTAGTAACTGGTCCAAGCTAGTCTGACATGGCTGTATTTTAAAAGCCATATTAACTACAGTAGAATAGTATGTTCTAGTTTTTCCAGACAGCAGGGTTGCCAGGTTATCACAACAAAACCCACATAATTGCTACTCAACATTAGCCTAATCATGTTTTAGAGCAGGGCTGGGCAACTTCAGTCTTGAGTTTAGCTCTAACCCTAATCGAACACACCTGAACCGAAACCAGTCATTGTCTTCAAGATCACTAGAAACTACAAGAATTAATTACATTTTAGAAATGTATTTAAATAGAAAACAGTTATTATTTTAAATTGTAATTGTAATTGTTTTTACTGTATGTTTGACCTAATAAATGCAACCTTTCTGAGCATAGGAGGCTTCAAAAGCACCGACCCCAACTCTTAGTCTGTAATCAGGAAAGAAAATGCATGTGAAAACTTTTTAAATTTGAAGATCAGGGTAAATTTAACATATTTTGTCTTTTGGGAAACATGTAAGTATCTTCTGAAAGGCAGTACTAACTAAAAAAAATATATTATTTAGGCAAAATAAGAAAAATGTATGTAAATCTTCATTCTGTTCAAAAGTTTACACCCCTGGCTCTTAATGCATTGTGTTTTCATTCTGAGGCATCAGTGTGTGATTGAACCTTCTGTAATAGTTGCATATGAGTCTCTCAGTTGTCCTCAGTGTGAAAAGATCTCAAAGTCATACAGTCATTGTTGGGAAGGGTTCAAATACATAAAAATGCTGAAAAACCAAAGAATTTGTGGGACCTGAAGGGTTTTTCTGAAGAACAGTGGGCAGTTTAACTGTTCAGGACAAACTCATAATCAATAAACAATACATAAACAACACAGTATCTAGAGTCAAGTGTATGTAAACTTTTGAACGGGGTCATTTTTATAAATTCATTTATTATATTATCTTGTGGACTATATGTAAAAACATCACCTATAGATGTGATTTTAAATATTTAGAAAGAAAAAAAAAAAATTATAATGCACACTAATGAAAGTAAAAAAGATTGTCAACATTTTGTTGACTTCATGTTAACTCTAAGATGGTTTTAGCTGGATTACCTAAAAGCGCAGTTAAAAATGAGTTCTTTGGAGAATCTTTTCATGTTCATTAGAAAACATATTGATTCTTTCAAGTACCTAGAGACCAATATGCTGATCTGAATGTAACACCAAGGTTTTTTTAAATCACCAGTGAGCCATTTAGCTAAAGAAAGCTAATACAGAAAAAAATCAAGTAGATTGTTGTTTGCCAAACTGTTTCTTAATTTTTAAGAGTATGAGTCTGGTTTCAGCCCAGTTTCCACAGAAAGGAAGAACAGTTGGTGACCGCTTTAGAGCAGCATGTGTGCGTTTGTGTATGTTTTTGTGGTTTAGGTCAGTGTTGTGGTGACCTGCGCAGCGGATCCTGCTGTATTTCACTGTGGAGTGAGGACGTGTCTCCACAAACAGCCTCAGGCCTTTCAATCAGATCTCAGCCGCTGAAATGAAAAGGAAATAAACAGCAAAAGGAAAAAAGGGGAGCAAGAGTAAGAGAGAAAACACATCACTAAGATGGAGGATCTATCTCTTAGCCATGTTGTTGCATTTATCTGAGTGGTTTCTGTCTTCTGTGTAACAGCTCCACTGCTCTCTCTCTCTCCTTTTTTTGAAAGTCTGTTTTCCTTTTTCCCCCTGGTGCAGTATTGCTTGTATTTTAGATGACAGTGTATGAAATATACAACATGCCCGAGCTTTGATATAACATAGAAGAGAATAGAGCAGTTGCATTTGTCAGTGAGAGACAAGGACAGTGTGTGTGTCTGTGTCTGTTTGTGTGTGTGTGTGTGTGTGTGTGTGTATAAGAACATCCCACACAGATGTCGGTTTGAAATCAACAGAACAGAGGAAACATAATTATATGTGTTTAGTTCCTCCCCTCATCTCTCTCTCTGCGTGCTCTCATCAGCGGTGAAAAATGGGCTTAATTAACCTGCAGGAAACTTTGTGAATGTGTATGATGCGTGGAAGCGTGTGTGTGAATTGTGTTTCTTTTTCAACAACTGTGTCTAAATGAGAGCGGAGGAGAGAAGCAGCACGTTAAAACTGGCTTTGTGGTGGATTTTTCTCTGTAAAACATGTTTCAGAGAGATGTGGCTTTATTATTGACAAAAAAATTAATTTCCTGACATAACCAACCAGATATATGTGTACCCAAGATTTCAGTTAAATATGTCAATTGTGGTTAATCTCATATTTTTTTTCTTCAGTTTCTTTTTAATGCAATATATTTGTGCAGGATATATACACAAAACAATGCAGGGTGTAAACTTTTAAACAGAATGAAGATGTGTATATTTTTCTTATTTTGTCTAAATATCTAAAAAAAAAAAATTAATTTGGGACTGCCCTTCAGAAGCTAAAGAATATACATGTTTCCAAGAAGAGAAAATAAGTTAAATTTACCCTCCTAATGCATTGTGTTTCCTTCTGAAACATCTGAAGCATTTGAACCTTCTGTAATAGTTGCATATGAGTCCCTCAGTTGTCCTCAGTGTGAAAAGATGAATCCCAAAATCATACAGTCATTGTTGGAAAGGGTTCAAATACACAAAAATGCTGAAAAAAACAAAGAATTTGAGGAACCTGAAGGATTTTTTTGAAGAAAGGTGGGTAGTTTAACTGTTTAGGACAAACAAATGACTCAACAAATGAACAACTATCACTAGAAAATAAAAAATAAACATCTTTTATGTGAAATATCTTATTCAAGTTAGTACTAAATAAAAAATAAGATGCATTTTGTATGATCCCTCTTGTTTTGGTAAAATAATTAACATTTAGCTGATTTTGCAAGGTGTATGTAAACTTTTGACTGCAACTGTATAAATAAATAGATATTTTGGGGTCATTTTTTATTATTTTTTGAAAAAATACTTTTATTCAAAAATTAATTTATTCAATAAATTCATTTTAAAATATATTAAAATAAATAAAAATTATTTTACATTGTAGAAATGTTTCACTGTATTTTGATCAAATAAATGCAGACTTGGGCTAGAAAAAACTTAAATAGACTTGATGTAAAAAAAAAACAAATAAATAAAAATAAAAATTCTTACCGCCCCACAGTAGTGAACAGAACATAAAAAGAACATATTCTTGGTTTGCTGTCAGTGAATGGGTACTATAAACCAACAATAATTTATAAACACTGATTTAAGAACAGTGTCAGGGTGAAGTTGTTTTACTCTCTCTGTGTGTGTGTGTGTGTGTGTAATACGGTATAACTAAAAGTGGGCCATGATGCGAGATCATTAATTAGGATGCACTGTGCTTTCGTGCTCTGGCTGGGTCAGAACAGCCCCCACAGTCTTCAAACACACACACACTACTTCAATAATGAGGCCCTGTCTGTGTCACACACTGCCCTCTGTCACTGCCTACAGATTAGTATGCACACTTACACACCTACACTAACGGTCATGCTCTCTTTCCCTTTGTGTGTGTGTTTGGGTGTTTGGTTCATCAAGCTAGACTCCTTTCACCCTGCTCAGTGTGAGACGTCGTTTTCACTCCTGGCTCATTTGAAACATTTGTTGCAGAACCTAATGCATTTTTCCTCATCATTCAGTGCATTTAGGCATATATGAAGATGGCGTTCATGCATTGATCTGGGCCAAAACAATCGGTTTGAGATCATCTGATCGATTGAAAATGGTTGTTGCCTGATTGAAAACAAACTCTGGAGCAGCTCGGTGGGGTTATTGTGTGTCTGTTGATCTTTCACTCTTTGAGACGTCTCACCCGGCGGAATTTCAATGTGCAGTTCATGAGTGAGGGTGACAGAGAGAGAGAGAGAGAAAAGAAAGACAAAGGCCCTGATTTGAAAACTTAATTACATCCCTGGAAAAGCATGTCATCAGAACAACAATGAGATATACATCGTTGAGTGTTTAATTGAGCATGAAAAGCGCTCTCTTTTTAGACCACAACGAAAAACTGCTTCTGCCAGCCCAGCAAGAACAAGGCAATTACGCGAGCTCACCGGCGTGCTGTTTGCATGTCACAAAGACTTAACCCTGCAAAGCGGAGACTTGACTCAGGGGGACACCTGCACCATCCCAGTCACTATGACAACTTGGCCTTCGCTGTCATTCACCAAGACACCTGCGAGTCTTTCCCAATGCTGTGTGTGTGTGTGTGATTCCAGATCATCTGTTCAGGTGGTCCTGTAGGGAGGTATCTGGCTGAAAGAGGCCACGACACGGTATCAGAAAGGTCTCAGAGTGAGGAGAGACGCATGGTTTCTGGCTTGTCAGAGTCTTTGGTTTGGTGCTAATGTATGCCTTCTCAAACAGACCAACAATGGCACAAATTTCAAAATGATGGAGTATTTTTAATTAAGGGGCTTTCGCACCATGTAGTTCTAAAAACTCAGTTCTAGGAACCTAGCCAGCATGGTGGTTCCTAGAGAATACCCCCCACCAGCGGCGGGAACTCTGAAGCAGCTGCCAGCGCCGTCTTTATTCAAAGTATTTACAAACATCAACAACCAGTGAATGGAGGATGCAGTGATTGGAGCTGTTTTTATTGTGTGTCATACGCTGCTCTCCAAAAGTTTGGAAACACCCTAGAAAAGTGGGGTTTTGGACAATATTGGCATGAATCCTTTTTAATTTGTGCTAATTTTGCACTGATAAGGGACAACACAAATTACTATGTTTTATTACAAAAAACTTTTCGATTTATCAAAATATCCACCATTAGCAGCTTTTACAGCTCTGCATAATCTAGGCATCCAAGCTGTCAGTTTATTCAAACATTGATATTACTCCAAGCCTCCTGAAGGATTGCCCGAAGATGATTCACACTGGTTCGACACTTCTTACGGACACCATGGTCCAGTTCCTCCCATAGTAGTTCAATTGGGTTCAGGTCAGATGATTAGGGAAGGCCATTCCATGACAGACATGATGGTCTTCAATAATAAAGTCAAGTTACTTTAATGTATTTGCGCCAAAAAAATGATAAGGATTTATGCTGATATCGTCCAAAACCACGTTTTGCCTGTCTTTTTTCACAGGGGTGTTTCCAAGCTTTTGGAGGGCAGTGTATACATCATCTCAAAGCTGAATAATAAAGCTTTCCATTGATGTATGGTTTGTTAGGATAGGACAATGATCCAAATATTGAGAAAATTGCCTTTAAAGTTGTCCAAATTAAGTTCTTAGCAATGCATATTACTAATCAAAAATGAATATATATATATATATATATTTTTTTTTTTTTTTTTTTTTTATTTAGACACTCACAGACTTCACTGCTTTTCAAATTATTAATGATTTTATTTATATTTGTTCTCATAAAGAAAGTCACACCAGGTTGGAATGGCATGAGAGAGTGAGTAAACGATGACAGAGTTTTTATTTTTGGGTGAACTATTCCTTTACTTTGAGAGCAAACAAAGTTTTTTGCTCTTGCTTCTTCCAAATTTTTCCAAACCAAGTTATCTGCGCTTTATTGTCCAAAAATTTGAGACTAAAACCATTTTTAAGTGAAGCATAACTTTAATCTGTTAAACTTGGAAAAAACAAACTCAAAGCAAAGCAATTTTTCCTCTGTCATTTGTGTCTTGCGCTTATGGTGAATCAGCATTGATTCATCGTTTCATATCCGCTCAAAGCCAGTACGTCGTATTCTTCCCATCCTCCAGTGCCTTTGAGTTGCTCTTTTAGATGCAGACAAACATGGTAACAAAAGAAAAGCCGCACATGTTCGATGCGGCTGACGACCATTTAAATCTCTTTGAATGGAATCTAATTTTCCTCAGCCGGCATTGGCTTCTGTTACATCCTCTCGCCAAATTACCGTACACCAAATTAGGCCGAAAACACAACACAAACACAGCACGCACCGCTTCCGTCCCTCTTTTTTTTATCCACTCTATGTCTTGTTGTTTTTTTTAACGTAACAATCCGTGACATCTTCTGTATTGATATTCAAATTAGTACAGAGCTTTGGGTGGACTTAGATGAAATTCACCAGCTATTTATACACGGAGCATATTATATCCAACGCTTTGCTTCACCGCCATCCGGGCTTAGCTTGGATTAGCGAGGCGTAAACAAATGCACTAAGGCCTTTGCGCTTTCTCCTCAAATTTTTTTCTCACGTTATCTGAACTAGCAAACTGCGATGCCGAAAAGATCAAGCAGTTGTTTCATTGTGTTTTATGCAGAGGGTAAGAATGAGATCTCTCTTGGGATTCCATATCGTTCTTTTGAAACAAAGAGTGAGATGCCCAGTCATGAAACGGATAGCAAAATCTCTCTCTGTAATTATTTCTATCATAGCTAAAAGGCATTTTTTTCACTTCACTTTTCTTCCTTTCATCATTTTCCCCATCCAAGGGGTGTTTATCTATCTTCAGGATGTGGTGATACTGCAACAGCTGTTTTGGAGGAGTTGGGTAGAGATCCCTTTGTTGGAAGCCTCGCCAGGGTTCCTCGGGCGTCCCTTGAACTGCCCTTTCCCCGCTGGAGGTTTGTTGACTGAGCCTGTGGCCTATTAGCCTCTCAGGTGTGGGTGTTGGATGCTGGGATTTGATCCACATCTGTTGGGTCTTAGGTCACTCCAGTGGTGGGCTGCACACAGAGCTCTGTGTGAGGTAGGAAGGGTCGCTTATAAGGTCTGTGTGTCCACATGGAGAGCGCAGATATTTGGAGACACATGAAGATGTGGAGCCCCTAATGTACACAAACAGTACCGGATAGAGTTGAAGTGGCTGTCTGCGCTTTGCCTCTTCTGCCAACCATAATTTGGCCTGCAAACTCTTAATACCATCTCCTATTTTGAGACAAATGTTCATAGACATGATTCAGTACTGCCTGGTGTAAAAAATGTAACTTAACATTTGTTTTACACACAAAAAAAATCCCAAAAGTTTGGGATCAGTAAGATTTGTAATGTTTTTTAAAGAAGTCACTTACGCTCATCAAAGTACATTTATGTAAACAAAAATACAGGATAAAAAAATATGAATATTATGAAATATCTTTGCAATTCAAAATAACAGTTTTCTGTTTTAATATACTTTAAAATATAATTTATTTCTGTGATGCAGAGCTGAATTTTCATCAGCCATTACTCCAGTCTTCAGTGTCAAACAATCCTTCAGAAATCACTCTAAGATGCTTATTTATATATATCAATGTTGGAAACTGTTGTGCTGCTTAAGATTCTTTAATGAACAAAAAGTTTGAACAGCATGTATTCAAAATAGAACTTTTTTCTAACAATATAAGTCTTTACCATCGCTTTTCATCAATTTAACACATCCTTGCTGAATAAAAGTATTTATTTCTTTCAAAGAAAGAAAGAAATTACTGTCCTCAAACGTTGAACGGTAGTGTAATGATACTGAAAATTCAGCATTGCATCACAGGAATAAATTCTATTGTAAAATAAATTCAAATAGAAAACCACTATTTTAAATTGCAATAATATTTCACATTATTACATTTTTTTTCTGTATTTTTAATCAAATACATGCAACCTTGATGGGCAGAACAGTCTTTCTTTAAAAAACATTAAACATCTTACTGATTCCAAACTTTTGAACGACAGAGTAACACAATATATAATCATTTTTTTATAACAAATCTATATGTAAACATTGCATGGTACACTTTATGAATTTATCATGTTTTAGAGACTTTTTGATCTTGTGTTGTTATCATTGTATTATCATATGGATAGATATATTATTTGCAGAATTTGTATCTGCATATAAAAATTGCTAGTGCATGGTCTTTTGTCATATATTTAAAATAAGTTTAGCACAGAATATTATTTCATATAGCAAATTCATTAAGTATTATTTTTCACTAGAATATAGAGTTCCTGTATATTGTAATCCTGCAATAAAACATTATGCAGTAAGGCATTACTATTCTGTTTTCTAAAGCCGACGTCGCTTCATTTGGATACATTTATGCATGTATTTAGCATACATCTTGCTAGGTTCAGTCATGTAGACCACTGATAATTTATCTGTGTTATCATCAAACGTCAGTGCATCACAGCGGCAAGTGGACAGCCACAGAATTTGATTACACCAACAGCAACTTTAACAGGATTTACATGTATTTGCATAGAGAATGTCATTTTTTGTTGACTTTAGCATGTGCGGTGATCTGTGGGGGTTTGTTGGTTTGTGTTTTTGCTCTGCTTGTATTGATGTGGCTTTATCTATTTGACTGTCTGCTCAACGTGAGCTCCAGTCCATCCGTTTGCATGACAAATTCTGACTCCATAGACGATCACAACACAGAGATGTGGAAACACAGAAGCGAGACACTCAAACCCCCGACCCTTGTATCTCTTTTGCTCTCGTTGTGTCTTTCGTCTTTTCCTTGCATCTCCTTCGATCAGTCTCTCTTGACATACTCCAAAGCATGGCTATGAAACACAGGAAGTGAGGGTAACGCTAGTATGTTCCCTCTTGACGAGGCGCTTAGAAGTGAAGTTTCTTCTTATTCTCACTCTTGTCTCGCTTTTGCGTGAAATGTCAAAAACAACACGATGCAAGTCTGGAAACAAACAAACAGACAAACAACAGAGAAAAGAGAACACAAAAACACCCCAAAAAAGCTATTTCTGTTCTGTTAAGTCCTTTCTTTCTCCGTCTGATCTTCCGAGGCCGTCTGAGGGAGCGGATCGTGTCTCTGACAGCAAACTTCCTCAGGACCTACAGGGGAAGTCGGAGATGACGTGTTCTACAGAAATGTCATTTCTCTCTTGTAGCCGAGCGTCCTCGGGCTGAGTGACAGTCTGAAGCCGAGAGGCGTCACTGAACTCGGGGTGGCTGAAGGCTTTCTCTATCCCTCCTGCTCTTTTGGCTGGTATTGAGATTAGAAGACGTGCTTTCAGAGGCTATAGATGCGGCCTTGGAAGATGTGTTTGGGCTTTTTAGTTCTTAATTAGTCTCATTTCCCTTTGAAACCATAATAGTTTCTGCTTCCTCCCATATTCAAGTGATTTCTAATTTAAGATAATTACTAATTTTGTCTTAATTACAATAATTAATTCATTAAACAGTAGACATTATTTCATGTATTGTAATGCATAAAATGCATAAACCTTCCTTTAGTTTTTTATTTTTCCTGAATAAATATCTGATAAATACCTGAATTAACTTTTTTTATGGAAGCCCACTTCCACCAAAAAAGAAAAAGGTAACTGTGTATTTTTATCTCATAATTCTGACTTTTTTTTCCCTCAGAACTGTGATATATAAACTCGCAATTGCGAGTTATAAGTCAGAGTTGCGGGATATAAAGTCAGAATTCTGAGATATAAACTCAATTCTGACTTTTTTTTCCTCAAAACTGTGATATATAAACTCGCAATTGCGAGTTATAAAGTCAAAATTGCGGGACATAAAGTCAGAATTGTGAGATATTAACTCAATTCTGACATTTTTTCTCAGAACTGTGAAATATAAACTCGCAATTGTGAGTTATAAAGTCAAAATTGAGGGATATAAAGTCAGAATTGCGAGATATAAACTCAATTCTGACTTTTTTCTCAGCTGTGAGATATAAACTTGAGTTATAAAGTCAGAATTGTGAGATATAAACTCAATTCTGACTTTTTTCTCAGAACTGCGATATATAAACGCAATTGCGAGTTATAAAGTCAGAATTGCGGGATATAAAGTCAGAATTGTGAAATATAAACTCAATTCTGGCTTTTTTTCTCAGAACTGATATATAAACTCACAATTGCGAGTTAAAGTCAAAATTGTGGGATATAAAGTCAGTGTTGTAAGATATAAACTCACAACTGAGTTATAAAGACATATCAAGATGTAAAGTCAGAATTGTGATATAAACTTGCAATTCTGACTTTTTTTCAGAACTGAGGTATAAACTATAAAGATTGACTTTGAATTGAGAGATATAAACTATATTGCACTATATTCTAACTTCTCTCAGAATTGTGAGTTATAAAGCCAAAATTGCAAGACAGAAAGTCAATTGTGAGTTATAAACTCAATTCTGACTTTTGTGAGATATTAAGATGTGAAGTCAGAATTGTGATAAACTCGCAATTCTGACTTTTTTTCATAACTGAGATATAAACTATAAGGAGAGACTTTATTAAGTCAGAATTGAGAGAAACTATATTGCAATTCTGACTTCTCCCATAATTGTGAGTTATAAAACCAAAATTGCAAGATATAAAGTCAGAATTGCAAGATATTAACTCAATTGTGAGTTATAAACTCAATTCAAACTTTTTTCTTAGAGCTGTGAGATATAATAATGTCAGAATTTCAAGATATAACGTCAGAATTGCATAAACTCGCGATTCTGACTTTTTTGGCTCAGAATTGTGAGATACGAACTTGCATATGTGAATAAAAAATGTCCAATTCTGAGGGAGGAAAAAAAAAGTGAGAACTGCAAGTTTGTATCTCCAAACTCCAAGTTTTTTTTCTTGCGATTGCAAGTTTATATCATTTGGAAAAAGAAAGTGGCAAATGCGAATAAAAAAGTAAAAGATATAGAACGTCGCAATTATTTTTCATATTTTTCAAAATTTCATTTTGTGCATCTTCCTTTATTTTGCGTACTTTTATTTTTTTCTGGTAAGTAACTGAATGGACTTTGTGTAAGTGGACTTGCATTGGTATTTTAAAACGCACAATAAAGAAATCCAGCCTTCTACAATATCCCAAAATAAACGAGCAAAAGAAGTGCTTTTGTTATGTGGCGCATCTCTAAATAAACTCAAAACATATTTGTCTGTTTCTGCCTCTGTAGGTGATGAATGGTACCTTTGCCGTCTGACTCTGACCCTCCCCAACCTCTCAGATCTGCAGTGGGCCATGTTCCCCTACCCCTACCTGGCAGCCGTGGGCCCTGACACTGGTGCTGGCTCTGTGGTCTACAAGCTCGTGGCCCGAAGTGGCGATGGGTCAATGGGAACAGCTCACTTCCTTTTAGTTGATGGTGAGTTTGATGGGGCGGACTCTTCGATCATTGGGAAAACTGTCAATACAGTCATCCTGCCAGTTAAAACACTGGCACTCTTAGATGGAAAGAGAGTTAGACTGATGTCTCACCAGTGTTGGGGGTAATGCATTACAAGTAACGCAAGTTACGTAATACTATTACTTTTTTCAAGTAACTAGTAAAGTAACGCATTACTTTTTCTTTTCCAAGAAAATTTCTGAGCTACTTTTTCAAACAAGCAACTGCAGTTACTTTTGTTTTCTTTATGTATTTAATCCCATTTTATTAACCAAAGACTTTGCTATTGACCTTTGTTGATACAATTCAACCGTACACTGCAAAAATACTTTTCTTACTTATATTTTTTGTCTTGTTTCCAGCCAAAATATCAAAAAAGGATTTTCTAGACAAGTAAATCATTATTTTCTTGTTTTCAGAAACAAGAACAAGCAAAAAAATCTTATTTCAAACAGAAAACAAGATTTTGCTTACCCCATTGGGAGATTATTTTGCTTGTTTCAAGCAAAAACACACTTCATTTTTACTTGTTTTCAGAAAAAAACAAGACTATAATTTTTACTTGTTTAATAAATCCTTCTTGATTTAAGAATTTTTAGATATTTTGGCTAGGAAAAAAGACGTAGTAAGAAAAGCATTTTTTGCAGTGTAATAATAAGCAAAACTCTAGATTAACTAACATTTGTGCTTTTTTTCCCTCATTGCTGAAGAGTGTTATACTTTCTTTTCCTACAGTTCTACTGTACAGACGTGAATTTAATTTTCCTTTAGCCTTAGGCTTATTCACTTCATTTCATTTAGCTGTGAAAGGGCTTTTACATTTGCTAAGAATCAAACTTTTTTATATTAAAAACAAACAAGCAAGCCCTGCCCAGATTTGAAAGTAACACATTAAGTATTAGTAACGTAATTAGTTACTTTTTTAGAGTAACGCAATATTGTAATGCATTACTTTTAAAAGTCACTTTCCCCAACACTGTGTCACACACGGACATACATTATATAATCAGTAAGTTTAACCCATAGACTGTAAAAAAAGATGGACAACGCGTCTCCCATTCATTCCACTATAGAAAAGTAAAGCCAAAGCATCTCATTACGCAAGCTGCCATCTTGGTCATTTGGAGCCAGAGTATCTGCAGTAGAGTTTAGTTTGGAGCCTGAGTCTGCGCAGTAGTGTCGTGAGGTGGAGCCGTGGTATCAAAGCCCCAACCAAGTTCTCGCAGACCCAATCGCAAGATCACATCTCATCAAACGTCCCATTAGATTACATGGAGACTTTTCACTTTTCAGGACGTGTGAGGCACACCCGGTTTACCCTTTGAAAGTGAAATAGTTTCAGGTTTGAGAGGAAGTTTTGTTCAGTTTGCCATGAAACACGCTCTTATTTTGGAACAATGGCAATGACGTGCCTTTTTCATTAACCAGTTGGTTAACACTGTAATAGAAATCGCATAAAGCACTAAGCCACTAATGTAATCCATGCCGTTTCCATAGCTATTCACTCGTGTTTAAGTGATTTCATTTAGCGCACAGCGACCAGCAAAGGTTAAATGAATCCGAGGCATGCTTCGCACACAGCCGCACTGTGGAATTCAGTCTAATTAGTCAGAAGCAAACAGACTAAATGTGATTTAAACATACAACTCTATATGTGTGCGTTGGGACAGGTGTGCTGTACTGCTTTTATTGTACCTCCAGGACATCTTCAGAAACATCATAACCTCTCATAATGGCTAGTCATTCATCATCTGATATGTTGTGACATTACAAAATTACTTCTGTGGTCCATAAGGATTTAGACTCTGCTATAAATATTCTGTCTCTGGTGATATTACACTCAGATGTTTATAAACTCTGTGTTTCGGTGCCGTTGCCTACAGCGCTTTTCCTCCTAGTTTTTGATCTGTCTTTTAGTTGAATGTCGTTCATTGTCAGTTAGACTAGATTTGCACTTGCAGAATGAATTACTAGATGATTCATTTTGCACCATTAACAACGACTTTTGAATTATTTGAAGAGCGCTTGTAAGGACAGAATCGAGCGTGATTCTGGATCAGAACCTCTGTTTGTAGCAGCTGCAGAAAGGGCGAGGCGGAGCGGGTGCAGCTGGAAGATGTGCTCCGCCTCAGCAGCTGTGTTCTCCTTCCACCTCCTCTTCCTCTGCTCCCAAATAACGACATGCTTAAGGGGACAGCGGTTAAAATGAGCTCTTGTCTTGCTGTTGTCCTGAAGGAGGAACGGAGGGGAGCATATTGCTCCTCACACACACACAGATGCACTGAACCACAGCTGGCAGAAGGGTCCCTCACTCTTAATGTGTGTAAAAAGACTCCAAGGCTTTTGTGACTTTGTCTTTGTAATGTTCTTACACTTTGAGCTGAACTTTACAAGAGTTGCTCTTTTAATATGTGATTATAAACAAGTTTTTAGGCGATGTTTGCAAATTGGTTACATGCCACAAGGTACTATTAGTGTATATTCATTTTTTCAATTAAGTCTTATTTTTATATTTTTAGTTACATTTTTATTTAGGTTTTATTTCTTACATTTAGTACTTTAACTTTTTAGCAAGTTTTTTTTTTTAAGTTTACACATTTTATCTAATATTTTATTTTTTAATTTTATTTTATTGCATCTTCATTGCTAATACCTACATTTTTAATCTATATTTAAATATTAAAATGTATTTTTAAAATATTGGCCTTATAATTTAATTTAATTTAATAAAAAAAATTATATATATTTAAATTTATTTTGTAATGTTAAAAATAATACATCATAAAAATATAGATTACAAAATAATATTATAGAAACCTAAATCTTAATATTAAAATGCATTTTATAAATATTCCCCTTTTCTTTTCTTTTATTTTGTTTTACATCGTCTGAAATGCTGAAAGTATTTTAATTTTAAAAATAATAAATCATTGAAATATATTATATTTATTTTATAATGTTAAAAATAATAAATCATGAAAGTATAGATTACAAAATTAAATGATACAAAATGTTATAATTATAATTTTAAAAATAAAAATCATAAAAATATAGATTACCTAAAATTAAAGAAACCTAGATCTTAATATTAAAATCTATTTCATAAATATTGCCCTTAGAATTTTATTTTATTTTATTTTATTTTATTTGCTACATTAAATGGGTGTGTATTTTGTGACAGGTGGAGAAGATTCATTTGAAGTGGAACGAACAACCGGAGAAGTAAAGACCACAGGGCGACCTCTGACCCCCAGTAAGGAATACACACTGACCGTCCAGGCCATGGACTCGCAGGGCAGGAGGGGCCCACATGCCTCTGTGTTCATACTGGCTGGCTTCCGGCCCCCTCAGTTCACCAACACCACCTACACGATCTACATCCCAGAGAGCACCGGGGTGGGCCAAGCGTAAGTACAGGAAGCTGTGTGTTAGTAGGCCTGTTTGTGTGTGTGTCTACATGTAAAAGGATTCCGAATTTGCTGCTCATTAGAGGGTAAGAGAAGGATTGTGTGAATGTGGCCAACTCCAAAGCTTTATGTGTCATCTGTTGCATGAAACAATTCGCCCTGAGGGATAGCGGAGGTTGAGAGAAGGGGGACGGAGTGAATAGAGGGGGTTGTGGCAGAGAGGGGGAACACAGATGCATCATTTTGTCCCCAGGCTCTGAATTTGAAAGCGTGTTCAAATTCAAATATTTATTAAAAGAAACTTCTGGATAAACATGAAGAGCAGTGTCTGAACTTCCCCCTTCGGGCACTGGCACAGAACTGAGCATAATAATCTGTGTGAAGGAGGAGAGGACAGCTAATCATGGAAAGAGAGACATATTAAAAAGAGAGACACATTAAAGTTAAAGAGTGTGGAAGGGGGTGATGACATGGGATGCGAGCCACAAAGAACAACTGAGATATCGCAGACATGCATTATTTCCCATTTGTAACTGTGGAGACGTTAGCTCTTTTCTAAAATCTTGTGAGTTGCCTTGCTGTCTGCTGCCCACAGAAGCAGCTCCGTTCTAAAGCTTTGTTTACACTGACAGCATTTGTATGGCAGGAGGTTGCCAGATAATTGTATTTTGGCCACTAATGGGCTCTTTTTTTTTTTTTGGTGGCTTACTGGCACAACTAGCCATTGCTTTTGAAAATATTTTGTGTTTTGTAAGTTTTCAGTGAGCATTTTAACTGAAACGAAAACTCATAAATGGCTAATTAGAAAAGCTTTACATCATTGCAACATCTCTAGTACTTCTCATATGAAGCATAAAGGCTTAAATAAAATAAAATAAAATAGGGGAATATTTATAAAATGCATTTTAATATTAAGATTTAGGTTTCTATAATTTTATTTCGTAATCTGTATTTTTATGATGTATTATTTTTAACATTACAAAATAAATTAAAATATATATATAAAGGCTTAAATTAAATACAATAGTTTAATGTTTGCATGTTGCTAAGCTATAAAATTGCACTTTTTAAAGAAATTACAGGGATAGTTTACCCAAAATTGACAATTAATTGTCAATTAATTACTCACCTTCATGTCGTTCCAAACCCACAAGACCTTTGTTCACCTTCGGAACACAAATGAAGATATTTTTGATGAGATTCGAGAGTTTTCTGCCCTTTAATAGACAGCAACGGAACTACCACATTCGAGGCCCAGAAAGGTAGCAAGTACATCGTTAAAATAGTCCATGTGACATCAGTGGTTCAACCGTAATTTTATGAAGCTACGAGGATACTTTTTGTGCGGAAAGAAAACTAAAGTAACGACTAAGTTCTTCTCTTCTGTGTCAGTTTCCGCTGTGTGTTCAGAAGAGTACCATGACGCTGTAGTTTCCATTCTCTCATAAGGTACATAGTGTATGAATGAAATGCTGGCCTGTGCACTGATTCAATTTTTTTTATATATGTTTCTTTAGGGTGGCGGTAGTCCAGGCTATCTCATTCCAGAGGAAGACTCTGTCTTATATGCTGCTGGTGAACCCCAGCAACCTGTTCAGCATAAACCAGGAGAGTGGTGCGCTCAGCCTGACACGTACTGTAGACTTTGAGAGTGGACAACATCTCCATCACCTGCAAGTCAGAGCTTCCGAACCAGACACAGGACTGAGCAACATGGCAGAGGTAAGCACATGTTCATATAGGGGGTCTTCCCTTGGTCCTTAACCATTTTTACACTACCAGTCAAAAGTTTTGAAGACTTCTGAAGACAAAAAGACTTTGAATGTGTTTTTAAAGAAGTCACTTCTGCTCACCAAGCCTGCATTTATTTGATCCAAGTACAGCAAAAGCAGTAAAATTTTGAAATATTTTTACTCTTTAAAATAAGTGTTTTCCATTTTAAAATGTAAATTTATTCCTGTGATTTCAAAGCTGCTTTTTTTAGCATCATTACTCCGGTCACAAGATCCTTTAGAAATTATTCTAACATTCTGATTTGCTGCTCAAAAAACATTTATTATTATTATCATGTTGAAAACTTTATCAGGTTTCTTTGATAAATAGAAAGTTCAGAGTAACAGCATTTATCTGAAATAGAAATCTTTTGTATCATTATAAATGTCTTTATCATTTATTTTGGTCAATTTAAAGCATCCTTAATAAATACAATTTTGAAAATTCTAGAATTTCTGTAAAAAAAAAAAATTATACTGACTCCAAGCTTTTATTTCAGATAAATGTTGATCATTGGATCTTTCTATTCATCAAAGAATCATGAGAAAAAATACTCAACTCTTTTAAATATTGATAATAATAATAAATGTTTCTTGAACAGCAAATCAGCATATTAAAATGAAGGATCGTGTGACACTAAAGACTGGAGTACTGATGCTAGAAATTTAGCTTTGATCACAGAAATAAATTACATTTTAATTATTCAGAGAAAACAGCTATTTTAAATAATAAAACTATTTCCAAAATTTGCTGTTTTTGCAGTACTTTGGGTTAAAAAATAAATGCAGGCTTGGTGAGCAGAAGAGACTTTTGACTGATAGTGTATGTCCAAAAATACAGTTAGCACAGAAGTAAAATATAATTTATTTGTTGTTTTGTTGGTTCATTTCCCACTTAAACATTGCTTTTACTCACGTATCTAATAAGATAAAAAGTCTTAAAGAGTTAGCTCACCTGTCATTAATGACTGACCCCCATGTTGTTCCGAACCTATAAGACCTTCGTTCGTCTTCAAGAAAAGACAAATTAGGATATTTTAGATGAAATCCGAGAGCTTTCTGACTCTAAATAGACAGCAATGCAACTGACATGTTCAAGGTGCAGAAAGTTAGTAAGGACATAGTTAAAATAGTCCATGTGGCATCAATGGTTCATCCATAATGTTATGAAGCTACAAGAATACTTTTTATGCGCAAAGAAAACTATTTCTTCTCTTCCGTGCCAGTCCTTGATGCTCTAAGATTTCATTAAAAATATCTTAATTTGTGTTCCAAAGATGAGCGATCTTAACTGTTTGGAACGACATGAGGGTGAGTAATTATTGACAGAATTGTCATTTTTGGGTGAACTATCCTTTTAAGCCTGACATTAAGATGCTGTATGGGCAGCTGTCAGTCATTTTTCACACTGCAGCCTTGTATGATTTCATGACACATCTGGTTCTTTTAGAGGCAAATGGTGCATATGCTTTGATACACACAATAACACACACACACACACACACACACACACACACACACACACACACGTATACATGAAGGCATACGCAAGCACAAACACAAACAAACACATATCAGCAGAAAAGCACTAATGAGAGATTGTGTGTGGCGCTGAGGCCATCAAACACGCCACAGCTGTGGCTGTTAAGACTTATGAGACTTAGCGGTGCATGTGTCTTTATGTGTAAGATGAAGTGAAGCGACAAAGGCAAAGCAATATGACAGATGTTTGATGTATTTCACCCATCGTGTTGTTGTTGCCATTATTAGAGGCGCAAAAGTATCCATTTGTGTGTGCATGTTGCTCACACTGTTGTTGTTCCGTGTTGATCTTCTTTGTTTGGCAGAAGTTCCTCTACATTAATTGAGTCCTCTTGATGGACTTGGCTGAGACACAATGATGTGTAACTGTGTCTGTGCCAGCACCAGTCACACACATACACACACACTCACACATTTTAGATAATTGTCGGAGTCACTGCCCCCTGCCAAATGATTACACCATCTGTGAAGACGACTCCATGAGTAGGACAGGCTGGAACAGAGATGAGACGAAACAAAATGAGAGAAGAGGAGACGACGAGGCCAGAAGAGACTAGACTGGTCAAGACTAAATGAACAGAGAAGAGATTAGACAAACAATCCAGATGAGACGAGGCTAGAAAAGAAAAAGAGATGAGATGCAACAAGAGGGAAGATCAGATGAGACCAAACAAACCAGAAGAGACCAGAAAAGATTCAATGAAACGAGATGAAAAGTAAAGAAATTATAAGACAATAATAAACAAAAAAAGACAAGGTGAGACCAGAAATGAGACGAGGAATAAGACAAGAAATTGAGATGAGACGAGAAGAGACTAAGTGTGTTGAGATGAGACAGCAGGAAAAGAGACTAGGAAAGGTAAAATGATACAAGATGATACTAGATGAGACAAGATAAAAGGACAGGTAAAGACCAGAATAAACTAGAAAAGATGAAATGGGACAAAAATAGAGTAGAGGAGAAGATTGATGAAACTAAATAAGATGAGAGGAGACAAGAAGAGAAGAGACTAAACATGAAGAAAAGAGGTACGGCAAAACCGGAAGAGGTGAGACTAAATGCGTTTATGAGACAGCAGAAAAAGAGACTAGGAAAGGTAAAATGAGACAAGATGAGACCAGAAGAGACAAGATAAAAGGACAGGTCACAAGAAGAGATGAGACTAGAATAGACTAGAAAAAAAATGGAACAAAATAAGACTAGAAGAAAAGATAAAAGAGATAAGACTAGAAGAGACAGAATTATATTAGATAAAAAAGTGAAGAAATTAGACTAAATGAGACTAGAAGAGACTAAACAAGGCAAGGTGAGAAGAAAAGAGACAATGTGAAACCAGAAGAAAAGAGACAAGGGACAAGATGAGAAAATAAAATAAGATGAGTTGGGACTAAATGTGATGATGAAACAGCAGAAAAAGAGACTAGAAAAGGCCAAATGAGACAAAATGAGACCAGAAGAGACAACATAAAAAGACAGGTCATGAGAAGAGTTGAGACTAGAATAGACTAGAAAGATGGGACAAAATGAGAGAGAGAAATGAGACTAGAAGAGACAAAATTATATTAGATGAAAAGTGAAGAAAATGAGATAAAAGGGGACAGGAAGAAAAGAGACAAGGTGAAACCAGAAGAGAAGAGACTAAAAAAATGAAATGAGACGAGGGATAAGGCGATAAAATTAAATGAGATGAGACTAAATTTGTTGATGAGATGGCAGAAAAAGAGACTAGAAAAGGTAAAATGAGACCAGAAGAGACAAGATAAAAGGACAGATCATGAGAAGAGATGAGACTAGAAGAGACAAAATGATTATAGTTGAAAAGTGAAAAAATGAGACCAGATGAGATAAGAGGAGACAAGAAGAGAAGAGACTAAACAAGGCAAGGTAAGAAGAAAAGAGACAAGGCAAAACCAGAAGAGAACAGACTAAAAAATAAATGAGACAAGAGGGATAAAAGCAGAAAAAAAGACTAGAAAAGGTAAAATGAGACAAGAAAAGAGACCAGAAGAGACAAGAAAGAAGGACAAGACTTGAGAAGAGATGAGACTAGAATAGACTAGAAAGGTGAAATGGGACACAATGAGAGTAGAAGAGAAGATAAGAGAGATGCGACTAGAGGAGATAGAATGATATTAGATAAAAAGTGAACAAATAAGATAAGAGAAGACGAAAAGAGACTAAATAAGTCAACAACAGCAGGAGAACAGACTAAACAAGATGAAGATGAAAGGAAAAGAGACAGGATGGGATGAGATGAAGAAAAAGAAGAAGCAGAGAAGAGAAAATAACGGAACGACACTGGAAGAAACAAGAAACGAAAAAAGGAGCAGAGAATGAGCATCTGTCCTCTTAGCATGTGAAAAATGATTTCATAAATATGAAGCTCCACATTAAGACACTTCATGTCTTTTAGACCCCTGGTGTTGCTGTTATTAGCAGTGATTCTCCTCCAGCAGCAGACATCACACTCATTACTGCCATATTCAACTTCCAGCAGCTATGAAACACAGAACGTTCTCCTTCATTGGGCAGATTCCTGAGGGACAACTGAAGAGAAAAAGAAACTCGTAATGCAGAGCTACATGGGTTTTAGACTCTGGTCTGACGGTTTCAGAGCTGTATGGTCAGCTACAGTGCCGTGTGTTACATGTAAGGAACTTTTCCCTCTTGGCAGTGCTGTTCCTCTGAGATAAGCAGTTCTGCGGGACTCACCCTCACCATGACTAACGCTCCCACTGAGAACACGTACCCTGCTTTCCCTCTGCCTCTGTTCGGTCAAAGTCAAATCCTGTGCCAGTATTCTGTCTGAATGCTCACAAATCGCTACACAGAGAGAAGCCTGAATGTAGATACAGCCTTTCCATAAGCTATCATCTGAGCTTCAGCGGAGATCTGCTACATTAAAGTCTACACACTGAGTTTGACTGGGGTTTGTGTGTGTGTTTGTGGGGTGGTTGTGCCATTTGCATTCAGTGGCTTCTGCCACAGCTGTTCTGTTCTGCTTCGGCCTTTCCTTTTAATGTTATTCCTCTCTCTTATGCCTACATTCTTAACCGAAAGCCTCCGGAAAGCCAAGTGCCACATGCAGGGTTTCAGTCCCTGTTTTCAAGATGTATATGTCTTTCTTTTATAAGTTGAAAAGAAATTAAGGTTTTTGATGAAAACATTCCAGGATTTTTTTCCGTATAGTGGACTTCATTGGGGATCAGCAGGTTGAAGGTTCAAATTGCAATTTCAGTGCCGCTTCAAAGGGCTCTACACAATCCCAGCCAAGGAATAAACGTCTTATCTAGTGAAACGATTGGTTGTTTTGTAAAAAAAAAAAAATTCAATCAAATTTATACTTTTCAACAGCAAATGGTCATCTTGCACTATGAATAAGGGTCTTATCTAGTGAAATGATTGGTTGTTTTGTAAAAAAATTTTTTTACAATTTTTATACTTATTAACCACAAATGCTCATCTTACACTAGGAATAAGGGCCTTATCTATAGTGAAACGATTAGTTGTTTTATTAAATAAAAAAATGTTTTTAGTTTGTATACTTTTTAACCACAAATTCTCATCTGGCACTAGGAATAAGGGCCTTATCTAGTGAAATGATTTGTTGTTGTTGTTGTTTTTTTAAAAAGTATTTTTTAAGCACAAATGCTCATCTTGCACTAGGAATAAGGGCCTTATGTAGTGAAATGATTTGTTGTTTTAAAACAAAAAGTTTTTTTTAAGCACAAATGCTCATCTTGCACTAGGAATAAGGGCCTTATCTAGTGAAATGATTTGTTGTTGTTGTTGTTTTTTTAAAAAGTATTTTTTAAGCACAAATGCTCATCTTGCACTAGGAATAAGGGCCTTATCTAGTGAAATGATTTGTTGTTTTTTAAAAAAAAGTATTTTTTTAAGCACAAATGCTCAGCTTGCACTAGGAATAAGGGTCTTATCTAGTGAAATGATGTGTTGTTTAAAAAATAAGTATTCCTTTTAACCACAAATGCTCATCTTACACTAGGAATAAGTGTCTTATCTAGTGAAATGATTGGTTGTTTTCTAAAAAAAAAAAAAGGAATAATTTTTATACTTTTTAACCACAAATGCGTATCTTGCACTAGGCATAATGGCTTTGTCTATTGAAGTGATTTGTTGTTTTCTCAAAAAAAAAAAAAAAAAAAAATATATATATATATATATATATATATATACATTTTTATCCTTTTTAACCACAAATGCTCATCTCATGCTAGGGTCTTTTCTAAAAATTATCTTATCTAACAAATAAAATAAGATAAGACCCTTATTCTTGGGTCTTTTCTAAAAAATAAAATAAAATAACATAAGACTCTTATTCGTTGGCTGGGACTGTGTAAAGCCCTTTAAAGGCATTTAACACAATCAAAGAGATATATTTTTTAAACATTTTAGTGTTTTTTTTATCTCTCAACATTGTGGAAAGCATTTTTAATTAGCCATTAAAGTTCTTTTAATTATTAGTATTTACTAAAAGACAAAAAAAATGATGGCTGATGCCTCTGCACTCACCCGTCAGTGAAATCTATTGCTAGGATTGTCTATACTAGTCATTTTGATGCTTTGAAGACCTGACTAAAATCCATTATCTATGAAGTGATGAAGCTGTGTGGAAGGAGACTAAGTTCATGTTGCCATACTTGTCCACATAGTAATGTCTCTGTCTTGTTACTTGCAGGTGGTGGTTCACATTACAGATGAGAATGACTGCACGCCAGAATTTATGCACTCCATTTACAGTCGAGACAACGTCCCTGAGACCACCCCTACTGGCACATCCTTACTGCAGGGTGAGTGTCTGTTTCTCGCTTTGTCTCTGTGTCCATCTCACTTTCGTTCTCTCCGTCCGTGTTTTTCCCCCGGCAGTCCTGCTCTTGAGGCAGGTGCTGTTGCCGCTTGCTCTGCGGGGGTGAGCGTCTCTTCAACTCAGTCCTGTAATTATGAAATAATTCATTATGGCAGCGCTTTCTGGGTGGTAAATGGATTGTAATCAAAGCCAGCTCGCTGGCTCCCAGGCAGAAAAGCTATTCTGCCCCCGTCTTCCTCTCCTCTCCAATCTCTCATCCTCCCGACTAGCTCTGTCAAACTAGTCAGACCATCATCCCTCCATTTTGTGTCTTTGCTGACGTTGTGGACTCAGGTAACCACAGGTCGGAGACTGTGACCCAGCAATAGAGGTGAGAACTCCGCTGTGGCCTCCATGTTCTTCAGATAATCATGTCTGATTGAGAAAGACAGCTCTGAAGAAGAGGCATGCCTGACCTCCTCCTCCTCTATAATACAAGCGTTAATGGGATGGGACCTGTTTATCTCTCTGTGCCGGTCCCATCTGTGATCTTATCACTGTAATTGAAGGTGTTTTAAAGATTAAAAAAAACATGAATGAGATGTTATGTTGAGTTTCAGAAAGAGGCTTGAGTGCATAAGTTGTTTGAATAAATATTCATAAGGCCTAATTAGTGGTGCTTGCTAAGACAGCCATTACTATTAGTATTGCTCATAGCGTTTGGAATTTGAACAAACCTCATTTACTCACCTTCATATCCAACCAAATCCGTAAAACTTTGGTTAATCTTCAAAACACAAATTACGATATTTTTAAAGAAACCTAAGAGGTTTCTGTCCCTCCATTAAAAGTGCATGTTACCAAAATTTAGAAGATCTTAAAAAGGTCAAAAAGTTGATTTGAGCATTTTAATTCAATCCTTGTGAAGAGATAAGATATGATGAACAAGTTTAATTTAGGCTTAGACAGAATTTTAATTTTCGGGTGAAGTTTCGCTTCATATTTTAGTTACTCAGCCCATGCCATTTTTTCCTACAGACTTGAATAATACCTCAAATTTTGTTAAAGAGATGTGTGCTGCTTGCAACTAGATTATATTAAACTAGCAGAAAATTAGGGATGCACTGATCAGGGGGAAAAAATGTGCTAAGCTTTTTTTTCATTTTATGGCCAGTAACCAATAAAGAACTGATGTTAAAATTCTTTACTATCTACATCAGTGGTCTCAAACTCAATTTCTGGAGGGCCGCAGCTCTGCACAGTTTAGCTCCAACTCACACCTGCTTGGAAGTTTCTAGTTACCCTAAAGAGCTTGATTAGCTGGATCAGGTGTGTTTGATTACGGTTGGAGCTAAACTGTGCAGAACTGTGGCCCTCCAGGAATTGAGTTTGAGACCAATGATCTACATAAATAAAAAATTAAACACTATAAACTAAAATCAGTTAAATGCTAGAAGACAGAATTGGCATATAATATGACAATATTCAGTTTGATTAAAAAATATATATATATATATATATATATATTAGTGGTGTCAAAATTAGCGCGTTAACGCAGGAGATTAATTTTTTCATTTTAACGCGTTAAAAATATTTAACGCAATTAACGCATGGGTGGGGCCACCCCACTCACAACTGCTTATGAAATGCTTTTATTTAAATGCGCAGAGCGTCTTTACGAACACATCAAACAGGAGACTTTTCAGATGCGCGCTCCAACTTTACTTCAGCACCAGACGCGAGTCAAACGACCGCGGAAGCGGTACCGGTGACGGGGAGCTTAAGTAAAACGTTAGTGAACTGCGGTCAGATGAGATGCTGTCAGGCCATATGTCGGTTAAAAACGAATTTAATTGTCCTGTCAGCCTATATACTCTGCTTGTAGCGTGCGCTCTTGAAGTTCACGTGCAAATGTGCCGACGCGCGCTGTATTAGGCTATATTAAACCCAAATGAAACTGCGAGCATGCAAAGTCGTAGTTATATCGTCAGGTAAAACATGAATTCACAAAAAAAAAAAAATTATTTATAGGTCAAAGCAGTGTCAGATCAAGTTCAGCAGTGACAACCTTTAACAGCAGCCAAAATATCCTTATAACCAGTTGCTGTGTTGTCTGTTAATTAAGGAACAAAATTAAAAAGAGGAAATTAATAACTAAGTTTTATCTTTATATAATTTAGAATTTGATATAATTTAGGCTATATTTTCTTGCTGAAGGGCACAGGTAGCTACTATATATATATGACATTTATTATAATGGGTTTGTGTGAAGATTGTTTCAAATTCACTTAAATTATTATTATTAGTTATTTTTTTTAAAGTCTAATAAATGTTAAAGTGATAGCTCTTAATGATACTGTAATGTTGAATGATATTTTCAATGGTTAAGTATTAGGGGGGGGAAATCAATCAGTGATATTTGCCTTCAGTCCTAAAACAAGATGGCGTTAAACAAATATTAAAAATATATGTTCTTTATGTTGTTTCTACATTAATTTGAAGCATTAAAGTGAAATTATTGCAATATAAAAGTATAATTAAAAACTTTAATGTCAGGTAGAATTAATCGCGATTAATTTCAGGTAAAATGTGCGATTAATTAGTTAATTTTTTTTAATCGATTGACACCACTAATATATATATATAGATATAGATATAGATATTTTTGAGATTTACTAAAAATTGTATTTAACTGTTTTTAAATTATTAGATTTTTTGGGTGGCCAACCCAAAGCAACATGCTTAAAAACCACTGAAAACCAACAACATTAATATATGTGAAATAAAATATATAAAAAAGCAATAATTAAAATAAAAAGTTTAATTAAAATAAAAGTTTACATACACTTTGCAGAATCTTCAAAATGCTAACTATTTTACCAAAATAAAAAGGGATCATACAAAATGCGTTATTTTTTTATTTAGTACTGACATGAATAATATTTGAATATATTATATATTATAATATATTATAATATTTGAAATATTTGAATTTATAAAAAATTACCCTGTTTAAAAGTTTACACATGCTTGTTTCTTAATACTGTGTTGCCAACTAAATGATCCACAGCTGGATTTTTTTTTTTGTTGTTTTTTTTTTTGTTTTGTTTTTTGTGATAGTTGTTCATGAGTTAATGAGAAAAATCCTTCAGGTCCTACAAATTCTTTAGTTTTTTTTTTTTTTTTTTAGCTATTTTTGTGTATTGAGATCCATCTTTCAAAGAGAGAGGAAAACTGAGACAGTCATATGTAACAATTACAGAAGGTTCAAATGCCTACTGATGATTCAGAAGGAAACCTCATTAAGAGCCAGGGGTCTCTTAATCATAATTAAAAAATCATACAGTCATTGTTGGAAAGGGTTCAAATACACAAAAATGCTGAAAAACCAAAGAATTTGCAGTTTAACTGTTCAGGACAAACAAGGAACTCATGAACAACTATCACTAAACAAAACAAAACAAAATACAGCTATAGATAATTTAGGTAACACAGTATACAGAATCAAGTGTATGTAAACTTTTGAACAGGGTAATTTTTATAAACCCAACTATTATTTTCTCTTGTGGACTATATGTAAACTTTTTTTTTTTTTTTAATGTGAAACATCGTTTTCGGGTCAGTACTAAATAAAAATACCATACGTTTTGTATGATCCCTCCTATTTTGGTAATTAACATTTTGCAGATTCTGCAAGGTGTATGACTTCTGACTAACTTTTGACTTCAGCTGTATGCACAAAAGTCGTGGCCATGAACTGTATATGTTTGACTGAATGTTTGAGTACATGCATGTGTACTTTTCATCTCTGATCCAGCTGTATTAACAATCTCCAAATAGTTATCATAGTATCGAACAGAATTTTTTTTCATCTGGCACTCATCAGAGATTGAAAAATGCCCACTGTTTTAAAGAGCTCCTCGCCTTCTCTGCAGAATTCTCAGTGATTAACTATTCTTAATTTAGACTTTGTTGTGCACAAGCCCACGACACTGATGAAAAGAAGCAGAAAAGAGAGAAAGGCAAAGCAACAAGCAACAGAAGTGAGTCAGATCTGGCAGACCGCACGCTTTGCGAGGCAGATGCACTGCATTTCTGCAATTCAATTATGTTTACATATCGCTGCACCCAGTGAAAACACGCACTGTTCGCCGTATGCAAACAGAATGGTTCCTGCCTCTGATTCCAGTTGGCTCTTCTGTTTTAGTGCGGTACGCAAAGCAACTTTCTTTTCCTGTCTCTGCGTCTTCTTTCTCTTCTCTTCTCGTTTCGTCTCCCTCGCTCTCTTTCTCTCGCTCTCAACATGTAAAAGCAGCAGGTTCACACAAACACCAGCTGGGGCTGTTATTTGCTTATCAAATGTGTTCTGTTGTGAGCGGCAAAAAAAGAAAAACACGCCGCAATCGTCGGCTGTGCGAAGCCTGGCAGAAGGGAGAGAAGATTATTATTGTTGTTTACCTTAAAACGGGATTAGACTGTAAATTGGGTGCCGGCTTTTAATAGGGCCTAGCAGGAAGAGAAGTGCAGAACGCGCTCCAATTATCGCACGGAAAACTTCTCGGAGAGGATTTAGCGCACGGCGAAGCAACGCACTTAAAACTCGCCCAACCTTAGCCCACCTTCCTACTAGCCTTTTTCTCCCTCTCTCTCTCCCATGCCGCCTAACTGGTATGTTTAATTTAGCCCCGGTCTCTCGTTCGCATGCATTAAATATGGTAATAGGTAGCCCTAAGAGACGGTGTATTAGGGCTTGTATTTTTAATGAACCTTCTGTTTGAATCCTGGCCGTATGACTTCACACGCATTCACGGCCGCTCCGAAACTTGTTTATACGCGAGCAGGGCACTGACACCCACCCATACCCGCCTGCTTCCTACAGCCGCAACAAGTCCTCAGCTTAACCGCGGGAGAAAGAGGGTTTCTGCTGAACGACGCTACATCTGTGGGCACTAGCTATTTGCCTTGGAGATTAGAGGGCCATCATGTGGCTGTAGTAAATGAGTGTGCTGGCTGGCTGGGTGTGATGACAGCTTGCCTGCAGTATAATGATACAGGACCCTGACTTTGGCTGTGGGCCTAATGACAGCAAAGCCTTCCTCCACTTTTACTTTTGATCTGCTTCAGTCAACAGCAGCTTTTCACCGTGCCACTGACAGATGGGCACTTAAATTGATCAAATATAGAATTGGCCTCCGCTACATAGTTTTAATTAATATTGGCTCTATTAATATGACACCGTGCGTAATTTAAAAAGCACTTAGCACATGAAGTCCAACAACTTCAGACAAGATGCTTTTCAGTGTTATACTGTGTACTGCATAAATCTCACAAAAATCTCAATTTCACTGTTGCAAGTTTTGTATATTTATATATTTTATATGTATATATGAAGAGTTCAGATGCAAAAGCCTCTAAATCCATCTGACATCTTTCTTTAAAAAATGCATTTTTATTAGGCTCCGATGTATAGATTTCTATGTAAGTACTGGTACTTCTGATTAGGCTGAAGATGGGATTTTAGCGAGTTTGAAGTAAAAGTATTTGATTGACGTACTGTGTAATATGTGTCGAGAGCATTCACTCAGTATCATTATTTATTTTTTGACCGAGATGGCTTTTAGCTGGTTTTGTATCTGAACTCTTCATATACTACCAAAAGTCAAAGGTTTATGTAATAATTAAGATATTTTCAAATGTCATTGAACAAATTTAAGCAAATCTTTAACCAATGCTGCATTTATTTGATCAAAAATATAGTATTTTTTTTTATTTCATTTTTAATGTGTTTTAAAATATTATTTATTCCTGTTAGTTACATTACATGTTATTTTAAAATATATTAATATTGAAAACTATGGAAAATATAATTTTTTTAATTGTAATAATATTTCACAGAATGTTTTTGACTGAAAATCTTTTTCCCTTTGGTTGTGTCAGATTGTTTATTATTATAATTTAGTTGTTTTGTTATATTTTATGTGTCATTATATTTTAACTTTACTATGTATTAAATACATATTTTAAAAATTCTGTTTTCAATTAATCAATCCATTAATCTTTTTAAATGCAAAATGTGATTCCTTATTTTCTATCTTTTTTATTTTATCAGACATTAAGGATCTTCTGGCTGAAATTGTCACTCCAAATTAAACTGTCAGTCAAAAGTTTTTGAACAGTAAGATTTGTAATGTTTTTTAAAAGATGTCTTCTGCTCACCAAGCCTGCATTTATTTGATCCAAAGTACAAAAACTGCAAACACAGTACAAATTTTGAAATGTTTTTACTATTTAAAAAAACTTTTCTATTTAAATATATATTAAAAAAGTATTCCTGTGATTTCAAAGCTGACTTTTTAGCATCATTACTCCAGTCACATGATCCTTCAGAACTCATTTTAATATTCTGATTTGCTGCTCCAAAAAAAAAAAAAAAAAAAAATATATATATATATATATATATATATATATATTATTATTATGTTGAAAACAGCTTATTAGAGATTTTTCAGGTTTCTTTGATGAATATAAAGATATTTTAGATGGAAATATTTGTAACATTATAAATGTCTTTATTGTATAAACATAAAAAATCTTTTGACTGGTAGTGTACTTGACACTAGAATCTTGTACATGCATGGTTAGGACATGGTATCACACACACACACACACACACACACACACACACACACAAATCCATCCTCAAAACCAAACAAGCATTGGTCATAGTGACATTAAAGCTCGTAATTAATAGTAAATGCCCTCATATCAGAACTTTCCAGGCCTAATGAGAACACAACTGTCTGAGAAAAGCATCGAGATGATTAACAACTGACATTTGTTTTCAGTGCCTGACCCAGAGCAGATCTGCGCCAAGGTTGCCTTCACCACAATTTACTGCCATGTTATTGCTAGCTGTTGCCTTTAGTCAACGTGACCTGATGTTTAACACGGCTCTTTCGTCCCTCTCTCTCTCTCTCTTTCTAGTTCTGGCACGGGACTGTGATACCGGCCTGAATGCAGAACTGTCCTACTACATTCAGAGTGTGGACTTTGACATCTCTTCTCAGGGAGTGGTGAGCCCCAGTCAGAGGCTGGACTATGAGAGACCAAACCACATGTACGAGTGTACAGTAGTGGCTGTGGACAAGGGAACGCCACCTCGCACAGGAACAGCCTCCATCCGGATACGCATGGCCAACGTCAACGACGAAGCCCCTGTGTTTTCACAAACTATGTATGATTCTTTTGCTTCTGTCTGCTTTCATTTTGATTGCAAAGCTTACTGGAATACTTGATTCTGATCATCACTTTTTAAAAGATTGTTCACTCCTATATTAAAGTTTCCTGATAATTTACTCACCCCCATGTCATCCAAGATGTTCATGTCTTTCTTTCTTCAGTAGAAGATTTTTGAGGAAAACAGTATATTTCCCTGTGTAGTGGACTTTAATGGGGACCAGTGGGTTGAAGGTCCAAATTGCAGTTTCAATGCAGCTTCACAGAGTTCTACATGATCTCAGCCAAGGAAAAGGGGTATATCTATAAAAAAAATGTAAATGTATACACTTTTTACCCAAAAATGCTCTTGCGTGTTGGAGAGGTCATGTGTGGTTAGTTCTTTGTTTGTGTACTTTAGTTAATTTACCTTTTTTTGCAAAGGGTGTTTGACTTTCTTTGCACGTTCACTTTGTAAACACTTTGTCTGTATTTCCTCCTACATCACACTTGAGCATTTGTGGGTAAAAAGTATAGAAGTTTTTTTTTTTTTTTTTTTAGAAAACAACAGATTGTTTCACTAAATAAGATACTTATTCCTCAACTGGGATCGTGTAGAGCCCTTTGAAGCTGCAATTTGGACCTTCAACCCACTGATCACCATTGAAGTTCACTAGATAGAGAAAAATCCTGGAATGTTTCCTCAAAAAAATGTTTGTTTTTTTTAACTAAAGAACGAAAGACATCAACATCTTGGATGACATGGGAGTAAACTACCAGGAAATTGTTTAACTAATCCTTTAAACTATTTAATTGACCATTGATCTATAAGATCACTCCACTTTTTTCTCACATAATAATATAAACATTTATTTATTTATGTCATTTAGTTTTAGCAGATTTTCATTTAAAAAAAGAAATTATATTTGCATATAGGAACTACAAACTAAAAAAATTAAATACTGGTCTTTTAAATCACTCTGCATTCTCTTTCTTCTGACATAATGAATTTAAACGCAAACAGTTAATTATTTATTTACATCATTAATATAAATAAAAATTTAAAAAATTGTGTATTTAAAAGAATTTTTAGTTTGTAGCTGTTAAATACATTACTGCAAAAAATTTGCTATAGCTGTAAATTATCCCACGTATTTCTCAGCTACTTAAATAAATATATAAATAATATTTGCAAATATTTAAAAAAAAGAATGTCTGTCTTATGTCTGGTCTATTTTAGTTTTAGTTTCCTATTTTGTTCTCCCCTTCTTTTTCCTAGTATCTCTTGGATTGCCTAAGAATATACCATTTTATGTTTTTTTTCTTCGTCACAACGGGATTTCATCAGAGCAGAACCACCAGAGGGTCCGTGAAAGCTGAGCGTCAGGCTATACGGCTCTGGCATTTATTGAATGTAGCCAGAAGGAGAGGCAGACATTTGGTCCGATTCAGCAGAAAGACAACAATCACAGTGAAGCAAGCGAGCGGTCTACACACATACACACACACATAGGGCTCTATTTGAGAACATCATCTCCCTTGGTAGGAGTTTGGGAGACACATAAAGGAGCTGCTGGTGGTGTATCATCATTAGAGCTGCAGTATGTGTGTGTGTTTATGTTAGGATTTGCTCTGGTTCTTCTCAGTGCAGGGACCGCGTGGTTGTTTGTGTGCGCCCTGGGATATGCTTCAGAGGCCGTGCAGGGGAAGCAGATGGTGGGTCTGTGATGTTCTGAGCCTGATCTGTCTGTCTATCTCTTTCTGTCTCCCTCTTTCTGCAGATACAAAACCTTTCTTTCAGAAGACGCCGGCCCAGAGACGCTAGTGGCCATTGTGCACGCCAAAGACCCAGACGGCGACGGCGTAACGTATGCCATCACCGGGGGTAACGAAGACAGCAATTTCGAGCTGGACAATCAGAAGGGTAAGTCAAGTGGGATGCAAACTCAAAGCTTCGGTAACAGCATCCAGGCATCCGGTACAAGGCCTTGGGGATGCTGTCTTTAACAAGAACATCCAGCGGCATCAAAAAAACAAGTTTCCTCTTCCTGTCTGCTCAGCACGTGCTTTTAATCCATCATTCGACTCACGTTTGTGGCATTTGTAGGAAAAACAAACACCCCTTGTGTTGTTTTTGGTCTACAGCTCTTGTTTTTTTGTGTGTGTGCACTTGTGTGTGAATGCAGTGTTTGTCTGTTTTCATGCCTGCCTGCCTGCCTGTGCGCTTTCAGTCTCAAGGTTACATTTGTCTGCAGTGTTTGCTTTTTGTTTGTTTACCAGCACATTTTATGCCTGAGAGCTGGAAAACAGCAGTATGCTAAAGCTCTCTCCTGTCTTATCAGCCTCTCGGCACGGCTGTTCCACCACCCAACCCATTACAGGCCAGCGCAGAGAGATGGCCCATGGCTTCAGCACTCAGAAAAGCTGCGTGGAGTTGTCACTTCAAAGATGCAGCAACACTTTTTTTGCACACAACTGACTACTCCTCAGTTGTTTGGTGAATGTGCATCATTAGAAGCTTATTTTGCAATGTTGTTAAGCTCGATGCACAAAAGCAGCTGTCATTCTTAACAGATATTAATGTTTTCGATTCGAGAGGTTGTCAGATTGGGTAGAAAAGCACTTGTTTTATGGAAATAATACAGTTCAACAGCATATACTTAAAGGGTTAGTTCAGCCAGTAATGAAAATTCTGTCTTTAATTATTCACCCTCATGTTGTTCCAAACCCATAAGACCTTCATTCATCTTCAGAACACAAATTAAGACATTTTTGATTAAATCCAATCAAGCTTTCTGACCGTCAGTAGGCAGCAACAAATTGCAACCACATTGAAGACTCAGAAATGTAGTAAGGACCCATGTGACATCAACAACAACTCTGGTGAATGTGCATCAAAAACCGACACGGAAAAGAAGAAATGGTTGAATAAAGTCATTATTTTTCTTTTCTGTGTGCACAAAAAGTATTCTCATAGCTTCATAACATTACGGTTGAACCACTGATGTCACATCAGTGTTAATTTTAACAGCAAATTTTGATTTAGTCTTAGTCATATGATAGTCTTTTGACTAAAATGCCATTTAGTTTTAGTCATCGCAAACGTAAAGGTGCTTTAAATGGTTCTTCACAGCGATGCCATAGAAGAGTCATTTTTGGTTCCACAAAGAATCATTCTTACCTTTTTATAATCTAAGAAACATTCTTTCGCCACAAAGACCCTTTTGTGAAACAGAAAGGCTCTTCAGATGTTAAAGGTTCTTTATGAAACTATTTAGACCTTCTACCCAACAAACACATTTCTACTCTATTTTTACTGTGGCAACGTTGCTGACTATGTGCCCGCGACATCGTGACAACATACAAATGTAAGACGCGAAAGGGTTGTAGCAACGTTGTTGCGCGACATTCAACAACCCTGAGGCGACGTTTTTACTACATGTATTTTTTATGCCAGATTATAAATATTGCCTTTTCTGCGTGTTATATCAGACACGAGATAAGTATGTATAATACTTTTAAATACTGTTTAATATTAAAAATCGTTCATTAAATTGTTTCAACTTAACATCTGCTTGTGTAACTTTGAAAAGTAAAAATGCCATACAAATTTATATAATCAAGCTTTATTTCATACCAAACATTTCATGCTTACAAAAATACGTTACCAAAAGGTATACATTTAAGAAAAAAATGCAATATAGAGTATATGAAGCATGTAAATATATTAAGTCATTTAAAAATAACTGTAAACTTATTTATAAACTATAGTTTAAGTATATTACATTACAAATAAAAAAGCAAAGCATCTGAGAACGTTTATTAAACAAAAGCATAGCAACAAAACAGCGGTCACCGGACGATGAGGCGGACTCTGAACGGGAGAATACGGCGGACAGGTGAACGTAGTTAAGTTGACGTGCAGAAAACAGTCCAAGAAGGATCAACAAATCCAGAGGGCAGTGGCTAACGCAGAATCCAGAAGGCAGGCACAAGTCAACACCAAATAGCCTATCAGTAAGGATATCTGAATAATAAAAGAAAAATAGTTACCATTACATCAAACCCAATCGCAAATTAACATTTGGTATGTGAATTATCAGCTATTCTGTAACAGAACAAATAAATATCACATTGGACACGAAAATTGTAGGTTTTGTTTGGATATTTACATATTTATCTGAGAGAAATCAAAAGCAATACTCACGTATCCTAGCTTGAAGAATAATAACAGCCCAATGGTCTGTTAGAATTTAAAATGCGCTTCGGAGCAGTGACGAGTAAATGTCGTACAGTGGTTGTCCAGACAGCCTAAGCACAACCTTCAGAGATGTTCTGAAGGACAACATCGTAGTAACAACCTAAACCACACAACTTAGAACCAACAACCTTTTAGCCACGTTGTTACAACGTGGCTAAAAGGTTGGCAACGTTGAGGCAACGTTCTGTGTTTGTTGGGTATGACATCGTGAAGCACCTTTATTTTTAAGAGCGTAAATCTACAGTAGATTTAGTCGGCTAAAATCGAATGGGTTTAGTTTCAGTGTAATGCATTTATTAAAGGGATAGTTCACCCAAAAATGAAAATTCCCCATGATTTACTTACCCTCAAGCCATCCTAGGTGTATATGACTTTCTCCTTCCAGATGAACACAGTCAGAGTTGTTTTAAAATTTATCCTGGCTCTTCCAAGCTTTATAATGGTGGTGGATAGTGGCTTATATTTTGAAGCTCCAAAAAATGCATATATCCATCGTAAAACTAACCCATAACCCAGACGTAACCAAGTATGTTTATGCAAATAGTTGTCAAAACGGACAATTCTACATCATTTTGTGTGTATTTCTCTGTTCATGAGACACAAAAGAGTACTTGTACGCTGTGTTAGAGGCGCTGCTTCAGGGTGTGCAATCAGAAAACCAGATGGAATTGAGTTCTCTTTTGCGTCATCAAATTTAGCCATATGTCTGCTCCTCTCTTACTCCAAAATATTTACATTTTTAACGTTTTATGAGATGTCCAGCAAATGTATGCTACCTTATGTTCTGCCGAATAGATCAGTAGGCTATGTTACAGTTCAAATGTGCACATCTAACCATCTGAATGAATCTCTTCCCAAGTCGTGCCTTCGTAACATTTTCAAAATTATTTTTCGTTTCGTTGTCGACTCGTTTTCGTCAGTGAAAAAATGTTGCCGAAAAAGATGCTGAAAATTATTTGTCAACGAATGGACTGTTTTAACAATGTTCTTACCTCCTTTCGGGGCCTGGAACGTTTTAGTTGTATTGCTGCCTATGCAGGGTCAGAAAGCTCTTTGATTTAATCAAAAATATCTTAATTTGTGTTCCGAAGATGAACGAAGGTCTAACAGGTTTGTAACAACATGAGGGTGACTAATTAATGACAGAATTTTCATTTTTGGGTGAACTATCCCTTTAAGCACACTTGTCTAACTACTAAAGCATTCTATTAAATATTTTACAGGCATCATCAAACTGCGGCGTAGCCCTCCTCCTAAACTGCGCGGGCCTCAATATGTCCTCAACGTCACAGCGACTGATGACAACGCAGCCGGTGGGCCACTCCCCCTCAGCAGCTCCGCCCAAGTCATCGTTGGGATCAATGACATCAACAACAACAAACCAGTATTTGATGAGGTAAGGTAAAAAAGATCATAAAACTGTATCCATTTCTAGTGAAAAGTTGAAAGACCGAATCAGCGGACAGGGAAGAAAGCGTGTACAGGAGAAGAACCTGCCTCGACCGGTCTAGATATGAGTAGAGAATTCAAATATATTCTCTCATTAAATCTGCCTAGCATGAAGCGCCTCAGGCTTGTAATACCAATGACACTATGAACACCTCACTAATGGCTGTGTTTAGAGACAGAGATGAAGTCTAAGGGGACAAAAAGTAAAGAATGATGGGTGGAAGCTAATATACAGAAATAAGAGAGTGGAAGACATACTGTAAGATAAAGCAATAAACAATGAATTGTGTCTACTCATGACATGCACAGTGTAATTTTATAACCCAGTTCACTAAAAAAAAACGATGAATCATTGCTGAACGCTGTTTCTCAGTTTTCAGGTTTGTTTCTAAATGCCATGAACTGACCTCCTTTACTTAGACTGTGACCGAGACGGCCAAATTGGCTTTTTAAGATGTTGAAAATATGTTTGGCTACATTGTTTGATTACATTAAGTAAAAGAGAGCAAATTTTAAAGAACGTGCAAAATGAAACACAGCGAGAAAGAGACAGGTGAAAGCAGAGCTGAGGGAAGAGCAGACAGCTGGCAGAAGGAGATCTAAAGGCTCTTGGAGGTCTCCGGTGGGAGAGCTTTTCCGCGCAGGCCGGTGGTGCAGGAGGGCTGTATGTGAGTGCGTAGGAGGCAGAGCCGTGTCCCTGTACACTTTCCGTGAGCCCCACAGGCCCTACTTCTGCTGCCGCCGCTGCCACCTCCTCTGCTGCTGCCCATGAATATTTCAAGGGGGAATTACTCACCGGCACAGGGGATGCATATGAAATAGAAGCACTAAGTGAGCCCCAGGGGCAACATCTGGCCCTGTTCCTTCCTCTCACTCTCTCTGTCTCTATGCCTGCCCTGCTGACCAGTCTTTCCCTTCTATCACTGGTTCTCAACTGGTTCCCAAGACTCTTGATTTTACCTCAAGCAGTGATTCAATGCAGTACCAAACTTGTTTACTGTACAAAAAATGTTCTTATATTCAAACATTGAAAGTTTCTAATGTATTTATTAATGGTAATTTATTAATATTACCATGAAAAATGTTTGAACACCTCAGCAGTCTTCTTTTTCTGTAGTCGGAGTGTTTGGTTTCTAAATGTTCCTTGAATTTTGATGGTTTTATGCTCTGTGCAGCTAAAAATTGATTGCACAAAACACATTTGCATCTAAAATAAAATATATTAGAGACTATATTATGCATGAAGAAAATGTTTGCATTTTTTTGCATTGTAATTATTTTGATGACAAATTAGCACTTTTCCACCTCAAATTTGCAATCATTAAGATAAAATTAAAAATGTAATTGACTTATAGTGTATTGTGGAATGGTATGTATAATACAAAGTTCAGTATGAATCTTCTTATCTTCTTTTCTTATCTTCTTACATCTGTTTGCAAACTGAATTGTGATTACTTTTAATTTCATTAAGACAAACCCAAAGCTTAAGTCTTACACTTCAATAAAACTTGCCATAAAGCTGCATTGTAAGCAATGGTAATTTCCCTAGGGAAATGCAAATTTGGTGTTTTATTCAAGTCAGCGTGAGTTAAAAGCAGTACAACAAATATTACCATGTGTAAAAACTTTCAATTTACTTTTTTTCCCTTACAGTAATGTGGTGAAAATGTATGGAAGCTTGTTTCCACCACAGAAATAAAAAAGGGAAATCATGACTTTTTATCCCATAGTTTTTACCTATTTATCCTCACAATTCTAGTTTTAGAATTAGTAGCACGGGTATATTTGTAGCAATAGCCAAAATTACATTATATGGGTCAAAATGATCTATTTTTTAATGCAAAAAATCATTAGGATATTAAGTAAGGATCATGTTCCATGAAGATATTTTGTAAATTTCCTACTGTAAATATATCTAAAATTTTTCATTAGTAATATGCATTGCTAAAAACTGTGATTTTTCTCAATATTTAGATTTTTTTTTCGGTTCACAATTCTGATTTTTTCTCACAATTGCTAGATATAAACTCAGAATTACCAGGTATAAACTGTCTTGCAATTTTCTTGAGTTTATATCTGGCAATTCTGAGAAGAAAAGTCATAATTGTAAAATACGAAAAGTCAGAATTGTGAGATAAAAAAAAATCTGATGGAAACAAGAAAAACAGGATTGCAAGATGTAAACTCAGAATGTCTTGCAATTCTGACCTTTTCTTAAAAGTGCAAGTTTGTATCTTGCTTTTCATGTGCTTTTCATGTCTTGAAAGTTCTCAAAGAAAACAAGTCTGAATTGGTTAGACAATAAGTTGGAATTACCTTTTTTAATTTCTTTATTCCATACAGGAAACAGGCTTCCATAGAAATGTAATGAATGCAAAAAATCCAAATGCAAAAAAAAAAAAAAATATTCATGGTCTTTAATTTCTTTTTGTTTTGATTTTGAAGTGTAGTATGACTCAATCATTTAGGGTTATTAGGTTCACCCAAACCATTGCCCCACATGCTTTTTGACGTTCAGCTGAGTGCAAACCCTCGCCCTGCTTTGTAGTCACTGGTTGCCGGCGCTCCTAATAGCATCGCAGATTATGGCAATAGACTATCTGTTCGAGTCTTTTCCCTTGCTAAACTGAGAAATCCTCCCTAAGCCCTCTCAGAAGGGTGAGTGTGTGTGTGTGTGTGTGTGTGTGTGTGTGTGTGTGTGGAAAGACAATGAGAGGTGTGAAGTGCAAAGCGCAGTTAGAATTCTCTTCAGAGGCTGGGAGGGAAGCTAATTCCAGCTTTTAGCCCCAGTATCGATCTAGTCACTTGATTAATCGCCTTAAGTTGACATGCCGCTCCCTCGTGGGCACTGCTCACCAGGACACCCTGCCAGATGCCCGCTCTGTAATGAGAGCATGATGAGAAAGCAAGAGGAGGAGGAGGAAGAAGGAGGTTGAGGCCTCATTATCAGTGCGTGTGCTCCTGTAATGGACCTCGAAAGAGGAATTCATAAACACTTTCTCCTAAATGCAAACTTTATTCGATCTGTCGTCATGTCTTGGTGTCCTGTTCCCACTTTTCTTGCTCTTTATTTATTAATATGAGTATTCATATGTTCAGCAATGGTTTAGTTTTTGTTTGAGCCTTTGCCAAGAACGTATTTCTGGCATTTCTTGTATCTTTATCCATATCTGACTCAAAACTCTGGTTTTGTTCCTGTTAAAGTGCCACAACTACAGTGTGAATGCGCTGGTTCTGGAGAATCAGCCCCTGGGCACTTTCGTCCTGCGCGTGCAGGCTCATGACGCCGACACAGGGGTCAATGGGGAGGTCAAGTACGGGATAATGCAGAGGGACGGGGCCTCACCAGGGTTCACTATCAACCCTGACACAGGTATTTCCTTCCTTCTTTACCAGATCGTTGATTACACGCAATTGAACCAAAGCTGTCATGTGTTTCTAGTCAGTGGGCCTCATTCTTGAAACATAAGCAAAATGCATTTCTTTTTTCTTGGATAATATTGAGTTGTACACTGCTGTTCAAAAGTTTGGGGTCAGTAAGATTTGTAATGTGTTTTAAATAATTATTTTCTGCTCATCAAGGCTGTGTTTATTTGATTTAATAATACAGAACTGTAATATTGTGAAATATTATTGCAATTTAAAATAGTGATTTTCTATTTGAATATACTGTAAAATAGAATTTATTCCTTTGATACAAAGCTGAATTTTCAGCATCAATAATCTCTTCAGTGTCAAATGATCTTTCAGAAATCATTCTAATATGCTGATTTATTATCAATGTTGGAAACCCTTTCGCTGCTTAATACGTTTTTTTTTCTTGGAACCTGTGATACTTTTTCAGGATTCTTTGATGAATAAAAGGTTAAAAAGAGCAGCGATTATTTAAAACAGAAATCTTTTCTAACAGTATACACTACTGTTCAAAGTTTGGGGTTAGTCATTTTTTTGTTTGTTTGCTTTTTTTAAAGAAATTAAAACGTTTATTCAGCATGGATGTGTTAAAAAGTGATAGCACTTACATTGTTAGAACAGATTTCTGTTTTGAATAAATGCTGTTTTTTAGCTTTTTATTAATCAAATATTAAAAAATAAATTAAATATTAAGCAGCACAACTCCAACATTGATAATAAATCAGCATATTAAAATGATTTCTGAAGGATTGTGTGACACTGAAGAGTAATGATGTTGAAAATTCAGCTTTGCATCACAGGAATGAATTCTATTTTAAAGTATTTTTAAAAAAATTTTTTTTTTTTTTCTGTATTTTTGATCAGATAAATAAAATTTTGATGAGCATGTTACTTTAAAACAGGAACTAAAAAAGATTACAAATCATTCTGATCCCAAACTTTTGAACGCCAGTGTATGTAGCACAAAAAATTTGCTCTAGTATATTTAGTAGTATTATTTCTATTTAATAAAATAGAAATTTCAGAAAAAAAAAAAAAATATATATATATATATATATACACACACACACACATAATAGAAAATAGTTCACAAATTAATGCAGTTTAGTTGCAGTAAACTTGTTGTGAAGTCTATAAAATGGCAGTTCACCAATGACATTCAATGAAACGTGCGTTGTATGTGTTGTGCAGGTGTGATCAGTACAGCGGTAAGTTTTGACCGAGAACGGCAAAGAGAGTATACACTGTCAGTCACGGCAACAGACCAAGCACAGGAGCCCCTCATCGGCATCTGTCAGATCACTGTCCTCATCGCTGACCAGAACGACAACGATCCCAAGTTTGAGAACAGCCGCTACCAATGTAAGAACCACTTAACAATGTTTATAACTCTTAAGGAAGACCTGAACAAACTGATGCCAGTGTTAGCTACAGTGTATAAGACAGCATGCTTTTTCTGATATTAATCCAAGTAAAAGCTTTTTTCAGTTTTTAGGTTTGTTATATAGTGATATTATGGTCTTAAATCCAAGTGATAGGATCTGTTGACGATACTTAAGATCTGTTCCTCTGCCGTGAGCATAGAAGCGATAGGAGAGCGAAAACACGTTTGTAACATAGTCCCAACTTAGGCTGTAGCTGTAGACTCTTTAAACATTTATACATGGACCTTTAACACTGCACTTAACGGCAGTAAGGATTTTGCAAGCTTAACAAATTCTCAAGTCCGGGATTCCTGAGTGTAGTCAATACACATTAAACCTCAGTATTAAAAATGCATAACAGTCTGAGCAAGGTGAGCTTTAATGCGCTGAACACAGTATAAACACATCACAAATCATTTTTAGATGCGATCGGATGCAATCCTGGAAAGCTCGCTTAGCCTAGAAGTGTGAGAATTTGCTGTGCTCTTCTAAGTCATATTATTTATAATTGCAAATGCAAGTTCAGTAAGTTTGATGTCAGGATTCCTTTTCATCACATTAAAAAGCAGTACTGAGAAGGCTCATTAACAATTAAAGGGGAAGATTGAAACGTTTCTAGGACGCGCATTCTGTTTTTTTGTTTCTTTTCGCTGCACTTGGATTTTAATAGCAGCAGGCATTGCTTGTTTTTTGACTGTTGTTATTTGTTTTTGTTGATGCCTGTGTTAACCCTACCCGTGCCAGACTTTCTGCGAGAGGACACGCCGGTTGGGACAAGCTTCCTGAGGGCGGCAGCTCATGATGACGACCAGGGCACCAATGCGGCCATTACATACTCTCTGTCCCAGCAGAACCCAGCTTACTTTCACATCAACCCCAGCACGGGATGGATCTACGTCAACCACCCTATCTCACAGGTACACATACGTGCACATTTACCTAGCTTTCAAAATGGGAATATGCAATAGACTTCTATTGTTATAAATAAAGCTAAGGACATTATATAAATATAAAATAGTTAAGTAATTAATAAGAAATACATTTGTTGCAGTATACATTCAGTTTAAATAAAATATAATATAGATATATATCTGACCCCGGAGCACAAAACCAGTGATAAGTACATTTGTATCAAAATTATACATTTTTCTTTTATGCCAAAAATCATTAGGATATTAGGTAAGGATGTTCCATGAAGATATTTAGTACATTTTCAACCATAAATATATCAAAATGTAATTTTTGATTAGTAATATGCATTGCTAAGAACTTAATTAATTATTAATATTGAATATTGAATATTTCGTTTTTTGCACACTCAGATTCCAAATATTTAAAAGGCAGAGTATTGTCCTATCCTAACAAACGTCAATCGAAAGCTTTTATTTATTCAGCTTTCAGATGATGTATAAATCTGAAAAGGTTGTCTCCAAATTGAGGTTTGTCAGATTTAGTTAACCTTTGTTTTTGTCCCTAAAGTACAGCTAAGTAAACACATATGCACACTTGCATGAACAAAGATCACATGCACACATTCCTGCTGAGAAAACTCAGTACTGCTTATGGTAGTACAGGTACTTTGTCTTGCATGTGTGTGTGTTCCTCAAGAGTTTTGCATATTAAGCATGGTAGGGTCCCAAATAGATGCTATATATAACCATACGAACCTTAAGTCTGGAGGAACATCGTCCTGTGATAATAGGCATACAAATATGTATAAAAATATGTATTTCCTTTATTCAGGTGGGAGAGTGAACTACTTATTTTCCTTTTTTTTTGTTTTCATCTTGCACATTTTTGTAATTTTTAGTAAACTAACAAGCCTTTTTCTTTTTGTTATATAGATTTTTTTTGTAACCTTTTACTAAGACCTAGACTTTTAATCCTAGACTATAAAAATCTATATCTAGACTATAAAAAAGTTTTTATAGTTCATATAGTTGAAGAAACATCCCTTCTTGTGTATGCGTGTGCTGTTTGGTCTGGGCAGAAATGCCATCGCCTTCACTTTTCTGCCCACAAATGGCTGTCTGTGTCATTTCTGTGCTGGATATATAAGCTTTGAGAGGTCGAGAGTTGATTTGACATTAAAACGCATACAGTGCATTTTGACGCCCAGACAGAAAGACAGGCTGTGCTCTGATGAGATCCTGTTTATAAAGTCCTAAGTAATGGCAATCTTCAGGTAAAACATCAGAGACTGGACTTTATTAATGCACGGTTCATGTCCAGTACTACACTGCTTTTAACATCTTAGCAGAAATTGATGTGGATGCAGTTTCCTCAGAGCAGGTCATTAAGATGTGTACTCTAAATCTGGCCTATGTTTTTCATTCTGACGACATTGCGTCACTTATGTCCGAACGGATCAGTTTTAGAAAGGCAGACGATGTCACCCACGCTAAACTCACCTGTCTTCAAATTGACAACTTCAAACTGCCCTCCTACTATTATCCGTACCTCCTCTCATTTTCAGTCTGCCTCTTCCTTTCCCTCTTTCTGACCTGAAAAAGGCAACATTTTGAAACCAGTTAAACCAAGTTTACTGCTGACTCAATCTTAGAAGTACTTTTCAATTATTAGGAGTCATTTGAAGGAAGTCGAATTAAAAAAAGCGCACATCTAGAGTCTTGGCTGCTGTACATGATGTTCTGGATGTAAAACATCCGATGGATAATGGAGACCAATTCTTCAGGTGGAAGTATCAGGGATTTCTCTCATCTCCGAACCCCCGTTGACAAAAAACTTCACCTGTCTTCTCCGGTATCAGTGACAACCTGTATTATTTCAGTGTATGCTGATAAGCCCCTAGGCTGGATTATATCACCTGTCTCTCGTCCTGACAGACATCACGGATCAGCCAGCAGATCATCGCTACAGACGGAGGGAGTCGGAGCAGCTCGGTCGACCTCACTGTCATCATCACCAATGTGCACAACCAGCCCCCGCAGTGGGAACAGGCGGAATATTGGGTCACGATCCCGGAGAACACACCGCGTGACACCAAAATAGTGGTGAGACGTTCATATTCCACCACAGTTTCCTCTATGCTTTCTGTAAGAGTGTGAAATATGCCAAACATGAAGTACAACCAATACAGTTCATAATTAAAATTCCACAGGTCCTTAAAAAGTCTTAAATGTAGTTGTATGTAGTTGTAATTTAATGCCACAAAAAGTCTTAAATGGTACAAGAAACTCTTAATTATAGTTTCAAGAGGTCTTTTTTTTTTTTTTGTCAAAATTAGGTTTTTATTAAACATCTTGTCTATATCTTGGCAAAATTCACTTTTTTAGTGCAGAAAAATTGCGTTTTATTGCAGCAAGCAGAAATGACTGTGTCTATCTGTTAAGAATGCACTGCTGAGGTGCTTTCTCTTAACACCACAAAAACAGTTAACCTATCAAAATAAACTATGTAACATATTTATTCAAGGTGTATCCATGCACATTCCCCGCCAGCCCTGTGTAAGTGCCCTAAACAATGTTATAATGGACTATTTCACATCCAGAGATGACGGATCGGGCGATGAAGTTACTAAAGAAGAGGAGTCCGATGACAGTCTGTTATATAAACAGTGCGTGAACAGTTGTGCTGTGCTCGCTTTTCTAAATGTAAACTACAACTACAAGGTACATTATTTGTGCTATTTAAACATACAAGTTATCAAAAGTTCGGAGACTATATCCATGATAAACAACGGAAAACAGACGTTAGTATGTTTGTGTAATGATGCAGTATAGCACTCCTGACATCACTCATTAAACCCGCAAAGTGAAAGAAAACACATCTCACTTTAAACATGTTTTTCTCAAAATTCCATTCTTGAAAATCATTGCTATCACCCAACTTCAGATATCAGCTATAACTTTTGTTACGTTCAAGCTACGGACAAAATAAAAATAGTTTTGGAAAGGACTTGATCCTTGAAATTTGAAAATAGTTTAAAGGCTTTTATTTCAAAGTTTATTAAACTTTTTGTTTTGCAAAACCCTGCATCGAAACTATAAATCGTGCATTTTACAGTCATTTAATATGTTACCATAGACATTGCCCCACCATGCTCATATGGTATTCATTTCATTTGTGCAATTTTTTCCGTGTTAATACGATTTTTTTTCTCTTGTTCTTACCAAAGCTGCAATTTTTAAATATAAAATGCAGTTAAAATAGCAATACTGTGAAATATTATTACAATTTTTAAAAATTAAGCAAATTTGTGGGGACATTTGTGAGATCCCCATGGGGAAACAGGCTCATAAATTATACAGAATGAGTTTTTTTAAGAAAGTAAAAGTATGCATCTCCTGTGAGAGCTAGGTTTAGGTGTTGGGTAGGTGTACGGCGATAAAAAATACTGTTTGTACAGTATAAAAACCATTACACCTATGGAATCTCCCCATAAAACATGGAAACACAACGTGTGTGTGTGTGTGTGTGTGTGTGTGTTCTTTGCCGTTTTGACAGTATGTGAAATGCTCAACATGGCAACTTGTGTGTCATACAAATAGTTCACTCAGTGCACAAGATACTTGACTCACTATTGATTTCATTACAGATGAAGCAAGGAAAATTACATAAGCATGACTATACACAATACATAGTACACACAAATAGTCTGTTCTTTGAAGTATATATTATAATCAAAATCTCAAAGAAATGCAATGCTGGCTTTAACCAAAATTATCCATTTTAACAAGCACGTCTGCATTATTATGTATTATTAGGTGCTTTTTGTAACATCAGCGCTGCATCTATGATGTCTTTAAATGCAGTTCACTGGTTTTTGAAACAGAGGAGTGGTTTTCACTCACAGCGCCTCTTGCTTTGTTGTGCTGCTGATAAGCAAAGGTGGAGTGTTGTGACTTTCTTACCGCTGAGGCTTGTCACATCTTATCCAGCCTTCATCTTGTTTGCTATTTCAGCCCGTTTCATTCGCTGTCACATTTTACATTCGTCTGGGAGCTCGTACCCACCGAGAGATCAGCATCCACAAACAACCTCATCTGTCCAGCAAACTGAAGCAGACTGCTTGTCTGAACATTCTATTCTAATTCATTCAAAAGGGGCGAAAAGGCCAGTCCTCCGAGTCCGTTTTCCTCACATACAGCAGATTTATCAGTGAAGAGTGCCAGGAGGAGTTCTGCTGGAGTCACTGTGTTTCCCTGACATCAGCGGCTTCCTCTGGCTGCTGCCAGCTATTCTGCAATCTGTGTGAACCTCCGCATCTGTCTTAGCAGTCCTCGGTGGCACACACTCTGGCAGGGATGTTCTCCTCTTCACGTTGCCACAGGATGTAAAATAGGCTTAGGTGGGATGTTTGATCTTAAAATACCTTCTTTCCCCGCTGGCTTGTAAAGGGTGGTTGCTTCGGCATGGGTTTTAGTGCACGGACTGCTTCGCTAGTCATTTTTACTAACCTGTTTGTAAAGAGCTACAAGGTTTGCACTGAATGGGAAGCTCATAGACACACTCGTAGATAAATGTTATGTTCTAAAACCTACTTAGCTGACTACCTAGACAGCATTTTAAACAGCACTTCCACACACTCTTCCAAAAGGTATGCTGCCATGTAGTCAATGCACTAGTTTTGGAACAGAGATTTACTGTATGCACATCCACTATTTGCTTGAATCCTTAAATATTTGTAGGGATGGAGAACAGGAAAAAGAGCTAAAACGGCATTTCACATAGTAGTTTCTAATTGGCCGGGACATTACTAGCAGCGTGAAGCTCAGTTAACTGCATTCATCTCCTGACAGCCCGCCCTCCTCTGGGGGCTTCTGTTAGCATCCCTGTCAAAGAAAATTAATATCGTCCTAATGTAGTGTTCCACACGCCGCATGTTGTGTATTATAATACAGATTTTTTTTTTTTCTTATCTTATCTCCTTCTACAGAACCCACTTCAACTCAGTTATTTATTTTACTTAACTTTATCACTTATACTAATAGCATTCTACAGTACTTTCATATTTATTCCAGGGTTTGTTCTGAACTAAATATTCTCAACTCTTAAGTATAGGCTCTTACTTACACAGATGTTGCATTATATGTATATATACATATATGTAGTTTAAATGTATGATCCTCTACACAGCATGAATTCTGTTAATAGCAGGGTATTAGCAGAGTTAGTAAAACTGTCACTTTCTAGGGCAAAATATCCAATGTGACGGCACTGAGGCGTATTTTATGATGGGGACTGAAAAAGAGCCACCGCAAGGCATCTCTGATCAACTTTTTCTTTAGGATGCCATTGCTGTGTAATGAGATGATTTCTAATTATTGCTAATTTCATGGCACCTCAGGCTGTGCTCATTTTGCTGGGAGTGCCATTACCCATCTTATCATCCAGACGTGTTTTTTTGAACAGCTTTCTGCACTGGATCTCATCAGCTACTACTTTGTCTCTTTCAGTCATTTTGTGCGGTTACTTCTGATTTTGCAAGCAGATTTTCTTTGTTGACATGAAACCACAGATCTCAGAATGTGTTTTGTTCTGCCATCATTCCATTTATGGTTTTGTTTGTACCTGTTGCCAATTCAGGGCCAAGAGATAGTGTTAGTGTAAAAGACTATTCTGGAAAAAAAGTATTTGTTTTGGATGCTGTATTTTGGTGCTCATGAAGGAATATTTTAACTGTAACCTTTTTGAACATTTGTGTTTTTACTTAAAAGCTTAAAAGTGGCCTGTGTTTATTTTTGAGTTAACCAGCGTTTTAAAAAGAAAAAAAAAGCCAGCCACTCCCACCATTTTTGATCATTTTCCCTAAAATGACCCCCAGAATATTTTATTGTGTGAATATCTGAATATGCGTCTCAGAGTCTCTACTTAAACAAAAAAAAAAGCTGAGAAAATCTAGTTTTTATCAAAGACCACATCTGGATCATATTCAGTACAATGATCAAAGCATAGATGCGGGAGATCACATCCATCAGCACCCCCAAAGCTTGCACAGTCCTTTACCACTTCCTGGATCAACATTTCACTTGGTAACAGTAGGCAGCTACTATTTTTGACCCTGAACCACAAAATCAGCCTTAAGTCGCATGGTATATTTTGTAGCAATAGGCAACAATACATTGTAAGGGTCAAAATTACAGATTTTTCTTTTATGCCAAAAATCATTAGGATATTATATATATATAAGTAAAGATCATGTTCCTTAAAGATATTTAGTAAATTTTCTACCGTAAATATATCAAAACTTAACTTTTGATTAGTAATATACATTGCTAAGGACTTAATTTGAACAGCTTTAAATTTTCTCAATATTTAATTTTTTTGCACCCTTAGATTCCAGATTTACAAATAGTTGAATCTTGGCCAAATATTGTCCTATCCTAACAATCCATACATTAGTGGAAAGCTTATTTATGATATATAACTCTAAATAAAAATAAATTAACCTTATGACTTTTGTGGCCGAAATTTGTAAATATTGGCCGATATACAATTATTTGAAAACCTGAAAAAAATCTAAATATTGAAAAAATCGCCTTTAAAGTTGTTCTAAAGAAGTTTATTAATTAATTTGATTGAATATATATATATATATATATATATATATATATTATTTTTTTTTTTAAGTATTGAGCAATGAATGTTGTGTCAGAATCACTAGTAAATTGTTATTTTGTTTAGATTTCTAGTCTAATCTTTTTTTCTTCAGAATCATGAGAATTGTGATCCCCAATTTTTTCAAAAATTGTTTTTCAATTTATCTAGAATCATGTAGCATAAGTTTACATGTTTATTACTACATATAATTCATTAAAATAGAAGTTTAATTTCATAAAGTACAAGTTCATATCAAAATGCACTTATATTTTTTTTTTGTTTGTTTTTCAGTTGAATAAAATACTATTTTTCCCTATATATTTCATTAAGGATTTCTTCTAAAAAGTTTAAAAATCTTGTCTCGTCCCGTTCTCGTGAACCCAGTCTCGTGTCTCATCTTGTCTCGTGGGATAAGTGTGTCGTTACACACACCTAAAGACCAGTACCAAACCAGTACTGATCAGCCATGACTAGTCTGTAGATTTGTATATCTTCGCTAAGTTATCTGTAGTCTCAGTTTTTGAGTTTGTAGTCAGATTTCTGCATGCCTGCGTGTGTGTGTGTGTGTGTGTGTGTGTGTTAGCATTTAGTTTGGTGATGGTGATGGTCCTGGGGGCAGTGTGTCAGAGCAGATCTGTGCGTCCCTGCCCACTCTCATAGTTCTGCTAATGGAGGATGTACCTGGAGGTCACCTTCAGTGTCTCTTCAGTCAGAAAACAAGATAAGTGTTGTTCCTCAGAGCTTTTTATCCCCCCCCCCCTCCTGCTCTCCGTTGAGTTTCAGTACCTTTTCATAGTCAACCACTACTTCGTCAGCACCTCCACACTTCTTTTAGTTGGATGGAATGATTATAATTGCAGTCGAGGGGTTTCAAAACACAGGTCGCACAAGGATTCAGATGCAATCACTGCCTTTGTTAATGGAACGCACCTTGACAATTGGACAAATAACCTCATTTTCTTTATCCGTGTCTCTATTTCCCTCCCTTCAACGCCCACGCCGACGCCCGAACTCTAACACCGATGTTCCCCGTAATATGACTTGAAAAACAAAGCGCTTTACAACAATTATAGTCGAACTCTCTTTCGCTTCAACCCTCCAAATACAGTATGAACTCCCTAATGTGAAATAACTGTAGCAACTGGCTGTTCAAATCTGTTCTGTGCATTGGGAGCCTTCATGCTAATTCATCCTCAGAACTCTAAATACAAATTAGGCTTGTTAAACAGTATAATGCATTCATTAGCAACACTGAGTAGCCTTGTTGTGCGTCGAGTGCTCCTATTCATTTCTCGCTCTCACTTCCTCCCCCCTCGCCTTTCTTCTTCATCTATCTATCTGTCTCTCTGTCTAACTAATTAAAAATTTAAATATCAGTCAGCTCATTGTGGTATTATCTCAAGGAATGCTAATTAACACATTTTCAAAAGCAGTAATTGCAACCTTGAGGATGTAATTTAAAGGGCCTTGTTCGTGTGTATGGATAATGAGAATGCCGTTCTCATCAAGCCTGAGAGACGTCCGCTAATAAACTCTTGGAGGGAAGATTAGACAGGTTGGGATTTGAAAGTTGACCAAATTTCTGTTTAGTTGAATAGGGGAACTTTCGGTAGTATAGTATGAATAGTTTAACCCCACGGGTGGTTAACCAAAAGAATGGTGTGGTGGGCTGGTAAATGAACGGCTGTAGGTTCAAATCCCACAATGGTTGATGTGTGAAATATCACCATTGTACTCTTGATCAAAACACTTAACCTTGGCTTACTCCAGATGGATTGTCCCTGGAAGTCACTTTGGATAAAAATGTCAACCACATGATAAATTAGTTGAAATTAACGTTTTGAAGTGAAGGCAAGATGTCCCAATGGGCAGGAGCACCAGCCTAGTTAACTTCTGACAGATTTTTAAGCAGTAAAATATCCTGTTTTGAGGTGTGTTGATACTATGCTAAGTATAAAGCTCGGAAGAGCCAGGACATTTTTTAATATAACTCTGATTGTATTCATCTGAAATCATATACAGAGATCATGTACACCTAAAATGGTTTGAGAGTGAGTAAATCATTTTATAATTCTATTACATATAGGTGCATCTCAATAAATTAGAATGTCGGGGAAAAGTTAATTTATTTCAGTAATTCAACTCAAATTGTGAAACTTGTGCATTAAATAAATTCAGTGCACACAGACTGAAGTAGTTTAAGTCTTTGGTTCTTTTAATTGTGGTGATTTTGGCTCACATTTAACAAAAACCCACCAATTCACTCAAACCTCAACAAATTAGAATACTTCATTTTTAGTGAATTGTTGGCCTTCTGGAAAGTATGTTCATTTACTGTATGTGTACTCAATACTTGCTAGGGGCTCCTTTTGCTTTAATTACTGCCTCAATTCGATTTGGCATGGAGGTGATCAGTCTGTGGCGCAGCTGAGGAGCTGAGGTGGTATGGAAGCCCAGGTTTCTTTGACAGTGGCCTTCAACTTATCTGCATTTTTGGATCTCTTGTTTCTCATTTTCCTCTTGACAATACCCCATAGATTCTCTATGGGGTTCAGGTCTGGTGAGTTTGCTGGCCAGGTAAGCACACCAACACCATGGTTATTTAACCAACTTTGGTGCTTTTGGCAGTGTGGGCAGGTGCCAAAACCTGCTGGAAAATAAAATCAGCGTCTTTAAAAAGCTGGTCAGCAGACAGAAGCATGAAGTGCTCTAAAATTCCTTGGTAAATGGGTGCAGTGACTTTGGTTTTCAAAAAACACAGTGAACCAACACCAGCAGATGACATTGCAGCCCAAATCATCACAGACTGTGGAAACTTAACACTGGACTTCAAGCAACTTGTGCTATGAGCTCCAGACTCTAGGACCATGGTTTCCAAATGAAATACAAAACTTGCTCTCATTTGAAAAGAGGACTTTGGAGCACTGGGCAACAGTCCAGTTCTTCTTCTCCTTAGCCCAGGTAAGACGCCTCTGACATTGTCTGTGGTTCAGGAGTGGCTTAACAAGAGGAATACGACAACTGTAGCCAAATTCCTTGACACGTCTGTTTGTGGTGGTTCTTGATGCCTTGACCCCAGCCTCAGTCCATTCCTTGTGAAGTTCACCCAAATTCTTCAATCAATTTTGCTTGACAAGCCTCTCAAGGCTGCGGTTCTCTCGGTTGGTTGTGCATCTTTTTCTTCCACTCAACTTTCTGTTAACATGCTTGGATACAGCACTCTGTGAACAGCCAGCTTCTTTGGCAATGAATGTTTGTGGCTTACCCTCCTTGTTAAGGGTGTCAATGATTGTCTTCTGGACAACTGTCAGATCAGCAGTCTTCCCCATGATGGTGTAGCCTAGTGAACCAAACTGAGAGACCTTTTTGAAGGCTCAGGAAACCTTTGCAGGTGTTTTGAGCTGATTAACTCATTGACATGTCACCATATTCTATTTTGTTGAGATTAGTGGGTTTTTGCTAAAAGTGAGCCAAATCATCACTAAAAGAAAAGAAACTTTCATTAAAAGAAACAAAGACTTTCACAATTTGAGTTGAATTACTGAAATAAATGAACTTTTCCACAACATTCTAATTTATTGAGATGTACCTTTACATCAGAATTTTGTTGGCCCTAACAAATCTTAATGAAAACTTCAAAACAGTTACTTGTTACAACACGAAGATCTGCATTAGTATTGAGACACAGTGGAACTGTTAGAGTAGCAAAGGTCAGGGAACTCTGTCAAAATTACTGTGGCAAATAAGTTCACTGAATAGGTCATTTCTGTTGGGGGACACATACCGGATGGCAAAGTGACCCTTAAAAGCAGGAAGCAAAAGCCACAGAGCTTTTAACGTACTTGTTTTCTGTGTTGCAGTGGGCGGATGCTCTCAAAACCATGGCCAGGGTTGATTTAATGGCTGACTGGACCCATGTTTTCTCCCTCTATAGCTCATCATTCCTCTATCTCTCTCTCCACGCACCCTTATTTTGCTTTTCCTTTTCACCCCTTTTCTCTGTCGTCTAAGTTTTATAACCTGTGCTGTACGCCAAGCATTCATTACTTGGGATGACCATACATGGTTTAGGACTTTCTCTTTGATTTTTGACTATTGGCTTTGCTGTGCCGTTGGCTGTATTGTCTTTGGAATGTTTTGTTTGCTTTACAGTGTCATTTGCTTGATGGTGTTTTGGGTTAAATGAGTTTTAGTCAGCTAAAAACGTTCTCATCGCAGACAAGTTCCAGCTGTAATATTGGATTTTCCAAGCCAAAATTGGCTGTATGTCTTGTATCCAAGTGCTATGCATGTGTTTTTGGCCGAACACCGAATAAACACTTACTTTGGCTTTCAGGATGTGGGAATACACTTTTAGGGATGCGCAGCCAAGGTATGAGAACAATAAAAAGTGTCTGTTTATTCAGGTTATCAACCAAACAGTAGTTAAATTTACACCTTTTTTTATAGTAAAACTGTTATTTTGCAGTTAATATAGTATATTAGGTATTTTAGGATGAATTAAATGATTGCTTTTGAGCCAGAAAAATACTGCTCTGATTAAATTAGAAGTAATGCACTAATTATGCTTTTAAAATATATTTCTGACTGCTTATGTAACTTTATGTTTTGTTAGTATAACGCAGCTCTGTGAAATGGAAGTCTGGAAACTACTACTACTAACTGTCAATATCAGTTCAATAAGCAGTTGGATGGATTATAGATGAACCGTGTCTAATGTATTCACACGCTGCAGTCAGCAGGCGCTTGACCGACGGTTCTGCTGATTTCAAATGCCTTCTCACAAATAATGCTAATTATCCTGTTTGGGAAAAGGAGTTTATGTCTTACTCCAAGCAGTTTTACACCCAGTTGCACACACAAACGCATATGCACATCAAAAGGTTTTAGACCTAACAAGTTTCACATCACTACTTGTTCATGACATAATATTTCACCATGCGGCCCATATTTAATTTTATATAACCAACCAAAAGCTTTTTTCCCCCCCCTAAACAGACCATCAAGGCGACGTCCCCTCTTGGTGACCCAAGGGTGACTTACAACCTGGAGGAAGGTCAGGTTCCTGAGACCAACATGCCTGTGCGCTTCTACATCAAACCTAACCGGAGGGACGGTTCTGCATCTATCTTGGTGGCAGAGAATCTGGACTATGAGACAACACGTTTCTTTACTCTCCGAGTGCGTGTACAGAATGTGGCGGCTGTACCTCTAGCTTCCTTCACCACTGTCTATGTCAACATCACAGGTGAGAGATACCCTAATCTTTGATAAATAACATATTATATATAAACAAAAATATTCTTACCACAGATTTGGGGAATATACAGTTGAGGTACACCTTGTAGAATCTGCCAAATGTTCATTATTTTACCAAAATAGGAGGGCACAAAATGCATGTAATTTTTCTTTAGTGCTGACCTGAATAAGACTTCACATGTGACGCCGCTCAAAAGTTTACATACGCTTGATGCTTAATACTGTGAGTCCCTTGTTTGTCCTGAACAGTTAAACTCCCTGCTGTTCTTCAGAATTTTTTTTGTGCATTTGGACCCTTTCCAACAATGACTGTATGATTTTGAGATCCATCTTTTCACACTGAGGACAACTGAGGGACTCTATACAACTATTACAGAAGGATCAAACGTTCACTGATGCTTCAGAAGAAAACGCAACGCATTAAGAGCTGAACATCAGGATAAATTTAACTTATTTTGTCTTCTGGGACACATGTAGGTGTCTTCTGTAGCTTCTGGAAGGCAGTACTAAATGAAAAAAGTAAGAAAAAATAAGAAAAATTTACACATCTTCATTTTGTTCAAAAGTTTGCACCCCTGGCTCTTAATGCATTGTTTTTTTTTTTCTTTCTGGAGCATCAGTGAGCATTTGAATTGCATCTGAGCCTCTCAGTTGTCCTCAGTGTAAAAAGATGAATCTCAGATTCATACAGTCATTGTTGGAAAGGGTTCAAATACACAACAATGCTTGAAAAAAAGGTGTGGGTTAACTGTTAAGGACAAACAAGGGAGTCATGAACAACTATCACTAACAAAATATGGCAGCTGTGGATCATTCGGATAACAACACAGTATTAAGAATCAAGCGTATTTAAGCTTTTAAGATTTGGATAAATTCAACTATTATTTTCTCTTGTGGACTATATGTAAGCGACTTTTATGTGAAATATCTTATTCAGGTCAGTACTAAATACAAAATAACATGCACTTTGTGTGATCCCTCTTATTTTGGTAAAATAACATTTCACAGATTCTGCAAGGTGTACATAAACTTTTGACCTCAATTGTGTATATAGTTTGAATAAACAGCAATTTCTGGAATATACTGTAAGACTTTTGTAACATTATCAGTGTATTACCATGGTACCATGTCTAAGAATCATGGTAACACCATTCTACTTCATACTAAGTGTAAGACAAAGAGAAAGAAAGAGAACGAAAATGCAAAAATCTGACACGATGATAATAGTCCATGTTGACACCTCTCACTAGCGCGCTACAAATATGCCTCGACAACCGGTTCCACGCTGCCTGTGTGCCCTCAGAGAGGTAAACACATTTGCGGTAGTTTAGCAATCAGCATTTCATGCCAGTGCGGTTTCTCAGAAGCACAGCAGTGTCTGATCTGATCCACTGATTGTGTTTGAGCCGCTGACGTTAATGTTTTTTTTTCCCTTTCTTCATAGCTCATTTAGCCTGCGTTGTGCATTTGTACACAAAAGTGTTCTCTGCTGTCATTGAGTGTATGTGGAAATTCAGAGCACTGATGAGTGCATGACAGGCGGAGGGTTGGGGGCGTAGAGCAAAGGTGTGTGTGTGTGTGTGTGTGTGTGTGTGTGTGTGTGTGTGTAATAGGAACAGTGAAGAGCTTTGGCACCGACACACAACACTTGAGACCACATCAGCATTAATTAAGAGGAAAATGGAGATTGAAATAGAGGGAAAAGGAGACAAAAAGCCCACGGAAAAACTAGTTTAGAGGAGCTCTATTCTATGAAGAGCAGAGAATCCAGACAATAAACCTGCATTAAGTGAATCCACACATTAAAATCTGCTCGTATTCCGGCCTAACTTAGACACAGTTAACCACACACCGAACATGATCACAATGAACAAATTACTATTAAGACACATTTAAAATGCCATTGAATTAGATATAAAATACCAAACCAAGTGGAGTTTGTTTTAAAGAAAGACTGTGAAAGCACATATTTCAATTAAATGCTATAACAGTAGATATAACGGCAATATGGCAGTCAGAAATAGTGGAATATTCAGAAAAAGTGAATTTAGTTCTGAGAAAGTGCCTAATTTTTTATCTGATGCAGTTAAATGTCAGATACTTTTTGGGGCCAATGTATTTATTATAATATTATATTGTATACAAATAAGTATTATATAATCAAACCAATTTTTTTTCAGACACCTTCAACATTTTTCACATTATCACAGTTTATTTGCTATAGTTTAGAAAATGGCAATAAAATATGACAAGAACTCTGAGTTAAACTGTGTCAGAACAAATTCTTCTTGATAATTGCTAACTTTGATAGAAAAGTATGTAATGGATTACAGTCAACTAACAATACTTTGTTGACCAATGCCAAGCAATGCTTAATTTTGTTCAGGCTGTGGTGTAAACAGGTCGCATTAGCAATTGAAGAAAAAACACTTACACAAAACATAGACAGGTCAAATTGTCTGAATACTTTTTGGTCCCAAATTTGTATAAATTTTACTGGAAATCCACTATAGTACAATAAAGAATTTTTGGGTGTAATATGTCACAGTTCACTGCATTTTGTGCCATCCTCACTTACATAAATAAACTATAGTGTCCTGCAACCACTAGTAAAAATAAAATCAAAAAATTATATCTGGTATCTGAATAATTTTTGGTTTAACTGCATTTATTTATTTGTACTCTAATCTAACATGTCTAAACAAAGCCATTGAGATTTGTTTCAGTATTGTTTCATTTGTAACAGATTGCTCTCTATGTCTGGGATTTGACTGATTTTTGACTGATTTCACGATTTGATTCTGATTCAATACTGACTATTTTGAATATATATCAGGTGTAGTACATGCCAAATTTTCTCATTAAACAGTGCCAAAACAGTATTTATTATTAACAAGTAACAAGGCACAAAGCCTATTGCAATTTATTGAATGGGAGGTGCACTACAATATTCCTTTCATTTCCTGAAAACAGGCAAGACAGGGTTTGACATTATGTGCTTGTAAATGTGCAAGTAAATTAGTCATCCACTTGTCAGAGTAAAAAAATGTACTTGTCTGGGGCAGTAAATATATATTATCCATTCTGAAGCAATAGTCTTGTCACTACTCTATGAGGTCTTACTTTAATCAGCATATTTGTGATATTTGCCTTAAATTGATTTCTAGGACACTTTTTAAGTTTATGAAGGGCAATATTTTCCTAACCTAACTAAATTTATGTCATCGTTTATGCCAATTCTTAAATTTGATCAATACATTCAGTTAATTCAGTACATTCAAATTAAACCAGTATAAACAAACTCCATCTTTCCACTGCAGAGGAAAAAACGAAAGTGCATTTAACATTTACAAACAAAATACAAATGTATTTACTGTTTATTTGAATGTTTAATGAAGATAAGAGGTTCCAAAAATGCATTTACACAATAAAATTGCAAATGCGTAAATAATGTTTTTTTTAATATATAAATCTGAAAAGTTGGAAAAAAAATTACAATTTTTAAAATATAAAACCGTACCACCAGTAGGATTCACGGATTCAACCATAGATTCAACTAGTTTGTTCAAACGGCTATTCATTCAATAAATAATAAAATCATAAATTACGTCGTTAATGCCGAGCCCTGCTAGACTAATCCATTCTTGAGATTTGAGAATCGATATCACTTTGTAAAAATGAGCATCAATTAAAATCGAGAGATCAGTATTTTTTACCCAGCCCTATTGCTCTCACTCTTTTTTTTTCAGATGTGAACGACAACGTTCCCTTTTTCATGTCATCCACGTATGAGGCGACGGTCCCAGAGGGTGCGGAGATTGGCACATCTGTTGCTCAGGTCTCAGCAACTGATCTGGACTCTGGTCTTCATGGAATGGTGAGACACTTCTGAGCTTGTTTCTCTCTAGATGTCAATTCACACTTCACCCGACAGACGCAAACAAATGACAACGCACATCGTCAGGTTTTGTCAGATCAGTGTGTTACCCCTGTTGGCCCTGTTGTTTTCGACGAATTATCATGGTGATTCTGCATTTGTCTGATCTAGAAATGTCAGAAAAGTGACATACTGTAATTTAGTGACTGTCTCCATTGGGCTACATGTGTTGGTGCAGAGTGAATTGGCCTTAAAGCTCTCAAACTACCTTGCATTGGTTCTTAGAATACTTAATGCAGAGTTGTCACTCTTTCCCATCCAGATTAACTACATCATTCTGAAGGATCAAAGTGGCGACTCGCAGTTCTTCAGCATTAATTCCTACACGGGCATCATCCACACCCGGGCCACCTTCGACCGTGAGCAGAAAGGCTCCTACTTGATCGAGGTCCAGTCTCAGGACAGCTCAGAGTCGGCCCGACCGGGTCAGCAGGGTCAACCCAACACAGGTGTGATAAATCAGGCATCTCTTCTTAACCTCTCGGTCACTCCGTTTCCCCCTCCAACAATTCCGTCAGGGCACACCAGCCTCCAGGATGAACTCCATTCATTAAGACCTCAATGAGTCACGCCTAATGAAGAACTAATGCCATCACAGGGATTTGTGTGTAATATAGACTGCGTATAATATAATAAGGCCGCAGTTTTAATATTAAACAGTCATTAGGATGTGTAATACAATTTTAGGTTTCACAAATAATAATTTCTCATTAACACTTTCTATGAAGTCTGTGTTCTTGGAAATATGTTTTCATAAAAAGCTATATGAGACCATTCATACTTTTGGAAGGTTGTGCAAATATATAAGCATATTCACATTTTACTTGAATGCTAATTAAATTTCATGGCAATGACTTTCCCATCTTGGTTTGATTTCTAAATGAGTTATCTGTAAAGAAGGGCTTTTCTCTTGAGAGACTATATGCATTGATGTGATCTGGAAGTAATGCACACCTCTTCTGCCCTGTAGACACAGCCTACGTGAGGGTTTTTGTCACAGATGTTAATGACAACGCTCCAGCCTTCTCTCAGCCTGTATATGAGATCAGCGTGGAGGAAGACAAAGAAGTGGGCTTTGTGGTCATTACCGTTACAGCTAACGATGAAGATGAAGGTAATTTTTTCCCCGTTGTGTGTAGGTGTATCAGATATCTTATTGAGGTGGTCCTGTCACTTGTCTTTAGTTTTGTGGATTTTGTTGTTTTAGTTTTGTTTGTTTGTGCAGTGATTTCTATCTGACAGCCCACTGATATATTTGACAGAGATGGAGGAGGAGGGGTTGCAAAAAGAAATTGAGCGAAATAAATCTAGGTGGAAAATTCGCTCCTTTTTGTGCTGAGCTTGTTAGCAAATCTCTGTGGTGAATGTGGGTGTAACAATTTCAGCACCCCATTTGATGTTTGTCTCTTTGATTTGTTTTTCTTTGTTGTCTTCAAGAAAAAGAATTAAATAAGTAGCAGGCCTTCTTTAATGATGGAAGTAAACCCTTGTGTGAAAGATTTTGCGTCGAAATTTGCATGAGATGCGTGACATCTGAGGGACCAGGCAAATAACCATTGAGAATTTTTTAAATGGAACGGAATAGGCAGCTCTGCACTTTTGAAAAAAATACTGAAATGATAAAAGTAGTGAGTAATGGTAGATTTTTGACAAAACTCTCGAGAGGCTTTACCAGGTGGCGTAACCAGAGATTAAATGAGAAAGAAAATAACAAGTGTATTAAACAAGCTGCACAAATTCATTCATCTATTATCTGTCAGTCAAACAAAAAAAAGTTTTTTAAAGAAATAGTTCACCCAAAACTGAGAATTCTGCCATTTACTCAACTTCATGTCATATGTATGAAATTCTTTTTATTACGAATGCTCTCTATGGCACCACATCAGTGCCATAAAAGCGGTCTGCTTTATTCCATGACTTCAAAAGTTGGAAAGTCTTGAAAAGGCCAACATTTTGATATCTCATAGATTGATGCACTGAACACATGTTTGATACAGGTCACATATTGTACAGGTTTACAACAGTTATTTTATTATTATTGAGACACTATTGTAGTTTTTTATTAATATTTTGAATTTGTTCTTAAAAAATATTTTTAGTTTTTATTAAACATTTTTCGCTATATTTGTAGTAATTTTGTTGTATGATTTTGCCATTTTATTAGCTTTTGTTTTTTAAAATATCTTTTCTTATCATTTTTTTGTTTGTTTCAGTTATTTTAGTACATTAAGTTAAACTATATTTTTACATTAACACTGTAATCAATACTCTATTTATTAAAGCCAAGAATGAATCTCATCAAGTGTTTTTAAGCATTTTACATTTATTCCAAAATAGTAACTCAAGGCAGTAACAGTTTAAACACTATTTTTTATTTGTGTTCAGCTATTCTTTTTAATACTTAACTTTTGACTATTTTTGAATTTTTCAAATCATCAGCCATCAAAGCTCTGTAAATATTGGTCATAGACACTGCATTCACTTTATATTTCACCTAGCTGATTACTCTGATTACCAAAAATTCTCACAGATCATGTTTTCATGCCACTTTAAGTCTTATTTTGATGCAAGTTGTTTACTTACCTTTTTTTAAATTAGTCTTCCCATTAACGCCATTATATTGTTCATTCAGACTGATTCGTGAACGTGAAAGAACACAAAAGGCGGGATTTATCTCATAAAACAATCACAGTTGAACACAAGGCATTGCCCCATTCATTCTCAATTAACTTTAACTTTACCTGCTGTCCACAGTTGGACAGTTTATTTCTACACTATTTATATTTATACACTGGCCTCCAAAAGTTTGAAAACACCCCTGTTAAAAAAGACAGGCAAAGTGTGGTTTTGGATGATATCAGCATAAATCCTTATCTTTTTTTGGTGCAAATACTTGACATGAAAGTAACTTGACATTATCATTGAAGACCATCATGTCTGTCATGGAATGGCCTCCCTAATCACCTGACCTCAACCCAATTGAGTTACTATGGGAGGAACTGGACCGTGATGTCTGGAAGAGGTGTCCAACCAGTGTGAATCATCTTTGGGCAATCCTTCAGGAGGCTTGGAGTAATATATCAAGTCAGTGTTTGAATAAACTCACAGCTCAGATGCCCAGATTATGCAGAGCTGTAATAGCTGCTAATGGTGGATATTTTGATGAATCGGAAATTTAATTCAATGTATAAACTGTTGTTGTAATAAAATATGTTTTTGTAGTTTGTGTTGTCCCTTATCAGTGCAGAATTATCACAAATTAAAAAGGATTCATGCCAATATTGTCCAAAACCCCAATTTTCTAGGCCATTTCCAAACTTTTGGAGGGCAGTGTATATATATATATCTCATTTAATGGTTGAGTAAATTCAGAATTAAGTTTTTTTCAAGAACAGTCTTTTTAAGATAACACAGAGAGGCAGAAAGAGCGACAACATGCAGTTTTGTTGTCCAAAACACTCCGCACAGCAGCATACTTTCGGTATTGTTACCAAAGTATGCGGAACCCCTGAAGGGCAAGCTGAAACTGCAGGGAGTTCATGTTTATTTCAATAGCGCACAGACTTTGCAATGATGTAACTATCGCCATTACACCATTTTACAGAAGACAGCCTGTATTTTTTTGTCCCTGTAATGTAAGATGTCAAAATTAGCATGTGCACAAGCATTGCTGACAGCGTACTTTACCTTAATGCTATGCATTGTTTGACCTCTGAAATGAAACTTGGCTGTTTAGTAAATGTTTTATTTATGTCTTTAGAGAGCTCCGTATCCTTCAGACAATCTAAGAACTGCCTGAAAATATCGCCTTAGCAGCTGAAATCATGTGAATGCATGAGCAGCTATGAATTAGTCTAGCGAACTCTCGATGGTCAGTGAAATTTGCATATTTTGGAGCGACTTCTGCTGTTGTTGGTCCTTTAGGAACATTCGGTCCGTCACTCTTTCCTCCGACAGCCATAGAGACGCTCCTGTTAATCTGAGCGCGACAGGCTTGGACAAATCACCTATCCGTCCGATGTAGCGTGGCAGCCTGCCTGTCTGCCCACCCCCTCATTTCTCATCCTCTGCCTGTAGAATATTCCGGGCTGTCACCTCCACACATCTCGGTGACACGATTCCTCCACCTGATCTCGCTCTGATTTCCATCAGGGCATGGCGACTCCGGCTCATCTGTCAACATAAACAAACAGGCGGGAGCGCGATGTCTCTCACGGCGACGCGGCTTCACCTGTTACATATGCATGACAAATTATGTGTGGCGTGGAGCCGTGTCAACAAGCAGACTGAAGCGAAGGAGACAGGGGCAGCGGGATGGAGACGTGCAGGTGTCTGATAGCTCATTAATGATGAGACGCCCGTGCCGCCGTGGAGGTGAGAAGGGTGACGTGACCTGCCACGGCTGGATGGACGGTCCAGAACCGAGCGACAGCTAATATCTCACAACTGTCATGAAGGGGAATGCAAATCGAAGCTTGATGTCCCTCTGTCCCCTTCCTGCTTTGAAAGGCACAATGAATGAGATCGCCATTAAAATGCAATATTTCTTATTACGCTGGGGATGAAAATGGGGAATAGGAATAATTAGGAGCTGATTTGCAGGAGAGAAGGAATTTTATGGTCCTGTTAAGTGTTTCCTAAAGCTGATTAGCGGTGCCCTCTCTGTGCTGTTCATTAAACTCCAGACTGATTTCAAAGATGGAATATGTAAAACATGGCAAACTTTCTTCAACAGCTGAATGAGCACAAGGTCTCCTAGACTTTCAGCTGTCTTTCATCACCAGCGACCATTCTATAGATCACAGTAGTTAGGTTTAACCCGCTTGGCCTGTGGTGGTGCTGTGGGGAGGGCCGCCATATGGCCCGGCTAGTCATTAAGGAAGCTTGCTTTTGGCAAAATCACTGGAGCTCCCCTCAGCAAGTGTCACAGCACATCACACTTCACAACCATGACGGCCGTAGCCAGGGTGAGCACGACACATTCTAATGAAATCCTCACACATCACGCCCAGATGGTGTTTGTCTCATAGAATCTGATCCGGACTGGTAAACAGAGCTGGCGCGAAACTAGAGCCTTTCCCAATTGCAATGTACCATGGGTGGATAAAGCCATTTGGGGTCAAGCTGGGGAGCAGAAAATGTGGGAAAGATAGACTATTACGATTGTTTGAAATTAGATTTTCAACCACAGATCTGCATCTGCAGAGTCACATTTATTTATTGCACTCACTTGGAAAATGTACAAACCAGTCTATATGTAACACTGATTTCGGTATTTAAGCACAATCGTATCATGCCTATGTGCATTAGAGCTTTCTTGTCCTTTATGTAATCCTCATCAAATGAGCACAGATTAATGCTGACATTCTCTTTTTATCCAGCTCAGCCAAGCTTAACACTTCCTAGAATGCTAACGCTTCCCAAACCCCCCAAACAGGTGCCAATGCCAAACTGCGGTACCAGATTACCTCCGGGAACACCATGGGCACGTTCGATGTGGAGCCAGAGGTTGGCACGATCTTCATCGCCCAGCGGCTTGACTATGAGCAGGTGCAGCGCTATGAGTTACGGCTGGTCGCGTCGGATGGAAAATGGGAAAATCAGACAATGGTTGTCATCAACGTCATTAACCAGAATGATGAGGCACCCCTTTTCACACAGACCGAGTACCACGCCAGCGTCATGGAGGAACTTACAGAGTTTCCCGTCCTTGTTCTAGAGGTAAGAGGTTAAAACAATCAAGCAAACGCATCAATTTTGTCTTGTACATATGCTATAAATTTGTTCCAGTTTTTATAGTTTAAAGCTTAGAAAGAAAAAGCCTATTTGAAATGAGTATTTTGACACACCCTGCCACGGTTGTCATTCTCTGCTAGCGTGTCTCAATATTGCTGTCTATTGTGCTGTCAGTGTAAAAAAATAGACTTCAAAGGCTTCACATAAACATACCGGAAAAGAGGCGGAGAGAACTATCGGCATTCCTTTGCTGTGACTATTAACTTTTAATTGCCTCATATGTTCTGTGACAAGTGTGTTGAATTCTAATATGCATGCCTGTTTATTCCCATCTGTTCTTCATACAGGTCTCAGCCACTGATCCAGATCAGGAGGCGGACCAGCGTGCGGTGCGGTATTCTCTACATGGGCAGGGAGCTGGTAGCGAATTCACCATAGACGAGATGAACGGTAGGATCTTTGCCCAACGGCGTTTAGATCGTGAGGTTCGCTCGGCCTGGCAGTTCCTGGTACTTGCCACCGATGAGAACGGGGCGGGTCTTACCGGGTTTGCTGATGTCCTAGTCGATGTCCAGGATATCAATGACAACGCACCTGTCTTCCTGTGTGCGACGGACAACTGCTTTTTGGGTCACGTGCTTGAAAACTCCCCGGCGGACACTTCCATAATGGAGATGCGAGCCACTGACCTAGATGATCCAAAAGCTGGGAAGAACGCTATACTTACTTACAGAATTGTGCAGAATGTGCGCAATGAGATCAATCTTAACCTCTTCTCCATTAACCCAGCCACCGGCACTATCTATACGGTTCTGCGCTCTTTGGACAGGGAAGTGGTGGATCGGTATCTCGTTGTGGTAGAAGCTCGTGATGGAGGAGGGCTGTCGGGAACAGGAACAGCCACCATCGTAGTTTCCGACGTCAACGACCATCCTCCAGTGTTCACCCAAAGAGTCTACATGGCCTCAATGCCAGAAAACTCGGACATCAACAGCGAGGTGGTGGTAGTGGCTGCCACCGATGGTGATGAAGGTGAAAATTCAGTCATGACGTTCAGCATCATTGGTGGAGACGAAGACCGCAAATTCTTCATCGAGACCGACAAGGTGAACCGCCGTGGCATAGTGAGGCTAAAGAAGAAGATCGACTTTGAAAAGCCACACGAGCGCACATTCAACTTGACGGTCAAAGTAGAGGACGCTGACTTCTTTAGCCTGGCGTATTGCATCATTCAGGTGGAAGATTCTAATGATCACGCCCCAGTGTTCTTCCCACAGTTCTACGAGGCGGGGTCAATGTTCGAGGACGTTCCTGTAGGCACCATTGTGGCACAGGTGACAGCCGTGGATCTGGACTCTGGTCAAAACGGAAGGTTCACATACAGCATCGCCCCAGAATCAGACCCTTTTCAACAGTTCTTGGTGGATAAGAGCGGTTGGGTTGTGGTAGCTGACTCTCTGGACAGGGAGAAGGTGTCTCAACATAGACTTATGATCCTGGCCACAGACATGGGCAGCCCTGCTCTGACCGGCTCTGCCATTGTGCTGGTGACCGTACAAGATGTCAATGACAATGGTCCAGAGTTTGAAGCTCTATATCGGCCTATCGTGTGGGAGAACACTATTGCGCCACAGGTCGTTCAAATGAACGACACATCCGTTCTGTTACATGTTATTGACAGGGACACATCGTCTAACGGAGGGCCTTTTTCCATTCGTCTGCTGATGCTGACCTCTGATGTTACTAATTTTAACTTGACTGATCTGCGGAACGGCAGTGCCATGATAACCGCTCTCCGCAGCTTTGACCGGGAACAGCAGAAGCAGTATCTTCTCCCCGTCCTGATGATTGACAGCGGCTCACCACCAATGAGCTCCACCAGTACACTCACCGTCATAATTGGAGATAAAAACGACCATCCCCATGCACCTGGACACAGCGAATTCATAGTGTACAACTTACAGGGTATGTTCCAAAGAAATGTCACAGTCGTACTTTGATATACAGTCAGTCTAAAAATGATTTAGGCACCTTCAACATTTATCACATTATCAGAGTTTATTCTCTATAGTTTAGAGAATGGTAATAAAATATGACAAGAACTCAAAAGTTAAACTGTGTCAGAACAAATGCATCTTGATTATGTCAGATAATCTACCAAGAAATTCTGTTAATATGACAATATTTGCACAACTATCAATACTTTGTTGAGCAATTACCAAGCAATGCTTAATTTTGTTCAGTCTGTGGTGTAAAAAGTGTCTGAAAAAAAAAATTCAGTGTCTGAATAATTTGGGGTTCCAATGTTTGGGTATAATGTCACAGTTTACCTCATCTTGCTATCTTCACTTATAGTGTCCTGCACCCACTCGTAAAAAAAAAAAAACTATCATAAATAATATAGGGTGTTTAAATGATTTTTGGTTTGACTGTATACAATGGTAATTTTTATGGTACTCCAAAGTGCTTCCAAGAATACAATGATACTACAATTCTGCATGTTCAAAATTCCATTGTACTTTTTGTACTCCAGGGTACTTCAAAATGTAAATGCTTATACTGTGGTAGTATGGATACCACTACTAAAATACCATGGGATTATTTTAAAGGGGGTAGTTCACCCAACAATGAAAATTCTGTCATTAATTTCTCACCCTCATGTTATTCCAAAACTGTAAGACCTTTGTTCTTCTTCAGAACACAAATTAGAATAAGAGCTTTCTGACCCTGCATAGACAGTAATGCAAATACCACACTCAAGGCCCAGAAATTTAGTAAAGACACTGAATACAATAGTCCATGTGACATCAGTGGTTCAACTGTAACATTATTAAGCTATAAGAATACTTTTTGTGCATAAAGAAAACAAAAATAAAGACTTTAGACTATTTTAATAATGTCCTTTCTGGGCCTTGAACGTGCCAGTTGCGTTGCTGTCTGTGGATCTGAAAGCTCTTGAATTTCATCAAAAATATCTTAACTTGTGTTCTGAAGATGAATAAAGGTCTTACGGGTTTGGAACGACATGCAATTAATGACAGAATTGTCATTTTGGGTGAACTTTTCCCTTAAGGTACTTCAAGGTAAATGTATAAGAGAAACTTTGTTACTGTTTTTTAGCCTTCTTAATATATCACATTTTAGGAAAGAAATATAGTGTTACATGATATATTTTTAGCATTTTTCTCTTTTCTCTGATGGAAATGCATTAGGCTTCTAATAAGAATTCGTCATGTAGCTCAAACATGGCATGATGCTAACAATTTACTTAAATCCCAGGTTTAAGAGGCACATAAGCAGGAGCCATTTTAAAGGATGTTGATTTCATGACTAACAGGATTACAGCATTTCGTTTTGCCTTTTGGAGAAATGGCAATGTTGCATGCTAATAGCATTGCATCCCCCCCCCACTGTGCTGTTTAAGTGGGTCCATATGCGCCAATGAGATGCTCTGCTTTTTGGTTATCTCTTTAAAGATATGTCTCCTCCGCCCACCCACACGCGCGCATCGCCCCAGGTATCGCGCAGCCTGGATGGAGGTAGCTTTTCTCTAACCTCATTATGTATTTTCCCCAGGTACACTCCCCACGACGGTGCTTGGACAGGTTCAATCCCCTGACCTTGATGACTGGAGCGAGAAGGTTTACAAGTTCGAAGGCAAACCCCCCAGGTGCTTTGATCTTCTGTTGAAGTTTGATTCAAACTCTACTGTGTCAAGTGACACTTACATGAGAAGAAAAAAAGAACAAAAGTGAGGGGAGGATAAAGGATGAGAGCGTGCCGAGCACGGCGTATTAGCTTACTGACATCTTGCCTGTCACTTGCCTTTTTCATTTCAAAATTCACTCTGAAGTGATACACGGATTCTCTCCCAGTAACTGATAAGAAAGATTACGTTGGCTAGAGGTTCTCTCTAATGAGCTGCATCTAAGTGTGATGGTCTTTGTCCAAACCAGACTCCGTGGCTCATGCCAACGATGGCACCTTTAAGCAAAGCGATTATGCTAACACTCCACAAACCACTGCCAACTCAATCAGTTTAGTCTCGAGTTCAATCACAGTCTATTTCAAGTTCCATCCAAAGCTGTGCCCGACGGTGTGTTGTGGAGGATCTGCTCTCATTAATTTGGATAATTAACACATTAATACATTAGCAGTTTGATGCTAGCTAGTGTGACACATCTCTTGGCACCGAGAGCGTAGCTTCGATCCAAGCAGTTTTTCATTTGCTTACTTGACAGTTAAGTACCTAATTTGGCACCGGAGCTGAAGGTTACCATCGAGGTGGAACTCTATTCCTGTTATATGAACATGATTGAATTTAATTTGAGCAGTGACGACTGTGAGTTTTGTGACCTTGCTGCACAATGTTTGAAGTTACAGGGCCAAACATAGCTTCATAGCAAACGGCATATTAAGAGCCATAAACCGGTGTTGCTTTAATAGACGTGTCATTTTCGTTTTGTGTCCTTGTCCTCTTAGCTCACACCACAAGACAGAAGCTCGTCACTCACACTTACAATACATTTTGAAATCTGGGTCCAAGAGAGACATGAGCAACAGCCAATGACATAGCGAGTCTGCAATCGTCTTATTTTTCAGCTTGTGCAAAACTTTCTTCAGCTTCCTCCAAGTTGTCAAGAATACACTCTTGCATTACTATGTGTGTTAGTTTATGTGAAACAATGCAAATTTAGGATAGTAGATACGCTCAGAGAGGCATTTTTTGTGGAAATGTGTGAAATTAGTAACAAAAGTCTGTACTGTGGCAGCTGATCAATTGAATGCATCTGTGCTGATTTAAAGTATTAATTCTTTAAAAAATATATATTTTAAAACATAAATTGAACAGAATTTAGTTATAGTTTATGCTTAAAAGCAAGAAAAATAAAGAAAGAGAGAGAGAGAGAGAAAACGTAAGATTGTTGCAGCCCAGCTGTTCCTGGAATCTCTTATCCAGAACAGCAGAAGTGTCCCTGTCATGGTCATCACATCTGGAGACGGAGACAGGAGTTGACATAAGTGCTTTCACTGATATACACACTGTCATTAATAATACAGCTTGAGTCATCTTACAGCATCAGTGCTGCTCTCTCATGCGTGATGATCCAGGAATGAACCTTGGAATGAATCCCCAGTTACTGTTTAAGTTTAAAAGGATACTTCAACCAAAAATGGGAATTCTGACACAATTTTGTCAGCCTTATGCTGGTCCAAACCCACATGACTTTGTTTTTCCATCAAACACAGAGTTGTTAGACAGAATGTTGACATTGCTCTTTGTCTTTGTCTATAAGTGAAGGAGTACAGATGCTGTTGAACTCTAACAACACACAAAAAATTATTATAAAAGTTTTTCATCAATATGCATTGTACACTGTATTTTAAATGCTATACCACACTTTCTCCTTAATTTTAAATTACTACATGGGTAAATGGCGAATTTCCTTTTAATCCTTCCTTTTATAAATATTTAAAGGTGGTGAATTGAAATGATCTCAAATACACTAGTTGAATTTTGAGTCATGCATTCATTCTCATCCTTTTGCCCCACTGAACATGAACATAGGCAATTCAGCCTGAACCAGAACACCGGTCAGCTGAGCATCCGAGAGGGAACACCAGCTGGATTCTACAGCCTGCAGGTGAGGGTGGCAGATAAGAGCTGGCCTGACGTCACCTCATCTGCCGAGGTCACGGTGATGGAGCTGGAGGAGGAGGCGCTGAGGAATGCTGGGTCCATCAGACTGGCCAGTAAGTGACTCTCAAAAAAGAGAGAAAAACTGAAATCTAAACATATGATTACTTTGTTGTTATGTTTAAGCCTCATGTTGTTGAGAGGATTTTCTTTTTCCCCAAAAATGCTAGTTACTCACATGGTGTGAGTCAAAAATTCAATTCTTAAAATATACAAAAATGTGATTTTTGTATATTTTAAGGATTCCAGCCTTTTTACACATGTGGTGTTCCTGGTCAAAAATGAATGGCCAACAAAAAATTGCTCGTAAATCATTTTACCAAAGGATTCTGTATTTTTATGGTTTTTTTGTTTTTTTTTTACTGATTTGATTTATTTGACTTAGCCATTGGGTTTGGTAATTAGGGGTTCAAGGCCGTATTGTTAGAATGGCCAAGGATCCACAATCTCCACATAAACTGATTGAGCAGATCAAACCAAAAGTCTCAGAGACTTGAAACTTGGAAGGATGGTAGTGCTCACACTGGCGCTACAGTGATAAAAAGTATGAAATCACTCATGCTCATGCTGTACAAAACAAATGCCCACCTGAAATTTTTGGGTATTTTGCATGTTTTAAAAAATCTTTTTTTTTTTCACCTGAATGGAACCAAACCTGTTTTTGTGTAAACATTGCAAAAATTATCCACAAATAATGTTTTTTTTTTCACTCAAAAACTGAGGTGTATAAGCTCAGACTGAAGCCTACGAGCAGTCAAAGTCAGTTCCAAAAAGAAATACAAAACAAGTGCAAATAGAAAGAAAACAATTATGTATTAATGTGTTAATTATATATTATTAAAAAAGTAGAAAGCAGCATTCTTCAAATCATTGAATCACTGAAACCAGATTTTGGTGCAAGGAACATTTCAGGTTATTACATTAATAAATATGCTTTGGTTCTACACTGATGGCAAGTTCTTTGTATGTTTGTGTGTGTTTGTTATGCACAGACCTAACTGCAAATGAGCTGTTCCGAGCGTCTGCGAACGAGGAGAGCCGATACATGCGTCTCCGCCGCCTCTTGTCCGAGCTCTTCCAGACTGATATGGAGAACATTGACATCTTCACCCTGGCCAGTGGCAGCCAGCCAGCTCAGCATCACCTCAGCGTGTGGTTTGCCGCCCATGGCTCGCCCTACTACAAGCCAGAGAAACTCCACGGCTACGTGGCCATGCACAAAGCTAAGGTGACAAAGACAAGTGCACAAAAACTCACACTTTCACACCGATCCACGTCTGCTGTGTTTCTCACATAGGCACTGACATGGAGTCTATGAAGCCGTTCACATTTACACGCGTCTCACACCTGCACTCAGAGACACGGGTCAATAAATATTTCATTTCCATGTAAGGTATGAGATGGTGCGCTGTCGCTTTGGGCCGGGGAGGCGAGGTGGATTTTTGAAAGGGAGTGAAGGAGGAATGGATAGAAAGAACATGTTGCTCCCTGTGCAGCATCCACCAGTCTATAAATCAGGTGTAGAGTGGGCGCTCTTCACAGCCCAGCGTGGTGCTAATGCTCTCACCGAGATGATGTTGATGCACTACACAGGAAGCTGCTCTGACATTTTTAGAGCTGCTGCTGAGGGATGTGATGGACTGCCCTTGAGTCCAGAACAAACAAACACTCATACTAACAGCACATGTACAGAAAATATTATGGTGAATCACTCGTGTTGCACTGTTCCTCTTTTAAATCCTTTTGGATAATAATGGATTTGGGTAAAAATGCTAAAGAAATAGTTCTCCAAAAATGAAAATTCTGTCATTAATTACTCACTTTTATGTCGTTCCAAACCCGTAAGACTTGTTCGTCTTCAGAACACAAATTAAGATATTTCTGATAAAATCCAAGAGCTTTCTGAGCCTGCATGAGAAGAAATGGTTAAATAAAGTAGTTATTTTTATTTTCCTTGTGCATAAAAAGTATTCTTGTAGCTTTATACAATTATGTTTGAAGCACTGATGTCACATGGACTATTTGATCAATGTCCTTACTACCTTTCTGGGCCTTGAACGTGTCAGTTGCAGTGCTGTCTATGCAGGGTCAGAAAGCTCTTGGATTTCATGAAAAAAATCTTAATTTGTGTTCTGAAGATGAACGAAGGTCTTACATTATTATTAATACCAGAATTTTCAGTTTTGCTATCCCTTTAAATGGAGGAAAATTTTGACAAGTACTTAAGTAGGATTTGTTCTTGTCTTTCAGTTGGAGTCTGCTTTGGGTGTGAGCATTCTACAGGTGGGGGTGGATGAGTGCGCCTATGCAGCTTGCGGTCAGACAGGTGGCTGCTCTAGCAAGGTGACATTCAGTGACACCCCTAAAATATTGAACAATGGAAATGTCTCTTTGGTGTCCGTCTCAGCCAAAGCGAGTGCTCAGTGCGGCTGCCTCGCTCGAGAGAGCGCTCACCTGCACTGCTCTTTATACGCACAAAACCCTTGCCTGAACGGAGGCACCTGTGTGGATAGTGAACTCGGCTACAGGTAAAACAATCTAGCGTTCTAACACTTAAAAGGATAGTTCCCCCAAAAATGGAAATTTTGTCATTACCCTCATGCCATGCCATCAGCTTTTAAATATTAACATATAGAAGGTGCTCAGTGTCATTCACACAAGCACTAAACAACATCATGGTAACACACATTAAAACAAAATAATGCAATAAACATTAATTTAACAACATTAGATGTAGCATACAACCCTAATGTACAAACCTGCTAAGAAAAAACTAAGAAGAAAGAGTTATTTCAACAAAAAAACATCAGAAAATGTTACACAGGGATTTCTGGGAATGTCAATTTACGGTTATTCACTGTATTCACTCTTTTGCCGTTAACCATTTAACAGGTTTTTAATGTAGCATTTTTTAAAGTTTTTTTCCGTTAAATTCACAGTCATTTATTACAATGTAGACTGCAATGTAATTACCATGTTCAAGGGCCAGAAAGGTAGTAAGGTACTCGTTGAAAAGAAGAAATTGTTAAATAAAGCTGTTATTTTTGTTATATTTGCACATAAATAGAATTCTCAAAGCGTCATAAAATTACAGTTGAACTACTGATGTCACATGGACTATTTTAAAGATGTCCTTACTACCTTTCTGGCCGTTTAACGTTGTAACTACATTTGAGTCGTGAAGATGAACAAAGATATTACGGGTTTGGAACGATGCAAGGGTGAGTAATTAATTACAAAATGTTCATTTTTGGGTGAACTATCCCTTTAAATCTTGTTAAAATTGCTTGTTTTGCTATATGACAGAATAAATGTTTATTCAAATACTGCAGTTTCACTTTTGGGGAAGTAATAGCTGATCTATTGATCTGTTGCAGATGTAAATGTCCCGCTATGTTTGATGGACCAGAATGCCAACAAACCAAGCACAGTTTCCTGGGCAATGGTTATGCTTGGTTCCCTCCCATAAGGCCTTGCTTCCAAAGCCACATCTCTCTGGAGTTCATCACAGAGGCAGGCAATGGTCTGCTGTTCTACAATGGCCCAATGGGAACACCTCCACCTGGTGAAAAAGAGGACTTCATTGCACTGGGTATGTATAGCTAATTGTTGTTTTAGTAAGTTTGTTCTGTGCTTCTGTCATTTTAATTTTTTTTAATAGTTCTATATACATGTATGAATTTTAAATTACTTTCAGTAAATGTTAGTTAGTTCCCAAGGTAATTTTAAGCATTTCATATTTTAAATTTGAATTTTTAATCCAAATTATTTAATTTTTTTATATATTTATATAATTATATATATATATATATATATATATATATATAGTAGTTAACAATTATTAGTTACCATATGCAGTGAATGACAGGAAAAGAAAATAGTTGAAATCTGTTGGGCTGAACCCCCTGTATGTAAAAATGTACAGTTCAGATGGGGAAACAAACCTGAGCAAAGCCATTAAAACATCCGTCATAGTACCATCATAATTTTCTCGTTACGCTGCATGACATTAATTTTCTCTACCAATTAATTGTGTGACTAAAATCGATTAATGGCAACAAGCGCATTCTGAAGTTAGCCATTAATTATAGATGTTTGTAAATGTGTGTGGTCAGCAGTGGTGTGAAAGGGGTTTGGGTCAGCATTGATCTTGACCCCAAGTCAACAGTGAAGGTCACGTATTCAGATTCTGTGCCACCTGTCCAATACTGTATTGTGCAACTGGTCGTATGATTTCAGGAAACGACCCTCCCGTGGCCTTGCATAAGCTTACATCATCAGTTTGGTACATGTTTTTATTGAACTGGGGCCAAAACCCTCCACTGCAGTGACAGCAATTTCAAACTGACCACAAATTGATTACGAATAAGCATTTTTTGCTGCTGGGGGTCAAAACCAATCTTAGGGGGCATAAAACAGCATTAGGTTTTCATGTCACACGTGTTTGCGGTACCGGTGTCATATGCTTTCCGATGATGAGTTTGAGAACTTGTTAAAGGTGAAGTGTACTAGTGGGATCAAAGAGCCTGGGGTCAAATCTGGGTGATTGTTTTGCCTTTTTATGTTCCTCTGGGCAAAAATCAAAGTCTGATTGCTCAGATAAATAACAAGCTGCACGATTTGAGGTGACATTCATGTTCATAGCACAAACAAGACAAGTTACACGTCTTTAGGTCCAGAAATGCCTTTTTCTTGGTGTTATTTTAGTTTCCATGAAAATTTTAAACGACACAAATGTTGTCAAAATCAAGCACTAGATCTACAAATTAGAATTATTTCTGACACATCATGTGACACTGCAGACTGGAGTAATGGCTACTGTTAATTGTAAACATATTCATTGTAATAATATTTCACAGTATTTATCAAATAAATGCAGCCTTGGTGAGCATCTCAGAAACATAAGAAAATGCTTTTGAACCACAGTGTACCTGTGGCACTCACATTTATATTCTATGTGTTTTCTAATGCAATTCCATCATTCTGTTTCTTTCATTAGAACTGAAAAATGGAGTTCCTGTGCTGAGTGTGAATCATGGTTCAGGGACTCTAACGCTGCAGCTGTCCGCGAGAGCCCCTGTCTCGGACCGCCGCTGGCATCACCTCGACATCATCAGCGACGGCAAGGTACAAGCATTGATTGAAATGGAGGTCACGTGACCAGGATAAGACACTGGGCATTTGCCATTCCTGGAGGAATTATTGTTTGACTTTATAATGTTCTCAACCTCACCTCAATTTCATTGAGACATGAAGCTGTCAGAGAGTCCAGATCATCACATAGCTCTGAGGTTCACACTGGGTTAGACAGATTGTGAGCTTTATCGCCCTCTGGGATTTGGGTCTAAAATATTCCATTATGAAACGTGACCTCTCATGCTCCCAAATGGTGTAATACTTCGCCTTGAAGACAAATCATTGTGTGTGTGTTTTGTGTAGACTGTGCAAATGATTCTGGACCACTGCTCTGGTGCCACGGTGAACGAGGTGGAAGGCCTGGGAGTTGAGATGTTTGAGACTGATCAGTCGGTGTGCAAGGCCTCCGGAGAGACGCCAGGCAGTGAAAGGTAAAATTTGATTTTAAAAGTTCACCCAAAAATTTGGTCTTTAGTTACTCACCCTCATATCATTCCAAACCAGTGAGACCTTCGTTCATCTTTGGAACACAAATTAAGATATTTTTGATGAAATCCTAGAGCTTTCTGACCCTGCATAGACATCAACGTAACTTCGTAAAATTTCCAGTTGAACCACTGATGTCACATGGACTATTCAATTGATGTTCCTACTACCTTTCTAGGCCTTGAACAATGTAGCTGTGTATACAGGGTCAGAAAGCTCTTGGATTTCTTCAAAAATGTCTTGATTTGTATTCCGAATATGAACAAAGGTCTTACAGGTTTGCAACGACATGAGGGTGAGTAATTAATAACAGAATTTTCATTTTTGGGTGAACTATCCCTTTAATATGTTGATAGTTAGAGAAATACCCTGCTAAAAAGATCCACTTAGAGCATTTGCATACTAGTCCAGGATTCCCAATTTGAATAAATTCCAAGTTTATTAACTTAGAGTTTTTAATGATGTTATCGAGTTTTTAACTAGATTTTTAATGGCATCAGAGTGTCATGACCTCATACCTTTACCCCATCTATATTCTATTGTCTTTCTTTTCCAGAACAACAGATTAAAATGTTATTTACTTAGCTTTCACTCAGCCATATACAAATGTTTGTCTAATAAAATGCTCTCTAGAAAACCACCTGGCTGACTAGCAATAGCAAATAGTAAATCATAGTTCCTGGCTGTGGATGTAAACTAAATGCCACATATGTTCACTACTCTTTAGATATTTGGATGTCTACCAGCCTCTCCAGTTGGGTGGAGTTAGAGAGACACACTCACTCCGTAGGTCACACGCCCATTACAAAGGATTTGTGGGATGTGTGAGGAACCTGGTGGTGGACAGTCAGGTAAAACCATGTTTATCTAGGTGCTACTTTGCTTTGAAATGTATAAGTCTATTCAGTATAGCATAGCATTCTGGAGGGAGTCTTGGCCGAAGCAAAACAAGCAAACAAAAAACTATACTTAATTATAATAATGTACTAAAAGTATGTACTTCACTGATAATGGGAAAATACATACTTTGAAGTGTGTCCCATGTCATCAAATTAAACCATGATATCTCTTCGTAAGCCTTCATAAGCGTTTGGCAAAAGTCATTACCTTAAAATACATTATTACACAGTTTTACTTCCCTGCTTAACTGCTGTGGTAGCGTCATACTTGCATTCATCTGTATTTTTCTCATATGAAAAGGTTGAAAATTAACTATTACAGACTCCTTTTAATTTACACACCCCCATCTTATCCAAGATGTTAATGTCTTTCTTGCTTCAGTTGAAAAGAAACTACTTTTTTTTTTTTGAGGAAAACATTCCAGGTGACAAACAGGTTGAAGGTCCAAACTGCAGTTTCAGTGTGATCGTTTCACCACACAAGAGCTTTATTCCTCAGGCTGGGATTTGGGATCTTGAAGCTGCATTGAAACTGCAATTTGGACTGTCAACCAATTGATCACCATTGAAGGCCAGTGTAAAAATCCTGTAATGTTTTCCTCAAAGAACTATTATTATTTTCAACTGAAGAAAGAAAGACATGAACATCTTGGATAACATGGGGGTGAGTCAAATAACATTTTTATTCTGGAGTGAACTAATCCTTTAATATTTATAGCATACTATTTTCAGTGGATTTTGTAGGCACTAATTCTATTTGGATGGATTACTTGTAGATATGTCCATGTTGTAGATCTTTTTATTTTACAAATGATTGCACTATTAAGGAAGCATTATGCATTCCTCATTTATTGACAATGGGCCTCACTCATAAAACAAAATTACTTCTGCTGGATATCATTCATAGAACCATTGAAGCACATAATTGCAGAAATGTATTATACTCACATTTCATGAATGAATCTGTCAGTGTTACACATCTTTTCAGACTGAATGTGTTTTGGGTTTCAATCTTTTGTTTGGACTGAACGGATGTTTACCTGAGCCACTTTCTGACAGTGAGTCGATACGGATCAATAAGGTTCAGCATTGTGCTGACTCAGGCCTTTCTGTGTGTGTGTGTGTGTGTGTCTGTTTTCTGTCAGGTGTACGACCTCGGCAGCGCAGCGGAGAGCGAGAACAGCGCCCCAGGATGTGCTCTAACAGATGGTGTGTGTCTGACCGCTGGAGGACCCTCCTGTGGGGTCCACGGAAAATGCCTGGGAGAATGGGGCTCCTTCAGCTGTGATTGCCATCCTGGATATAGCGGACACAAATGTGATAAAACCCTTCCTGAGTGGTCGTTTGAGAAAGACAGTGTGCTGAGGTACCAGCTAAGAGGTGGAGGAAGTCCACGCAGAACCCAAGCTCACTTCCTGCTTAGAACCCGCGCTTCCATGGGCAGCCTACTGAGCATGTCCTCACGTGACGCCAACGAGTTTATTATCCTGGAAGTGAGTGATGCAGTGACTTTCATTTTAAGTTACCAGTTATCTTTTGGGGTCACTGTAAATGTTTAGCTATAACGCTTTGTCGTCTTTTTGTCTCTCAGATAGTAGATGGGTACCTCACTGTCCGTGCTAACCTTGGGGATGGCGCTAACTCTCTGAAGCTAATGGGTCATCATGTGAACCACGGCCAGTGGGTCTTCGTTAGTCTTCATCGACATGACAACATCTTTACCCTGCGAATAGAGCAAGGCGGGGGTTCACGAGAGGTCACAGGGGTCCTGGGTCAGAAGAAGGAAATAGTAGTTCACCCCACCAGTGTGTTTCTGGGAAACAGCGCCACTCCAAACACACAGGCAGACTTTCAAGGTGGGTTTTCTCTTTCCATTCTTCCTCAGTGCTGTAATTCTAATCAGTGAGTTTCTCTTCTGGTGAGAGTGAATTTGTTTGCTTCTTCTATTTATATCATTCATGCTTTTGAAGATTGAAACTTAATATTTTACTTAGTTGAACAAATCTTGATCTTGATCTTGACTGGTTAGATTTGCATTCTGAGGTCAAATATTTTTTGTAAAATGACTTGTATTTATTTGATCAAGAATACAGCAAAAGCAGCAATATTGTGAAATATTATTACTATTTAAAATAATTGCTTTCTGTTGAAATATATTTTTAAATGTAATTGATTCCTGTGATCAAAGCTCAATTTTTTTAGCATCATTACTCGTCTTCAGTGTCACATGATCCTTCAGAAATTATTCTAATATGCTGATTTGCTGTTCATGAAACATTTATTATTATTATTATTATCATTATTGTTGTTGTTGTTATTATCATCAATATTTAAAACAGCTGAGTAATTTTTTTCAGGATTCTTTAATGAATAGAAAGATTCAAAGATCAGCATTAATCTTCTAGAATTATAGAAATTAATACTTTTATTTAGAAAGGATGCTTTAAATTGAACAAAAGTCATGATAAAAACATTGATAATGTTAAAAAAAAGACTTTTGTTTCAGATAAATTGTGTTTTTCTAAACTTTCTATTCATCAAAGAAACCTGAAAAAATTCTACTCAGCTGCTTTCAACATAATAATAGTAACAATAATAAATGTTTTTTGAGCAGCAAGGATCATGTGACTGAAATAATGATGCTAAAAATTCAGCTTTGAAATTGCAGGAATAAATTACATTTTAAAATATATTCAAAAAGAAAAAAGTTATTTTAAATAGTAAAAATATTTCACAATTGTACTGTTTTTGCTGTACTTTGGATAAAATAAATGCAGGCTTGGTGAGCAGAAGACTTCTTTTAAAAAACATGAAAAAACTTTTGACTGGTAGTGTGTGATATTATGTATTATGAATAGCTTTGTAATATGCCTCACCATTCAAAAGGATGGGGTGGGTGAGATTTATTTAAATATTCATTTATTTTTATGATGGATCATGTGACACTAAAGACTGGAGTAATGGCTATTGAAAAGTCATCTTTGAATCACAGAAATAAATTACATTTTAATATATATTAAAATAGAAAACAGTTATTTTGAATTACAATAACATTTCTGTAATTTTGCTGAAATAAATGCAGCTTCACTGAGCATAAAAGTCCTTTTAAAAACATTAAAAATTCTTATTGACCCCTAACTTTTGAACAGTAGTGTAAAATATAAAATGTTTATTTGCAATATTTTAAATGTCCTTTTATTTATTTATTTAGTAAGTAAGTAAACTGTAACGAGTGAGATTATGTCCACAGATAGGTGGCCTTTTTCAGCCAAAAAATTCTAAATTACAGTCATTATAAATTCCAAGTGTATGTTATATCACATATTACTAATAAAAGTCACAGTACCAAATGCAAATAATAAAGGTTCACCATGGTTTTTTTTTTTACCGTAAAAGGCTGTATGCGGGATGTAAGACTGAACGGTCACTCTCTGCCGCTGGATGGTCAGGGCACGGAGTTCAGTACTGTGCTGGAGCGGCGCGGAGTCGTGCCTGGCTGCCACTCTGACGCCTGCAGCGCCAAACCCTGCCTGAGTCCGCTGTACTGCGTCGACCTGTGGAGGAAACACGAGTGCAGGTGAACACTGTCTCCCACGCGGTTTCCCACTGTCAAATGCCTCTTCCTTCATTTCAACGTCTGCTCTCTCACTCCAGGTGTCCAGCCAATCAGGTTGCAGTGGTGGATGAGGTCACAGGTCTTTTGCATTGCGCTCCGTCTCCCTGCGGCCCCACCACGTGTCGTAATGGTGGCACCTGCCTGGCTCACTCCACCAAGAGCTACCAGTGCCGCTGTCCAGAGGGCTTCAGGGGCCAGTGGTGTGAGATGGGCCGGGTCAAATCTCTCCGTATCGCCGCGCTCAGTCCGAGCTCAATTCTTGCCATCAGCATGTGTCTGCTTGTCTTTTTCGGTAACTATCACAACATCATGGAAGTAATACTTTTCATGAAAAGCATTGTCTCTGTCATCAGTGTGGCACCATGATGAGACCCTCTCATTTTGTCTTAGTCTTTTGCGAAAACTGTCAATAGACAGCCAACTCAAATAGAGGTAAGAATGATGAGGCTGGCCTGTGTGTGTGTGTGTGTGTGTGTGTGTGTGTGTGTGCACGCAAGCCTCAGACAGGTACAACAATGACGTGACAGGCTGGCAGTGCCCTCCAGGCCTCTCTGCCAGCTCTGACACTCCGTCAGCCACATCACAAGCAGACACACAAATCCTTTTTAAAGCATTACTGCATGCATGCAGGCAGGAAGAATTCACTCATCAACTAAAGCAAAAATGAGAAACGTGCTGCCAGATGATGGGATTGCTTGGGCTTATGGCCTTCAGAGAAATTTGGCAGAAAATGACAGGTTATTTTTGGATTGATCTGTCTTTAATTGAAAAGAGGAGTCTTACCATCCATAAACTGGGAAGATGGCATGTGCTGGTGAAAGCTGAAGCCTGCGGTCAGACTTGTGCACTTAAAAGTCAGCATGAAATCAAAACTGACCCCGTTTACTTTTTTTACTTTTTTTGTGGATGATTTACACATCGTGCACACTATTCCGAAGACAAAAATCTTTGTAATGTTTCATCAAAACATGATTGTAAATCTGGTGACCAAATTCTAAGTATTAAAAAACAACTTACTGACCCAAAACGTTCCATTATACCATTCTCATGGTAAAATAATAAAAAAAAATAATAAAATAAGATAAATTGTATTTTTCTATACCCATGACCTGTAAATCTGGCATTCAAAATATTATTTAAACCTGTAAATAATATAATTTCATATTTAATTTTTACCATTTTTTTGTAAATATGTTAATTTGTAAAATAAATTGTTAATTTAACCCCTTAATTGTCACCTGTCCCCTCTGTGGGACACCTAAGTTTACGTCACCATTTTACAAATAAATCCTAATTTAATCATGACAAACTATATATCGTTGGAAAGGGCTAAGACTCCTAAATAGATATGTGTTACAAATTATGTAGGAAAAGTAATATATAAATTTATGACAAGAGTGCACCTAAAATCTACTTCATAACAGGAGTTCTGACCTTTGTCACAAAAAGACTCACGTTTTAGAAATCATAAGAAATTATTCATCAGTAGAAAACTTAAAATCTCAAAATTCATCCTTTGAAAACCATTTGTACACCAAAATCATATTACAAAATGTTTTCGTTCATGAATTATAAAAAAAAAAAAAGTCTGAATACTGCATTTTCATGTCTATGTTCAAAAATGGGAGTGGCAGATAAAGGGTTAAAAATATATTGTATTGAATTACTATTACAAAGTTTGGGGTTGGTATGATTTTTTGAATGTCCTTAAAAGAATTCTCTTATGCTTACCAAAGCTGCATTTATTTAAACAAAAGTAGTTAAAATAGTGATATTGTAAAATATTACCTTTTAAAAGAACCATTTTCTATTTTCATATATTTTAAATGTAATTTATTCCTGTGATGGCAAAGTTGAATTTTCAGCATCTTAACTCGTCTTTAGTGTTACCTGATTTTTCAGAAATCATTCTAAAATGCTGATTTGCTGCACACAGAACATACTTTGATAAATAGAATTCACAGAATTTATTCTAAATATAAATATTTTGTAAGATTATAATTGCCTTTACCTTCACTTTTGGTCAATACAGTGCGTCCTTGCTGAATAAAAGTATTCATTTCTTCTTCTTCCAAACTTCTAAAGAGTTGTGTATAAAAATCCAACATAGAAGCATTTTCATGAAATGTCTTCAGGACCTCATTGCATGTCACAATTTACATGGAAGTAAAACGTGCTACAAAAAATGTAGCATCATTTACCTTGTTAAACATGCACTTCAGCAAAATAAACTTTTAATAACTAGTTTCATCTTTCTTGTCCTCTGCAGCCGTGCTTGTGGCGGTGACCGTATGGAATCAGAAGGGCAGTCGGAATAAGTTCCGCAAGCGAGGTGTTTACCACATCCCAGCGGAGCACGAGAGCTGGGAGGACATCCGGGAGAACATCCTCAACTACAACGAGGAGGGAGGAGGAGAGCAGGACCAGGTATTCCATTAACGCAGGGCAGCCGAGGGGAGATATTGATTTACTTTCAGTAAGACTCAGGTCAGGGGAATGACCTCCATCAGCATCTACTCTGCAGTGCCATCGCCCTCTAGGTGGCAGCATTCAGTACTTGAATGTTTCTTTGGCACAACATAAAGGGATAGTTCACCCAAAAAATACTGATTTCAAATCCAAATTTTAAATCTGTTTAAATAATGAGATGTTAAATGAACCACAAAACCAGTCATAAGGGTAATTTTTTTTTAAATTGATATTTATACAACATCTGAAAGCTAAATAAATAAGCTTTCCATTGATGTATGGTTTGTTAGGATAGGACAATATTTGACCAAGAATAATATTGAGAAAAATGCATATTACTAATCAAAAATTAAGTTTTGATATATTTATGGAAGGAAATTGACAAAATATCTTCATGGAACATGATCTTTACTTAATATCCTAATGTTTTTTTTTTTGTTTGTTTGTTTTGTCATTAAAAGAAAATGATTTTGACCCATACAATGTATTTTTGGCTGTTGCTATAGATATACCCCAGCAACTTATGACTGGTTTTGTGGTCCAGGTTCACAAATATGGTTACTTATTCATGTTATGGTTATTTATTCATGTTATCAAAGATACATTTTCAACATCAATATTTAAAACAGAGTATTTTTTCCAGGATTCTTTGATAAATAGAAAGATCCAAAGATAAGCATTTATCTGAAATAAAAAGCTTTTGTAACATTATACCATTCAAAAGCTTAGAGTCAGTTTAATTTTTTTTTTTATTTATTTTTTTTGTGGGGGGAAAGAAATGGTCGAAATTAGCAAGGGAAATTTAGCAAGGGTGCTTTAAATTGATCAAAAGGGATGATAAAGACATTTAAAATGTTACAAAAGATTTCTATTTCAGATAAATGCTGTTCTTCTAAATTTTCCATTCATCAAAGAAACCTGAAAAAATTTACTTAGCTGTTTTCAACATACTAATAAAAATACATGTTTTTTGAGCAAATCAGAATATTAGAATGATTTCTGAAGGATCATGTGACTCCAGTGACACTAAAAATTCTTCTTTAAAATTACAGGAATAAATTAGATTTTAAAATATATTCAAATAGAAAACAGTTATTTTAAATAGTAAAAATATTTCAGAATTGTACTGTTTCTGCCGTACTGTGGATCAAATAAATGCAGGCTTGGTGAGCAGAAGAAAAAACTGTTCACTGTTCAAAAACGTTTTACTGGTAGCGTATATATTTCAAATTAAATGCTGTTCTTTTGAACTTTGTATTCATCACAGAATACAAAAATGTTTCCATTGTTTCCACAAAAATATTAAGCAGCACTACTGTTTTCAGCAATAATCAGAAATGTTACTTAAGCACCGAATCAGAATATTAGAATGATTTCTGAAGGATCAAGACTGAAGTAATGATGCTGCAAATTCAGCTTTGCATCACATTAATAAATTACACTTTAAAATATGTTCAAGTAGAACCGATTCTTTTAAAATGTAACAATATTTGATCTAATAAATGCCGCCTTTGTGAGCAAAAGAGACTTCTTTCAAAAACATTTTTTCTTGAATTCATACTGTAATTCACATTTTGAAGTCTGGCATAAAGTGGCATTCTATAGCACTTTCCCAGAGCTAAAAGTCTCACCTATGTGTCCAACAGAATGCCTATGACATCACCGAGCTGAAGAGGCCGCTGTGTTCCAGCTTGTCCCAGTCCTCCTCCTGCACCACAGCCCCCCTCATCAAGTCGTCCCAGGGCTCTCAGGAGGAGGTCCACCCCTGCGGAAACATCACCAACGGAGCCACCCTTCCCTACCACCACAATGCCAGCTGCGGTGGCCACTGCTCCATGGACTTCAAAAGCTACGTGTCGCGGATCATCTGGGAGGCGGACAACGACAGCCTGGCGTTCCCCATGGACACCTACCATGTGTACTGCATCGAGGGAATGGGCTCCAGCGCAGGCAGCCTCAGCTCTCTGGGATCGGCCATCTCAGAGGAGGCCTTCAGCTACGACTCTCTGCGGCGCTGGGGCTCCAAGTTCGAAGGCCTGAGCGACCTCTATCGCCGACCTGAGCTGGCCATCCCCTACATGGACACGGTGCAAAGCCAAAGCCAGGCACATCAACAATAATAACCGGGAGATTTCAAACCCAGCGTTTGTTTTTGTGTTAGTGTTTTATAGCCTTTATAGGGTTCCAGTTTGAACGTGTCCTAAGAAACGGTTTGTGTTCATTTGTGATACAGTCACGCAGCTTTAAAGGCGAAGAGCAGCTGAGGTTAGAGGATTGATTTGTTTTATTTATTAAGTGAAATATTCAATGTACTGTATTTATTTTTGCTCTGATAGGGAACAAAGCCAGTGAATCATCAGGACTTCACCATGATGAACATGGTAGATGGTCACATCCAGTGTTTCACAACTAAGGTGCATTTTAGTGAACACACGTGACTAATGCTGCGTTCCATTCCACTTGGAAATTTTTGCTTTATTTGTGGAAATGCGCTTTAGAATGTAAGAATTCCATTTTAGAGGCTTGTATGGAACTTTGACTTTGCCAAAATGTGAATTCACACTATTGTTCAAGTTTGGGGTCGGTAAGATCTTTTTTTTATTATTATTAAAAAAAAACATACAGTAAAACAATAATATTGTGAAGTACTACTACTTTTTAAAATCACCATTTTAAAAAGATTAAAAAAATAATTTATTATTTTGATGGCAAAGCTGAATTTCTAGGATTTTTTGATGAAAAGAAACTAAAAAAGAAGTGTGTTTCAACAATGTAATGAATCTTCTTTTTTTTGTCACTTTTGATCAAATGAATGCATTCTTGTTGAATGAAAGTGTTAATTTCTTTAAAAATAACAATAATAAAAAATGTACATAATTTAGAAAAAATCTTACCGACCCTAAACTTTCACTTAAACAGGGTTCCCATAGTACTGGAAAACCTACAAATCAAATCAAATCAAATTAAATTAAATAAAATAATTGTTGATTTTATAGGATAGAAAATCATTCATTTAATTCTATAAAATCTCTTCAAAATGTGAATTCACACTACCATTCAAAAGTCTGGGGTCAGCAGGATCTTTTTTTTTATTGTTTTTTAAAAAAATACAGTAAAACATTAATACTGTGAAGTACTATTACTTCTTAAAATAACCTTTTAGTATTTTAATATATTTAAAAAAAAGAATCTATTCATTTGATGGCAAAGCTGAATTTCTAGGATTTTTTGAACAATGTAATGAATCAATTTAATACTTTCTTGCTGTTAATTTCTTAAAAAGAAATAATAATAATAAAAACATCTTACTGACCCCAAACTTTCACTTAAATAGGGTTCCCATGGTATTGGAAAGCCTAAAAATAAAATAAAACTAAATATTTCTTAGGATAGAAAACCATTAAATTCTATAAAATCTCTAAAAAGCCATCAGAATTTTAAAAAGTAATAAATAAATTGAATTAAATAAAATTATTAAAGTCATCATAAATTACTGGAACCTAATGTCATGGAAATTGCACAAAATAACTGATTTTGCCAATATGTACACTACCGTTTAAAAGTTTGGGGTCGGTAAGATCTTTTTTATTGTTTAAAAAAAGAAAAACATTCAGTAATGTTGTGAAGTGCTTTTACTTTTTAAAATAACCTTTTTATATTCTAATAAATGTTAAAAAAATATGTATTTATTCCTTTGATGGAAAAGCTGAATTTCTAGGCTTTTTTGATGAAAAGAACCTTAAATAGAATAGTGTTTGAACCAACCTTTTGATAAATTTAATGCTTTCTTGCTAAATAAAAGGGTTAATTTCTTAAAAAAAAAAACTGTAATAATAATAAAAAAGAAAAAAATGTATAAAATCTTACTGACCCCAAAATTTCACTTAAACAGAGCTCCCATGGTACTGGAAAATCTAAAAATAAAATAAGTAATTTAATGTATTTCTTAGAATAGAAAATCATTCATTAAATCATATAAAATCTCATAATTTTAAAAAGTAATAAATACACTTTAAGTCAATTCTTAAAGTCATCATAAATTACTGGAACCTAATGGACATAATGGACAGTAAAACATTAATATTGTGAAGTACAATACTAATACTAATTTTAAAAATAACCTTTTTATATTTTGATTTTTAAAAATGTATTTTTTTTTTTTATGAAAAGAAACCTAAACCTAAAGAAACCTAACCTAAACCTAAAAGAACCGTTTTTGAACAATGCAATTAATATTTACTGTGATTTTTGATCAATTTAATGCATTATTATTGAATGAAAGTGTTAATTTCTTTACAACAATAAAATAAATAATTAATAATGAATTAAAAGTAATAATTAAATGATTAAAGTCATCATAAATTACTGTAAAACTAATGGACATGTTATGGAAATTGCACAGAATAAGTTGTCAAAAAGTGTGGGAACCCTGCTTGAACATGACCCAGTTAACAATAAACATTTATTGCATCATTGAGACAATTTTCCTACATTTATATGCTGATGAAACCTGCTTAGCAGTGTTCACAGCGACAGTTGTGTAAAACACTAAATGATCTTCTCCAGATCATCGTACACCAGCAGAGCCATTTTGTTTCACGTCATTGAAAATCAGACCACAGAACACATTTACGTGGTCAGAAGTCATAGAAATGAAAAAGATCCCACATCCGCCTTTGAATGGAGCGCAGCATTATTCCCAGCAGTTTACTGATCAGGGTGTAACATTTTATAAATCTGCACTTGACCAAAACACTCTTTCGTTTTAATGGACCCAGCTGCACTAGTGATGGACACCCACTTCTGAATTTTAAGTCTGAAGCATAAATTTGCCAAAAGAGGGTCATGAAGACACCGAAAGACTTTATAGGGTGACTGATGTGCCAATGAATCACAAATCCGCTCATGCGAAAGGAGCATAAGTTACATTACTTTCGGTCAGTAGCGGTATAAATCTGCATCCTGCCGTGAATATTCATTGTGTAGTTTTTTTTTCTTTCTTTGTCTTTTTCATATGAGGGACATAGTGTGTGATGCCAATCATTTCTGATGCTGGTGTGCCGAAATGGGCGACACTATCGTCTGTGTCACAACACCAGATGAATGTGTATTGAGTAGCCGAAGTTGAAACTTCCACTGTGTCAAAGTGTTTCAAAGTTCAAATGTGGCCAGACACAGCGCAGATACAATCATGAAAACGTTTATGGATGTTTTAAATTGTAATGCACTTGCAAAAGATCTGTATAGTTCTATTTTTATTGTTGTGAAAGCGAATACTAGTCTGTTCAAATTTGCAGGCTGCATTTTGTAAAAACAATGAGCCATAAGATAAGAACTTTCTCAGTTAGGTTAGTCCTCTGATATGCTCAGCAAAACCTATACAGACAAAAATTAAGTTGAAGACACATGGCCATTGAGCTTTTTTTTTTATGGAAAGGCCCAGACAATGTTACTTCATGCTTCTTGTAAACCTAACAAGAGCATGAGGTCATTGCCACAATGGCTTATAGTTGACTTGAAACGTTCCTGTCAGCCCATCACAGACCTGTGCTGCTCGTTGTACCATGTAAATAATGTACATAGAGAAATACTTTTTCTAGGGACTTAACATTTTCCTTTTTGTATATGAATTTTATTAAATGAAATGTTCTCCTTGAGCAACCGTGAGAGTGTGGTTATTTTCTCGTCTCGTCAATGTCGCTGATTTTCTTTTATGTTGTTTTACTGCCACCCAGCGGTGCCTGACAGAAATCACAGGCTGTTTGCTTGTTTTTTCTGTATTATTAAATGCGGTTGCATCGTTATCTCTAGTTTCTTGACAGTTTAGGTACTTTATATTATCATCTACACCATTCCAGCCTTTTTTTTAAATTCCCTGATTTGAACCATGCAAGGTTTGCTTTTATACTTCATACATGTTTTCCCGAACTGAATCTGTTAGGAGGATTACTATTAAGAGTTATAAAATATTATATCAATCTTCTTTTTATTCTTGACACGCTCCTGTTCTGCACCAATCAGACTGATCTACAAATTATTGCTAGCAGCTGTGTAGGTCAGTTTGAAGCCTGTGTGATCAGTTGACTGGATAGAGTGAATGTTTTTGGCAGCTTCTTGCCATACAGGTCAGTCTCATTTCTTGTGGTAATACAGTATGTAATTTTCCTTCTTTTTCTATTACATGCATCCGTCTGTATTTCCCCTGCTATCACATGTATTCGTCTATATTTCTTCTGGACCTACTAAGTCACTTCAGTGGGTGTGGCGTAGCTACTTAGTTCCATTCACTCAGAGAATAACAACGTGTTTCGGTAAAATTGTTTGCACTACAAACCAGTGTGTTCACAATTAAGATAATGCATTAAAATAATATGGTAAGACAGACCAGTCTGCAATATCAAGCTGCAAAGCGAGCTGTTTAAGTAGCTGGATGATTATGAGACCAGAAGCCAGTCCCATAAAATGTACAAATGGCCGCACCCACTCTTACAGTTTTCGGTTGTGGCTAAGGGATACAGCTGGAAAGTTAACAATAAATTACATTTTCTAGCTTCCTATTAGATTGAGTTTTATTAATATCTACACCTACCCCAACCTTAAACCTACCCCTTATAATAATGCAAATGCATTATAGAGGGTTTGTGTCACCATTTGGTCAGTTACCCGGATGCACGGCCATATTGGCGATGCTCGGATGTAAACAACAGTACGGATTGCACGGTTAATATAATACTGAATACGTTCCGCTAATTTATGCTGTCTAAACCACAGGAAATGTGTGGAAGCTGCTAAATCATATAGAGAAAGACTTAGTGAGCAGGAAAGTTTGTCAAATATTTTGACAAACTAAAGTTAATAGGTGGTAAAGATACATACGAGCAGTATTAATCAATATTAGCTGAAAATTTCACCTACCTGACTGGACATTGTAAGAAATATATCTGCAAGCCACGATTACTGGGGTTCAAGCGCTTTAAGGCATTTAAAGGACTTTTTTTAATGTACTCACCCCCTTGTCATCCAAGATGTTCATGTCTTTTTTTCTTCAGTCGTAAAGAAATTGTTTTTTGAGGAAAAAAAATCTGGATTTTTCTCTATATAATGGACTTCTATAGTACCTCCAAGTTTGAACTTCCAAAATGCAGTTTAAATTAAACTTCAAAGGGCTCTAAACGATCCCAGCTGATGAAGAAGGGTCTTATCTAGTGAAACGATCAGTTATTTTCGAAACAAATTGACAATTTATATACTTTCTAACCGCAAATGCTCGTCTTGTCTTGTCTTGTCTCTAGGATGCGCATCTGTAGATCCGGGTCTGTCAGTAAGGGTATGTCAAAAAAATCCCATCTCATTTTTGTCTTCAACTTCAAAATCATCCCACAACACTGTTTTACCTTTTTTGTAAAGGGCGTTTACTTTGTAAACACTTCTGCAGCAATGTAAGACGATTTTGAAGTTGGGGAAGAAAACGAGATGGGAGTTTTTTAACATACCCTAACTGTATTGACCTGGATCACAGAGACTGCGCAGAGAGGAGACAAGACAAACGTTTGAGTATATAAAAATATATAAATTGTCAATTTGTTTTGAAAATAACCGATCGTTTCGCTAGATAAGACCCTTCTTCATTGGCTGGGATCGTTTAGAGCTCTTTGAAGCTGGATTTAAACTCCATTTTGGAAGTTCAAACTTTGGGGCACCATTCAAATCCATTATTTGGAGAGAAATCCTGAAATGTTTTCCTCAAAAAGCATAATATCTTTACGACTGAAGAAAGAAAGACATGAACATCTTGCATGACAAGGGGATGAGTACATCATCTGTAAATTTTTGTACTGAAAGTGAACTAATCCTTTAAGCACATATGAAAAAAGACATTATGTAGCAAGCCTTTTTTTTATGAATGTTATAGCACTAGTTGTGGTCCAATCTCCTTAAAACGCAGCATGCTTGTTTAAAATCACCTGTTGCATGTGCTTACCAGGTTGTGAGAAGTTTTGAATTTTCCTTTAGACTGTATAGGATTTTGTCTAAATTCGGACAGGCCCCTTTTCTAAATGACCCCATTATTGCTTTCCAAAGGGTATATTTTAACATTTTTTTTGATAATTATTGACCTAGGGAGTCCAAAGAATTGTACTGCTATGTTTTTTTTCCAGATTGAGCAAAAAACCTAGAAATAGTTTGCAAAGTTAGTTATTTTACATAATCTCAGTCATTTAACAAATAATTTGATTGACAGCAGTGGTTTTAGAGGCAAAGTTGTCCGGAATATGGAGTTCTGTCATATGATATGAATATCACGTGTTTATGTGCGCAAAACCGTGACCGTTTAGTCCGTTATCACAGACCTTTGGGGCCGTGAGTCAAACAGGCCCACCGAGTTTCGTTCCGATCGGCCTCTGTTAACCATTGTCTAATTGGTGCTCAAATTTCATCTGCCAATGGTGCCCATGTTTCTTTGAGATACACAAATGTCCTTATATACACCACTTGTGGCACTCTGGACCAAGACCGTGCACAGTGATTTTTATGTTGACAGGACACATGGTTGCGTTGGTATAGCCGTTTTTGTTTTTTCCCTCTCATAGCACCACCAAGTGGCCAAGCTCCATGATTTTTGTCCTGCGAACCTCAGATTGAGCTCTTACATAAGTAAACTAAACTAAAAGTGCCTTTCATAGATTTGCTGCCCCTTTGCAATGGTTTTAGTTAGATTTAGCTAGACTTTCTTTTGATAATTATTGATATTCACTCTTCAGAGAATCTTTCTGCACTGGTTTGCAAAAGTAGGTTTTGCAAAAAAAATCCCAAAAACCCAGAAACTTTCGCCAGGCTTACGATCAAATCTGAGGCATGTGTTTTGGAGGTAGTGTGTAAACGTGTGTAAATGTCTTTTTACGCTGAGATGATGCCATCAGTTACAATAGGGTTTCAGCTTGAACCTCTAATAAACATGAATGTTGTCAAAATTCTTGTCCTGGAAATCCTGATTCAGTTTGGCCAACCACAAATGCATGTTTTTCTTCAGACAGTTTTTTTTGCACTCTTTGCCTTGATTTGTTATAACTTTTGCCAGTCTATTGTATTCCAAATACTTTTCCTGGTCCAACTCATTAGTAGAGCCCAAAACATGACAATAATTGACCATTTTCAGCAGCAATAATCAGCAAAATATACAAGTTTTGTTCGGTTGGGTGTCATTGTTTATGTTTAGTGCTGCCAACTGATGACGCGTCATGAAACACACTATTATTAGTGTGCATGCCCAGTAGCTGCAGCTGTATCCCATTTAGAATTAACCAAAAATAAGGTGGATAGGGATTTCCTGGCACATTTTATTAAGTTATTACTTCATGAGTCAGTTTTGGACTTTTGCCTGAGAACGCTCTCTGGTGTTGAGTATGAATGAATGAATGAAGCATACACTGCATGAAAGTGTTTAGCACTCTATAGTGTTCACATTGTTCACACTTGTTATGGATGTGAATAAAATGTAAGGTTATACAGACTACTTGTCTCTTTGAATTTAAATCTAGATTTATTCACACTGGCCCTCGAAAAGCTCTGCGTGAACACACCTACCTGAAAATCGTTGGACTATATGGAAATCATTGCAGTGTTCAACTCTAAGTCTCCTGTTATAACCATCAAAAGTAAGCCAATCTACATTTTCCTACTATGTAGTTGCCTAGTCACTGTTGTTTGTTTCATGTGATTTATGTGGCCGCTGAGCCAGACTATGACCAAGTATTGTTTTTACATACTGTCTACTACTGTACTATCCACTACTGTCCTGCTGATTTGATGATGGTGTTGTGTTGCATCTGTCAGATGTGGCTGCTAATGCTGTTCTTATTGTTATGTTCTTAACACTGCTTAGGATGGCATACAGGCTTATGCTCTGATTAAATGGTGGCATATAAGCAGGTGCAGCTGTGTTGGCCTATTTTGATAACAGATGGATTTTAGGCTAGGCCTACTTGATTTTCTCTGGGCCCACCTACACTGTGATTCCTAGCTATGCTAGGTTTTTGCTTTTCTGCCTGTTGTAGATATAAAACACATCAGCTGTCTCAAATTCCTTATTGTGACTTTGTTTACAAAGACTACCAAGGTCTTTATACAGCATGTGCACATGTATATAGTCCACAACAGAAAATAATGGTTTAATTTTATCAAAATGAGCCCATTCAAAATAATTTACAGCTGTGTTTTTTTTTGTTTGTTTATTTATTTATTTTATTTTTTATTTTTTTGTGTTTAGTGATAGTTGTTCATGAGTCTCTTGTTTGTCCTGAACAGTTAAACTGCCTGCTGTTCTTCAGAAAAAAATCCTTCAGGTCCTAAAAGTTATTTGGTTTTCCAGCATTTTTGTGTATTTGAATCCTTTACAGCAATGATTGTATGACTTTGAGATTCATCTTTTCACACTGAGGACAACTGAAGGACTCAAATGCAACTATTACAGAAGATTCAAATGCTCACTGATCTCCAGAAGGTAAAATGATGCATTAGGAGCTGAAAACTTTTGAACAGATTTGAAATATATAGTTTTCTTATTTTGCCTAAATATCATATTTTTATTCTTCAGAGGCTACAGAAGATAGTTACATGTTTCCCAGAAGACAAAATAAGTTACATTTTCCCTGATCTTGAAAAGTTTTGTTAATGCATAGTTTTTTTTCTTCTGGAGCATCAGTGAGCATTTGAACCTTCTGTAATAGTTGCATATGAGTCCCTTATACTTATGAAAAAGTATCTTTTTGATTCTTTTAAAAAGTGAAGTTAAAAAACAGTTATTTCATATTTTCTTTGAAATTATGAAACTTTGTTTACAAAAAAAAGTCCTGCATTTTTGTGTCACTACCGAAACGGTGTATGTTTTAGTCTATTGGCTGAGACTGATTTTAAATACACCCCTACATTTACAATCAGGAAATATACACATGTCCCTTTTTCTCATAGTTACATGGTGATTAAATAGGCTCTGTCGTTTTGAGGTAAGTGTGTTCAAAGGTATGAAACTTCCGAAATACCAAACACGTTTTCAATTAAGCACACTTTTTTGGGAGCTTTTCCATAACATTTAGTTTTTATATGTGTACTACTGTTTAGAACTGTGCTAGCTAACCATGTGCTGATTAGCATCTTTAAGCTAGGTTCAAAAGCATCTAAAATTGTAACTACCGACATGATGTTTGTGACATGATTGTTTTTTTGGGCGGTGTTATTCCATAACATTTAATTTTTTATACGTGTACAACTGTTCAGAACTGTGCTAGCTAACCATGTGCAAGCTGGGCTCAAAAGTATCTAAAATTGTCACTGCTGTAACAGTCATGACCAACACATGTCATCATTGTTTCAGTAGTGAAATATGGGAACATGTTATCCTTTATTTGGGAAAAATAAACAACATTTGTATTTTACTGTTTTAGTAGTGTTATAATATGTGAGTTAAAATTCTGTAATGTGATGTGGTTGCTACCAAAGCATTACTGTTACTAATGAAAATGTTTTGTCAAAAATAAAGTATATTGAATTATCAACTAAGATGTTATGATAGTATTCGGTTCAATGTATATTCATACTAATGAATCCTTAACTTTGAAATCAGTATGATGATTAATAAAATGGCAAAAATATATATTTATAAGGTAGATGTAAACTGAATTTGAATAGGTCAATATAACCCTTCCTATTAAATGAAATATTACTGTGTTTCGGGAGTGACAAATTTGGGAAGAGGACAAATATTCCAAAACTTTGTAAAAAATACAATATGAAAATTAACTGCACAGTAAATATACTCCAAGTCAAAGTTTGTTTTTTTAAAGAAGTTTCTTATGCTTATCAAGGCTGTGTTTAACATTAAATGAGATGGTGTGTCCAAATTTTTGACTGGTAGTGTGCGTATATATATTGTTACTTCCATCTGTCTCCAAGCCATCATAATGCAGTGGTATGTGGGACACATCATTAAAAGTAAAAGCATGTGTAGTTTGGAGTGGGTTCTTTGTCTCTGAGGTTTTTGCAGGGGGGTTGGGAGTTCAGGGTTAGGAAGCCCACTAAGGAGGGGACATTCGTTCCCAGCTCTACACAATAACTCGCACAACAAAAGCATTGTGAAGAGAGTCCATGTCTTCAACGCCAGCCGCATGTCTGGCAGACACCTCTACATACAGACCAGCTGACCGCTGCATAAACGCATGCATCCACTCCGCCTAAGCAACTTTTTCCAACATGTAACAAAATGTCCAGCGTTAATAATGAGAAAACAAACTCTTCATCAAAGAATTGAGCTCTAATAATAGCCAGCGTCTTCTGCAGATACTCAAAGTTGAGCTGCTGTGAGAGTTTCCTGTCAAAGACGCTCCACACATTGTATATCAAAAGGTGTTTGTCTTTATCGTCTTTCCCCTCTCAGTTTATCTGGAGGTGAGGACAGCAACAACTTTTTTTTAGGAGACTGAGACTTAACGACTCCTCAACACCCTCATTAGGACAATTTGCAATTCAGATGTTAGTCTAGTGCTTTTCTTTTGTCACTCCACCAAAAGGTACATCACAGCCTCCCCCATCATACTCATGTGCTACAAAGGCAATAGGGGACTGACAATGACTATGTAATGTTTAGAAATGATATGTAGTGCTAGGCAATGATTAATCGCATCCAAAATAAACGTTTTTGTGTACATAATATGTGACCCTGGACCACAAAACCAGTCATAAGGGTACATTTTTCAAAACTGAGATTTATACATCATCTGAAAGTTTAATAAATAAGATTTCCATCGATGTATGGTTTGTTATGATATGACAATATTTAGCCAAGATACTATGAGAATCTGAGGGTGCAAAAATATAAAAATGTTGAGAAAATCATCTTTAAAGTTGTCCAAATTAAGTTCTTACCAATGCATATTACGTTTCAAAAATTAGGTTTTGACTTATTTACAGTAGGAAATTTACAAAACAACTTTATGAAACTTTAATTAATATCCTAATGATTTTTGGCATAAAAAAAAAAACAATAATTGTGACCCATACCATGTATTTTTAGCTATTGCTACAACTATACCCTAGCGAGTTATGACTGGTTTTGTGGTCCAGGGTCACACGTATGTGTGTAATGTAAATCGCTGTGAAACTTGGTTCAAGAGATTGAGCTCAGTAAAAGAATCCTAAGGGGAAAAAAAAAAAGTTTCAACAAAAGCAGCACTAGTTTTCAACATCAATTAATGTTTTTGAGCATCAAATCACCATATTAGAGTGATTTCTAAAGGATCACGTGACACCAGAGACTGTAAAAAATTACTGAGACCATGCTAAAAATAAACAAACTTAAACATAATAGCTCTTATGTCACTTTTTAATAACTTCACATTGAAAATGACATTACAGAGTCTTGAAATTGTTATTTGTACACATATACATCTTATGTACAATTCATAGTACATTTTTACACTGTTCTTAAATCAACAATGAAGCTAACATGACTGGCTCAAGTCTGAGTCAAATTTAAATCAAGCTACGCTATGAACAAAAGGCATTAAATTCATAAATAGCAAGCACCTCAAATTATTAAATATGCCTTTGGCATTGAGGAACAAAATTGCAATTCAAATATTACATTGACAAATCTATCTAAATGAAATAAATACGCAATTTGCTTAAATTCAGTTTGGTAAACTCACTTCTGAGGGGTGAAAACAGTCAAGTCTTACAGGAATATCTTCCGTCACAGGAGAATTAAAACAAGGGAATGATGAATGTTTAAGAAAATAAGCCAATAACCGATCTTGCTGGTTGTACAGGGTCGTCCTGTTTAACAAGCAGTTAATAGTTAGCACCACTGGGTTGGCATCAATGCCAAAATTCAAAGCATACGTTTCACATCACACGCACACACACACACAATAAAATTAAATTGTATTTACATAACATAAAACGGTAACATATGATCCACGAAGCAGCAGCAGACCTCTGAACTGGCAACATGGCCAGAAGCTCCCAAGCAGGTTCAGTCTGAGATCATCAACATTTCATATGTAGCTTCAGAAAATGGATATCAATCCATTCTTCGGTGGAAGGCACTTTTGAGTGCTTCAAATACTGCTTTGGGAAAGCAAACTTAGGTTCTTCCTCAATTTCACACAACATCTGTAAGGGTTGTGCGCTACAGCATTTCAGCCTGGATTCGTTTCCTACAGACCCCCTTAAATACCAGACACAACTGTAAGTCTCTGGATGTGTTGGTCTGGAAGGTCTATCACATCTCTGGGCTGTGATGGTATTAAATGCAGACTAGCTACACCAGCTTTTCCTCAAACCCGTTAGGCGTTGGCAGGCTTCTCAGTGCTTTTAGGAGGGGTCAGTATTCCGGCTACAGCCAGTGGAGACATCCGGTCCAAGCTGTCCTGCTGCCGATCATGCGCTTCACTCTGAAAACAAACACACAAAAAATGTGTTACAACTTGTTAAATCTTAAATTAACCTGATTGAGTAGACAATGAAAATGAGAACTCACCAGCATGGCCAGGTAGTCCACGTGGGTCTGTATGTTGTGTCGACCTTCTGTCACCACCTTTTTGAAGTCCTTAAGCTGTGGTTTGGGCCATTCACGTACGGCCCGTGCAAATGGGTTCATCCACCGCACACAGCTTGATATGCTGTCCCATGTGAGCCCTGGTGGGGAAGAAGAAGAAAACACTTAGCACAAATCAACAAACTGATGCAACAACCTAAGCACAAAAAGTTGTGGTTTCTACAGATTTTAAAGATCATTTTAAGACCAATTAAGGAAAATGGAAGTAATACATTGAAGGGAACACAGGTCATTCATCCAAAACCATGTTCTTTCTCAGTATGTCTTGTTTTCCAGTGCAAAAGTCTAAATATTCAATAAATCAGGAATGACATGAGTAGTACTGTTTTCTGTAAAACTGATCAAAATTAAGTGAGTTTTACAATTAAAACAAGAACAAATCTGCTGATGGAGTCATTCCCCACTGACAGAGATTTGTTCTTCAAAAATCAGTCATTTTGACCCACACAATGTATTGTTGACTAATGCTACAAATACACCCATGCTACTTAACACTGGTTTTGTGGTCCAGGGTCACATATTTAAGGATGTTTGGATATTTGAAAACAAGTTAATCATTTTTTGCAGTGCATGCAACATTAATTACATGACTAGCTGAATTTAAGACTTTCTGCTTTAATTTAAGACCTTTTAAGACGTATTGAGACATATAAAGACCTTTTTTATAAGCTGCAGAAACCCTGAAAATCCTTAAAGGATATCCAAGATCAAAAAGCTCACCTGATACTTTATGGACAGTTTCAAAAGAAGTAAAGTGACAAAACGCAGCAGCAGCGAGGACTCCATACTGGTAATCCAAACTATTGATGTCCATAATGCAAAGGTCCAACAACTGCAGAGAGAATTCGAGAGTCAGAGGAGGCAAAACAACTTTATAGATGTTTACTTCAAAGGAGCTCAAGTCTCACCTGTGTGATCTGGATGTAGGTTTCCTGCGAGAACTGAGGAATGAGGAAATTAGCGTCGTCCTTCAAAGAGTCCACTTGGGAGTAGAGCTTCAACCATGAGATGACGGTCTCAGGACAGAGCTCCCACTTCAACGCCTTCAGCATCACAAGCTCTTTGGCGAGAATCTCCTCCTCGTTGCAGGCCCCGTCTGTCACATAAGCAAACTCCTGGAGCTTTGGCGGGTAAATCTCCTGTTAAACAGATACGTTTTATGAGAAAAGCGGCACCATAGAGTTCTGTGACGTTTCGGATGACTAACAAAATTTGCAGAAAATAATATAGATTTAAGCTGGTGACAAAGTTTAAGTACCTCTATCTTTGAGGCTATGAAGAGTGATGTTATGCCGATGAGCTGGAGCTGATCTTTGCCAATGTCTTTTTGAGTAAGCATGAAGCGATCAAAAATGTCCTGAGCCAAGTAAAACGTCTCCCGGTGGAGGGTATAAACTTCACTGACCTGCACAGAATTTAATAACAGATTAAATACATAAACAATCAGATGACCAGATCAAAAACCCTTTTTATAACTGTGGGAAATACACATACCTCCATGAGCCAGTCCAATAGAATAGATCTCATTTTGGGCTGCAGGGCTGGATGTTGTTGGATGAAGCCTTTGTCATGTACGTACTTCAGCTCCTTGTTTAGCATCTTTATCCACACATCATCTGAACTGGCCCAACTGACAGAACAACAGCAAATTAGTACTGAAATGATATTAAACACTCATCGAAAATGTTCACAGATGAATTATGCTTGCGTATTGCACGATGCTGGTGATGAAAATCTTTCATAACTAACATGACATAACAGGAAGTGTTTGAAGTGGTTGCAGTAAATCAAGCCAAGTGGAACAAAAACGTAATAATGTTGTCAAGTGTATAGTTTCATTGTTTGTAAAATGCTTTGATTTATTAGCATTTACCTTTACTTTTCAAAGCATGAGAGGCTCGTGATCATGTCTTACCTGAGGCATGGCAGCGGAGAGGGCTTCACAAAGAGGTTCTTGAATCTGAAGCGCTTGAAACCAGAAATATTACCAGTCTCCTGATTAACCTCCTTCTGAGGAGTCTCGATTAAAACACTCGGACTAATATCACCTTCAAAACACCGGTTCTAGAAAAGGAAAACATATGGTGTTACCATTTAGATTTTATAAATAGGGACTTGACCAAGTAAAATTATAAAAAGGCACGAATAAGAACAGCATAGTGTCTCTTTTACTTTTATGAAAATCTTGTATAAGGTACATTATGTTTAGTTTACATTCAGTATTCCTGCAAAGGAATATTCTTTCAGTCAAAGAACATTTTGCTCATTACTTTAAGTTTTATTAATACAGCAGCTACAAAACAAAACGCTAAGAATGCTAAACACCAGACACAAAGTAGTAAACATTTTAATTTAATTTAGCTTAAATGATACAAGATTTTTCGCGGGCTGCTGAATAAAGGAAATAAACGCGGGAGGTTCTGGACGTGACGTCACGGCGCGCTGATTGACCCAGTGACACCATTACTGCGCATGACCGAACTACTGCATAATAAACAGACTGCTAGTGAAAAACTAACATTTATTGTCTTACAAGCTTTTCTTATACTTAAAACAATTAGTCTGACTGTTTTAGCTATTTAAAAATACGAATAATCTACAAACATACATAATACTGATAACACATAATTAGCTCACCTGAATTTCATAATGTTGTTTCTTAGCTGCTGACGGGACTCTTCTATTGCACTGCTGAAGAAAAAAAAAAGGTATTTAAATACTTGCGTATATTAAAAAGAACATAATATTAGGTTACAAGTAAATCGTAATGTCTTACCTCGCCTTTTCTTTTCCTCTGCGGTTTATTTTGTTCTGGTGCGTTTTCATTTCTTTCTTGTAATGTGTTGCGAGTACTATTAAAACACAAAAGTTATAAAGAAATAAGGATTGTGCTTTTTAGGATTCGACAAATCAAACATTCGACAAACCAAATTAAGTAGTCAAATGATTAATTCTCACCTGCGTCTTGACATTTTCTAAACAAATGGTGCTTTTCTCCTGTGAAACAGAAACACACAACGTTAAGTTAACCTAAACTATAACTAGCCATCAGTTCTTCCGCCTAAACTAAGAATAATGAAGTAACTACATGTCTAAAACGCATTTATAACCGAAATAAAGCATTTAGGAAAAATACTTGCGATATAAAGGCTTTAGAATAAACACCTAAGCTTCAGCCATTTGACCAGAAAGAAGTGGATACATGACCAGAAATCTCGAACGATTTTTATCATTCATACGAATTAAAAATAAAAGTCGAAAGGCACTGAAAACAAACGCAAAGTGTACACAAGCAGCAGTATGATCATCTAATGTTTTTACTAAAACCAGAAATACATGATCCAGTTCTGTAGGTTTATGAAAGGACTGTCCGCGCCAATTTACATGAAGCGGGAGACTACAGCTGCCCCCACAAAAACCCATCTAAGATGTATTTAAAACGAATTAAACAATAGTTTAACAGAAAATAATGTTCAGGTAACTCCTTGGCTAGTGGAAAACCCATTACATTTTTCACAATATCAGTTATTTTCCACATTTCTGAAGAGTTTACAAACGCACGTCCACGTACATACAAGGATCTAATCTGGCGCCTAGCAGAGTTGGCTAATTTTCAGCAACATCCCCCCTCTGAGGTCGACTTTACATTAAACTTTTGCCTATGGAATGCTTCTAAACGCATTAATTCCGCTTTCTGCCTAAATAAACTAGCTAAAAACAACTGTTTTTGGCAGCCACGACGAGATCTTCATCTCCAGCCCCAGCGTAGATGACTTAGTTAAAAGGCACAAACTTCCGTTTTAAAGCAAAAGCGACACAAAGCAACAGCGATATTTCTGCTAAAACGTGATTACAGCACGATTTAAGCGAAGTCAAATTAAAACTAAAAAGATTACTGATAAAGAAAGACTAAAGTAAGCGTCCTTACCGCAGTATTCAGTGCGAATGAATGAATGGATGGCGCCAAGCGTTATATACTCCAGCGGTTCGCGCCTACTGCGCATGCGTGGCGCTCTTTTCAGCCTTTAAAAACAACACGAAAAACTATATATAACATTGTGTTTTGGAGCTAAAAATGACCACAGTCTGATATATAATGGTTCGCAAAATCCGCTCGGAATTAAAAACGATAATGCTGATAGTTTGTGAGAAATCTACATGAATGTTTGTGGTTTGTAGACTTGTTTTTGGCCGGCGCGTCGACCTTTGGTTTAAATATGTAAAAAAACGCGCTTTCCTGCTTTCCCGGTTAAACGAATCCGGGGCTCGAGGACCTAATGCATCACATGCGAGTAGGTCTATATGTTAAATATCGCATTTATATAAAATTATCAAGAGTTTTTGACTCTAAGGAGACGCTTTCTAGTTTGACAGCTGCTAGTGGGCGGGGATTAAAATCGGTCTGACCAATCATGGCTATTCTACAAGAAACAACGTGCTCTTGTAAACAAACCTGTGAGAGGATTCTCATTCTGACAGGCAAAGTTAAGCGTATTTAAAATTATGTTTACCATTAATCTTATCATAATAGTAGTTGCATTTCACAATCGTAGGTGTAAATTCATCAACCAAAAGCTTTTTTTCTGTTGTTCTTAAATAAATTTGGATTCTGTTATAATCATGTTTACACCATTTTTGTGACAAGGTGTTTGTATGTCCTAATTGCACTGGTTATATTGTTCTATTGATATGAGCATGAAGACAAAAATGACATGATCACACTAACATACTAACATACATTTTACCACGTTTGTAAGTTACCCGGCAAGAGAAACACAAACACAGGCAAAAGACAGTTTTTTTAGTCCATACTAGATCGACGCCACAGCTCTAAACAAGCAATATTGCACTACTTTAACCCTTTTAAAAAAATAAATATTAAAGAATACTTTTGTGGGGGATGTGAAAGCGGCGCGAATTCTTCAAACAGTACTCCCGCTCGACCTTTTGTGTATGTTACAATACGTCACATCCGGGGTGAACGAACGTGTTGCTACTTGTAAGATAAATAAACATTTAAAACTACTTCTTTGCATACAACATGTCATCCAAATGCAAAGATCCCCAATACTCTATTTTGCATTAACATTTACAAAGCAAAGCTCTGAAAGCCTGAAGGACTCACCAACAGGACTTTATCACACAGTTCACCCAGTACAAAAGCTACAACCAGAGTCAGGATTTATTTAAAGTGCATTTAAATTTGTGAGTAGATTTAAAGTAAAAGCATTTGATGGATGTATAATGTGTCGAGAGCATTCATTCAGTATCATCTAATTTTTGACCGAGATGGCTATTAGCTGGTTTTGCATCTGAACTCCTCATATTGACATTATACATCAAGTGCAAAATGAGTTATGAGTTTTTTATTATTATTATTATTATTATTATTATTATTATTATTATTATTATTGTTATATATTTTCAGATCTGATTTTAGTCAGTAATCAAAGCCAATGTATCACACACCAGTCAAAAGATTTTTGATGGGTTTTTTTTTAAAGACGTCTCTTATGCTTTTACTATTGTGATACTTTTATTTACTTTTGTTATAAATTGTTTGTGAGGACTGAAATAAATTGATTGATTGATTTGATGCTCACCAAGGCTGCATTTATTTGATCCAAAGTACAGCAAAACCAGTAAAATTTAGAAATATTTCTACTCTTCAAAATACCTGTTTTGTATTTGATTATATTTTAAAATGTAATTTATTCCTGTGATTTCAAAGCTGAATTTTTAGCATCATTACTCCAGTCACATGATTCTTCAGAAATCATTCTAATATTCTGATTTGCTGCTCAAAAAACATTTATTATTATTATTATTATTATTATTATTATTATTATGCTGTAAACAGCTGAGTAGAATTTATCTGGAATAGAAATCTTTTGTAACATAAATGTATTAAAATATATTAAATAGAAAGCAGATATTTTAAATAGTACAAATATTTCAAAATGCATATGTTCACTACACTACATTTTTAAGTTGGCATTTAAAATATTTTGGGCATTTTTGACCATGTCAGCATGTAACCCCAGAAAGCACTTGAATAGTCTCTTCAAGGAGAAGAATGAGGAGAGCACAATTAAACTGGTACAGTTAGAAATCTCTTTTATTAAGGTTAATACCCACACTGGTACAATGAATAATAGGCTTGCAGTAATCATGGCTTGGGATTCTTTAGAGATTAGTTGGGTTGAGTTACAGGTTGGTATGGGTTCTTGAAACACTTCTTAGTGGAAACCTTTCATTACAATTTGGCAAGGTGATTAAGTTACAGTATAACTTACACATGATGCCAGAACACGCAAACACCTACACTTATGTCATGTGACCCTGGACCATAAAACCAGTCATAAGGGTCTTTTTTTTTTAGTATATACATCATCAGAAAGCTTTCACTGAAGTATGGTTTGTTAGGATAGGACAATATTTAGCTCAGATACAACCGTTTAAAAATCTGGAATCTGAAGGTGCAAAATCTATATAAAATAAAATTGCCTTTTATGTTGTCCAAATGAAGTTCTTAGCAATGCATATTACTATTCAAAAATTAAGTTTTGATATATTTATGGTAGGAAATGTACAAAATATCTTCACAGAACATGATCTTTACTTAATATCCTAATTATTTTTGGCATAAAGGAATAATATATATATATATTTTTGACCCATACAATGTATTGTTGACACATAGGATCACATATTTAATAGAAAAGGCAGGAAGCTTCATTTTGTAATAAAACATTTATTGAGAAGGGAGTATACATAATGACAAATAGTTGGTTTCGAGACATATGAAATGAACAATTTATTTGCAAATTATACTACTCATATAAAACTGTGTATGACATGTATCCAAAACATATCAGTTCAAGAAAAAGATAAATAAACAATGCGAAATAATGCTAAAACCCTACACTTTTGGCAAAGTGCTGTATTATTCCAGTAAACTAAAAATAAAAATAAAAATAAAATAAAATCAACCAAAGCATTAAACTTAGCAATGCCACAGAGAATTTTCTTCACACATTAAACACACAAAACATTTGCTACATTTCGTGTAAAAGTTTGACAGAGCAAGTGGCTCACAGAGACAAGGTAATCCTCTGTGCATAGTAAAATTACATTTGTTTGTGTCCCTTTGGACAAGTTTCAAGTTCTTCACGGATGCATTGTCATACTGTTCACCTGGAAGGCACATGATCCCCAAATGCAATTCAAGGCAAAATGAAATCCCTGTTATGAATACCAAATATCAGGCGTCTACTGACATAGGGAAACAGGGCCTCTCCAGTATTACTCGAGGAATATGAAGATAACCTAACGTCCCTTCCATTCCCTTCGTCCACAGAGAAAAAAAAAAGTCTGAATATACTGCTCAACACAGACTGCAGCAAGCAAAAGAAGAAGCTGTAGGGTGTTTTCCTTGAGTTGCTCATGCATGTAATATGCATTCGGCTGAACGTCAGCGTTACTGAATTCAGCTTCATTCATTTAGGGGAGACATTTACCTTGGCAGTGTCACCGGAAATTTACAACACCAGGTCGCGTGCGCGATAAAGGAATAAAGAGTAACAAACGTAACCTACCAAGACTTTTAAGTTCGTTGCTACTTTAAATATTTCGCTCAGCAAATACAATGTGTAACTAGTCAAATAAAACATGAAGAAGGCATATAACAAGAAGAACTAAACAAAAAAATTAAATGCTAACAGTTTTACTCCATCGTCAAATGTTTTAACAGTCAATTAAGAGAGAGAGTTTGTTTTCACAGTCCTCGGAGGAGCAAGCTTTCATTCACACGTTATGGTAAAGATTTACAACAATTACAAATATTTCCACAAGGTAACATACACATTGACAAAGTTAGAGGTTCTCCAGTATGTACAGAGACAATTTACCATCTGCAAGTAATCTGCATTTTTAGCAAAGAGCAAAGGTGAACAGTGATGACCCTGAGACATGTACTGCAGATATAGAGCAAACATGAAAATTAACATTACAACACTTGATGTCTTTTTTTTGTTTCTTTTTCACCTGTTGGAAAATTAGCACTACACAGTCATACATCAGTCACTAAAAAATAGGAAAAACTGCTTACATACATATCTACGCAGATAACATACACTCTTATCAACTTCATACTGATATGTAATATATTTAATATTTTTTTCTTTTGAAAATATTTTGGAAGTTTTTTTTTTTTAAATATATTTTACATATTTTGAAATCTACTATGGAAACAAGGCTTTTAGTGATAATAAACCCAGTATATTTTAAAAGGAAAGAGGAAGAAAGCACTGAACTACAGGATCACAGGCAGGTTCCTTCCTAACCAGAAAAGTGCTGCTGATGATTTCATCACTGACGTGATTGAATTTAGTATGGCTTTAAAAAAAAAAAAAAAAGCAAAGACAAGTTAAAAGGCATTGAAAGTGCCAAGCTGCCTACACATGCTCAAACAGAGCACTACAACATCATGCTCACAATAACAAAACACTTGGTTATTCAACCTTCATGACACATAACATAAAACAGAACCTGTCAGATGGAGCTTATAAAGGAAACATGATGCAGGCACATTCAGGTTGAGCGGAACCTGCCGTGAAGTAAAGTGACCTATGGCATTGATTCTAAAGGACTCCGTTCCTTCTGGCGAAAGACCAATTCTCCCAGTGTGGAAGTGGGTGGCGTGCAGGGGAGGACAGGAGGGGGGAGTGCAGTGGGGACCGTCTCAGTAGTTGTACTGCCTCTGTCCCGGCTGGTGAACGTAGCCTCCGGTGGCTTTAGCCTGTCTGGCTCCGCCATCGCGCAGCAGGTTGAGCCGGCGGAGGGCGTTGCGGGAGAGCTGCTGGCGCTCCACGTTGTCACGGATGCGCTGGGCCAAGCGTCCGTTCTTGGTCTGCTCCAGAAACCCGGCGTGAGCAGCGACCAGAGCGGCTGTGTAGCAGCCAGAGGGGTGACTGGGCCGGCGCTGAACGTCAGATCTGCAAAGTCAAACACAATCAGTGAGACTCAAATATTTTAGATTGATGTGTAACACGGCTCACTGAAATTTTTGATTCCGATTGGTCAGATGCATTTTGAGGTCTGGTGGTTGAGAATGATCTTGACCGTTAACATCTGAGCCCTAGAACTCCATATTTTCCCCCCTTTATTTGTTTCGTTTTGACATTTTAAAAATTTGGAAATTATAAAGAATTCATTTTTGCTACTCATGCCTCCTGCGTTTACTGGACGAATCCTGACAGACACAGTTTAAACTCTGAGTTCTTGTCATATTCTCTAAACTATAATTTTCTAAACTTATAGTGAATAAACTGTGATAATGTTGAAGGTGTCTAAAAAATTTTTTAGTTTGATTGCATTTGTTTGGTAAAAAGCCATGTAATAAGTTGTATGATTGTATATTACCTATAAAACTGTTTGTCTTGGCTCAATAAAGTCTTGGCTTCAACTCAATGTTTTGTGAACATTTATTTTTTGTGGCAAGTAGCCGTGTAATAAGCAAGATAATGTACAAGACGGTTGCTATCGCAAAATAAACCCCTTCAGGGTCAAACGTTTTCAAAACAAAGGTTTTTACACTTAAGTACAAAAAGCTTTCTACCTTATTTTTCCCTAAATGGTATACAGTTTTCTACCTTTTTTCTGAGAGTGCATAATTAAAAAGATTGCTCAACTGAAAATCCTGGCATTAATTACTCACCTTCATGTCATTCCAAACCCATAAGACCTTTGTTCATTTTCAGAACACAAATTAAGATATTACTGATGAAATCCAAGAGCTTTCTGACTCTGCATAGACGGCAACGCAACTGACACGTTCAAGGCCCAGAAAGGTACTACGGATATCGATAAAATAGTCCATGTGACTTCAGTGGTTCAACCGTAATTTTACAAAGCTACAAGAATACTTTTTGTGTGCAAAGAGAATACAAATAATGACTTTATTCAACCATTTCTTCTCTTCTGTGTCAGTTTTCAATGCACAGAAGAAATAATTGATTTATTTTATAGAAGTGTTCTTGTAGCTTCATAAAACTAAGGTTGAACCACTGATGTCACATGGACTATTTTAACAATGTCCTTACTACCTTTCAGGGCAGTTTAAACGTTTCAGTTGTGCTGCTGTCTATGCAGACTCAGAAAGCTCTCGGATTTCATCAACAAACATCTTAATTTGTGTTCTGAACATGGAGGCCTTACAGGTTTGTAAGAACATGAAGGTGAGTGATTAATGACACAATTTTCATTTTTGGATGAACTAACCTTTTAAATAAACCCCTCTCAGGTTTTATTCTGTGATAACAACCTGCTGGATGTGCTTTTTCCCTTACAAACAAAACTCTCAATTTGCTCTTTACCTTAAAATCGACGGCTCACGAGTGCCATCCTTGGCAGGTCGTTGACGACGGCTGTGAACGGTGTACACAGACATGCTGGGATGCTCGATCAGTAGGTTCTCCAGAGGACTGGTCTCCAGCAGGACTGGAGCTCTGCCTCCAGCCATGAAACACGGTGGAGGGGTGATGAACCAGCTCTCTTCCAGTCCACACGTTGCCTCTAGACGTAAGAAGTTGCCGTCCTCTGCATCAGTGTCTGCTGCCGAATCCAGAGATGAGCAGGAGGAGCAGCGCACGGGAGAATCCAAGGGAGGGACGTCATCAGAGCACACCTCCACTAGATCATCTCCACATGTGCTGGAGCAGGCCTTTGCTACAAGAGCAGAGAGCAAAGAGGATGTTACTACAGTAAAATGTAAAAAAAAAAAAAAAAGTCTTCCTGAAAATTCTGTCATTAATTACTCTCCCTCATGTCATTCCAAACCCGTAAGACCTTTGTTCATCTTAAGATATTTTTAATATCCAAGAGCTCTCTGACTCTCTGTGAGTATTCAACTATTTGAACTGAACTGAGCTGGATGATGACATCAATGAATTATGAACTGCCTCTAACTGATAATTGTACGTTTACTGTTGTCCTTCGCATTATTGACACACTAATTAATACTAAATTGTAAAATGCGCTATATAAATAAAGGTGACTTGACTCCATTGACCACAAGGGTCCTACCATGGTCAAGGCACAGAAACGCAGTAAGGACATTGTTAAAATAGTTCATGTGACATTAGTGGCTCAACTGTAATTTAAAAAAAAACAAAAAAAAAAAAAAAAACTTTAAACTATATTCAATTCTTCTCTGTGTCACCTTAGCTCAGTTTTGGAGAGTATCTTTCCTCTGCATGTAAACAATGCATGTAATATATAAATGTTGAATAAAGTCATTATTTTTGTTTTTTTTTTGCACACAAAAAGTATTCTCATAGCTTCATAAAATGACAGTTGAACCACTGATGTCACATGGACTATTTCATCAATGCTCTTGGTACCTTTTTAGACCTTCAGTGTGGTAGGACCCTTGCTGTCTATGCAGGGTTAGAAAGCTCTTGGAATTTATTAAAAAAATAGCTTAATTTGTGTTCTAAAGATAAACGAAGGTCTTATGGGTTTGGAACAACAGGAGGGTGAGCATTTTTGGGTGAACAAACCCTTCTTCTGTCTGTAAACACTGTGTCTAACTTGTTTTAAACTGTTCACACTACTCATGAAACCCGAAATTCAGCATGAAATGGAAATTGGGATCATTTTTATTCCTTGTTGTGCCATTTATCTGAGTGAAATCTTAAACTTGCTTCTTGAGCCAGTAAAAATGATGGCGACTGCACTTGAAAAAAATCCCACTGACACTAAAGAAGTACTATATTTGCTGAGAAACCATAATACATCACTGGTTACTATTGAAAACATCTCAACACTACGCATCTGTATGATTAAAGTATCACCAGTTCTATCGAAAACAACTCGTATGTTTAGACAGAAACGGAGAGAGTAAATATTTTGCCCACACTTCACTTCTATTTGTACTCCTCGTCGCTCCTGGCAGGTGACCAAAAATGGTGTAAACAGCAGGCTTTTGGGACGCTACACATTTAGTGGCCTCTAGAGGGCAGTATAATCGAACAATCCTTCACCACTCCTATATATTTGCGGTGAACAAACACTGCAGAAACTTGACGGCCTTCATATGAAGCTCATGTGACAAATTTGAAATTACAGTGATAACACCTTATATTTACACTAAATGTAACAAGACCAACTAGTGATTAGAGAGTCCCACACCCATAACATGATGTTATAGCACACATACAAAACTTCCCTTCCACAGAGCCACACCTTGTTTATCTGTAGCCTTGCAGCGTCCTGCCAGATGACATCAAACATACTCTCAACTCAGCTGGTTAAGAAGGCTTTTAACCCACTTACGCCACTCTTTAAATGTTCCTGGAAGACCAGTTAACCTTTAATCCCCTGACCATGATGGGAAAACACTCAATTACTTTCATCATGGATATGAAACAAGAGAAAGATGAGTGTTTTTGATCTCCATTCCCTTCCTGTCTACCTCAGCCTTCAGGCAAGGACTGATGTTTGTAATCGTTCCATGTTCAAGGCCGACTCGCTTTATGTGCATAAACGGTAACTTAATCTGTCCTATTTTTATCGTAGACCCCATCATAGACACTTTTGTCTCGCAGGCTAAAAGCGTCGTTGCCCATAAACATGTCTGTCTCCCCCTGTGCTAAAAAAGGGAACCGGACCATCCAGATTGCCTTGCACCTGAAAAATTCACACACACATACACAATATGAGAAGGCCTGTATTTGGGCAGGCAGCTTATGAGAGGCATCATGTTAATGAGGGCATCGCGTCTGTGCCAGGGGTCACAGAATCTGTAATATGGCTCCTGCAGACCATGTTATCCGTATCAACTGAGGTGATCTAGGGTCGTCTCATGAATAAGAGCATGTTTGCATAACCAGTCTGCACTGATTTCGGTGGAAAATGAGCAGAATTCTGTTCAATGCATTTGAGGTCAATGCAAAATTCCTTTTATGTCCATCACTGGACTTATTTGAGAGTAAAATGTGAAAACGTAAGGTAAAACTTGATTATATAAAATTGGAAACTGATTTGATCAATTTCACAGACTTTATTTTCACCTCATGCCAACTTCAACATTATTTCATGGGTGCTTCAGCCTAAGTGACATTGTCAGATAAAGAAAGTTTTGATTACATTTTGATTAAAGATTCTGAAGACATTGAAAATGAAATGCTGAGACTTCAACACCCTCATTCTTAGATATGAACTGCCTGTTCATACACAAGATCCATATTTAAGTACACTAATCAAAAACAGGAAATGCAAGAAAGATCTCTCACCTAGATAATCGACCAGAATCCACTCGTCGTCCTCCTCCTTCTCGTTGAAGTCTGGATCCACAGGACATCCACTGTCCTCCTCCAGGGAGTCTCCAAACAAGATGCTGGTGAACCTCTGGAACATGGTGTTGTCCGGGGCAGAGGCGTGAGGCTGGATAGTCCTGCTGGGAGTGGGCTCGGGCCGGGCTCTTTGGTCATCAGCTGCGGGAGCCGCTCACTGAGATCTTGGTAAAGGTGCTGAAGTGCATTAGTTACTACTTCTCAGCCGAGGAACACCTGATGAAGTTCAGCCATAGCTCTTTGTTTATTGTGCAAAAACAGGCCCTGGAAGACAAGCAAGAAGATAACTGTGTTGTTAATGAGAATGTACACAAAGCCTTCAGGTACAGGACACTTCCTGGTTCTGTCATGCTCTGTTACGATTAGCCATAAATTACAGGTCATAAAATACAGAGGGCTATTCCTGAGAACAAACCAGCCAAAACAAAGCGGTCTAAAGTGTCTCTGCTGTCACAGATACTGCCCTGTCCTCTTCACATGAAGCTGATGCCTATGAAAACTGATCTTTGGACAGATACACCCAGCCTCCTTCAGGACTATGACTCATGAGGGTACCCTTATCCGTTGTTTTGCTTGCGACAACAAAGAGGAACAGCTGTGAAGTGAAGGACTACAAGCTGTTCTTCACCCCACTACATCATTAAAACAAGCCAACCAATTCATACTCCCTTCCACCTGCTCATATAGTCATGGCAGCACTCTTTTGTTTGTGTGTTTAGGGGGTTGGGGGCTATTATGGGGTCACATACATATAATAAGCACCCTTCAGAACCCCAAAAAGAGGATTATAGACTGACAAGCAGAGATAAGCAGGGCTGGGATGGCTTTTGTGTCAGCAGCCCAAAGGAAAACTGTATTTCTGAGAGGCCACTCTTTTGATATAAATTAAATGTACTGAAAACTGCATTATGGATCAACTTGGTTTTTCATTATATAGGAGATCTTTACTTGATACACATGGAAAAGCAGTCAAGAGACTTCTCTAAGAGATTTAGTCCCTATGTTGTTGTAAAAAAAAAAAAAAAAACATTATATATATCTCACGGGAGATTGTCTAAAAATAAATCATTAAAGATGATAACAAAATTTAAATGTTAAAATGTTTAAAATTGCTATATGGCTGGCAGCGATATTTAAAAGGTGAACATTTATTAACAAGCAATTAAAAAAGTGTATTATTTATTCACCTTATCATTAAATGTTAATTTATTGAACTTCTTAATAAATGTTAATTTCCAACCTATTTTGGGATCATTTTAAGCAATAGTTAAAATAAAAAAAATTAAGCAACTAAATAAAACTACCCAGAACATCAGGTTAAACATTTCAAAACAACCCAGTCGCTGAGTTTCTCCATATTTCACCCAGCATTTTTCAGTGTGTATGTGTGTATGTAATTCACGTAAATGTGGTGTACAGTCATAAAAATCACAGACCTGGTGTTAAATGTGGGGGAAAAAAACAATGCAAAGTGCACACTAAGCTGTGCTTGATGGTCATGTACATGACATGAAAACAATGATAATAATAATACAACATATTGGAACTGCACTTCCTTTAGAAAAAATTGGGATCCCACCCTGGCCAAAATTGCCTAAAACGTGTCAATACCAGCAAATCATCTTAGTCTGGTTTAAGCAGTTCTTTACAGCAGGTACTTGGACGTAATGTTACGTAACACTATTCTGTAGAGCCAGTTATGCTGATGTAGAGTTCTTATTTATTTATTTTCCTCATAGGCCCAAATCTGAACACTGCACATATTTCATTTTCATTGCTCTGTGCTGGTCCATAATGCATAAAAATGCGAACAACACTTAATGTGGATGCATAGAAAAACAGCATTAAACCGGACGTACATGGAACGCAGTAAAACATATAACAGATACCTTATACTTAACTGTAAAACAATAACACCCATGCATTACGAAAGCATGCATTATCGTGCTTATAATTTTAATAATTGTACAGGTGTAAACATATACGAAAAATGTATTTGCTTTGTATATGTGATGGTTTATTGACCCGCACACACAGAGCCTGGCCGGGGGAGGGATGAGTGTAACCCTACACCGACCGACTGGGCGGACCGCGAACCCAAACGCTTCAACTGGCTCTGCTGAACAAAGCTTAATCCGTAAAATCCGAACATGCTCACGGTGCAGAAACAAACAATGAACATAAATCGCCTGCAGGGTTTGACAGGTTGTCCTATGCAAACTGTAGATATATTTAAATGCATTTACATGTTCGACCAAAATTTTGCTTTTCTATTTACAACCCATATTTAGACAATTTTAACAACGCATTCTTAGTATTATTTAAGTCCAGGACGTTTCTATAAAGTATTAAAGGAGAATGTCGACTGATCAACAACAAAGAGGTTTTAACTCACCTGCGGCAAAAAAGTAATGTAAACAGGAAGAGGGCTGACTTCAAGAACAAAAACAGATCACTTCAAGTGTTTTGAGGTAGATTGCCGTGCGATATATAAAAATATATAAATACAATTCTTCCCGGAAGAAATTAAAAGTTTGTGGACCCTTTAGTTCGGAGTTTCGCAGTCGGCTCTTTATTCGTTTCTTCTCCGAGGTCTCAACTGCTCCCTTTGTTATTGTTGTGGAAAATTAACAGCTGATCGGTCGTTACGTAGTTGAGGACGGCCTACAGGCGGGGCTTGCCAGAACCCCCTCAGCCAATCAAATGGCGTCCCTCACTGTGACTGACTGTCACCAACGCACGTGACCTCATCCCGGGAAAGGCAAGACCGGGCAAAGCGCTCCATGTTAAGGAGTGTCACCGAGTATTTGTTGGATTATATAAAGTTTTTAAAAATATGGTTTAAAAATAGAATGGTTCAATAAGCCTGCATATTGCCGCCTTAACTTTTGAACCGTTTTCGACGATGCATGCAACTTCACTAAAGAGAGAACTATTAAATCATTTGGAAGAATCTACACACATTGCATAACTGGAATGATTGGAATTGTTTCAATAGGTTTATCTTTAACCAGACAGTGCTAAAACGCTCTGATGACTCTAAAAACTTTTAACTATGTTAATTTGTACCTTTGACAGTTTCATCCAACTAAACAAGCTGTTAAAAGAAGGCAGCATGAGATTATGTATGGTCAGTCATCATAAACCATGAGACATTATAAAAATGAATTTATTTACTTGGCAAATACATAAATGGACATAAAATACAGATTTGGTTTTTATCAGGAAAATAAGATTATTACACAGCTTCATTGTATATAGTGCTTCAATGGCGACACAGAACGTAAACAATGCCACTGAACCAGGATTTCCAGGGCAAGAATCTTGACAACATTTGTGTTTGTTCTTATTTACGGTCAGGTAGGTGAAATATTAGGCTAATATCTTAATTAATACTGCTCATATGCATCTTTACCACCTACTAACTTTAGTTTGTTAAAATATTGCGCTCTTTCCTGCTTACTAAGTCCTTCTCTGTATGATTTATCAATCAATCAGTGCTGTTGTTTACATCCGAGTATCTCCAATATGGGTGCACACCCGGGTAACTGACCAAACCATGACGTAAGTGCAAACCCTTTATAAGAATATCTGACCACACAATGGGAATCATGAATGACCAATCAGAATCCAGTGTTCTAAAAAGCATTCAATAATTATTAAAATACTCAAGAAAAACTGTCATTTTGGGGTAAATTGTAAATCATATATTGTTTTTAGCTCTTTATTGAGTGAAAATGTGAAAGATTGAAAGAAATCCTCCCCATTAGATGTAGGTCACCAGTTTTTTGGGAACAAAGCACTCCACCCCCCTTACACATCTCAGATGGATGTATTCAAAAAGCCTGTTTTGCTAAGGGAGGCCCGTTCTGAGACTCAGCTTTAGCCTATTTTCTTCCCCCACTTAGACACTAGTTGGAACAAAAGGACTTACACTGGTGAGTCAGCAGATCTAATAAAGCAAGTTATACATGTTATTGCATCACCCATATCTTTAGTATACAGACTGATAATATATACTCTAAATGCATTAAACATATTAATAAATTATGTATATACCACATAATTGAGTATATAAATAGCCTTTGTCTGGTCTTCCCTTGGATGACGGATGACCTTTTCATCAGGATGATGCCCCCACTTTTTTTTTTCCTTTGCTTTCCTTTCCTTTCAGTCTACTTCAACTTTTTCAGACCACAACCCTGGTCCCGTTTAGGAGGGACAATCTTCCTGTTGGATAAATATGTTCTAACCGTCATTTTCCCATGTAGGATGACGTGAGAGTGAATCAGCATTCTCATGCGCCATCATCATGTTTTTGTTCTCTTTCTGTATATTTCCTTTATTTACCCTCCAAAACAAGGTCACACCTGCTTACTCTGGGTTAAACCATAAAGATAAGCCATAGCCCACCCTGACCTCGACAGGCCTTGTCTCAAACGGTGTCAGAACACTCAGTCATTTAACCAACTGATTACAATGTCAGTCAGAAGTTTGTTGACTATTTGGAAAAGTAACTGTTTGGATTAATTATTTGAGCAAGTTTTTTTGTTAGCAAATTATTAAAAGAACCTCAGAGAAATCTGAGGAAAACACATGCCTAAATCCACCCTAACTAGTCCAAAGATTTCTGATCTGTTGTCTGAACTGATTCTTATCAAGACTTGCTAAAACAGAACATATTGTTCAATTATGTTCTTTATGATTCCACAGCATTCTTGATATAACCAAATATTATCCAACGTACGTTGTTCAGAAGTCCACACTTTGACATGCTGATGTAATTCTGTTAATGTTTACAGCATGTACCAAACCGGTTGGGCAATAAACCGTAGTCAAGTTATTTAATCTGACGTAAAATGAGCAAATGAAAACACGACTGGTGGTCTTTATACAGGTATATACACGTATATTCTCAGGGGTAACCTTTTTTTGTGAATCATTCTTTGATGTAACACAAGTGTTCATAGATGCCTGAACTCATTTGTCACAGAATCCTTGTGGCATTTTCAGAGCCTATTGTTCTGACGCAACTAAAAGGGGAGTGTGACGAAGAGTTTAATCACAAAAAGTACACAGATGTGCTCTCTGAGTCTAAAATGACCTGTTTTTTTTTTGTTTTGTTTTTTTTACCTGACACTAAACAAAGCAAACAAAAAAATCACGCACATTGCATAAACATACAATGGCCTCAAAATGTATTTGGGCAATGTGACTGTCAAATATCAAATTATCAAACAAAATGATATTTAAGTAAAATATCACATGCACACTGATTATTATATATATATTTTTTTGTTTAGTGATAGTTGTTGATGAGTCCCTTGTTTGTCCTGAACAGTAAACTGCCCGCTGTTCTTCAGAAAAAAAATCAGGTCCCACAAATTCTTCGTTTTTTCAGCATTTTTTCAGCACCCTTTCCAACAATGACTGTATTATTTTGAGATCCATCTTTTCACACTGAGGACAACTGAGGGAGTCATATGCAACTATTACAGAAGGTTCAAACGCTCACTGATGCTCCAGAAGGAAACAAGATGCATTAAGAGCCAGGGGTGAAAACTTTTGAACAGAATGAAGAAGATTTTTCTTATTTTGCCTATACATCATATTTTTTTCATTTAGTACTGCCCTTCAGAAGCTACAAAAGATAGGTACATGTTTCCCAGAGGACAAAATAGGTCGAATTTAACCTGATCTTCAAATTCAAAATGCAAATTAATGCATAGTGTGTCCTTCTGAAGCATTCCTGAGCATTTGAACCTTCTGTAATAGTTTGCATATGACTCCCTCAGTTGTCCTCAGTGTGAAAAAGATGGATCTCAAAATCATAGTAATTGCTGGAAAGGGTTCAAATACACACAAATGCAAAAAAAAAAAAATAATTGTGGGACCTAAAGAAATTTTCTTTAGAACAGTGGGCAGTTTAACAGTTCAGGACAAACAAGGACAGCTACCACTAAACGACGACAACAACAACAAAAAGTATTAAAAAGTGTATGTAAATTTTTTTAACTGGGTCTTTTTTATACATTTGTTATTGTTGTTGTTGTTATTATTATTATTATTATTATTATTATTATTATTATTATAAATTAATTATTATTATAAATTAATTATTTTCTCTTTTATTTTTGCACTAAACAAAATAATAACACTCATTTTGTATGATCCCTCCTATTTTGATAAAATAATTAACATTTAGCAAATTCGGAAGGTGAACTTTTGACCTGAACTGTACATAATTTAAGTTTGCCTTAAGTGTCCAATTACATTTTATGACAACTGTATCTAAACTTCTAGTATACAGCAATTTTAAGTCACAAATGTTACAAGAAAGCACTATACTGAGAGACAAAACATCTGGAATGTGTTTGTAATTGTAAACACATGTACATGGCCCCAAATATCAAGATTCTGGCCCCATTCGGAGAGTTCAATCTGGTCTGATACCATCTGATACCACTGTAATCACACTGCAACACATCAGAGTCCTCAGTAATATCTAATGTAAATCAAGCTGAAAGTTAAAAGTGAGACAGAAATGTAGCAACTAATGTGCCTTAGGCCCATGTGTGTGACTGTTAGGAGGGGGGAGGTCAAGAGTACAGATGATAATGATGTAAAGAAGCTTAGAGTGTGACATCTGGGTAGAGAACTGCATCATGTAAAGAGGACAGACAGGCAGGTGGAGGCACGAGCATGTGTGAGTCAGTGAGCTGTCAGCCGTGACATCCTGTCAGTCAGAACCTGTAGGTCTTGTGGTTGTGTGAGAATGCATTAATGTTGAGGCTTGTAAAGAAGCTGAAGCTAAGATGTCGTAGGAATCTTGTGCCTCTAGAAATATTCCTCTGCATACCAAACACCTTAAAGCACATAGTAAAAAGTGACAGCATGATGCGTTATGTTGAGGCCTGAAAAGCCAGGAACAAATTTCAAATGTGACATTGAGGAAGATATACTTCATCATTAAATATAATGTATGATATCACCTACTCCTTTACGCTAAGGTGTACAATATTGTACTTCTACTGTTATGATGTTGGTGTCATTTCTTACAGATTGAGAGGAATACAAATCACAGTGAGTCTAAAAGTGTAAGTCTAAAAAGTGTAAATTCTAGACAATCATTTAAAAAAACTATGACAAAGAACACAAACGGCTTTTATTAGTCTTTTAAAAGTCTGATTTTGGACCCATGGACTCAGTTATTTAACAACATTTGAAAAGACAGAGTCTCTCATTTGGAGTTACGAATAAATGTTACAAACATATTACAAGTAGTTTTATAGGATAGTAAGTGACAAACAATACTAATTGTGGCAGTTAAATATTACTGACAAACTAGCACAAAATTAACTCAAAAATGAAAATTCTGTCATTAATTACTCACCCTAATGTCATTTCCAAACCTGTAGGACCTTCGTTCATCTTCAGAACACAAATTAAGATATTTTTGATGAAATCTGAGAGCTTTCTGATTCAGAAAGCAATGGTACTACCACATTTAAGGCCTAGAAAAGTAGTAAGGACATCTATAAAATAGTCCAACCTTGGCTTAACCTTAAATTTTATAAAGCTACAAGTATACTTTGAGCACAAAGAAAACAAAAAAAACAACTTTATTCAACAATTTCAACAATTATGTCCTTACTACCTTTTTAGGCCTTGAATGTGGTAGTTGTATTGCTGTCTATGCAGGGTCAGAAAGCTCTTTGAAATTTGTGCTCAGAAGATGAACGAAGATCTTGCGGTTTGGAACAAAATGAGGGAACTATCATTTTAAATGAAACGTGATGAAGCACATGTATTTTGTTTAAATAAAATAAATGTCACTTAATCCAGTCAGATAACACTTGAGTAACCACTTTTTAACAAAATCTAACAGCATGATGAAATCCTCATCTTCATGTCCTGTGACACATCGGTTCCTGAATGCAATTTTATACTGAACACACCCAGGAGAAACAGGCTTTTAACTTTTAGAACACACCTTTCATTTGCAGTCTATGCAATGATAACTAATTCTGTCCCTTAATGACTACAAATTCATTATCTATTTAATCTCAAAATAGATAAAACAGCAGTGCATTCAATTAGCAGCCTGAATAGTACAAAACAGTACAATAAACATCTTTATATAACCTGAAAATTTCATTAAAGCCAAATTTTATTACAGGTGCTCTGTGGAAAGCCAGCCTTTCCGTGCACATATGCAATATAAAAATAATTACCATTTCATACAGAAAAATCTCATAGTTACATTCATTGGAATTCAAAAGGCTATCCATCACTGATCGTGGATGAACCCAGGAACATAAACAGGGGTGAAAATAAATATCCTGGCTTTTATTTATGCAGGTAAGAGATCCCTAGTGATCCTCTGGTTAATAGGTCAGGCACGTAGGTTAGGCTGTAACTAATCTCGATGTCAAGCCAAGCTGACAGCAACCAGATGATCTGAATTACAGAGATTCAACAGAATAAGACTGAAAGCATCAATTGCACCAACAAACTAAATGTACCATTATTTATGCATGTTCTTTTGAAAGCAGTTTCTATTGTTCATAACAAAAGGACACGCAAGATAACAAATTCACTCACTTAAAATGAGTGTCAGCAGCCTTAGACGCTCTGATTAGCATCATGTCTGAAACCGGGGATAAACAAGTACCCTCTCTAACCTGTGTGGCATCTGCCTGCTTGATTAGATTGAAATCTAAAACTACATCAAAAACCTGGATTGAAGTCTTTGTCCCCGTCTGCTTTACACCTACAAGGCGATCAGCATAGAGGTCGCTCGCAGTGAAGAACATATGCAAAGCAGGCAGTGAGCGAGATGGAAGTTAATAAACAGTCAAATGTTTCACGCTGCAGACAAACACCTTTCACTATGAAAATGATATTTAAGCAAGTCTGTAACTAAAGACAACACTTTATAGGGAAAAAGACGTACAAGCTACATTTCACCTCGAAACAAATTATATTTGAAATATGAAAAATGTTGTACATTAAAATATTTTTGTGCATCATAATATTATTTTTAATGACAAGTAAGCAAATTATCTCATTATGGTAATGTATCTAGGTGTTGTATCTAGGCTTTTACAGTGTTTTCAATTTAAATCAGCATATACTGCCGTTCAAAAGTTGTTTAAAGTTTCTTATGCTCATCAAGACTGCATGGAAATGAAAAATGTAATATTGTGAAATATTATTTCAGTGTAAAATAATGGTTTTCTATGTGAACATTTTAAAATGTAATTTATTCCTATGATGCAAAGCTGAATTTTCAGCATCATTACTGCAGTTTTCAGTCACATGATCATTCAGAAATCATTCTAATATGATGATTAATGTTGAAAACACTTGAGCTGCTTAATATTTTGCTGGAACCTGTAATACTTCTTTTCAGGATCCTTTAAAAAGTTAAAAAGAAAAGCATTTATTTAAAAAAATATATCTTTTGTAACAACACAAACTACCATTTAAAAGTTTGTGGTCAGTAATTTATCCTTTCTTTTTTGGAAGAAATTAATACTTTTATTCAGCAAGGATGTTAATAGCAAAGATATATGTTGTTTTCTGTTTTGAATAAATGCTGTTCTTATGAACTTTATTTAAAGAATCCTGAAAAAAAAGAATCATAGTTTCCAAAAAATATTAAGCAGCACAATAATAATAATAAAATAAATAAAATAAAATAAAAATCAGCATATTAGATTTCTAAAAAAATCATGTGACGCTGAAGACTGGAGTAATGGCTGATGAAAATTCAGCTTTGCATCACAGGAATACATTTTATTTTAAAATCTATTAAAATAGAAAACCATTATTTCAAGACACATTGGTAGTACTTTTACTTTCTTTAACAAGTAACAGGATACATTTTTAAGGAAAAAATAGAATTATTTACTTAAGTTTATTTTGGGGTTTAATATGAAATATGATCGGGAATGTTTTGACAGGTTTAACGATTCATCCTTCCACATGGTTCTGTGTTTGCTTTAAAATGTTTAAACTCTTAAAACAGGACAAGCCTAAATCCATTTTAATGCTAAACAGGAAACAACACAGGAACTACAGACCCGAGTAAATGTTCCTCTTCCATAATATTTGTAATATTCATGTTTCAGAGCTAAAACAGAACCTGACAAAACACTTCTTCTCAAATCTCATCCCAAAGCCCATATTCACTGCTTTAAAACAGAGAAAATAGACCAACTTTGTGCTAAGCACACAAGAAATTTCCTCTTGCTTGCCTAGGAGTGTGAAAACAATCCAGGCCTTGATTTAATTTTTTTTTTTTTTTTTTTTCATATTGTGTTTCTAAGTGCCTCAGACAACACACAAAACAGCACCATGATAAGGCTGGCAGAAGTTGGCAAGGCATTTACAGAAACAAAAGCGCTCAGGGGTGGAATCAAAATAAACTGAATGACCTCGAGAGCCGCAGGGGGAAAAGAAAAAATCATTCAATAAAAGTTTCAAAATAGCAGTTTGGCAAGTTCCTGCAGGAAGGATTCCGCAAGAAGAGTTCATAGTTCAAAACTTGTCTGTTCCTATGGCAACAGGTGGAACAACTGGGCCATTTTGTCAATAAAAAAGGCTTTGTGGTGATATTGCTCTTTTTCCTGGTTCGCTCTTCATCTGAAGACCAAAACGAAAGCCTTCATTGAGCTTTTTAAACTGATTCTTACATTGCTAACAGCTACTATGGAAATGTACTAAAAACCCAACAAACATGTGCAAAATGCAGTCAAACTGCACAAACAGGGCACTTGGCACATGTGAACAGAGTTGGCTGGGGCGAATGTGAACACACTGAGCTGTGCAGACAGCTGTTTGGATGCTAACGCCCATCTCATTGTCCCTCATCGCCAATCCAAAGATGAAGAGGCCCTTCCAAAAGCTCATCGATTCACAGCAGGAACAAACAAACCCCTTCCTCATCCTCAGACTAATGAGGGCTTGTTCTGGCTAGCTAGCTGGATGGCACACTTGCGTGAACCTGCGCAAAATGCATACATTTTGAAACACAATCACATTATGAGTCGTCTTGGGAATCAGAGTCTTCTTGCTGAAAGAGAACTTTCCCAGACTTCATCCCCTGTCCTCTGCTTCGCTCCGTGGACCCGTTGATCTCTCCCAGCGGCAAGTAGGAGTAGTCCACCCTCTGCCCGCGCGCTTTGCATTTTCTGCACGTCTGGATAAGGTTACCAGCGAGGCTGGCCAGCAGCGACGTTGCCAGGATAGCGCAGACAACCAGCCAGCTTTGTCTGCACACATAAACAAAACACTCTCAGGGTGAGGAGTTGCACTTTGACCTCTGACTCCACCGCTGCTGCCCACAGCCTCCACAAAGCACTTGACAGCAACCATGGCAACATAGCACAATCCCTTACTTGCATGTGAAAGGCCGAGCTGACTAATAAATTCATCTGTGCCACTCCGCTGCCGCAGAGTTGTTTACCAGTACAGTTGGGGCACTTGGTTCAGACTTGTTCGAAAGCCCATTCTGCTAAACAAGGGCCTGGAATTTCCATAGCAATAATCAAGTTACTCAAACACGCAGATAGGGAATGGTATAAATGACGGGTTGTTTGAGATAACAGATTTTTTTTTTTTCCTCATGGTTGTGGAAACTGCAGCTTTAAGGCAAGGAAAAACATGTCCTATAATTGTACCTGATATTTAGTTTTTAAAATGGCAACATTTCCACTCAGAGATGATTTCTTAAGACAAGTGCACCATTGCGATTGATTTATTTTATCAAAACCACCTGTCCTCAGACCACAATTCAATATTTCAAGATTAAGACATCTATATTTAAGTACATATTTTTATAATATAAAGTATATATAATTTTAATATATTTTATACGGAAATATTACTAAATATAATTTTACTGAAATACATACAGTTGATGTTTACATACACCTTGCAGAATCTGCAAAATGTTAATTATTTGATCAAAACAACAGGGTTCAGTGTTCACAAATGCATGTTTTTTTTAGTACTGACATGAATAAGATATTTCATAAAACAAGTAATTTACATATAGTGCACAAGAGAAAAAAAAATGTTGAATTTATAAAAATGACCCTGTTCAAAAGTTTACATACACTTGATTCTTATTACTTTGTTGTTACCTGAATGATCCACAGCTGTGTTGTTTTTTTTCGTTGTTGTTATTTAGTGATAGTTGTTCATGAGTCCCTTGTTTGTCATGAACAGTTAAACTGCCTGTTGTACTTCAGAAAAATCCTTCAGGTCCTACATTGATTTTTCAGCATTTTTGTGTATGTAAACCCTTCTCAACAATGACTGTATAATTTTGAGATCCATCTTTTCACACTGAGGACAACTGAGGGACTCATATGCAACCATTACAGAAGGTTCAAACACTCACTGATGCTCCAGAAGAAAAAACTATGCATTAAGCGTATCAAAGAGTATTAAAAGTATCATCTTCTGTACTTCTGAATGGCAGTACTAAATGAAGAAAAAAAAAAGATATATAGGCAAAATAAGAAAAATGTACACATCTTCATTCTGTTCAAAAACACCCCTGACTCTTAATGCATAGTTTTTGCTTCTGGAGCATTAGTGAGTGTTTGTCATCAGTATGAAAAAAAAAAAAAGGATCTCAAAATCATTCAGACATTGTTGGAAAGGGTCCAAATACACAAAAATGCTGAAAAACCAAAGAATTTGTGGGACCTGAAGGATTTTTCTGAAGAACAGCGGCCAGTTTAACTGTTCAGGACAAACAAGGGACTCATGAACAACTATCACTAAACAAAAAAAAAAAAAAAAAAACAGCTGTGGATCATTCAGGTAACAACACCGTATTAAGAATCAAGTGTATGTAAACTTTTGAACAGGGTCATTTTTATAAATTCAACTATTATTTTCTCTTGTGGACTTTATTCAAACATCTTTTATGTGAAATATCCTATTCAGTCAGTACTAAATAAAAAAAAATAACGTTCATTTTGTATGATCTCTCTTATTTGGTAAAACAATTAACATTGTATGTAAATGTTTGGCCTCAACTGCATTATAGTCTATATAAAATACTGAGTTATAGTCTTAAGTATATTTTCTGTATCAGCTGTATCAGTTTTATTTCAGAAATTATTCTGGATTTTGAGACACATTTCCTCAATAAGTGTAGGACTGATGATCACACCAGAAAAACAGAATGGCTTCTGCATTTAATACATATGTGAAATATATATTTTTTAAAATTGTAAATGCATGATATACTTGTAAAAAGTCATAATAAACACCTTACATGAAAGCACACATACGTTTTGTATCTGACTGTAGAAGTTGGCAAAATGTTATGTTCAGTCCAGTGTCTCAAGAAGCAGCGAGAGGACACATTTTGGCTGCTGTCATGGTGTGTCTGTGTGTGTTTGGAGCACTTACTCAGATAAATAGGGTTTGGGAGCATGAGCTTCCTCCTCTTGTCTCCATTCCCTCCACATCTGAGTAGCCAGGCAGTGACCAGCTAAAAGATTGTTGGGGGGAAAAAAAACAATGTTTTTTTATTTTTTTTTTAAATCAAACCCCTTACAGGCATATTTCTCCTTTTCTAACTTCAGATGTAACTGTGGGAAACAAGTGCTAGTGCAGCTGTTGTTGTTTTTATTGGTCAATCAGCATTGTATCTATTATGTGTCTTTTTCAACAAAATTATATATATATATATTTTTTTTTTTTGATAAACAACCAAATGTGGCTCTGGAGTAAAGGTGCTGAAAAACTTTTTCAGACAGAAATATTCTTTATCTGTTGTCAATAGCATAGATATGTATAAAGCACAGCCCCCACAGAAGTCAGTTTTAAAAACAAGCAGCTTTATGTTGGTCAACGCAGCAAATCCAAGAGACTAACTTGATTGGGTTACAAAATCTGCAAGGGGAAATCTTTCGCATTCGCATGAAATTGCAGATCGCATGGATTCTTATTGAAGTGACTGGATTTTGCCAGTGAAACAAATGTGACAGCACCTTAATTTATAACGGACACTGATTTTTAATACATTATATTATTTCAAATATATCTAGATGTATGAAATATCCTTTTTCCTTTTCCCCCCAATTATGATAATAGTCAAGCTTTTTGCACTATATAAAAAAAAAAAAAAGGATCTAAATTGCAACCACTTTTTACAACCACTTTCAACACTCTCTGAACCTTAAAATTAAACAGGTTTTCTGCACCCTGACTAATACAGGTCTAACACAGTTTGCACTGCCGCATTATTTAGTTACAGCTTTTGGAAAGCCTGTGTTAGATTGTGCGAGATTGCAAAGATCAGGGACATGCTAAAAATAGAGTCCTTTTTGCAGTTCCAAATTCCAAAAAAAAAAAAAGTCTATTTGGATTGACATTTTGCATTCAGGAAATTATAGTATGTCTTCAGAGTGCAACATATTTTATATCAAAACACCCAACTGGATATCAAATCCTTCACATGGAGCAAATAATGGACAAGGCTATCACTTAGAAGATAAAGAGAGATAAGCAGAAACCCCTTCACGTGCACAGCAGATGGGATCGTAATGAGCCAGTGGTGTCAGGCGAATGGTCTGCTCCTGAACTACAGAGAACAGGGGGGTTGGGGATTATTATTTCTCTGCAGGGAAGTTTGAGAATGTGTCTTCTTCTCACATTAAATGACAGAGGTCAGAGAGTTGGGATAGAGCGAGCTGTCAGGGTTTTTTTTTCTGGTCTTGACACAAATAGCCTCTCTGTGGCAGAGGTCATCAGTAACACGAGGGGCTCCTGGGTAGACTGTGATTCTGGAAGGCCTCTTTTCTCAACCCCGCTCCGCAAACACCCAGCAGCTTTGTTTATCACAGACTGTTTGACGATGTGTGTGTGTGTGTGTGTGTGTGTGTGTGTGTGTGTGTGTGTGTGTGTGTGTGTGTGTGCGCGCGCAAGTTTGAGTAGAGAGGTTGCAATCATTTGATAGTGATTGAGCAAATAGAGAGAGAAAGGGACAGATATAGAGAAAAATCCTGAGATAGAATGGATTTACAGCCTAGCTATCTTTATATACTGATAAATGAATCAAATTAATTGAAAATAACTGCTTAAAAAACCTGAATGAATTCAAAGACATCACTGAAAAACCTTTAAAATGTATAAAAAGTTATTTTGGCAATTATAGAATACTAATAATATAAAAAATTATATTGGAAATATTTCAATTTTTTTTCCAAGCTTGAATTTTGTTATTATTCATTTCATTAAATTGGCAATTATACTATTTTTTTTTTCCAAGCTTTAGATTGTAGGAACATTTGGGTTAAATCAAGAGCCCTAGTAAAAACATTTCCAACAAATCACACCTCAGGAAAATCAGCCCAATATTAAGTGGAAAAAGGCTGGTGAGAAATGTTATGGCTCAAATTTCAGTCAACTTTGCGTGCCACGTTCTACAGTAGAGAAGTGTGGACAGACACTAGCGTACGCACACATATAGAAGGACAATGAGGAATGCTGATGGCCGAAGCTATAAGTAGAAAGAGTTATGTGCTGAGAAAGTGTGAACAGCAAACTGATCTATAGAGATGTCACACAGGGAATGTGTTGTTTACATGTCGTGTGAGTGCTAATAGGGGCTGTACCGCACCTCTGTGCAGGCTGATGTTTCTCTCTCCTTGGTATGTGGTATTGCAACTTCCTGTGACAGCATCACATGGGCACATGTCGTGGCACTGGCACGGCTGCTTGCAGTTCAGGCCATAGAATCCAAGAGGGCAATCTGGGATGACAAAGAGAGAAAAGACACAGTTAAAATAATCTATTCTAAAGCAGCCTTGCATGCAATTAGAGGGCTATGTTTTAAACTCTGGAACATTGTTTCATCCAATTAAAGATGCACTTGACTTAGTATTTGTGCACATCAAGTATTTTTTGTGCTTATTTGGGTAGTTTTGTGCTAATGTCAATCTACTCAATGAAACATGTTAGTTGAGCTTTAATTTCAGATTTACTGCATCATTGCAGCAAAATTAATTCAATTTATATTCAACTGACATTTTCATCAAAAGTATGATTTATGACATAAGCTTAAAGGTGACCTATTATGCTAAAATCACTTTTATAAGGTGTTTGAACGCCGGTGTGTGGCCGCAGTGTTAAAAAAAAAAAAATAAATTAAAAAAATCATTACATCATAAACATTTGTGACAATCTCTGCCCTATTAGCATAGACACAGCCCTGAGTGAGAAGCAGCAGTCCACCATGACTTTACTTGCTGTAGATGCTGGAGATATACAATGTCAGTTCCAAAGAGGCAATACATGTGTTGTGTTTTGGGATGCACCAACGAACATAAGAGTCTCCACAGACTCATTTTCCAAGGAAAGGTCCCGAAAAAAAACAAAAGACACACTACCAGTTAAAAGTTTGGACACACCCTCTCATTTAATGTTTTTTTTAAAAGAAGTCTCTTATGCTCATCAATGCTGCATTTATTTGATCAAAATACAGAAAAAAAAACTAATATTGCAAAACATTATTACTATATAAAATGATGTTTTTTATTTTAATATACTTCACAATATAATTTATTCCTGTAATGCAAAGCTGAATTTTGTAAACGTTAGAAACAGCTGTGCTGCCAAATATTTTTTTTGCAACCTGTGATTCTTTTTTCAGGATTCTTTGATGAATAACAAGTTAAAAAGAACAGCATTTATTCTAAATATAAATCTTTTCTAACAATGTAAATCTGTAAATCACTTTTTATTAAATTTAACACATCCTTGGTGAATAAAAGTATTAATGTCTTTCAAAAAAGAAAGAATACAAATTTACTGACCCCAAACTTTTGAACAGTAGTGTATATTGTTAAAAAACCTGTCTATTTTAAATAAATGCTGTTCTTTTTTAACCTTTTATTGATCAAAAAATCCTGAAAAAAAAAAAAAAAAAAAAAAAAAAAAAGTATCACAGGTTCCAAAAAATATATCAAGCAGCACAACTGTTTCCAGCACTGATAATAAATCAGCATATTAGAATGATATTTGAAGGATCATGTGACACTAAATCAGTGTTTCATTATATATCTGTATTTTTAATCAAGTGAAAACAGCCTTGATTAACATAAAAAAAAAACTTCTTTAAAAATCATTTTGACTGGTAGGGTGTATATAAAGACCCCTATATGTTTGTACCAATCATTTTACGCCAGACTGCCTCACGCACAAGAGTCAGTTCAATACTGGATTTTCGCAAAGGTTGATTCTGAAAGAGGGATCAATGCCAACACTTACGAACGCCAGTTTGAGGCAAAGTATCACACATTTGTTTTCTGAATTGCCTCTCGGAAAGCGCTTCTTGGCACTCTGTAAGGCTAAAGCTACCTTTGTCTCTGCGTGTTTTCACTGATGCTGCCTTCACATGCTACCAGAATGATCGTAAATAGAAATGTGTAGTTAAAAAAAATTGCATATGACTTCAGTGTGAAGTCGACTGCTTGAATTTGATGAGCTCATAATCACAAGTGGGACATATAAAGTTTGTGATAGCACGCAATGGCACCATGAGACCAGCTATGCTGTTATTTTTATTGTGCCGTGCTCCCCGTTTGTGTAATTCATAAACACACATTTATTATCCACAGTACAATCAGATGACTGACTTTTAAACCGATTCCGGTTCAAACATATAAGGCTGAACACAATTACAGAGAGTTTCTGACATATTTAGAGTGTGAAATTGTCCCATTTAGTTTTTGCCAGCTCTTGAAGCTCCGCCCTCTTCTAAAAAAAAAAAAAAAAGGGGGGTCAGGAGCACCAGCTCATTTGCATTTAAAGGGACAAAAACAAATATAGCACGTTTTGGCAATGTCTGTCGGGTATTTTGAGCTAAAACTTCACATACACACTCTGGGGGCATCAGAGACATATTTTACATTGTAAAAAGGGACATAATAGAACACTTTTAAACATACACTACCAGTTTGGTGACACCCTCTCATTTAAGGTTTTTTAAAGAAGTTTTTTATGCTTATCAAGGCTGTTTTCACTTGATCAAAAATAATACAAAAAAAAAAATATATATATATAAATATATAATAATAATAATAATAATAATAATAATAATAATAATATTATATATATATATATATATATATATATATATATATATATATATATATATATATATATATATATATATATATATATAGATAGATAGATAGATAGATAGTGAAATATTATTACAATGTAAATCAATGTTTTTCTATATTAATATACATTAAAATTTAATTTATATCTGTAATTAAAGTTGAATTTCCAGAATCATTACTCCAGTCTTCAGTGTCACATGATCCTTAAAAAATTCATTCTAATATGCTGATTTATTATCAGTGCTGGAAACAGTTGTGCTGCTTAATTATTTTTGGAAGCTGTGACTTTTTTTTTTTTTTTTTTAGGATTTTTTTGATAAATAAAAGGTAAAAAAAAAAAAAAAAAAAAAAGGAACAGCATTTATTTAAAATAGAAAGGTTTTCTAACAATATACACTACTGTTCAAAAGTTTGGGGTCAGTCAATTTTTATTCTTTCTCTTTTTGAAAGAAATTAATTTTATTCACCAAGGATGTGCTAAATAAAAAGTGATAGCACAGATTTACATTGTTATAAAAGATATTATATTTTTAATAAATGCTGTTCTTTTCAACTTGTTATTCATCAAAGAATCCTGAAAAAAAAAAAAAAAAAAAAAAAATTTGGCAGCACAACTGTTTCCAACATTGATCATTCTAATAATAATTCAGCATATTAGAATGATTTCTGAAGGATCACGTGACACTTAAAACTGGAGTAACAGCTGATGAAAATTCTGCTTTGCATTACAGGAATAAATGATATTGTAAAGTATATTAAAATAAAAAAAAATTAAATAATATTTTATATTGTAATAGCATTTGGCAATATTACTGTTTTTTTTCTGTATTTTTGATCAAATAAATGCAGTTTTGATGAGCATAAGAGACTTTAACATTAAATGAGAGGGTGTGTCCAAACTTTTGACTGGTAGTGTATATCTGGAAATGTATCTCCTACGTTTTTGCATAGCCTTCTTACTAGGTCACACAATCACCCAACTCTCAGGAGAAATGCATGAAAAATTTGTTTATCAATTGTACATCTGCTTAAATTCAATATTCCAAAACCAGTTGAGATTAGGCTGCATACCTTGCTCGCAGGAATCTCCATAGAAACCAGCAAGACAGGTGCACCGTCCGTGAACAGGATCACATGAGCCACCGTTTGCACATGCGCATGTTTGACTGCAGCCATCGCCATAGAAACCTGCTGCACATACTGCGAAGATACAGACAGATGTTATTCATTGTAGAAGGATAGGCATATTGGTTTAAAATAGTTCAAATGACGACTGCTGACTTGAACTCTTATGTAATGATCTCCCAAGTAAAGAGCCACTCAGAGCTTTATTTGATAGTTTTATAACTCTGTATCTGAATGACAGCCAAGCTGATTTTGTGCTTACCTTGGCTACAGTTTAAACCAATCCATCCAGCATCGCACACACATCCATCTGTTCAGAGGGAGAAGTAAGAAAGAAAAAATGGATAGAGAGGGGTAGTTAATGGGTAAATACAAGAGCATTTTCTCTGTAAAATAACATTTACAAACTACAAACAATCTGTCAAAATCTGTAGTTTTTGAACAGTAAGATTTTTTTTTTTTTTTTTTTTTTTTTTTTTTAAAGAGGTCTCTGCTCACCAATCCTGTATTAATTTGATCTAAAGTACAGTATGATTTCAAACCTGAATTTTTAGCATCATTACTCCAGTCACATGATCCTTCAGAAATTATTATAATATTCTGGTTTGCTGCTTAAAATGTTGAAAACAGCCGAGTAGAATTATTTCGGGTTTCTTTGATGAATAGAAAGTCCAGAAGAACAGCATTTATCTGAAATATAAATCTTTTGTAACATTTTAATTGTCTTTATCATCACTTTTGATCAATTTAAAGCATCCTTGCTAAACAGAAGTATCCATTTCTATAATTTCTAAAATTATGCAGACTCCGATAAATGCTGATCTTTGGATCTTTCTATTGATCAAAAAAAAAAAAAAGTACTCTAATGCTTTAAATATTAATAATAATAATAATAATAATAATAATAATAATAATAATAATAATAATGTTTCTTAAACAGTAAATCAGCATGTAAGAATGATTTCTGAAGGATCATGAAAACTGGAGTAATGATGCTGAAAATTTAGAAAATAAAATATATTCAAATAGAAAACAGTTATATTAAATAGCAAAAATACTTCAGAATTTTACTGTTTTTGCTGTACTTGGGATGCAATAAAAGCAGCCTTGGGTGAGCAGAAAAGACTTCTTAAAAAAAAAAAAAAAAAAAAAAAAATTATATATATATATATATATATATATATATATATATATATATATATATATATATATATATATATATATATATATATATATAAATAATAATAATAATAATAATAATAATATTATTATTATTATTATTATTATTTTATATATATATATATATATATATATATATATATATATATATATATATATATATATATATATATATAGTTCAAAAACTTCTGACTGGTAGTGGATTTGGCAATAATTTTCATCTATTGTAATGGATGATGTCAGTAACACTTTACACTAGCCTTTATGAACAATGCATTATATGTTCATAGTGGACATCCTAATGCATTATATATTTTCATAAAAAACTAACCAAAGTCAAAATGCATTATAATATTAGCATATTCCTTGTTACATCTGAAATTGTTTGTTGTGTATTTGTTTTTAATAAACTTACAGTTAATATATGGTTACTTAGTCATGTATACAGATAATGGATGCTATGATGAATAATGCTTGAGACCATAATTATTACAATATGAGGATTAATGTGTCATATTTTCTCAAGGTGTAACAATGAATAGATGTGTAATGTATTATAACCGTGGTTAGAATTATTAATGAGATCATACAATGCATTATAAGGTGCATTACGAAGCTCAATTAATGCATTAAAAAATCTTCAAGCTAAGCGTGACCATAACGTCCTTTTGTGATATAAAGGAGTGTACGAGAGAGAGTGACTCACTCTCAGTGCAGATTCCGTGCTCTCCACATTCAGTCTGGCATGTGAGATTGGCACATCCTGGGCCGCTCCAGCCCTGCTGGCACACACACTGGCCCTCCACGCAGCTCCCATGTCCGCTGCAGTCCTCTGGCTGGCACAGCCTCTCGTGAACACACAACACAGTGGATACTGCCCGTGGGCAGCGCCACTCCGGAAGTTTGCTGGAATTTAGGTGAAAATGTTTAAAATGAGATTAAATTGGAAAACTCAGCACACTGTTGTTTTGCAAATGCATAGTGCTCTTTTGCATTTACACACCAGTGGTCTGAAGGGTAACTGGCCAGGGATCCGTTGAGGATATAAGTGGCTGAGCCACCTCCATCCAGATTGATAGCGTTTCTGACTTTCTGTTCCTTCAAAAACTTTGCCACTTGCCAGAGGTTCATTCTGCAAAGACAGCGGTTTACATAAAACGTGTCAAAAATAGAGAAAGAACTGTACCTGTGCAATGTTGTCATGTCATGCAAAACCTATAAAAGCTTTGTTCGTCTTCGGAACACAATTTAAGATATTTTGTAGGGATGCACCGAAATGAAAATTCTTGGCCATTCTTGACCGAACAAAATGAAACACTGGGCCGAAGGCCAATTACGGAATACATTTCTTCAGGGGGTTTTCCCCATGTATTTTGTCTTTTTTTTTTTTTTCTCACCATTGCATAAAATTAAAAAGCCAAAATGTGCTTTACAGTTTTGTCTTGCTTTTCAATGAAAAAAAATCAATTACAAAACAATAATTTAAAAATATTTACTTCTCACTGAAGTTCTGAACATTTTTAACATTCTAGTAGACATGATAGCCTACCAACAAAGCACAATTTAACTTAAAAAAAAACGTATTAATAGATCTGTTGTAATTATTGTTATCATTATTTTTGTCTTACTTTTTTCTTTTATTTTACAGAACAACAGTAAAATTACAGTACTAACATTTATGAACGCTCACTTATTTTGGTGGAACGTCGGTACTTCTTTTTGTCAACAGGAGCAGATTTATGAATGATTCTCTCATTAAGCTGTTTCAGCGTAGATTTTCTTTGCGCTTTGGACTTTGAACCTTGGCTTACTAGCTCACACAGCGCTGTCAGAATACAGGTGTTAAACAGTCTTTCGCTGTTGGTGCTTGTCTTTCTCGGACAGTTTTAAATGCTTCCACACTATGGACATGTTTGCTACATTAGTGCGCACCTCCATTTGATTGCGCCAAGTTATTGTTCGGTATAATTTATTCGGTCTTTTCGCTTATTCGGCCAAACACCGAAATACTGAACATTCGGTGCATCCCTAATATTTTGGATGAAAACCGGTAGCTTGTGGCTATCCCATTGACTGCCAAGTAAATAACACTGTCAAAGCCCAGAAAAGTATGAAAGACGTTGTCAAAATAGTCTATCTGCCATCAGGGGTTCAACCATAATTTTACGAAGCTTTCCTCAACATAGCGGCATTTTGGACAATATCCACTGGACGCAAATAGCTTACACTGTTCTCTGTCACCCGCAGCACATGGAAACATTTTCAACGTTTATTTACGCTTTGGTTCGAACTGAAACAGCGTATCTGCATGATTTTTGTTTTTTTGTGTACTAAAACTAAGTATTCTCGTAGGTTTGTAAAATTATGGTTGAACCACTGATGGCAGATGGACTATTTTGACGATGTCTTTCATACTTTTCTGGATCTTGACGGTGTTATTTCCTTGGCAGTCAATGGGACAGCCACAAAGCTCCTGATTTTCATCCAAACATCTTAAATTGTGTTCCGAACAAAGCTTTTACGGGTTTGGGACGACATTGGGGGTAAGTGATTAATGACAAAATGTTCATTTCGGGGTGGAGTAACCCTTTAAATAAAGGTTTTAAAATCGGGCTGAAATTTTTGAAAAGAAAGAAAATAAAATCATTCTTATGTATAAACGAAGTCTGATACGGAAGAGAAGAAATTGACAAAAAAAGTCATTATTTTTGTTTTCTTTGCAGACAAAAATCACTCTCATAGCTTTATAAAATTACAGTTGAACCACTGATGTAACATGGACTATTTTAACAATTTCCTTACTATCTTTTTGGGTCTTGAATGTGGTAGTTGCATTGTCTGTGCAGGGTCAGAAAACTCTCGGATTTAATAAGAAATATCTTAATTTGTATTCCGAAGATTAACAAAGCTCTTACATAATTGGAACGATTTCAGGGTGAGTAATTAACAACAGAATTTTCATTTTTAGGTGAACTGTCTCTTTAATATATGTTCACTGAAAAAAAAACTTAAATTCTTTCAAAAAACATTACAAGGGAGCATATGAAACATATAAAAACCTAATAAATGTCATGAATATGACCTCACTGAATGGAAAAAAGCATTAATATCTTCTGCTTTTACATTGTCTTCTTGAGCAATAAATCTCACAAAGGTTCATTCTGGGTTAGTGTTGTATCATGCACAGAAAGACAGACAGACAGAAGGGGAAGAATCAATGTTTACAGTGATAAACAGCTGCGATCTGCTCAGGTTCTAAGTCTATTCTCACCCTCTTTCATTCGTCTGGCCATCAACATGGAAAAGAATGAGTTTCCCCTCTGCATCGTGACCCACTGCCGTACGGGCGGATATCACGTCCACAAAGTACTGGAATTTTCCTGCAATAGAAAACATTAATAACCTGAATCTTATATTACAATCTTTGAGCTAGATGTGTTTGAAAACAACAGGACTACTGTAGAATATAAATATTTTATTGAGCCAGATAAACAAGCTTTTTATATGCTCACACTTCAGTATCTGGTCTAATCTTACCGGTCTTCTGTGTTTCGTCACATTCTGCCTGGATGCTCTCATTGATGTAGATCTCACCATCTCTCAGCAGCCACACCACCCCACTGATCAACTGCACGAAGGGGTTTACCTGATCCAGGATGTCTTCCTCAGACAGGTAGCTAAGAATATACACAAGAAAGAGCAACTAAGACAAATCTAGATAGGATGGTGTGGCCTGGTGGTTAAAGATCTAGGCTGGTAACTGAAATGCTGAAATGCTTTCTTTCCTTTGTTGATGTACACTGCCATTCAAAAGTTTGTGATCAGAAATATTTTCTTTGTTTGTTTAAATAAGTTTCTTATGGTCATCAAGGCTGCATTTAACACTGTGAAATATCATTTCAATGTAAAATAACAGAAAATATATATATTTTTTATGTGAATATATTTTAAAATGTAATTTATTCCTGTGATGCAAGGCTGAATTTTTAGTACCATGCCTCCAGTCTTCAGTGTCACATGATCCTTCAGGAATCATTCTAATATGCTGATTTATTACTGAACAGTGCTGGTACTTTTTTCAGGATTCTTTAATAACTAAAACAGCATTTATTTAAAACCAAGGATGTGTTAAATTAATAAAAATGGATAGCAAAGACTTTATATTATATTTAGAGAAGATTTGTATTTTGATAAATGCTGTCTTTTTAACTTTATTCAAAGAATTCTGAAAAAAATAAATCACTGGTTCCAAAAAAAATATATGTTTTCAACATTGATAATAAAGGTAATAAATCAGCATATTAGATTGATTTCTGCGGGATTAATGGCTAATAAAAATTCAGCTTTGCATCACAGGAATAAATAATATTTGAAAATACATTAAAATAGAAAACCATCATTTTAAACTGTAATAATATTTACAATATTACTAAAACATTAAAAATCTTAAAACTTTTAAAATCCCAAACTTTTGAACAACAGTGCAACTGCTACTGAAGCAGGAAGCAGGAAATAGCCAGTAGATATTCAAAACTCTTAAGTTTGTGTTCACTAATGCTGGATTTATTTAATCAAAATACTCAAAGAAAAACAGTAAAGGTATTACTGTTATACATAGCAAATATTTTTTACTATTTAAATAAGCATTTTCTATTTAATTAAAAAAAAAAAAAAACAATTTATTCTTGTGGTGCCAAATTTTCACCAGCCATTACTCCAGTCTTCCTTCAGAAATCATTCTAATATGTTGATCTGACACTTAAGAAACATTACTTATTATTACGATTATTGAAAACAGTTGTGCCACATATTACAACATATTTTGATAAACAGGAAGTTCAAAATAAAAAAAAAGTATTAATTAATTGCTGAAATTTCAAATTGCTGAAAGTATTAATTTTGTTAAATACTGTTAACTGTTATGTTAAAAAATAAATACTGACCCAAACTTTTGAACAGTTGTGTACATCACAACCCAGTAAAACCACACTTCACAGACTGCACTATGGACTAATGCAATAAAGGCACTTTTAAACAAATACATTCTAGGAACTTCCTTAACAAAAAGCAGGTTGATGGTTTAGAAAGGCAATAAAATATAAATATTATCACAACGGACCATGATTTGCTGCTTACTACTCCCAGCCAGATATTATTTTAGTGGGCGACAAAGATAGTTTACTTTACAAATAAAACAAACCTCTAAGAAGAGACTAATTTTTTTTTATGCTACACTGAAAGCTAATAGGCATGAACTAAAAGCCACATAATTTGAATCATTAACACTAGTCTGGTGCAGAAGGTCCTTCCCAATGATACCTATATTGTATTTCACACTGGATAAAAGCAGATGACTAAATGAAAAAAACTTAGTAACTAGCAAAAAGCAAACATTTGATAAGGATTACAGTGTCAGTTCCAGCTTACTGGCAGACCATGCTGTTTTATAATTCATGACTTTGAATTTCTTAAAGCTCATCCAGGTGAATGTCCAAATATGCTATATAAACACCTTATCTAACGCCGGAACATTCCAGTTAGAAGCCTTTAACGTCATAATGAATGACAGACTGAGCCACTCTGGGTACATGGCGTTCCAAAGTGCTGCCTATTATTAAGAACACTGGTGCGTTATGCAAGATTGCCATGTTTTTGTTAGGTTTCTATTTTAGGAAACACATGTTGTAGGGGGCCTGCGTTCCCACGACTTACTTCCTCCAACTTCTGCACCCATATTTAGGGTGAGGTTTGTTACAGCACCCTGCAGCGCAGGAAACCACTTTTTGTGCTTAAAGACTTGGGCTAATTGATAATGTGGCGCGTGCACTCAAGTACACTCTACTAAATATCATCTTTTGCATTCCACAGACGAAAATAAATCATCATATGATATCATATGGTTTCAAACAGCACAGGAGTGAGAAGATATTAAAAGATTTGTCATATTTGGGTGGCCTATCCCTTTAAGGGTGTGATATAGATATAAAAGCTCAGCTTAATTATAGGCAGGTCAAAAGTACACCAGCGCCCAACCAGGAAAGACTAGCTCAATTTTCTATTGCTTCCTGGGTCTCAACACAAAAACAAACCCTGTGGTATTGCAAAACATCACACAGGCCAGGAGAAAGAATGCGGAGAGTGAGAACTCGGGCTGTGTCCTTACCCAAACACCAGCGTCCCATCCTTTCGGATGCCAAACTGAGCATTTTGAATTCCTCTGCTGTTCAGCACCAGCTTCCCATCGCTTATGACATTCCCGAAACACTTCCCATTGTCCACGTCAAAGAAGCCTCCGTTCTGGGCAACGAGACACTTTCTAGTTTTGGCAGTGAGCTCTACCAGTTCTCTGCGACTCCAGTTGCACCCTCCAGGGCCTCCTGGTTCCAGAACGGATATGGATTTCAGTGGGTCATGCACCTCTGTGATGTGGCCGCTCACCCATCTCACCATGCCAGAGTCATCGGTGACGTCAGTGATGAAAATATTTGACTTGAATACTGGAGAGTTAGAGCGTTTGCTTGCTGCCCAGGTTTCGTGGGTTACATTGCCATGGGCAATGGGCTGACAGTCCCTCGAGTGGCGGTGAGAATGAGACGGACCGTGGGATTTGGTGTAGGGTAACAAGAGGTCATCATCCAAAGAATGTCTGTGGAAAATGAACATGATTAAATCAGAGAAATAAAGAGCAAATTGTGTTTAGCTAGTTAGGTTAACTTGGAGCATGTGTGTGAATCTCCCCAAAGGTTCGTTGTTTTGCAGAGTAAGCGCATTTTCAGGCGTACGTTTCTTTCAAAGACACCTGCTGTTTTGCATACTTCTCAGTCGAAACCCAAGAAAAGATTATTTGAAGAAAGTGTCAAAATCAGTTGAGGAGCAGCAGATGTTTAATTGCGCAATCCTTATGCAAGTCTGACTCTGTGCTCAGAATGTGGTTGCTAGGATCCTCTTACACCATGCAAATTCAATATGCAAATTAACTGTAGATTCAGTTGGGAGTGGGGTACTGAACTGCAAGTGTGTGTGTGTGTGTGTGTGTGTGTGCGCACACAATAACTAATAAACTCTAGTCAATAATGCTTAAAAATAACTTTTTACTAATCTGCAATTTTATACTAAAGTTTCTATATTGTGGGAAATATAACAGAAAATAAAAGTTAGATTTAGGGGAAAAAAAATATAAATACTGACGGCCAAACCATTAGTAACATTGCATATATAAGGCTCATTTGTTTTGGGAATGTGCTTTTGTTCAGTCTTTTTGGAATAATATTAATGCTTTGATTGTCCAGAATATTTTCTCTAATTTCTCTTTATGCTATAGACACATTCTTTTTGTTTAGTTTTTTTTGCTGAAGATAAGAATTTATTTAATGCAAGTTTTTGTATAAACCTTTTGTTATTTATTGGAAAGTTTTATGTCCAAAAATGTAAATATACTAACTGTAAGCCCCACTTTAACATCTTCAAACAAGAACTGAAGTTGTACTTAAATGCAATTTCAAAGTCCGTTAACAAGAAAGCTTTAAAAACTTCTAGAATTTGTGTCATGTTTAATATTCTTTCTTAATATATTTGTGCTTAATATATTTTTTTATTATACATTTATTTATTATCGAAAGCTCTGTTGTTTATTTACTACGTATTGTATTTCTGTTTCTTCTTTACATACTGTATTTTTTGTTGTTTATTATTTTTAAAAAAAAGCTTACATATATAAACTTTTACACACATACACTACCAGTCAAATGTTTTTGAACAGTAATGTTTTTTTAAAGAAGTCTCTTATTCTGAATGTGATATTATGTTGAAAATAGCGGAGTGGATTTTTTTCAAGTTTCTTTGAAAAATAAAAAGTTCAGAAGAACCGCATTTATCTGAAATAGAAATCTTTTGTAACATTTTAAATATCTTTATCATCACTTTTGATCAATTTAAACTGGTTCCTTGCTAAATAAGAATATTCATTTCTATAATTACTTTTTATTTCAGATAAATGCTGATCTTTGGGTCTTTCTATTCAAAGAATTCTGAAAAACGGTTTTAAATATTGATAATAATAATAATAATAATAATAAAAAAAAAAAGTTTCTTGAACTGCAAATCAGCATATTAAAATGATTTCTGAAGCATCATGTGACACTGAAGTATGGAGTAGTGATGCGGAAAATTTAGCTTTAATCACAGGAATAAATTACATTTTAAAATATATTCAACTAGAAAGTGGTTATTCTTAAATAGTACAAATATTTCACAATATTACTGCTTTTGCTGTATTTTGGATCAAATAAATACAAGCTTTGTGAACAGAAGAGACTTCTTTAAAAAACATTAAAAAAAAACTTACTGTTCAAAACCTTTTGACTGGTAGTGTATGTAAACTTAAAAAAAATCTATAATTTAATTTAAAAATAACAGAAATTAATGTACTGGTTTATGTTATAGCATATTATTTCTGCATGTTATGCACCGTGTTGATATTATTTTAGCGACTTCTGCGCCACTAGTGCCACAAAGTGGAATTGCAAGAATATGACTGTTTCCGAACAAGCTTCCCAAACTTGCTTTCTAAACACCCTCCCATTCTGCCATTGGACGGAGAAATAATCACGCCATTGGCAGAGAGATTCCTCTAAATTCTCTGATTGGATCACTAGTGTAAACCGAAAACTAGTTTTATGTTTACAAACCGTAGGACTGTCAAATATGTTACTTAAACACCTTATGAATTCCACTCTAAAAATTACAGCATTTTTAAGAAAAGAAGCAACCATATATTTTTTCTATTTTGTGGAGAATTAGCTTTTGAGGAATGAAACTGAAACCTAATTATAATGTTAAGCCTTTTATAATTACAAGAGAAGACAAAACGGCTAAATGCATTAACACAAGAAAAACAGGCTACACAAGTGTAATTCTAAATCCCCTTCCCAACCGTTTAAAAACATTCAACTTGATCATCATAGCTGTGTTATATAATACACGTCCTTACCGGATGTCTTTGCATTGGGACAAACATATTCCTAGGTATATAAGAAACAATGAAATCTGATCGAAATTCACGGACGATGTTGCCATAAGACATACGTATAATACAATAAAATAAAACAAGTTACTCTGCCGTTTATATCCGTTTTCTTCGATTCACATGTGCTGGTCATATGATGCGAAACACGTGATCACGCCAACTGATCTGATAGCTGTCAATCATTTGTTCACTTACTGTAAGCGCAAACAACTGTGCAAAAATATTTAATTCATGAAGACTGTATTCAAATGAAAAATAATTACTTTTAAATGGCCACAAAAGCAATATGGTTCACTTAATTTGATTTGCTTTTGAGCGGAACGTACTAGCAGAAATGCTGGCTTATAGGGAAGTTGTAATATGACGCACACGCAGGAGGAGGTTCAGCTCAAGGATACCTAGATGCATGAGTTTTGCAATGGCATCCAGTATAAACATAAAGAATGGACTTTTAACCACCAAAAATTCTCTCCACATAAAGATTCCCTATCCCACGTTTATACAGAGGCCAACAGAGATCAAATGCTCAAGAGCATTAACAAATTCGACAGGACAGCACAATGAACAGTACTGTATTGATATTGTAAGGTAAGTTATTGGTTGAAAAATCGATTTACTTTTTGTAGTTTTCCCAATTTTTGACATGTATCCCAGAATAGAATCAGATTAGTTTTCTCTGGCTGTACAGTACTGCTCAAAAGTTTGAGATCGCTAAGATTTGTATTGTTATTTTTTTAAAGAAGTTTCTTTAGCTCATCAAGACTGTTCATTTGATCAAAAATACAGAATACAATTAATATTGTGAAATATTATTACGATGTAAAACCATGTTTTTCTATATTAACATACATTAAAATGTAATTTATAGCTGTAATTAAATTCATTACTCCAGTCTTTAGTGTCACATGATCCTCTAAAAATCATTCTAATATACTGATTTATTATTTGCTTTTTTTCAAGATTGTTTGGTCAATAAAAGTTTCAAACAGCATTTATATAAAATAGAAAGGTTTTCATTGTTAGCAAAGATTTATATTTTGAATAAATGTTTTTTTTTATTATTTGTTATTCATCAAAGGATCCTGAAAGGAAAAAAAAACACATCACAGGTTCCAAAAAAATATATGGCAGCACAACTTTTTCCAACATTGATAATTCTAATAATAAATCAGTATATTAGAATGATTTCTGAAGGATCACGTGACACTTAAACTTGGAGTAACAGCTGATGAAAATTCAGCTTTGCATCACAGAAGTCAATTATATTTTAAAGTAAATTAAAATAAAAACAATAAATTATTTAATAAGAGATAAAAAAAAAAACCATAAATCTTACTGATCCCAAACTTTCGAGCAGTAATGTATTTCATAATACATCTGAATAAATGGCATGACAATTACACTATTTTTTTATACAAAAATACAATTTTCTGTGCTTAAAGTTCATTATTAAAATTTATGTTAGTAGTTAAAATGAATTGTAATGTCTCAGTAATGTATCTGTCCAGAGATTGAAAACTGAAAATGCAAAAAACTGAAATGCAAAAATGTATGATTTTTTTTTTTCTCAAATATATGTTCTGAGACTCATTTTGGTACTTTTTAGAAGTATGTTTGTTTTTGTTTTTTTTGTTTTTTTTAGTATTTTTAGACATTGAATAATTTCAAACGTTAAGAATTTGGGAAATATGCTTTAGGTTAGATCTTCTGTTTTTTTTATTATAATTTTAGAAATCTATACACATAGATTATTTAAAAAGGTCAATGACAAATAACATTGACCTTTTTAAATAGTCTATGTGTATTAATTTTCATGCCTATGCCTTAATTTCAGTCTGTTTAATAAATGTAAATGTAGGTTGTAAATGCAGATTCACACGGAGTGAATAACACTGTACTTTCTCCAATAGGAAGAGGGACTATGAGGGGTTCTTGTGTTCATTGCTTTTTCCTGAGGCTGTTCGTCGCTCTGCTCTGGCACTGAGGGCGTTGAATGTAGAACTGGCACAGGCAGGTATTCCAACTATTAAGTGCAACAAACTCATTTACTCAGTTTGGTTTAAGCTCATTTGCTTTTTGTATAGATATAACTGTGTATCATAGTATGAAAAACAACTCTTAAAAGTGCCTGTAGTTAAAGAAACACTCTACACTACATATTCATATATTTGCTTCTTCTCTTTTAGATTAAGGACTCTGTTTCTCAGAAAACCATTGGTTTAATGCGAATGCAGTTCTGGAAGAGTGCTGTGGAGGATATTTACAGAGATGACCCTCCAGCCCAGCCAGTCAGCGCAGAACTGTGGAAGGTGGGTCTTCTGTCTATCAAAGAAAGATTCTGTCTGATTTTTTAGATAATTGTATTATTATTAATGACTTTCTTTTGATATTTATTTTCATCAGAGAATCCTGTGTTATGCTTTCCAAAAAAATATAATGCAGCACAACTGTTTTCAACATTGATAATAATACGAAATGTTTCATTAACTCCAAATGATCGAAATGATCATGTGACGCTAAAGACTGGCGTAATGGTGCTGAAAATACTGCTTTGTTATCACAGGAATAAATTATAATTTAAGATATATTAAAATAAACAGTTTAAATTATAATCATATTTCATAATATTACTGTTTTAGCTGTAATTTAGATAAAAAAAAGACTTCTATCAAAAACATTTTTAAAAAATCTTATCAACTGCAAATTTCGGAACAATGGTGAATGTCATTTTGAACCTGTATGACTTTTTTTTTTCCTGTGTAACACATTTTTGAAAATGTGTTAATACAATGGCAGTCAATGTCCAGTGTTGTTTGGCCCACAGTGTTATTCAGTATATTGGGGACTGATATATTATACCTTCTCTGTGTTCTCAGGCAGTGAGGAAGCACGCATTAACGAGGAGGTGGATGTTAAGAATTATATCTGAAAGAGTAAGTAATCAGATTTGTCCTAAAATAAATGAAGGAAATAATGGAAAGTTCTCTTCAAATTACTCCTTTCTTTCTTCTTTCTTTTTTTTTTTTTTTTTTTTACTCTAACAGCTGTCTGAGTGTTGTGCATGGCTAATTCTAGACATTAATCTGTCATTCAGTGAGTTGACACATTATATTGTACTCTAACAAGTGTATTTAAAACATTATGTTTTAAAAAGGAGAAAGATCTTGAGGACAAAGCGTACAGGAATCTTCAGGAGCTGGAGGCCTATGGTGAAAACACACAATCCTCTCTTCTTTACCTGCTGCTGGAGACACTTGGTGAGCAGACTTTTCTTGATTTCCAACCTTAAAGCAATAATTCTTGCAAAAATGAAAATGTTCACATCCTCACATTGCAAATGACAGTATGACTTACTATCCTCTGTGGAGCACTGAAGATCTTAGTTAGAATGTTAAGGCCTGACATCCTTGGTAACTATTTATTTTCATTGTATAAGGAAAAAAATGCAGCAAAATTTCAGTCACCTGAAGGATAACTGAAATAATTGCTTTCATTTTGAAAGGAACTATTAAAATGATATTATTGTAGCTTAAAGGATTATCATTTGTTGGTTTGCAATTATAAATATCCGGAAATATAAATGTTTCCAATTGACAAAAAAACTACAATGAAACAGTTATATTATGACTTGTTATTATTATCTAAAATAGCTGTTTTCTATTCTAATGTATTTTAAAATGCAGTCCATCTCTCACTCATAATACATAATGCAGTGAGCTTTTAATACAGTAATACAATACGCTTTCAATGAAGCAACTCAACGTTCTAAAGTGACGTTTTCAAATTTGTAATGGAGTGTTGGGCTCAGCTGTTAAACTATGAACTTCATATTTGAATTTGTGGCGGAAGGAAATAGTTCTGCACAAAAGAGAGCTTTTAAAGACACTCCGGTGTTATTTTATGCATTTAAACTATCGTACTGTTGCATAAACACAATATCACACAATTAGACGTGAGATATGGCTGTCTATCGGTACGCTGTGATTACCTACACCTGAATCACAGCAGTGCCGATATACGGCCACATCTCACGTCTAATCGTGTGATATTGCTGATATATATATACACACGCACACACACACACACACACACACACCACATATTCATTTCTGACCCTATACTTTAAACTGTTGTGTACCCTGTCCTTCAGTAACTCATAATCACAAAAAGTCATTTGGTAATATGCCACAGAAACTAAATATTACACTAAGGAAGTTTCGACTTCTGAAATTGTGTGGAATATTAGATTTTTTTTTTTTTATAAAAATATATTTTAAGTACACTTTTTGTATTGGAAATCCACTATTTTATTTGTTTAAATCTGGTCTCGTAAATTGTATACTTTTTGTATCTTTTTTTAATGTAGGTGTGAAAAACGTCCATGCAGACCACGCCGCAAGCCACATTGGCAAAGCCCAGGGCATCCTGACCTGCCTTCGGGCAACCCCCTACAACAGCAGCAAACGCAAGGTCTACCTGCCCATGGACATCTGCATGCTGGTGGGTAAATCTACTATCGCCCTATCATCTCTGTTGGTGCCCGTAATTCCATGCTTTTCCGACATCAGATATACTAGCGAAGGACTAGAGACAATCCATGTGCCAGTCAACATACATGTGGGTGAAGCTGTCCACTCCAGTGCCCTCTCCTCTGCTAAGCCCAAACCCATGGGCTTTGTTTCAGCCATCTGTCACCATTTCAGCACAAACGAGCCATTAGATTTGGGATTTAGAAGATCTTGCCCTTAGTGTAACAAAAGAAAAGAATATCATCTGTCGTTTATCCTTAACTAATCTCAGCTAGAGTCGGTGTACAGTATATTAAGATCAAATTATGTGATATAGATAGTTTTTCCTGTATATTTGCACATTCACCAAAAGGGGGCACTGTTGCTTCACCATAAGCTATATGGACGTGTTTGGTTTCTGAGGTGTTCAAATGCTCACTAAAACATAATAAATACTTCTTTATTTGTAGGTTTTTAAATATTTTACTACTTCATAGGTAATTATTTCATTGTAGTGTGACAATGTTCCTTATTAATTGTCTTTACTTATCATTTAAAGTTAAGTTAATGAAACTTCCTTTCTTGAGACAGTACTGTATGGATAAGCTTTTAAAACCTGTAATTGATGTCTTTAATAATCCATTGGATTAGGGTTAATTAAAAGAGACAGCAAATTTTTGAAGGTTTATCTACATTGCAGTTGTTTAGGGAATCTTTGCAGTGGGAATTGTAAACAATATTAATGTGCAACCTGTCAAGATTAACCAAATATGTTTTTTTGTTAGGTAGACTGTAAATACAAGCCTGTGGGTGTCTGCAAGCCATTTTTGTCAAAGTTTAAGGGCTCTGTTTGACGTGAACCCCCCGTTCAAGAATCAGAACCGATCAATGAAAGCTTCCCGCCAATTACACCGCCTGGTTATTCTTGATGTCGATTGCCTTGCCAATGCTTTATTCTGCCATACAGCTTTTGTTTGAGGAACAATTGGCTTTTAAATTAGATAGTAAATGAAAGCTTCTGCAGTGTGTGTTTATTGATCGTGGGTTTATTCCCATTTGCTCAGATCACAGCTGAGGCAACGCAATCTCAGGCGACACTTGAGTGATGGAAGAATTTTACACTTGTTTGTTTATGTCATCTTTTGAATCAGTAGTTTCACAAATATAACTAAGTGTAATTTCAGTAAATATTTCTTCTGAAGAAGTCTTGGGATGCTGAGTTGTAAACACATCACCTCACATTCTGCATACAGATTATGACGTTTTTATCCAGCATACTAATTTGTTCTGTTGTTCAACTTTTTGTTGAATGCTGGAAAATCTATAAAGATGAATCTCATGAAAACTGTCAAAAAATACCTGGGTTGTATTTCACCCCAAAATCCGAATAAGTTTTTGTTGATTTGTGAAAAAGCTTGTATAACAGTGTAAATTTGATGTCCCCTCAAAATAACTCAACACACAGCCATTAATGTCTAAACCACTGCCCACAAAAGTGAGTACACCCCTAAGTGAAAATATCTAAATTGTGCCCAAAGTGTCAATATTTTGTGTGGCCACCATTATTTTCCAGCACTGCCTTAACCCTCTTGGGCATGAAGTTAACCAGAGCTTCACAGGTTGCCACTGGAGTCCTCTTCCACTCCTCCATGACGACATCATGGAGCTGGTGGGTATTAGAGACCTTGCGCTCCTCCACCTTCCATTTGAGGATGCCCCACAGATGCTCAGTCCATCACCTTTACCCTCAGCTTCTTTAGCAAGGCAGTGGTCATCTTGGAGGTGTGTTTAGGGCCATTATCATGTTGGAATACTGCCCTGTGACCCAGTCTCCGAAGGAAGGGGATCATGCTCTGCTTCAGTATGTCACAGTACATGTTGGCATTCATGGTTCCCTCAATGAACTGTAGCCCCCCAGAGCCAGCAGCACTCATGCAGCCCCAGACCATGACACTCCCACCACCATGCTTGACTGTAGGCAAGACACACTTGTCTTTGTTCCCCTCACCTGGAGTAGCCATGGCTATGTCCTTAGTCTGCTTGTCTTCAGCAGACTGTTTGTGGGCTTTCATGTGCATCATCTTTAGAAGAGGCTTCCTTCTGGGACGACAGCCATGCAGACCAAGTTGATGCAGTGTGCGGCGTATGGTCTGAGCACTGACAGGCTGACCCCCCACCCCTTCAACCTCTGCAGCACTCATACGTCTATTTCCCAAACACAACCTCTGGATATGACGCTGAGCATGTGCACTCAACAACTTTGGTTGACCATGGCGAGGCCTGTTCTGAGTGGAACCTGTCCTGTTATGGTCTTGGCCACCATGCTGCAGCTCAGTTTCAGGGTCTTGGCAATCTTTTATAGCCTGCGCCATCTTTATGTAGAGCAACAATTATTTTTTTCAGATCCTCAGAGAGCTCTTTGCCATGAGGTGCCATGTTAAACTTCTAGTGCCTAGTATGAGAGAGTGAGAGTGATAACACACCTGCTCCCCATTGACACCTGAGACCTTGTAACACTAATGGGTCACATGACACCGCGGAGAGAAAATGGCTAATTGGGCCCAATTTGGACATTTTCACTTTGGGGTGTACTCACTTTTGTGGCCAGCGGTTTAGACATTAATGGCTGTGTGTTGAGTTATTTTGAGGGGACAGCAAATTTACACTGTTATACAAGCTGTACACTCACTACTTTACAGTGGAGGCCAAAATTATTAGAACACTACTATTTTTAGCAGCTAAAAATTGTTTTTAAGCCAGTTATTTCTATTTCTATTTTTTCTATTTCAAACTGAGACAGACTAAATCCAGAAGAACTGTGGTAACGTGTTGAAGATGCTTCAAACACAACTGTATGCTTTAAACACAAAGGATGGTCACACCAAATGTTGATTAATTTAGTTAATAGAAGTTAATTGAAAAAAAACTTCTAAAATTTTGTTTCTTCATGTCATTCCAGACAGACTGGATGATGATGAGATTAGATCTCTGTGTGGAACACTGGCTGTTGTCAAACAGACTACCTTGTGCAAACAACAGTCTCACTGGATTATTACAATTAATGGCAAAGTGAATGTTTGTAAATGTAAACTGATATTTCCTACAGCAAAAGATAGAAATAACTGACTTAAAACCATTTTTAGCTGGTGAAAATACTAGTGTTCTAATAATTTTGGCCACCACTGTATATATATGTACATACATGGACTGCAATAGCCTTCTTTTTTTTCTTTAGATTTTTGGGGGTAAAATACATGTGTATTACAGTAATGGTGTCTAGAGGAATAAAGGAAAAGAGTATGGTGTCATCAAACCCATTTTTCTATCAATCATCAGAGGGTTACTGATAATGCATTTCCTCTGTTTCTCACCCAGCATGGAGCATCTCAAGAGGACTTCATCCGTGGCAGCAGGGACCAGAACGTCAGGGATGTCATTTATGACATTGCCAGCCAAGCCCATGTCCATCTCCAGCACGTATGCAAAGCCCTTCAGTTTAATAGCTGTGGCCAGATGGGAGATGTTGACTGTGTTGTATGTTTCCCAGTAATTTTCAATTTGCATACTAACTTCATTAGATTTCACAAGCAATAGCACCCCTCCTCCACAAGCAGCTCTGATGACCCTTGATTGTTGCCCTCTCCTCATTACTGAATTTATTAAAAGTCCAGTGTAACCACAGGGAATACCTTGAGGAAATGCTAATCAGGGAATTCATCAGATGTTGCTCACCCCGCTCTGCATATCTGGTCAGGTGGTTTGAACCAAGGTTAGCACCGAATGACCTCAGTGAGGACCACATTTAAAAAATCACAAACAAACAAGGGCCAGTCTGAAATTTGATACTTTTAATCAAGCTCTTAATGAAATTGTGTGGGTTAAAATATTGTGTGAGTCATGAAAACATGCCTGAGTCATATTTCACCCCCAAAATCACCACAAAACCAGTCTTAATTAGCATGGGAATATTTGTAGCAATAGCCAAAAATACAGTGTATGGGTCAAAAATATAATTTTTTCTTGTATGCCAACAATCATTAGGATGTTAAGTAAAGATCATGTTCAATGAAGATATTTTGTAAATTTCCTACCAAAAATGTATCAAAACTTAATTTTTGATTAGTAATATGCATTGCTAAGAACTTTAAAGGTGATATTCTCAATATTTAGTTGTTTTTTTTTGCACCTCAGTTTCCAGATTTTCAAATTGGGGTACCATGCACTAATAGAAAGCTTATTTATTCACGCTACCATAGACATTAGTGTTATCAGCTATAAACTTTTATCCCAGTACTTCAGTGATAATATGAAAGCAGAAGTAATACTGTGTGGTTAAAAAAGACTGTTTGTAAATGTTTCATACCTAATCATTATAATCGGATAACACCGAATTAAATGTTCTGATATGAGAAAGGTTTAATAGACAAACAAGTCATTGTCACTTAGAAATAAGGTCGCATGGATGTTTGAATCGAGATTGTGATCGTTTACCAATTAATCATGCTGCTCTAATTCTTATTATTCTTGGTGGTGAATCTCATTACAGCAATACAGTAACAAAATTTACTGTATTAAGGAAATGAAAATATAATGAGAAAGTACTGTAAAGTATACAGTAAAGTAATACAGTAATTTTTACGAAACATTTATTCAGATCACGAAAATAATACAGCGTATAACTACTATTGAGAATGATTATGGAACTGTCATGAAAATAAAGGCATAGAGCAAAAAATGCTACATTTTCACAAAAGAAAAAGGTGAAATATGATCTGGACATGTCCAGGTTTGTTTGACCCAGTTTAATTCGCCTAGTAACGTTTGTGTGATGTACTATATGGCTCAGCTGTGAGAATTTGATATCTTGTTTGTGATATCTTGCTGCATTACTACACCGTCTCTTACAGGCTAGATCGTTCAGCGAGAGCGTTCCACATGCGGCCATGCCTGCCTTTCTCCAAACGGTGAGTAATTTCATCTCTTTCAGCTCCTTTCCCCTCCCTACGCTTCACTAATGTGATGTGACACAGAGAAGCTCATGGCTTATCCCCATTCTGCCTCCAAAAGAGGCGGAGCCTTTTCGACCCACATGACTTCTGCCCCCTGGAGGCACCACTACCAGCTCATGGTCTGATTACACATCTTAAGCCTTTTTTACTCTTTTACAGTCATTTCCCTTAAAGGGAGCCCGCCTCAGAGGAGCCGAGGGAACAACTCTTAGCGTATTACGAGGCAAAGCATAGGGAAGCAGTCTGTAATTTTCAGTCCAATTTCAGCCCGTTTACTGACACTTCAGTGTTTCAATTGCTTCGGCCAATGAAATGCGTTCTGTGAGCTAAGTGGCCTGTAAAGCATTTATTTTCACTTTATATCGCTGTAATATTCTGCTCTTACTTTCCATTTTCACATCCCTGTGTTTAACTGTCATTCGTATTCTTTAAAGCCATCGTTTCCCTGCAGGCCGTTTAGTGACACATTGCGCTCCACTTGCTTTGGCTGGCATTAATCGTAACTGTGTTCTCACGAAAGGACTTTAGTGTAAGGTTTGGCATTTAAGGATTGTATTTAGGTTAATTTACAGTCACAGGAAAAAGTATGTGAAAACTTTCTCTTTGTAAATTGTGGACTCTAAAATATTTTTATAAGACTGGTCAGTTAGTAGCCTTAGGGATGCAGTTTCCCACTGTGTCTGTGAATCTTTACGTGGTTAACTGTATTATTTAAAAGTTTGGAGGCAGTAAGTTGGGTATTTTATTTATTTATTTAAAAAAATGCTTTTATTCAGCAAGGACGCATTAAGTTGATCAAAAAAATCTGTTCCTTTGAACTTTGTATTCAGAGAAGAATCCTGGAGGGGGAAAAAATCCATGAAAATATGAAGCACAACTGTTTTCAACTTTGTTGATATTCAGTAATGTTTCTTAAGCACCAAATCAGCCTATTAGAATGATTTCTGAAGGATCATGTGACATTGAAGATTGGAGTAATGGCTGCTAAAAATTTAGCCTTGCATCACAGAAATAAATTACAGTTGAAGACAATTTTTTTTTGAATATTTCCCAAGTGATGTTTAACAGAGCAAGAGAATGTTTTCACATTATTTCCTATTATTTTTTTCTTCTAGAGAAAGTCTGATTTCTTATAGTTGCTTGAATAAAAGAATTAAAAGATCAATATAATTAGCCACCTTAAGAAATTATTAGTTTGATTAGCTATAGAACAAACCACTGTTGTCCAATAACTTGCCAAATTAACCTAATTTGCCTGATTAACCTAATTAACCTAGTTAAGCCTTTAAATTGCTCTTTAAGCTGAGGATTAGTATCTTGCGAAACACCTAGTAAAATAATATGCACTGTCATCATGGCAGGGACAAAAGAAATTAGTTTGAACTTGAGAAAGAATTGTTAATGCTCATAAAGATGGAGAAGGATACACACGTTTATCAAAGCGTTTTCAAGTGTCAAGAACTGCAGTGAGATGCATTATCAAGAAGTTTAAAGAGACCAACACAGTGGAGAACAAGACGGCCAGAGGCAGGAAGCGAAAGATTTCAAAAACTAGAAAACTAGTGAGAGAGGTTTCTAAAGAGCCAAGAACAACTGCCAAGACACTAGTGAATGACCTAGCCAAGTCTGGAATTGATGTCTCATGAAGCCCTGCACAGGAATGCACTCCACTTCTGAAGAAGAGACACCTCCAAGCTAGAATGAAGTTTGCTAAGGACAACCTGGGGGAATGTGATGCATACTGGAAACGTGTCCTTTGGTCAGATGAGACAAGACTAGAGCTTTTTGGCCATAGAGATGTTGCTTATGTTTGGAGAAAGAAGGGAGAGGCATTCAACCCCAAGAACAGCGTTCCCACAGTGAAACATGGTGGTGGGAGTATAATGCTGTGGGGATGTTTCAGTGCGTTTGGAACTGGGAATCTCATCAGGGTTGAAGTAAACATGAAAAAGGAAGACTATAAGAAGATTTTGAAAGACAACCTCAGACAGTCTGCAAGAAAACTTGGTTTGGGTTGACATTTTGTCTTCCAGCATGATAAGGACTCAAAGCATACCTCACTTCTGGTGAAGAAATACCTCCAAATGAGCAAAGTAGGTGTAGTTGACTGGCCTGCACAAAGCCCAGACTTAAATCCAATAGAAAATCTGTGGGGCACACTAAAGTCCAGAGTTTGTGCCAGAAGACCAACAAATCTGGAGGAGCTTGAGTGATTTGCTAAGGAAGAATGGGCTGTCATTCCTCAGGAGATATGCCTGAAACTTGTTGAGAACTACAGCAAACAACTAAAGGCTGCTATCAAGCAAAAGGGATACACTATTGACTATTAACATCAGAGGGCTAATAATTTTGACCAGTAGACTTTTTAAAATTCTTGGTTATACATTTATTTCTATTTGTATTACAAACCCTTAAATCTTCCTGAATAAAGTGCTGTTTAAAAATGCTGTGTTGATAAAATTGTCTTTCTGTTAAACAACACTTCTGAAATATTTTATAAGGGCTAATATTTTTATCTTCAACTGTACATTTGAAGGTATATTTAAATAAAAAGAGGTATTTTAGATTGTAATATTTTACTAATAATTCACTGTTTTTACTGTATTTTTGATCAAATAAATGCAGCTTTTGTAAGCGTTAGAGACTCGAAATCATTTTAGTGCTGGTATTTTAAGTTCTTTGTTAAAATATTTTACGAATGGAAGGCTGTGTCCGTGTCACCACTTTCTACTAAATTTCCAGCTGTATCATTTTTGCCTTTCGTTCTTTTTCTTTATACGTTCTTTCAATAACGTATCATCCTTCAGGCTCATGCACAAAAGTAATTAAACGAATAGTTTCTGAGCTTCTTTGTGTTCTGTCCCTCAGGTTGTTTTGGAGGACTACCTGCAGAGAGTGAGGAAAGCAGACTTTGATGTGTTTCACCCCAGCCTACAAAAGAGGAATCCAATGCTGCCCCTTCAGCTCTATTTACGATCATGGAGGAAGATCTATTGATCTGTTTGATTAAAACATCACTTGATTGTTTTAGATGAACTCCCTGTCAAACAAACCAAGCAATTGTAATAAATCATAATATAATAAATCATCAAGCTTCTATATGTCCACAGGTTTAATGAATTCCTGTCCTTTTTTATGTTGAAAAGTAAAGTGTTCGATTACTCAGTCATTTCCAAGCTTCACAGAAAATAACAGTCCATTAAATTAAGACGTGTCTGAACTCAATAAATATTTCCAGACATATTTTGTGAGATGGTACAAACAATGTCAAACTGTTTTGAATTTGTTAAAGTATCTGCATAGTGTTGGTGGCATGAATTGAAGCAAATAGTTAGTCTGAGGAACACGTTTTGTTATAAATTCAATTATTTAAGACATTTGCGAACAAATTGGCAACAATTTTACATATTTATAGGTGAGGAATGCGTCACATGCCCTATCTGATAGGCAAGGTCAACCAATTCTGTTTCACACTGCAAATGTGATGCATGGTGGCATATTTTTAGTGGCACAATCATGAGTTCATTTAGTCATAAAAAAATGCAGTCCTCCCACTGCCACAAAAGCTCTTATCTGATCGACAAGAAAACAACTCCTGGCTGTTTGTGACTGCTCTTGAACTGCAGAGAATATTTTGCTGGGAGCGAGGTCCTCTGCGTTGCTTTGCTTAACTAGTTCAGTTGCTTTTATAAAGGACTATATATGTAAGGATTGTTTTTTTTTATGGTAGTATGCATAGATGACATTCATAACTGAATAGATGTGCTTACTGACTAGCTAAACTAGCATGGCCAGGCTGAGAAACCAGTTAAATAAGGGTAATTTAAGTTTGTTTAAACACATTTGTTTTTTCCAGATGAGTTAAGTTTCAGAAATGTCATACCATATGTGACAAGACTATTAAAAATCTCTCATTCATTAAACATAAGAACAGGGAAGCTAGAAAAGCTTGTTGACTGCACTTTTATCAACATAATTAGACAATATGCTTAGATAATATGTATTCTAACAGCATTCAGCTTGTAAAATGTATGAATTATTAATGAGCTCCTATAGGTTTCAAATGATTTGTTTTTTTAAACAATAAATTTCCACATACTGTGAGACATAGAAATGTATCTGTAGCTCATTAGTCTACTTCTGCTCATAGATAATAAGCACATTTAGAGTATTTTTTTGTTCCCAAATCTTATCTAGTCAGCTGGGGGTCAGTGATTACGTTCTGCCCCTTTGAATGGAGGTGCTGAAATGAAAGCAGACACATTACAAGTAATTATCATCTGGAAAAACTCGCAAATAATTGCCTCCTCCACTGAAATATGTCAGGGTCACACTGAATCTTTTTTTATTATTAAAAGTGAACTAAGACGTTCTGATCCTGACATGTACTTTTAAGGGCTGGAGTTCTACACTTCTTGATGGCCAATTTAGGGATATCGTTCAATGCTTTATAGCAGTATGTGTGTGTTAAGTATCACATTTCTATTGAAGCCCATTTTCACTACAGAATATATTTTGCTAATCTGAGAAATTAAATTGTGAGATGTAAACTCAGAATTCTGAGAAAAAACGTCAGAATTCTGACATGTAAACCCGGAATTCGAGAAACATAAGTCAGAATTGTGAGATGGAAACTAGGGGGAAAAGACAGAATTGTAAAATGCAATTCAGAATTCTGAGGAAAAAAGTCAGAATTGTGAGATGTAAACCCAGAATTCTAAGACAAAAGTCAGAAATGTGAGATGTAAAGCAGGAATTCTGAGGAAAAAACATCAGAATTGTGAGATGTAAACCTGGAATTCTGAGGAAAAAAGTCAGAATTGTGAGATGTGAACACATAATTCATAGGTGAAAAGTCAGAATTATGAGATGTAAACCCATAATTCTAAGAAAAAAAGGCAGAATTGTGAGATGTAAAGCCGGAATTCTGAGAGAAAAAAAGGCAGAATTGTGAGATGGAAACCCGGAATTCTTAGGGGGAAAAGACAGAATTGTAAAATGCAATTTAGAATTCTGAGGAAAAAGTCAGAATTGTGAGATGGAAACCCAGAATTCTGAGAAACATAAGTCAGAATTGTTAGATGTAAACCCGGAATTCTAAGACAAAAGTCAGAATTGTGAGATGTAAAGCAGGAATTCTGAGGAAAAAAGGCGGAATTGTGAGATGTAAAGCTGGAATTCTGAGACAAAAGTCAGAATTGTGAGATGGAAACCCAGAATTCTTAAGGAGAAAAGACAGAATTGTAAAATGCAATTCAGAATTCTGAGGAAAAAGTCAGAATTGTGAGATGTGAACCCAGAATTCTGAGAAACGTAAGTCAGAATTGTTAGATGTAAAGCAGGAATTCTGAGGAAAAAAACATCAGAATTGTGAGATGTAAACCTGGAATTCTGAGGAAAAAAGGCAGAATTGTGAGATGTAAACACATAATTCTTAGGTGAAAATCAAAATTATGAGATGTAAACCTGTAATTCAGAGAAAAAAAGGCAGAATTGTTAGATGGAAACCTGGAATTCTGAGATAAAAAGGCAGAATTGTGAGATGTAAACTCCGAATTCTGAAAAAAAGACAGAATTGTTAGATTTAAAAACAGAATTCTAAGGGGGGAAAGACAGAATTGTAAAATGCAATTTAGAATTCGGAGGAAAAAAGTCAGAATTGTTAGATGTAAACCCGGAATTTTAAGACAAAAGTCAGAATTGTGAAATGTAAAGCAGGAATTCTGAGGAAAAAACAGAATTGTGAGATGTAAACCTGGAATTCTTAAGAAAAAAGTCAGAATTGTGAAATGTAAACCTGGAATTCTGAGGAAAAAGGCAGAATTGTGAGATGTAAACCCGTAATTTTGAGAAAAATAAGTCAGAACTGTAAGATGTGAACTCAGAATTCTGAGACAAAAATTAGAATTTTGAGATGTAAATCTGGAAATCTGAGGAAAATGTCAGAATTGTAAGATATAATCTCATTGTAATCTCACAATTCTAGGGGGACAAAAAATGTACATCAACAACTCCAAATTGCGATAAATTAATATCACAGTGCCTCAATTATTATTATTTTTTTTAATTCAGTGGCATAATTTAGCTTCCATATGTTTCCCATTTTCCCTTTTTGCACATTTGTGACCTTTTCTTGGTTTCATGTAAATAAAAAATATTTTTATTTTTATTATTATTTTTAGTCTAGTATCCATGGCATTCTCTTCTGTCTAATTCTCAATCTGAAAACAGTGGGAGAGGATGGAGAGGTTGATTTCAAAAAGTTAGAACTGGTTTACCTTTCATTTGTTTAGGATATTATTTCTGGCCATTGGAGATGTGATTCATTTTGAAAACAGTTTCTAATTGCTGTGCTGCACCTCTAAAATGGAACTGACAGCTTCTGCTGGCCCATCACACTCCTCTTATTCACATTCAGGTCTTGAGATTAACTGCCTCGGTTGCCAAGGTGAATTGCTTTTCATTTTGTGACCCGAGGCAAATACCGTGTCTATTATTTATAAAGTGCCAACTGCTATTCATCAACTTAGGAGATAACTGACAACAAATTAAATACCTATCATTTAAAAAACATGTCCAGATCATCACATTCATACCTGGTTTCCCGCTGACCACCAGTATGATCTCTGTTGTTTCTATTGTATCTCATTGTTTTTATTGAAACCAGTATAAACTGAAGAAATTCCATTTATTCCTTTGAAATATTGGCTGCAAGTGAACACCAAACTTGTTGGATGAGCAGAAACGTGTTTTTTTTTTTTTTTTGTCCTCTGATTTACTTCATTGTTGGTTTTCAAAAACAACAGCGGACTTAGAAGCAATTTAAATTGTGTGAACATTTTTTTGCTCAGGCTTTCTGCTCTGAAAAACCACAGCCGCATGAAAAGAACAAATTATAATTAGCATGTTCTCATTGGCAATATGAATACTTTAGAATTATATAGCACAGTAGACAAAGATTTGACTAGCAATAGCACAAGATCTACAATGGCTAGATAATCTTTCTGAAGAAACTTAAGACAGGGAATCTGAGGATAGATAGTGAGAGCTATCTAACTATCTTTAAAAAAGAAGTGTTTTTCCACAGCTTCTCTGTCCTCATTTTAAAAAATCTATTTTTTCCCCCCTTAATGTATTGGAAGTCAGTTGGTCTAGTGTTGTCATTCAGATGAGTAAACAATTACAGAAATTACATTTTTTGGGCTGAGCTATCCCTTTGGGGGACATTGGAAGCAAAATTCGCTTTTGCATGGTGTTTGCATATAAATATATCTTTGTGTGTGAACACAACCACCCAGCAATGATAAAAATATATATATTTTTTTATCTCCATAAAACCTAAACAGTCTCAATTATCAAGTCGTTTTGAATTTAAGAGTCTTCATTTTCTCCTGACATCAGAGCCACTAGGTGGCAGTGGATTACTTTTGTTTTTGATGGTATCCTGCCACCAAATACACGAAAAACGGAAGAGAGGGGCGGGGTGAGCACTAGCTCATTATCATTTAAAGACACATGCACTGAAACGGGTCGCTGTGAACAGAGCTGTTTTTGACAGGGTTAAAAAGTGTTGTTTTACACGGCCATTGAGGAATTCTAACTTAAAGTATGTTGCAGACATTTCATGAAGACCATAAATAATCATACCAACTTGTGGAAAACGGGCATCCGATTCCCAATTAAAGGAACAGTTCACTAAGAAATGAAAGAAATGGAAATTCTTTCATCAGCAAAAGGAGACTCTCTTAATATTCTGGCCTCTCTTTTCCACATAATGGAAGTGAATAGAAATGACAAAAAGCACCATAAAAAAGCACCATTGCTCAAATGGATCAAAGTCTTTTGAAGTCATAGCTTTATGTGAGAAAACAAAACAAAACAAACGGATATAATGTAAAATGTTTAACTTTGGGTGAACTATTTCTTTAAGAAATTAATTTAAAGTCTGATGGAAGTTTAAATGCACTAAGAAAGATCTCCTACCCATACTTAAATCTACAACATTTTTAATGCTTTTAATTAAGTAATTATGCAGCACACAAAAGCCTGAAATTTCTTTTGGAATTCACTCGTGAAAGTAAGATTATGATCCCTCTGACCCTATCAACATTATTACCAGCTTGAATCAGCGCTAAATATCATCACTTTAGGTCTTTTATTCTTTCAGACACTATTATCTTGTTAGATCACTGGCATATGAAGTCACTGAATGCATTTCATCCTTTGCATGACTGCCATGTATAATGAGGGGTATTGTGTCTCTGATCAACTGTTCTGACATTTGGCTGCCATTTCTCTTTTTCGCATGGATTCCACTAAAGTGATATATTTAGGGTAATTTTCTTCAAGCAGGAACAGACCTGTAAAAACACTGATTGCCAAATAGAGCAGTTATGGAATCTGAGGAGTAAAATAACTGCTAAAATGCTGCTGGATTTGGTCATTGCTCATTTTACAGCACACATGTACAGTTGAAGACAAAATTATTAGCCCCCCTGTGAAATTGTACTTTTTTTTTTAGAATATTTCCCAAGTGATGTTTAATAGAGCAAGAGAATGTTTTCACATTATTTCTTCTAGGGAAAGTCTGATTTCTTATAGTTGCTTGAATGAAAGAATTAAAAAATAAATAAATAAAAAACTGCTAAGGTCAATATTATTAGCCCCCTATCTTATTAGACACTAGTGAATGACCTAGCCAAGTCTGGAATTGATGTCTCAACGAAGAAAGTCACTAGAGCCCTGCACAGGAATGAAATGCAAGGTTGCCGACCAAGAAAGACTCCACTTCTGAAGCAGAGACACCTCCAAGCTAGAATGAAGTCTGATAAGGACAACCCGGACGAGTGTGATGCACACTGGAAACGTGTCCTTTGGTCAGATGAGACAAAACTATAGAGCTTTTTGGCCATAGAGATGCCTATGTTTGAAGAAAGAAGGGAGAGGCATTCAACCCCAAGAACAGCGTTCCCACAGTGAAACGTGGTGGGAGTATAATGCTGTGGGGATGTTTCAGTGCGTTTGAAACTGGGAGTATCGTCAGGGTTGCAGGAAACATGAAAAGGGAAGACTATAAGAAGATTTTGAAAGACAACCTCAGACAGTTTGCAAGAAAACTTGGTTTGGGTGGACATTTTGTCTTCCAGCATGATAACGACCCAAAGCATACCTCACTTCTGGTGAAGAAATACTTCCAAATGAGCAAAGTGAGTGTACTTGACTGGCCTGCACAAAGTCCAGACTTGAATCCAATAGAAAATCTGTGGGGCACACTAAAGTCCAGAGTTTGTGCCAGAAGACCAACAAATCTGGAGGAGCTTGAGAGATTTGCTAAGGAAGAATGGGCTTGAAACTTGTTGAGAACTACAGCAAACGACTAAAGGCTGTTATCAAGCAAAAAGGATACACTATTGACTATTAACATCAGAGGGCTAATAATTTTGACCAGTAGACTTTTTACAATTCTTGGTTATACATTTATTTATATTTGTATTACAAACCCTAAAAGCTTCCTGAATAAAGTACTATGTTTAAAAATGCTGTGCTGATAAAATCTTCTTTCTGTTAAACAACACTTGGGAGTTATTTGAAAAATAATTTTGTCTTCAACTGTATATGTATAACGTCTTCTTCTAAAGTTTCCTAAGGTTTTATACTTTAATGAGTGTAACACAGTCACAGATAAAACCCGATATCATGCATGTATGTGACTTTCACATGTTCCATGCAAGCAAACAGCCACCAGCAAAGACAAATTAGAGTAATGCGACCTTCCTCCTAGTATGATGTGCCAGTTCCAGGTCATATTTTTGTGGATGCCAGACACGCATCCTTCATTATGACCTCATAAACGTCAGTTTAAATTGGCTTGTTTTGCAGGGCATAAATGGACAAACAAGAACTCAGGACTAATGAAAAACACTTTGCCCAAACACTTCTAAAAATGTAGCATTACGATAAAATTAGGGATGAATAAGATAAGAACTACAGTGCTACCAGAACTAAATTCAATTACATTTATAGCATAGAGTAGTGTGGTTTAGATGACCACACTATCAAAGTGAGGTGAACATACATACACAATACACATATGTCCTGTCCGCTTGCACATACACGTGACTGGCATGCTCTCCAGAACATTCATCTCTGTTACAACATGTGTAGTAAAAAAAAAGAGGCCCTATGAGTAAGGCAGCTGCCATATTTTGTTGTGATAAATAACAATCTTGCTATTGCTCCACTGAAATGACCTTGAAATAATAATAATAAAAAAATGCTAAAGCCAGGCCATCTGCCCTCCTCCCAAGGTCTTATGGGAATTGGACAGCCCCTGGGTTCAAAACTGGACCCTCCAGCCTTGTCGCATCTATGAGGGGACGAATGATTGGAGATTCACCAGACAGTAATCTCTGAAACAAGATTAAAGGCGGCTTAGCAAAATTCTGACTTAAGATTAACGTGGCTAACATTTGCCTACTCTGCTGGATCTTCAGATGCATCGTGTAGTCGCATCACATCTGTGTGAGTGTATTTGCACGCTGAGAGATAAGAGGTTTTGATGGATAAGTTGTCCATTTGCGCCGTTAAGGCACGTGTAAAGCACAGAGATTGAGCTGTTTGATACATTGCACCATTTTGACAAAATATGTCGAAAGGGATTTTCTACCCAAAGACGAAAATCACCACCTTAACCTGATGTTGTTCCAAGGGTGTATGACTTTCTTTGTTCTGTGGAACATACGTGATCCTGGAACAGAAAACCAGTCTTATCGTTTTTTCTTTTATGCCAAAAATCATTAGGATATTAAGTAAAGATCATGTTCCATGAAGATATTTTATACATTTCCTAGCGTAAATGTATTAAAACTTGCTTAGTAATATGCATTGCTAAGAACTTCATTTGGACAGCTTTAAAGGCGATTTTCTCAATATTTTTGCACCCTCAGATTCCAGATTTTCAAATAGTTGTATCTCTGTCAAATATCGTCCTATCCCAGCAAACCATCTTAAGTTAAAAAAAAAAAATTACTCTTACGAATGGTTCTGTGGTCCAGGGTCACATATTAGAAGATATTTTAAAGAATGCTGGTAATCAAATCTGTTCCCATTGACTTCCTTTGTATATTTCGTCCATACAGTGGATGCCCAACTTAAAAGATAAACATTTTAAATTCATCAAATTCATTAAAACAGACTTTTAATGAAGAATGCTTTATTGTATACAGTACAAAACTGTGCAAAAGAATAATGGCCTGAATAAATAATAAACCAGTAGTCACTGAACCTTGTGGCCCTTGTGTGATAAGAGAAGCAAAGTATGCATATGATATGAATACACTGATGAGAAAATGCATTTGTCTGTTAAGACACAACCTTTTAGCACTAACCTTGTTTTTTATGAAAATTACATAAGCCATTAAACACTTAACCCTATAATAATGTGTACTTTAAACACTCCCAAGTGTTTACATTGATCCTTTACATAAGTATTACTTCTTATCAAGTGTATTTATATATACACACATATTTTATTAAAGCCACAATGAAAAAAGATGCCTCAATGCAGATTTTTTGGGACTGTCATGATCCATGCTTATGGATATATTCAAACACATGGTGAAATCTTGCAAGTCATGCAAAGTTAAGAGGTGACCTGAGGATAGTGACATATGCCACTTAACAGGTGGTTATGAAGGCATTAAATCACACTGGCATCAACAGGCATCTTGTGGCCTAATGGTTAAAGATCTAGGATGATAATCAAAACATTTGATTACAAGGAATGATGCATGTCCTCAATTTGTCTTGAAGAAAGACAACCACAAGTTGATCCAGGGGGCCTAGAAAAGTTTATGAAAAAAAAAGTTATGTTTCTAGCTGGTCTGGTACACTCTAAAAATGCTGGGTCATTTTATTGGGTTGTTTTTTAACATTTTTACCCAGGTGCTGGGTAGTTTTTCTGCACTCTAAAAAATTATGGGTTGTTTTTTTTTTTTTTACCTACACACTGGGTTCAGCTTTTTGGGTCGTTTTATTGGGTTATTTTTTACCCAGGTGCTGCATAGTTTTTCTGTAACTAAGCTGTAACTTAATGGGTTATTAAATATTGGGATATTTTTCTACCCAACCTCTGGGTTGAGCCCATCTCTGACGAAACAACCAAGCTGCTGAGTTACAGTCAGAGCGCAGGCTTTTTGCATCCTCTACAGGAGAGAGCGTCGCAGTTCTCAGCCTATTTGAAGCACTTCTTCAGCTAACTAAAAGATTGTATATATTTTATTTCATTTATAAAGTCTTTACTGTGCTGTAAATTATATTATTTTACACACGCAACATACAAGGACGAGATGTCAGTCAGCTGCGTCGACAGCAGTTGTTTCGCATGATTACCTTGCATAACATAAATTGATTTTGTTCATTATAATACTAAATTTAATTTAATTTAATGTTAAAATATGTTCAGAGAATGGCTGAATATACTCAAATTTAAATTATACTTTTAAATGTTCCATTTTTTTTCTAAAATGCTTGTTAAACTAGTTTAAATGTATGTGATATTGTAAACTATGATGTATTCACCCAAATAAATTAAATTTGTCTTACATTTTTGTTCACATAAGTGTTCTTGCTTAATAATAAATGTTCATATTTTGATTATTGCTGTTGCCTCTATAATTCTGTGTGATTTTTAATTTCCAGCCCATTTTAAGCCAGCAATATAATAATTTTCAAACAATAGTTGACTTAAATGAAACAGCCCAGCATGTTGGGTAAAACATTTAACCCAACCATATGGTCTGTCCAATATTTACCCAGCGCTGGGTTGCCAAAGAACCCAAGTTGGATTGTTTTTAACCCAGAATTTTTTAGTGTAGACTTTGGACCAGCAACAAACCAGCTTGGTCTGTCTAATGCCCAGCTAGAAACCAGATACTAGCTTATGAGGCCTGTAATATTACAGTAAGCACCACCTAAATCCGCTACTGCTCAGTAATTACATTAATTAGGTTTGCTTGACTGTTTCCTCGTTGTCCTTTCCCCCATTTACAGTGGTTTCATACTCAGTCTTTTTAGGCGCAGTGTTCAACTGAGCGGATATGAGCAGTTGATACGCACGACTTCTAAACTTCTGGTCTCTCACGCCATATATAATAACATTGCAGCAGCTGTTCGAGGTTAAAATCCAAAAGGCAAAAAACGCAAAATTGCACCATTCGTTTCCCAACACATTCCCAACCACAAACACGGCGATGGGAGTGAAAGAAGCGGTGAAAGCCAACGTCAGAGTGCCTATTGTCTTGGCAGCCTTGATGTCGGAGAAGGTTGGTTTCGTTGAGCTTTGACTCTCGGTTTCTGCGAGATGTTTTCTTCTTTTTGAATGCTGGCGGATTGTGGTGAGGGATATGATGTTGATGACAATAGTACCTCCAAGCAGTGTAAAGTCAAAGGCAGGAAAGAGTAAAAGAATGTTCCAAGCTTGGGAAGGGAAGTCTGCGCTTCCAAGCGCGTAATTGCACATGCGGCTGCAGGGATTGTACTCCAGCGCGATTTCATCGCTGAAAACCAGTGGAGAAATTGCCAGGAAAAAACTGCCCATCCAGGAAAATACTATTAGTATGCTTGTTCTTTTTTTAGTGATGACTGATTCCTTGTGCAGTGGCCTCAGAACGGCAATGCTCCTTTCAATGGTCAGGAGGAAAATGGTTGTAATGGAAACTAAAGTGCATCCCGCAAACACAGGTCCGATGAAATTGCACGGGTGGAAAGGTGTGGTTTGGGAATTACGCGCTGTCCACTCTGGCATTGAATTGTAGATCATGAGAGATACTTCTGAGTAAACGGAGACGGGCACCACAAAAATTCCCACAGCCAGGTCTGCTACAGCCAATGAGGCTTTTAAATAACCCTGCGGAGTGTGGAAGTGTTTAGTTCCAATGACCACTGCTAATGTCAAGAGGTTTCCAAAGAGTATAGCAAGTATCAGTGATATCATGAAGACCACCATGAGTATCTTATTGGTCGTGGTACAGCAACACACACTGCAGTTTGCGAGCTCCTCTGGCATCCTTGTTCAGCTGCGCGTAAAATTCCTGTCAGTTGCACAGTGGTATTTCTCCTCTTGGCTCGGAGGCAAGGCACGGCAACCTGCGCATGGTGGGCTGTCCAAATTGAGCAATTCACTCCTGCCAAGAGCAGTGATATAATGATGAATATAACGTTAATGGTCACAATTTTTCATAAGAGGATATTCCACGAAAATGGTGCCTTTAAATTTTACCCAAATATATCAACCATAAAAAGGCACGAATTGCACATTGTGGCTATAAATCATAATTCAAGCTAGTATTTGTATTTTTCAGTGTGGATTTGAGAGGTTTTCTGATTGTATTAGAACGAACTGTAGTAGAAGTTATGTATGAGATGCGTCAATCTTACCATTGTTAGGCATTATTAAAATAACAATTCCATAAATAAATATTTTTCGCATGTTAACTGTTCATGTATAAAGCTGTCCCTGCTTTTTGAATTTGAATATGTACCTGGGAGTATAAAATCGTTAAAAATACTTTCAAATCACGTTTTTAAAATAGTAAAGCAATCCATTTAGCGAAATGACCCAAAGACGCTCACAAAATTACAGTGAGAAATGTCATAAAACACCATTATAATAGAGAAAACGCTAAAGGAAAACCATTTGAGATGCCAATTAGGCTCCTACATATAGATATGTGGATAGTGTGCATAGTGCATAATTGCAGTGCGGTACAGCTGATGTGAACGTACCTTAAAACGAAAATCCGTATCTCCAACTTCTCCGGGTCTTCCAGTACAAAATATTCTGTACGAGTCCGGAATATTACGCCAAGACTTTTTTTTTCTCTCACACAGTTTATAAGCAAACCCCTCTGACTGAAACTTTGAGCTAGTTATGCATTTCGAGAAACTGGTACATTTTCCTTACAATCCTCTGTCTCTGACTGCTCTTTACGTTGTGCGTGTGCACGACCAGCCTTGAGCGCTAACAGTGATGCCAGTCTGACGCTCACTGCTGTAGTCACAGGATTCCCCAATGGCTATTGTTTACTTTTACCTCAATTACTATAGAGGCGTATTCCATTAGAAAAGCTATAAAATGATCAATCATGGGTAATCAGCCAGTGGCTCAGTTATAAGAGCACCGCAACATGCCCAGGAATTGTTTGCGTGTATACCTTTGTGTGCACACTGGTAGACACCTGGGGGCAGCAGAGAGTTACAGTGTCAACAGACTGATCTTAATTTCTAACCAGAGAATGTAATGAAGCAGTATACATTAGCATATTGCATAAAACATATTTAATTAATAGGAAAATGTTATAAATATAATTAATGTATTATTAATATTAATTTATATAATAATATTAATACTATAATTAATAGTACATACTGCCATCTCTTCAGATCAAACCAGAAATAACCTGAAACCTGATTAACAATGATGACAATTAAACATGAAATAAAACAGAGACTGTGTAATGTCCTCAGAAGCTAGTCTGCTCCATGACGTCCAAACTGCTGTCAACACTGCAGAAAAGGGTGTCATGTTTAGATGACAAGTCTATTCTCTGCAGAAACAAGAAATACAGTTAATGAGCTTAATATAGATGTGCTGAATCACCGATGGCCACTTCCTTCATACGACACAGGAAAACATTCTTGGGATTCTTTGGTACGACGAAAACAGAAATGCATGCTGGCACTTTTAGTGTTTACTAGAGTACTTAACTGAAGTGCAGCGCAATACAGTATTTGATATGCTTTTCCAGTCTTTTTGAAAAGAAAACAAAATGCAATATGGCAACAGCTAGATAAGAAGCTCATATTTATGCAAAGGTTCTTTACACATTCAAAAGCTTATTCATCTTGCGGAATCTGCAAAATATAAATTATTTTTACCAAAATAAGAGGAATCATAGTAAATACATGTTATTTTTTAATTAGCATTGACCTGAATAAGATGTTTCACATAAAAGGCGTTTACACATAACAAAATAATAGTTGCATTTATAAAAATGCCCCTGTTCAAAAGTTTACATACACTTGATTTTTAATACTGTGTTGTTACCTTAATACTGTTTGTTGTTCCACAAATTCTTTGGGTTTTTTTTTCAGCATTTTTGTGTATTTGAACCTTTTCTATCAGTGACTGTGTAATCTTGAGATCCAACTGAGAAAACAACTGAGGGACTCATATGCAACTATTCCAAAAGGTTCAAACACTCACTGATGCTTGAAAAGGAAAACGATGCATTAAGAAAATGTAGATTTTTTTATTTGAAGATTAGGGTAAATTTAACTTATTTCATCTATTGGGGAACATGTAAGTATCTTCTGTAGCTTCTGAAGGGCAGTACTAAATGAAAACACATCCTACACATTTCCTTCTGAAGCATCAGTAAGCATTTGAACCTTTTTTAAGAGTTGAGTCGCTCAGTTGTTCATCCAGTTCAATACTAAATAAAAAATAACATGCATTTTGTATGATCCCTCTTATTTTGGTCAAATATTTAACATTTTGCAGATTCTGCAAGGTGTATGTATATTTTTGTCTTCAACTGTATATGTGAATAAATTTGGGTCTCGTTAAAGACATGCTGAGAGGCCAATAGTGAAATTTTATTACTGCCTCCACAAATTTGATGCCAAATTCATAATATATAATTTAAACAATGACCTAAAGACAGTAGAAATATGGCATTACCCACTTGACCCACATTAGAAAAGTGTTTTGTTGTGTAATAGCCATCTAAATCATTGACCTAATAACAACAACTGTAAAACTAAACATTATGCCTTTATAACCATGGAGATATAAATTGGGACTACTTTACTCAACTGTTGATTACCACACCACCTCACATGACTCAGGCAGTTATAAAGGTTGTCGTTTATTTCCAAGAAACATGTAAGAGCATGTTTACAGCGAGAGGGAAAAGCGAAAGGCACTACAGAAGCACTAGCCTACGATAAATACAAGGATCAGTGTTTATCCAGATTAGTCCCTGCCCCTTCTCCCACACCACCCCGACCCGGAGTCACGTTAGTGACGCTTACATTCCCTGCTCCTGCCCTCAGCCATATTGAAAGTGCAGTTTCCGACTTTGGCTGCCCGGGAAGGTGGCAGAAGAACTTCAAACTGAAGCTTTTGAATTTGGAATTAAAATTTTGCTTGTTGGAAAACTTATCAGGGATTGTGGCTTCGCGTCTTTAGCCGTTGAGGTAAGTGCGCGCCTGCCTGTGGCTAAACTTACGTTACCAAGCGTCGCAAACAGTCTAGTTTCCATTCGCGGCTGTCAAAACAAGTTTGCGTTGTAACTGTCAAACTACTATTAATTCATCGTGGTTTATTTTATTATTTTTCTACGTTTGCGCGAGTGGAATGTTTTTCAGTCAGGTAAGTTTAAAAGCTGTAGGAAGAAGTCAAGGAACTATTCGTGCGCTATGGGACAGTCCAAGCGCCTTGTTAGCTTGTAGCATGCTAACGTGAGGAAAAACTTTGTCAACGACGAAATGTAAAACTTGCAACATGGGTGGTTTACTGTTTGGATGTGTTCCTCTGATTCACAGCTGGTTTTAGCTAGCCAGTACCGAGTTCTTGTGCAAACTCTGTGAAAGTAGCTCTTTTGGTTGGGTTGCCAGTATCAAAACAAGACTGGAAAGCAAAAAATAAGTTAAAAGTTAGAGCTAAGTAGCATATATCAATCTGGTTTAAACCGATCTGGCAGAACATCAGAAGTTTTACTATTAACTTCGGCTGTGTGACAGCCACTGCTCGGTGACTCATCGAAACTGCATAGTGAAAACCACCCAACCCTGTTCCTTGCTAAACAGCATGGTATCAGTCATATAGTGATGGGAAAATTGAGGAGTAGCTGTGTCTTGTCGCTTGTCAGCGAGAATATTTGCAATTGATTTAAATTGTATGTTGCATAAGTTAAGTAGTTACAAGTTGTGGTGGTTTAAAAATACTTGGTTGAAATGCAATGGGGAGTAATGTACACAGCATGTAAATATGCACGATAGGATAAATTAAATTAAGTGCACTAATGGATCCAAACATATTTTTAGCGGTGTTGAGGCTTTTATTTAGTTGCTGTTAAACCATAAATTAAGGAAGCAGTCTTGCAGTCCTTGCAGATACTTTTGCTTCCTAAATATGTTTTGCTTCCCTAACCAAATATTTAAACTATATGCATACCCATACTATATATGTATGATTTTCACTTTTTTTATGACCTCACACTAAGCGTTTGTTTTAGAGTTTTTTTTTTTTTTTTTTAAGATGAGGTCGTTAGAATAATTTTTATATCGTCACAGTTTCACTTCTGCATTCATATGGCTGTTTGATTCACACCTGCACATAAAAGGGCACTAGAGTTGGGTGTTAGTATTTGTGAAGATGGGTGCTGTGATACAAATGTACTTTTCTAAATGTACTTTTCTTGTAAATTTGGCTTTGTCTGTTAATATCTTTGGATGGTGTGACTGTGTGCAAAGTTCTTAAAAGTAGAGACTGATTTCACTCTCTCGCGCTCTTTCTTTTTCCTTCTCTTTATATATGTATTAATATATGTATGCATGTACAATACTATATGAAAAAATACTAATGAAAAAATATATTTTTTTTAACATTTAAGTGTCTGACACCTGATATGCAGAAGGAGAACCGATTCTTAGTAGTTTATTTCTGCTTTTTAGTGCAGAAAAAAATGACAATAAATGCATGAATAAAGACATTATGCATTATAAATATTTTAAATGTATTGTTATTAGTATGTTTAATGTAATAGTTTAATATAAATATTAACAGTTTCACTGGTTAACACGTGGTGTTTCATATTGAATATAGTGTTATTGTTGGTTGCTGTTGACATGATGACATTGAAGAGCAAAAAACTAAATAAGTAAAATGTGTGAATATCAGTAAAAAGCTTAGAGTGTTTGCTGAACATGTGTACGTTTTTATAATAAAGGAAACAGGTGTTGTCATGGTGCATTCCTTCATTTAGACTTAATTCTTTCCTTTGGTGCTACTGTCCAACCAGGCTTTTCAGACATGAAAAACTAGTGGACCATTTATAATGCTCTAAGTGAATCTTACAAGTAATAATATGATTTTTGTACATCCAAGGACCAGCCCGTGCTTTTTTTTGCAAGTCTGCCTTAGTTGTCAAGTAGAGGTTGTCGAAATTGTGCTAACTTCGTCATGTCTGTAATGATGGGTACAGACATATGGCCAAGCAGTGTCAGCAAGACAAACAGCAGGGTCAGACTGAAAAGGAAAAAGCTAGTCAGGATTTTTGTTTTGTTATATGGGGTACTTCACCAAAATATGAAAATTCTGTCATTAATTACTCACTCTTATGTTGTTCCAAACCCGTCAGATCTTCATTCATCTTCAGAACACAAATGAAGATAGATTTGATAAAATGGAGAACTTTCTGACCCTCCTTAGACAGCAAGGCTCCTACCATGATCAAGGTCCAGAAATGTACCAAGAACATCTAAAAATAGTCCATGTGACATCAGTGATTCAATCCTAATTTTATGAATACTTTTTGTTACACAAAAAAAACTAAAATAATTTTATTCAACATGTCTTCTCATGTGGGTCACTTTATCTTCATGTTGGAGTGTACCACAATGTATACGTGTGCTTGCCTTGTTATTTTCTGCACACAAAAAGTATTCTCGTAGCTTCATATAATTACGGTTGAACCACTGATGTCACATGGATTATTTTGTTGATGTTCTTGGTACCTTTCTGGACCTTGATCACGGTAGGACACTTGCTGACTAAGGGTCAGAGAGTTCTCAAATTTTATCAATAATATCTTAATTTATGTTCCGAAGATAAACAAAGGTCTTATAGGTATGGAACAACATGAGGGTGAGTAATTAAAGGATTAGTTCACTTTCAGAACAAACATTTTCAGATAATGTACTCACCTACTTGTCATTCAAGATATTCATGTCTTAAGAAATTCTAGTTCTAAAGAAATTATGTTTTTTGAGGAAAACATTTCAGGATTTCTCTCTAAATAATGGACTTCTATAGTACCCCCATGTTTGAACTTCCAAAATGCAGTTTAAGTCCAGCTTCAAAGGGTTCTAAACGATCTCAAGACGACGAAGAAGGGTCTTATCTAGCGAAATGATCGGTCATTTTCGAAACAAATTGACAATTTATATATTTTTTTAACCTCAAATGCTCGTCTTGTCTCACCTCTGCGATGTGCATGCGTATTCTGTGTGATCCGGGTCTCATCTCGTTACCTGAAAATCAAAGTATGCTGATTAGCCAGTACAATTATTGACGATTAGTCGATTAATCGTTCTAATAATCGTTAGATTAATCGATTATCAAAATAATCGTTTGTTGCAGCCCTACATGGCACCTGCCTGTTTGTTTTATGAATGGAATCAAATTAGTACACCCAAAAATGAAAATTCTGCCATTAAAGGATTAGCTCACTTTCAACTACAGTGTTCTTTTACCTAGTGTGCTTGGCTTGTTATTTTAGTTTTTGTAAACGCAATCTAGTGTTTACAAAGCATGTTCACTATGTAGGACGATTTTGAAGTTGGGGAAGAAAACGAGATGGGAGTTTTTCGACATACCCTAACTATATTGACTGGGATCACACAGACTACGCATGCGCATCACAGAGACGAGACAAGATGAGGCATTTGAGGTTAAAAAGTAAATAAACTGTCAATTTGTTTAGAAAAATGACCAGTTGTTTTGCTAGATAAGACGCTTCTCACTTGGTTGGGATTGTTTAGAGCCCTTTGAAGCTGCATTTAAACCGCATTATGGAAGTTCAAACTTGGGGGCACCATTCATATCCATTATATGGAGAGAAATCCTAAAATGTTTTCCTCAAAAAACATAATTTCTTTACAACTGAAGAAAGAAAGACGTGAATATCTTGCATGACAGGGGGTTAGTACATTATCTGTAAATTTTTGTTCTGAAAGTGAGCTAACCCTTTAATGGCAGAATTTTCATTTTTGGATGTACTAATTTGATTCCATTCATAAAACAGACAGGCAGGTGCCATGTAGGGCTGCAACAAACAATTATTTTGATAATCAATTAATCTAAGGATTATTAGAACGATTAATCGACTAATCGTCGATTATTGTACTGGCTAATCAGTATACTTTTCATATGATTTTCAGTATGATTTTCAGTTTTTGCAATTAGTAAAAAATTGTTATATATATTCTAACATAAATTAAGGTCACTTTAGCTTTAGAAAAGCACATTATGTAATTACAATTATTATACAATGAATTGGTAATACTTTACAATAAGGTTCATTACTTAACATTAGTTAATATGAACTAGTATGAACAACTTTTGCAGCATTTATTAGTCTTAGTTAATGGTAGGGTTGTGGCGGACGGTGAGGAAATTTTCCCACCGGTTAATCTTAAACCGGTTAAATAAGAATTTGAAAGATTCTCACTAGATCTTGCAGCAACCTTTTTCATTGTGCGGAAAAGTCAAACGCTTCTCATTGGATCTTGCAGGAGTAACAGTGTCGCGAAATCTAAAGCTGCTCTGGGCTTGTGCAAGTTTGTTTGCGTTGCAGTCCGGTTTAACTTAGCTCGGTTTAGTTTCACTTTTGTTTCATATGCCGTTTGATGTTTCTCATATGCAACAGAAATAGCAGCGCTTATGAACTGGACAACGTGGTGGTCGCGCCAATAAAATAAAGGGCATAAAAAAATGGTTGCAGTCTGGAGCCCTGTAATATTACCGCAAGTGTCACGCGCGCTTCAGTAAGAGTAGAAAACGCAGACAGGCAGAATTCATATTTAAATAGTCATTTTGTGGCTTAATATTTACAAATATTAGTCCATATCGTGATATTGACTAAGTGTAATGATCTACTTTTGATTAATTCCTACAAAAATGACTGGATTCCAGGATTCTGTCCACGGTTTTCGCTTCGCAGAAATCATAGGGTCCTACATATGAGATATGTCGCGGTTTTACTGGCAGGTTGGTCCAGTCTGAAATACTGCCAAAGAGCGAACATACTGCTAGCACAATTGTATTTCTTCTTCTTCATTCTGAGCAGCGAGGAAGAATTCACTTCCGATTTGAAGCGTTAAGCAAAGCTAGCGGGCATAACTAACGTTATAGTACTCACCGATACCGATTTTTTTTGTGGTATCTGTGGCATTTCTGATACTAGTATCAGAATAACCCTACATTTAATACATTGGTTCAGTGACTGATACCAATTGGGTTTTGCCCCTACCTTTATTTTCAGCATCAACTTTTATTTATCAGCCAGTGAAGAATTTGGAATCTGCTTGTGACTCCCAAGTCAAAATCAAATTAAATCTTGAGGTGTCTAAAGATTCCCACCTCCTGCCATGCCATCAAAACAACCGTGGTTGAATCCACAGAACAGAACCAGCTGTGATTAGTGGGAAATTGGCTTATGCCTTCAACGTAACCAAGTACCTGGAAATAGTGATTGACCTCATTCCTGAACACAGCTCATTCAGCACACACAGTACATGTTGGGCTGGACTCCAGAAGACTCCAGTAAACCTTGTATAAGCCGCACAAGGCAGTAAGAGAACTTTACCCTCCAGTAGTCTGAACATGTTGTTTGGTCAGAGATAATCTGTGGCTTATTATCAAGTGAATTGTTTGAGTTATAACGCTAAGCAGGATGCACTTTATGTCCTTACATTTAAAACAACACATTTCTGTGCATTTAAGGCACTGATTTCATGTACAGGCATGTGCTGCTGAGCGGTTTAATGATGCATTATTAGCATGAGTATTAGTTTTTAACCTACACTGCAGAAGGCAACATGCTTTTAAATGCATATCTGCTGATAACTGTAAAGCCCAAGTCTTCAAATTATGATCTTATCTCATCTGTTACCTTCAGGGTATTTATGCATACTGATGTGACAGGATGTATGGTTAGATTTTGTGTGTGAATGTCTGTATGTTTGAACAGGCTTAATCAAATTTTGTGGGCTGAAAAGTTTGAGTAGCTTAAAAATGGTTTACTTTGAAGATCTTGTTTATGTCTTAGTTGATGGAGAAACCAAAAGATCTGAATGTAGTTAAGGTTTAATGGTTAAAAATATCCCATGGTGTCGCTGAGAATAGTTTTGTTGTACTTCCTTAATCTTGACTTACTGGAAGGCATCAGTTAGCTGCATTTAAATTTGCCCAGAATGGTTTATGGACTTCATTAAGGTCAGACTTTTACTGTACGAAACTGCTGATTACAGGTACTTTTGACAGGTTGGTTGAGTTATCTAACTCTGGGATGAATCCAGATGTGCAGTCATGCAGGTTTTATAAGCCATCACCTGCTTTTGCTTTGCAGTGCTGGTTTCAAAATAAAAGAACTAAAATATAATGACAAAAATGTAGATCCAACTTAATAAACTTTAGAGTTCAGTATGTCTTACCTTATTACATTTCACCTCAAGGACATAATATGGAACAGCTTTGGTTAGGGCTGCACAATTAATCAAAATAAAGTTGCAATATGCAGAGGAGGCACTGTGTTTTTAAAGGGGTAGTTCACCCAAAATTTTGTCATTAATTACTCACCCTCATGCTGTTCTAAACCTGTAAGACCTTCGTTTATCTTCAGAAGCAACTAATTACGATATTTTTAATGAAATCTGAGAGTTTTCTGACCCTCGATAGACAGCAAGGGTACTATCACATTCAAGGCCCAGAAAGGTACCAAGAACATTGACAAAATTAAAAAAAAACTCAGTTTGGGTTGTTTTTAACCCAAGGGCTGGGTAAATATAGAACAGAACACATTTAGATAAATTTTACCCAGAAAATTGGGTTGTTTATTTAACCCATCGTAATGGGTTGATTTAACCCAGCTAATGCGTTGATTCATTTTTATTATAATATAGCTTTTTTTTTTTTTTTTTTTTTTATACATGAAATTATGTTTACGGATGAACTTAAATCATCTAAACTTTTGTAAAATACTTCACACAACCACTGGTTTGCATGATAACTTCCTTTATTTTCCTTTATTTATCATTTACAGCATTATTTATCATTTTAATGTATACATATTGGCTATTTAAACTTGTTTAACAAACATTAAAAGTACAAATTAAACATTAAACCGTAGTTATTCACATGTGATCAACACGTTTCTGTTATTCCGCGTCCACCGTGACGGCGCTGGCTCTCGTGCCGAGCTGGAGTCGTGTTCGGTGGGGAACTGCTCACGGATAAGACCGCCGTCCTGCATTTCAATCATAGCCGAGGTATACATGCTCTGCATGAAATTGAACAATATACAGAACGGTAATTATTTTGTTAGGAATGCACCGAATGTTCGGCAACCGAAATTATTCGGTCGAAAATAGCAAAAAAAAACTATTTCAGTGTTCGGCTGAAAAGACCGAATAAATTGTACCGAACAATAACGTAACACAATCAGATGGAGATGCGCACTAATGTAGCAAACATGTCCATAGTGCGGAAGCATTTAAAACTGTCTGAGAAAGATGCAAACATCATTACAAGCACCAACAGCGAAAGACTGTTTAACACCACATTGCATGTCTTCGCTGAGAAGAGGAGCGGGTGGTTGTTGCTGGTTACTGTATGATGACTGAAATTGCGAAATGGCCTTAAACTATTAGTAAATAAACTACAGAACGTTATTTTTTTCTAACACATGCACAAATTGTATGTATTCTGACAGCGCTGCATGAGCGCAGTCCAAAGCACAAGGAAGATCTGTGCTGAAACAGCTTAATGAGAGAATCATTCTTAAATCTGCTCCTTTCAACAAAAAGAAGTGTCGACATCTTATGCTGGTTTCCGCCAAAATAAAAGTCAACATTCATAAATGTTAGTACTGTATTTTTACTGTTGTTCTGTAAAATAAAATAATGATAACACTAATTACAACAGCTCTATTAATGCATGTATTATAACATTCACACATAGTGTTCAAATTGGGATCTGTAATATTTTCCAAAAGTTTTAAAGTCTCTTCTGCTCAGCAAGGCTGCATTAATTTGTACATTATAAAAAAAGTCTATAGTCTGTAATGTCTACTAGAATGTTAAAAATGTTCAGTGTTAAGTAAATATTTTTAAATTGTTGCTTTGTAATAGATTTTTTTTTCTTTGAAAAGCAAGACAAAATTGTAAAAAGCACGTTTTGGCAATGGTGAAAAAATTGGCAAAATACATGGGGGAATGCCTTCGGCCCAGTGTTTCATTTTGTTCGGTTTTAACTTTGGCCAAGAATTTTCATTTGGGTGCATCCCTATATCTTATATATAAAAAAACCTGCATCAAATGCATCAATTCGATGGCACTTAGAACTGCTCTCTTAAAGCAAAATCCCCCGTGACAAATAACTCAACTCCGGTGTTACGTCTGACCCAGGATCTGAGTAATACAGAAACTACCCAAACATTGGGTTATGTCATGTTTGACCCAGGAGCTGCGTAACACAAAAACTACCCAAACACTGAAAAAATAAAAATTGACCCAAAAGGCTCAACCCAGCTTTTGGGTTAAAAAAAAGAACCCAGGATTTTTTAGAGTGAGGTGTGTTTGAATGAGAAATGCACTCCTTCACGGCGTGGATCGGAAAAACGATCTGGAATACATTTTTAGTAACTGACAACTTAAATTCTGCTCTCCACCAGAGAGGACTGTGGCTTCAACGCATCGTTATTTGGATTGCTTTTGATATCTTTTTATATTCGCTATAAAATGGGTAGGTTTAAGTTTGGGGGTTGGTTAAGGGGTCTAAAAATCCTTTTCAATTATTGATAAAATGATAAAAATCGAAAAGATTTGTAAATATTTTACTTTTTAGCTAAAAATACATAGCCATTTTTACATTTTAAACGTCCAAATATGTCTAGATTTTCAGCATCAGTAAAAAACACAAAAATGTACATTTTGTGCTTCTAAACGTTACATACTAATACCTGCACATAAACAATGAGACCTGGCTGAATAGTAATTTCTTATTTTATTTTATTATATTTCATAGTAAAATTGACATGTTAGTAACACAATATTGAGCTAAATTGTGCATCCACACAAACAAGCACAGCAAACCATGAGATTTTTAAATCGCATTTTAAATTGCAATCACAATTTTTATCTTATTTTAACTCACTATTTGATTTTATCCCCAAAGTATACAACACTAGCTGCAGTCCACTTTGGAATGCTGATGTATGTAGTGGAATATTATGCCATTTTGTAAGAAAAATAAGTATTTTTTTTAAAAGAAAAGACGGCCTTGTATAGCTATAGATAGAAGTACAGATGTATGATTATTGAATATTGTATTTTGTTGTATCTTGTATTATATTGACAGCATATAATGCATCTGGTTTTGTGAGCTGCTCTTTATATGACCATTAAATCGTTTGATTTGATGATTCCCATCATCTCATCTCATCTGATCTCATGTGATCTGTCAATACAATAACAAATTTATTTCTAAAAGCTGACAGCTGACATTGTGGGTTGAAGGGATTCTTTGGTTTTTAACCAAAGCGTGTAAACGCGTCCTGATTTTGGCAGTAAGGTTGTTTTGGAAATACTTTAAGGACCTTTTTACCACTTTTCATTTCTCAAGGTGTCAGATTTTGTGCTTCTTGTAATGGATTTTCTCTATGTGCATTTGACCTGGACACATATGTTTTCCAAATAGCAGCCCTGCCATAATTTACAGATTTTATGAAGCACATATGCAGTTTTTGTTGAAACTTGGTGACTTTTGTCTAGGCTCTACTACTGCGGCCTTTATTATTTATACTGTTACAGTCATAGACGTGTCCTAACCAGCTGTGATGCAATAAATCATTAAATAATCATATTACATAATGTCAATCAGTTGGTTTCTGTTTGTTGTACTTGCTCCACTCACAGCGAAATTGTGCAAATTTTGCTTTCCATATTTTTATATTAAACACCAAAAATGTTGTTATTGGCATGTTACATCATGCATCTTTTTTTTTACTTTCAGTGTGGAAAGATCAGAGGCGAACTGTGTTTGTTTGTATATGGCTGAAATGCTGATAGCCTATATATTTTTTTTTTTTGCAAGGCTTGGTATTAGACCATTTTCCAGGATCATTTTATGGCTGTTTATATGCTCCAGACGTGCTTGGATAAACATGGAAACTAAGCATGTCATTAATTAATTGGTGTAGTCTGAGCCTTCAGTTGTCTTCTCATCAGCTGTTAGTCTTTTAGTCTTCTTTTACAGCCTCTCCCATCTCCCATCTTATGTCACCTTACTGACACATTTTGAGGAGGCTTGGGACTGAGGTCATACCAAGCTCCTTCCCTCATATGATACTTTGAGCTCATATGTGTTATTTAATCCACGTTACATCATTGTGATTTGCCACTGAGTGGAGTACTGACTCACGCAACTCACAATCACATAAATCTGCATCAGAGAAAGCAGCTGATTCCTATTAGTGGCCATTTGTGCTTCGTTTGCTGTTGACTGACGTGGCAGACAGCCCCTGCTTTCCTCCGGCAGATGGACTATCAAGTTGCTTGGCTTCTGGAGGGCCAGGTGCTGGCTGTTCGACCTGCAATGTGCTAGCTTTCTAGAGAGAAAAGAGGTCTGGTCTGCACCTGCTGCTCCTCTCCCACCTGCAGCTGTCTCTGATCTCCCATACAAGTGTCCGAAAGCGCCAAGATGTGCTTTTGCATTTAGCAGCTGATTGTAGTGTAAAGCAACTGTGAAATGGGAGTTTGTTTGTGTTTCAACAATTATAACTGCTGTTTTTTTTTTTTTTATTCAAGACATGACGCAAGAACTTGGACACGTTAAATTGACCAGAAGTGACAGTAAAGACATTTATCATGTTATATAATTGTATTTCAAGTAAATGCTGTTCTTTTGAACTTTTCATCATCTATTCATCAAAAAAATCCTAAAATAAATTTAAGAAAAAAAAATGAACCAGTTTCCACAGAAATATTCATCAGCACAAGATGATATTAATTCAAAATATATTATTTATATTCTTAAGCATTAAATCATCATATCAATGATTTCTGAAGGATCATTGACACTGAAGACTGGAGTAATGATGTTGAAAATTCAGCTTTGGCATCACAGGAATTAATAACATTTTTAACATATGTTAAAATAGAAACCTGCAATTATAAACCGTAGTAATATTTCACAATATCACTGTTTGTTACTGTATTTTGAGCAAATAAATGCTCAGAAACATTACACTTAATCAAGTTCCAAAAAAGGGAATTACACACTAATTCACTAATTACAAATTACACACTACCAATCAAAAGTTTTTGAATGGTAAGATATTTTATGTTTCTTAAAGAAGTCTTTTCTGCTCCCCAAGTCTGCATTTCTTTGGTCCAAAGTACAGGAAAACAGTAAAACTTTTGAAATATTTTTACTATTTAAAAATAACTGTTTTCTGTTTGGATATACTTTAAAATGTAATTTATTCCTGTGATTTCAAAGCTGAATTTTTAGCATATTACTCAAGTCACATAATCCTTAAGAAATCATTCCAATAATTTATTATTATTATGTTTAAAACAGCTGAGTAGATTATTTTTTTTTTCCAGTTTTGTTTTGATGAATAGAAAGTTCAGAAGAACAGCATTTATCTGATAGATCTTGTGTAACTTTATAAATGTCTTTAGCATCACTTTTGATCAATTTAAAGGAACACTCCATTTTTTTTGCAAATAGGCTCATTTTCCAACTCCCCCAGAGTTAAACAGATGAGTTTTACCGTTTTTGAATCCATTCAGCCGATCTCCGATTCTCCCGGTAGCCCTTTTAGCATAGCATAAATCATTGAATTGGATTAGACCATAAGCATTGCGCTCAAAAATAAAACCAAAGACTTTGGATCTTTCTATTCATCAAAGAATCCTGAAAAAAAAAATTACTCAACTGTTTTAAATATTGAAATCAGCATATTAGAATGATTGCTGAAGGATCATGCGACACTGAAGACTGGAGTAATAATGCTAAAAAAAATGGCTTTGATCACAGGAATAAATTACGATTTAAAATATATTCAAATAGAAAGCAGTTATTTTAACTAGTAAAAATATTTCACAATATTACTGTATTTTGGGTCAAATAAATACAGACTTAGTGAGCAGTGAGACTTTTTAAAAAAACATTAAGGCTGCACGATTTGAGAATTTTCATATTGCGATTATTGGGGTCAATATTGCGATTGCGATTATAAGAAATGGTATCGTTAGTCAGCTTGATGGGTTTTTAAGGAAAATGCACACCCAGGTTAGTAATAATGTAAAACATTTTTTTCAAGTTTGACCTCAACTTTCTTAGTATTCCTCAATCTGTTCATTATAAACACTATAACAAGAAAAAACAAAATATAAAATAATGTCTGTTTTCTGATTATTTTATTTTATTTTTATTTTTTTGTAAAAAGTGTATAGGTCGCTAGAGATCCGAGGTGTGTAATAGTGTACGTTTATTTTTTGTGCGCAAAAATATGTAAAAATCTGATGACTAAATGCAAGCAATTCACTGTTTAATTGACAATAATGACGTGAAGTTTTAAGTTTCACTATCGCAGGTATTAAACAAAAGAATATCATCAGCAAAAATTTAACTGATTTGAATGGCTTTACTGCAGAGCAATTACTGTACGCATTAAAATATAAATGTCACTGTTATTTGATGGTGGATGTGGTGAATAAGCTGCCAGCGATCAAAATATTGATTTTGAAGTCGTAAAATCATTTGCTTAAATTGAATCCTTCTAAATTTCAAAAGGTAACAAAATATGTGTTATTTTATCTTCTGTACTTTTTGTTAAAATATTAGGAGAGTTTTTTGCTATTGCAGAAGTTAGAGGTCCATCCGTGCTGGATATATAGATCAGGGTCGCTGAAGACCCGAATATGTAATAATGATTGACGAAACATTCATGCACTTAAGGGTTAATGTAAACTTCTCAAAAGTATAGCTAAATTAAATAAAACGATAAATAAAAACAGGCACATTTTCACAAAAATAAGAAATTTGAAACATTTTGTCCAAACAAACAGGGACATTTATGCAAGATATGACATGCTCTCTATAAACTCTTTTGGGAAAAAAGAAAAAAAAAAAAATGCCGTTCAAACTCAAACCAATAAATCTTTTGTTAGTGGAAAATCGGCAAACTGTTCTCAGAAAGCATGTGTTCTCAAGTCCACACACTTATTTATTTAATATATAATCGCAACATTTTCCCATCATATCAATTGCAAAGGTGACTTCGCGATTGCGATACGATTAATCGTGCAGCACTAATGAAGACAAAATCTTTTGACTGGTAGTGTATATTAAAATAGAAATCAGTTTTTATATATCACTGTTCGTTACAGTATTTTTTTTATCAGATAAAGTCTCAAAAACATTACATTTCCAGAAACGTGAATTTTAGTGAAATTTTAGTAAACCTAATGGTTAGGCAGTGAGTACATTTAAAATAATTGTGATATTCCCTATGTTGCTTAATATTATTTCACATAATTTACCACTTTTTTTATTGCAAATATGATTGCACATCCCTTGATGAAACATTTTCTGTGGTTCCTGTCTGCTGCATGATGAAAGAGCCTTTGGAGAGTTTGAGAACCGGGCGAAATAGATGCTGCGGCTAATGCTTTAGTGACTCATGCCGGAGAGAGTCTAATTATGGAGACCGGCACCCATCCATCAGCCTTTGTCATGAAGGCTGGCAGAATTAGGATGACATCTCTCTGCATGGCCAGTTGTGTCCAGTTTAGGCCTTCCAGGCCTCTTTTCCAGATCAAATTCACTTAGTCATTGCCAGAAGGCCATCTAAGCAAATTCGGTCAGGGACTTAATAGCCAGACTCATACGAAAATTAGCGTTTGAGCAATCTAGTGAAGCAGGCAATCTGTTGTGCTTTCAGGGGCTACTGTGACTTAATATGCACATGCAAGCCTGTTTGCATGTATTGATTTTTGCAACTTGAATATTTTTCACAAATTCATAGCAGCACATTCAAATTAAGTGTGTTAATATTAATAACACAGCTGGACACCATTTGACTGACTTGTCTTTACAAACCTTGTTTTTTCTTTTTAAAAAAATCATGGTTACTTAGAGCTTAGTGTCTTAAACATCTGGTAAATCGTTCACCTTAGGATTTCACATTGGAATGTTTTATTTTTGTGAGTGGTATGCAGTATCTTTTGCTGTTTCTGATGCTCCCATCCCTGATTTTCTTTGTATCCAGATTTATCTGCTTTACTCTCTCACAAATGCCTGAAAGATATGAGCTTGAGTTGCTTAATGTGTCATTGCTAAGAGTTGCTAAGTGCTCATCCCTGACCTTTTTGTCACTCAGCAACATGAGAGCGTACCTTTTACAAGGCAGCTATTTAGGTGCTTTTTGCTTCTTGGTTTTAAACCAGAGGCTGTATTAAGGAAACAGCTGAAAGGAGTGGGTGTTTGGAGCACAACATTACACATTTTGTCCTAGCAATGCATTTCTTTTCTCTGTGGAACACACAAGATGTTTTTTTTTGTTGGTGTTGTTCATACCATGAAAGTCAATGGAGGTCTAGTCTCAGCCTCAGACGTCACGCCCACGGAACGTTGGCTAGACGTCTGTGGAATTTTTTTATTTTTTATTTTTTTTTTGTGCATAGATAAAATATCATATTTTGTGTTTCTTTGTCTGAGCAACTTGCATGGCATTCTTAACGGAGACAACCCTGTGGTGTTTTGAACACATTTTTTAATCAATGATTCACTGACCAATTCGTAATAAAAGCATTGTTTCTTACATAATTTTTTTTAATGAATCAGCCGTTTTGAATCAATTGAATAAATGACAGCGACAGTCATTAAGACAGTGGCTTATTTTAGTCTGACAGTTAAAAGTGTCATTCTATTTTTCTGTCATTTCGTATTTCTGTGTTCTGAATTTTATATTTAAAACATTAATTTCATAATAATATTTGTGCAATTTAAAAATGCATGGAGGAGCTACTTAAAAATATGTGTAAGATACAGAGCCCTGTGTGTTTAATTAACAGTGTTCTTTAAAAAAAAATAAGCCACTTAACCGATATAACTTTTAAACATTTTATTTGAAGGACATCTGGGCTAAGCCCCGGATATCCACTCAGCCAGAACCGCCCGTTTCACAATATACTAAATGCAGACTACTTCATTATAAAAAAAAAAGAGTAATAAATCTGAAAAAATATATGTATATTCATAACCTATGACAAAAATGTACCATAGTTTTTAACTACAGTTTTCGGTTTGGTTTTGAATGATGAAATGTAAGGACAATAAAAACATGTCTGCGATAATATACATTAAGTAATGAGGGCGGGTTTTTGAAAAGGGTCAATTGGGTGAGGCGTTTATATGAATATATCTCTGAGGGGAACCGACTGCCTTCAGAAAAGTTTAGATGGTATTTTCTTTTCATCTTACCTCAGTGTAATGCATAGTAATGTAGTATATGGTTTGTTTACACTAGTGCATTTTCATTTTAAAACGCATAACTTTGACTTCAGTTATGCCAGTCATTTACTCTACTCCTGCGTTTTCGATCCTGAAAAACTGGGACTTTCAAAAATGCTGCAGACACCGCTTTAGTTTGAAAAGTCTTGGGTTCCGTTTCAGTTCACGCAGAAAGCATTTTCCAATCCAGTACGCTACTTTTCCATTGTTTTTCCACTTTTCCAACGTCAAGTGCGTTTACATAGAAAAACATGTTGTATGACCGTTACGCTTGCTTCTTTTGCAGCTCCTCACACAGGAGCGCCGCGTTTTTAAGATGCCGTTAGGGATGTGCACATCGATTCTGGAGTATCGATATATCGATATTAAGCAGCTTCTGATTTGGTATCGATATTTTAACTATATTAATAATTTCTGCATAACTACGTGTTTTAACGCTGTGTACAGGATGGTCGGTGACGGTTTGTATATGACCTTGCACACAAATCGGTCTGCAGCGGAACGCGAGTGATCATGTGCGACATTCAGATGTGCGTTTTCCAAATCGTTCCAAATTCCAACTCCAAATCGGTGATTGCGTTCAGTTACTGACTCTCGGTAATGCGTGTAATGGCGTTCGTGTGCGTTCTATTTCCTCCGATTTTACTTTCACTTTAGAACAAGTTCAGCGAGGAGGGGAGAGGATGTAAAGGGGGGCACAGCCGTATTAATGCATGGGGTGAGTCTGGTGAATGGTGACATCGCTGTCATCATCAAAACTCGTGCAACCAGCCGTGCTGGAGAAACTGCGATTACCTTAACCCACTCAAATCTGTCTGCGCAAATCGAACTTTATACGCTCTGCGCTCGGTGTGCCCATGCTGTTCAAATTATTATCTATTAATGGTTTAAATAAGTAAATTTGTTAAAAAAAATCTGAGGGGGCAGTGCTAAATACTACAAAAATGAAAGATGAAGATAAAGAAAAATGGTCTGTTTAAAATTAAGAAATAAATGAAAGTATTATATATACACAGTTTATGTTGGTATATTAGTTTATTTTATTAAAATGTATGTTGTGTTATTTAATCTTTTTTTTTTTTTTTTTTGGTAAAATATGTATATTACAATAGAATTTTGAAGATTAAGAAAAATCTTTTGGCTCACAAATGTGACCCTGGACCATAAAACCATAAGTGGTCATAAGTGTCATTTTTTTCAAAATGTAGATGTGTATATACCATCTATATCTATATACCAAAGCTGAATAAATAAGCTTTGCATTAATGTATGGTTTGTTAGGATCAGACAATATTTGCCCGAGATACAGCTATTTGAAATCTAGAGTGAGAGGGGGAAAAAAAATAAAAAAATAAAATAAAAATATATATATATATATTTACAAAATAGCTTAATGGAACATGATTTTTACTGAATATCCTAATGATTTTTGGCATAACATTTATTGTTTTTTTTTTTTTTTTTTTTTTCTTCATAATTTTGACCCATACAATGTATTTTAGACTATTGTTACAAATATACCCCAGCGACTTAAGACTGATTTTGTGCTCCAGGGTCACAAATAAGAAATAAGTGTGAAAATATGCAGAGTTTATGTTGTTGGTATTGTTTATTTTATTAAGATTTCTGTTTAATAAATATGTTTGTAAGAAGGTTCTTTTATATATGAAGAGTTCCGATGCAAAACCCTCTAAAAGCCATCTCGGTCAAAAATGAGATAATGATACTGAGTGAATGCTCTTGACACACATTATACATCCATCATCTACTTTTACTTCAAACTCGCCAAAATCCCAACCCTCAGCTCAACCAGAAGAACCAGTACTTACATAGAAACCTATACATCTGAGCCTGATAAAAATGCATTTTTTGAAGAAATGTGTCAGATGGATTTAGAAGCTTTTTCATCTGAACTCTTCATACATATATATATATATATATATATATATATATATATATATATTCCACAGCGCTGCGTCTCACATTTTTAGACGCAAAGACACGTTCTGTGTGAATGGCCCCTAAAACGGACCAAAACTGAGTCTTTTGATAATGGTGGCATCACATCCTTGACGACCGTGTAAACCAGCAGTTCTCAATTCCAGTCCTAACTCTCTGATTCTCTTAAATAAGACATCCAGCCTGAATGGTGATGTGACATGCATTTTCATTAGTGTAGTGTTGACTGAGATCGTTTCTGAAACACAGTGAATACTTCAACACAGACGAGGATCAGTTTACACATTTTTTTTTTTTTTTACATGAAAACACACTAGTGTAAACAGGGCCTAATAGTACTGCTGCGCTTTGTTTACAACGGTAACCAAGGAAACGCTGTATTGCTGCTGTTCCATAAGCGCCACCTGCTGGCAGTGAGTGAATTTGGATTTTCATTCAACCCATCTGCTGTTTTTGTTTTATTTAGATGTGTTTTATGTAGCATAATATGAATGAATGAGGCCACCTTTTTCTTTACACGCAAGTAAGCCTATGGACGACACTTCTGGTTCATTAAACGCTATAGGGAAATTACGAGAAGAAAATCAACATGCAGTAAACTGTTTGCCCTACAAACCAGTGTGCTCATAACTATTAATATATTAAAATAATATGGTTAGATGCACCAATCTGCAATATCAAGCAGCAAAATGAACTGTTTTGTTGAGCACAATGCTTCTAATATGCTTATAAGCACCACTGGTCTTCCCTGTAGAATTGAAATGCTTTTAACTGGAGTATGTTTAGCTATTCTGAACATGTAGTATTGCACACAGCATGTGTGGAATACCCTTGCATCGGTTTTCATTTTCATGTGAAGGAGGAAGTGAGTCAGGAAAGTGCTGCTGTGTAGGAGGTGGTGGTGTCCTTTTACTGAGTTTCAGACACACAGAGCTTCTCTGCTGCCCATCATGTTGCTTCAAAATGACTGCTGAGCTCCTCTGAGTGTCCATGTTAAGGATTTTGTGATAAAAGTTTACATTCTTGTCTGTTCTCTTATGGCTCAATACCATTAACCTGACAATCTGCTGTTGCTTCTTAAATGCCAGCTGTTCTGTGTCCTGTGAGTGCATTAGCTGCCCACTACTGACTAGTCAATTAGAGAGTTGTGGTAAAAGCCTCTCAGAAAAGTTGCATCTTTTAAATTCACCACACACATCAAGACAAATGTCTTTGGCTGTTGCATCATGTCTTCTTGTGTTATTTGGGCATCCCACCGCTAGCGACACGTTTTAAAACTTAAAAATAGTCTTAACCTTTCAAATTGTGTCTTGAGACACAGGCATTCTGTGCAAGTGACACTTCTTTTTTAGCACTTGGTGAGATATTGTCTGATATGCTGTTACAAAGTCTGTATTTGCTGACAGTAGAGGAATAGTTCACCCTAAAAATGACCATTCTCTTGCCATTTAGCCTACTCATTTTATGTTCTTTTATACTGTAAAGCACAAAATACTGTAGTCAGATTTGACCTTATAATTGAAATCCAATGTTGTTTTGTACTCCATTAAGTAGGCATAGGGACATTTGTGCAGCATCTTTTGAAGAAAGAAGTCGTACAGGTTTGGAACATGACACACCTTTCATTTATGAGTGAATTATCCCTAGTCTGTCGCTAGTAGTAACTCTAGTTGGGGACGATTAGCTGTGTGGTGATGTTTCCTGCTTAGGGGGTTGTGCTATTGGAGAAGATTGCATTAGATAAATATGTGGTTTGTGTGCGAAGTCTGAAGTTGTACATGGGCAAGCTTGCATTTTCAACATTGAGGTCAATGTGTAGGATGTATTAAATGTCACGGTGTTCCTCTCTTGGTGAAGGGGCTCGTTTTGTGTGCCTTGTCATCGGATTACAATATGATAGTCATAGCAGAACTGGGGTTTACCTTATCCATGGCATCATGGAAATACGCCCAGCATTGTGTTCTGGTCTTTTTAATCCCCTAGATCTTCAACTGACTTATGAGTTCACCAAGCCACACGTTTGATACCCTTCTTACCCCAGGCATCTGCAGACACACTGTATCTTAGAAACCCAGTTAGCGTGACAGAGATCAGGTTTGATCGTTTCTTATTCACAAAGAGGAAATGAGTTAATACCAAAGATGCGAAAAGTAGCTTTTGCAAGACACCAAACCAGTGTGTGTTCATCATGATCTTCTGTATCATCTGAAGCAGCCTGGGTAAGCTCTGGATTATGTCATGTGTTTACAACGAAAGACAAGTGAATAAACAATGGTGACACTAGAGTATTACGCACTAGCTAGATTCTAGCACCTGCTTATTAAATGAATCAGTAGCATTATGAGATGTTTGTCATTTGCTGCCGCATGTTGTTTATTTTTCACTAGCGCAGTTCATTTCTTAGACCAGCACAGATGGCGGACAGACAGGATGTAATGTGAGAGTGATCAGATCCTGTTGTCCTACCTTGAAAAGATTGTGCAGCTCCGTTTCTCTCTAGCGCTGTGAAAAGATACGTTGTGATAATGTGGTGATCGAGTTGGATTATTAGAGCTGCAGCTAATTTAGTCTGTCATTTTTTTTATATAGTTTACTTTTATACTCATCGTTTTAATGGGAAAGCATGTCCGAAAACATTTTGACTCATGTTCTCCGTCAAACAGTGTGCAGATTAAAGGCTATTCCAAAAATAAAATGTAAAAAAATTCCACAATGATATATATTGTTCTGCAGGAACACATTTTTTTTGTTTCTTTTAACAGACTTGTCTTCCTAAAGACAATTTTTTTGAGACCACTATTTTATTTAAAGTAATCCTGTATTAGTCAGTCACAAAAATATTGGTTAATTTTCCCGCAATGCAAAATTTTCACTAGAAAAATTTCACAATTCTTGTTACCACAGCAAAAAAGTAATATGCTGTTCTATATATATATATATATATATATATATATATATATATATATATATATATATATATGATGCATTTTCAGGTTTCTTTAAATAATTTATTTGAAATATATTTTTAACATTTATGAATGCATTTGTCACTTTTGATTAATTTAATGCATCCTTGCTGAATAAAATCAAATTAAATAAAAATAGCTTACCGACCCCAAACTTCACATTAAATGGCATTAAATCAGTGTCATGTTTGCGTCAACTACAGATTTCTTTGTTTTTTTGAGTAATTGTTCAAGTAAACAGTCAGTAATATAGAACAAAAATATAAATTAAGAGTAGTGAATGTTTTTTTTTTTTTATTTCATTTTCATTTTAATGAAATACTCTTCTAATGAAATTGCCAACCTGACTATGGAAACATGCTATATTTTTCTTGGAGGCATTTAATACAGAGCATTCAAATTTCAAAATGCAAAATAGAAGCATTTTCATCTATGGTGTCTGACATTCGGACCTCTCTGTGTGTACAAAACAAAAGCATATGTATTTCTAAACTACCAGTCAAAAGATTTTTAAAGTTTTTTTTAAAAGAAGTCTCTTCTTCTCACAAGGCAGGAGAAACAGTAAAATTTGTAAATATTTTTAACATTTAAAATAACTGTTTTGTTTTTGAATATATTTTAAAGTGTAATTTATTCCTGTGATTTCAAGAGCTGAATTTTAACATCATTACTGCAGTTGCATGTTCTTTCCGAAATGTATTTTAACATTATTATTATTATTATTATTATTATTATTTTATTTTTTATAAATTTAGTAAAATTATAAATGTCTTTATCATCACTTTTGATCGATTTAAAGCATTCTTGCTAAATATTAATTTCTATAATTTCTTTCCCCCCAAAAATTATACTGACTCCAAGCTTCTGAATGGTATAGTGTATAATGTTACAAACAGCTTTTCTTTTTCAGATAAATTCTGATGAATCTATTAATTCATCAAAGAATCCTGAATAAAATTTACTTAATAATAATATTTTTAATAATAATAATAATAATAGTAATAGTAATAATAATAATAATAATAATAATAAATATTTCTTGAACAGCAAATCAGCGTATTACAATGATTTTAGAATTATTCAAATAGAAAACTGTCATTTTAAATTGCAAATATATTTCAAAATTTGACCGTTTGCTGTTCTTTGAATTAAATAAATGCAGGTTTGGTGAGCAGAAGAGACTTCTTTAAAAACCATTAAAAATCTTATTGTAAAAAAAAATTGACTGGTAGTGTATAAGTAGCCATTGCTTCCAAATCGACTAGATTCAGGAAACTTTCTAAATGCCACAAGAATCAGTTAAGATTTCATAAGCCACAAGTGTTCCTCCTTTAAGTACGTGTGGTAATCTTTCTTTGATATTGTCTGAGCCATTATATTCGGTTTCTGTTCCTGCTCCTATTGTAACCTTTTCTTTCTCTCCTTCTATTTCCCAGGCGTCTGAAAGATGGTGGACCGCTTGGCGAACAGTGAGGCCAACTCTAAGCGCATAGGGGTCGTGGAAGCATGCTTTGGCACAGCAGGCCAACCGCTGGCCATCCCAGGTCGAGTGCTAATCGGAGAGGGCGTTCTCACAAAGCTGTGCCGCAAAAGACCTAAAGCCCGGCAGTTCTTCCTCTTCAACGACATACTAGTGTACGGCAACATCGTCATCCAGAAAAAGAAGTACAACAAGCAGCACATCATCCCTCTGGAGAGCGTCACCATCGACACGGTAGAGGACGAGGGTGACCTGCGCAACGGCTGGCTCATTAAAACGCCCACTAAGTCCTTTGCTGTCTATGCCGCCACGGCAACGGAGAAGTCTGAGTGGATGAGCCACATCAGCAAATGCGTCTCGGACCTACTGGAAAAAAGCGGGAAATCTCCGACCGGCGAGCATGCGGCTGTCTGGGTGCCCGACTCGGAGGCGACCGTGTGCATGCGATGCCAAAAGATGAAATTCACCCCCGTCAACCGGCGCCATCATTGCCGGAAGTGCGGCTTTGTCGTGTGCGGCCCCTGTTCGGAGAAGAAGTTCCTGCTTCCCAGTCAGTCGTCCAAACCGGTGCGCGTATGCGAGTTTTGCTACAAGCAGCTCTCCACAGGCGCAACCCTTCCAACCCGCTCGGACTCCTACAGCCGTTCTGAGTTTCCCTGCAACATCTCAGACGACGACGACGATGATGACAGCAGTGACTGAGGGTCGCTTTTAGGAATATTGACAATCTACAGATCATATCCCAGAATTTTAGTCTAATTTTCATTCAGGGTTTGCAAATTCCTGTGGCAATAACACTTTCCCAAAACAATTAAAGGCTCCTGTGCATATGAACAAAAGGTTTGATGGGATTGTTCCTGCGTATTAATGAACACTACTTTTCGGCTCGCTCTACTTTCACATTAAAGTCACTCTCTAGTCCATTTCAACCTCTTTCATATAAATGCATTTCTTGGCAATGGTGCTCTTTCATCTTCTGTTTGACTCCCCCCCACCCCCCACCCCCCCTTTTTAGCTGTTGTATTCTTACTGAGCGATGCTGCTATCCGCTGGAGGAAGAGGTTGTTGGGTAATGTGATTGTGGGCTGTTCCTCCCTCAGGTGAAACCGTGTAGTGCGTTATAACTAGGTTTTAAACAAGGAGCTGCATTTAATGCTTTGAACAACTAACCACTAACAAACCGTGAAAGTGTGCGTTCAGGTGAAGGTCTTCGGTTTCTCTCTTCGCTCAGTTTCTAGTAATTGCAAATGACAAATCAGATAGACGCTACTAAGCTTGTAAATGCGTGTATATATTGCTATGCTGTAGGAAAAAAGTAATCTGACGAGGTCGCCGCTGCCTTAGTGCCTTCTTATTTATCCTCAGGATCCTTGAAATTAAAAACTATTTATGACTAATTTCTTTACTAGACACCTGCCTTCATTTGATGGCATCTAGAGGCGCACAGGTACCGTTCATACAACTGTAGTTACAAAACTAGATTGACAGTTTTAATTGAGTACAGTCCAAAATCATTTTACAGTCGAGGTCAAAAGTTTACACCCCCCTTTCAGTATCTGCGAGATGTTAATTATTTTAGCAAAATAAGAGGCATGCGTTCAGATAAGAGCACAGTATTAAGAATCAAGGGGATGTAAACTTTTGAACGGGGTCATTTTTATAAATTCAACTATTATTTTCTCTTGTGGACTATATGTAAACATCTTTTATGTGAAATATCTTATTCAGATCAGTACTAAATTAACAGTAACATGCATTTTGTATGATCTTATTTTGGTAAAATAACATTTTGCTGATTCTGAAACGTTTGACCTCAACTGTATTATCTCAGTCCAAATAGCTTTTGGGCATTCCCATGATTCCGTCTGTAGTCCACATGCCCTAAACTATGGCGTCTCTCCAGCCCTGATGTCAACTCTATAGAAATGTACGCGTTAGCATGCAGCCCACAGGAATCGCATGTCACTAAGGCGAAGGACGCGCTCTTCGTTTCGCCCGCCCTGCCTCATTGGGGTCTTTGTGTTAGAGAAGTCACATGATGGGCCATGACAGTCAATCCTACATGTTTGAACGGGAATCGAAAGCATTATGAGGAAGCGACTGTCTCACAGCCACCTTTTGTTTTGTTTTTTCTTTTATGGCTGTTTGACACAAGAAAAACTGCACTAACAGCTTTCCAAGGCGGTGTGTTGTTTAATAAATGTCTCTGTTGGACACTCTAGAGCGATGTAGTATATTTTATCAGTGATCTGCCAGGTTTACAGTGGTTTTTATTTCTACACAAGTCGAGCTGGTGGGAAAATCAGCTGCTTGGGAACTCTGTCTCAGTACTGAATACTTGATCACCTGTGAAGATGACATATTTTGTTTGTGTCGGAATAACACAACTGACATTGAAAAGGGATATTTAATTAACCTAATTCTGGCTAATGACCGTCTTGTTCGTATGCAATGACAGATACACTTAAGTGAAAAGTATTATTATGCTTTTACACATTTATGTGAGACTTATTTGAGATTTAGAAATAGGTTTACATTGATCGACTCAAGGTAATTATCTAATCTTGCTTTTGGAATATATTAGATTCCAGGATAGTTATATATGGCGTAATATTTGGTTTAATGAATTGTTTTAATCGTTTAAAACCTGAGATGATTTGTTTTAATTTTACTTAGAATATGCTTCACTTGTAATATTCTGAGATGATTGTTTTGATTTTGCATGTTGTAAACTTTTGTATAGTTTTTTTTTTTTACTCTATTATTTACTCTTAGTTGGGCTTGCTGCTTTTTTTTTTTTTTGCTTTTTTTCTGCACAGTGTTTCCGTGTGGTTCATGTATGCATTTCCTGAACACCTCTGGATCAGCTACCAGCACTTTACTCTCTCTGCAAACCACAAGAGAGAGGCGGGGCCTGATTGGGGAGGGGCCTTGGGTAGGATGTGGGCGGGGACTATATGTCTTTACAGATCTGGCCTGCATATACAAGAAAATAGATCTGAGAGGAGGATAAACAGGAATGGCATTTACTTTCCTTTTGTTTTCTTTGTGATTTCTTAAACGTGTAATTTATGATTCCTTTGCTCTTGGATGGATTTGGGGGGTTTACTGTTTCCCTGTACATTTTGCCATTTTTAAATTCTCCTTTAAAACTCTGAAAGGGCTAAAAACTGAATGTAATCCATCATATCATCGTTATTAGATACTAATTTTGAGGAAAATATATGCATTGCTTAAACTCTTGTGTCTTGTCTTCTGTAATACTTGCCAAATATACTGTTGAGGTTAGAAGTTTACATACACCTTGCTGAATCAGCAAAATGTTAATTTTACCAAAATAAGAGGGATCATACAAAATGAATGTTTTTTTTTTTGTATTCAGTACTGACCTGAATATGATATTTCACATAAAAGACATTTTCTTAATACTATATTTTGTTTGTTTAGTGATAGTTGTTCATGATTCCCTTGTTTGTCCTGAATAGTTAAACTGCCAGCTGTTCTTTAGAAAAATCCTTCAGGTCCCACTTTGGTTTTTCAGCATTGTTTTTTTTTTTTTTTTTTTTTGTGAACACTTTCCAAACAGTGACTGTATGATTACATGGAAAAAATCTCCTGTAGCTTCTAAAGGGCAGTACTAAATGAAAAATATATTTAGGCAAAATAAAAATGTACACACCTTTGTTCTGTTCAAAAGTTTACATCCCTTAATGCATCAGGTTTCCTTCTGAAGCATCAGTGAGCGTTTGAACCTTCTGTAATTGTTGCATATGAGTCCCTCAGTTGTCCTCAGTGTAAAAAGATGCATCTCAAATTCAAAGTCATTGTTGGAAAGGGTTAAAATACAAAAATGCTGAAAAACCAAAGAATTTGTGGGACCTAAAGAATAGTGGGCAGTTTAACTGTTCATGAACAACTACCACTAAAAAAACAAAACCAAAAAACACGGCTGTTGACATTCAGGTAACAGCAAAGTATTAACAATTAAGTGTACGTAAATTTTGAACGGGGTAATTTTTATAAATTAACCGATAAAAATTATCAAATAAATAAAAATAACATGCAGTTTGTATGATCCTTCTTGTTTTGGTAAAATAATTAACATTTCTGCAAGGTGTATGTAAACTTTTGACCTCAACTGTACAATTACACAAACCAGGCTACCCTGTTATTATGATGGATAATCTGCGTGTTACAGCTTAGTCTATTTGTTTCAGCCTTCATCTGTATATGGTAAGGGGATTGCTACGTTGCTTGCTTTGTCACTGAGGTTAATGTGCCATTTAGGATTTTCATATGACATGATTCCTTAGTTTATGTTTGATTAGCATTTGTTCTAAAACCTTTGGTCTTTCATGGTGATAAATGGTCTCTTTATTTAGAATAATCAGCATTAAGTAGTCAGACCATTGCGGTGTTAATGGCACTCTCTTGGAACAAACCACTGAAGCCTGAAATACAAAAATCACACATTTCTATCACACTGATGGACAAGCATGGAAATAAATGGGTTCAATCCACTCATTTGTGCTGTGGTGTGACATGGCTGTCACTAATATTCAGTCATTTGCCATTCAGTTCCTTCATCGAATTGACAGTCTGGATTTTTAATAAGTGTTAGAATGTGACGCTTAATCCCTGAACCGTTGTCAGATTTGTGGGAAATTTTAAATTACCCTGACCACCAGACCATAAAGAATATTTGGGTGTGCCTATATTTCGAAAAGGTTTCACTGTGGATAATTTTGCTGTTGGGGCTGTTCGTTTCTCAGAGGGCCCTCGGCTGCAGATGTTGAACCCGACCGCTCTGCACATGGGGATTATTGTGCTGATACAAGCAATTAAATATCATGCGCATGTCGCAACGCAAGAAAAATCTCCATAATACAATTATCAGTCTGGGTATATCTAGGCCTAGGGCAAAAACAAGTTTAAGCAGGACATTTTTCATGCTATATGACCTTTAACCTTTTGGAAAAACAAAAACAATAGGTTAGCATAATCCTGCACACATTTTAACTGAACATAACCAGAACAATCTTTGGTCTTCTGTGATAATACACAAGTAAAATGTAACACATAATCACACTTAAGACTCCAAAAACAAGATATGCACACTGCGGATGTTGACCATATTTTAATCATCATTAAGATTACACATGGTCACATGTCACATGGTCTTCTCTCATAAATCATTTGCCCTTTGCCGTTCAGTCATGGTGATTAAAATGTTCAACCTTAGGTCTGAAGTGCCATTTTGAAGAGATAAAGCAAACAAAAGGAACAAGTGCTCGGTTTTTGTGAACAGAAGGTGCTGATGTGTTCAAAGTAAAGTTCATTTAAATCCCTCTTTGAACTGTAATATTCTCCACATTGAGAATAGCTGAATAGAATAGAATAGAATAGTTCACCATATAATGAAAATTCTCTCATTGTTTACTCACTATTACAAACCTGTGGAACACATTATCCTATGGAATGGAAAAATAGTAACGATCCATTCATCATCTTTTGTGTTCCACAAGAGAAAGTAAGTCATGTAAGTTTGGAATAGCATGATGATAGTATGTAAAAAAAAAAATGACAGAATTGTCGTTCCTGAGTGAACTATTACTTTAAATGAAATGTTCGCTGTAAAGTTCTCTTGTTTATCTGCCCATATATATGACTTTCCTTCATATCATGTGTCTTTACGTCCATGTCTTTCTTCCATAACCTGTATGACTTTCTTTCTTCCGTCAGTACAAGTACAAAAGACATTTTGAGGTCGATGATCACATTTTAAATAATTTTTCAAAGTACTAGATAATAGTTTCTTCTACATACGGGAAAATGTTACTGTGACCATATTTATATGGTAGACTATATGTTCCAAATTTAAATAGAAAGAAATTTAAGAAGTTCTTTAAAAGTCTGATAGTTTTCGAAACCCAGTTGTTTTTTGTGCATTCAGAAAAATTTAGCCAGGTCTGACATCAGACTTAAGTTTGATTTACATTGTTCTGCTAATTTATGCTGTCTAAACCACAGAAAAAAAATACGTGGAAGCTGATAAATCATATAGAGAAGGACTTCGCAAACAGGAAAGGGCGCAATATTTTGACAAACTAAGTTAATAAGTGGGAAAGATACATGCGAGCAGTATTAATTAAAGGGGGCATAACACACACAGTTTCACCCAATGTCATGTTAATCTTGAGTACCTATAGAGTAGTACTGCATCCTAATATATCCAAAAAGTCTTAAGTTTTATCATATACCGAAAACAGCCCGAGCTCCTGGAGGCACGCCCTTGCACGGCGATTGCCATTGCCAGTAAAAACATACATTTGATTCTGCAGTTCTGAATCATGACCGGGATCTTTAATAGCTGGGACCACTCCATCTTTCAATATCAAACGATGTGTAAATCCAGCGTCAAACTGGGCCTTGTTTATAAAACGTTTGTCAACAAACACACTTGCAAAACTCAGTTTCTGCCCCGGAAAAAACAGGGTACATGCGCGTTCTTTTGGTAGAAATGCCCATACAAGGAGTTCCACCCTTCAGGGCGTCATGAAGAGCCATTATCGGAAAAACTTTCTGAAACCAAATCGTTTTTTGAAACTTTGGCCATGTTTAGCATGAGATTCCAACTCTTGTATAAATAACATGCATGAAAACGCATTAGACCCCCACACCCCTTTAAGATATTAGCCTAATATTTCACCTATACCTGACCGGTGTTCTAACAAATAATGCTACCTATCAGATTATGCAACCAACACTGTATTTTTCATACTGTAAAGTTAGGTTAGCAAAATCTGTCAGGGTAGCACAAATCGTCAGAACACCGGAATTGATAAGAACAAACACGAATGATGTTAAGATTCTTGCTCTAGAAATCCTGTTTCAGTTTGGCCAACCACAAACTTTTGTTGCCTTTTGTTCTACACAGGTATTTGTACTCTTCTCTTTGATTTGTTGTATGGCAATCTATAGTACTCCAAATGTTTTTCCCGGTCCGACCGATTAGTACAGCTCAAAACATAACAATAATCGATCATTTTCAGCAGCAACAATCAGCGAAATACGCAAGTTTCATTAGGTTGAGTGGCATTGTTTACATTCAGTGCTGCCAATGACGGATCTGAAAACGCACTATATTGGATTATGCTAAAATATGGCGTCAGAAGTCATATGGACTGTTTTGGTACTTTTTTTTTGTTCTATAAGGGGCTTGAAGGCACCTGGTTACAATATCGCCTACTTATGTTAAATCAACATGCACATTTTTTACGCTTTTGTTCCATGGAAGAAACAGATTTGAATTAGCATGAAGGATGAGTAAACGATGACAGAATTGGTGAGCTGTCTCTTTAAGGACTGAAGGTCTTGAGGCAAAATAGTGTATGTGCAAATCAAGCAGCTTACAAATTGTTACTGTAAACAACTGAGGCAGTGTATAATGACATTCCAAGTCGAAGTTCGAATTTAAATTGAATTTAATCTATGAGCTGAAAAATCCAAATTGAACATTTTTGATACGCCTGAATAAGTTATCGAGCATCAGTTATTAAGTTTGACAGAATGCGCTTCCGGTATCAGATGAATTTCAATGAGTTTGAGCTCAGTCTGTGTGTAGTTGTGGGTGGGAGGATAGAAACTCATTCAGAATGTCAGATTGGCTGATATTCACCATGACCGTTTTACAGTCTGATTCATAACGACAGCTAAAGTGCGTCCCCTGCTGGCACAGCGGTGTATTTTTTTTTTTTTATTATTATTTTTTTTTTTAGCAACCTTTGACTCTGTCTAGATTTTTTAGCCTTTATTCTGTCCAAAGAACGACACTTAAACTGAAAGAGTTCCACGGTGTAAAGTGAGAAACTACACTTCAAACTGACCTGAAATGGACGATACCACAATAGTACACTAGTGAGAAAAATCTACTTCAATAATGGTGTGGCAGTCAACAACTGCACAGATAAAATAATCATAGAAAAATGTTAAGACATTTATAGACTCATAATTTTTGTTTGTCCAAAAGTTTTTGGGTTCCCTAATTAACCTTTAAGGGGAGACACTGCAGGTGAATAGGGTAAAAAAATAACTAATAGTTATCACCTTACTTATCAAGTTGATTGATTACATTTAGTCATTCTTGAGAAGTGGGACAAAACAGGGTGCAAAATTGAAAAAAATAAAACCACATTTATGTGTCTTATATGTACTAAGCTACTGAGCTATGCTTTGATACAACCTCCCAACTTTTCTCTTTTTTTTTTTTTAACAAAATGTGCTTTTTAACTTGGACTGTGTAATGTAATTTTAACTTTATCTTTAACAGCATTCTAGATGTATTTAACATTTCAAAACACATTCTTAAGTTAGCAGACAGATTACACTTTCACATGTGACCAACAATTCAACAACAAATATAAAATATCATAATAAAATATTCATCTGACGGAGGTGACAAATCTGACGGAGTTGACACATCTGACGGTGGTAACCAAAACCTGAATTTGTAGTCATTTTAACTATCAAATGCATTGAATCAATCAATTACTGTATTAAAACAAACACAACAAACAGTGAGTATGTTATTGTTTATAAAGCTTCTATTCAAGAGTCACATTTAAGTAGCTTGATATATCATTGGAACACAAAATCTTATGGTGGTGACATCTGACGGTGTTGACAAATTTGCCATTTCTTTCACAAAACAAATGGAGTTCATGTAGTAGCCATTTTGTTTTCTTCTGTTGATGCTAGAGGCTAATGGAACCTGCTTTAAGAGAATAAAATTACCTAAATATTTCAAATAATTTCCTCAGAAATTGGAAGATGGTGTTGACATATCATGGTTGTGACACAGGAAATATTAACATCAGAATTTAAAATATTCTAAAACTATAAAACTTAGCACAGTCTGTCTGACACTGATGTACTCTGCAGAGGAGCACTGTGGCAAGGGGGTACTTAGAGTGACAGCTGCCCATGATATTTCCTGATTTTATTACATTTGAATTAATATCTGACGGTGTTGACAAAAAGTGAGGACACAATTTCGAAACCTTATTAAACATGCATGTGTCATTGAAAAACAACCTTGCTTTGATATGATATATTATTAAGTGTTGTTTTTGATAAAACAAGCTCTTTTTCATCATTAAAAAAAAACAAAAACATTTTTATCCATTTTATAGCATATGAATGAAGGAACCCTTCTCTGTGGACACACTGTTTTAGATGTAGTGAGAAGACAAAAAATGTCATAGATTTCACATAATAATGATAAAATTAAACTGAAGGGGATAATTGTGTTATATACATTCTATTATTATTAATCCCCATAACATTTACAATTCTGAAAGATTTTTATTTTTAAAACTAATATCAGTTATAATTGCTGGACACGTTTTGTCCCACCTATCAAGAATGACTGTATTACAAGTTTTCTAAAATGTTACTTTAAATATGCAAATGAGGCATTGTTTATTGAAATATGCTCTAATGTGCATACATTTCTAGTACAAAAATCGAAACACTGGATGAAGTCAGTTTCAAAGTTCTTGTTTAATTTGTTTGGAATATTAGTCAAATGTTTTTACAGAGGGAACTTTGCGTATGTCATTTTGTCACTCAGAAAATACTTAGAACAAACAAAAAAAAAAACAGTATATATATATATATATATATATATATATTTTTTTTTTTTTTAATTTTGGGGGGAATAAAATGTTGTATATAATCAAGCAAATTATATATGAACAAATCCCTCTGTAAAAACCTTCAGAATATAGACAGGAATAAAAAGTTTAAGTTTGGTGTGTGCAAATGCTACTGAAGTGGAGATTTATGGCTCAGTGTGGGAGGAAAAACTCATTTTGAGAAAACAGGCTTTAAAATTATGTATTGTAATATAAATCTATTGACACAAATAAATAAAGTGTTTAAGATAAGAAACACTTAACAGTGTCTTTTGGATGTGTTCCTTCCACTAGTCTGAAAACACACTTTATGAAAAACCAAAAAGCCCAAAATCTTAAATTTGACAGGTGACTGAAAAAACTGTTTCTGTCTGCAGTGTCTCGCCTTAAGTGAATAGTTCTTGAAATTCTTGGTATTAAGAACATTTTAATAATCTAATGAACTCTTTTTCTCTGCTGTGCAAAGATACGTTTCTATGGATGTTAAAGATTCTTAATGAAACCATCAATGCTAATAAGAACTGCATGAGTGTGTTGCAGATAGGCTTATCCACTGGTACAACAGAAAATTGCTTATTTGTTTTAGTTTTCCTACTTCCGTATTTTATTTCTCATTGAATATGTTACTTACTCGTAGGTGTATTTTAAGGCAACATCAGTCCTTATCGGTAGAGTGTAGCCCTTTGCTTTAAACTATAATGATCAGAAGGAAAGCACCCACACACTGCAGGAAACGAGGCTTTCATCTTTGTGTTCTCGTTTAAAAATGCTGGATGTGCTCTTGCCCTTTGTGTCTGATAGCATAATGCATGAGTAGGAAGAAGCTTTTTTTCCGCTCCTTAACACCCATCATTACTATGCAACAGTCTGCATTGTGACCGCACAATTTAGAACTGTCTGGGCTTTCTGATATTACTTTGCTTTGTGTAACATGCGACCTCCTACAGCACTGCACAAGAGGCATCATTTTTGAATTTTGATTGTCCTTCTTTGGTGGGGGTTTTTGCCCCTTTTTGGAGCATGACAGCCCTGTGAACCATCATTATATGGCAAAAGCTGTGTAACAATTGTTCAAAAATGTCTACTTTTGTGCTCCACAGAAAATAGCAGCATACAGCCTTAGAAGGAGAGTTTTCATTTTTAGCTGAGCTATAACTCCTTAGGGAAGGACAAAATATTTTTGACTAAATGTAATTTTATTTTCTCTATCAGATAATATTAATTGGAAGTGAAAATGTCAAATATGTCTCTGCTCTAGAAAATATACAGCCATTTTCTGAAGAAAATATGTTTCCTGAAGAAAAATAAGTACTTGGCAAAACTCACCATATACAACACCCTTTTTCATGTAAGAGCGGGTGCGGCCATTTGTAAATTTTATGGGTTTGGCTTCTGCCCAGCGATAGAGGGTTACATCACGATTTGGTCAGTTACACGGATGCGTGGCCATATTGGCGATTCTGGATGTAAACAACAGCATGGATTGGATGGTTAATGTACTGAATACGTTGTTCTGTTAATTTATGTCTAAAGCATGAAAAAAATTGTGGAAGCTGCTAAATCAGTTAGAGAAGGACTTAGTAAGCAAGAAAGGGTGCAATATTTTTACAATTTAAAATTATTAGGTGGTAAAGATGCATATGAGCTGTATTAATTAAGATATTAGCCTAATATTTCACCCACCTGCCAAAATAAGAACCAGCACAAATGCACAAATGATCTTAATTATGATCACATTGGTTTGTAGTGCAAACAGTTTTATCGTTTACTGCACGTGGTTACTCCTCTCCTTATTTCCCAAGTCTCGCCCATTAAATTCTGTGTTGAAGAAAAAGGTGTATATCATGTGCAAAAAAGAGGCTAAAATCGCATTACATTCTAAAATTGCAGCATTAAAATCTAAATACAAAAATAATGCTTTTAAAGCTGAAGTTAAACTCACTAAACTAAAACTAAAAAGAAATAAAAACAAAAGCATATGCTAATTCACTTTGCAGTTACTGCTATTATAAAAATACACTTACTTGTAGGTTTAAAATTCTACATATGACACATTAATCGTCCAACTACACTTATTTTAGCCAAATGTATACTTTAGTCAAAATTATTCAACTGAATTCAGATCCTATTCTATTGCGCTACGTGATATTTGGCGCGCGTGCGCGCGGTGGCGGCGCTCGTTCACTGAAGTCTGTAAAGCGGAGACTCACGTGGAGAAGGCTCATCCACTCCTGACAACAAAATGGAAGTATTTCCATGACTTTCTAACGTTTACAGATGGAGAATATACCTGTGAAATGTAAGTTCATTGAAGAAAACACCACATCTCGAACACATTTAACAGCGCAAGTAGCTGTTAGCAGCACACGCAGTCTTTCTGTCATAGCATCTGTCATAACTATACGTGTTAACTATATCTTACTAGTTATTTTAATGCCCCTAATATAAAGCATGTCTCAGGTTTAGGACAATGTGGATTATGCACTTTGCAACAGCAGCTTGCTATTTTTAAAAATACCCTAGCCTCATATCAGATCACCATATAGAAGGTTTAAACTTGCGTCACGATTTGGTCAGTTACAAGGATGTAACTGCGGCCATATTGGTGATACTCGGATGTAAACAACAGCATTGCAGGGTTCTACTGAATAAGTTGTGCTGCTAATTTATGCTGTCTAAACCATAGGGGAAAAAAAACGTGTGGAAGCTGCTAAATCATATAGAGAAGGACTTAGTATGCAGGAAAGGGCGCAATGTTTTGACAAACTAAAGTTAATAGGTGGTTAAGAAGACGTACAAGCAGTATTAATTACAATATTAACCTAATATTCCACCTACCTGACTGGAAATAAGAACAGTACATCAAATGGTACTCCAAATGTTTTTCCTGACCAACTAGTACAGCCAAAAACATGACAAAAATTGCAGCAATAATCAGCTAAATTTGCAAGTTTTGTTTGGTTCAGATTAAGTGCCGCCAATACGGCCGATTGATGATGTGTCGTGAAAATAGTCTATATCGATAAACGGTTTAGCCTTACAGAAAGTATACTGACATATATTGAACTCAAGACGCCTATATATTTTGTAATACAATGTACATATTCAATGCAGTATACAAAAACAATAATCTTATTACAATACCGTATTCTCTCATTCACAGCCACTGCCGTAATCACTTAAGTTATTCCATTTTTCCAAAACCAAATTGGCATATTTTAAAAGAAAAAACGCAATTTTAAAGCAATTAACTTTCATGTAAAGCGGAAACCACTGAAACCTGTGGATAATGGTGTGGAAATTGCTTTCCTCAAGAAAATGTGATTGACTGTGTCACATTGTGGCAGTGCCCCACTGTGTGGATTTTTTTTAGAGATGAAGTCTGGAAAAAAAACCCAGAATCAACGGGAAAAAAAAGCTCCACAGCTGTGGCTTGATGAATGGCATCTTATCAAAGGCAACACGTGTTTCATAAGAGAAATAGTATTTACAGAAACCTAGGGTATTGAAGGTGTGAGATTTGTTGTGTTGCCGTCATTCTCATGCATTACACATCCTAACACTGCACTTCAATTACCTTTCCGATCTAAACCTTTGAACCAACAAATGAATGAAGCTTTATTGTTCTACAAATGTGGGCCTTAAATTTGAAGAATTGTTTTCATCTGTGATACAAATCCCAAATCTAAACGTTACTCATCCTGTTGTTTTGTCAGGTTGCACTGTTCTAATGCATGGTAATTTATTTTGTGAAGACAATGTCTGCTTTAGACAGGGTTAAATGGAGAATCCCTCCCAAGAGGCCAAATCAAAATGACAGCGTGAGATGTTGACAAAAGGTTCCCGCAGCACTTGTCAGTTCACCAAATCCATGTTAACATTAAGGCCTAATAGCTGGGAGATTAGACTTGTACGGTAATTAGTAGGTCAGGAATGTGCTTTATGTGACAGGCAGAAGAGGAGTGCGTGACTGGTATAATTGTGCGTGTTTCTGGAAAAGCGCAAAGGATGTACTTCATATCAACTTGAGCGATGTCAGGTGGTGGGTGGAACGATCTCGCTCTCTGCCTAAAAGCTGTGAGATAACGCCTAATTAGTGGTTACAACATTAACACATAGCCTCTATATTCATGTTTACATACACTTACACAAACAGCTCAGTTGGTATCTTCAAGAAAAAATTCTTTCCTCGGTACAAGTTTTCAGTTTACATGTTTGTTTCTTTAGAAAGAAACTTCATGTGGTTTATTGCAAGGCCGTTTTTGATTAACATTAATTCATCATCTTTGTTGCCACCTGTATAAATACGCAAAATGTAATAGAACTGGTGAACTTTTTTTGAACGCTTATCAATCACAAAACTTTTTTTAAAAAAAGAAGATTTAAGGATTTGTTTCCTTTAGAGTTTAGTTGAAAAGTGTAGTTAAAAGTAGATTTTGTTAATATTTTCATAATAGGAGACTTGCTTATTTATCTATTTATGGTGTGACCACATTTATGGTAGGGCCATGTTAAAATTGTGAAAAAATCGAAGAATGGTCACAAAAAATCGGTATTGGAAAACTGGTTAATACACCCTTTAAATATAAATATCCCCTAAATATCTCTAAATACATGTGATATCTTAATAAACAAGCCATGTCTAAAGGGTTTGAACTCTGTGTATCTTGGATCCTACATGTCTGTTAATTCTAAATTAAGATTTATTTTCCCTTCCCTCATTGAAACATAGAAATGTTTTCGAAATCCATACTAGTAAAACCTCAAAGCAGTACCAACTTCACACTCCTAGCTCTTGTTTATATCTGAAAGCTGTGTGAAAATACCCATAAACTGCAACTCTGTCATTTGAAATTTCACTTACAACTCTCCACATATGTTTTACTGCAGCAACCCAACGATAAAGTACACATCTCTCACGTGCAAAAGCTTTCAGGAGATGCGGAAATGCAGCTAGCAGCTTTGCCGTTTGAGAGTAAATATTTGTCCTTCATAATCTATATCCCCGTCTGTGGTCTAATGTACTGTTAGTTTGAAGCCTTGGATGATAAACAGCCACATTCTGAGCTTTTCATCCGGTTTCTTTACTTTGTTTCTACTCGTGGTCTCATTAAAACTCTAGTCTCAAGGTTATATACTAAAAGTCACCTGACCGCTGCATTTACTAGGGAATTTTTTATTTTATTTTATTTTTTCCACTTTTTCTGTTGCACTTTTCTGTTGCACTCTGCTTAATTGTTTAGACACCATAAAGGTGAAACCAAACAAAATAATTTTTGCAGATACCATATTTCGTCTATTTTCCAGATTCCTCTGCCATTGGAGGGAGGTTATCCACATGACTGCAGTCAATTAATTAACGCCTTGTAAAACTAAAAGTGTGTTCATAAGAAACAAATCCATTTTTAGGACGCGGATTACTGTGATTATTGTGATGTTTTTATCAGCTGTTTGGACTCTCATTCTGATGGCACCCATTCACTACAGAGGACCCACTGATGAGCAATTGATGTGATGCTTAGTTTCTCCAAGTCTGCTGTGACTCTTCTACAACATGGACGGCTTGAGGGTGAGTATTTTTTCTTCAAACTTTCCTTATTGGGGGAACTATTTCTTTAAAGACAGAGGGAGTTCAATCTCACTGTCTCACACATGTGGCAGTTCATATAGCAAGAAGATTGTTCTTTGAGCGTCATACAGGGTTGCCAGGGGAACTGTGTCGTACATAAAGGATTTACTGAACAAGTAAATAGCATTAGAAAGAAGTGGGACTTAGAAATGCCATGTTGTTGACATCAAGTGCCCTCGAACAAAAACACAGACACTCACAATTACTGTGTTGTACAGTTCGTCTTCATCTCCCTGAGACACCAGTGGAATAAAACACTAATTACAGTCTAAATTGATCACATGTGCAGCAAAGTAAGAAAAGCAAATGAATTCAATTATTGTAAGGAGTCTGCTGTGCTTTCTTTTACATTGTGTGGTAATTATTATTTTGCTCTTGTTGTGCAGTTGAGCAAAGGCTTGAGCCAGTATTTAATAGGAGAAAAGTGAAAGAAGCTTTTTCACAAAACAGTGACGTTAAATGGAAGTCAAAACTGCACTTTCAATGTATTTGAAGGATTATCTGTATCTAGCTTTTTCTGACACTGATGCCAGTTGAGCTTCCTTATAACAAGGTCATTCAGACATTTTTTTGTTTTTAATTGCCGTGCTTTATATGTCAGTTCCAGTTATAAAGATATGACCTTTTTGAGACTCTTTACTAATGCTTAAGTTCACTTGGTAGCTTAGCCTTCTACTTACAGGCCAAGTTGGTTCAGTGGCCAATTTATTCGATTCGATGAAAACTCTCATTCATTCATTAACAAAACCTAAGGTCCATAATTTTTTGACCCTCTGTCAGTTAATAAACAGAACTGCATGCATCTTGTGGAAGAACATTGTAGACGGAGCTGGTTCCCTTAGTTAATGTCTATGATGAGTTACGCAGGTACTAGGCAACTCTGCAGCAGCTCCTACCAGAACCAGTCTAACATAGTCAGAATATAACAACTTATCATATCGTAGTGATTCAGGATAAACACAGTTTGGAAAATGGATTCATAATGCACTTACTTATTATATAAAAGTTATGGACTGCAAATTTAAGAAAGATGATTCTAAAATAACAATTGGCTGTAACATAGAACAGAAGGTGGCAGTAATGCAACACTTTGGATTGCAAATACAGCAAAATTGTAAAGAAGTAGAAGGAGGAGGAAGGAAACCTGATGTTTCCATCACCCTGTTTATATGTGCATTTTGAAGTACTGCATCAGAAATGAGTGATCGAAATGCCAAAATAAAAAAAATCCTTTAATTTGCAAAAAAAGTGTTTATGCTGTCTTGAGGTGGTTTGTGAATTATGCAAAAAAGAGTTGATGTAAATAATGGGAGATGGAAACACATTTCGCGAATGCATTCCTCCACGTGCATCAAAAAAGTCATGTGGCTTTGTGCTATGGGACAGGATAACTTGACTAAAAAGTCGACCGATCTTGCCCAGCATCTGAAATATTATGGTCATTCTGAAATGCCTGAGCAAAGTTTGTCATCAAAGTATTTCAGTATAATTGCCTCCCAGAATTGTCTTAAAAGACTGCGTTCTCAGCAGCTGGCATCAGCCTCCCAAAGCAGTGACTACTTTTTTTGTGTTTATTATATCTGAAAATTATGTTCAGTGGCTTCTCCTACTTTTCTTAGTGATATTTAATGCCAGTTTATCAGGATGTGTTCTCTTTGACTCATTGGATGGAAATGGTGCTTGTTCACAAATGTTTTATGTGATATTCCAGTTCTGCGTTAAATTTGCAACCTTAGATGGAAACCCGGCTACTGAACCATTGACTCAACTGATTCATTTAAACCTTAATTCATTCAGCGAGACACAAATGTTGATTCTATTTTGGCTTCGTTTGACATGATTTCTGTTGGGAGCAGAAACAGACAAAGAAGCTGGCAAAGTTGTTGTCTAAAATGTAAGATACTCAAAATAAACTACTATTGTAGACTTTGTAGAAAAGCAGCGTCCCACTTGTAATCGCACTTAGTGTCTGTAAATTGCTGACAAATACATGGAGCTGGCAAGTGAGCTTCCATCTGGCCCATTTTTGGAGGGTACGAACACTGCTTTGTTCTCACTGACACAAACGAGTGAGCCCATTTTTGAAAGAATGCTCAATTCTAACTTGCAATTTACTGCCAGTGAACACTTGCTTCTGTGCAAGCTCATGCTGTTCATTTCTTGCCTTAAAACTTGTTAAAGAAAATGTAGTAAAGAAAGTGTAGCTCCAGCAGCCTTTTTGTTTTGGTGGTATAGAGCCACTTATGGATTATGTAGGTATAGGCTATACCTTATCATTATTAAGATGGTGTGGGACTGTCAGTAACAACTCTGGATGTAGTTACAGAAATTTCAAATAGAGTGTTTTCATGATTGGCATCACTGAACGTAAACAATGCCACTGAACCGAATGAAACTCTCATGTTTTTCTTGATGATTCCTGTTGAAAATGGTCAGTTATTGTCATGATTTTGGGCTGTGCTAATTGGTCAGACCGGGAAAAACATTTGGAGTTCTATAGACTGCCAAAAGTTATAACAAATCAAGGAGAAGAGTGCAAAAACTGTCTGAGGAACAAAAGGCTGTGTTTGTGGTTGGCCAAACTGAACCAGGATTTCCAGGGCAAGAATCTTGACATTAGTGTTTGTTCTTAGCAATTCCGGTCAGGTATGTGAAATATTAGGCTAATATTTTAAATAAATACTGCTTGTATGTATCTTTACTAGGCATGGGCCGGTATGAGATTCTGACGGTATGATAACCTTACATAAAAATATCACGGTTTCACGGTATCACAGTATTTAGATTACAACTCTAAAATATGTTATTTTTAAATGTCTGGGTAAAAAAAAAACTACTTTTCTTCCACTGAACACAATTTATCTTATTTTTAAAAAGCATATAGAACATTTTGGAGCAGTAAACATGTCAGGTTAATAATTAATATTAATAATTGAATTCTTCCTAATTAAATGAAGTGCAGTCACTTTAACCTAAACATGCAGCTCAGTAATCGAAAACATTATGAAAACCTAATTTCTGTAAATGAATAAATAAATAAATGCAATTGTTAAACCTGCAGCTCAACAAGGTCTTTGGAGACATGCTCACTTTCTACACATTCATCTTTTAGTCCAAGTTTTGATGCAGGAATGTTCACCTTTCCTATTCTATAGTCTTTGATTAAGTTTGAAGCAGTGATGTACGAGAATATGTGCACACACAGAGAGAGAGAGCGCGCGCGTACACACACACGCTCTGTCTCTTTTCCATTTAACGCAGAAACGTAATACTTTAGGGGCCGTTCACATGTCGCGGCATTTTTATTTATATTAGATGCACGACCTGTAAGTATTTATTCAAAGATCGGCTCTAAAACGCCATCTGCAAAGAACATCATTGTGTACGGAACATGGTTAGTCAACGTTACCGTAAAAAAATCCCATACAGCAGACTCCGTCTGAAAAAGCTTCAGGGATTTCCCATTTTCGGCCATCCTAGGTGACTCTCATTGACTGCTCGTACCAACTGGAGGGGAAGGGGTTGTGTGACTCTTCACGCTATTTGCTGCACACAACTGGGGGATTCCTGCACTTTCCGCCTTTGATGACACGTAAAAAAATGCACATACCGCAGGAACGGTATGACAGGAAATTTTAGCGGTTTTAAAACCGTGCCTTTTCCAAACCGCGGTTTACCTTGAAACCGGTTAACGTCCCATGCCTAATCTTTACCACATATTAACTTTAGTTTGTCAAAATATTGCGTTCTTTCCTGCTTACTTTCCTTCTCTTTATGATTTAGCAGCTTCCAATGTTTTTTCTGTGGTTTAGACAGCATAAATTAGCAGAACAATGTATTCAGTAGTACATTAACCATGCAAGCAGTGCTGTTGTTTACACCTGGGTATCTCCAATATAGTGGCCCATCCAGATAACTGACGAAACGGTGATATAAGTGCAAACCCTCTATTGAAGTGTTTCACAGTCATCTAGTCATCTGGTTGTCGTGTAATAATGAGCTGTCAGAAAAACCTGCAGAAGTATATTAAAAACATGAAAAGTGAAAAGACTTTGATAATATATAACTTAATGTTTAAGAATACCACTGATATATTTTTTGTGTGTATGCATCCTCAATGGAAAAGAGGACAAAGATGTAATGACAGGCAAACACCTTTCAGTGAAACTAAGGTTAAAAAAAAGAAAAGAAAGGTTTGATGTCTCATCCTTCAAATTTTGGTCAGGGTCTTCTGTTTATGCACTTGCGTATGAATCATTCATGAAATTATTCATTTTTAATGAATGCTTTGTGGTAGGCTGCTCTTTGGCATGTGAGTGTTGGAGGAACACTTGAGGAATCTCAAGAGCTTTTTACGTTCATATTGTGTTCTGTTTTAATTACTGCCACCAACATGCTAATTGTCATGATAATTAAGAATGAAGCATTACTATTGCATTAGTCATGGACTGTCCATGGAGAGGCAGACATCACCGGCTCTATGACAGTAAAGTCTGTTGAGGCCAATTGACGTGGACTGTTCGCTTGTTGTCGTGCTTTCATTGGGGAACCAGAACAAAAAGAGTGGCAGAATGGACAGTTTAAATGGCACAAAAGTATGTTTTAATGATTAATAAACTTACTATTACTATATTACACAAAACTCTAGCTTTGGAATTTTTCATAGAAACATTGATTCTAGTACTATTGGTCAAGGTGTGTTTCCTGACTCACTCGGATTTCAGAAAATCAGTAGTTCCAAGACTATTGCGGTTGCATGTGAAAACTGAAAAGAGACGTGATTGAACTCCGCATTATCTGTCTTAATTGAGGTCAGAAAAATCATTGCTGAATAGTTTAAGTGACACATACTGCGTCTTTATGGATTATTGTGAATTTGGATGGTCTGTGAGGGGGTCTGAATAAGAAGTCGGTATTCACAAAATGTCATCTGGATGACCTTGGTTGTAGGTGGATTGGATGAAATAAGCTGCTGTCACTGATTTTCACAAAGTTTGAGTGGAAGAAATTTTTTTTTCACACAAACAAGTGACGTGTTGAGCTTTACTCTGAAAAAGTGGATTATTTTCAACAAAATATCCTGCAGAGGATTCGCCTTTGACGATAACAGGCCGAACAAAAACAAAATGTTGACAACTTCTTGAAAAACGTGTGATTCATTGATATGAATCAATTATGGAGGGAGGTTTCCAGATATTGTATTTGATTTTTGTTGTATGTTAGAGATTTATATGTCGGTCAAAATTATTTTCCAGTCAGCTGTTAACCTGTGATCCTCAATTTGATGATAAAAATAACCTGCAATTTCAGCTCATTCATTGTGACAATAAATCTGTTTCATGCCCCGACAGTAATTTGTTGTTTGGTAGCTCTACTGTGAATGGTCAGGTCTCTCTGTACCCTGACGTCTTTTCTGAAACAAACAATGCAATTTAATGTGGCATGACCTCCGATAAGTGGATTTATTGAAGTTGTTTTTTTAGAAAATGAGTTCCAGGAGGAGCCTGTCAACTCCGATATGCAGAACTATGGCTGTAGGGCAAATGTTTTCATCTTTATAGCCTAATTTAATCATTTAATTTATTTCAGCTTAATTATTAAAAGTGTGTTTTTTTACTTTAATTATACAAAGAATACTTAATTCTGATTGGTCAGTTGCACATTTGAGTGCTAAACTGGATATTTGACCATTGTCCATGGAAACATACACCTGTCTTCTGTAACACTTTTTATAAATGCAATATAGAACAGCTCAATGATGCCATCTTGTGGCTGAAAATTGTTAGCCACCAACTGAAGCAAAATTAATTTTAATATACAGTTGACTTCGAAAGTTTACATACACTTTGCAGAATCTGCAAAATGTTAATTATTTTACCAAAATGAGAGGGATCATACAAAATGCATGCTATTTTTGATTAAGAAATTTCACATAAAGGACATTTATACATAGTCCACAAGAGAAAATAATCGCTGAATTTATAAAAATGACCTTGTTCAAAAGTTTACATACACTTGATTCTTAATGATCTTAATGTTTTTTTTTTTTTCAGTGAAAGTTGTTCATGAGTCCCTTGTTTGATTTGAACCGTTAAACTGCCTGCTGTTCTTCAGAAAAATCCTTCAGGTCCCACAAATCCTTTGTTTTTTTCAGCATTTTTATGTATTTGAACCCTTTCCAAAAATGACTAATGATTTTGAGATCCATAAATTTTTACACTGAGAACAACTAAGGGACTCATATGCAGCTATTACAGAAGGTTTAAATGCTCACTGATGCTTTTTATCAGAATGAAGTGTTACATTTTGTTATTTTGCCTATATATATATATATATATATATATATATATATAATTAGTACTGCCTTTTAGAAGCTACAGAAGAAATGTGCATGTTTCCCAGAAGACAAAATAAGTTAAATTTACCCTGATCTTTAATTAAAAAAAAAAATTCACTTAAGGCATTTTGTTTAAGAATAAGTGAAGATGTGTAGAATTTTCTTATTTTGCCAAACTTATTAAATGCCAAACAGTCTTACCCATCAAAAGATGTCACTTGTCCTTAAAATGGTGGTACTGTTCAGATAATGTTTTAAAGAAATAAATATTTTTATTCAGCAAGAATGTATTAGATTGATCAAAACCACTTAGAATATTATAAAACATTTAAAATGTAAATAAATGCTGTTCTTTTGAACTTTATATTCAACAAAGTGTTCTGAAAAATCACTAGCAGGGGGAACACAGATTATTTGCACAGTGACTTTAGTGTTCTCCCTGAACAGCTTTGTGTACTGTTAGCGTGAAAGTTTCCTGAGAAGGCCGTAATGGTCAGAAAGCTGTATTCTGTTGTGTCTTCGATTTGCAGAGATGAGAGTTGCGTCTATGGAGACGCAAATCTTTTTTACTCAGCAGTGTTTTGACCAGCAAACCATCTTTTTGTATCAGCAGTCTACCTGAAATCACATAGCAACATGAAACAGATGTTGAAATATAGTCACAAATTTAAAGATTATAAATAGCGGATTGCGGACGCTAGTCCTGTTTACACATCTCAGCTGTATTTCCAGATAAGCAAATAACACTAGAGATTCCCCTTGTTGCTATACACAGATATGCAGCTAGCTAAAGAGTTAACCAGAAGAAATAAAGAACAGATGATCTAGGTTTTTACATTTATACAACACATGTATGAGTGGTGCTTGAGTCTCCTTGTTTGGCTCTGGTTGTTCTTTAATGAAATGTATACACATAAAGTCGGTTGTGTTAAGTCGGTTGTGTTAAAAGCATAATCTTTAAGGGTGCACTCTTTTTGCGGTCAATTGTGTGTAACCAGCTTGGGTCTTTAACCACTAAGCCTCATTACCCCATAATGCTCAGTTTATTCTGTGGGTAGAAGCTGCATTATATCTGCAACGTTTGAGTGAGTCTCAGTTTGAGTAATCCCCAAAAATATGGTTAGATCACCACACTTAAAGTCCACATGAAAGAAAGGTCAGGTTATTCTATATTGTCATTTCGATAGTTGACATAAAGCAATTTTCTACAGCTTTTCAGTGCTAGCAGCTAGATAGTATATCTGATAGATTTTTATGTTTTTCAAAGAAATACTTCTGCTCACTAAGCCTGCATTTATTTCATCCAAATTAAGCAAAATCTGTAATATTGTCAGATTTTTTTACTATTTAAAATAAGTGCTTTCTATTTGAATATACTTAAAAATGTAATTTATTCCTGTGATCAAAGCTACATTTTCAGCATTACTACTAGGGATGCTCATTTCGGTTAATTTTCCGGACCGATAACTGCTGCTCGTCAACCGAACATTAACCGTTAACTGATCAAATTAGAATAATAAATTAGTATAAAATAAAAATATATGATGATACATAAAAATTACAAACAAATATTTTATTTTAACTCGCAAACAGCAGCATACACAGCAGCAGAGCAACAATAAAAATTCACATATCCTCAAATTATCACGCACCAGCAGAGAATAGTGTCGCAAAGACCCTGACTCCCAATCTCTTTTTTGAACGCACCTTTAGAAAGAAATGTATCTTTACGGATTACATAGCCTAATGAAAGTTTTTTCCGATTTGTTTTGTTTCGTTAAGTAATCATTTAAAGCATTCTATTTATATATTCACTGAAAAAAATGCAAATGATCGCGCTGGCGCCTCCATGTCCTGCAAAGCGGTTCCAGCTTCCACTCTAAAAAATGAAATGAACCTTGCGCACATTTATCTAGGTTAGCTACTTTAACTGTTTTAGATCTATAGATTTTCTTTCATGCAAGTCGTGATGATTTGAGAAGGCAAATTGTTCAGACTATGAACAGTCTTCCGCTGTTCGTTACTTAAAAAAAACAAAAACGTATATTTAACGAACAAAAAAAAGCTCCAAAAGTTTTTCTAAATTAACTTAATAAAAAAACGAGACGAAATATAATCACTTTGCCATTACATACAAAATGTAACTATTTTAATAGCTGAAGGAGACGTGCATGGAGACATGGCCTGGAGCGCTGCCTGTTAGTCCCGCGGCAAAAACACTATCACAAATATCTGCGGTCAGTTTGCGGTTCGGGGCTTCTCATCCAATGGACATATGCATGTTTCTATTCATAGCATGTTTTTGAAGCAAAGAGAAATATAGCCAATCTCTTGATTTTATGAATGCAGTGGCCAGTCGGAGGTGGTTAGGTTACTCTCAGCACCCAAAATGCCGGTAGTGTTCTGTTCAGTTCTGCTCTACGTTCGTGAACTATCATTAAAACAGAAAATGTAGACATGATGTAAATGAGAGATTAATTGAGCAGTTTAAAGGTTCTTTTATTACTCTTTATTAACTTTGAGAAAGCGATGAACTACATTAAGATGTGTGACAGATTTTTCAAGTGATTCAGAATCCATTCACTCACGGATTCACTCTGATAGCCATTTATCCAATATTGCCGCTTGCCATTTTGTTGCGTATAGGCTGCATCAGTTAAGTGAAGGTGAAGCAGGTGCTTGCTCTGTGAAATATGTCTGTATAGCCATATTTATATAAGCCTGTATAGCCTATGCTGCACACAAAAAAAAAATACTTGTAGAAAAAACATTTTAAACCATTTAACTGATATCATTAATCGGTTAAAATTCTTACTGGCGGTTAACGGTTAAACGGTCAATGTGAGCATCCCTAATTACTACTCGTGTCTTCAGTGTCACATGATCCCCCAGAAATCATTCTAATATTCTGATTTGGTGTTCAAGAAACATTTATTATTTTTAGCAATATTTAAAACAGTTGAGTAATTTTTTTTTCATGATTCTAGATGAATAAAAAGACCCAAAGATCAGCATTTATCTAAAATAATAAGATTTTGTAAGATTTTACATTATACCATTCAGTTTGGAGTCAGTTTTTTTTTTTTTTTTTGAGGGGGGTCATAGGAATGAATACCTTTATGTAGCAAGGATGCGTTAAATTCATCAAAAGATGATAAAGAAATTTTATTTCAGATAAATGTTCTTCTGAACTTTCTATTCATCAAAGAAAATTCTACTGTTTTTAACATAATAATAAATATATTGTGAGCAGAAAATCAGAATATCAGAATGATTTCTGAACGATCATGTGACTGGAGTAATGATGTTAAAAATTCAGCTTTAAAATTACAGGAATAAATTTCATTTTAAAATATATTCAAATAGAAATCTGTAAAAAATATGTCAACATTTTACTGTTTTTGCTGTACTTTGTGTCAAATAAATGACCTGTAGTGTGTATAACAGTGGCTCTAAACTGGTTTAACATTGGAAAAGTTGGAAAGGTCAAGTGATGACTCAACACAGTACTGTTATCATACATAGGACTAAGAAAATGCAAAATAAGAGTGGATGAATAATAAAAATTCAACAAAGAAATTGGCTTCCACACCATTGAAACTGGCAGCCAATAATTTACCACAAAACACATTGTGGAGTGAACCCATATTTATTTGTTGTCTTGGTCATATTTTCTTTTTACCTTGCACTGTTTTTAAAGATAAAGGAATGTCACGCAACCTGTCCATGTTGGCATCTCTGCCTGATTTGGCTGGCGTGTACCAAATAACAGATACATTTACATGAAAAAACATTTGATTGGACACATGGCCTTTGATGTCAACAACAAACGAGATTGGAAGCCTTATCTCCACTATTTTAAAAGCCTGTTTATTTTGCTGGATGTTATTATTTGCATTTGGCTTTATTTTCCACTCCCATATCAGAAAAAATAGACTTATAATTTTTGGGACAACATATCTCTACAATGCTGTAGAAGTCCAATGGGGACGAAGTAATGGCTATCTAGCTTTTCGTGTGAAGTCCTGGGCAGTGGCAGCTCTGACGTCTTGATGATAATAACAGACAATTCATCTACAGAAAGCTGTATTCATTGTCCCTTCAATTCATTAATTGCATGCCAGGCCATTGATGAAGATGAATTGGGCTTCATGATGAATTCTTAATCGATTCTGCCTGGCATGAGCGTTTTATTTGACTGCTCAAAGAAACTTGATAAAGTGCCATAATGAACTGGAGGGAAATGAAAATGGTTGCACTATTGCCAGAATCAAAATAACTACATTACACTGTAAAAAATAAAACACACAATTTTTAAAATACTTAAAATAATTTGCTACCTGGCTGCCTTAAAATTTTAAGTTGAATCAACTCAAATATCTAAGTTGTTACAACTTAACATTTCACGTTGACTAAACTTCTTTGAGTTGACTGAACTTTTAACAAATTATTTTAAATTGACTCAACAAATTGTTTTTTTTACAATGTAGCCCCTAAAAACATATTTTGGAACAGTCCAAAATGAAGTGAAAACTCCTACCCGCAAACATGTGCACTTGACCTGTGACGGTAGCAAAATAGGGTATGCGTTTGTGGTAGAGAGTGCATTTGTGAGGCTTGATGCTCAGATTCGCCCCGTAGTGGAAACCACATGCAGCAACTGCACAAACACCAAAGGCTGAAGGTGCAGGGTCACATCTTTCAGTCAGAGTAATCCTCCATCAGGGACGAACAGAAAGCTTTGGCTGTTAGGCTGACTGACTGAGAGATGCCTCTTCTGCTGCTGTGTGTTGTTCTCCAGGCTTTGCCCTTGTCTCAAGGTAAAATGTATGGTTCTGGTGTATAGTTTGTGTAGGCAGACTGGGTCTTTCATCTAGAGCGCTTGCGATTGTATTATGTTCAATATTCTGGCAGTCTTTAAAACATATTCTAATAGTTAATAAAGGACCTAGCGGTTTAAGTCGATTATAATTGAGCAGAGAGGTTTTGGTATTGCACAATCCGCTCTTGAGAGACAATCACTATCATAGATGGAAAATCAAATGTGCACTTTCAACAAAAGACTTGGTGTAAGGCACGCTTTGTGGTTGAAACAAAGCTCAGTTTAACTAATGCAGCACAATGGAACCTGAAGGCTTTTTTAAAAAGTGACAAAAGAAAGTTCAGCGATGCCTCGGCTTATTACGTCGCTGTTCTAAAGAGCTGCTTGAACAAAGTGCAACCAGAGATTCGTTTATGCACTTCAATGCACTATGACACACTGGTAAATAATAAGCTGAACTTCACAGGAGATTGAATGAAGGAAGATGACTTAATTTGTAAGTCAAATGCACATGATGGCTAAAAATAAAGAACTGTATTTTCCTAACAGCCATTTTTAGACTACATGGAGTTCATTTAGATTGCGTACAACAAGCTACGGATGTTAGAGGCAAGGCTCTACATTTATAAAAAATTGACTATTGTTATAATTTTCTCCAGTGTCCTGTTATAAACAATGCATGGATCTTGACAGAAACACAGCATACAATTTGTATTTTGATGATTAAGACTGATCTGTTTAAAATAATTGTTAATCTGAGGAAGAGTGAATAATGCAAATAATCTTCAAAGAAAATTCTCACGAATTTGTTTTGATTTGCTTATTTTAATTAATTGTCTCCTTTTGTAATACAACAAATCCATGGTTTTAGAGAATGTTAAATATTAGTTATAAAACTAAAAACTTAATTTGTGTTTGTCAATTGTGACCCTGGACCACAAAACTAGTTTTAAGTAGCACGGGTATGTTTGTAACAATAGCCAAAAATACATTTTATGGGTTTAATTAATCAACCTTTCTTTTATGCCAAAAATCGTTCATGTTTCATGAAGATATTTAGTAAATTTCCTACCGTAAATATTTCAAAACTTAGTGTTTGATTAGTAATACGCTCTGCTAAAAGCTTCATTTGAACAACTTTAAAGGCGTTTTTCTCAATATTTAGATTTTTTTTTGCATCAGCTTTAAGATGTATAAACCTAAATATGTTTAATTCCCAGAAATTGCATAAATGATTAGAACGTTGTAAGGTTATGAATTTTATGTAAGTGATTTTACATTTTTAAAATTGTCTAATAAAATAAAACATAGTGATATTATTTGTTACATTTAGTTCATTCTTTGCGAGTAATTTTTTATTTTTATTTTTCAAAATTATGTACCAAAGCGGACAGAGACGTCAAGCCATTTTTGTAAGAAAAATGAATATTTTTATATTCTCTTATAATGTCTCAAGAGAGTGAAAACATAGTGGTTAGCCACAAATGCAATTATCATTTTTCTGAATGAATTTCATACTGTGACTTTTTAAAGTACGCTTTAATGACCAAGCCGAGTATCGGCTCTGAGTGAGGCAGATGGAGAAACTAATTTAGACGACCATGCTGTGTTGAAATACAAGTTTAGCAGCCCTTTTATCTACTTTGCGTTATCACAGCAGGTTTTCAAGAAATAGTCCTCTAGTTATAAATAACTACAACTTATTGTACAACTTGTGTATTTCATCTTGCGGTTTCATTCATATTGTATAAAACCGTCAATTAAGATTTATCTACGTTTTCTTTACACCACAGGCCATTCAAACATATTCCATGTTGTAAATTTGTTTTGACAGAACCTTCAAAGGCAAGTCTTTGAATGTGAACTTTAAACTGCAAAGTTAACTTTGTAACATAGTTTTGCAGAACATCATTTTTTTTTCCCCCATGTTCAGCCCTTGTTCAACAGTGTCTCATATTACTATTGTCTTCGACGAATATTGTTTTTGCAAGAAAGTGAAGACTGATGGCAAACTGGAAGATGATTTATTTAAGCACTCTGTTCTACTTTTATGCTTTAGGCTAGAAGTGACACTTTTGCCTTCTGGCCCCAGGCTACATGTTCTCAGCAAAACTCATGATGTTTGTCTTTTCATCTTCAGGGCTCAGTGGTACAGATGTCCGACCTTCCAAGAATGAGACAAAGCATGCTGATGATTCAGACCAACAGAGTAAGTTGAAGGATTACTGCTACTCTAAAAAAACAAACAAACAAACAAACTCATTCCTTATCTTTTGAATCTTCATTTGAATCTTTCCTATCTCGTCTACATTGCTTCTTGTCTATATCAGTGGGTGCAGTTAGCAGCAATCTCACAACAATCAAAAAGCTAGCTCATTTAAAAGAGGTCTGCAAAATCAAGCAGTTAATCAAGATGTTGAGCAATACGCGTGAGAATAGGGTTTGAGGTAGCCTGCTGAGACTAACCTACTACCATCAAACATAACAGAGAAAAGAAATCAGCAAGACCACCGCGAGATTGCACAGAACTGTGCGAGTAATCTACCACCCCAGAGACAAACGCTTCATTTTGTTGCACATTAACATCATTAAGCACTGTTTAATATGTGAACTAATGATATAAACGCTGTACGCAATCACACAGGCACCATACATGAAGAAGTCCTTGAACTCTCTTGACCGTATTCAACAATTAAGCACTATAATTTACAATTAATATAATTACTGATTATTTTTAATTACCAAAAACATTGTTTTATATAAAAATATTTAACACAATTTTGAGCCTTTCTACAGCATTACAGAAAGACACTTAAATAATCTCAACCCATTTTCCTAATTTGTACAAATTAAGAGTTCAGATGCAAAAGCTACTAAACCCATCTGACATCTTTCTTTTAAAAATGCATTTTTATCAGTATAGGTCATGTATAGGTTTCTATGTAAGTAGCGGTACTTCTGATTGGGCTGAGGCTGGGATTTTGGCGAGTTTGAAGTAAAAGTATTTTATGGACGTATAATATGTGTCAAGAGCATTCACCCAGTATCATTATCTAATTTTTGACCGAGATGGCTTTTAGGGGGTTTTGTATCTGAACTCTTCAAATATTGCTGTTCATGGCATTCATCAAGCCTGTTATTCAAGTGTGTAAAAAACAAAAAGTCAAACTACTTTTTTTTTTTCTTCTTATCAAAAGTGTAATTTACCAACCAACATTTGCTTCCAAACTAGCAAGCCCTTTTGAATTATATTTTTTACAATATTTATCGTACACGTTTTGTCTGTTTCACTTTGATGCTTAATGTTTAGCGTTAGAATGAAATCAGGGTTTAATTTGTATAAATATCCTCGATTGTTAACAGAGTTTAAAAAAAAAATAAAAACAGTATATATACATATATACACTACCAGTCAAACGTTTGAACATACTGTCATTTAATGTTTTTTAAAGAAGTCTCTTCTGCTCAGCAAGGCTGCATTTATTTGATAAAAATACAGAAAAAAAACAGTAATATGCAAAATGTTATTACAATATAAGATAATGGTTTTTATTTTAATATACTTTACAATGTAATTCCTGTGATGCAAAGCTGAATTTTCATCAGCTGTTACTCCAGTCTTAAGTGAGTAAATAAATATTTTTTGCAACCTGTGATTCTTTTTTCAGGATTCTTTGATGAATAACAAGTTAAAAAGAACAGCATTTATTCAAAATATAAATCTTTTCTAATAATGTAAATCTGTGCTATCACTTTTTATTAATTTAACACATCCTTGGTGAATAAAAGTATTAATTTCTTAAATAAAAACTTTCTATTTTAAATAAACGCTGTTCTTTTTTAACCTTTTATTGATCAAAATATCAATAAATATGGAGTAATGGTTCTGGAAATTCAACTTTAATTCCAGATATAAATTACATTTTAATGTATATTAATATAGAAAAACATTGATTTACATCGTAATAATATTTCACAATATGATTTTTTTTCTGTCTTGATAAGCATAAGAAACATCTTTAAAACATTAAATGAGAGGGTGTGTCCAAAATTTGACTGGTAGTGTGTGTGTATATATATATATATATATATACACACATACATATAATCTTAGAATAATTCTCAGTATATAGCGTGTTTCTATGCTTCTTTACCAACTACACTATCATTCAAATGGCAGGGGTGCATTCAATCTTTTTATGTTTTTTAAGTATTTCAGCACAAACCAGTCATATTTTTTTGACATTAAGATTTTAAAATAAAAACTGATCGTCATCTGAAAGCTATCCATTGATGTATAGGGCAGTATTTTCAAATCTGGAATCTGAGGGTGCAAAAACATAAATCTTGAGAAAATCGATTTTAAAGTTGTCAGAAAGAAGTTCTTAGCTATACATATTACTAATCAAAATTAAGTTTTAATATATTTACGGTAGGAAATGTACAAAATATCTACATATTACAAATATCTTGACAGTGTATTGTTGGCTATTGATACAAATATACCTATGCTACTTATGTTTTGTGGTCTAGGGTAACAAATGGTTATATTGTGAAATTACAATTTAAAATAAATGTTTTCTATTATGCTATATATATGCTAATATGCTATAAAATGTGATTTACTGCTGTGATTAACCCATTCTTCAGTGTCACATGATCATTCAGAAATCAGTCTAATATGCTGATTTGGTGCTCAGGAAACATTCTTTATTATCATCAATGTTAAAAACAGTTTGTGGAAACCTTGATACATTTTTTATTTGGATTCTGTGCTGAATAGAATCTTCAAAAGAACAGCGTTTATTCGTAACTTATTGTAACTGTCACTTTTGATCAATTTAATACATCCTTCCTGAATTAAAGTATTAATTCCTTTAAAAAAATAGTCTGACCCCAAACTTTTGAATGTTTTTCACCACCACAGTGGAACATCAGAGCAGTGACCTCTGACCCTGTTGAGATGTCACCCCAAAACAAGACCTTCAGAATGAGTCACAATTCCACAAATAATATACGCAGACACAATCTGCATCCTGTAGTCATAAATCAGGAGAACTACATGAGCTCAAACCACACTGCTGAGGCAATGTCATAAACTTTCTAAAAAAAAAAGTTCTTTCCCCAGTGTCCTCCATGCTACAATATGACATTTCCACAGGAAGTGACTCACGGGATGTGGCTGTGTTGCAGTGTACTGCTACAACGTTTTGCAACACAAAACAATGCCCCACGGTTTAGATATTCTCTTTGCTGTTTGGGTCTAAATAAAAGTCTAGCGTCTGATGTACTAGAAATAAACACTGAGAACAGAATCAACACTCAGATAAGATCAGTGCAGGATGCGATGTTGGAAAATTCTCTGACTCATCGCAGCATGCTCTAAAGATAAAAAAAAGTGAATGCATTCATTTAAAGTTAAGGTAGACGATTCAGTGGAATAATTTAATGATAATCATTTTTCTGTCTTTCTGCACTAGTTGAGCTCTCCACACTAAGTCTCTCCGAGGGCTGCTTTGGTGTGCTTAGGGCTTTTTACAAGAACACTACAGTTGATGTGACCCTCAACCTCTTGGATGCTGAGGAAAAGCGCAAGCTTGCTCTCCAGACCTGTGAACGTTTAAAGTGTGGCCGTGTTTTTGAGCACGGCATGACTGCAACAGTGCACAATGGCACTTGTCTTGCAGACTGCATCCTGAGAGACTCAAAACTGCACAACTGCACTACAGCTGCAAAAGGCGACTGCATGAATGCAACTAAAGTAATTTGCGGTGAGTCATCTGAGATCTTCTCAGAGATCTTTTGATAAGTGTTCTACTTTTGTTTCATTGTTGTAATTGTGCTTTGTCTGGGCTGACCACTATTTTTCAGAGAACGTGGCTGTCCGATTGTTAGGAGGACGTGATCGCTGTGCTGGACGGGTGGAGCTGTTGCATTCTGGGAGTTGGGGAACAGTGTGTGATGATGATTTTGACATCTATAGTGGACATATTGTATGTGCCCAGCTGGGATGTGGCAGTGCGACAAAATTGGACTTTTTTGGGCCTGGAACGGGTGCCATCCTCATCAGCAAAATGCAATGCAACGGCTCCGAGAGCAACTTATGGGAGTGCGGCTCAATCAACACCACTGCTAGTAACTATTGTGGACATAAGGAAGATGCTGGCATTGTATGTTCAGGTACAATACACATTCTGTCGACTTAATGGGCAAGTGCTAAATAACGTAAAACTCCATTCTTTTCTACACAAATGTGAATTGCAGTTTGCAACATATTTTACTTCAGTAATAAAAGTATTTCACAGTATTTTCAATTGGAAAATATGTGGAGTGGGGAATTTTTGCTTGTCAGGAATTGATTGGATAGTAAAATGTGGACGTTATGAACCAGATTGGTTTGTTTAAAGTTTGTTTAAACAATATTAAATAGCCTTTGTCAATTTTTTAATATTATCCAAGCAGGCCATATGGCCTAAATAATAAGAAATACATTGACAAAAAAAAAAAAAAAAAGTTATTATTTGTAGATTAAAAATTACCATGACATTTCTGGGAGCGCTTTATTTTACAGTGTCCTTGTCAGTGCTGGGGGTAACGTAAATTACGTAATCAGATTACTTTTTTCAAGTAACGAATAAAGTATCACATTACATTTTAATTTACATTTTGTTTCCTTTATGTATTTAATCATATTTTATTAACCAATATCTTTGCTGCTGACCTTCATTGATTTAATTCAACCATACTAATAAGCAAAACTTACTTAGATTAGCTAACATTTGTGCTTCATTTTTCTCACTGAAGAGTGTTGGACATCCTTCTCTTACAGTTCTACTGTACAGACGTGAATTTACTTTTCCTTCAGCCTTAGACGTATTCATTTCAATTTTTTTGTGTGAAAGGGCTTTTACATTTGCTAAAAATCAAACTTTTTATACTGACAACAAACAAGCAATCCCTGGCCAGATTTAAAGAGTAACGCAAAAGTAATGGAACGCATTACTTTCCGTAAAAAGAAACTAAGTAACATAAGTTACTTCTTTAGGGAGTAACTCAATATTGTAATACATTACTTTTAAAAGTAACTAAAAGTCCTTGTTAGATGTTACATGTGTTTATTATAGTAATAACAGTAAATTATGCATAATTATGCAACTAAACCTAAACCAAAGCCTCTTAACCCTACAGTAAGTAACGTATGAGTGTAGTAATTTCAGCAATGTGGTTACCATTACCCAGTACTTAAAGGGATAGTTCACCCTAAAATTAATGAATCCCCATGTTGTTCCAAACCCGTAAGACCTTCTTTCATCTTCACCCTGCATAGACAGCAACAAAACTACAACGGTCAAGGCTCAAAAAGGTAGTAAGGACATTGATAAAATAGTCCATGTGACATCAGTGGTTCAGCCTTAATTTTATGAAGCTACGAGAATGTTTTTTATGTGCAAAGGATACAAAAATAGCAACTTTAATCAACAATTTGTTTTCTTGTGATTAAATGTGCATCGAAGATTGACATGGAAGAGAAAAAATTGTTGAATAAAGTCATTATTTTTGTTTTCTTTGCACACAAAAAGTATTCTCATAGCTTTATAAAATTAAGGTTGAACCACTGATGTCACATAGACTATTTAAAAGATGTTCTTCCAACCACTGGGCCATTTGAACCTTTCAGTTACATTGCTGTTTAAGCAGAGTCAGAAAGCTCTCGGATTTCATCAAAAATATCTTAATTTGTGTTGCAAAAATGAACAGTCTTACAGCTTTGGAATGACATGAGGGTGAGTAAATAATGACAGAATTAAAATTTTTGGGTGAGCTTTTTTTTTAATTGTATTATTACACTGTTAAAAGGACACCTTGAAATAAAATGAAACCCAGTTAACATACACTGGTGAATCGTTCAAGACCAGGACATGTAGTATGATGGTAAATAGGGGCAGTTTCAACTTCATGTTGACTTAACATTTGATTTGTAGGCACCAACTTTATGTGTCAAATTGTTTACTTAGCAACCAAATTTCCTGTGTGTATTTGAGGTCGCAGTATGTGACCCCCTGAGGTGGAACGTTACCATCATTTCACTAAAACACAGGTCAGATTTAACTTTTTACGGTGGTGGTGGGAGAGAATTTCCATGTCAGTTGGTCTTAAAAAAAGGCAAAAGTAGGGCAGGCTTACAACAGTATTTCTGAAATGTCAAAACGCACATTTATAAGCTTTAGCTTGTTAGTGCTTTACTGTGAAATCCAGACTGTCAAGTCTTGGTTTGTATTCCTTTGATGTATCCAATGGATTAAATGTCTTTCCTACAGCAAGTGTTGAGATCATACCCGCCGTGGTCAACACAACCGAGCTGAACTTAACACTGGTGGCAGGTGAAGTTTCAGTACCTTCAGTTTTAAAAGAAAATAAATAATTAAAAAACAGTGATGTAATCTTGATGATTTCTGTTAATATAACCCTCTCTGTTTATTGTAGTGCCAACTACAGCGGCAGATATAAAAAGCAGCAGTGGAGTTTCAGCAGCAGCGATTGGCTGCATCATCTTATCTATTGCTCTGCTTACGTTTATTGTTTTAAACGCTGCTGCCTATGTGCACTTCAGAAGAGCAAAGGGCAAGTATAAGCACATTTTACATTCAAAAGCACTACTTATATCTGCTGAAGCGTTGGAAACAGTGGCATCGAAATGTTGCAACAGGGTTAGAAAGTAAATAGTATTTACCAAACTAAAATACTTGATTGGCACTTAAAAAACATTTTTTAATTTTAGACACTTTACAAGAATGTGGTAATCGGAAAATAAATGAAACGCGTTCTATGAAGCTGAGCTACAACAAACATACATTTAGTTATTTTTATCATTGTCTTTACTCTTTGAGCATCTCTGCGTACAAGTATAACACTGATGTTTTAAAACGTACTGCATTGTTATAAACTTCAAAAGAGTTTACTGAATTTTTGGCCAATTTCTGTGTGCATTCAGCGTATTCCATTAAAATAACAGGAAATTCTTTTTTATAGAACGTGAAGAACGTCAAACCTTTTGTGAACTATAAACTCATTCCTTTGATATTAGCTAATACAACAGTACAAAAGCTTAAGGCAACGGCTTAGTGCTGCATGGGGAAGTTTAAGCCATTCATTTTCATTCTTTGCCAACAGAATGTGTGATTCACCAACGTCACAGTGATTCCCAAAGAAGCCTTGAGTACCAGTCCAATGTACAGATAGGAGTCTACAACACACAAACTTCTGTCCCAGCAGCCACTGGGGGTCATCAGTATGGTTTGTATTGCTATTGCTAAAACATGATTAACATGTTTATCTGTTATCTGTTTTTGCAAATGAACATATATATACACTGTGTGCATAATTATTAGGCACGTTGATATTCTGGTCATATTTTTTTTTTCCAAGAACATCTTACCCATTCTATACCACATCATTCTTAATAACCATTATTAATGTTGTATTTAATCATTTATACATGATATATAATTGTCAATGAAGGCTAGAAGTAAAAAAACGTCTTGGTTACGTATGGTAACCCTCGTTCCCTGATGGAGGGAACGGAGACGTTGTGTCGAAGTGACGACTAGGGGTCGCTCTTGAGAGCCCGAATACCTCTGACAGCTTTGAGAAAAGGCCAATGAGAATTGGTATGCAGTATTTGCATAGCCCGCTCCGCCCCGGAGATCCGGGCATAAGAGGGGGGGGGCTAGGCAACACTCATTGTTCTGATCTGAGGAGCCGAAGCACCCGGCTACACTCAGAGGCGGTCCGAGGTTGTGGCAAGGGGGACACAACGTCTCCGTTCCCTCCATCAGGGAACGAGGGTTACCATACGTAACCAAGACGTTCCCCGTCTGTCGTTCACGTTCGACGTTGTGTCGAAGTGACGACTAGGGGTCCCAGTTGAAAACGCCACAACCAGCGGACCGCGTCACGAGTGCATGGAGTGCAAATATTAACAGGTCTTGCGTGTTAGATAAATGTCACTCACCTCTACGTGACCTTCCAATGCCCAAGAGCTTCAGCCAGCCTTTCCTCACCTTTGGTTGAACATCTTGGAGAACATTGGGCCAGTGTCCGTCCTCCCCGGGGGGGGATGGGCACTACGGAGACCACACCCTGCCCGGAGGGAGGTATTTGTGTGGAGAATACACTTGAGGGCTCGCACTAGGGGAGCACAACAAGGGGACGATCCTGAGGCAGGCTCCGCATGAGGAGAGACTGCTGAGCTCAGGGTCGGAGACAAGTTTTGTCTTAAGGGAAACACCGCATCTCTGGGAGTATAGGTGGAGATACACACATGGGGCCGCATTAGGAGCCACTACATGTGGGGCACCAACCTAATATGAGAGTTCACAAGAGGCAACCTAACCTCATATTAGATTCTGATAGCTAGTTCCTCCGCTGAACATAGCTACGTTGCGGGTGCAACATGATGGAAATTGTCGTTCAGGGTTCACGCCAGGAAACTTACTGAACTGGGGAAGCGTCATCACCCGTGGGGAACGACGCTTCAGCAAGCTTCTACACCGTGTCAGCTTCAGGAGTTACTGGGCTTGCGTTCAGGACTCCCGAAGAGACTGGTTCTACACGCAGATTGTAGAACCTGGCAAACGTGTTAGGTGTAGCCCAACCTGCAGCTCTGCAAATGTCTGTTAAAGAGATCCCGTTCGCCAGCGCAACCGACGCTGCGACGCCCCTGGTGGAGTGGGCGTGCACCCCCAGCGGGCAGGGCACCCCTGTGGCCTGGTAGGCCAAACGAATCGCATCCACAATCCAGTGGGAAATTCTTTGTTTGGAGACAGCTTTCCCCTTCTGCTGTCCTCCAAAACAGACAAAGAGCTGACTCGACCGTCTGAAGCTTTCAGTACGTTCCAAGTAAATGCTCAGGGCACGGACTGGGCATAACAAGGAGAGGTTGGGGTCGCCTTCCTGAGAAGGGATAGCTTGCAGAGTGACCACCTGGTCCCTGAAGGGAGTGGTGGGCACTTTGGGCACATAACCGGGCCGGGGTCTCAGGATAACGTGAGAGTTAGCCGGCCCGAATTCGAGGCACGAGTCACTGACGGAGAGGGCTTGGAGGTCTCCCACTCTTTTGATCGATGTGAGCGCAGTCAGGAGAGCCGTCTTTTGGGAGAGAGCACTGAGTTCGACTGACTGGAGCGGCTCAAAGGGATCTGACTGTAGGCCCCGGAGGACCACAGACAGATCCCAAGAGGGGACAAGGCGCGGTCTGACGGGGTTCAGCCTGCGTGCACCTTTAAGGAATCGTATAACCAAATTGTGCTTCCCAACCGATCTACCTTCCACCAGGTCGTGGTTAGCGGCAATAGCGGCTACCTGGACCTTAAGTGTTGAAGCAGAAAGGTGTCTATCCAGTCCTCCTTGGAGGAAGGAAAGCACCGTTCGGATGCCACATCTCCGTGGGTTCTCCCCCCGGGAGGAACACCAGTTTGTGAATTTGCGCCATCTGAGGTCGTACAGCCGCCTCGTGGAAGGAGCTCTCGACTGCAACAGAGTGTTTACCACTGCCAGTGGGAGATCTCTGAAATCCTCCTGGTCGCGTCCAGGGACCATACGTGGAGGTTCCAGAGATCTGGGCGCGGGTGCCATATCGTGCCCTTCCCCTGTGAAAGGAGGTCCTTCCTCAGGGGAATGCGCCAGGGAGGAACGGGGGAGAGGAGCACCAGCTCTGAGAACCAAACCCTGTTGGGCCAGTAGGGGGCCACCAGCAGGATCTGTTCTCTGTCCTCCCTGACTTTGCACAGGGTCTGTGCAATTAGGCTCACTGGTGGAAACGCATACTTGAGGAGGCCCTGAGGCCAGCTGTGTGCCAGTGCATCTGTGCCGAGGGGCGCCTCGGACAGACCGTACCACAACTGGCAGTGAGTGTTCTCTATCGAGGCAAACAGGTCGACCTGGGCCTGACCGAAAAGACTCCAGATCAGCTGAACCGTCTGAGGGTGAAGTCTCCACTCGCCCCGAAGCGAAGTCTGTCGGGAGAGCGCGTCCGCTACCCAATTGAGTTCGCCCGGTATGTGGGTGGCTCGTAGAGACTTGACATTGTTTCGACACCAAAGGAGGAGATGGCGGGCTAGCTGTGACATGCGAAAGGAGCGTACACCGCCCTGGTGATTGATGTAGGCTACAGTCGCAGTGCTGTCTGTGCGGACCAGCACGTGTTTGCCCTGAACCAAAGGTCGGAACCTCTTCAGGGCCAAAAACACTGTCAGCAGCTCGAGGCAATTGATATGCCAATGCAGCCGAGGGCCCGACCAGAGCCCTGCAGCTGCTTGCCCATTGCATACGGCGCCCCAGCCTGTGTTGGATGCATCTGTCGTAACCAAAATGCGCCTGGACACTTGTCCTAAGGGCACCCCGGCCCGTAGGAACGAAATGTCTTTCCAAGGACCGAGGGTTTTTAGACATACGGGTGTGACGTGCACCCGGTATGAACCCTGGCGCCATGGCCATCTCGGGACTCGGGAACGCAGCCAGTGTTGTAACGGTCTCATGTGCATCAGGCCCAGCGGCGTGACGGCGGCTGCGGATGCCATGTGACCCAGGAGCCTCTGAAATTGTTTGAGGGGGACCGTCGGGCTGCGTGAGAGCTTCTGGACGCAGCTCAGCACTGACTGTGCACGCTCCGGGGAGAGCCGTGCACTCATGGCAACCGAGTCTAGTTGTATACCGAGAAAAGAGATGCTCCGTACCGGGGCGAGCTTGCTCTTTTCCCAGTTGACCCGAAACCCCAGATGGGCCAGATGGTTGAGAACCACATCCCTGTGTTTGCATACCAACTCCTGAGAGTGTGCTATGACCAGCCAGTCGTCGAGGTAATTGAGAATGCGGATGCCCCTCTCCCGGAGAGGGGCAAGGGCTGCCTCTGCGACTTTCGTAAAGACGCGGGGAGACAGGGAGAGCCCAAATGGAAGGACTTTGTACTGAAATGCTCGACCTTCGAAGGCAAACCGCAGGAAGGGCCTGTGTCTTGGAAGAATCGAGACATGAAAGTACGCGTCTTTCAGGTCTATCGCCACAAACCAATCCTGGAATCTGATGCACGTGAGAATGCGTTTGAGCGTTAGCATTCTGAAGGGGAGCTTGTGAAGGGCCCGATTCAGAATCCTCAGATCCAGGATTGGTCTTAAACCGCCACCTTTCTTGGGTACAATGAAGTAGGGGCTGTAGAACCCTTTCTTCATGTCGGCCGAGGGGACCGGCTCTATCGCGTCCTTCACCAGAAGGGTCGCGATCTCCGCCCGAAGAACCGCAGCATTCTCGTCCCGAACCGCGGTAGAGAAGATGCCGCTGAACTTGGGCGGGTTGCGTGCGAATTGGATAGCATAGCCGAGTCGGATGGTTCTGAGAAGCCAGCGAGAGAGGTTGGGTATCTCGAGCCAAGCTGTAAAACTCTCTGCCAACGGTCTCAGGGGGACCACCGACGTACCTCGGGTGGGTACGGTGTGACTGAGTTGTGGTGAAAGCCCTTTGTTCGGGGGCGTGCTGTCCCGGAGGACACAAGGTGCTTTGATCGCCATAACCGACATACAAGGATCCGTGAGAAGATCGCCTGAGCTCAGGGGATCGACTGACGGATGCGCTTGTTTCTCTGTCAAAGTATGCAGAAGCGCAAGTTTTGCGGTTGAGCATGCTTTGATGTGTTTTGGTGGCTGGGTACCCCGGAGGGACCCAGCCATGGGAGGATCGACCATCGGAACCGACAGACAAGGATCCATCAGAAGATCGCCTGAGCTCAGGGGATCGACTGATGGATGCACTTGATTCGTCAAAGCATGCCGAAGCGCAGGCCCTGCGGTTGAGCATGCTTTGACATGTTTTAGTGGCTGGGTACCCCGGAGGGACGCAGTCACATAGATTTTTTCGCCCAGAGAAGAAAATTGCTCTTTTATTGACCATGTGGTGGCCGTCTGCCGAGAGGCAGACAGCCGGGGTGGAGCCGAAACCCACACTCGTCCCCTCGCCGAGTGTGGATCCAGACAGGTCAGCAGATCTCTCTCCTCCGGGCTGCTCGTTTCAGGAACGCTTCGAAGCCTGACGAGGGTTCTTAGCGGCCTGAGACTGAGCTAACGGCGCCACCTTCTTGCGAGAGCTCGACCGCAAGGCTGGTTTAGGTGCAGGACCAGCCTGTGGCGGGCCCTGAGCCGGTCTGGAAGGCGGTCGTCCTCGGCGTGAAACAGGCGGAGGCTGCTGCCTCGGGGGTGCGGGCCCGGGGGGCGGCGCCCGACGAGGCAAGATGTGTTTGATAGCCTCCGTCTGTTTCTTCACTGCGGAGAACTGCTGTGCAAATTCCTCGACAGTGTCGCCAAAGAGACCAGCCTGAGAAATGGGGGCGTCAAGAAAGCGAACCTTCTCAGCGTCCTTCATTTCCGCCAGATTCAGCCAAAGGTGGCGCTCCTGGACCACCATAGTGGACATCGCCCTCCCCAGAGCCTGCGCCGTGACCTTCGTAGCTCGTAGAGCATAGTCAGTCGCCGAGCGCAGATCCTGCAAAAGCTCTGGTTTGGGAACACCCTCGTGCAACTCGCTAAGAACCTTGGCCTGATAGACCTGCAGGACGGCCATAGCGTGAAGGGCGGACGCAGCTTGTCCAGAAGCAGCATAAGCCTTCCCCACGAGAGCGGAAGAAGCCTTACATGCCCTGGACGGGAGTTTTGGGCGGTCCCGCCAGGTGGCGGCGGTCTGCGGGCAAGATGCACCGCGATCGCACGCTCCACGGCGGGAACCTCCGTATACCCCTTCGCTGGACCTCCATCGAGGGTGGTGAGAGAGGAAGAACCGCTAAGACGCGTTCTGGCTGAAAAAGGAGCCTTCCACGACTTAGTCAGTTCCTCATGCACTTCCGGGAAGAAAGGAACTGGGGTAGAACGTGGCCGAGAACCACGGTCGTTACCCAGATACCAATCATCCAGCCGTGAGCGCTCAGGATGGGGCGGAGACTTCCACTCAATCCCGATTGCTTTGGCCGCCCGTTCGAGCATGGCCGCCATTTCCGCGTCTGCTACTGACTGAGAACCCGCCCCCGCAGCGGGTGCCTCAGATAGCGCGTCTGCTTCAGATGGCTGCCCACTCTCCGATGCTGCAGACACTTCTTCCTCCCCCGCAGGAGCCCCGAATAACCAATCCAACCCGTACTGAGACGAGTTTTCAAAGTCATCCGAAAGCTCGACCGGCAGACACACAGAGCGCGAGGGACGCGGGGAATTACCCGGCGAAACGCTCGCGCTCTCTCGCTCTTCATCAACACGCGCCGCGGCAGCCTCGTACCCGGAAGTAGAAGGACGAGCCGCGGTAGCGGTTGATGCGAGCCGCGGTCTTTTAGTAAAGAACGCGACTCGCGAACGAAGTGTGCTGAGGGGCATGTCCTCGCAAGCAGGACATCCGCCCTCGCCGAACGCTGCTTCAGCATGGTCACGACCCAAACATTGAAGACAGAGCTCGTGCCGATCGTTTTGGGAGAGAAAGAAGCCGCAACCAGAAGGACACGGAAGGAAAGGCATAGTAAACACACAAACCCACCGTGTCTGCACTCTTTTAGAGAAATTTGCTCTTTAGATTTTATTAAGAGGAAATCTGCTCTTCAAGATTCGCCGTCGAAGCACCCAGGGGACTCTCACTGCTACTGCGTTCGAGAAGGAAGAGACCGCTGCCCGTGCCGTAGATCCAACGACGAGAGAGGTGAGTAACGCTGCTTCTCAATGAAGAGACGCTGCATTCGGCTCCGAAGAAACAGAACAATGAGTGTTGCCTAGCCCCCCCCCTCTTATGCCCGGATCTCCGGGGCGGAGCGGGCTATGCAAATACTGCATACCAATTCTCATTGGCCTTTTCTCAAAGCTGTCAGAGGTATTCGGGCTCTCAAGAGCGACCCCTAGTCGTCACTTCGACACAACGTCGAACGTGAACGACAGACGGGGAACTCCTTATATTCAGGTGTGCATAATTATTAGGCACATTTAATTTTATAGATGAAAGGAGCCAAAAAAAAAGATTTACTCAACTTAACTCAACTTAAGAGTCATGTATTTCACAACACTTCAGCATGTTATTCTTATTAATTGAGGGTCATTTTTTAGGCTTTTTTACCCAAGCAAAGTCTCTGAGAATGTCTCTGACACATTGCACTTCTGGACACTTGTGTGTATTTTCTTCTCCACCTGTTTTTTCTGCATTAAATTATAATATGGTATAATTATGGACACAGTGTATATATATATATATATATATATATATATACTACAAGTAAAAAGTGTAGACACATCCTCTCAATTGATGTTTTTTAAAGAATTTTCTTATGATTATCAAGGCTGTTTTCACTTGATCAAAAATACAGAAAAGAAATGTAATATTGTGAAATATTATTACGATTAAATCAAAGTTTTTCTATATTAATATACATTAAAATGTAATTTATATCTGTAATTAAAGTTGAATTTCCAGGATCATTACTCCAGTCTTCAGTGTCACATGGTCCTTCAAAAATCATTCTAATTTGCTGATTTATTATCAGTGCTGGAAACAGTTGCGCTGCTTAATATTTTTTTTTGGAACCTGTGATTTATTTATTTTTTTTATCAATAAAAGGTTAAAAAAGAACAGCATTTATTTAAAATAGAAAGGATTTCTAACAATAAAAACTACTGTTCAAAAGTTTGGGTTCAGTAAATTTTATTTTTTATTTGTATAGATATTAATACTTTTATTCACCAAGGATGTGTTAAATTAATAAAAAGTGATAGCATAGATTTATGTTGTTAGAAAATATTTAGATTTTGAATAAATTATGTTCTTTTTAACATGTTATTCATCAAAGAATCCTGAAAAAAAGTCACAGGTTGCAAAAAAAAAAAAATAATAATAATAAATCAGCATATTAGAATCATTTCTGAAGGATCATGTGACTCTTAAGACTGGAGTAACAGCTGATGAAAATTCAGCTTTGCATCACAGGAATAAATTATATTGTAAAATATATTAAAATAAAAACCATTATTTTATATTGTAATAACATTTTGCAGTATTACTGTTTTTTTCTGTATTTTTGATCAAATAAATGCAGCCTTAATGAGCACAAGAGACTTTTTAAAAATCTTTAAATGAGAGGTCCAAACTTTTGACTGGTAGTGTATATATACATTTTATTTCAAAGAATATAAATGAATACTAATATTATTATTATGAATAGTATTATTATGAATTAATACTATTAGTATACTAAATGTATTTATTTAAAAAAGTAATTCAATTACAACTGGGTTTGTGATTATAATATACATAAAATTTCTAAAAATCTCTTACATTTTTTTTTAATTCCTCAGAAAGTCTTGGGCCGAGAATGAGCTCAAACTATGGCCGCAAATTCAGCAAGAGAAGAAATCGATCCACTCATGACAGCTCCAGTGACAGCTCCAGTGATGCAGACTATGAGCACCACAACAGCGATCGACCACAAAGACTACATCTAAACAACTCACCAAGTACGCAGTCTTTAGCAGACAACACTTCTTCTGCACATGACCACAAATATCAGTTAATCAGTCCTTGCTTAAAATTACACACAGTAAATAAAGAGTTGTTTTACACAGATATATCTGGCTTAGTTGCATGAGTTATTTTTACATAAACGCTTCGTTGGTGGAAAGTAGTTCACATTAAACTTAAATTCATACATTAGAGAGGTCTTTCCAGCACACAACACTACAATTGTTGAGCATGACTTTAACTTCTGACATCTCCCTTATGAAAGTTTGAAGCTGTTTTGAATGCGAAGAGACTATAAATGTACTGACAGAGAAAAAAGGGCAAGATGTCATGGTGATCATAGTGAATCAATATCAAATAACATGCACACTACCATTTAGAAATTTGGGGTTAAAGGTTGAGTTTTTACAATTTTCTATTTTAACATACTTTCATGTTTTTTTTTTCTGATGCTGATTTGCTGCTCAATAAATGTTTCTTATTGTTTTTATCAATGCTAAAAACATTAGTCTTGCTTAATATCTTTAACTAATTACTTTTTTTAACTATTTTTTGTAACAATGTTTTAAATGGTAGAATACAAATCAAAATAATGCACTAGTTTCTGTTTTAGCATTGTGGACATACCAGAAATTCTTGTTACAGAATTCAGAGCTCTGCATTAAATGATAAACAGGGACTTGTGAGGAACCACATTTAATATGTATGAATTCTTTTTCGCTCTGTCTAGCAGGAGATGTGAATGACGTAGACCGTATGTGCTCTGGAGAAAGACGTGTACACAACGTGGAAATCAACATGGACACCATCCGAACGCCAGGTATGCACAAACAAATCATAATCACATTTATGGGATTTAACTCTTACCACCTAAAATGTATAATTTCAATTGAGAAAAATCCACCAGTATTTTTTTTTTTTATAAAGGTGATAACCCTCCATTCACTTCACTGTCTTTTGGTGCCCCTGATGCCCACAGGCAAGGTACATGGATTTCATGTAAGAGTATTTGTTCAAATTTTAATAAGAAAATAATTCGGAAATGTATACATTTTTCTTTCCCCTATACAACAGTAGATATGAATGATACAAGCAGTACTTCTTCTGGAGAGTTCTATCAAAACGCGAAGACTGACACAGACAACATTCTTCAGTCACGTATGCATAAATAAATCACATTTTGGGTTCATTTTATACACTGGAGATCAAAATTAGAGAACAATTTATAAACAATTGAACAATTCTGAAATAATGTCATCTTCACTGCTCAACAGTTGAAGCAGTTTTTGTCCTGTCTATACCATGCTACCAGAACACCTTTTCCACAAAATAACTAAGGCATTTCAACAAAAACCATTATTTTGCAGAAAACACACTGATCAAAATTAGAGAACACTTTCAGATACCTCCCAGTTATTGGTGTTAATCTGGCACCTGGTGCTAATTTCCTTGATTATCTGTCAACCCCTATTTAACTGGCAGCCTAACTTCCAGTTTCACTGACCCTGCAAGATGGTGGGCCGTTTCAAAGTGACTGAAAGCCTCCGGCAGCAGGTTGTCCAGATGAAGGCCAAAGGGATGACCCTATCAGCCATAGCAAGACAAGTTGGTCGTTCCAAATCTGTGATTTCAAGAATATTGAATCTTTACAACACCACAAACTCATTCAAGTCCCCCAAGAAGGCTGGTCGTCCACGGAAGACAAATACAAGAGAGGACAGGACACTGCGAAGGATCTCAATGGGCAATCGTTTCCACACTGCAGCTGGAATTGCTCACCAGTTCAGCGCTGAACAGGGTAAGGATCTGTCTCGTCATACAGTGTCTCGACGTTTAAGAGCGTTTGGACTGAAAGCCCACTCTGCAGTGACCAAACCTCTCATTAGCAGAAAGAATCAAAAGGCTAGACTAAGCTTTGCTGAGGAGCATGTTGTGTGGACAGAGGAGAACTGGTCCAAAGTTCACTTCAGTGATGAAACAAGTTTAATTTATTGGGTCCGATGGGAAACATTACGTTCGGCGACAAACTGGAGAAAGACTGAACCCAAAGTGTGTAAAGAAGTCAGTGAAAAGTGGAGGAGGAAGTGTCATGGTTTGGGGCATGTTTTCTGCAGCAGGAGTTGGGCCTCTTATACAGCTACATGGCAGAGTGAATGCAAATGTTTATCAGAACCTTCTTCAACAACATATGGTTCCTCCTGCATTCATCACCCAATCAGCCCGCAGTGTTCATGCAGAACAACGCTCCATGTCACACAGCAAAACGGGTAAAGCAGTTCCTTGAAACTGAAAACATTGAAATAATGACATGGCCTGCCCAGAGTCCTGATCTCAACCCAATAGAGAACCTCTGGAAAATCCTTGGCGACAAAGTTATGGCCAAGAAACCCACTACAGTCACCGAACTGTAGAGGAGACTGGAAGAAGAGTGGACCAAAATCACACCAGAGCAGTGTGAGAGACTAGTGCTGTCCTGTGGCCGCAGATGTGCTGAAGTCATTCAGAGCAGAGGCCTGTACACTTCCTACTAATTGCTGAATAATTGCATTATTTCAGAATTGTTCAATTGTTTATAAATTGTTCTCTAATTTTGATCTCCAGTGTATATACTGATTTACCTTTATTTGATTATTCCAAAGACATATGTTTAGAATAGATGGATGTGCCATAATATGGTTAAAACATTATGAACATTTGGTAACTCTTCACAATGAGGTCCCATTTGTTCATGTGAGCTAATGCATTACAATGAGGAATGAGCTTATCGTTTGTTAATACAACTACAACTGCTCATTGTTAGTTCATATTAGCTCAGGTCCATTAAATAATATTAACAGACACAATTTTAATTAATTATTAATAAATGTTGACATTAGCCCTATTTGGGCTGTGATTATTTCTCATGTGGATGCTTTACAGGGGTTGGTCTGTGATTTTATTGCCGTCTGAATCCAGAATGTCTTTTTTTCCCCAACACCTACGTAAAAATATTTGGACAAATTACAGACACACACAAAAAAAAAAAACAGTTAATTTAATCATGGGGTAATTTAATTGCTGTCCAAATTCACATCTCTGAGTTTACAAAAAGTGATCGATTCAAAATTCACCTTTAAATCCTTTTTGACCACTGAATGGTAACAGCTGCACTTTGTTGTGATTTGAATGCGTATTTATTACTAAAATGCTGGCAAGTATTTACAAGAACAATATTTCATAACGGCTCCAACACAGCAAATATGAGCTGTTAAAAACGAAAGAAAGAGAATAAAAAGGGTTATTGTTATGGCATTATTATCGCTTCTCCACTGTGAATAAATCACCATCTGAAACCATGAGTTTTATCACTGAGGTGCTATGTAAATTAATTTTTACAGACATCCACATGAAAAAAAAATTACTTTCTGAATAGGGCTTTAGACATATTTTTTCATTGTTAGTTCATGTTAACTAATGTAGTTAAGCAAATGGAACCTTATTGTAAATGGTTACCGAATACTTTTATGCACATCAATAATATTTATTAAATACATTTTTACCTTAAGAAGCACTTCAAGAAAAGTTACCACTGACACTCGGTGACCGTCACCTACCTGCAACTGACAATAAAGGTAAAGCGCTTTAATTTTTTATATTATTTCTTCTAAGAAAATGCATTTTTAAATTGTATTTTTAGTAAGGAAATAAACTCTAGATTTGTGAACCCTCTTTTGCCTCTAGGAGCAGATGTGAATGATACAAGCAGTACATCTTCTGGTGAATTCTATCAAAACACAGAGACTGACACAGACTACAATTTCATGCCACGTATGTAAAAATTAAATATACATTGGGTTAATTGAATTTATTTAATCATTCTGGAGAGAGCATATCTAAGTGTATTCACTAATATTTTATCTTTTTTCCTCTAATGAAGGTGAGGAAAGACCATCATTGCATGAAAAGTCACCATTTACACCCCTGTCTCAAAATGACCATCCCTTACCAAACTCTGACAGTCAAGGTAAAGCTGATTGAAAACTCTACATTGGTTAAAGAGTATCTTGTAGTATACATTTCAGATTTATGAATTCTCTTTTGTCTTCAGCGGTGGATGATTCAGACAGTACATCTTCTGGCGAGTGCTATCAAAACACAGAGATCGATGTGGACAACAGTCTTCAGTGTGGTAGGTTCACATTAATCATTTAAAGGAGACCTATTATGCCCCTTTTTACAATATGTAACTTAGGTTTTTGACCAGGGGCCGGCTGCATAAAAGTTTTAGACTAGTCTTAAAAAGTTTTTTAATTCAGTTACAGAAAAATGTAGATTGGTCTAAGTTGAATCCAAAAAAACAGACTGATTACACTTTTGGTTAACTGATAGTTGGTCAAACTAGTACTTAAGACACTGTCTTAACATAGAGGCTAAGTTTATGCAACTGGCCCCTGGTCTCACTGGAAGAAGATCTCAATGTGTTTTCCTGGTTTAGTAAAGGAATTATAATAACAATAAAAATAATAATGTCTCATGTGTCCACAGAATGTGTCTGTAAAGATTTAGCTCAAAATACCACACAGATCATTTATTGTATCATTTTGAAAGTGCCTATTTTGGTCTGCGCCGGTAGTCTGGTGGGCAGTGCGCCGACATACGGTGCTGTTGCACTTCGGGCGTCGCGAGTTCGAGTCCTGGCTCGCAGACCTTTCCCGATTCCATCCCCTCTCTCTCTCCCGCTTCACTTCCTGTCAGTTTGATCTGTCCTATCTAACTAAAAAAAAAAAGAAAATGCCTATTTTGAGTGAAACGCAGAAACACACTGCATGTCTCTTTAAATGCAAATGAGCTGCTGCTCCCCGCCCCCTTTTCCAGAATAGAGTTGTGCCTTTACAGCTCGTACATCAGATATTCTGCCAAAAATACATCTGTCTGGGTTTGATTATCATGCCTATTGCACTGAAGTCATTCGTTTTAAACCATATTCGTTTAAACATCTGATATACAGTTTTCTGAGTGCACGTATCCAAAGCACGCGCACAGAAAGTGGATGTGAGTTCTCTTTTTTTTTATGTCTCATTGTGCTTAAACGGTCAAATACATACAGGTTTATAGTAAAATACATACAGGTTTATAGTTAAAACGCACACTCTGTGAAGGTAAAACCTGGGAAACAAATTGCATGTTTATATTTTCACTGAGCCTTCTGAGGATTCATTCAGTCAGCTAAACCTCATATATCTGTTTTCTCTAGAAGACGAGGAAAGCCCATCACTTCCTGAGAAGTCACTAGAGACACCCCACAGCACTCAGATGACAGGAAACACTGCTGGTTACAGCGGCTCTCATATACCTATCACCCACAATCAAGGTGGGTACTTTACATAACAATGTGAAAATATGTGAAAACAGTGTGTTTTGGTGAGAAAATGTGTGGATTCTTTCTGTGCTTGGCAGATGGGAATGATTCAGACAGTACTTCATCTGAAGAGTGTTATCAGAACACAGAGATTGATGATAATGCCTTCCGTCATTATGGTATGAATGAAACATACAGTATAGAAGTAATTTTATGTTTTATAAGACCACAAGTAAATATTTTGTTATAATTATATCACCAGCAGAACAATTTGACAGGGTTAGGGCTAGGGTTTTCCACTCAGTTATGTAATAATGAGATACACAATAACTTTCACAATCTCACAATAACTTTTCTGATGTTAAAATGAAATCTTTTCTCACAATTCCTCACAACCAGAAAAGATGTCCAGCAGTTGTTGAAATAGGGGTGTGCGATATTGACAAAAAAATCTCTATATTTTCTGGTATTTTATCGATAACGATAATTAGACAATATTTTGCTGTTACTGTGCCGGCATCTTAAGGACAGCTGACTCCTAAAATTTACCTTTTATGGGCATTTTAATCTTTAAAAATAGTCTTTTTTTTCTAAAAGTGTGCATTATCTTTTGAGTCAAATTCTTACATCAGTGAATTAGAATAATAAGACATTTGAGCTGTTACCAAGCAAATTAAATCAGTATCATAGAAGCTGCATCTGTAACATTCAGATGTATTTATACACTGTTTAATGCAGGTCATGAATGCATTTAACCTGCAGTTACAACTGCATTAATAATGTTTTGATATTTTAAACATAAAAGTTGAATACTGATATTTGAAATTATTTCAATAATAAAGATACTTTAAATGTGAAATTAAAAATGCCAGGAGGGGCAGTAATTCACTGTTAATAAGTGAGTCATTGCAATTGAACCGAATCATTTAAACGGTTGATTCATTCAGGAACTAAACACTGTCATGTTGCTCAGAGATGCAAAACAGTGCTGTGGTTGTATTTGGACTGATTTTTGTTGGCGAAATAGAGCAAAAACAGTCTCTTAAGTCTCTTTATTAACTTCTTGTCTGTTGAATTGTAAAAATAAAATCAATATCACTGGAAAAAAAAAAAAACGGCGCTCTTTGTGTGAAACTGATTAACTATATGAAGTGGAATAAGTCTTATCTGTCATTATTATGAGGGGAAAAAAAATTGTCATTTTAACGACATGACATCTTATTACGAGAAAAGATCTAATTTTTACAAGAAAAACGTAGTTTTTACGACAAAATATCTTATGAGAAAAGATGTTTTAATGACAGCATCTCATTATTATGACATAATTGAGCTGAAATGATATGTATGCCAAATTGTCACCACAAATTTCATCCTGCAGCAATGCTGCAATTTGTTTATTGCGACAGTAAAAACATTATGGTACAGAATATTTCTGTTTAAAATTAATGTTCTTTTGATCTTTCTATAACATAATCCTGAAAAATAATCAAAAAATGCAGCAAATTAGCATAATAGAACAATTTCTGAAGGATCGTTTAAATTACATTTTAAAATGTATTAAAAAACAAGTTTTATTTATTGTAACACTTCACAATATTACTGTTCTTATTATATTTTTGATCAAATAAGATTTTTTCTTTAAATCCTACAAGCCCAAATAAATAAATATATTTAAATATTTTAAGAACCTTTTAAACAGCATAATTAAAACCTAAGTAACTGAAATGTGTGTCTTTCGTTTTTGGAAGGTGAGGAAAGCCCATCACTTCCTGAGATGTCTTTTCAGAATCCCCACATTGCACAGATGACAGAAAGTACTGACGGTTACGGAGACCATCATGTACATAGAAACCTCAGTCAAGGTACTGCTTGTACTTAACCACGTGACAGTATTTCTCCGCTCAGAGAGCTTCCTTTCTGAAATCCCCCACCTCTTTTGAACCTGGATCTTTTGTACAGCAAACTTGAACCTTAAAAGTAAGCAGTATTAATGAGCCAGGAAAACCAAAAAACACTGAAATTTACATTTTAGAAACCGATAACGGAAGCACAGCATCAGAGGCATCGTATGTTAATGTACCACCTAAAAATGAGAGGGAGGACCATTCTGCTGCATCGTCAGATAGTGACTATGATGACCCGGACAACTGGTGAGATTTTTCTGAACAGGTAAAGTATAAAAAAAGACACAAAGCATCATTCTTTTAATTCTTAATTCTCTTTATTCTGTGGACAATGATGTGCATTTATTATTTAGGACAGATGATTCACAACCACACGTCCCTGAAAACCAAGGAATGTAACAGATGGGCCCTTGCAATACCTGAGTGTTTCTTAAAGAATATTCTGGAAGAACAGAAAATATTTAATATTTTGGAATAAACATTCTAAACAATGATCAACCATTCTACAATTAACCACACAGATAAATCCAATCTCATTCTTTTTTGATTCTCAATTGTGCAAAATGTAGAATATTTGTTTTTATTATTCAAAATAATAGTCTACATAATATAAACCAGCCACAGTGCTTCATCATTCTAAGGGAGAATGCAGCGTCGACAATTACTTCACACAAAAACTAAAAACTACGCTCAGAGAAGAAAACAAAACTTCCTTTTGTTATCCAGCCCCACAGACTGCACAAAGCAAATTTTGAAAATGGCCAGCATTCTCTTTTGTGAGGAGGAGAGCATGCAACGCTTGCTGGTGGACACTGATAAGATTTCAGAGGAGAACTGTTGCAGACTCGTGCTCATACTTTGTGTTTGCCGCAAACCCACTTTAGCTGCTGTTGTTCCCTCAGGTCTGAAAGCACCACGGTCGAATGCCAGCTGCACTGACAAGCGTACGCACGCCCACCCTTTTTCCTTCTCAGTTTGACTTTTAGTTTGTGATAGTCCGGCATGTTATTCCTAAAGAAGGGGAAAGATGAGATATGTGAGTATTTGAATATATTTCTGTACTTGTAGTTCACAGATGTCCAGTTCAACCCGGAGCGATCCAACACACAGTTGAACTTTATCACCAACTGCAAACCACATTTTTTTTGGTATATTTACAACCTGTGTCGAACAAATTGTAAAAGCTATTATCTTGTGTATGGGTCTGCTACTCTTGCGTTAAACTCATGCTGGATGTATTGAATGTGTAAAAAACTTCTGAATTCCTTTGGTTATCCAGGACTTGTTTCACCCTAGGAACACAATAATAATAATAATTATGCTTTAAAAAAATGTAAAAAAAAACAAAACCAAAAAAGAAATAAAAAATATTGTTTACATTTTGCACAGAAGATGAAAGCCTATTTTAAGGACCATTTTTTAATTTAGATTTCTCAAACAGATTTTTCCCACAATAATAAAGCACATTTCTATAGAAGCCTGTATCTGCTGCTTAAAGGGTTACTCCACCCCAAAATGCAAATTGTCATAATCACTTACCCCAATGTCGTTCCAAACCCGTAAAAACTTTGTTCGTCATCGGAACACAATTTAAGATTTTCTGGATGAAAACCGGTAGCTTTGTGGCTGTCCCATTGACTGCCAAGTAAATAACATTGTCAAGGCCCAGAAAAGTATAAACGATGTTGTCAAAAATAGTCCATCTGCCATCAGTGGTTCAACCATATTTTTACAAAGCTACGAGAATACTTTTTATACGCAAAGAAAACAAAAATAACGTCTTTATTCAACAATTCGTCTCCTCCATGTCAACGTAGTGCCATTTTGGAGAGTATTGACTGGACACAAACAGTGTACGCTGTTCTCTGTCAGCCGCAGCACACGCTTTGATTTGAATGAAAACAGCATATCCGTGTGACGCAGCTGACAGAGAACAGCATACGCTGTTTGCGTCCAGTGGATACTCCAAAATGGCGCTACAGTGACGCAAAGGAGAATAATAAAGTTGATATTTATGTTTTCTTTGCGTACAAAAAGTATTCTTGTAGCTTTGTAAAATTATGGTTGAACCACTGATGGCAGATGGACTATTCTGATGACGCCTTTCATACTTTTCCTTGACAGTCTTATTTACTTGGCAGTCAATGGGACAGCCACAAAGCCAAAGTTTTCATCCAAAATATCTTAAATTGTGTTCTGAAGACGAACAAAGCTTTTATGGGTTTGGAACGACATAGGGGTAAGCGATTAATGACAAAATTTGCATTTTGGGGTGGAGTAACCCTTTAACAAAAGAAAAGGTTATTGCAGCTTTTTATCTCACAATTCTGACTTTTTTCTCAGAAGTGCGAATTATAAACTTGCAATTGCATTGATTATTTCTCAATAAAAACTATTGACTTTTTGAAGTTTGTATCTTACAATTCTCACTTTTTTTTCTCAGAAGTGTGAAAAATGAGGTGAGAAAACCATCTCTTTTTCTTGCAAATGCGAGTTTGTATCTCACAATTCTATTTTTCTTGCAATTCCGAGTTTATATTTTGCAGTTCTGTTTTTTTCTTTAGAGCTAAAAACTTCAATTCTACAATTCTAACTTTTTTTCTTGAAAATTTCTTGATGTTTTTCTAGCAATTACGACTTTTTTTTCCACAGAAATGTTAGCTATATAGTTGCAATTGTGAATTATAAAGTCCAGTTCTGAGGGGAAAAAAAGACTAATATGTTCCTCAGAATTGCTTGTTTATATGGTTAAATCTGAACCATGGGAGACCACAACATGTTTCAATTGGGGCTGCACAATTATGACAAAAATCATAATTGTCAATTATTCCCTTGAAACCTCTTATGCACACGGAATAATGTATGTATTTTTTTTTTAATCATGGCATGCGTAATCGTGATCGCGATTAGAAATTCGATTAATTGTGCAGCCCTAGTTTCAATCGATTTTTAGCCCACACTAGACAACATTTTTTCCTCAGAATTGTTTTATATTGAGTTATATATTCAGAATCTGAGACTCAGTTTTCGAAAAAAATTAGGTAGGAATTGTGTGATATAAACTCGCAAAAGCAAGTTATAAAGTCAAAATTGCAAGATATAAACTCGCAATTCTGAGAAAAAAGGTCAGTTTTTATATCTCAAAATTCTGACTTTACAACAACTGTGAGTTTCTCACATTTTGAGAAAAAAACATACGAATTGTGAGATTTGAACTCACAACAGCGAGAAAAAAAGTCAGAATTATGAGATAAAAAGTCACAATTACCTTTTTTTTTTTTTTTTTTTAATTCAGCGATGTAAACAGGCTTTTTTTAAATAGTGAGCCTGGATTTAAATACAAGAACCATTAGTATGAAAACCCAATGCACATAAGAAAGTTTTGCAGACAGTCTGCATCTGTTTTAAGTGGTAAAAAACTCCTGATATGGACTGTCAACCAACCATCAAGTATTTTGAAGAGATAATACTTCAGAAGTATGAACGTGTCTTTCCATGCTATTCTATCTCTTATTTTAAACTAACTTGTGTAATACATGCAGCAAAAATCCTGAACAGATGGTTTCTTGATGAGCTGATTTATCACCTGTTTGAAGCCTGAAGTTCAATTTTCCAAAGCTTCATTGAGAAATTCCAAGCACATTCTCTCCTAATTAAAGTTGCAAGCTTGAAACATCATTAAAACTCAAAGACGCTTCAACTTAAGAGCTCAGCTGTGTCTGAGCACGCAGCAAAGTGCATCATGGCCTAAATACGGAAGATAACAACATAAAAGACATGGTGCGAATGATTCACTGTCTGTTTGATGCTAATTTTGAGTGAGACGCTGCAAGACACAACCCTGAAGATAATAAGGAAATGACGCAGTCCGACGGAAAACAGGGTTTGCGCTAAAAAGGTGCCAGGTTGCGTTGTTGAACTCTTGTCCAAAAGTGTTTATAAACCAGCCCGTTCAAATTTAATAAAGCTTATCTGTAAGACGGCAACACGATGACTTCAACAAAAGCTTGTTTTTTCAAAAACAAGCCGCCTAAGGCAGTCTAAGAATATCAATGAATTGATAATGAATGAAGAAACTGCTACATCTGCTACAGTGGGATACATGGATCAATGCTGCCCCCTTCAGATACCTTACCTGAAAAATAAATAATCACAGGTTGAGTCCCACTCATGATCATCAAACATGATTATGCTGAAATCGCAAGACGTACATCTTAAACAGTTGCAGGCCCTTCAAAAACAAGACCACAGTCAGAATAAACGCAAAGTAAATCTACCATGACTGAATTACACTACCAAGATTTAATATTTTAAAAGAAGTCTCTTCTGCTCACCAAGCCTGCATTTATTTAATCCCAAGTACAGCAAAAACAGTCAAATTTGGAAATACTTTTCTAAAGTAGTTTTTTTTTTTATTTGAAAATATTTTAAAATGTAATTTATTCTTGTGATCAAATCTAAATTTTTCTGCATCTTTACTCCAGTCTTAAGTGTAACATGATCCTTCAGAATTCATTTTAATATGCTGATTTGCTTTTCAGAGAACATTTATTATTATTATTATTATTATTATTATTACTACCAATATTTAAAGCAGTTGAGTAAATTTTTTCAGGACTCTTTGATGAATAGAAAGATCCAAAGATCAGCATTTATCTGAAATAAAAAGCTTTTGTAACAGTATACATTATATCATTCAAAGCTTTGAGTCAGTATACAGTTTTCTGGAAAGTATTCATTTCTATAAAGTAGTAATTTATAGAAATTAATACTTTAATTTAGAAACAATGTTTTTAATTGATCAAAAGTAATGATATATTTCTATTTCAGGTAAATGCTGTTCTTCTGAACTTTTTATGCATCAAAGAACCATGAAAATATTCTACTCAGCTGTTTTAGCATAATAATAATAACAGTAATAAATGTCAAAATATTATAATTATTTCTGAAGGATTATGTGACTAATGATAATGATGCTTAAAATTCAGCTTTGAAATCACAGGAATAAATTACATTTTAAAATATATTCAAATAGAAAACAGCTATTTTAATTAGTAAAAATATGTCCAAATTTTACTCTTTTTGCTAAAAAAAAACTTTTGCCTTGGTCAGAAGTGCATTCTCAATGGGGAAAATATGTATTGTGAGAGTGGGTGGGAAATTGTGCTCATTAGAATATTATTCAAATATACATGTGTCCCTCAAATCCAGAAAAAATTGAATTGAATTTTAACCTTTGAGAAACGCTGGTTCCAAGACCATGTGGTACAGAGCTTCCACCAAGAAACACAGGACAACATCTGATGGAGAAAAAGGTGACAGTTAATACCAACACAGTTGTCCCATGTTTGAAAGGCTTCATTTCTCCTATGAAACGTATACAGACATGTTTGGGTGTCTATGAAAACTAAAAACTTACTTCTTGGATGTTGTCTCAGAATATGAATCTCTGGTGGAAGTCTTTGCTGCAATAGGTTCCTGTAAGTTTATGAGAAATTTTACAGATGCTTCAAATGCACTGTAAACAACAACTGGCAATATTAAACTGGAAAACGTATGTTTACTTTGTTCACTTATCATAACAAGGTTTCAGTAATACTTGACTTACATGAGTGTTGATGGATTGATAGTCATCATCCAGTATTTCCTGCAGCATAGCGTCAATATCATCATTGTCGTGTTGAGATCTTTTGAATCCTTGTTCTCTGTAAACACTGGAAATAAAAGTAAATGACGATGAATACATTATAAGTTAGCCATGTGATGCTGTTTATTATTAACATTAGCATTTTATCCAGGCTGTTAACATATATTATTTATACATATACACCGTATTAAACGTGTTTGGCTATGGCTCTGTATGTAAAGGTTTTAGTTTTATATTATCTGCTGTAGTCTGGTAGCTACGTTAGCTCAGGTGCTAATCTCGCTAGCCTACTACCTTGATTGTTTCTTGTCTTCGGGATTCGCATATTTTTGGTCCGTTTGTTTTAAAGCATACGTTGATTGTTTGGACGCAGACGTGCTGCAACAAAACTTTGATTCGACTTCATCAAGTAAGTCATCCAAATCATCCGCCATTATTATCCGGTGGAGAACGCCACGTTTGTTACCATAGAAACGTGCATATCATTCTTTTGCTATCCTCTCGTAATATAACTAGTCAAAAATCTTAAAAACAAAATTTACTTTCATGTTAAACGTAATATTAACGCGCACTGGAAGCTGAACTAACGCTTCCGGTTTGCTAGTTGGTGTAAGTTTGAAAACGGAAAATGATTCGTTGTCGGCAGGATTCGAACCTGCGCGGGGAGACCCCAATGGATTTCTAGTCCATCGCCTTAACCACTCGGCCACGACAACTCACATGCTCATACCTTGTTGACGTGAAACACTTTGTTCAATCTTAAAACGTTGACGAAGAAAAACCATTAACAAGAAATTCATGAATATATTATGTATGAATATAATACCTGGCTACGGTCAATTATGAAGATGCGCAGAGGAAAATAAACACGAAATGTATCTTTTGAGATGGCTTATCGTAGTATTAAAACGACAGTACTGCGTGTTTTCTTGTGGCGATTTTTAAAGTGATGTAATTACTATTTTACGTTTTACATGACTTGAATAGTTTTAAATATGCCTCGTTTTTTTCTATTTTGATTATTTTATTTTATTTAATACATGATAATAGCAACAAAAAAATGCATAAAATATAATAAAACAAAATAAAATATATTTACCACATTGAGTTTCGCTCACTTAACTGCAGGGGGCTCCAAAATCTTAAAAATACACAAAACAACAAGCACGCCTGAAAGTGAGCTTGTAAGAGAGGGACAGATTTAGGCGGACTAAATTATTGAAATTCGACCACTGAGGTCTGTCATTTCACCGGAAGATCGACATTTTGTTTAAAAAAAACAATAACAAAAATCAATACCATGTAGTTATAAAATAAATACTTGGACTTTTCTGTTTTAATTCTGACTTTAGTCATTCATAACCTGATAACGTATTCTTTCGTTTTATTTGTTACTGTAGACTTGGCCTTTACCAATGGAAAGTATTCGCAAGTGTAAAAACACGTCGTTCCCTGACCGGGAATCGAACCCGGGCCGCGGCGGTGAGAGCGCCGAATCCTAACCACTAGACCACCAGGGACTGGTTTCACCCGGGGTCGTATGTGGAGCCAAATATGTAAAGACGATAAAATTACAGATGTGGCCCACGATACGTAAGCCGTCAGCCATATTGGAGCGGTCAAAGCAGGTCCTTGCAATAATATATGCTTAAACACTCTAGCATGCAACCCTAGTCAAAGAACTTATATTGATTATACTCTTTGATGTAGTTATACAGATTTATGAATTTCTGTATCTGCAATAGGCTTCACCATTGATTTTGCTAAACTATCACAAAACAAGAAGACGAAGCCATTAGATAACAAGACATTTAAAAACCTGTAATATTGAGATAATACATATTCAAAACAAACTAACACATTCTTTTCTGTTAAAGGTTATCCAGTTTTTACAAGATTTTAAATTTAGGCGTTTTTTTTTTTTTTTTTTTTCTGTGGCATCTTGAAACCTTTTTATTTAATGTGACGAAAGTTTGACTGTTCCAAGATGGCTAACACGTTGTGTCTAGAGCGGTCTGATGTGGCATCTACCTATTTTTCAATAATTCAATAACTGAAATTCAATAATTTAAAAAATATACAGATTTTATTTCATTATGAGATAGTAAAAACAACATCTGATTGAAAATTGTATTCATCTCAAATACATGCATGCAATGTATTTGAGATGCAATAAATAAATGCATGACACTTTGAAAATTACTTTTACAAAAATGTGACTTATTTACACAGGTCCTAATGATGGAACAGGTTTGCGAAATTTACTCTGCAGGAACACTCGGGGAACACACAGACCCTCTTTTTTATTCACGGTTTCTCTCAACACATACTCATTCACAAGAGTCTCAAATCCTGCCTGTTGGAACAAACCAGCCAAGTACTCTATGAGAAGAACAAATGGAATATAAAACAGTTAGAAACAAAACATTAACTTCATTGCAGTAAAATAGATGATTAAAAAACAAACAAATGCTACACTGACCTCTTGAGAAGAAAAAGGAACGGGTCCCATCCTGTCTTACGTAGAAATTCTCGCCAAGCTTGTTGCCCGACTTAAACCTCAACATGGCATGATCATACAGTCCATAGTCCCTGAAGAGGACAATACCTCCTGGTCTTAATACCTGTTAGATTGTTTTGAAAGCAGAAATAAATGACTTCACAATACAAAGAAAGTGAACTGCAAAAACATGAAGTTTACTCAAGTTTTAGTCTTAAAAAATGTGATCATCAGTACCTTATAAATTTGTTCCAGGGCTTTCTGCATCTTGTCAGGATGAATTGCAGACAGAACAAATATCAGTGTGGCTACATCCACTGTCTCCACTTGTATTATGGCTTGGAGATCATCCTTAGTGAGGTCACACTGAAACGCAAGGCATCGCTCGGTGCAATACAAGGCATTTTGCTGCAGTAACAATAAATAATCATTAATAAAGACAGAATGCATGTAAAGAATTAGCTTATGAATGTGCAACATTACAATATTGAAAAAAGGCTGACCAGATGGACGTATGCTACCAGTCAAAAGTTCTCTCACGTTTTTTAAAAAGAAGTTTACATTTATTTGATCCAAAATACAGCAAAAGCAGTAATATTGTGAAATGTATTCCTGTGATCAAAGATTCAAAGAAAGAGAAGACATTTTTAGCATCATTACTCCAGCCACGTCACATGATCCTTCAGAAATCATTCTAATATGATGATTTGCTGTTCAAGAAACATTTTTTTCTTATAGCATTTATCTGAAAGCTTTTGTAACATTATAAACTATGCATTACCATTTAAAAGCTTTTTAATACTTTTATTTTGCAAGGATGCTTTAAATTGATTAAAAGTGTTGATAAAGACATTTACAATGTTACAAAAGATTTCTATTTCAGATAAATATCAAAATAGTTCTTCTGAACTTTCCATTCACCAAAGAAACCTGAAAAAAAAAAAAATTAAATTATAAAGAAATTATACTCAGCTGTATAATTATAATAATAACATATTGTTATTATTATTATTATTATTATTATGTTATAATAGTAACATAATAATAATAATAATAATAATAATAATAATACATGTTTTTTTAAGCAGCAATTCAAAATATTAAGAATGATTTCTGAAGGATTATGTGACTGAAGTAATGATGCAAAAAATTCAGCTTTGAAATAAATTACAATTTAAATATATTTAATGAGAAAACAGTTATTTTAAATAGTAAACACATTTCAAAATTTGACTGTTTTTGCTGCACTCTGGTATAAATAAATGCACCATTATAAAAACACTACAAATCTTACTGTTTAAGTTTGTTTTTTCATCAGGACAGATTTGGAGACTTGCTCACCAATGGATACCACCAGAATGAGAGTCCAGCAGACATTGTCTTAATTCACATGAAAATGAATGTCTTGTGAAGTGAAAAAAAAACAACCACCATTAAGGCATTTTAACTTCAAACTGTTGCTTCTGGCCAAAGTATCAGCCCATAATCGAATTTTCTCCTCTCACATCAAAAACATAAACATACCTATTTAGAACTGTTTTCACTTGTAAACAGTGCTTGATCTATGCATATTTCTCTCCTCATTAAGACTAGACAACTTTTTATCATTATTATGATGAATAGAGGACTATTTTAGCCAGAAACAACGATTTGAAGTTAAAAATCTTGATGAATTGATTACAAGCATGCAGCTTTTTACATCACAAGACATTAACTGATAGACTGGAGTCGTGTGGATTACTTGTGCATTATTGTGATGTTTTTAATCAGCTGTTTGGACTCTCATTCTGACAGATGTAATGCTAAACTTCTCCAAATCTGTTCCAATGAAGAAACAAACTCATGTACACGTTGGATGGCCTGAGGGTAAGTTAATTTTCAGCTAATAGAGTGTTTTCATGACACATCATCAATCGGCCATATTGGCGGTACCAAACATAAACAATGCCACTGAACCGAACAAAACTTGCATATTTTGTTGATTACTGCTGCTGAAAATAGTCAATTATTGTCATGTTTTGGGCTGTACTAATCAGTCGGACTGGGAAAAACATTTGAAGTAATATAGACTGCCAAAAGTTATAACAAATCAAGGAGAAGAATGCAAAAAAACTGTCTGAGGAACAAAAGACGTTTGGTTTGTGGTTGGCCAAAAAAAAAAAAAAAAAAAACAGGATTTCCAGACCAAGAATTGTGACATTTGTGTTTGTTCTCATCATTTCCAGTCAGGTAGGTCTTAATTAATACTGCTCGTATGTATCTTTACCATCTATTACCTTAAGTTTGTCAAAATATTGTGTCCTTTCCTGCTTACTAAGTCCTTCTCCACATGATTTAGCAACTTCCACACATTTTTCCCATGGTTTAGACTGCATAAATTAGCAGAGCAATGTATTCAGTAGTATATTAACTGTTCAATCCATGCTGTTGTTTACATCCGAGTATCGCCAGTATGGCTGCACATCCAGGTAACTGACCAAACTGTGAACTAAGTGCAAGCCCTCTATATTATTTCAGGTGAACTATTACAATAAAGTGAGAGGAAACACAATTTTGTCACGTTTACCTTCACAAACTCAACAGCTCGTGGAGAGAAGTCACAAGCATAGATGAAGATATTGAGATCCTCTTCCAGAAGAGGGAAAATACAGTTTCCAACCCCACAGCCAGCCTCCAACAACACCAGCTTCTGTCCCTGAGACTGAAAGAATAGATTGAATTCACATTCATCTATATGAACTCTTTATCTCTATGAAATATTTATAGCAAAAGCATGTTTTCTAACCTCTCTGCAGTTTTTGAGTTCATCAAACTCTCTGGTCGTCCAATGCCTGTCTTTGAAAAAGTTCGTCGTGTTTCTTTTATAAAACAAGTCCCAGTTTTTCTGAGCTTCCACTTCGAGTTTCTGCTGCTTGAAGTCTGACACTAAGACCCGGTCATTCCTGAGTTTCTCCAGCTCTTCTGGTGTCAGTGTCCTTTCACTCAGAACAGCGGACTGATGAGGAAAATCAGGACTGGATTCCAGCGAGTCCAACTCACCTGTCACTGACATGATTGTTTGAGCTCCCGATCTTTATGATTAATACTAAGACGACTTCAAATAAAATGCTGTGAAGTTTGCGAGCACGAGCATAACAGTAACAGCAATTTATGTTAGATAAAAGGCTACATGTACCGCCTCAATGTTAAAACGCAATCAAAAGCAGATTTAGGTACGTACGTGTACTTAAACTACGCAAGCTAAGAGTAAAATATTCGCATTTAACAAGAAATTCACTGTTTTAAAACGTCGCATGTTGTCGCTCTACTCAGCATCAGTCTTACTCGCGAAAAACTATTGCGGTGATGAAGGAACATAGTAACAGTCACTGCCACCTACTGGACTGGATGAGACGCGCAAAGCGACTGATAACCCTTATGTTTGAGAAAATGAGAAAAACACTGCATTTATTGGCATCAGCTATGGTATTCGGGGCCAGATTCTTGTATGTAGAGTTATTTCAAAACGTGGTATTTTGTAAACAAAACATTACGGGAAGGACACTTCAGAAAACAAGGACATTTATAACAAAATGTTGTGAATTTATGTATTTATATAACTGGAACTCTCACAAACTCATTGGTTGAGGTGATGTTTGTAGCAATTGTGTAATATTATTACAATTTCAAATAACTGTTTTGTTATGTGAATATACTTAAAATAATTTTATAATTTAAATATGCTGATTTGGTGATAAATAAACACTATTTTACCTTTATTATCTGTTCTGAAAACAATTTTTGATGCCTAATAATTTAATGGGAAATGTTAGATTTTGAAATATATTTATACTACCAGTATCACAATAAGATTTTTAATGTTTTTTTTTTTTGTTTTTTTTTAATGTTTAATGTTTCTTCTGGTCATCAAACTGGCATTTATTTGATCCAAAATACAGCAAAAACATTAATACTGTGAAATATTTTCACTATTTAAAATATCTGCTTTCTATTTGAATATATTGAATATATATATATTTTCAAATCAAAAATCAAATCAAAGTTGAATTTTTTAGCAGTATTACTCCATTCTTCAGTGTCACATGGTCCTTCAGAAATCATTCTAATTTGCTGATTTGCTGTTCAAGAAACATTTTTGTTTAATTATTATTATCAATATTTAAAGCAGTCATATATATTTTTTCTAGATTCTTTGATGAATAGAAAGATCCAAAGATCAGCATCTATCTGAAATAAAATCCTTTGTAAGATTATACACTGCCATTCAAAAGTTTGGAATCAGTTTTTTTTTTTTTTTCTATAGAAATTATAGAAATGAATACTTTTATTTAGCAAGGATGCTTTAAATTGAACAAAAGTGATGATAAAGACAAAAAATGACATTGAAATATCTGCTTGATAAAGTATATATATATATAAACGTGCTTGAAAAATTAATAAAGTGCAGAAAATGTGATGATGATAAAGGTGATGTTACAAAAGATTTTTAGTTCAGATAAATGCTGTTCTTCCGAACTATTCATCAAAGAAACCTGGAAAAATTCTACTCCGTTTTTTTTTTTTTTTTTTGCATAGTAATAATAAATGTTCTTTTGAGCAGCAAATCAGAATATTAGAATAATTTCTGAAGGATCATGTGACTGGAGTAATGATGCTAAAAATTCAGCTTTGAAATCACAGGAATAAATTACATTTTAAAATATATTCAAATAGAAAAAAGTTATTTGAAATAGTAAAAAATATTTTTTTGGATCAAATAAATGCAGCCTGGTGAGCAGAAGAGACTTCTTTCTAAAAATATAACTAATGTAATGTAATGTAAAATAGAAAAGTTATTGAAAAAAAATCTTTTAAGTTCTTTCATAATATTAGTTATTTTTACTGTATTTTTATCTATAAGGATCTTCATCTATATTACATATATCTATTTCTTTCATCTATATTTTCATAATAACTTAATACAAAAATAACTATCAAGCTATTTATCTATTTGTATATTAATACGAAATTGAGGTGCAGATGTTACTGTGTTTAAATGTGGATAAATGATCAAAAAAATTAAACAACAACACAGATTTGTATCTTGAAACAGTGATATGTATCACCAAACATTTATGGCTAAGCTGCTGCTGTGTTTGTTGTATATTTATGCTTGTTGAGACAATAAATTACAAACGAATACAAACTCAGTATTGTTTATTTGACATACAGGTGCTTTTGATTTCTGGTCAGCTGGCTTCAATGGAAAGCTCAGATCCTGTTTATATAGACAGGCAAATCAACACTTCGTTTGGAGAAAACTGAACCCAAGTTACTAAAACGTTGCAGCGAGAGTGTTGTTGCTCATCCAGTACGAAGAAAGCCAGTCCTTTAGCCATTTACACCAATCAACATGCAGTCTCTCAGCCTCTGGCGGCAGGCAATGTCCGCGGTGGCAGTAAGCATGCTCATTTTTAATTTACTCAGACCAAAAAAATACAGACGTTTATAGAACAACTCTACTTTAATGTCTCAAAAACCTACATTCAAACCATGATACAGTGCTGTACCAGGACCCCTTTTTTCTTAAAAAAAAAAAAACATTCCACGGATTATCGAACATGCCCGGCCCCCACGTTACACAGTTCAGCCTCAATCCAGCACCAGACCGGGCACAAGGGGAGGGTGAAGGGTGCCCTCTGAAGTTTACAGGGCGTCCTCAATGTCTGCAATGGTGTGGATGACGAGCGTCCCCTCTCTCATGTGCATATACAGTATACGTTTAAATTATACAGGTAGCAGCAACACCCCCTCGGCGAGGGGTTAAGAGGGTGAGGGGGTGACATGGACTGATAGGGGAAAGAAAGGCAGAGGAGCAGTGAGGAGCAGCATCTCTTTATACTGTTCCAGCGTCTCTGCTCTGGTCCCTCCGGCGACGGTGCTCTGTTTTGTTCCGGCTTTCTGAATCCTCCCGTTCGATCGTCTCCTTCTCTCGTTCTCTCTTCCTCTCTCGACGGGTCTCTGCGTTCTCTTTCTCTTGAAGGTTGAAGCGTTTTTTCTTCTCTCCTCGTCGCTGACCTTTCGGCTTACCTGAGAGGACAAATAGTGACAATGTGAGGCATTTTTTCAACAGTTATTCACGTAAATGTAAATATAAAGTGTGTTAAAGTTTCCACCAGGTAAAAATCTGATCACTTAGAGAAGTATTAGTACACGTCTCCTCAAACGGTACATTACTGTTTTTGAAAGAAATTAATATTTATATTCAACAAGAATGCATTACACTGAACAAAAGTGAGACATTTATAATATTACAAATTGTTACCAAATCAGCATATTAGAATGATTTCTTAAGGTTCATGTGACACTGAAGACATGTAAACGCTATGAATAAATTACATTTGAAAATATATTCAAATAGAATATGTTTTAAATTGTTATGATTCACAATTGACATCAGTTGAGGTCAAAAGTTTACATACACCTTGCAGAATCTGCAAAATGTTAAGTTTTTTTGTAACAAAATAAGAGGTTCTTGAGGCATGTTCAAAATGCATGTTCTTTTTTAGTACTGTTCTGAATAATATATTTCACATAAAAGACGCTTACACACAGTCCATAAGAGAAAATAATAGCTGAATTTATAAAAAAGACCCTGTTCAAAAGTTTACATACACTGTTGTTGTTACCTGAATGATCCACAGCTGTGTGTATTTTGTTTAAGTGAACAGAAAGGAAAACAAATTTAACTTATTTTGTCTTCTGAGGAACATGTAGGTATCTTCTGTAGCTTCTGAAGGACAGTACTAAGTGAAAAAAAAATCTTCATTCTTAATGCAGAATTTTTCTTTCTGGAGCATCAGTGAGTGTTTGAACCTTCTGTAATAGCTGCATATGAGTCCCTCAGTTGTCCTCAATGTGAAAAGATGGACCTCAAAATCATACAGTCATTGGAAAGGGTTCTAAAACACAAAAATGATGAAAAACCAAAGAATTTGTGGGAACTAAAGGATTTTTTCTGAATAACAGTGTATAGTTTAACTGTTCAGGACAAACAAGGGACTCATGAACAACTATCACCAAATAAAAAACACAGCTGTGGATCATTCAGTTAACAACACAGTAAGAATCAAGTGTATGTAAACTTTTGAACAGGGTCATTTATAGAAATTCAACTATTATTTTCTCTTGTTGACTGTATGTACAGTAAACGTCTTTAATGTGAAATATCTTATTCAGAGCAGTACTAAATAAAAAATAAAATGCATTTTGTATGATCCCTCTTATTTGTTAAAATAATTAAGATTTTGCAGATTCTGCAAGGTGTATGTAAACTTTGGACCTCAACTGTAATGCTGTAACGCTTGCTGTTTGAGTTGGATTGTCTGGGATGTTTATGAATAATGTTTTCAAGCACCACAATGTTTACACATTTCGGGAAAACTACTTACTGTGTTTTTTTGCAAATTATTCTGGGATAAGAGAAAGTATTGTAACAAGAAGACGTACACACACACACTATGAATAATACCACGCTGACCAGTGAGAGTTTGGCAGGCATCTGGGCTGATTTATTTGTCATGCAGGCGTGTTGAATCATTCTATCATTCTATTAATCAGCCTTTAGTGATTTTCCCATCATCCCTCATCTCTCTCCAGCTCCAGATGGCATTACTCATTCAACCTAAGATGACCATTGTTCTTAATTTTCAGCTGTTTTGGTTGGGAGACGTCCCTTCGGCAATCATCACTTCCATTTGAAAGAATTTTTCATAGATTATTAAAGAGTTTGATGGAGTCCAGGTTGAAGACCCATTTATAAAGTTGTGAAACAGCAAAACCATCTGGTGCATTGTGTGACTGGCTGCGTCTGGCCTACCACAAGATGACAGTCTCGTACAACTAATTCGTTCATAGCATTCTGTTATGAAAATTCTGTTTTTTTCTCACCCTCATTTTATTTCAAAGCTGTATGATGTTTTTGCTGAACTTTAAAACTAAATCTGACATAAAAATGAAGTAATATAGACATAAAAAACCTGATAAAATGAAAAAAACTACACAAAATTATTAAATATAAAATGTAAAGTACTTCAAAATACTATTATATAATATAATAGTATATAAATAATGTTAACAATGATTACAAGTATCTGAAGCCATATAATGAATGACATTGATATCAATTCCAATGTAGAGTGGACAACAATTTCAGTTTCTTACACAAAACTTTAAGAAGACTTAAGTCAGGTTCACACCGCAACCATAAAGATAACAAAACAGAATGCTATGCAATAAAAACATTGACAGCCAAGAATCCATTCTGCTTTAAAAAGCTCAGGCATTTAAAGTTACAGACGACAAAACTACAATGTGCTACAGTGTGCACTGCTGCTGGTTAGATATGTTTTAAAGCATGGCAGCTGGTTTAAGCTGGTCTTTAGATGGTCATGAGCTGGTTTAAGGTGGTCCTGAGCAGGAGCTAGTTGGTTAGGACCAACTCATAACCAGCTCAGAACTAGCTAAAACCAGCTGCCATGTTTTAAAACCTAACCAGCATATGCTGTTTTTTAGAAGATATAAGCATTCAATACTTAGGCCACGTGTCCACCAAAGCATTTTTAGCCAGCTGAACACGCCATGCACTGTACTGAAAACACAGAGCTGTGAGCGCTTGAGAGCGCAGCGTTTTTTTCCGTTGAGATGCTGTGGTTGCTATGATACAGAATATTCGCTGGAGTAACAGCAAACGCATCGCTAATAAAATATTTCTCCAAGCATTATTTATCATAACAATATTATGGTAGTCTGGCAATTCCATCTGGTAAAGACATAAATACTCAGAGACAAGCAATATTAACTTTTCCATTGTTGTTCAGCCTTAGTACAAGCAGGGTGGTCAGTAGTCCTGCCCGTCCTTCACTCTGATTAGTTAGCTGACTAGAAAGTGACAGTGATGAGCGCAGCGTTTTACTCAAAGTGTAACATTCTTCAACTCTCTGTGCCGAGAAAAAAACGCCCGAACGCTTAGCGCTCAGCGCGGTGCTACCATTGAGAACAATTGAAAAAATACGCTAGCCTTACTTCTGCCAATATGCTTCAACGATTTTGGTGACATCACTCTGCACTTCAACTTTTATTCAAACCTTCTGTCCAATCAAATGCTCTCTAGAGTCTGACACGCCCCGCTTTTTCACTTTTTCTGTAAAGTGAATGGCACAAAGTGCCCTATATAATGGATAAGGAACAATTTAAACAGTGTTTAACAGTGTATGCAGTAACAGTGCATGCTTTCCATTGGCGAAAGAAGTCTTCTGCACACACAGTCTTTGCCGGTCCAGAGACACATTAGCACCGAGTGGATCATATGCGCAAATCCGCACAGACCATAAAACGCATTGAATCCATTTAAATTCTACACAGAATGCTATATTTTAATGTGATATGAATGCTATTGTGGCTGTCATACGCTGGTCCCAAGCTGTGATATAAACAAAACACTATTGGCTGTTTAAAAATGAGGGCGGGGATGCTTGATATGTCCCGCCCTCTCTTCCTGTTTCAGTTGAAATTACATCAACACATAGAATAACGGTGTGTGTTTCAAAGCACTTCAATGGACCTTTAAAGTCATTCTAATGTTGCTAGGAGATGCCTGACAAATAAAAACAATATGTGTTCTAAAATCAGCTGAAAATATCCAACATGTTTGATATACCCCTACTGGGTGGAATCAGAGTCTGAAGCAAAAAAAAAATCAGTGTCTGTGACCATCATACACTACGCAATTTTTTGTGGAATCTGTCAACTCAAATCTGCAGACTGGCTCTGACCTTTGGCAACTAGCGTCAACTTCTCCAGACTGTAAATCAGCGGGAAAATCGGGGCAAAAGTTGTGTAGTGTGGGCCCTATTCCAGGCTTTAGATAGTAGAAATGCAAAAAGGTGGGGGCGACTCGTCCATTGCAGAGTCAGGGAACTTTATCAGCATTGTGCTCTTGAGCAACCAGTCCAGTTTCTTCCAAGAACACGATTCCTGAAATTAGCGTATAGCATGTCTCTTTGGAATAAATCTGTCAAGATGAGCAACCAAGGTGAAGCCACCCAGCTGAACGTTTGACACCAGAATAAGCGAACGGCCGATAAGCTCATCCAAAATAGAAAGACTTAAAATAAGAGTTGTGTTAATATTACTTTATCTCGCCGTTGCTTAATGCTCACGGCTGGTAGCCAATTTCCATTATTGTCAGAGGCTTATCGGTGGGGCACGGATGAGGATCGGAAAAGCGCTGAGGTGGACAACCAGCTCTCCCCCACTTCCCCCTCCTAAAGCGGGCTCTATTAATCAGCCGGACTCTCGCCGGACTCCCTGCCCGCTGCAACCCACACTGACCCACACATTCCTGGGGTCCTGGAGAGACCTGGCTCTCAAAATCGCACATGAGGATGCATGACTGCTTTGTGATCGAAACTAGTTTAGGAGGATGAAGTGAAATCCAGTCCAAACCTCTCACAGGCGTGAATCTGTTGTGATTGTACTGTGCATTGTGAATGGCTGACTCATGTACGGTGTCTGACCGATCAAAACACACACACACACACACACACACACACACACTTCACTCGCTGTCGTCACCTCCCCTCTCGCCGTCCCGTCTCTTTAAACACAGGAAGTTCCCTCTGCGTACACTGTTGTCTTTGTCGTAACGATTTGGAGATCAATGGATTAGGCATAATCCTCTGCCTTTCCCATAAACCAAGGCGTAACATGACTGGAGCTTTGTGCTGATTATTTTGGATATGTTTACTGCCACCCTTTCAGAGCTGGAAGGCTGTCAGGTTGTTCAGTAAACTGTCATGCGACGATTTGGATACAAGCGTTTTCCCCAGAGATGGAACATGTTCTTGCGCATCTGGTCACCACTGGTGAAGCAGATGCAGTCCTTGAGGAGAACGGGACGGCTCAGAGGTTTCTCATTCAAAGCTCAGGCACAAAACCTGATGGGAGTTAGTCAATTTTTACATGAATAAGACAATTTATGTCACACATTATAAATACAGTATGCAGAAAAAGCTTTGACTTTTAAACTTGAGCACGTTGAACAGTGTTTGAGACATTGTTCTCCCTTAAATGCTACACCTGAGACCCATTTAAGATTAGTAGCAATATCTGAGCAACTGTAAAGTTTGAACAATTAAACTATTTGTTAGCTTTAAAGTCAGACTTGCAAGATATAACCTTGTAATTGTGACTCAAGTCAGAATTGCACGATATAAACTTGCAGTTCTGACTTTTTTTCACAGACTTCCTTGATATAAACTTGCAATTGCAAGTTATAAAGTCAGAACTGCGAGATATAAACTCGCAATTGCAAGAAAAAAAGTCAGAATTGCGAGATACAAATGTGCATTTGCAAGAAAAAAAATCTGAATTGAGAGTTTTATCTCTGAATTCAGACTTTATAACTCAGAATTTTCAAGCAATTCTGAGAAAAAAAGTCAGAACTGTGAGATAAAAATATTTTTTTTCAGTTCTGTAACAAATTCAAAACAGAATTTACTTGAAATATTTTGTATACTTATTAATTTATTTACTGTCACTTTTGATCAGTCAAATACATCCTGCTAAATAAAAGTACTTTCTTAAAAAAAAAAAAAAAAAAAACTTCCAGACCCCAAACTTTTGAATGATAGAATAGAGTGCAATTGTGAGAAATAATACAAATGGTTTTACTCAATGACTGTAAAGAGCTTCCAATTAAAGTTAAATCCATGCACAATTTACAGGTGCTCTATCTACAGCTAAAAATAGCCTAATGATATTGGGTGATTTCTAGGTGAATCAATGCATTGCAGTTCCATCCTCCTCTAAGATATGTTGCAAGCCTGGAATGGTTTGGAACAAATTCATCTCATAGTTGTGTATCTAGATGTTTCGACATAGGTGAAATGAGGAGTCTGGCTCTGTTTAAATATTATTCTTGAAAGAGTGATTGAGAGAGGTGAAAAGGAGGAGAGATCTTAGAAGAGGAGGGAGATGAGAGGGTGAAAAGTGTGTCAGGACAGACGGAAGAGTGGGGGGGGGGGGGGGGTCGTAACTGCGGCACAGTCAGTAAAAGGTGAAACACTCTAAAATCAACCCTGACAACCCAAATTGTCCCAGTCTGCTGCTGTTAAGGACAGAGGTGGAGCTGGTTGAAATGGGATATGATGTCGGTGCAGTGGGGCACAATTTCATTAATGAATCCTGGGGGTGGGGTAGGGTAGGGTGGAGGGGGTCACATCCTCCCCGGCAGGCGTGCTGTCGTCCGGGGGCTTTTGCCAGGAGCCAGGCGGGGATTAAGGGCTCTGGCTCGTCCCACAGGAGGAATGCCCGGGCTTTGAAGGCCCAGTATAGCTGCTCTCCCTTAGGGAGGTTGATGCTGGTGTGCAGGGCAGAGACAAGCAGAGCGGCATGCAGAGGCTAAGAGTTCAGTGGACAGTTGAGCTATTCACAAAACAACGATTTTGGGTTGCCAGATTCTGCACGCATGCACAAACACAAGTTTATTTTTATTTCTTTGTGGGGACTTCCCATAGACTTCTATTGTTTTTATACTGAGTTAACAATATTTTCAACCTCCTAAACCTAGCCTTCACAGAAAAGTCTACGTCAGTATTTTTTTTTTAAATGTTTTCGTCTTACCAACCATTTATTTTGAAATTTAAAATAACAATTTTCTGTTTTAAAACATATGTTATTCTTGTGATGGCAAAGCTGAACTTTCAGCAGACATTATTTTAGCCTTTAGTGGCACATGATCCTTCAGAAAGTACTCTAATATGCTGATTTGGTGTTCAAGTAATAAATTGAAAGTAAAAATATTTATTGATTGATTTATGTATTTGTGACCCTGGACCACAAATAAGGTTACATTTTTTTATTTATTTATAAATCATCCGAAAGCTGAATAAATAAGATTTCCATTTATATATGGTTTGTTAGGATAGGACAGTATTTGATCGAGATACATCTCATACATCTGAGTTTGCAAAAAAAAAAAAAAAAAATCTAAATATTGAGAAAATCGCCATTAAAGTTGCCCAAATGAAATTCTTAGCAATGCATATTTCTAATAAAAAAAAGTAAGTTTTCATATATTTACAGTAGAAATTGTACTAAATATCTTCATGGAACATGATCTTTATCTAATATCCCAATGATTTTTGGCACAAAAGTAGACCCATACAATGTATTTTTGGCTATTGCTACAAATTTGCCCATGCTGCATTAGACTGGTTTTGTGGCCCAGGGTCACATTTATTCATTTACTTGGTTAATAAAAAATGCTGATTCAAAAAAATTCAAAAGAACAGCATTTTTTAAAACCATCGAAAGAACATCTTTTGTAACATTACATTACATTGTAACATTTACAGTCATTCAGTTTAATCCAGTCTTGCTGAATAAAATATTTTGTTTAAACTGACCCCAAATATATATATGATCAACTTTAAAGAAAACAAGCAGAAAAAAGAGCACATGTTGACACTAGGAGTTGAATTTAGAGTCATAGAGCCTGAAAGGGAAAGGACAGAGGCCAGACACAGGGCTGCATTTGGACAAGCTGTGTAAGAAAAAGGTCAGGATTAGTCAGAGGGAGAACACGAAAGAAAAACAAATGACAAGTAACGGGAGAAGAATGGAGAGGGATTTGGCTGGGGTAACAACAAGTAAAGCAGTTGCATGTGTGTGTGTGTATCAGGAGTGGGGGGCTGACAAGGAGGATGTATCAGTGTCAGTGGGCGGCTTGGGATTACTTTAAGTTGGTGGGGGTCGGACCACTGACCCTGCTGGTGTATGTGGAACATAAACACGGACAGGACAGAACCCCAGCAGATAATTAGTGCGCAGTTGATGTTCCAGGAGTTGGGGCAGCTGGGTAATCACAAGCGGGGGTGAGGTTGATAACCAAGCCTGCAGTGTATAAAACGTACCCCTCACCCTTGGCCCCCAGCGGATCAATACAACACTCCTCACTTCCATAACATGGAACATTTCTTTTATACTCACCAAGGCCGCATTGACTTTGTTAAAAAAGTGCAATATTGTGAAAAATTATTAATTTTTAAAAGGGTGGTTTTCTATTTTAATATATTTTAAAACATAATTTATTCCTTTGATGCAAAGCTGAATTTTCATCAGCCATTACTCCAGTCTTTAGTGTCACATGATCCTAAAGAAATTATTGTAATATGCTGATTTATTACTTTTATTATCAATGTTGCTTAATTTTTTTGGAACTTGAGATACTTTTTTCAGGATTCTTTGATGAGAAAAAAGTTAAGAAGAGAATTTATTCCAAATAGAAATATTTTCTAACAATATAAGTCTTTGCTATCACCTTTTATCAACTGAACATCCTTGGTGAATAAAAGTATTAGTTTCTTTTTGTAAAAAAAAAAAAAAAAAAAAAAAAAAAAAAAAAGTAGTTTATATTGTTACAAAATATTGATATTTTAAATAAATGCAGTTCTTTCTAAGTTTTGTATTTATTAAAGAATTCTGGAAAAAAAAAAAAAAACAACAACAAAAAAAACAGGTTCCAACAAAATATTAAGTAGCACTGCGGTTTTCAACATTGACAATAAATTAGCATATTAAAATGACTTTTGAAGCATCATGTGACACTGAGACTGAAGTAATGATGCTAAAAGTTCAGCTTTTGCACCACAGGAATAAATTACATTTTAAAATATTCACATGGAAAAATATTTCACAATATTAAATGCATAAAATAAATGCAGCTTTCATGAGCATAAGAAACTTCTTTAAAAAAAAACAAAAAAACATTACAAATATTACTTATCCCAAATGGCCCATGATTCTTCAAAATGCTGCCTACAGAGCTTTTGGAACAGATTGACATTTGACATGTTTTTGTGTGTTTTTCTGTTGCATTTGTGTGTGAGATCAATCCATAGCATTGTTCTTTGGGGTCTAAAAAGTTCACATGCAAATCTCCACCCCCTTATTTTTCTCTGTTCCCTCTCTCTGCACTGAGTGTTTATGAGGTGGAGAGCGATGGAGCGTCGAGTTGGCCTGCTGTCTGTCATAAAGCAGCAATGTCCCACAAATACCACTACACAAATAAACATGCAAAACATAACTGTCCAAATATGGTTAAGCTTACAACTGCACAGATCCTTGAATCTGCTCCATGCATTTGTTTTGCATCGGTTGGGAAATATTTCTGGCTCTTACATTTATAATTATAATCCAGACGATACAAAACAAGCATTTATATGATAATAAAATGAGCAGACTCAACTTTTTTGTACTAAAACAGTGGAAACTCTACAGCAGCCTACTGGCAATTCCATTAAGTCAAGCATCACTATTATTATTGGTCATACCTAAGGTTAGGGTTTTACATTTTTTGTGCAAACCTCATGATACCTCAAATCACACAGCTCTTTACTCCTCTAAGTGATCAGGCTTACAATTTATCAATAATTATATTGGTCACTTACATCTTCTCCTTTTCACAAAGCACTCCCTCTTTTCAGAAGCCGCAGGGCACGGGTTCCCCACTGGAGAGGGATTCTGTAGGACCTTCCTGGTCCTTGTTTCTTCACCCCATTTGAAGCCGCAGGTTTTACCTGAGCGTGAGCAGGGGCCCCATTCGCTCCATTCGCCCACTTCACAGTGCACTAAAACACAGTTAACAAGTTAGTAAAGCCACACACATACAGCACTGTATCTTGACAGGTGTTATGTCAGAGACTAACCTGTTGGGATGCACTCCATTGAGTCGTTGGGCTCAAACTCGTCTGGACAGACGTGATGACATTGTCCATGCAGTAAGTAGTGTCCCGACACACACCTCGTGCATGTGTCACTGTTCTGACAGGACTCGCAGTCCGCAGGACATGCTATAAAACCAGCACACACACACTGTTAGTTTCACTAGAAGTACTGGGGAGTAACTAACTTGAGACTTTCTGCTGCTACACATTGGAAAACACCAAATATGAGATAGACTTGTTTTGGTGAGCATGCTTGATTTGATTTTCTCAGCCCATGGAGGACAGATGTGCTACTCAATAAAAAAAAGTGGTTTGCTGAAAAAAAGTTGTCTAGTTAGTTGCATGGCTATTTGAGATATCACTTTAATGTGTAGCTTCAAAAATTTGATTCATTCTAGTGAATTGGTTCATTCGGATAATCCTCTGTCATATGCAGTTAATTTGGACAAACCTTAAATGAATATATAGCTTTTGAAAGTCTCATTAATTTTAGTGAATCAATTCATTCAGTTGGTCCTCTTTCTATTTCAGATGGTCCTCATTCTAGTGAACTGGTTAATTCAGATATTTCCTTCTGCCATATATATCTTTTGAAAGTCTGATTCATTCTAGTGAATCAGTTCATTTAGACTGCACTCTCTCTAATGTGTAGCATTTCATAATTTGATTCATTCTAGTGAACTGATTCATTCGGATAATCCTCTCTGTCAAATGCAGTTTTTGGAACTCTGATTCATGCTAGTGAATCAGTTAATTTGGACATTCCTTAATTGAATATGTAGCTTTTGAAAGTCTGAATGAAATAAAGTAAATTTATGTCATTCAGTTGGTCCTTATTCTAATAAACTAGTTGATTCAAATGATACTCCCTGTCATGCATAGCTTTTGAAAGTCTGATTCATCCAAATTAATCAGTTAATTTGGATTGTCCATTTACATTGTTTTGTAAATAAGGATAGATATTTTTTTTTAGATTTACCATACATTTACATGTTCAAGCTTATTCTGTCACCGTAATTAATTTAATTTAGGCAAAACCCCTAATTGTTTTTGTCCCATAAATATTACAGCTCTAATTAAATGATAAATTATATCACAAAGATATTTTTATAATCTATTTCCCCATACAATAAGTAACTTCAATGCATTTAGCTACTTAGCTCATAGCGCAGCTAACTACTTTGCAAAACGGTAGCTTGAAATTATGATTACAGTAGTTTGTAGTCTGGCAAGCTACAGTTTTAAAGTTTTTCCTAACACAGCATAAAAAGGATGCTAAAAACTAGTCCATCATATCTGTGACTATAAACTGGGCACTCACCAGCGACACACTCTTTCTTGGTATCACTGGGCACCAGCCCATCTGGACAGCTCTCCATGCACTTGCCCTTGTGCAAGTAGGAGCCCGCTCTGCAGCGCAGGCAGAAGTTCCTGTTAAAGCACGAGTCGCACTCTGACCCACACTCTGGAAGACAGGTTGCGCACTCATTACCACATTGCCTGAGCTGAGAAGGGAATACTGTAGTATACACGTCAAAGTCCGTAGCTTTATTACCGTAACTAAGACATAAAGACGTCTGTACTGTAAATATTTCAAGGAGAGGCTGAGGTAAAACATGTGTCTTACTTATGCAGTCGTTCCGGTCGGGGGAACGGGTGCCGTAGAAACCATTAGGGCAGGAGGCCAGGCACACTCCGATCTGCCTCATCCCGTCCCTCTCCAGGTGAATAAAAAGCTTGGGTTTGCAGGTCAGACAGCCATTGTAAACCGAGCAGGTCTGACAGCCTCCCTGGCATCCCTGGGAGCTCACCCCTGAACTCTCTGCGGTAGAAACATCAATTTTACTTTAGGATCAAACAACATGTGCGCTCAAGAAATTATGTATGCAAATGTAAAGATCTGAGACACGTAATGGATTTACGGGTGACCATATGTCCTCTTTTTCTTGGGCATGTGCTTTTCAAAAGCCAATTGGGTCAAAAATTAGATAATGATACCGAGTGAATGCTTTTGACACATATCCATCAAATACTTTTACTTCAAACTCGCTAAAATCCCAGCCTCAGCCCAATCAAAAGTACCGGTACTTAGGTAGAAACCTATACATTGGAGCCTGATAAAAAGAAAGATGTAAGATGGATTTAGAGTCTTTTGCATCTGAACTCTTCATTTGTATCAATAGCCAAAAATACATTGTATGGGTCAAAATTAGCGATTTTATGCCAAAAATCATTAGGATATTAAGTAAAGATCATGTTCCATGAAGATATTTTGTATATTTTCTACCGTAAATATATCCAAACTTAATTTTTGATTGGTATTATGCATTGCTAAGAACTTTATCTGGACAATTTTAAAGGCGATTTTCTCAATATTTTAATTTTTTTGGCACCCTCAGATTACAAGTAGTTGCATCCTGGCCAAATATTGTCCTATTCTAAAACTATACATCAATGGAAAGCTTATTTTTTCAGCTTTCAGATGATGTATAAATCTCAATTTAAAAAAAATGTGCCCTTATGACTGACCCAGGATCACATATGTACACCGCTACAATATGACTTATGTATGTAAGGAATAACTTGCACTTCTGGTTAATTCTAACCTGCCTGGCTGACTTTACCTGGCTTACCCATAGTAAAGAGCCCAGATTTAATGCTTTTGAGGAACTAAAGTTTGCTAAACTAGTGGCATTATATCTTTGGAAGCTATTTAGAGTCTTGTTTGAGGTAATTTGTGTTTACTCACATTTAATGTAATTTAATATATATACACACTATTGTTCAAATCATTTTGGGGTCAGTGAGATCTTTTATTCAACAAGGATGAATTTAAATAATCAAAAGTGACGGTAAAGACATTTATTATTATTATTTTTTTTTTTACAAAGTATTAAGAAGCATAAAAGTTTTCAACATTGGTAATAAAATGAAGCACCAAAATTCTTGAGCAGCAAATCAGCATATTAGAATGATTTCTGAAGGATCATATGACGCCCAAATCTGGAGTTATGATACTGAAAATTCAGTTTGCTAAAACAAATGCATATGAGTCATGGAATAAAATATTTCAGATAATCCCTCTAATAAATGGCATGTAAAAACAATGGGCTTTGTGGTACTCATACTGTATGTGCAATGAGATCAGAATGCAAAAACTCCCTTCTCACCATTTCCTGTCCTCTGTGCACTTCCTTACTAAATAAAAAGTGCCAACTATACATGCAAACTGTCATTTCAGTAAACAGTTTTACATTTCAAACAAAATATAATGCCTTAATATAATACGTAGCAATCCAATTTTTTGCAAAGGCTAGAAAGCTGAACTGAAAGCTTTGCTCCTTCTGCCAGCACCTACATACTTGGCATTTACTTGGGCATTCTCAGCATTTATAAGAGCAAAGAGGAATGGTGGGTACAACTAAATGGTTCCAGGTTCTCCGAGGAAAGAACAGAGCCATCAATTAAGGCTACAACAGTGACCATAATGTAGTGTAATAATAAACACGACAGGAAGCACAGTCATCTGTGGATTCTCCCAGCAGAGAAACTAATCAACAGAGACACGTTGCATACCGGGGTTTGCACGCAAACGGCAGCACAGTAGCCTTTGTGTTCATAAGTGCGCAAACAGTGTGGCCTCACTGTGACAAAAAAGCAGACAGAATCAACTCGTCTCCACTAGAGACCTCCAGCTGCGAAGACACGCTGAAACGGCCCACCACAATTGCATGACGAAGAGGTTTCTCAATGTCCCAGTGACATATTTAAAAACCACTCTCAATCATAAATCCCTTAAGATAAGGTTTACTTTAAATTATAGGGCTGATCGCTGACATGTTATATGGCCTGACAACCTTCCGGACAGAAGATTTGATATTTTTTGAGAAATAGGCTTGAATGTATTCAAGGTGATTTAAGAGTACATTTTCTTCCATTTTTGTTTTTTTTTTTTGCTCAAGGAATTGTGAATAATATCTATGCACTATGGCCTTGTTGTTTTGGCTCGGGAACTGAAGAAGTCAAAAGTGATTGAGTTCACAGTTGCTGTGAGAAGAAAAGACATTCGCTGATCTAATCGCATCATACTGTAAAGTACAGTGCAGTACCTTACTACATTCGGCAGGGTAAAAGCAATTGAAGGTGCTCCTTGGCTGCTTCAAGGTACATCTTTGATTGAAGTCAATCGCTTCCAGGTGTCACTCAAGGGTCAGTCTCAGATGGTTAAAGGCTCTGCGTTTTAGAAGGAACTGACCCGGTCTCAGAGCATCTGGATGAGGGTGAGGTAGGGTAAAACGAAGATTGGTCTAGCTCAACTTCAGAGAGGTAAAAAAAAAATTGCTTCTACTTTAACTTTTTTGCAATTTGAAATGATATGGCTTGAAAGGATGTTACATATTGAGAACATCTACAACCATCAGCAAACCTAAACAATAAGAAAGCGGTTGAGAAAGTATGGGAAATGAGGATTCCTAGCGTCACTGTAACGCACAGACTTACAAAGTGGCTTTTTGCCATTTTGACCCACTATGCAATATAATAATAGACAGCAAAGTTCAAAATATATATACACACTACCATTTAAATGTTTGGGGTTGGTAAGATTTTTTCTAACATTTTTGAAAGTCTCTTATGTTCACCAAGGCTGCATTTAGCTGATAAAAATAGAGTAAAAACAGCTCTACCTCAAAAGATTTTAGCATGGTACTGTATATGACAGTGTTAATGTATTTGGTCTTAATATTTGATGGTTCCTGTTAGTTATGGCTGTTTTTGCTGCAAAGCAAGTACACAGAGTTGCTACTGCCAATACATAATAATAACCTGTAGCAGATCTATACAGGTGGAGCTGGGGAAGTGGAGGGTTTCAGAGGAACACTAAAAGTGCGCTGCGAAATTCTCTAGTGAATGCTAACCAGCCATTTAAATGTAAAGCAGCAAGCTCATTGACTGCATATTCAACATGAACTAATCAGCTTGTGCCAAGTTATTTAAAGCTGTGAATATTATTAGTTTGCAGCTTGTGCCATCTAGATTTTCAAGACAGAACTTGGCAGTTATATTATGAAATATTTTTAAACATTGAAATAAATTTCAAATAAATGTTCCTCTATGTTTTAAAATGTAGTTTTTACCTGAATTTTCAGCATTATTTCTCCAGTCTTCAGTGTCACATGATCCTTTAGAAATCATTCTAATATGCTGATTTGGTGCTTTTGTGATAACTGTGGCCCTCTTTATATATATATCACTTTTTATCAATTTAATTTGTCCTTGATGAATACAAGATAGCCAAAATAGACATAGATAGATAGATAGATAGATAGATGTTTTCAACCTGCTCTTGCATTCCACATGACTGAACTCGGTCGAGGGCATCGTTGTTGTTTTTTTTCGGCCTCCCTCCCCTGATTCCCTGAGTTCACTCTTGGCCGCCAGATTGCCATAGATCAAGGATATTCTGTTTGACATATCTAAGCAATCTTTACAACTGCTGTCCATTTGCCCACATGTGTTCCTGCCAAAGCGCTCTAATTCACAGAACCCTTTACACGGAGGAATTCTGCTTGCCCTCGCACTGCCACAGCCCTTGGGTCGGCTTGCATAACAACCACACGAGCACCCCTGAAATCCGAACGTTCGAAATCGCTTCGCCACGGTTCGAACTCGACGACCGCAAAGCAAGCATTCCCAGAATCTATCAGTAAATGGCACAGTTAAAACTTAATTAAATAACAAAATGTCAGACATCGACATTAAACAAAAGCATTCGCTTATTGCCCAAAGACTTGTGGTTTGAGTTGGTGAAGCAGGCCGACACAATTAATTTCCTGGGATATTTACAACATGGCCACACACAAGCAAAGATAATTTACTAAAAAACACAGCTGTGACTTAATTCACAAGGAAATTAGTTACTACATACTGTCGTTGACTTGTAAGGCTTGTTTTTAAAACTAAAAGGCAGCCTCACCTTTTATATCCTCTGTGACACAATACAAAAAGTGTATACTGCAATTACATTCACTTCTCAAAACACTCTTATGCACAGAAGATATTTCAATGTTATAAGTATCAGATGTTACAAATTCTTTGGCATTTAAAAGGTGTCTATTTTACATGCAAATCAAAGCCTTGTGGCTTCTACTTGTCAACGCCGAGACAAAGTGACGCACACACATGAAGACAGGAAATGTTTGAGGTCAGGCGACCGTTTGGTCACTCTGTGAACTGATAAATTAGTCACAGGTCATTCACCCAAGTTTCTGTCCATCACCAATGTTTCAAAGTCTGTTAATTAGCAGCATCAGATGATGGCTGGTGCATTCAAAAGAATGGTGGACATCACGTTTGTCACACTTCACTGTCACAGTGTCAAATCCAGCATTGATTTGACCTTGCTCACCTGTGTTTATTAATATAATTTCTGAATATTTTAAAATATCTGAAGTGATTATAAAATATGCTGAAATTAGTAAAAGAGTGAAAGGATAACCCCAAACTCTTCCCTCTTTAAATTCAAAATGACAGTTGTGTACTGAACTAATTGGCTGTCAAAGTCTGATTAGACACATATTTTTCTCATACGCCACATGAGAGCACATACTTAGTATGCTGAAGAGAATGTCCCGACCACAGTCCACAATTCTAGCATCATCCTTAAACAGGAAAGATGGATAAGGGTTTTGTATTTTGAATTCCACAATATATATATTTTTTTTCTATCAGAGTTGAAACAACCCAGTGAGTGCCACAAAGCCACAATGGCATTTCTGTGGCTTTCTGATACCAAAAGCCATTCTGCTGCATCTAATTGGCTTTGTCACCAACTAATTTGGACCACGTTTATGCATTCATTCTAATGGAGCCTTTCAAGTCATATTTCCCTATTACACTGCTTATTAAAATAAAATATCATACTCAATTACACAGTTCTGGAGCCTGTCATGCATGAATTGCTTATTTCAAAGCTGTGTTTCTCCAAATTTTATTTCCCTCTCCGTAAACCAAAAATATTCATGTAAACACTTCATCCAGGGCCATAACCACCATAGACAGCGAAGGGGACATGACCCCCAAATTACACATGGTCCCCCACAATCCTGAGTATCTGGTTACAGCCTTGACTTCATCAGCAATACATCTGATTAAAATGGTCTTTTGAAGGAAATTAGGAATTTCTTATGTTACTATGTAACTTTTTGACATGTACTCATATTTTATGTGCTCGGTCAGCTCAACTACATGGTTCTGGTCCGGCGTGAGAGAGGTTGGGGCCAGGAACTGTCGGGCACTTAAACAGTTTTTTAAAGGATATACTCAACTTTTTTGCAAACTGAAAGAAAACAGAAAACGCACAGTGCTTCTATCAGTACTGAACTTACTGATATCTCCGCAACAGTCAAGCGAACTACAAATGTTTTTTCTGCGTAATGCAGTGGCCGCTAGAGAGCGATCCAAACAAGACATTGGACTGGCCATTGATGCTAGACGAGCAGTGCACAACGAATGTATAAGCTAATAATGGTGTACAAATCCATACTTTCCTGTTCGCACTGATCATAACAATGACAGCAGGAGATACTGAAGCAAAATAAGACTAAAACGCCAGAGTACTCGTTAATAGAAGGTAACGTCAATATAAGAACTGCAACGTAGCCTAAAACAGCATACAAATCATAAAAACCATCAGTGTGTCCCTTGCTGAAATAAGTTACGTTTCCGAGTCAACCCACACAAGTGTCTAGTAAAAAAGAAACACTTTTCACGCATCTTCTAAGCGTTTACCTCAGTGTAACATTTCCAGTAAGAAGTTTATCTAGGACACCTAAGCAGCGTTTTTTCCTTCACACATGTGTGAATTTTTCCTCAAACTAAGCCATAACAACAAAACAATGAAGAAGAAAATTACGCTTTAGTGACAGGCGCAGTTTCACCAAGAGACTGGCTCATCTCAAGCAACACTACGCTGTTTGCAGGGTTGCCAGGTCTTTGAGACAAAGGCAGTTCAATCACCAAACAAAACAAGGCTAATCACCAATAAGACCGATCCCCTTTAAAAACGATTCCAGACCAAAGTGTTCCATGGGTTGTTCAAATTTTCAAATTGTATAGGCTTAAGTAGTTTTAAAAGTATTAAGTTTATAATCACTGAGGAAATTGTTTGATTTACATTTACTGTAGGCTACTATATAAATAGTTTGCTATATACGTTTAACTGGGCAGTGGGTTTCTTGTACAATACTCCAATGCAATACTGCTTGTATTTCATATATGGATCTTATTGAGCGTAGAGGTCATACTGAATTTTTCACGAATGAAAACGAGGCTGTGGGGTACAGAGGTAAAGACTGTTCAATGGGTTGTTGTACTAACCCTAACATTAAATGCATACATTTACCAAAAAAGAACGAGCTGTTTTTAAATATTAAAACTATTAAAGCTATTATTAAAAATAGTGAACAGAATAAAATATGGTGTCTACCCAGAGTAAGGTCTACTATCTTATATTTTTAAGCATTTAATTCAAAAATACTGCTTCACTGTGCATTCACTGTAATGTTTCATAGCCACATAAAAGTTTATCCAACTTACGTATTAATGGCTGATAAAATAATAATAATAATAATAATAAAAAAAAAATAAAATAACCTATTTAAATACAAGTGATGAGAAAAGTCAAACCCTCACACTACATAAAAAATCAACCCACCTCCAGTTTTAAAGTAGCCAATTCTGAGGAAAAGAGCGCACTTGGCAACCAAGGCTTTTTGGAACAAAATATAAACGGAGAGAACAGAGATATACCCCAGTTGACATTTACAAAAAATAGCATATACATTTCAGTCACAAAAAATGAAATCTTCCAGCTGCTGACATATTTAACAGCTTCAGTTCTCAGTTGCATATGGTCATATGTCGAACCACAGGAGAGACTGCGAGAGACTGTGTCAAGTCCACTGATTTTCTTTTTGCAGTAGCTTTTGAGTTTTAGATATGCAGTGATGCATCTTAAACGCCAAATAAATAAATAAATAAAATATAAAAATGCTAAACATTTTGTAAACCTTAACCTTAATCCGTGTCCTATTACCTGATACGCCATATCAACATTTTCCAAATCAATATTTAAAAAAATATTTAACTTTTTAAAAGTCTTTTAAAATGACAAAATGTATGACATAGTATGTTTTTAACATCATCATGATTATTTTTTAAAAAAAGCGATGCACAGAAACAGTAAACAGGCAGTGTAAGTGACGGTGCAGGTGTGCGCAAAGCATCAGATCAGCAGCGCGCAGAACTTACGTTTGTGTGGCCGGTGCCTGGAGCCTTGATGCTGACAGTTTGTGTATTCCATACAATGCAAGATCAAAACAATGGAGATCAGTTGTAATTGCATAGTAATCAGGGGAATGATGCTTGTCCTGTCGATTTCAATGTCCCTTATCGCACTTGGATCTGTACAATGCTCAATATGTTATTCCTAAACCGGGCAGAAGCCCCAGCTGTGCTCGCACGCAAGAGAAACAGAATTTTCAATGGCCCAAATGCACCTGGGCCGATTCGGCAGTAACATATTGGAGGCAATCCACATATGTGCCACTGTGAGATATCCAAAGAGAGAGCCACTCATTCCATGGAAACAATGAAAGTGTTAGTTCTCCATCCAGCACACTGTAAGCAAAATTTAAAGATGGGGAGGAGGGAATCAAATCAAACTGGCATGGTGATAAAGTTGGATTGTCTTCCAGAATGACTGTATGTATTCCCCACTGTGATTCCGCACGACACGTCCAGGTGTGAAGGTTACTTTATTTATTGAGCCTGACATGTAGGAGGTCCTCGCGTCATCCTCATCACAGCATCTCGAGGAAACTTTCAGTGAAACTTGGGCGCTTTATTTCTAAATAGTCGCCGAAACGTCGCTCTCCTCTATTCAGTCTCGATAGCTCACAGCTTCACGGTTGAGCAATTCACTATCTCTCCCTTTCTCTCGCCTGCTCTCAGCTCGTGTGCTCGTCTGCTAACTGATGACTTCAGCTCTCTGCCGTCTCTTTCCCCTCTCTGAACTCCAAAGTTTATTTAGAGGGCGAGCCCCCCACGTCAGACACCCCACGGGCTACCAGCACTCGCTTTTTTTCATTATATCACGTTTTCCAAAACTTTAGAACTCGATGAATGGAAGAAGAAAAAAAATCGACTGACAGACAAAACAGATAGATAGACAGATATAAACTTAGATAGATATAACGCATTTATCCAAGAAGAACTTAACCAAGAAAATAATCAAATCAATCAACTATCTTTATCTCTAGTAAGTTACATCTAATTTTTCTTGTACTTAGAATACAATATATTATATTTAAGGTTTCCCATACTATCCAGATATGAATCCTATATTCATAACACATCTATGTAAAATGAATTGCTCTGTGAGGCTGTATATGGTCGCATTAATAGAAGAAGTTCCACCGTGATCCCCTAGAGGGGGTCAGTGCTATAAGAGCCACAAGTTGCAAATACAGTGCCTGGCTTTTGTTTTAGCCCGTCTGAGATGCATTTTCAGCTGATATGCAGCACTGGCCACATAAAGACAAATCCTTGCATTTTTGTGTGTGCACTGCGGAGCATAAACAATGGTGGTGATTACTGGTGTACGTGAGAGCGCTGCACAGCGCAGTGGTTCCCTCTTCTCCCACAGGGAAGCTTATTTACACGTCTGGCAGTGGGACGGGGAGGCCTGCTTTTCTTAACCAGCGTGTTGATGTTTATAAGAATATGAGGTGGACCAATGTTTCCCCTGTTGTGGCTGCTCCATCAATCACAATGGGTGCAGAGGGGAAAAATGCCATAACTTTTAGAGCACTCCTTCTAGTAAAGCGCAGTTTTATATAGCGCTGGAGAGGGAGGTCGCTTTTCAGATTAGAAGGATTTAACAGCCGTTTTTGTTGTTCTTGATTATTCATTAATGAGTAGTCTTTGGTAAATTCAGCTGTAAGGGATAAAACATGGTTTAGTCTGTGGTTGTCGATGTGGGGGGTGGACATTCCAAGGGAGTTGATCTTCATATGGGAAGGGGGGACAGAATAAAGCCCCTCTTTGTGCCCCCTACTCCTCTGATAAATTAGTCCCAGCGACAAGCTCTAACGGGGAGCGGGGAAGAGGAGGTGAGGTCATTTGGTCACTCTATGCGACGGCCGATGAGAGAAGCCGTCAGCAGCCTGAAATGAAGCCGGGCAGGTGCACCAAGGAGCAAAGGTAACTGAAAATGTGTGAGGTCTGCAATATCACACATGGAGGTAGTCAGCGTAAATGGCTGCACGGATGCTAACTGTGCTTCATTTGTCTAATCCTGTCTGGACATGGTGCATTTTTATTACAGGACCTTGTTGCTTCAAGAGGCATTAGAAAGTGGACCACATGGCTCCGCATGCTCTCATCCATTTTGATCCCATCACATAAACCTCACAGACGAGAGAATGGAATGGACGAGGGAATGGTGTGATGTACTATAGCGCAGAGCTGATCTAATAAATAGGCCGTTGAGTCATGAAATACTCTTACTTGGAGTCGAGGGGATTACAACAGCAGTGCATGAGGTAGTTAGTGGCACTGGAGCAGAAAGGATCAAGCTTGGTTGGGGGAGACAGGAGAGGATAAAGATTATGCCATGTGCTAAAGACAGATAATCAAGGGTTTGGGCCTGTCAGCTGCATAAGCAAAACATAAACACTGGGAAGTGATGAGTGACACGCAAACTCACATGTATGTGTGTGCTGTGATTCACAATCTCACTTTCACCTGCTCCCCGAAATCCTTAGAAGAATTTAGGGTCCTCTGGCAGAAGTTTCAGAATTGAGAATGCCTTTTAAATTTAAACTGCTAAATTCAAATTTTATTTGAAGTATCAAACTGATGCAGAATTGCTATTTGAATTTTAGGAAGTTAAATTTATAACAATATAACACATTTTTTAACTAGGAATGCAAAGTTTGTCATCTTTGAAAAAGCCTTATAAACAGTGATAGATGAACTAACAAACAATAGATAAGCATAGCAGATAGATATTATGATAAAACGATAGACAGAATGATAAATAGAACAATAGAAAGATAGACATATAGATAGATGTATAGATAGATAGATCCAACTATAGACTAAACTAACAAACCAAAGATAGGTATAACAGATAGAATGATAGATAGATAGATAGATAGATAGATAGAATAAACTAACAAACTATAGGTATAACACTAGATATACTGTACATTACATTAAATACATTTATAAATCAATATATTTAATAATTGAAGTAAAAAAAACAAAAAAACAAAACAAAAGCTGATGGTTGTTGACGTCTATAGTATGGGAAAAAAGTACGGTGGAAATCAGTGGCTACCATCAACTGCTTATTTGCCAAAAATGTTCAAAATAACCTCTTCTGTGTTCAACAGAAAAAAGAAAGTGATACAGGTTTGGAACAAGTGCAGGGTGTGTAAATTATGACAAAATTTTAATTTTTGAGTGAACTAAGTGGGCCAGAAATGCCTAAAATCTAAATAAACAAGTGTGATGCTCATAGAACGCTATGCGGTGCACTGCTTCTTTAAGCCTGACCACTGCCGCATGAAACACATGTACCTAATAAAAGTGTGAAAGCTCTTTGAAATCGATCTAATCTGAGACAACAGACTGAGCAAAGCCTACAACATACGCAGACTCGAGCGGGATTTGCAGGCTGCTGAATTCCTGCGGCGAGACAGCTGCTCGCTACAGCGCAGTCGAACCCACGGCGCTCTACAGCTTTAATCACGGCAGTTCCAACACTTCATTCAGTCTCGCTGTTGCCGAGCAACCGGTGAGCCAACCTGGGCCGTTCCGAGTGAGGGGATCGTCTGTCTATAAAGGCTCTGGCGGTTTATATTAATCAGCATGATGCCGTTAGATTCTTTCATTTTGATTAAGGTTCCTCCCCACCTCTTAACAGGTGGTCTGTCTGTCCCAGGCTGCCCTATTGTCCCGCAGTAATCACTCTCTGCCCTGGACATGTCAGGGAGGAATGGGTAACGGTCACCCCGGTGTGTGAAAGTCTGCAGCTTTTCTGCCAGGCCGCTACGGGTGTTGCGTTTCGGCCGCCCTTGACCTCTTTCGCATTTGTTTGTTTGCACTTAACCACTCATTATAGTGAGGATTTTATGATGCCACCCCCCAACTTTTTTACAGGCTCTTAATGAGGCGGGGTGAGAGAGAGCAGGGACATCTGGAAACACAGCTGACATCCACTCAATTTAAAACAGAGTTAAAAAATCAGCACACAATTGAAGGATTGTCAGCAATAGCTTAGTCTATGAGCAATTCAAACTCAATAGCTAAATCTGAACTTACACATTAGCTGCATGAGAAATTAAACCTATACTCACAATAGCATTTTAAGGACAAAAAAAAAAAAAAAAAACAACAACGGACAAATGCCTTAAAATATATCATCTGATCCATGTCTTGAAGTATGGTAACCAAAGTATAAGCCTTCACCATCACCAACTATTTTAGTTTTATTTCACTTAATGAAAATGAATAATAGTTTATTGTGTGTCATAATGCCAGGCTTTGCATGTATCCTTGTAAACACAGTAACAGCTGAGAAGGAAAACACATGCGTAACAGTATATTGGATCTGGGCAGCTCTTAAAGTGACAGCAGTTTGATATTCCTGCATGTTAATCAAACAACAACAACAGAGAGAATCTGCTCTTGAATAAATCACTTTTGTAACTTTAATAAGATGAAATATATATTTCATTTACACTGTGAAGAATATGCAGTGTTTTATACATTTGATTATTTTATACAATGTATGTATAATTTCTTATATATTTGTTCTACTGATTTTTTGTCCTATTGCCTGTAATTAGATTCTTGTTCTTATTTAAGCTTGACTGTTTACTTGTTTTCAGTGAGCTTGAGTTTTTTTTCTTTTTTTTTTAAAGATAAGCTAGTATTAGTTTTTTTGTGATTTTGACACTGGTGACAAGAATTAAACAATTTTTATAGTATCAATAATTTTCATATCATTAAGACTTTGTTCCTGTGAAATAAAATTACTCATATCATGATATAAGATTTTGGTCATATTGCACCCCTAAATTCAAAATATCTTCTTTTGGTGTTCTACAGAACAAAAAAAGTCATACAGGTTTGGAACAACATAAAGGTAAGTAAATGATAACAGAAGTTTCATTCTTTGAGTAAACTGTCTTTGTCTGATTAATGGTACATTCATTTTTGTTGGATCAATGCAACAACCAATAGAATAATGGCAAATCCGGTTTCATTTTAAAGACATAGCTAATTGGCTAAAAAGCTAAAATTATACATGTATCAGAAATATATTGTATCAAGAGTAATAGCATAATTGTACACACACATGCTCAAGCAAGTGCATAAGCACATGAATGTACACACAGGGCCAATGTTGTGTGTACGTGCAGTTGTAGAGTTCTTCAGCCAGGCGTTTTATATTTTCCACTTTTTCAGTATTAAGTTGAAACTGTGGAACGACTCTCTTTGGTGCTATTAGCTTACTTTATTTGACTGGGAATCACTCTAGCACCGAGAATACTGACAGGATACTTAAACACAGAACTCTATAGAGGAAAGAACTTGAGAAAAGGTCATGGAGGACAAAAAAAAAAAAAAAAAAAAACTACCCCTGAAAACACCGCCTCTGACCTGAAAATTAAAGGGATAGTTCAACCAAAAATGTGAACTCTGTCATCAGCTACAGTATCTCACAGAAGTGAGTACACCCCTCACATTTTTGTAAATATTTTATTATATCTTTTCTTGTGTCAACACTGAAGAAATAAACTTTTTGGCCACAAAAGTGAGTACACCCCTAAGTGAAAATGTCCAAATTGGGTCCAAAGTGTCCATATTTTGTGTGGCCACCATTATTTTCCAGCACTGCCTTAACGCTCTTGGTCATGGAGTTCACCAGAGCTTCACAGGTTGCCACTGGAGTCCTCTTCCAATCCTCCATGACACCTTCACAGAGCTGTTGTATTCACTTTTGTGACCAGCGGTTTAGACATTAATGGCTGTGTGTTGAGTTATTTTGAGGGGACAGCAAATTTACACTGTTATACAAGCTGTACACTCACTACTTTACATTGTAGCAAAGTGTCATTTCTTCAGTGTTGTCACATGAAAAGATATAATAAAATATAAAAAAAAATGTGAGGGGTGTACTCATTTCTGTGAGATACTGTATGTCAGTTTATTTCTTAATCAAAACAGATATGGGAAAATTTAGTATTAAATCATTTGCTCATCTTGCGTTAACATCTTGTGAAGCGAAAGGCTTCAAAAGTTTCTTTTTCCCAATTACATTGTTTTCTCCAGTGAGTAAAATAGTTTTGGCTGAGGAGAGAAATATGCATAAATCGAGCACCAGTTGAAGCAACAAGTTAATAAACTTATTTATATCTTGAATTGCCTGACGGTGAGTACATTTTCAGCAAATTTTCATTTGGGCGAGAACAACATATTTAATGTATATGCATTATATTCAGATTGTGTGTGTATCATATTCAAACAAAAGAGGAAAGCTGCCTCAAAATTGTGCATGTAAGTATTTATTATTTATAAGTCACATTTAAAGCAATGCCAGATCCACATCAGCAGCCAAAATATCCTAATAACCTGCTGCTGTGATGTCTGTTAATCAGACTCCTGTAGTTTTAAGCTTTACCTTTATATAATTTAGAATTTTATATAATTTAGTGTTTGATAACTTTAGGCTATATTTTCTTGCACAGGCAGCTAGCCTATATGACATTTATTATAATGGATTTATTTTAAGATTGTTTAAAGTTCGCTTAAATTAGAAGTTTTTTTTTTTTTTTAAGTCTAATATATGTTAAAGTGATAGCTCTCAATTATACTGTAATGTTGAATGGTTATATTCAATTGTGGAATTTTAAGAAAAAAATTAATAGAGACATCAGTTGGAATCAGTGACAGTCATAAAAAAGATGGCATTAAACAAATATTAAAAATATACATTATGTTGTTTCTACATTCATTTAAAGCATGAATGTGAAATTATTGCAATATAAAAGTAGAATTAAAAACTTTCATGTCAGGTAGGATTAATCACAATTAATTTCAGGAAAAATGTGTGATTAATTAGTTAAATTTTTATATATACATTATATATATATTTTAATTTTGTCGTAATATGCCGATATAAATCAGCATACTTAAAACGTTTTTGATTGTGTTTGTAATATATCCCACAGGATTCATGTCTACTTGTTTTACATAGTGTCATTAGAGCTACTGCTGAGGTGCTGGTGTGCGACCACTGGCATAATTAGCACAGGGTTTGTTTTATGAAGGGGCTATTATCACTCGCCATAAACAGCCAAAAGTCGCCATTCTCCACCCCAGCAGTCAGGCAGGAGCTTTTTACGGGCCTCTTGTACCTGACACACGGCACGCATGTGTTTCCTTGCGCTGTCGCGATCGATCAGCACCCCGTCACGTCAATCAGTGAGGCCAGTCTTGCGGCCATTAGTTTCCACCAATGTTGGTCTTAATTATTCTGGAAGTTTTTATAATAAAAACACATTCCTTGAATCACACTGTTTTATAGGTCTTTGGTATACTTTTATATGATGGGCCTTTAAGAATGTAATTAGCGCCACTGAGTTTTAACAACTTTGGACACTTTTAGTTTTCTTTCAAATTATGAAATACAAAGATCTCGTAACTTAATGGCCAAAAGTCCCGGCTTAATTTAAAACAGGCATCTTTAGGATCCTGCATTGTTTGAGAACAACTATTGATTCAAGATTAATTTAGTTTAAGGTGGTAATGATTGCCAACTAACATTAGAGACATTTTAAAATTAGATTTGTTTAAGTGGTATGAATAACAAGCAATCATTAGGTTTATCATAGTATAACATTTAATGTGTCGTTCAATGTCCAGTTTGATTTTACATCCACTTTCTATTTAAAAACCTCTTAGCTATGCAATTCATTTTTTTTAATCTTTACAGAGTTTCTACCAAAGTGCTTCAGGCCACAATTAGTTGCATGGTTTTGTGAAATACCTTGACTAATGTGGGTTTATAATGTGGCGATAGAGGGTTTAAGATGTTACTGACCCAAAACTGACCCACAGAAAATTGTATAAGAGCAACTTACCCTAATTAGCATGCTTTCACAGGGCATCCAGGCCTGACGTTTAAGGAGTGAGTAACTGGGAGAGAAAGCAAAAGGAAAAATAGAAAGAAAACAAGTGTGCCTAGTGCAGCTTCCTTTGTAATGGGCAAGGGGCTCGTTTTATGGACATTTTAGGGACAGAAAATTTCCATTCCACTCAATCATGTGGTATTATTAAAGGTGGTTCTGCCACAGCACATTCAAAGAGGTGAAATTAGTCTGTTTTTCATTTCACAAGTTTCCATTGCAATCACCAAATGGAAAGTGAGTTTTTGTTTTTCTAAATAAAAATGTTCATGTTCCATTGTTTTTCAGTGGGCTGATAAGGACTTTAACATTTCAAGACTGGAACTAAATTCTATTTATGTATTTATTTTAACTGTGTTTTTTTTTTTTTTTTTTTTTTTGCTTTCTTTAAATGAATAGTTCACTCAGAAAAATTCACAGGTGATCTTTTGAAGAAAATCTCTGTACATTTATGAGAGGTCTTGAGGAGAAATGCGATCTCCAATTCACAAAACCGGTCTGAATGAGTCATAGGTATGTATCAAAATGTATGTTTCACAGAAGAAAGAAAGTCACATGCATCTGGAACAACGTAAGGGTAAATGGTCGACCAAAGAAGTTGAGTGCACATGCTCAGCGTCATATCCAGAGGTTGTGTTTGGGAAATAGACGTATGAGTGCTGCCTGCATTGCTGCAGAGGTTGAAGTGGTGGGGGGTCAGCCTGTCAGTGCTCAGACCATACGCCGCACACTGCATCAAATTGGTCTGCATGGCTGTCGTCCCAGAAGGAAGCCTATTAAAAAAAGCCAGCAAACAGTTTGCTGAAGACACGCAGACTAAGGACATGGATTACTGGAACCATGTCCTGTGGTCTGATGAGACCAAGATAAACTTTTTGGTTCAGATGGTGTCAAGTGTGTGTGGCGACAACCAGGTGAGGAGTACAAAGACAAGTCTGTCTTGCCTGCAGTCAAGTATGGTGGTGGTCTGAGGCTGCATAAGTGCTGCTGGCACTGGGGAGCTACCGTTCACTGAGGGAACCACGAATGCCAAAATGTACTGGCTACAGGGCAGTATTCCAACATGATAATGACACCAAACACACCTCTGAGATGACCACTGCCTTGCTAAAGAACCTAAGGGTAAAGGTGATGGACTGGTCAAGCATGTCTCCAGACCTAAACACTATTGAGCATCTGTGGGGCATCCTCAAACGGAAGGTGGAGAAGCGCAAGGTCTCTAACATCCACCAGCTCCGTGATGTCGTCATGGAGGAGTGGAAGAGGACTCCAGTGGCAACATGTGAAGCTCTGGTGAACTCCATGCCCAAGAGGGTTAAGGCAGTGCTGGAAAATAATGGTGGCCACACAAAATATGGACACTTTGGGCCCAATTTGGACATTTTCACCTAGGGGTGTACTCACTTTTGTGGCCAGCGGTTTAGACATTAATGGCTGTGTGTTGAGTTATTTTAAAGGGAACAGCAAATTTGCACTGTTATTCAAGCTGTACACTCACTACTTCACATTGTAGCAAAGTGTCATTTCTTCAGTGTTGTCACTGAAGATAAAATATTTACAAAAATGTGAGGATCTCTGAAAGGCATGTGAGCTGTGCAGTGAACTATATTTTCAAAGTGCAGATCATCCAGATTTGGAAATATCTGCAGACTCTGCTGGAAAGAAAACAGCTCTGATGATCTAACAGCATAATGTGGATGATGGGGGCACACTTTAAGCACGACCAGGAGATTAGCAATTTCCATTATAGATGACTCATGCTTATCTTATTTAAACTTACTGGAATTTTGTAAAGGCCAACAGGTGGCAAAGAAAGAATGTCAGTAAGAGAGAGACAAACTCATCTCTCATTTGGGAAAACATATCTCATTTTTCTCTCTCATCTAATTATATATATTCACAGTGCATTCTCAAAGTATTTAGACCCCCTTCACTCTTTTTCAATTTTGTTATGTTGCAGTCTGATACTACAATTTTTTCAACTATTTTTTATTAATCTACACTCCGTACCTCATAATGACAAAATAAATATAGAATTTTTGAAATGTCTGTAAATTTATTAAAAAGGAAAAATTTAAATATCACATACGTTACATAAGTATTCAGACACTTTACTCAGTACTTAATTGAAGCTCCTTTGGCAGCAATTACAGCCTCGAGTCTTGCACACCTAGATTGAGGGATTGTCTGCCTTTCTTCTTTGCAAATCCTCTTAAGCTCGGTCAGGTTAGATGTGGACCATTGGTGGATAGCCATTTTTAGGTCTCTCCAGAAAAGTTCGATAGGGTTCACGTCAGGGCTCTGGATGGACCACTCTAGGACATTCACAGAGTTGTCCCTAAGCCACTACTGTGTTGCCTTGGCTGTGTGTTTAGAGTCATTGTCATGTTGGAAGGTTCTGCCCAGTCTGAGGCAGCTGCTCTGGACTAGGTTTTCATTAGGGCTATGTCAATATTTGGGAACTTTCTTCTATTCTGACGAGTCCCTCAGTCCCTGCTGCTGAAAAACCTCTCCACAGCATGAGGTTGCTACCAGTACACTTTACTTTTGGGATGGTACTTTGCATGTGATGAGCAGAGCTGGTTGCCTTCAAACATGATGCTTAGAATTGAGGTTCATCAGACCAGAGAATCTTGTTTCTCAGTGTCTGAGAGTCCTTTAGGTGCTGTTTTGCAAATTCTAAGTGCGCTTTCATGTGTCTTCACTGAGGAGAGAACTGAGTTTGGCCACACCACCATAAAGCCCAGATCGTCACAGTTTTGTGAAACCAAAGAAGATGGTTTCATGACATTCCGACATCAAAAGGGAGTTAAAAGTCTCTGTACTGCATGTGTATGCGCAATACTGCAGTCTTACCACCTTATTTTATTACAGAACTGCACAAAAACAATACAAGCAGCATATCACATTAAAAGACTTTAAGTCTTAAAATATTAATTGTGACTAAAACTGTTTTAGATGATTAAATTAAAGGTTTGAGGGAAATGTATTGCAACTATGCTTACATATTTAATGCACTTACTTGCAATGCAATCCTCAATAAGTACATCAAATTATAAAGTTAAAGTAAACTAATAATTCCAGCCCATACAGGATTGCATTGATCATAATTATCAGAGAGTTGATCATTGTATCCCACGTGATTGAATGCATTATACTTTATACAAAAATGGGAGGTTAATTACAATAAATATGTTGCAAGAATAAACAATAATATTAAAAATAAATGTAAATCAGTCTGATTATTCCTCTGGGACTAATTTGAGCAGTGTGCTGCTATTCGTAATCTAATCTCATGACGGGCAACAACGTCAGCGCTGACAATTGCATCGATCAGATGATGTTACACATTAAAATGAAGGATGAAATACATGGTAGGGCATCAGTATAAATAACCTGTTTCAAATATTGACATTTTTTGCTAAGTCCAACTGAATTAGTTTAATTTTATTCCCAAAACTGGCGTCTGTACATTGCCAATAAAGCAAGCGGAAATTCCTTTACGCTACTAATCGGAGCTGGATGTAATGACACGTGGACTGTGAAAAAGGCCAATAAAGGTATAGAAACATCTCAGCAATAATCAAGAAAAATAGGAAGCACCTGAGCAAAATTTAAGTGTTTTTGCAAAGGGTCTGAATACACTCTAAAAATGCTGGGTTATTTTTTTTTACCCAATTGCTGGTTTATGCTGGTTATGTGTAGTTTTTTTGTGTAACCCAGCTGTAAGTGGCTGGGTCAATCTCACTGGCCGCTGAAACTGATGTTAATACACTCGAATTAAAGTGTTACTTTTAAATGTTATATTTTTATTTCTAAAATGCTTGTTAAATTAGTTTAAATGTATGTAAAGTTAAAAACTAAGCTGCATAATTCAATTTGTCATATTTTTGTCCATGGGTGTTTTCACTTATTAACAAATGTTCAAGTATTATTGTTGCCTCTAGTAATTATTTGTCTGCTTTTTAATTTCCAACCTATTTTTGGTTTATTTTAAGACAGCAATAGTAATTTTCATTGAATATTTGAGTTAATTAAAGATTTAACCCAACTGGCTGGGTTTGTCCATGTTTGACCCAGCGTTGGGTTACCAAATAACCCAAATTGGGTTGTTTTAAGCCAGTGTTTTTTTTTTTAACTATGTAAATGTGATACCTCAGTTTTTTTTGTTTTTTTTTTGCAGACATTTTAAAAATTCTTTTTTAACTTTGTCATTACTACAATTGTAGTATCAGGCTATCATAAAACAATGCATTTATTTATTTTAATTTTCGTAAGGGAAAGATATTTTTGCACGCTTTAAATATTTTATACATAGAGAGGTACTATATATAGACCACCTTTGTATAAAGTTCAGGCCAGTGTTATATCTGTTGCTTAGGAAGATGAATAAGAGCCAGGAAAACATAAATATTACTTACTGACTAAGATTAGCAGTTAAGTTTGTAGTGCAGGTGGTCCTGGATGTAACTCCACATACTGACTGACTTGGAAAGTATCCCTCTCGTTTTATCAAACAAACAATTAACAAAATAACCGTGCTTGCCAGACGTCTTGAGTCTCTGGTTCATTCATTTCATATACCAACAATACAGTGCAGACCATCACCTATAGCCTTAAAAAGAAAGTCGTTCCTTATTTGGTTAGATGATCTCTTTTTCCATCCCTTATCCTGACGGGTGCTTGGACCTCAGGACACTGCAGATAAAAGCCTGACTGGCCATAAAGACTTATTTATATTTTCTAGCATCAATAAAGTAATCATCCTCCAACTATTTAATCTACTACATTTTAATGCCGGCTGTTAGGAGAAAAAGATTTATGAGCGCTGTGAGGTGTTTCGTGAGAACGGAAAAACACAGCCTTTACAGGGACCTGGCACGCCATTCGTCCAAACCCTCAACTAAAATCCTCTTTTTTCAATTTTACTGTGCACACAAAGCCCCAACAGGAATATTAGTCTATCCATCCATGATCCACTCCTCCCAGACGTCCTCTTCTTGCCACACTCGCTTGTTCGGAGTTGTAAAAGGCAGGCCTGTAAATATACTGTCAACGGTTACAACTACAACAACATTAGAGCTTTTACAGCGATGGAATAAAATACTGATGCACCATCTCCATCCATGCCCTGCATTTTAGAGTGCAAAAACATACAAAAAAAATAAATAAATAAAAAAAAAAACTCCTGTGATAGAGACATTTTTGTTCTTTACTGTTTATGCATTATTTACATCATGAACAGCACACCAGACATTCTGAATTGTCATACTCAATAATTAATAGGAAAATTTATGAAAAAATAAACATGTTTGTTTCATTTAATTATATAAAATGATATATACTTATTAGTAAGACTCTTTTTAAGAACAGTAAGTTTTGTGTAAATACATTAATACATTTATTCAGCAAGGATGCAGAAAAATTATCAAAAGAGAATTAATTAATAAAATAATAATTAATAAAAAATGACTAAAAAATAAATATATGCTGACATTTCATTTAATTATAAAAAACATTGACATTTTTTAAAGATCTGTATGTTTTTTTTAAAGAAATGAATATATTAATACAGCAAGGATGCAGCAAATTAATCAAAAGTGATAGTAAAGACATTCATAGTTTTACAAAAAAAAAAATAAATAAATAAATAAATACATTTCAAATAAATTCAGTTCTTTTGAATTTCTTTTCATCAGTAAATCCTGGAAAAAAGTGCATCATGGTTTCTGCAAAAATATTAGCACAAAAATATAAGAAGCACATCTGTTTCAACATTAAGAATTATCATAAATGAGCACCAAATCAAAATATTAAAAAGATTTCTGAAGGATCATGTGACACTGCAGCCTGGAGTAATGATGCTGAAAATTCAGCTTTGCCATCAAAGGAATAAATAGCATTTTATAATATATTAAAATATAATACTAAAAAAAATTGTGTTTTTTCTATATGCACGTAAAAAAAAAAATAAACTGGTGGAGACAGTACTTATTGTTATGCAAGTGTCAGGAGCATAAAAGCAAGAGAGATTAATACCGAATGCATTTAATGTAGTTTTGTTTTAGAAATGTTGAATTCCTTTACATTTGCATGTGCTTTTGATTGCCGACCTTTAAAGGGATAGTTCACCCAAAAATGAAAATTCTGTCAAACTCATGTCATTCCAAACCTGACAGACCTTCGTTCATCTTCAAAACACAAATTAAGATATTTTTGATGAAATCTGAGAACTTCATGACCATGCATAGACAGCAACGCAACTACCACATTCAAGACCCAATAATAAGGACATTGATACAATAGTCCATGTGACATCAGTGGTTCAACTGTAATTTTATGAAGCTACAAGAATACTTTTTGTGGAAAAAGAAAACAAAAACTCTTCAACAATTTTTTCACTTCCGTGTCAGTCTTCGACACACATTCGGCTTTAAACGTGTCAGTTGCATTACTGTCTATGCAGGGTCAGAAAGCTGTCAGATTTCATCACAACTATCTTAATTTATGTTCCGAAGATGAACGAAGGTCTTATAGGTGTGGAGCGACATGAGGGTGAGGTGGCAGGATGCAAAGCTTTCTAAGTTGAGTCTGTGGCAGGCTGCAGTTTGCCCTCGTGGCAGCTTGTATTTCACACACTGTTTGAAGAACTTTGTAGTGAAGACAAGTCAACAAACACCACAGCCCTACTGAACGACCACAAACACACACATTCTCTGTGCTACAGCTCGCCAACACCCGGCACAAAGGCAGACAATGCTGTCTCAGAGCTCCCATTGAGAACTGTCATCAGTCGGAAGCTCTGGTGATGACATTCGCTCGGCGCGAGAGAGAAAACGTACTGTTCCCCAGAGAAAGACGATAGAGAGAGAGATGTTGAGAAAGTGAGGGATGCGGAGTGAGGAGAGGGTGAAAAGCAAGGGAGTGAGAGAAGTGGATAGAACGGATAATGAACTAGAAATCAAAAGGGGACAAATAGGGATCTGCAGCTTTTCCCTGCTCACCTGTGTTCAAAGGCCAGGCCCTGGCCCAGTCTCCCAGGGTCATGCCTCATTGGAACACAAACATCCTGCCCGGCCCATGTGGCTTTTTATCTGCTGCCTTCCCTGCCCTCCCCTCCACCAGCGCAACCTGTAACCATATCCTACCTGCAGCGTATCCCTTACAGGCATTTATCAACATCAGCCATTAAGGCCTGTTCTGGAGAGAGAAAAAACCTAAATAGAATTTTGAGATATAGGGAAAAAATGTTATATTAGTTAATATCTAGATATAGGAACTATATATATAAAAAACAACAATTATGGTTCTTTAGTGTGTTTTTTTAAACAGTTCTTCTAATTTTAATTTTAATAGAAAAATGCTATTCCATTGACAAATTATATCATTGCTTACTGTTTTTTTTTTTTACTGTCTCTTATGCCTGCCAAGACTGCATTTATTTGACCAAAAATACAGTTAAAGCAGTAAAATTGTGTAATATTAATATGATTTAAAATAAATTTCTCTGTGAATATATTTTCAAATGTAATATATATTTTAAGGAGCTATTACTCTAGTCTTTAGTGTCACATGATCCTTCAGAAATCATTTTAATATGCTGACATATTGTTTTTAAATTATTATTATCAGTATTAAAACAGTTGTGCTGCTTAATATTTTGTGGAAACCATGATCCATTTTTTTCAGGAGTCTTAAAGTTCATTTCATTTTATAACAGATTTCTATTAACTTTTTTGTCACTTTTGATCAATTTAGTGCAATTTTGACAAATAAAAGTAATGATTTCTTTTCAAAAAAGACAAGAGCACAAGGGCTGTATCAGAACTAGACACCACCAGCACCCTGCATTTAGTCAATTTCCGGAGAGACTTCCAAACTTTTACCTTGAATGAACAGCAATCACATGCCGGCTGGCACATCAGATAGAGAATCTCCTTGGGCAATGGAGAAGTGTCAGTCAGACTACATACAGATAGAGAGAGATGTTGGTACAAGAGGAACCAATTCTTCCTTTCTTTTCCAACTCGTCCCTTTGCTAAATGGAGACTATTTTTATCTGCCAAAACAAAGAATGTGAAACACTGTAAAAAAACAAAAAACACAATTTGATGATTCAACTTAAAATAATTTGTTACCCTGCTGCCTAAAAATTTGAAGTTCAGTCAACTCAAGTAAGTTTATTCAAATTGAAATGTTAAGTTATACTAAGTGACAACTTAGATTCAAGTTGAATAAACTAAACTATTGTTTGTTAAACTTAACAGTGGTGTTTGTTACTCGGCTGCCTTAAAATTTATAGTTGAATCAACTCAAATATCTAAGTTGTCACTTAGTAAAACATAACATTTCAAGTTGACTGAACTTAACATTTTAATTTAACAATAACAATTTTATAATAACAAATTATTCTGTTGTTTTTTAGGAAGCCATATTATGTTTCTACAACAACTGTTGACTGGACCAATAATAAATCCTTACATCTTGAAAGAAATTTTTAAAAAGTAAAAAAGGTGTTCTGAATGTTTGTTAAAATTTTGTAGGCTTTTGGAAGAAATTTCAGTCAGAAATTTTCAATGGATGCTTATATAGTTTGATCATCATTTTTTTTTTTTTACTTTAAACAGTTAAAACAGGGTGCTAAAGTTTTGATGGATATAGTATAAAAGCTCTATATAGTTAAAAGGAGGATATAGTATAAAAGTATAAAAGAAGCAAAGTTTCTATAGCAGTAAATATGCTTATTACTGTCTTTATATAAAACAAAAAATCTGTTTGTCACTACATTTTTAAAGAATTTGTAAGTTTGTGAATTTACACATTCATGTTCTCCTGTGTTTTAGGTGATGGTAAAACCATGAGTCACACACTGAACAACAGACCAACAAGAACTCAGGAATGTCTTTGAGGTGGCAAAACATTTTTCTAGACCAAACTGCTCAGTACTGGAGTCTAAGTTGACCGTAGGTCCTTTGATGACAATGGTTCTACGATCAACTTAGGCTTACGATGCTTTTGGGAAATGCAGCCCACATCAATTAAAATGAAAAATTGTTTGAAAATACGTTTTATTAGTGACAAAGCTAAAATGTATTTGTTGCATGAATTTGGTTTATCACAGAAAAAAAGGCAAGAAAACCTCTTTTAAGACAAGCTACGGTGGCAATGCAGGTTCTTTAAAAGCTAAAATTTGACCATGCAAAAATGCAATATGCAATGTTCAAGTGGATCAGAATTTTTTTTTTTAAACAAGTTAATACTTTTATTCAGCAGAAATGCATTACATTGAACCAGAGTGACAGTAAAGTTGTCTAACTCAAATACACACTGTTCTTTTGAACTTTCCATTTATCAAGGAATCCTGAAAGAATGTTGCCTTGTTAAATGCATTACAGTTTTTACAAAAACATTAATCAGCACAACTGTTGATTGATGAAAACATGTTAATTGAGCGCCAGTTCAGGATATCACAATGATTTGTGAAGGTTCAGGTGACACTGAAAACTGGAGAAATGGCTGATAAAAATTCAGCTTTTGACATCACAGGAATATATTACATTTAAAAATAATTAACATAGAAAATAGCTATTTAAAATTGTAATAATATTATAATTTTTACAGTATTTTTTAATCAAATAAACGCAGGCTTGGTGATCATATGGCAGCTATTTTGATGGATAGCATTAGTCGTATTTGCTCTAAAAAGATCTGACCCAGGGGACTTTATCAGGCAAGAGGTGTGCAGGCATTTTTTTTTTTTGTGTGTATATGGGTTTGATGTGTGTCTGTGTTTGCTGTGGGGCCATTCCCTCACCCGCATGAGTGCAAAGCAGATTATGATGCCCCCATCCAACTTTACACCTTCTTTACCCCACCACGCTCTTTTGCCTTTCCTCTCTAAACATCTTCAGCAAAGTTGCAACAGATCCAAAATTCTTTTGTGCCCTAAGTGAACCAAAAGTTATTTGGGTCTGGATATGGACGTGTCGCCTTTCCAGTCTCACTAATAAACAATATTAATCAATAATAACCACTGATTATACACAAAATTCCTTCAGTAATGACAAGTGATGAAAACAAAGCTTTAGTGGTTTGAGGAAGCATTCCTTCCGCTGTCGTGTGTACTTAACAGACCAGATGTAATTGGTTGTAGTTAACGTGGTTGGCCTGAATCAGTGCACTGCTGTGGTCACAGATAAGGAGTTCTACCATCTACCCATATTCCCCCATTTCCCATACTTTCACTCGGCCAGATAGAGGGCTCTGATTGGCTGAACTGATAGCCATAGGCCATGCTTTTCACAATACTACTTTTATCTTTCTATCTCATACAATTTGTCTTGTTCAGTCCCAAGCAAAATCAAAGTTACAGACCCAACAGCTGTGGTGTCAGAAATATAATAATTTACCTTTGTTCTTTAACTGAAGGATTATGAAATTACAGAGAGTTCAGATGCAAAACCGGCTAAAAGCCATCTCGGTCAAAAATGGGATAATGATAATGAGCGAATGCTCTCTACACATATTATACGTCCATCACATACTTTTACTTCAAAATACAAATACTTTTACTTTTACTTACTCAGCCCAATCAGAAGTACCAGTGCTTACATAGAAACCTATATATCGGAGCCTGATAAAAATTCATTTTTTTAAAGAAAGATGTCAGATGGATTTAGAGGCTTTTGCATTTGAACTCTTCATATGGATACCAATCCAATCTGACCTCTCTAAACTGAATTTTGGCTGAAAATAAATGACTAGTTATCAACATAAATTTTAAAAGGGTGATCAGGACCTCAACTCGAGAGATAGGTTGCATAGAGAAAACAAACAACTACCTACCTACCTACCATCCATCCATCCATCCATCCATCCAACTAAACAACCAAACAAATTACTGAAAAAACAAACAACTTCCAGCCATCTGACCTACTAACCATCCATCAAACCAAACAACCAACCAACCGAATTACTAAACAAACAACTTTAATCAATCCATCCATCCATCCATCCGACCGACCGTCCAACGAAATTAACAAAAACAAACAAATAAACAACTTACCAACCATCCATCCATCCATCCATCAATCCAATTTACTGAACAAACAAACAAACAAACAACTTACAGCCATCCATTTATCTAACCAACTAACAACCTATCTACAAACAAACAACCAGACGAACATGTACGAACGAACGAAAGAATGAAAGAAAGAACAAACAAACAAACAACTTACAACAAATGACCAAACAGCTGACCAAACAAACAAACAAACAAACAAACAAACAAGGAAGCAACTTAGAACTTACTTACCAACTATCCATCCAACCAACCGACCAACCATACAACTGAACAACTAAACAAACAAATAACATACCTACCTACCAACCATCCATCCATCCAACCAAACAACCAACCGAATTACTGAACAAACTAACAACTTACAACCATTCATCCACCCAACCATATGATCAAACCCACGATGACCAAACGACCGTCTGACAAACAGGCAACCAAACAGACAAATAACTTACCTACCCACCTACCAACCATCCATCCATCCCTCCAATCAATCAATGAACAACAAACAAACAAAAGAATGAAAGAACAAACAAACAAAGAATCCACCTACTATCCACCTACCAACAATCCATCCAACCAATCAAACGATCAAATGAAAGAACGAAAAAACTAACAGCTTACAATCAACCATCCAACCGATTGACTGACCAAACAAACAACTTACCTACCTACCAACCGTCTATCCATTCATCCAACCATACAAATGAACAACCAACAGCTGGCCGAACAAACAAAATAACTTACCTACCTACCAACTATACATCCATCTATCCAACCAATCAACCAACCAACCAAATAAACGAATGAATGAACAAACAAACAAACAACTTATCTACCAATCATCTCTGTCCAACCAACCAAACAAAATAGATGGCATTCAAAAGTCTGAGACCATTAATGAAAACACTTGTCCTTGCATTAGAAATGATCAAAACAACAATACGAGTTGAGAGTTGAAACATTAACATTCATTTTGCTTTAGTAATAGCAGCATTTAAGCTGCATGAACCCCTTAAGTCAGTGTCACAAATTTGCTCTTAAATATTTATTATCCATTTTATGTCATAATGTTTCTTTGTTTGCATTTATTTCAGATATAGGAAGAAAAAAAAAGAACACAGAATGCAATGACTGACCAATCAGAATCAACTAGAGTGCTGTATGATAAGAACACCTACAACTGTGGGTTGTGAAGTACGTGAGCACTCTCAAATGTTTAGATGTCTGATGGGGCCTCAAAAGGACAAAGCACAAAGGCAAAACAGAAAAGAGAACTTACATTACAGTGTATCTCTCTGGATCTGTTTATTTCTGCTGTGTGTTGAAAGGAAATCTTTCATCTGATCTGGGCAGTAAAATCTGTTCTCACAGGGGAAGCTAAGTTTTTATCTGTCAAAGATTTACACAGAGAGTTTCAGAGACGTGTTCTGTGTTAAGCGCTGTGATTGATAAGAACTCCGAAATCTGTGTTTGTTTCTGGCGTGTGTGTCTAGGCCTCATCCCCTGATGATGAGAGCTATCCAGGTAAGATAAATCACAACCGGTTTTTATTTTGCAGAAATATTATATTGCATAAAAATCTTTTTCCAATCAGGATTTTGTCTTGTTATCCAGTAAAAACATCCTTAAAACAAGATATATTTATCATAATCAAATCAATGCTTGTTTGGTTTCTGAGAAAATATCAGTTATGCTTATTTTCCTCACCCACTCCAAAATGTAGTTTCTTGATTAATGCAATTAATTAAAACAAGACAAAAATATTTCACAATTATAAAATTTACAATCAGCTTTCTGTTAAATTTACAAACATTTCCTTAAACCATAAAACAATGCTGACAAAAAAAAAATGCTGATTTGAGAAGTATGAGAAGAAGCAATGCTGAACTGAGCTTTAAATAGAAAAGATTTATACCATCCATCCTACAGCAAACATTTCTTTAAGTGTGGGAGCAAACACAGTGAAAGTGGCGATGAGCAAAGAAAAGAAAAGGAAAACGAGGTCAAAATAACACCTTTTCTGCTCTTCAGAGAGACAGTCTGGGTGTGAAAGAGAAGACCATGTCCAAAAGCTGTTTGTTTTCAAACTTGTGACGGCTGCATACATTCCTGCACGGCTCCTCACTCAGCCTCGGGGCTTTAGGTACACAATCAGAGTCACTGTTCCATCTCTCTTATCGCAGCAAGAGCACACAGAACCGCCTCACCTCCTCTCCCGCAGCCCAAACACACACTATATTCACCCAGCGTGTCGGTCGTGCCAGCCTCTGACCTGTGGGCATGTCCTCCCCATGCGGGCACCTGCTGTCATTTTCATCGTCATCAGTGCTCTCACAGATTCTGGACATCACAATGTTCAGCAGGCTTGTAATAAATACATTTCATTTTCTGTTATCCTTCTAACTAGGGAAAAAAAATGGTGTAGGATTTACTTTGGAACAATTCTCACTGAATTGAAAGAAATGACTCATCAAATTAAACATGAATTTTGAAATAAAATGTACTCCAATAATGTCTGTCTGTTTATCTCTATCATCTATCTGTTGGTCTATCTGTCTGTCTATCCATCCATCCATCCATGTGTCAGTCAGTCGATCTATCTATCTGTTCATCGATCCATCCGTCTGTCAGTCTTTCTGTTTATCTGTTCATCCATCCATCAGTCTACCATCCGTCTGTCAGTCTTTTTATTTATCTATCTGTTCGTCCATCCATCCGTCTGTCAGTCAATTTCTCTCTATCTATTAGTCACTCTATCTATCTATGTTTGATCGTCCCTGTTTGTCAGTCATTCTCTCTTACTGTTCATCCATATATCCGTCTGTTAGTCATTTTATCTATCTATCTGTTCATCCATCCATCCATCCGCCAGTCTATTTATCTGTTCATCCATCTGTCACGGACATCTTTCAGTCTGTATGTCAGTTGCTCTATCTATCTATCTATCTATCTATCTATCTATCTATCTATCTATCTATCTATCTATCTATCTATCCCATTTTTTATTGTATTTTATAAAAATAGATTATAATATTTATTACTGGTAAATAAAATAAAACTAATAAAACTGAATGAATGTCTTAGCAACTGCATAGCAATGCCCTAGCAATCACTCACATACTTTTCATATTTAAAAAAAAATCTTGATAAGCACTAATTTTTTTTCCAGTTACTGATATTATGACCTAATGTAAACTCTTCTGGCTTTATTTCTCTCCACATGAGAGAAAACTGCGAAGGCCAACATCACATGCCTCACACGCAAGCCCACTGACATTCGGAATGATTCCTATCGCAAGCGTTCCATTAAACCAGTCCCATCTTTGGGACGATTCAAAGGGAGGAAAAAAGAGGGGGGAGAGATGTTCCTCTGGATCAGACACTGAATCAGCTCCTGACTGCTGAGCAGGAGGACAGGGGCCTGTGCGGTTTGGTAAATGGATATCTGCCTCAAATTCAAAGCAGGTACAGTGCATGGGAGAAAGACTCTCACACATGCCAAACTAATAACCAGCAACAAAATGTGTGTGGTTGCACTCAGGAAATCAGTACTGAACGGTATATTTAGGTCAAGATAAGGAGACCAAAACGCTTGCTTAAAGGCATAAAGTTCAATACATCTTTGGAGAGCGCACGGATCTCTGCAGCCAGCTAAAGGAAGCGTCTGAGAATGCATGACTCACCCACAGCATGCATTGTTTTCAGTTTTTTTCCCCCCAAAAAACTATTGGATGAACTTGATTTAGTTTTGGACACCGGTTCCAAATATTGGAAATGGGTTTTTCTTAACATTAAATTTAACAGTGACCTTAAATGCCTTGTGTAGCAGAAATCCAAATGACTTGAGAAAATGCAATGGAATTAGGCATGTCAAAGTAACCCAACTGAGTTTTTTTGTTTGCAGTTAACTACTAGTGAGCAATAGTGCAAATAGACTCACTGAACCAAGAACTTTCAAACATACAGTTTTTCAAACATGCAGACTGATAACGTTTGACTCATTTATTTTTATTAATATCATTTACATTTAAATAATTGACCCTTTTTTGTTTAATCAGTGATCGGTGTTTTACATTAAATAATGTTTTAATGGTAACACAATACTGTATAGGGGACAATTTGCACTATAAACCAGTTGCTTATTAGAATGCTTATTATTAACATATTGGTTGTTTTTAGTACTTATAAAGCACATATTCTGCATAAACATTCTACATCCCTAATTCTACATAATACCTAAACTTAACTACCTTACTAACTGTTAATAAGCAGTAAATTAGCAGTTTATTGAGGCAAAGTCATAATTAATGGTTTATTAATAGTGAGAATTGGACCTTAAAATAAAGTGTGACCATTTTAATTTATTTAGATTTACTGTATTGTTTATTTATAGAAATATTTATTACATTTAAATTTACTTTTTTTCAGTTAAATACATGCTAGGCATTTTATATTAAATAACTTACTTTTTATCAGTAACTTAGATTTTTCGTTTTATTTTAGTCCAGTTTTGAAAGTCACAAAGTGACACAAATGTATCCTTCAGATTTTATTGCTGGAATTTCAGTATGTTCAATTGTGAAAGGTTGACAAGGATAAGGAAAGTCCAAAGTGGAGATCATGTTCTTCTTAAAGCATTCAATTCATCCTCCTCTGCATAACGCTCCATGTCCCAGAAACATAGCCCATATGGGCCAGCTCCATCAGTTGGATTTTGGGAAAGAAAAAACTGTATAATTGAATGTATTTTTAATTTCATGTGGCCAGTTTCACTGAGCCATGTGTCAAATACATCCCTGCTTATACTTGCTGAGAAATCATACCGGATCTATATCAGATTTATCTAAGAAATTATGCACAGTGCACACAGCAACCGAGAACAGACTCTGGAGTCTCAGATTGCAAAATTGCAAGCAGGTGTTTGTTCGTCATCCCTCTCTTTAGCTGACTTCAGAATGCCTCTATTTCTATAATAATTGCTGCATTTAAGCTCAACCTGCATCAAGCTCCACAAGCTTTCGTTTCATGCTGCTGGTCGTAAACATAAGGACGCTGTAATGCTGTTTCTTGGAACGAGTGTATAAGGTGGCCATAAATGAAGCCTGGTTTCCTCCACACTTCCTGCAGTAAAGAACAGTCATCATTTTTGGCACTGAGAAACCAAGGGGGGAATGCGAGGGAGCAACACGCCGTTTAATGTGAGACCTGAGAAATTCTACAATGATTTACTCTGAAAGAGATCTGGAATAAGAGGGCGGCATTCTATAGCTTTTTATAATGCACTAAACACCCACATGCGAACACCGCTGGATATTGTTAGTGTAAACAGTGTAAAGAGAAGGGGTTTATGACTGCACCATGTGTGCTTTAGAGGGGTTAATCTGACTCTTGCTCTAATGGATGCTGGTTCTCAATGATAGACCAGACCAGGAGGTGCAGCCCCAAAATGCAGGTGAGGAAAGGCTGGGGGCCCCTTTGAACAGGTTCTTTAAGGTTACTGAAAGAAAAAAGGAAGAAAGAAGAGCCTGACTACGGAAAACACAAAGCGGACAAAAATAAAAAAAACTGTCATCATTTACTCACCATCAGTGTGGTTCCAAAAGACTTTAATTAATCTTCGAAACACAAATTAAGATATTAAAGAGAGACCTATTATGCCCCTTTTACCAGATGTAATAAGTCTCAGGTGTCTCCAGAATTTTTTTCTGAAGTCTCAGCTCAAAATACCCCACAGATCATTTATTATATCATTTTGAAAATGCCCATTTTGAGTGGAGGCAGAAACACGCTGTTTTGAAGAAGTTAAAATTAAGTGAGTTTTAAAACAAGCAAAAATTTTTTGAAACAAGCAAAATAATCTAGTTTTCAGTTTGAAAGAAGATTATTTTGCTTACCCCACTGGCAGATTATTTAGCTTGTTTTAAGCAAAAACTCACTTAATTTGGACTTGGACTGAAAACAAGACAAAAAATTTGACTTGTCTAGAAAATCCTTCTTAATTTAGCAATTTTTAGATATTTTGGCTGGAAACAAGACAAAAAATCCAAGTAAGAAAAGCATTTTTCCAGAATAGGACTGTGCCTTTAGCTCGTACCTTGGACACTCTCCTAAAAATATCTGTCTGGTTTTGATCATCATATCTATTGTGCTGAAATAATTAGTTTTAAACCATATTTGTTTAAACTATGGATACAGGGTTTTCTGAGCGCACACATCCGAAGCTTGCGCACAGAAAGTTTCTGTCACACAGCATGTGAGTATTAAACTAAGTTCTCCTTCATGTCTTATTGCACTTAAACTGTCAAATACACACAAGTTTATGTTGAAAACACACAGGAGTTAAAAAAAACAGTTGTTTATGTCAGTGAAGGTAAACAGCTGGGAAAGAAATCTGATGTTTACTTTACATCTGTGTGACAGTAGCATAATGTACAGTAAATAAATTAATAAATCTAATGCTCTTTTGTCTCTTCTGAGGTCGGGACTCTAAATAGTAGTTGTCTGTGCCACTAAAGACAAAACAGTTAACATGTTTTGCTTAAACTTTTGCAGTGGCATTAGAACTGGTACACTGTTGTCGCTTGCAAAAACAAAATGATGGCACCGTGGGTAGAATTGTGCAGATTAAGGGGCAGTGATATTATAATAAGGTTATGGAGTTGTCCTGTTTCACCTTTTCTGGGTTGGTAGATGCACTAGGGACAAGATTATAGCACTTAAGCATGGAAAAAGTCAGATTTTCACGATTTTAAATGACATAAAAGGTTTCTGTCCCTCCCTTTTAGGATCTTCTAGGTTTTGGTCAAATATTGTCATTTGTGTTTCAACGAATAGCAGAAGTCTGGGCTTTGAAAGGACCTGAGAGTAAATCATGTCAGAATTGTCTTTTTATGGTAAACTATCCCTTTAAAACTTTAAGAAACTCTGTTATTTACTCAGTAACCCGGGTATGGATGTTTTAGAAGTTACGAAGTACCACTCGAAAGTTGCCGGCCCCTTGAGAAGCCCTGCTGTTCGCACCGTTTCACACTTTAACACCCCACAGCTGTGGTTCGAGGAGGGGTTTGTCCACCTTTGAGAGTTCCTCACATCGCCTGAGGCTGCTGGGTGGGTGGAGCGCTGAAAACATAAGGGATCAAAGTCGTGCTGTTGTGTACACACAGCAAGACAAAACTGACAAACATACGCTTCATCTGAACCCAAGACAAACTGAACTAGCCACACTCTCCCATGCAACCATAATCAATTTCTCTCACTTTTTTTCCCTTAAAGGGACAGTTTAATCAAAAATGAAAATTCCGTCATTATTTACTCTCCATCATATTGTTCCAAACCCATATGTTTAAAAAAAAAAAACTAAAAAACTTTACGCAGCTGTTTTCTATAAAATTCCTGTTCATAGTGATTGGATTTGCACAAACATAAGATATGTGCACTATATTACAAGTCTTCTGAAGCGAGCAACTTGTTGACGTTAAACCTGCGTCACTGGAACCCTATATGAGAACAGTGATGAAGAGGAATGAATAACTGCAAATGAATGAATGATTTACTTCATTTATTTCAGTCTGTTTTTCAAATCCAGCTGGGACACCCCCTTCTAATGAACAGGTTTGACTACTTTAGTAATTTTCATGAGTACTAATCTTAATGTTTAAGCATATAATGATATTCTAGGGAATTGTGTCCTTCTAATTTTATAGCAAAAGATTGGACAGGACCCTTTTTTATTCAAACATGACAATGCCTCTGTGTATAAGGCAAGGTTTAGAGAGAAATGTTTAATTCAGTCAGTGTGGAAAAATTTGACTGGTCTGCATAAGCCAAGTTCTAATCCCTGCTGAACAACTCTTTTGTGACTTTAAATGCAGACCTTCAGCCAAAAACTCATCACCAAACACCAATGGCTTGTACAGTGAAATAACGTGTGATATGTGCTTAAATATAAATATTTTTTAGAATACATTAAAATATATTAGCTGAACTCCAGAGTGTTTTTTGACCCACTTAAATTGGACTTAAGCACAACTTTATGAATTACTTCCATCTTTGAAATATGATTAAAGTGCATTAACTTCAAATGCAATACTGAATAACTCAATACAGTTAAACATTACAATAAAGTACTTTGCATGTGCTTTAGCAATATTAGTAAATGCATCAGAATAAGTGTACTTCTTTATAGTCTGACAAAAGATTCTTAAAACAATGATTTAAAATGTAGAGTAAAACATATAATTTGACATTATTACAAAATGCACAAGTACAGTTGAAGTCAAAAGTTTACATACACCTTGCAGAGTCTTTACCAAAAACAAGAAGGATCATACAAAATGCATGTAATTTTTTTTTTATTTAGTACTGATCTGAATAAGATTTCATATCATGAAATCATACAGTCAATGTTGGAAAGGGTTCAAATACACAAAAATGCTGAAAAACCGAAGAATTTGTGGGACCTGAAGGAGAAGAACAGCAGGCAGTTTAACTGTTCAGGACAAACAAGGGACTCATGGACAACTATCAAAAAAAAAAAAAAAAACAGCTGTGGATCATTCAAGTAATAACACAGTATTAAGTATTACGTGTAAACTTTTGAATAGGGACATTTTTATAAATTCAACTATTATTTTATCTTGTGGACTATATGTAAATGTATTTAATGTGTAATATCTTATTCAGGTCAGTACTAAATTAAAAATAACATGCATGTATGTTCCCTCTTATTTTGGTAAAATAATGAACAATTTGAAGATTCTACAAGATGTATGTGCACTTTTTATTTCAACAGCATACTTAAATAAGTAATGTGTTAGAAAACAAGATCATGTCAGGTTTGAAGTACACTACAAGTGCACAGTCCAATACATTCAAACGCATTTCTTCACAAGGTATTTCAAGTTTTAATGCTCAGGTCACAGAAAAACAAACAAACAAACAAAAAATCTCTACAATCATTACTAGACAGTAGGCGTGTTTCCATTACAAATGTGCGCAAAACTTTTGCGATATTTTCTAAATGTCGATAAAAACCTGTTGCGAAATGACGGTGTTTCCATTAACCAGATCATGCGACTAAAACTCGTCCTCTCGCGATAAGTCATTCAAAACGCACTAGCCGTTTTATATTTTTAATCGGATGCAAGTATGCGCTTGTTCTGGGAAGTAGGCTAATAATAGTGCGCGATTTCCAGGAGGAACTGTGGATTCAGAATTTCTGGATGAACGCATTCACTTTTTTTTTTTTTAGCTGTGCAGTGCAATGGGGCCTCTTGTAACACCTGCAGCATCATGCACAAGCCAGTTTCTTTTTTACAGTCTATGGCCAGTTTCCACAAATAAACGAATAAATAATGATCATATGACTGTTGACGTATATCAGGTGACCTGGAAATGCGAAAAAAGCGTTTCCATTGCCGTTTTGCGAATTATTCCTTTTTCGCATTGTCTGAAAAACCACCTCATGCGAGCGTAAAAATCGTTTTTTGCGATATATGGGTGTTTTTGCGAATTTGACGCGTTTCCATTAGGCGTATTTTCAATTCGCAATTTCAATTTGCGCATTTTGAAGGGTAATGGAAACGCGCCCAGTGATGTAACCCAAGCATGACACGCTTCTTTTCATGCTAAACCTGTGAGAGTTTAGAGGCCAAAGAGGAGGCAAAGTGTTCTCATGCCTCCTGAAGGACACAAACAGCCCCTTTGCTCTCAGATAAGTGAGTCTGTCTCGTGCTAAAGACACCGGCTCCCCAGGCACAAACACACTGGTACGCATCTCCTCCACCAATTTGTCTACACATATCTGGAAAAGGCTTGTAATAACCGAAGCCAAATCTCCTGGATTTGGAATCCCTGTCTCTTTTTTGAAACCTCAGGCTAGATTGATGGTTAACGTAAGTGCTCTCGTTTCCTGAAGTTATTAAACACATTTATCAAGCATCTCGCGATTGTTAGGAGGAGACGGAGAGAAAAAGGGTCTTAAATGCTGGCATGCTGCGCGACGTGATTAAAGAGCGTTTAACGAGCTGCAAAAACTTCTCCTGCAGCTTGCGCTCTCTTTCATCACACCCTCTCCACCCAATCAGAGTGTTTGTGTGTTTTAGCGCACTGTGTGACTGCATCAGTCTTAGGTCATTCTTTGGATGGGCACCTCACATGTGGCGCTGAATGCTGAGTAAGGTTTGATTACCAACTTGGCATACTGAAGTACAGGTGCTGGGTGGGCTAATAAAGCCTTTCTGCCAGGACTTCAGAGCAGTGGATTTAGATTTGGATTTCTTTTTCCTATGAGCACTGTTAGATTTACATTTGTTCAATTGGCAGATGATTTTATACAACTTAAAATTCATATGCAAATTATTTACTTTCCTGTTTATGGTCTTATTGTGCATGAATAATCACTGCATAGACAGCTAAGAAACTGGCATGTTTAAGGCATGTACATCGTTAAAATAGTCTATGTGACATCAGCAGTTTAACCATAATTTTATGAAGCTACGAGAATACTTCCTGCACAGAGAAACAGAGTTTGTTCAACAATTTCTTCTTGGCTATTACTAACTGTCTGGGCCTTGAACATGGTGGTTGCATTTCTGTCTATGCAGAGTCAGAAAACTCTCGGGTTTCATTAAAAATATCTTAATTTGTGTTCTGAAGATGAATGAAGGTCTCACGGGTTTGAAACGACATGAGGGTGAGTAATTATTGACAGAATTTTCAGTTTTGGCTGAACTATCCCTTAAAAAATGTATGTTTATGTACTGAAATAAATGTTCGCTATAACCATACTTTAAATTTGAAGAAGTAAACTGGATTTGGACCTCTGTGGTTTTGAGAAGGGTTCATTTTGGGAGGTTTCTATTTAAGGATTTGCTATCAAAAAAGAAATGAGAAATGATGTCTTCAAAAGCATGTTACAGATACAGCTATTTAAACATTGTCATCACCAAAAAGTGAATCTCAGGAAAAAGGAAACGTTAATGTGATAACTTATCTTGTTAATAAGACATACATTTTTGTAAGCAAATTCCTCTCTAATCAAAGAGGCCGAATTTGTCCTCTCATTTCCTGTGATATTTTGTGAAATGCATCGTTTAGTTAACAGTTACACAACAGAGCTGTCCATCACCATGTTGTCATGTGTCCTGCGGCCCGCGCTGATGTCTGTATAAACGAGAGAACGGGAGACTGAAACCTGATCTGAGATCAGTGTAATATTAATGAGTGTGTGAGTGGTGACCTCTGCTCTACTTGTAGCTCCCTCACAGACTGCTTTTCATTTGCCCTGCAATACTGCTGCCCATCCACCACACAATCCCAGACATTAAACGTGCAATTTATGGATTTTATTAAACCTCTCAAGATGTATGCCCTTGGCACTGGTAGGAAACTTGAGTCTGGCAGCATCTAAAAGTCGACTTTCATCCTCCGTTTCTCTCCATCTTCTGCATTCACACAAGTGATATCAGTTCCATCTAAATATTTCATTCAGGGCTGTTTTAGACGGCTAATCGAGGGAGAAGCCTTTGTTGGAAAGGGATTACTAAAGCCTTTACTTTGTTCTGGAAATTCGAAAGGACATTGCCAGCCAGTGCCAGCAGGATCAACTGCTGTTCACACTTAGAAAAATATACTAGATTTATACAGTTTTTTTAATTGCCACATGTTTAATGGTTTTTCTTGGACCATTTCAAGCTTCTAACGGTTACCCTGCGCCACTTTTCCAAAGCTTTCACTGCAATCATGGAGATTTTCTGCTCTCCACATCCTTTGATGCCCAGTGCTCTCTAGTGCGTAATTCACAGTACGTTTTAAGCAGGGGCATAGCAACCATTTTAACTGCTCACCTCAATATTTGGGCAATAATCATTATATTCTAGTCATGTTTAACTGTTTTCCCGGCCACAGGGCAAAGAAAGAAAATAGCTGGCTGAATAAATGACATTAAGCAAAACTACAGGCAAGTGAATGAACCCACAACCTGTAGTCATGATACAAGTACCTACTTGCTTTTTTTCTGCAAAAAATAAAACAATAAAACACCAGCAGAACAAATTTCAACATTGCTAATAATAGTAAATGTTTCTTGAAGACTTTGAAGACTTAAGTAATGGCATATAACTTGTTTTAAATTTAATACAGAACAGAACCCAAATTGAAGTTATAAGCTACCCAAAAATGAAAAATAGCCAATGATTTACTCACCCTCAAGGCATCCTAAGTGTATATGACTTTCTTCTTTTTAAAAGAATCCAATCTGAGTTATTAAAAAATTAAAAAATGTCCTTGATCTTCCAAGCTTTATAATGGCAGTGGATATTTTTCTTAAAAAAAGGCACTGATTCACTACAGGAGGCCTTTATTCACCCCTGGAGCCGAGTGTACGATGCACTTTTTATTATGAATGGATGTGCTTTATTGGACTTCTTTTGGACTGCTGAACAAAAACACCTGACCTATAACCTATGATCACACAACTGATCAGTAATTCAATGCAAAAGCTCATGTTGATGAATCGGTGAATTTTAAGGTATTTTCTACTTGTAAAGACTTGTTAAACAGTACTAATATAAATACATGCTGCTTGCGTGTGTGGTGTGACACAGGCCTAAGACAGCAGACAAAAAGAGAGATAAGTGAAGTGAGAGAGAGGGAGGACAGATATAGTTATTGTCTCAAGCAGTGGGAATGTGAACATTATGGTCCCTGACAGGGTTTTTAGAAGGTTTACAGGTGTTTACATGTACTGGCGAGGCAGCAGAAGGTTCCAGCAAACCATTACAAAGCTCCCTTGAAGACTTACATACAGGTGGCTTTGCAAAGATCTGCAGCACAGCTCCAGCCAGCAACCTTTGATCTATCACCTGATTTACCAGCAAAACAAAGCTGTATGATACAAAATACAACTACGTCTACTCACTTTCACATTCAAAGTCAAATTCTGTCAAGTACAGTTTCTACTAGTACTGTCAAACCGATTAATCACATCCAAAATAAAACTGTTTACATACTATATGTGTGTGTACTGCGTTATATGTATATATAAATATACATACATACATACATATATGTATATATTTATAAACAAACTTATTTCAGATGCAAATAATCACAATTAATTGATTTGACAGCATTAGTTTCTACACTTTATTATGTTTTGGCTGATAACTGATAAATGCTCTAAACACAGCAGTCTATTGATTTAAATGCTACAGGAGATATTAGGCATCACAACAGTATGAGATTAGCTAAAGATATTATATTTAACAGTGTTATTAAAATGTACTTTTATTGACTGTTAGATTATGACGGGTCTAAATGTAAAAATAGGTGAAATTAACACGCATTAAATATTAAAAATGCCTTATTATTTAAATTAATGTATTACTAAGTAAACATGCACAATTGAATATCCAATTATATACCAATATATATCCAGTATCGGTCAATACTGCACAGAAAAATTACTAACAAAAGCTAGAATGTCACTGATATATTATGCACCTCTAACACCTCTTTGTTGCAATCAAAACAAAGTATAAGCAAAATGCTTTTTTTGCACAGGAATAAAATGCATAAATTGATCATTATTTATAACAGAATTGTTTCAGAACCAGAATTATTAAAAATCTCAAAGATTTGAGCAACAGGTAAGTACTGAAAGTAAAATCATGCATCATGTGGAATTAGCGAGAATATGTGCTCTCTAAATTTAGTTAGTTCAGAAGGATTTTGAGCCAATTACATTTTAATGTTGGTGGGACCAGCTAGCACAATTTGACAAGAACAGAGCTTGCAAAAAATACAAAATAAAAAATATGGATTAACATGAAGGAGATGTTTAATCATGTTGCACCTAGTTAACATGCTGATACATGATAGATTATATGGTTTCTCAATGGTGAATAATGAACATTCAGAACAAACGCATCGTCCAAAACGTCCTGTAGTTTACTTTCCCAGAGCTTCTCCCCTCAGCTGGCCTTGGTTGAGCGCATGAGAAGCTGTTCATCAATGAACAGAACCTTCTTCCCAGTCAAACCACAATCACAGACACATGTAGGGCCTTAAATGCATTAACCTTCATGTGCAGTGACAGAAAACCACTTCCTCGAGTGCCCACTGCCCGTCGCACGCTTTCAAAGCAGGAGAACAACCGAAACCCGGACGAGGCTAAACCGATGACAGATATCATTTAGAGCCATGACGCAAACTCAACAGTAGTCTCTCTCAAGCCCTGCACAACATCTAACTCTTACTAATGCTGCAGACATGAGAGTTTAATAAGTACAAATGAACACAACTGGACGCACTGCACTTGGGATATTTGATTTGAATGGTTGCAGGCGAATCTTGCGCAACTGACGGGATGACGACCTTACAGAAGTTTCCAATCAAGTCTCCGTTTTGACAAAACAGATTTGTTTTGGGGGGGAAAATTACAAATAGTTCACATTCAGTTTGACTTAAATGCATACAAAGGACTATGACTCAAGTAGGAAAGGTTTTATAATTAAAAAAGAAACAAAACAAAAAAAAAATCTCACAGATTAGATTGAAAGAGCTTTGGGATGGTCATGTGGCTCTTTTCAAACTAAGGTCCAAATGGAAACGCTCTCTACTTTGTAGAGGATGTCCCTGGGAATCAATTTCTTCCAAGAAAGCCATTATTCTTTTTTTACAGTGACCACAGACTGCAAAGCTCAAAAAAGCACCATAAAAGTTGCCTATGACTATTTCCTAAGTTTAACGAAAGTCATACGATAGCTTTGTGTGGGGAACATGCCGAAACACAAGCCGTTAACGTACAGTGGTTTAATCTCAATTTTCTGTATGGTCTTTTAGGTTCCATGCCTTTGTTAGCATGTCATTTGATAGGCCTTTCATACATTACATCAGAATCAGTCACAAATGAGATACAGTACACATATGACTTCAGTTAAAGTGAAAATGCAGCTCTTGTGTGTTTACGTTAACATATACCAAGGCAGCGGTCTCTTTAAGAATTATTGCTATGGTAATTGCAGTATTTTTTCACTGCTATAAACACTTCTCATGGTGACGTGTTACTGAAAATGACTATGATTTTCACTTTTGGGCCAGCTTTTTCCATGCTATTTTGACTCAAGCAAACACAAGTGGTTTCACTGCTTTGGTGAGCAGTAAACAACACCAATGAGTGACATTGTTTCACTCTGTGCCAGCAACGTTTCCTCTGAACTGCTTAAGCAGGGAGCGAATTAAGATGCAGATGGATCTCAACTGGTGAAAAGACATGAAATAAAGATGAATAATTATGCATAGATTACTATTATGCATAAAACTATATATTTTGTTGTTGATGTCAAAGGTAGTGCATTTAATCAAACTCTACAACTATATGCACTACCAGTCAAATGTTTTTGAAAGTAACGTTTTTAATATTAAAGAAATATTTTTACTATTTAAAATAACTGTTTACTCTTTGAATATATTTTAAAACAGTTTATTCCTGTGATTTTAAAGCTGAATTTTTAGCATATTTACTCCAGTCCCATAATCCTTCAGAAATCATTCTAATATTCAGATTTAAAAAAAAAAAAATAATAAATCTTTTGGAACTTATTTATCTTTATCTTAACTTATGGATCTTTATCATCACTTTTAGACAATTTAAAGCACCCTTGCTAAATAAAAGTATTAATTTCTTTAATTATACTAACTCCAAGCTATTTAATGGTATAGTGGATAATATTACAAAAGCTTTTTATTTCAGATAAATGCTTGTCTTCTGATCTGTCTATTCATCAAAGAATCCTGAAAAAAAATATTTAACTGTTTTAAATAATAATAATAATAATAATAATAATAAATGTTTCTGGAACAGCAAATCAGCACATTAGAATGATTTCTGAAGGATCGTGTGACACTGAAGACTGGAGTAATGATGCTGAAAATTTAGCTTTGATCACAGAAATAAATTACATTTTACAAATATTTAAATAGAAAACTTATGTTAAATAGTAAAATATTATATTTTTATAATATAATAAATATTACAAAAATGTACTATTTTTGCTGTACTTTGGATTAAATAAATGCCGGGCTGGTGAGCAACTTTTTTACTTCTTTAATTTTATTGTTCAAAAACTTTTGACTGGTAGTGTATTATATATATTTTTTTTATAGTTTTAATTAAATTAGCAATAGTAACTAAATGAATACTTTTGATTTACACTGCTGTTGAAAAGTTTGGGATTGGTAAGATTTTTTTTTTCATAGAAGTTCCATATATTAATATTAAAAATACTGAAAAAATGTATGAAATATGAAATATTTTATGAAATATTATTGTAATGTAAAATAACAGTATTCTATTTTAATATACTTTAAAATATAATTTATTTCTGTGATGCAAAGCTGAATTTTCATCAGCAATTACTCCAGTCTTCAGTGTGACATGGTCCTTAAGAAATCATCCTATTTTACGTTGTCTGTTAAAATGTAAAAGTATTTCAGATTATAATTTAAAATGTCATCACAAATTTGCTGCTTTTTTTTCTTAGAAAAGTTTACGTGATTGATTGAGCTCATTTATAGAGCAGTAACTTGACTTTACTTCAAAAGACGAATAAACAAAAACAACTGAATAAATTATTGCAGCTCTGAACTTTAAAACAAAAGTCCTTGTGCTGGGCAAGTGGACGTCTTAACAGTCTTAAAGTGTCTGAGGGTGGAAATTTCCTTTAAGGGTTCATGCTAGTGATAAACTTGTTTACAAAGTTTCATAAAAATACATCTAAAGCCTTTTGAATGTGCATGTGGTTGAGCGGGGATAAATTAAACAGTTGGTCAGGAAGTATCATCAGGTCCTCAAGCCATGCACTCTAGACAGAGGTCTACTTGCATGCAACGCTAAAACGAATTACCTTAAACTTTAATGACAGAGAGCTCCACAAAACCTCAGCTCACGCACATGCCATCGACACACGACATGATGGACTGTTTTTTTGATTTAGCACTATAACTGCAGGTACTGAAACTTTTATTTCATCCATCGTCACTGAAATTGCAAACAGATCTCCGATGTGCACGCAAGCCTTGTTTATATCCTTTAATCTATTTGATTTGTATGGTATCATTTCATTTTCCTAACTCTCCTAACTCTGTGATTTAAGCACACCATTAGGACACATCAAAGATATTTTGACCTGGACGCATGTATTGACATGTGCTGTCTGACCTCAGAGGCTATTACCATGGTGGTTTAGACTGCTGCTGCATTCTCATTAGGCTGCGTGATGAAAGCAAAGCATCCAAGCCTTACAGGACATTAGTGAGAGTCCAAGCCATAAGCTAAACAAATGTACTCTCACCAGCTTACAAATCTATATGTCTATGTCTATCTATCTATATGTCTATCTATCTATATGTCTGTCTATCTATATGTCTGTCTATCCATCCATCCATCCATCCATCCATCCATCCATCCATCCATCCATCTATCTATCTATCTATCTATCTATCTATCTATCTATCTATCTATCTATCTATCTATCTATCTATCTATCTGTCTATCTATCTATATGTCTGTCTGTCTGTCTGTCTGTCTATCTGTCTATCTGTCTGCCCGTCCGTCCGTCCATAGACTGTCTGTCTGTCAGTCCATCCGGAATTCAATTTAATTATTTAATTCATTATCTATCTATCTATCTATACATATGTGTGTGTGTGTGTGTGTGTGTGTGTGTGTATAAATAGATAGATAGATAGATAGATAGATAGATATGTTTGTGTATGTTATGTTATATACATTCATTTAATTTGAAAATGCAGAATAATTACAAAAAAAAAAAAAAAAACTACTACATAAAATCTAAAGCTCTCAGAAGCTATTATACATAGCCAGTGAGCGGTAAACTGCAAGACGCATTGTCTCCAAATGATTCTGCTCACTGCAGCTCTGATTGACAGCTAGAGTTGTGCAGTTTGCAGCTGTAGGGCCTGTGAGCCCAACCTAGTCAACACCTCAAGTACAGGCACAGAGCATCTCATCAGCGTGCCAGTGCCAGATTATGAAGGTTATCTCCATCAAGAGCAGCCAACCGCAAACTGCATGCTACTTGCGTTCCTTTGCGCACACTGTGCACTGCTTAGCGGCGGCCATGACAGACGTGACTAGATTTGGGATATCACTCTAATTGCTCAACAAAGTGCATCTTGTTTTGGACACTCTCTCACCTATTTGTACTTCAAGCATTTTGTTTATTTTTGAGATGCTGGGATGGCAATAAAATATGCCCTCCCCCCTTCTCTATAAAAAAAAATAATAATAACAACATAAAAACATGATGCTGCGTGAGGCGCAGAATGCCAAACATTCCAAGGAGGTGTTGTGAGACGTGGAGTTGAGGGGCAACTGAGCACTAAGTGCTTTCAAAACAAACACCCACCATCCACACCTGTGGGACAGGGTCACTGCGCTGCCATAGCGACAGCTGGAGGAAACAGTGGGGCGTTTCTTCGCTACCCGTCAAGCAGGGCATCAACACTTCCTCATCACCGTCACCAGCGCGTTATTACGGTTATTTTTAGGGCTCCGCTAAATGTCAGTTCTCGTAATTAACGCAAAGAGCCGGACAGACCTGGCTGAACTAAGGAGAGGTGGAAAGTTTACTGGGATACTTTCTGAGGCGCTTCTCTTTGAGAAAAAAGGAGGAGGAGGAACCATCAATAGAGTTGAATTTCAGTACTGTGTTTGTTTGTTTTCTGTGGGTAAGTAAGTAATTAGTTAGGAGGAGAGCCAAGCTCGGTTATGGAATAACAGACCATTCATCTTTTCCTGGCCCGCTGGTGAACACAGGAGCGATTACTCAAGGCAGCAATCTGGAGAAAGGTCAGACTATGGAGGGAGTACCACATCACAGCAGGTGACTGTCACTAGAAATGACTTAGAAAGGAAAAGAGAGGGGAAAAACAACACTTTATTTCTGTCGACCATGTCCGGGGTCTTAAACCTAAATAAATTCCTGCTGTGCGACGGAAGGCATCACACTAATTTTTCCAGTCGCAAATTAAGCTCACTCTAGAATATCCAAATCCCTGTCTAATATCCTGCTCGTATGACCCAAAAGAAACCAGCAGCAGTGTTGTTTTCAGTCAGCCCATTCACTCAACCCTTCACCCGCCTTTCCAAGAGTAAAACATGAAGTAAAAGCAGATGTTGAGTTTGTTTTAAACATGCAAAGCAGCTGGGTAAACTGCGGGCATGGGTGTAATATTCCACCCGCTCTGAGCTCTCCACATCTCTTTTAATGGTCGCGAAAGATTCACATTTGTCTGTAACCAAAGTAAAGTACAAGACTTATTGTCACAATCATGTAGCTTTTCTACTAAATAGCCATTTTATCTAACAAATAGTGGTGTAGCACAACTAAATGCTGTATTGTCTGAGCTGAGGGAATCAAAAGTCTGATTCATTCTAGTGAATTGCTTAATCCTAAACGGTCTTCCTTCTTATAAGTAGCATCAGAAAGCCTGATTCATTCTAGTGAATCAGTTCATTTTAACCAGACATGGAGCATTAGAATGTCTTTTCCATTCTGGTGAATCAGTTTATTCTAAACAGACCTCCCTGTCATATGTGGGATTAAAACATCTTTTTCAGTCTAGTGAATCAGTTTATTCTAAACAGTCCTCTCTCTCAAACCATTGGCAAGTCTAATTTGTTCTAGTGGATCAATTCATCCTAAAAAGTCTTCTCTCTCAGCACTGGCAAGTCTAATTCATTCTAGGGAATCAGTTCATCTTAAACAGACCTCTCTTTCATATGGAGCATTAGAACGTCTTTTTCATTCTAGTGAATTACTTTACCCCAAACAGTCCTCTTTCTCATAGCATTGTTAGGTATATTTCTCTCTAGTGAATTAGTTCATTCTCTGATTGATTCTACTGAATCGGTTCATCTTAAACAGTTCTGTTTTGCATATATAACATTGGAAAGTCTAAGTCAGTCTAGTGAATCGGTTCATCTTAAACGGATCTCCCTTTCATATGGAGCATTAGAAAGTCTGATTTATTCCAGTGAATCAGTTAATCTTAGACCTCCCTTTCATTTGTAGAATTAAAACGCCTTTTTCATTCTAGTGAATCAGTTTAGCCTAAACAGTCCTCTCTCTTATAGCATTGGCAAGTCTAATTTGTTATAGTGAATCGGTTCATCCTAAACAGTTCTCTCTCACATACTGTTGTGGTACATTTTACATACAGTAAATACATACATACATACATGCAGTATCTGCAAAATGTTAATTATTTTACCAAAATAAGAGGGATCAAACAAAATGCATGTTGTTTTTTTAGTACTGACCTGAATAAGATATTTCACATAAAATGCATTTACATATAGTCCACAAGAGAAAATAACAGTTGAATAATAAAAAAAAAAATTACCCTGTTCAAAAGTTTACATATGCTTGCTTCTTTGTGTCATTACCTGGATGATCCACAGCTGCGTTTTTTGTTTTGTTTGATGATAGTTGTTTGTGAGCCCCTAGTTTGTCCTGAACAGTTAAATGCTCTTGGAGAAAAATCCTTCAGGTCCCACAAATTCGTTTCATATTTGAAACCTTTCCAACAATGACTGTATGATTTTGAGATCCACCTGTTCACACTAAGGACAACTGAGGGACTTACATGCAACTATTACAAAAAGTTCAAACACTCAGTGATGCTCCAGAAGGAAAAACAATGCATTAAGAGCCAGAAAACAAACCATATTCAAATTAAAGAAGTACTTCCTTGCTCTCCAAGCATTTGAACCTTTTTGTAATAGTAGCGTATAAGTAGTCCTCAGTGTGAAAAATCATACAGTCATTGTTGGAAAGGGTTCAAATGCTCAAAAGATGCTGAAAAACTGAAGTATTTGTGAGATCTGGAGGTTTTTTCTGAAGAACAGTGGACAAACAAGGGACTAATAAACAACTATTACAAAACATGTATGGAAAAAAAGAAATTGATGATGTAACAGACAAAGATATAACTACTTTGAACAAAAACAGTTTAAAAAACTAAGCATTGTGCTTTTGGCCTACAGTATTCTTTGAAGGTCTGAATTGGCGGTATCACATTGGCAAATGTTTGGACTCAACATCAGCGCTAGAATTACAATGTTAGTCAACACTGCCTGCAGTTTAGCAGCCCACCAGTGGTAAAGTAGCTAAAGCCTGTGTTTAATATCATTTAGGCCTGTTCACTGTCTGTATGAGCACATCATTTAGTTGGAACTCCAAAGATTTACCAAACTGATATGTATGATAAACTTCAAAATACCACAGTGACCACATAAACTCAACAGTCTCACTCAACTGCTGTCATATACTTCATATTTCGCAAATACAAACCACGAATCAAATGAATATGCAAACAATTTCAGAAGTTGGTTTTAAACGAAATTGCGCTGGCATCTAAGAGGTCATTCAACCCCGTCTCTTTTTCCAAAGCTGTGGTGCAGGCCAGAAGAAGTGTCATCTGGTTCCAATGAGAAGGCTCTTTGATTGTTGAACTTCTCAAAGGGCTGTCTGACAAAGACCTCTTTCGCTCTTTCACTTTTTGGACAAAATAAACAGGAAAAAGGGTCGTGTAACCAGGGGCCAATTTTTCAAAAATAATAGTAAAACGTAAGCTTATGGAATAAATTAAATCCCAAGATATGTTCAGGTGTGTTCCGTCGCCCCTGTCAGCCGAATGTGTGCTTTCATTGTTAGCGTTGTTACAAGTTCGCCCCACATGTTAAACTAACCTTTTATACTGATGCAGCAGCAATGTTTATAGACATAATCAGCAGTTTCAAATCCAATCAAATAGGCCAAATCAAAATTTTAAAAAGTTTGATAAGCACAAAGAATGCAGATTTTGCATCGTTCAGTTATTTTGGTGATATTTATATACTATTTTAATGTTTATTAATATTTACATTTTAAAAATAAAATATTTTATAATATAAATATAAATGTATAATATAAATTTACATTTTGAAAAAATGTATCTTTAATTTATTTTATTTCAGTTTTCTTATTTGCCAAGGCAACCTTTCTAATTTTCATGTTTTTTTGTTTAAGTTCTTCATCTAATATGTATAGCCTCCATGTTAGATTTTACATTTACAGGTTAAAACAAAATGGAACCTAATTAAGATTTGCACTTAGAAGAATGGCATAGAAACAATTTTTGCTAAAAATCTGCTAGTACATTTTATAAACAATCAAACAAATCGACAGCAAGGGCCTTTCTTATTTTATTTTCTTATTTCTTATTATTATTATTATTATTATTAGTTTTTATTAGAATTAGGATATTATTACAACATTTATTACAATTTCTGTATTACACTGAAATGATTATTGGAGAACTTTGTACAAGAAAATGCTATTTTAGTCTTTTTTTTAATTTATGTTTAATTCAATGTTTTAATGATTCTTTAAAAAATATCTGATTCTGTAAAATTGTTTCTACACCAAATTGTTTAAAGTGTATCTTTAATTTATTTAAAAAAATTTGTATTTCAAATTATTTATTACAGTTATTTGCCAAGGCTTAATTTCTAATTTTCATGTTCAGTTGAAGTTCTTCATCTGATGTTTATATATGTTTATAGTTTTATTTCAGAAAACAGTTTTTGCTAAAAAGCAACAGCAAACAACAATAAATTAAGCATGATTTTTTTGAAGCAGAAAAAAAACTAAATAGTATTTCTGTATTATACTTTATTATATTCATTTGTTTAATTATTTTAGTTTTACATATCCCAATCATTTATTGGGGTTGTATTTACCAAAAAAAAAAAGTAATGAGACAGAATAATGAATCTATTCATTTAAATAAATAAATAAATAAATAACAGAATTAATTAAAAACAACAATCAGACTGGTTGCACTGTGCATGTTGTCTGTCCATTCATCTACACATTGCCTCACAAAGCTCAGTTTTTCTCATCAAATTCAATTCAGGCTGAGAGGCAGCACCATCCAGCAGGGGTGGTCGACAATGTGAACATCAGTCATGCTGAAAAGACGCTTATTTACTTCAATTTTTTAGACACAACTGGAACAAATGGAATCACGGTCAACACTGAAAACAGACCTCCAAGTTTCAACAGATGAAACCAATAGATGGGCCTGCCAGTGTGGATGACTGCTAATCCAAGTGAGTTGTCTTTGGACGTGTCAGTACACTGGGAGCAACAACTGACCTTGTATAAATGCTTCCTCTACATCCCAGAAAACTGATACCAAAACCACCATGTGCCATTGATCAAGGGGATATGATTTTGCACTCAGCAATTTTCTCCGGTTACAAACTGCGAGTGTGAGTCTGGACCCATTGTGCTGAATGGCTTTGGCACTCTATATGAGATCTGAGAGAGAGGCAGGTATTCTAGCATGTATAGATGCTGCACAATGGACTTACTTGTTTTAATCTTCTCAGAGACTTATGAGGTCTTCTGTTTACTGCTGGTCGCACCTTAGTGGACATCGACAGTCTGCTCAGACAGAAATAAATTACACCAAAAAGCAATTTTGCTGGAAGTATGAATATAAAAAGAAGCCATAAATTTTAAGAATAACAAATCTTCAGACAAAGCTTCACGTTCTGCTCCCTCAACAGCAGTTGGTGGTCAATTGAATATGTCTCTTAGACCCAAGAAATTCAAGCATGTGGTTCCATGGTTTAAATGCTTGTGCAGGCCGTTAAAGTTCTTCCATACCTAAGTAAATCATTTGTTTATGGACAACTTTATGCACTAGAACTAGGCATTGATATAGATTTCTGATGCACAAACTTGATTGAGTACATTCTCTTTCTCTCTCTCTCTTTATTTCTCTTTTTCTGCCTGCTGTTCTTCAGAAAAGTCCTTCAGGTCCCACAATTTTTGGGGGTTTTTCAGCATTTTTGTGTATTTGAACCCTTTCAACAATGACAGTATGATTTTGAGATCCATCTTTTCATACTCAGACAACTGAGGGACTCATATGCAACTATTGCAGAAGGTGAAAACTTATTTTAATTTAAAAATCAGGGTAAATTTAACTTATTTTGTCTTCTGTAGCTTCTGAAAAACAGTACTAAAGGGGGAAAAAAGATATTTAAGCAAAATAGGAAAATTGTATACATCTTCATTCTGTTCAAAACCCCTGGCTCTTAATGCATCGTTTTTCCTTCTGGAGCATTAGTGAGTGTTGAACCTTCTGTAAAACAAACAAAACAAAAAAATGTATGTATGTAAACTTTTGAACTGGGTCATTTTTATAAATTAAACTATTATTTTTCTCTCGTGGACTATATGTAAACATATTTTATGTGAAATATCTTATTCAGCTCAGTACTATACAAAAATAAAATGCATTTTGTATGATCGCTTTTATTTTGGTTAAATAATTAACATTTTGCAGACAAAGCAAGGTGTATGTAAACTTTTGACCTCAAATATCACTATAAATTGATCAAAAGTGACAGTAAAGACTTGAGTCCTGAATCAATGACTACAAAACACTTTTTCCACAAAAAAGCAGCACAACTGTTTTCAACATGGATAATGAGCTTCTTGCGCAGCAAATCAGCATATTAGGATAAATTCTGAAGGATCAAGTTGAAAAATCTTACATTTAATTCAACGTGTTACTTGCCGTTCGGGAGTGTTTTTTTTTTTTTCTTAGTGTATTTCATGGTTCACTTTTTTATATTATCACTTGACAACCAATACAATGTGAAATCTTATTTCCAATTCAGGTAAAACATGATATCTTTTATCATGGTGGAAATGAGAAAAAGCACTGACGCAGAGAACCTTCTAACATGACACATTATTTTAAAAAGAACAACAGAGTCCAAACTACTCAAATGAGTTTGGCAAAAAGCAGAGACATCTGCAGGATGGCCTGTGCTGCACAAATACATAAAAAACCAGATAATCAATATTTCACAATGTGTACAGGCACATTGTTATACAGGAAAGGAAATACATCTTCCAGAAACAGTTTCCACACAGTTAGAACGTCAGGTGTAGCTTATGATTTGTCCTCACAGAAATCACTATAATAGCCTAATCTATCCAGTAGAAGAGGATGTCATAAAATTTTATGTTATTAATGACTGCTCCTCTACGATGTTTCCACCTAGACTAAAACTGTGCAGACAAACATCTTGGTGCCTGGCTACGAGATCAACTGTGTATTTTGTAGCTACGCCGAACAAGTTGACAATTAATAGCACTTGGGGAAGCTCCAGACACCGGCACAGGATGCATTTGGGGGACACAGACAGGGTGAAGAACAACACGTGATGATGACTTTGCTAATGGTCTAGCAGAGATCCTAACTGCTGAGAGATTTATCTAATGTCAATCAGTGCTTCCCTCCGCTGTCTGAGCTCTGCTCTCTCAATCATCCCTCATTCCTCATTCCTCCTCGTCCCTCACGCGTTTCTGTCGTTCAGACGTCTGCAGACCCCCAGAGCAGTGTCTCATCTGTCCGTCTGTCAGTGGTCGGGTAATTGGAGTTGTTTAGGAGGTCATCTAATACAGGTAGGCGGGGGAAGGAATGTGTGATCCAACTACTATGTCTTCCCACGCCTGTACGGCCCAGTGATCGCACATGTAATAGTATTAATCATACAAGACTGATTATATACCATATGGCTACAGGTCAAAGATCAAGAGGGAAAAAAAGCTTAATAAGGACAGATTTTTACATTCACTGTACTAGGGCTGAGTGATAAATATATTTCAGAATTGCACCAAAATTTATTTAGATAACAATAAAGGTTTTGACACAAATTTCAAATTGATTCGATTTCTGATGTGATTCAATTCAATATCAATTATTTTGGATATATATCGGGTACAGTAGATGCTAAATTTTCTCAAAGGGGAAAAACTAATGCTGTCACATATACATGAGAGTCATTACTATAATATTGAAGGTTAAAATGAACTGATTTGTTTACAAACGCTTAAATTAAACTCATTAAAGTTGTTATAATAATAAGGTTAAAATGACATAATATTTCCACTTTAAATAATATTTTGAAATAAAGAAATATTTGTGGCTGTCATATAAACTTGGCAGATTTATTCAAATAAATTAAACATTAAGGAACAAGAAAAATTATAATGAATGTTTTATGGTGCGTATACAGTTAAAGTCAAAGGTTTACATACACCTTGCAGAATCTGCAAAAATGTCAGTTATTTGACCAAAATAAGATGGAAAATGCATGTACTTTTTTTATTTAGTACTGATCTGAATAAGATTTTTCACATAAAATATGTTTACATATAGTCCACAAGAGAAAATAATAATAGAATATAATATAAAAATGACCCCATTCAAAAGTTTGCATACACTTGATTCTAAATACTGTGTTGTAACCTGAATGATCCACAGCTGTTTTTTTTTTGTTTAGTGATAGTTGTTCATGAGTCCCTTGTTTGTTCAGGGCCCACAAATTATTTGGTTTTTCAGCATTTTTCTGTATTTGAACCCTTTCCAACAATTATTGTATGATTCTGAGATCCCTCTTTTCACATTAAGGACAACTGCGGGACTCATATGCAACTATTACAGAAAGTTCAAACACTCACTGATGCTCCAGAGGGAAACACAATGCATTAAGAGCCAGGGGTGAAAACATTTTGAATTTGAAGATCAGGGTAAATTGAACTTATTTTGTGTTCTGGGAAACATGTAATTATCTCCTGTAGCTTCTGAAGGGCAGTATTAAATGAAAAAATATACCCTGACCCTGGACCACAAAACCAGTCATAAGTGTCAATTTTTCGAAATTTATACATCATCTTTAATAAATAAGCTTTCCATTGATGTATGGTTTGTTAGGATAGGTCAATATTTGGCCGAGATACAAATATTTGAACATCTGGAATCTGAGGGTGCAAAAAAAATCAAAATATTGAGAAAATTGCCTTTAAAGTTGTCCAAATGAAGTTCTTAGCAATGTATATTACTAATCAAAAATTAAGTTTTGATATATCTACAGTAGGAAATGTACAAAATATCTAATAATAATAATATATTTTTGGCATAAAAGAAAAATCCAAAAAAATACAATGTATTTTTGACTATTGCCACAAATATACCCCAGCGACTTAAGACTGGTTTTGTGGTCCAGTAAATATATATTTTTAATCAAAATAATAAAAATGTACACATCCTCATTCTGTTCAAAAGTTTAATGCATCATTTTTTCCTTCTGAAGCATCAGTGAGCATTTGAACCTTCTGTGGACATTTGTGGATCATCCAGGTAACAACACATTATTAACAATCAAGTGCATGTAAACTTTTGAACTGGGTCATTTTTATAAATTCAACTATTATTTTCTCTTGTGGACTATATGTAAACAGCTTTTATGTGAAATATCTTATTTTTGTCAGTACTAAATAAAAAAAAAATCAAACATGATCCCTCTTATTTTGGTCAAAAATTTACATTTTGCAGATTCTGCAGGGTGAATGTAAACTTTTTACTTCAGCTGTATTTAGTAAAATTCTAATTTTTCTAGCAGACAAACGAGTTTATGGGCACTCGTTATGTTTTATGAGGGAAATGTGACATTACAAGCTGTTACATTATTTCATTATTATTCTATTTTTCTTTTATATCTGACTGTTCTGACTGTTCTCCTGTTTTCTTTGTTGTGTTAACTGCTGTCGATATCGTTATTGTATAATGCCTTTTTTCCATTTTATTTTCTCTGTTATGTATTATTTATTGTTAAAAACCAATAAACATTTATAAAAATAAAAATAAAAAATACAACGTGGAAAAGCTTGTCTGTCCCCATTAATGGTAAATGAATATTGTGATAAATATCGATTTGTATGATACAGAAACAAATATTGTGCAAATATATTTTTTTGGTCATATTGTCCAGCCCTACGCAGCGGCGTTCACAGTCACGTCCTTAGGGAGAGGGGACTACTTAAACTTCCTAAACTATATTTCAGAAGCTGAGACAAAGGTGTTTAGACACGAGTGTCTTGTGCGGAAAAACCGCCCACGTGCAGATTAAGATTTATAACCTAAATGCAGCAGTGTTTATAGAAACAAATGTTACCGAGTCGATTTTCAAACAGTGTGTTTGAAATTGATCGAACGCTCTCTTGTTTGCAATGCTTTGCTTGGACTGACGGTAGACTTGATACTATTTATGAAAACTGTCAGCGGCGAAAAACTAAAACAGTATTCTTTTCCTCTTTGTATAATCGAAATGTGTGCTGCGTGGCATGAAGATAAATGAGATGATATGTTTTTGTGTCCGTATGATTGGCTGGCCAGTGTGTGTGTGTATTGGAGCGCTGTCAGATGTAATCACCCTGATGACGCTTTATGTGTCACTGTAAACAAAGAAAGGAAAAAGAGAAACAGACAGGGAAATCAGTAACAGACAGAAGCCACATCTGCACCAATGAATGTGACATGTAATTTACAACATTTGACCCAGAGCGTGTTGTGCTATGAGCAAATCGGGCATGTTAAGAGATGCTGGCATAGGACAGACACGTTAAGGCCAAGCACTGTCTACCAAAGCTTGTCACCCTTGTCACACCTTAAAGACATTTAGAGACCAGACCAATTAAACAACATTTCTTTTTAAAAAGACGAGACTCCAGGGATGAGATCTGTGAAAAAATTGAATAAAAAATACATTTTAACTGTCAAAACATACTGATTGAATGTTAAACACAATTATTATTATTTTTTTTAAATTGATATGAATTTTATTCTGATTTCTAAGGATTACATTATTTCAATAAAAAAATCTATCTATCTATCTATCTATCTATCTATCTATCTATCTATCTATCTATAAGCCAATAAATGCAAGATTTTATAATATTCAAGTTTCATTCTGATTTCTAAAGGTTTAATTATTTAATTGCAACATATTACTATATATATAAAAGCCAATGACATAGGTTTAACAATATCTTTGAAAAACAATTTGAAATTATTATAGTGTTTTTTCCAGATTTCTAAAGATTGAATTATTGAACTGAAATATAATATTAAAATATATTAAAGCCAAATATATAATTTAGGAAACCATGTTTTATTTATAAATGTCACACTTAATATTTTTTTTTCACAAAATATGGTCATAAATGAAATGGGTTTTTAATGTAAATACACACACACACACACACACACACACAAATCCTTCAAAACAATAAAATGTGAAATTGAATCTTTCAGTTTTTTTTTGTTTTGTTTTGTAAAAATGTATATTGAATAATCATTCTTTTGTTTACAACTAAAAAAATAATCTTTAGTAGTATTTAGTAGTATTTTAGGACGGAACGCTTTTTTTTAAATCAAAACATCATCCTTCTTCTCAGTTGTAGTTATGATATTGAAATTCATTCTCTATTTGAGACAAAGTCCAAAAATCCGTTTTGTCATCATTTACTCACCCTCATGTCATTTCAAAGATGAGACAGTAGCGTTTGTGACTAGTTGCAGCATGTCAAAAGTGCAAATATAAGAAAAAATATGTGACAGACTTTGGCTCCAATCTGGGGCTTTTTGTCGCAGACCAGTTGTAGACATAAAAAATGAAAGCCTGACAGGTCTTATGTGTGCTTGGTTGAAAAGTCACGGAAAAAGAGCTGGAAAAGAAATAAAGTGAAACTGATCTTTTAAAAAATGTAAAAAAGTGCATTATCAATCATAATTTAAGCATTTTTTCTATAAATAATGGAGATTTAGAACTGTGATTTGAATATACAACAGGTTCAAAGATTCATGGAAGTGTTAGGAGAAAGCATATGTCTGGTGTTTGTGTAGGGGGCTGGATGTGGGGTCGGAATGGAGTTGGGAAACGCTCACGGTTTGTTTTTCTCTCCGAGCAGGGTCATGAGGAAAGGTCTTAAGAGCCATTAAGGCTCTTGGGAATAATATTCACCATTTATAACCAACCTCACTTTCCCATATTAACCTATAACGTGCCCCAGTGGTGTCATTCCCAAACCCCAAGAGATAGGACTTGAAATATGCTTTAACATATGTAAGGCTGACGGTATTCGGGGCTTTTTGTTTATGCATTAAAAAGTGGAATTTTTAAACACACTCATTCTGTTCTGCCAGCAAAATTACACAAGCATACTGTCATTTCTCCTCACAAGTATAAGCAAATCGGCCGGTGTGATAACGTCGGTGAGGTGAGATCTTGTTATGCGGGGGTTTGTTGACATTACGCAAAGAATTTTTACACACCAACTCGGGCTGTTTAGCACATGCTTTGTGCTCCGTGGTGCCTGTTCGGAATCCTCGAGAACCATTTTCCAAAGTAGTGAGATCTGGGAGTTTAGATGTCAAAGGAGACCCAAGTGGAAAAACCCTATTTACACACACTGCCAGCTCGCACAAAACAAGTGTTCAGGAAACTAGACCACGAACTAGAAGAAAAGGAATACTGCAATGCAAACAACAAGCTCTGTTAAGTGCAAGCAGATAAAATCAGTCCATAGGTGTCTGGAAACGGGGACAAAACCCTGGGCATGATTACTCAAGTCTTCCTGCCTAGATGCTTTATTTTTTCCATTCTGTTTTGTGTCCCACTTACAGTAACTAAATCTTAAGTCGTGCTTGGCAAGAACTGAACGCAGATAACTATGCAAAGCTGTGACCTTGCCTGAAGGGGGTCTTGATCTGCGCCGTGACCGTGCGAGACCTGGGTTCACAGACAGAAGCGACCGTCTCATATATACCCCAACAAACTGCCTCGGCCGTCCCTCCGTCTGATGGCCGAGTTTAAGAGTGAGAACAGTGAAACTAGCAGAGCTGATCAATCACTCCAACACCTCAAGGGTTTTACCTACCACATCTCCTGAGTAATAAATCATATACAGTTCAAACGGTCCGAAACCCTCGACCAGCTCATTATTAGATCATTTGATTTATAAAGCATGCTCCAAATGTCAATACTGCATTGACTAGTAGATAAATTAACACTCGACAAATAGTGGTAGTTCACCTAAAAATGATAATTACTCACCCTCATGTCGTTCCAAACCCGTAAGACCTGCGTTCTTTTCAGAACACTTCTTCAGAATTTAAGATATTTTTGATGAAATCTGAGAGCTTTTGGTTGTTGCGTTTCTGTCTATGCAGAGTCAGACAGCTCTTGGAATTCATCAAAAATATCTTCAATTGTGTTTCAAAGATGAATGAAGGTCCTACGGGTTTGGAACGACATGAGGGTAAGTTATTAATGACATCATTTTCATGTTTTGGTGAACTAACCCTTTAATTTCATTAATTTAAATAAGACAAGACATGCATTGTTAATCTTTCATTTCAGAATTAGTTTATGCTGCCGCAGCAACTGTTTGTTTGTTCACGAGACACACAGAAGCCGCAATAAATTATGCACAAATCACTTTTTATAAGGTGTTTGAAAAAACAGTTGTGTGGCCGCAGTGTGTGAAAACAACCAGCTTATAATGGTGAAAATCCACCGACTATTGTTTTTTATATTCCCAATAAATCATAAACAGTCTCTCAGAACACACAATTCCAGTTGTCTCCATACGTTGACGTTGTTGTAGGCAGAAATCCCTGTTTTCGTGAGGATCTCTTGACTATTAGCGTAGACACAGCCCTAAGTGAGAATCAGCAGTTCACCATTACTGTTTTCTTGCTGTAGCTGCTGGAGATATACATGTCAGCATCTAAAGGCCCATTCAGACTGTCCGCCCAAATCCGATTTTGTGCATATCTGGATGGAATCTGATTTGAATAACTGACTGTCCACATTGTGTAACACAACTGTTCATATCCAATTTGTGTGTCCATAAGCACTCTTTCCTTTAACGGAATGTGCGCTGGTTTCTATGGCAATGCCGTTGCGTTGTTATGCCAACGCTAAAAACAGCAATACAGCCGCAATTGCGCTGCCATCACGCTTGATTAATATCTCGTACAACTTTGTGCTGCTGTCTCTGCTGGTTTCAAAACTCAAAGAGCTGTGTATACTAGCTGCATTGTCTTTTGCCGGTTGACTTACAGTTTGCAACAACACAAGCATGTTTCTGCAAACATATTTATTATGTTTTCCACAAAAACGCCTGATGTGTTTACATTTTACGTGGCGTGAAAACGCTGTGCTGAATCCGGTCTGACTTAAACGCATTTCCAGAAATCTGATTTGAATAGGATTCCAAACCACAAAAGAATGTAGCTTGAATTGGATTTGCACAAATCAGATTTCATGTAGTTTGTTGCCATTCAGACTATCTAAATATGATCGGTTTTCAAACAGATTCACGTTTGGGTTGACAGTCTGAACGGGGCTTATAAGGCACTACAAGCGCTGTGTTTTTAGATGCACCAACAAACATAGGAATCTCCTTTGACTCCCACCATTTGAGCGGCTGAGAACACTGTGGTTAAATTAGATTTTTTAAGAGAATGTCACAGGAAAAAAAAATCAGTAAAGTCCCCTATATGTTTAGGAATCAATACCAACACTTTGTGTGTGAACGTCAGTTCCAGACAAAGTAAGTATCACACCTTTTTTTTCACCAAAGGTCTTTCTGAAAGCGCTTCTTGGCACTCTGTAAAGCCACCATTGTCTCTGCCTGTTTTTACTGATGCTGCCTTCACATGCTACCAGAATGATCGTAAATAGGAATTAAAAAATTAAATAGTTAGTTAAAAATTGCATATAAAAGCAATGTGAAGTCGACTGCTTGAATTTGTCGATCTCATAATCCCAAGTGGGGCTTACAAAGTTTGTAATAGCACGCAATGGCACCATGAATCCAGATATGTCATTATTTTTATTGCGTTGTGCTCCCCATCTGTGTAATTCATAAATGAACATTTATTACGCAGTACAATCAAATGACTGCTTTTACACCAATTCCGGTTCGAACGTATAAGGCTGAACACCACTACTGAGAGTTTCTGACATTTTCGGTGTGTGAGATCGGCCTGTTTTGTTTCTGCTGGCTTATTTTACATCTTGTAAAAAGGGGCATAATAGGTCACCTTTAAGTAATTTGCTGAAAAATGGCATATTCTTTTTTTTTTTTAATTACAGTAGGGAAAGACTTTCAATTAAACCTTTAAACTCTATTCTTTACCTGACAGAACATGTTCAAACAGTGTTTGTTGTGTCATGGAATGATAAGCAGTCAGACTGATATAATTGTATAACTTCTGAGAAATGAAATTTGTTGTGGAACAAATGGCAAATTGTACCTCTAACAAATTCTGCGTTTGTTTTGGAATGTTGGCCTTTTGTGAGCAGTGTGAATCAGCCTTAAGTTTTTTACATTCCAGCAAAATTTCTGATGGAAACTGTATATAAACATGCACAGTCTGCGTTATAAGTCACTAGGTTACACCACAGGCCAGAAAATCCTACCACTAGCACAAACCAGCTCTTAAATTCCGGTGATCTGCAGTATTGGATTACTGCCTTGCAGAGGGAAAAGTAAACACCAGCTTTATTGCAGCTCATCCATTTGGTTTATGCCTTATTAAATTATGGACCAGGCAGAATAATAGCAGACAGGTGACCCCTTACCTGATCTACAATACATGCACTCAGTGATGATTTTTTTTTATTTACTTTTAATGAAATTTTAATGTTTGTACTTGTTTGCCATGAAACAAGACATTAGTAGCAAGTTTCTTTTTTGTGTGTGTGTGCGCAATGTTTGTAAAAAAAAAATAAATCATGTGTATAGTATTAAACTTACAATGGAAGTCGATGAGGAAAGGCACTAAAGAGCATCTAAAAGCAGATATGTAAGACTTGCATTTTGTTAAAGTGTTTCTTGTGTTGTGAAATCTGTTATTTGAGCTGTAAAATAGTCTAAATGAATTGTAGTGGTGGGACTAGACATATTAATGTGTGGTTTTGCATTACCAGTGTAATTCCTTTCTGGTCTTTTTCTGCATGTTCTGCAAAAGTTACAGGGTTCACAGTTCCAGTTCCTGCCATTATTTTATTTTATTTTATTTTATATATGCCGCCAGATCACAGCAGAAGTCATTTAAGGTTACCTTTTCTATAGAACAGGTCTATATACCTTGTTCTTTTATTAAACAATCTAAGTGGCCTTAAGTTATCTTATTTACATGACTGCATATTTCTGTCAATTGCAACTGCAATTTCTCTTCCTTGAAAACACGGTTTTCTAAAATGTTAGGTTTAAATATGCAAATGAGGCACTGTTTGTTGAAATATGCACAAATTTGCATATATTTCTAGTACAAAAATCTAAACACTGTATGAAGTCAGTTTCAAAATTTGTGTTTAATTTTTTTGGCATATTAGAGTCAAATGTTTTTACAGAGGGAATTTTTGGTATGTCATTTTGTCACTCCATAATTCAGAAAACAGTATATTTTTAAAATTTTGGGGGGAATAAAATGTTGTATATAATCAAGCAAATTATATAATGAACAAATTCCTCTGTAAAAACCTTCAGGATATAGGATATTGCCTGCAGTGTATCGTCATCGAATTGCTAGTGTCTGTGAATATTAAAACGCAAAAAGGCGGTTTAAATATTAATCCTGCATGTTCTGCTTTTCTCTGTATGTATCAGAATCAGAATAAGCTTTATTGCCAAGTATGCTTGCGCATACAGGGAATTTGTTTTTGTAACATTAGCTTCCAGTATACAGAACAGAAAATACACATATGTAAATATAATAGAAAATAGAATAGAATAGAATAGAAAGACATGCAGGGATTTAGGATGGAGGTGGTAACAAATAAATATAAGGTTATTGCACATATTTTTATTGCACAATGGGGGGAACATTTAGCTGTTCATAAGGTGGATTGCCTGGGGGAAAAAACTGTTCTTGTGCCTGGTTGATGCTCCCGGTAATTTTTGGCCTTTGTATCTCACTATATGACAACATTAACACATAAACTTAATCTCCAGATTTACTGTGTGAGTCACTTCATGATTTTACAGTTTCATTTGAAAAAACTAGTCTAGCATCATACTGTATACACACAGAAACTTCACGGCAACCTGTACAGTATAATGCACATCTTTCCAAGGGGAACCAAGGGCAAACACTGCAGTTTCATGATCACAACAGGAAAAAATTGAACTTGGCATGGAAAACTGCCATGGATTTGACCATGCCATGGTCTCATATTAAAATGATCAATGTTTAAAACACTGTGTATGCACTTTTAATGCTTTGTCCATAGACTCCCACTGTTTGTTTCTTCAAAGTTACGGACGATTCAGAATTATTTTCCATAGTAATGGACAACACGGACAGTTATCTCAACATGCTTTACAGCAACAATGTAAATGAGGTGTACAGTTTGTAAACAATACACTCACCAGCACTCATATTATTTGAGATTATTCAGTCAAATTCTATTTTCCTTCACTTAAACAGCCAAAAGTGAACGTAATGTACTCTGCAAGATCAGCTTATTTTAATAATAATGGATGAAAATTGCGCAAGGGGAATTTAAAACACAATGTTCTGCCATTTAAAGTGCAAATCATTAGCTGCCACTATGCACAATAAAAATAAATAGAAGTGCCATATTACATCCACACCCAAAGGTCTGACTTAAATAAACCAATGTTCTACATAAAACTACATTTAATTTTGCAGTGGTTTCTCGGTTTTCCACAGTACTTGCTTCCCTATCTGAGTGAAATTCCTCTGACTGTGATCACGGCTCTCAAGAATTCAAATAAACAGACGTTCGCAAGTAACATGTTTAAGATGTCACATGCGGACTCCCCCATCCATCTTGTGCCACAGCGGCTGCGGTGCTGTCAATGCATGTTAACAGGAAACTAGAAAAGGCCGAAAAGCTACATCGCATGTTACATGCAAGTGTCAAATCAGTCTGCTGCAGGACTTGGAAATAATTACTTGAAAATAAATAAAGCAAAAGCACAATATACAAGTCAAAGAACACAGAGACAGATGCACATCAAAAGCTTGGAGGGCAAGACGGCAAACGACTGCAGCCTCCTCAATATCAATGCATCATTACGCTCCCAGTCAAATAAGGTCAGCTCCAGCTGGTTTTCCTTTTCCTGATGTTTTATATTTTGAATTATCTTCTAATCAGAAGGTCAGAGATCTTCTAAAACAAAGTATGTTTGCTTGCGCAGTCCTAATCGAGTTATGGAAAGCTGTCTGGTCAAGTATACATGCCACAAACTTGAATAAGTGAAGTTGGAAAGAAATATTGTGGATTCAGTACAAGTCAAGGTAAATCAAATGTTCACGTTAAACAAAAAAACAAAAAAACATTATAAATCTTACTGATCCCAAACTTTTTTTAATCAAGGAAGTTTCTTATGCTCATCAAGGTTACATTTATTTAATCAAAAATCTAGAAAAAAATATTGTGAAATATTATTTCAATATTATTATTGTAAAATAAATCAGTTTTCTATGTGATTATATTTTAAAATAGAATTGATTCCTGTGATGCAAAGCTGAATTTTCAGCATCATTACTCCAGTATTCAGTGTCACGTGATCCTTCAGAAATCATTCTAATATGCTGATTTATTATCAATGTTAAAAACAGTTGTGCTACTTAATATTTTGTTGAACCTGTGATACTTTTTCCAGAAATCTTTAATAAATAAAAAGTAAAAAAAAAAAAAAAAAGCATATATTTTAAATAGAAATATTTTGTAACAATAAAAACTACCATTAACTTTTTTTTAAAGCAATGATTACTTTTATTTACTAGGGATAGTGATATCAAAGACTAATATTTCTATTTTTAATAAATGCTAAAAATAACAATAACAGGTTCCAAAAAAAAATAAAAAATAAAAAATAAATAAAAAAATTAAGCAGCACAACTATAATAAAAAAGCTGATGATGCTAAAACAGAAAATGCTAAAACAGCTTTTCATACATTTTTAGCTCAAAATGATAGAAATTGTAACAAAATAATTCATGTATTTAAAAAAAAATGAGCTTCATATTTCTGCTTTTCAATCTTCCAAAATTGGCCTCATTCACTTCCATCGTAAGCGCTTTACCCTAACCTAAATTAAAAACAATATTAGTACATTTTTATATAATCAATTTTTTATATATAATAGTGAATAGTGAATAAATGTCGCATGCTAGTTTTTTCAGAAGCAAACGTTGTACAATTAACACACGCTGGACAACACCAAACAACCAAATTCCATTATCTAGATCTGTTCTACTTCACAAAAAAAAAAAAAAAAAACTGGAACGAATTTAGATTAAAACGTTCACATGACATTTTAAAAATGGCTTTATTCTGAATGAAATCAAACTTTTAAAATGCATGTGATGAATGCCTTGCTACATGTGCTCTACAGCTTGAGTTTCCTCCACATTTCCATTGGAAGAACCGAAATTAAGTTGTCATTGAGTCCACAATCGTTCTCTATTACAGAAAAAAATTACGATGAGAAGAAAACTGGTTTCACTTTAGGGTATAGTGTGCGAGAGGCCACTGGAACAATGAAACGTTTTACTGCCTTCTAAATTCCTCTTATGATTATGGAGCCAGCACAAGTCATAAATTTAGCACTTTATTCCCTGAACAAATAAATAAATAAAAGGATGAGTAATGGAGAGAAGCCTACGGTCAGCTCTTTCACCCCGGACTGCCTCGCTACAGAATTTCTCCATTTATCAGCTCCCAGGAGCCTTCCTGACCAGATGACGGCGGACAATGGAAGCCGGGCTCCGTTCTCCTCAGTAAACTGTTACCGACCCTAAAACGGGCCATAAATTCTCCTGTTTGGCGTGAAAACAACGTATCTGGAGGACTGCTTCAATCTAGTCTTGGTTTCAGAGCTGAAATGGAGAAGTGTATCAGCTATGATGTCACCTAAGCAGGAAACAAAAGACTAATAAAAGCAACAACTTTGATCTCGCAAAGTACAGTTGCACCTCTGAGGTGAATTATTGCATACCCTCCTGGTCTTGAGCATGTGCAAAGGCTGTGCAGGGCCCACACAGGGGCTCCGTCCATGGCAGTGACCACAGGGGTGATCGGTGATAATGGCAGACACATGCTCCACACAATTCCTTTACTGTAAATATGCTTTCGCACTTAAAACTCACAGAGAGCGTGAGAAACCCTTGGATGCCCCCCTCCCCCATCTGTCTCCTGTGCTGCAGATGTTGGAAGTGTCTGTGCGTTATGTAAGTGGTGAGTAAGGTCAGGGGCCCGGGGTCTTAATCAGGAAAAGATAAGGAGGATGTTTCCCCTTTTATCCCGGACATTTCCTGATTCACACCTTAAAGCTAAAGCATGCACTTTCTGCACATTAGCAGCAACGGATGAAGTAATATATTGATTATTTTCAAAAAGACCTCCCAAACACTACCTCCACATTCTGGCTTTGAAAGTGCAATAGAGATATAGTCTTACATAGGGCTGGGTACATTTAATTTTCTATTAAAATCGATTCTCATTTTTACGAAGCAATATTGATTCAAGAATCAATTAGTCTAGCCTGTTTTCAGTTAATGAATGGAAATTTGTAGCACACCTCCCATCCAATAAATCACAATAAGCTTTGTGGTTTGTCACTTTTGATATGAAACAAAGTGTCCATTTCATTACAGTATTCAAACAATAAATACTGTTTTGGTTACAGATCGCTGTAGTTTTTCAATTCAAAAGCGGATGGTCTCCTCTGCTTTAATACCAGTTACAGCACAAAATAAAAACGAATAAACACCTAACTTCTGAAAAATTTACGGTAGAAAACCGGCAGCTGTGGTTGCCGGAATTTTACTGTAAAAAATACAGTAGCAACTTTTTACAGTTTTCACTTAAATTTACAGGTAAATACTGTAATTTCATTAACTGATATAATGGTAATGTACCAACCTATTGAAGTACTGAAATCTGTTATATACCTTTGTCATACACCAATAACCACCAAAAGCAGGTGGTGATGAGAAGGTCACACGATGAACCAAAGCCCATCACAAGCAGCTTTTAAATATTATATAGAAGGTGCACAGTGTCATTCACACAAACACTAAACACCATCATGAAACTTTTACCGTTAACAATTTAAAAGGATTTACTGTAGCATTTTTACAGGTTTTTTTTTACCGTTAAATTCACGGTTATTTTTTAGTGTATGTTTTAAGAAAGAGCACAACTTAACTAAATCTGTCTCATGTAATCACTCAATCAGTGTTTCAACCGCAGAAAGATGTCATATAACAGCTTGTACACAATGTCACATAACGTCACATTTACCTAAGAAAGAAACATATTTGATGACCATAAACTCGTTAGTCAGCTAGAAAATTGCACCCCAGAAAGAAGCATTTTGCTCAATATATGCAACATATTAATTATAATTTGTAATTTTCTTCAGTGTTTATGTTTGAATATATTTTTCAAAAATTAATTGGAGCAGAAATATAATTATGTAACTTTTTTATTATCAAAACTTAATTAAGTGTAATTTAAGCATTTGTATAGCACACAAATCTTTCAACTTTAACCTTTAATATTATAGTAGTGTAATGGCAACTGACTCTCGTGTACATTTCACAGCATTAGTCAAGAGATGATTTTTATTACCTTGTGAAAATCTGGCATGTACTCTACCTGATATAGTGCAAAATAATCAATATTGAATCGAACGGAATTAGAAATCGAATCAAATTACAAGCTTGTGAATCAGAATCGAATCGTGAAATTTGTGTCAAAACTGAGCCCTAGTCTTACACTCTTCATGAAATGAAGCTCTCATGACCTACAAATCGTTAATTGCCTCTTTAAGGCTAGTCGATTAACTTGGTGAACATCTAAGCAACATGCTGCTTTATAATTTAATGTAAATGAATGAAATCTACAAAATGGTTTTGTTAAGATTACAGTTAAATATAATAAAGCTAGCCATTACTAGTCATATTTTAAATACACTACTGTTTGTGTTTTTTTTTTATTTAGCAAGAATGTAATAAATTTATCGAAAGTTATAGTAAACACATTTATAATATTAAAAAGATTTATATGTCAAATAAATGAACTTCATATGCATCAAAGAATCCTGGAAAAAAAAAAGTTTCTTGAGCATCAAATCAGCATATTAGAATGATTTCTTAAGTATCCTCATAGATTTTTTTTTTTTTTTTAAATGCAGTATTACTCCACCATTTGTCTTTTTTTTTATTAAAGCAAAGAAGCTTAATAAGTAACGAGACACTTATCCCACGAGACAAGGCTCATCTCATGAGACTGGGTTCACGAGAACGAAATGAGATTTTTAAACTTTTTTTTAAAAGAAATCCTCGATCAAGGAATATTTGGGGAAAAATTGTATTTTATTCAACTGAAAGACACAAAATGCAAAAAATATAGGTACATTTTGATATGAATTTGTACTTTATGGAATTAAACTTCTATTTTAATGAATTATATACAGTAATAAACATGTAAACTAAAGCTGCATGGTTCTGGATAAATTGAAAATCATGATTTTTTTTTAATAAGTTGGAGATCACGATTCTCTCACGATTCTGAAGAAAAAAAAGATTAGAAATATAAACAAAATAATGTAATTTTCTAGTGGTTCTGACACAATGTTCATAGCTTAAGTCTTTAAAAATAAATATTTGATCAAAATTTAAAAGAAATGAAGTCAGTGTCTCAAATAACAAAGACTTGTTTCACTATTGGAATCTCCTGAATAAATGATTCAATGATAAATACGTTTTTAAACATTGCTCTATCTGGATCAGAAGCAACATGAATGCAGATTTGAATGTCTTTAACACCCGTTTTACATTGTAAGCGTCAGTGGAGCATGAGCAGTGCAATGTGAAACATTCGTAATAGACACCGCTGAATCGTTGTCATTCAGGAATGAGATTCCTTATTCCTGTTTGAACAGAGATGGCACTCTTTTAAGCAGGGTTGCCAGGTTTTAACAACAAACCCTGCCCAATTGCTACTCAAAACTAGCCCAAAACTAGCCCAATCGCGCATTCTGGAGGATAAAACACACACTTTTTGTCGGGATTCCCCTGGTAAATTCGCATTTTAGGGGCTAAATATGATGTTATTGGGGTTGATTCAACCCACGGACATCAAAAACAACCTGCGGCAACAGTGTTAAAGTAGCCCAATTCCGCGGGAAAACCGCAGACTTGGCAACACTGCTTTTAAGGATTAATCTTGCAGCTCTAATATAAACCCTTTTTTAAAAAAATGTTTTGCAAGGATATTGTCACAACATATAAGATCTCTTAGTCTGGGTATTTAGTCCAGCTACTGACTTTATATCTCACAACTGCAACTTTATTTGTGGTAATGTGCGTTTTTTTTAAGTCACTTTATATCTCATAATTGTGAATTTGTATAGTGTTTTCACAACACGTCATTAATCGGCGGCACTGAATGTAAACAATGCCACTGAACCAAACAGAACTCGCAAATTTTGCTGATTATTGCTGCTGAAAACGGTTAATTATTGTCATGTTTTGGTCTGTGCTAATCGGTTGGATCGGGGAAAAACATTTGGAGTATTATAGACTGGCAAAAATGATAAATCAAAGAGAAGAGTGCAAAAAACTGTCTGAGGAACAAAAGGCGTTTGTGCTTGCCAAACTAAACCAGGATTTCCAGGGCAAGAATCTTGACAACATTTGTGTTTGTTCTTATCATTTTCAGACAGGTAGGTAAAATATTAGGCTAATATCTTAATTAATTCTCTTTAGTTTGTCAAAATGCTTTTCTGCTTACTGGATCCTTCTCTATATGATTTAGCAACATCCACACATTTTTCTGTGGTTTAGACAGCATAACTTGCTGTACAACGTACTCAGTAGTACATTAACCGTGCAATCCATGCTGTTGTTTACATCTGAGTATCACAAATATGGCTGTGCATCTAAAAAAAAACCTTCAAAACTAGGCCATATAAACAATTCAGCATATAGTGAGGCTATGCATCTGTAGACAGAATCATCAATGGGTTCAATCAATCAGTGACTCTCTCTAACAGAAAGCAGCTGGTACGTGAACTGATTAATAACGACTTCCCATGTGCCTCTGTCGACTGTTTAGCAGACATAATCCCCCCATGATCCCCCAAAAACATCATTATCACAAGTATTCTTCAACAATGTGACTTCTCACTCACTCTTCACCATGCCGATATGACCTCTAAACCCTGGATGTGTTGAGAAGACGGCCGGGTGAGTGGCTGTCACTGCGAGGAGACAGGGTGACGGACAATGGAGGGCTGAAAAATGGTTGCTTGTTTAGGAGTGCGTGTGAACTGCTTGTTAATCACAGATGACAAAGTGGAAAAGTGAGTTCAGGATATAATTTACCCCGAGCACATAAATCAGGGCTTGACATGTGGCATCTCTATTTCTACCAGTCACCAACAACTCAACAAGCACCGAACGCACAGTCAGTATGTCAAGAGCACTGTAAATAGTTAAACACAGCACTGAATTTCGCCAGGTCACATCCATCTTTGCCTGTCTGCAGCTGCCTTAGTGAAAAACTGTAAACATAACAGGCACGACTTTTATTTATGAAATGTAATAATCGAATACCGATGCCGTGACGCTCAAACTACAAATAGCTCATCAAATTCAAATAATCAAATCATCACTAAAATTTGACAACAATGTAAGAAAAAAACTGCTTTTTTGTAAACTTTATTAAGAAGGACCAAAAAAGCTAATGAAAATAAAATAATCAAATGCTGAAGCAATGATATTCAAACTACAAATAGCTCATGTAAAAAGGCAATTATAAAAAAAATAAATAAAATAAACTAAAAATAACAAATACAAAATAATAAAATAAAATAAATTGATGCTTCTGTTTCAAGGTAAGTAAACCTAAAAATAATAACAATAATAATAATAATAATAATAAAATAAAATAATATAATATATATTTTTAAGCTGGTCCAGCTAACTTGAATGCACTTTTAAGGAAAAAAACAAAACAAAAACAAAGCACCATTTTTCAGGCTGGACCAGCTATTTGCATGCACAATCCAGAAATTGAATGAATGAATGAATACACAAACTAAAAATCTAATCAAATACTGATGCCATGACATTCAGACTACAAATAGCTTAAAGAGCTAAAAAGCAATTAAAAATACAAATGATAAAATGCTAAAGCAATGATATTCAAACTACAAATAGCTCATGTAAAAAAGGCAATTATAAAAAATAAATCAAATCAAATAACAAATAAAAATTAGTAAAATAAAATAAATTGATGCTTCTGTCTCAAGGCAAGCGAATAATAAAATGAAATAAAATAAAATAAAATAAAATTCAAAACAGCCTGTTATAAAAAAAACATTGCAAAACAACTGTATTTTTTATATTACTGTATCAATACTGTATTATATCTTATAATTGCAAAATTTATTTTCATTTTACATCTCATTATTTCAAGTTAATTTTCCTTTTTATGCGCCAAAATGTGTTATATCTTACAATTGTGGCTATATTTATTTCCTGTAATTGTGACTGTATACCTCATAATGAAACATTTTTTATTAATCGCACAATTACCAGACTTATTCTTCACTTATGATAATTCACACTTATGACATCCATCTTTGCCTGTCTGCAGCTGTCTTCGTGAAAAACTATAAACATAAGAGTCACGACCTTTATTATGAGAGTTAATAATCAAATACTGACGCCATGACACTCAAAACACATATCTCACATACATGCTACAGATGGTATGATCAGTATTTCTCTCTCAAGACTAATTCATTATCCCAAAATGACTTGCATAAATATAAGGAAGTCTTTTCTGACACAGAGGAGAGGGGCCACCGCTCCTGTAAAAGCTATGAAATCTTTCTGCACGTTGAGAAATAATTCCTAGCCAGGTCAAAAGCGCAGTGACCCCAAAGGGCCTGCTGCGATTGACTGAATCTCACACCACGGTCTGCGAAACACATAAACATACAGTGGTGGGTTAATAGAAGTGTGAGTGCGTCAGATTTTAGGGCCTAACATAGACAAGAGGTGGAAGCTTGATGCTTCTGTCTCAACGCAAGCGAACCTGACACTCGCTCAGCCTCTTGTACCAAGTGGAAATAGCCTGTCGAAAAGGTCTGCAGGCAGACTGGGTCAAGCAGGGTCAAGAGTATCGGGGTGATGGAGAATAGCTTCCTTACAGCGGTAAGAAGGAAAGATAACAGCTCCAAATCCATCTGTCCAAGAGCAAGACCTTGTGTGCGCTCACTTCATTCTGCCTCGAGACGAAGTGGTCGCACAAAGGTGATAGAGCATGCTGGGTTTCTCTGCGGGAGCCGAAATAAAAACTTCAGCCGTTGCTATTGAGCATAAAAAGACTTACTGGGGCAGAACGACTTTGTCTCCGCCGTGCCCAGATTGCTTGTGGGTAATGTGTTTATAAGAAATTCATGAATTAAAAAGTACAAAGACTACTTTTGGCAAGCAATACAATTTTCTTCATTTTCTCTCACATTTCATTTCTCCTTAAGGGAGAATAATAAGGAGCTATAGAAAGGACTAAATAAAAAGTTGTTGTCTGACAAATGAAGTGCAAATGGGAGGGAAATCATCATTTGGTTTCTTCAACTACGGCAACTCTTTGTCCCTGTGGACAAAAATAAATAAACTCTGCTTAAAACAAACTTTTCAGAGTCTCACTGGTATATTACATTTGTCCACTAACAAGGTCAAAAAGTGCATCACATGACAAGTATGTCGTTTTTGTTCTGAAAGCCTTGAAGATTTTCATCACAATGACTTTCCATCACATCTTCAGTTATGTATTGTATTTTGTAGGATTTAACATGTTTTGTCATGTAAAGAACATTACATTTTTTGTAACAATAAAAATCTTGATAAGTCAAATTTTATATCTAATATTTAATGTATTATAAATATATAATTATTTATTTAAACAGTAATTTTCAGACAACAAGTAGTGAATCGCTTGTTTCAGATAAACATAGTATACAGGTGCAGCTCAAAAAATGTGAATATTGTGAAAAATTTAATTTTTTTTTATTGTAACTTATTTCAAAAACTGAAACTTTCATATATTCTAGATTCATTACATGTAAAGTAATATATTTCAAAAGTTTTTTTGGTTTAATTTTGATGATTAGAGCTTACAGCTCATGAAAGTCAAAAAATCCAGTATCTCAAAATATTAGAATATAAGAGCAATCAAAAAATGGATTTGCAAAACAGAAAAGTTCAAGATCTTTAAAGTATGTTTATTTATGCACTCAACCCTTGGTCGGCAGCACACATTACAGCAAATGACTTGCTCCTAGCACAAATGACAGCATCAGTGATGTGTGTCATGGAAGTGATCAGCCTGTGGCACTGCTGAGGCACTATTGAGCCTTCAGATCGTCTGTATATTGTTGCATAGACTGTTTTCAATCTTTCTCTTGAAAATATCCCATAGATTCTCAACGGGGTTCAGGTCAGGCATGTTGGCTGGCCAGTAAAGCACAGTAATATCATGGTCAGCAAATAACTTGCAAGTGATTGTTGCACTGTGGGTAGGAGCTAAAGTCCTGCTGGAAAAGGAAATCAGCATCTCCATAAAGCTTGTCAGCAGATGGAAGCATAAAGTGCTCCAAAATCTCCTGGTAAATGGCTGCATTGACTTTTGCACTTGATAAAACACAATGGACCAACACCAGCAGACGACACGCACCCCGAATCATTACTGACTTCACACTGGACTTCAAGCAGCTTGGATTCTGTGCCTCTCCAGTCTTCTAATAAACAGACTTCTAATATTTTGAGATACTGGATTCTTTACTTTTATGAGCTGTATGCTCTAATCATCAAAATTAAAAAAATGTAATGAATCTAGAATATATGAAAGTTTCTTTTTAAAGAATTGTATTAATATCTATATTTTCTAATGAATTTTCATATTTTAATACAAAATGACAAGGGCAAAACAAAATCTATGAATGAAGTACATTTGAAAAATAAAAAACAACTAATCATTTTTAGATTTGGATTTAGATATTTAATACTGAATGACAAGGGCCAAACAAAATCTATGAATGGTGGATGAAAGTAGAAAAAAATATATACTTTAATAATTCCTATATTTTATAATAGATTTTCATAGTATAATACTGAATGACAAGGGCAAAACAAAATATATGAATGGTGGATGAAAGTAGAAAAAAATATATACTTTAATAATTCCTATATTTTATAATAGATTTTCATAGTATAATACTGAATGACAAGGGCAAAACAAAATCTATGAATGGTGGATGAAAGTAGAAAAAAATATATACTTTAATAATTCCTATATTTTATAATAGATTTTCATAGTATAATACTGAATGACAAGGGCCAAACAAAATCTATGAATGGTGGATGAAAGTAGAAAAAAATATATACTTTAATAATTCCTATATTTTATAATAGATTTTCATAGTATAATACTGAATGACAAGGGCAAAACAAAATATATGAAAAAAGATCATTTGAAAAGTAAAAATAAACGAATGTTTAAAAAAGGCATTAACATTTCTATCACAATGACATTTCCATCACATCTTCAGTTATGTAATATATTTTGTAGGATATTTAACACTTTCTGTAGTGTAAATAATCGTTTACTTCATTGTAAAAAAATAAAAATAAAAATAAATAAATATGTGATTAAAAATAGTTGTCTTGCTAAGTCAAATTTCATATCTAAAATGTTATATTTTTAGAATGGATTTGCATATTTTAATACTGAATGACCAGGGCAAAACAAAAATCTATGAATGATGGTCAATTTATTTTTCATTTAATAGAAAAAAATAAATGAATGTTTCAAAAAAAAAAAAACTTGAAAATTTCCATCACATCTTCAATTATGTATTGTATTTTGTAGGATATTTGTAAATAATATTTTACTTTGCTACTTGCTAAGTCAAATTTCAAAACTAATATTTCATGTATCCTAAATATAGCATTTTATTTATTTTAATAATAATTTTCACACAGCAAGTAGTAAAATGGTTTATGGTTACAATCTGTTCAGATAAACATAGTATGACTGTAATAATTTCTATATTTTATAATTGATTTCAAAATCTAAGAATGAAAGGTGTTTGAAAAATAGAAATATAACTAATAATTTCTGTTATAAAGGATTTTACCACTTAATGACAAGGGCAAAACAAAATCTAAAAATGAAGGGTGTATGAAAATTAGAAAAATAACTTATAGTTTTTATGTTATAATAGATTTTCATGTTCTAATACTGAATGGCAAAGGCAAAACTAAATCAATGAATGAAGGGCGTATGAAAAGTAGAAAATACTTCAGTAATAATAATGGATTTTCACATTTTAATACTAAATGACAAAGACAAAACAAAATCTTTGAATGAAGGGCGTATGAAAAGTAGAAAAATACTGTAATAATAATAATGGATTTTCATATTTTATTACTGAATGTCAAGGGCAAAACAAAACAAAATCTATGAATGAAGGGCGTTTGAAAAACAAAAAAAAAAACAAACAAAAAAAAAAACAGACAGTTATAATGTGACCTTCATATTAAATACAAACAAACAAAGAAAAATGCATGCACCATGGTCTAGACTTGACTTTGATTCATGCACCATTGACGTCATACAATTTTTAGAAGAAGACATTCTCAGTAACAAAAGTAATGGACCAACACGACTGTATCCAAATATTCCAGACCATCTAGCTGTAGACCAGAGTAACAAGAAAAAAATGCATGTTCCAGTAGTTACTATAGACCTTTAAAGAACAGCATTGAATGTTTGGACTTGCAAAAATCTGGCCCTGCTCAAATTTAGCGAGACAGACCACTGGTGTGTAAAGGTGAGCAAAGTCAAACGGAGAACACATAACTTAATTTTCCAACTGACACTGTGAAACATTTCAGTCAGTTCTAATAAAAATGAAACAGAAATTTCTCTTACTGGAAAGAGCAACCCCACTGACGCAGTGTGTCATTTCCCATCTGCAACTGTGTGTTTTAGAGGAACTCAAAGGGGGGTTGTGATATTGAGACAGCAGTGTACTGTAAATCAAATCAATGACAATTATAGTATAAGTAACTCAGTCACGGCTATGAAGAGTAAGTCAGTCGTGACCACAACAGCTCTAGACTCAACAGGTCGATATAAAAATAACAGAGTGCAGATGATGTGAATTTGTCACCATTTCCTTAGTCCTTACAATCAGGGATGTCTGTTTGTGGAGGCACTAGTAGGGGTCCTAGTGGAGATTCAATCCTTTATCGTACCTTTTTTTAGCCCTTGAACATGGTAATTCCATTGCTGTCTTATTTTTTTATCAAAAATATCTTAATTTGTGTTTTGAAAATGAACAAAGGTCTTACGGGTTTGGAACGAAATGAGGGTGAGCATTTAACCACAGAATTTTCGTTTTTGGGCAAACTATCCCTTTAATTAGGAGCTGCATTCTTGCATACTTCAGCTTAATGCCAATGTTGATTGTAACATTCCAAGACCCTCTAAACAAGTGGGAATCTGGATTAAATAGGGAACACCTCACCCTGTTGTCCATTCACCAGCTGCAGGCTGAGGTTAAAGGTCTGACCTGAGGTCAGTGCAGTTCTCAGTGCAGCGGACACTGACCAGGACAGTCACTTAAAGTCAGACCGTGAGGAAAGAGAGCCTATTAAAGAGTTGAGTCCAGCACAGAACCAGCTACAAGTGTCACATTCCCGTTTGTTTTGTTCTTCTCCTTTTCCCTGTTCCTGGGCGTTGTGAATCCGAGGGAGCCGTAAAAAAGGGAAACGCAAAGCTTTCAGCCATAACAGCAATACATCCTGAGTGAAACTTTAGACAGCCATTAAGCTAATGGGCCACTCAGTCTGTGGTAACCGTCTCCTCGGGTTTCAGCTCTGGAGGCCCCCGGACCTCATATTGATATAAACATTGTGCAATAAGTAACGTTTATGAAGCATTAAATAGACTTTGATGGGCTGCTTTCAGGTAGAGCAAATTCAGTCCAGGTGTTTGCTGTTATTTCAATCAAAAAATTCCCGCGATGACACATCATCAAGAATGGAACCGCAATTTCAGCTCAATAACCGAAGACCAGCATCAAACATTGATGCATTTCGCGGAAACAAAGATGAGCGCGTAAGACAAGACGGCCGATGAGGATTCCACATGCGATGCGTCCAGATGTTCTAGATATTAAAATCGGTTTAATTATTGAACTCTGCTTGACACTTATACTATGACCCGCAAACTCCCAACAGACCATCATCAGCATCGTCAGCAGAAGAAATATGGCGTATTCTATGCGGCCTGACCGGTTCTGATGAGGTGTTGAGATGTTTTACGAGTTGACATCAGTGAGCAAATGAGAAATGAAGCTGAACCAACATTGACAAAACACATTCGAATCATTACCCTGTTAAAAGCATATTTGGGCTTTATATGCACTTCAAATAAGAAGGTCATTATTCTTCAGACAGACTAGTCCCATTGTGTACTGACAGAAAAGCTGAGGAACGGTTTGCTAAAGCTACAGAATTGGCAGTGGGAAAGAAAGAGACCAGGCGCTGGTTCCACATTTGCCACAAAAATATTAAGCAGCACAAACTTAGATTTATACATCATCTGAAAGCTGTCCATTGACATATGGTTTGTTAGGATAGGACAATATTTGGCCAAGATACAACTATTCGCTGCACATTCAGGGATTATCAGACTGAAGCTGAAAAGAAGAAATTGTTGAATAACATTTTGGTTGAACCACTGATGTCACATGGACTATTTTAACGTTGTCCTTAGTACTACCCTTTCTGAGTGTTGAACATGGTAGTTGCGCTGCTGTCTATTTAGAGTCAGAAAGCTCTTGGATTTAATCAAAAATATCTTAAGTTGTGTTCCAAAGATGAACAAAGGTCATACGGGTTTGAAACGACATGAGGGTGAGTAATTAATGACAGAATTTTTATTTTTGGGGGGACTTTCCCTTTTTTAAAAAAATCAGGGTTCCCACTCTAAGCCAAATGTAAAATTCCCTGACTTTCACTGACTTAAAAGCTGAATTTCCATGACCTATAATGAATAGATACATCCATTTGCAAGCTTTATTTACTTGTTCACAGACATTTTTAGTACAAAACTTTTTTTTTTTTTTTGCTTTTACCCGTTAAATGCACTTTGATATTTTTCTCTACAGAAATTCATTAATGGTTTTAATGCTTTCAGGGGTTAAGTACTCTGAAGGATTTTCTGTTTGTCATCAAGTTCATCATTCAGACTTTCTATTTCTTCACATTTAGTTTTTGTTTTTCTATCGTTCACTTTTAACACCTGAAGTGGTCATTTTGTAGCCAAAGGTAGGGCTGCACGATTTGGAGAAAAAAAAAATCACGATTTGTGATTTAAAATGCGATTTTACTACTTCTTAAAAGTGCTACAGGTTTGATGTGGTTTGATTAAAGTTGCTACATCACCTGGCAATACAACAAATTTATATCAAAACAAAACAAAGCATAATTACAGATTTGTTTGTGAGCCTCACACCATAAGTCTTCGTTTAGGCATAAGGAAATCAAATTGTAGAATGCACACTCAGCACCGCCAAGCGCTTCCTGCGACAGTTAAAACGAAACCGAAAGTAAGACTTGCATGCGCATTGAAAAGCAATTTTAAGAGAGCAACTCTCCAGTGCGCGCAAATTAGGCATTTAGGTGCCAAGTCGTCTGCAGGACTTTGCTCTTCTGCAGACACACTTTGTTGGGAAGTTGAGCCGCTGCTCCCGCTCATCTTTTCCAAATGGCATTAACGTTATTTGCTCGTTCCGTCAGTACATGCAGTGTTAAAATACCCCCTATTGGTTAAACTCACATCAAACATAGCCTAATATACGCAAGAAAACGTAATATGCACATGAAACAAACTGTCAAAAACGACGTATATGCTTGTTACCATATCTGATCAATCGAAATAATCGCAGCTCTTGCGATTTGAAAATCGCACCCTTTCAAATCGCGATTTTGGTTTACAAACGATTAATCGTGCAGGCCTAGCCAAAGGTCTTAAAATGTCCATTTTCCTGGCATGTTTGCCTTAGTTAACAGGTACAGCTTGGTGACTGGACTTGAAGTGATTGCCAGTTGACGAGACAGGAATAAAATAAAAACTAGCATAACCATAACAATAGGCAAAACGCATGAAACAACGCAGAAACAAAAAAATATGGTATACAAAAATTACATTTTGATAAATGGAAAATAATTTAAAGCAACAAAAAAAATCCCTGATATCCCATGACTTGGACAAAAAATATATAAAATTCCCCGACTTTCAATGTCTGGAATAGACCTTTTAAAATTCCATGATATTCCAGAAATTTCATGACCCGTGGGAACCCTGAAAAATACACCCACACTGAGAAACACTAGGCGTGTTTCCATTACAGATTTGCACAAAACTTTGCCAATATTTTATAAATGTTGATAAAAAAGTAGTGCGAAATTACAGTGTTTCTATTGACCACTGTTATGCAACTAAAACATATTTTTTCCTCTCACCATAAGTCAACGGATTTTTCAAATGGGCTTAATCGAATGTGAATGTGAATTTGCGTACTTTCAATTCGCAATTTAAAGAGTAATGGAAACGCAGCTCCAGACTGGACTGAAAAGTGTCACAAATAGCATGTTCATCCATCAAACGACAACACACCCCCGCAGTCGTGAGGAGGAAGAGAAAAAGAAAGGGATTAGTGCATCATCTCACAGGCTCCAGACCTCCTTGCCTAGTCTGTTTGTTTTTAACCACTAAGGGAGTGATATCGTCCCCAATTAGAGGGGAAGTGCTTTTTTATGGGTTCTTCTCTGGAGGTGCAGCTCTGGAGTACTGAAAAGTGCCACAAACAATGATCTCCTCACCCCAGTCGCTCTCACAGTCAAAGCCATTTGGAGTACTCATCCACAGCAGGCGCACCAACACACACAAGACAGACAGATCCACAGGGGAAGGGGGAAGAAAGAAGGGATTAGTTCATCTTCTCACAGGCTCCAGACCTCACTCTTGGGTCTGTTTGGTTTTACCACTGACGATATCATCCTCAATTAGAGGGGAAGTGCTTTTTTATGGGCATGTACAAATGTTCACACACACATGCAGCGGACCCACAAAACCCACATATGGGTTCTATATTTAAAAATGAATCATTAGGTTCTGAGACTACAAATGTTCATCACCTGAGAAAAAAATTTAGACCAATGAAACATTTGTACAACAATGTGCTGGTCTTGATCAGTTTGTCAAAATAACGTCAACTGTATAAATTAGTAAATTAGGCTGAATGCATAATGTGACTGAGCCTTGTAGGACTGTTTCTGCCTGGATCAATATCCTTTTTTCCTAGCAAGGCAAAATTTATTCCTAATTATAATCTACCAGCCAAATCAGAGGGATGATAAATTGACAAGTATGCTGGTTAAGCCACTAACCACAGCCCACAGCCTAATCCAAACCTCAAGGCCAAGAGCACACTCTTACATATAAGAACAAAGATCATATTATTATCATATTATCATATGATCATATCATATTATTATTGAATAATAAACTGAAAAGGGACCATCTTGCCACACTACTGGTGTGAAATTTTCTCTAAATGTTTAATTAAAAAATTGTATCCTAGCTGTTTTAATGCAGAATATAGTAGTTTTACCCAAATATTTATTTGAATACAGTAATGTAAAAATTACAAATGCACACTAAAAATATTTTGGACAGGAAGATTTGTAATGTTTTTTTTTTTTTTTTTTTTAAATAAGAAGTCTCTTCTGCTAACCTAAAGCCTGCATTTATTTGATCCAAAGTACAGCAAAAACTGTACATTTTTTTAAAAAAATATTTTTATTATTCAAAATAACTTATCTATTTGAATATATTTTAAAACATAATTTATTCCTGGGATTTCAAAGCTAACTTTTAGCATCATTACTCCAGTCATATGATCCTTCAAAATCATTCTAATATTCTGGTTTCTCAAAAAATATATTATTATTATTATTATTATGATGTTGAAAACAGCTGAATAGAAGGGTTTTCAGATTTCTTTGATGAATAGAAAGTTCAGAAGAACAGCATTTATCTGAAATACAATTATTTTGAAATGATCTGTAATGATTAGTAATGATGCTAAAATTTTGCTTTGATCACAGGAATAAATTAGACTAAAATATATTCAAATAGAAATAATTTATTTTAAATATTAAAAATATTTCACAATATTACTGCTTTTGCTGTATTTTAGATCAAATAAATGCAGGCTTGGTGAGCAGAAGAGACTCTTTAAAAAACATTACTGTCCAAAAACATTTGACTTGTAGTGTATGAATTTTGAAGTAGTTGAACAATAACAGACAATGCAAAAAACAGAATCCTAGTCTGAGATACATTATGTGGTGCAAAATAGGTGCAATTTTTTTTTTTTTTAAGAAAGTTCTATTTTAATTCAGCAAGGATATATTAAATTGGTGATAATATATATACGCAATTGACATTTATAGTGTTACAAAAGATGCTATTTTGAATAAATGTTGTTCTATCATCAAATAATCATGAAAAACATCATGGTTTCACATGAAAATATTAAGCAGTTTTACACTGTTAACATCATCATAATAAATGATCCTAAATAATAATCCTATGATTTCTATACAGATACATCTTGTAATTGAAGAAATATCATAACAAAATTATGAATTCAGATTGAACGATTCTGTTCAAATGGCTTATATTGTATGTAGATGTTTGAAATGTACATACAATTCATGCAATTATTAAATGATGGCTACATTAATTATAATAATTATTATATTAAATATTAAAAACATGCCACTGTGGGTCTTCTGCCCCCATACTAAAGGGGTGTCACCATTCACTATAATTTTCCCCTTTAAAATTAAAACATTATTTGTTACTGTACAACTCTAAATGAATTAGTAAGTCCAAAATCCTCCAAGTATTCAATCAATGAGTTGAGATGATACTTAGAGACATCTATAATCAAGTAAAACAAATTAAAAGTCCCCCATTATACCCTATATAAACCCAGAAATCTGATTGTAGAGGAATGTTGTTCCTTGACCAACAAAGATGGAACATTTTATAAAAATCACATTAAGCTTCTAACATTGCCAATCATAAACCACAGTGCAGTGACGAATGGATTACACAATATAAAAAATCATGTTGTTATTCAGATTTAGTTTCATGCTTTTACATGCTATGATACCTTCGGCAGACTTTGCGTGAGCCATTGTGAGCTTACACAACAAGAAGCCGAGATATTACAGGAGAAAAGGAAAAAAAGGTGATTTCCCACAAGCATGCTGTGCTCCATCTCAGTGAGCAGACCCCGCTAAAGCCGTCCACCTAGACCTCAGACATGCGGGAAACAACTTTCATTTCCCTCTTTGTGTGTTCAAGAGGGTGGACACTCACCCCCCTTCTCTTCCCAACAATAGGAGGACATGGGGGAGTGGAGGAGCAGGAGGTCTCCATCTTCAGGACCGGGACCTCCTCTATAGGTGTAGATGAAGAGGAGGGGGAGACTGAGCTGCCATTGCCCCCCTAACTCCACAGCGGGAGCTCTAGAGTAATGAAAGGGAGGGCGGCAGGACTGGGATTCCAGGCCGCCTCTGTGGAGAGCCTCTTTCTCCAGGCCCGGCAGGCAGCGCGGACCGAACCCGCAGGTCAAGATTCTTGCTCTTGCTTGCTTTATTCCTCTGACGACCAAGCTAATCACACTTCCCACACCGCAGCTTGCTCACTGCAGTGGGTTTCTCATGTTTAAAAAATAAAAATAAAAACGCTATAAAAAAATCTACCATAATATGAAGGTTAAAGATTTTATGGTAAAACAAAAATTAAAAAAACAGAATTGTATAAATAAAATAGTTGGTATGTTTCCTTACCATATATGGAAAAAACCTCAATGCATTTCATGTAAATAAGTGAAAAAGTACACCTTTTAATTTACAGTGAAAAAACGTACAGACGTACATTGATATTCATGAATTCCCTGTGTAACACTTCACATTTGATGATTTTTCATTGAAATTAATTATTGGTTTGTTTAGAGACAGTACAAAAAGCATGATTCTAGCCAGAAGAAGCTGAAAAATAAGCACTGTACATCGAAAGTATAGCATATGCTAATTTGCATCTTGATTCCATAGAAAGGTTTTTCTCAAAACATAACTAATAATAATTAAAAAAATGAATATAAATAATAATAGCTAATTTCCTATTTTAAGTTTACTCCCAACCCTGGCAACATATATTTAAAACAAATAGTTAAATGTAAAAATGAATTAAAAGAAAGAAAAAAGAAAGAAAAAAATATTAATATCTGCAACTTTTTATCTCAATTCTGATTTTTTTTTACTCAGAATAAAAGTCAGAACTGTAAGTTAAACCCATAAAAGTCATAATTGTGAGGAAAAAAGTAAAAAAAAAAATTAGATATTTCCTCAGAACTGTGAGACATAAACTCAAAATTGCAGATATAAATTCAGAATAACAAGGAAAAAAATAGTTTTTTTATATTTTATTCTGTAGTAGAAATGAGCTTCTGAAAATAAAACTAAAAAAACTAAAAAAAAAAAAAAAAAACTAAAAAAAAAACTAAAAAAAAAATAATAATAATAATAATAATTGATAACCTATTTACTATTTACTCCCAACCCCGGCAACTTATAATTAGAAGAAAATAAAACAATTAATTAAAATATAAAAATTCATTAAAATTAAAAAAAAAAATAAAATAAATCTTTTTCTAGTTTCTATTATTATTATTTTTTTTTTTTAATCTGTTATGTAGAATTTCATGTAGAAATTTATTTCTGCCACAGGATATAATAATAATAAAAAATAAATAACTGCAACTTTTTATCTCAATTCTAACTTTTTTCCTCAAAATGTGAGAATTGTGAGTTACAAATTCATAATTGTGGAAAAAAAATCAGAACTTTAAGTTTACATCTCATGATTCAGTTTTTTTGTCTTTTCTCAGAATTTAGTACTACAGAAGGTTGGTTTATTATCATTATATAAGTAAATAAAATATACAATTTTTAAACTGCAAGTTTAAAGCCACAAAACAGTTTTTTTGCCTGCTACACGATTTCAGCCTGAGTTTTTATTTCAGTCATATTTAGAGCCTTTCTCAGATACTGACCCTTCCACAATTCCCTCTGCCCACCATTGTTCCCAGCTTCTCTCTTTCTCCGCATCTGCAGGTTGATTTACACGTTATGTGAATACCTCCATCCGGTAAAAAATCGTCCAGGGTGGCCCCTAGGAGCCCATGAAAACGCACACTCACACACATAACCACTGAACCTCCTGTGCTTCGCCCACGTTGTTTCTAAAAGCGCATTCCATCCTCCCACTAGCCTCGTTTCTTGAGCCTTCATTTTCCCTCGGTATCGGAGTGTGAGCCTTGGGAGGCAACCTGCCACAGACAGACCTGCCAAATAAAACCTCATTATTGCTAATGTTGCTCTAACATGCCACTCACAGGGGGTGGGCCGCGTGAGGTCATGGTTCAGCAAAGCAGGGCACCAACTAAAGTTAATTACACTCTCCCCTGGTGGTTCTCAGGCGCTTAACCCGCTCAGGGTGATGCTGGGATGTCCTGCAGAGCTTCAGATACAACACAACAAGAGGCCTCGTTTAACTCACTTCTTCGAGAGATAATACAACACACTTGACTAGAAATCTCTGCATAGAAGAAGGTCACATCCTGCTCTCAAAGAATGACAGGCACTTCATATGATGTAACGGAGGAAGTGATAGCAAAACGTCTGCAATAAAGAGAACAAGAGTTCAAAACACTGGGAATGAGCAACTGCTAACAATGTTGGGGGATGTTAATTTTAAAAGTGCCAACTATTGTTTTCCCTTAATAAAAAGGGGAAATTCTGTCAATCAAATTTAGATTTGTTGCATTGTATCAAGCCTGTAGGGCAGGCATTGTGCTAAATATAGGTTTATGTCTACAATAGTATTTTTATCCAAACTGAATCTTGGTGTCACAAAACAGAAACAACTACTGCATAACCTAAAAAACAAACAAACAAACTCTTGCCAGCCACCTTTTAATAACTCTACAACTGCTACAACCAAACAAGTTTTTCTATGTCTTTTAGGTTGTAAAATTAATAAATCAATGAGTCTAAACTTATCCATCTTTTTAAAATGAATGCTACACTATCCTGTCAGTGTGCTTAAGTGTTTAACAATGATGGAAAGTGCTCAGGCTGCCTGTCGAGACTGTGGTCAGCTCTCTTGGGGATGCATTTGAGGGTTTTTCAATATATTACTCTAAGAATCCAACCAGCTTACCACAGCTTCCCCATATTACATAAGGCTCCAGTCTCTTCTAGAGGAGGATGCGTAGAGTGTACAAACAGCAACTTAATAAGAAGACCTCAGGATATTACTAATCTCAGCATTCTCCCCCAGAAACTACTACAATGTGGGTGTTTATGGTGAAGCAAAACTTTCCACTGAACAGTTGGAGAACTAGAGGGTGCTGAAATTGTTCACACTCCGGGTAAATACACCTTTCATTTTTCTTTTAAAATTTTGTTCTGTTGGCACAGATTTCTGTCATTTTTATGAGAGTGATGACCATTCTACAACCAAATCTACTTCTGAAAAGTTCAGGTAGTGACAACTGCATTAACATTGAATTCACATATCACCAGCCCTGCAGTCTCTGAGAAGCCCATGTTGTACACTACAGTCCAGTGAAAGCATGCTGTTTAAAAGCAGAATCTTTATGAAAATACATCACTATATAATTGTGAATGAAATAGTAATTATTTTACCACAATTTGAGGGATCATACAAAATACATGTTATTTTTTAGTCCCTTTTCTGTTCTGAACAGTTAAACAGCCTGCTGTACTTCAAAAAATGGTTTGGTTTTCCAGCATCTTTTGCATATTTGAACCCTTTCCAACAATGACTGTATGATGTTGAGATCATTACAAAAGGTTCAAACCCTCACTGATGCTCCAGAAGGAAACAAGCTGCATTAAGCCTGGAGGAATTTAAAGGTCAGGGTAAATTTAACATATTTTGTCTTCTTTCAAACACGTAAGTGTCTTCTGTAGCTTCTGAAGAGCAGTACTAAATTATTATTACTAAAATATATTATTTAGGCAAAATAAGAAAAATGTACAAAATCTTCAATCTGTTCAAAAGTCTTCCCTCTTAAGGCCCTTTCACACCAAGGATGATAACGATAACTATTAATACAATAATAGCTATACTTGCGTCCATACCAGAGAACGATAACTGTCTGTTTTTGTTGCATTTACATGACTTCAACCAGCAGATGTTCTCAGCACGCACGTTTCAAGTGCATCTAAACAGTGAATCTAGCGTAAAACTATCTGATCTATGTAGTCAATGTAGTGGAATAAAAATAATATGGACTCTTTTGTACTGCACCTTCAAATGAGGCAAAACAATATTGTCCAACCCTGTGCTGAATTCCTGAGGTAATTTTATGTTTTATGTTTGCTCTGTTTGCTGTGCAATGTCTGTTTGCTTTCCTACAATGTCGCCTGCTATTTAAAATGTGCCTTTAAAAGTCCTTTACATTTCAATAAAGGCTGATTAGCTGTCAGTGTTTTATCGTTTATCAGCTGTAAAAAAAAAAAATCGTTCTGAAAGTGATCCCAACGATATCGTTGCCTTGTATCATTATCGTTATAGTTGTGGTGTGAACTCTGCTATTCTCTTAAATTTGAAACGATTTTTAGAACGTTATCTTTATAGCTATAGTTATAGTTACTGTTCTTGGTGTGAATGGGCCTTTAGGCATTGTTTTTTCTTCTGGAGCATCAGTGAGTGTTTGAATGTTTTTAAATAGTTGTGCGAGTCCCTCAGTTGTCCTCAGTGTGAAAAGAAGGGTCTCAAAATCATGCAGTGATTGTTGGGAAAGGGCTCAAATCTGCAAAAGATTTTGTGTGACCATAAGGATTTTTCACGGGACTAATGAGCAACTCATCTAAATTGGCTACTTGGACTATTCATCTTTTTGCATTTCTAACACTGTGTAGAAGAACTTCACAAGTGGTTTAGGTTTGAGAAAAAGACCAAAGGTGAAAGAAGACCTAATTCCATTGCTCAAGTATGCAGTCATCATTTGAAAATATTTTGAAAAATAGTTTGAGACACAAACATAAACATGCAGTTCCATGGCTTGATATCTGGGGAGTTTCTTAATCAAAGTCTGGGAATTTACCTTCAGAATATCTCACCATCTCATAAATATATAAATATATATATATATACATAATTGAATCAAATTTTCAAAAATGCTATGTGATCCTTCTAAGCACAACTGGTTCCAGCTCTCAGCAGGGCTAAAGAACTGAAAAACACCTCTTTCTCTAGCAGGGCCTGCATAACCAGGCACAAAATGCAGCATTCACATACCACAGTGAGAGTCTGGGTCTTAATGGTCTGGAACCTGCACTGCGAGGACAGATTTTCAGAGAGGCTTTTGTCACTCATTGGCAAATGTGTGGTCTCCTATCCTCACCTTCTCGATATAAAATCTACACTGCCAACTTCAAAAGCTAGGTGTCAGTGTCATTGGTTTAAAACAAAGTAATACAACAAGGATGCATTAAATAGATCATGTGACAGTAAATGCATTTATAATGTATACATACCCATCTCTTTAACCTGGCTTACACATAAGACACTAACACATTTCTGGGGGGGGGGTATTCAGAGTTGTTTACAGTGTTAAAGAGTTGGAATCTCCTGCTAAACATGGCCAAAGTTTAAAAAAAGAATTTGGACGAATGATGTAGAATTTCTGTGCCAAAAATATTACTTCCGGGTTGGTACAAGTTTCGGCTGTTTTTTTTCGACCGTGGATCTAATGACGTAGATGATGGTGAAACTCCTTATATGAGCATTTCTCCCAGAAAAGCGTGCCTGCGCACACGTCGACTAGAGTGAGAGAAAGAGTCAGCGCACTTCATTCGACTACACTGCTGCAAGGGATTCACTCGGGAAGAATGTCTCTAAAGAAGTGTGGTTTTGGTTGTAAGGCAGAGATAACTTTGTTCAGCTTCCAGAAGAACCCAGTGTTACGTGAACAGTGGATGCAGTTCGTTTTTCCGGGGCAGCAGTGGAGTTTGAGGAACGTTTCATAAACAGGGACGCTGAATTTGCACATTGTTTGATACTGAAAGATAGAACGGTCTCAGCTATAAAAGATCCCGGTCATGATTCAGAACTGCAGATGGTAAGTGAAACGGCATCAAATGTCTGTGTTTTCGAACATAGCTCTGCCCACGGTGCGCCTCCAGAAGCTCAGCTTTTTTTTTGGAGAGAATCGTAAAGCTGTATCTTTCTTTTATAACTATGATAAAACAAAAGATTTTTGGAGATATAAAGAATGCAGTACTACTCTATGGGTACTCATGATTAACATGAGATTGGGCGAAACTGTGTTTGTTATGCTCCCTTTAAAGGATTGCAAGGCTGCATTAATTAGGTCAACAGGAACTGGGAAAACTTCTTATAAAACCTGATGTACTGATTGCATCGTAAGAAGAATGGCATCTACGCTAATATTAGTGTTTCATTCTTATTCTGAGGTCACCGAAGCCACCAGATCCAGTCTGTATCCAGCTCAGATGGTGGATCAGCATCTAAAGACGACCTTTACAGCCCTGAATGTCAGCGGAGGCCACGGCAAGATGAGCCCCAGAGAGGGACAGTGAAGACCTCATTCCCTAGACGGCCGTTAACGCAAGACTACGGGAACCAGATAGGTCCTCTGAAATCTGACTTTGCTGCAACATGGAACTTTTGCATTATTGACACATTATTGTCCTATTTAATACTTTAAAGTTGCTTTGACACAACTTGTATTGTTAAAAGCGCTGTATAAATGAACTTGACTTGACTTGTAAATATAAAGTAGCACAACTGTTGCCAGCATTGTTAATAGAAATAAATTATTATTGAGCACTAAATCAGCATAATAGAATAATTAATGAAGAATCTTGTGACACTGAATGACTGCTGAAAAGTCAGCTTTGGCATCAGGAATACATTATATTTTAAAATATATTAAAATAAAAAAAAACTATTATTATACAATTGTAATAATTTTTGACAATAGTAGTTTTACTGTATTTTTGCTAAAAAAATAAATGCAGCCTCGGTTAGCATAAGAAATTTCATAAGATGCAGCAAAAGATGTTTCTCCAAAAACATTTTTGAAATCTTACCAACACTGAACTTCTGAATGGTAGTAAATATGCACAGGGGATTACAAAGAAATCTAGATTAGTGTCAGCAGTTTAAACATGTGACAAAACCAACCACAGAGCAAGACTTTGCAGATCTCAAATAGGCGAATCTCCTGCACGTCATAAAACACATTTTTGGAAGTGTCTCTAGGTCAATGGCAGAAAAAATGCATCTCCCTGGTTGCATCCCACCCATATTTCTAACAAAATTTTGTAATATTCTTCAGCAATTCAGCAACACTGCCCATCCTTAAATATTTAGTTAATCTACAAGCCAAACGAACTACTGGCGGCTGTTTACACACACCCCGGCTCTTTGCTGGGGAGTGGGGTGAAAGGGAGGAACTTTTGCAAAAATGTTTTCATAAGAGGTGAAGTGTGCTTTTCAACACATTCCTTATTCCAAAGCATAGTGGTTTCTGAGTCACTGCCATATGACCTCATTACCTTATAAAAAGGACAATTATACAGGATATCATCTAAGTGGAGTAATAAATGTAGCATAAAGAGAAGGGAACGTCTGGCACATGCTTTGAAAAGAAGCCACGGAGCATTCAGTCTCTCTCTGACCAAGCAAGGCCCTGTTGACAGAGGCAGAGATGGCATCCACTGATAACGGCTGTTCATCATCACATTGCTCTCCGCTGCCGCATTGGCATCACTAAAGGAGATGGGCCCGCACGCACTTCAAACCGGCCATCGACCTGATGGGTCAGTCTCGCAGCGGGAATCGCTGTGGAGAGTGGACAAAAGCCATAAATGATGACAGACAGAATGAAGAGGGGCAGAGCACATGTAAACAATCTCCTGCCCCCAAAATGGGCTCTTTGGAGGATTTCAGTGCCAGGAAGTAGTGATTAAAGGCCTTGGATGGGACAAGCAGCATTATGTGTTTCACTATTAATGTTTGTATGCTAGCATCAAGCATATTTCTCACAATTCAGCTAATAAATATCACAAAAGGTGATATGTCCTGTTAAGGTTCGCCATTAGGAAACTACCTGCTGAGAAAGAGGAACAGCACTAAAGCAGACATTAGAGCTCCAGTCAGAACTGACCAGAGTTCTTAAACATATTTGAAACTGGGCACAGAATAAAGACCATGTCTTTTCAACAAAGCATGTTATTCTGCAGACTAAGCAAAACTAGGACCAAGCCAATGCCACATTTCTCAACTTGCTGCTTTTTTTCTGCTCTTCTGAAACCAAATACACCTCTATGTTTTGCTTGGCAGTCATGCTAACACTGAGGCGTAGCTGAACAGGTTCTGGCCAGTGCATTACCCAGAGTGCTCAAGGGATTGTAAAGCGCAATGGAAAATCTCTGTTGCTTAAACTTCACAAACTCTCACAGTTAACATGCTAAAATCTAATCAATACACTTTATGAACAATTTGACTTAAAACGTACATTGCAATATGTGTCAAGGATTACTACGTTTCTCAACAAAACATCCAAGAGAGGAAATTGCTGATGATAACTGAAGGAAAAAATGCTAAAAATATAACAAAGAAAACAAATTGCTTGGGTATTTTGCATCTGATGCTTTAAAAAATATTTAATAGAATAAATAAATCATTTTATTTAAAAAAGAAACAAAGAAAGTTGCAGTGAAAAGTGCACTGCAGTTGCAAACTGAAAATGTCTTTGTACAACCAAGGATATTACATTTGTTAAATTAATCACTATTATGTAATGTCAAAGATATTTAATCATTAAACATCCGACTTAAGTTGCTGATAAAAAAAAAACAGGAACTCTGTATCTAATTATTCAATAGTAAAATCATTCTTTTTGGCTTTCCAGCACTCCTTGTAGAAAAACATCTACCTCCCCCCCAAAAAACTTGAACTTGAAATGTCTTTGGTACATTACTACATCTGTCAAAAATTATTTTACTTTATCAGCAAAACATCCAGCTTAAGTAATTGCTATTTAAAAACCTCACAGAAACTCTGCATCTGGACATGCAACAAAAGTGAAACAGGTTAGATTGAGATGTTGGCCTGTTTTATGCAAAATAACAGCCTAATTGCATAGCAAACTAGGGAATCGTGATTAGTCATCATTACCAGTGAAGTGCAGCCAAGAACTTCAGAACATTTCCTCGATGCAGAGATATTGCTTTGAAATATTTCTCAACTCTGGAAAATGCATACACCAAAACAGTGTAACAAAGCATGCTTAGGAAATAGAGCATCTGAAGCAAAATAACTCCATTGAATTTTCCATTGTATGCAAAAGTAGTTTCAATACTTCCAGATTAGCTTTTTTTAACTAATGTCTAAATATGTGAACAGTTTGCAAAGTTGTAAAGTTGAAAGTGCATCATAAATAAAGTTATTGTCTCTCAAAAGAAAGAGTTAAACTGAGCTGTTTAAAATTCAAATCCCATTTTCGTGAAGTTCATGTCAGAAGTTAAAACATTTGCATAACGAACACCTACATTCAGCGTGGACATCCTGTGAAAACTTGAACCGTCCCCAATGCGCTGTTGCTTGTTCGTGTTGATAATGTCAAGAAAACGTGCTCTGCGCTGTGAATGTGAATTTGGTTTATTTCCACTTCCAAAGGATGGGGCTGTGAAGAATCAGTGGTTAAAATTCATCTTTACTATGATACCACAGCAGTATAATCCTAAATGTTTGTTGTGTTCTCATAATTTCACTGATGACTGCTTCGCTTTCCAATATCTGCAAGTTTAACACAGGATTTGTAAACCAGTTTTGTACGAAAGATGGTCAGTGCCCAGTTGACTGGACCAGCTTGCTCCTCTGAATCACAACCTGTAAGTATAAGTAATAATTGTGGCCTTTTTTGTTATGTTGAGCATGCAAAATATGTGAAAAGTGTTGGCAAAACAAGTCAAAATAAACAAATATTACAAAAAAAAAAAATAAATAATAATTAATAAAATTATACCTTCAAAATTTCTTAATAATTACTATGATCCTAGACCACAAAACCAGTTATAAGTCGCTGGGGTATGTTTGTTGCAATAGCCAAAAATACATTGTAAGGTTCAAAATGATTGATTTTTCTTTTATGTCAAAAATCATTAGGATATTAAGTAAAGATCATGTTCCATGAAGATATATGGAAAATTTCCTGCCGTAAATGTATCAAAACTTAATTTTTGATAAGTAATATGCATTACTAGAACTTCATTTGGACAACTTTAAAGGCGAATTTCTCAATATTCACAAAGCTGGAATACTGCGCTTTGCAGCAACAGACTTACAACTTATGGCGAGAAGCAACATTCGTCCAGAAGTGAGTAGAGAAAAAGGTACTCTTCTCAGAAAATGTACAAATAAAGATCATTTTAGTTTACTATTTGGGGCATTGGGATCGCTAGAAGAGGCCTTAAAGGGGGGGGGTACAATGGTGTTTGGTATATTCAGAGTTGTTTACAGTGTTAAAGAGTTGGATTCTCATGCTAAACATGGCCAAAGTTTAAAAAAAATAATTTGGACAAGTTTCGGCTGTTTTTTTTGATTGTGGCATTAATGACGTAATCAGTGGTGGACCTCCTTATATGAGCTTTTCTCCCGGAAAAGCGTGCCTGCGATCACGTCAACTAGACCGTGAGAAAGAGAGCGCGCAGATCAATGTGCTTCATTCGGCTGCACTCTGCAAGGGATTCACTTGGGAAGACTGTCTCTAAAGAAGTGTGGTTATGGTTGTAAGGCAAAGATAACTTTGCTCAGCTTCCTGAAGAACCCAGTGTTACGTGAACAGTGGATGCAGTTCCTTTTTCCGGGGCAGCAATGGAGTTTAGCAAGTGTGCGTTTCATATACGAGGACCAGTTCGACGCTGAATTTGCACATTGTTTTATACTGAAAGATGGAGTGGTCTCAGCTATAAAAGATCCCGGTCATGATTCAGAACTGCAGATGGTTAGTGAAACGGCATCAGATGTCTGTTTTATTGGCAATCCTAACGCAAGTGAACGTCGAACTTACTAGCCGTATTGTCTTTTCCCGGTTGACTTACAGTTTGTAACAACACAATAAAACATATTTATTATTATGTTTTCCACAAAAAAATTATGGTTACGTTTTACCTGGCATGAAAACGTGAAAATGCTACGCTAAATCCGATCTGACCGGTCAGACATAAACGCATTTCCAGAAACCAAAATTTGAATAGGATTCCAAACCACATACAAATGTACGTTGAATCGGATTTGCACAAATCAGATTTCATGTAGTTTGTTGCCGTTCAGACTATCTAAATATGATTGGATTTCAATCGGATTTTCATAACAATCGGATTTGGGCTGAAAGTCTGAACAGGGCTTAAGGGTTTATTCAAGGATTAATGGCCACGCATTAGGTGTTTCTTGGAGGTTGTAGTACATTAAATGTGCAAAATATTCCTTTTTTGATTTGCCTGAAAAACCACCTCATGCGAGTGTAAAACTTCTTTTTGCGATATATGGGCATTTTTGTGTAATTGATGCATTTCCATTAAGCATATTTTTAATTTTTAATTTCAATTTGCACAGTTTGAAGGGTAATAAAAAAACGTACTGGTGATGGACGTTCCATTTCTGATGTGCGCTGTATGCAGTAGACCAATCACGATGGACTGTGTCATCTGACCAATCAGAGCAGAGTAGGCGCACACAAATGAGGGGTTTGGAAAGATGAATCTTCGAACAAATCATTTAAGAATCGCTGCATGTTGTAAGAAAATTAAAGTGTCTTTTGACCTTGCATGCATGTAAACCTGTTGTTGGGCACTCCCAAAACCAAATTCTGAACCTTTCAAATAGAATAAAAGGGCCAACGGTCAGCCATTATGCCCTGCACTAAACGGTTAGTGTATCAGAGCCGCCAGTCTCAGTCAGGGGCAATTGGGCCCAGGGTTTGTTTTCCCATGAGTCATCTATAAACTCCGCTCAGGTGCGCAGTGTCCTCATCCAGTGTTTTACACACATCGTGTGATGTCATCCAGTCACTGGCCTGTGAGCGCAGCAAAAATAATATTTAGCCCTTAAAAAAGCGTTTCTTGGATTGGTTTCTATGGTTACTTAAATATTGTGAAGAGCTGGTGGGACACCCATAACACTATAGAGGACAAAGGTTAAGCTGTGCTACATATCGTCTGCCAGTTTCACTAGACTCTGGGCTCTGGATGATCTTTAAAGGCGCTTTGAAGAAACAAACGCATCTGGATATTTGAAAATACATCAATGAACGGATAAATAAATAACTGATAAAGATCTACGGTGTAGTACAGACCTGCTGTAGGGCAGTAGTGTCCAGTACTGTATGTGTGGTGATTGAAACTAGTCCACGGTATTTTTCATGGAGGATTACCAGGTTTACCTCTGTAGAGAGTTTTGTGAGACGGCACAATGGTCCGCAGCAACCCAAGTCCAAGAACTACCCCCTTCTACTCACCCCTTAAAAATAGCCTTAAACAAGAGATTCTCTCACTGGGCCAACATCAACATCCAATAAAGCTCAAAGATAAACACGGGGCGGGTTCCATGGCAGAGTAGATTTCATCCCTTGGGAAACGTGGCCAATTCTCCCCCATCTGCTCAAACACAAACCTGCTGGCTTTTACGCCAAACAAAAACGACTCCCGTTAGAAAACGTTACCTGGAATTTTTATATGATTGTCTTTAAGCTGCTGGGAGAATTATATATCACGGTGACCTTCGGTTTTGATTGGCTTGTATCGGCGACAGGTTAGTTTCTCTTGGAATCGCTTCTTCGTATGATTCCCTCCTGCACACTTTTAAGGGAGAGAGTGGTTTGAGTTTAAAAACATCAGCTACACTGCCATCTCACTTTCACAATGTCCTTGACTGTGTACCAAGATAAAGAGAACAATTTTATGCTGGAGCACAGTCAAGAAGTGGACGAGTCGCAGGTGTTGCGCTGCAAACAGAGAAACCTGGTTGAGATAAAGAGGTATAACTTTGGAGCATATACATTGCCGATAACTAACTGTGCATAACTTTGCATAGCTCACACCTTGGATTTGCAATGCATTTGGCCTCTAAAAACAATTAGCTCAATAGGGCCTAGTTGTTAAAACATGAACCAGTTGTGTTCCATTAAAGGCAAAAAAACAAGTAAGAAACATGATTTAATGTGCACTTCTATAATTATATTAGCAAATCATCTTAAATGACTGGGTTAAACCATGTGAAATCTTCTATAAGGTCTTCTCTCATCGTCTGGACCCTCAGTGTGTTGTTTGAAGTCAAATGTCTGGCGTATTGGAGTATTTCGGCCATTCAATACACTCCTCTCTTGTCAACAGATGTTTCAAAGCAATGAAGCAGCAGGAATCATGTGACATGGGAAGAGTGTGGGAATGAGCTCGAGACGACGACTAAATGTGTTTTTTTGTGCGAAAGTCAATTCGTGCATTACACCAATCTACTGCAGATCTGTCACTATGTGCCAGTGAGCAGATGTTTGGCTTTTTAATGATGCAGCATCTGGGATTTCTTACAACAGCGTATGATACAATAACACAACCATTATTTACACCGAACCCGAAATACTTTGTGAAGCACACAGAGTTACATTGTGTGTTTAAAAGTGTCTCTTTTCGGCTTACCAAGCTGTAATTTACAAAAATTACTTTTGCTAATTAGTTTTATTACATTGAAATGAGTACAATATATTTGTATATGTGAGGTTAAAAATGCCTCAAGACATGAGGAATTTTGAGATGTGCTGTTAAAATAAAATAAAAAAACTTCAGTCTAAAATAAATGTTTTCTTTAAGGTTTTTGAGTAAAAAAAAAATCTGGATTTTTCTCCATATAAGGGGATCAGCAGGTTGAAGGTCCAAATTGTAGTTTTAGTGAAGCTTCAAAGGGCTCTACGCAATCTCAGCTGAGGTATAAAGGTCTTATCTAGCAAAATTATCTGTCATTTTCTTAAAAAAATAAAATAAAAATATCTATACTTTTTAACCACAAACGCTCATCTTGCACAAGATCACGCATTACGCAATCATGCATGTGTGAAGTAGGCAGTACCAACCCAGTGCCTCTTAAAGCGAATGTGCAAAGAAAGCCAAATGACCTTTCCAAAGCAACAATTTCATATGATTTTGGAGGAGAGAGTATTCGGCCCTTCCCTTCACTTTTTAACTGAATTACACAGATGAAGAACAAATGCGTCGTAGAGCTAGTGCAAGATGAGATTTTGTGGTTTAAAAGTATATAAAGCGTCTTTTTTTTTTTTTTTTTTTTTTAAAGAAAAATGAGTAATTGTTTCACTAGATAAGACCCTTAATCCTTGCCTGGGATCAAATAGAGCCCTTTGAAGCTGCATTGAAACTGCAGCTTGGACCTTCAACCCATTGGCCACCATTGAAGTCCACTATTTGGAGAAAAATACTGGAACGTTTTCCTTGAAAACCTTAATTTCTTTTCAACTTAAATAAACAACAACAGACATGAACATCTGGGATGACATATGGGTAAGGAAATTATCAGAAAAGGTTTCTTTTCGACTAAAAAAAACCAACAGCAGACATGAACGTCTTGGTTAACATATGGGTAAATAAATTATCAGAACATTTTTATTCTGGAAGTGAACTGATGCTTTAAAATGTTTGTTTGGCAGACAAAATTAATTGGTAAAAAAAAATCCTTAATATATTATAATTAACATCCTATATTTATTAGTACACTATATAAATATTATTATATATAAGAATATTTACTTCTTTTTTTATATAAAACACCTGTCACCCACAAAACCCTAGCATTATGGCAACATGGGTAGGCACCCCGAAAATAAAAAAAACTTTGTAAATCCTAATGCATGTTGACAGTAAATAATTCTTGATTTGCAATGACAAAATCCAAAACTGATTTATCAATTTCAATGATTGCAGTAATGAAGTTCAGCTCAGGTACGGAGAGCTAAATTAGATCATCCGCGGGGAGCGGGTTGGGAGCTAGATGAAAGGAGAGTAAGGACACACAGGGGCCTTCCAAATGTACTCCACCTCCAATAAGTCTAATGAAGATCTGGAACTGCCTTTAATCAAATGCACCTGAATCGTGCTGGTTCTAATTCCCTCCGAAGATCATGTTAATATTAAAAGCTCTGTTATTAGAGAATGAGGTCCAAAGAATTTACCAGCTCTGCTTACATCACCTCCTCTCTGCCCGGGGTAAAAGAAGAGTAAACACTTGTTATTACTCTGACATACTAAATTGTTTTGCACTGGAATCAACTGTCTAGGAACTAAAACAGCTGGTTTAAAGACCAAAAACAAACATTTCCGTGTGGATCAAGGAGATCTTGCAATATTGACTGTTTATGTACTGTAGTTACATTGTATACTGGCATCTTGCCTAAAACAAAGGAAAAGAGGATGAATCAAGAAAAAAGATGTTGGAGAAGGTATCTGTTACTGATATGGTTTTGGTTTTGGTTTCAGCCCAGGGTGTAGACAGTTATATGGGAAATCCCATCACCCATCTAAACATTAGGCTACAGGCCAGAAGGATCTAGAGCTTTAGCTGAGATTGATTCCCCTTCATCTAACGCATACAGGCCTCTTAAAGTGATACGAAACCATTTTCCAAAATCAAGGGCCATTCTGCTCTAGATGGGCAATTTCACATAAAGACTTGATCTCAGTAGCCAGGTTTTCATCGATATTTTCATTAGAATTTTAATATATACAGTTGAAGACAAAATTATTAGCCCCTTATAAAATATTTCATTATTTTTCAAATAACTCCCAAAGTGTTGTTTAACAGAAAGACGATTTTATCAGCACAGCATTTTTAAACACAATACTTTATTCAGGAAGCTTTAAGGGTTTGTAATACAAATAGAAATAAACGTATAACCAAGAATTTTAAAAAGTCTACTGGTCAAAATTATTAGCCCTCTGATGTTAATAGTCAATAGTGTATCCCTTTTGCTTGATAACAGCCTTTAGTCGTTTGCTGTAGTTCTCAACATGTTTCAAGCCCATTCTTCCTTAGCAAATCTCTCAAGCTCCTCCAGATTTGTTGGTCTTCTGGCACAAACTCTGGACTTTAGTGTGCCCCACAGATTGGATTCAAGTCTGGGCTTTGTGCAGTACACAAATACACTCACTTTGTTGATTTGGAGGTATTTCTTCACCAGAAGTGAGGTATGCTTTGGGTCGTTATCATGCCGGAAGACAAAATGTCGACCCAAACCAAGTTTCTTGCAGACTGTCTGATGTTGTCTTTCAAAATCTTCTTATAGTCTTCCTTTTTCAGGTTTCCTTCATGTTACCCTGATGAGATTCCCAGTTCCAAACGCACTGAAACATCCCCACAGCATTATACTCCCACCACCATGTTTCACTGTGGGAACGCTGTTCTTGGGGTTGAATGCCTCTCCCTTCTTTCTCCAAACATAAGCAACATCTCTATGGCCAAAAAGCTCTAGTTTTGTCTCATCTGACCAAAGGACCCGTTTCCAGTATGCATCACATTCTCCCAGGTTGTCCTTAGCAAACTTCATTCTAGCTTGCAGGTGTCTCTTCTTCAGAAGTGGAGTCTTTCTTGGTCTGCAACCTCGCAGTTCATTCCTGTGCAGGGCTCTAGTTGAGACATCAATTCCAGACTTGGCTAGGTCATTCACTAGTGTCTTGGCAGTTGTTCTTGGGTCTTTAGAAACCTCTCTCACTAGTTTTCTTTCCAAAGTTTTTGAAATCTTTCACTTTCTGCCTCTGCCCGTCTTGTTCTCCACTGTGTTGGTCTCTTTAAACTTCTTGATAATGCATCTCACTGCAGTTCTTGACACTTGAAAATGCTTTGATATTTCAATGTAAAGGCTTAACTAGGTTAATTAGGTTAATCAGGCAAATTAGGTTAATTTGGCAAGTCACTGGACAACAGTGGTTTGTTCTATAGCTAATCAAACTAATAATTACTTAAGGGGGCTAATAATATTGACCTTAGCAGTTTTTTTATTTATTTATTTTTAAAATTCTTTTATTCAAGCAACTATAAGAAATCACACTTTCTCTAGAAGAAAAAAAAAATAGGAAATAATGTGAAAACATTCTCTTGCTCTGTTAAACATCACTTAGGAAATATTCTAAAAAAAATGTAAAATTTCGCAGGGGGCTAATAATTTTGTCTAAATTTACGTATCATATATATATATATATATATATATATATATATATTATATATATATTTATAAATAAATAAAATGCTGGATTTAAAGACAGGGATGGGAATTACACAAACTCAGATGACTCAACATGACTAAAACATGCATAAAAAGTGACTATGCTTCGAATCATGTGACTGAATGGCTCAAACAGTGAAGCATTGTGCTAGCAGTGCTATATCATGTGTTTGATTCCCAGGGACTGTATAAAGTGAAAAACAAGAACAGAAAACAAATACCCTGAATGCAGCGCAAGTTGCACTGGATAAAAGCATCTGCCAAAATGCATAAATGAAAATGTAATGAATAATACACTCAGAGAAGAAAAGAAAACATGTTGCTCTGGTCATTCTGCAATGTTAGAGCCAAAGCCTTTCATCAAAATGACTGGCTTCTATTTTCACTCCTAAGAGGATAGGACGGTTTTTGAACAGTAAGTTTTTGAAGGATTCTCTTCTGCTCACCAAGCCTGTATTTATTTGATCCAAAATACAGACAAAAGCAGTAATATTATGAAATATTTGTACTATTTAAAATAACTGCTTTTTATTTGAATATATTTTGAAATGTAATTTATTCCTGTGATCAAAGCTACATTTTCAGCATCATTACATTATTAGTTAACAGTGTCACAGGATCCTTCAGAAATCATTCTAATATGCTAATTCGCTGTTCAATAAACATTTTTATTATTATTATCATCAATATTTAAAACAGTGGAGTACTTTTATTCAGGATTCTTTGATAAAAAGAAAGATTCAAAGATCAGCATTTATCTGAAATAAAAAGCCTTTGTAACATTATACACTATACTAAAAGTTTGGAGTCTGTATATATATATATATATATATATATATATATATATATTAATTATAGAAATTAATACTTTTATTTAGTTTATTTTGATAATAAAGACATTTATAATGTTACAAAAAAATTCTACATTTCTAATTCAGATAAATGCTGTTCTTCTGAACTTTCTATTCATCAAAGAAACCTGAACAAATTCTAGTCTGCTGTTTTCAACATAATAGTAATAACAAATGTTTTTTGAGCAACAAATCAGAGTATCAGAATGATTTCTGAAGTATCAATGTGGCTGGAGTAATGATGCTAAAAATTCGGCTTTGAAATCACAGGAATAAATTACATTTTAAAATACATTTAAACAGAAAACTTATTTTAAATAGTAAAAAATATTTCAAAATTCTACTGTTTTTTCCCTGTACTTCGGATCAAATAAATGCAAGCTTGGTGAGCAGAAAAGACTTCTTAAAAAATCTGAAAATGCTTAGCCTAGCATGATTTCAAACTTTTGGAGGCCACTAACCACAGTAGACTCTACAGGACAAATATTGTAAATTCAAAAGTATTTGTGTGCAATTCTTTGACAAAAACAATCTTCTCTTCTTTCGGCTACAGTCAAGCCACAAGTGAGTGCTCCAAACACCATGTCCAATTTCAATTCTTCAGCGTTTTCATTGGGTTATCAAATAAATCTGCTCTGAGTTGGTCCTGGGCATTGTAAGAGCTATGTGGGATTCTGGACAGGTAAAACAAACCAAGACCCTAGAAAAGTGAGATTAGAAGCAGGCCGGTCATGTGCATTTGGAGAAGAGGCAGATCTAATGGGGCCTAGGGGCATAAAAGAGCCCCAAAGCCCCAGAGAGAAGAGGTGGACGTGTGGGCCGTGAGCCAGCCGGTACTGATGGTTAACTAGTGAGGTAAGGAACTGTGTTAAACTCCTTCACCTGTAACAGCATCTGTAAACATCCAGCTGTGCAAAACATCCAGCTGTGTTGAGTGCTCCAGACTGGCTATCTTGCATGAGGGCATCAGCAACACAAACAAACAAATGCAAAGCTGTTTAAATGTAATGACTTCTGTGGTGTAATGAAATCAAGCATGGCAGATACGTTTCAATACTTCCCTTCCGCCCATTACCAGCAGAAAGACATCTAGAAAGACTTCTATTAAATGTTGGATAGGATCTGTTTGTTTTGCTTCATTCTTTGCGGCTTTTAGTTGGTACACTGAGGGATTATAAAAGCTTATCTAAAGTAACTTGAAAGAAACTGTTTGCTGCGGGTCCTGCAGAACACGGTGACTCCAATTATTATCAGGACTGTCACATTTAAAAGTAAAAAAAAAAAAAAAAAAAAATCACAGTTAAGAGCTCAACAATAAGGATGGCCCACAGGCCCACAGTCCATGTGCCAGTTTTTGGCCAGTAAGAATGTGTTGAATGATACACACAAATGTGACCCTGGACCACAAAACCAGTCATAAGTCGCTGGGGTTTATTTGTAGCAATAGCCAAAAAAAAAAACATTGTATGGGTCAAAATTATAGATTTTTCTTTTATGCCAAAAGCATTAGGATATTTTCATGAATATCATGAAGATATTTTGTAAATTTCCTACTGCAAATGTATTAAAATATATATTTTTTTATAAGTAATATGCATTGCTAGAACTTCATTTGAACAACTTTAAAGGCGATTTTCTCAAATTGTAATTTTAAATTGTCCAGATTTTCAAACAGTTGTATCTCAGCCAAATATTGTCCCATCATTACAAACCATACATCAATGGAAAGCTTATTTATTCAGATTTCAGACGATGTATAAATCTCAGTTTTCAAAAATGGACCTTTATGGCTGGGTTGTATGGCCCAGGGTCATAAATATTCAGTATTATTTAGCAATGTATGTATTGTAAAGAAAACTATGTAATGCTTTTTTTTTTTTTTTATTATTTTTTTTTTTTTATGGTGGAGCCAGTAAAAAAATTGGCACAGCTAAAAAATCCTTAATGCTGAGCCCTTTTGTTGCAGACTCATCAACATGCCTAATTTGTTGGGCTATTTGAGTGTACATAAGTTATAAAATTACTGGGAAAAAAACGCGAAGAAAATTATGGAAGCCAGTTTCCGCTACCAAAGTCTGAATTCTGACTTTTTTTCTCCACATTGCATAATACAAACGTGTAATTCTGACTTTTTTCCCTCAGAATTGTGACAAACTCATAATTCAGATTTTTTTTTCCTCGGAATTGCATGATACAAATTTGCAATTCTGCCTTTTTTCCCTAAGAATTGAGATATAAACTCGTAAATCTGACTTTTCTCAGTTGCGAGTTAAGTCAGAATTGTAAGATATAGACTCGTAATTCTGAGAACATCAACAACATTTTTTCCCCTCAAAATCGGACTTTATAACTAGCAATTGTGAGTTTATATCTCACAATTCTGAGAAAAATGCAGAATTGCATAAAAAAGGGGTACATACGTGTTATAAATTTACTGGAAAATATGGGGAGAAAATGATTAAAGCCCGCTACCATATAAAAAATTAAATAAAAGGTAACTGCAATGTTTTAACTCACAATTCTGACTTGTTTTTCCTCAGCCTTGTAAGATATAAACTCATAACTCTGCCTTTTTTTTTCAGAATTGCATGATACAAACTTGCAATTCTGCCTTTTTTTCCCTCAGACTTGAGATATTAACTCATAATTCAGACTTTTCTCAATCAGTTTTTTCCCCTCAAAATCAGACTAGCGATTGTAAGTTTATATCTCACAATTCAGAGTAAAAAAAGCAGAATTGCGTAACAAAAGGCCGATTTGTGATATATATATATACTCATAATTGCAATTCTGACTTTATGTCTCACAATTGTAATTTTATATCATACAATTCTAAAAATAAAAAGTCAGAAAGGCAAGTTATTTCACAATTATAACTTTTTAACTCACAATTGCAAGTTTATATCTCACAATTCTGGGAAAAAGTCAGAATTGAGAGTTTGCATGACTCATATATATTCAAATTCTTTACATGCATTAAATGTAAAATTGCCACCAGAGCAAAAAAACAGTTTAGTAATGGTAGAATAGCAAATTTAAGGCAATCTCTTTAGGCTCTGGGATGGAGTTTTGAGAAGGTGCAAAAGCAAAATTAAATAATAAAAAGACTGGAAAATCTGCAATGAATGTGTTAAGCCACATTGAGTTTTAAAAAACTGTTTTGTGAAACCAGCACTGCCTTAAACACCCCAAATGATCAATGTTCCATGGCAGAGAAACATCACATGTATTTTACCATAGTGAACTTCTTTTCCAATGCATCGTGGCACATGTTTTGGCGGGCGAAGGTGTGTTTCCAACTCGATAATAAAAGCTAAGTGCTTCACAAGCCACGGTTAAGTAAAAGACTAACCTATGCTTGGCACCCACCTGGCACATGAACATCCTGCATGACATCAGAGGGCCTGGAGCCCTGTTAGATCATGTCCCAGCAGAGCTTTTAAACGGCAAGGTCAGTGCAAACCGCTGGATAACACAAGCAGGTGGGGATGAGGAATCCCTACCACAAACCGCAATGCCACAGGAGGGTCAGCTTCCATGGCATCACCATCACTTCAGAGAGGGCATATAGGGAGCATTTGGCACATAAAGCTGGGAAAGCAGAAGGACCATCTCCCCAAGAGGACCAGACCCCACTGCAATGGTAGGAACAGTTCCATTAGCTCAACCCTGCATGAGTCACAAAAACCTGAGGTGTTTGCAAAGACACGTCAATAATGTGAAGAACCCTTTCAACGAGAACAAGGAAATTCTAAAAGGCGTATGCAACTTGTTTCTTTGAAGGACTCTGGAGTCTTTGATGGAGCTGTTCACTTCCATGACTTTGAAGATTTTAATCAAATTTCCTCAAATTTTTATATTCGATGGAAGAACTGTATGACATCCCTTTTCCACCAAAACTGGTGAATCTGTAAATCTTAGAACTTGTCGGTGTCAACTGCACTTTAGAGACAAGCATTGAGGTACCCAATCAAATTTCTGATTTCAGATCATTTGCTGTGATTTCAGACCATTGCTTTCAAAAGACATGCCTAGGCTATGATACTAAACTGCAAATACACATAGCAAAGACAAAGCTTTGCCTTATTAAATGTGACCCTGGACAAAAAAAGTAGCACAAGTTTTAAGGAGCATTTTGTAGCAATAGCCAAAAACACAAAAAAAATATAATTTTTCTTTTATGCCAAAAAAATATGTCTTGTTCCATGAAGATATTTTCTAAATTTCCTACTGTAAATATATTAAAACTTAATTTTTGATTAGCGATATCTTTTGCTAAGAACTTAATTTGGACAACCTTAAAGGCAATTTTCTCAGATTCCTCAGATTTTGAAAACCAGAGCGCACAAACAAATATTCATAAGAGTGTTTAAAAGTAGTTGCCTTTTAGCGGATACGAAATTAAGTTGTTACTAATGGTAATGCAGAAGGACTTCCGGGAGAATACAAATAAGCTTGTCTTTAGTGGATATTCGCCTTGATTTTACACTAAAGGCCAAAGCAATTAGTCCCTCTCTGACTTATTTTTCAACAATTCAGTCAGACAAGTCAGCAAATTATTATGAAAGCAATGCAATTAAATTCAAGCAAGCACTTTGTCAAAAAACCCAACAACTTTTCAAACCTTGAAAACACTGCATTCCAATTCAAGCATTTTCAAGGATACTAGCAGCTGTACAAATCCTACTGTTCATAAACAAACATTTTTTAATTGATTTATACATCAAGCTGAATAGATAAGCCTTCTACTGATGTATGGTTTGTTAGGATAGGACAATATTTGGCCGAGATACAACTATTTGAAAATCTAGAACCTGAGGGTGTAAACAAATAATGAGAAATCACCTTTACAGTCATCCAAATGAAGTTCTTAGCATATGCATATTACTCATCAAAAATTAACTTTTGATTTATTTACAGTAAGAAATTTACAAAATCTCTTTATGGAATATGATCTTTACTTGATTAAGATAATAACCTGACAATAATTTTGACTCATACAATGTATTTTGACTATTGCTACAAATATACATGTGCTACTTAAGACGGTTTTGTGGTCCAGGGTCACATATTTTATATTTTTTACATTAACAACTATATAAGCATCTTCATGGCAGCTTAACATACTGTAGAAGTGGGAGGTGATTTATATAACAAAAAAACATACATTTACTGGAGTAAAAATTTAAGTGGCTGGAATAGGTGTGCAGAGCAACAGAAATAAAGATGGCCTTTCTGTAAACTGAAAGGGGTCAAATTTGGCTCGTAGCTCTGACACCAGCACCCTGTCAATGGAAAAAGGGATAGGAATATGAATAACTAACTCTTCATTATGACCACAAGTTTAGACAATGCATACATGAGGCTACTTTATATCCATACATGAATAGAAAGTATAAAAAAAATAGCCCAACATATGCCATAAAGCATCAAAACATGTAAGTGTTAATAATAATGATAGTAAAAACTTTAAGGCCATTCTGGATCTCAGTCGACTGTGGGAAATGTTTTTAAAGGCCAAAAGTTGTATTTGCATTTATGGCATTCATTTTTAACCTCATCCAGGTATGCAAGGTAATCATAAAAAAAAAAAAAAAAAAAAAAAAATGCTTTCATTTTGCATGTATTCTCACTGTTGCCCTCTTCTGGTCTTACATGACAAGATGAATAATGATCTCTGTTCCCAGTCTGCTCCTGTATAAGATACATGCATCATGCATCTACTTCGTAAACAGCAGCATAAAAGAAAGGCCATGATGAAAAAGTAGAAGAGCAAACTGCACCATTCCCACTGTGAGGATGAAGATGGATGGAGATGATGATGATGTCATACATGAAAGATGAAGATAAAAGTGGATTTAGAGGTCTGGAGAACATTCTAGACTGTTATCAACAGGCAACTCTGCTCAAAACTCAAAGGCGGGCAAAAAATACAAACACTATGCTGATCAATCCCTGGCAGCCCAATTAATTTTGACAGAAGGATTAGAGGAGGGTGACTCCCAGGTCATGCGATCATCGGTGGTATACACCCGAAAAGTGAGACCCAAACATTTACTTTCCTGTGGTCCTGGGGTCAGGCCCTTTGATCCCACACAACATGGGCAAGAAGCATGGAGCAGATGCAAGCACAGAACTGACTGACACCTGAGGCCATCAGTTAGAGAGACTATACACTACCATTTAAAACTTATTTTAAACTTTTACTCAGCTTTTTTGATGTTAAAAGTCTCTTTTTTACTTTTTATTCATCAAAGAGTCCTGAAAAAATGTTTACCGTTTCCACAAATATACTGAAAATACGAAGCATTTTCAACACTGATAAGTAATGTTTCTTGATCATCAAAGCATATTTCAATGATTTCTAAATGATCATGTAAATCTGAAGACTGAAGTAATGGCTACTGACATTTCAGCTTTGCCAATAAATAACATTTTAAAACATTCAAACAGAAAAATAGTTTTTAAATAGTGAGCATAAGAGACTTGTTATGCTTAAATGCGTCTATACTACTTAAAATCTACATTGATTTTATTCATTTCAAATATTAACTGCATGTTGCACAGCTTTTCTCATTTTAAAGATGAGTTTACAGTATCCTGGCAATGTTCTTCACAGATTTGGTGTATTTTCTTATAGGTCAGTCAGATATTAGTAATTAAATTTGAAATAAAAATGATTATCTTGTTACAAGACGTCTATATGATACTGAGTCAACACAGGAGAGCGAAATATCATCTGAGTGAACTTTTCTACTTAAAAAAAACTGCTTTTGTGTGCAAGCCACAGATAATGGTCCCAATGTTGTCGATGGCCGAGAGCCAAATATCTTATTGCTTTACAGAGCGAGGAAAGAAACACTGCATGGTTACTCGACCATGTGTTACCCAAGTTAAGTGGTACAAATTGTTTATTAACAGGTATTAAGTCATAATAAGATCCAAAGAGATGAGGGACACATGTGTTGCTTTAGAGATTCAGGGTAGATACTGTCCATCAAACATGATTTACACAAACCTAGAAGCAAAAGTTCAACAAAATAAAGAGAAACTGATCATAGATCACAGCCTAATAAGGGGCCCAACACTGAGACAAGGCAACAGAAATTCAAGGAAAGAATAAAAGTGAAATGTTTATCTTTGACAGCCCATATTTGTTGTGTGCTCTATACTGTACTCGCACATTTAAAGTCTTTAAATCATTTTTAGATCACAGGGTCAATGCTGTTGAACAAATAAAGGGCTGTGATAGGGAGCTCCCGTCATCCATGTTATCCACGTGTGCTCTTTAAAAGTTTCTGTAACAACAAAGGGAAAAAACAATTATTTAGAGCAGGGGGTGGCACCATTGACACACAAAGGGATAATCACTGGAATGTGAGCAAAAGCCAGAGTGTATTTATTTTAATTTTTGTATTTTAAATGGACCCTTACACCTGCAATGTCAATTTACAATCGTTATGCTTCCTATATGCACTATATTCCCAAATTGCCTTCTAATGAACAGGTTTGACTACTTTAGTAATTTCCATGAGTACTAATCTTAATGTTTAAGCATATTATGATATTCTAGGGAATTGTGTCCTTCTAATATTATAGCAAAGGTTTGGACAGGACCCTGTTTTATTCTAACACGACAATGCCTCTGTGTATAAGGCAAGGTTCATAGAGAAATGTTTGATTCAGTCAAAAGTGTGGAAGAACTTGACTGGTCTGCATAAAGCCAAGTCCTAATCCCAGCTGAACACCTCTGGTGTGACTTTAAATGCAGACCTTGAGCCAAATACTCAGACCAAACACCAATGACTTGTGCATATGGGTACAGTCATTTACGACACTTTCAAAACTGAAGCAACAGAGATAGAAATACAATTTTAAAAGCATGAATTATGCTTCCATCTTTGTTGCTACAGTTTAGGAAGTTCCTTTTTCTGTTCTAAAGAAGGGGGTGTGCCAATACTTTTGTCCATACAAGTCACTGGTGTTTGGTGATGAGTTTTTGGCTCAAAGTCTGCATTTAAAGTCACACCAGAGGGTGTTCAGCAGGGATTGGAACTTGGTTCATGCAGACAAGTCAAGTTCTTCCAAACTGACTGAATCAAACATTTCTCTACGAACCTTGCCTTATACACAGAGGCACTGTCATGTTAGTGTATCATTTTATAGACAATGAAGATCAAAATTAGAGAACAATGTATAATTTGAAGAGTTCAGATGCAAAAGCCTCTAAATCCATCTGACGTCTTTCTTTAAAAGATCCATTTTTATAAGGCTCTGATGTATACGTTTCTACCCAAGTAGCAGTACTTCTGATTGGGCTGAGGCTGGGATTTTAGCGAGTTTGAAGTAAAAGTATTTAATAGACGTTTAATATGTCTGTTCATGTTTAAAAGAAGTCAGACTGAAAGCGCACTCTACAGTGACCAAGCCTCTCATCAGCAGAAACAATCAAAAGGCTAAGGTCACCTTTGATGAGGAGCATACTGTGTGGAGAGAGCTAGTTTAATTTATTTAAGTCTGATAGGAATAGGGATGCGCGGTATACTGATAATGGAAAAATACCGGTATATAATATATTTCAAACGGTTCGATATCATCATTTTGCCCAGTTCGGTATTTCATAAGCTGCAGTTCCGATGTTCACCTGTAGGCGGCAGTACTGCCCAAATTGCTGCAAAACCGGTAAACGTGACAACAGAAAAATGCGATGGATCGTCAAACAAATGAAACTCCATCAACGCGCTCAAAACTAGTAAACAAAGACCGTAGAAGTGAAATATGGCTATATTTTGCATACAGAACTGATGATAAAGGTGAACAAACTGACCTTACTGCACCTGTGTGCAAGCATTGCTATAAATAACCAAGCAATTGTCACTTGCTCATCCTGATCTTTTCCATTAATTTAGAGATCGACAGGTGAGTGCATCAATCAAAAATTCAGATTTTAATAACTTTTATTCACAAATGATAGTGGACAGTAGTGAAGTATTTTTACTTTACTCAAGTAAATTGAAAAAGTATCTTTGGAAAATTTTTACTTCATTCCAAAGCATAATGTCATACTTTTTTTCTGAACTACATTTTATAAATAAAAGTTGTTGTTTGTTTTACCTTTGATAATTAAGAATATTAACAGTGTAGTATTTTCTTGTACTCAAGTAAATTTTAGAATTACTTTTATTTGAGTAAAAGTAAGAATGTAATATAATTCTAATGTAATAAAGTATTAAATATTTAATATGAAAGAGTGAATTAAAAAGTGCAATATTATGCTTTGGAATGCTGTGAAGCAAAGTTTTCTAAAGAAAACACCAATAAAGTACAGACACTTGAAAAGTATTTTCAAAGCAGAGTAAAAACTTTTTGAGTCTGAAATCTAAAAACAATCAGAGAGACAGAGACTTAATAATGTGATTTTGAATATTTTGACTGTTGGAATAACACTTTACAGTAAAGAAACCTTGAACTGAGCTGACCTAACAGTATTACAGCACTTATTAAACTAGGGCAATAATTATTTATAAATTAACTAATACATTTTTAGTTTATTAACATTACCTACTACAGTATCGATTTAGCATCGATACCGAAGTATTACATTCTGGTATCGTACCGAAGTCAAAATTATGGTATCGAGCCATCCCTAGATGGGAAACATTTTGTTTGGCATCAAACTGAGGAAAGACTGAAGCCCAAGTGCATAAAGAATCAGTGAAAGGTGCAGGAGAAACTGTCATGATTTGGGGGATGTTTTCTGCAGCAGAAGTCGGGCATCTCATACAGCTACATGGCAGGGTGAATGCAAATATTTATCAAAAACTCCTTCAGCAACACACAGCTCCTTCCCTGCAAGCATCTGCAATTTTCATGCAAGACAATGTCCCCATCACACTGCAAAGCAGTGCCTTGAAGCTAAGAACACTGAAATAATGAAATGGCCGGCCCAGAGACCCGATGTAAACCCGATTGAAAATCTCTGGAAAATCCTGGGCACTAAAGTTATGGCTAAGAAACCTACTGCAGTTACCAAAATATGGAAGAGAGTGGAAAAAAAGTGGACCAAGATCACACCAGCGGAGTCTAAGAAACTAGTGATGTCCTGCGGCCTCAAAGCAAGGGCATCTACAATTCCCACTAATTTCTGACAGTTGTAAGCCTCCGAAATTTTAGTTGTAATCCTTCTTTGTGCTACAGTAGTTTTTGTTCTCCAATTTCGATCACTGTGTTTTCCACAAAATAAAGGTCCACAAAACAGTGGTTTACCTACAGCTAATATTCCTTCAAATTTTGAGTGCTGTATATATAACATTGCTTCAATGTATTGTAACATAGCCTTTATTGTTTGGAAACACCCAGTTTCTCAGGCATACTCCTGTTTTTTTCCCCTCAAATTCCCACTTTCCATGGCAGAGCTCTACATTGCACACCTGTTTTCAGAGGCGGCCATGCTGAACCAGTCTGCGCCTGAACTCTGTAAAGCATGTAATTCCTAACATGTTTAGTTGTGACAGGCCATCATGACTTCTCTCTTGATTTGGAACAAGCAGAGCATATTTCATGCCCCTGCTGCTCAAATGCATCTGTACAAGGAGCACTCTGCACACAATTACATCTTAATCAAATAAGCTGCCTGCCCTCGTGAAAATAAACGCAGCGCGATGACTCAAAATTGGCCGGATCCCTGTTCAGTGTTATTGTGACTCATTTGATGTGGTGCCCCATTCAAATCTATAGCGCTGGAGAAAATATCCATCAAAGGGGTTGTTGCAAGATGATGTAGCCTGATTCCGGCTGCAATGCAAGTGTGTTCGTTTGCTGCCTTAATTCATTTTTCAGGTCATGCAGGGCCTGAGCTTCAAAACAATAGATGAATAAACAAATAAAAATTACAGAAGATTCAGCTGGACTTAATCTACGGTAAAACACTGTATCTAAACTAAATCGAACAGCAATCAACACTGCAACTCTGCCAAAACATGGACTGCATTCATGATTAAACTTCAGACACATGCTTTCATTCCTGAATATTTAGTCTGTTTAGGAGTTTTTCCACTGACACATTGTTTTCTTGACAAATTCACTCACTTGGGTGAATGTCACAAAGTCCATCAGGTGCATATCTGGGTAACTAATAAAATTTTTTTTTTTTTCATTTTTGGGGGGGTGAACCTCAAGAAGAATAATATGTCAGTTGAAAAGCTAGTCCTAAAATTGGGCCTCCATTCTTTATGGAAAATATCATTTCTTTTTCTGACCTAGACTTGATCGGGTGACTGGGAGTGTGTTTTCGTACTGTTTTATACTGATTTGTTTAGAAATTCCATGCACTCCAGCATGGTGTTTAAAGTCATATTAGAATCTATCATAATCAGCACAGGGCGCACACAGCTGCCAATTTCTTTCCATTTGTGAGGGTTGATATGAACTCATCCAGTCTCACTCCAAAAACAGGCTTCACTGGACCTGGAGATAAGCTGCCATTCACCTAATGTAGCTCTTGGCAGTTCACTAATGAAGAAATTGATTGCTGTAACACATACTGTTGAGAAGATCAATAGGGCAGCCACGGGTGACATCTGCTAACAATGCAGCCTGATTAAATTAATATGCATTGGAAACCCAACCCGGCCAATCTCAGGTACCCACTGTGCTTGTTAGAGAACATCACTGCCTCAACACATTGTGGGACCTCAGGCTAAAATAAATCAATCGAAGTATAAAGAAGGGAAGTTGGAAGTACATTTTGTCTGATCAGTTCAATGGTGCACAGGCCAGAGATAAAAAGAAGTCATTTTCTAATCTTTAAAAAAATAATAAACACAGCTAAATGTTTAGATGAGAGACCTACATTCACAGATCAAAGGTTCAAGATCAAAAGGAAAGCAGCATATTTTGTCCATAGGATCATCTTCACTAGATTTAGGGGAAAATAAAAAATACGGTATGCACATTTAAAGACAGACCTGCCTTGTAACATATTTAACAAAAATGCTTCAAAAGTGCTTTAAAATAAAAATAGTAATATAAATTAATATAATGACTGTATTATTTTATATCATAAAATAATTTATTAAATAAAATGTTATAAATCTACTATATCAATTTATTAGGGATGTAAAGGTCTATAAGGGTGCTTTCACACCTGTAGATCGATTGCTTTGTTCCTAAACAGGGATTAAAATTATTACAATGTTGCATTTTATTCTTGTCGCGGTTGGCGTTCACATGCCAAAGTTTCTAAACGGACCAAATTTGTTAATACAAGTCATGCGCAAGTTGACGGTCCTCTCATTCAAAGTTCCACAGTTTATTTTCTGGGATTCAGCTCATCTGTCGCCTGTCAGGATGGAACGACAGTTTTGCGGGCTTATTATAGTAACACGTCCAGGATTCGTTAGGGAAAACATTTTTAAAATGCACCTACTATGAAGAAGAGCAACATTACAAAATGAAAAGGCACGCTTTTATTTTGAATGTCGAAGACGTGCTCATCCACTGATATCACAGTTTCATTTTAAGAGGTAACGTTATTGGCAAAACAACAAACAAACCGCTCCAGGGTTTGATCCGCATTTGGTGTACACCCAACTATGATTGCTGCATTCTCACCTGCCCAAACAATCTGCACCAAGAGGGTAAATGAACTGTAGTGCGATTCAACCAAACTAAATAAGACAGGTGTGAAAGCACCCCAGTTTGTGTTTTGGGCCATTATGCTTTGACACAGTATCTGTCAAACGAACTAAAACCAAAATATTTCTTGATCCCATCATCAAGTCTGCTTTTGCTGCGCATTTCAAAGCGAAGCGAGCACTTCGTTCAGGCATTCAGCTTGTGATACGGTGTTTTTCGCACCTCACAGCGGTCAACAAGTCAATTCACTGACTTTTTTCTGACTTTTCTTAGTTAAGAACATGGGTTGGAGCTCTTAATTTTGAAATGCATTAGATAGAATAATTTAATTTTAAAACGTTCAAAATTTGTATTCATTTTTTTTTTAGAATCAATATCGTAAATATCATAATGAACATCGCGATAAATATCGTATCGTGCACTTCATATAGAAATATTATCATATTGTGAGATTTTGATATCGTTACATTCCTGAAATTTATAATAACTTTTATGGCAGAGCAAAAACAAAATGTCAATATTTTCAGCAACTGGATATTGTGGGATGTTGCTTGTTTTAGTTTATACATAGCTACATGGCGCCAATTCAGTTTAGAGGCCTCGTAATTAGCTATGGTGGTGCTGGATACCTTTGCAACAGCTCTGACATGGTGAACTTTAATGGTTGCTGATTTTTCCTCAAAGGCCTTGACCCTGGACTCCTCCGCTAGGCGATGCAGGACAACCAAGAGGTTGAGCTGGGCCTGTGATCACAAGAGAAAAACCAATTAGTTCATTAATTTGTTATTTATCTGACACTTAAGCAATGTAAATCAGCGCCAATATTAAACATTTTTATGGTTATCGATATCTGTCATTTTTAAAACCTTAATCTTCATTCATTTTTACACCAAACATGTACATTGTAAAAAATAAAACACACAATTTGTTGAGTCAACTTAAAATAATTTGTTACCTGGCTGCCTTAAAATTGAAAAAAGTTGAATCAACTCAAATATCTAAGTTGTCACTTAGTACAACTTAACATTTCAAGTTGACTAAACTTCTTTGAGTTGACTGAACTTAAAATTAAGGCAGTCAGATAACATTATTTTAAGTTGACTCAACAAATAGTTTTTTAGAGTGTATATCGATACAAAATAGCTGTCATCTGTCTACTTTATCTGTAATAATCAGTATCAGCCATTAAAAACACATCGGTCAGACAATACCGATGGAATCCATGTGAATGGAATACACTAGGAAAAAATGGTAACTGATAATTAATTGTTAATTAAACAGGATGTATTAAGTAATGTTTGCAGAATTTACAGACTGTACATTGCTGCTAAAATTACTTTGTTTTATTACTTAAGATAAACACGCTAAGACAGAAAACATATCAGTTTCCTTTAACCATAAACCATGCTAAAACTAAGCCAGAGCTAAAAAGACCCACAATTCTTAAGTGATGGACAGCCATGTAATCATTTCAAGAGGCTCTTAGTGACTTGGCACACAAAAGGCCAAACGCTTGGAGTCAAGAGGACTATCCAATGTTTTGAGCAACTTAAGTGAATATCATACGTTGTTCCGCCAGGTGTAGTATGCAGAGCTCACCCTATACCTGTGCATGGATCAACAGATAAGTGCCGCCGTAAAGGAGGATTATGTTACAGGAACTGCAAAGCAGATCCAACAGGAGAAAGGGGGGGGGGGGAGTGGGGGACAAATCTCCCAGCCCTCCCCAAAGACATGGATCCTTGTGCAACCTTGTCGGATTAGACCAGGAAATTGTTTCATTTTCAGCACTTCATCTGTCTTTGTTTTGTCACGAGATATTGAACAGAGGTCTGCTCCCGGGAATAGATTTCAGATCAGCTTTTAGCTCAAATTAAGTTTACATATTTAAAAATCATCACCACTGGAACATGACAGCATTGTATACAACATATTCTACAACAATATGAGCCAAAGAAATAAACACAGAGAAAGCTCAAAGTACAGGTGTGTTTTACTGGTGTAGTTCATAATGCAAATATGAAGTCATTCTTTTGTCTGAGGGTATTTCCATCAATATTTAAACAGTTTAGGTAATTCTAAATCACACAGCCATAGCCATGTTTGTGAATATTCATTATATGTATAATGAGAAGCTTTTGTGGGTGCATCTCAATCTGCCATTAAGTCTCTGTAACATTCAGATTAACTGTAGATTGCTTCAAGGGCTACTGTTTTAAACTGTAGCTTTTTTTTTTTTTCATGACAACATTATCTCGTCTAATAATTTATATGCCAACAACTATTTTCATTTTATGATTAACAACTGGTAAGTGGCTTATATTATGAATCTTTACTTTATTTAAAGGGGGGAAAAAACACCAAACTGAAGAGTTTCTATATTAACATGTAAATATCATGCGTTACGTGTCATATTTACCAGTGTATTCATCTACTGCTATCTCTTTAAAGGTATAAAGCAATTAAAACAGACTATTAAACATTTACTGTCAACAACAAATATTTAATACCTACCAATATATATTACAAAATGTTTTGATTCTCTTCCTGACATTCTGACTCTTACAATACATCCTAAGACTATTTTTGGTGCTGTAGCTTTAAGACTTCAAAGATTTTATATTAATGATTTCTGGCCTGTTTTTACAGCTTAGTTTTTATAAACTGACTGAGTGGACTGGCAAAGGAGATTTGTGTTGTGAACATATTCAAAATGTTCCTAATAACAAAAGGTGAAGCCTATTTCCTGCACGTTCACCTCCACTGTGGTCTGCACTGTGTACTGCTACAAGTTGTTATATAAAGAAAGCTCTGTATTTTATCTCCTGCACTTTCTCTGTGTCTCAAAAGCACACACACACAAATGAAACAAGTGACCACATCCGCTGAACCATGTCCAGCTAGTTTTCCTAATGATTTCAGCTGAAAAAAGGCAGCGCTCCTTGTGCATCTACACAATGCCATTTGGATGTAATTTAAATCTATTAATACCTCATTTTCATAATTGTGGGTCATCTCTGGGGCGTCTGAATACTTCTCCAACAGCTGGTGTTGAGAGTGTTTTTCGAGAAGGAAACTGAGAAGCCCATGCAGGCTTCCCCTGTGCCAGATGCTTTGCCAAAACATAACGACCGGGCTGAACTGATTACAGCGGAGGTCGTCTCTGCTGCCTCGTTCAGAAACGGAAAGCACATGGAATCCTCACCGAGGGCAGAGGAGTGCAGTGAAAACCGGTCTCAGCAGCATTAGGAACATTAATAAGTGTCTGCGCCGTCTGAGTGTGCAGTGCAAACTTACATTGTCCTGTGATCTGTCCAAATGTCATCTTGATCTTGTAACAGAAAGTATAACAAGATGAATCAATGTACATTTCCAAAACCGCAAGGTCTTCTTCGTTAAGATCATTTTGATGAAATCCGAGAGCTTTTTGACCCTTCATAGACAGGAACGCAACTACCCCGTTAAAGGTGAAGAAAGGCAGTAAGGACATCGTTAAAATAGTCCATGCGACATCATTGTTTCAACCTGAATTTTATGAAGTTACGAGAATACTTTCTGTGCACAAAGAAAACAAAAATGACAACTTATTAAATTCTTCTCTTCCGTGTCAGTCTTTAACATGCGTTTGTGAGAGTACCACGAATCTAACCAACAAACTAAAAGGTACAGATGAATATTTAAGTCTTCTTAAACTTCATAAACTTCTCTCCGCTGCAGCTCTGTCATCTTCCTGTCAGCAATCAAACTGCATGTTGCGTTCGGTTACTACAGTCAAAACAATGAAACTCTCTTCAAGAGCGCACAGAGGTTTTAAATAGTTAAAAGAAAAGGCTCAAACTAACGCACAGATTTAATACACTATGCATCAATAATATACATTTCTATGCGCACTCGGAGGGCTGCACAGTCTGCGTGGCTTTTTAGAAACACTCAGTATTTATTTGCACATATATGTTTTTCCATGCAACTTTTTTATATCCTTGTTTTCATTACCAAGTTGGGCAAGAAGTAACAGCTGTTCTTGCGTACAGTTGGGTTTTCATTTACGTTTGCATATCTTACTATCAGCCATGATTACTCTGTTGTTAATAAAAAGGCTGTTTATATGCATTTCAGCTAATTGCTTATGAGAAGCACACATGCAAAAGGCTGACAATCAGCTGAACATATATTTGTTTAATTAATTAATTAGTGCCTGCATTTTAAAAAATGTATTTGAATCGGGCAACACTTTTTTTAAAACTTTATTTGAATATGGCAACATAGTATCATGCTCTGCAATATTTCTATGAACAAATCTCCTATCAGCCAATCACTGTATGCATTGTTAGTAAGCATGCTGACATCATCCATAGCAACGAGGTCAAACCTGCAGTTACTCTTAGCTTGAGACTTCTCTCTATTCCTTAGTAAAAGTTTGTCTCAGCAGCTTTGTTAATAGGTTTTAAGAGAAAACGCCTAGCTAAATAATTACTGCTAGGAGAACTTGTAGTGTTAAGATAAAATGTTTTGTGAATACAGGCCCAGATTTCTTTCTCAGCTGTTTATATTCATTTCAAACATAGCTGCGTTTATATGTCTGATTGTCGAGGCAGGCGTTTTGACAGAATTCTATGTGTGTATGTTTCTGTTCAACTAGACGAATCAACTCTGTATTTGCGGGGTTGGTAATGCATCTCTGTGTGAGTGTGCGCGCTTTGATCACAAGCTGCCTGAGATGCGACTTTGCATGCAAAGAGTTGTTTTCTGCAACTTAATGCACTAAAGTTAACTCTTTTTAATGTCAACCAAGTCAGTCGCATGCCCAGTCTATTCTCTGCTATGTCGACATTAAACGTTGACTTTTTGCAACGCTTTGTGTATATATACATACATTTGCGAATCATTTCGATAATTTCTATATATTGTGCAGCCCTAGCACAAATTCAAAACATCACCTCACCAGACTCAACAGACCAGGATTTGCATTTATCAGCTCTTAAATAAACACTTTTGAACAATCTGCAACCACCAATTTCAGCTCAGAAACCCATCATCCAATGACAGCACACAAGCCAGGCACAACTTATTTACACAACTTAACCTGTTGTGAAAATGCCAGGAGCTCTTGGTCCAGGCCCTTGATTTTCTACAATTTCCCAGAGATTCCTAACACCAGGGAGGAATCGTTGCTGTTGGAGGGCAAGAGTGGGTCTACAATTTGAGGGGAGACCTAGAAAAAGAAAACAGACACTTTTTCACAGCTTTCTTGCAGGACCAGCTGATTATTTTCGTGTTCGATCAACCATCAAATGCAGCATAGGCTCAGTTCGGCAGGGGGAACAAAGCGCTGTCTTAAGCGACTGCTCCACCCGGCAGGACGCACTTATAAACAGGAGACATGAAATGGTATGACTGGGATAATCTCACAAGCTGTTTCGGAGCTTACAGAGCAAGACAGGAAACATGAGTCTAAGCACTTTTGATAGAGCGCAGAATAGGTAAGGAAAGAGCCGTCAAGGAGATTGTCATGCTATGCTGGAAATCTGGATCAAAAGTTTTTGAGGAAATTGAACATGTATTCCTGTTATTGTTTTACAGTTCAAAATCAGTGTTTAGGGTGTAAACACCTGTGTTTCTCATTTGCCATTTTGACATCAACTCTACCAGTCTATTTAAGCTAATTGAGGCCTAAAATTGCCTGTAAGTTATATAAATACCTGCAGTATGCGCAATTTTGTTTCCAATTACCACTTAAATTTCAGTCTGCTCCTCATGAACACACAAAGCTATCAAATGGCTTCAGAAGACTTGGAATATAGACAGACTATAGATTTTTGAAAGATTTAGAAGGGTTCAAAGTGATTCATTAAAGGGATAGTTCACTTTGAAATTAAATTTTGATATGTTTTAGCTTACCCCAAGGGCATCCAAGATGTAGGTGTCTTTGTTTCCGCAGTAGTTTCAATTTTGATATTTTTAGGTCCAACCGCTCTTGTCTGTCAGTCATATAATGCATGCCTATGGTCACCTCACAAAAGAAAACTCACAGATTCAAATTAAACAGTCAAAATTAAACAATTCCCCACCGTAAGTACACATTAATGACCTAAGACACGAAACGAGTGGTTTGTGTGAGAAAACGAACAGTATTTATATGGTTTTTACCTCTTGAAAACAATCACGTCCAAGTTGAAGGGGGCGCGCTATCTGGTGTGTGAGCGCGTTCTGGCTTATTGATGCGCCGGCGCTGCTCCCGGAAAGCGCCGGACGTGATCCATTGCGCAAGCACAAGTAATTATTTTCTTTTTAAAACATCCCTAAACATACCTTTTTTAACCACTTCTTGTTTAAACATCCCGGATAAGCGCAAACGAGTACCATTTCTGTTAGCCGTCTTACCTACAATCTCTGTTCTGTGTAAACAATGAGTGACGTTCACGCACGAGAGATCACTTCCGGAGCTTTCCGGGAGTAGCGCCGGCGCGCTCACACACCAGGAAGCGCACGCACTTCAACTTGGACGTGGTTATTTACAAAAGGTAAAAAACGACATAAATACTGTTCGTTTTCTCACACAAACCGCTCGTTTCGTGTCTTAGGTCATCAATGTGTACTTACGGTGGGGAATTGTTTAATTTGGACTGTTTAATTTGAATCTGTGCATTTTCTTTTGCATGCATTATATGACTGACAGACAAGAACGGTTGGACCTAAAAATATCAAAATTGAAACTACCGCGGAAACAAAGACACCTACATCGTGGATGCCCTTGGGGTAAGCTAAAACATATCAAAACTTAATTTCAAAGTGAACTATCCCTTTAAAAGAACAGGTTTATATGAATTATTTGTTTGTGAATCAGATTACACTGGTCGTGCTGAAAAAAAAAACAAAAAAAAAAAACATAATTGGAATTGAATTAGTGTGTGTGTTTTTATCTTATCACATCCAATACAGAATGCAATCACATTGTTGGAAATACTTGTAATTGTCGGTCTACAATCATAGAACCAAGATTAATGGTTTCATCTGAAAGCCAAAACACAATCAAAGCTTGACCAATTACAAGCAAACTCATTCATGATGAAGGCAAAGTGTGAAGGGCCTTATTAGGAATTTTGTCATTAAAAGCACAGGAAACCAGATCAAACCGGTACATATTCATAGAACGGTAAAAAAAGGAGCCTTTCTTTCATTTTTTCCTGCATTTTCCTTTTAATTTAATGGCTGGATTAGACCCCTGTAAAGCAGAGCACCTTTCAGGCGGCTTTTACATCCCCACCTCCAGTCTCCATAAAGAAAGACCAGCTGCAATGGACCTTTAATTAGGACCCTGTTAGCGCACGGACATCCTACACACACACACACACACACACACGGCATAATCAGCTATGTACAGTGCCCCTCAACTTAAAAACAACGGATAAGCAATTCCCTAATTCCCATGGAAAACACTAGGCAAACTTGCCAGAAGGCAAACCTCAAATCAACCTAAACCACTGGATTCCCTTTTTGAAAACTGAAGTTCCTTTTAATCATCTTAAGCTATGAAGTGGTCAGTATCAAGCAATCAATGAGGCAGCATGCGACACCGCCATACATCTATTGCATGTAACAACATTTACAGTGGCCACTTCACGTGATGATGCAGAAAACAAATTGGTTTCATCAGTGCTGTTCGGATATAAAATGTTTGACAAATGTAAACACATCTGCTAAGTTAAAGGGCCAAGTTCCTTAAAATAAAGTCGACTTCAAAAAAGTCACAACATGGTGGTTTGGTTTTAATGGCTTGTCTGCCCATTTGTGGTTTCCTGATCCTAGAATTAGGTCTTTTCCTAAGTGACAAGATGGGCAAGAACTCACACTGGCAGCAAACAAATCATTACCGTCTGAGCCATGGCCTTGCAATAAATGCTCTGACATACAGCTCTAACAGAGATAATGTGAGTTTGAATATAGCTGCATAATAATAAAAAAAAGAAAAAGAAAAAAAGCTTTAGAAACAGATCATAAATAAAATAACTTATGTAGCTTTTTATATATTCTTAAAAAGAACAGTATAATAATAATGCAGTTTATAATCATGCAAATAAGCAATAAAATGTATCAAGGACTAAGGTTACATTAAACGTTTCAATTCACCTCCACATAAAAAAAAAAAAAACCTTTTGGTAAACACTACATTTTCTATGGGAAACAAAGCTTCTGCATAATGAGGTCTGCAAAAAGACATGAAAGGAGCCCATAATGTCCCAGTAATTCTACTCAGCTGTATTCCTTTCGCTAAACAAACAGGCTCACCCATGCTGTAAGCTATGTAAAAAGTGTTGGTTCCAAATCAAAAATGCATCTACTGTCCATTGTGGAGTAGTCTTATAAAGTCTACTACTGCCACTGTGTATTTTCATAAATAACTGTAACCAAAAATTAAAATGCATTATATTATATTTATAATATATTTGCACATTCTTTGTTACATGGGGAATTTTTTTTTTTTTTTAATGTTTTAATGTTTTGTACTTTCTAAAGGAGTAATAAATAAATAGAAAAGTATTATAACGGTGGTCAAAATGATTCATGAGCTCATACAATGCATTATAAAGTGCATTACGTGGCATAATTAATGCATTAAAATACGTTTATAATTTTTATTTGATTTTAATTTTTTGTATTTTTTAATGCACTACATGTAGGCTTCAAGCACTGAGGTTAACCCTAAAAAAATAGCATGACCATTATAATGTTCACAATGGGTCTTTATAATTTTATATAATTGGGAAAAGATAAAAAATGTTTTGTATCTGCAGTGCTTAAAAAAATAAATAAATAAATAAATAAATAATAAAAAAATACATTTTCTTAAAAAAAAAAAAAAAACATTTACCTAAGCACTTCTTTAAGTGAATGAAATTATTTTTTCTTTCCAGTTCCGACCTCACATCGTTTGAGATGCGTTCATTGTAATACGTAACGTTATGTATGTTTTTAATCTTTTAAAATTCACAAGAAAAAAAAAAGAAAGGAAAGACAACTATTTCCTGCCTGACAACTCTCGATGTGTTTTAAAAGCTACCGATCCACTGACAGCATTTCTGTGCTTCATAAGGGCGTTTAAAACTAGCTAAGCTTGTTCAAAATGCTGTCTATATAGGCAACTTACTAGTTTTTTAGACACAGACCTAAACAACGTTACCACAGTAAATATGACGCAGCCTAAAGAAGAAACACATAATATTCTGACTACACAGCAACTGAAAAACAGTAAGCTACACGTCATTCGACAGCGTAATTAAATCTGAAAGTATCATTGACTGCGATCTGCATTTTCATCATTTTAACTCACCATCAAGTCTGCGTTTTTTCCTATCCGTATACTAGTGTTCTTCTTCATATGGAGCTTCAGGGCTGCTCTCGGTGCTTTCTTTGACATGTTTTGCTTGCTCGAAGACGTTAGTTTACGGTTATGAAGATCAAAAATAAAGCACGTAACGTTAGCTGTTTGTTTTTAGTTGTATTCAAAATACCGCGCGTTTCACTACCGGCTCGTGCTGATGACGTATAAAGCGCTCAATGGTTACTCTCGCAATCACGTGATTGGTTCGTATTTACATCGATTTGTGGGTGAACTTGATCACTTGAAAGTTATGAATCTTTATATTTATTTTAAAGTTTAGAATGCAGTTCAGGGTTTTAATAGTCAGACACGTTTTTATTTTATTTGTCTCGTTTTAACTTTTTTATTATTAGGCTATAAAACACAATACAATAAAGTAGAATAAAATGCATTTGTAGATCAGACTCTTCGTTCTTTTTCGGGTGCTTTCTTTGATTTTTTTTTTTCATCCCCTCAACCTAAAGAATGTAAAACAGCTGCAAAGCATTTGTTGAATTAAAGGTAAATTAATATATATGATGGAGCTGAACCATTGCCAGAGTCCGTTTTAATGGCACATGTTTTATGGTTTCTATTAATTGCTTTGGACTTTGCCAGTTTAAAATGAAAGAGAATAGCTCCCGGCTTTGTTCGTCTTATTCACTAATAAAATGTATCAGCTCGCCCCACTCATTTTTCTCCATCCTCACTGCTTTTTTAATACACATGTGAAACCATGGTTATAACATTACTCACCGTTAATGGAGCAAAAACGTGTTTTTGAGGCTGATTAATTAAGGATATCTGTGTTTAAGATCTTTCTTAACTGATAAATTGTGATGGAAAACAACCAGCTGTTAAGAAACAATGCGGTTTCTGTAATTGAAAACTTATTTTTAAGTGTTTATTACATGTAAATATATTTTCAATTTTACTCTAACCTCAGAATGCCACTAAAACAACAATTTGTAAGCGTGGGAGTTTCCTACAGAATAACAAGGAATTGAGTAACGCTTCAAAGGACTGATTAGTGGTAGTTCTTGTTCTGGTATTTCATGTGGGTTTCATTTACAGATTGCTGGAATCTTTTGGATCAAGACATTTTAACAACCAAATACACAATCAGATATGTTTAGCTGCAGGGATCTTATAATTACATGGATAAGTGCATAAGTAATTTCACCCAGAACTAGATCCAAAATCACAAATATCTAACTGAATACTTGCCATATTTTAATATGAGTATAAACAAATATTTTATATTGTACCCAAGTGCCTGAAACCATTATCAGTATGTACATAGAAACCCGTCAACCTCAAAACTATTGCTTCAAAGGAAGGATAATATATACCACACATATAAACATAAGAGATCAATTTAAAACATTTTTTATTACTGTTACAAAAAAATGCACCATGAGCACTTATCTTCAGACTTAAAGGGATAGTACACCCAAAAATGACACTTTTGTCATCATTTACCCACCCTCATGTTGTTCCAAACCTGTATGAGTTTCTTTCAGCTGCTGGACACAAAAGAAGATATTTTGAAAAATGTGGGTAACGAAACAGATGGTAGCCACTGCCTTTTATAGAATGGAAAAAACACAATGAAAAAAATGTTTGAGTGAACTATCCCTTGAAGCATCTCATCAGCATTCTACAACATATTTTTCCACTTCCTGTTTTGATGGAATCTTGAAGTCTCCGCCAAAGCTTCATACATCATTTACTCGAGAGCGCTGCCATTGCAGCTATTGAAAATAAAGCTTTATCACACTCGTCTTCACACTACCATTTCCATATCTTACTCTACAAGGCCTAACAATCCCATTTCCTACATTCATCTTGTGAAGTTGAGTCTCATTCACAGAAAGCAGCACAGTTCTCATTCAGTTTCCTCCTCCACACTGCAGCCTTTGTAAGGAAAGAGTATGAACCAGACACATCTTTCAATGGCTGACAGACAAAATGCTACACAAACGCAGACTGTCACCGGTGAAATACTTCAGTTTTAGATGTGTTCTGTACTCAGTCCAAACCACTTAAGAAGCCACAGATTTATAATATTATGTGGTTATCACCGTTTTGGTAAATCAAGCAATGAGGACAGACAGATCAAGAGGTCTAAGAAGGGGTCGTATATTTAGACGAGTGAATTACCTTGTCCAAACATTGTGCATCCAATTCATTAGCTCCTTAGATAGGAACTTGCTGGCAACTAAATGCTACCTAAGAAGGTTCATCTGCGTTGTGCTCTGTTCAGTATCTACATAAAGCAAACCCAGAAGGTCAACAGAACAACTAATGGAGGTCATTAAATTGTTTTATCATAGCTGATAAATGTATCAACCAGGTGCTCAGAAAAGTCGTACTGAATCCAATGTTTGAAGTTTTGCCACAATGGCTACATAAGGGGTAATTTAAACCAGAGCAAATGGATTATAAATCTTCAGAGAGCCTTTAAGTACTTTGTTGCAAGACTTTGATAAAGAACAAGCTTTTTGAAACAGGTGGTCTACAGATATTACCTTAAGATAACATATGATTCTGTACATATACTATTTTAATGGATATTTAGTGCACAGAACCAGACAATTTTTAGTTTTAAAGAGCAATGCTTGGTGTAAAGGCTCCAAAAATATTTTTCATGGAAAAACCGAGAATGACAAAGAGTTGGGGACCTCCAGCACTGATTTCCAACTTAAAACAGGTGAACAAATGCTGCAGTACGTCACACACATTTGCAGGAGAAACGTGTTAAGGGTTTTCTCAGTTCCTGCTGAATGTCATAACACCTTGGTAAATATGCTTCACATATGGATTTGCGAACAGGTGCAAAGTAAGCATTGCAATATGTCCTCACTATAGTCAAAGTGTATATGTCAGACATTTAACATTTGAATAGGAGTTTGCATTTCAATAAATATTTAATGCTAAATTGTAAGAAAATGTACTAGTCCTGTAAGATGAAAGGAACATCATCCTCCAGCTTCTTCATGGAAGATGATGGGATTAATAACCTTGACCACATGGTTGTGGGCAACTGAAACTCATTCCATATGATTAAAGATCACATGTTAGCACGTTTATATGTGGCTCTGGTGGAGATAACTCTGAAGATGCTACCATGGAAAATCTTAGTATTGGCTCATACATTTCCTGCAGCATCATGGGAGTCTTTGATTCCTGGCTGCATTAGATCATGTGCGTATGTTTCTTGGACTGGAACTGTGTTCATGGCAGTTTTTTCCACAGGAGGTCTGTGAGGCATTTCCAGATTCTTTTTTGCAGATATGATCAGTCATGGATCCATGAACTCTGGATTACCAAGAACAAAATTTCAAAGTGAAGATTCTGGGGGGAAGGAGCTGAGCAAAAGTCTATTTCAAAATGATATAAAATTGTATGATATCTTGGACAAAACAAGAAAAATGTACACATCTTCATTCTGTTCAAAGGTGTACACCCCTGGCTCTTAATGCAATGTGTTTCCTTTTGAAGCATCATTAAGCACTTAACCTTCTGTAATAGTTGCATATGAGTCCCTCAGTTGTCCTCAGTGTGAAAAGATGGATCTCAAAAATCATAGTCATTGTTGGAAAGGGTTCAAATACACAAAAATGCTGAAAAACCAAAAAAATTGTGGGACCTGGAGGATTTTTCTGAAGAACAGCAGGCAGTTTAACTGTTCAGGACAAACAAGGCACTTAAAAAAACAACTATTAAAAAAAAAAAAAACAGCTGTGGATAATTCAGGTAACAGCACAGTATTAAGAAACTTCTGAACAGCGTCATTTTTATAATTCTAACTATTATTTTCTATTATACATCTTTTATGTTTATATATTTAATATTTCAGTCAGCATGACTCATCTCATCCCTGCAGAAGAAAAAAAGTTTCAAAAGGGGGAGTTTCATAACTCTGACAGAAACATTTTTTCTCCCTGGCTTCCTGTCTGCCTTCAAATTATGAACCTGCCGGAGAAGCATTTCCACACATCAGCAGTATACATCTGACTGTAATATTGTCGGATGTGTGTTAACTATGTGCTTTCAACAGTTTCTAAAGTAACAGCATGGGACAAAAAAAAGTTGGTATTTTGAGCCAATCTAGTAAATGCCACAATACTCATGACAATACTCATTGGCTGCTATGATATGCAAGCTTTATACTTCCTGTTGGGTCTGTCTGTCTCCTACAACTCTTGTTCCATTAAAATTAAAAAATAGCCTAATTGCATACTCAATCCATCATGTCTGTGCTTATTCAAACATCAATTTCATGTGTCTGATCTGAGGAGTTTATGAGTGCTGTGTCTGAGAAGCCTTTTGAAATGCAACCACTTGTGGAAGTGCGATTTTGAGAGCGAGCGTATGCAAAAGCGGAAATAGTAAAGAGAGCGGGGGAGTTTGTTTGCATTCCCACTTTATGTTTATATCCACTGTGGTACAGTGCATGACGGCGGGCCTGACTGAAGCCGTGTGAACGGGGGACACTGGAACGCCCTGCATTTACCGTGACAAATAAAAACAAGACTATGGATTAAACGGGGCAGCAAACTGATTCTGACTGAAGAAAAACAAAGAGACTATTGGAAAATGGACTATTTGTTATGGGAATGAAGCAGCAGTTATGACAAAAGATGCTGGCAACCATGCACATGGTGAATGTATTTGATGTAATTGGTAATCATCTTCAGAGACAATTCTCCTGCAATTCTCCCATATAAAGATCAATATTACTACTTTGAATATGCATATAAATACCCAAACATCTAATATCCAAAGCTTTTCCACTGATATGAATGTTAGTGCACTGTAAACCCATAAACAGATCCATAATGTGCTTTTTGGGAATTCAAGCCAACACAGAATTCAACACAGTGTTTTTTCCCCCACATGGCCACATCTATGCTTCTACTGACCATTCATCCATCCTCGCTCACTCATTCTTTCTCTCTCCATCCTGGCTGTGTATCTTTGGAGTGACTTACGCTCCTGTCTCACTTCATACGGTTTGTTATCTGATGACATTCCTAGATGTCAGAGACACAGTGGATATTCCAACTAGCTTACTGTCTTATCAGAACATCACAAGCTCCCACCAGCACCAGCACGGCATGACTGCAGCGTTTCATCATATGGTGCTAGGCCTCAACCACTTTAGAATCTAAAATACAGGCTATTTCTTGATAGAATGCATGGACCATCCTCATTCACTTACCCTCATGTCATTCCAATCATGTATTATGTTCTATATTCCTGAAAGCACAAAAGGAGTGAATCACTGGGTGAACTACTCATTTAATTCTGACTAGGGAAATGCAGTTACCACCCTAAAATATTTTGCAGAGAGAAAGTATTTATATTAAAAAAAAGGAAAACACAAACAGGCCTAACTCCTCAAGCAAACCCAAAGCAGCACAATAACTGTCAAGCCAAGGAGGTCAAAGGTCAAGAGAGGTGTGATCAGAGCAAACAGCAAATAAAATTGATTTACGGCACCTTTTCAGAGTGTACTCAACTATATAAAACTGTCCAAACTTGAGTTACCACTCCTGTGCAATGCACACCCACAAACATCCACAAATACACATTTGCTCACTGGTCTTCCTTCTACGGTCCTCCCTGAACTCAGGAGACAAGGGAAAGTTCATGCAATTTTTTATGAGTTTTCTATTTTTTAAAAGGAAATATATACACACATTAGGTGTTCTGGTAGTAATGGTGCTTTTATTCATTAACTAACCCAAATTTCATTCTAAACTCAAATGACTTCTCTGTTGGCATCAATGGTTCCATGAAGAACCTTAAACATCCATGCAAATGCAGAAAAGGTTCTTAATAGTCGACATTTCAAAATATTGTGCAAAATGGTTATTTTAAGAACTGTTTACTGAAAGGTTCTTTGGGAAACCAAAAATGGTTCCTCTATGGCATCACTGCAAAAAATACCATTTTGGAACCTTTATTTTTAAGAGATTTTATGCAAAATAAAATGGGATCAGTAATTTTTTTTTTTATGTAATTAAAATATCTGAATGAGTTCAGAATCAATAAATGCGTAAACATTCTCTATTCATTATCATCATCACAAATAATTTACTTCTGCACAAAACCAGCATGTAATAATTATTTCTGAAGAATCTTTTAATACTAAAGACTAGAGTAATGGCAGATAAAAATTCACAGAAATAAAACATTTTAAAAATACTAAAATAGAAAACGGAATATTTAACAATATTAGAACCTTGATCAGCATAAGACACAAATTGGCATAGTATTTTCAATTATACAGTATCAAAAGGTCAGAATCAGCAAGCAAGAATGTTTGTGTGGTGTAAATCCGGTCGGCTGTGCCATGCTCCGGAGTCTTGTGTAAGAGCGCTTCTCGCTGTGCTGAGGGGGCAGTGCTCAGGGAGTGCAGAGCTTATGTTATCAGACTGATGCTGCGCCGAGACCCTCAGATAACAATGCAGCCACACTCTTCCCTCCCATCAACAAGCCCTGTCTGAATCCAATTAACCACAGGGCACCAGGGTGAGGGGGCACAGAGGGAGCGAGCACACAAACTGACACACAAATACACACACACACACACACACACACACACACACACACAGGAAAACAATCAAACTAGGGATAGTCATTTTGGATATTTTGTCTACTCAATACTCATCTTTTGAGTATTCAAGTACACCAGTGAGTAATTGCATCTTGAAGGGATTTTTAAATACTGTTGTGAAACTATGCTAAACCAAGCTGTAAAAAAATAAATAATAATAGTAATGATCATAATAATTGTAAGTAATCGCATCACAGTATTTTTGAAATGTTGTTGTTTGCGAACATAAAACATAAAACACAAAACATGTGCAAAATTTTGCAGTCTCCTTGACTTTGGTAAACCATGCTGTAAAAAAAAAAAAAAAAATAGAATAATAAATAAATGTCTAACCTGTTCAAGTACTTTGTGAGTAATCGCATCTTATCATTTTTATTATATCGTTGTGAGACTACGTTTACAAACACACAGGCTAATTTTGGTGAACCATGCTGCTGCTGGTGCAAAAAGAGACCTTTTTTGGTTTTTTTTTTTTTTACATTTTTGTGAGACTGTTTTGGAAAACACATATACTATCTAACCACACTAATCTGCAGATCGTTGAACATTTTAATTAACTTTTAAAAAAAATATATATATATATCATCTTACCTATTCAAATACTCTTTTAAAGAATCGATTAAAGTAATTGCATCTTGAGGTTTTTTAAAAATATTGTTGTGAGACTATGTTGGCAAACACACATACAAAAGAAGCCTTACCTATTCAAGCACTCATTGCGAGTGATCACATCTCACTATTTATAAAATTTAGTTGTAAGACCATGTTTGCAAACACAAATCATACTTTCTAACCAGGCTAATGTGCAAATCTTTGCACCCTGCTTGACTTTGATAGACCATGCTGTAAAATATATATTCAAGTACTCCGAGTAATCGCATCTTGTCCTTTTTAATATATTGTTGTGAGACTATGTTTGCAATTTTGAGAGAGAAAAATAATAATCGTCCTACATATTTAAGTACTGTGTACAAATAATCGCATCTTGCTGTTTTTTAAAAATATTTTTATGAGACTATTTTGGAAAACATATACTATCTAACCAGGCTAATCTGCAAATTGTTGAACATTTTTCTAGACTTTGGTAAATCGCATCTTGCTGTTTATATATATATATATATATATATATATATATTGTTTTAAGACTATGTCGGCAAACACACATAACACACATACTTTCTAAACATTTTTTGACTTTGGTAAACCATTGTGTAAAAAATTCCTAGGTAAATAAATGAATAATCATCTAACCTATTCAAACCTATTCACAAAGAGTACCTCAAGTACTCTTTGTGAGTAAACACATTTTGCAGTTGTATTTATTTATTTAATTAAATATTGTTGCAAGACTTTCTTTGTGGCAAACACATGCTATCTAACCAGGCTAATGTGCAAATCCTTTCACTCTACTCGACTTTGGTAAACCTTGCTGTAAAAAAAATGGATTCACCAGTCTGGCTCTATGATTTCCCACTGACAAGAATGCATGTGCAGTGATGCATGGCGCCCTCTGTTAGCTTAACGGTTTGTTTTACTCTCAGGTTCACTGACCTCAGCCTGTGAACATATGAGTGTACAGAGCTAAGATGCCTCTCATGCCTGGAGTCCCCCCACTCTCTCTCTTTTACTGCTGTCTTAGGGTATTTCCTCATCCGACACATCTCCATTGTGCTAGATCTTATCTTTACCGACCATCAGACACCAGAAGTTGCAGCGTCCGGATGCTGGACGACTTGCATGTTGCTTCTTACGTATGCTTTTCACAAACCAATGGACACAAAACAGAGCGATCACCCATGGGTTTAAATCTGCATAGTTCTGCAATAAATCCTCTCTCTCTGTAATTCATTCTCTGACTTGCCACAGGGGAAGTGAAATTAAGCAGATGCTAGTAGTTTTTCATGGTTAGAGAGCTACTGATTCTGACACCACTCTGCTCTGGTGTGAATGCTATATCTGGATGAGCCTTTTGTCAGCTATGGAGGGCAAAATACCAAGAAAGACAACTCTCACAATTTGAGCAGATTTTCTTAAACAAGTAGTTCACCCAAAAATGACCTTCGTTCATCTTCAGAATACAAATTAAGATTGTTTTAATGAAATTCGAGAGCTTTCTTGACCCGACATAGACAGCAATGCAACTGACACGTTCAAGGCCCAAAAAGGAAGTAAGGACATTGTTAAAATAATCCATGTGACATCAGTGGTTCAACCGTAATGTTATGAAACTACAAGAATACTAAGAAAACCAAAATAACGTGAGGGTGAGTAATTAATGAGAGAATTTTCCATTTTGGGTGAACCATCACTTTAAGCACACACCTGAGTATCAAAATGAAAGTGAAAAAAAGAAAGTGAAAAAAAAAAAAAATTTCCCTGTTCCAACTATTATTAAACAGGGCTCAAAATATGACATCAGTACTAATAAAGATGTTTCATGTATGGCGCGGTGTGGTTCTGTACCCAGATTAAAAGAGGAGATTCCTGGAGCTCTGGCCCACTGATCCACACTTGTGTCCCCATGGGGGAAAGGTGATCCCAGGGATTAGGCTGGTGTTGGTTCAGGCTGGTCCAGGAGAGACAGACAGGGGCTGTCACCCTGCCAGAGCCTCGAGTCATTCAGAGGTGAATGCTGCTGGAAAAGAGGATGAGGAGGAGAAGAGGACAGACACAAGAGGAGGTGAGGGTCATAGAGGTCACAGCAGGGAATTATGGGTGATGAGTAACAGAGAGACCAGATTAATGTGGTCATTAATTCCAGATGGAAATAGGATAGGACTCTTAGAGTGACTGCGAAGAGAAAGAATAAAAAGTTAGCACTTTGTGCAGTTGTTAGATTAAGTGGGTGACACGTTACCCCTCTCTACCTCTAAATATGAATGCATACATTTGCATTGCTCTTACTGAACATATACAGTTAAGGTCAAAAGTTTACATACACCTCGCAGAATCTGCTAAATTATTTTGCCAAAGTTAGAGGGATCATTCAAAATGCATGTTATTTTTTTATTTAGTACTGACTTGAATAAGATATTTCACATAAAATATGTTTACATATAGTCCACAAGAGAAAATAATAGTTGAATTTATACAACATTCTTAGTACTGTGTTGTTACCTGAATGATCCACAGCTGTATTTTGTATTTATTTATTTATTTTTAGTGATAGTTGTTCATGAATTCCTTGTTTGTCCTGAACAGTTTGTCCACTGTTCTTCAGAAAAATCCTTCAGGTCCCACAAATTCTTTGGTTTTTCAGCATTTTTGTGTATTTGAACCCTTTCCAACAATGACTGTATAATTTTGAAATTCATCTTTTGACACTGAGGGACTCATATGCAACTATTACAGAAGGTTCAAACACTCACTGATGCTTCAGAAGGAAACACGATGCATTAAAAGCTGGGGGATGAAAACGTTTAGAATTTGAAGATCATGGTAAATGTAAATTTTTTAGTTTTCTGGGAAACATGTGAGTATCTTCTGTGGCTTCTGAAGGGCATGATAATATGATGTTTAGGCAAAATAAGACACTGTAAAAAAATGGCCGTGAATTTAACAGTAAAAAACTGTTAAATTGTTAACAACTGACTGTAAAATTTACATTGAATAACCGTAAATTGACATTCCGAGAATTCCCAGCATTACATTTTTTACAATTTGATGTTTTTTTGTTGAAATAACTGTAAACTGTAAAACGTTGCTACCGTGTTTTTTACGGCAAAATTCTGGCAGCTGTTTCTACCGTAAATTGTACGATTTTTTTTTTTTTTTACAGTGTGGACTCTGTTCATTCTGTCCAAAAGTTTTCACACCTGGCTCTTTTTCCTTGAAGCATCAGTGAGCCTTCTGTAATAGTTACATACAAGTCCCTCGGTGTGAAAAGCTGGATCTCAGAATCATACAGTCATTGTTGGAAAGGGTTCAAATACACAAAAATGCTGAAAAACCAAAGAATTTGTGGGACCTGAAGAATATTTCTGAAGAATGGCGGGCAGTTTAACTATGTAGGACAAACAAGGGACTCATGAACAACTATTATTAAACAAACAAACCCACAAAAACCCAGCTGTGGATCATTCAGGTAACAACACAGTTCTGTAAACTTTTGACTTCAACTGTTTAAAACATGTTTACATTTTTCAAACAATGCCAAATTTTAAATTTGCAAAGAAATACTAACTTCCAGCATATATGAAAAAGAACAAAAGGTTTTAAAATCCTATAAAACAAACTTATTCAGTGTGTCCAAACCTTTGACTGGTAGTGTAAATATAGATCAATATTTGATGATGTTGGCTCTTTGTCAGGTGCATGGCCTATTTTGTTTCAGAAAAGAGCCCCTGTGACCCTACCAGAGGGGGACAGAAGCCATCAGCACTTCTCTGCACTAACAAAGAGCTCCCTTTGCCAAGCCAAATAGGTGTGTGTGGTTGATGTGGTATTACCTCATGCAGAGTCACTTATCTGTCTTCTGCTTGATGACCTTGCGCTGACCTACAAAAGTATCCTTTTCACCTGTCTGCACATGAACCGTTGCCATTGGCTATTGCTGCTTTGATTCACACTGGCTCCGCTGGTCCGACCGTAGAGCATCCTACAACAAGAGTATCCATTAGTTCAGCAATATTTAGAGACAGACCTGTTTAAAATAACAATGCTGGAAAATGTTCTTGACCCTCCGACTCCCTCCTGTGGCCGTGTCAGGGTGGAAAATAATGGCCTTATCAGAAAACATTTTTTTGTCTTCTCAGATTTGAACATTGAAATGTATTAATGTTACAAAGAACAACAAAAAGAACAAGAAAATATGGATATGGCTTCATTCTGCTTATTATTAAAGTTGTATTATTATTATTTTATTTAATTTATCTTACGCAATCAAATAATAACTAGTCAGACTGACAATTTTCACTTGGTATAGTTTTTGTTTTTTCCCTGCTGTTTGTGGCCATAACAAACCTATTGTGGAAAAACTGGCTCACTCAGAAATTGCTAGTAAATTTGTAAATTAATTCCAAAACAAATAGCAATTAATACATTGAATTAAACATGGAACAGAAAAGTAGAAAACTAAAATATATTGTATGTAAGTATTTTCTTGTAAAACACATTCCAGCAATCTTTGTTTTTAGACAACTTCGAATGTATAATTGTTATTTTATTTATGTAATTTCATTTATTTATGTTTTTTTTTTTTTTTTGGTCAGATAACAGTTGCTTCTTCCTAGGGAACCTGAATCTGCATTATCTGCAACAGCTGCAAGTCTATACCTACAGCAAAGCAAAAATATTTTATACAATAAAAGCCACCGGTCACAGTTGTGGAGGTAAATTGTGAGAAAGCATCTGGAAAAGGAAAGAAAATCTGGCTGGAGAATTGGTCAGCGCAGGAGGTCACGCTCAAGGATCACTGACATACAGAGGCTGAGCAATTGATGCTGATCGGGCCACGGAGCAGGTTGACACCGGTCTCGTCCCGAACAAGAGCCGCTGTAACCAGAGTGCTGAGAAACACACGGCCACAAAGACTTGGGGAGTAGTTTGACTAGCGCACTCAAAACAAGAAAGAAAGAAAAAGGGCCCATAAACGTCTGTGGATCCTCTGATGGAGATGTCCTAGGCATGCTTGGATCTTCAAAGGGTGCAGGTGAGAGAGTCATTGTGCTCCCTGACATCTCACATTACCCTTTTAGTTCCCAGAGGGGGGCAGAACATCAAAGAGGAGGCTTAAAAAGCCTGTCATTGCTCACCTCCACATACCTGCGGTCCGTGGTCTCACTCCTGTCTGCTCCGGCAAACAGCTGCAACTCAAAGGAAGAGCTCTTAACTGTACTCTGTCAAATCAAACAATTGGGCTCTTCCAAAGGGCTCACCTCTCAGCTGAGTGACTGGCATGTGATCATTTAATTTGGCTGGGACAAATGGATACAGATGCCTCTAGAACTGAAAGGCAGTTCATTCAGAACAGTAATGCATCTTCACGGCACATGAACAACTTTATAATTTAGCATAACAGCACCATATATGTGACCCTGGGCCACAAAACAAGTCATAAGTAGCATGGGTATATTTGTAGCAATAGCCAACAATATATACAATGTGTATGTGAAAATTATTAATTTTTCTTTTATGCCAAAAATCATTAGGATATTAATTAAAGACCATGTTCCATAAGGATATTTTGTACATTTCCTACTGTAAATATATCAAAACCTAATTCTTGATTAGTAATATGCATTGCTAAGAACTTCATTTGGACAACTTTAAAAGCGATTTTCCTCAATATTTAGATTTCTTTGCACCATTTTCAAATAGTTGTATCTCTGACATATTATCCTATAATTATCCTATATAATATTATCCCAACAAACCATACATTAATGGAAAGCTTATTTATTCAGCTTTCAAATTATGTTTTCAGCTTTTCAAAAAAAATGTACCCTTGTGACTGGTTTTGTGGTCCAGGGTCACACATAGTAGTATATAATTACAAAACACTGGCAGTCAAAAGGTTAGAATATATATATATATATATATATATATATATATTTGAAAATATGTAAATAATATAATATATATATATATATATACACTTTCAAATAACTTATTTCTATTTTAATAAATAAATTAGTTTTCAATGCATTTTCAAGTGTTCATGTCACACGATCTTTCAGAAATCATTGGTTCTCCATTATTATCAATTATTACTGATGCTCAGTTATTTATAGTGGTTCTTATTGGTATCAGTATTTGTGGTGAAAACTATGATTTCTATTATTTTCTTTGAAGAATTGAAACTTCAAAAGTTAAACTGATTTGAAATAGAAATCCTTTTTTAGGCCTACACTACAATTCAAGCTCACTTCTGCTCACCAAGCCTGCATTTATTTGATCTAAATTCTAGCAAAAACAGTAACATTTCGAAATATTTTTACTAATTAAAATAACTGCTTAATATTTGAATATATTTCAAAATGTTGAAAACAGCTGTTTTTCAGGTTTCTTTGATGATTAGAAAGTTCAGAAAAACAGCTTTTATCTGAAATAGAAATCTTTTGCAACATTATAAATATCTTTATATTTATATATCTTTATCATCAATATTGATCAGTATCCCTGCTAAATAAAACTATTTCTAAAATATTCTATTCAAATTAATTTCTATATATCAAACAATCCTAAACTATTTACTCAAATGTTTTAATAATAATAATAATAATAATAATAGTTTCTTGAACAGCAAATCAGAATATTAGAATGATTTCTGAAGGATCATGTGACACTGAAGACTGGAGTAATGATGCTGAAAATTTAGCTTTGATCACAGGAATAAATTACATTTTAAAATGTATATTCAAATAGAAAGCAGTTATTTTAAATAGTAAAAATATTTATTTCCATTAATAAATAAGTGTTAAGTTCTTTTAAAAAATTAAAGCAACTGTCTGTACACTGAACATAATTAAAAACACTTTTGTTTTTGCCCCCATTTTTCATGAGCTGAACTCAAAGATCTAAGACTTTTTCTATGTAAGTAAAAGGCCTATTTCTCTCAAATCTGTCTAAATCTGTGTTAGTGAGCACTTTTCCTTTTCCGAGATAATCCACCCACCTCACAGGTGTGGCATATCAAGATGCTGATTAGACAGCATTATTACCGCACAGGTGTGCCTTAGGCTGGCCACAATAAAAGTCCACTCTAAAATGTGCGTTTTATCACACAGCACAATGCCACAGATGTTGCAAGTTTTGAGAGAGCGTGCAACTGGCATGCTGACTGCAGGAATGTCCACCAGAGCTGTTGCCCATCAATTGTATGTTCATTTCACTACCATCAGCTGTCTCTAAAGGCGTTTCAGAGAATTTGGCAGTACATCCAACTGGCCTTACAACCGCAGACCACGTGTAACCACACCAGCCCAGGACATCCCTATAACATCCAGCATCTTCACCTCCAAGATCGTCTTAGACCAGCCACCAAAAATAATTTCTGCACAAACTGTCAGAAACCATTTCAGGGAAGCTCATCTGCATGCTCGTCGTCCTCATCGGGGTCTCGACCTGACTGCAGTTCATTTTCGTAACCAGCTTGAGTGGGCAAATGCTCACATTCGATTGCGTCTGGCACTTTGGAGAGATGTTCTCTTCAGAATCAGAATCTGAATAAGAAAGAGCTTTATTGCCAAGTATGCTTGCGCATACAAGGAATTTGTCTTTGTGACATTAGCTTTCAGTGTACAGAGACAACAACAACACACAGACAATAAAAATAAGATGAGAATAAAAAATACACATACGTAAATAAAAATAGACAAAAAAATATAGAAAAATAAATTAAGAAATAAGTGGTATGTACAGTTGTGCTATAGAATAGAATAGAATAGAATAGAATAAAAAGAGGCGCAGGGATGTATTAGGATGGAGGTGGTAACAAATAAATATAAGGTTATTGCACATTTTTTTTATTGCACAATGGGGGGAACATTTTGCTATTTATAAGGTGGATTGCCTGAGGGGAAAAAACTGTTCTTGTGCCTTGTTGTCCTGGTATTTGGGGCTCTGTAGCGCCGGCCAGATGGCAAAAGTTCAAAGAGGGAATGGCTTTAATGTAAGGGATCCAGGGTGATTTTCTGAGCTCTTTTTCTCACCCTGGATGTATACCGTTCTTGAAGGGTGGGCAGGGGAGCAACAATAATCCTCTCTGCAGTCCGAACCGGAACTTCGCACAGCCATTGAAGATGAGTGAACCAACATTCCACAGGCCACAATCAACAACATGATCAACTCTATGTGAAGGAGATGTGTTGCACTGCGTGAGGCAAATGGTAGTCACACCAGATACTGACTGGTTTTCGGATCCCCCCCCAACCACCCCAATACAGTAAAACTGCACATTTTAGAGTGGCCTTTTATTGTGGCCAGCCTAAGGCACACCCGTGCAATAATCATGCTGTCTAATCAGCATTTTGATATGCCACACCTGTGAGGTGGATGGATTATCTCGGCAAAGAAGTGCTCACTAACACAGATTTAGACAGATTTGTGAACAATATTTGACAAGAAATAGGCCTTTTGTGTACGTAGAAGAAGTCTTAGATCTTTGAGTTTAGCTCATGAAAAATGGGGGCAAAAAAAAGTGTTGCGTTTATAATTTTGTTCAGTGTAGTTTTGTGTATTTTGCACGTTTGGGGCACCCTACAGTTAAAGGGATAGTTCACCCAAAAATGAATTTTGCTGTTTATCTGCTTACCCCCAGGGGATCCAAGATGTAGGTGACTTTGTTTCTTCAGTAGAACACACACAAAGGTTTTTAACTCAAACCGTTGCAGTCTGTCAGTCATATAATGGCAGTCAATGGCTACCAAATCTTTGAGAGTAAATACAACATGCACAAACAAAACCAAATTAAACCCTGGAACTTGTGACAATACACTGATGTCCCAAGACATTAAACGATCGGTTTGTGCGAGAAACTGAACAGTATTTATGTAATTTTTTACCTCTGATTTGTCACCACGTCCATCTGTCCTGATCACATGCACGGCATCCAGGTATGTGACGGGTACAGGCTCTGACGTTGTATCCATGCTTTCTCCTCATTTCCAATGGCTCTGCTCTTTTCCAAAGCGCTCTGTGTAGCTTCTGCTCCCGAGGCGTCTGCTGTTGCTAAGCAACCATGACCTGGGCTCGCTACGAAGAGAGCGTGCCGCACCACATTCACGTCGTGTCTGCGTCACTTCCATTATGAGCACACATTCATTATCTACATTTGAAATAACGAACTTGAGCATGCAAAAGACGCGACATGTGAACGGATTTTTCAACGTGGATACTATGTCAAAGGGCGTACCCGTCACGTACCCGGATGCTGTGCATGAGATCAGGACAGATGGATGTGGTGACAAATCAGAGGTAAAAAAATCACATAAATACTGTTCAGTTTCTCACACAAACTGATCGTTTTGTGTCTTAGGACATCAGTGTATTGTCACGAGTCACAGGGTTTAATTTGGTTTTGTTTGCGTATGTTGTTTTTACTCTCAAATATTTGGTAGCCATTGACTGCCATTATATGACTGACAGACTGCAATGGTTTGAGTTAAAAATCTTTGTTTGTGTTCTACTGAAGAAACAAAGTCACCTACATCTTGGATGCCCTGGAGGTAAGCAAATAAACATCAGATTTTCATTGTTGGGTGAACTATCCCTTTAAGTGAGTGGAATTCACTGTTGTAAATATATCGATGCCATAATTAGTAACTGTACACACATGCTGTGTTCATAATTGCCCACTATACCCTAAATCACTATTCCCTACATTACTCCACTAATATTAGTCCAGTTTAATGAGTGAATAAAACAAGTGAGAAACTGCTATTTCAAAGTAAAAAAAAAAAGTACAGGCTCTGCAGTATCAAGATTCCTTAGAAGCATTTCTGTTGTGTCTGTCTAACTTCATTTCAGCAGAAACTAAATCTCAATGAAAACACAGTGAAACCTTCAATCGCTTTCATATTGAACAGACATTGTCGTTAAAAATGTCAGATTTTATACCTTTGACGTTTTATGGACTACAGTATAATGTCCAAAAGAATAATTGCCACTTTTCTTTATAGTTTGGCCAGTAAGCCCGTCCAGCACTCTGAAGTTCAGACCAGAGCTCGGAGATCTCATCTAACAAGCAGAACATCTGTCAGTGCACATTTGAAGCTGGGAAAAAAGGTCAAGAAGTAAAAGGTGAAATAACGCTTGGAGATGAGTTTTAGTTTAGTGCAGATGATTAAATGTTTCCAATTATGACTCACTCACATTAATAAATAATCATATTTTTGAGAGCTTTAATGTTCTCGCTTACACGTCATCTGCAGTAGGTGCTGAAAATAATGCCATGTTCTCAAAATCCTGACATCATTCAACATTCAACACCCTGTGTTTGATCCTTAGATAGTGTGTGACCGCATTCTTGACCTTTTCAGTATAATGCATGATGTACAGGGATTTCAACATCCCCAATCATACTGTACAGTACATTGCTCGCAGATTCAGTCATGTGTTCCAGCATTACGTAGTTTTGGGTATTTGCAATTTTGCTGCATTCAAGGTTAATTCATACGTTCATATTTCAGTCTTGTTAACAGCATCAAGGGAAGGGTATCTTAGTAACCAGACACAGCACCTGCTACTTATTACAGGGTAATCATATTTTCCTGCCCATATCAGCCACACTGTTGTTCTTTGGACATTAAATACTGCTGATAACTTTTGGAAACACCAACTTTTTCTTTTCTTTTTTCTTTTTTACAAGGGTAAAAATTACTTACTAGGGCTGGGAATGTTTGGTTCTGTTAACAGTTCTTGTATTACATTAAACACTCTCACAGAATTTCTGGAAAAAATTATTCAACTTGCGCAAGTTGCTAGTGAATCAACAGCATGACAAGAGTAGTCTGATTTCAGAAGAATTGACTCTTTTTAACCGAATCTTTTTAAGTGAATCAAAAGCATGCTGTGTAACAGATTCCTGAACAAGTGACCCTAACTGATGAATCAAACATGTACAGCTTATAACTAAATGTGAGACTTGGAACAGAAAAAGGTATAAGTAACGTATTACTTGACATGAAAATCTTTCAGAATGATCTTATGAACTGATTCTTTTCAGTGATTCGAAAGCATACTGTGCAACCAATGTAGTCAGATTCCCAAATGAGTGAATGGTTCATTTCAGTGAATCAAATACATAAAGAGAGTAAAATTACTGGTAGCCCTTATGTGTCAATGAGATTGATGCATATTGTCTCTGGTGATTTTTCAACAATCAAGCTGTTTAGAACTAGATGTGCCAGATTTGTAAATCAATCACTCATTTGATCTAATCAATAAATCAATTGCGTTTGCAAAAAAAAAAAAAAAAAAAAATTCTAGAAAAAAATGACTCAACTTGCGCAACTTGCTATGAATCTACAGCACGACCAGAGTAGTCTGATTTTAGAATGATTCTTTTGAACTGATTCTTTTAAGTGAATCAAAAGCATGCTGCATAGCCAGTGTAGTCAGATTCCTGAATAAGTGACTCTAATGAATGAATGTTTCTTTTTGGTGAATCAAACACAGCTTATACCTAAATGTTATAACTAAATGTGCTTATAACTTCATTTTAGTGAATCAAATACATACAGAGAGTAAAATTACTGTTACATCCTTATGTGTCAATGAGATACACCAATACCACCAGATAATCATTTTCTCTGATAACATTTCAGTAATCAAGTTGTTTCTGTCAGCTGTTTAGAATAAGAACTAGTGATGCCAGATTTTTAAATGCACCTCTTTTGAACCGTTTTTTTTAAGTGAATCAAAAGCATGCTTTGTAACCAGTGTAGTCAGATTCCTGAACAAGTGACTCTAATGAACTGTTTCTTTTAGGTGAATCAGGCATGTACAGCTTATAACTAAATGTGAGACTTTATTGGAAACAGATAAAAGGTATAAGTCATTTATTACTTGACATAAAAGTCTATCAGAAACAGTTATTAAGCACTGTCGCAACACTAACTAGTAGATCTACATCACAACCAGTATAGTCTGATATCAGAACAACGACTCCTATGAACTGATTCTTTTCTTTAAATCAAAAGCATGCTGTGCAACCAATGTAGTTAGATTCCTAATGAATCAGTTCGTTTTAGTCAATCAAATACATGCAGAGAGTAAAATTACTGATAAAATCCTTATGTGTCAATGAGATAGATCAATATCTACCAGAGAATAATTTTCTCTGATAATATTTCAGCAATCAAGTTGTTTCTGTTAGCTGTTTAGAATAAGAACTAGTGATTCCAGATTTTCAAATGAACCTCTTTTTTGATCTAATCAATAAATCGGGTTCGAAAAAGGTTTCGCAGAAACAATGACAGAATTTCTGGAAAAGAATATTAATCCTATACAACTTGCTAGTGAATCTACAGCATCTATGACCACAGTCTGATTTCAGATTGAATTACTCTTTTGAACCGATTCTTTTAAGCGAATCAAAAGCATGCTGCGTAACCAGTGTAGTCAGATTCCTGAAGAAGTGACTCTAATAAACTGTTTCTTTTAGGTAAATCAGGCATGTACAGTTCATAACTAAATGTGAACAGGTGACTCTAATGAATCGCTTATTTTTGGTGAATCAAGTATGTACAGCTAATAACTAAATGTGAGACTTCAGTGGAAACAGGAAAAGGTATAAGTAAAATATGACTTGACATAAAAATCTTCCGGACAAAGGTATTAAACACTGTCGCAACACTTAATAGTAAATCTACATCACAACCAGTACAGTCTGATTTCAGAACAATGACTCTTATGAAACGATTCTTTTGAGTGAATCAAAAGCATACTGTGAAATCAATGTAACCAGATTCCCAAACAAATCATTCTAATGAATCTGTTAATTTTAGTGAATCAAACACATACAGACAGTAAAATTACTGATAAATCCTTATGCGTCGATGAGATTCACATGTACCTTCCAGAGGATAATTTTTTCTGGATAATATTTCAGCAGTCAAGTGATGTGTTTAGAATCAGAACCGGTGATAATGAATCACTCTTTTGATCTAATAGCATAATTCTGTACATGCAAATGAACAATGAAACATTATTAGTTACTCGTAATGAAATAACATAACATGTTAACTTTAAAAGTCACATTCCTACCACTGCAATAGGGTCTGATGTGGGGAACAGCAAGCTGTATCTGTTATGTAAATATCAGCGCGGTTCCAAGTGTGGCCGGCTAAAGCTCTAGATCTTTACAGCTGCATCTGGGGAAGTATGATGAGGTGCTAAGTGTGTCATAAAGGCAGATCAACACTCTCTAAATCAGGTGAGGGCTCTTTAATTCTTTAGCTTTCAAAAACCTTGAGCTAACTGCAGCTTAAATAATTATACCGCATGCACTGATGTTTAACCATCATCAGAGCTGCTGACGAAAATTATTTGCCATTAATCGCTTGGTGATTTTCTTCTTTCTTCATAAGCCAAGGAAACTGTTGAAAGAGCGAGCTACTACGATTTACGGGTACTACTAAAGGTTTTACTGCTTCATGCAATGCTTGCTGTTACAACTACAGATTATTTCCCACCCTTGGCTGGTGTTTTTGGGGGGTAGGTTTGTATACAAAGTATAAAGTATACAATGTAAAGAATTATTTTATAAAGTCAGGAATAAAACAAAGAGTTTACATCTTGCACCTTTTTTCTCAGAATTATGAAAAACTGCAAGATATAAAAAGGCAATTCAGACTTTTTTCCAATTGTGAGTTGTGAGTTATAAAGTCAGAATTGCGAGACATAAAGTCAGAATTGTGGGAAACTCACCATTCTGAGAAATGAAGTCAGAATTACAAGATATAACCAGGCATTTCTGACTTTTTTTCTCAGAATTACATGATAAAAACACAATTGCGAGTTATAAAGTCAGAATTGCGGGATATAAACCCTTTTTTTATTTAAACTTTTTTTTCTCAGAATTGTGAGTTATAAAGTCAGGTTCTGGGGTGAAACAAGGCTGACATTTTCTGAGTTTATATCTCACAATTTTTAGTTAACTTACAATTGTGTGTTCTAAAGTCAAAACTGTGAGATATAAACTAGCAAGACTTATTTCTCTCAGAATTACAAATTTATATAGTTTTTTCTCTTCTTTTCTTCTTCTTCTCTTCTTTCTTGCAAATGAGTTTATATCTCACAATTCTGACTTTATAACTCAGTTGTGTAAATCCGCAATTGCAAGAAAAAAGTCTGAATTGTGAGATTTAAAGTCGCAATTACTTTTTTATTATTTTTTTAATTCAGTGGCGGAGAAGGGCTTTTTTAAGAGGCCGATTTCTACTTAAAAAGTTCACATTTAATACAATGTGTTACTTGCTAATTCTAATTGTAATTATTTGTGAAATCTATGATCAAGAGCGAAAATTGTTTCTAGACCAAAAATGTTTTCCCACTGTGTTATATTATATTCCAATATTTAGTATTGTTCACCCACATGCCAAAAAATATTAGAAAATGATACATATATATTATTTAAAATATCATATTATTATATTACTCATATACTTAGGCCTTCTCTTTAAATTATTCTACAAAAAATCTGTAAAAATGACCATTTAAACATTACAATGCAATTAATACATTTTGACAAAAAACAAAAGGTTTTATAAAATGAGAGGCCTCACATTTCAGGCTTTGAACCATTTCTTAAGAAAAGGGATTAGTCAAAACCATAAATGATTATGGATTTTATATATAATGGTCTGAACACAGCAGACAGGCTGGATGAAAATACAAATTCATGTATAAAATGCCATATGGCAAAAGCTGCATAACAGTTCTTTACAAATGTGTTTTGGGTGAACAGTTTGTTTAAACTTCTTCGCCAAACGTGTAATAATTCACCTTTTCTTCATCGTAATCCTACAAGGTGGAATTTTGAAAGCATTTCAGACCTGAGGATTTAGTACCAAGGGTGTAAAAATCCCTATAAAATAATTGTTTAGAAAATGGAAAATTGGACCTGTTGGATCTCCACGGTTGAGGAAATGAAGTGCATTACAGGAAGCCAAATTCAATAAAGGCGAGGTTCAATAACTTTCAAAAGGAAACAGAATGGAAAAGCCTATGATGTTGTCCCCTGATGGCATAACTCTGCATGAGTGTGAACAGCACACCCAGAAAAATTAGGTTCGTCGTTCCATCACTATGGTGCTAGCAACCAAGAAACATATAACCTTGCCAATTTAAGCCACATGCTTTACTTTATTGCATTTTTATTTCATTTTTTAAATGTTCCTTTCATTTCTTTTCCTCCTGTTTTCCTGGAGACAATAAAATATGGCATGTTTTTAGCCTACCTTTGAAAGTCTGGCACGGATTTCCAAAGTGGTCTCAGACTACTGAAGCCCATAGTGTGTATACAAGTCTCTTTTCCTGTGGATATGACACATGGAAAAACTTAAGATAAAATGCAGATTGATTAATGGTTTCTTGATGGTCTAAAGGCTGTATCATGTATATTTTTATGACCATAATCTAAATAAACTTTTGATCTCTGGCCTACAGACATCACGGTCTACAAATATTGGTAACAAACATGGAAATCGCACATCAAACCCATAAGTGCATTCTGCCCGCATTCACAAATACCCTCAATACAGAACATGCTGTGCTATTTATTGTCTCATAAAAAAAAAAAAAAAAAAAAACTGAATGCTATCACACATTCATTCATGCAACCAGTTCCATATCTGGCATTAACCCTCATGCAGAAACCACTAATCATTTCCAAATCGAATAGCCCCCATAAGAGAAACAGATCTGAGTGTAATTTTGTCTCCCTGAGCAATTGGATTCTTGAGCATCGGTGACCAAGCTGTACCGCTCTGTGGTTCATTTGCAGTTGCAAAAAAAAAAGTCTCTTGGCAACTCTTGTTTAGCTACAACGAAACTAAAACAAGCACAATTCGAATGTGCAGCTGCCAACATTTACATGTGCATACATCAAAAGAAGGATGGTAAACGCCAAATAAATATGATTTACAAAGAACATTTTAAAATGCAGGGTACATCCATCTTACTCTCAGCCTCAAACACAATACCACGATATATTATTTAAAGTCACAAAGCTTCTATATGATTAGCTGGAGTTTTTAATCTGGCATACAAAATTGTGTTCACAAATTTTAAAACCCCTTCTCCAGACAAGCTAATGGATGCTTCACCAAGGTTTAAGAGATCTGTGACATGAAATTATGAAAATGATTTTAAAAACAGCAAAGTTTTTCTTCACCTTTTCTGCTTTGCTCACAGAGTTTTGATGTCATTTACTCCTAAATGTCATAGAAAAGACCAGAGTCATTGGTTATTTTACATCAGTCAAACAACCTCTTTTTATAACAGCCTGTAAAAAAGATTTCTATAACTATACGCCGATTACAACACTTCTGATGTGATGGCACTAGTAACTTTGCAACTAAACTATATTTTACAAGTGAAAATGTCAGTTAACCTATTTCAACTAATCTTTGCAAGTTCAGGTTAATTATGTTAATTATGTCAACTAAACGTTTTAAGTTGAAAAAGCTTAAAGTCTGTGTAAAGTCAATTTTGAGAATTGTTTCTAAACACATTATAAATGTTAGAAATGCATTGCTGAACATGCTATAAAGTCTGTGAACTATGTAGTACTTACAACATGTCCTCCAATTTATATGCCCGACGTAAGTCGTTTTCATAAATCCTCAAAATACGTCTCCATAGAGCGTATACAACAATTGCTCCCCTATCAGCAGATTGGTATCCAATGCACTTTCAGGATTATGTGTAGCTCAGTTGGTAGAGCATTGCTCTACAAATGGTGTAATCATACGAACACAGGTTTGATACCAGAGAATGTACATGTTCTCATGTTTTTTTTTTTTTGTTTTTTGGTATGCACTATAAATCATGATTTTGCACTATTTCTGTAAGGGGTAGGTTTGGGGTGGGGTTAGTTGTGGTCATTCATACGAATTATACCTAGTAAATTATGTTTGAATTACCGTGAGATCGGTGTAAAAACTCATACTTCATTTCATGAGGTCAGGTCCAATGCGACACTGTCATTATTTTTACACCCGCTAGAGGGCGCTTAACTTTAAAACGTAAAAATGGGTCGTATAAGGTGAATAAAAAAAAAAAGTAAAATTGGGTCATATTTTCTTTGAGGACAGTCTCAGTACTTAAATGTGAAGTTAGACTTAAATACTTTTTCACCATTGTCATGTTCAGGATTTTTTTGGGCGGGGTTAAATCATGACTCGATGATGAAACGCAGTCACTGAGCACGGCCCCCTTCCCTAACACCAGTGTTGCCAAGTCTGCAGTTTTCCCGCGGAACTGGGCTACTTTACCACTGTTGCCGCGGGTTGTTTTTCATGTCCGCCGGTGGAAGCGACCCCAGTAACGCAATATATAGCCCCTGGAATGCTTTTTTTTACCTGGGGAAGCCTGCCAAAAAAGTGTATTTTATCCCCTGGGATGCAATTTTTCATGGGGGACCCTCCTCAAAACGTGATTGGGTTACTTTTGGGGTAGTTTCAAGTAGCAGTTGGGCGGGTTTTGTTGTAAAAACCTGGCACCTGAACCTAGAACCTGCTTAACACTATATAAGAGGTGTGTTCGACTTGAAGTAGGAGGACTGACTGCACAGACAGATCGGTGTGTATCAAAGTACAGTGAGAGCTTTAGAGAGCAGACTGCTCCTTATGCTTCTGAATCGCTCTCGCGGTAGTTTGTCATCAAACTACCGCGTGTGAAGTCCTCCTCGCGTGAAGACCGACAAGTGTAAAGACCATCGACTCTACCTTGCTCGACTCCACCGGGCAAGGACACCGACAAGGCACTTGAGTATCACTTTCCCTTTCTTTACTTTTATACCGCCTACTCTTTCTTATAACTGATTAAATCCCTTATACTCACTATGTGTTTACAAATCCCTACTATTACTACTAACACTCGCAACTCACGCACTTTACACTGGAGGCAGCGCAACCCTAATAATCTGCGCAATGTCTCTATATCCTCTACATCTAATTCAATCTCTGTTTCAATTGGGCTCTGGAACTGCCAGTCTGCAGTAAATAAAGCTGAATTTATCTCCTCAATTGCTAATCATTCATGTCTCAGCTTTTTGGCCCTAACTGAGACTTGGATTAAACCTACTCACAAATCAGGTAACCAATTGGACCTTATCTACACTCGCTACTGTTCAACTGCCAACACTCTGGTTACTCCGCTGCACACTTCAGACCACTTCCTTATCACCTCTGACCTCACATTGGCTACAGACACAACACGCACTCCACCGCAAGTCACCTTTAGGCGTAATCTACGCACACTTTCTACCTCCTGTCTATCGTCTATGGTTTCATCCGCACTTCCTCCACCCTCTCAGTTCTCAGCACTGGACACTAACACTGCTACTGACACTCTTTGCTCCACTTTATCAGCCTGTCTAGACAACTTCTGCCCTCTCTTATCCAGACCAGCACGCACCACACCCGCTGCTCCCTGGCTGTCCGATGTTCTCCGTGAACATCGTTCTAGACTCAGGGCTGCAGAGCGGAAGTGGCGCAAATCACACAACCCTAATGACCTTAGTGCGTATCAGTCACTTCTCTCTTCATTCTCTGCAGATGTCTCCACTGCTAAATCAACATACTACCACAACAAAATTAATAATTGTCCCGATTCTCGCACACTTTTTAAAACATTCTCTTCTCTCCTTTGTCCTCCTCCTCCCCCTCCTACATCAACTCTTACAGCTGATGACTTTGCAACATTTTTCATTAATAAGACAAGAACAATTAACGACCAATTTTCCACACCACATACTGATACAAATTTCACAACAGCAAATACTCACACTCTCTCCTCTTTCTCTCCACTCATGGAGACTGACGTCTCCAAACTTATTATTTCCAATCATCCTACTACCTGTCCGCTTGATCCTATCCCCACTCACATTCTCCAAGCCATTTCTACCTCTGTTATACCAGCACTTACCCACATCATAAACACCTCGCTCCACACTGGCACATTTCCTACAGCATTTAAGCAGGCTCGGGTCATACCACTGCTTAAGAAACCCACTCTAAATCCAGCACTTTTAGAAAACTACAGACCAGTATCCCTTCTCCCATTCATCGCTAAGACACTTGAGCGAGTAGTATACAACCAACTCTCTATCTTTCTTGCACAGAACCATCTCCTGGACATAAACCAGTCTGGCTTCAAAAGTGGCCACTCAACTGAGACTGCCCTGCTCTCAGTCACTGAAGCCCTAAGATTGGCAAGAGCAGCATCCAAATCCTCAGTACTCATTTTACTGGATCTGTCTGCTGCATTTGACACAGTCAACCACCAGATCCTCCTGTCCACCCTCATGAAGATGGGCATCTCAGGAACCGCACTCCAATGGTTCAAGTCTTACCTCTCAGGTAGGTCCTTCAAGGTGGCTTGGAGGAGTGTAGTTTCTGAGTCACAACATCTTGCTACTGGAGTTCCTCAAGGCTCAGTGCTTGGACCACTGCTCTTCTCCATCTACATGTCATCGTTAGGTTCTGTCATTCGGAAGCATGCTTTTTCCTATCACTGCTATGCTGATGACACGCAACTCTACTTCTCCTTCCATCCAGATGACCCCACGGTTCCTGCCCGCATCGCAGCTTGTCTGACCGACATCTCTGGCTGGATGAAAGAACACCATCTTCAGCTCAACCTTGCTAAGACTGAACTGATTGTGATCTCAGCCAACCCCGCGCTTCATCACAACTTCTCTATACAGCTAAATTCATCAACCATAACTTCCTCTAGGACAGCCAGGAATCTTGGAGTTGTGATGGACAACCAGTTAACCTTTACAGACCATATTGCTGCTACAGCTCGATCCTGCAGATTTGCCTTGTACAACATTAGGAAGATCAGATCCTTCCTATCAGAGCAGGCTACACAACTTCTTGTCCAAGCTCTTGTCCTCTCCAGACTGGACTATTGTAATGCACTCTTGGCAGGCCTTCCTGCATGCACTTCCAAGCCTTTGCAGATGATTCAGAATGCAGCAGCAAGAGTGGTCTTTAATGAGCCGAAGAAAGCCCATGTCACACCTCTCTTCATCAGACTGCATTGGCTGCCAGTAGCTGCTCGCATCAAATTCAAGGTACTGGTGCTTGCCTACAAGACAACCGCTGGCACTGCACCAGAATACCTAAACTGTCTAATCCAACCTTATGTCCCTTCCAGAAGCTTGCGTTCTGCAAATGAACGACGCCTTGTGGTGCCATCCCAAAGAGGCTCAAAATCACTTTCACGTACCTTTTTGTGGACTGTTCCCAGCTGGTGGAATGACCTACCCATCTCAATTCGATCAGCTGAGTCATTGGCCATCTTCAAAAAACGTCTGAAAACCCATCTTTTTCGGCAGAACTTGACCAATTGACACTAGCTCTTTCCTACTCTTTTCAGTTTTCTATATTTATATAAAAAAAAAAAAAAAAAAAAAAAAAACCCTTGCAAGACTTATCGTGTTTATCTAACTGAAATTTGCCACAGCGCTTATACACTGTCACTCTCTTGTTGCTCTGATTGCTTCTATTGTAAGTCGCTTTGGATAAAAGCGTCTGCTAAATGACTAAATGTAAATGTAAATACACATCATTCTGCGCAGCGCTGCTTCAAGTCAAACACACATAACTAGAGCGCATTAGCATCAGTGGTTCGCTGCTCAATCGCGAGTTACAGTCATTAACCTTAGTTACTACAGCCTATGCCTTCATCACGTAAATGCATATTACCTGGTTGCGATGATTTACAAAACAGCTCGGTCTCCATATTTAAATTAAACTGCTAAAGGAGCATTCATTCAGCTTGAAGCAATATTTGGCAGCTGAGAGACAGCAGCTTTCTGCGAGTGGGCGTGGCTTTAGCGCCGCCAGCGGACACGCCCCCAGCATTTGTGAGCAGACAATACTGCTTGTTTTTTTCAAGATTTTCATACCTTATTTTATTAACTTGCCAAGTTTTTTATCATTCAAATTTGGCTGGGTGGTTAATAACACATTTTCTGTGATTTAACAAACTCAATACACACATTTAATATTGATTTACAGACTTTAAGAATACAGACTTAAGATAAATAAATCTATCTATCATGTTTATATGAATTATTAAATCTAATTTGCAAAGTACATATATTTATGGAAGCCTGTTTCCGCCACTGAATAAAAAAAGGTAATTGCGACTTCTTATCTCACAACTCTGACTGTTTCTCTTGCAATTGCGAGTTTACATAAACCAATTCTGACAATTTCATATTTCGTGAAAAAAAAAATCTGAAATATAAATTTGCAATTGTGAGTTATAGAGTCAGAAATGTGAGACATAAACTCACAATTTTGAGCAATGAAGCCAGAATTGAGTAATATAAACTCACAATTGTGAGTTAAGTCAGAATTGTGAGATATTAACTCACAAATCTGACTTTTTCCCAGAATTGCAAGTTTCTATCTTGCAATTCTGACCTTATAACATGCAATGCAAGTGATTGCAAGTTGAAATGTAAGATAAAAATCACAATTCTGAGAACATATTAGTCTTTTTGTCCCCCCTCAAAATTTGACTTAATTGTGAATTTATATCTCACAATTCGGAGGAAAAAAAATAAGATTTAATTAAGAGTAAGTTCCATAAACTTGATCTAGGTAGCAAAATATCTATTTTAGCAGGTGTTGAATGAATTCTGCACTTTCTGGTTCGTTCACATCCACATAAACATAAGACTTCAATAACTTTTGGAAAAGCACACAAAGTCCACTCGACAAGCACAGAGTTACCCAGCCTCAGTGTGGATGTACACTACATCGCCCAAGATCTCCATCTGCATTACTGGACCCTTTTTTTTTTTTTACTGATGTTCTTCAGATCTGAAACACATCTGGTCTTGTGTGCCCAACACACCACATCCATATAACTACAGGGTTCACAGAGGACAGGGTTTTCTTGGCTGAGGCCTGTTTAGCTCCTTCACCTGTGGGCCATAGACAGGTGGGACGCTGCCTCAGCCAAGGTGAGCCTCCAGGGGTCATGTTTACCTGCACAAATTTGTCTGCCTCGATAGGGGTGATGGTCTTTGAGGAATCATGGGGGAGAAATCAAGAATTCAGTTTCTTGCGTATTTCCTGGCCTCGGTTAACGTAGACCCTCATGTACAGTACATTCCACGGTGCAAGTCAGACGTGAGAGCCTGGTGTTGGCGGCTCGACACCCCCAATTACACACCCTCACGCTGCAATCACATCCTCCCTGTGTGCACTTAAGCTGATCACAGAAATTCAAACCCAATGACCCAGAGAGAGAGGGAGAAAAAAATAATTTTTTTTCAGTAAATAATGATATGTGTGGTGATTATTTGATCAATTATATATACATTACTTACTTGTATATTAATATAAATTAAACATTTGGGGTCAGAAAGATTTGTTTTTGAAAGAAGTCTCTTATGCTCACTAAGGCTGCATTTATTTAAAAAAATTATAGTAAAATGTGTTTTTTTTTTTTTTTTTTTTTTTTTTTTTACAAATGCTAGAAACATGGTTTTCAAAGGAAAGATTGATATTAAATAGCACACCTAGGTTCGTAACAGATGACGAAGAATGGACAGTTTTGCAAATTTGTGTGTTTCGCAGCTGCAAAGAAATATAGAGCTGAGTATCATCAGCATAACAGTGAAAGCTGTTTCCTGATGATATCTCCCAAAGGATAACATGTAAAGCATGAAAAGCAGCAGTTCTAGTACTGAGCCTTGTGGTACTCTATACTGTACTTGTGATTGATATGATACCTCTTCATTCACTGCAACAAACTGATAATGGTCAGATAAGTATGATTTGAACCATGTCAGTGCAATTCCACTAATGCCAAAATATTTTTTTTTTTAGTCTACCTAAAAGAATGCTGTGGTCGAAGCTGTCAAATGCAGCACTAAGATCCAGTAGCAGTAAAAGAGAGATACAATCATGATCGGATGATAAGAGCAAGTCATTTGTAACTCCTGTAAATCCTGACTGAAAATCCTCACTGATACCATTTCGGATGAGAGAATACTGCATTTTCTAGTATTTATGACTGTAAATAACTAATTCTTTATGATCAAGTTGTGTGTTTTTTTTTTAATGTGACTTAATAACAGACAGTTTGAAGTGTCACATGATCCTTCAAAAATTATACTAATTTTCTGATTGGTGCTCAGTTTTTAGGAAACATTATTGGTGTCCAATTTTTAATAATGGATCTTATTATAAATGTTGAAAACTATTTTTGCTGCTTAATATTTTTCATGCATGGAAACCATGATACATTTTTCAGTAGAAAGTTCTATTAAAGTTCAAATTTGAAATAGAAATCTTTGGTAACATTATAAATGTTATTCCTGTCAATTTTAATCGATTTAATCCTTAAACTTTTGAATTATTTAGTGTATAAAAATTGTAGATATAATTTAGCTATAACTCTAGCACTTTATTCTAATTCTATTCTTAAAAAAAATAAAAAATAAACTCTTGCACTCTATTCATTTTCTAACTGCTTGCTTTCTTAAACAACAATAATAATAATAAAATAACACTTGATATACTTTTCTGATTTGGTGCTCATTAATTAGGAGTTATTATTGGTGCCCAATTATTAATTATAATGGTTCTTATTATAAATGTTGCAAACAATTTTTGCTGCCCAGTATTTTTCATGGAAACCATGGTAATATTTTTCAGTGGAAAGTCACTGGAGTGTCACACTGGCTTAGTGTGACCATAATTTCCTAATTTCCCCGGACATGTCCCTTTTTGAACTTAAAAAAAAATGCGTCCGGCCGGGATTCCTAAATCGCCCAAAATGTCCGGGAATGTCCTTCTACAGTTGGGCTGATTTTAAACTGTTGTGGAGGGTTGATTTTCTCCCGTGGGTTAAAAGATTGAAATATTGCATACATTTCATTTGACTGAAATGCTTGTATTGAAACATTTTGCATTTTACCTGTGATAAAGCTGGTAGATATTAAATTTGTGAAGGATGGCCACAGTGGTAGCTGTAGGAAGTTTTTTTTAGCTGTGTTTATGATCAATCTGCATAACAGTGACTGTAAAATATGTAGTTTTGGTATGGAAATGACATATTTTGATACCAAAACTAGGACCCCAACTAGCCACTGTAAAATTCTACAATATCCATGTATATCTAAAAAACATTAAAGTGATATATTCATTATTTGCAACTGTTTTTGAGTGTGGTCTGACATTTAATACACTAATGAATCTATAAAAATGGTAACGAAGAGAACTACCCTAAATTTTCCAATGTGCAAACCTCGGCCCTACTGTTGAAACTGATCAGACTCGTTTATGCCTATTAGAAGAAAAAGAGAAACAAGCAGAGGATGGTGTCATGGTAACCACATTTGCCACTTGGCACCCACGAGTCATTAAAATGTGGCGGGATGAACCCGTTAGAGGTTCCCCTCCTTAAGGATAATTATGTCGGCCCATCATTAAGCCATTTTTTTCCGCTAACAACCCCCACAGATGTTTTAGGGACTTTCGACTCAATTATTAAAAGGCAGTGACACATTTTTTTCAGTGTTTGTCAAAGTTTGTCAACTTCGCCTCAGAATGGGGTGAAAGGGATGTTTGTGGCATACCTCTGAAACTCTAGTGCTAATAAAAAGCAATTTGGCCGTCGGATTGAAAGCAGACTTTTGTTTTTAACAAAATTAGAACGCAAGACTTACGTAAGTTGTAGGTCACGCCAGGTCCCGAGGAAACGGACGCGATAAAGGACGAGATTCTGTGACAGGCCGGTCACTGACTCTCGATTTCCACTTTTTCAAAGCATGGCGTGCGTTCTAGACTCGCCTGGGTTTTCTCAAGATGAAGCAAGTCATAATCAAAGCGGGTTTATTGCAACCCCAGCCACTCCATTGAAGTGAGAAAAGGTCGGCACAGTAGTGGAATGTCCAGTGGGAGGAAGTGAGATAATAATTTAAGTGGCTGGAATGAGTAGACCCTTCCTCGCGGTCAAAACAGTACAGCCCACACTGAAGTAGTAGTTTTTTTTTTGTCACATATTTATCATATTTATTTATAGAAATGCATGAAAAGTTTAAGTCATTGACCACTGCTATCACTCGTAGAGGCTCCTCTTAGCTTTCAAAGCCAAAGCAACCACAGTTGCACTCAATAGGTCAAGTTTTGGACGGTTAGCGCTTTACTAAATACAACATCTGGCTGCAAAACATAGATCATAGCCCATTAGAACATCACGGTTGCAGTGCAGTGAATGGGTGCCGTCAAATGAGAGTCCAAACAGCTGATAGAAGCATCACAATAATCCACAAGACTAGTCTATCAATTAATGTCTTGTTAAGTGAAAAGCTGTGAGTTTGTAATAAATTCAGCGTTTTTACTTTAAACCGTCACATTTGGCCTTTTGGAAAATGCTTCCTCCAGTGAAAAAATCCATCTCATGATGTCATCTCACATCAAAATCACTGACATTTTTGTTTAGAACTGTTTTGAGCAATGTTTACTTGTAAACAGTGCTTGATCTGAGGAGACAACTTGGATAGACGGCTCATATTTTAGTCAGAAGCAAACGTCTTAATGATGGAATTGTTTCTTACAGACATGCAGTTTTTCAAAACATTAATTGATGGAATAGAATCGTGTTGTTTTTATCAGGTGTTTGGATTCTCATTCTGACGGCACCCATTCGCTGCAGAGGATCCAGAGGATACATTTCTCAAAATCTGTCCTCGATGGCCTGAGGGTGAGCAAATGTTAATTTCTGTGTGAACTATTCCTTTAAAACCTGCCTTATTTCTAGTTGAACATGCTGTGAAATGTCCTATTACAAAAGTAAAATGGGTTGCAAACAGCAGGTCATCTTGACAAATATTGTGTCACATACAAATGGTCCAGTCATAAGAAAAACTTTGTCATTTAGTCCAAAAGGGTACAAATCCCAAAACAGCTTAACAAGACACAGCTGAAAATGTACAGAATCATAAAGCCAGAATAACAAACTCCTAACACCACGGTTTGTGAGTAAACATTCGGGAGCCACAAAATGGCTGAGTTCCACAGAGAAATTAATGAAACACAGCAAGCTTCGACTGCTCATCTGTTTCTCTGAAGGCTGTGTTTGTGTAGGCCGGAAAAGATGAAGGGATGACGAAGGTGAGGTGGAGCTTTTAGCTCACAAGTAATCTGAAACAACACAAATTACATAAAATAAGCTCAAAACGTCACTCACTTTCTGTTGATTTAGACACCGCACAAAACCAAAAAGGTTTCGATAATAAATGATCTAAGTACATGTAAACAAAAAAGCTAAAGTCTGTGAAGAACTGTTGATTGTTATTTAGTCTTTTGTTCCTATTTTTCCTAATCATTTTTGGTGTGTGTGGGTGAACGAGCAGCATATTTGTTTTGCGGCCATATGAAGCTAATAAAACTGTCTCAAAGTTTCTCTTAAGACTGGTGAGAGCACGTGTGGTTATTGTTTTTGCTGGTTATTAGTTTTATTAGCTGTTCCTGAGCACCTCATTTAAACTGCACAGCTCATTTGAAAACAAAGGGGAAATGTTGGGAATTAGAGTCAATTTAGATATTTTTAAGCACTTGAAACGGAAAACATCCAGCACAGGCAGAACACTCACACTTGGACAATTAACATTAAAGCACCCATTGTTTAAGACACAAAGTTGTCCCATGTGTATAATCATTTAATTAGGAAATAGTGACATCTATTTAAAAGAGAAGTTCACTTCTAGAATAAAAAAAAATTCTGTTAACTTACTCACCCCCATGTCATCCAAGATGTTCATGTCTTTCTTCAGTCGGTTTTTAAGGAAAACTTTCAGGATTTTTCTCCATGTAATGGACTTCTACGCGATCCCAGCCGAGAAATATTGATACACTTTTTAACCACAAATGCTCGTCCTGTGCATCGCAGAGCTATCATCAACATTGATAAGAAATCATGTGAAACTGCAGACTGGAGTAAAATTCAACTTATTTGTCATCACAGGAATAAATTACAGTTTAAAATATATTAAAATAGACAACAGATTATTTGAATTGCAACATTATTTCACAATATTGCTGCTTTTATACTTTACTTTTGATCAAATAAATGCTACCTTGGTAAGCATAAGAGACTTTTTAAAAACCCATTTAAAGTCTTTACAGGCCCCAAACTTTAGAACAGTAGTTTATACATAAAATTTTTAAAAACAAATTTATATTTATATTTACATTTTTTCTAAGTGGAAATTTTGAGAAAAAGAATCCAAGTCCCCTTAATATAAAACAACACCTAATATATAAGATTACTAAACACAACCAAATGAACAAGAATTGTTATTTTTGTATTATAACCTATTTGACCTTCTTGGATTTCTTGTTTTACAGGCAGTTTTCCATTTTCCTAACAGCACCAGTGGACCTAATAGCCAACTTTCTGCTGCCATTTTTTTCCTAGAATAATTAAATTATTTTCTGGAAAAATTTAATAGTATATATATATATATATATTTTTTTTTTTTTTTAAATATAAATATTACATGGAATTACAATATCCTTCAACTAATGAATGCTGGGGTGTATGACAATCTCATCTGACATTATTATTTTACAAAAGATATGTTAAGAATGTTGGTAACAGTTAAGCAGTTGTTGTTAACCCATAGTATGGAGGAAAAAGTAATTCAACGGCTACCGTTAACTGTTTGGTTACCAACATTCTTCAAAATACGTTGCTCAAAAAAATTAAAGGAACAATTTCCTCTCAGTTATAGATCAGGGAATCACTGGAATCACAATCAACCTGGTGACATCGGATGGACCAAAACAATGTCCCAGAGGTGTTCTGTTGATTTAGGTCAGGCGAGCAATGGGGGCCTTTTAATGGTATCAATTCCTTCATCCTCCAAGAACTGCCTGCATACTCTCCAGTCATTGTTGTGCAACAGGAGGAACCCAGACCCCACTGCATCAGCGTAGGATCTGACAATGGGTCCAAGGATTTCATTCCAAAACCTAATGTGTAATCTGTAGAGATTTGTGCATCCCTCCATGGATATGCCTCCCCAGACCATCACCACCACCAAGCTGGTCATGCTGAATGATGGCACAGGCAGCATAACGTTCTCCATGACTTTCACATCTGTCATGTGCTCAGGGTGAATGTGCATTTATCTGTGAAAAGCACAGGGTGCAAGTGACAGACCTGCCAATTCTGTTGTTCAATGGCAAATGCCAATTGAGTTCCATAGAGCCAGGCAGTGAGCACAGGCTCCACTAGAGGACATCAGGCCCTCAGGCCACCCTCATGAAGATGGTTTCTGATTGTTTGGTCAGAGACATTCACACCAGCGGCCAGCTGGAGGTCATTTTGTAGGGCTCTGGCACAAAGGAGCGGATACCGGACCTGCTGATGGGTTAAGGACCTTCTACAGCCCTGTCAAGCTCTCCTAGAGTAACTGCCTGTCTCCTGGAATCTCCTCCATGTTCCTGAGGCTGTGTTGGGAGACACAGCAAACCTTCTGGCAATGGCCAAAGCTGGGTAGATTACTTACAAATTGTAATCAGTTATTGATTCCAGATTACAGGACAAAAATTGTAGTCAGCAGTGTAATCAGGTACATTACATATTTTAGGTAATCTAATCAGATTACTTTTAGATTACTTTTGACTTAACTTGTTTATCACATTGATTTAAATAGGATTATCTTGTAGCATAATGATGTAAAAAATGCAAAGAGTAAGAAAATATGTTCCATTCATTGTAATTTACAACATGAAGTGCATTAAACATTTTATTACATCAAGGTTCCCCAAACTAGGGTTCAAACAGGAGCTGCAGAGGGTTTGTGGGTTTAATGAAAGGCTAACAATTAAAAATAAATAAAAAATGTAAAAAATAAAATTAAAATAAATAATTTTAAAACAAAGTCCTTTTCTCTTTACTTGGTGGCCATATTTGCAACGCCTCCAGGCAGCTCATACAAGACCAAGTCCTATCTTAACGAATGGGGGAATGCTGAAATCTCAAAAACTGCTCGCTGAACTCACAATTAATTTATCAAATCAACAACAAAACTCTTGAATTAATTGCCCCGTGCATGTTGTTGCTTATTCTCAAATAGTGTTTAAAAGGTTTATTTTTCAGGCTAGACCAGAAATTGCACATGCGCAGTCATAACGCATGCACATTGCCTGGTCTAGCCTCAGGTTTCTATGGTTAATTTGTCTCCTTCATTTAGAAGGTGGTACTATTCCTCTATATTGCACGTTGCAGTTTCTCCCATTTATAAGTATAGGAGTGAACCGTCATTGTGTTTTATTAGTCTTTGTTTTAAAATAACAATTAAAATAAAACATTTGCTAAAAAAGGTGAAATATTTTAATTTACCTGAATGCCACGCGACCATTAATCAACATCAAATAAACCGTGAACATGTAAATGTGATACTTAATTATTGAAATATTTCATTTAAAATCTCAGGGGTACTTAAAGTAAATATATTTGGTGAATAAGTTTAGATGACAAAAAGTTTGGGAAGGCCATATAAATAAGAAATAACGAGAAAGCCTTACAAAAACACAATAATACATGGTTAAAAAAACCTACAGAGTGATAATTCAAATAAAAATGTATCTGTTCATCGGTAGCTAATGCAATGTTGAAACCCTTTTGTAAATCCAGTGGTTAAATGCTGTGTCTCCACCTGACTAATGACTAGTCTATGTGTGAATGTCCACAAAACTGGACTTTCTGAATGTATATAATCAGTAGGCTATTTTAGAAAGGAAAATTTAAAAATGAAAACGAGAAATTAGGGGGCATCAATGAATTATGAATAATTTATTGACATTGTGTGAATAATACGTAATCATGTAATCCATAAAAAAGTAACTGTAGTCTGACTACAAGTACTTTAAAATGTAACTTACTCTGATTACAAGTACTTCATTTTTGGAATCTGATTACGTAATTCAGATTACATGTGATCAATTACTACCCAGCTCTGGCAATGGCACATATAGATGTGCCACCTTGGAGAAATTGAACTGCCTGCGCAACCTCTGTAGGGTCCAGGTATCGCCTCATGCTACCACAGTAGTGACACTGACCTTAGACAAATGCAAAACTAGTGAAAAACAGTCCGAAAAGATGAGTAGGGAAATAAATGTCAGTGGCCTCCACCTGTAAAACCCTTCTTGTTTTGGGGGTCATGTCATTGTTGACCATCTAGCCCACGTTGTTAATTTCATTAACAGCAAAGAGGCTGAAACTGATTAACAACCCCCTACACAACTGACCAGATCAATATCCCACAAGTTTAATTAAATTGATGCTATACTCTGATTGAAAAGTGTTCCTTTAATTTTTGTAAGCAGTGTATCCTCTTTTGTGTTCAACAGAAGATAGAAATTCATCAGGTTTTGAAAACCTTGAGAAGAATGCTCACTTTTAGGTGAACTATCCCTTTAACACGACTTAACTTATTCACTAATTGATTTGTTAGCTTGTTCACAACACTTTTATTTTTATTTTTAATTCATGTCCCTTTAATGTAAAAAGAAACAAATGTGAGCTCATCTTGCAATGTGAAGTTGGTTTTCGGCCTGGAACATTTGAAGGCTGCACAGACAGTTCTGTGGTTTTTCACTTCATCAATCCTCTACAGGGGAGAGTTGAGGAACGCAAGGGTGCTATCTGCTTGTGGGAGATGAACAATGATCCATTTCATTTCTGCTTACTCTAAAGAATGCCTAAATTGGAGGAAAAAAAAACAAAAAAAAAACAGAAACAGCAATTTTGCATGAAAACAAAACCCCAGTTTCATGTTTGGGATCCAACTCAGGATGTAATAATGCAAAATGAGCTCTATCCTAATAGAAAGGCATGCGGATACCACTTTATGACATCACTTTAAACCTCTGCCCAAATCCCTCTTAAGATCTTTCCCTTATTTTCATAAGAGATCTTATTTATGTTGAACTAGACGTCTCTCTTTGAGGTGAGTTTAAGTCTAAGTCAGATTCATTAGTCAGTTGTCTACCTGACCTGGTATAAACTCTTAAGGGAGTTTAGATAGCAGGTCCAGCGCTCCATCTTCTTCTGCAAATGTCCAGTAGGCACATTACATTACACCCCTACATCTTTCTACTTCGCAAGCACTCAGAGAAACAAGTATTACGCTAATCCCCGTCGCCAATTTATCTTGAACACATATTGCTAATGCTGCAATAAATTCACTCGCGTCTGTAGGGCTCGCTTTAGAGAAGAGAAAGATAAAAAGAAGTGGAGACGACTGATAAAACAAGGGATTTTTATTTTTTTAAAAAAGTAAAATACAATGATGCTATAAAAAGAAAATAAAACTAATTAATATATAAATACAAATTTCACTTAAACCATTCCTTCAATGCTTTAATCTTTATTTCCTGGAGTGGCTTTTGCGTCCTTTCCGTTCTTCTTGGTGAGACCACTGAAGTATTTCTCTCTGAAAGAGTTGTGACCCTGATACGGGGTGAAGCGAGGGTCAGCAAGGTGCACAAGTCTGTCCGAATCCTGCAAGAAAGCATTTTAAACAGCCTAAATAAAGAACATCAGATATGCAGAATTCAAGCAGTTTTTCAGTGGTGGAGAAATGGATTTTATTAGCATTTTCTCTTTAGAAGTTATGAACAACAGTCAATTTCAAAAGCCAAATTGGTTCTGTGCTGGATTGTTTTTTATTAGCAGTACTATATTATTAAGCGGAGCAGGTTATTTTCTCATTTTACATTTTCTTGAAGAAAATGTAGCTTTATAAAATTACAGTTGAACCACTAATTTCACAGACTATTTTAATGATTTTTTGAAATGACATGACAGGTTTGTAATGACATGAGGGTGAGTAATTAATTTTTGGGTGAACTATCCCTTTAAATTTTCCAAACTTTTGACAGGTAGTGTAGGTTTGAAATGACAAGTAATGCAAGGAAACTAGCATTTTTGGGCAGTGTAATTTTTCTATTTTTATCAGTTTTAAATGTACAATTGCAATTGAAATTATTCAACCACCCCAGACTGCAGTACTTTACAAATACAAGCTTTTCCGTATTTGTGTTTCTTTATAAAAATTGCATCTACAACGGATTACTGCCATATTAAAAGTGATAATGTCAATATAGAAATGTAATGTTTTTGTGTTACAGGATTTTTGAATAACACAGCTATGTCATAATTATTCAACCCCTATTCAACATTGCTATTTTTAAGTCACATATTTTTTATTTTTATGGTAGGGAACAAAATTGTCTTAAAACACACTTAAGCCTTTAGAACCTGTATTAAAAAAAAACTAACAAAAAAAAAAAATCAGTTTGGGCTGTTACACATACATACATTTAGCCCATGCATGTGCTGAAGTTGAGTAGCAAATATGGTAAATAAGTCAACAGAGCTCTCACAAAAGCTACAGAGAAGAGTTTTATTTTATTAAAAAGTCTAAGGCTACATGAAGACATTCAAGACATTAGTAGTTCCTAGAGACACAGCTGTACACAGCAGTCTTTGTTTAAAGTGATGTAGCAGAAAACCTTTTAAGGGTGTTAAACAAAAAAAAAAAAAAGCACAATATCATAAAATGTTTGATCAAAGCAACTGAAAAAAACCCCTGCAATGTATAGCCAAAGACTTGCAGGATGACCTGACAAAGGGAGGGAAAAAAAAATGAAATGCAGTGTATAAGAAAAACACTAGACGAGTATGGTCTTCATGTTGAGGCATCTTGCCGAATACCACTCCTGATCAAGAACAACAAAAAGTCCAACTTAAACATGCTAAAATGAATTTGGATAGACCTGTGGAGTTCTGGAAGACTGTTTTGTGGAATTATGTGTCCAAACTGTGGATCAGCAGTATGTCTGGTGCAAAAAAAGGCACAGCTTATAAGCAGAAGCACACCATCTCCATCGTCAAACATGGACATGGACCAGTCCTGTTTTGGGGTTGTTTTACTGCAGCAGGAAGTGGAAATAATGACCGTATGAAGTATTCTCTGAGATTGTTTGAAGTATCAGGCCATTTTGGCAAGAATTGTGATGCCTCTAAGTGCAAAGACTGAAGCTAATGATCAATGGACTTTTCTGCAAGACAATCATACCAAAGTACACATCCAAAATCTACTTATGCTTGGTTCAGGGATCAGTCATAGGATGTTCTTGAGTGGCCTGTTCAGTCTCCAGATTCAATTCTCATTAAAAATATTGGTTGAATTTGAAGAAAGCAGTGGCAACATGAATCTGAAAGCTTTTTAAAGTGAGGAATGGGCCAAGATTGCAGTAGAGAGGTGACAGGAGCTGCAATCTAAGCATTTTCAAGCAGCATTTATTGGTGGGGGTTGAATAATTTTGAACACTATTTTTTTTAATCAACTTACACTCAGAATTACTCAGATGTGTATTAATAAACTTTTAAATTAGTTTACTGATGCATTTGTTGAATTGTTTTCACAAAATGATATTCTCTGCAGCAAAATGTCTTGCAGGTCAAGGGGGTTGAATAATTTCGATTGCAACTGCACTTACTCAAATATTTCAACAAAACTACACAAAAAACAAAGGCGCACTAAAGTAAAATGGCAGAAAGAGGTTTAAACATTTGGCTGAGTATGGCAAGCTTTTATGTTTTTCCTTCACAAGCTCACAGTCAAGTGCCTAATGACAGACAGCAGAGTGTTAAGTTCCTCAGATTTTCCTGCTCAGAGTGGAGGCCAGGATCTTAAGCAGGACCTGCTGGAGGAGGGCAGGAGGGAAGCACACTGCGCCGCAGGCTAACGAGGTGGCAGAAAGACTGTGAGCTGAAAGTGATGACTCCAGCTCTGGGCCTGCAAACCATCAATGGCACCTTCCTCAACACACTCCCTTCTGCCAGTCAGCAAGGACTCAGTTCAGGTCACACGCGCCGGGCTCTTAGTTTACAACGCAACTTACGCAACACAGACCACACAAGCCTCCAGAACAGACCCTAGTGTCTGTGGCAGCCTAAGTGGGCTGTAATGTCAATTAGAATTACTGGATGAACAAATGAAGATGGAAAGCACAGTGAATCTCACGAAGAGTGTCATGAAATGTCCAAGACATATTTCACTCCAAAATCAAACCAACATTGTTACAAAAGATGTGTATATATATTACAGCATTAACTTTACTGCATTAAAACAACGTAAATAACTGCCAATATGTTTCAGAAAAATAACGTCACAGTACAAAAGTTTTTTTATTCAAAATGTAATTGAGTCATTTTTGCTTTTAATTTTTGTTTGTTCTTTTTAAGATTTATCCAAGAAGAAAAGCAGAACTTTGGTGTAGGGGACATGAGGGGACACAGATTCTATGTGCCAAAATGCCAAATGTAAAGAGAAATAACAGAGTGAGAGAGAGAGAGAGATGGAAACAGTAAGAAAGAGAATGAGACAAGACAGAAACAGGGCCTCATCTTGACTCAGAGTTGTTTGACAGCTCTGGACTAATGCTAGATCTGCTAAGCTCCTAAAAGTCCTGCGTTCTGTTCTAAAAATAATCTCCACTGGGTAATATTTATCCCATAATGCAACAAGACATGTTCCTTCTGTTCTCAAACAAAAGCAACAGAACTCTAAACCTAATATTATAATTCATGTGAAGAGCATCGTAGAACAGTCTAACAGAGCCGATCAAGGACATTAGGATAAACATCCATACACAACGAGTGGTGGACACTATTCAGATGTTTCTTCAGCTACTGCTGGACATGAGAAATTTTGCAGAGATCTCTGTAATATTATTGATGGAGCCGATGCCAAGATCACATCAGAGCTACTTGAGCTTTGGGAAATAAGCCAGTTTTTCAAAGAAGACAAATTTGATAGTCATTTTAATCTGTAGGTAACATGGTCCAGGTCTGGAGCACACATCGGTGGAGACACATGCTAGTCTGGGTAAATATTCGTGAGTGAGTTACAGGAAAGCTTTTATGGGAACAATTTGGGGTTTTGAAGTGAAGTTGTTGTCAAATCCAAAGATGGATTGTTTTCCATACAATGTGTGATTAAGTCATTAAAGCGGTGTAAAACAGAGTCAAACACAGCCAGATGGCAGGATTATTTTCAGATTGACGCCATAAAAGACGTAACCATATAAAACATATTCAGGACCGTTCTCATACGTCAATCTCATCTTTACACCATAGGGTCTCTACCCGAAAAACATACCTCAGGCTCCTTGGTCTTCTCCATGGTAATGAGTCTTCGTGACGTGTGGCTGGACAGAGTTTGTTCGCAGTTGCTGATGAGAGTCAAACAAGGGTGAAGAGGCACCATCTCCTCACAGTACCTGCAGACCACAGTACAATTTTAGATCAGCCGGCTGCATGCTTACCAAACGAAACACTGTGATAGTGGTAGGGGATGTCACAACTATCAACTGTTGCTGCTGATATTGTGAGGCTGCTCACTTGTTTGTGTTACATGCACTGCAATGGAAAAGGAGTGATAAATTAAACAAGCAGCTGACATTTTTCATAGATTGCCTGCCAATTATTCTCCAGGCAACAACAGTGTCATCAAAATAACAAGTTGCAATGCATAAATGTTCATTAAGGACAACATTTGATGTGTTGCTGTAGAAATTACTTTATCTTTCGTCCACTACAGAAGAGACGACAATGCAAACACAGCAGGAAATTTGTTGGGTTACAGACAAAACTTCTCACTGCATTTTAATTATAACACTTGAACAAGTTGTTAAAAACAACAAGAACCTAGCTAATGTAAACACTCTGCCTAGCTCTTGTTCTGAGTGGGACTTGGACCAGCATGGGAGGTGGGCGCACTAACAAGGACACTAAAGACCGCAGCGTCTAGCGTCAGTTGCTAGTGCATCTCTTGAGATCAGGGGAGTGAGGCTTACCTGCACAGCTCTTACCAGCTTGTCTCCATTACAACTCCCCCCTAAACCTCTCTAGTTGTAACAGGGCCGCCTTGTTCTTGTTCCGAGTAAGACTCAAACAATAAGAAGGAAGCTAAAGTCTGCAGTCTCTAGTGTCAGTTGCTAATGCACCTTCTGAGATCAGGGGAGTGAGGTTTACCTGCACAACTCTTAACAGCTGGCCTTACACATATCCCCAAAACCTCACTGCCATCCGGGTCATGGCACCAATGTAACCACTCTGGTCCTATCCGGCCCACCTCATTCTTTTTTTAAAGTGGGACTCAAACCAGAGTTGCCAGGATGGGAGGCGGGTATGCTAACAGACCGCAACCTCCTGACAGACCAGAGCAGCTGCCTCCATTACACTCAGCCCGCCTAAACCCACTCTCAACCAAGTCACGGCAAAAATGTAACCCCTCTGGTCCTAATGGGCCCACCTTGTTCTTGTTCCGAGTGGGACTTATTAGCGCGCCTGCCTCCCATGTCGACAACCTGGGTTCGAGTCCCACTTGGAACAAGAATGAGGTGGGACTCAGGACTGGAGGGGTTACATCGGTGCCGTGATCCAGATGGGAGTGGGGTTTAAGGTGGTGTGTGTAGTGGAGGCCAGCTGGTAAGAGCTGTGCAGGTAAACCTCACTCCCCTGATCTCAAGAGGCGCACTAGCGGCTGTAGCTTTAAGCGTCCTTGTTAGTGTTTTCACTAGAGACTGACGTGAGATGCTGTGGTCTTTAGCGTCCTTGTTAGCGCACCCGCCTGCCATGCCGACATCAGCTCTGGTAAGAGCTGTGTGTTTACCTGCACAGCTCTTACCAGCTGGCCACTGTTACACCCATAAACCTCACTCTCAGACGGATCACGGCACCAACGTAACCCCTGTGGTTCGAACCGGCACGCCTCGTTCTTGTTCCAAGAGGGACTCAAACCCAGTTTGCCGGCATGGGAGGCTGGCACACTAACAAGGGCGCTAAAGACTTCAGTCTCTAGCGTCAGTTACTAACGCGCCTCTTGAGATCAGGGGAGTGAGGTTTACCTGCACAGCTCTTACCAACTGGCCTCCGTTACAATACTCCCCCAAACAACACTCCCATCTGGGTCACGGCACCAATGTAACCCCTCTGTTTTTAACCATTCCCTCTCGTTTTTGTTCCGAGTATGAATTGAACCCGGGTTGCCGGCATGGGAAGTGGGAGCACTAACAAGGACGCTAAAGACCGCAGCCTCAAGTGTCAGTTGCTACTGTGTCTCTTCTTATCAGGGGAGTGAGGTTTACCTGCACAAATCTTACCACTTACCCCCTAAACCTCACTCAAACCCGGGTCACAGCAGCAATATAACCCCTCTGGTCTTAACCGGCTCACCTCATTCTTGTTGCGATTGGGACTCAAACCCAGGTCACTGGGATGGGAAGCGGGAGCATTACCAAAGACAAAGGCCGCAGCCTCTTGAGATCAGGGTAGTGAGGTTTATCTGCGCAGCTCCTACTAGCTGGCCTCTGTTACACTTGCCCCCATAAATCCCACTCCCACCTGGGTCACGGCACCAATGTAATCCCTCTGGTCCTAACCACCCCACCTCATTCTTGTTCCGAGTGGAACTCTAACCCCAGTCGGGAGGCAAAATTGCTAACAAGCAAGCTAAACACTGCAGCCTCCAGCATCAGTCGCTAAAGTGTCTCTTGAGATCTTCACCTGCTTGGCTCTTACCAGCTTTCCATTACTGAACTAAAAATACTTAAAACTAATAATTCTTAAAACAAAACTTCAACTTCTAAATAATTTTTAATGAACAAATTATAGATTTTCTTTTTATTTTTGTTTTAAATGAACAATTACTTTTTTAAATATTGAGTGAAACTTACAATTAGACATCATTTGCTAAACAACAACCAACTTTGTTTTCCTTATTACAACAAAAGTGTTGATTTAAGTGATCTAAGTATCTTGAATCTAAAGTATGCATCACAATAATGATCCACAATAATTCCTGGTTCATTTCAAAGATGATAAAGATAAAGAAGAAAATACTAAAGACTGACTAAAGGCCTAATATACTTGAAGCAAAATCTAAGATCAAACCACTGTGATGTAGAACAAAATCAGGCCAAAGCAAAGTTTGTTTAAAGTGCTTGAAACAGCCTGCCAAAGCAAACTTTCTGGAAAAGTTTGCTTCAGCTGGTAAACACCTTTGAATCACCATTGGTCTGTGGCGATTACATAATCAGTATGTGCGATTCAGTAATAAGAGTCTGATTCAAACCGCTAGCTCACAAGCAAATTCAAAGCAGTTGTTGCACCCCAATTTTTGCCTACTCTTTTTGGGTTTATATTTCTGAACCAAATCCTCCTTCAAAGAGCAATGGTCTGTGGGCAAGATTAGTTAATAGACTGTGCATGGGTTTGCACTTTCAATCACCATCTAGAGATAGCAGACCATCCAGATACCTTTAAAACACTCATTTCATCATACTAAGATTTAGGACAATGATTCTAATTTCAAATACTATTTGGAATGGATTTTATGCGGATTGGGCACGCAGCAAGTGTCCTGGACGCTTCTGGCTGACTAAAAATGTTTAGCTCATAAAAGTCCCTTGTCTTTGAATTGGAATACACAGCTTTTGCTGTGTTTGTTGTTGCACTGATTTGTTGATGCATCATGCTCTAAACACTGACTTAACAAAAAACCTCTGGAAACACATTTTACCAATAGTAACTAGACTGTCATTTTTATTCTTTGTTTTTCACATTTGTAACCATTTCAAATCACAATCTGAAGCCCTGCCACAACCATAAGGGCCCAGAACCACTGAGAACATCCGAACTATTCGTTGTTCCCAGAGGCAGTGAAGACATTAAGTAGGGACATTAACTCAGCAGGGAGTTGAGCTGGTGGGCTGTTAACATTCACGCGCTGACAGACGCATTCGCACGCATCGACTCCCTTCATTTTTCAGACGATTACGTAAATATGGCTAGCGCCTGAAATCAATAAAAAAACGGTTAGAGGGCTGCTAGCTCTAGTTGAACCTCATCCACACAATGCCACTGATCCACAAACCATTGCGCACACGCAGTTAGCTGCGTTTCAAACAAATCATAAATTATGTGCCCTCTTTTCAACGGACCTGACAAAGCAAAACAAGGAGGCATACGAAGCATACATATTCTCTATCGCACTGTTTACACGGAGCTACTCCTGTCACCTTGGAGAAACGCCTAACAAATTTCAGCTTTCCAGGAAAGGGTCCTCTGGAGAACCCCATCCACAGAAATCACATGACAGAATCACATTTCTGAATATAGGGCAATGAGTCAGAACAGACAAGTACATTATGGGGTACTAATGACTGACTAACATCCCATGTGGCTCACACTCATCTCTGCCTTCACTTCATGACGTCCATGTCCCGTAAGCGAGATTATCCTTCTATTTGCAACAATGTGCAGCGGTCACAAAACTATTAACATAAAGGTCAACGATGTGTTAATTGAATCAAAAGACTTTTCTCCATCATGTTGACGTCTACATCACCGTGGATGTTATTTAAATGATGTAAGGATGTGTTTCTTTGTCATACATCATTACTTTTGTTTGTAACAAGTGACTTGTTGCGTAACCAGAAAAGTTAATGTTTACTACGGAAGAAGTGATTTAATTTGGACTGGGGCTTGATTATGAACTTTCTCCTCAAGATGAAGTGGATGAATCAGATACTGAGGGCTGTTTCCACTTCTAACTGTTACAAGGGTAATCAGCGTCGAAGCCCCAGATTCCAGCAGCAGTCATCTGCTCCTCTGACACCAAAGTTTATAAACACAAGTGTTGCTATACTAACGCCGCTCTGAAGATGCGGTCATAAAGCTCCTGACGCCAGCGCCTCCTTGTGGTGATGTCACTGATAGCTACACTGGTTTCTTAGTTGAATCCTTCCTGTCTACAGACCCCAACACATTCACCAGATACACTTCTGACCCGTTGGCCGGAAACACTGGAGATCAGTTCTGCGTAGTTTGGTTTTGACTTTCCGCTGTACGTAGTGATAGAGACATACAGTGCCATTCAAAGTTTGGGGTCATAAAGATTTTTTATGTTTTTGGAAGTCTCTTATGCTCACCAAGGCTGCATTTATTCAATCAAAAATACAGTAAAAAATTTTACTATTGTGAAGTAACATTAAAATTGTTATTTTTGTTTGCTTTAAGCACAAAAAGTATTCTCATAGCTTCATAAAATTATGGTTTAACCACTGATGTCACATTTAACGATGTACTTGCTACCTTTTTGGGCCATGAACGTGGTAGTTACGTGGTAGCTTGTGGATTTCATCAAACATATCCTAATTTGTGTTATGAAGACGAACGAAGGTCTTACTGGTTTGGAACAACATAAGGGTGAGTAATTACTGACAGAATTTTCATTTTTGGGTGAACTATCCCTTTAAAGCATATGTTAAATGTAGTGTGCAATTCAGGTACAAGTGCTTTCACTTCCATTATCATACATGTATTTTGTTATTATTGCACCAGACACACTTTGAAATAAATCTGAAAACTGTGATATGTGACTGTTACCTGCACAGCCCTACTTGGAAAGCACTTAATTTGTGTATTAACTGAAGAAAACGCAAGCTAAATTCATTATTGTTGGCATCAGCACTCCTGAGGGAAGGAATCCCGTAACTACATGATGGAAAGTCTGTCTATAAGTGAGACGGAGGTGAGATAAAGGTGTAGATCAAGCGACGGGCCCCTCCTTTGAGTCACAACTCTACCCGGGCCCTATAATCAGTGGATAGCATGATCTGTGGACACTGCTGTTTGTGGTCAGTGGGAAATACCCCACGGCTTCACACCTGCTCCTTTGCTGGGCTGACCGCAGGTCAACAAGCCTGAGCAGGTTTAACATCCACCACCTCAACAGGGGTCTTGAGCTACTAATGTGCTGTGAACTCCTATCTACAGACATAGGAAGGTACAAGATAGCCCCCTAGTGACTGATCCAGTACACATATGCTGAAAGAATATGCTGTGTCTGATATAGTTAGTAAATGTCTGATTAGATGTACTTACTCTGGTCTGTAGATTGGAAGCCAATAGACGAGACGGCCACCTAAAACCAAGTGGTGGGCTGCAAAATTTAAGAGGTCAGCAAAGATATCACTCAGGTGGTAAGCCATTGAAACGGGGACGTGACTCTCTCCAGAGCTGCATTGGGATATGAAACAAGATAATATAATCAAAAGAAGAAAGTCAGAAGAAAGTTCTTAATGGGTTAGTCCACCCAAAAATGAAAATTCTGTCATCAATTACTCAACCTCATGTCATTTCAAACACGTAAGACCTTTTTTCCAATGAAGATATTTTTAATGAAATCCAAGAGCTTTCTCATCCTGCATAGTCAGCAATGCAACCGACACATTCAAGACCCAGAAAGGTAGTAATGACATTGTTAAAATAGTCTGTGTGATATCAGTGGGTTAACCATAATGTTATAAAGCTAAAAGAATACTACTTTAAAAATAACTTTATTCAACAATTTCTTCTCTTCTATGTCAGTCTTCGACGCACGTTCATGAGAGTACCACAATAAATGCATACCTTTCTGGGCCTTGAACATGGTAGTTGCGCTGCTGCGAAGCTTTCTGCTTTTATCAAATATCTTAATTTGTGTTCTGAAGATGAACTCTGAAGGTCTTACAGGTTTGGAACTACATTAAGGTGAGTAATTAATGACAAATGTTTTAATTTTTGGGTGAACTATCCCTTTAACAGAAATTTAAGTGTGATAGCTCAACTAAAAAATACAAAGTGTGTCATCATTTACTCACCCTTAAATTGTTCCAATGGAACAGAAATGAAGAAACTGAAACTTTTTTGAATGTGCAAAGGAACATTTTCCAATCAGCCTTATGAACATATCAATTTAAAATGTGATATTTTGTTAACTTTCGTAGCTTGAAAAACTGCCCAATCATTGCAATTACAGGTAGAAAGTCATTAGGTCATAAGAAAACAACATAAGTGTGGCTAAATTATGACAATTTTCATTTTTGGGTTTTCATATACATAGATCAAGTCAATGTCAAATCTGATACAGGGTATCCAGTCTTCAAGACATTATTATTTATTTTATTTATTTATTTCAGGCCTGAATTAATTTTAGTAATTATAAAGTATATAAGTATATAAATAAAGGTTTGTGTTTATTCAAGGGCAAATTAAAATGATCAAAAATCACAGTTAAGGCTTATGTAATGCTACAGAACATTTACATTTCAAAAAGGAAAAACAATCTATAATGATTTCCACAAAAAATATTAAGCAGGATAACTGTTTTCAACTTTTATAATAACAATAATAATAATAATAATAATAATAATAGTTTCTTAACCCTTTAACTGTCACTAACGTGATAGGGAAAAAGGCAACAAAGAAAGTGTTTTTGTGATAAAGGATAGAACTGTTATTTTTGAGGTGCACTCTTGTCGTAAATTAATCTATTACTTTTTTTACATAATTTGTAACACAAAACAGTTTAGGAGCCTTAGACCTTTCCAACGATATATAGTTTGTCATGATTAGATCAGGATTTATTTGTAATATGGTGAAGTAAACTTCTAAAGGACACTAAACACTGGAGTAATGATGGCATCAGAGGAAAAAAATACATTAAAAAAAAAATAATAATAATAATAATTTTATATATATATATATATATATATATATATATACACACACAAAAAAAGGAAAAAATAAATCAATCAATAAATAGTAATATTATTCCTCAGTATTACTCTTTTAACTGTATTATTGATTAAAAACAAAAACAGGCTCAGTGAGCTTGAAAGGCTTCTTTCAAAAACATTTAAAAAAGCCTTTGAATGCTAGTTTAACTGTCTTGTACCGTTGGTGTGTTAGAGGTGAGGCAAAGGATTACTGGATGACTGGCTCATATCTAAAGAGTGTTTCAAGTGGATCCATTAAAAATGCAGGTGGATAAAAGAGATAGGCTTACAAGTCCTCAGGAGGTTTAATGATATCTTTATGGGATCCCGTTCTCCTTGTGGACTCACGAATACCATATGGAGCTGCGCAAGGGAAAAGAAAAACACTTGAAGCTTCAAAACAACAGTTAATAGTAACAAATAAAAAAAAATGTGTGGCTTTAAAGGTGAAGTGTGTAATTTATGTGCTACTAAACTTAATTAAACAAGGTTTTCAAAAAGTATTCCCATGCAACTGAAAATCCAGTTAGTGTCTTGGAACAAAGTAGGCCCAATCAGGAATACTACAGTATTCTGACGTAAAAATAAATTGTACACCCTTCACCTTTGAAGACCTTAAGTTTATAGGAACGTACGGTCTGTAACAATGGCATCAAACTGTGCGATTTTTCTCCAAACAGGTTTGGAAGCATCAGACACCATGACGTCCACATAGAGACTCTCAGTCCCATACTGCCGCAGGTTTGCTCGGATGTTCTCATCCGGTCCTCTCCATTTCTGATTCTTCCTGCTGGCTTTTCCTGCAACAGTTGTAAATGCTCACAGGTGTGTACTCACTACAAAAGTATGACTAAACCTACATTGTGTGGAAAACTGAAAAGAGAATTATTAAAATGCTTTAAAAAAAAATAAATAAATACCTATTCCGTGGATAGTGTTATAATCGATGTCTGTTCCACATACATAAGCCCCAAAGTGTGAACATGCTACCAGAAGACTACCTGAAAAACAAAATGGAGTAAGAAAATGATCATGAAGGAATTTAGGAAATCTCTGGAATATATCTGACTGTAGATCTTTATATCTGCTTGACACTCTAAAAGTATGGTCTATAAGCATTTCCAGGCAGCCAAAGAGCATTCAACTAAATAAGCACATCTGGCCTGCAGATCTCAGCACATGTGGTGACAACAGACTTATGATAAAGCCCTGGCAACATCATGGCACGCTACAAACTCACACAATAAGCCTCGCTTCGGGAAAGAGACTGAGAGGGAAATGCAGCCCCATGCTGTTTAAAAAGCCAGCAATCCTTCATTTGACTGATGACACTCAGAAGTGGTACTTTTCAAAGTCAAAAGAAAGTGGAAAAGTGGGCCAACTGAGATTGAAAAGTGAGAATTTCTGTGAGCCATCAGGAAAAAAAAAATGATATAGAGATCTGCTGCTGGTTCGTGTTAGACGCAAATAAGAAACAGAAGATGATGGCACATATCTTCAATCACCCAGACAAGCTGTCAGATGTGATTTCACTCAGAACGAGAAACAAACACAAACACCTGCTTCGGTCTGGCCCGAAATGAAGCGTCTAAACTGTTCTGATTAACAACATGCCAAACTAACATATTTTGCAGGACTAAACGAGTTAATTTGCAGAATAAAGATATCTGACATCAGATGTGTTGGATGAGAAACTTACACACTGACTTTGCTGAATGACTTTGTATATTAAAACTGACTTTTTAATACTAGCTGTCGAAGAACCACCAAAATAGTGTTCAAATAATAATTTAATTAACACAAATATACATTGTCATACAACTAAAAAAATTCTAATTCAAGCTAATGCTGTTTTGAACTTTCCATTCACCAAAAAAAAAATGCATTACAAAAAATAATTCCACAAAAATATTAAGAATGATTTTTGTAGAATCACATCGCACTAAAGACCGGAGTAATGATGCTGAAAATTCAGCTTTGCCATCATGAGAATTAATTATATTTTAAAAATAGAAAATAGTCATTTTCTTTTTTCAATAATACTTTTTTAATACACGTTTTACAGCTTTTACTGAGCATAAGAGCCTTCTTTTAAAAAAATCTTTGGAACAGCAGTGTATATGATGGCTATTTTACAACAGCTTCAAATGTGGCTCATCCAATCAGATATTAAAGTCTAGTGCACATATAGACTTCTATGTGCACAGACATTTCCTCACCTGTTCCAACAAAAGGATCATAAACCAAATCAGCCACCTTTACTTTGGCATGATTGGCCATTATGAAGGAGAGGCCAGCATCCATACTAGTGTTCCCAATGAAATGTCTCTTCTTCACACTGTAAGAGCGAATTAATTCTCTCTGACCATCTGCAATCTGAAGAGAAGAGAGTTTAATATTTAAGAGTTGAGACAGTAGGTTACCTTTTATGTCAAAGACATCATGTAGCTTTACTTTTTAGGGCACAAATCAAGCATTGTGCGAATCCGTACAACTATGGCAGAAATGTTCTGAACATATATATGGAAAGAGCTGCTCACCCATCTCCCAAAGTATATATGGAAAGGCTCCTCTGGGATGTCATTAGGATCAGAGCCATAATCCTCCAGCAAACAGAAAACATGTTCTGGATCCTTTAGATTGACTGTCCCTTTGAACGGCAAGAACTCTAGAGCCTGCGGCAAAAACGCACTTCATATATACACATGACTTTTACATCAACTATGGATTGTATGCCACAGAATCAGGTATAAAAATGTAGAAGCATGTAAAATAGAGCAAAACAAAACACTCACATCAATCTTCTTGATTCTGTCCTCAAACACTAACGTTTTGTTGAAAGTGTAGACGTTGATCTTATACGTTGAATTTTGTTGTAGATATGGAACCTGTGGAGAGTTTATACAAGAGACAGTTATTCAGAGATATTCTCTGTAAATCCCATTGTACTTTATTAGAAGAGGAACATTCACAAACCATGTTTTCTGCTGGATACTCCAACAGTGACGTCCTCAGCTCTTCTGTTGTTGCTCCATGACCCCAAAGTTCAAAAGCAGACCTTGAAATCATTATTAAACTTTAAATAAATGCAGCAATTCAATAGTTATTATAGCTTTTTGTTTAGTTCAATTAAGGCTTAACAATAGTGTGTTTTTACGACGCATCATCAGTCAGTCATATTGGCGGCATAAAACGTAAACAATGCTTCTGAAAGGAATGGAACTTGAAAATTTTGCTGATTATTGCTGCTGAAAATGGTCTAACATTGTCATGATTTTGGGCTGTACTAATTGGTCAGACCGGGGAAAACATTTGGAGTACTATAGACCGCCAAAAGTTATAACAAATCAAGGAGAAGAATGCAAAAGACTGTCTGAGGAAATAAAGTGTTTGTGGTTGGCCAAACTAAACCAGGATTTCCAACATTCATGCTTGTTCTACCACCTATTAATTTTAGTTCATTAAAATATTGTGCCCTTTCTTGCTTACTAACTCCTTCTGTATATGATTTAGCAGATTAGCAGAACAACATATTCAGAACTACATAAACTATGCAATCCATTCTGTTGTTTACATCCGAGTATCGCCAATATGGCCGCAGATCCAGGTAACTGACATAAGTGCAAACCCTTTATAAGTTTAATTTGTTAATGTGAATTAACAAACTAGAAATGAGCAATAGATTTTTTGTAGGATTTATTTATTTCTGTTAAAAATACTATTTTTCACTGTTTGTTCATGTCAATTTACAGTAAGTCTGGTTTTAAAATTGTATAAGTAAATGCTGAAATTTACATTAAGATAAATAAATGATTTAGAAATATTATTTTTTGTTAGTTCATGCTAACTAATGTAATTAATTTAAACAAAAGAAACCTTAATGTAATCATAATGGTATTCAAACATAAGAGTCTTGATTGGTCAATGGGTCACAAACTCATATAATATGCAAAGTAATAAATGATTTCGGGTAATAAATGTTGCAGAGTAAATGCAATTACATTGTCTATAATAGTTTGTAAACACTGAAAAAAAAGTGGCCAAAACCCCTCTAAAACCATAATTCTGACCAGCTAAAACCAACCAGTTTAAGCTGTTTTTTGTATGCAAGCATTTAATGTAATTAAGTAATAAAATACTACAACCTACTTTCCACAAACCGTTCTGGACATGACACTCCGTATATCATCTTCCGATAAGCCATTTAGTTGCCAAAAGGGAGACTTATGAGGGAAAAAAGAGAGTTGTTAGAAAATAATAAGTAATATAACAATTGCTTATGTTAACTGAAAAACAATTTGGGATTACCTTTTCGCTGAATGTTTCTGATGTATCAAATGGACGGTTCCGTAGAGACAGCAATGCTTTTATTTCCTGTAAACATGATTCAAAAATAGTATATGAATATCTACCAAATAAACTTCGGTTTTTATATTTAACGTTACATTATTAACTCCACAATACTGAATTGAACCGTGAGCAATAAGCTCTCTAAGCCAAAATACACGCTGACAGTTTAATTCTAGCATTTTGACACGAAGGTCTGAATGAACGGAAAGTTTACAGTTTGTACCGGTAATCTAAAATCCACGTTATCATGTGCAAGATGAAGTAAATATTGTCTGCACGCCCGACCACAGTGTAGAGCCATGTTTGTGTGCCACATTCAACATCATCCGATGAGTAAATCGCGCTCGTAACAACAGTTCCTATTTGGCAGCCCCGTATGTAAATCGCCTTAAGCGAAAGTCTTGTAAAAGGATTAGGCGTTTGTACTTTCCGATGCCTGTTTGCCTACTGTAAGTCAAACCCATTAGTAAAATTAAGTAAATTGCCTTTATGGTCTAAACATTTGTGTGTTCGTGAAAGCCGAATGATTTTTTTCTTCTTCTTGATTTTATGTATACAGTCCTTTTTGAAAATGAAAGAGATTTCGTGTCACCTGACGATATCTTTTAATCTTATCTACATGCTCATTAAATCCTAAGAGGCTAAAATCTTTCCTGCGATTGGTTCATCATCTCGTACAGTGACACGATTCTCGTCCTCTCATTGGTTGGTTTACACGTCAATCACTCTCATCAGAGGTCAGAAAAGTATCTACTGCTGAACTTGTAATGTATCCACTTCCATCGCTGTAACAGCATGACATCCATCCTCAAGAAGCCAAACAAGGGCGGTAAGGTTTTATTATAGTACACCTAACGTGTGATGCATATATTTCGATGTCAAATAAATCTTTGTAAAGTTGATTACATCGTTAAATTTAGCTGTCATAAAGTAGATTGTCTCTAATATTTTAATATCACTATTCTGTATATAGTTTCGTTTACAGTATTGTTGTATATGGGTATTGTATATTATGTCGTTTAATGCAGTGCTTTGCAATCTTTAGAACAGATTTGTCTCAATTCTAATGTCACAACTCTTCTGTATTTTGAGAATAAATTATTGAGAATAAATTCAATTTTACAATTCGAATTGAATGGAAATGGAGGTTAATCAATGTAGACTGTAATTAAAATTTTTGGGAGAATTAGTAAAATAATAAATAAAATTAAAAGAAAGTGGAGTATGACAGCTTTTTAATAATATAATAAATATAATATGATAATTTCATTTTCCAGTAAGAATATGGGGTATTTACAGAAAGTAACTATTACCAATGCATGTAACTGAATGTAATCAGTATTTGAAATGTCATGAATTTAATGTATATATTTCTCCTGAAATTCCTGATATTCATTATTTTTTTCTAGAAAACATTATACCCCAAATTATTTTAGCCAAATAATAAGAAACTGTGTAATACATTAATCACACACTACAGTAGACATTTATGTAATTTTTTACTCATTTTCATAATCCTGAAAGTGTTATTTTTGTATTATGTAAATGTATTTCTTAATATTTTTAATTAGCCTTTTATTTTTATTTTAGTTTAATTTTGCTGTGCTTATGTTCCTTTTTTTAATATTATGATTTAGTTTTCATTTATTGTTATTTCAGTTTTAGTTCTAATTCAGTTTTCATTTCCAGTTAGTTAAAAACAAAAAAAAAATTGTAATAGTTTTAATTTTAAAAAAGTTAATATCACTAATTATTTTTATATGTTAATATATCTACACTGCCAGTCAAAAGTTTTAGAACAGTAAGATTTGTAATGTTTTTTAAAGTCTCTTCTGCTTTGATCCAAAGTACAGCAAAAACAGTCACATTTTGAAATATTTCTATTATTTAAAATAACTGTTTTCTATTTGAGAATATTTTAAAATATATTTTATTCCTGTGAAAGCTAAATGTTCAGCATGATTACTCCAATCTTTAGTGTCACATGATCCTTCATAAATCATTCTAATATGCTGATTTGCAGTTCAAGAAACATTTATTATTATTATCAATATTTAAAACTGTAAATTTTTTCTAGATTCTCTGATTAATAGAAAGATCCAAAGATCAGCATTTATAAGATTTTATAACATTATACACTGTACTATTTAAAAGCTTGTAGTCACAAATTATTATAGAAAGTATTATAGAAATTAATAATTTTATTTAGCAAGGATGCTTGATGATAAAAAACATTTAGAATGTTCTAAAAAGATTTCTATTTCAGATAAATGCTGTTCTTCTGAACTTTCTATTCATCAAAGAAACCTGAAAAAAAAAGAAACAATAAAAATAATAATAAATGTTTTTTGAGCAGCAAATCTGAATATTATAATTATTTCTGAAGGATCATGCGACTGGAATAATGATGCTAAAAGTTCAGCTTTGAAATCACAGGAATAAATAAAATGTTAAAATATATTCAAATAGAAAACAGTTATTTTACAGTTTTTGCTGTAAATAAATGCAGGCTTGGTGATCAGAATAGACTTCTTTAAAAAAATTAAAACTTTTGACTGGTAGCGTATGTAATATAGTTTACCTTAAGTGCCCAGACACGTATTGATTACATCAGGTCAGTCTTACTTGTAGACTTCATGAGGCTTTAAGTTATTTAAAGCCTGTTCGACATGCAATCTTCTCACTCGCAGCTTGTGTTGTGCCAACAGTGAAGCATGCTGAAAACTAGAGCCGTCCCGTGAGTCAAAGGTCACCATGGAGACAGAAGAAGCACCTGCGCAGCCTAATGATGACAGGGCGGAGACCTGCACCGTATCCGTCAAAGGTCTGACAGAGAACTGGCAGAAATGGTCCAACGACCACAGCGAGTATCAGAAACACAATCCCTTTAGCAACGGCAAGGTGGTTCCCCCGCAGATTCAGCGAGGACAGGAAGGCTACGGCAGGCCTTTAGAGGGCTCCAAAACAGAGCAGAGAGGAAAAGACGCCCATTCCCACATCAGCAGAGAGGTCACAGAGCTCTGCCAGGTGATTAAGGAGATTGGAGAGAGCGGGGACGATGGCAGGACAGCTGTGCGGTTCGGGACGCTGTTTGAGAGATACGTCACCATCTCTAATAAACTAGTGGGAGTTCTGCTTCGAGCACGCAAACAAGGGCTGGTGCACTTTGAAGGAGAGATGCTGTGGCAGGGGAGAGATGATGGAGTGCTCATCACCTTATTATAGTGATTTACAGCAGTGATGGACACCATGTGCCTGCCTATCTAACATTGCTTTATAGACTTCCATTTTACAAGAACATGAGTTAGGAGTCAGTTTTCGGCCAAAGAAACTTATGCTAATGAGATTTAAATTGAGTGTATTGAATTTAAATGTAGCAAACTGGCATGCTGCTATTTTTTCAAGGTGACGTGTGTAGTTTCTGTACCAGAATTAGAAAAATAATTTTAAAGCACTCTTGTCTGTCATTGGTCAACCAAACAGGTAGCCCCACCCCCTCTCATACTATTGGTTAAGTTTAAGTCAATGTTGCTATTAGGGGCTGCTAAAAAACAGAACAATAATGCTTACACCTTTCACATGTTCCTGCTTAAAAACATTTTAAACCAGACTAAAAAATGGTTTGCTGCCCCAAGTTGTTCTCCAAGCCTGGTTGGGCTGGTCTGTTTACTGTTTTTTTTTTTTTTGTTTACTGGAAAATTTGCTCATGTAGATGAGTTTCAATTTAGCATTACGTCACTTGCTCACCAAAGGATCCTCTGCAGTGAATGGGTGCCGTCAGAATGAGCTTTTCGCTTCACAAGATGTTTGAATTGATGGGCTGGAGTGGATTATTGTGATGTTTTTATCAGCTGTTTGAACTCATTCTGACGGCACCCATTCACTGCAGAGGATCTATTGTTGAGCAAGTGATGTAAAGCTATATTTCTCAAAAAAAATAAATAAAATAAAATAAAATAAAAAATTCAATGATTAAACAAACTCATCTACATCTTGGATAGCCTGAGGTTAGTAAGCTTTCAATTTTGGGTGAACTGTTCCTTTAAGCATTTTTTTTTCAGCAGGGCATCCTACAAGTGACTCAATTCTGGATAGCTCTGAACAATGAACTGTGATGGGGTAAAATTTATACTCAGAAATGAAACACATTCACCTTTAAGTGAACACCTACAATAACAGTGCCACACTGTAGTGTTTTTTCAAGGTGAAGTGTGTAATTTCTGTACCACCAAACAGAACTGGAAAAATGATTCCAAACACACTCTTGTCTGTCATTGGTCAAACAAAACAGGAAGTCCTGCCCCTCACATGTTCCTGCTTAAAAACATCTTAAACCAGTCTAAAATAGTTTGCTGGTCTTAGCTAGTCTCCCAGCCTTGTCAGGCTGGTCTGTTTACTGGTTTTTCAACAATAGAGCACTCTTAAGCTGGTCAGGTTGGGAGACCGACCTAGATTGTTTTAAAGGATTAGTCTAAAAATGCAAATTTGCTGAAAATGTGTTCACCCTCAAGTCATCCAAAATGTAGATGAGTTTATTTCTTCACCAGAACAGATTTGGATAAATTTAGCATTACATCACTTGCTCACAAGCGGATCCTCTGTAGTGAATGGGTGCCGTCAGAAAGAGCTTTTTGATTCACAAGACATTAATTGATATACTGGAGTCATGTGGATTATTGTGATGTTTTTATCAGCTGTTTGAACTCTGAACTCTTTGAATTGTGACGGCACCCATTCACTGCAGATCCACTGTCGAGCAAGTGATGTAAACTAAATTTCTACATTTTTTTTACAATGATCAAACAAACCCATCTACATCTTGGATGGCCGAGGGTGAGTAAGCTTTCAATTTTGGGTGAACCATTCCTTTAAGCAGGGCAACCTACAAATGATTTTAATCTGGATATCTCTACAGAATGAACTGTGATGGGATAACAGTGCAACACTGTAGTGTTTCTTTAAGGTATCAAATAATGATTTCAAAACATTCTTGTCTGTCATTGGTTAACCAAACAGGTAGCCCCGCCCCCTTCATACCACTGGTTAAGTTAATGTTGCTATTAGGGGCTGCTAAAAAACAGAACAACTATGCTTACACTTTTCAAGTGTTCTTGCTTAAAAACATTTTAAACCAGTCTGAAAATGATTAGTTGGTCTCCCAGCCTGGTTAGGGTGGTCTGCTTACTGTTTTTCAAGGGGTTTCGAGCACTCATCAGCTTGCCAAGTTGGGAGACTGACTTAGATTGTTTTAAAAGAAGAGTTTGTATAAAAATGCAAATTTGCTGAAAATGTGCTCACCCTCAGGTCATCCAAAATGTAAATGAGTTTGTTTCTTCTCCAGAACAGATTTGGATAAATTTAGCATTATATCACTTGCTTACATATCCTTAGCAGTGAATGGGAGCCATCACCATGAGCCTTTTGCTTCACTGATGAGGTGGAGTCATATGGATTGCTTATTGATTATTGTGATGTTTTTATCAGCTGTTTGAACTCCTTCTGACAGCACCCATTCACTGCAGAGGGTCTATTGGTGAGCAAGCGATGTAAAGCTGTATTTTTTTAGAGCTATTTTTTGATGGTCAAACAAACTCATCTACATGCCTTGAGGGTAAGCTTTCAATTTTGGGTGAACTATTCCTTTAAGCAGGTTTTTTTTTTTCTTTTTTTTTCCAGCAGGGCAACGGAATGAGAAAAATTATTTCAAAACACAGGTCTGTTTGCTGAGATTGTACTTACACTCAGATCTTCCAAGATGTAGCTGAGTTTGTTTCTTCACTTAAACAGATTTGGAAAAAATTTGCATTACATCATTTGCTAACCAATGGATCCTCTGCAGTGAGTAGGTGCCGTCAGAACGAGTTTTTCGCTTCACAAGATGTTAACTGATGGACTGGAGTAGTTTGGATTACTTGTGGTTTACTGTGATGTTTTTATCAGCTGTTTGGACTCTCATTCTGATGGCATTTAGTAGTTCATTCATAGTTTTGGACCACAAAAAAATATTAAAAAGCAGATAACACATATGTAGGTTAATATTTATTTTGTTTGCATGCTTATGTATATTATACAGTAAAATTACAACCTTACATCACTTAATAATTAAATACATCTGAGGCGATATAGTATCTATATCATGGTGTAAACAGAGTTAAAATGCTTCACTTAGTGTCACATGATGGAAGAAAAACAGAACTGCTCTTGCATCACTGTTGCAGTACACAATAACAAAACACTGCCATATTCTGATGCCAAAAATCATTCAGCTATAGATTTAGCCTATTCATGTGAGGTTAAAGGCCAAAGCTAATTATCAAGATTAATTACCATTTTTGGCTCATTTCTATTTAAAAAGTCTATCACAGCTCTGTATCTTTAAAAATCATATTTATGGAAGAATCCAAACTGTTCACAGCAAAAGATTAATGATTCTGTCAAACTTGTCAATGTTATTACTATTCGGCATGCTTTTTTCCCCCCAAAGCAATTGAAAAGTAGCTGCAGTTTTGTAGCTTCAAATTTGATTAGCCAAAAAACATAACATTATGAGTATTACAACCCTGAGGCACATGTCTGTGACCTTTTGTCATCACAAACAGATTGACTTGGACTGATATTATGAGTAACATTGCTCTGGGCAGTACATTAATGTATTTTGAGTTCCTCTAACTTCCCATACATTTAGCTCATAGAGTTCAGCCTTTGGACTAACTGGTCTGCCTGCGAAATGAAGACAGACAAGGGTTAGCTACACATTTGCACTCAAAAAATCCTATGATTAAAAACAAAGAAAATTTTATAGTAGGAGAATTGGTTAGCCTGCGACATTTCTCCACACAGATCCATTCAAGCTCTTCGAACAAAAAGGTTTTCATTCTCTTACCACTGCAGCTTGTCCATTTCAATTTAATACAGTTCCAATTACAATTACATGACAAAAGGTCTCTTTCAACGACGCAATAAATGTGAACCTCTCAGAAAACATTTTGTTTGTTAACGCACCAATAACCTTCTCCAAGGGAATGTTATTATTAGTTTTAGTGAATGTAATTTAGTTGTGAACTAAATTACTGTGAATAGTGGACTGTATTGTTGGATGTTTCTTTTCATTTCTTACCGTAATGAACCAATACGAGTTTAGCCGGTAGACCAAGCGGGACATGAAGCCCATCTGACTGACGGGTGCGAGAACATGGAGATGCAGATGTGTGACAGAACAGAATGGAGGCCAATGGAACCCAAACCTTGGAAATATAATTGCCATGTGATACATTAGAACATAATTCACCATGTTTTGCATGCTTCATAAACAAGAACTTGATTTTCGTGTAAGTAGCAGATGTTTTCCATTACCTAACATCACTTAAATCAGTCACATTGTTTTTCTGAAGTATCTCTTTCCCGGTTTCCACCAACTTCTCCACTACAAACCGCAAAAATAGAGTTTGCACAGATGACTCCTTAGTAAAGCATGCAACGTCTAACAAAGCTGGGAAGTCTGACTACTTGTACACGTTAAATCTGACTCATTATTTCACACTGTTACTGTAAAAAGGCCCCAGAGTAGCTACTGTCAGAAATGTCTAAACATTTACACCAGTCTTGAATAACTCACAGAGTGTTTACCTAATGGTACATGCTCTTTGCCGAGAGATTTACAATTTCCCACATGTTTACTTGGTACAACCAGATAGTGTTGAGGAGCTCCAGGGTGAATATCTCTGAAACAGGACACAGTTTCATCCTGAAAAACAAGGTTTTAATTAATATAAAAGGATTAATAATAATAAAAATAACAATTACAATACTTGATCATTTATTTTATCTTTTTTTTTTCCATAATTACTTTGACAGCACGATTTTACAATATTTTTTTGTTTTTAAATGTGCCTAAATACACTGAAAATTGTGCAATAAATAATGTTACTTAATAATCATGAAGAGTACCAATGATAGTATTTAAAAATACATAACTTGTTTCTTATTTTCTTATGATGACGATGGACGAACAATTATCACATTGCCTTTTTATGAAAACAAAATTACTTCATTCAGAAACTACAGTAATCTTGATGACGTTTTGCAAAAGTAAAACAAAAAGCAAGGAAATATGTGATATATGTTAAGACACGCCGGTCTATTCTATACTCAAATATTCATTTTATGAAACATGTATTGTATTGTGATCTTTAGCCTCATCATCTTATCGTCATTCACGCATTTGGATGAGCTATTATGTCTTAAATAAAGCACTGACAGCACACTCACGTTATGCAGAAGCTCAGTTCCCATTTCTCCGTTTACGATTTTACAGAAAATACATTTTTTGTCATATCCATCATCAGTATGACCGCTTATACCGATCTCAGGTGTCGGTGTGTTTACGGCGGCTGCCATCTTCAAAACGTGAAGTCGGCGCTAATTACATCATCACAACACTAGCCTCACGCCATTTCAACATATAAGTCCTCTGAGTCAGGGTTTTTTAAAGTCAAGAAATCACTAATATGATGATCTCTTTGTGAGACAACCCGTGTTAAAATATAAGCTGTTACATATTTTAATATAAACAAATATTTAGCATAGTATTAGGACAAATTGTTGCTCTTAATAATACAAAGATTGGATTATTATATATGATCGCTGTACTAAATCCAATCCTAATCAAATTATTATATTATAAATATTGTTTCAAGGCAGTGAGCAAAGAGAACAGTGGCAGTTACAAAGCAAAATGAGCAGTGAAAAAAAAAACACACACACAATAATAAATAAATAAAACACTTTTTGGAAATTTGTAGTCAAATTTTCTGCTAAATAACGTTGAATATATCATATATTCCTGTTACTTCATTTATAGAAGCATAGACAGTGATTATGAAATTCAGAAGAAAAATCTAGCCACACTTCTTGAAATATAATTTCATGCTCATAAGATGCATGTTCAAAAGCTGATTATAAGAAAAAACTTCCATTTCCATTCGACTGTGTGAAATATTACATATTGCTAAGCTTCTAGAAGTTCAGGATATTTCTTCGTATAGCCAAAAATACATTGTGTGTGTCAAAATTATATATTTTTCTTTTATGCCAAAAATCATTAGGATATGAAGTAAAGATTATGTTCCATGATATAGATATGAATAGATATTTTTGTAAATTTCCTACTGTATTTTGGATTAGTCATATGCATTGCTAAGAACTTCATTTGACAACTTTAAAGGCAATGTTTTTTGCACCCTCAGATTCTAGATTTTCAAATAGTTGTAACTCTGCCAAATATTGTCCAATCCTAACAAACATGCATCAATGGAAAGCTTATTTATTCAGCTTTAAGACAATGTATAAATCTCAATTTAAAAAAAAAAGAAAAAAAAAGACCTTTATGACTTGTGGTCTGGGGTCACAAATAAAGCTCAAACTACATTTTTGTAAGAATTAACAAGGTAAGAATTCAAAGTGACCATGAGACTGTTGCTAACTTTGCTGATAGTCTTCACAGTGAGTTTTTAAAATCATGGTAATCAAATACATTTTTAATGATATTTAAAATATGAAACTGTAACTGCTAGTAATATTATCATAGTTTCTCATCAAAGCAGTAAACATTTAATCCCTACTTGTAACCCTCAAACCGTTTATAAACCTGGCAACCCCTCATAAATCTTTAGTGACCCTTAGTGGGGGTCGTGACCCCTGGGTTGGGAACCACTGCTTTAAATTATTCAATCCTTTTTTGAATTTGATTAGTTGGGCTGTGAATAAGACACAGCTGTGTTATACTTTTTATTTACCTCCTATGTCTGGGGAATACATTTGTTTTTTTATTGTAATCAAGCAGGCAGCACAGCAGGTTTGGAGCAAAATCTCCCCGCAGAATAACTCAGACTGAGCTCCTGACCGGTTAAAGGTTACTAATCAAGAGAGGCAGAAAGGATAAGTGAGTGACAACACACTATGTTAAACTGCTCTGTTTAGCGGGTCAACCGAGCAATTAATCCTGAGCACTCCAATATGTCAGGATGCCACATTTACCGCCTTAATGTATGCAAATGATGTCATTAAAATGCATGTTCATGTTTAGTCTCTAAATTAAGAGCTCATTTGCACTCCCAACAATCCAGAGATTCATTATTACAAATTACAAAAATAATAATGACTCAAGACATCAAATTTACTCTCCTTGTACACCCTCCCCTATTTACATTATGAATGTGGAAATAATTTATGTGACAATCAGCAATTTGCAGCCACTGTATTGGAGGTTGTCAGCTGGCCAAAGCTATTATGTTATCTCTTGTTCTGCGGCTCCATATGATAAATAATATGCCAGAACATGACTGTATGCAATTACAGTCTGCTGTGGTATTGTGGGAATGCAAAGGATTGCAAAAAATAAATAAATAATAAAATAAATAAATAAATAAAAAAGAGAGGACTGGCGAATGTGGGACATAGATGATCGTGACGTGAATGTAAAATACAAACGCCTTAGAAATAACTAGGAAAGTACGAAGTTAAGCGCTGCCAACAAACAACGGATCTCATGCGTCTCTAAATGATTCATGACCAAAATATCAACTCCAGCATTGAGGAAGTCGATGTTTTGTCCTGAAGAGGTTGTAGAATTATTCATGAGGCATCGGTTTTGTAAATAGATCCTGTTGATTAAAATGGAGGAAGTTGGGGGGTGGCGACAACTGCAACTCATGAATCTCTGGAGAGAGAGAGAGAGAGAGAGAGAGAGAGAGAGAGAGGGAGAGGGAGCTACATGAAGGGAAAATATTCAGCTTCTTTAATCATGTTCTGCCCTACTTCCAACTTCCTCTTTCATTCTATACGTCCCGCTGAGACGATTGCCATTGCCACTGGTCACCGTCACACTTGGCTTTATGAATCTCAAATCAGCCTGTGTATTTTTCTGAAATTAAATGGCTGAGCCTTTACTAAACAACATGGTTGAGAGGTTAAGATGCATTGTAAGAGATATATAATCCGTCTTTTCAACTTTTCAGCTCTGCTCGTTTTGATATTTAAAGGGATAGTTCACCCGAAAATGAACATTTAATGTTTATCTGCTTCCTCCCAGGGCATCCAATTTGTAGGTGACTTTGTTTCTTCAGTAGAACACAAACAAAGGTTTTTAAATCAAACCGTTTCAATCTGTCAGTCATATAGGGGAGAGTGGGGTAAGTTGAGCCAGTGGGTAAGTTGACCCACCCCCTGTATCTTGGCTTCTGTACGCTTTTACTGTCATGTGACCATGTATTTTGGAATCAAACATAATTTCTGTCAGACTGTGAAAAGGAGAAACACATGGGAGGAGTGGAAGGCACCTGATTACTTTAAAATTGGTTTTTGGCTTGTCAAAGTAAAATTTTTGCATAACAGATGTAATGGCTGTTACATCAAAGCAAGTTTATCCAGGTCTAAAAATATGTATGATGCATATAGGTGATTTAGCAACATATAAAACCATGCAAATCATTTAGCTAAATATTAGCCTGAATTGGTAAGCTAGCTGGAGTTTTTCCAAAATGCCAGCTATGGGGCAAAGTGAGCCAAATGCTGTGGGGTAAGTTGAGCCAACACTTTAACTTACACCCCACCATAAGGCACTGAAGTTAGGTTAAATCTCTGAAGTATATAGTGGTATTTTAATGTGATATTATGAAACCGGATTAGTTTATCATACATATATACATATTATTGGTAGTTTATTTGATAGGGACAGTGTAGAAGTGCACCATATCCCTCTCTGAGAACCATAAGTTGCTTTTCATCACATTCTAATTAAATATATCTTTCCACCTGTAGTCCCTAATGGTCTGTTTGATATTGCAAAAAAGCTACCATGCCAAGAATCTTTTGACAAAAAATGTTTATTAGTTTCAACAACATTTATTCTTTCATTTTTAATTAAGTTTTTATTTAATTTTACTCAACAAACTCTGTTTAGTCTGTTTTAGGGAAGGTTAAAACTTTGGTGTTCTATTGTTTCAGAAATGCAAACAATCAAAGGTTTGATTGGTTTTATGTTACTTAAGATAGCTTTAAGATAAGAAATATGACTGTTTGTAAAATGAAATTTGATTATTAAACTAGTTTTTAAAAGAGATAAATTATCTTAAAAATTTTCACATGGGTTTAAATCAGATTCGGTCAGATGGTGAGTTTTCACTTAGATGGGTCATCTTACCCACAGGAGCACTTTTTTTATAAGAAGCCATAATTTTAGAACCATTTGTCATAGATACATTCTGATAATTTAAAATGATAGGAAGCATCCTGAAATTACTGTAGATACATTTTTTGTACTTTCGCTTCATTTTCCTTTATCTTGAGGATCACATAAGTAAAAAATGGCTCATCTTTCCCCACTCTCCCCTAATGGCAGTCAATGGGACTTTAAGAGTAAAAAAAACACACACAGACAAAACCAAATTAACCCTGCAGCTTGTGACGATACATTGAGGTTTGTGCAAGAAACTGAACAGTTTTTATATTTTTACCACCGCAATGCCCAACTGTCCTGAGTCCGTTCACAACAGCCGGCAAGTGATGCACAAACGTGCTCTGGCATAGTAGACGCATACACGGGAACTGATCAGACCTATTGTTTTGTGTCTTAAGACCTCAATGTATTGTCATGAGCTGCAGGGTTTCAATTGGTTTTGTCTGTGTATGTTTTTTTGACTCTCAAAGCCGTGAGCCCCGTTGACTGCCATTATATGACTGACAGACTGCAACGGCTTGAGTTAAAAATCCTTGTTTGTGTTCTACTGAAGAAACAGTCACCAACATCTTGGATGCCCTGGGGGTAAGCAGATAAACTATCTGAACTATCCCTTTAAAGCCAATGTGAATTGATGTTCACAAACATTTTGCCTCTGTGAAATGACACATTGCAAACAGGAGAGAAACAAGATGTTCAACAAGATATAGAGAGAAACTGAGTTTGCTAAAACAAACCCTAGCTATTTGGTTGATATTGTCTATTTATTATATTGTATGTGTGTGCATGGTTCAAAAGTGAGGGGTCAGTACGATTTTTTTTAAAACGGAAACGGGTATTAAGACATTGCATGGCTTAATATAACATAAAAGATGTCTCTTACTGAAGTATGTAGTAGAAAACCCACATCATTTTATATATTTTGGACTATGGGAGGCGCAATTATTTAGATTAAGTAAAATGGCTACTGGAGCTACCTGTTGCTATTTTTACTGCAACACAACTAAATAAAATATTGATACGATGCCATATTGTCCAGCTTTTGGCTGTAATTTTCAATTGAAGGGCAACAAGAGGAGCAATGTAAAAAGAGGAGAAAAGAATGGGAAAATGCCCGTGGATGAATAAAACTTCCTAAAGATCTTTGTCTTTGTTCTATTCACTTTCGCCCTGACACCTTCAAGGCTTTTAGTAGACCACAGCTACTGAAAGAGCTTACAAAAGGCAGAGTTTCTCAGCACAGATTTCATGTGATTTCCCATGAGCATTTGGGGAAAAATCTATGGCATTTGGTTTAAGCCTACACTTATATCCTTTACCACCTGTAAGCTCTTCAGTAGCTGTGGTCATTGTATCATTATTTAATTTTCAGAGTTGTGTTGCTGTAAAAATAGCAACAGGTAGTGTCAGTAGCTCACAGAGTGCAACCATTTTATGTAACTGAAATAATGGTTCCCCCATAGTCCGAAATATGTATAAAACAATGTGTAAGTCTTTCCTTTTTTATATTTTTCAGTAAGAGACATTTTTTTGTGTTACATTAAGCCATGCAAGTCTTAACACCAGGGGTTCTCTTTAAAGAAATGAATACTTTTATTCCGCAAGGATGGGTTAAGTTGATTAAAAAATTAAGACCTTTATAACGTTACATAATGATACTAAAGGCTGCTGAAAATTCAGCTCTGCCACACAGGAATAAAGTTCATTTTAAAACAGAAAATTTTAATTTTAATAAGCAATTGTAAAAATATTTAATTATTTTACTGAAATGAATGCAGCCTCGGTGTGCATTTTATTCACAAATTCACTACAAAAGCAAACAGGGTCATATTTTATTTCAAGCTGACTTTCAGCTCTAATTGGCACTGTAAATCCAAACCCCCCAAATCCTAAAACTCAACTCAAAACTCAAAGATTTTTTTGGAAGCCATTAGCCAATTATTGTCGTCAGGATGTCATTTTCCTGTGGCTCTAGAATGAGAGAGTGAGTCACTTGGCATTTACAACTAAAGTTATTGACACAACACAAATTTAATGCAGAACTGAAAGCCCATGAAGAAAGATGACTAAACCACAAACTTGCAGGTGATCATGCACCAGCTGAGCAACTGCTAACAGAATTCTAACATGACAGTCTTTCTAGGTATTGTTCTGATAGCATCACAGTGTTTAAACTGAATTATCAAATAGCTTATTTAATGTAGACTCTGCACATTAACCTCACACATCAAAAAATGACCTAAAGGTCAGTATTTCCACATTCTACCAGCAGGAGGCAGTGTTATGACATCCTTCAGCACAACCTTTGAAGTGTGAACAGTGTTTTACTCTCAGCTGTTTCATCATGTTTCTTCTTTTCGAACATCTGCACTTCTAATTCTCTTTGTCAAATATGCGTGTCAGATAAACCGTGCTAGATGTACTGTACTAGACCCACAGCTGAGGTCACAAGGTGCTTTTCAGCAGCAGCAGCAGCACATTGTAGCAGTAGATATATATTGCATAAACTGTATCTACCTATCTGAAATAAATACACTGTTAATGGTAAATTCTTGCAAGTAGTCTCACCAGTGTCTACTTTTATCCAGACTTACAATATCATGGAAATGTTAGCGTAACTAAAGAGAGCAGGTACCATGAAATTCTCTGTTTACTCAGCTGTCTGTCACTCTCTCCTTCATTCTTGTACCTTTCTGCACAGTCCATTTACTGTGGGTTTGCAATGCACCTGGTGTTCATTTCCCTCTCTTCTTTCTTTCAGATTCAGTGTTTTCCCCTCAATTAGGGGGTGTTCACAGTTGGCTGTTTTGGTGCAATTTATCAAACTCTGGTGCGATTTCTCTGTTAGTGCGCTTGTGGATGCTGCCATGCGAACATTGGTGCAACAAACGGACCAAGACCTTTTCGACCTACGGTGTGTTCACGTTTGTAGTCCAGTTCTCTCTAAAAATTATGTTTAGTCCTGGTTCACTTTGCATTCACACTGCCATTTTTACATCAAACCTAAAGATAAAAAACGACAATATGGTTACAACCTGATTGGACAACTTTCTGAACATTCAAAATAATGCTGTGTGCTGGGTTAAATGCACTCATTTATACATATGGTGGTATTTTAACCAGCTTGTAACACAGAAGAGCTTATAAAATATCTACAGGAGTCAAAAGAGTGTCAGGAATTCCTCCATCACACACAAGACGGTGGTTCCGACACCTGTACCAAACCAGACAAAAACAGGACATGATGTCACAATATGTGATCTTAAAGGGGAACCCTGGGTTTGTATTGCTTGGCTTAATATAACCTAAATTATGTTTCTTACTAAAATATGTAGTAGAAAACCTTTACTTACGTTATTTAAAAAAATCCACATTGTTTTATACATATTTTGGACTATTATTATTTTGATTATGTAGAATGGTTGCACTTGGTGAGCTACTGCTACTATCTCACTCAGAATACACAATTTGGAAAATATAATAGATATATGATGCCACATTGTGCGACTTTTGGTTGGAATTTTCAGCAAAGGACAACAAGAGAAGTGATGTAAGTCTGTTTTCTTAGTGATAGAAAAAGGAGAAAAAAATGTGAAGATTGTGAAGATGCCTGTGGACGAATAAAACTTCATAAAGATCCACGTCTACATTCTCTCCACTTTAGCCCTGATGCCTTTGTGGCTTTGGAGCTACTGAATCAGCTTACAAACGCTATAAACATGCCATGACGCCGCGCCCACTTATGGAGTTTCTCAGTATGGATTTAGACTCTTTGTGGGGAAAACAGATGGTATTTGGTTTAATTGGTATTTGGCTTATATCCATTAGCACCTGTAAGCTCTTTCAGTAGCTGTGGTCACTTTATTCCGCGTTATTGATTGTGAATGCCGAGTTGTGTTGTGGTAAAAATAGTGTAGCTCTGTGCCAGTAGCTCACAGTGGTACAACCGTTCTACGTAATCAAAATAATGGTGCCCCCCATAGTCCAAAATATGTATATAATGATGTGTATTTTTTTAAATAACGCAAATCTTTCATGGGTTGCTACAGTAAGAAATATGTAGTAACCTTACATTATAAGAGCGAACTAAAAGGATAGTTCACCCAAAAATGAAAATTATCCCATGATTTATTCAATCCCAAGCCATCCTAGGTGTATATGACTTTATTCTTTCAGACAAATACAATCTGAGTTATATAAAAAAATGTCCTGGCTCTTCCAAGTTTATAATGCAGTGAATGGTGGTCCATATTTTAAAGAAAAATAAAGTACATGCATCCATCATAAAAAGAATTCCACACGGTTCTAGGGGGGTTAATAAAAACCTTCTTATAGAGTTAATCGATGTGTTTGTGAATATCCATATTTAAAACTTTATAAAACACGATCTCTAGTTTCCGGTAACTGTCGTTTAGGACTTTCACGACGAATGCAAAACAGAACATTGGTCACAAATTAGAAGTACAAAAATAAGGATTTTTGAAGAAAAATGTCAGATTTAAGCCAAGGGAAGACTGGTGTTTCTTTGCCGTGAACAAAATGTGTTCTCGCGAGACTAGTATATTCTCACCGGAGCTTATGTTTTTGATTGGCTGATTGCCACCTACATTTGCCATATAGTGATGATGACTGACAGCTGCTGATACCCATGACATAATAGGATGCTGTCTGTCCATCATAAAGTCTGGGTCATGAATGCATTTGACTGTCACATGTAAGCATAAAACACGTGGAGAAAGTGAATCTGTTAGCATTCCCCAATGATTACTGTAGTAATGTGATTAACTTGTGCCGTCTTTATTCATTTATTCTTTATTCAATTATACAAAAACCTAAAAAACAGAAGCATTTTGCTTGCAAAACGGTTTATCTACCAGCAGGGGATAAACCCTGTGGTTTGCCTCATAGAATTGAAATATAGCTGTTTATAAGGTATGGATTTCAGTCACATGGCCAGATATCAGCCTTACTTATCATGCATGACTGTATTTTCATTCGCAAAGGGCAATCTATCATAGAAAGACAGGAGATTGACAGAATACAACTTTTCTGTGCCGACAGCCCCAGCTGAGATCCTAGCACAGAGAAGAGAGTGATACCAAACCCTTAAAATTGAAATACTTAAAAAGTAGAACTGTATCTGCTTGAATGTTAAAATATAATTCCATTATAGCACCAAACAGAAAATTAATGCATAATATTGACCTGGAGTTATTCCAACACTGTTGCGATGAGAGAAAAGCCTCTTATCTGGAATTGTAATTAAAAACTGTTTCTCTTTCCCAGCTTTATTGGGACTTATTCATGAAATACGAGTACTTCAGAAGAAATTCCTGCATTCATTGTGCATAAAGCCACTCTTACCTAAATTCAATGGGACAATTTACATACAAATATTTTTATGAATGATTTACACTTAATTTCTTCTGATAAAACATTTAAACGCAATACAATTGAAAATGTATGTTTGCTGCTTTAAACCCAAAAGCCTTAAAATTACAGTCTGCAGTGATGAGTTTATTACAATGTTTCAACCACTTTGAATTTAATTACAGATTGTGAAACTTGAGAAGAAGTGGCAGAACTTGTGATAAATTAAATAGATGAAGACAAAAATGTTTTGTTTTGTGAGTAATATCCAGGATTCAGGATGATACAGAGTCATATCGTGCCACTCAAACATAACCTTAAATGAAAATAAATTGAACACATACGCACGTATTATGTCTGCCGTATGAAGACCGATGAGCATGTTTATATGCAAAGCAGTTTGTTCAGTAACTTTTGGTTATGCTGCAGGATTGCACCGAGTAAAATTAGTTTACTAAGTTCACAGGCTGTGGAACAGCACCAAGAATGATGTAGGACGTACAAAGTGCTGCTTCTCTTCACACTGTTCAAGGTTATCACACATCACAGTGAAATTCTCACATTCTCAATCAAAGTGAATCCCCTTGAAATAGACCTGGACCATTCTTACACCAAGCTAACCGTGCCAGACCTGGATCACTCGCACAATCTGCTGCCACTTAGAGGGAAAGCACTACTAGAACTTGACACGGAACCAGAGAACACATCCTTCAGGAACAGAACGTCAAGGTGAAATGCGATTTGTAAACCATTTTATTTCAATAATGTGAGGTATTTATGAGTGAAACAGGGTATTTATTAAGAGAAATGTAGGGCAGGGCTTAACAGTTAAACTGCCCGCTGTTCTTCAGAAAAATCCTTCAGGTCCCACAAACTCTTTTGTTTTTTTTTTTGTTTTATTTTTTTTTTAGCATTTTTGTGTATTTCAACCCTTTCCAACAATGACTGTATGCTTTTGAGATACATCTTTTCACAGATGTACACAGAGAACAACTGAGTGTCCTTTCATATGCAACTATTACAGAAGGTTCAAATGCTTACTAACACTCCAGAAGGAAAAACTATGCATTAAGAGCCCGGGGTTGAAAACGTTTTGAATTTGAAGATCAGGGTAAATGTAACTTATTTTGTCTTCTGGGAAACATGTAAGCATCTTCTGAAGCTTATGAAGGGCAGTACTAAACAAAGTACTAAAAAAAATATTTTTAGGCAAAATAAGAAAAATATACACATCTTCATTCCAAGTTTACACTCCTGGCTCTTAATGCATCGTGTTTCCTTCTGAAGCATCAGTAAGTGTTTGAACCTTCTGTAATAGTTGCATATGAGTCCCTCGGTTGTCCTAAGTAAAAGATGGATTTCAAAATCATACAATCATTGTTGGGGGTTCAAGGGTTCAAATACACAAAAATGCTAAAAAATCAAATAATTTGTGGTACATGAAGGATTATTCTGAAGAACAGCCAGGTGTATGTGACCTTTTGACTTTAACTGATCACATGATGCTTATAAAATCATTTTAAAATGCTGATTTGGTCTTCAAGAAACATTTCTTACTATTATATATGAAAACAGTTGTACAGCTAATTATTTGTGAAAACTGTGATTTTTTTTATTTATTATTTTTTTGATTAATATTATAATAAGAATCTTCTGTCTTACGCAAGTTCTGTACTTTCACTTTCCAACTATATTATGCATCCTTGTTGAATAAAAATGTGACCCTGGACCACAAAACCAGTCTTAAGTTTACATTTTTCGAAATTGAGATTTATACATCACCTGAAAACTGAGTAAATAATTGATGTAATTGATGTTTTATTGATGTATGGTTTTTTGGATAGGGCAATATTTGGCCGAGATACAACTATTTGAAAATCTGTAATCTGAGGGCGCCAAAAAATCAAAATGTTGAGAAAACTGCCTTTAAAGATATATAGTCTAAATAAAGCTCTTAGCAATGCATATTACTAATCAAAGTTTTGATATATTTAAAGTAGGAAATTTTCTAAATATCTTCATGGAACGTGATCTTTACTTAATATCCTAACGATTTTTGGCGTAAATAAAAATCAATAATTTTGACCCATACAATGTATTTTTGGCTGTTGCTACAAATATACCTGTGCAACATAAGACTGGTTTTGTCGTCCAGGGTCACTAATATTAATTAAAAAAGCAGTATAGGCAGACATATGTGATCATAGCTTGACTACAAAAACAATCATTATAATCTATAACATTGCTGTTGGGACTATAATTTTTTAAGGATACTCGCAGGAAGTTTTATACTTTCTTCCCTCCGTTCTGTTTTTCAGCTGTAAAATCGGCTAATGGCTCTAGCAGTTGTGTCTGCACAGGATGGCTGTGAAAACACCTTAATTGTTACAATAACAAGAAACCTGAGGACAGTGGGGAAATCCACCATGTTGAAAACGGAGCTGGGTTCAACCGCTCAGATCAGCGTTGCCAAGTGCTTGAGGAAAGCGAAGACTTGTTTGAAGACTATTCATGCTTTTTTTGTATTACAGCTTCACCGTGAATGATAAAAAAACTGACATGTTGTGTCGGAACAGGCAGAGCTGGAGGAAGTCGTATGTCTCGACTGCTAATTGCTGCGGAGGGCTGACAGTGAGGTCTGTATGATCGTTATTGGTGCTCTGGGCTGAAGGCTGTGTGCTGCTCCTGTGGGCCGGGGCATTCCATCCTCTTGCTTTGTTTTTGCTGAGCCAATTAGCGAGCGTGATAACATCTGGTGCAAGAGGACAATGCGACTCCGTTCACATCCCCTAAGTGAGTGTCTCTCCCTGAAGCGGCGAGGGCTTGAGCAGGCATGCTGGGAAACTGGAGAAGGAATAGCATATGGCCCCAGCTACTCTGATACAGCTGAATGACTTTCTCTTTTGCCCGCACACTCTCGCTCGCTCTCTAATTCTCTCGCTCGCACTCTTTACCTCTTTCTATCTCTGAATGCACACACACACTTCACACAAACGCACACAGCCTGACTAAACAGGATTACTGGGAGATTTGAGAGGGGCATAGAGAGATGATGGAGGATAGCAAAGATCAGATTGAAATGCTATTTAGTTTTACGAATGCGAGAGGACACGGATGTTTTAACGGAACCAAATGCTCAGTGCAGTATTTAACTGATTAAACGATGGAAACAGGTTGAGAAACATATTCCTATGGAAGCTTGTTTCTGCAACAACAACAAAAAGAAAGGTAATTGTGACCTTTTATCTCACAATTCTGACTTTTTTTTCTCACAATTCAGAATTTATGGCCCTATTTTGGTCTATGAGCATGGTCTGAAGCACATGGCGCAGGCGCACTTAGGGGCATGTCCGAATCCACTTTTGCTAGTTTAATGACGGATAAAACTGTCTGTGCGCCAGGCGCATGGTCCAAAAGGGTTGTACCTATTCTCCTAATGAGTCATGGGTGTTTTTTGGCCATAACATGCATTAAACCAATCAGTCTCATCTCCCATTCCCTTTAGGAGCCAGATGCACTTGCACCATGGCGGATTCGCTATTTACATGCCGTAATTTGCAAGAGCAAAGGCCAAACGCTTCTCCAAAGAGGGAACAAATATGCTCGTGCGTGATGTTAAAGCACGCAAGCAGGCCATCTACGGGACAAGCCAGATTCCACTGAAGCTCCCTGAAAATAATACACATTAATAATCTTTTACATTGTAATCCTTTCATTTTTAATATTTGGTATGTCTGTGTGCTGTTGCGCATCCCTGTGTGTGTAATAAGCATAGTGTAACTGTAAGCGCATTGTGAACCCACCTATAGGTGCATATTACTAACGCGCCCTTTGAATGAAAAAAAAAAAAAAACTTGCATAGCATGGGTGCATGATAGGGCCCATAATCTCACAATTCAGAATTGTGAGATAGAAAGACAGAATTATGAGATATAAACTCAGAGTTGTGGAATATAAACTCAGTTCTAAAAAGAAAACTTCTAAAAGTCATTTTCATGATGGGGGAAAAAAAATTGTGAGATCTAAGAAAAAGGTCAGAATTGAGAGACATAAACTTAGAATTTTGAGGAAAAAGTCAGAATTTTAATATATAATCTCAGAATTGTAAGAACGTTTTTTTTTTTAATAAAAAAAATAGTTAACCCAAATAAATAAATAAATAAATGTAATTTTAAACACTGTTTGAAATGAATGAAAGGGGGTTGATGTATATCCTGTTAAAACAAAGGAAATTTAGGTGAGACATACTGAAGGCTAGTTCATTTTTGTAAATAGCCAATAAGTTTCAGTTATGTAACATTCATGAACCATGATTTGATATTTTGTAGTATTAGGGGGTGCAAGATTATCATTATAGGCAGCAGTTTAAATCTGTCATGTAACAAGAGTTACTTCAGTGTATAATGAGAAAAAACAGAATAATGAGAAAAAAGACCAAATTGTTAGATAAAAAGTTGTGTTAACTTTCTAATAATTATTTGATTTAATTATCAATAAATAATTAGCCAAAATAATTGTGATTTAATTTATTTATTTTTTTTAATGGATGAAAGAGGTTTTGCTGGGTTAATGTATTTCCTGTTGAAACAGGAAGTTTGGGTGGGACATACTGAAGGCTAGTCAATTATTATTATTTTATTTTTTTTGTAAATAGCCAGTAAACTGTAGTTATGTAAAATTCATTAATCATGTTTTGATATTTTGTAATATTAAGGATGGGATATTCTCATTTCAAATCTGACTTAAATTTTTTCTCATTTCATTTTTTTTTAAGAGAACATTATCATATAGATAGCTTCAGAGCTAATAAGGGTGAACAACAATCCACAAAACTTAATTTTATTCATTTAATTATTTATTTTTACAGAACACTGAGAAAAAAAGACCAAATTGTGAGGTAAAAATGTCATGTTAATGTTTAAAATGTCATGTAAATATCTGTTGTGATACCCACGATAGCCAATGAGAGCGAGCAAGCATCACCTACCACCTGCTTGCTTCTATAACTGAAACTTAGCAGCCACAAACATGCCATGAAAACAATGTACTCAGATGAAGTTGATTATCCTGACTTGCCATCTCCTCATTAGATGCGTCTATAGAAAGAAATGTTTGTATTTTCGATTTGAATTATTCCGTTTTGAAGTAGTAATTCAAAGCTTTTTATAGATATATTTATAAAGTCTGTGAGGTCGCAGAGTTTTCGAGAAGCGCTCCTGTTCAAGACCAAAACTGCAGAAAGTGCATCCTGCATTTTTTTCTTTTTTTTTTTTTATAAAAACACAACAGTTGATATTGTGAGTGTCTCGGGCCAGGGCGGGGCTAAGGCCTAGATTTGATGCCCATGCAGGAAACATTTGTACTCCTAAACAGTCTAGTGGTCGTTTGTTTTTCCCCCCTTATTAAAAACAGAGCTGTTCATCAGTAATCGTATATGCAGAGCATGTTTTTTTTTCTAATTTAACCGAAATGAATAGATAGTCTTCTTAACGTTTAAGCGATAGATTGAAGTGCTGGTGTGTGCGACAGTGCAAGAGCCACAAGGGAACGTTCTGTCAACTAAAAACATTGCAGCGAACAGCATGTTTTTTTAAAGCAACAGATTCCAGTGCCAGATCGCAGCTTATTTAACAGAAATGAATGTAACATATATTTCATCTGCATCAGGTACGTCCTTGCCGTGAGATGTTTCAAAAAAGTGATGGGGACAATATCCACCATGGTGGTTGTTTTTCTTCTCTAGTCACATTTGATCTCACAAGTCTGAGTGTGAGATCTCGTGTCACTGTAAAATCTTTCCTACAATCAACAAGTATGTGGTCTCACGATCTGGTCGAATCGTCTAGTGTGTGCTTTCAGAGAATTATAAGGTTAAAAATCGATTGAAAATGGTTTTAAAATTGGTTACAATTTGAAAATCATCTAGTGTGTACTCAAGTTTATTAGTGGCCTGCAAAGTCTGTCAGGGAGTTTCCATGTTGCAAATGGATACAAGCAGTCTGGTGCTGTATATCAACCAATCAAATTTGAGTACTGCAATTAAGGTAGGCCATATAATGATGTATGACTTACCTGTTTACTGATTTCCAGAAACGTCCACTATTGTATAAAACTTGAAGTGGTTGGTGCTTCATTAACAGGCATATCATGAGAAATTCTTAAAAAAAAAGAAAAAAAGATGCATGATAATACAGAGCAAGGCAAGGCAAGCATTGACTCTGCAGTACCAGACATTAATTTGCATTCAGCGGCTGCACTGAAATAAAACAAGCGGGTATGAATTTGAAATATGAGTGACTTCTGCTCGGTTATTTGTGTAATAGAGAGGCATTGCCCTGATTAGACCTCAAGCTTTCTTCTCCTACAAACTGGCTGTCTGTCTTTTCTCCGTTACCAATTTGTCGGAGCAGAGTGGCGTTAAACATGCGTAGCTAGCTGCTTAATTTGATCAGATCAGTAATTTAGGAATCAATCACAAATTGGATGAAAAAGGTAAACCGTTACCCATGTGACGTGACCGCTGTCGATGTGCTGATTCGGTCACTCATGGCTGAGTGAACAAATCGTTCGTTAAACGACACTACACAAGCTCTTTACTGTTAAAGAGCCACACTGAAGTATCCAATGGGATTCTTCTGGATCCATGCACAGAATACTACACTACTAATAAAAAGTTTGGACACACTTGAGTGAATTCACGTTTCTGGTAATGCTAAACACCTTATGCGTAAATGTTTTACATTCATTTTGTAGACAAATATATATATAGAAAAATTTAACTATGCTAAAAAATAATACAAATTAATAATTAAGTAAGTAATACTTATTAAATAAATACGTAATTTTGAAAACTTTGAAATCGATGGTTTTGCTGGGTTGATGTTTCTTCTTTTTTCTCTGTTGAAACAGGAAGTTTGGGTGGGATATACTGAAGGCTAGTCAATTTTGTAAATAGCCAAAAAGTTTTAGTTATGTAACATTCATGAATCATGATTTGATATTTTGTAGTATTAGAGGATAGGAGATCCTCATTATAGGGAGCATTTCAAGTCTGTCATGTAACAGGAGTTACTTGAGTGTATAATGAGAACATTTTTAGGAGAACATTATCATATAGATGGCTTCAGAGCTAATAAGCATGAGCAAGAAAATACAAAATCTCAAAATTTAAAATGTTCAATGTAAGCACAGCTGTAATCTAAAAGAAGCTAAAATCTAAGATCATTATGAGCTAGCCTATTTAACATTTTTTGGTCATTGCATACTTTCCAATGCTTACATTTGTGTTATATTATCATTTTGATGACTTCAATGTTATTCTAAAATATGTAAAATAGTAAGATAAATATAGAATAAAGATTGAATATGTGTGGCCAAATATTTGACTGTTCCAACTTCTGAAGCGCTGAGGCAGTAATATCATGCATTTTAGATTCATAATATAATCTTCCAGACGCTCATATTCAGATTTTTTTTTTTCACACATTGCCATACCTCACTAAAGCCTCATGGGATTGTCAGCCATTTGTTATCTCCTAGATTTCATACTGACTACTGGGCTTTCCACAGGAAATGATCCAGCAGTGCAGTAAAATGCTGAAAGACGTGAATAGCGTAGCTTGAAAGCTAATTAGGCTGCATAACTCTCAATAATTCGTAGGAAATGTAAAGAAAAGGTCATGACGGTTCATAAGAACACTTCCTGAACTGTATAGCTAAAATGCAGAATCTCTGCAGGGTGGATGAAGGTCACATTCTCTTCCTGCTGTTCACAAACCTACACGGCGCGATCGCTTCTTTACCCTGCTAAATGCTAAAAGAAAACTGTGCGCTTGACTTCGGCAGGCTGTCTGACCATATGGCCGCATTCATCATGTATCAGCACTCATTAAAAGAGCCGTCATTAGGCACCGGAGCTCTGTTGGGTGCAGCTGCCCACACCTGACAACCCCCCTGATTCTCTCACCTGAAATCTGCTGCATAACCAGTCTGCTGTTCAGTCAGGCCACACTGTGCCTACTGCATAACCAACCATATAGACACACACAGTCACCCTGAACTGGGATCAGTTGCTGCACTAAGTGCTTGGATAACAGCTAAATTAGCATCACGTTCAGGGTAAAACTGCCAGTACAGCGTAACGTGAGATAATAATCGTTGGTACCTGAATTTCAGAGGTTTAAAGCCCACAGGGATTGATCTAGGAATGATCACTATTGTGTGCTTGAGCAATGCACTTAACATCAGGTTGCTCCTATAATATTAGCACTGTAAGATGATTTTAGATTACAGTAATGCTTTTCAAAGGGTTAGTTCAGACAAAAATGAAATTCTGTCATTAATTACTCACCCCCATGTGGTTCCAAACCCACAGGACCTTCATTCATCTTTGGAACACAAATTAAGATATTTACACTGCATAGACAGCAATGCAACTACCACGTTTAAGGCCCAGAAAGGTAGAGAATTTATGTGTTGGTTGCTAGGGATTTTGGTTGCTAGGGCATTGCTAGGTGGTTGTTAAGTAATCTGGTTGGTTGCTAGGGCATTTCTGGGTATTCTGTGTGGTTGCTAGGCTAGGTAGTTGTTAAGTGTTCTGGTTGGTTGCTAGGGCGTTTCTGGGTATTCTGTGTGGTTGCTAGGCTAGGTGGTTGTTAAGTATTCTGGTTGGTTGCTAGGGCATTTCCGGCTGTTCTGTGTTGGTTGATCGGGTTTCTATTTGCTGGGGTGGTTGCTAGGGCATTGCTAGGTATTTGTTAAGTATAATGGTTGGTTGCTAGGCCGTTTCTGGGTATTATGTGTGGTTGCTAGAGATTCTGGTTACTGGGGTGGTTGCTAGGGCATTGCTAGGTAGTTGCTAAGTATCCTGGTTGGTTGCTAGGCCGTTTCTGGGTATTCTGTGTGGTTGCTAAGGCATTGCTAGGTGGTTGCTAAGTATTCTGGTTGGTTGCTAAGAGTGTTTCTGGGTATTCTGTGTTGGTTGCTAGGGATTCTGGTTGCAAGGGCATTGCTATGTGGTTGTTAAGTATTCTAGTTGGTTGCTAGGTCATTTCTGGGCATTCTGTGTAAAAAAAAACAACAACAATACTATTCTGTTCTGTTTGGAATGCATAGGGCATTTCTATGTGGTTGCTCTGGGAATGGTAGGCTGTGGGTCTGTCTGGGTCACACTGTGTGGTTGGTAGGGCATTGCTAGGTGGTTGCTGAGTGGTTGCTAGGGAATTGCTAGGCTGTGGGTCTGTCTGGGTCATTTGTAGGTGGTTGGTAGGTATTCTGGTTAGTTACTAGGGCATTGCTAGGTGATTGCTAGGGCATTCTGTGTGGCTGCTAGGTATGGTAGGTTGGATGGTTGCTAAGTGGTTGCTAGGTATTCTGGCAACTAGGGTGGTTGCTAGGGCATTGCTAGGTATTCTGCTAGGTTCATAAGGCATTTCTAGGTGGTTGCTAGGGGGTTGCTAGGTTGTGGGTCTGTCTGGTCATTTCTAGGTGGTTGATAGGTAATCTAGTTGGTTGCTTGGGTGTTTCTGGGTATTTTGTGTGATTGCTAGGGTATTGATAGGTGTTCTGTTTGCTAGTGTGGTTGCTAGGATGGGTGCTAGGACATTGGTGGGTGTTCTTATTGGTTGATAGGGCGTTTCTTGGTGGTTGGTAGGGTATTCTGTGTGGCTGCTAGGTATTGTTGGTACAGCATTGTTAGATGATTGGTTCCTATATATTATGGTTGGTTGCTAGGACACTGTTAGGTATTCTGTGTGATTGTTAGGACATTGCTACACGGTTGCTAAGTATTCTGGTTGGTTGTTAGGTCTTCTGGTTATTCTGGTTGGTTGTTAGGTATTCTGGTTGCTAGAGCATTGCTAGTTTGTTGTTAGGTATACTCTTTTGTGTCTACGGTATTTCGAGGTGGTTGTAGGTATTATGATTGCTTGCAAGGACATTTCTAGGTGGTTGCAAGGGCTACTGCCTGGGATTAGTCGTGTCCAGTGTAGATGACATCACTGATTATAATGGGTTCTATAGTATTTTGCCACGCCTGTTGCGTTTAGTGCATTTCTAGGTTGTTGCTATATTCTGGGTCATTCCTAGAGCATAGCTAGGTTTTGTGAAGTATTCTGGTTGGTTTCTAGGTCATTGCTAGGTGGTAGTTGACTGTCTCCAATCAGATCTTCCTGTCTAAAACTGTGCATGGAAAATAATCGCTCCTGTGTCTCATCAAATGCCTGGCTAGCATACATCATACTGTAGGAAATAGTAAGTCACGGATTGTAATTCACTATAGACAGTGGCTTTAGGCAAGTTGCTTCTTGAAAATGTATTTTCCTCAGTCACCTGATGCGGTCCCCGAGAGAGAGAGATACAACATAGGGGCCAAACCTAAAGCTAATCTCAAGAATGTATCACATGTCACAGCTCTGCTTGTTTAGTCTCGTCCATCTCCAGCCCACATTGCTGAACTTGTGCGGTTCTCTGCATCCCACACACCGCTCAAGAGCCTCAGACGGAGAGGGAGCGCTAACATACGGCACGTTAAATGTCTTCAGCACCAGAGCCTTGTCCCAGATGGCTGCTGGAGTATTGTTTGATTTTCCTTGTCATCAGAATGTTAACACGCATCAGTCTCACCCGACTCTTGGCATCGAATGAAGCTTGAAAGTGGATTTTCCCATCCATATACCAAACAATTATAACAGACTGACAGTGTGTGCTGTTTATAGTTGTACAGTCTCACCTGGTACTTAGATTTTCTGTCTTTTTCATGATTTTCATGTCTCTTTTGCTCACTAAGACTGCACCATTGTTTAAAAATACAGTAAAAACAGTAATGCTGTGAAATATTACTACAATTTAAAATAACAGTTTTCTATTTAAATATATTTTAGAATGTAATTAATTCCTGTGATGACAAAGCTGAATTTTCAGCAGCCATTACTTCAGAAATGATTTGGTGCGTAAAAATCATTTGTTATCTATAAATGTTGAAAATAATAGCAGCATTATGTATATATTATAATGTATATATGTGTAATCAATATTTTATTTATTAAAGCATATGAATCTCATCAAAGTAGCATTTTTAAGCATTTTACATTTATTAAAAAAATAACTTAAGGCAGTAACAATTTAAACAATATATTTTATTTGTGAACATATGTTCAGCTATTCTTTTTAATAGTTAACTTTTAACTGTTATTTAATTTTTCGGATCATCATTCATCAAAGCTTGGTAAATATTGGTCATAGATATGACATTTAAATTTCACCAAGCTGATTACTCACTAAAAAACTCCCACAGATCATGTTTTCATGCCATTTTTATTTAATTTTCTTTTAATGTAAACAAAGCAATATCCAAATGTGTTGTTTGTTTACTTACTTTTTTAATTAAAAAAACAAAAAAGGTGATTTATCGCATGGACCAATCACAGTCGAGCATAACCAGTCATATCCATCATCATACTGCATACTGCAATGGAGGCATTGCCTCCACTGTAACTTTACCTGTTGGACAATGTTTCTTTAGAAAAAACAATTGATTTGTACACTTTATAATGTTATATTTTATTGGCGTTGTTCTATTTTTTACAAGTATTTTGAGGACACTGCCTCCTCTGAGAAAACGCCTCAGATATATATATAAATTTAAAAAATGACTGAAATTATCTTCCAGGTCACCAGTGGACCGGAAAATTACTTGTCTGTATGTCTGCTTGGTTAACATATGTAGGGGAAAACCTTCAAGTAATCTCTACCATGTCTAGACCCTGAAGGTGTGAAGACAATGCTTAATTTTTCATCTTGAGCAAACTCTCTGTTAATAAAGTGCTGGCAATAACCCTTCATTCATGCAATACATTATGCTTATCATAAGCTTTCTGCAGTGAGTCACCATAACAACAAAGTGGTGCGAAATGCAAATGTTGTGATCGAAGAGAGTCCAGTTATCCCTCATGTTTTTCCATAAATTACCAAGAAACCATCAGCACCCTTAAGTAAGTTCATTAATCAAGGCCTCACTAATCAGCTACGAGAAGTAATGAGGTAAATTAAGCAAAACATGCAGAGCGGCTGGGATTTTCTCCAAAGCAGTTTGAGAATCAGTGCTAAAACACTGAACGGCTTATTGCAAACATCTTCCGAATCTTCAGCAGAGCTCTTCCCCATCCTGAGCCTCTCAGACTACAATGACGTGGTGTGTTATTTTACGACATGAGCTAATTGTCTCAGGGACTTGTCTTGGCAGCACCTTCAGGTTTGTGATTGAGCTGAGGGCCCTGGTATTCTTTAATGAAGACTTATGAGGGAAACGATAGCTGTTGGCTGTTGCAGTGGAGGTAGATTTTGGGCTGGAGCCTAAAGCCAAGGCTGGTCTGTGTCTGCCCGTAGTATGCTGTTTTCTGGCAGCATCCATACAGCAGAACTCCAGACATGTGTTGTTATCTGCCAAGGAAAAATATTTAATGATGACCTGTACAATATGTATATGTGCTGATGCCTGATCAAATCTTAGCTACAGCCTATATGAACATCATCAAGTAAGTATCTGCAGAAAATAAAAGTGCATTGCTTTTTAAGATTAGTAAAAATGTATTTTAGACTGTAGACTGTACAATTACACCTACAAGAATAATTCACCCAAAAATGAAAAATTGCTGAAAATTTACTCACCCTCAGGCTATGATTTTGTTTCTTCATCACAAAAGATTTGGAGAAATTTAGCCTTACATACTTGCTCACCAGTGGATCCTCTGTAGTGAATGGGTGCCGTCAGAATTAGATTTCAAAAAGCAGATGCAAACACCACAATAACCCTCAAGTAATCTGCTCGACAGTTTGTAAGAAACACTCCAACTCAGTTGTGTTTGTGAAAATGATCCTCCAGTGAAAAAAGTCAGTCCCCTGTTGTCCTCTAAAAATCAAAATCCAGTGGTTTTGGCTTGTAAACTGTGGTTCATCTGTGCATATTTCTCTCCTGACTTAGACGAGACTTTATCACTGGAGAAAGCAATATTATGGACAGCTGGAAGAAGTGGTTTGAAAAAAATGACTTGATGGTTTGTAATTTCTTATTTGTTATCACAAACATGCAGGTTTTCACTTTACAAGACTGTAAATTGATGGATTGGAGTCGTGTGGATTACTTGTGGATTATTGTGATGTTTTTATCAGCTGTTTGAACTCGGCACCCATTCACTCCAGAGGATCCATTTGTTAGCAAGTGATGTAATGCTACAGTAGTCAACATTTGAAGTGGATCAAAAAAGTTCATCAAAGCTGTCCTAAGACAAGAACAGGTTTTGGTTTTAGGACAATTTTGATCCAATTCAAATGTTGACTGCTGTATACATTTACTTAAGTTATTGTAGAACTATATGGAGTGTTTTCACAACACATCGTCAATCAGCCATATTGGCGGCACTGAACGTAACACTGCCACTAACCGAACTGAACTCTCAATCTTTGCTGATTATTGCTCCTGAAAATGGTCAATTATTGTCATGTTTTGGTCTGTACTAGTAACAGACCAAACCATGATGTAAGTGCAAACCCTGTATACATGACAGTCCACTTATACCATTACTGTGATGTCAACAGTAGTTGGCTATAAATAGACTAAAAAGACTGGTGGCATTTTATGAATTTTGGAAATGATGGGTGTCTGCTGAAGGTAATACAGATCTTTCAGTTTGTGTTTGTAACATCCAATGCGTTTTCTCACAAAGCTGTCATGGTTTAACCCGGATGAGTATAAATGATTGTACAACCTGAAAGGCTTAGATTCTCATGCACACATTTATGAACAAACGCAACCACAAACACACATCTTGACAGGCAAGCAGAGGGAGACTTCTCAAAAAGTTCATTGCTGCAAAATATTTTTAAGAAATGAAACCCAGACAAAACTCTCTCTCTCTCTCTCTCTCTCTCTCTCCCTCCCTCCCTCTCACTGTCTCTCCTTTATAATACATCACTGTATGCTGAATGACACTCCACATTCTTTTAAAATAGAACCCAAGAATGCATGAAGCAGTTTAAATGAAACCTGGCAATAACTCATAACCGCTGAAATGCATGGCTGATTCATATCATACATTTTAAAGGATTTGGGGCTCTTCAGGGATTTTAAAATGTTTGGTGAGTCATCAACAAATCTGAGATAATGAGCGGCCAGAAATACACTCATTAAATTAACATATACAGTGATTGTTCTAAGGTAATTCTCAGGGTGTGTGTTGAAATGGTATAGGAATAGTTCGCTCCAGAATGAAAATGAGCTAAAAATTGACTCACTTTAGGCTGTCTAAGATGTAAATCAGTTTGTTTTTTTTGCCAGACCAGATTTAGAGAAATGTAGCATTCCATCATTTGCTCACCACAGGATCCTCTGCAGTGAATGGGTGCCATCAGAATGAGAGTCCAAACAGCTGATTAAAACATCACAGTAATCCACAAGTAATCCACACAACCCCAGTTCATCCTACCTGATCTCATGATGAAAATGTTCCTGTGGGAATTTTTTCGCAAGACACAAAATACGTACCCATAAGTACATATCACTGCAGTTTACAACAAAAATGAACACTAGAGGCAGTAAAACAGTGAGCACTTTTAAATTGTTTTGTACAAAGTTATGATTACAGCTCCATATGTTTCGCTTATCAGATGTAACAAGCTTGCTCGGTAGCTCAGCCGGCACAGAGTTGGACTAATGCGAAATCCTTGGGTTTGAATCCTGTGAAAAAAATTACTCACAATGAAAGAGCTGAAAGATAAGAGATTAAAAAAAGAAGTTAAATGGCATGCTTGTGGTTGTTTTTACATCACATTCACTTTTGTTCATACTATTGGGTAGGTTTAGGTGTAGTGCAGATATTTACCAGTTGGGTTAAATCTGTAACAAGCATTTTAGAAAGAAAATTATAACATTAAACAAAGTATTATTTTCATTTAAGTGTGTTAACAGTTCTCTGTTATCAGTTTTAACTGAAATAGTGCTGATTTTTATACCTGTACGTCCCTAAAATCGGTGATGGGCTGCTATTCCTTGGGGTATCTGTGAACCTCAGACCGTTGCCTTGTGTTTTGCTCGTAGCTAAAAGATGCCGCCTGTGACTGACTTACCTGTCTATAAATAAACAGTACAGAGTTTTGAGAACATATTTTTACATCGGAATTAATTAAAATCAGTATTACAATCAGGGATTGAAATAAACTTTTTCACTCACCAGCCAATTTGGCTACTAAATTTTTAAGTTACTGGCCATTCATAACTTCTACCAGCCAAAAACAAACAAACAAACAAATATATTGATAAAGTTTTATTTTGCTGAGTGTGTTATTGTGCTAATATCTTAAGGACTACAGTGTACAGCTGACTCCTAAAGTTTTTGATATTCTATGCATGTTCAGTTCACAGCAGTGATATAAATTAATATTTTCCAATAAATGGATTTTTATCTTTTATGGGCTTTTTTACCATTATAAAAGCCTTTTTTTTTTTCTAAAAGTGTGCATTGTATTTTGAGTCAAATTCTTACATTTAATCAGTCAGTTATAATAATAATACATTTAGGGTGTTACTTAACAAATGAAATCGCTATTAAAAAAATTCATCTTTGCAGAAGTTGCATATGAAGTGGCATATGTTAATGCAGCTTAGAGGGACATGGAATGTTTTAACCTGCAGTTACAAAAACCAAACAAAAAAAGGTACAAAAACTGGCAGTATGTCACTTAAGTGAGTCATTACAATTGATCCGAATCATTTAAACTGATTCATTCAAGAACGAAACACCGTCATATGTTGCCCAGAGATGCAAAACAATGCTTTGGCTGTGTTTGGAATGATTTTTGTTGGCGAAATAAAGCATAAACAGCCAATATGGTGTCTAAAACGTAAGTCTCTTGATATTAACTTATTTTTTATTAAACTGCTATATGAAATCAATATCACATTTGTAATCATGCTGGTTTTTAAGAAGAAAAAAAAAACAGCACTGTTCATGTGTTATTGATTAATTATATGAAATTATATAATTTTCTGCCCCCTTATCTTGAATTATGTGATCATTCTTAATGCATATTAATAGACTCAATCATGCAGTGAAAGAACGCACTCTAACTCTAACCAGACTTCATCACGTATTGGCGAAAACCTGCACTCTGTATGTTTTGTTTGGTTTTTGGAATATACTCCATAATGTCAAGATGTCTCACTAGTTAAGTATTTGCACTAAACCTGCACAGATCTGGCTTGCATGAACTTCCCTAAGAAATGAATGAGTGAACATAACTTACGAAAAGTAACCCGCCAAATTGGCTAGTGATTTGACAGTGTCACCCGCCACAGCTGATTTTTACCCGCATTTGGCGGGTTGGTGACTCTAACTCAACAGCTGGGTTACACAAAAACTACCCAACACTGCAAAAATAACCCAACATAATGACCCAACAGGCAAAACCCAGCATTTTTTAGAGTGAAAACATCAAAGAGCATTAGAATTATAGCGCCAATTAACAGACATTTCAAGTCAGAACAGTGGTGACACGTACAAAACCAACATCACATAAAACGTAGCCTACCATATGTACATTCATCAGTTCCAGGGGGAAAAATGAACAATGTTTTAGTGCCACACAGTAGACATTTCACATTGAATATGTCACAAAACCTACATGGCGGTAATGTATTTTGCATCTTGTGAAAAAGTTCCTACAGGTATGTTTTCGTCATGAGATCAGGTTGAATCCATCAATTAACATCTTTCTTCCTCCTATACACATAGAATTACATTGCTTACATAAATATATGCAGTGTATAAGTTTCAAACTGCTATTACAGTAGAAAAGCGTTTTGAGGCATTGTGGGAGACTTTTTTGCCTGTGAGTGCTGTGGTCTGTAATTAAGACTTCAAAGACAGATGTGGGCAAGACGTAGACCACATGGTGGCAAATCAGACAGGAATTGTAGTGAAGCATTTTTTTTTAGAGGGGAGTGATCTTTCAAGTGACAGTACGATCGGAGAGAAAGTAGAGAGATAAATGGAAGGGGACTCCCAAGACCAAAGCTGTGATTGGGACAAATTAGTTTGGATTCTGAGGACCAGCTGCAGGGGTCTTTTTCACACTCGCACACACACGCACGCTCGCACACGCAGACACATACAGAACGAAATTGCTGAGAGCTGCGGCCGTTGAAAAGGCAAGCGGAGCAGGAAGCCGGTCTATGAGGCGAGAGATTGTGGCAGAGATTGTGTATTATTCAGGTTTTGATTGTGACATCTGCAGCGATGGTGGCTTAATCTTTGCTGCTCTTCGCTTCAGAATCGCTGGCTGCTCAATGCCTTTTTCAAAGTTGCATTACATCCCATCTGAAGAGAAAAAATGTGACAGCTGCTCACCCCCCTTCCTTTTCCCATGGAGAGTCTGTTGCACGACGGAACGAAACAGAGGTAAGAAGGAGAGATGGAGAGTCAATCTAATTAACTTACTCCTGATCGCTCATTGTGTTACACTTAGGGGAGACACCTGCTTCGCATTTGCAAAGTGTGTTTTGTCTTCCACCCCTCTGCTCTTTTTTTAACCTCTTTACTTTCTCTTGGGCTTCCCTCTGGCCTGACTGTTCACTCTTGTGAATCTCTCTCTCTCTTACGTTTTTTTTTTTTTTTTCTATGGCCTTCCGGTTCTTAGATGTATAAATGCAAGAAAATGAACCTTAATGAGAATTTCATTTTGTGCTCCTTGACGACTGTGCATTAATTACGGGGCATTTTCTGAAACATCAGCGTCCACCTTTGGGAAATTCGAACTTATTCATTCAGCTGCGGCATAACATTATTCTCTTTTCTTTGCCTCTTATGAAAAAGGATGTGCAGGGGCCAACAAGTTCTAGAGCTCCGCCATCCTCAATGAAATTAATTACCGCTGCTCATGGGCATGGAATCCAATTTACATTTTCACATAACTTATGTCATTAAGTTTCCTTCCCAGCTTGCTGTCGTGTCATTGCACAAATATCTATTATGAAAGAGCTGTTGTGCAAATTAATGGAGAAAATGAAGAAACCCAGAGGACACAGTGCTTTCCTCATAGGATACTGTGCAGGAGGTCTTTAAAACATGCTATCTGTAAGAGATCATGTACAGTCAGATGGTCAATATTGATACCAATTAAATAAATATGTGGAGAGATTAAATTAGTTTAGAATCCTATACCTGTATATTAAAGGCATACCTGTCAACATTTGAGTTCCAAAATACGTGAAAACAGGGGAGGATATAGGGGGCGGAGTCAAAAGTATAAATTATTATTTTATTATTATTATTTATATTGATTTAAACAATTATTCCGCCAGCAGGTGGCGCTTTTTGTCATAAATATTGCCGTTTCCTTGGTAACCACGGCAGAGCACCTGACTTTGAAAATTGCGCTGATATTTAATCAATGAAGCTATATTCGACCTTGAAATATGTTGACGTGATTATTCGTATCCCGGAAAAAACGGGAGGGTTGACAGGTATGATTAAAGCGGTCATTGGATGCAAAACTTTTACATGTAGTTTTACATGAACATAAATGTGTGTACACAACCATCCTCCATATAATGATAAAAATCCACTTAGTGTTTTTTTAATCCCTATAAATAATAACCCCTTTCTCAAATCAGGCTTTTCTGAGATTCCCAGCAGAATGACATAGTTCTGCATAGCCCCCCCCCCCCCCCTTTATAGTAGATTGACACAACTGTTTTATCTTAGTCCCACCCTGAATGAGCTGTAAATTGTCCGCCATTGTTTCGACACTGAAGACATGAATGTCTCAGATTGAGCTATTGAGGTGTTTTGTTGTTGGATGTAATCATCATTTGCGCTAATCATTCGTGATCCAGCTTTACCCACAGAAGTGAGTATAAGGGTTTTTTTTTTTTTTATTAATCTTTTCAAATTGTTTTTCCTAATAATGTATGAGTTAGTCTGATCGTCACCCCACGGAAGAGAGGGGCGGGGTGAGCAGAGCTCATTAGTATTTAAAGGGACATGTGCCAAAAACGTCTCACTGTGAACAGGGCTGATTCTGACAAGGTAAAAAGGGTGCTGTTTTACACTACCATTGAGAAATTTTAACCAAAGTATGTTATAGGCTTTTAATTCAATGTCATCCAATGACCCATTTAAAATTCCCATACAACAGCGTACATAACAAACAATGGATATAAATCACGTTCACGTCAGCGAAAACAACAGATAAGCACTGCATTTTATTCATCATCAGCTAATTTCAATATCACAGAGTGCAACTGAAGAGAATTTACTTTAACTGTTAAAGGGATAGTTAAAAAAAAAATCTGAAATTAATTACACACCCTCATGTCATTCCAAACCTGTAAGACCTTCGTTCATCTTCAGAACACTAATGAAGATATTTTGTATTAAATCCAAAAGCTTTCTGACCCTGCATAGACAGCAAAGCAACTGACATGTTTTAGGCCCAGAAAGGTAGTAAGGACATCGATAAAATAGTCTGTGACATCAGTGGTTCAACCTTAAATTGTGTGAAGCTACAAGAATACAAGAATAGCAACTTTATTTAACTTTATTTCCTCTCTTCCCTGTCAGTTTTCGTCATGCATTAACCAGAGTACCTCGATGCATGTGTGTGGTGTTGCTGATGGCGTTTTTACGTTGTTTGCAAGCAGAGGAATGCACAAACATACATTGTGGTACTCTGGTGAATGCACATCAGTGACTGACATGGAAGAGAAGGAAATTGTTGAATAAAGTCGTTATTTTTGCAAAAAGTATTCTTGTAACTTCATAAAATTAAGGTTGATGTCACATGGACTACTTTAACAATGTCCTTACGACTTTTCTTAAAAATATCTTAATTTGTATTCCGAAGATGAACAAAGGTCCTACAGGTTTGGAATGACATGGGTAATTAATGACAGAATTTTCATTTTTGAGTGAATGTCTTTTTAAATGTTCACATGAAAGACACACAACTGGCAGATCCACATGCTACTTGTCTTCTCTCCAGTACGGTAGGAAGAATTGTTTGAGTAGTGAAAATTTAATTATGAGGATGGTAGTTGTGACAGGATGATTGACAGGCCAGTTTACAGTGACAGAATGCACATAACTATGTGACAGAGCATAGTATGTCCTACTCTTCTGCTACACACTCAAAAGTGTTTTCCTCAAAAAGAGTACAAACTTTGTGGACATATATTTAGCAGGTAAATTAGGATGCAGAACATGTATTCTCTAGAGGCTAGCTGTAGAGTATACAGTAATTGTACACATGTTATTGAGGTGTGTGAGACTGAATGAGTGCACTTGATAATTTATAAATGTATAATATGTATTATAAAATATATGCAGTACATTCATGTTTTATATATTCATATTCCTCTATAAAGTTAAGAGAAACTCAATGGGATGTTGGCTATTTTTATAAAAAAAAAAAAAAAAAAATGTCATGTTTAAGTGGTCACTTTCTTTATTCAAATTTAATTGTGCCTGGCTTAGTTGCTGTGTACCAGTCATTTTTATACAGTTTTAAAAGGCCAGTTCTCCGGAATTCCTTGGCCACCTACTTTGATAATTGCCTGTTACACAATATATCCACTTTATTGGAAATCACTTTGGTCCAAAAGTGTCTGCAAATATAAATGCGTTCAGAGCACAGTTTGTCTCTTTGTGAGCAACTGGAGAATGCTTCGCCCTTCCTCTACTCCGATAAAGGACTTCAGTGTTTAAACACTCCATCTCAAGGACTTCGCGAAGAAGATAACATACGGTTGTTTGTGTTTATTGTCAATCCAAAAGTGGGCGAAAGCTCTGATGAAAAAGCCTCAGGCGTTCTTTCAAAACACACTAAACAATAAATAAACCCTCTTTATGTCTTTGACAGTGCTATTGTTTCGTATGCCAAAGCTGCGTTAAACTGAAAGATGTCAGAAGTGGAAAACAAGACAAAAAAGAATGAGAATGTTCCCTGTTGATTGTCAGCTCATGGAAGGTCTCTGGTCTAGAAGAGAGAGGTGTCTTAGCCATCTAATTGAGAAAAATTGCAGACCGGCAGCCTTTTCAAAATCACTTAGACATCGGATATAATTGTGCAGTTCATTCTTTCACAAGTCTCTCCGGTTCCGCACACATAAATACAATAGTGCGTGCCGGGCCGTACTTTGAAACCTTGATTGCAATTAACGGAGAGAAGTTGCTGGGGGAGGAGAAGAATCAACTCACTTTTTTATCTCCTTTTGCTAAGAGGCTGTGGGCAGGTTGATGGGGTTGCCTTAACATGTGGGATGCTTCAGAAGGGTTCCACATCTAAAACAGTGATTTGAAAACAACTAAGGAATCAGGGTTTTGCTGGTTAGCATGACCCCGTTTGGTAAATGCAATTACTACAACTTTAAGCATAGTGTGTCTCTCTGTTGACACACAATCATAAGCAGCATGTTTTCTAATGAAATAATATTTTAACAGCAACATATACACTATTTACTTGAACAGTAATTTTTAATGTTGAAAGAAGTCTCTTCTGCTCACCAAGCCTGCATTTATTTGATGCAAAGTACAGCAGAAAATAGTACAACTCTGAAATAGTTTAACTATTTAACTGTTTTCTATTTGAATATATTTTAAAAGGTATTTTATTCCATTGATTTCAAAGCTGAATTTTTAGCATCATTACTCCAGTCACATGATCCTTCAGAAATCATTCTTATAGCCTGATTTACTGCTCCAAAAAACATTCATTATTATTATGTTGAAAACAGTAGATTTTTTTTTCAGGTTTCTTATGTGAATAGAAAGTTTAGAAGAACAATAATTATCTGAAATAGAAATCTTTTGTAACATTACAAATGTCTTTATCATTAGTTATTTTGATCCATTTAAAGCATTCTTGCTAAATAAAAGTATTAATTTCTAGAATTTCTTTTCCATATATATACGTACATCAAAGAATCCTGACAACTATTTTAAATATTGATAATAATAATGTAATAAATAATTTTGGATCAAATAAATGCAGGCTTGGTGAGCAGAAGAGACTTCTTCAAAAATATTAAAATACTTTTGACTGGCAGTGTGTAAATCATCAATATTTCTTTTCTTTGTACAGTGTTACAGTAGATGTTATACCTATATTATAATATGCAGCTGTAAAATAGTGAATGAATCTCATATATGTGGTGTTGCAGCAACTGATGAAACATACATGTATATATAAAGTTTAGGGTTATTTTTTTATTTTTTTTTTTTTTTTAAGAAGTCTCTTATAAGCAAGGCTGTAAAAGAGCATTTATTTGAAATAGTAATCTTTTGTAACATTATAACATTATGTGAAAAAAAAAAAATATATATAAATATTTATTTTCAAATAATAATAAAAATTCTTGCCTTTTAAATCAGTGTCAGGTGTCGTGCAGGGGAGGACAAACGAGGAGTACGAGGTCGAGCTCAGATACAAAACAAGTCTTTTAATAATAAATCCGCAATAAATCCAACAGGAGACGGGCAAGGAGACGGGCAAGGAGACGGGCAAGGAGACGGGCAAGGAGACGGGCAAGGAGACGGGCAAGGAGACGGGCAAGGAGACGGGCACACAACGACGAGAACGGACAACCAAACAATGAACAGAATCTAACTTAAATAGGGTGGTTAACAAGACACAGACAGGTGAAGGCACTTAACTGATAATGACTTAATTAGGGGTGGAGACAGGAACAAAACCAAATAAGGGCAAACAGGAAGTGGAAGGAACCAAAGATAAACAGGACTAAACCAAATCAAAACACAACAAAAAGAGTCCCAAAACCTGACAATCAGTAAGAAGTCCCAGCAAAAAGATCCATCACAACACAGAGGCAGATATTTTGGAAATGAGTCCTTCTACTTCCTCAAGGCCATGTAATTCATCAGGGGCTGAGGACACAACAACAAAATGTTAACAAATCAATGCATCCAAGTTATCCTATGAAAATGTTTTGTACATAATGTATTCAACTTCATGGATTGTATTTAGATTTTATTGCTGTATGTGTATGTGGAATCAGGTCTGTGCTTGATGTGTCCAAAAATGTGGGCTATTAGATGTGGAAATATTTCACTCTTCTCTGAAAAATGCACCTGTGGTTTCAGGATTTGGCAGGAGTAGAGCCAGATGCTGTGCATCTGAATTTATGATGCAGGACGGATCACGTGGCCCACTTTGAAAAACTCCATCTGTGTCTTTAAAAGCGTGAGAAAGCCACGCCACTCCTGTTCTCTGTTCACCGCAAAAGTTCAAGCTTTGTGCCGGACTCCGTAGTTCACAAGTTCAGCAGTTATATTTAGGGGCTGATTTCAGAGCTGCTTTATCTGCCTGTTTGCCTATGGCTCTTAAACCCAGAGTTTTGTTCCTTTCAACATTCCCATATTTCCATGAAGGAGTTTTGATTGGTCACACGCGTTCACACGCTGGCGGCAAGGCCTCTACACATTTCACTTGTTAATAAGAGACAGCGTACGAAGTGGAAAATGTGAACCGTGTCTGACTGTGTCATGTCCAGCCCTGACGTCTGCACACTCAGACACCATTATCCCTCTTTGGCTGTTGAAAAAATAAGTTAGCATACTTTAAGAAACACAAGCACCGTGTTGGCCAAGGCCTCAACAGTTCTGCATTAAAATAAGCCTCGGCTATAATGGCTTCCTGCTCTCACATCCTTAATCACCTGCTATGTGTTCGGCTCTGATGTGACTTCTGATCCAGCTGGCTGATACAAAGGCGCGAGTCAAACGTCTTCAGCTTTCCTTCGTGCTCTCATCTCTCCTCCCCTCTCACTCTCCTCTGGGTTCGTGTCACGGTGATTGATTTAACCCAAATAAACTCATTTATCTTTCAATTAGTGCCAGCCCCATAATATGGTGTGGATTATGAAGTAATCCAGGCACTGAGCTCTGTGAGGAGGAGGAGTGGGACCGCACCTATTTAAACACTGTCGTGAAAATCGCCTGCTGCTGACAGCGCAGCCAAATGCGCACGTCATCGCTGGTGCTTTCATGGAGCGTTTTCCTCTGGCTGATTTGAAATTTGACTACTATCATTATTCTGATTTATTTGTTTGGCTGTGGATGAGTAATGCGGTCAGGGGGTGGCAGGGTGTGAGTTTCAACTCCAAATGTTACAGGTACTGGGCCGCTGTGCCTGGCTATCAATCTCAGCCATCTGTAGAAAAAAAAGCCTCATCTGTGTGGTCTTTCTGGGTTTTATTTTCACTTCTAAATGTTCAGAATAACTGAAATGTGCATATTTTCTAAACAAAACATCATTATCAATGTTCTTTTAAGTTGAGTCAGTTCCATGTAAGACTGGTACATGGAGAGAGCTATCTGTTAGCGTTCTCATTCATCTTCATGGCACTTGTTCGGCTGGTGCGGGAGCCCTTGAAAGTATGTGATTAGTGTTGATATTGCTTTTATACAACAGTTCAACAGTTGTGAAACCTACATTTTAAAAACACTTGCTTGCTAGTTCACCTGGTAAAGCTGTGCTTGTGATGGCAAATGTTTGAGTCTAAGTCTAGTGAAACACGAGTCACAATAAAAGAAAGATTGGCATGATATGTACAACAACCAACAAAATACAGAATTATCAGATTCACATTAATCTGTTTTGGATAAAACATGCACTGAGTGCTTCTCACTGGACATTTCACATTGAAAGTGTTGCGAAATGTGCAAGAAGCACTGTAATATAATTAGCGGAAATGTTGCCACAGGCAAGTTTTTTCAAACCTGGGTTGCTGTTTAAGTCACTTTGTGTGTTTTGTTCTACCAACGGAAGGAGAAAAATATATATATATATAAAAAATTGTAGCAAGATTACTGTAGTCAGAAGAAAGAATCTCTTAGCAGCTGTATTAGAAACATACTTGCAGTAGTGTTGACTAGTTTTTAATTTAATACCACCCTTACGAAAATTAACCAAAATAAACAACAACAACAAAAAAAATCTATGGTTTTAACCATGGGAACCACAAATGAACCATGGTATTTGTAGTAAAACTGTGGTTGTACAAATGGTAATCAATATGCACGCCAAAAACATGGTTATTACACTTTTACCATAATAAAACCATGGTTGTTTTCGTAAAAGCAGGATAAAATAACTCAAAGTATACTGTACAATATAACACCACTTTGCTTTCATTTATAATGAAAATTATTGAGTAAATGCCTCAAAACAATCCGAAGTTCCAGACAAAGCCATTGATGAATTATCCACAGCGCGGTAGTCGTTATCCTAAATGTTTTTGAACGAATCAGTTTAGTAAATGATTCACTCATTAAGGCAGTCACGTGTTACGTTCTTGAATGAATCAGTGTATAAACGAATCTTTTGAATGATTCATTGACTCATTTAAAAAGAAAGTCACTTACTAACACCTAGTGGTACAACAATGTAACATGCAGTAAAATAGTCCGAAAAAACAAACAGACGAGGGAGAATATCAAAATTTGGAACGCCTCGCTAACAATCAAATGTGTGAGTACAGGAATTAAGGGTTGTATATTAAAACGTTTATAGGCACCGCATGCTCACAAATTACCCTGTTATATGCATATAATGTAGGCCTAGTGAAAAAAAAACTCTTTTTAATAACCTTATTCTTTAACAAAGATTATTAAAATAAATACAGCAATTATGAGTCCAATTTGGGCTGTCACTCAACGTTAGTGTCCAGAATAAGCGCATGAACTCACGGGCTCGTACTTTAACGGGAAAATTCCGTTCGACACCTCGCAAAAACCTCTAATGAATTTGAATGAGGACTCTATTTGTTTTCCATGTTTTATTTATTTTCTAGCTTTTCCCAGTAAATTAAATCGACCTCAGCAATGCCTATATTAATCCAGAGTAATACATCGCCCTGCCATTCTGATTATGTTCGTGTTGCAGTGCTGTTCGTTATTGATCCACCCCCTCCTTTTTTTCCTCTTCTTCTCTTTCCTTTTAACCTCCCCTCTCAGTTTTTCCTTGTTTAAAACTTTAAAGGAGTAGTTCACCCAAAAATTAATTATTTCGTCATGTACTCACCCTCATCATGTTGTACCTTTAAAAAAAAAAAATAAATAATAATAATAATAGTAAATTCCACTGAACACAAAAGTCGATTTTCTAGGAATATCCAGTCACAAAAAAAAACAACAACCTTAAAACAACCTTAAAAGTACTATAAAAGTTGCCTATATGACTCTATTCCCCACAAGTCTTTTGTCATATGATAGCTTTGTGAGAGAACAACAGTTGTATGGATTACTTGTGATGCTTTTATGAGCTGTTTAGACTGTTTCTGACAGCACCCATTCACTGCAGAGGATACATTGGTGAGTGATGTAATCGTAAATTTCTCCAGATGAAGAAACAAACTAATCTACATATCTTGGATGGCCTGACAGTAAGTAAATCCTCAGCAAATTTACATTTTTGGGTAAACCATTGATAGAATATTCATTTTTGGGTAAACTGTTGCTTTAAGGCATCTCTGTCATTTTGTACTCTTAGCTCGAATCCTATTAGAGTCTTCTGGTGGGTGGCGCACAGGTCTTTAAGAGAGACTGACAAGAGCTGCAATACAGGGTGACTGTGACCTTTTAGACTGTGCCCTCCTCCTCTGCCGGTCTCACAGCCTCCCATTTAATGGTCTCCACTTTCCTCTGACCTGTGGCTTTACTTTGACGTTTTTCATATTGGTTCATTACACCAAGTCTGCAGGAGTGTTATTTTCCTCTTGCCCTGCATAACTCAAATACCTGACTCTCATCCGAGTGGGCTGGAGATCCTTGTGGCAAAGATAGCACTTGTTCGGCAGAGTGAACTCCAAATATACCATTCTCCCTGCAGTTTTTTTTTTCCTGATAGTGAGATTACAGTATCTCTGAGACATGGCCTTTCAGCTGTGGTTAAAAAAAAATTAAGTATCCACCCTCTGTCAACACGATAGAAGTGAATGTGATATTTAGACAAATGCTGGCAATGCTTTTAAGCGGATCAGATTAATTTTAAAAGTCTGTGTAAAAGTCACAGAGAAGGAATTTGGAAGGAATCGACTGCAACGCCTCTCAGATTTGCCACAGCATCTTGTTCCAGAGGTTTTCGGGTGAAATTCTTGAGAAGTCCTTTGTATTTTTAGTAGGGTTACTTACTTTAGTGATTATTTTATTATTAACTCTTTTCCCGTCAGTGTTTTTGATCATTTTTCACAAAAATGTAATGCCCCCCCAAAATATTTTGTTGCAATATATCAAAATAAAAAACAGAGCCTCTACTTTCTAGCTTCAGGCATTTTGTAATCAACACTTTCAATCAACTTTCATAAAAAAGCAACATTTTGAGCAAAAAGGTGAATTTTTTTTTTTACCAAATACTTGTCTGGATCATATTCAGCGCAATGATACCACTTCCTTGATTCATTAATATTCTATTTATGGTTGATGATTGCATTGTTTTTCATGTTCATCTGCTTACTGGCACACCCCTGTGAACTGTTTGTGTTGGTTTTTCCCTCATGTGCCCATATTTGGCTTTTTTCCTGTTCCTGCCCTCGTTATGTCATTATTAGTTAATCACCCATTAGTTTCGCATCCCTTTATTAGTTGGTTTAGTTCGCTGTTTCTTTACCTGGTATTAAGGTATGTGTGTTTCTGCCCTTTGTCTGTGTTGGATTAATTAAAGACTTTGCGTTGAACGTCTCATCTTGCCCTCCTTTTCCTCACGGACTGTGACAGAATACCAGACCATACAAAGTTTTGTGGTGTGTTTATCCTGTGTTTTGTTTGTTGTTTTCAATCAGTGTTTTTTTTTTTGTTTGTTTTGTTTGTTTGTTATGAATAACCCGGATGTCCTCGTCCTCCTGCTGGAGCAGGGGGACCTCTCTCTCAAGGACCAGCCCCACTCGGGACCCAGAGCCCAGCCAACCATCACCCCGACTTGTGGAGCATGACCCTGAGCCCACTGCAGACGGAGAGCCAGAGCCCAAAGCAATCTTGGAGCCATGGTTACGTGAAGCGACAGCATGGAGGATCGCCCCTGAGCACATCTTGTCCGTCCAGGTCCAAAAGCCAGCTGCATGGCACACGACGGTGGAAGTAACAGTGGAGCGTGAGGGGGTTATTGAAGGCCCTGCCCACTGCACCACCGCTGGGGGTGAGCAAACGCTGGACTCAGGAAATTGGTTGGTCGTCGACCCTGCAATTACCTCAGGACTCTGCTCCTCTGGCTGCGCCTCATTGCTCCATCCCACAGGTTCTGTTGGGCTCCTCCTCAGTCCTTTGTCGCTCCGGCCCCGCCGTGGATCTCCTTCTCAGTCGCCAGCACCATTTGCTCCGCCTTGGCCCTCTGGATCCTAGGTGTCGCCCTCGCTCATTGGCTCTCCGTCTCCACCTTGGGGCTCCACCTGCTCCGCCGCCGTCGGTCGCTCCCCTGGAGTCATCAGCCCCTCCTCCACCATGGCTCCTCCCTCCATCGTCTCCACCCTGGACTTTGTTGGTTGTCCTCCTCCCTGGTGTCTGTCCTCCACCAGCATGAATATCCTCTCTTTCGGCCGCCTCCTCTGTCCAACCCTTTTTCTTTTCTGTGGCGTGAGGTCATGCCTTCCAGGAGCAGGGTGTAATGTCACACCCCTGTGGACTGTTTATGTTGGTTTTTCCCTCAACTTCATCTTCGTCTTGCCATCCTTTTCCTCACAGACCATGACACTTACATATAAATTGCCCGTCTTTGTGTCTTCCTCGCCTTTTGTTTATGATCGAGAAATTCTGGAATGATTCTGGAATCTGTAAAATTGTGTTACCCAGTAAGTGTTGTATCATAAATAACGAAAAATTCTGGGTTTGGCCAGGAAACTTTGTATCATTAAATAAAAAAAAAAAACAGCGTTTAGTTGGTGTTGTATTATAAATAACGAAAAACTTTTGTCTTTGGCCAGGAAACGTTGTATTCTAAATGATGAAAAATTCTGTGTTTGGCCAGTGAGCGTTGTATCATTAATAATGGAAAAATCCCTTTTGGCTGGGAATCATTGCATAATAAATATTGAAAATATTGTTCGGCCAGGAAGCGTTCTATCATAAATAGCGAAAAATTCTGTGTTTGGCCAAGAAGTGCTGTATAATAAATTCTGTGTTTGGTTGGTGTTGTATCATAAGTAACGAAAAATTCAGTGTTTGGCCGGGAAGTGTTGTATAATAAAATACAAAAAATCCTGTGTTTGGCCAGGAAGTGTTGTGTCATAAATAATGGAAAATTCCGTGTTTGACCAGGAAGCGTTGAATACAAAATACAAAAAAAAAAATCTGTGTTTGGTCGGTGTTGTATTATAAATAAAGAAAAACGTTGTGTTTGGCCGGAAAGCGTTGTATCAGAAATAACGAAAAATTCTGTTTGGCATGAAGCGTTGTATCAGAAATAACAGAAAATTTTGTGCTTGTTTGGGAAGTGTTGTATCATAGATAACGAAAAATTCTGTGTTTGGCTGGGAAGCGTTGTATCATAAATAAAGCATTTTATTTCTTTGGGAAATGTATCATATATAATAAAAAATTCTGTTTTGCCGGGAAGCGTGTATCATAAATAACAAAACATTTTGTGTTTCTTTGGGAATTGTTGTATCACAGATAACGAAAAATTCTGTGTTTGGCCAGAAAGTGTTCAATCATAAATAACAGAAATTCCTTTTTTTGCCTGGAAAGCGTTGTATCATAAATAACAGAAAATGTTGTGTTTGGTTGGGAAATGTTTTATCATAAATAACAAAAAAATTTGTTTGGTCATGAAAAAATCACTAATCATCCCTATCTATAATAGGCTACATAATAAGGATTAATTATTAAAAGTATATATATTGACTTAATTTCTTTTTGTTATGTTTATTTAACGCTTTCATATGCCAAAAAAAAAAAAAAAATCCTAATCGATTCACATCTGTAGTTATAGTCGTCTGTAGTTTATAGTCCTTGTCCTTTCCAAAGATGTGAATAGGACTTTCGGGAAGGTCTGGAATGTTCTGGGCAACTGTTCTATGAAATAAAGACTAGAACGTGTAATGCGTGTTGAATCACATTTGGAGCCACTGTTGCCCTAGAACGCTTATGATTCACTGCTAGTGTGTTTCTGGCTGTCACTTTCACCATGAGACTGTGAATTTTCCTAATAGTGACAAAACAGAAAAGTATGTGAGTAAAGAGAATCTTAAAAGGGCTATTGAATCTTGAATTTGAATGACACAATCTAGTGCTTTTCAGATTGAGCAATGTATTATAGAGAGAGGACAAAGAATTATATAAATTCACTTACCATTTGTATCAGTTTGGTCAGGCCTTGAAGAACACGGTGCTTTGCTTTTAGATAGATCAAAACTAAGGGGGAAAAAAGAGCAGAAGGACATAAACTGTGAAGGGCAACACAATGTGAGGAGAATGAAGACTTTGCCGGCAAAATTCATCCTCAAGGATAGTGTTGCTGTAGAGAAACTGGCACAGATAGATGTGCTGTACAGTCCTTCTTTGTGCAGTGATGCACTTTGTTAAAATGTCTCACACAGCATGTAACAATAACATTTTATCAGCAGTCATCCAAATGCTCAAACGTTTCAAGTTTGATGGGAAGCATTGCTATAATAGTACTATATCCCATACACTGCTGTTCAGAATTTTGGGATCAGTAAGATTTTTAATGTTTTTTAAAGAAGTTTCAAGGCTGCGTTTATTTTATCCAGAAAAAATGCAACATTGTGAAATATTATTTCAGTGTAAAATAAATTCATTCTATGTGAATATAATTTAAAATGGAATTTATTCCTAATGCAAAGCTGAATTTTTAGCATCATTACTCCAGTCTTCAGTGTCACATGATCCTTCAGAAATCATTCTAATATACTGATTTATTATAATTGTTTAAAACAGTGCCAATAGCCCTGTAGGCAGTGTGCCTACAGATCCCACTTTACCAGATCCCACTTACTGTCATATCACCAACGTCCTGTCGAAGAAAATTGAAAAAACGCCTAAAAAAAAAGTATGCTGTTTAATATTTTGTTGGAACCTGTTTATTTATTTTTTTAATTTTATTTATTTATTTATTTTTTTTAGGACTCTTTAATAAATAAAAAGTTAAAAGAACAGCATGTATTTAAAATACAATATAAACTACCATTCAAAAGTTTGCGGTCAGTAAATGTTTTTCTTTCTTTTTACCAAGGATCTGTTAAATTGATAAAAAATGATAGCAAATACTTACATTGTTAGAAATATTGTTCTTTTTAACTTTTATTCAACAAATAATCCTGAAAAAGGTATCACAGGTTCCAACAAAATATTAAGCAGCACAACTGTTTTCAACATTGATAATAAAAGTAATAAATCAGCATATTGGAATGATTTCTGAAGGATCATGTCAAACTGAAGACTGGAGTAATGGCTGATAATAATAATTCAGGTTTGCATCACAGGAATAAATTATATTTTAAGATATATTAAAATAGAAAAACACTATTTTAAACTGAAATAATATTTCACTTTTGTTTTAACAAGAGAATTCTTTAAAAACATTAAAAATCTTACTGATCCCAAACTTTTGATTGGCAGTGTATTCAAAGCAATAATGGCATTCATTTTTCAAAATTTCATATTTAATGTAATGTGTTACTTGCCGTTTCTTTGCAATTAAGTTTTGAAATTAACTTCTACACCAAATATTTTTTCAGTGTGTGCACAGCTCTTCATGGGAAATTTTCTCTGGAGTTGGGTCATTTCATGCTGCGTGGCTCCTCAGGAAGTGAGTAAGGCATCGCACATACACTCTTTCATGGAGAGCCAAAAAGGCTCTGAGCAGCAGGGAAATTTCGGGAAGACAATATTCAGAAAGACATGGAGTAAAAGATGATTCACCCCGAGGAATTTAGAGTCACCGCAATACTGACCAAACTACAGAGATAGAGAAAATGAGGGAGGGAGAGAGAAACGAGTGAAGAAGATGAAAGGATAAATGAAATCTTCCCACAATTCCACAATTGTCATTTTAACCAGGCCAATCCCGCAGACGATCCCCCTGGAGGCATTTTACTTACTGTAGGGCAGGGCAAGACTGTGACCTTTGTAATGCCACAGTTCCTGGATCACATACAGCCCTGACATCACATCCTTCATCTTTCAGCCAGCGTGCCAGATCTGCAACCACCCTCTATTAGTCCCCTGTGGGCGCATGTACAGTACATGACAGCAATTTTCCTCAGCGTCAATAAATCAATACATGCTCTATGCACGATTCATGCGACTCTTCATTTACTACAAGGAATGCTTTTCATTCTGTTCATGTTGCAAAGAAACAGCTAACATACAGGGTGTCTAAATTCCTGTGCATTCATTGCACTTACTGAATTGGATACACAACTAACTTCTCAACCTTTGATGAATTACATTCTTTAGGTATACAGGAGTAAATACGTTCCCAGATTTACTACACTCACCTTTGATCTTCAAGTCAACAATCAGGTGTGCAACCAAACCACAAGAAACAGCTTTCTTGGTACCTTACATAAAGAGCTGCCTGCCTTTTTTTAACGTCAAAACATTGAAAAAAACGTTATTCTGTTCCAGTGGGTTCACAGATGCCCTGCTAACATTTTCAGTGACCCCACAAAAGAATTATCAATTTTATTTTTAGCAATGTATTTTTATTAGGACTGTCAGTTTAACACATTAACTTAACTAATTAGTTAGAGCAATATGACACGAGTGCTGATTTTGTTTGTCCTGATCTATCACAAGCTTAAATGTGATTTTATACAACAGTTCAGTAAGTAAGAAGTTGATATTGTGTTATATTTTAAGCACAACATTATGTGATTTTGCAGAGAACATATTACCTTTGAAGTCATAGCAGAATTTTTGGTGTCTCAGAGCAATACAGAGGTGTTTAGTTTCTGAATGAATCATGTGAACCAGTGATTCAAAAGCCCATTCATAAAGTGAGCCATTTACTTCAATCCTGAATGAATCAACCGTACAATTCAAATGACTCAGAACATTTACCGCCACCTACTGGCAGATTTAGTTTATTTAGAGTATCATTTCATTAAAAACAATAATACTAAAATAAGTAAGGGATAGTTTTAAATAGTTTCATTTCACACATTAAATTTTTGGAACATGAAAGATTTCTGTATTTTGAAGACTGTTGGTAACAAAGCTTGGTTATCAATGACTTTCATTGTATGAACAGAAAATACCAAGATGCTGTTGCAGCCTAAATGTTTATATCTAATAGATTTGATGTTGAATGAAATCAAATATTTCAAATAAAGCTACAATTTGTAATGTGTACTTGATACTTTCTCATTTAACACAAAAATTTGCTGCTGGTATTTTCACAGTCCAATTTATGTTGCGATTAATTCGATTAATTACTCGAAACATCATGTAATTACTTAGAAAAAAAATTTTAATCATCTGACAGCCCTAATTTTTATATTTGCTAGAAATAATATTTAGACTACGTTTGAAATGTTTTAAAGAATGTTTAATTTTAAAGAAATTAATACTTTTATTCAGCAAGGATGCATTAAATTGATTAAAAGTTGACAGTAAAGACAAATATGTTGCAGAGGATTTCTGTTTAAAATAAAAAGTTAATAAAAAGTCAATATCTTTTACTATTACTTTTTATCAATTTAACACATCCTTGATCAATTCAAGTATTCATTTATTTCAAACAAAGAAAAAAGAAAACGTTTACTTACCCCAAACTTTGAACATTAGTGTACATTGTTACAAAAGATTATATTAAATTTATATTAAATACGTTTTTAATGTTTTATTCATCAAAGAATCCTGAAAAAAAGTACCACAGGTTCCAAAACGCTATTAAGGAGCACAACAGTTTCCAACATTGAAAATAAAGTAATGATGCTGAAAATTCAGCTTTGCATCACAGGAATAAATTCTATTTTAAAGTATATTAGAATTAAAACCACTATTTTGAACTGCAATAATATTTCACAATATTACTGTTTTTTTCCCATGTATTTTTAAATAAAATAAATGCAGCCTTGGTGAGCAGAAAAGACTTATTTAAAAAACATTAAAAAACTTTTGAACAGCAGTGTATATTACCCTGCTAGATAGCATTATCTTGGTGACAAATCAGCAGAATTTACAACAACAATGTAGAATACATCACAGAAAACCGAACGTCCTACAGCAGAAATGCAGTACTGGCCCAAAAGAACAAGTGACAGCTTTGTTCTTTAAAATATAATGTCAACAACTGGAATATGATCAGCATATGAATCATGATTAGCTTAGACCTTTTTGTTTGGTCCGAGTTAATTGTGGCTCTCTATAATAATGTCTGACATTTACGACCAACTCCCAAAACATTTTGTGGAAACGTGCTGCCCTCTGAGGCGTAAAAGTGCATCTCCCTTCCCTTTACAGATAAAACTTCCTGTCTGGCTTGATACAGAAGCCGCTGTGGATGGCTCTGTAAATAACTTCACCCAATGGCTTTACCGACATCCAGTAGTGAGAGAATGCTTGTCTTGTTTGAGGCTCTGCCAGTATTAACAGAGAATAATCTAGGCCCAAATACAGTCAGCGGAAATTGGCCAGCCCAACAGGAAGCAGGGGAAGAGGAGTTGCCTTACACTGCGGAAGCCCTGTTGACTCTTCTGGCAGTGGGACTGTGTCTGCTAAAAACCCTGCAGGTCATGGAACAGTATTTGTTACTATGAAGCGTGACAGTGTTGGGGAAGTTATTTTAAAACTGAAACCTGCAATGCTACAAGCTACTCATAAGTTACAGTAGTTCAACTACAGTCAAAAGAAAAAAAAAAAGTTTTTCAGCATTTAACATAAAGTCCTATTATGCCCCTTTTTACAAGATGTAATATAAGTCTCGGGTTTCCACAGAATGTGTCTGTGAAGTTTCAGCTCATTTATTATATCATTTTCAAATGCCTATGTTGAGTGGAAGCAGAAACACACTGTTTGCATGTGTGGCTCTTTAAATGCAAATGAGCTGCTGCTCCCCGCCCCCTTTTCCAGAATAGAGCTGTGCCTTTACAGCTTGTACCTTGGATACTCTGCTAAAAAATATCTGCTAAAAAAAAGAACAGCATTTATTCAAAACTCTTTTACTATCACTTTTTATCAATTTAACACATCCTTGATCAGTTAAAGTATTCATTTATTTCAAACAAAGAAAAAAGATTTACCCACCCGAAACTTTGAACATTCGTGTATATTGTTACAAAAGATTTTTATATTAAATACATATTTAATGTTTTATTCATCAAAGAATCCTGAAAAAAGTACCACACTTTCCAAATAACTATTAAGGAGCACAACAGTTTCCAACATTGAAAATAAAGTAATGATGCTGAAAATTCAGCTTTGAATCAAAGGAATAAATTATATTTTAAGGTATATTAAAATAGAAAACCACTATTTTGAATTGCAATAATATTTCATATTGAATTGCAGAAACACACTGTTTTCATGCATGTCTCTTTAAATGCAAAAGAATGAGCTGCTGCTCCCCGCCCCCTTTTCCAGAATAGAGATGTGCTTCACAGCTCGTACCTCGGATACTCTGCTAAAAAATATCTGTTTTGTTTTAAAAAAATCGGAATCATGCGTTTTAAACAATGTTAGTTTAAACATCTGGTTTACAAAGCGCACACATCCGAAGCACATGCACAGAAAGTGGCTATTAAAAAGCATGTCAGTACTAAACTAAGTTGTCGTTAATGTATTATTTACCACATTTATTTTCACATTCTGAGTTGATAGATAGACTGGGGACTTGACTAGGTTGAAGTACCAACCTAGTGTTTACAAAGTAAAGAAGATCAAACGCAAAATTTGAAGATGAAAACGAGATGGGAGTTTTTCGACATACCCTAACTGTATTGACCTGGATCACAGAGACTACACACGCACATCGCAGAGACGAGACAAGGCCAGCATTTGCATTAAAAAAGTATATAAATTGTCAATTTGTTTCGAAAATTGCTTTACTAGATAAGAACCCTTCTTCATCGGCTGGGATCGTTTAGAGCTCTTTGAAGCTGGATTTAAACTGCATTGTGGAAGTTCAAACTTTGGGGCACCATTCATATCCATTATATGGAAAGGAGTCCTGAAATGTTTTCCTCAAAAAAAAAAACAAAAAAAAAAAACATGAAGAGCTTGATTAGCTGGATCAGGTATGTTTGATTAGGGTTGGAGCTAAACTGCAAAGCTGTGGCCCTCCAGGAATTGAGTTTGAGACCAATTACTTAGAGTGTGTTCACACTTTTAGTTTGGTTGGTTTGGTTCATCTGGTCTGTTTATCGTTTACACTGGCATTTTTGTCAGCAAACCTAAAGACACCAAACCTAAAGGCATAGTGATATGTTCACAACCTGATTGGTCAGGTTGAATGATGTATATTTTGTGACGGAAGTCACCGAACACTCCAAACCAAAGGAAAAGGTGTGTTCAAATTAAAATTAAAGGCATTGTGGGTGTATGACAACAAAGTACTGATTTACTGATCGGTCTTCTCAGTGCCGCTTCGCTTGAAAGTGCACTGAGACCCAGCGGAAAAGGTCAGATTTTCATGTTATGTCACCTTTAAAATTTCAGTGCCTTGCAGGGACTCAAAGAAATAGGGAATCATTTTTGAACCGCTTCATTAGAATGAACCGTTCGAACGAACTGATTCAGTAAAATGAATCAATAAACACGAGCTGCTACTCCTCAACACTGAAGGACAACACCGCAGACTCACTGACAATGGATAGAGCATGTAGGTCTGTCCATTTGACTGCTCATACTTCAAAGTAATGATCATGTTTATGTCTCAATGTGCTCGGAGCTCGTTCCATTTATAACGCGCAAATTAGTCAGGGAGAATGGGGAGTGGCGGTAAAGTGCTGACTAATGCGGCAGGCAGCCCGTCCAAACTCTCTGAGTGACTGAACGACCTTGTGTCGGTCAGGAAGAGACCCCTCCAGCGCACCGGCAGACAGGTGATCTGTCAGCTTCGTGCCGGTGTAGCAGAGCCAGGGCAGAGCGGGAGGAGAGACGCGGCAGACACTGGAGGACGCGCTCTCACACATGTGCTCCTCGCTGCGGTTTAATCTGTCACACAAGGACAGTGGTCCTCTAATTCATCATGTGTTTTATATTGCACGGCGCTTAAATCTCTCCTGTTCACGGCGGGGAGGAAGAGGAGAAGCCGAAACTGCTTAACGAGTGAAAAATGGGCTCGATGCGTGTTCATCCTGCGGCAGGTCTCGAGTTTTAATCTGAGCGCGGTGGAAGCAGCTCAAGTTTGACTTCAGGTTGAACTTTCAGATTAATCCACAAAACCGTTTATTATTTAAATGTGTGAAAGGGATTTGAGGGGACTGAAAGTGAAACATTACTCTTAATGATGTCCCGAAATGCGGCTACATTATTTATCCCTGCAGTGGAGCTGTCGGTTCAAATTTATCGTAAAACTTCAACAAACGCAGTAGGGGCAAATCTGCAGTCTCATCTGGGAGCTTGATCTGTGAATTTGGAACCAAATATGGTGGACAAGAAGACACAGACTGTCTGTGTTACTCAGGATTGCATCAGGCTCTTTGATGCTGATGTCATATGTTTTCATATCAATTCCTATCGCAGTATAAAAGAGAACATTACCTCCGTTTACAAGCATTGTTTAGATTAGAAAACGAATATGTTGCTTTGAGCTTTGTGCTGTCTCACTTCACAGGTATTAACTAGAGTAACAGTGTTTTGGATCATTTTCTCCAAAGCTGTCAATTAGTTGCTTAAATGCTGTTGCTGTTTCTTTGGTCTTATAGGCTTATTATTTATTTTGCATATACCAGATACCATGACTCCAAAAACTGTGGAATTACTTTCTTTTACTTTTACCTTTTAATGGTCCCATTCTTTGCATGAACATCAAGCAAAAACATGATGTCATTCATCTTAAGGATTACTACCCATATAATGGATATGAATCTTGCCCCAAAGTTTGAACTTACAAAATGCAGTTTAAATCCAGCTTCAAAGGGATTTAAATGATCCCTGCCGATGAAGAAGGGTCTTATCTAGTGAAACGATCAGTTATTTTCGAAACAAATTGACAATTTATATACTTTTTAACCACAGATGTTAATGTTCTTGTCTCGTTTCGGTGATCCGAGTCAATAGAGTTAGGATATGTCGCAAACTACCATCTCGTTTTCGTCCCCAACTTCAAAATCATCCTAAATTGCTGCAGAAGTACCAACCTAGTGTTTACAAAGTAAAGAAGATCAAACGCAAAAGTTGAAGACGAAAACGAGATGGGAGTTTTTCGACATACCCTAACTGTATTGACCCGGATCACAGAGACTACGCATGCGCATCACAGAAACGAGACAAGGCCAGCATTTGCATTCGTTTCGTAGGAAACGAATATGTTGCTTTGAGCTTTGTGCTGTCTCACTTCACAGGTATTAACTAGAGTAACAGTGTTTTGGATCATTTTCTCCAAAGCTGTCAATTAGTTGCTTAAATGCTGTTGCTGTTTCTTTGGTCTTATAGGCTTATTATTTATTTTGCATATACCAGATACCATGACTCCAAAAACTGTGGAATTACTTTCTTTTACTTTTACCTTTTAATGGTCCCATTCTTTGCATGAACATCAAGCAAAAACATGATGTCATTCATCTTAAGAGAAATAAAATGTCTCTTAAATGACACCAATGATCTTATTGGCACTTTTCAGTTGAACCTAAAATTACTAAAATAGTTTTTGGATGGATATTAACATACCATTATGTTATTTCATATCTTCTATGGAAATAAAAAATGCATTTAGTTTTTTAGGAATGTAATGTTCATTTTTTTAAATGCAATTACAATAAATGGGGACTGAAATGTTCAACCTTCAAAAAAGAAAACAAAAGTGCCATTACACAGCATGCTTTAAAACTGGGTTTTAACATACATAAAACTGTTTGATTGGTGTAACAAAAAAGTCCATATTTTAAGGGTTTGTCAGTTGGCGAAAATCTAAGCCGGTGAAGGTCTGCTGTTTGTCGGGAGAAATGTTTCACTCGTAGCTGAAAACCTGCCCATAAACAAACAGTGCTGAGATTAGAGAACATATTATAACATTAAATTAATTTCAGTATTATAACAAACAAAAAAAAAAAGAAAAACGTTATGCAATGCAAAGGCCGTTTCCATCATGCAAAACAACTGCCGCTGACAAAGCTGACTGAAATCTCGTGTATGTATGTTGCATTGCATAAAATTGCGCAGAGTAAAGACTTTATAAATATAATAAAATGTATACAAATCACACACAAAAACCTGCGCTCTGACTCAGCAGATGGGTTGTTTAATCTGAGACAGGCTCAACCCAGCGGTTGGGTAGACAAAATAACCCAATAATTAATAACCCATCAAAAATGACCCAGGATTTTTTAAAGTGCAGAAAAACTACACAGCACCTGGGTAAAAATATTAAAAACAACCCAGTAAAACCCAGCATTTGGGTTAAAAAAATAACCCAGCATTTTTCACATGTATGTAGCATTGTGTAAAATAAAATAATTTACAACACAGTAAAGTCTTTATAGATGAAATAAAACGTATACAAACCTTTATTTCACTGAAAAAGTCCACCAAATTGGCAGCGTTGAAAACTCGCTGTCTCCTGAAGAAGATGCCCGTGCTCTGACTGTAACCCAACAGCTGGTTGAAGTAAGTCCACGCTGGGTTGTTTTGTTGGAGGGATGGGGAGGGGTGTATAGTTTCAGCAGTCAGTGACATCGACCCAGACACTAACCCAACAGCTGGGTTGCACAAAAATCACCCAACACTGGAAAAAATAACCCAGTGTTTTTCAAAGTGTATGGCTCAGTTCTCATTAGATAAGAAAATATGATGAGGATATTACTGAAAAATTCACTTTCTGTTTTTCACTGAAGAAAGTCAGGCGTACAGATTTGGAACGACATGAGAGTGAATAAATGATGACACAATTTTCATTTTTGGTAAACAATATCTTTAACACGCTATAAAAGGTCTTTGAACAAAAGTTAAAGCACTTTGTGAGTAAAGCTATGAGTCACTAACAAGTCTCTAATGCCACGATAAACAGATTAAACTGCCCAAGATCAGCATGGCTGAGGTGGCAGGTGTGGGCCATCAAACAACTTAGGCTGAGAGGATTGCGCAGTGCCAGGATCACACATCCAACACACAGCAGGGGCTTCGAGAGAAGCCCAGCAAGATTCACAGCTTCCATGCTCGCTTCTCTCGCACTCAGATTGTTCTGGGTAGTTTAATTAACACCTTCTCTAGCTAAAATGAGCTCAAGCCAAAGTGTTCCCCAACACAGGAGAAGAGGACAGGCCGGCTGGGCCTCCGGGTGAGGCCACCCTCTCTGCGTTTGATGAATGAGCTGCCTGACAGCAGGACTTTTTTGGGCCCCTCTTCAGTCTGGCTGCCAGCATCCTCCCCCAGCCCGCTTCCTTTGAATTCTGATTTATACATCTGGTCCACTCCTTCCTGTGTGAGCAACCAGACCAGAGGAACCGCAGAGTTGCCGTATCAGACGCAATTGCGATGCAAAACCCAGGACCCTGCTTAACTCGACCCCGGCTTTCAACCGACCCTCGTGTAATGGATCCTGACAGGACTCCATTCTCATGTTCATCATGGCATGATTGAATTGGCAGAGCTAAACTAGCATGTAAATGGCGACTACGGTTCCCTAGCCATGATAGAGCAATTGTAGAGTCGCTCCGAGGGACGGCAGCGGCTCCCATGACATTCATTGTGCTTGACATTCCTGACGTGCACCTAAATCTCTCTCTACTTCCTTTTATCTCTTCATCCTTCTCCTGTCAGTACATCTTTCTATCCGTTCATCACTCTTTTCGCATTTCTCCGAAACCGGCTTTTATGCCTTCAGGAGAGTTGTGAGCAAGCCAAGTTTAATATCGCTTGTGCTGTTAAAAATCTTCTTACCTAATTTTTCCCTGGGAAGTAAAAAGACTTCCACACAGGTCTTTGTTCTTTGTGGTTTTTACATCTATCCTTTAGTCCTAAGTTTAGATGTTGAGCTTTAAAGTACGTGTCCGGTGTATTTTTCAGCCTCCCGAGCTAGAGAAAAGCTATTGTTGGATGGCTCACAAAATAAGACACAATGAATTCTACCTTGGAACTGCACTGATGAGGGCTGCAAATTATAAGACTAAGGATAAACATACAAATTAGATGAGACGTACTCTGAGTCACTTCAGAAATATGCTTTGTTGACTTAGTTTTTTTAGCAACTGGGAAGTACTCTGCATAAAGACTGCCTCATTACCTACTGCATGGCAAGTCATTTGCTTTGTCCTAAAACCTTGTTCTAAGCTCCCCATGCCTAAAATACCTAGTTTTGGACAAATGTAAAACATCATTGAATGTATTAATGCATCATTGAATATTACCTAATATATGTGCGCATCATTTATCCTTCAATGTAGCTTAACCCAGGCTTAGCTAGTTTAAATTGGTCTTTCAACCTTGCCAAGCTAATTTTCACCTGGTTTAACTGGGCATCCAGCTGGTTTCTCAACCTAAAACCAGCCAATAGTTTAGCCTGACCAGGATGGAAGACCAATAAAAACCAGTAAACCAGCTTAGGCTGGTTTAAGATTTTCAGAAGGGTTTATTGAGCTAAACTTCTCTTAGATACATAATACTACAACATCTAGATAATATGTGACCCTAGACCATCAAACCAGTCATAAGGGTCAACGTTTTTGAGATTTATACATCATCTGAAAGCTGAATAAATAAGCTTTTGTAAGGGCAATATTTGGCCGAGATATGTTTGAAAATCTGGAATCTGAGGGTATAAAAAAATACTGAGAAAATTGCCTTTAAAGTTGTCCAAATTAAGTTATTAGGAATGCATATTAGTATTTAAAAATTAAGTCTTGATATATTTATGGTAGGAAATTAACAAAATATCTTCTTGGAACATGATCCTTAATATCCTAAAGATTTTGGCATAACTGAAAAATCTTTAATTTTGATTTTTCACTATGCTACAAATATACCTGTGCTACTTAAGACTAGTTTTGTGCTCCAGGATCACATATGGTCCATATAGTAGTATATATAGTACAACAAGATAATAAAATTAATAAATTATTAATATAATGGGTTTTTATAGGTTTACATTTACCAAAGAAATGTTGGACCAACTTCAAAAGTCTGGTGTTACTTGTTTACTTAAAAGTTATTATTGTTGTTATGTAGCGTGGCTATAGTGTTTTATATCAGAAACGCTGTTTTAATCAAGCTTTGACATTTTACGTGTCTGATGTCAGCCTGCTGGTTTTGGCATTTACAAAGCTCACAAAAGTTACCTTTTTACAAGGGCACAAAACAAGAGTCATAATATGTATAAGCAAAATAAATGATATGACAGTGGTTCACTTGAAAATGGTGTCCTTGTAATTAATAATTATTCCAACATACACCACATTTTTAAAAACAAAAACTGTTAGCCATTTTTTATCCTGTCACTTCAAAGCAAATGAGACCTGCTGGGGAGAGTTGAACACATTTGGGGCACAAAATAGAGACGTAAACAGATCAGTGAATATCTGCAGAAAAAAAAAAAAATCCACCAGCCTAACCTTCTTTACTCATTTCTGCCTGCTTCTCATCACAGATCCAGAGGAAAATGAGAATCCTCAGGCTTGGAACATGAAAGACATCAGCGCTGAGTTTTCTCCCCAGAGGTTTGGTCACACCAGTGTTTTGAGATGGAAATGAGACCGGAAGCAGCTCTGATTGTGTACTTCAATGCTGCTAAAGTCTTCATCAAAAGGACAACTGTTTAGCTAAAACAGAAACGGATAAGTTAGGAACAGTTCAACTAAAATGACAATTCTGTCATCATTTACTCACCCTAATGTCGTTCCAAACACTTCTGGGGAACACAAAAGGAGATATCAGGATCTGTCAAGCAGCAAAAAGGGCAAAAAAAATGAACATAAAAGGGTTCAAGTCGCCTTCTGATATTTAATCTTCATACAAGAAACAAAGATTAAAGACATTAGTCGTTAGAAATTTCCACATATTTAATACTGAAGCAGTGCACATGGTTATGAGAACCAATGCAGTTCAACATGGCTTTGCAGTTTAATGCAGCAAATCTGAACGTATGCAAGCACAAGTGATTTGAATGACGGAAATGATGACAAAAATGTCATTTTTATCTGAGCTATTCCTTTACCCAAACCGTTTGGAAAGTTAGGATACTGATCTATATATAGATTGGAGAGGAACAATTGGAAAGAAAGAGTGTGTGGGAAGAGGATATTACATATTGTAAGGCAAAATGAAACTTGTGCTGAATAAGTACTTTCCATCCATCTCCATCTCAACCTGAAACTTTGTTCTATCACTTTTGAGAACTGTGGTTTTTCCTCAAACCCAAAGCGTATTCTTTGGACTTGCACTGTTAGACAAAACAGGAACTCAGCCAGTAACCGCTTATATTGATGCTTACACAATTCCCGAAACCCTCGCAGTGAAAAGATAATCTTTACAGAAACAGAAGGTAAGAATGTACAGTAAAAACCTGTTCAATGGCTAAAGTTAAGTTAGTTTTCCATATAGTATCGCGTATTCAGGTAACTGTTCAAATCATGACGTAAGTGCAAACCCTCTATAGGTAAATAGCGAGAGGAATGACACCATGCAGTAAATGATGTTTGCACTACAAACCAATGTGTACATATTTAAGATAATGCATTAAAATAATACGGTAAGACAGCAGTTTGCAATATCAAGTAACAAAAATAAGCTGAACATGAGACTGGAAGCCAGACCCAAAACATTTACGAATGGCCAAGCCAACACTTCTAGGAAAAATAAGGTGGATAAATAAATGTAGACCACTTAACTTAGTGATTGTTATTGGAATGTGAAGAGACTTTAAACTAGCATTATAAAAAATGTTTTAAATCAAATAACCTTTGCCTTTACGTTTTGAAGTAAAACATTTAGATGTTTAATGTTATACCTAGTAACGATGCGAACCAGTGTAAAATGTTCCGAAAGATTAAAAAAGGTAAAAATCTACCTTTTTTTTTTTTTTTTTTTTTTGGAGTAATGATTTTAAAAGAATTCTCTTATGCTCAGCTAGGCTGTCTTTATTTGATCAAAAGTACAGTAAAACAGTAATATTGTGAAATAACATTTCTATTTGAAAATATTTTAAATGTAGTTTGCTCCTGTGGTCACTGTAATTATTATCCATGTTGAAAACAGCATATTAGAAAGACTGAAGTAATAGCTGCTAAAAAAATCGTTGGAATAAATTACAATAAAAAATATAAATGCACGGATCTCAGGCTGCCTGCATCTCGACATGGATGAAAGAACATCACCTCCAGCTCAACTTGGCAAAAACTGAGCTTCAAACTCGGTCAAACTCGCCTATTTCCACTTTCTATTATGAATCTACATAATAGAATCTACCCTCCAGGTGTCTGAGATCCGCTAGTGAGTGACGCCTCGTAGTGATGGGAAGTTCGGATGATTTTACCGACTCAAATCTTCGAGTCATTTCGTTCATTCCGTTCATTTTAGCAAAATGTAATTAAAATGTTACAGGTTACTTCCCTAACACATCTACTGTTTACGCAAATGTTGATCACACTACAAACAAGAAAACTATAATGCTATAAGAAACAGAAAATATTAATTAATTGTTTACCTGGGTCTTTTGTCTATGCTTAGCTCAACTCACCCCTTATCTGACAAGTTTTCAGTTTTGAGTCATTCGTTCATCACGTGACAGCCCCATAAGCTTAACCTATGCAGTCTGAGCTGGAAAGAGAATTGATTAGTTCGTCTCTCGAGTCTGGGTTTGAGCCATTCGTTCATCACGTGACAGCCCCATATTATGAACGAACGAATCGAAAAACCCAAACTAACAGGTGAATTAACAGAACCTATAGGATGTTGCGCATGCGCAACTGAACGAATCACTACCAGAGACGACTCGTTCTTCCCAAGTCACATAAAAGAATCGTTCAAAATGAACAAATCGTTCAAGAACGACCCATCACTAACACCTCATGGTACCATCACAGAGAGGTGCAAAATCACTTTCCAGAACATTTTCATTCACTGTTCCTGGCTGGTGGAACGATCCTCCTACTCCTATCCGGAATGCTGATTCCCTGACAAGCTTCAAGCAACAACTGAAAACTCATCTCTTTCAACACTATTTGGTTTCATCATAAAAAACAAAAAAACAAAATTATGAGCACTGTCACGAATCCACAGAACTCCACTTCCCATAACCCCGTTCCTGGCTGATCACCTTGCACAGGTGTCGGCCATTTCCCATCACACTCAGACTATAAAAGCCATGCTCACACTCAGTTCATTGCGAAGTCTTGTTTTGCCGTGGCTAACAATTCCGAGCGTTTTATTTCCCGTGTTTGTTTCTGTTTATGACCTACTGCCTGTACGACCTGCCTAACTCTTTAATAAATTAACTCCCCACTTTAATCCCCACTCCTTTGACTCCCCGTTACAGTTTGCCTCTTTAAGATGAATCGCTTTATGCGTTCCCAATTGTTAGTCGCTTTGGATAAAAGCGTCTGCTAAATGACTAAATGTAAAAGTAAATAAATAATAAAAGGTATTTTAAATTGTAATACTGTTTCCCTATGTTACTGTTTTACTATATTCAAAATAAATGCAGCCTTGGTGAGCATAAGAGACTTCTTTCAAAAATTTTATTTCTAGTGTATGTATTTTTATTACAGTGAATTTCTGGCAACCACTGCTTGCCAGAGAGTTATAAATTTAACAGGATAGTTTTTATAGCGTGTATAGTGTAAAACTTTACCATCAAATTGTCCCTTGAACAGAAAGTAATTGCTTACAGGTGAACACGAGTTTCATTCCCAGTTTGCATCGGCGGACCGGCCTAGCCGCAATGTGCGGCACATGTTTAATGAGAAAGATAAGGATTAAGACATTGATGAAATAGATAGTGCCATTCTCCGCCCTGCAGTGCAAACATGAAGGGAAGTGGGTGAATTACGACACACCATGTCTGCCTGCAGTGCTTTTGTAATTACAGTGGAAGTCACCATATTTCTTACCATTAATATGGCATGAAAGTCCCTAGGGGAGCTGTCAAATTCTCACAAAACAAAGCATCATGGGTAGGTGGCGCTGATGATAATCTTAAACCTTTCTTCTCTAACTGGAAAATGTATTCTGAAAGATCCCAAAAAAAGCAACGCCATTACACGTTCTAAAAAAGCAAGCTGCTAACTTACAAATGTACGGCGGGGTACGTGCTGAATCGGTTATTTGAATCTATAAAGCAATGTTGACGTGCCCTTTACAGGAGCAGCAATATTATTTACATGTAAATTGACAATAAGATTGTTTTCAGGATGGGTGCTATTTTATACAACTCCGCAGCCATGCTGAGTCAGAGAACAGAGAGTGCTTGAGCAGGAGCTGTGGATTATGTAAACCAGACAATTTAATGTTATTGCAGGACAAGGATGTTTAAGTTCATGGCATCCTTTACGGGAGCAGCTCGTTCCCTCGTTCCCTGATCTGCTGCACTCTGGAGTCTTCTCCTGTCATTAAACTCACCAAGTGGAAAAACAGAAACCATCACGGCAAAGAGCTTTTCGCAGCTGCTTCCAGGGAGACAATCCTCTAAACGGCCATCTTCCTAATATAACACCTGATAGAACAACTGTGCAAGGAACACAACATTAGGACATCCAATTGATAACAGATTGCCAGTTACATTCTAATAATTGCGTGTTTACTAGCACTGCCAAATGATTGCAAGAAAGTCAATTAATTATATGATATGCTAATTAATCACACACACACACACACACACACACACACACACATATATATATTTAAATATAGTGTAAAATGAAGATAATATAAGCAATTACACTAAACAAGAAGTTAATGTATTGTTTGTTTTATTTAGTTTTATGCTCAGTACAGCTGTTTATGAATGCAAGAGCCATGAAGGTACTTCAGGCTTGAAATGCTCCAAAGGTAGGCTATTTTTCATCATAATCAGTTGCATTAAATTAACACTTATTAGCTCTTAAACAGCCCTAATCATTAATCATATTTAATATATATGAAAAAAGCATGTTCAGTTTACGCTCACTGTAATGTACAGCAAGTGCTTTTTGAGTAAAACATAAGTTTAAACTGAACGTTATAGAATTATATATTAAATTTATATTACTGTTATGTCATGTCATATTAAGACTTAAACAGTCATGATTTATTAAATAACAACAGTATACAAATGGTGTGTAGTTTACACTCACTGCAATGTTTATTGTTATGTCATTGTTTATACATACAAATTATCATGAGATCACGTTGATATATAACAAAGTAAAATATTATACAATTAATATTAAAGTACTTTTAAATAATAACAACAATATAAATAATATTAAGCTTCATATAGATATATACACACACAAAAACATTTTTTTTTCATTTAATATTATATGCTTTATTTAAAGACTATAAATGTACAGCAAGTGCTTTTTATGTATATATAACACATCTCTAAAAATATTAAACAATTAATATTGAGTAATAACAGTAATATAATTAAAATGTAAGTCAAGGTTGGATGCCCAAATCCAGTATAATTTCAGAAATATTACTGTTTTTGTGTCACAGAGTGTAGTTTTCAGAGCACTGTAAAAAGTAATTTGTTAATTGGTAATTGGCTTTATTAAGAGCTCCAGATCAGCAGCAGCCTTTCTGTACTCATGAACCCACACAAGAGTGCCTCACCTTGACCAGATCTTCTGGAATTTACCGCTGACTCTGATGTCTCTATAGTGGTTAAACATAAGATCTAATTTGTTCTGGGTAAATCTAACAGCAAATCTTTGGTATCTATAGCTCTAGTGACATTTTGGAATTAGTAAGTAATTCTGCACAGAAGAGGGTTTTTAAACTGTAAAACTTGTGTATTAAATAAATTCAATGCACACAGACTGAAGTAGTTTAAGGTTTCTTTGACAGTGGCCTTCAGCTCATCTGCATTTTTTGGTCTCTTGTTTCTCATTTTCCTCTTGACAATACCCCATAGATTCTCTATGGGGTTCAGGTCTGGTGAGCTTGCTGGCCAGTCAAGCACACCAACACCATGGTCATTTAACCAACTTTTGGTGCTTTTGGCAGTGTGGGCAGGTGCCAAATCCTGCTGGAATATGAAATCAGTATCTTTAAAAAGCTGGTCAGCAGACAGAAGCATGAAGTGCTCTAAAATTTCTTGGTAAACGAGTGCAGTGACTTTGGTTTTCAAAAAACACCGTGGACCAACACCAGCAGATGACATTGCACCCCAAATCATCTCAGCCTGTGGAAACTGTACACTGGACTTCAAGCAATTTGGGCTATGAGCTTCTCCACCCTTCCTCCGGACTCTAGGACCTTGGTTTCCAAATGAAATACAAAGCTTGCTCTCATCTGAAAACAGGACTTTGGAGCACTGGGCAACAGTCCTGTTCTTCTTCTCCTTAGCCCAGGTAAGACGCCTCTGATGTTGTCTGTGGTTCAGGAGTGGCTTTACAAGAGGAATACGACAACTGTAGCCAAATTCCTTGACACGTCTGTGTGTCGTGGCTCTAGCCTCAGTCCATTCCTTCTGAAATTCACCCAAATTCTTGAATCAATTTTGCTTGACAAGCCTCTCAAAGCTGCGGTTCTCTCAGTTGGTTGTGCATCTTTTTCTTCCACACTTTTTCCTCCCACTCAACTTTCTGTTAGCATGCTTGGATACAGCACTCTGTGAACAGCCAGCTTCTTTGGCAATGAATGTTTGTGGCTTACCCTCCTTGTGAAGGGTGTCAATGATTGTCTTCTGGACAACTGTCAGATATATGTGTGTATATATATATATATATATATATATGTGTATGTGTGTGTGTGTGTGTGTGTGTGTGTGTGTGCTTTATTTTAAAGGCTTTGAAGTCATCTGTAGCAGACAATATAAATAAAAATGCGGTTGAACAAATAAAAGAAATAGGAATCTGAATGATAAAAGCTTGTGTGCACTTTATTAATTGTTAATGCAGCAACCAATAAATAAATAAATAAATGAATAAAGAGAGTGAGAATCCATTAGCCTTTACTCCAGCTCTCTAAGATAGACTGTACAGCATATAGTTGTATGATGGCACTCAGCCACTGTTCCCCATCAAAGGGCCATTTTCATTCAAAGGTTTATTTTTGGAAAGAAAGACATCTTTTCTTTTTTACTCTCCTTCCATCCTCTCACAACTCTTTGTCTGGTTAATGCAGAGAAATAATGGGGTGGTTTAAGCTCTCAAGTTCTATATGTTCCAAACTATGTCGCCTTTTCCACACTGGTAGTAAGCGGTATTACTGTATCTATATCTAATGTCTGTATCTGTATTAGTCTCACTGACCAGGAGTTGGGGGGTCTTTTCCAGTGGTGCGCAGGCCGCCTGCACTCCACTGCTCTGTAATCAGCAGTGAAAACACATTTCATGGGCATGATTACCCAGGGCGTCTGCACAACTACAGAGACAGGACCCAGAGTGTGCATTACACACTCCCGCTTAAAGCCAACTGATGTGTGAGCCCTTCATCAAAGCTCCCTCTCCAGCAGGGGTGAGAGGGCTGGGGAAAAAGGCTTTGGACCTCTAGGGTTCATGGTAACATAGTGAGTGGGAGGGGAACATGTCTCATTCGGTGGTGATGGCATTCAAAAATTCTCTCTGTGTCTCCTGCCTGCTGTTCGACAGGCCTGTGGATGGCTTTCAAGTTAAGCTTTAACAACCAAAAACCGTATTTGTTAGAGAAATACAATTTGGGATTTGGAAAATGGCAACGAGTCCTCTTTGGAATCTACAGTCTATCTTGTTTTCATTTCCGAGGCCTTGTGTGCCACTTTTCTCAGTATCGCAGTCTGAAAATTGCACCTCCATTTTGTAATTATTTCTGCATGGGCCCAGCGTGAGGAATGACATTAGAGGAGATGATTACGACCTAGTGGATGTGGAGCTCAGAGGAGGGAACATTAATTCCAGGGCACATGCACACATTCTTAGATATTGCACACATCTTTTCACAAGCTTTTTGTGTCAAACGGGACTGCTTGGCCACCAGTGCTGAGGGGTTAACAAACTCAAAGTAGCGTAACTACTAAATTAACCACGTTTTTAAAGTGTAACAGTAGCTTAACATTTTTCTAAGCCTGTGGTTCTCAACTAGTCATTTATGACCCCAAAACAGGTCCAAATCATCCAAGTCTATTCTCATTTCGAACTGTCTGTTAACAAAAGGAGAAAAATGCTAAATGCAAATAATATGGGATGTACAGATATAACTTTCATGTTTTGGTTGATGAAAAATATTAAAAACGTATACTATTTTATTTAAATAAATAATAATAATAAAATAAATAATAATTTAACAGTGCATGTAAGCGCTACAGTAGGAATCAGTCAGTGACTAAAATCGTTCAGAATGAATCAGTGAATCACTGACTCAACAGATTTATTTAAAGACTTATATGGCCTAATATAATGTCAATTATTATGTCTCTTACAGAAATATGCAGTGGAAAATCCATGAAAGATTCACATTATTTTAAAAATCTACATCGTTTTATATATTTAGATTATGTAAAATGGTTGCACTCTGTGATCTACTGGTCCTACCTGTTGCTATTTTAACCACAACACAACTTGGAAAATAAAATATTGATACAGTGCCACATTGTGCAGCTTTTGGTTGTAATTTTCAGTCAAAGTTCAACAAGAGAAGCAATGTAAGTGTTCACTAGCAATGAGATAAGAAGAAAAGAACGGGAAGATGCCTGTGGATGAATAAAACTTCCTAAAGACCTGCGTCATTGTTCTCTCCACATTAGCCCTGATGCTTTTGATGCTTCTAGTAGACCACAGCTACTGAAAGGGAGCAAATGGGATAAATGAATGAATGAATAGCTCACTCAAAAAGACTTGTCATCACCTACTGGTGTAACAACGTAACCTGAATTCCCACCAATTCACAGACTAGTCTGTCATTTTACTGTTATATCAACACTTTTTGAATGCTGCTCAATCTGCCAATCAGATTTTGGGACCAAAATTGTTGTAAAATTAAATAAATTACTAATTGAGAGCTATCACTTTACTATTTATTAAACTTAATAATAATAATAATTTTAGTGAACTTGAAAAAATCTTCACATAAACCCATTATAATAAATGTCATATAGGCTAGCTACCTATGCCCTTCAGCAAGTTTTCAAACACCAAATTATATAAAATTCTAAATTCTATAAAGATAAAGCTTAAAACTACAGAAGTTATTAATTTCCTCTTTTTAATTTTGTTCTTTGATTAACAGACATCACATCACAAACACACTAGCTATTATGATATTTTCGCTGATGTTAATTTAAAAGCTGCTGCTGCTGAACACTGCTTTAAATGTGACCTATAAGTAATAAATAAGAACGTGCACAGTTTTAAGGCAGCTTTAATCGTTTTTTTTGTAATGTCTTAACTGACGACATAACTATACATTGCATACTTGCAGTTCCATTTGGGTTTGAATATGATACAATGCTTTAATATAGCCTAATACAGTGCGCGCCGGCGCACTTGTGCGTGCACTTGAAGAGTCAGCTATGAACACAGTATAACAGCTGACAGGACAGGAAGATTCATTTTTACCGACATATGGCCTGACAACCTCTCATCTGACCGCAGTTCACTGATGTTCTACTGTAGCTCCTTGACACCGGTAACGTTTCCGCACTCGTTTGACTCGTGTTTGGTGCTGAGATGAAGTTGGAGTGTGTGTCTGAAAAGTCTCCTGTTTGATGTGCTCATAAAGACGCTCTGTGCACCTAAATGCGTGGGGTGGCCAAACCTAGTCCCGCCCCTGCGTGAATTGCGTTAAATACTTTTAAAAGAAAAAAAATAATTGCCTGCATAACATGCTAATTTTGACACCACTAGTATATATATATATAACTTATACTATTTAATACTTCTTAAATAGTTCCAATATAATTAGGGGCCAAGCCCGAAGGGCTGTAGAAGTTTGAGAAGTTTGAATACAGCGCCACCTAGCGTTCAAGAGATATAATGACTTTGGCAAAAACGCTTATAACTTCTGAAAACATTGCCCAAATATTATAATTTTGATATAATTTAATTCCCTGGTTTATGCGGATTCAGATGATGTCTCATTTGTCATTTTTCATGAATGTGTCTGTCAGCCATATTGAAGTAAATGAAAAACAGTGTTTTTGCTACTCTTCCTTCAGATTTTGTTCCATTTTGTCCATAATTTCACCAAATAATCTTTGGACTGAGCCGCATAGACGTGACTAAACGGATTTTTGATATTCACTACCGTTCCAGAGAAATACCTCTCCAAAATCAACCGTGCCTGTGTTTGGTGATTTATGCTAGTTAGCTTAGCTTGCTAATGGGTTAGCATGCTAACTGGCTGCCATTTGTTCTAATGTGGCTATCAGGTTAACCATAAAGTACTTTAATTTTAAATTAGCTTAGCATGCTAATCTGACTAAGATACTAAGTCATGTTTTTTTATGACATTCTCACACCTAAACTTCTCTTCCAGAGCCTGTTGAAGGTGTGTCAACTGAGTGGCACACGTGGCTAAACCACTGGTTTCGGAACCTGAAGCCTGTTGTGATGTGGGTTCAAATCCCACGTAATGCAACTTTATAAACCTCTGTATAATGTTGTGTTGTTTTGATTAGTTTATTATCTTGATCAGCATTATACAAATCCGTATTGATCCTGACTTAAAAATACATGTGTTTATCTGTGTTGCGTTCATTTTCAGTTGACCATCTGTTCATTCTTAGTTCATTCTTGCCGATAGTTATGAAGCGGCTGTTTTTCAGATTCATTCTATTGCTGCGATTTTTGTTAGTCCTGCTCTGCACACGGCTACAGCCTTTCTTGGGCTTGGCCCCGTAATCGCTGCTTGCAGCTATATTTAACTACTTTTTTTAGTAGCAAGTATTGTAGCTAACTATGTTTTCAAAAGTCTAGCTTGAATTTAAAGTAGGAGTAGCCTGCAGTTTGACGAGGTTCCGTTTCAAAGTAGCTTTCCAATGGTGTCACCCACAGAGTATCTGGTTAAACAGAATCACAAGAATGTTGCCTCAGCCTGAAATTCAATATATGCATTACATATGCACAAAATGATTTTTTGACTGTGCTAGAGTGCTTTGGGGGAAGTTAATCATTTATATGATATTTTTCCTGTACGTCTGCGCAACGAGCAAACATTGGAGAGTAGAGTTATGGCAGGCTGGGGCTCACATTCCACTTGTCTGCCGTATAAAGTCACAAAAGAAACTCACAAATGTCACTTTCCACACACGGCTCGTAGCGCTGGAGTATGCGAGATTCACAGGATGATTTATAACGCTCGTGTGACAGCTGAACGGTGGCCATATCATGAGATGGGAGCTCATTTCAAACTGCAAGTGTGGGTCTATTCACATGGTCAGCGGTTTGCGTTAATTTCTCTCCTTCTTTCTCCCTCTGTCTCTGTTCCACTCGTCTCTGTCAGCTCCCCTCAATGGGGTTGGTTAAATCGTCCATAACACATAAACGCTCGTTTATAAAAGCTGACAGACATGGCAGTCGTTTACAGAAATTAATTACCTTCCACCGGTGCTTCATGCGTCAGTCACGCTAGACCAGTCTCAACTACCTCCATTAGAGACACCTCCACCTGCTGAGAGACAGACAGAGAGAGGGAGGCCCATAAAACATCTTTTCTTGCCAATAATTTCATTCATGATGGAATTCCAGACAGAAAGCCAAATTGTTTTGCTCTTTTTTGTTGTTGTTGTTTTTCTGGAAAAGGCAGCGACTTTCATTAATCTGTGGTTGGTTAATGAAGCCAATCTGTTGAACGTTCATATGACGCCGCCATGACTCTCTAATTACGGACACAGATCAGTTGAGCTTGGTTAGCTTTTAGCTTAATGAATGCAACATGGCAGAAAGCGCTACATCTCGGCTCTATTAACGGAATAATAATTTATCCATTGCTGCTTTTGGAGAGATTAAAATGAACAGTTTTTTTAGAGCCGTTTCTCCAGCTCTATGGCTGTGAGGAGCGGCGTATTAATGCAAACTTGTCAGCCATAATCTCTGCTTGGTGTGATTTTCTGAGAAAAGCCCCTCCATCACTTGTTTATCACAGTATACGCCAAATGGAAAAACAGGAAGTAGTTTAATACTTGAAATGGCACTTGCAACCTATTTTACTTCGGCAATTTGATGTATTTCCAAGCGAAACAGGACTTTCAACAAGATAAAACTGTAGGGCGGCAAATTACTAAGACAGATTCGCTACATATTTCTTTGGAATAACATGCGCAATAAGACCAACAATGTGTTTTAAAGTGTTTTAAGTGATAGTCCACCCAATTGTTCTTACAGTTAAAACATAGGGGTCCAGTGTTGTTTGGGAACCAATAACCAATTACATTGACAAAAACAGTTGAAACAAAGTCAGTCTTCCCTCCCCACCCAGCTCTTTCTCATTTCGTTCTTACATTAACCATTCTTCTAAAGCATTTAAACCCATTCTCATTCTCACACACACAAAAATATTCACACAAACACCCATCCCACCCTCCTCTGCGGGCCAGCTCGCTGTAATACCGCCAGTTACTCAAATGACACACTTAAAGAAACGTAGGATGAAATCAGTCATTTGAAGAGCAGAAGATTGCGCTTCTTGCCGCGCCACGTGTCTGGTGTGAATCTGTGGCCGCTCTTTGCCGGCAGAGGATCTAATAAGTGCGCCGCTGTGCTGTGGGTCGCCCAGTGTGAGATTAGAGGAACTCTATTAAACTTTATGGCTTCGAGTCGAAGCACGGGGAACAAAGCTGTGTGAAATGAACCTCAACTACCCCGGGACTTAACAAGGCGCTCATGAGTGATAAAACACACTGGGACGTTTTCTTGGAGATGGGTGGGTTGGTTTCGAGCCCACCTACTTCACCGATATTTCAAACATATCGTGTTTTTCTCGCCCATTTGAGTACTGCTCTGGGAGGAAGTTGAAATATTGCTGGTATTATGTGTCTGTCATTTCAAATGTTTTTACTAAAGAGTGCCTTTTAACTCATCTTTGTTACAGTTGTGGATATGTTCAGACTTCTACTTGTGTTATTGCTTTAGTATGTAATATGCAAACTGTGTACTGTATGCAAATGTCCTGTATGAACAGAATACCTGAACAGCCTACTACATTTGTCAAAATGAACAGTACACAACAGTATATGCTGCCTGGTATATTGTATCCCACAATGCATGTGTTCAATTTGACCTTTAATTTTTAGTGTGATGGATGAAATGGAAGTACTGTATTGACCCGAATATAAGACAAGTTTTTTTCTTGGAAATACATCTGAAAAAATGTGTTTGTCTTATATTCAGGGTCAATAATACACCCGCAACTATAGGTGGCGCCAAATCCGCATAAAATGAGTGTGCTAAAAAATACGTAATGTAAAATTCATTGGTAATGTTAGAACAACACGACTAAAAACAAAAAAAGAAGAAAAGCTTACAGCAGCATGAGTCTTGACCATAGACTGTAAAAAACATGGACGTAGTGTCAGTGATGTCACCCGTAGGTTTCTGAAGAGCGTTTTTGAAGCAAAAGTTGGGCGGGGCCTGTCGTCGCCATTTTGAAAGCGCGTCACTCCAGGAAAATAGAAAATGGACAAAGAGGCAGGATGTAGGTGGAGCTAAGATATCTGTTTTTTAAAATTATTAAAATAATCCTGATAAAGTAACACCCTAAGAAAAAACTAACGCAATAACACGGCTGAGATGCCAAGTTCAACTGCTGGAATAAGCTGAGGTAATGTGACGGCTGCCTGACACCTGTCACTCAAGTGGCCATGCCCTTAATTATGCAGAATTTTAATGCTCAATATAATTTAAATGGGTGAGTTAGAAAAAAATCCACCCCTCTCAGAGTTGTCATGAAGGGCAAAACTAGCTGTAAAAACCAAAACCACTTTTTGCACTAGGCTGTAAACATGTTTTTATCTGTTATAAAGTTGAGCATTTTAACTCGAGAGTCTATGGGGATTTGCTCCCTTTTGCAGCCAGCCTCAAGCGGCCAGCCGATGAACTGCAGCTTCAGTCACTTCCGTATCGTTTCAAGAGCGAGAGCAGGAGGTTGCCGCTTGGTCTTGACTGTCTTATTAGCCTGATGGAACTTCCTCTGTAAGTGACTTTTATAACGTAAGACAGTACCCAGAATTTGAAGACTACAATAAGATTTCACTTCTACTGTTAATGAAATGTTGGTAGGCTACTATGAGATGGATAGCCTAATTGTTATATAATTTAGATGGGTTACCTCTTATTTTTATGATGTATATTATTTTAAGAGTATATTTTTATGTTATTGTTGGTGCATTTACCATACTCTCAAAACAAAACAAAAACATAATTTAAGAATTTTTTTCTTTCTTAATAAAACACAAAATGTTTTATTAGGGGGTCGTCTTATAACCAGGGTTGGCTTATATTCGGGTTAATACGGTAGTATCAGCTGAAATTTGTAACATCTGCTCTGTTCAGAATTGCATACTAGCATATGATTTCTGCCATATCTATGCACATTTTTTTGCACTTCGTACAGGCGATCAGCTCGTGATCTGGTGTTTTCTGCGCCTCAGAGCGACTCAGTTCACAGTGAATGCATTGAACTAATTTATTAAATGTTCTGTGAGCTTAGCGCATGTTTGGGAATGCAGTTATGCTTTATTTTCACACTTATATAATTCCCAACAGATTATTACAGCATTTCACTAGATTTGAAGTGAGACCTGTTTTTGTAAGCCTGTTTTCACTTAAGCTGGAGCTTTCAGTCAAAATAAAAGCTCTACTGCCATTTTTATCAAAATAAATCTTAAGAGAACAGTATGAATTGCTGACAGCTAGCGGTTTAAATGGGTAATGTTACTGCGGTCCAAATTCAAAATATCTTTCAAATGTAGAAATTAGGAAAGAAGTATTGTAATTTCCCTACTGTAGTGTAAAGCAAAAATAATATACCTTTGAAATATTCATTTTCACTTATTTTTACAATTGCAATTGTTTTACAGTATATGACTATTACTGTCATAGGAATAACAATAATATAAAATTGTTATTATAATTATTTTCTAATTTGTTTGGCCTCCTAAAACACCAGTGTGAATGTAATTTAGACTGAGACAGTATACCACAAATAAAAATAGGGTTTAGTCCCCATTCAAGACTTCAGAACTCTCCCCAAGTCTTTATTTGTCTTTTTTTTTCGCTATAAATATTTCATTGTGGACTTCATATTGAGATATTATCATATCGTGAGATTTTTACATTGTTACATCCCTAGTATTTACTGCTTGTATTCAATCACAGATCTTCCATGATCTGCCAATTTTTCAGCCTAAAATGTAAATAATAGTGTTGTAAACATAGTCATGTAAAATGTTTTCATTCCTACTAAGTCTCTCAGACACAATCAATCACGATCAATCAAAGTGAATGTCTTGAGATGTGTTTTCCCATGCAAGGTCAATCTGACCCCATAACAGCTAGATCTTTAAATGGAAACAGCATGGAAGAACTAGTCCCAAAAGTAGCAGGCCAATGGTAGAGCACAGGAATGCACTCCCTTCTACGTGCCTGGTACTACGATTCACCTCAGTGCGCTCCATGATCAGATTGGATATAGATCCCCAACTTTAGATTGTTTCCATTCCATTGTTTGCAAACAACGAGCCATAGATAAGAAATTAATATTAATATAGTCAAAGATTGCTGTGATAAATTGTGTCTGTGAGGTCTGATTATGCATGCATGTTGGACGTGCTCTATTTCTATTCGTTTCTCGTCCGTTTTCTCACACGCTTTGTCTCTAACACTCTCGTTTTCACCCTCCCTCCCCCTCTTCGTGATTGATGGCATTGCAGCTTTTATCTCAGGTAAGCCTGTGCTGTTACTTATCTAGCCCGACTGTCACTGGACGAGAAAGGTGTTTGCTAGCACCACTCAGACAGCAGATTGGCTGGGCCGGAGCCAGTTGGGATAAACCCCCAGGTGGCGGGATTGTGGCCAACGTGGCTGTGCTGAAGTGTGGATGGTACATGCAAAACTACATTTTCACATTGTTTGAAAAAAAAAAAAAAAGAGTGGTGCTTGTCTGTGCAAAACATGGTAGCATAATACTAGTGTGTTAATACTAAGCTACCAGTTAAACTTGTAAATCACATCTAAACTGTCACAATGTTTGGTTTGTATAAGCATTAGACTTTTAATATGCCATTTGTTGGCTGTAGATTGGTGTGATGGAGTAGCACATTATTGGTAGTTTTAAATGTTTCCATCTACTGGAAAAGAATGTCTACCTTAATATGTTCTCGATATAGTGATATTCTCCATGACACAGACTCTGGTGTTCAATATTGAATACTAAACCAAAACTTAACACTTTAAGCAAACAGTAGAGGTCTGTTTCTCCTTTTACGTATTAAACAGGCGTTAGACTGACACTACAGTATTACATCCCTCCTTCCATCCAAGGGACACAATTATCCCATGTTTTTTTCTGTCGTCCCACAAATGAGAGCTGCCGACTCTATTTTCCCAGCTGTGCAGCAGTCCAGATGAGAGCATTTTTTCTTTTTTGGCTTTTTGAGAATGGTACCCCTGAGTTGCAGGGAGCGTGTCCAGCTCCATTTGCAGAGTTCTTTGAAGACCGTAACAAGAACAATTACGGCGTCATGGCACCGGCCTCGTTCTGTGAGCGTGTACTCACGCTAACCCTGCACAATCATTCCAGAAAAGCCCCAAAACATTAAGGCAAAGCAAGGAAATAAAAAGGCTATTAATTTCTACTCCTTTGCTTTTCGAAAAACATATGACTGCCCTTCAAACCAATACATACAACGATGTGGAACAATATGGAATTAATATGTGATCGTGGACCACAAAACCTCTCTTAAGTAGCACAGATATATTTGCAGCAATAGCCAAAATAGGTCAAAATGATAAATGTTTCTTTTATGCCAAAAACTAACAAGATACAAAGATCATGTTCTATAAAGATATTTTTTGTAAATTTCCTACTGTAAATATATCAGAACTTAATTTTTGATTTATGCATTGCTAAGAATTTCATTTGGACATTTTCTCAATATTTGTTTTTTTTTTTGCACCCTCAGATTCCAGATTTTCAAATATTTGTATCTCAGCCAAATATTGTCCTTATCCTAACAAACCATACATCATTGGAAAGCTTTCAGATGATGTATAAATCTCAATTTCAGATGTTTCCTCAAAGAACCTATGAATGAATGGTTCTTTGTGGAACCAAAAATGTTTCTTCTATGGCAGCGCTGTCAAAAACCTTTTAAAATGTTTAAAAGCGCCTTTGTTTTTAAGAGTGTATGCATCACAAAAACAGATTTTGTGTTTTGAATCTTATACATTTATATTTTGATTGATTTGTGTCTGTGTGTATATACCAACATGTCTTCCTTTCTTCAGTCAAAAATAAATTATTTTTTGAGTTTTTTCTCCATGTAGAGGACTTCAATGGTGGTCAATGGGTTAAAAGTCCAAACTGCTGTTTCAATGCAGCTTCAAAGGGATCTACACCATACCAGCTGAGGAATCAGGATCTGTAATTTTCTAAAAATAAATAAATAAATTTTGATATACATTTTAGCATTTACATCTAGCTTGATTTCACGCATTACGTAATCATGTTGGAAAGCTCATGCGTGACGAAGGTGGAAGTACCGACCCAGTGTTTACAAAGCGAAAGTGCGAAAGAATTGAAACTCCCTTTACAAAAAAAGGTAAAACAACGATGTCACACAATTTTGAAGTTGGAGGAGAAAATGCGTTTTTAATCCTAGCTTACTTTTTTTAACCAAACCACACAGACATAGAACTAACCACGCGCAACCTTTCCAACTGAATTACGCAATGTGTGAAGACAAACATTTCACTTGATAGGATCCTTAGTCCTCAGCTGGGATTCTCTATGGCCCTTTGAAGCTGCATTGAAACTGCAATTTGGACCTTATACCCACTGATGCTTATTGACGTCCACTATATGCAAAAAATCCTGAAGTGCTTTCCTCGAAATCTTTAATTTTTTTTTTACTTGAAGGAAAGAAAGACATGAACATCCTGGATGACATGGGGATGAGTAAGTTATCAGGAAATTTTTATTCTGGGAAGTGAATTAATCCTTTAACAGCAAACCCGCATGTTATGTGTTATGTGTTATATGGTTTAGTTTTAAGGATCAGAGACGGAATTTTCATAACTCTACTATGAATGCTCTGGCACAAAAAAACCCATTACTTTTATATGAGGTCCTCAAGGGAAAAAATTAAATAAAAAATGCATGAAACGACCCCTTTAATAGTGTTTCCATTGTCACCTCTTGAAAAGCAGCTCCATTTGTGTTTTCCATTGCTGTTAACTGCTTTGACTTTTAGTGGCATGCACTTGGTGTGCTGTGGATTATTTGAACCCTTCTACTGGCTTCTCATCTCTCTCTCTCTCTCCCTTCCTCCCTCTGTGCCTTAGCATTCCAATCATAGTGATGAGAGAGCTAGACTCGTACAACTCTTTCTCCCCCTCTCTCTCTCTCCTCCCGCACTGCAGACGTCTATGAGAGCCTGTCTTAATGAAAATGTATTGTTGTCTTTGTTTATTAGGCCTCATATTCCTTTCGCTTTACTGCAGTCTTCGGACAAATTTGCCATATAGCTCTTATAATTACCGCCGTCAGTCTGCAAACACTTAAAGTCTGCTTTTTCTTTTAGCGCTAATTTGTCACGCCCTGAAACTGTCTCTTATGAACAGCCATATCTGCATGTGAACTTCATTTTAAAAAGCGCTGGGAATCCTGGGAAAAAAACACCTCAAGAATGTCAAAACAATGATCAAAGTGCAAACTCAAGCAAAGGAGGAGTGTATAGGAATGATTAGGCAGAGATGTTTCATTTACTTTCTTTTTGAGTAAAATTTTATTGCCTCAAACAATTGGCCACTGCAACAAATATTATTGCAGAGGTTGTGGAAAAAAAAGCCTCTGCTATGAAACTGCACTCTTTCCCAGCACAGCAATTCCGTCCTGGATTGTTTTATCTTCTTTGAATAAGCAACAGTGCTTAAGCCTTATGGAAGTATCTAATTCATAGCCGTTCTGTTTCTGCTTTGTGCACACTTATGTACTAGTATGCTTGTCAGTGTGTCAGTATGTCAGTGTATCAGCCAATGCAAAGCTACCAGCGTGTGTCAGACAAGAGCAAAGAAACATCTTACGGTCATTCATGTTTTATTTATTGAAGAAAGTGAAGTTAAAAATACACTCAGTGGATAAAAAGAGAAGAAAAAGCTTGGGAAAAAGGAGATCAGTTGAGGTACAGTCTGCGGTTGACCAGCAGGGGGCCTCGGCTCCTTGCCGTGTCGTCCTCAGTCTCCTCCCCCAGAGTGTGAGAGTAGGAGTAAGTCATCCCCTTCAGCTTCTAGTGAAGCCGTGCAGTGGGCGGCAGCTCTCCCATGAGGACAAACAGAGATAGGCTGCCTAAGACACTCCCCTGGCTGGGAGTGGTGCAGCCAGCCCTTAGCCCCACCCACCAGGCAGAGGAGGAGGAGGAACACGGCGCTGCCCGAGCTGATCCCTTCAATCTTCCCCACAGTGTGGAGCAGCCGGCAGCGCGCACACACACTCACACACTCTCACACAGCCACACACACTCACACTCACTCTCGCACACACACTCGCGCGCGCAACAAAGCAGGCAGACAAGGGAGGCGGGTGATAAAGAAAAGAACATCACAGAGGAAAAACAGCGTTGCTGCACCTGGACTTTTCGGATACTGCAGTCTGCCTGGAGTTTGTGCCGTTTCCTGTGTGCCTCGTAACCTCACGGCTCACGTTTGGTCCTTCCTGCGGAGGGTTTGAGTCCCGTCAGCTGCGCGTGCAGAGATCCAAATCCGACGACTGTGTACATTGCCGCTTTGTGCATCCGCCAGACGGGAACAAAGTGTGCGCCTGGGATATCTGACAAGCTCCTCTGGGAACCGACGCTGCACCGACTGTCAGAGAGAGAGAGAGAGAGTGAGAAAGAAGGAGCAAGATAGATAGAAAGAGAGAGAGTCAAAGTCAGGGCATGAGCAGGAGACTTGAAGCCGGTTTTCCGGAGAAGTGATTGCCACAGTGCCCCCTCCTCTTCCCTCACCTCCTTCCTTCCTTCTCTCCTCTCTCCTGTGCCGCTGCTCCTTATTTCTTCGCGCGCACCTCCACTGCTATCCCATCCTCGTACCTTCGCTCTCCTTCCATCACCTCCTCCTCCCCTGCTCCCGAAGACGGCGAGAAGAGGAGAGGCACGGCACACGCACACTTGCCCGTGTGCCGTATCATCTCATTCTCTCTCTCCATCCTTCCTCCGGCTCCGTCCCTCACACGGATCTAGCCTCTAGCTGCGGAGCCACAAGCGGAGGCTTTTTGAGTTGTTGGATCCCACACGCGAGTCTCTGTATCCAGCCACAGCCAGAAGGATTCCAGCTACATGGGCAAACGTTTGGAACAGCAACCAATGTACCCCCAGTACACTTACTATTACCCTCACTACCTTCAGACTAAGGTAAGGCACCTTGGTTATCTGGTTTTGTGATGTTCTGATTGTCTGCCTCACATGTTTTCTTGCATCTGCACCGTTCCGAAAGATTTCTGACACACAAACCACATGACCGATATTTGGCATGGGCCGCTCTCTGGAGGTGCAAGAGTACTCGTTTGTCAGGAACGCATGCATATGCTCTCAAACTCATGATCCAGAGATTCTGTCCTCTCAGCTGGGTAGCCTGTGGTGGAGGGACTTGAATAATTGCATCCATCTCTCTAAGCCCCTACACCACCCGGACGTGGAGAATTGATTACCATGGGCTGATCGATAGTGCCGAGATGCTATCGGGGGCACTGGTGATCTCGGCCTCCCTCTGTGATTCATGAATGTTTTTATGCGGCGCGCCCCATAAGAGGCCGGCACTTGTGTAACATGTTTGAGTGAATGAAAGTGGAGAGAGGGCTATGATTGGATCAGAGTAAAAAAAATGGCTGTCAGAACAAAGGGCGTGAAGATGCATTTTCCTGATCAACTTGGGGTGGGTAAATTACAAAGTGCAAAAGACGAATGTTGAGGGAAGAAAATTTATGGAAAGTCTTTTCGAGGAGTTGCTTGCTCAACGTTGGCCAAATATGCAAGCGTTCCCAAAAGACACATGATAAACAGCAGTGGCCAAGTCGCTCTCCATCAGCAAGTGTTTACGACCTCTCTCTTTCCCTCCTACCCGTGTTACACTACCAGAATTTAGCAAGAGCTTGGTCAATCTCAGCTTAGAGGAGCTTGTAGAAACAACTTGATTGATGCCTTTTATTGCTAGCCTATACATGACACTAGCAACAGGCACCGTATTACCCATCATTACACACACACACACATACACACTCCCTACTCCTTGTAGCTGCCTTCAAGGTCACGTCAAATTGGATCTTACCCACTTCCGCTGTCTAATGAGTTTCTCAGAGTGTCTCCAAGGGATGTGGGGGCTCGTCCAGAGCATCTTTGTCCTTCTCTTTCGTCGCAACCACAAGTCCTCACAACAATAACTCACCTTGCTAAATAGGGCCTGTCAAAGAGAAACCATGCATATTCAAAAGGTTCAGAATTGTGCAAAGTCTGTTGGCGATCTTTATCGAAGCACTATGGTGAACACCAAAGCATCATGGGTAATGGTCAAATGAGCCAGTCTGGGAATAATTATTGATCTGTAGATTATTAAAGGAGATGGAGGAGGTTTTTTGGCACTGGGACGGAGTTTCAGATTTCAGATATTCGGTCTCGCCTGTGAAGGATGGGGACCTCATGTGAGCACGGGTCAGCGTGAGTGCGATTGCGTGTGTGTGCGTGATTGAGGATGTAAATGGCCTGTTATTAATCTTGATTCTAGCGTGCTCTCTGAGTGGAGGCATTCCTCCGGGGAAAATCAATCATGAGGGGGAAGAGGGGCAACTGACACACAATCACTGCCCTCGCTCTCTCTCCCTCTCCCTCTCTGCCCCAATAACACTCTGTGCTCAATGAGAGGCAAATGTTAAGCAGGGGAAATTATGATGCGACAGTAAGCTGTTAATGTCGAGATTCTGTAATTCGGTTAAATTATTATAAAGACCCTGGTATCAATTACATGGAAATGACTTATTTTCATTGAAGTAGGTTCAAAAGAAAATGAAATGTGGCTGGAAATTCATCCCTTGTTTTATAATGTGGGTCACAGATATCGCTGAACATGAAATTAGGTACAAACAATATCAGGCCTTACAGCAAGATTTGTTATAAAAAGTGAACAGATAGCAAATGAATAAATGTCTACTTTCATTGCTGACAACTGAACAAAAAGGTAGCATTAAAATGTGACCCTGGACCACAAAACCAGTCTTAAGTAGCACAGGTATATTTGTAGCATCTTTTTTTAAATACATTGTATGGGTCAAAATTATTGATTTTTCTTTTATGCCAAATATCATTAGGATATTAAGTCAAATCTATCTATCTATCTATCTATCTATCTATCTATCTATCTATCTATCTATCTATCTATCTATCGGTCTGTGGCCTGCAATCCTTAAAACTTCAATGCTTTTAAAAAATTTTGCTTTGTTTTCAATTTATTTTTTATATATTTATTTATATATTTATTATAGGCCAGTATAGAAACGACAGCAACGTGGGAGAAAGAGGAGGGCAGGATCAGGAAAGGTCATCGAGCTAGGATTCGAACTCGGGACGGCAGTAGTGCAATGACGCTATATTTTGCTTTTCCAGTTTGCTTTTCCAGTTTGCTTTTTTACAGTCAAATTCAAATATTATATTTTTATTATTTATTATTAAATAAAATTCAAATTGCAATTCTCCATCGCAACCTCAGTTCAAATACAAGAATTGCATTGAAATTTAAAAGTAACATAATCAATTGACAGGCGAATTCACATGTCACAATGTAACTATTGTTCCTTCATGCAGATATCTACAGTACCAATATCTCACCACCCATTCGTTTTCCCCCTCTAGGTTGTAGTTAAACATGGGTGGATGTATAAACGTAAGTGTGTGAGCTGAGATATCCTTGACAGCAGTCATACACGAGTGGGATATAAAATAGAATTTAAGGGAGGTAATTCCCCCCTGGTATTGTGTCAACAGAGGCCAGTGGGGCCCCGTCTTCCATTCAATCAGCGGCTAGAAGTCAGAGCTTTACGGTGTGTGTGCGCATTGATGTTTCGAAAGAAGGGAAAGGGGAAGAGAGCCAGAGCGAGCACTCAAATCCAGAGCCATGAGATTGCGTATGTGAGCAAATGTGTGTGTGTGTGTGTGTGTGGTGTTCGGTTACACTCTGTGGGGTCAGCTTTATGTACAGCAGAAATAACATCCAGTCGGCCGTTTAAACCTCTCCTCTCAGTGGGAGTGCACGCTAACTGCCCTGCAGTGAGGTGACATGCGGCTTGCCAGCAACGTTCCTGCTGCATTATGGGAATGGTGCATATATGTGGCTCATTATATTTCCGCTGCTCTCAATGTCATTTAGGATTATTACGTTGTGATATTTACTCCGCTTGTGGATAATTACCAGACTGATGCTTCATTTTCCTCTAGCGGCGCCTATTTTTTACCACGCTGGTGAAAATGCTCTCATCTGCCCTCCTCCAAACAACCTTCATCTGAATAATTAAACTCGTTAATGGACAAGCAATTTTCAGGTATCAACGACAATTTGATTTTCGGTATTCATTACCAACACTGTCATTAAACAGGTGAAAGGATAGATTAAAATCCACAAGCACACTCGCACGCAAATTACTGACTGCAACAAATTGAGTAATTTAGACCTAAAATACGCTTCAAATTTTGAATAATTGTCTGGTTGTTATTTTAAAAAATGTGGCTATTCGGTTCATCAGATATCGTTGGAAGACAAAGCCCGACTTCTAATCACTTGCCTTGTCCAGCGTTCTCCCTCTGAGAGTACAATAACATTACTTCTAATAGCATTACATGATGTTAGGCTATAATACTGTTTCTAAAAAATCAAATATTTGGGTTGTTGTTGCTCTAATGCTTTCTTTGCTATTTGAGATTTCCTGTTGGAAGTGATCCATAATGACATACGCAGAAACATGAATTTACAAGAGTGCGGGCTTTGTATGCGTGTGTGAATTATACATGTAAACACTTCCGTTGGGAAAGCCTGCACTGTAAAATGCTCGCTGTAAGTGTCTGCCTGTAACCATTGAGTTGGGGATGTCAGATCTGCCTGGAGTGCTAAATTATGCTTGTCCGTGTGTAATTTTTCTGTTAGAACTGGAGTGTGCATCTAAACCACAAATAGGGCCCTATAAATTCAGTTTTATTTTTTCCTAACCTTCATGTTTTTATTTTTCTGGATTCTGTTTTAATAGTTACATTTTATTAATTTAAATCAATGTCTAATAAACTAAATCAAAAAATGGTAACACTTTACAATACGTTTTCATTATTTAACTACTTTAGTTAACATGAACTAAGAATGTACAATATTTCTAGAGCATTTATTAATCTTTGTTCATGTTAATTTCAGCATTTACTAATAGATTATTAAAATCAAAATGCACTGTGAACTAACAAGAACTAACAATGAACAACTGTATTTTTATTAACTAATGTTTACAGCAATTACTAAATACTGTAGTAAAAGTATTGTTCATTGTTCAACAAATTATACCTTACTGTAAAACATCAAAAAAAAAAAATTATGAAAAATGAGAAGTTAAAAAATATATATATATTGTGTCACATGACCTCATTTAGTCGGAAAGCACATATGTGACAATGGACCACAAAACCAGTCAAAATGGTCAATTTTTCAATAGCTTTCCATTGATGTATGGTTTGTTAGGATATGACAATATTTGGCCAAGATACAACTATTTGAAAATCTGGAATCTGAGGGTGCAAAAAAAAATTGTCCAAATTAAGTTCTTAGCAATGCATATTACTAATCAAAAATTAAGATTTGGTAGGAGAATTTACTAAATATCTTCATGGAACATGATCTTTACTTAATATCCTAATGATTCTTGGCATAAAAGAAAAAAATATAATTTTCACCCATACAATGTATTCTTGGCTATTGCTATAAATATATCCTTGCTACTTGTGACTGGTTTTGTGGTCCAGGGTCATATATGTTAAACTACATCACTATGCGGTCTAATATTCACAAGAGAATTGGTTTTGAATACAAAAAGCATTCATATTTTTAGTCCATCAATGTTCTGCTCTTTTCCTCCCTGTCTTTCTGTCAACTTCCCTCCCTTTTCCTCTCTCTCTCTCTCTCTCTCTCTCTCTCTCTCTCTCTCCTACTGTGTCCTGGGCATTCTCTCCAGCCATCTGTTCAGAGGGGTGGAGTTCACTCTGAAAAGAGGAACATACTTGGCAAACATACCCTCATAGGTGGATAAAATGTTATGCCCAAGATTGTCCTCGTTTCAGGGGTGAAACGCTCCACATTAGTCACGAACATGAAAAGAAAAAAATACAAAGCACACAAAAGAGCTGTTTGTAGTAGTAGTTCAATATTTTCTGGCCCGTTCTGAAGGTGAAATGTGTTCTAGATTTTCACATCTTGCATCAGAGAGCAATAACTCTTATGCGCATCCAGTCGCACAAAACCAATATGAGAATGTGCAAGAAGAAACTTTCGTTGTCACTCACACGCTGCTGAGTTAACGTACTTGTGCAAAAGCACTGATAAAAATGATAGCTCTGGCTGTAAAATCTGATCCGGTGAGGCAAAAACATTTTCACATTTTCATTCTACATTAATGCAGCAAACTATTAGGACAAAAAGTTTATGGCTCAAAGGTGGCTTATTCACAGCTCTAGACACTTAATGGAGTTATCAGTCATGTTTTATTTAAGACTCTTTTGATTAATGAATCCTTTTCCATGACCTTTTGAGTCAGTTGTGATCACTGGCTAAGGATTTTAAAAATGATGTTGATTTTGACAGGATACCTAAGCAAAGTCTTAATTTGCTGTCTAACTGCAAGCCAGCACAGGGCATGTTTGCATGCTAAATAAAGCTACTTTTACAAACTGTAATGTAAAGGAGAAATAAATGAATGCATAAATAAATAAGAGACTCATCACTGCAGTTGCAGTGGCATTAGCAAAGCTATTTCTCATTGAGTGACAAAACACAAGACAGCCTATATGTGGTCGCCCACAATACTAGCTTCATGACGGTAACCACAAAAACTCCAACATGACAGATACCCTTCTAAATCTTTAAGAAAACTGAACATTTACCACAAGCATGCCTTTTCCTATAATCAAAAACACATAAAATGCTTAATCAACACTTGATTTCAACGAGACTTAAACGAGTCGACCTTAGTGTTCAGTTTCATTTGATTAAAAAATGATTAATGTAGTTGTAACACAAAAGGATTAAGTAATGAAATTAAAGGTATAGTTCAACCAAAAATGAAAATTCTGTCATTCATTACCCTAATGTCATTCCAAAACCGTAGGACCTTTGTTCAACTTCAGAACACAAATTGAGATATTTTGGATGAAATCCAAAAGCTTTCTGGCACTGCACAGACAGCAACGCAATAACACGTTCAAGAAACGTCCAGAAACATAGTTAGGACATTGTTAAAATCAAACATAATGTTATGAACTTACAAGAATACTTTTTGTGCACAAAGATATTCAACAATTTCTTCCCTTCCGGGTCAGTCTCCACAGCTATTCACGAGAGTACGACAATGCATGCAAAATCGATGCATAAAGTCGTTATTTTTGTTTTCTTTGTGCACAAAAAGTATTCTCGTATTGAACAAGCAGCAAAAAGTCATTTTCTGAGTGTGTGAGTTAGAGATAGATTCATAAGGTACACTACAAGGTGCAGTACGGTTATATAAAAAGTCTTTTGCATGTGCATCTGGACACTGTAACCTCAATCTGAAACTATCTACAAGCACTTTCAGTGTTCATCCATGACCAGCACTCATGTGTGGTCTAGGCTGTAATGGGGTGATCCAAGTTAGCTAGTTGGTTTCTGTGGGCTTGAGAGAGCCAGAGGAGAAAGGCACCGGTCCTGAGGTAATGGCCCTGCTGCATTTTTAATAGAGGACCACTTTGTAACAACCCGAGCCTGATGGATTCTCCCCTTTTAAGGGCCCTGCCATTTCTTTTTTACACACAGCTTGCTTTTAGGCCACTGGCGTAAGTGCTCGACAAAGCCTGTGTTCAGGGATAAATGGCCGAGGAGGAACGAGCCAAATCCGCGGAAGGCTGCGGCAACACGGGGACTCATTGACGTTTACCGTCGGCGTCCGATCCGGTTCCTCATTGGTGCTGTCGCTTCTGGGCTTTGCCTCGTTGCTTCTTTGAGACAAACAAGATTTTAGTTAGAGGCTGGGTGTTCAGCTGTAAATATAGATCTGGTGTGGATTCTGGAGAGGGATAGTGTTTTCTCGGGGAGCAGAGATGTGTTTGATTTGGGATTTTGGAACGGATCAATCATCTAAATGTAAAGGATGACGAATGACGACATCGTCAGCGGTCGCGCACGCAAGCGCGTGTGTATAAAACTGTTTTAATGAGCTTCGAGTTGTAATTAGCGGTTAGGAAAGCTGCTTTTGCTATGAATTCACACAGAGAGCAGAGAGGGAACAGCCTGTGCAGCTTGGCTCCAGTCACAAACGATAACCACTCGATTTGGAGAAAAAGAGGAGGGATGTTGGTGGCAGACTGCTCCTCCTTCACAGTGTAGTGCCTTTCAGCCGCTCCTGTCATCTTTTCTACCGCCCCTCCCGTGCGTTTTCATCTAGAGACTCATCGGAAAACGTTTCCCTCTGAAAGCAACCAAGGACAGAGTAGGCGACGTAAGGTGTCATAAATCCTTAAGAACGCGCTACTCGTTCCACGGACCCCACCCCCACGCCCTCATCTCGCACTCCAACCTTTTCCGTGTCATGAAAAGTCCACGCCGTGACTACGCACACACCTTTCGAGTGTCAAAAGAGCCTTCTATAATAAGATACAGCTACAGCGATTCTAACCCACCACAACTGTATCCTATTCTCTACAGTCTGACTGAAAATCAACCTCAAAAAAGGTACATTAAAGACCGCTCTGGGAAAGGCCGTTTGTTTTGGCCTCGATTTCAAACCGCTGAAGACCGTAAAGATGCCATCTGAAAGGACCCGTTCCTCCCTTCGCTTCCCCAGTTGGATAAAGACACTTTGGGGTCTCGAAAGTGCCCAGGGAGCGGGTGATGATTCAATAAAGATTTCTCCAGCCTGCGGAGGCTGCTTGGGGTTGGCATGGCGGCTAGCACGCTGCCTGGGATTAGCTTATGTAAACAGTGCTTTTGTTGGGTTTCGGTTGAATTAATTTGCTCGCCCCATGTGCTTTTATCAGGATAATTTGTGCGGCAGACACTCAAAGACTTGTCCAAACATATCCCCAGGCTCAAGGCTAAATACAGAGCTAGTAATGACACTCAAACGTGTGGCGTGCCCTTTTTCCAGACTTCCCATCAAGCTAAATGTGACCGCTGAGGTCATATGTTTTCTATTGAACGTCAAGGTGAATAACAGCTTTAATGTATACTAGGGTTGTGCAAAATTCTGAATTTAAGAATCTGTGCCCTTTAAAATGAACACAGTGAATCTGAATGAAATTGGCCATACCCCACAGGAAGTGGAATTTATGCAATCACAGAGAAATTCAACACATGAAGTGCATAAATGTAATAAATATAATGAAGCATACATTACCGTTCAAAAGTTTGGGATCAGTAAGATTATTGCCATTTAAAATAGCAGTTTTCTGTTTTAATGTACTTTAAAATATAATTTATTTCTGTGATCCAAAGCTGAATTTTCATCAGCCATTATTTCAGATCACATGGTCCTTTAGAGATCATTCTAATATGCTAATTTATTATCAGTGTTAGAAACAGTTGCTGCTTGTTATTTTTTTTTTGGAAGCTATGATATTTTTTCAGGATTCTTTGATGAATAAAAAGTTAAAACAAATTGAATTTATTCGAAATAGAAATCTTTTCTAACAATAAAAGTCTTTACTATCACTTTTATCAATTTAATAATAATTTATTAAGTGTTCATTTCTTTCACACAAAGATTTATGGTTTAAATAAATTAAATACATTTAAATAATTCAGTTTTATTCATCACATTATCCTAAAAATGTATCACAGGTTCCAAAAAACGAAATAAAAAAAACATTAATATTAAGCAGCACAACACTGATAATAAATTGGCATATTAGATTTAATTATGAAGGATCCTATGAGACTTAAGTCTGTAGTAATGATGCTGAAAACCACAGAAATAAATTATATTTCAAAGTTTTTTCCATATTTTTAATCAAACAAATGCAGCCTTGATGAGCAGAAAAGTCTTCTTTAAAAAACATTAAAAACCTTACTGATTCCAAACTTTTAAACAGCAGTGTATACAGTGCAAAAATCCTATTTTTGTTTTATTTTCCACTTTTATCTTATTTTTCCTTAATTAATACACTGCACAATGAATTTGTAATAATTATTTGACTTGTTTTCAAGTAAAAAATATTTAAAATTTTTTGAAATGGGATAAATTAAAATAAATATTCAAACATTAAATAATTAAATACTTAAAGAAGTGCAAAATAATCTGCCTAATTAATAAGACACTGTATTAAAAAAAAAAACGTGATATGAAAATAAGTCTTAATATTAGTGTATCAAGCAGTGATGTTTCAAGGATTTTTAGAAATGTATACACTGCAAAAATGACTTTTTGTCTAGTAAAAAAAGTATACATTTCTGTAGAAGTACTTTTTAAAGATGTGTATCTTATCAGATTTGTTTCTAAAACTAGTTTTCAGACGAGGCTTTGCTTGAATTTCAGTTCATTTTTATTTAACTTTCCTCAAATTTAAAACCAACTTGCAATCCTGTTTGCTACCTCAATTCAAATGAATTGAAGGCATTCTCAATTGACCCTTCGCAAACAGCCTGAATCTGCCATTTTGTCAAACGTCACAAACATCTCAGACAGGAGAATAGATCAACTTTGGTGGACTTAAACTTGACAAATTATGTGCATTTACAACTTTCCGCAGTTGAAATAAAATACGTTTTCACTGCGTGAGAACATGATGTGTAGTGTGAGAGCGGTGTTGTGTGTCAGACATAGCAACAGCAATGAAGGAGGGCGTTTTTTTGCGAAGGGTCAATTCAATTCTGAATGCAAAATTCACAGCCCTGTTAAATTCAAACATCAAAATGTCCAGCTGAGGTGACGTCTATTGTAAAAATGGTGATGATTACTCTATGCTCTCATTTATCCATTTGTTTGTATGTGACTAATACAGCTGGTCTGTGGTGGGTTCAGTGAACAGCTGTGCTTGTTAGCCATGGTAAGCTTGAAGGCAGGAGCCTCTGCTTTTGATGGTTCAGTTCACTTGAGTGCGTAGATGCTAGAGGTGCTAGGTGGTGGAGAAACCAAGCCTGGACTTATTAACTGAACTATCTGTCACACAACAGCACCCTTGATTGCAACTTCTAACGCTCCCTCAAACTGCTGTGAGAAGCATAATGAGAGAACGAAGGACAGAGAGCCGTGGCTTAGGGGTTAATGCACAAGCTCTGGGCAAGTTTGAGTCTTATATTTCTTATTGATACTGTCCCAAAGAAAAATACTATTTTTTTTTTTTTATGAATGATTTAATATATTTCTCAAAAATGTTCATAGAAGTATCAAGTCCTAAAATTCTGAATATACAATGGTGGCCAAAATTATTAGAACACTAGTATTTTCACCAGCTAAAAATGGTTTTAAAAAGTCAGTTATTTCTATCTTTGCTGTAGTGTGTCAGTTCCAAACATTCATTTTTTCATTAATTGTAATAACCCAGTGAGATTTTGGTTTGCACAAGGAGTCTGACAACAGCAAGTGGTCTACACAGAGATCTGATCTCATCATCATCCAGTCTATCTGGAACGACATGAAGAAACAGAACAAACTGAGACAGACTAAATCCAGAAGAACTGTGGCAATGTCTTTAAAATGCTTCAAGAGACCTACCTGCAAAGCTACCTGAAAAACCTAGGGGAAAAGCTGCTTTAACGCAAAGGATGGTCAAATCAAATGTTGATTGAATTTAGAAGTTAATTGATCAATATATATATATATATATATATATATAGATTTATATATATATAAAATATATTTCATATATATATATACATTTATAAAATATATATATATATATAAAATATATTTCATATATATATATGAAATATATTTGAGAGCTGTTCTAAAAATCTGGACGTGAAAGCTGCAAGATTACAGCCTTTTCTCAGGAGAAACATCTGAGAAGGAAGTCTCTATTTGATGTCCATTTAATCTCATTGCCAGGAAAACAATGGAGATGTTATTAGAAATCTCATTTGTGATTGTTACTTCCTGTGGTGCCCTCCCTTTTCTCCTTGTCATTTCCTGTCTCCTCTCTCAGCGTCCCTATTACTACAGTAGCAAAAAGGCAGACGGAGAAGACCAGAGAGCGAACAAGACAAATGCATAAAGAAGTGCAGAAGACAGGAAGCAGAGGACGCAGTCCTGACAGGATCCACCCTAGAGATGCTGCAAACAACGTGACCACATCCCTTCAGCCCCAGCAAACTAATCGGCCTACACGCGCACAATACTTATGTGTGGCTGATTCGATGTGTCTTTTTAAAAGTTTAGGCAGCACCGGGGCACTTTACCGCATTCATGTGCTGCATATTTTATTAGCCTCTCCCGTTTTATGAATGATTAAGCTCCTTTGTGCGCACCAGGTCTCACCCTCGACTAGAGCGTGCGTGTGAACGGCTTTTTCTGCGCATGTGTATCTCTTCATAATGCTCTCTCGAAAACAATGGGCCCCTAAGGGCCTACACTGCCCAGCGTCCCAGGGTTTTACCCTTCTCGTCCTTTTGTGCTAGCGTGCCTTTGTTTGAAATGCTGGCCCAGACTTTTCCCTCTGCACCGAGATTGTATTTCCCAATGCCGGTCGCCGAGATGAGATGCATTTAGCTGGCTAAAGTGGTGCTAGGCACAAAAAAAATAAGTCTTTTGTAGAAGCACAAGCGCTTTCATCTCGCACTGCGGTAGCCAGAAAGCAGAAGGGCCTTTTGGGGGACGATGTTAAACTTTAAAATGTCTTTTAAACTTTCCGACGCCCGCATCTATATTCCGCTACAGTCTGTCTGACTTCCATCAGCTTCCTTTTCTGTCAAATAACCGTCTTGCACTTCAAAAAAAAATAAGGTTAGACACACACTAGTCGCAGTCTCTGATTGGGCTGTCATTATTTCTGGAAGAAACAGTGGGCCGGTTTGACAAATAGGTGTGAGAGGAGAGAGGACACGGGGCATGTCAGGGATGCCGTGCTAATGGCTGTGCGGACACATTCCATAAGAGGACGTGTGTATCGGTGCACCGCACACCAACTTCACACTAATCATCTCACTCACGGCTTAATGACCGACATTTGTTTAAAGAAAACAGGGACGCCCGTACAAGCCAATTAGAGAGTGTATTGACATTCATGAAGGGATGTCTTTCTCTTTTGTGTGGGTGTGTGGGTGTTTGCGTGTCTCTTTGAATGACCGTGTGTTTGTGGGGTTCGGATTGAACTTGCGGACGCCGGCAGGCAGGTCAGAATGAGAGGTCGGAGAGAGTCTTGGGTCACAGTCACTCTAACTGTCCAATGCTAATTAGACTGCAAGCATGCACGCAAACACACACACACACACTCGAATGCAGTACATCCTAGCCTTACTAATGAGCCTATCACTGTCTAAGAGCAGCATCTCATATCTCTCTCTCTCTCACACACACACACACACACACTCAGAGCCTAATGGGCCTGCTCACTTACTGGCCTCTTCTCCCTGATGCACGACACTCTCAAACCAAACCATCGAGCACTGCAGATGGTCTGCTAGACGAATTTACAGAAGACCAGTGACTGCAGCTCAACCTTGGCATTACATAGAACAGGAATGAACAGGAGTGGTAATAGAGATATATACATGTGACCTAAGACCACAAAAGCAGTCATACAGATTGAAACTGAGAATAAGATGAATAAATAAGTTTTCTATTTATATGCGGGTTGTTAGGATAGGACAATACTTGGCCGAGATACTATTAAATTTTAAATCTGAGGGTGAAAAAAAACAAACAAATAAATAAAAAATCACAATAACATTTCTTTAAAGTTCTTAGCAATGCATATTACTAATCAGAAAATACGTTTTGATATATTTATGGTAGGAAATTTACTTCAGGAAATATCTTCATGGAACATGATCTTTACTTAATATCCTAATGATTTTTGGCATAAAAAAAAACTTATAATTTTGACGCATACAATGTTCACAATTTTGCCAAAAGTATTGGGACACCCCCTAATGAACAGGTTTGACTACTTTAATAATTTAATCATTTCCATGAGTACTAATCGTAATGTTTAAGCATATAATGATATTCTAGGAGATTGTGAACTTCTAATTTTATAGCAAAAGTTTGGACAGGAAACTTTTTTTATTCTAACATGACAATGCCTCTCTGTATAAGGCAAGGTTCATAGAGAAATGATTAAGTCAGTGTGGAAGAACTTCACTGGTCTGCATAAGCCAAGTTCTAATCCCAGCTGAACACCTCTGTGACTTTAAATGCAGACCTTGAGCCAAAAACTCAGACCAAACACCAGTGACTTGTACATACACTATATGGACAAAAGTATTGGGACACCCCCTTCTTTAGAACAGAAAAGGGCACATCCAAAACTGTAGCAACAAAGATGGAAGCATAATTCATGTTGCTTCCGTTTTGGAAGTGTCTAAAATGAGTTTTTGGCTCAAGGTCTGCATTTAAAGTCACACCAGAGGTGTTCAGCTGGGATAAGGGCTTTGCTTTATGCAGACCAGTCAAGTACACAGAGGCATTTACACGTTAGAATAAAAAAGGGTCCTGTCCAAACTTTTGCTATAAAATTAGAAGGACACAATTCCCTAGAATATCATTATATGCTTAAACATTAAGATTAGTACTCATGGAAATTACTAATGTAGTCAAACCTGTTCATTAGAAGGGGGTGTCCCAATACTTTTGGCAATATAGTGTATTTTTGGCTATTGATCTGAACTCCCTAACTCAGTGATCCAGTTCCAATGGTTAGCATCTCACAACATGTACAATTTGGCCTGTTTATTACACAGAGCTACTGTATGTCTTCATGACAAATTTTATGTCAAATAAACAACAGAACCTTCACTTAAAGGGACAGTTCACCCAAAAATTCTGGCAATAATTGATCACCCTTATGTTGTTCCAAACCCATAAGACCATCATTCATCTTCAGAACACAAAATAAGATACTTTTGATCAAATCAAAGAGCTTTTTGTCCCTGCATAGAGAGCAACGCAACTGACACGTTCAAGGCCCAGAAAGATATAAGGACATCAGTCCATGTGACATCCATGTGACATCAGTGATTCAACCCTAATTTCATAAAGCTACGAGAATACTTTTTGTGAACAAAATCAACAAAAATAATAATTTCCTCTCTTCCATGTCAGTCTTTGATACATGTTCATGAGAGCTGTCTATGCAGGGTCAGAAAGCTCTCAGATTTCCTCAAAAATATCTTAAAATGTGTTCCAAAGAAGGTCTTGGAACGACATGAGGATGAGAAATTAATGACAGAATTTTCATTTTTGGGTAAACTATTACTTTAAAAGCTCTCGTCCAAGAATGCAGTACCTTTACAAAAGAAGAAATATCATGGTACTCTGATATATTATACTAAATACATGTTCCGTTGCTTTTAAATGGTACCTCAAAGAATACCATGATGCTATTACAGTATGAAATTCATGGTGCTTGTCCAGAAAACCATAGCATTGACCAACTGACAGCCAAACAGACAGAAAGACTAAGACAGATTTATAGGCAGACAGACAAGCAGATAGATACATAGATTGATCAAAGAAAGAATAAAACAGAGGGATATAGCATAAGCTCTCCTTCCTTTAAAAGAAAGGCCACAAGCTGTCTATCTCACACTGCCAGCCCAGTTAAACTCCTCACGCCTGAGCTGAGCTGGGTTTGCATAATTCAGCAGGGTGGGCAAATCCAGATCTACAGATTATCATGGCTATCAGCACAAAGGCACATGAGAGCTAGAGAAGAGATGAAAAGATAAACACACACACACACAGTTTTGCCATGTCTATATCTTCTATATTGATTATGCCCTTTTATAGCCACTGAAAGTGCTGTTCGCACACTGTACACACAAATTACAGCAATTAGGTCTGTTCTGGGCCACACTTCACATTTCATACAGCTTTCAGTCAGTTTAGAAACTTTTTAAACCGCACCAACGCGCTGTTTGACTTGATTCTCTGTCACACCGGCTTGATATTCTGTCATCTCGTAGCACACACTGCCAATCCTTTTTTTCCGCTGCCTTTTTGCTGTTCAAGCAATTCAATTTTATCTGAGCTTTGCCAAAGGATCGTCGCATGATTTTTTCCAGAGAATTTTATTAAAGGTCCTAATGGAGGACGCGGTGCTGCTGTTGATTATAGGAAAGAACCTGTGTTACCTGAGGCAAATCTAGTCTCCAGAGCAGGTTTTAGCGTAATAGGACGGAGAATCTTCAAAGCTGAGAGTTCTCACAGACGGCAGCTCTGGTTTTTGCACAAAAGGAAAAGCTTCCTCTGGTCTCCACAGATGTTATCTGGTCAAATTGGCTCTGGTCTTTGTCAAGAGTGTGTTCCTTTTTGAATATACAGCGAGTGTCTGTTGCAAATACCTCACTGTTTCCATTGTGGCGCTGGTTTGTGTTGAACATTGACTTAGGAATTAATCCAATATGTGGAGAAGGTCAGATCACGGACGGTACACTGTACAGAGCAGATTTTAGATTATGTGGGGCTGCAGCTTTTTGTTTCAGTCAAAATTTTAATGAGAATAATTATCGCAGAAAATGTTCCAGACTTAAAGGAACAGATCACCTAAAAATGCAAAAAAAAAAAAAAAAAATCTGTAAGCTACTGGTGGTTAAAATCTAAAATCTAAGCTTTCCATTGATGTATTTTTTGTTAGGAGAGAACAATATTTGGCAGAGATACAACTATTTGAACATCTGGAATCTGAGGGTGCATAAACATCTAAATATTGAGAAAATCGCCTTTAAAGTTGTCCAAATGAAGTTCTTAGCAATGGATATTACTAATTAAAAATGAGGTTTAGATATATTTACGGCAGGGAATTTACAAAATATCTTCATGGAACATGACCTTAATATCCTAATGATTTTTGGCATAAAAGAAAAATTAGACTTTGACCTATACAATGTATTGTTGGCTATTGCTACAAATAAACCTTATGACTTATGGCTGGTTTTGTGTTCCAGGGTCACATTTATTGATAATCATTTCTTCCAGTGGGTTGTTGCCTTAAAAAACACTCACTGAAGACTTGTAATATAAAAAAAAGCCATCTAGCCATCTAATTTTTCCATTAAGAATATCCTTTAAAAAACAATTTATATTCTTATTTACAGTAACAATATTTGATCCATTTACTTGAGAATCAAGACTTGTTTATACTTTAAACATAAAAAAAAATTCTGCCAATGTAATGTGACAAAAGACACTAAAGAAAAATGATTTGAAGAAACAAGTTTTAATATCTTATGCAGTGGTGCATCTCAAATACGTTTTTTAGATATTGTAACTGAAAATAGTTGATTAGGAATAAGATTTTTTGCAGTATGGTTCTATGAACCACTTCAGATCTAATTCAGTCGTACAGGTTTGGAACAACATTCGAGTGTGTAAATAATGACAGATTTTTCATTTTTGTCTAATATTCCATTTATGGTTTCTAAAATGAAATTCAGCCGCAGTGGTCATCAAAGAAAATTAATGCGGGTCATGGCCTCTGGTTCAGAGCTGTCTGACATGCAAAGGTGTATACTTTCCTGCTCTTTGGAGTGAATTCTTTGCAGACTGCAGACACAGCTAGAGTCGTTCCAGGTAGGTTTCAATTTCAAATGCATTCTCTCTCTCTCGAGTGGAGCGCTACTCTCTCGCCCTCACGTTGAGCCTGCGTTACTGGAAACCAGCTGCAGAGAGACTCCCAGAGGTGTGTGTGTGTGCCAGGATCACCCCTTACCACCAATTAATGCACACAGTCTTTTCAAAGAATCAATTATTAATAACAAGAGGTACTTCACAGGGGCCTGCCTCTCATGTACTCTCTCTTTCTCTCCTTCCCTCATGTCCTTTTTGGGTCCTTTATCCCTCTTTCTTTCACTCCGTCACCGTGCCGAATCGTTTACGCATCCCTCCCTCTCTCCACCCTGCCTTCTCGCCGCACGCAGGCTTTTCTCAGGTAACACTGCTGCATTCCAGAAGAGGACAGTGATACGACCGCATTGTGCTAGACACGCAGAGCTCTAGGAAAATCCCCACCCTTGCTTTAATGATGTTGCAAGGGAACAGCGTGCCATCTACTTCGGTAACCTGATCAGCGCAAGCGTGCATGAGTGTGTGTACTGCGAGCTGGTGCACTGGAGCAGTATACGGCTCTTATGGTGCAGTGTTCGACTAAACAGCACTATCATGCTCGGCGCAACTCCTAATGGGTCTAGCGGAAAGAGGCCTGGCTCAAGCGGATGTCCGCCGCCTGTACCATAATTGGCACTTAGACAGTAGGACAGACAGCGAGGGCCGGGTTAGTACGTGCTGGCAATCGCCCGCGAATACCGCGCGATTGTTATTATGCACAAATAATTGGATTTTTCTTTTTTTTTTTTGCGTGTCATTCTATTCCCTTCACTCCCACACTTTTCCATCAAGCGTTTAAAGCAGACAGGCCATGCTGACATTACACCGAGACTCAACCCTGATTATTTGTATGAATGATCACATTGTGTCCGGCAAACACAAATATCTCAAGAGATAATTACATTGAGTGGGTGGACAAACAACACCGAATTGAAAACAGAAAGAACACTGTCCGTCCCATATCAGACAGTGTTCGTAGGTTGAAAAACACAAGGAAGAGTTCACCAAAAAAATCTGTCATTTTTTACTCACCCTCATGTCAGGTCAAACCTGCATGGCTTTCTTTCTACTGTGGTGCACAGAAGAATTTTCCTGGCTGTGGTTTTCAATATAATGAAAGAAAATGCAGAGCTAGAGCTGTGAAGCTTAAAAAAAATGTATCGTAAAAGTGGCCCATACTAGGGATGAATACCGTGTTCAGAAAGGAAATGACGTGTACTACGGAACCCCCTAAAGAGAACAAATATGTGCAGTGAATATAGTTTTAATACAAATGCTATTGATATTTCTAAAAAAAATGGTGAATTAATAAAAAGAAATTAAGAGAAACAGGCCTGTATTTTAACCTATTTTTCTTTTGTATAGTGTCCTTTTTTAAAACAATAAAATGTACAATCAGATAAGGCATTAAACATTAATTTAATTCATCTTGATCAAATGAAAATGAAACCCTTTTTTTGGCAAACAAAGTTTACTGTACAAATGAAAAAGAAAACAAATGTGATAAAAAATAAAATAAAGATTATTAATATTTATTATTAGTAGTAGTAGTAGTAGCATTGTTGTTAGATTAAGTCTTAAGACTGTTAAACTAAACTTTTATTTTGACGGGTTGCCGTGAAGAACTTGCAGCTGCTGTGTATGTGACATGACGGTAGTTTTCTCAAATTAAATGGTAAAATGCTAATGTAGTGACTCTCAGAACAGCTGGAGCTGAGATTGTGTGTTCATATCGCCATATAGAGAGATGGCAGAAGCTGAGAACTCTGCAAACGTCTATGTATGTGACTAACTTATGTGTAGTAAACAAAACAGTGCGTCGCGTCATTGTGCCATTCATTGTAGAAATCATGGCACCTTTACACGTGATGTCAAATGCTTCTGCAGATTTGTAGTATTACTATAGCATTTCACATGCCATATTGCTTTGTTCTGGGTTCTTGTCAATAGTATCTCCGCCATAAGCACTGAATGAATGACAGGCTTTCTGGAGGGTGACATCTAGTGGAGAAGACCAATGATAAGATTCACATTTATCAGATCTTGTTTTACATGTTTGCTGAAATAAATACAGGAAAAGATCGATTCACGGCTTTTGAGAACTGATATCGAATCAACGTCATTTGAAAAAAACGATTAATCGGAAAATCTTATTTTTTTGCACAGCCCTAGTGATTATGCTGTATATAAATTTCAGGCATCAGGGAGTTGCTATTAATATGTGGGGCATCATGCGCTTTTGAATGCGCATTTGCTTTTTACTTTTGAGATTCGCGATCACATATACTCTACAGAGCGGCAGTTCTTACCACACATTTTACAAGATTAGATGTTGTCAGTGATGCCCGGGATCTGCAAATCATTCACTATCATCCTATCAGTCATCTCTTGTTATGTACTGTAATGTAACACGCTACTACTAGCAAGCGGCTAACCATTTCCCTTTGATACCTCCATAGAATGCACTATTAGTTTTTCTGTGCCTTTCTAAATAAAGGCACAGAAAACTAATAATAAATTCAATGCAACATGTCATCAGTTGGCTATATTGGTGGCACTGAACATAAACAATTCCACTGAACCCAAAGAAGCTTGCATATTTTGCTGATTATTGCTGCTGAAAATAATCGGTTGCACCAGGAAAAACATTTGGAGTAGTATAAACTGCCAAAAGTTATAACAAATCAAGAAGAAAAGAGTGCAAAAAACTGTCTGAGGAGCAAAATGCATTTGTGGTTGGCCAAACTGAACCAGGATTTCCATGGCAAGAATCTTGACAACATTTATGTTTGTTCCTATCATTTCTGGTCAGACAGGTGAAATATTAGGTTAATATCTTAATTAATACTGCTTGTATGTATCCATACCACCTATTAACTTTAGTTTGTCAAAATATTGTTCCCTTTCCTGCTTACTAAGTCCTTCTATATATGATTTCATTGCTTTCAGTGTATACAGTAACCATGCAGTGCATACTGTTGTTTACATTCAAGTATCGCCAGTATGGCCACGCATCCGGATAACTCACCAAATCGTGACGTACTGTAAGTGCTAACCCTCTAAACAACCCTCTAACAGACCGAAATTTCTGACCCTCCATAGACAGCAAGGGTCCTAACACATTCAAGGTCCAGAAATGCACAGAGAATATCGACAAAATAGTCCATGTGACATCAGTGGTTCAACCATAATTTTATGAAGCTACAAGAATACTCTTTGTTGTGCAAAAAAAACTAAACAGCTAAAATGCATGTTCAGAATTAAATTTGTGGGTGAACTATACCTTTAAGACTCCTGCATTGTCTAGAAAATCTCCTAGACACACAACAGGTCATGTGCGCACGTGTGGTGCCATATAAATCGTGAGTTATGACAATGAATTAGACAAGGACAGGAAAGTGGAGGTGCAGTTAATTATTTGTATAATGCAATCTAATAACCGTGCACATGATATATGCTAACATGACATGCTGTTCGTTTTATATTATACATCCATTATACATGTGTTCAATGCATGGACGCCACATGGGCTAAGAGATCATCTTAGCCTGCTCACGTCCTACGCCTGGACCACAGCCACGTCCTTGAGTGCATGCTCTGACACAGCAGCACCCTTGTGGATCTCCCGTCAGCTCCACCGAACAGTGGCCACACACCCACGCAACACAACATGCGTCACACCACACAGCCGCAGGAAGCGCACGCAACTATGAGACTGGACTATAATATAGTCTTGTTTAAAATCTTAATGTAATGTCATTAAAAATATAAAACTAATGACTGTTTTTAAAACACTGCCACTAGTCACCCTAACGGCTGTCAGGCTGGTCGGAATGCTCAAACCAGTGGGGTCAGGGTTGGGTTTGTTAGCATGACCCTGTAAGCCCCTGCTGGTAGATGTTGTAACTACACTAACAGGGGATTTTAGCATTAAGAAAAATGCCTGTGCATCAAATTTCAACATGAAAATGTTGTACACCATCTAGCCTAGCATCTCTCATCCCCTTCCATATGAGAAAGAAAAAAAAATGTAACCTTTCATGGTAATTTGATATGGCTTTTAAATCATTCCCAGCACAGACTACGTCTTCATCATCATCTGCACGCCTAGTGCCTGTTTTGTTCCCCCTCTTCCTCTGTTATCGATCAAATCAGGCTCCAGCGTTTAGTGAACTGATGAAGGACTAGGTATGAAAATTGATTAATGGCTGCTTCAATGTCACTCGTATTCAGTGACCATTTGAGGGAATATAATACTCTGGCCACGGACTGGCTATCTCTCTCCATCTCAATGTCAGCATCGAGCTTAGCTGAGGTTTCTGTAACACCCAGAGAGGGTGACATTGAGACATGGATCTGCGCCTTTTATCATTTATTTATTTATTTATTTGTGTGCGAGTGCAAGGCTGTATGGGGGCCTCAACATATAGATCGCATTTGGAGACCACACACACATGCGTGCACGCAAACACACATACACACGCTTACTAACATGATGTGACAACATTTGATGATGTGTGATTAATGGAGTGCAGAGCTGATGACTCAATGTGGAGGGAGGCACAAGGACACGCAGCATGTAAGACTCTTTATCATCTGTATGTGTGTGTGTGTGTGTGTGTGTTCTGGTAGAGCAGCTGTAGAGAGAGACCAAAAACTGCAGTGCACAGTTTCATTCACAAAGTGCTAGAGCTTTCTATAGTAGCGTACGGTATAGATTATAGATTTAATTTTCTAATTGATTCTTTTTTTTTTATTGTACATTATCTTATCAGTAATTTAAAAAAAGGGTCATTTCCTCTGAGGGGCATTGCCTCCTTAAAATATTGGATGAGAAAATAAAAAAGGTCAAAGATAAAACAACGGCAAATATGTAGAAATCACATGTTTTTATTAAAGAAACATTGTCCAACAGCGACACCAGCTGGTAGAGTTATAGCGAGAGTCCACATTTCTCTCGCCTCCTCTGAGCCCATTGAGTTTTAACAGACTCGCTAAAGCGTGCAGTGAGTTTCATGGGGGGTAATTGAGAATGAATGGGGGTCACATGAGATATGATTGGATATGACTGGTTATGATCAGCTGTGATTGGTTCATGCTATAAATCCCGCCTCTTTTGTTCATGCGCTTTTCTAAACAGCAAATCAGTCTGAATGAACAATATAATGGCTAATTTGAAAAAGTAAGTAAACTACCACTTTGTTACATCAAAATAAAACTTAAAATGGCATGAAAACATGATCTGTGGGAGTTTTCAGTGAGTAATCAGCTTGGTGAAATTTAATGTAAATCTTTGTGCCTGTGACCAATATTTACAGAGCTTTGATGACTGATGATCAGAAAAATTCAGAAATAGTTAAAAGTTAACTATTAAAAATTATAGCTGAGCATAAGTTCAAAAATAAAATATATTGTTTAAATTGCTACTGCCCTGAGTTATTATTTTGGAATAAATGTAAAATAACTTGATAAGATTAATTCTTGGTTTTTATAAATAGAATACTGATTACATTGTTAATGTAAAAATATAAAACTGAATTTATTTTATTTTTCTGTCACTGTAAGTATTGTCAGTACGTCAGTAATATGGTATATTTTTGTAGCATTTTTGTCCAAAACGTTGTCCAAAAAACTTTCAGTGCAGAAAATGTTTATTTTACTCACTTCTGTATTTGTTTGCTTTGTTAAATGAGTCCCATGCAGTAGAAGTTTCCAGGTGCAGAACCTTTAGCCTGATACTTCACCATGTGCACATCACTGTCAGTACTGAATAAAGTAATGATTTAATTTAGCTTCCCTCCATCAAATCACTGTAACATGGATGTGACCCCTAAACCCACCAAGCTGTCATGTGATGCCAATTAACAGTGGCTGTTCCTCAGACAGCAACTGGGAATGAAAAAAGGAGTTTGGAGACCGGAATTCCCTTGAATGGGTCTAGTCCGGAATTCTCGGAAGCCCTGCTGCAAAAGCAAACCTGATGAAGGAATTTTAACGAAGGCACAGGAAGTGAGCTCTTCTCGAGCTAGATGAATTGTGTGTGACTCTTGACCAAAAAAAAAAAAAAAACCTCATTGACTTCCTCTGGTTTTCTGTGTGCAGCCTGCATTCTCTTAATTTGAACACTAATGTGTTTTATAAACTTAAATGGAGTTTACTTATATTGGTGCAGTAATTATCATAAAGGGAATGTAGAATATCCATCTATGAAAAAAAATTAACCTGCTGACTAAGGTGACAGACGTTAAAAATAACTTTTTTTGAACAGCGATACGTCTCTGGCCAGGGCCCTAATGAATTTGACAAACTGTGGAGAAATCATGACCCAGTGGCTCAATGCTTCTGGTGAACAGAGACGTTTCTAATTGATTGATAAGACCTCACCATGTCCTCCACTTTGTTGCCGGGGCAACAGAGGTTGGCGGACTGCTACCGTCTGCACGGCTCTCCGAGCGGTCTGGTCCAAAGCGAGCAGCACATTCGGATGTTTAATTCAGCAGGAAGATTGGGAGACGAGAGGAGAGAATGCTATCAGACTGTTTCTCGTAACAATACAAGAGGAAGTCATTCTCAGATTAAAATGGACTGCCGTGGATTTGCGGGCTTCCATCTCCCGTTCATATGCAAATAAGCACACTCTGATTGTTTCCTCGTATTTGAATGTGCTGCGCTTGCCCCTGAGGGGCCGGGGATTTTTGCGGGTCACGACGGAAGGGGTATTTAAATAGAGAGACATCCGCTAATGTAGTGTACGAATTAACTCGGAATTTGGCCTAAATTCCAGATGCGCTTAAATCCACACAAACTTTATCCAAAGTTATTCGCCCCTTCGGAAAAAAACGGACAATGCCACTCTGCATTTGCCGTTTCCATACATGCCAACTTAGTTAAACCTTGACCTCAGCGAAGAAAGAGGTGGGGTGCATTTTGAATATATTTAAGAGATATTAGCATATATCTGCATAATAAGGAGGTGGAGATGATTATTTATGCATGGCAAATACTCGAGAGGTCGAACAATTGTGTTGAATAATCCTTTAGTGTCATCACAGCGGAGCCACAGATGTGAGCCGATTCTGTGCGGAATGAGGCGCGGATTGTCATATGTTGCGTAGGCGGATGAGTTTGATTGCAAACTGAGTGTGAACCTTTGCTTGCTGTGCTGTCGTGAGAGAGGCCGGTGAGGAAGATGTTGTTAGTGCTGTCTGGGCGAATGTTTGTGCAACTCGTTCATGACATTAACGGTGCGTGGGCCTGACGTTAACAAGCTGGAGTGTGGTTGGGTGTCTGGAGCGGCGTGTTTCTTCTAAATTAAAGCCAGCTTATTTGTCCTCACATTCCTGCTGACAGAAAGAATTATGAAAGGTACAGACCGGTGCTCTGGTACCTGTTTAGTCTGCGTGTGGTCTGTTACGCTTTGTAGTTTCTCAAAGGGTCAAACACATGCGGGTAAAAAGTCTCTGGGAGGGAAGTGAACATCGTCATTCATTTCAGATGACTTATCTTCAAAAATAATGAAGGTATTCAAACAGGTTTCTCTAATGGTGGTTTTCCGCTGTGTACAGCAGGGGTTTCCAAACCTGCTTCTCGAGGACCACTGTCCTGTATAGTTTAGTCTTACGTAGCCAGACCTTCAAACTGACGGCAGCTGGTCTGGGAACCTTGGCCGCTTTAAAAGGCCAAGGCCCACCCAAGAGTCCCATATGACTGACAGGTACAACAACCAATAACGTTTTGTTTTGTGCCATGTCATGTTTAGGGGCGTAGAAATGTACCCACAATAACAGACCTGTGTGTAAAACTCTTGAACTTATTTTAAAGGTTTTGTGCCACAAACTTTAAGTATTTCACACATTTTTGAAAATCCAGGTCAGCGCTCGTTGTCACAGTTGTAATCATGACAGCTTTCTTCTTTCGTGAAGTGTTTCCACTTTTGTGTTCCACCTAGTACCTAGTACTTTTTTTTAGTACCACCTTGGTTGAGGTTCCCAGCGAGATGTAAACCAATACTAAAATGTGACACATAAGCACTGCGAATCACTGATTGATCAGAGAAGATCATCATTACCAGCATCATTTGGTTTGCGACATGAGACACTAAGGGCCAGTTTTACTAAACAGGGCAAATTAGCGTGAGAGTGCAATTCCAAAACAGCGCCGATGGGAGGGGAAATTTCTGCGGGGGATTTACTAACAATGTGCAAATAAAAGAACACAGACGCAACAGCTCATTTACATATTGACTAACATAATATACCAAACGCAGCACAAGTTAGCATAGTGGCAAATAAAGAATAAAAAATAAAGAAGCCACAGTAAATCGAAAAGAACCAGAGGCCAATAAATGAAGGTTTGCTAGAGGTTTTGATAGACCTGGTATTGACTCCGAGTTGAGGGTTCCAAGTCATTTTTTTATCTCCTGAAGCAAATTAAAAATAACATGGCTTAGCAAACAATATGTTTGAATAATGTGTTTTTCTGACATTCCAAATAAATAAATACATGTGGAAAAATGCCTCCTACTAGCAACCATTTCAAGCACAAAGTAGTATAAGACATGCTTTTTGGGGGGCTTTAAATAATGTTGCAAATGCCAGTAATTTGACAAGTGCATATGTTAGTAAAACGCGTTGCGTGATTCATTTAAATACCTTCCTCTCATAAATTCTGCATCTGAAAAGGAAAACTCCTACAAATGCATATTAAATAAGGTCAGGCTCAAAAATAACCACGTACACGCCTTTTCAGTGCTAATTCTTCACTTCGTGTCTTTGGTAAAACCTGCCAGTACAGTTTTAATGCCAATAGACGGTTTGCGCTGGTGCAAGCTGTGAGTAGAACGCTAGATTTAAATTTGACCCTGGACCACAAAACCAGTCATATGGGTCAATTTTTCGAAATTGAGATTTATCATATGACTTTTCATATGAAAGCTGAATAAATAAGCTTTCCGTTTGTGTATGGTTTGTTAGGTTAGGACAATATTTGTCTGAGTTGCAACTATTTGAATATTTGGAATCTGAGGTTGCAGAAAAATCGAAATATTGAGAAAATCACCTTTAAAGTTGGTCAAATTAAGTTCTTAGCAATGCATTTGCGGTAGGTAATTTACAAAATATCTTCATGGAACATGATCTTTACTTAATATCCTAATGATTTTTGGCATAAAAGAAAAATCAATCATTTTGACTGATACAATGTATTTTTGACTTTTGCTACAAATATACCCCAGCGACTTAAGACTGGTTTTGTGGTCCAGGGTCACAAATAGTCATCAACAGCTACCACAGTATAATTTGTTCAAACTCAACTTTTTCAAACTACTTGCTTTAAACCTTTGCACGTAACTTGAAAAAAGAAATGGCCATTATACGAGGTGGTGCGCAACTACAACAATCAGCCTATAATCCCACTTTAAAGCAGTACTAAACTATACTATACTATGCAGTGGAAAAGCCCCTAACACTTTCCCTATTCCCATTAAATTGCTAATCCAACCCCTAAACTCACACTATTGGTTGAGCCAGTGTTGCTTTGTCTAGCATATGCTGGATAGGTATAGTTTTAAGCATGGTAGCCAGTTTAAACTGGTCCTTAGTTAGTCATGAGCTGGTTTAAGATGGTCTTTAGTTGGTCTTGAACTGGTTTAAACAAAGTTCTTTGTCCAAATATGGCCATGTCAACACTGACCCTTCCCTATGCTCTGCCCCCTTTGATTGCTGTTTCTAACTCAAACTTTACACAATAACCAATAGGAATGAACTAGAGATTTAGTTTTTGTGCTTATTCGATATTATTCTTACATGGGCCATACTGAATTGTGGCATTACAAAGCATTTTATCTTCCTTTGTCCTCTAAAGAATTTTTAAAATTACGCTGTAACCTGATTAAAAACTGCAGAGAAGTAGCATTAATTTACTTGAGAGCAAATTTAGTTGTTCTTACTGATGTTGTACGTGTTCACTTAAGAATGAGGGCCAAATCCATAAGCACTTCTCAAGATTAATTTAAAGATTTGGAAAAAGAAAAAGAAAAAAACATCTCTGGGTAGCTTGTGTCACTATTATAAGAGCCCCAGCAACAATGTGGTGTTGTAGATTTGGATAATGTCCATAAAAGTGTGTTATCCAAACACACAGGCCCTCCATAAACATACATTAAACAAAAGAGCAAAAGCTTATCAGAGAAAATAGCCAATGGCAACAGTTGCTAAGGTAGTGAAGAGTCAATTAGTCCTTCTATTTCCACCAGTTTGACCCATTCAGGCCAATTAGCGGAGCAGTTGCGAATATAACAGGCGGGTATTATCCCATTCACAGCCAATCATAGTGCTAAAGAGGCATTGCCTCGTCACATGACTTTTTAGCCTCTTTCTTGCAGTCACTCCTACACATTCACGCCGTGCTTTAGAATCTAATGAGACTGCAATGAACTCAAGGGAGGGAACAGAGACATTGCATCCTAAACAGTGTTATTTCAGAAACAAAAAACATTTTATATAATAAGATTCAATATTTACAGGATAATTAGACAGCATAAGGAGACATGGTTTCTGGGAAAAGGCCTATGTTGGATGACACTGATGTGACATTTCAGTGATTCATGACACTGATTATTGACATGCTCACTTCCTTCAAGTGTCCTTTGTTCGAGTCACAAGCCAATGACAGGCTCAATGTCATGTCTGCAAAGGCAAACGTTTATCATTTCATCAGTAATGATCGCTTTCCATGTCTCCAGCACAAAAGAAAGCTGTAGAAGCAGACCTTCCCTTTATTTCATACTAAATTCTGCAATTCAAAGAGGTTCTAATGCAGCATGTTATCGACTATGAGCTTTAATGGCAGAGAGCACTCAATGCCCGTTTGCACAGAAGGCTTAAAGCTTGCTCACTCGCTCTGTCTCTCTCTCTCTGCAAGAAGTCTCCCTCCTACCTTTGCTGCAGTAACTCTAACGTATAGATCTTCTTGAGAGCCTAATGGGCTAATGCATGTGGTAATATATTTCTGGGTCAGATATAGTCATGTGTTTATGTGCGTTGAGTGTGTGTGCAGAGTGCTCGGTGTAATCTTAGGGGCTTCCTCGGGCCTCCGCTGTCCGGATGCAGGGGATCTTAAACCCTTTCCCTAAATAGCCAGCATTCTTTCCCTCGCCCCAAGGGGCCCTGGGGGTAGAGTTGAGGGAAGGAGAGCAATGCTCGCCGTGTCCTGCTCTGGTCCCTGTGACGGCGGGGTTACGGCGTGTACTATCGATCACTACCGTCAGAAGCGAGGCCGAGTGCATGTGTGTGCGCTGCGAACACTGCAGAAGAATCCAAATTGTTATGGAAAAGCTATGAGACCTTTTCTCCACATTAGGGGAAAAATGGTGGCAAAACTCATGGCATATGGGTCAATAACATTGTGCTCGTTTCTTTGTCCTATCTATTAATGTATTTAAAAATGCATTTACACTGTCTGAAGACTATGGAAGCCCATTTCTACCACTTTAAGGCAATAAAAATAAGGCAACTGTGACTTTTTATCTCACAATTCTGACTTTTTTTCTCAGAATTTAATGATACAAACTCACAGTTTTGACTTTTTTTCTTAGAATTGTATTAAAATCACAATTGCAAATTATAAAGTCAGAATAGCAGGATATAAACTCACAATTTTGAGAAATGAAGTCAGAATTGTGAGATAAAAACTTTTTTTTATTCAGTGGTGGAAAAAGGTTTTCCTAGAATACACCTCTTTTACAATGAGCAAGTTTTTAAAACATTCATTTTGATATATATTACATAAAGTAAGGGTGATACAACTGTGATTTCATATTGAAGAAAAAAAAAGCCTCATTAATATATTTTTTTTCATTATATTATTATAATTTAAAAAGTTTGGTAATAATTAAATAATAAAGTTCAATAATAATGTAGATATTTTAACTTATTTATGACAAAGCCAAGTTAGTCATATAAAAATGTATAATATTTGTAAAGAAAAATTACTTTTTCCTGTCAAATACTGACCTGAAATGTATTTTATTGATTAAGATGTTTACACTCATTTTTTATCTCACAATTCTGGCTTTTTTTCAGAATTGATACAAATTCGCAATTCAGACTTTTTTTCTGAGAATTGTGTGGTAAAATTACAATTGCAAGTTTTAAAGTCAGGGTAGCCGAATATAAACTTGCAATTGTGAGAAATAAAATCAGAATTGTAAGATATAAAAAAAAACTTATATTTTTTATTCAGTGGTGGAAACAGGTGTCCATAGAATACACATCTTCTGTAATGAGCAAGTTTTTAATTTCTGTAAAAAAAATCATTTTGATATATTTTACCTAAAGTCAGGGTGATACAATTGATGAAGAAAAAAAGCCTCATTAATATAATAGCATTTTATTAATTTGTTTTACAAAACAATAGAAAAAAGAAAAAAGTACAAGAAATTAAAGGCATGGTTGTGTTTGTGAAGTCGCTTCAAATAATTTAGATATTTTAACATTTTTATGACAAAGCCAAGTTAGTACATCATTTTAAAAAAAAGTCAATCATGTGATGTGACTCCCCCAAACATAAGGACTAAAATACATAATATTTTTTTTCTGTAAAATACTGACCTGAAAATATTTTTATTGATTAAGATGTGTATGTTTCCAAGGAGGAAAACTTTTTTACTTGTTTTGCTGTCAAACCACATGCAACTAACATGAATACAAGAAGTACAGTGTTGGCCAAAATTATTAAAACACTAATATTTTCACCAGCTAAAAAATGTTTTTTTAAGTAAGTTATTTCTTTCTTTTGCTGTAGTGTGTGAGTAGGAAATATCAGTTTACATTTCCAAACATTCATTTTTAATTGTATTAATTGTAATATTCCAGTGAAATTTTTGTCTGATAACAGCCAGTGCTCTATACAGAGATCTGATCTCATCATCTTCCAGTCTGTCTGGAATGACATGAAGAAACAGAACAAACTGAGACAGACTAAATCCAGAAGAACTGTGACAACGTCTCCAAGATGCTTCAAGAAACCTACCTGCAAAGCTACAATACTGTTAAAAGTTTTAGACACTTGTGTAAAATGCTGTAAAATGAGGATGCTGACAAAAATAATGTCATAAATAGATTTTCTTTATCAATTAACTTCTTTTAACTAAAATAACATTTTGGTGTGAGTGACTATCTTTTGCATTTAAAGCAGCTTTTGCCCTAGGCACACTTGTGCATAGTTTTTTTCAGGTAGCTTTGGAGCACTGGCTGTTGTTAAACTCCTTGTGCAAACAAAAATCTCATTGGATTATTACAACTGATATGATATTTCCTACTGTCACACTAAAGTAAAAGATAGAAACTGACTTTTTTAGCTGGTGAAAATACTAGTGTTCTAATAACTTTGGCCACCACTGTACATTTCTATGACATGGACATTCACATGCAGTAATGCATCAATATGTGAACAAGGAATATTTAAATGCATGCACATATTTTCCTCAGCTAAAGCATAATCACAGTTGGCGGAGGCAGGGGTTAACTCCACATACTCAGCAGGCAGTGCAAGAAAGCTGACCTGATAGAGGTCAATCTCTCTCTGCAAAGAACAGCAGAGGAGAAATAATGAGAGAGAGAGAGAGAGAGAGGGAAAGGCAGACGGACAGACAGAGGGAGGGAGAGAGGAGTTGGAGGAGAGGCGGCCATTCGAAACCCATTTTCGAGGGCTCTCCAGGAAGTACTAATTGTTTGGTGACTGGAGTACTCTTTAGGGAAATGAAGGCTATCTGGGCGTGCAGCGAGGAGATAATGTGTGTGCACATCACTCACCCTTTAATAAAGAGCAGAGCCTGGCTACGCACCGGCCAACCCTGGGATACGGAGCGAAGGAGGGGAAGTGGGAGGGAGGGATGGATTTATCCGTAGTAGAGGAGGGGGCGGGGGAGAGGAGGAGACGGTTTACAGAAGCCAGGCTGCGGAAGAAGAGGGGGGCTGAATGGACAGATTACAGTCATTAGAGTGGTAGAAGACAGGGATGAGAGAGAGCAAAAGACAAGCAGAAGAAAGCCAGGAATTGTTTAATTAGCAGACAATAACTGGTTTCCTTTTCTCTGGAAGGCTTCAGCCTTTTTGCCACTTTGATTGAAAGCTACAGAGAAGAGATGACTAGAAATGATGGGAGAGGAATGGAACAAATGACGCAAACCAGACTCAAACTCATGTGGACTGCACAAGTGCCAAAGCTAAACACCATCCACCAATTACTAGCTAGGGCTGGCCAATATATAGCTAATTGCATTTATGATATATTTTCCGATATGATTTAATCATGCAATGATTTTATATCACTTTTTATTTGGCCATATATGGGCCATTCTACAGAATTCGTCCAAAATCAGTGTTGGAAACATCTCGAAAATGTTTTTATATGTGCAAAATGTAAATTGTATAATATCCAAGGTACACATTTGTGCAGTTAATTCTCATATTGTATCTTCAGAAAGTTTGTGAATATTTGCCCCCAAATTTGTCACTACCAAAACACACGAATAATTATGATTTTGCTTACATCTACACTGTAAACAAATTATTTTTGCTAAATTGTTAAAATGTTTTCAGAGGTAAATCAATGTTACATTTTTAACAATAGTTTAAGTGTAATTTATGTTGTAGGTTGATTTGTTGTATTTTGAATCCAATTTTTCTTTGTAAAAGGCAAAAAGTTGATTATACTGATTTCAAAGTTAAGAATTCATTAGTTTGAATATACACTGACCCAAAAGCATAACATCTTAGTTGATAATTTAATATACTTTTTTATATGTCAAAACATCCCATGATTTGGTAGTGACGGCACATTTTTAGTAGTGACAGTAATGTTTTGGTACATTACAGAATTTTAACTTGCGTACTGAAATATGAAAAAATTGCATAAATGTACTGTACTGTACTATACAGAAAAAAATGTGTTCGGTAGTGACGTTCCTTAAAGTTACACAGAATTTTGAAAACATTTATCTCAAAATTATAGGGTCTATCTACGCACACTTTGTAGCTTTAAGAGAGGGGGACACAGGAATATTTCATGGCCTTAAATGTAAGGGTGTAGTTAAAATCAGTCTCAGCCAATGGACTAAAACTTAAACTGTTTTGGTAGTGACATGAAAAATGTGGGACACATTTTTTTTTAAAAACTGCACTTTTTAAAAAATCTTTTAAGAGATGGAACAGAATGGAAACAACAATGGAAAGAAATACAAAAATTATTGTTGAAAGGTAGAGGTTAGTGTCCAGGACAGCCACCTCCCAATTGAATGTACCCAATAAATGAAGATTTTATAAATATTAAGCTTACTGATATTTTAAATATTATTGTGGGTTTCAATAGATAATAGAAAGATCTTTGTAAACATCTAAGATTTGAATACTTAAATGCTTTTTAAATGTGTTTTTTGGTTGTGTGACAGCAGTTTGCACCAATTCTGTAGAATGGCCCATATATTCAAAAAGCTATAAATATAAATGTATTATTTTAGGTATAATGTATTTTAGATATGGTATGCAAGAAACATATATAATAAATATACCACAAGGCCACAATCGCAATATATACTGTATAAGTACTTCTTACCAAAGCAAAACCCCAAGACAAACAGTTGTCAACTGATAACATATCACAAATGTAAACATTATATGTGCTAATGTGTTTCAGACAACATATGTGTGGCATAATAGCACATCTATCATCAGACAATTTGTCTCCCAGGGTTTCCACGCTCGAGTTAAGTGCCTCGGCTAAAGCCGTATGTACGACTGAATGGGATTTGTTAGTGTGTGCGGCTATAGAGACGCCTAGAGTATGTGTATGTGTGTGATTCCTGCTGGAGTCCGTTGTAAAAGCAACATCATCTCTCCCTTTCCCTCTAATCCCGGCCCGTCTGACGGCGAAGTGAACGCCTTTGACGTTTCAAAGGCTTCCCCCATCATGACTCCTGACACACTACACACCCTGACGCGCTATCGCCGTGCCCCTGACAGCTGCACAAATTGGCTGAAAGAGGTGTCTGTGGCGAGCACTTTGATCAGCCGAGCTATTGCTCTCTTGCGCTCGGTCTGTCTCCATCCCGGCGTCGTGTTGCGGAGGCCAGGCCCCCGATCTGCTGAGGAGAACCGGGCCGGGTGGGTCTGATAAGCTTCCACTCACACAGGAAGCTTTTTGTGCAGTCAGATCATGCGTGTGTGCATGACTGCCTGAAGCCATGTCAGGCATGTCAGACACGCATATGGTGTGTATAGTTTCTGGGAATTGGGTGTATTTATTATATCCAGATTTTGTGTAGGGTTCTGGCACACTGAGACACTGCTTTTAGGGCAGATGTATGTGTGCATCAGTGTTGAGAAACATTAGGTTTAAAAGTAATACAATACTGTATTACATATGAAAAAAAATATACAATTGTATATTTGTACAACTGTACACAGCATTTTTTTGCGTGCAAAATAACACATTAAGTTACTTTTGCATTACTTTTTGCCAAGGTTAAGTGCAAACAAAGTATATATGCACTACCAGTCAAAGGTTTTTGAACAGTAAGATTTATGTTTTTAAAATCTCTTCTGCTCACCGAGCCAGCATTTATTTGATCCAAAGTACAGCAAAAACGGTAGCATTTAGAAATATTTGTACTATTTTAAATAACTGTTTTTTATTTGAATATATTTTCAAATGTAATTTATTTCTGTGATTTCAAAGCTGAATTTTTTGCATTACTCCAGTCACATGATCCTTCAGAAATCACTCTATATTCTGATTTGCTGCTCAAACAACATTTATTATTATTATTATTATTATTATTATTATTATGTTACAAATGCTTTTTATTTCAGAAAAATGCTCATCTTTGGATCTTTCTATTCATCAGATAATCCCTAAAAGATAATATTAATAATTAATAATAATAAATGTTAATAATTAAGAATAATAAATGTTTGAACAGCAAATCAGCATATTAGAATGATTTCTGAAGGATTATGGAGTACTGATGCTGGAAATTTAGCTTTGATCACAGTAATAAATTACATTTGAAAACATATTCAAATAGAAATTGTTATTTTAAATAATAATAGTAATAATATTTTTTACAATTACTGTTTTTGCTTTACTTTGGATCAAATAAAGCTTGGCGAGCAAAGGAAACTAACAATATATTTTCATTTACTTATATCAATTATTCATGTACTAATGTTTTGTACTAAAACAAACATTTTATAAATCGCAATAAGGGTAACAGCATCAAAACTGAAGAAATAAATGTATTTCTTTGTACACGTTAATTTATTAAGGTTCGAATTAGTGAATCATTATTTGAATCGGTTTACTTAGCTAAACAGTCCGAACGAATCGACTCATTAAAACGATTCAAACTTTCTATCGCTACATATTAGTTAGTTTAGAACAAATCTTTTTATTATTCGATTCTCGAATGAATTACATGAAAGAAGACGAACCGATTCACTAAAAAGATTCTGATTTTACACGTGTTTGTTTACTCTTTGAAATGTAGCGTTTGGTTACTTCAAACTGGAAAGAGAAGTTTGCTACTGGAAACGTTACAACACCTGAACGACGCGAATGAAATGAAGTTGAGTAAGTTGTGGTGCTACCTTTAGTTACTTACTGCTAGTATGTATTGTTCATTCAATGTGCTTATGCCTCAACCTTCTCATATTCATATAAATTTCCCTAGTTTTTCATTCGGAACATGAGGTTTATATTTCCCTCTATGCACATGCGCACAGTGTGTTTTAAAGGCAGTTCTTCGTCTTCTATCCCCTGTCTGTCTGTTGTATTCCTGAGAATTCAATGGGTTCATTCATAGCTGTAGCCTGAGGCACAGGGGTGTGTGAATTATATGAATGCAGAATCTATTCTAGCCGAGATAGGCCCGTCTGTCAGTCTGTCTGTCTGTCTCTCTGTCTTAACGTCTGTCTGGAGGAAATTGCAGGCTGTGGGGAAGTGCAGGTAATAGATTAATGCCAGGGGAGACTTGCCAGTGTACAGCACAACTGACAGCCAATGATTATCACAAACACGGAGAAAGCGCGGGCCAGGCACACACACAGTCCATTACATAGACATCACTAGGAAAGTGCGCGCGCACACACATAAATAATAGCTCTCATGCCACAGTCTAACTGTCACAGTGATGTTTCTATATCTGACTGCCGTGTCTGTCAGAGAATATTGAACGCTCAGTGTGTATACGGTTCAAATGCCTCACTAAATCTTAGTCAAGGAAGACACCGTATTTAAACTGACGCGAATTAAAACAACAATGAGAGATGTATGTAGAATCTGCGCGTTCACTGGACCAATCAGATGCGAGAAAGAGGCCAGACTTCAGTAGTGATGGGCTGATTGATGTATGGATAGCATCAGTTCTCACATTACTTTTATTTATTTATTTATTTATTTTTTTTAATTACTTGCAATAAATAGGCCTCGTAAAAATGAACTTTGTTTACACATAATGGCTTACAATAGGATTATTTTCTTTTTCCAGAACGTGAACTGGAGAACAGACACTGACAGAGAAAATTCAAATAGAGAGATTGCCAGAACTTGACATGGATATTTTACTTACTAAATAGACGGTTTATGCTTGCCTCACAATTTGGTTACCCGGATTCGTGGCCATGTTGGCTATACTCGGATGTAAACAACAACATGGATTGCTGGTTTAATGTAGTACTGAATGCATTGTTTTGCTAATTTATTCTGTCTATATGGAAACAACATGTTTTTTGCAATCTTCTCCTTGATTTGTTATCATTTTTGGCAGTCTATAATACTTCAAATGTTTTTCCCTGTCAGAACGATTAGTACAGCCCAAAACATGACAGTAATTGCATCAATAATCAGCAGAATATGTGAGTTTCATTTGGTTCAGTGGCATTGTTTACATTCAGTGCCGCCAATGGCCGATTGATGCCTTGTTGTGAAAATTTGTGTATATAGTACATGCACATTTTATAATTTGTGCATATAGTACATGGAAAACAAAAAGTAGTAAGATCATTTATATCCTAGGCTTATTAATGTAAACATTTTATTTGACTATAATCACCTATTGGGTATGGAAAATAAACTTAGACATGATATAAAATTGACTTAAAATAAGTCATAAATAGGTTATGGGTTAATTATTGAATAGTGAAGTACATTTTATCCATGATATTAGTACTGCTAAATGTATTGTATAGTATTGTTACGATATATATTAGTATTGCCAACTGTATTATGTGGTTAGAAACCAAAATAAATGTGACCCTGGACCACAAAACCAGGACAGGTATTTGTAGCAATAGCCAAAAACACATTGTATGGGTCAAAATTATTGATTTTTCTTTTATGCCAAAAATCAGTTTTTAAGTAAAGATCATGTTCCATGAAGATATTTTGTAAATGTCCTGCTGTAAATATATCAAAACTTAATTTTTGATTAGTAATATGCATTGCTAGGAGCTTAATTTGGACACCTTTTTTTTTTTTTTTTTTTTTTGAGAATGCACCCTCAGATGAAACAAACTATTTATACAGCTTTCAGGTGACGTATATTGAAGATAAGGTGTTAGAAATTACGAATGTACAACCTATTGAACAGACTGTAGATTTCTCCCTCACAGCCTTGTTTCATATCAAATATGGTTTTGACTCTGACTAAGGTTCATTGACTAATAAACTCTTCGCCAAAGGCCTGTGTTTAAGCTCACAGTGGCTAGAGATGTCCATTATAGATGCATTTTTGTTATCGGCTTTCTAAGTCATGAGCTTGTGCTGTTCAAAAGTGCATATTACAGTAATCTAATATAAGTCATATCAATTTTTAATAACAACTTATGCCTTTGTCTTGCAGCAGTCATATGCCCCGCCCCCTCCTCCCATGGCTCCGCCAAGCCCCAGCACCAACAGCAGCAGCCACAGTGCAGCGGAGCAGCTCAGTAAAACCAACCTGTACATCCGGGGCCTTCCGCCTGGCACCACCGACCAGGACCTCATCAAACTCTGCCAACCGTAAGCATCTTTTCCCTGATGTCCGCTATCTGTCGCTGCCTGTTATTCTCTGTCTCTCTGTCAGGATTGTCGTTGTGTAGACCTATAAGAGCAGTTGCTCTGTCGCTATTTATAGTTGCAAAGACACAGGTACTCACATGCAATCATGTAAATGCATGCATAGGTCACAGGGAAACGGAAAAAGAAAAAAGTCACCATGCTTAGTTACAGAGAGGAATATGGCCCCATAAATGGAGATGGCAAGTCAGCATCATTAGAGTGTAGGGAGGTCATTATGAAACGCTGTACAAGAACCAGGGGGCAGCTTGCATAATCTTCTTCTCTGGTGACTCATGCAGATGTAAATCCTGTGTGGGGGCTTTCTGCCTTAAAACCTAAGACATTTACTCCAGCGCCATGACCTTCTGTGAATATTTCTGAATTTCCTAATTTCACCCATGCAAAGTTGACCATGAGAATATGGATCTTGGGTCAGCAGTTTCTAAGCAACGTTTAAACCAAGGACTGCTTTGTCTTGCGGACCCTACACAGATGAGTGCAATTACCGGGCTGCAGCTAGTTCCCAGAATTCATAGTGGTTGTTTTTTGAAAAGGAAGAGGCAGGAAAGGCAACATTATTTTTTATTAAAAAGCAAAACAAAACAAATGCATGCCACTTATAATGCTCCAAATGTTAACATGTCAAAACTCAGGGGGTAGAATGATGAAACCTCAAGCCACAGCCTCCCACAACATCTCTCAATCTCTCTCAGGGTCTCGGGCTACCATGGTCCAGGTTAGCCCAAGGCCTTGAGCGGGATTGGAATAAAAAATTCATGATTATAAAAGTTTTATTAGCTGCGGCTGCCGTGCCAAATGGGCAGTAACATTTTGGAAAGGTCAAAGGGGTTCGCCTTGGGGCTCACTTCCGGAGCTCAGCAGAAAAAAAGAGCGTTCACAAACACTCTTTGCATTTTTTTTTACATAACACCACAGTGATTTAGATGCCATGCATGCATATCTGGCACCCTAGTGTCGCGATCTAAAGCTTACAGCTGCGTGCATGCATACGCACACATTTTGTGCACATGCACACACAGTTAGTGACCCTTTTCAGTCCTCCAGTGGCTCTGCTGCAGTGGCGGGAAGGGCAGTGAAAAGTGCTTCTGTCAGGCTGACATTTCGGAGATCTTCTTGTGTGATTCCCCACGGAAGATTGGCAGGGTTTTGAGGCTGAAGGTACAATGGGGTTAGACTCTAAAGGAGAAAACGTGGCCTCAGCAGAATTTCAAACCTCAGCCATGAAAATGAGCTCTTCTAGTTTTCAGCTGGCTCACCGTTTTTAATTAGATTATTTGATAATTGAGCAATGGCACGTTGTCAAGATGCAGAATGTTTGCGACTTTAAAACAAACATCCCGATTTTAACGTCTCACTTATGTTGCATTAAAGGTCAGATTGGAGGAGGAGTGTTGCATTTACTGAGACAAAAAACTGAAAACGTACCAGGGCGTTTTCATAAAGACCTGAATATGAATCATGAATTATTAATGAAGGCCTTAGGTGAACACGTCGTTGTCGTGTTTATGTGCTTTCATTATGCATCTGCAATTGCGTGTGTATATATGTGCATGTACGTATGTGTGTTGGTGGAAACCAGAGGGCGGAGAGTCATGTCTGTGAGCCAGTTCATTACTTTTCTTTTCCATGATTTGATATCATGGAGTATTAACCCTCAGGACACAGCATTTTACAATACCATTTAAAATAATTGCATTTCAGAGCCCCTCATTATGTCTCTGATTGTAATCTAATGCTACAGAATGAAAGTGAATACAATCCAACTCAATTCTGCTCACACTTGGAGCAAGGTTTTAAGAGATGAATTAAGAATTTCATTCCAACTTATTTCTGTATGTTTTTAGCCGATTTGTCTCTTAGTATATAGTATACAAATGCAAACGTTCATCTCCCAGCTATTACCTTTTTTTTATTAACATCTTGGTCAATTTGATTGTGTTTTCATCTAACAATATGTAGTACAGGGTGTCCACGGGTCCGCAAGCCTTAAAATGTCTTAAATTACGCTTTTCAAATAAAAGGCCTTAAAAAGTCTTAAAATGTCTTGAATTCAGATTCGATAAGTCTTAAATATTTTGGTCACATTACCGCTAAAATATCTTCAGTCTGGCGGACCTAATGACTGTTTACATACATTGGACAGACCGAAGATTGACAAAAAATAAATAAATGAAAAAAAAACAGCGAAGCATCTTAACGCAAGAATGATTTTTCTTATTTTAATACATTCAGCGTAAACAGCGTTTGATAATGGATAGCGTATTTCTGGTATCAAAATCGTGCTGCCTGTCTTTTTGTGAGAGACCTAAAAACAAATAATAAAAAAGGGCACACATAAAGAAACTCAGAAGAAACACACTGAGGAAAAAATTCTGAATGTTTATTGAATTTATTAATAAATTATAATAATTTGACATGGAAGGTGATGCATACAATTCAAAAGTTAAAAAAAAGGCCTTTATAAAGGTAAATAAAAATATGCAGATTTAAGTATGTAAAAGCTAATGGAACACTGATGAAAATATTGCTTTAGAATAAGTTGTTTACGCCACAAAAAATCTCAGTGAGGTGGTACTTTTATGGAGAGATTTTGTGTGGAATATTGTCTACTGATATGAAAAGTTCACTGTATATCTAGTAATAAATATAATTTATGACTGCGATGATATTTTGTTTTCTTTTTACATTAAACACATTAACTGTTACATATATGTATGCAATATAATGTGTAGTTCCATTACATGTTTAGGTCTAAAATTTAATATAAGGTGGTATTAAAAAGGTCTTAAAAAGTCTTAAATTTCACTTGTTCATATCTGCAGAAACCCTGTAGTAGTATACTGTGTTTTTGTTATTCTTAAAGACATAGGTCACCCAAAAATGAAAATTCTCTCATTAATTACCCACCCTCATGTCATTCCAAACCCGTAAGACCTATGTTCATCTTCAGAACACAAATTAAGATATTTTTTATGAAATCCGAGCTATGCAGGGATAGAAAGCCCTCAGATTTAATCAGAAATATCGTAATTTGTGTTCTGAAGATAAACAAAGGTATTAGAAGTTTGGAAAGACAAGAGTGTAAGTAATTAATGACCGAATTGTACGTTTTGTGGAGTAAAATTCCTTGAGAAGAAATAAAAATACAGACGAATGAAACAGTTGATATAAAGTGATAGACCTACAGTATGAAATAAATGTCGATAGCACAGCTGTTCTATTTTTTATTTAATTAAATTTTATCTTGTTTTTTTTTTATCTGATGAGAAATGTTTCGGTACATGCTGAAAACTTTCGATTCTGAATTTGAAACCCTAGAAGAGACAGATGCAAGATTACTAAGATGGCTTTTTTCAAGAGCAAAATAGGGAGCAGGAGATTTCATTTGCTTTCCATTTAATCTCATTGCTGTCTAGGAGAAACAACTGAGATATAAAATTGATCTCATTTGTGTTTTTCTTTCCTGTGTGTGCGTATGTGTGAGTAAGATCAGAAAGTTATTATATTGCTTCCAGTGGTATCTTGGCATTCAGCAGTTCTCATTTTCCTGGTTTTATTCTATATTCCTCTCCTCTCTATATAAAATAGCTTATATATTTTATGTTCACTGAAAAGCATCCAAGGCTCGCTGCCCAAAATGGCACCCCCTCCCTCGCTCTCTGTCTCTCAGCCTGATTGACTAACTGAGGCAGTGGAGGAATTGCCCTTGTGTACAGGGCTGCCATATCTAGGGGGGCCTCTGGGGTAGGATCTCATTTTCAGTCGGCAGAGCCCCCCCTGGGCTCGAATAACTCAGGCATCCAGAGCATGCAAACCATTTCTGAGCCAGTGACAAGGCTAGTAACAGGTCACGGTTTTTATTTCAAAGTGTTGCTTTCTTACAATACATTTGTCGTCTTCTTTTTCTACACTTGTGATTTATGGCTCCTTCTCGCCGCTGTAGAAATGTCTAATCACAGGGAGAAAATCAGGCTAGTATTTCTAATGATTTGAAGACTGATTCATAATTCATATTTTTTAACTCGAGTTTTATTCATGTTGCTGTGCTGTAGTGCGAAAGAGGGCACAGTTCAAAAAGCATTCAGGAAGTGTGCCGGAATCAACTCTGTATCCAATACACTCTCAAAAGTAAACGACTTTTATCCAGTTACACCAAAACAACAATTTAAATCTATAGTATTTAATGTCTTTGTAGTCTGTTTTTCACTCAATGCTATCTAGGGCCCTATTATTATCCGGAATGTGGAAAACGTGAACCCAATCACGGAATCCAGTCATTAAAAATGGAATTTACTGTATAACGCAGAATGTCACGGAATTTGCCACGTATTAGATAAATCATACCAGAATGCGATATATGAACTAGTGTATGTGAATATTAAGCCGCAAAAAAACTATTTAAATATGAATCCTGTATGTTCTGCATGTCTCACACATACTGAAGCTCTGCTGCCTCAAAATATGAGTATATGAATATATAAACATAATCTCTAGAACTGCTCTTAGAGTCATTCATTAGCATTTTACAATTTCTTAGGAGAAAACTATTGTCATATATACAAACAGAAACTTAAAGGTCTTCAGCAAAACATTATTTTTTAAGGAATATTTACTACAAAAACTATTTAATTCAATTTATTGAATAAAATGTAAATTTACAACACAGTATTTCTGAGGAGAACTAATTAATATTACATGAACTGCTTTATAAAATCAATAAGTTAGAGATGGTTTTGATTATTAAAATTTAATGAAACTATTAAAATGGAATAACATATGGAAAACACAGTATTTGCTAAAAATGAAACTGAATTTGAGAAAAAAAATAAAACATTTTTCATATGTTATAAGTTTTGTTAAACTTTTTTGTATTTTTTAAAGAATTGTACACTACTCTTCAGAAGTTTAGGGTCAGTAAGTCTTTTGTCCTCACCAAGGCTGTATTTATTTGATCAAACACACAGTAAAAACTGTAATATTGTGAAATAATATTACTATTTAGAACAAAACTCAATTTCAATATATTTTAAAATCTAGTTTATTCTTGTGATGCAAAGTTGAATTTTCTGCAGCCAATACTCTAACCCTTTAACTGTCACACCCTTTTTTTAACATAGACATGAAAATGCACTATCCAAACATACATTTTTATTATTCAAAAATGAAAACATTTTGTAGGATGTACATTTTCCATGGCAATACAATGTCTGATTTTAAAATAGTTTTCAAAGGATGAATTTTGAGATTTTAAGTTTTCTACTGATATATAATTTCTAATGATTTCTAAAGCGTGATAGGGAAAAAGGCAACGGAGAAAGTCTTTTTGTCACAAAGGTCAGAACTCCTGTTATGATAGAGGTGCACTCTTGTCATAAATCAATCTATTACTTTTCCTACTTAATTTGTAACACAAATTAAAACAGTGTTCAAATATCTATTTAGGAGTCTTAGACCTTTCCAACGATATATTGTTTGTCATGATTAGATTAGGAATTATTTGTAATATAGTGAAGTAAACATAGGCGTCCCACTAACACGGTGACAGTTAAAGAGTAGTTTCCATTTCACATGATACATTATTAATGTTTGAATTTAAGGATTTTTGCTTAGTTTTGTACATAAAATTTGTGTCCTGAAGAAAAAACGTATTGCAGTTAGACGCGCTTCAATGGTTTTATGTTTTCGTGGAGTAGGGTAAAGTGACTTTTCCCTTATGAGACTCCTCTGCAATATATGTGGTTATTTCTCACTGCTGTTATTTTTTTTAAACCTGAAAGCAGCATCATGTCTCTAGCATTCAGACCTAACCTGAGGTCAGATGAGTGGCCGACTCCTCTTGAAGCTCAACTGCCCTGGGTATGTTCAGAAGAGCGTATGAGGGCCAAAAAGCCGCTAGCCATCAAGAGTCGTCTTGAAGTCTTTGTAAACTCAATCTCTCTGTCTCCCTCCGTATCACACAGCTCTTGTCAATATGTGTGAGGTGGAGGAGGAAGAGGAAGTGGGAAGCTTAGTCAAAAAGTGCCTAAACACTCGGGATAAAAGTCTTTTAGACTGGATTCGACTGTTTTATTGATATCAGCTCTGTCTAGTGCCTCCGCGACTTCTGAGGTAGTAAGAAGGCGTCAGTCATCTTTTCAAATTCTTCTCTTCTCAGCAGTTCAAACCACAGACACACTCATTCGCCAATCCCTTGTAAAAACGATGAAGCCTTGTCCTGTTAGAATGGCTCCTGTTGCGTTTTGGACACACAGACCTAGATTTACTATAAATAATAAATAAAGTGCACTAATGATGTAAGGTCCCCAACAAAAGGATGCTAATTTGCTTGTATTTGCTACAGATTGCATGTGTGCTCTGTGGGCTTTTTGCGGGTGATTTGACCAAGATTAACTGCGCACATCCACATTTAAAAATAAGTTGGTCACTGCTGTATTTAAAGAAGGGTTTTGTATTCGGTAACTTCACCAAATGTTAGTCATGTCGCTCACTTTTTCCTTTCATGAATAATAGGACACCTGTGGTGACAAAATTGCCATGTTTAAGTGTTAGTCTAATGCTACATTTTTAGTTTCCTGTGCAAGGTGACTCATGTTCATAGTCTGACTTGATCTGGAATTCAGGGGATGACTATTTCTATGCTAACAACAAAAGATTTGACTCAAACAGCCTTGCACACTTTTTATTTTATTTTATTTTGTCAATTTTTTAGACATTTTGTGCAAAATGTAGACGTTTTACAATCTCTTCCACTGCGTTTCCCCCCTCAATATTCATTGTAAGCATGTAATCATATGTCATTTTTAATTTAATTTATTATTTTATTTGTTTATTTTTTAGAGAATTTAGGCAAAATGGAGAAATTTTACAATATCTACCACTGCATTTTCCTCCTAAATATTCGGTGTAAACACTTAATCATTTATCATTTTTTTTATTTTATGTTATTCTATTTGCATATTTTTGGACAATTTAGGGAAAATGTAGAAACTGTATTTTCCCTCTAAATATTCATTGTAAACACTTCATCATATATCATGTACCATTTTTTTTCTTTTCTTTTGACTATTTTTTTAAGACAGTTTAAGCAAAATGTAGAAATTTTTCAATATGTGCCACTGCATTTCCCCCCTAAATATTCATTGTAAACACTTAATCATATATCATTTATTTACCTATTTTATTTGTCTATTTTTTATTTTATTTTTTTTAGAAAATTTAGGCAAAATCTGCCACTGCATTTCCCCCTAAATATTCATTGTAAACACTTTTTATAATTTACTATTTAATTTAATTTAATTTTATTTTATTTTAGAAAATTTAGGCACTGCATTTTTCCCTAAATATTCATTCAACACCTAATCATATATCATGTATTTACTATATCATTTAAGTATGAGATGTAATCATAAATGATAGAAATAAAATAAGTTGTTAAATTTAATGGTAAAAAAAAAAAACCACTTACTTGGGTAACAGTAATTTCTCTTACCATATATGAAGAAAAACTGTAATAGAGCTAACAGGACATTTTACTCTATAGATTTTGGAATTGAACAGTCTAATTATAATTTGCTCTATTATTGTTATTTATAATTGTTTCTATATAATTCTAATTAGTTCTGGTTTTTGTTTTTATTTTTTGTATAACATTATATTAAGGAAAAGGAAAGGACATGACATGTGCTCTACATTTAACCCATCCAAGTGCACACACACAGTAGTGAACACACACACACACACACACACACACACACCATGAACGCACACCCGGAGCAGTTGGGGGTTCGATATTGAGGGTGGAGAGAGTGCTGGTTATTGACTCCCCCCACCGACTGTTTTGTACGATAAAAAATAAATTCCTTTAATATCTAAAATGTTGCTACTGAAGTTGAGGTGAGCAGAAATGCTGTATTTTGAACACCTTTTGTATGAGTTGCTTGTATAGAGTCACGTCTCATCTTAAACATATTTTGTACTTTCTATCGAGTCTTGGACGAGTATTTGTACGTTCAGACATTCTGTAAATCAAGGCCATAGCGCTTTAGGAAAGCGAATCCTCCTTTTGCAGAGTCGCAGGGCCTCTTTCTGGAATCCGCCGGCGCAAGCGAGCGTACAAACAAACATCAGATGCTTGTAACTCACGGCACAGAAGTGTCGAGCGGCGTGTCAGACGAGACAGCTGCATTGGTAGCCAATTAAGAGATCCTACACACCCACCTGGATAGAAGTTGAAAGAATGCTGGTTCACATCTCTCGTCACGAGACATCAAACGGTCCGGCATCCGTGGCTGCCGGCGCTCTGGGGAAAATAAAAACACAGATCAGAGTGTGTGACGGCCCTTTGAGAACTGTCATTAGCACTTCACACACTGCAGCTGAAAGCTTCGTACACAAGACGCGTTGTCTTGACGGTGATCAAATCAGCTGGGATCTGCTCCCAGCTTGGGCTGTCACAGCACGTCGAGCCGCGTCGCGCTCTTTCAAAAGTGCGTGTGTGGATCGAGAAATATATTTATCTTCATTGAAAGTCGTTCTAGGCGTTTTGGTTAACCTCATGTGGTGTTTACAGTTTTTTGTGTTCGTGTTGATTTGATTCTGTGTGCTTGTGGGTTGACTAAAGCGCTCCGAGGGTTCAGTGTGTGCCGTGATGGAAAGGGTGGTGGCGTGTGATTGGGCCCTGTGTGTGTCTCTTGTGGCCATCTCTTTTGGACCTGATCTGCTCTGGTCAGTGTGGAGAGATGCTTCTTTCATCCAGATGACCAGAGTTAGAACATTGCGATCCCACGTACTGGCTGAACTGTGGTATTTGACAGGAGGGTTTGGTGTGTGTGGTATCAGCAGTCTAATTAAAGCTCTCTGAGTATCTGTTATTGTAAGGGCGTTGTTGCCTCCTTGCTTTCTTACTTTGATTCTGTCTGTCACAGCTGGCTTGTGTTCAAGTGATATTAATAGTTGTGACTTTTGTCACCGAGGTTTGAGGTGTAGAAATGGATTTAACATAACTCCATAAATCTACTTTGACATTGCCATGTGTTTTATCAACCCTTAAAGGAACATTCCACTTAATAGGCTTATTTTCTAACTCCCCTAGAGTTTAACAGATGAGTTTTACCTTTTTCAAATCCATTCAGCCGATCTCCGGGTCTGATGGTAGCACTTTTAGCATAGCTTAGCATAAATCATTGAATCTGATTAGTCCATTAACATCTCACTCAAAAATGACCAAAGAGTTTTAATATTTTTCCTATTTAAAACTTGACTCTTCTGTAGTTACATAGTGTACTAAGAAAATGAAAAGTTGTGATTTTCTAGGCTGATATGGATAGGAACTATACTAGGATTATGCCGATAGATATATCGTGTATCGACGATAGTCAGAGGTATCGCCTGTTGCTGATGCCTTTGAGCAGGACTTTGCTCGTTTTTTGTAGCTGCTTTTTAAAATTCATTAGGTCAGTCATTAGGATCACTGAGGTGGTTTAGGCTCTGTACACGCACAACTGTGTCAGATGCCCATTAACAAGACTACCCTTACAAAACGAATAAGGAATTTAGTACATGGATAATTAAATAAAGTAGCATGATAATATTGTGTATCGCGATCTTACAAGCTGATGATAGGACGATATGAAAATTGAGCATATCGCCCAACACTAAACTATACTCTCATTCCGGCATAATAATCAAGGAAATTTGCTGCATATCATTGCGCCTGCTGCACCCAAAGTTCTTTGATTATTATGCCAGAGTGAGAGTATAGTTCCTATCCATATTAGCCTAGAAAATCGCACCTTTTCGTTTTCTGTCGGTCTTAGTACACGATGTAACTACAGAAGAGTCAAGTTTTAAATAGAAAAAGTATTGAAACTCTTTGATCATTTTTAAGCAAGATGCTAACAGTTTAATCAGATTCAATGATTTATGCTAAGCTATGCTAAAAGTGCTACCGTCAGACCCGGAGATCGGCTGAATCAATTTTAAATTGGTAAAACTCATATGTTTAACTCTAGGGGAGTTGGAAAATGAGCCTATTTTCAAAAAAAGTGGAGTGTTCCTTTAAAGACCCTATTGACCAGTAGACATGATTAACTGGTAAAAAGTTGTCAACCGGAAAAGATTTTAGAATGTTGTCTCTATTACAGTTACAAGCTTATGTGACATTGCTGTGCTACGTGGTTACAAAAATGTATTGTTTGCATGAATTTTTAAGCATGGCTATTTAAAAACAAGTGATTTTAAGCTGTTGAAACACACCGAATTCCAAACAGAAGTGAGCATCCCTATGCCCTACTTCCTTCGAAGGGCAGAGCACTCTAACGTGTGTTTTTTTAAGGGAGTAGGGCATTTCTGTCTCATATAAGCATTTGGAACTCCCCTGGGGAAGGAATGACTGATCAAATGTTACTTTGACAGCGCTGTGTGTGTGTGCAGAATTCAGCACTCCGTCAGTTGTTGCAATAACACCAACTTTGCTTTAAAATGCATCCCAAGAGCTCCTAACTGAAGATCGCATGATCACAAATGGAAATCAGTACGGACTTCTGGAAGGGCCCTTCGTGAAGGGATTCAGTTGCTCGCTTTTGCTTGGAACGTCCATACAAATGGCTTCCCCTTCCTGAAGTGCTCTTGAAGGGGGCAAAAAAGCCCATAGTCAGAATCGAAAGAAAACTGATTTCACTATATGTGTGCAAAGTCTGAGAGGCGCAAGTTATTTTTGCCTTGAACGGTTAAATACACACATTTGTATGTGTCAAAATTCCTGTCTTTGCAAGTATCCTAGTAAACACAATAATTTACATCTTAAGTGAAAGCAAACAGCTGAGAAAGAAAACACATGGAACAGTATATTGGATCTGGGCAGCTCTTAAAGTGATAGCAGTCTGAGATTCCTGCTGTCTGTCATTCATGTTAATCAATCAATCAATCAATCAACAAAAGAGATACATTTGTATTTTTCTTCCCACACTGCAAAAAATCCTTTTCTTACTTAGATTTTTTGTCATGTTTCCAGCCTAAATATCTAAAAATGCTTAAATCAAGAAGGATTTTCTAGTCAAGTAGTCTTGTTGTCTTGTTTTCAGAAAAAAAGAAGTCACAATTAAATAAGTCTTTGCTTAAAACAAGCAAAATATTCTGCCAGTGGGGTAAGCAAAATAATCTTATTTCCAGCAAAAAGCTAGATTATTTTGCTTACCCCAATTTTGATTTATTTTTTTTTTCTGTGCATCAGCCATTTTCATTTTGTTCCTTCAGAAATCTAGCTAATATGCTGATTTGGTGATCAAGAAACATTTTTTTTATGATATTCAATATATATCTCAATATGTTTGCATTTGTTTTTAAATAATAAAAAGCATGATTTTCTTTTGCCCCCATTAAAAAAACAACAGCAACCAAAATAGAACAAAAATTGAAGCCTAATATTTTTTTTCAAAGTCTAGTAAATGTGACATGTTTTCTTAAAGTTATATTCCGGCTTATTATATATATATATATGACATAAGTTAAATAGCATATTTAAATGTAGGATAGCATGCAGCATGAAAGGTGACAGCTGGTTAAAAAAGGAAATTTAGCCACATTAACCCAAAAGGAAAGATGCTTTAGGAGAGTACAACTTAAAACATTTTGATTATGAAGCCAACTTTTTTTCATAATGACGTGCTCTGCCAAATAATTACGCACAATAAGACCAGAAATGTGACATTAAAGTAAACAGAAATTTGCCTAACATACAACTGTTTAGAGCAGGATTTTGGATCAGTGAAATTTCACCATGGGCAGGCCAACCAACTGCAAACTGTTAAAAATGAAAACCAAACAACCAACAAAGTTTCTTGTCATCCACTGCTGTAGTCATGACTGATTAGGACAATAAGTCAAGTTATGAGTGAGATATAAGTGATTTTTGAATTGTTTGAAATGACTGAGACATAATTCAGTATGCTATTTTTGCTCTTGTGTTTATCATATTGCCGTATATCATAATCATTATATATCATAGAGTCAATGGTTTACTAATATTGTAACATGCAACTTCTCTCACTGTAAACCATTTGGCTCTTCGGCTTGATGTTATTTAAGGTCGAATTCTTGGCACACCAGCCATCCACGAGGGGAACTCCATGCTTGAGGTTCTGAAAGTTTTCAACTAGTAAACACACTTGAATCTCGTTGCTAATCAAAAGTCAGCATCCATAAAAACTGTTTTTAAGTTGATCGGCAGTAACCCTCATACACAATCATCTAGAAAAACATTCCTGCTTCTATCTTCTATTTAATTAAAAAAACAAGGATTCAGCACTTCATTAGTGTGACTGAACACTTGAGATTTGCCAGCATGAATTTTACATACGTTAACAGTATAATGAAATGCATGCAATGCTAATTAGTAAAGCGAATGTGTCTTTGGGTGCTAATGACATTAAGTCCATGTTAAAGGAATGGTTCACCTGCTTTATTTATTTGGTTGCTTTTGAACAATTCTAGTCTTGTATTCTAGTTTGGAATTTGAATTTGAAAAAAGTGTTTGAAAATAGTATGAGGGTGTATAAATGACAGAACTGCCTCTCAGAAGTTTGGGATCAGTAAGATTTTAAATGCTTTTTAATGAGACTTTTCTGCTCATCAAGGCTGCATTTATTTACTTAAAAATACAGACAAAAAACTGTAATATTGTGAAATGTTAATGCAATTTAAAATAGTGTTTTTCTATTTTAATATAGTTTAAAATAGAATTTATTCCTGTGATGCAAATCTGAATTTTCAGCATCATTACTCCAGTAATTAGTGTCACATGATCCTTCAGAAATCATTCTAATATACTGATTTATTATCAAAACAGTTGGAAATGGTTGTGATCATTTTTTTAGAACCTGTGAAACTTCAGGATTCCTTTGATAAATAAAATGTTAAAAAGAAGAGCATTTATTTAAAATAGAAAACTTTTGTAACAATAAACACCTCGTTCAAAGTTTGGGGCCAGTAATTTTTTTCTTTCTTTCTCTCTTTGAAAGCTTTTATTCAACAAGGATGTGTTAAATTGACAAAAAGTGATAGTAAAAGATTTCTATTTTGAATAAATGCGGTTCTTTTTAACTTTTTATTCATCAAAGAATCCTGAAAAAAGTATCACAGTTTTCACAAAAATATTAAGCCGCACAGCTGTTTCCAACATTGATAATAAAAGTGATAAATCAGTATATTAGAATGATTTCTGAAGGATCATGTGACAATGAAGACTGGAGTAATGGCTGATTAAAATTCAGCCTTGCATCGCAAAAATAAATTCTATTTTAAAGTATTTTAAAATAAAAAAGAACTGTTCATAATATCATATATATCATATTGCATTTTTGATCAAATAAATGGATCTTTGATGAGCATAAGAGACTTTTTTACAGAAAAACGTTAAAAATCTTACTAATCCTAAAATTTTGAGTGGCAGTGCATGACATTAGAGGTTCATCATGGAAGATTTTACAAGTAAAAATGGCAAACAAAAATAACATTAGTGAAGAAGTACAATTAGTGTTCAAAACTGTTCTTTCCTTGCCCCAATTCATTTTCTGAATTAAACGACTTTGAAAGTTTTGCGTCTCAACCACAGGTGATAATAGCGAGGCCAACATTCCATATTGAACCTTTAACCTGGGTAGAATAACGTCACATCCCGGCAGTGCTGCTCTTCATCAACTTAAAACTACCCTGATGTTCATTGTCGAGCGTGAGCGGGATCAGGACGCTTTGCCAGATGTTCTCACAGTGAGCTCCTCCACCTTTGGCTACGACGTTAGCCGTGTCATCCTGACAAATGATCCTAAAGAGCATTACGTTAACCAAAAAGTACGGCGTTGGGGTCATTAAAGTTTTTGAGGTTTCAACAAAGACTTTCATTCTGTAACTTATAAATCACAACCACAGACTGCGTCTATTAAACATTACCCCACCTCGGTAGCTTCATTTATCAGTATCTAAACAAACAAAACAAGACAGGCACATGATTAGAGGGACATTTCGCTCCTGAAGACTTCTTATTGGCTGCGAGAGAATGAACCCACGCCTGTGTTTGTGAGGAAACCTTCCTGTTCGTGAGTTTGGTGTTAGTGAGACATCCGTGTGCATGACCGCGGCGTGGCACTGGCCTGCGGAAACGTTGCCAGTTATGTTGACTACATTCCTCCCTCAGCTCCACCCCCGACCCACTCACTCATCTGAGACGCCTGTGTTTGTCCAACCACTTGTTTTGCAAGATGAAATGGCAGCAAATCAAGCGTTCGAGTCAAATGGTTCTCATGTGTTTCCTTCACTTTGGTCCGCTACATGCTTTCTCCAACAGAGCAAGTCATTTTCATGTCTCTGTTATGTGGTTTGCTCTCGTCCCCCAGGCTTCTACTTTGTTTACTGACAAACCATATTGACGGAGAAAAAAAATCAAACAAAACCAGTATTGTTTCTATAATGAGTCTCTGCGATCCCAGAGTTGTGATTATCCGTTTTCGCAAAAAAACATCCGCCCACACTTACTTGTTGTGTGATGGTGTGAATCGCAGAGGACTTTGTTGATAAATACACACGAAACCTTGTACGACGGTTGTTCTTTCAACCTAGCGGCTTATGATATTTATTTGTATTTCTGCTATAAAGTGGGCTTATACGCCGATGTGAGATGAATTAGCTGCCATTTTTCAGACGTCGGCAGTACAATGCCTCGATGGGACGCCGCTTCTCGCGGTGACAGTGAAATGATCTTTCCCTTATTAAACGCCTCCATCCTTATAAAGGTGGGTAATATAGTCTCCCGCTTTTACCTGGAGGTGGGAACCGCATTAAATATTAATTAAAAGTCACATCAGGAGCGCCACGCTTATATCAGTCTTCCCAGTCTTCAGGCGGAGACGGAAGCGATAAGTAACTTTATTACCTCCATCGTGGATGGAAGGCAGGCGGTAGGGGAGGAATAAGGGAAAAGAGGGACTGCCGAGAGAAAAGGGATTCGTCTGTTGTGCGTGATTCTGCGATGAGACAGATTTCGCTATGTGAATAGGGGTTTTGTGGGGTAGAGACAGAAAAAAGAGAAAGATTATTGCAAGAATACAAGAGCGCTCAGTGCAGAGAGTTGAGGTGAAAAGTGAAAATGAGGGCGGGGATTTTTGTGGTGTAGATTGGGGCTCTGTGATGCTTCCAGCGTTTAATTAAATCACTGGGGTTTGAGACTTGCATCCTGCACCCAAAATCAACCTCCCCTTGTTTACGGTGTACTCTTAAGGAAGGTATTGATGTATCGATAAACATCCCTTCGTCAAGGTTTTAATGAAGCTAAGCTAAACCTTTATTAAACGTGCTCATTGAGTTAGGTTCAAACTTTTTAATGAACTAAGTTCGGAGAAAACATTACGCTTGGGCTTTTCTTCAAGTTCGGGCACTTGTATGTCCCAGGGGTTGACTTTTATTAAACTTTCTTTTTCTCATATGAAGGTCACATTAAAACGTGTCATTTAGGATTTAAAATTTGTCATTTTTGACAGTTTTTTTAAAAAAAATCTCTTTTATGTATACATTTGTGTTTTAGAAATGCATTTTATAAATCATATTGTTAATGATTTGTCCATTTATAGATTTCTTTTACATTTTTTTTTAGAATACACAGTGTATGTGATTTAATTACATAATAAATGTAACTGTAATCTGTTATAGTTACTGAAAAAAATGTTAATGATTACAAAGGAGGTTACATCTGAATATTTTCACACACATACAGATTTGTTTTTGATTTATTTCCCAAATTGCCTTGACTCCTCTAAAATATGAGACACCAATGTCTCACGAGTTTAGGACACAGGACATGTACTTATTTGAAAACTGTTTTATTTCATATTTGGATTTATGTGTATGCCTTATTTTTTAGATTAACTTAAGATTTGATTTCAAGAACATTATCGTATGATTTTAAATCTGTTTTTAACTTCAGTATGATCTCAAAGTAAAAAAAAAAAAAGTGCTAAAACCTGATTTTGTGGTGGCTGTGCTTTAGAATGACATCTTTATAATCCTAATTTAAGTGATGAAAATTTTTGAAAGTCTGATAAATGAGTAATGTTGAGTCCTATTGTACGGTTAACCCTGGCTGGTTTAAAATGTTTTAAAATGATTGACAGTTGAAAACATTTGTTAGAAATTTAAAATGTAATAAAGTAATTGAAATAATTACACTACTTATTACATTTTAAATGGGGTAAGTTGTAATCTGTAACCTGTTACATTTCCAAAGTAACCTTCCCAACACTGATAATCCATTTTACTTGAGTGTAAGTCACAATACCGAATAAAAGATATGTCATTACCAGAGGTGGGTAGTAACAAAGTACTCAGTTACGTTTACCGAAGTACATTTTTGGAATTTTTTTGCTTTTAAGAGTAGATTTAAAGATGGGTACTTTTACTTTAACTCAAGTACATTTCTAACTAAAAAACTGTACTTTTACTTTGCTACACTGGGCGACGTTCGCCTCGTTACTTATTTTTTATGCAATACATACATGAAAAGAAAAGCATAGTTTATTCCAAACGCACTCTCTCTTTTACCCAGGGCATGAACGATGCCCCATTTGTGAATGAATCGCTCTTTTGAGTCGATTCTATTCAAGGCCTTAAACAAACAATCCTGCAAAAAGGTTTGAATTGGTTCGCAAATCACTTTAAATGATTTGTTCAGTTCCCTGCACGTACTGAAGCATCTGAAGTGGTTTCTCATTCGTTCTGGGTAATTTAAGAACATGGAGAACATAAAGATCTACAGTCAACTGAAGCCAAATCTGCAAATTCTACTGTTGGGCTGCAATGAGGATCTTTATTAGCTGAACACAGTGTGTGCTGTCTGTGAACGATTCTATATGTATGCATTTGATTTCATTTAGGGTGACCACCTGGCAATAGATCTGTTGTGAAACATTTTCGACTGTTATGCTATGTAATTACTGATTTACATCCATTGTCAAATGCACTTATTTATGTTTCTGAGCACGGACATGTAAGCTAGAGAAAGCGCTTCCGTTTTAATGAAGAGAATCCACCTGCGAGAGAATACATTTGTGCTTGCGCATTTTGATGCGCCTTTGCATTACAATATTGCGGTCTAGACATCTGTCATTAAAATAACGCCACAGAAACCACCTCAAATGAACTATTCAAATAAAAAGAAAGTCATGTCTGAAAGCTGCATCGATTATTATTATTTTTTTTAATAGGTTAAAATTAATAGAGAATATCATGTTTTTCCATATGCGCTCCACCATTTCCATCGATCACTTGATGAGGTCCGCACATCCTTTGCATGGAAACTACGCCGCAAAAAGAATAAATAAAAGCTTCATTAAAATAATGCATGCATGTTTTCTTAATATGATAATTAAAGACTGATGAAAATGCGGGACATTTTCTCAATATGTGACTAGCAGGCCAATGGGTGAAAATGCTGTGTGGTACAACACCAAGTGGGTCAAGTGGTCACCCTAATTTCATTTAGGTACGGTAATATTGTAGTAGCGGTAAGCGGTAGTTTTGATTTGTCACCGCTGAGAACTAAATCCTGATGAATATGCATTTGCAGATTCTCTCATCAGCATAAACAACACACTGCAATTGCAGCTTCAAACTTTAATGAGTTATATGAGTTAGGTAGTTATACAGTTGCCCTCAAGTATGAAATGAACTAATGTCCCTGTAGAAAGTTAGCCACCTCTAGTCATTACTTCCGTTTTATTGCAACTTTAAAATATGGAAACATAATACAGATATTGCATTTTTACAGTAGGACAGCTTTAAACAAAAAAAATAAGATTATAAAAAGTGTCAGCAACTATTAATGCAGTTTATAATATTTTTAAGTCAATTTCTGATTTTTTTTAAATAAATGCATCTAATGTGTTAATAAATAACTGAAGAGTTCAGATGCCAAACCAAGTAAAAGCCACCTCGGTCAAAAATGACATAATGATACTGAGTGAATGCTCTCAACACATATTATACGTCCATCATATAATTTTACTTCAAACTCGCTAAAATCCCAGCCTCAGCTCAATCAGAAGTACCAGTACTTACATAGAAACCTGTACATCAGATGGATTTCGAGGCTTTTGCATCTGAACTCTTCAGCTATTGTTGTGTTTAAATGAATAAACGTACTGTTATTTTGTCAAATTCTGCAAAAATATTATTCTATAGTGTGTATTTAGGATGCAGAAAATGCTAACTGTGAAATTAGCCTATTTTATTACAGTGTTAAAATGTCATTTCCATAATGTTCATTTCCACCACATAATGTAATGAAACAATACATAATTTGAGATATGGTGGAAATTATAATGTGGTGGAACGGTTCATGGTAATTAAAATGACAAAAAGGATTAGACACTGTTAGTAGACCAAAAAAAAAACCCTGAATATAAACCTGAGGATTGCAATAGACTGAAATACACTTGATCTAGTTTGTTTCATTTGAGCTGATCCTGTTGTTCTCTTTGTCCTTTGCAGGTATGGAAAAATAGTGTCAACAAAGGCAATCCTGGACAAAAACACCAACCAGTGCAAAGGTGAGTACCGCAGTCAATATCGGCTTGCATTAAAAACACACTCAGAGAGCATTCACAGTCTCACTTAAAATAATCGATAATCCTCGTAAAATGACAGCTTTTGAACGACTCTGATTAGTCTGGAGATTGTCTGGATGATCTTTAGAGGCGGAAACGTGTTAGCGTGATTGTGGGTGAAGTCTTTACAACCGGATAAGACGTTAGCGTGACTAACAGGGTTAGCCGCGGCGAGGTAAAGCACAGGGTTCCTCCTGTGTTGATTTGAAAAGTCCGGGCCTAGTCGTGGCGGTTTAAAAATAGCCATAGGGGCGAGGGAAGCGTCCGGCTGAAATTGATGATTTAGCAGACAGCCTCTTTTCAGGAAACACTCAGCCAGCGCTGTAAATAAACAGCCTGGCTTCCTACACAATCTGCCAAACCGAGTCCCGCAGGTTTTTCTCCCGTTTCATGTGTATGCATGTGTGCGTCTTTCTCTTTGTCATGCTTTGTCTCCGAGGGCACATCTAATATGTCCAAAAATGAGTATTAATGCCCACATGAGAACGGAGGAGAGAGGGTGTCTTTGGGAAGCAGAGGAAATCACTCCAGGCTTTAGAGGACTTCCACTTCCTGGAGTTAACAGCCCTCCTACTCTGCCAGGCTTCTCCACCCTGATGGGCTTCCAGCCAGGACTTATGGGAGCCAAGGATATCAGACAGGAAACGAACAAAAAAGATGGATTCGCTTCATTCACGGCTTCGCTGCATCTACATATGTTTGTCCCGCTTGCTTCCACGCCGTCCTTTTTTTTGTTTTTTGCACAGGATATGCACTATTCATTTCAAGATGTTTCGATTGATCGCAATTACAGGCCTATCTGCTGTAGATTAATCCTGTATGATAGAGTAAACCATCGAGGGTTGTTTACAATCAAGTTTGTTCGGTCCGTTTGCTTCTGAAGATCATTCGTAAGTTATCAAGCCCGGCAACGTTTTTAATCACTCTTCTTACATGGATTGTTGGCCGTTCGCTAAACACACGTTTAATCGCATGTTTACTTTGTGTGTTTTGCATTAGGCAGCTAGACTTGGTAATTGCGAACTTGTTTGTGCAAAAAAAGACACATTTTCAGTTTCAGACAGCTGTTTTTTCCCCTTGTCCGCAATGACAGATGGAGAGGGTGACAGCGGTGGGGGTTGCGGGCAACGTCGAGGGTGTGTTTGATTTTCTCTTTGACTCAATCACGAGCCTCTCATTAAAAGAGTGAGCGTAAATATTTGTGTGTCGTACAACACACGAGCACACCAACAAGCTCTCTCTTTCAGTACCTCGCTTTCCTTTTCTAATTGGAGTTATGTGCAGAGGAAGGAGGTCTTTTTTCCCACCGTTTTGACATCCGAGGAAAAAAGACGGCTAGAGAGAGAAAAGAAAGCGAGAGAATACGCTCACTCATTCGAGGCCTATTTGTATTTATGGATTTAATTACGTAAAGCCTCCAAAACGCTTCCTGCCAAAACCTCATATGCGTGATGTCTACGCACAAACATGCGCTTTTTATCTTTTTTACCTCTCTGTCGAGCTCCTTTTCAGGCCTGTTCCGGTTCTGGGCGTCACGTTGTTAATAGGAATTGATCGCTGCATTCTTCAACTTGAAACCTCTTTCTCAGCCCACTTCCTGATGGCTGCTGTTTAGCTCTTTTGGTCAGTGACCTCAGGAATGCTCGCAGCGATCTCTCAAACCAGAAGTGTTCCTCTCTCTGGATCAAGAACAGTCTACTGGAAATCCTTTTTCACACACATGCACTGTTTTCTTAGGCTTATGAAACATCTGCAGTCTTTGGAACATCTGGATGGCTCAGTTCTCCGCTGTAGAGATCTTCCTTCTCCTTCTCACCTTCCATGTTTACCGGGAGGCTTCAAAGCGGATGGCGTGTTGTTCTATATGTAAGGTGTGTGTGCGTGCGTAAATGAACACATATGTCTGGCATATAGAGCTGTTGGCTTCAACCGTTCGCGGCCTCTCCAAAGCTCTGCGTTCTGCCATCTGTGGTTTCAAATGTCAGTCAGGCTTTGAAAGTGTGTGTGTTTAGAGTTTAGAGAGGCTTATGGTGAGAATGCCTCCGCCGAATGAAGACGCACTGCCTCAGATGTGCCTCAAATGTACTGAGGGTCTTTAGGAACCTCCGTCACTGCAGTTTTTATTACGATTCGTCGTAAAGGAAGTAATGGATCTTCTCTCTCGCTTGCTGCCAAAGAGATGTTTGGTTAAAGAGCTGGGTGGCGGAATGGACCCTGCTGGACTAGTAGCTGTGTTTTTGAAATATGGTAACTGTTTTCTTACTGGTCTAACTGCCTATTAGCCAGATGACCAGGCCCCATGTGCGTACATACACACATTTTAATTAACCACAATGCATCAAGAATTTATTATTCAAATATTAACAATAATTTATTAATTTTAATACATAAAATACATTTAAAAGCCCCAATGTGGGACCCCGTTCTAATTATTTGAATCCTTTGACAGCCCTACTATGTTTTTTTTAAAGTCAAGAATTCAAGTCAAGCCCCGCACATGACAAGCATAAAAAAAAGTAATCTGTGCACAAAAATTGCTCATTCGTTCCCTCAGTTTACTAAATCGTGTGGACAATTTACTAATTCATCCCCTTGTTTTACTAAATTGTGTGAATAATTTACTAATTTGTACCATCTGTTTACTAAATCCTGCGCACAATTTACTAATTTGTTCTCTCGGTTTACAAAATTGTGCACACTATTTACCAATTTGTATCCTTGGTTTACTAAATCGCATGCACGATTTACTATTTTGTATCCTTGGTTTACTAATTCCTGCACACTATTTACTAATTGTTCCCTTGGTTTACTAAATCCTGCACACAATTTACAAATTTGTTCACTTGGTTTATGAAATTGTGTGCATGATTTACTAATTTGTACCCTTGGTTTACTAATTCCTGCACACATTTACTAATTTGTACCCTCAGTTTACTAAATCGCAGGCACGATTTACTAATTTGTATCCTTGGTTTACTAATTCCTGCACACTATTTACTAATTCGTTCCCTTGGCTTACTAAATCCTGCACACAACTTACAAATTTGTTCACTTGGTTTATGAAGTTGTGCGCATGATTTACTAATTTGTACCCTTGGTTTACTAATTCCTGCACACATTTACTAATTTGTACCCTCAGTTTACTAAATCATGCACACAATTTACTAGTTCATTCACTTGGTTTACGAAGTCATGCACACGATTTACAAATTTGTACCCTTGGTTTACTAAATTGTGTGAATAATTTACTAATTTGTACCATCGGTTTACTAAATCCTGCGCACAATTTACTAATTTGTTCTCTCGGTTTACAAAATTGTGCACACTATTTACCAATTTGTACCCTTGGTTTACTAAATCGCATGCACGATTTACTATTTTGTATCCTTGGTTTACTAATTCCTGCACACTATTTACTAATTGTTCCCTTGGTTTACTAAATCCTGCACACAATTTACAAATTTGTTCACTTGGTTTATGAAATTGTGCGCATGATTTACTAATTTGTACCCTTGGTTTACTAATTCCTGCACACATTTACTAATTTGTACCCTCAGTTTACTAAATCGCAGGCACGATTTACTAATTTGTATCCTTGGTTTACTAATTCCTGCACACTATTTACTAATTCGTTCCCTTGGTTTACTAATTCCTGCACACATTTACTAATTTGTACCCTCAGTTTACTAAATCATGCACACAATTTACTAGTTCATTCACTTGGTTTACGAAGTCATGCACACGATTTACTAATTTGTACCCTTGGTTTACTAAATTGTGTACATGATTTACTCATTTGTACCCTCAGTTTACTAAATCCTGCACACAATTTACTAATTTGTGTCCTTGGTTTACAAAATCGTGCACATGATTTACTAATTCATTCCCTCAGTTTACTAAATCCTGCACACACTTTACTAATTTGTTCATTTGGTTTACAAAATCGTGCACACAATTTACAAATTTGTTCGCTTGGTTTACAAAATTGTGCACATGATTTACTAATTTGTACCTTAGTTTATTAAATCATGCACATAATTTACCAATTTGTACCCCTTGCTTAATAAATCATGCACACAATTTACTAATTTGTTCCCTTGGTTTACTAAATCATGCACACAATCAGTTTGATTTGAGAACTACTCATTCAGTCCATTTTTGTTGGATCAACTGCTTCTTTGAAAAGATTGATTGAAACTCAAAAGAACGATTCACTCATAAATCGTACAGTATTACTCCTGTCATGAACGTGGTAATAAGAGCAGTAAAAAACTTACAGTTTGCAGTCGCATGACTTTGAAGACTTGGAATATAGTGCATGAATTATAGTTTTTATTTTTATACATGTATATGTATAGCATGTAAATATATGTATGTATAAAGAGAAAAACTATAAGTCACACACTGTATTCCGGGATTCTGTCATTCATGCACTATAAAAAGAGTGGCCAGCATACAGTCTATGTCAAAAATGCACCTTTTGCGTTCCAAGAAGGAGTTCCATTGGAACGAAATAAGGGCGAGTAAATAATAACAGAATGTTCGTTTTTGGCTGAACTCTTCCTTTAAGCTGGATTTTCCAGCAGGGGTGAGGTCAGGCTGAATCCTTCTCTGTCCTGTTACTGAGGAAATAGTTGACAAGCATGAGCCTTGAACAAAATGGCCGTTTCCTGTCTCCCCAAGCACACACACAGACCCACATACAGACGCAAGCGGCTGTGCTCAAACATGCAGACTCTCTTGTGTCGCCACGATCAGCGTGATAAGACAAACAACGGAGCGCTCTTGCTTTGACCCTTGAATTTTAAATCTGATAAATGTGTCTGATTAATGTCCGATAAAGAATTCTTGAGTTTTTGGCCAAAACACTAAGATATGTGAGTTCTGATGTGTATAAATAACTCTTATCTCACTCTTACTCTGTACATGTGTGTGTGTAGGATATGGCTTTGTGGATTTCGACAGTCCGGCGGCGGCACAGAAAGCTGTAGCGTCCCTGAAGGCCAGTGGCGTGCAGGCGCAGATGGCAAAGGTAAGCTAGCCTTTACGCCACGTCTAAACCTGGTTCCCTTCTCTTTTTCTTTAACAGAAACGAATGAGGATACCGGGTATGTTGTTGCTATTTCTAATTACAGTGTCCTTGATTGGTGATAATGATCACTGAGAAGATGTTGAGGATGACGGCTGTGGTGGTAAACATCTGTGGAGGACGTATACGTATGATTATCTGGAAGTGGTGGAAATGGACTCGTGTAGCTCGATGTCCAGCGTGTGCATTCAGACTCACGCACAGTTGTTTAAAGCATCTGTCCTCTAATATTCATAAGCTTGCAGGCTGTCAGGATGCAGATGGTTTGTGTATCTGAAATCCCATTTAAATGCATGCCTGTCAGAGCTCTCTGCAACGCAGCAGGCCTCGTATGAAACAGACAGGTCATCTTACAGAGAGGAGGAGAGGGAGGCAGGGAGTGAGAGAGAGAAAGACTGTGTTTTCACTCATGTTTGCATGTTTCGTGTGGTCCGAGTAATAGAATTTACCATTTAAATTAAGCTCAAACAGCCTTTGTTGCGTAATGTCGATTACCACAGAAAATATCTTCGACTTGTCCTCTTCCCAAAATTCTAAGTTTGCTCCACACATTTTTGCTACAAAAACTGATGATTGAGTTCAACTTACACTGAACCCTGGACATTGCTTTAGTGTGCTCAGCGTTCCAACTGAAACTGTTTTCCAGTCTGCATCTAATTGGTAAGAAGAGCAGTTAATCATTTTGGAGGCCATTCATAGGCTGTGTTCCAGAATGTAGTGAACTACTGCCTTCTGAAACCTTCTTTCATGGGCCAAAATTCTTCACAGATGAGGCAGTCCCAGAAGAGTGTGGTAAAAATATTGATTAATGTAATGTTAATTACAAAATAAATTGTATGGTGTCAGTATTGATAATATGAAACATTTTTGAACATTTGTTCAGATCAGCATATTATATAAATAAAAAAAATACAGATCAGCATATAATAATTTTTGATGGGTCATGTGACACTTTGATGCTAAAAATTCAGCTTTGCCATCAGCAATAAATAACATTTTAAAATATAATAAAATAGTCAAAACAGTTATATGAACTTGAAAAACTAATTCAGTATTGCAGTTAATCAGACTTTTATTTTATTTTGGATCAAATAAATGCAGAAAAAAACTTACTGAGATAAGTTGATTCAAACTTATCAAAAATATATTTTAAACATTTTTTTTTAGTTTTTAGTTTTTAGTTTCTTCTTTCCATCACAAATCTCAGATTTTCTAATGTGTATTTTAATCTTGCTTTTGAAGTAAATGTACTGTATCTTGTTCAAAGAATGTTTACATTTTTTACTGGAAAATAAGACAAAATATGTGACCCTTAAGTAGCACAGGTATATTTGTAGCAATAGCCAAAAAACATTGTAAGGCTCAAAATTATTGAATTTTCTTTTATGCCAAAAATCATGATATTAAGTAAAGATTATGTTCCATGAAGATATTTTGTAAATTTCCTACTGTAAATATATCAAAAATTAATTTTTAAATAGTAATTTAAAAAATGTATTAGATTTTTTTGCATCCCTCAAATAGTTTTATCTCTGCCAAGTATTGCTCAAATGAATCATAAATTAATGGAAAGCTTATTTTTTTCAGCTTTCAGATTATGTATAAATCTCAATTTTGTGGTCCAGGGTCACAAATAATTAAAATAAAAAATAAGATCAATTTTGTAGCTTTTCTGAACTAAACATTTGAAAGTATTACATTTTATAAAGGAGAAAAATTTGATTAGTCTGTCTGGAATATAAACAGTGATTGGTATGTAGCATAAGCTGAGTTTCTCGCCCACCAGTACCTGCTTCATTAGAACAATCAGAGCTGAAGCTCAATTGACTTTCTCTGTCTGAATATGAATTTATATGAATTAGCTGTGTAATCGAAACATCTAAAGTTATTTCAAATTGAATCTTCACCATTCTGTGCTGTTTTTAGTGAAATTCAAGTGGAACAGAGCAGCGTCAAGTCCTTCCTGTGTGGAAGAAACATACTGTAGAAACTAAACTGTTATTCAGAGGAATTTACTCTGTGGAAGACGGCCACATACGTCTTTTTAACAATGAGAGAAGGGCAATTAAAAGAACTAAATCGCCTGGCTTAAGGCTCATTAAATTAAACAGGAGCGCAATCGAAGAGTTTCCCTCTGCCCTATTAAACCTGTTTTCATTAAGAATTCTCTCACTTTAACAGTGCCTCTGAGCAACAAAACTAGCCTCTTAAACTTATTTCACCAGTGTATCAAACTTCTCCTGTGGAGAATGTCTGCATGGAAGACATGCAGTTTAGATTGTGGGTCACAATTTGGCCCATGTTTGTTGTAGAAAAGACATATTAATGAGAATACAAGATGCAAAGATGCAAACAAACCCATGTAGGGTTTAGATATTGCAAATGTAATATTTCACAATGAAATGTACCTCAGAGGCTTGTGTAATACGTAAGTGTTGAAATATTTATGGGACAGAAACGTACGCATGAATGCCACGGAGTGATGCGAAATGAAATAGTGTATGCTAATGGAAGAAAAAACATGGCTCGTGTACAGTATTGAAACCTTTCGGTTTGTATTTCATAACCTCATTATGAGAATAGCATTCACATTTACAGTCCTTTCTGTTCTTGTTTGTTGTGCTAGTCCTGCTGTGACATTCTTATTGTGTCTGATTTTTCTCTAAATTAACTTCACACAACGTCTGTTACCACTTCAACAGATAATAAAGTCTTTCCTGAAAAGTAAGACTTTTATTTGTCACGTTTAAACAAACAAAACTAGTTTGCATCAAGCAGGAATGCGTTATAATTATGATGCCATAATGAGGTGCTAGTATGGAATACTGTAATTGTGAGGAGGTGAATTATTCATGAGGCAGTATTTATGTAAATTGTTACACATACATTAACTGTATAATCGTCACAAGGGAAGTAGAGAAGGTGTGTGCGTGTGTGAATTATTCGAGTAGTTGCCTGCAGACATGTCCTTCACATCTGAACATCTCCACACACCCTTTGTGTATCTACATGCCTGCTGGTGATGCATGTTTGTGTGTGCATTGATGTCTCTGCGTGTGTGCATTTCCCAAGAGAGTTTGGGTTTTGAGTTTCCACCCTGTGTGAACTCATTTTTGCCAGAATCTTTCTACGCTGGCGAATGGAATAGAATCATCATGTAAAATGTCAAATGTTTTTAGAGTCTCCGTTTGAGGGCTCTTTGTTTTGAATGCTATTGGTGCGTTGTATTGTTTTTCTGAAATTTCTTCTTTCCGTGATAGACAAGGGACAAATGAAAGAAAAGAAAAGAGAAGAAAAGATCAAAGACGTTGTGTGGCCTACTTTGTCATTACTGGGAAAAAATTCAGAGTTGCCATTTAGACAGATTGCACCTGGATACCAGAAAGTATGTGTTGTTTTTGTTATTTTTGTAGGTGCACAGCACAGTTTGGAGAGAATTCAGTTCTCTTAGAATGTTCAGATTTTAGGTTTGGTTGGTTTCCGGATATTCGACCCATTTAAATACGACATTTTTCAATTATAACAAATATTTTTATACTTGTGCCTGATGAGGCCAGTCTGAGCCGTTTTGGTGATCTGACTCTGCTTTTTGATTTAATTTTCTTTCTTTTTTTACCTCAGATGGGATGATAGCAGTCCTTGAACCACCAATTTGACTGAGAAACTTTGCAAAAATACATAATGAAGGTACACCAGGTAGTGCAACAAGAAATTCCACTGTGTTTAACTAATGTCAAAATAATGAGGAGAATCATTGTAAAAATAATGTACCGTAATCACAGACATTCCTGTCTGGATGGGATTAGATTTCTCAGAGGAGTTAGTCGAAAAACTGCAGGTGATTTCCTTTTTAATATTTAGATTTTTTAGTTTGAGGAAAACACAGATTTGCTCAAATTGGAGAGGATTAAAATCACAAAGTACGTCTTTGTCTTTTTTTTCAAAGAAGAAAAAACAAGTCCTGCCCGAATAGGGCTTATGTGGGCTTATTGTACGCTGTCATACCATCAGTTGTTTTTTTTCTCAGTTGCTCCAAAACAATTTGTACAGTCCAGAATGTCCACATTTACATTTTAGTATTTAAAGGAGACCTATTATGCCTCTTTTTACAAGATGTAATACAAGTCTCAGGTGTCCCCAGAACGTTTCAGCTCAAAATACCCCAAAGATCATGTATTACGTTGATTTATTTCGAAAATGCCTATTTTGAGTGGACACATACAAAACACAAGTACAGAAAGTGGCTGTCACTTGGCATGTGAGTACTAACATAAGTTCTTTTTCGTGTCTTATTGCTTAAACTGTCAAATACACACAAGTTTATGTTAAAAACACACATGAGTTACAAAAACAGTCTGGTTATGTCTGTGAAGGTAAACTGCTGTTTATATGTGACCCTGGACCAGAAAACCAGTCAAGTTTAATTTTTACATTTTTAAACAACATCTGAAAGCTGAGTAAATAAACTTTCCATTAATGTATGGTTTGTTAGGATAGGACAATATTTGGCCGAGATACAACTCTTTGAAAATCTGGAATCTGAGGGTGCAAAAAAATCGAAATACTGAGAAAATCGCCTTTAAATTTGTCCAAATGAAGTTCTTAGCAATGCACATTAATAATCAAAAATTAAGTTTTGATATATTTACGTTGGAAATTTACAAAATATCTTCATGGAACATGATCTTTACTTAATATCCTAATATTTACCTGTGCTACTAAGGTTTTGTGGTCCAGGGTCACATATTAGATCTGTGGCAGCAGCGTAATGTACAGTAAATAAATCAATAAATCCACTGCTCTCTGAGACTGGGACTCTAAATATTAGTGTTCTGTGCTCATCCAGCAACAGAACAGTTGGAACTTTTTCCTCAAACTTTTGCCATGTCGTTAGAATTGGTGCACCGTTGTCACTTGCAAAAACAAAATGGTGGCCCTATGGGTGGAAACGTGCAGACTAAGGGGTAGTAATATTATAATAAGATCTCTTTCCAGTGATACCACGGGAGTGAAATCTGAGCAGCTTGTTTTTCCACATGCTTGCAGAGAAAGGCTTTACCAAAATAAAGTTACTGGGTTGTCCTTTTTCACATTTTCTTGGTTGGTAGATGCACTGGGGACCCGATTATAGCACTTAACCACACACTTAAGCACTTTTACAAAAGTAATTAGGGACTTGATTAGTAGATTATAAAACAATATCCAAGCATATTTGCTGTTTCACCATGCAAGAAACTAGGACAGAAGTACAACTGCAGAACAGAGAGAAAGGAGAGAACAAAAGCTGGCACCTCGATTGGCCATTTTTAAAAGTTGTAATGGACCCAGTAGATCAAACTGAGGTCGGACGGCAGCTCTTTTTGTGCACAGATGAATGGAGCGAATGTTTTTGGTACCCTTTTGTGGTGGAACCACCTTGGCGGCATTGACTGCCGGGGACGGGTGGGAGTGCTGTTTCAGCGGTTATCCTGAGGGGCAGCGTCAGAGCTTTGAATATGTAAATCCAAGACTAGACTTTTTGCTGTTGTGTGATGAGGCTATAAAAATGTAAATGAAAATTCGCTCTCGAGTCGAATCAATACTTGCAACGTTAGCCATTAGCATTTTAAAATGTAATGTTAGTAATCTTTTATTGATACCGCAGTCATCTTTCAGTAATTTAACGGCTTTAGATGGCCAGACATGTTTGAATGTCCTCATTAGCATTACATTATGTAACTGTTGGATTAAACTAGTCTGTCTGAATGAGTGCGTGTGAGTCCAGTTGGTCCTTGGCTTTTTATGAGCAGCAGCAAAGTGGTAATATTACAGGTTTTGCTGCACCTTTGGCTTCCATTATGATTTCTTTCCCCAGGCCATCTGAATAACTGTGAACACTCAGATAATATTGTGAGGGTGTGTGTGTGTGCGTGCAAGCGAAGGTCTTTTCTTTTCACGCGCGCATAGAGATTTGCATTGTGTGCGCGAGTGTGTATTTACATGTCTTTGCGAACTGTAATTGTATTACCTTCATGACTTAGTAGCATTGCTTTCTTGAAGCATATTCTCATGCTTAAAAATGGTTTTGTTTTTAATATAGCCATATAGCAGGAGGCGGAAAAAATTCCCTCAGGGTATTATATGAGGGGAAGTGTGGAAAATGCTCTCATTCTTCTCCGTTCTCAATTTTGTGCGTGTCACGGCGTTCTGGTAGCGCTAAATGAGGGTGAATAATTGCTCCTTAAAGAAGAGGGCCTTTCCATCCTCACGGACACCTCGTATGAATAAACCAGTGCAACAACTTCAAATTGAAGTTAAATTGTTTCCCCTTTCTGTCTGCTGTGAGCGGACTTATCATTTCTTCACATAACCTCAGTGGTTTCCTCATTCATGTTTTCATTCGGCCCGAAAAGTTGCAGGGAAAAGCGTTCCCTGCAGTAGAAAGTACTCGTAATAACCTAACCAAGGTCAGGTTGGTAATTAGAGTGTATGTGTGTGTGTGTGTGTGTGTGTGTACGTGTTTGCCAGTCCCCATCACACCTTAAGCCCAGACGTGAATTACGCTGTGGGAGTCTGAGCTGCACCTGTCGCAAAGATTCCTACTGCTGGGTGACTGGCAGGCCTTCCACACACATACACACTCTCACAAACACGCACAGACAAATTCATGTCTAGCCTGAGTGTTAGGAAACCTTGGAGCACACTAGTTTAGCTGAATTGCCCGAATCCAGCTTTCAATTGTTATTAAACTAGATTTTTATTCTTTTCTGAAGAAAATGCGTGGTGCTCACCCCAGGAAAAAACACTGCCATAATGCTAGAGTGGTTGCTGAGGTGTTGCAATTGGGTTGCCAAGGTGTTGTGGGGCTTAATAGGGTTTAAAAAATGAAATGGTAATTTCCATGACTAAGACTACCATTTCAAACATTTCAAGCATAATATGTATAGTATGGAAAATGGAAATTGTATTATTCAGTTATTATTGTATTGTCGTGCAAAAGTTCGAGATCAGTACGTTTTTTATGTTTTTTAAAGAAGTCTTTTCTGCTCATCAAGGCTGCATTTATTTAATTTAAAATACAGACAAAAAACTGTAATATTGTGAAATATTATTGCAATTTAAAATGGTGGTTTCTATTTTAATATACTTTAAAATAGGGGTGGGCGATATGGCAAAAATACCATATCACATTTTTTTCTTTTCAGAAATATCACGATTTTATAACGATTCGTTTGTTGTGTTGGTTTTACTATTTTGCAAGTTGTCTGAGCTACAGCCAAACTAATTTCCCTTTTTAAAAAACAAAGCCTTTCAAGGTAACAAAGTGTAAAATAAAAAAAGAATAGCAGATATTTAGGCCAAAGTGAGCATAAAAAAAGAAAAAATAAATAAATCTTTGTCATTATTTTGTCTTTGTTAAGACAAGAACAAAGATACACATTACAAATAAACATAATACAAATAATATTTATATTTCAGGTACAGTAGATGTATGTAGAAGAAGCATTCCAGAAATTGAATTAAATATAAAAAGTTAAACACTATATACTTATACACTACATTGATTCTAATTAAAGCAACTGTATGAAAGTTCTTCAGTCGAAAGGAGTGATTTTTCTCTTTGTGGTTTGTTGTTTAATTAACATTAAAAAAATGAAAATTCTGTCATCTGTCTGTCAATTCTGTCCTTGTGTTTCATTTTTATACCATCATTTACTCACGCTCAGGTTGTTTTAAACCTGAATGGGTTTCTTTTTTCTGTTGAACATTATCTATTTGATCATTTCTATTATTAAAATCAGTGGGGACCACATACTGTTTGGTTAGCCATGTTTTTCAAAATATATTATTTTGTGTTTAGCACAAGAAAGAAATTATTACAAGTTTGGGACAAAATGTGAGTAAATAATGACAGAATTATAATTTTGGGTGAACTATTCCTTTAATTAGGCACTATTTAAAAGGCCTGTAGTGAAAAATCTTCATATCGCACACCCCTACTTTAAAATGAAATGTATTCCTGTGATGCAAAGCTAAATTTTCAGCATCATTACTCCAGTCTTCACTCTCACATGATCATTCAGAAATCATTGTAATATGCTGATTTATTGTCAATTTTCTGGAACCTGTGATACTTTTTTCAGAATTCTTTGATGAATAAAATGTTAAAAAGAACAGCATTTATTTAAAATAGAAATCTTTTGTAACAATATACACTACCGTTCAAAGTTTGGCGTCTGTCAATTTTTTCTTTCTTTGTTTGAAAGAAATGTATACTTTTATTCAACAAGGATGTGTTAAATTTGCTAAAAGACTTTTTGTTAGAAAATAATACTATTTTGAATAGAACAATGCTGTTATTTTTTTAACTTTTTATTCAACAAAGAATCCTGAAAAAGGTATTAAGAAACACAACTGTAGCCAACATTGATAATAAATCAGCATATCAGAATGATTTCTGAAGGATCATGTGAGACTGAAGGCTGGTGTAATGGCTGATGAAATTCAGCTTTGCATCACAGAAATAAATTATATTAAAATAGAAAACCACTATTTTAAATTGCAATAATATTTCACAATATCACAGTTTTTTCTTTATTTTTAATCAAATAAACAGAGAATTGATGAGCAGAAAAGACCTCTTTAAAAAGCAAACAACACAAAAATCTTACTGATCCCCAAATTTTGAATGGCAGTGTATGCACACACATACATACATTATAAGATGTCAATAATATACTGCCCTTTAGTGCTTTTTCCCTATTTTATCACTTGCCAGATAAAAACCGTAAGCTTTATTGCGAAGTAAAGTAAAAGCACACCTTTCCTCAACAAGCTGTAAAAACATACATGCTCCTGTACATATGAGCAGTAGTTATGGCAATCTTTTAAAATACTGTACAATGTAAAATCTTTTGTTTGTTATTGCATTTGATGGCTCTAACATGAGTTCTGAGTCATTGCTGTTTATTTAGTTTGCTATGGGAACGCTTTCTTATTTGTTAGCATTCACCATTCTCTGGGGATATAGAACGCTAAGCCAAAGACAAAGAAGTTGCATTAGGTCTTCATACAAGTGAATTAGCTTTTGTAGTTGCTTAGCAAGGCATAGCACAGAACTTCCTAACTGTTCCAAACTGTTCTTAGTACAAGTCACTCAGGCAGGCTAAAAATGGCCGAGCTGAGAAATATAATGTTCCTCTTCTCCCTAAGTGTACATACTTTATGTATAATAATGGCAAACCACTGAAATCCAACACCGTGTCGAGTTTAAAAATCCAACCTCCGTCGCTTTGAGATTATTCTTCTCGTTATGGGGCCGGAAAGAGCGGGGGAAGAAAGAGAAAGGAAAGATGTGATTGCTCTTTGTCTTCCACCATTGACATCAAATTCCCATTTCCTAAATGTTCTGTGAAGTGTGTTTCCCTCTCCACGGGCTCACCGTCTGTGTGTGTGTGGTGTGTGTTGTGTTGTTGCCGTTCGGTTTTGGTGTGGGCCCACAGTGATTGAAAACAGATGCCTTGTTTTTTTGTAGTTGTCTCGCCGGGGAAAGTAATGGACAAAGCAGAACACAGGACAGCGAAAGCATAAACGAGATCTATTGCGACACAATGAAATGGGCTCGGGAAGCAATAAGCACCAGGCGCATTCCGGTTATATAAAATGGTGGCTTCTCACTCCCTTTCACTCACAGATGATTTGTATAACATAATGCGCCTTCCTCTTGCCTACGATACTGCGTCGAGAAGAAAAAAAAAACATGCACGCCGGTAGAGTCCAATATGAAATTGAGCCATGAAGGCCTGTTGCCAATGTCTTGTTCTCAGGGTTTTGCAATTCAAAGCTTTATTCGTTTATAACGGGGTTATCTGGGATCTGGACTGTTTGTTTCAGAGGAACTCTCCCTGTTCGGTTTGTCTTTATTTTTAACCACATTTTTTGGGGGGTTCTAATGAGTTGATTAAACCATAATGATCTACCCAAACATCCCTAATGTGTGGTCTGCTTCTACTTTGTTGTTCCCAATAGTGTTTTGATGTGCTAAATGACCAGCTTTTTTTGGGCTGGAGGTTGGAATACTACATACTGAGAATGTATACTACTTAAAAAAAAAAAAAAAAGTTAAAACGTTTCAAACAGTATATTTTCGGTTCTTACACTCACCAAGGCTGCATTTATTTGATCAAAAATATAGTGAAATATTATTACAATTCAAAATAATGGTTTTCTGTTTTAATATATTTTAAATAAATACACACATGCATGGATATATTTAAGAAAAATATGTTATGTTTATATTTTAAATATATTTATATATAATATTAAAATATATACTGTCTGTGTGTGTATTTATATATGCATAATAAATATACACAGTACACACATATGAAGAGTTCAGATGCCAAACCAGCTAAAAGCCATCTCGGTCAAAAATGAGTATATATATATATTTCTGTCGCAATTTATTCAAGTTAAACCAAACTTTTATTTTGACGGGTTGCTGTGAAGATGATATGACAATAGTTTTTCTCAAAAAGAAACAATAAATTGCTCATGAAGTAACCTTCAGAGCAGAGATGCAGGATTTATATTTATATTACTTATATTTTATATAAATATTTTATATTTACTTATATCACTGTACTGACCTGCTTTTGATTTATTCATCCAAAATTTTGCAAATTCCATGGCATTCCGTGTCATATTTCATTTTTATGACTGGATTCCACGATTCCATCCGCATTTTCAGCATTGCAGAAATCATAGGGCTCCAGAGGTGTAAATTACTTAAGTAATTTTACTTGATTACTGTACTTAGTAGTATTTTTCGGTAATTTGTACTTTACTCAAGTAAAATTGAAACTGACTACTTGTACTTTTACTTGATTACATTTTTGAAGAAACTGTACTTTTTACTCCTTTCATCTTGAAAAGTACATTACATTTTTATTTTATCTTACACACAATATATATAGTAAACTCAAACGTGCGTGCCTGACGTGAGAACCAATGATCATTGTTGTATTCTGTTTAGAATATGTTTCTAGCCTCTGCATCACATCTTGCTCTTCAAAGGGATAGTTCACCCAAAAATGAAAAATCTCTCATCATTTGCTGAACCTCTTTCATCCCAGATGTTTATGACTTGCTTTCTCCAGATGAACACAAGCAAAGATTTATAGTCCATATAATGCAAGGGGACATTGGCTTTAGAAACCACACAAAGTGAACATGGCGGTCAAGATTAAAATATTAGTATTTGTATTCTTCTTATATATGCATATCAATTTAAGAAGACACTGATTCATTAACAGGGGTTGCTTGAGTTGCTGTCATATTGACTTTGTGTAGTTTTTGGACATCCCTTACATTTGCATTATATGAAGAGAGATTTTTTTGAAAGTCATTTGGGATGGCATGAGGGTGGAAAGGATGGAGTTACGCACTAGATACGTGTTTGACCTGTGCATTTTGTTTCGTTTTCTTCTTTTAACCAAACTTCTGTATGCCTGTCATAAAAAAGTACTTCTACTTGAGTGCAATTTAAAGTTGTACATTTTTACTTTTACTCAAGTGTGTATTATCTATACTTTCAACTGAGTACAATTTTTGAGTACTTTTTACACCTCTGTAGGACTCTAACTACTTTTAGCAACAAAATTGATATTGAATGAAATTTAAATCCATTTATAATCAACATTTCTTTCATCAATATTTTTCATACCTTCTAATGCATTTGTGAAGGATACATGTATATCCTTTATCTACTTTTGCCTGTATTTTTAAGATCAAATAATGTATTAAAAGAAGTAGTATTCGAAATCACTGATTATATTTTCACAATAATTCTAAAATGGCAAATATAGTAGGTCATGTGAAAATAAGGGGGGACATGCTTTGTCAGATTTTTAAGACACGTAAAATACACAGTTGTTAAAATGCTTTATTTTCTCACTTAAGGCCCGAATTTGGCCCGAATTGCAGCTGAATCCTTTTAAAAAAGACGCCCCTTTATGATAGTGTGCCAGTCTAAACAGAGCCAGAAACGAGGAGGATATGGGAGTGGTGTGGCCTTAAAACCTCCTGCTCGCAAACAAAAGGAAGACGGCCAAGCTGGCCCAATTGAATTATGGGTGATGTAGTCAGAATGTTAGTATCTCTGAGCCTCTATCAGCCTCTCACCAATCTCATTATCCGTGCATTAGCAGCTGTGTGAGGAAGGAAAGGGGCTTTTAGTGGGAGCACTCAGGAGCTGGAGGGCTGGGCTCCAGACAGAAAGCGAAAAGAAAGCCGAGAGCTTAAGGAGTTGCAGTTGTTGTTGTTGTTTATAACGATGCTAATGCGCATTTGCAAGATGCATGTGCGTGTGATCTCTATTCTCTAGATGAGGGCACACAAAGGCCAGAGGAAAGGTGTAGTACACATGCTTCAAACCGTTCGCCAGAACTCTATCCAGACCACTGATCAGGCAGGAAACACATCCCTCCAGCTGTTAGCTCTAGAAACACCATCACAAATGTCTCATTTCACAAATGAAAGGATTTGAGAGAGAGAGAGAGTGGGAGAGAGAGGAAAGCACACAGACAGACACATCCGGATGCTGCCGTGTCTCCTCTGTCCCTGTCGTACACATGTAGGCCCGTCTCACTCCAGCGCTGTTGTTATTCCTCACTACTGCCTGAGATCTGTCTACATATCTCCGCCATCTCGGGCAGCGAGTTGTACTAACAGCTGATATGGCCGCTGATGTTCTCGTCCGTTACGGAGACGTGTCGTTCTCATGAGAGCGCGATCCGACTGTCATTTCCACAGCGAATTAATCTTTCACTTCCTTCAACACTCTTATAATAACTCCATCTGCTTAATAGTTGATTCTCAAGCGCTACTGGAGTTGTGAGATTTATCGTAGATTTGTCATGCGGATATTTTTTTCTCTTCGTTTGAAAAGGTTTGAAAGGATTGCAAAGGTACTTTCAAGACTGACTTTTAGTTTAGTTTCGTTTGTTTTTTTCTTAGTTTAGGCCTACGTTTTGGTGGCTTGGTTGCATTTTTATTGGTGTCTTAAGTGCATTTATGCAATATGCAAAATCATTTTAAATCTAAATGTAATGTAAATATAGATTTAAAAAAAATAGATGTTTTGTTAATAAATATATTTGATATATGTAATAATGTAAAACATTTTTTTTACGTTTATTATAATTGATATGCATTTCATCCTTTTAAATTATATATTAATTGTCTTATATAGTAATATATCTTTTGCTGACAAAGTTAATATATTTTTCATAAATGATAAATGCTTCTAAATTATATTATACATTTAATCTTTTTTTTAGTAAAAAGACATTTTAAATTATATATTAGTTATATATTACATTTTATATTTTGCTGCCAGTTAAACGCATTCTTGTACATAAATTATTTAAATTGTATTATTAAATATAGTTGATGTATATAATACATTTCTTTTACATATTTATTGTAAATTATAGAAATTTCATCCTTTTTATTTTTTTATAAAAAAAGACATTTGAAATTATTAATTATATTATATAGTAATTATATAATAAATGATATATTTTGCTGCCCACAATAATATATATTTCAACTATATTTATCAGTTTTATGTTACTAAATATAATTATAAATAAGATAAAATTAGATTTTTAAAATAAAAATACATTATAAATTATATTTATTTGTTTTGGTATTAGATATATTTATGATGTCTGTAATATAATATATGTTTTTATTTTTATTATAAATGAAATTATACATTTCATCCTTTTTATTTTATTTAAATTCTATATTAGTTATAATATATATAATTTGATTATTTTAATAACTTTTTTTAATATAAATTATATTAAATAAATATTTTACTTTTTTGTTTGTTTGTTTAAATATATATATATATATATATATATATATATATATATATGTGTGTGTGTGTGTGTGTGTGTGTGTGTGTATGTTTTTTATTATATATTAATTATATATTTTCCTGCCGAAGTAAAAGTGCATTTGTTCAGTACTCAAATAATTATTAGAATTTGACCGAGATTTGAAACTATTTGAAAATGTGGAATCTGAGGGTGCAAATATTGAGAAAATCGCATATTACTTATCAAAAATGAAGTTTTGGTATATTTATAGTAGGAAATTTCATGCAACATGATCTTTACTTAATATCCTAATGTTTTTTGGCATAAAAGAAAAATCAATATTTTTGACCCATACAATGTATTTTGGCTATTGCTACAAATATACCCCAGCAACTTATGACTGGTGTTGTTGTCCAGGGTCACCTATAATAATATTATTTAAATTAAACTACTTTAATGTTAATCCTTCATGATGTATTATTAATTATATTTTAATTGGAATAAAGACTGTAATTAACACCCAAGACTATTAAACTGTAAAGTGGGAAGTATACTCAGATATGTTAGGCTCACACGATGTGAGTAATATTTTGGCACTCGTGTAAACACTCACTACATGATCCAGTGTCACGATGACCTTGTGATTGGTCCACTTTTCACATCATCATCGCACATTACTCCCAAAACACATGCGGAGGCTTTCTTTTAGGGTCACCGTGTGGGCTTTGTTTGAAGGGACTAAAGGAAGGCAAAGACATTTCAGATGGAGAACCATGACTGGTTATCATTCCATATGGGACTGAGTTGTGCAAACAGCTGCTACTGGCGGAACAGCATGTTCCTCGGGCTTGAAAAAAAATGAGTTAGAGAGAGAAACAGAATGCGAGAGAAGGGAGTTCCTGAGTAGTCTGGAAGATTTGACTATGTCACATAACCAGATTGACCCCACTTCCTGTCTGTTGTACAGGCAGTTAGCACTGGACATCTCATGGAAATGTCTGCTTTGATGAGCTAACTCAGAAAGACGGCCAGCATCTGCGTTTGCGTCAGATGTTTCTCACCCTCGCCGGTGCGTGCAAGCCTTCCCTCGCTCTATGCCAGCGCTAGAGCAGAATCTTAGCCGGGAATCAAAATCGATTGGCTCCAAAGAGCAGCTCACTCTAAACAAAGACAAATGAATGATCCTCACTTCCTCTCACTCGACCTCTCAAAAAATCTCGCTGGCTGCAATGCTTGCCCTCAGGATGTACAGCACAAGAGGAACGAACGTTGACCTGTTCTTGAGCTGTAAAAGAATAATAATAAAAATAAAACAATAGACCTGATTTCTTGACATGCAATAAATCAAAGTTATATAATTCATAAAAGTCTCCCGCCGGATGAGCAGGCCAGCTGCAAGAAGGCCAGCGCTGAGTGATTAATGCCTCTCTTTACATTTGATGTAGCTCTCGTAGACGCAAAACCAATGCAGGGGTGTAAGCAGTGTTTGAACCTGAGGCGCAGATGATGCTGATCTTTTTGATTTGAGCGCATGATTGATGGATAGTGGGAATGATGGAGTCTGGAAATCTCGGCCAAGGATATACACCGATGTGGCATTCACCCAGGCGTTGTGGGTGCGGTATTGGGCAGCTACGTCAGAAGGGGCTCTTTACGTGCCAAAACACAGCTGTCTTGGACCCAGATGTCAAGTAAAGATGACCTCATCACTGAGACTTAAGCTGCAGCTGCTGTTGTAATGTCAGACAGATATGAGCTCACTGAAGCGCTCGCCAGTTAACTATAGTTACGGCCTGACAGAGCGCTGGAGAGCCATTTGTGATGCATCATAGAGCTGTAAGTGCAACGGATCCATCCAGTAATGTTTGATAATATAATACACTGAACTGTGCCGCCTCTATTAAATCTAAAAGCTCTAGATGTACTGCACTCTATGTTAATTACTACTGTATATATACAAATGTTATGTGTTTGAGTGACGGCAGAAAAAAAAAAGTCTCAATTTTCACAGAAAAACAGCATAACGTTTTAATGCCATTTGCATTTTTTGCATATTACTACTTGGCAGGTTGCGATCAGTTACATGACATGCATGAACCGATGATTTCAAAGTCTGAATATGCGCCAGGGTTGTGCAAAACTGAGAGCTGGAGAATTGGCTCATTCAAGAGTGTGGATTTAAATTAAAGAGAGAGTTCACCCAGAAATGAAAATTCTGTCATCCTTTACTTTTCCAAACCTGTGTGAGTTTCTTTCTATCTATCTATCTATCTATCTATCTATCTATCTATCTATCTATCTATCTATCTATCTATCTATCTATCTATCTATCATTCCTTCTATCATTCCTTCTATCGTTTCATCTATCGATCTATCGTTTTATTATTGTATCATTCTATCTATGTATTGTTTGTTCCATCTGACATTCTATCGTTCCATCTATTGTTCTATCATTCTATTTATCGATCTATCATTATATCTATTGTTCTATCTATCATTCTATTGTTATATCATTGTTCTATTTTTCTATCTATCTATCTATCTATCTATCTATCTATCTATCTATCTATCTATCTATCTATTGTTCTATCTATCGTTCTATCCATCGTTCCATCTATCTATCTATCTATCTATCTATCTATCTATCTATCTATCGTCTATCTATCTATCTATCTATCTATCTATCTATCTATCTATCTATCTATCTATCGATCGTTTTATCTGTTGTTCTATCTATCATTCTATCCATCGTTCTATCTATCTATCTATCTATCTATCTATCTATCTATCTATCTATCTATCTATCTATCTATCTATCTATCGTTTTATGTATTGTTCTAGCCATCGTTCCATCTATCTATCTATCTATCTATCTATCTATCTATCTATCATTTTATCTATCGTTCTATCCATCGTTCCATCTATCTATCTATCTATCTATCTATCTATCTATCTATCTATCTATCTATCTATCTATCTATCTATCTATCTATCTATCTATCTATCTATCGTTTTATCTATTGTTCTATCTATCGTTCTATCTATCTATCTATCTATCTATCTATCTATCTATCTATCTATCTATCTATCTATCTATCTGTTTTATCTGTTGTTCTATCTATCATTCTATCCATCGTTCTATCTATCTATCTATCTATCTATCTATCTATCTATCTATCTATCTATCTATCTATCTATCTATCTATCTATCTATCGTTTTATGTATTGTTCTAGCCATCGTTCCATCTATCTATCTATCTATCTATCTATCTATCTATCTATCTATCTATCTATCTATCTATCTATCTATCTATCTATCTATCGTTTTATCTATTGTTCTATCTATCGTTCTATCCATCGTTCTATCTATCTATCTATCTATCTATCTATCTATCTATCTATCTATCTATCTATCTATCTATCTATCTATCTATCTATCTATCGTTTTATCTATTGTTCTATCTATCTATCTATCTATCTATCTATCTATCTATCTATCTATCTATCTATCTATCTATCTATCTATCTATCTATCTATCTGTTTTATCTGTTGTTCTATCTATCATTCTATCCATCGTTCTATCTATCTATCTATCTATCTATCTATCTATCTATCTATCTATCTATCTATCTATCTATCTATCTATCTATCTATCGTTTTATGTATTGTTCTAGCCATCGTTCCATCTATCTATCTATCTATCTATCTATCTATCTATCTATCTATCTATCTATCTATCTATCTATCTATCTATCTATCGTTTTATCTATTGTTCTATCTATCGTTCTATCCATCGTTCTATCTATCTATCTATCTATCTATCATTCCTTCTATCGTTTCATCTATCGATCTATCGTTCTATCTATCGTTTTATTATTGTATCATTCTATCTATCTATTGTTTGTTCCATCTGACATTCTATCGTTCCATCTATTGTTCTATCATTCTATTTATCGTTCTATCTATCATTATATCTATTGTTCTATCTATCATTCTATTGTTATATCATTGTTCTATTTTTCTATCTGTCTGTCTATCTATCTATCTATCTATCTATCTATCTATCTATCGTTTTATGTATTGTTCTATCTATCATTCTATCCATCGTTCTATCTATCTATCTATCTATCTATCTATCTATCTATCTATCTATCTATCTATCTATCTATCTATCTATCTATCTATCGTTTTATCTATTGTTCTATCTATCGTTCTATCCATCGTTCTATCTATCTATCTATCTATCATTCCTTCTATCGTTTCATCTATCGATCTATCGTTCTATCTATCGTTTTATTATTGTATCATTCTATCTATCTATTGTTTGTTCCATCTGACATTCTATCGTTCCATCTATTGTTCTATCATTCTATTTATCGTTCTATCTATCATTATATCTATTGTTCTATCTATCATTCTATTGTTATATCATTGTTCTATTTTTCTATCTATCTGTCTGTCTATCTATCTATCTATCTATCTATCGTTTTATCTATTGTTCTATCTATCGTTCTATCCATCGTTCCATCTATCTATCTATCTATCTATCTATCTATCTATCTATCTATCTATCTATCTATCTATCTATCTATCTATCATTTATCTATTGTTCTATCTATCTATCTATCTATCTATCTATCTATCTATCTATCTATCTATCTATCTATCTATCGTTTTATGTATTGTTCTATCTATCATTCTATCCATCGTTCTATCTATCTATCTATCTATCTATCTATCTGTCTGTCTGTCTGTCTGTCTGTCTGTTTGTCTGTCTATCTATCTATCTATCTATCTGTCTGTCTGTCTGTCTGTCTGTCTGTCTGTCTGTCTGTCTATCTATCTATCTATCTATCTATCTATCTATCGTTTTATGTATTGTTCTATCTATCATTCTATCCATCGTTCTATCTATCTATCTATCTATCTGTCAGTCTATCTATCTATCTATCTATCTATCTATCTATCTATCTATCTATCTATCTATCTATCTATCTATCTATCTATCATCTATCATTTTATCTATTGTTCTATCTATCATTATATCCATCGTTCTATCTATCTATCTATCTATCTATCTATCTATCTATCTATCTATCTATCTATCTATCTATCTATCTATCTATCTATCTATCTATCTATCTATCTATCGTTCTATGTATTGTTCTATCCATCGTTCTATCTATCTATCTATCTATCTATCTATCTATCTATCTATCTATCTATCTATCTATCTATCTATCTATCTATCGTTCTGTCGTTCTATCATGCTATCTATTGTTCTATCATTCTGTTGTTATAGAATTTTTCTATCTATCTATCTATCGTTTCATCATTCTATCAGTCTATCTATCGATCATTCTGCCTATCTATCGTTTTATCTATCATTTGGTCTATCGTTCTGTTGTCATTGCTATCTGACTTTCTATCATCCCTGCTGTAAACACTCAGCCTTATTTTGCATTTTATGTAAAAAAAGAAAATCATAAAGGTTTGGAATGGCATGAGGGTGAGCCAATGATGTCATAATTCTCTTTTTTTTTCACCATCAACAAATCATTAAGAAGAAGACTCTTTCATAATTGAATGACCAAAACACTAATTAAACACACACAAACATATGCACAGTCACACAATGACCTTGTTATATATTGGTTTCTTTACACACCACTAGTTGTAGACATTACCACAGGGCAAATGGTACTCTTGGCCACGGTATAGATGAGCTCACTGTTTCACGGTCTTGGCAAGTCTTGAGGCGTGATAGGCTATGTTGGGCAATATTACAGGCTTTGAATCACATGAGCTCAGTGTGTGTGTGTTTGAAAGTCTGTGTGTTTATGACAGAGCAAACACTACGTCGTTCGGCCCCGTGATGGACATTATGTCCGTAGCATAATGGCCCTGCTGGAGAAAGTCTCACTGTATTAACAAGTGAATTCAGCACATTAAGCCTCTTAAATACCCATGTACGTGAAAATGGGACTGTAATGTTATGGCTATCTGATTTGTTCCATTACGAGACATTATTTGTTTGTGTCTTGTATTGTGACTAAATTCCCTATTAGAATGTCTCTTTTTTTGCTTTTTAATTAAGTTTTGGCAGTGTGTTAAATGAGCTGCAGCAGTTAAGCACTTTCCCACGCCTTACTAAATAAACTGTTCAGATTAAGCAAGGCACAGATCTTTTTATACCCGTCATCTGTGAATAATAGCCACATTGGCCTCACCATATTATTTTCTAAAATAATGTGGTGATTTAACCTGGCTTTTACAAATGAACGATTTTAACATATGAATTAAAGTTTTTCAATAATGAATCAAAAAAATAATAATAATAATAATAAATTAACAGTGTTGTCACACACCTGGACTCAGGTATGTAGAGGACAGCTTTTTGTTTATGCTGTTTCTGGCCGGATTTCAACGTCAGACATTTGGAACGTAAGCAGACAACAAAGGAGATGTTTATGCTCTTCTGCTGTTTTGAGACAACAGTCTGGCAAACCGCTTGCTGAGCTCCATGTAAACAAGGAAGTTATGTCACCTGCCTTCTGGGTATCCTTGTGCACACATCGCGTAAAAGTTATCAGGTTTACAAGCTTTACCACATGAAGTTGTCATGATAACAAAGTTGATTATAACTTTACACAGACAAGGTGAGTTAATTATTTGGTTACACTTTAGTTTAGGGCACAATTCTCACTATTATCTACGACGTTCAGTCAAAATAACATTACAAATAACCATACACTGTGTCAAAATTATATATTTTCTTTTATGCCAAAAATCCTTAGGATATTAAGTAAAGATAATGTTCCATGAAGACATTTTGTACATTTTCTACCGTAAATATATTAAAATTCAATGTTTGATTAGTAATATGCATTGCTAAGAACTTCTTTAAAGGCGATTTTCTCAATATTTAGATTTTTTTTCACCCTCAGATTCCAGATTTTAAAATAGTTGCCTCGCACCAAATATTGTCCTGTCCTAACAAACCATACATTAGTAGAAAGTGTATTCATTCAGCTTTCAGATGACTGGTTTTGTGATCCAGGGTCACATATTCTATGTTCAGTATGTGAGAAGTAAAGCTCAATTGACAGTATTTGATTACCACAAAAAAGCAAAACTGAAGGTTACTGAAGGTAAAAGGTGATTTTTTTGGAGGACTTAAAACCTTATACTTATATTTTAAACTTCAGTAAATATTTTCAACTTCAGTAAAACTTTATAATAAAGTTCCATTTGTTAACATTAAAGGGATATTTCACCCAAAAATAAAAACAACCCATGATTTACTCACCCTCAAGCCAACCTAGGTGTGTAGTATATGACTTTCTTTTATCAGAGTTTTATTACAAAATTGAATTTGAAGCCCAATGAATGAATGAATTTGAAGCCCAATGCATCCATCCATCATAAAAAGTACTCCACACAGCTCCGGGAAATTAATAAAGGCCTTCTGCGAAACGATGCATTTGTGTAAAAACATCAATATTTAAAATGCTATAAACCATAATCTCTAGCCTTTGCTAACTTCATTAAACAGATGACGTAGGCTCTGGTGAGAATATGCTAGTCTCACGAGAACCAGTCACCAATCACTTCTCGTTTGACAGTTAGCGAAGGCTAGAGATTACAGTTTATAATGTATTAAATATGGATATTTTTCTTACACAAATGCATCGATTCATTTCAGAAGACCTTTATTAAACCCTGGAACCGTGTGGAGTACTTTTATAATGGTTGGATGCACTTTTTTGGGCTTCAAAATCTCAACACCCATTCACTGCCATTTATAAAGCTTAGAAGAGCCAGGACATTTTTTTTTTATTATAATTCAGATTGTATTTGTCTGAAAGAAGAAAGTTGTATATACCTAGGATGGCTTGAGGCTCAGTAAATCATGGGGTACTTTTTATTTTTGGGCAATATTTTTTTTAATCACATTAGTTAACAAACTAACAATAAAAAACTAATGGCACCTTATTGTAAAGTATTACAAATTATTTGCGCTGCAGAGCAGTTTAAATAGTTGTTTTATGGACATTTTAGGGTTTTAGCCATTGCAGTATGTAAAGCACATGTAAAATTGGCTATAATTTTGCACATGCATATTGCTATAGTTTTGAAACAGTGAGTATTTTACAGATTAATCCATATTGTATTCAACATTGTTACAAACTTTACTGAACATTTATATTCACGTATGATATACAAGTCTTAACAGTGTTTGTTATTTTCAGTTGTTTCCTAGATTATTCTTTATGTCAGTTGAGCTTAAAATATTTTGCCTGAATTGAACTTTAAAGATATTGTGAAAAATTGTTGCTTGAGACCAATAGCCCTACGTTCAAGATAAGATACAGGCCGTCGCTCTCTCGTTTTTTTCCCATGTAATCTCTTCTCTCCGTGCCATTTTCACCCTCAGTCTTCACAGTAAGAGCTGTAAGTGTCAACATTTTTTAGCACTGCCTATTTGATCACTCGTCGGTGTGTGTGTCGCCGCTGGTGACATGGTTCAGCGGCATCAGTGTGATCCCTCACTGCCTCTCAGAGTGCCTGTCCTATCCTTTATCATTTTCTATTGCCACTAAATCCGAGGTCATGACAGATAAGCCTCCAGGTGGCACAGTGGTACACAATGTGCGTGTGGGCAGGTTTGTGTGTGTGTAGCTTATCCAAAAAAAAAAAAAAAAACCTCACTCTATCAGTCCTACAATAATTGAGAAATATCAGAGCACTCATGTCGAAATTTAGAGAAAACATCTCTTGCTAGATTGCAAGTGTCTATTTGTTGTCAGGTGTATGTGTGTGTTTGTGTAAGTGTGATAAAGAAAAGGAGCTCAATAGTCTACCCTTTATCCCAATCAAGATGAAGAGGCCATGGCGAGTGAAGATGAAAGCAGAGACGCTTCAACACCACCGGCTCTATAATGCCTCTGGTAATAACAGGCTTTCATCAAGAGCGAAATGGCAACAAACGTCCGCTTGTGTTTAGCCATCAAAAGCGGCGTCCCTGACTGAAAGCGGACAGATTAGCGTAACTCCACAGATCGGCCACAGGAGTGTTCTTCTCTTTCATTTGATTGGGATCATCTGTGGAGTGTTGAGGAAGAGGTGTTTTATGGAGACGTCAGGCCTGGCTGTGCTGATTGGATGACGGCGGGAGGATTTACGGGAAGAAGCTGGAGCCGTTGATCAAAGAGTGAGGCCTGAAGTGGACAAACTGACATAGAGGAAGGAAGAAAGGAAGAAAAAAACTGATAACATGCTCAAATCAATGTGAAAAGGTGGTGTCATCCACTGGGTCCTGGTATCTGGAAGGTTTGATCTGCTTTAGGAAGCAGTGTTAATTTTGACAGCAAACGTTGATTTAGTTTTAGTCATAGTCTTTTGACTAAAATGCTGTTTAGTTTTAGTCATCTGAATTGTTTTTAGTTTTAGTCTAGTTTTATCTACAGGAGATTTAGTTGGCTAAAATCTAATTGGTCTAGTTCCAGTCTAATTATTTATTTATTAATGCCCTTTAAAACGGAACGCATGGATGCAATGATACTGAAAAACTGCAGAAAACTTTATTCGGTAATCTTTATTGCAGGACAAAAATGTCGATAGATATTCTGCATAGTTTTTGTAATTCAAAACGAGTTTTCATTTTGTTATCATCTTGTTTTTAGTCTGTGAAAAAGTGTAGTTGACCAAAATTATGACGAAAATTATTCGGCAACGAAATTAACACTGATAGGAAGAAGGCTATTTCTTTTCTTTTTTGTCTTCCTCGTTTTCTTCCTTTCATTGCATTCTGTATAATATAAGTGAGCAGTGACTTGAGATTCTCATTAGATTTGAAATTCAGCAGTGCATTTGCAACTGAAAACTATGCGACTATGAAAAAATATTTAGGAGTACCATGTGTGCCTGACCCGTTTAGCGTATTTGTGTTTGCGCTGAGGGGAGCTTCAAAGGTTTCTACGTGTTTTTGCATTTGTAATGTATCACAGACATATCTCACAAATCCTTTCATAAACAAAGTGTAGAGAGAGTGTAAATAAGAGATTCATTGTGCAGTGTAGAGAGCTTTGTTTATAATGGAACTTTGTGAGATTGCGATGAACTAAGATGAGTGACAGCTTTTAATGATTTTTAAGGGAGTTTGTAAATGAGGTATTGATTTAATACAACAGTTAAATAAACAAGAAGTTAATATTAAGTGACTGTCTGACTGTAACACTATTGCCTGATTTTGCTCTATTTCGTCGTCAAAAATGCTCTGAAACAAGTCACAACTGAGCTGCTGCGCATCTTCATTTAAACAGTGTTGTTTCGTCTATAAATGAACGTACGTCAATGATTCAATTTCCCATTCATAAAGACAGGCTTGCTTTATTCCTGAATGAATCAGCCGTTGGAACAAATCAAATGAATGATATGATTCAGTAATTAAATCAATGACTTGCCGCCACCTGCTGGCAGATTTAGTTTCATTGTTAAAGTATCTTTTCAGTTATTTAAAGCATTTAATATTTCTGCGTTCAAAATTTGATATTTTAAAACATGAATTTATGAATTTGATTGCACTCTGAGCCTCATTAAACATATGAAAAACCACTTTTGTGTTCTTCTGTGCCACCTCTTTAGTACAAATTAATTTTGTTAATACTGATATCATTTGATTGGTTACTTGTTCTTATTCTGCTTATTCTTATTGTGTTGTTTCAATTCTAAAAATTTGACACAAAAGATGACATACTTTTAATAAAGTTGCCAAAAATGCCATTACAAATGTAAAAACAAAATTCCCCTGTAAATCACTTTACGGAGTCAAATATAAGCTCGTAATGCAATTTTTGAGCAGATTTTTTGATTATTGATTAGCAGATTCTCCTGATTTTGACTGCTCCTTAAAAAAAGAAAAGTAAGTGTAGAGCCCTGACTGAGTGAATGATTATAGATATGTTTTCGTTTTTGGGTGAACTATCCCTTTAAGGCAAGAAATATTCCTCTGAGCCACATTAGCTCTTGTTTCAGCCTCTCTTCCACAGCAATTGTCCCTGTATTGTCCCTTCTGTGTCGACATTGTAGGAAAGTCGTGGTAATAAATCAGTCTTGGTCTTGTGGCGATAAATAAAGATTCTGCTCTGTTCATCTGTAATTTCTTACACCCTCGGCCTCTCTCTGTGGTAACAGGGCCGCTGTTCCCCTGGGACTCTGCAGTTGCCGTTAGGTTTTGTGATTAGGTTTTGCTGTAACATGTTGTGGTTCAGTGGTCAGTGCTGGAGTAGGTCCTATCAGACCCCTGGTGATTTTGAACACATCTTCCGCTCTCTTTTGGGGGTATGCTTTTTAACTGCTTTCTTCACAAAAATACATTTTACATTTAACAATTTATGGCTAGTTTTTAGTATGTACTAGTTGTCATATCAGTGATTAAAGTGTTTGTTTTATTTAGTTTTATTTTTTTATTTATTTACATTTACATTTATCCAAGCTTTTATCCAAAGCAACTTTTTTTAAATGATAAATAAAAAGAAAACAAGTAGATAGAATAGAAAAAGAAAAGAGTATGCTAGTGTTAGATGGTCTTTTCGTTTTTATAAATAAAAAGAAAACGTACATAGAAAAAGAATAGAGAAGGCTAGTGTTAAAAGGTCATTTTTTAATAAATAAAAAGAACACAAGTAAATAAAACAGAAGTAGAATAGTGGGTGCTAGTGTTAGAAGGTCAAGGTTTTTTAATAAATAAAAAGAAAACAAGTAGATAAAACAGAAATAGAATAGAGAGTGCTAATGTTAGAAGGTCAAGGTTTTTTTATAAATAAAAAGAAAACAAGTAAATAAAACAAATCAAATAGAGAGTGCTAGTGTTAGAGGGTCATTTTTATGAGTAAAAAGAAAACGTAGATAAAATTGAAATAGAATTGAGAGTGCTAGTGCTAGGGTCAAGGTTTTTATTTAATAAATAAAAAGAAAACAAGTAGATAAAATAGAAATAGAATAGAGAGTGCTAGTGTTAGAGGGTCTTTTTTAAGAAAATAAAAAGAAAAGTAGATAAAATGGAAATAGAATTGAGAGTGGTAGTGTTAGAGGGTCATTTCTTAATAAATAAAGAAAACAGGTATATAAAATAGAAAAAGAAAAGAGTATGCTAGTGTTAGATGGTCTTTTTTGTTTTTATAAATAAAAAGAAAACGTACATAGAAAAAGAATAGAGGAGGCTAGTGTTAAAAGGTTATTTTTAATAAATAAAAAGAAAACAAGTAAATAAAACAGAAATAGAATAGTGGGTGCTAGTGTTAGAAGGTCAAGGTTTTTTTTTTAATAAATAAAAAGAAAACAAGTAGATAAAATAGAAATAGAATAGAGAGTGCTAGTGTTAGATGGTCTTTTTTTTAGAAATAAAAAGAAAAGTAGAAAAAATAGAAATAGAATTGAGAGTGCTAGTGTTAGAGGGTCATTTCTTAATAAATAAAGAAAACAAGTAGATAAAATAGAAATAGAATAGAGAGTGCTAGTGTTAGAGGGTCTTTTTTTTAGAAATATAAAAAGAAAAATAGATAAAATGGAAATAGAATTGAGAGTGCTAGTGTTAGAAGGTCATTTTTTAATAAATGAAAAGAAAACAAGTAAATAAAATAGAAATAGAATAGAGAGTGCTAGTGTTAGAGGTCTTTTTTTAGAAATAAAAAGAAAAATAGATAAAATGGAAATAGAATTGAGAGTGCTACTGTTAGAGGGTCTTTTTTTAGAAATAAAAAGAAAAGTAGATAAAAAGAAATAGAATAGAGAGTGCTAGTGTTAGAGGGTCATTTTTTAATAAATGAAAAGAAAACAAGTAAATAAAATAGAAATAGAATAGAGAGTGCTAGTGTTAGATGGTCTTTTTTTTAGAAATAAAAAGAAAAGTAGAAAAAATAGAAATAGAATTGAGAGTGCTAGTGTTAGAGGGTCATTTCTTAATAAATAAAGAAAACAAGTAGATAAAATAGAAATAGAATAGAGAGTGCTAGTGTTAGAGGGTCTTTTTTTAGATATAAAAAGAAAAATAGATAAAATGGAAATAGAATTGAGAGTGCTACTGTTAGAGGGTCTTTTTTTAGAAATAAAAAGAAAAGTAGATAAAAAGAAATAGAATAGAGAGTGCTAGTGTTAGAGGGTTATGTTTTTTTATAATAAATAAAAAGAAAAAAGTAGATAAAATAAAAATAGATTAGTGGGTGCTAGTGTAAAAGGGTCAAGTGTAGATAAAATAAAAGTAAAGATGTACTGTTGCCAAGGCTACATTTATTTGATCAAAAATACACTAAAAACACTCATATTTTAAAATATTAATAATTTTTTTTTTTACTGTTTTCTATTTATATATTATAATTTGTGGTGTCAAAATTAGCTTGTTAACACAGGCGATTCATTTTTTTCATTTTAACACATAAAAAATATTTAACCCAATTAACTTAAAATAATTTACTGTTTGATAAATTTAGGCTATATTTTCTTGCCGAAGGGCACAAGTAGCTAGCCTATATGACATTTATTTAATGGGTTTATGTGATAATTGTTTCAAGTTTACTTAAATTTTAAGTTATTTTTTGTTAAAGTCTAATAAATGTTAAAGTGATAGCTCTTAATTATACTCTAATGTTGAATGCTTATATTCAGTGGTGAAATATTAGGAAAAAAAATCATAGAGACATCAGTTGGGATCAGTGGTACATGCCTTCAGTCATAAAAAAGATTGCATTAAACAAATATTACAAAAATATGCTCTTGAATTATTGCAATATAAAAGTGTAATTAAAAACTTAGGTAGGATTAATCGTGATTAATTTCAGGAAAAATGTGAGGTTAGTCTGTTGTCACTTGTAATCAATAAATCAATTTAATGCATTCTTGCTGAATAAAAAGTATTAATATCTTAGAAATCACCCCTATGCTGATGCAAAAACTGAGATGAAAGATTTCCACCACCATGTTTGTGAGGACCCTTGACGGCTCGGTGACGAGCGTAGAATGGCGTTTCGATTACTAGTACCTTTAACGCTGCTTTGGGTTGAAAGACAGAATGCTTTTGGCAAGTTTTTGATGTGGTCTTTAAAGCAGACCTCCATTTGTCCTTGAGCTGCAAGTGAAGTTGGAGACAGAGCGGAGGCACGCGGACATCATGTCTCTGCCAGCGCAGGTGTCTCGTGGCGTATAGCGCGCTGGGTGGGTGGGAGCTGGCGGGGGCTGTTTCGGTCATAAATTTGAGAGTCATTTTACATGTTTTTCAAGACAAGCTGGCTGAGGATCATTGAATTCACACTCTCTCACAGCTTTCCTTCTCTCATCCCACCCACCCGCCGCTGCTGAGATAAAACTGGCCTGTTAAGCTCAGATCAATGTGTGTGTGTGCGCGCGTGTACGCGTGAGCGCGCATCTGTGCCCATTTGTGTCAATCTGAGGGAGAATGCATTAACATTTATAACTTGTGATGGTGGCCTTGATAGTGAGACAGAGCTGACACACACGAGTCCCCGCTGGCCTCTCGGCGCACTGCGCTGTCACACACACCCCCATTAGCATGGCGGCTAACCGCTCCTCTGCATCCATTAGAATAAATGTGTGTTAATGGATATGCTTCAGCTGCCAGTGGCTGATTAGAATAAATGTGCTTCGTACAAAGCTGAAGCAGATGAACGTTCACACCCCAGCTTTAACCTGACACACCTGAAGTCGCCCACAGAGGACCGGCTAAACACATGCTTAAGATGCTGGCACATGACACTAGAAGCATCTGACATTTTTTAGTCCCACTAGGGATGTCGTAAATAAAAATGATAATGGTTTCTAAAAGATGTAATAAAAATTATAAAATGTAATAATTTTATGTATGTGTGTGTATGTGTATATATAATTATATATATATATATATATATATATATATAATTATTATATATATATTTTTACTATTTTTTACTTTGAACATTAATTGCTTTTTAATTTATTTTATTTTATTACGTTAAATTGTTTTTTTTTTTTTTTAATTCAATATTTTGTTTGTTTGTTTGGTTTGTTTTATTTATTTTTTGTCTAAAGATACTTCAAGTTTCTAAGGGTATGGGTTAACCTAGTAATTTTCATGTGTTTTGATATTTCATTTTATTTTATTTTATAGTTTTTCTTTGATGTTTTAGTTTATTTTATTGTTTTTACTTTGATATTTTATTTTATTTTTTATTTTTTTTACTTTGATATTTTATTTAGTTTTTTTACTTTGATAATTAATTTTATTTTTTTGTATTTATTTTTTTTTTTACTTTGGTTTATTTATTTATTTATTTTACTTTTGTTTTGATATTTCATTTTTTTTTATTTTATTGTTTTTCTTTGATAATTTTTTATTTTATTTTATTTTTACTTTAATCTTTTTTATTGTTTTACTTTGATATTTTTATTTTATTTTATTTTATTTTGCCTAAAGATACTACAAGTTTCTTAGAGCTTGGTTTAACCTTGTGATTTTCATGTTTTGTTTTGTTTTTTTTTTTACTTTGATTTTTTTGATATTTTATTGTTTTACTTTGATAATTAATTTTTTATTTTATTTTACTTTAATGTTTGTTTATTTTTTTTACTTTGATATATTATTTTATTGTTCTATTTTATTTTTTTTTACTTTGATTTAATTTATTTTCTTTTATTTTTACTTTCTTTTGTTTTATTATATTTTATTTTTCTAAAGATACTACAATTTTTTAGGGTTTGGGCTAACCTAGTGATTTTCATTTTTTTGATATTTTATTTTATTGTTTTAGTTTAATATTTTATTTTATATTTTTTACTTTTATATTTAGTTTAGTTTTATTTTTCTAAAAGATACTACAAGTTTCTTAGGGCTCTTAGAGCACCCAATCAATTTCCCTAATGTGAGACTAGTACATTAATATTATTTATCAAGAAATAATGTAGGGCAAGACTTGAAAGGCTACAAAATGATATTACTGGATAATATTTTTTCTTCCTGCCTATGCAGTTGCGTCAGCAAAAAATGTTGTTTCAGAGGCGGAGAAAGCTTTTACATTTTAATGAAAGATTATAAAAGCATTTTTCTTCAGAATAACCTGCAGCAATGCATCATACACAATAAAAGTAAGGCCATTTGTTAATGAAGTAAACAGGAGCTACTTTGATTTGCCTTGAAAAGCATGGCACATGACATGTCTTCATAGTAAAGTGTATATATTTACATACACAGTCCTATTTAGGTGACATTGAAGGATGCTGGTAGAGTTTATGAGCATGAATGTGTGCACTTGAGCATATCTAGAGTGGTTGATGTGTTTGCGCCTGTGTGTGTGTGTGTGTGTGTGTGTGTGTGTGCTTGCCTGAGTTTGTTGGGCGTTTTTATTGTATGTGTTAGGGGAGTTGTATTAGCATGTGTTGTCCTTGGTCAGGGTGTTGAACGGGGTGTGGGGTGGATGGTAATGAGGCTGAATTCATTGGGCTCTGTGGTGATCCGAGTCCATTTGGCGGCGGCGCCGTCCGCTTTTCGCTGACTCGCTCAGCCTCACCTCTCAAAAGAACTTCTAAATAACCTTGTACTGCCGAACCCATACCAGCCCTGCTGAGAAACAGAGACAGGACCAAAGAGAGAGAGGCTGCAAACACAGTCAGGAACACACACACACACACACACACAGGGACACACACACACATTTTGTGTGTGCAAACATACAAGAAGAGACAAGTACATACTACATTCCTGTACATACATAGATTGCAATCTCTGGCTACACATGTAACAATTCTCAGTGAATGCCATTATTCTGACAGAGTAATCCGTCATTGATACTGTGTGAGTTAGGCCTAACTGTTCTTATTCCATTTCTGAGTGTGTATACATGTCAAGAAATAATCTATATAAAACACACTCTGTCTGTCTGTCTATCTGTCTATCTACAGTTGAAGTCAAAAGTTTACATACACATTGCAGAATCTGCAAAATGTTCTTTTCTTTTTTTTCCAAAACAAGAGGGATCATACAAGATGCATGTTATTACTTATTTAGCAGTGAGCTGAATAAGATATTTCACATAGAAGACATTTACATGTATTCCAGAGAGAAGAGAAAATAAAAAATGTATAAAAATGACCCTGTTCAAAAGTTTACATATGCTTGATTCTTAATACTGTGTTGTTACCTGAATGATCCACAGCTGTGTATTTTTTTATTTTTTTTTGGTGATAGTTGTTCACAGGGATTGAAATGATCTTTTTACTTACCAGCCAATTTTTCTACTAAATTTTTAAGTTACTGGCCATTCATAACTTCTACTAGCCAAAAAAAAACAAACAAAGAAAAAAAACAGCAATAAACCAACGGCTTGAGGCGGTCTACACTGGACGTGACAAAGCAACTGTTGCAAATCATATTATGTCAGTACTAGGAGTGTGCGATTTTGACAAAATAATATCTCAATATTGTCTTGAATTGTATCGATAAAGATTTGTTTGAGTGTGTTATTGTACTAATATCTTAATATCTTTTGATATTCTATATATTCTGCATTGTCAGTTCAGAGCAGTTATATAAAGTAATATTTTCCAGTACGTTTGAATGGATTTTTACCTTTTATGGGCATTTTTTTGTTTTTTTCAATATACTATATTTGCACTAAACCTGCACAGATTGGGCTTGCATGAACTTCCCTAAGAAATGAATGAGTGAACATAACTTACGAAAAGTAACCCTGCCAAATTGGCTAGTGATTTGACAGCGTCACCTGCCACAGCTGATTTTTACCCGCATTTGGCGGGTTGGCGGGTGTTAATTTCAAACCCTGGTCGTTCATGATTCCATTGTTTGTCTTGAACAGTTAAGCTTCCTGCTGTTTTTTAGAAAATCCTTCAGGTCCCACAAATTCTTTTCTTTCCTTTCCAACAATGATTTTAAGATTCATCTTTTCACACTGAGGACAACTGAGGGACTCAAATGCAACTATTACAGAAGGTTCAAATGCTCACTTATGCTTCAGAAGGAAAAACAATGCAGAGCCAGGGGGGTGAAAACTTTTGAACAGAATGAAGATGTGTCATCTTTTTCTTATTTTGCCTAAATGTCATATTTTCTTCATTTAGTACTGCCCTTCAGAAGCTACAGTAGATACTTACACGAGTCTGTTTATCTATCTATATATCTATCTATCTAACTGCCTGTCTGAGCTGAGCTACTAACTGAAAATAAATCTAAATCAAGATATGGCAACAGTATGATAGTATGATAACAGTAATTCTTATTGTTTTTCAGTATTACTATGATTGGCTGACAGATGTTCTTATTTTTTAGCTATAAGAATATGTGGATCTTGATTGCATTAGTTATTGCAAAGAGCCTTAAGGTGGCTTAATGTTGCATTAATATCTGCAAAATGTCCCGGGCCATTGTCTGTTGTCAAAAGTGTAGTGATGTATGAGGCACAGATCACACTAAGGTCACTTTCATGGGTGTGGCTTAATATAAAATTATGTCTCTTACTGAAACATGTAGTAGAAAACCTATAAAAGCTTTAAATGATTTAAAAATTCCACATTGTTGTATACATATTTTGGACTATGGGTGGCGCCATTATTTTTGTGGTGACGCTAAATGGTGGCTAATGGTGCTACCTGGTGCTTAACACAGCACAATGTGGATCAGATAATAAAACACTGGTACAATGCCACATTGTGCAGCTTTTGGTTGTAATTTTCAGTCGAGGGGCAACAAGAGAAGCGATGTAAGTCTTCACTGCTTTCCTAGCGAAAAATAATTGGAAGATGACTGTGAATGAATACAACTTTATAAAGACCCATATCTTTGTTCTCTCCACTTTAGCCCTGACATCTTTGGAAGCTTTTAGTAGACCACAGCTACTGAAAGAGCTTACAAACGGCAAAGACAAGAAACGCTAGATGCCATCCTGGCAGGATGTAAACATGCCGTTGCTTTTCATGATGTCGCAGCCACTGAAGGAGTTTCTCAGCGCAGATTTCACTCGATATCCAGGGGTGTTAAGACTCCTTGTGAGGAAAAATCTATGGTACGGGATTTGGTTTAAGCCTATCCTTATAACCATCGCCACCTGTAAGCTTCCTTTAGATTTCTTATTGAAATGACTGGATTTTGCCTGTGAAACTTTGCCAAACTATAGTAACTGTGACTGCAAAATTTGAGCATTTCTGTGCCTAGTTTTATAATGAAGTAAGTAAAAGTATTGACTCCAGTCAGCACCTTTGAAATATTGCAAATTAATGCACACCAAGCATAGTTTTGTGACCATATTACCACCTTGGGGCGCAGTAATTTTCAATAATTTAACAATCCATCATCAATTATTGCTTATTATTACATTAAGTGTTCGCTCAGCAGCTAACAATAAAATGTGAATTGAATTTTCTGGAAAAGTATGAACATCACATCATGCAAACAAGAGTCGAGTGTAGATGGAACGACAGAACATTGCACTGGCCTCTCTCTTTCTCTCTTGCTGTTCCTCTCTCACGCTCTCTCTTTTCCCCCCTGCTTTGATCACCTTGCCACAGAGAGAGTAAGAGCCCTTTCTCTCCACTGAGGTTAATCCTTCCGGTTTGCACACAGAAATAACCATGGCAACAGGTTATCTTTTTGCGGCGCATCACCCGACGGATAATTGATCAGACTAGAGTGGAGGCAGGTATTCTTTTCTCCCTTAACCTCTCTGGTCATTAATGAGACACGGCACACACACACTCGCGCTCGTGCACACAAACGCACACCCGACACCCTTGACCTTGGCATTTTAACAGGAACCCATGAAAGGCAACATGTAGTGAATACAAAGTAGAGGTAGGACACCCCTGTGTTTGTGAAAACCCCTCACGTCCCACAGGACGCACTACAGAACAATGTCTCCCATGGGCAGTAACCCTCTCTCCGCCCTGATCGCGAGGCTTTCAGAGTCCGGATGTGTTCTGCATATGCTAGCGTAACGGCTTGCGCAAGAACCATAAAGTTTATGAATTTACCTCTAGGCAAATGGCTGCTCTCATGTAGCCAACAACAGTTGACATTGCCTAAACAATCTTGATGACGCCGTTATCCATATGGCCATATGAGCTTGTGGATGTCATGTGAGCTTTGAGCGTGTTTTTAAACACACAAGGAATATTCAAGGAAATGTTGGAGGTGGTGTATGTACAGTTCGTGTGAGCGGTCCCGTAGCGCATTGCTCTGCACTCTGCTCCATAGATGTATCTGGATTTCACAGGGTATTCTGCCATCTGTGGTGAGATTTCAGGTCGTAGGGGGCGGATATGTTCAGTCTGAAGGACAGAGCAGACAGCTTAGGAAGTGGATAAGGAAATTTACCCACCAGTCATGACACTCAACCTGAGTACTACTTATAGTTTTACAAAAATATGCGGCAAATTTACCTCAGGTGTGATTTCTAGGCTGTTGTTGGTGGCTAATATACAAAAGTGTGAAGTTACATAACTAAGAAGACACTAGAATAGAATTAAACCAAATTATATTTATTTTCATATTAAACATTATAAGGAGCCATTCATTCAGAACACATTTTTCCATTCCAGTGCGCTACTTTTCTGTGTAAACACGTGCTTGACGGATGTGCGTGACCATTATGCTCGCGTTTCGTGTCTTTTGCAGCGCCTCGCACAGGAGCGCCGCGTTTTTAAGACACCATGTCAAGTTAAAATAATTTTGACTTTTAAACACAGCACTGCTCATTAATGTCAGTTCCAAAGCAGTGGACCAATCAGAAGAACTCAGAGGTGGGGCAAGCGTTGCGAGCTTCTGTTTACATTAGCATGTTGGCATGACAACTGTTTTATTTCATGGCAACTTGGCAGAAGAGGCGCGCATAGTGGCTGTCTCCGGATACCCTAAATTATATAACATTTCTTCAAGCGATTGTCACAACTTAGCTCCTTTTTTAAGGAACTTGGAGAGAAGTATCTCTGCCACTAAATGTATATATACTGAAAATGCACCTTATTGTCGTTATTGCATCACATCTCAAAAGCGTGTTCTATGCTGCACTTTTTTTAAAACCATTCCTGAGCACTGCTTCTCGCATTTTTAAACGCATAGGCGCGTTCTGTGTGAATGGCCCGTAACAGTGATTTAGCACTAAATTTGATATATCCCTTCATTTTTGTCACATTTTGTTATGTTGCTGCCTTATGTTAAACTTCTTTAAATTACTTTTTTCCACATCAATCTACACTCCATACACTTTAATGGCAAAGCAAAAAACTGTTTTTTTAACATTTTTACAAATGTAGTAAAAATACTCTACGAGTAGAGTTAAACTGTGGCAAATTCAATGAAATCAGTTTGGTTTGGTTTATGAAAGGCACACGTCTTAATAAAAGGTCTAACAGCTGAAAATGCATATCAGAGCAAAAACCAAGCCCTGAGGTTAAAAAAATGGCTGTAGAGCTCAGAAACAGGATCGCCACAGATCTGGGGAAGTTCTGAAAAAAATTCTGCTGCATTGAAAGTTCACAGAAGCATGTAGTCTCTGTTACCCTTAATGGAAGTTTGAAACAACCAGGACTCCTCCTAGAGCTGGCCTCCTGGCCAAACTTAGCAATTGATGGAGAAGAGCTTTGGTTAGAGTTTTGACCAAGATCCTGATGGTCACTTTAGTTGAGCTCCATGATCATACATGGGGACAGGAGATACTTACAGAAGGAAAAACATCATTGCAACACTCCACCGATCTGGGCTTTATGGTGGTGTGGCAAGACTCAATCCTTTTCTCAGTGAAGACACATGAAAACACACTTGGAATTCGCAAAAAAAAAAAGCACCTGAAGACTGTGAGAAATAAGATTTTCTGGTCTGATAAACCTCAATTCCAATCATCATGTTTGAAGGAAACCAGGCACTGCTCATCACCTGGAGAGTACCATCCCAAAAGTAAAGTGTGCTGGTAGCAGCCTCATGCTGTGGGGCTGTTTTTAAGCGGCAGGGACTGAGGGACTCATCAGAGTAAAAGGAAAGCTCAATACAGAAAAATATAGAGATAGCCTTAATGAAAACCTAGTCCAAAGCATTCAGAACCTCAGACTGGGCAGAAGGTTCACCGTTCAACAGGACAATGACCCTAAACACAAAGCAAGAGTGGCTTATAGACAACTCTGTAAATGTCCTAGAGTGGTCCAGCCACAGCCTGGGCTTGAACCCAATCAAACATTTCTGGAGAAACCTGAAAATGTCTGCCAGCCTTCAACCAAGAGGTGAGGAGAAGAATGGCAGATAATTGCCAAATGCTGATGTCCAAAGGTCAGCATACCCAAAAAGACTTGAGGCTGTAAAGGTGCTTCAGCTAGTACGGAGTTTATGCACATTTATTAAAAAAAAAAAAACAGTTTAACATAAGGCAGCAACATAACAAAAATGTAAAAATGTGAAGTATGAATACTTTTGCAAGGCACTTGCATGTTATTAATTCGTTTGATAATTTTTCAATGACTCGTAACTTGGTTCACAACTTGTTCATTCCGAAATTATTTGGTGTTTCTGAATGAAACGATTCAGTTTTAATGAATATTTGATGATGTTATAGGCAGTTCCAAATCAACAGATTTTGTCAAGTTAAGTGAACTTCTTAGTGTGATGTAAACAGTGACTATTGTGTAATTCTGAACTAGTATATATATTTATTTTGGATGCGATTAATTTGATTTGACAACACTGTTTTGAACGGAACTCATTGGAACCAGAGTGTGATGTTTATGTGTAAGATATGCATTTTGCATTCAGAGGAACCCAAATGCAAAAAGCATTATGAACAGACATAGATAAATGGTTGTTCATATGTAGCTACAGTTGACATTGCTTTTGCAAGTTCAATGATGCCATTATCCATATGTCCATATGAGCTTCAAGCTTGAGCATTCATTATAGACAAGAGGAATATTCCACACTTTAAAGATGTAATGCATGTTTCATTGCTATCTCACAGTCACATCTTTTAAAAAATACCACCGTATCCAGAGAATAATGTTTAAATAAGCGAGCCCTGCAGTCTTACGAGGCAGTCTGTAGCCCGATGCAAGCTCGACACCTCTTTTATTGAGTTTTTCACGGCTAACTTCAAACCCTGTAGAGATGTCATCGCAGACTCGCGACGCCATTAGCTGGAAGTGCATTGACTGTGATTGTCTTTTTCTCTCCACCTCTCTACTCTCTCATGCTCTTTCTCACTCATGTCGTTCCCTCGCTCTCTTCTTCTCAAAAAAAACTTTCATTATTAATTTTTACCCTCATATCTCAAAAAGTGCTTTTCAGTCATAATCCACCAGACTCTTTGGTTATTGCATTTATTTAATGAAAAAATCCAGGCGCCCTGGAAGACACAGAGTTACAGAGTGTGTGCTCATGTGGGTATGTGTGTGTGTGTGTGTTTATATAAGAGAGAGAGAGACAGAAAAAGTCAGGAATAGGGAGGATAGTGATTTTTTTTTTTTTCTCCGTCCACGGTGGAGGCCGAAGTTATTAAGTGTAGCGATGGAGTGGAACTTGAGGCTGTGTTCCTTTGGCTCTGGGCTTCTTATTAAAGCAGCAGAGATTGAGGCGATTTCACACAGATCTTTCTCTCTCGCTTTCTTTTTTCTTTTTTTTTTCTCCCCCTCTTTCCTCCCTCGCCAAATCCCGGATCGCAGACCAATCAGAGAAGTCCGCTTCCTGCGAGTGAAGGAAAATATATCCTCTGCGCTCCGGCACGATCCAAGGGTCTTTGAGTTTGACTACAAAAATCCTTCACCTGAAGTGACCTTATTGAATACTAGAACAAACAACGCAGTCAATGGCTGGCAACATTTAGTCCGCTAGCATGCGCTAATGGTGCTGTTTTTGGGAGCGATCTCTGAGAATCGCGTTTCATCTTATTCTTGGCCCCACATCACGAGAGCATCGGCCGTCCGCTGAGAACAGACATCTTCAACTCGGGTTGTATACGTGCCAGTATGTCGTAAGATAGCAATCTGTCCGTGTGGAGCGAGCTCTGTCGTTCTTCCTGAGTCCTTGCTCGTTCGTTCGCTCGCTTACTCCCTCCCTCGCTTTCGGGGTGCCAACCACCCCCCTCATCTCTCGGCTAATGAGTCCCTCTGGACGGGCATAAAAAGGCTCTCTCATCAGCCATCTTGGAGATGATTGAGGCTTCAAAGAGCCTCCCAAGACATTAGCATAACAAGGCTACCTGCAGATGCTGGCAGTGCCAGAGACCCCGAGATAGAGACAGCTCTCCTCTTTTACCTAGACAGCATGAATCATTTAACGTCCCGGGCCAGTGGAGTCTCGGCTTGTGGCCAGGTGTCGCCCTCTCCGCTCGAGTGGGCCTTTCTTTCTCTGAAAGCCCCCTTGCGCTGTTGGCGAGTTAGCGGCGATTTACAAACTTTACATGAGATTAAAGAAAAATAACTTTTTCTTTTCAATTACAGATCTGTAATTCTGCCATGTTTATGTGGTTTTGTGTGCATTTGAGCTTCGAAATGAAGAACAAATGAAAAATTCTTTTTCAAATATTGATGTTTTTCCAAAACTTTATTTTATAATAACGATTGATGCTGAAGGGGCCTTTTGTTCTCTGTCCTGCTGGAAGATATGGCACTTTCTAATATATCTTTTATATATATTAGGGCTGTCAAACGATTAATCGCATCCATAATAAAAGTTTATGTTTACATACTATATGTGTGTTTACTTTGTGTATTTATTATGTACAAATAAATACACATACATGTATATATTAAAACAAAATATTTATATGTATATATATATATATATATATTTATACCTGTAAACAATTTAGATTATAAATAAATATAAATATTTATGATATAAATGTAAAATATTTTTCCTTAATATATACTTGCATGTGTGTGTATTTATATATACATAATAAATATACACAGTACACAAATATATAGTATGTAAACATAAACTTTTATTTTGGATGCGTTTAATCGTGATTAATCGTTTGACAGCACTAATATATATATATATATATTTATAAATTATTATATACAAATATATATTTGTGGTGTCAATCGATTAAAAAAAACTAATTAAATAACTAATTTTTCCTGAAGTGAATCACGATTAATCCTACCTGACATTAAAGTTTTTAATTATACTTTTATATTGCAATAATTGGTAACACTTTATTTTACGGTTTCTTAACTAGTTGCTTATTAGCATGCATATTACTAGAATATTAGACATTTATTAGTACTAATTAAGCACATATTAATGCCTTATTCTACATGACCTTAATCTACATCCCTAATCCTACCCAATACCTAAACTTAACAACTACCTTACTAACTACTAATAAGCAGAAAATTAGGAATTTATTGAGGGAAAAGTCGTTGTTAATAGTCAATAAGTGTTCCCTATTCTAAAGTGTTACCCAATAATTTTCACATTCATGCTTCAAATTAATGAAGAAACAACATAATGTATATTTTAAATATTTGTTTAATGCCATTTTTTTTATGATTGAAGGCAAGTATCACTGATTCCAACTGATGTCTCTACACTGTAAAAAACCAACATTACAAAAAATTCAACATTACAGTATAATTGAGAGCTTATCACTTTAACATTTATTTAAAAAATAACTTTTAATTTATATGAACTTGAAACAATCTTCACATAAACCAGTATAATAAATGTCATATAGGCTAGCTACCTGTGCTCTTCAACAAGAAAATATAGTCTAATATTATCAAACACTAAATTATGTATATTTATTCAGCATTGTATTAATACATTGTATTATATGTAGCAAAAAATAAACAGCACTGTTCTCATCTAATGTGCTGAATAGCATTAGTATGATTGTTTCTCATGATGTTTTCGGAATATCCTGCAACAGAAGTCTGGCAGACTGTTGATGTTATTGCCAATGTTAATGCAAAAGTATTGCCTATGGAAGAAAATTAATGACATATGTATTTGAAAGAAAAAAGCATGTTGAACTGCACTAACTGAAAAAATAATGCATTGCATTAACAGTGCTTGCATTTTAATGCCTTGTATTTTCAGGACTTGCATTTTTAGGGGCTGAAATTTAATATAGTTGTTTATTTAAGCTGTGAATATTTCAATTCAAAATATTTCACAGATATTTTCAGAATTAAAAATTAAATAATTCATATTCACCTTCCAGAGTTCACTTCCGCAGTATTCAATCGGTTTAAAAATACGATGTATAATTTTCGACCGGCAATTTTTGGTCCATTTTATTTCACTTTATAAATTCGCTTCCACAAATTCACTGGTTCAAATTCGCCTGAATATTCAACATTGCACATCCGGGAGCTGCAGGAAAAGCAGTAGAGCACCGATGCGTAATCTCAAGCTAATGTTAGTCGCTCACCAGCAGGTGGCGCAATCGGGTGTTTGACGAGAGAGGTAGTACTCTCAGAATGTCATTTGCCGAGATGGCCCAATCACAAAAGTAGCGTTTACTTTTATAGGCTAATCAATGTCTTAGACATTTATATTTGCCCTCCTGTACACGTAAGCTGTCTTTCCAACTTGACAACGAGGGTCGAATCTTAGCATGGCAGCTGCCACAAAAACCTGCCACTCGACCGCTATGGCAAAACGTCACCAAATTGGGCTCAATCATTTGTGCTTCGTTTGTGCCAGTAATATTTTCGTTTGTGCTGCTTCGGCTTTTAAAATATTAGACATTACATTATAGGCGATGACGTCACCAGCCCCCCTACACGCTCCAAACTGACCCCAAATAGGCTCAATCGTTTGTGCTTTGTTTGTGCCGTTAAAAGAAATCCTGCAATTATAAAACGCTGCTTAAATATAAGGAAAACAAAACTTTGTACAAAAAGTGTCCTCACTCTACACTCCGTGCTATCGAAATCATTCCAAACCGGTGTCATTCGTTTGTGCTGGATTTGTGCCGGTTTGTGCAATTAAAGGAAACCATGTAACCACGATCTCATAACGAAAACTTCACTCTCCTCCGCCGGTTTAGCGTGGCCGCAGAGTTTTAAAAATAGGTCAGTTTTCGTGCTGCCTTAAAATTTTAGATTAGTCAGCCCGTTCTTTTTCCCTTCTCCCAAAACAGCTTATAGGCTACTTTTCAGCTATTAAAAGAGTTCAGTTTTTTTTTTTTTTAAAAAAACGTTTTTTGTTCGTGAAATGTAGCCTAAGTTTTTTTTTTTTAAGTAAAGACCAAGCGGTCAGCGGCAGACAGTGAGTTGATCGTATCATATGATAAATTAATCATTGACCAATTTAGCCTTCTTAAATCATCACGACTTAAAATAAAATCTATAGATATAAAACAGCTCAAGCATATCACGTTAGTTTAAAGCTTAACCTGTGCGCTGTTAGATGCATATCCAATCCTTTGTGCGGAGAGAGGAAGCTGAAGCGCGCTTTACTCGACATGGCACCAGCGCTATCACTTGCATTGGAAACATATTTATGCCATCATTTTTGCTAGGTAGGTAAAAGTAATACAGCATTCAGAACTGTAAAGGGTCTATTTTTATTTGTGTGTACTCACACTCGCGTGCCCGGATCAAAGGGAGTTTCATTGAACTTGAAATTGTGACAAACATATTACCATGCTTCTCGAAGTAGTAGTATATTATATAACAACAACAATAGTCTAATAATAATCCTATAATTATGAAAAATTAATTTTTAAAGGAATAACTTAAATGTTAAATTTTTACAGTAAACCTCTGCTGTACAGCACTTTGTTTATGAAAATTAAAAGGAATTGGTACATTTTCTTTTGATTAGGCTACATTTTGAAATGTAATTAAATTTTTGATATTTCATTTTTTTAATGATTGTGTGATAAATTAACAACACAGAAAAATGAAAACAAACAACATATGGATATATTGTTGTAAAAATTTTAATAAAATATTAGGATGTTAAAGTTTCATAAATTCAATTTATCAGACGTGTTAAGATGACTAAAATTGAATTAACCCATTGAATTTGAATCCAGGAAATTTAAAAATGGAAATTCCAATACCAGTACAAATTACTATAGCTATGCTTAATCACTGTTATAATTATGAAGGAATTATGAATTATACAGATAATGGCATATTAAGTGTTTTTGGATTTTTCACCTTTTAAATAGGCTATTTAAGAAGAATTTTAGTTGCAACCAGAATTTCTTCGTTTCATGGAACAAATCCAGCACAAATAAACGCGGCATTTCGTGTGAACAGCGTCTCCAGGCGATAGCCTAACCTAATTAATATTAATATAAATATATATCAATATTATGTTTTCGTTATATTTAAGCAGCGTTCATAATTACAGGAGTTCTTTTAACGGCACAAATCGAGCACAAAAGAATGGCACCGGTTTGGAATGATTTCGATAGCACGGAGTGTAGAGTGAGGACACTTTTTGAACAAAGTTTTGTTTTCCTTATATTTAAGCAGCGTTTTATAATTGCAGGATTTCTTTTAACGGCACAAACAAAGCACAAACGATTGAGCCTATTTGGGGTCAGTTTGGAGCGTGTTATGTGGCTGGTGACGTCATCGCCTATAATGTAATGTCTAATATTTTAAAAGCCGAAGCAGCACAAACGAAAATATTACTGGCACAAACGAAGCACAAATGATTGAGCCCAATTTGGTGACGTTTTGCCATAGCGGTCGAGTGGCAGGTTTTTGTGGCAGCTGCCATGCTAAGATTCGACCCTCGTTGTCAAGTTGGAAAGACAGCTTACGTGTACAGGAGGGCAAATATAAATGTCTAAGACATTGATTAGCCTATAAAAGTAAACGCTACTTTTGTGATTGGGCCATCTCGGCAAATGACATTCTGAGAGTACTACCTCTCTCGTCAAACACCCGATTGCGCCACCTGCTGGTGAGCGACTAACATTAGCTTGAGATTACGCATCGGTGCTCTACTGCTTTTCCTGCAGCTCCCGGATGTGCAATGTTGAATATTCAGGCGAATTTGAACCAGTGAATTTGTGGAAGCGAATTTATAAAGTGAAATAAAATGGACCAAAAATTGCCGGTCGAAAATTATACATCGTATTTTTAAACCGATTGAATACTGCGGAAGTGAACTCTGGAAGGTGAATATGAATTATTGAATTTTTAATTCTGAAAATATCTGTGAAATATTTTGAATTGAAATATTCACAGCTTAAATAAACAACTATATTAAATTTCAGCCCCTAAAAATGCAAGTCCTGAAAATACAAGGCATTAAAATGCAAGCACTGTTAATGCAATGCATTATTTTTTCAGTTAGTGCAGTTCAACATGCTTTTTTCTTTCAAATACATATGTCATTAATTTTCTTCCATAATTGCCCATCTATGGAAAGATCAGGTATATGGCAGCTGCCTCTTAAAACTAAAGGTTCTTTATTGGCATCTATGAAGAACCATTAACATTCATGGAACCTTTCAGTTTTTTTTTTTTTGATTTTTCCAAAAAAAAGGAAACCAAAGTGGCCTTTTAGAACCTTTATTTTTTAAGACTGTAGCCATGATTTTTGCAGTACTATCTAGCATACAATATATGCTTGTCAGTTTAAAATATCTAGAACAAAGTGATAACACAGAGATGCCCCTCGGCCTGTTCTTTACATCACGTTGCATCTGACACTAACACATCCTCAGGTGTACGTTCCTGTTTAGCTTATCCACGCACCGTCCCTCTAAGAGCCTTTGCTTCCTGCTGTATTACATTTACAGATAAAATCAGCCACTCATTTACTAAGCCTCTAAAGGTGTCGGGCTCAAGGGATTTGGCGCTCTGTTACTCTGTCGATCACTGGGAGAACACTGGGAAATTGACTTGAGTCAAACTTTGTGTAATTATAATCCTTTAAGGCTGATCTGAGACCAGCTACATTTAAATATTTTGCAGCCTAATCAATCAAATACAGTGGTGGTCAAAATGAATAAAAAACTAGTATTTTCACCATCTTAATGGTTTTAAGTCAGTTATTTCTGTCTTTTGAGATTTTTGTTTGCACAAGGAATCTGACAACAGAAGAGCTGTGGCATCATCTCCAAGAGATCTGCAAAGCTACCTGAAAAACTATGTGCAGATGTACCTATATAAGGCAAAAGCTGCTTTAAACGCAAAGGATGATAGTTTTTGACAGAATCCTCATTTTACAGCATTTTTACATTACTTACAATACTGTAGCTTTTAGTCTGTCTCAGTTTGTTCTGTTTCTTTATGTCATTCCAGACAGACTGAGCACTGGTTGTTATCAGACTCCTTGTGCAAACCAAAATCTCACTGGATTATTACAGTTAATGGCAAAATGAATGTTTGGGAATGACACACTACAGCAAGAGATAGAAATAGCTAACTTAAAACCATTTTTTAGCTGGTAAAATTATTAGTGTTCTGGCCATCTGTATGCTCCAGTCATTGTATGCAAAATAAGTATGGCAACTAACAGCCAAGACTATACTTTGAAATAGTGTTAGCTTTCTCTGAATGTGAGAACCGTTCTCATAATTGCTCGGTTCTGTGATCTGAATAGCTCTTCAGAGGCTGCTGACCTTTCTTTATAAGTGCCAAAGGCAATTCAGTCACTGTTACACTATCTATAACTTGAACGGAGTTCGCCAAGGCTTTACGTTATTTGTGAGGCACGCTTGGAACAGGGCGTCCGGCCAGATGCTTCTCTCATGTTGTTTCAGTCACGGAGCGGATAAGAAGGGTCCGCAGAGAGCGCGGTTCCCCAGCAGACGCCCTCCTCGCCCAGGTCCGGGCCAGGCCGCCTCTACCACTCCTCCCACCAGCTGATGTGGTGTGGAAAAGTCCTGTCGCCTCGCGGCCCAGTCTGCATTCCTGCCCAATTACATCCAGCCCCAGCTGACTTCCATTAGACTTGATCACAGCCCCGAGACAACGAGGAGGAGGAGGGTGTTTGGGAAGCCATGAGTATGTGTAGTAGAAGTTGTGAGTCAGAGCAGTGGTGACAGGTTCACTAGCTGTATGATCTCACAACAACCATAACAAAACCTTTAAAGACACCGTTTCACTTTTTGGCAGCTTTTGGGGATGCTGTGATGGGAAACAATATCGTATTATGAGCTTGTGATGTCATGTGTAGTAACTTCATAGCCACATGAGACAGCATGAGATCAGAGTGGAACCCAGCACCACACATGAGAGAAGTCAGAGTAAACTACAGAATAAACCATAAACCAAAAATCATTAGGATATTAAGTAAATATCCTACATTAAATATATCAAAACTTAATTTTGGATTTGTAATATGCATTGCTAAGAACTTAATTTGGACAAATTTAAAGGTGATTTTCTCAATATTTAGATTTTTATGCACCCTCAGATTTCTGATTTGTGACCCTGGACCATAAAACCAGTTAAAGTTAAGTTAAGTTGCTGGGGTATATTTGTAGCAATAGCCAAAAATACATTGTATGGGCCAAAATTATAGATTTTTCTTTTATGCCAAAAATCATTAGGATATTAAGTAAATATCTTGTTCCATTAAGATATTTTGTACATTTCCTACAGTTAATATATCAAAACGTAATTTTTGATTTGTAATATGCATTGCTAAGAACTTAATTTGGACAAATTTAAAGGTGATTTTCTCAATATTTAGATTTTTATGCACCCTCAGATTTCTGATTTCAAATAGTTGTATCTCAGTAAAATACCATAATAAATCCTATCCTAACAAACCATACATCAATGGAAATCTTATTTATTCATCTTTCCGATGATGTATAAATATAATTGTCAACAAAATGTACCCTTATGACTGGTTTTGTGGTCCAGGGTCACATATATTAGTAATTTATACATTATATGTGACCCTGGACCACAAAATCAGTCTTAAGTCGCTGGGGTATATTTGTAGCAATAGCAAAAATACATTGTATGGGTCAAAATTATTGATTTTTCTTTTATGCCAAAAATCATTAGGATATTACGTAAAGATCATGTTCCATTAAGATATTTTGTACATTTCCTACAGTTAATATATCAAAACGGAATTTGATAAGTAATATGCATTGCTAAGAACTTAATTTGGACAAATTTAAAGGCGATTTTCTCAATAATTAGATTTTTATGCACCCTCAGATTTCTGATTTCAAATAGTTGTATCTCAGTAAAATACCATAATAAATCCTATCCTAACAAACCATACATCAATGGAAATCTTATTTATTCATCTTTCTGATGATGTATAAATATAGTTTTCAACAAAATGTACCCTTATGACTGGTTTTGTGGTTCAGGGTCTCATATTTTAGTAATTTATAAATACATTGTGTGGGTCAAAATTATAGATGTTTCTTTTATGCCAAAAATCATTAGGATATTAAGTAAATATCATGTTCCATTTAAGATATTTATATAAAACGTAATTTTTGATAAGCATTGCTAAGAACTTAAAATTTAAACAAATTTAAAGGCGATTTTCTCAATATTTGTATTTTTTTGCACCCTTAGATTCCAGATTTTCACATCTCGGCCAAATATTGTCCTATTGTAACAGACCATACATCAGTGGAAAGCTTATTTATTAAGATGATGTATAAATCTCAGTTTCGAAAAATTTACACTTTTGTGGTCCAGGGTTACATATAAGTAATTTAAAAAGTTGGTATGATCATAATCTCATTTCAAGACTTTTTCTTTTGTTTATTTGAATATTAAATAATAATCTGATATATTTCAAAGGATAGTTTTATTTCAAATTTCAAGAAAAAGGATTATATTTCAAATGAATATAATCAGTTTTATTAAAAATTGTCCTGGCTCTTCCAAGCTTTAGAATAGCAGTGAATAGATGTTGAGATTTTGAAGTCCAATAAAGTGCATGCATCCATTATAAATACTTAATTTTTACTCCATTATGAAGTACTCCATACAGCTTCAGGGGGTTAATAAAGGTCCTCTGAAGCGAACTGATGCATTTGTGTACCAAAAATATCTATATTTAAAACTTTAGAAACCACAATCTCTACCTTCCGCTAACTGTCATACTCGCGTTCACGAGAGAGTGGCGATCCAGAGGATGACGCAAGGTGTTTTAAAGCATTTTTATTCAAAGATAATTCAGCTTTCTACAGGATAGGATCTACCTGCTCCCTCATCTTTCTGTGTTTTTAGATTTTCATTAAGACATTATTTAGTATGTTTATTAAGCGGCTTTCCTCGCGGGGGCCGTTGGCTGCTGTAGGTGATTTTCAGGTTTTACTATCCATGTGGGGATATTTGGCTTACATACACACGCGCACACACACAATCCCGTATGGTTTAGCCGTAGTGGCTCTGCAGACTTTCACAGTACGAAACTGAGAAAATAGAAAAATCTCAATAGCACAATTCCAAAAACTAATCCGTTCTGTAAGAAAAACCTATGATTCGCTTTAGGAAATCATTTCATTTAGTTCTCCTGAACAAGCATTGCTTTTTTTTTGCCGGTGTCCCAGTAATACATCAAATAAACGGCCTCCCAGGGTCTCGTTTTTTAAATGTTCCCACATCTGTTCGCCAAGATGCCGCTGCTAAAGCCGCTTTCTGATGCAGTCCCTCACCCAGAGCTGTCAGAATGATTTCTGCCTGCTCTCGCTCTCCCCTCTATCTCTCCTACTCTCTTTTTTTTATTTATCTGGGAACATTTAGGGCATATTTTTAATGCTGAGCCTTATCCATGACTGTGGTTCAGTATAGGGTCAAACATAGTCATATGCGCATTACGTAGAACCACTTCTTGCCGGTAGCTCATAAAATAACCACCCCGCATGCAGATCTGTTCTTTCTTACCATTATACATCAGGGGTTTCACCACTCTGTTTCAAAACTTAGTGAGCCTTTACTGCGTTTTATAGCAGTATATCCTAACTGAAATGACTCTATATAATTTGATGCTGAAATAATAATTATTCATTATATATAATTTCAATTATATTATTACAAAAATTACAAAAATGTAATCATATACAGTGGAGGCCAAAATTATTAGAACACTAGTATTTTTACCAGCTGACAACAGCCAATGCTCCACAGAGATCTGATCTCATCATCATGGAGTCTGTCTGGAATGACGTGAAGAAACAAATCAAACTGAGACTAAATCCAGAAGAACTGTGGCAATGTCTCCAAGATGCTTCAAGAACCTACCTGCAAAGCTACCTAAAAAACTATGTGCAAGTGCACCTAGGGCTTGAAATGCAAAGGATGGTCATAACAAATGTTGATTTAATTTGGTTACTAGAAGTTAATTGTTGAAGAAAATCTATTTATGACATTATTTTGACAGCATCCTCATTTTACACAAGTGCTTAACACTTTTAAAGGAACACTCTACTTTATATGAAAATAGGCTCATTCCCCTCCATTTTCAAATCCATTCAGCCTGGAAAATCGCAACTTTTCATTTTCTGTCAGCCTTAGTACACAAAGTAACTACAGAAGAGTCAAGTTTAAATAGGAAAAAATATTGAAACTGATGCTAACAGTCTAATCAGATTCAATGATTTATGCTAAGCTATGCTAAAAGCGCTACCGCCAGACCCGGAGATCAGCTGAATGGATTCGAAAACGGTAAAACTCATCTGTTTAACTCTAGGGGAGTTGGAAAATGAACCTATTTTCAAAAAAAGTGGAGTGTTCCTTTAACAGTTCTGTAGCTTTTCAGGTAGTTTTTTTTTAAGCATCTTGGAGATGTTACCACTGTTCTATTGGATTTAGTCTGTCTCCGTTTGATCTGTTTCTTCAGGCTGCTTTTGTTCTTCTGCTTCATTCTTCCTGCTGTTGTCAGACTCCTTGTGCAAACAAAAATTTCCCCGGATTATTACAATTAATGGAAAAATAAATGTTTGGAAATGTAAACTGATATTTCCTACTGGCAAAAGATTGAAATAACTGATTAAAACCATTTTAGGTGTTCTAATAATTTTGGCCACCACTGTTTATTTACAGCATATTTACAGTTATTATATAACTAAAAGAAAATAAAGGTTTTTCAGGAAAACATTCCAGGATTTTTCTCCATATAGTGGAACTGGGAAATGGGAACCAACAGGTTGAAGATCCAAATTGCAGTTTCGTTGGAGCTTCAAAGGGCTCTACACGATTCCAGCCAAGGAATTAGGATCTTGTCTGGTGAAATGATGAAGAATAATACAAATGTATATACTTTTTTAACCACAAATGGTTATCTTGCACTAGCTCTGTGTACACAACTTCATGTATTATGTAGTCATGTTAGAAAGGTCACAAGTGATGTAGGCGGAAGTACCGACCCAGTGACCCAAAGCGGAGAAGAAAGTCAAACGGCCTATACAAAACGTAAAACAGGCGATTTTGAAGTTGGAGGATAAAATAAAAGTTTTTCGCCCTGCCCTGCCTTTTTAAACAAAAGTGCACAGATGAATAGCTAACCACATAAGGCTTTTTCAATGTAAATACATAATGTGTGAAATGGAGGACACTACATAAAACCCGTATTCCTCGGCTGGAATTGTGTAGAGCCCTTTGAAACTCCATTAACACTGCACTTTGGACTTTCAACCCATTGATCCCCATTGAAGTCCACTATATGGAGAAAAATCATGGGTAGTTTTCCTCAAAAACCTTCATTTTTATTTCGACTGAAGAAAGACATAACCATTACAAAGGATTACAAAGGGGTGAGTAAATTACAGCTAATCCTTTAATCAGTTAGTTACGTTTTTTTTTTTGGTGTGTTTTAACTTTGAGTCAACTTTTGAGTAAAACGTCAGATTTCTTTGTACTTTTTTAGTATTAAATTGCAAGTACTTTTATTATAATCAAATATTTTTATCAGCTGTATTTTTGCTCGTTGGAGTGCATTCTCTGCAAAGAATACCTGAGATGCTAAATTTGGTGAAAACAAGAGACAGGACAAAAGCTAGGTAAAAGTTGCTTACGTTTTGAAATGCCCTTCACGTCTGGAACACTCCTGTGATGCCTTAAAATGCTGCTTGCAGAGGTTGCGTACTAGGTTTTTTTATTTAACATTGCCTTCCAGTCAGACTCCAAACCATATGGTTACAAAGACACTAAATATCTGACATTGTATCTTGCTGGTTTGACTGTTCTTTCTCTTTGCTTTGTTTTGTTTAGTTTTTGTTTTGTTTTTTTGAGATTGAGTTCTTTGAGATTGATTCAAGCTTTGCTGGCAGCCTGTGTTTGTTGCTACCCATAATTCACTGCTCTACCTCATGACAGACAGCACTGCTCTGGATCGGCCGCTATGGCTCCGTGATGGATTACTCCAGACTAAATGCATCGCTAAAGACGCACACACACAACCCTTTTGAATTGTTAACCAATTTTTGTGAAGCAGGTTAAACACACAAACATGAGTGGAGCACAACACACCTAATCTTTTATAAACATTATACACCAAATTACATGCACAAATTCATCACACAAATACACAGTGAGTCACACAAACAACAAATGTGGCCCCTCTGGTTGGGCCTCTTTAACAAGGTAATGCATCATAAATTTATTTGGCTTCCAGTAAACATTGTTGAAAAATGAGAGTGATGGATGGGTGCCACGGGGAGGAGAGCCACGAGCTCCTGAGCCGAAGTGTGTGTATGTGTGAAAGACAGACTGCCGCTCTGTTCTCAAACCTTGGAAGCTTTTTAGGGCATCGTAGGCGCGTTACTGATGCAAAGTCTGTTCTGGTAGGTAGGGAACTTAATTACACTGCCTTATAAGATATCTTCACTGTGTCTGGAATGATGAACTGTGTACTAGCCCATCTTTTTAAAATAAAGGTTCCAAAAGGGCGTTTTTTTGCAGTGATGCAACATTTTGCAGTTAAAGAACATTTTAAAAATCTAAAAAAGCTTTTTTGACTATAAATAACCTTTTCTGCATTTGAAAGGTTCCAAGGATGTTCAGGGTTCTTCATAAAACTATTGATGCCAATAAAGAACCTTTATTTTTAAAAGTGTATGTTTATGTAGTACTTGAAAGCATTAGCTGTTTTCCAGTTGAAAGAAAATAACAGTTTTTTTTTTTTTTTTAGTATTTATATTATATTATTACAGTTTTAAATAATATTTTTTACCTAATTTATTTTTATTATTTTAGGGCTTCCTTTAAATATTAGTATTCATTTCATGTTAGTTTAATTTTTAGAAACATTTGATCTATTTATTTTTATTATTCAGTCAATGACCCCTCAGAAATCATTCTAATATTCTGATTTGCTGCTCAAACAAAACATTTATTATTATTATTATTATTAATATTATGTTGAAAACAGCTGAGTAGAATTTGTTTCAGGTTTCTTTGGTGAATAGAAAGTTCAGAAGAACAGCATTTATCTGAAATATAAATCATTTGTAACATAAATGTCTTTATCATCACTTTTGATCAATTTAAAGCATCCTTGATCAATTAAAGTATTAATGTCTATATTTTTTTTTTTAAATTATACTGACTCCAAGCTTTTAAATGGTATAGTATATAATGTTACAAAAGCTTTTTAAAAACTGTTTAAAAATATTGCTAATAATAATAATAAATGTTCCTTGAACAGCAAATCAGCCTATTAGAATGACTTCTGAAGGATCATGTGACACTGAAGACTGGAGTAATGATGCAGAAAATTTAGATTTGATCACAGAAATAAATTACATTTGAAAACATATTCAAACAGAGAACAGTTCTTTTAAATAGTAAAAATATTTCAGAATTTTACTGTTTCTGGTGTACTTTTGATTAAAATAACTGCAGCCTTGGTGAGCAGAAGAGACTTACTGTTCAAAAACTTTTGACTGGTAATTTCATGTAGTTAAGGCAACACTTCTAATTTTTAAAATGTTCTAAGATTTTCATGTAATATTTGTATTCAGCTTTGTTTCAGTAAACAAATATGTGTTTAATAGTTTTAACAATAATAACCCTGGTTGGCGCTAGCTTTGGCACAATTAGCACCTTCAAAATGGCATTTAAAAAGTGTGCGAAATGAGGCATACTTTTTTGTTTTTACCAAATTCTAGATCAGCACGTGATGAAATCAATCCCAGAATGCAATAGAATGAACCCAGAAAACAAAGCAAGAGTAATTGATTATTTTTACTGATTGGATACAAAATGTATCCATGAAAAATGATTTAAAATTAATACAAATTACCATTTTTACCCTGACTAGTTCACAGAATGTGTATAAAACTGACTCATTTTGGATGAATGTAATTATGCTTTTCAGATTATTGCATCATACGTCTTACTGCATTGAGTTTTCTGTGCACTCAGCTTATGAAGTATGATTTCCTAACAGAAGATGCCTATTTAGAGTGTTCCAAATCACTTATAAGGGTTCTATTTCATTTAAACTGTTTCCTTGTTAGGCAACAGCCTTTATGGGCAGCTCACTAGGTTTTAGAACGGAGCTTTTGAGGTACTATAAATGATTGTGTGATTGTACAGACATTGAGTCATACACATGTTTTCAGGTCATGGGCTGCTAATCTTTATAGTGGTCATTTAGCTGTAGAGAGACCTTTGAGAGAGAGGGAATAAAAGAAAAAACCAGCAGGAGAGGGAGAATAACCAGGCTGGAAAGTGTGATATCCCACTGCAGTGACCACGATAGAGGAGACACGATGCATTTTCCATTTTGGGATTCAGCTGCGTTTGCACTGAAGACACTGACAGTCTCAGCACCTTTGCACCTTCAGGAACAATAAGACCTCACCTGGCGCACACACATACTTTTTTTGTGTGTATGTGTGTTGAAGGATGTGGCCACTTAAAATCCACTTGTCTCTTTTTCTGGTAAAAACTCATCATTTCCACTTGCAGTTGCAATTATCGCTGCCCATTTTTTTTTCCCTCCATCCTCTTAAAATGAGGAGCAGCAGCCCTGATGCGGTGATTAACTCTAAATTGCAACAGCTGTTGATGGCAACTCCAATTAAGACTGCAGGCATCAATTTACTGGCAATCTATAGCATTAGTGGGGTTTCATCTTTTACCAGGCCTGTTAGCCACCGAATGGTGACAGAAGCCTGTCACTCAGGCCTGCAAATTACTCTGATTGGTCAGGGAATAGAGAGTCGGTTGCTTTAGGGTGGCCGGCGTTTGACATGCTGGCTTTTCTGTAGTGTATATGGAGTTGTGCAGCTTAGTAGTGAACAATGTGCTATCGCTATTGCATCCTTGAGCAAGGCATTTAACCTCATGCTGCTCCAAGATTCACGCAAAACAAAAGATCATGCTGTTGTGTTTAACGGGTGGGCACTCCAGGACAGATAGATAGATTTATTTGCCTATTCCTTTATTTGATATATATATATACTGCCATAGACTAATTATTTGATCATGAAAATGTCTATTGAAAAAAAAATATCTAAAATATATGTATTGTTATTATTTGTATTAATTATTATTGGAATTATTTAACTTAATTAAATTCAATGTAATATATTTTACACAGAGAGAGAGAGAGAGAGAGAGAGAGAGAGTCAAAAGAATTTTATTTTTATCTATCTATCTATCTATCTATCTATCTGTCTGTCTATCTATCTGAGTCTGTCGTCTATTAAAAAGTACATAAAAAATACTTTTTATATATATTCATTGTTTTTAATAGATATTTATTATAGAAATTAATTAACTTGTGTGTATATACATACGTATGTATATACTTTTTTTATGAATATATGAATCTATCTATCTGTCTATCTATATATATATAGATAGATAGATAGATACATACACAGACATATACATATATGAAAAAATATTAATTTATTTTTATATATTGTTATTGTTCTTTATTATAGAAATTAATGAATGTAATATATTTTTGTGTATAAATTACTATTTATAAATTATTATTTATAATTATTATTATGTATTATACAATATTTATAAAATATATTGTTATTGTATTATTTATTGAAATTAATAAAATATATTTATTTTACACACACACACATACAGTCATATCAATTGTCAGATTAATTTTATTTGTATTGTTTTATAAGAATCTATCTATGAAAAAGTCTATTAAAAATGTTATTTATTGTTATTATGTGCTATTTATTACAAAAAATAAATGTAATACATTTTACTGTGTGTGTGTGCATGTGTATATAATTAAATTAAATATATATATATATGAAAATTTCATTACTTTTTTATTAATTATTGAAATTAATATTTTTTGCACACATTAGTTATATTAACTGTCTGATTAATTGTATGTATTTTTATTGCTGTGTGTGTGTGTGTGTGTGTGTGTGTGTGTGTGTGTGTGTATGTGTATATATATATATATATATATATAAAAATATATATAAATGAAGAATTCTGTTGAAAAAATAATTCAGTTATAAAATATATTTAATGCTTTTTATGAATGTGTGTGTGTGTGTGTGTGTGTGGGTATGTGTATGTATGCATATATATACACACACACACACACACACACACACATATACATAAAGACATTTTTTTATATTTATTATTTTGCTAAGAAACCTCTTCTAAATAAGTTCTCATTTTTTAGCACGTCCTGCTGGCTGTGTTTAGGCATCATGTACAGACATCATTTCTATAGAGGGAATAAGATGGAAATTGATCACCTGGCTGGTTTAGTGACAAACGACTCTTTATATGGTCCCACGGTGTTAATCGAAAGATGGTATCGATTTTATCATTCGTTTTTAAACAACCGTCATTGTAACATCCTAATGGTTCTTCTAGGCCTTCTATTCTTTCCCAACCCTCCCTTTGGCCTTCGCTGGCAGAGCTCCAACTAGAGCACTCTGTCCCTATGGGCTAATCAGCTGAGCACAGGCCCGTTGGCTGGGGCTGTTAGTTCTGGCTGTAATGCAGGCGGTGGGAATGTGTGTGAGCTTCCCAGCCCTGTTTAATCTCTCCTCTCTCTGGAATGCTGATACTCTGAAGTGCTGCTTCAGCAACCCGGACCAATCCGAGCACAGAAATATTGAGTGTGGAGCGTCGACAGCACGGACAAACCTTGGACACCTGTCTCAGGCGTACCATAGACAGTCCATGCAGATGCATTAGTTTGTATAAAAGGTTCCGCCCTTGACTTCGCTTCTCCTGCAGATGAAGTCCGTAACGAGACTCCCGGGCTCCAAACGGTTTAGATGTTATTAAATATTTATGTTACGTTCATTAAGCATTTAAAAACTATTTATAGAGCCATCAGCGAGAGTGGCATGTTCCTCCGTCAGTAGCTGTGAGAATGTAGCACGCTCTTTTTTTTTTTTTGCTGAGCTGCTGTTAGAGAGAATTAAACAGAGCGTGCTGACTGTTATTTGACGTTTTGAGCGGGGCCGGAGCTGTCCAAAAGGAGACACAGAGGTCTAGGTGAGATGTGGATTGGTATGACATTCACAGATGCTTGCTGAAATCCCCATCGCTCAGTTCTGGGAAAGGCGGCAGCAAGGACAGAACGAACTCTGGCTGGTTGTTGCACTGTGTCATACGGAAATTTACTCTTTACTTAGTCCCTGTGGTGACAATAAAATTTTCTCTATTTTTTTTTTTTTTTCTGGACACTGCAGTCCAAGAACAAGAACTTCATGTAAGAACCTTTGGATTTTTTTACTTCGATTTTTGTTTGTTTTGTAATCTTTTTTCCTGTGTTATATATATATATATATATATATATTATACTGTATGAATATTTGTATACATTTTCTATAAATTCCATTAATTTTCTATACAAATATTCTATACATTTTATTCTATAAACAGAATTTGTAGAATGTTTCAAACTTAATTTTATTTAGTTCTAATTTAATATTATATTATATTCAATATTTATTCTATTATTCTAGTTCTATCATACTATTACAATAAACGTGATTTTATTTATATTTTTTATTTAACTGCACTTCTTCTGTACTGTTTGAATATATTTTTCATTTAAACTTAATTTTATTCTGTTCAAGTAAAGTAAACCTTTGCTCTGTTCTGTTCTTTAATATTCCTTTTAAATGCCACTTTATTTAAAATGAAAAACAACCTATAGCTCTAGAAGTTCGTTCGTCACTTTTATGTTTTATAAACTGATAATGGTAACATTAAGACATATTTTGTGGTGTAACTTTATGTAATTATTGTATATCAGACAATGCAAAGCCCATTCATTTAGGAAGGACATGCAAGTGTGTCAACAGTTGCTCACATGTACTCCACTAATGAGTTACTCAGAGCTGAATAAGTAACTTGAATGAATAGACAAGCATTTTTATAGCATACCTGCATTTAATTAGTTTTTCCTCATCATCCATATCCAGCAAATGGCCTCATTTTGGATTTCAAAGGTAGACACTAAAGAGCATAATTTGATCAGTTGAGTAGCTCTGTTCAGCCTGACCTAGACCAAACCGCTTTTCATACTGTAAGGTGAAAGGCATTCGAGCTTACATAGAGAGAGAGAGAGAGAGAGAGAGAGAGCGCTGGAGACATTGTGTCCTCAGGTTATGACGAAGGCCCACATACATATGTTCATCTAACATTTCAAAACACAACCCGAGGAACAAAAACATGGCCTTGTCCTCCACACTGAATCATTTTGGAAGCATACTGATACTTGAAGGTATATATCACACACACACACTCACACACCCAGCTCTGTTTTCAGTCTTGTTCGGGGGCCTGAAGGAAGGGCCGGTGTTTTCATTTCATATTCATAAATCATTCATACATCTCACCACGTCCGTCCTTTAGAAAATCAGCCCCTCGTCTTTATATTGAGATTCCAAATGTATTTTCCCATCCACATCACACACGTAATCCCCCTGCCTGTCACTCTTTCCCAGCTCTCAGCTTTGACGAGAGTGACACATTTATGAGATATTTTCACTGAGCTCTTATTCTTTTGTATTTCTAAGGCTTTGGCTCTCTAATACAATTAAATAGATGTTTCCGGCTCAGAATGAGGGTGGAGTCCAATTTGAAATGTTAACCCCTCGCCCCTTGCAAAGCGGGGTAGCCCCTTTAAAGGTGACATATCATGAAAATCTGACTTTTTTCATGTTTAAGTGCCGTAATTGAGTCTCTTTGTTCCCCTTGTGACTTGGGAAGGGGATTCTTTTATAATATTACCGCCCCTTAATCTGCATGTTTAATTCAATTTATTCATTTATTTACCGTATATTACGCCACTGCCGCACAAATCTAATATAAATATGTGATTTCTTTCCCAGCTGTTTAACTTCACACACACAACCGACTGTTTTTATAACTCCTGTGTGTTTTTAACATAAACTTATGTGTATTTAAATATATATAATATATATATAATATATATAATTAAAGCACAATAAGACACGAAAGAGAACTTGGTTTAATACTCACAAGCCAAGAGACAGCTGCTTTCTGCATGCGTGCTTCAGATGTGTGCTCTCAGAAAACCCTATATCAGAAGTTTAAACTAATATGGTTTAAAACGCATGGTTTCAGCATGATAGACATGATAATCTAACCCAAACAGATGTTTTTTAGCAGAATATCTGAGTTATGAGCTGAAAGGCATAAAAAAGGCATTTAAAGAGACATGCATGAAAATGTTGTGATTCTGCTTCTATTCAAAATAGGCAGTTTGAAAATGATATAATAAATGATCTGTGGGGTATTTTGAGCTGAAATTTCCCAGACACATTCTGGGCACATCTGAGACTTATATTATGTATTGTAAAAAGGGGCATAATAGGTCTCCTTTAAAGTGGCAGCACTAAAGGTATTTCCAGATTAAGCTTGCTTTTGGGATTTAAATTTTGAACCTTAATTAGACTGTAAGTGTTTCACAGAGAGATGTGAGATAATATCAACATGTACTGGTGTTAATATGTGATTTTATTGCCAGTTGAAATGGATATGTCAATATTTTTTTTTCCCAGGAGAAAATGATATATATATATATATTTTTTAATAGACATACAGTGGCATGCGAAAGTTTGGAACCCCTTGCAGAATCTGTGAAAATGTGAATCATTGTAACAAAATAAGTGAGATCATACAAAATGCATGTTATTTTTTACCTAGTACTAGATATTTTACATAAAAGATGTTTACATATAGTCCACAAGACAAAAAAAATAGCTGAAATTATTATTAAATTAATTTCATAAGTTTGGGAACCCTTGGTTCATAGTACTGTGTGTGGTTACCTGGATGATCTACGGCTGTTTTTTTGTTTTGTGATGGTTGTTCATGAGTCCCTTGTTTGTTCTGAACTGAACACTGTTCTTCAGAAAAATCCTCCAGGTCCTGTAGATTCTTCAGTTTTCCAGCAACTTTTGCATATATGAACCCTTTCCAGCAGTGACTGTATGATTTTAATATCCATGCATTAGTGCCGTGGGGTGAAAACTTTTGAGCAGGATGAAGATGTCCAATTTTTTCTTATTTTATTGAAATATAATTTTTTTTTTCCATTTAGTACTGCTCTTTGGAAGCAACAGAAGATACTTGCATGTTTCCCGGAAGACAAATTAAGTACAATTTACCTTACCCTGGCTCTTAATGCATGGATCTCAAAATCATACAGTCACTGCTGGAAAGGGTTCCAATATACAAAAGATGCTGGAAAACTAAAGTATCTCCAGTTTGATTACAATTAATTACAATTTTAAAGAACTTTGTCTTAAATTTATTCATGTGATGCAAAGCTGAATTTTCAGCATCTTTACTTTAGTTTTTAGCGTCACATGATCCTTTGATGCTCAAGACACATTTTTCACTACCAATGTAGAAAAAAGTTGCTTAATATTTTTCCTTTTCAGGATTTGGTTGATAAGTAGAAATAACCAGAACATTTGCATCACAGGTTGATTTCAAGTCTAAGTCTTGAAAACACAAGTGTGCACTTTCATACAAATACCTATGAATGCTAATGAGATCTGTAACTGTCCCCTGCATGATAGTCATCCAAATGCATGAGTTTTATCACGGAGGAGCCTTACAAATTGTTCTTTTATGGATGTCACCCTGAGAAACAATTAACTTCTGAATAGTGCTTTATATGCTGTTGTTTGTTTACATTGTCCATGATTAAATATTTTAAGAAGTTTTTATTATTTTGTATTAACATTTTATTATTTAGTTTAAAACCAGTTTATATAGCGGTCATTCTAGGCAGCTTTAAGAACACCCTTACAATCAGCGTTTGATGATCTCGCTACTTGAAATGCCCTGCGTGGGGTGTTCAATAACCCGTTTGGATCTCAGCCAGTGAATGAGAGCGTAGAGAACATCTGGTGTGTGAGGAGATATCATAAAGCAACTACAGTTGCTCTTTTAATCACTTTCACTTAATAAAAGAGTGATGGTCTCCTGCAGGGTCGGGCCTCACACATCACAAATGGGATATTTGCACACACGCACACATGTCAGATAACTCTTTAACTCACCAGCAGGTCGCCGTCATTCTCCGCTAGCCCACCAACACTTTCTGTTTTCACTTCTTTTTCTGTCACTCTGTTTCTGTTAGAATTTCACAGCCCAGCCCATCTGGCAGTATTCTTTTGCAGTGGATACTACACCTTAAAATATCATGTTCATAGAAAGTTTGCTTTAAACAAATAAATTGGCTAATAATAAATTTTTTTTTCAAGATTTGTTTTAATTTTTGACTCTTATGCTCACCAAGGATGCATTTATTTAATCGAAAACAGTAATATTCCATAGTATTATTATTACAATTTAAATGTACACAGTTGAGGTCAAAAGTTTACATACACCTTGCAGAATCTGCAAAATGTTAATTATTTTACCAAAATAGGAGGGATCATGCAAAATGTGTTATTTTTTATTTAGTACTGAACTGAATAAGATATTTCACATAAAAGACATTTACATGTTTTTTGTTTTAGTAATAGTTGTTCATGAGTCCCTTGTTTCCCCTAAACAATTAAACTGGCCGCTGTTCTTCAGAAAAATCCTTCATGTCCCACAATTTTTTGGGGTTTTCAGCATTTTTATGTATTTGGACCTTTTCAAATGATGACTGTATGATTTTGAGATCCATCTTTTCTCACTGAGGACAACTAAGGGACTCATATGCAACTATTACAGAAGGTTTGAAAGCTCACTGATGCTTCAGAAGGAAACACAATGCATTAAGAGCTCAGGGTGAAAACTTTTAGAATTTGAAAATCAGGGTAAATTTAACTTATTTAGTCTTCTGGGAAACATGTAAGTAACTTCTGTAGCTTCTGAAGGGCAGTACTAAATGGAAAAAAAATATGACATTTAGGCAAAATAAGAAAAATTTATGTATCTTCATTCTGTTCAAAAGTTTTCACCTCTTAGCGCATCGTTTTTCCTTCTGCAGCATCAGTGCGCTTTCAAACCTTCTGTAATAGTTGCAACAGTTGTCCTCTGCGAACAGATGGATCTCAAAATCATACAGTCACTGTTGGAAAGGGTTCAAATACACAAAAATGTTGAAAACCCAAAGAATTTGTGGGACCTGAAGTATTTTTTCTGAAGAACAGCAGGCAGTTTATTTGTTCAGGACAAACAAGGGACTCATGAACAATTATCACTAAACAAAAGGAAAAAGCACAGCTGTGGATCATTCAGGTAACAGGTCATTTTTATTGTTTCAATTCAGTCAAATTATGCAAAAACTATGTGTTCAGGACTCACATAATGCTAGCTGTGAAATTAAAGTGGCCAGTTTTATTCCATTAATGATTCAAATGTCACTTCCACCACTAAATGTTATTGGATCACCATTTGAGATTTTATGGAAATTACATTTCACAGTTCAGGAACATGAAATATATTTCTTTTTCTTTACAGTGTACAATTTTTTCACACATTTTAGCCTGTGCTTCAAAGAGACAGACGCAGTATGCTCTCTTAGTGTGCAAGTGCTTTAATGCTGCTCATTTTGGTCTTTACATACACACATCTAAACCCCTTCAACGAGCGACATGCAGTGTCTGTATCGTGTGCGCTGTCCTCTCAGACCCCCATTAGCCAGCCTCACAGTGTCTCTAGAAGAGGCCATCAACACAACAATGGATTCCACCAGTGCATGAGTGAGAGACAGGTAGAGATGTACCCAGCTAAGGCCCTCCAGCGTTTCGTAGTCTTCATTTACACAGCTTTCAGCTTTAACAGCTCACTCTTTCAGTCTCCTCGCCATCCTGGGTTTCTCATGCCGCCACTTGCAAAAGCAGCATGGAAGATCAGACCAAAATACCCCTAGGATGGTTGTAAGACATTCAGAAGTTTTGTCTAAGACACTTTGCAAGGCATCCTCACCTGTACTGTAAGTTTCGTTAAGTCTTGCGCACTCGTCCCATCTAAATGCAACCAGGGTTAATGCCTGAATATGTGTGACTACATAATGATTGACATTTCTAATGTTAGACTGTGTGTTTGTGTTCTCTTCACAGCAACAGGAGCAGGACCCCACTAACCTGTACATCTCTAACCTCCCGGTTTCAATGGATGAACAAGAGCTGGAGAACATGCTGAAGCCCTTCGGACATGTCATCTCCACACGGATACTGCGGGACGCCAACGGGGTCAGCCGAGGGGTCGGCTTTGCCAGGTAGCCTTGACAACCGACACTCTCTTTGGCACATCCAAGACTAGCCGGAGCGTTTGTTCAAGAGGGCACCTATAAAAACATCCCTTAGTTTCATTCTTTTCCTGCTTTTCTCCCCCCCTCTCTTGTCTGGCGCGTGTGGGGTGGGTTGGCTGGTTTTCAGGGTCACTGGCTGTGTAAGAGATCCCAGCAGAGGCTGTGTGTGTGTGTGTGTGTGTGTGTGTATACGAGTGTGCCAGCCAGGCAATTAGCCGTTCAGCCATGATTGGGTGAGCAGAGCTGAATGGGGCCGCACAGAGGAGAGGAGCCACTCTAGAGAGCACAGACTAAATCAAGACTCCCAGCAGCCCGAAACAAACACTATATAACACCCCTGCCGCTCTTTATTTTCCCTCTTACGCTCTCTCGACCCCTCTCCTCTCGTTCTCTAAATTAACATATAAGGATGTTTCTTCAATTACAGGAAGTTTAATGTCCCAGAGGTTAAAACTAATAGATTTCAACTTATTTTTGGTATGTGAAGATCACACTCAAACTGGGAACTTTTTGTCATGACTTCATTATTTATTTTGCCTCCTTTTAAAATTATATTTATGTATCAATTTATTAAGTTTTATTTGGTTTACCTAGGGATGGGTGAGATGGCCAAAACATTATCACAATAAAAAATGTAATATGTGACCCTGGAGTCTTAAGTAGCATAGGTATATTTGTAGCAATAGTCAAAAATACATTGTATGGATCAAAGTGATCGATTTTTCTTTTCTGCCAAAAATTATTTGGACATAAAGTAAAGATCATGTTCCATGAAGATATTTTGTAAATTTTAAATATATAAAAACGTAATTTTTGATTAGTATTATGCATTGCTAAGAACTTAATTTTGACTACTTTAAAGGCGATTTTCTCAGTATTTAGATTTTTTTGCGCCCTCACATTCCAGATTTTCAAGTGTATCTCTGCCAAATATTGTCCTGTCCTAACAAACCATACATCAATGGAATGTCAATTTATCTAAATCTCAATTTCCAAAAAATAGACCCTTATGACATAATTTAATTTAAAATTTTTCTCAAGTTTAAAGGCAGATTTTTGGTGAAAGTTGTAGGAACCAGACCGTTAATAGTGGTTTTAACCTACTCTTTGTGGTCAAAACATGACAAACTCTTTAAATTTTTCCAGTCATTTAATTTTTAATAATAATTGAAATGTTTTAATGAGTGATATTGTCCTAAAACAGGGTTGTGTTGCCTGACTTATCTGGCACGTATCTTCAGGACAGTTTGCAGTTAAGGCTGTAATATTAATAAAAATGTTGTCTCTTAGAAATGCACATTTGACAGTAGCTTGAGTTGACAGTAGTAGTAGATGCAGATGTGAATTTATGTTCACTATCAACAACAGTAACATCTGTAAAAGTTGTAACAACCTCACTTTAATATGGTGAAATGTAATTTTTCTGACTGTTTGAGTGTTATTTACATTAACCATTGGTCTTCCATAGTAGCATACATTTCAATTTTGATATCCACAATTAGAACCACACATATTGCACCTCAATACCATGGTAAGAATATAACTGTATGGTTTCTATTTGTATGAAAAACAGTAATCTAAATACATTTAGTATAAATGGATATATGCTATAGCTTAATCACACAAAATACAATATTATATTCCATTACTCCTGTATAAAATAATGAAGTATTGTATAGATTAAAACATAGATAAATATGACATATATTATAATGGGTTTATATGAAGATTGTTTTAAGTGCTTTTAAATTAGATTTTTTTTTGTTAGTTTTTTTTTAATAGATAGCTCTCAATTATACTGTAATGTTGAATGGCTATAGTCAATGGTTAAATATTGTTTTGTTTTTGTGACATTAGCTTCCAGTACACAGAGACAACAACAACACAGAGACAATAAAAATAAGATGAGAATAAAAAAATACACGTATGTAAATATAAATAGACAAAAATATATAGAAAAATAAATTAAGAAATAAGTGGTATGTACAGTTGTGCTATAGATGATAGAGTGGAATAGAACAGAATAGAATAGAATAGAATAGAATTGAATTGAATTGAATTGAATAGAAAGAGATGCAGGGATGTATTAGGATGGAGGTAACAAATAAATATAAGGTTATTGGTTTTTTTTTTTTTTTTTGTTTTTGTTTTTTTTTGCACAATGGGGAGGAACATTTAGCTGTTCATAAGGTGGATTGCCTGGGGAAAAAACTGTTCTTGTGCTTGGTTGTCCTGGTATTTGGGGCGTCGGCCAGATGGCAAATGTTCAAAGAGGGAATGGCTTGGATTTAAGGGATCCAGGGTGATTTTCTGAGCTCTTTTCCTCACTCTGGATGTATGCAGTTCCTGAAGAGTGGGCAGGGGAGCACCAATAATCCTCTCTGCAGTCCGAACCGTTCTCTGTTATGTTGTTTGTACATTCATTTGAAAATTGAATGTGAAATAAGTGCAATATAAAAGTACATTTAAAAACTTTAATGTTATGTGAGATTGCAAATATGCGATTTAATTAGTTCATTTTTAATCGATTGCGCTGTCTTTGTCAAAATTGTACTTGTTTACCTAGAGATTAAATGTGTCAGAGATGAGCAGTTTGAATCAAGGTAAATATCACTTGTGAGCAGAATATTTTTATTTGGCATAATTTCTAATCTAACTGTACATTTGTCAGTTTATTCAAAGCTGTGTATTTATTCTGCATAAAATGCTAGCTATGAGATTAGCCTCATAAAGAATTCAGTTTTATTTCAACTGCATGATGTTATCAAACCAAATTAAAGTATGTTATTTTAAATACGTGGGAATATTGCATTAGTTGATTCTGAAGAAAAAAGACAAAACATTTCCTGCGATGAATTTGCATCAACTGTTGGATATTGTTAGTAGACAAATTCAACTAGCGAAAGTATGAAAGTGTATTTTAATAGAGTTCATTTTCTACAAGTCCACAGGGCCAAAAACGTCCATAGCTGATGAAACAAAATCTGTTCAGTTTCAGTGTGTTTTCACTGCAGTCATGACCGATGACTTTAATACTGATTGCCTCACGCTTCGTGTTTCTCTTCGCTTCTCTTTCTGTCACAGAATGGAATCCACCGAGAAATGTGACGTGGTGATTCAACATTTCAACGGAAAGTTCCTGAAAACCCCACCAGGAGTGCCAGGCAAGTGTCAGCAGCACAGTGCGTTCGAACAATATTGCGTCCTAACCAGGTGCAAAGCGATAAAGTGACAATCAACTAGACATTTTGTTGTCTATTTTCACATCTCTGTCCACACTAAAATCTCATTGCTCTGCAGCCCCTCTCCATACAGCTGTATATTAAAGAAATAGTTCAGGCTAAAATGACAGTTCTGTCATCCATTGCTAACCCTCATGTTGTGCCAAACCTATGTGTTTTTGTGAGTAAATGATGACTGAAATCTCATTTTTTACTAACCATCCTTTTGCATATTAAATATGTTCTGATTTGCTGATTTTGACATCAAGATTACACTTGTATCGCTTACTGTTTCAATCTTTAGATATATTCTAAACCCCGAAGCTCTCTTGTGAGGAAGCACACGTCCCCCCACTTTGAGTCGCTCTGCTCATCAGCTTCATATGACAGGATCTGATTTATAGGTTGATTAAGGTTTAATTTAAGCCTGGTGTGCCTGAGGAAAACAGTTCCCAGAGGGCAGCAGAATGTACTGCATATACTAGAGACAAACATTTATACTGAGGACGGCATTTGGAACACGTTTAACTTACATTTCAGAGCGAAACAGAATATTAGTGAGATGTGATGTAAGGCAGGACTGGATTTTATCAATCCACATTAAATTGGATTGGAAAAAGTGGGCTGTGATATTATTGGTTGGCATTATTTTTTGGCCTTGTTCCGAAAATGATTTCAAAGGCCAAATGCGTTATTAGATTTTGCTGATAGATTTGTCTTTAAATTAAAATTCTGATTATAATCTTAATTGACAGCATTTGTGGCATAATGCTGATTACAACAAAAATCTATTTGTACTACTCCCTCCTTTTCTTAAAAAAAGTAAAAGTTACAATTTAAATGAACAGGGCCAATCTGTTTCAAAGTATAGCCACAAGACATAAACCATATGAATGTTTAAATTATTTTACAATTTAAAATTTGTCCACTAATCATTTCAATCCAATTTCACAACTTTGTTGCCTTGATAAATTAATGTTGTAAACAGTAAAACTAATTTAAAAATGACTTAAATGATTCAAATAAATACAAGTTTTAGCAGATCAATTAGTATAAATGCTTTAATAAAATTAAAAGCTTCACATTTCTGCTTTATATCCTTTATATCCAAAACTGGGCTATTCATTCGAAAAAAAAAAAAAAGTTTTTTAACCTTTTGCAACATAATAAATGTCTTTTTATCTTGAATGCATAATTTACTGTAATTCTTATATCAAAATAATAATATATATATACTGCCGTCCAAAAGTTTGGAAACAGTAAGATATTTAATGATTTTTAGTGCCTTAAGCTCATCAAGGCTGCATTTATTTAGTCAAAAATACAGAAAAAACAGCAATATTGTGAAATATTATTACAATTTAAAATAACGGTTTTCTATTTTAATATACTAATTTTAATAGTATATTAAAATCACTAAAATATAACTTATTCCTGTGATGCAAAGCTGAATTTTCAGCATCATTACTCCAGTCTTCAGTGTCACATGATCCTTGAGAAATCATTCTAATATGCTGATTTATTACTTTTATTATCAACGCTGAAAACAGTTAAGCTGCTTAATATTTTTTTGGAACCTGTAAGACTCTTTTCAGGATTCTTTGGTGAATTAAAAAGTTAAAAAGAACAGCATTTATTCAAAATATTTTCTAACAATATCAAGTTTTTACTGTCACTTGTTATCCGTTTAAGATATACTTGCTGAATAAAAGTTTTAAGAAAGAAAGAAAACATTTACTGACCCTAAACTTTGAACAGTTGTGTATATTGTTGCAAAAGATTTCTATTTTATATACATGCTACGTTAACGATAACGTTTTATTCATTAAAGAATCCTGAAAAAAGTATCACAGGTTTCCAACACTGGTAAGTTATGATGCTGAAAATTAAGCTTGCATCAGAGGAATACATTTTATTTTAAAGTATAAACCACTAAACCACTATTTTAAATTGCAATAATATTTCACAATATTACAGATTTTTTCTGTATTTTTAATTTAAATAAACGCAGCCTTGATGGGCTTCAGCCAAATATTGTCCATCTATCAATGGAAAGCTTGTTTTGTGGTCCTGGGTCATATATATATATATATTTATATATATATATGATAGATATGAAATTAGATTTGCCAGTTGAATTCATATGAGTTTTAGCAGATGAATTAATAAAAGTGCTTTTACAAAATTAACAGCTTCACAATTATATCCTTCAAAAATTGGTCCATTCACTTCCACTACATGTGGCTCACTGTAATTCCTTTATGCTTATTTTAAAGAAAACGATGGGCAGTAATTCAAAATGACTGTTCATGGTCATCAACATTATGCTGATTGAGCTTAACTTATGTTGAACTCACAACGTTACTTTAAAGTAACAAACCCTCAGCAGTCAAGCTCAAAAAGACCAGAGACATTTAACAAAGGCAGACGCACACCCAAATGTGTAAACAGTGTTGTTTAATGGTGTAGTTTTGCAAAGCTCAGGGTATTTTCCTCAATAATGTGCTTGGTGTTTGTTCCCCTGCTGTTGTGGAGCTTTCTTGTTTCCCTTAGAGAGAGAAAAGATGAGCTAAGGCAACAGAAACCAAGCTAGAAAGGTTAGGGTGGATGAGAGAAAGCGAATATGCGATTCCTGTTGGATGCAGTAGGTGTGTGTGTGTATCTGTCTGTTTTCAGTTTGAAGGAGGCAAAGGCAGAGGGCTTGGGGGGGTGTAAAAGCAACTGACAAGACAGAGAGAGAGAATAGGAAGAGAGAGATTGGAGAGGGCAGCCTGCAACTCTGGCAGTTGCTGTGTGATTTGTGGGGTGTAGCGTGCGGCTCGGTGTCAGACCCAAAGACAGAGGGATGATGGATGGCTTCATCTATACCTCTCTCTCTCTCTTAAAGTCTCTCTCTTTTTTCTCAGTACCAACAGACTCCTGGCCAACTCAGTTTTGTCTTTACCTTTACACCGTGTCTTAACCTGCTGCGACATGATAAAGCGACAAGCGATAAAAATGCCTTCCATGTAAATCTGAGTTGTTTCTAACCAGCTGCGACCGCGACAAGCAATGAGCATTTTTTTGGTCACTTTGGTTTCTATTTCTGTAGTGTTTCCTTGGCCTCATCCACACTAAAATCTCATTGGTCTGGATACAATTTTGAATAATGTGTATTATATGAATATAGGCTACCATTTAAAAGATTTTAAAAGATTTTCCTTTCTGCATTTATTTGATCAAAACAGTAACATTGTGAAATAGTATTCAAGTAGATAAGTGTGTGTGTGTATATATATATATATATATATATATATATATATATATATATATATTTATGTGTATATGTATTCCTGTAATGCAAAGCTGAATTTTCAGCATCATTACTCCAGTCTTGAGTGTGACACATTTTTCAGTATATTTTAAAGTGTAATTTATTCTGTATAATTTATTTTAGCTGAATTTTTAGCATCATGTGATGTATTATGTTTTCCATTAATTTTTTCTGGTTTCCATTTTAATGGTTTCATTATTTTTTTAATAATCAAATTTCTAATTAGTTTGATTTTATAAAAAATATTATTTATTTATTTATTTTTTTTGCTTTTTTTTTAAAATACTGTGTTGTGTATTTACCTTTTTCTGGCAAATAAATTTTCATTAAGAATTGTTTTGGTAAATATTCCTTAAAATAATTATGTTTTATAATACCATCACAGAGAGGTGCTAAATCACTATCCAGAACATTCTCTTTTACTGTTCCTGGCTGGTGGAACGATCTTCCTACCCCTATCCGGAATGCTGATTCCCTGACAAGCTTCAAGCGACAGCTTAAAACTCATCTCTTTCAACTCTATTTGCTGTTACCATAAAAAAAAAAAAAAAAAATTAATCTCTTTATTCCTTCCCTTTCTAGCTTGTACTTGTTTGAAGCACCACTTGAAATCTGGTATTATAGCACTGCCTGTGTCTGTTTGTCTCCTTAAGAAGAATCGCTCTATGTTCTCCCAACTGTATGTCGCTTTGGACAAAAGCGTCTGCCAAATGCCTAAATGTAAATGTAATGTAAATAATAGTTTTATTAGTAGTAGTAGTACTATCATTACACTACCGGTCAAAAATAACGATTTTTTCATGTTTTTTAAAGAAGTCTTTTCTGCTCACCAAGCCTGCATTTATTTGATCCAAAATACAGCAGAAACAGTAACATTTTGAAATATTTTTACTATTTAAAATAACAGTTTTCTATTTTAATATATTTTAAAATGTCATTTATTCCTGTGATTTCAGAGCTGAATTTTTAGCATCATTATCTTAGTCACATAATCCTTCAGAAATCATTCTAATGTTCTGATTTGCTGCTCAAAAAACATTATTATTATTATTATGTTGAAAACAACTGAGCAGATTTTTTTCAGTGTTTCTTTATGAATAGAAAGTTAAAGAAAAACAGCATTGATCTAAAATAGAAATCTTTTGTAACATTATAAATGTCTTTATCATCACTTTTGATCAATTTAAAGCATCCTTCCTAAATAAAAGTATTAATTTTCTGAGTTTCTTATAATAAAAATTATTCTGACTCCAAGCTTTTGAATGGTGTAGAGTGTATAATGTTACAAAAGCTTTTTATTTCAGATAAATGCTGATCTTTGGATCTTTCTATTCATCAACGGACAGTGAAAAAATGTACTCAACTGTTTTAAATATTGATAACAATAATAATAATAATAATAATAATACATGTTTCTTAAACAACAAATCAGCATATTAGAATGATTTCTGAAGGATCATGTGACACTGAAGACTGGAGTAATGATACTGAAAACGTAGATTTGATCACAGGTATAAATTACATTTTAAAATACATTCAAATATAAAACATTTCTTTTAAATAGTAAAAATATTTCACAATGTTACTGTTTTTGCTGTACTTGGATCAAATAAATGCAGGCTTGGTGAGCAGAAGAGACTTTTGAGAAAAACTTCTGACTGGTAGTGTCTTTTAAAAATAAATGAAATAATACAGGTCTGTGACTTTTGTGTACCGTTACACCCCTACCATCCACTGTAGAGAAAAAAGCAGTGTGAACATTCCTCAGACCTTCCGACACAAGTGACAGTAAATTATGACTGAAATGTCATTCTTGGATGAAATATCCTTTTAAAAAGCCATTTTAAAAAAAGAAATGAAAGGCAGAGATTGAGAATGAGGTGATATTGTGCACTCTGAAGTCAGGAATATTGCTACAGTCTTAGCCAGCCTTCTGATAATGCATTCAGCCTTGAAAAGGAGCCATGCATGTATTGATATCCAGGTTTAAAGCTCAAAAATAGCGCCTCATCGATTTTCTCTCCCTCTCCTCCTCTCTTCCATCTTTCTGTCTCTCTCTCTCTTTCTCTCTCTGAACTTACTATCTAGTAAGTGGATCATACGAGCCTGTGGAATAACTGTGTTTTGCACGAGTGGTTCCTCTTGAAACTTGCTGTGAACTGAAGATTCTCTCAAACAGGTGTACAGCGTTATTAAAACATCAGACATAAAAGAGATCAAATCTGCAGTATGCTTTTTACAGAAAAGCGTTGCGCACCTGCATCGCACCTATTCTTCTTTCGACACAGGTTGATTGTTGAAATTTCTATGCGTGAGAATAAAAAGAGAAGAAAAGAACCTGCTTGTTTGTCTCTTAAAGGGACAGTTCACCCTAAAATAAGAACTCTTTCATCATGTGCTCACCCTTATGTTGTTCCTAACTAGGAGTGTGTGATATGTATCGCCTGCGATAATATATCGTAATTGTCATTTCAACGATGTGCAATTTGACATTATCGAATATAATGCGGAAAACAAACAAAACACCTACAGAGTGCATGTGATGAAATGTAGTAAGTACGCATCTAGAGTGTATTCTTTCATTGCATGATTTAGTCTATTAAAATACATTTAGAATGATCACAGAATTCAAGATGTGAGGTAGATGTATACATTTATATCATTTCATATAGTTAAACAATATCACACAAAGAGTGCTGTTTTTTCCTTCAAAAATCAGCATGACTACAAATGTGATATTGATTTTTATTGAACTGATTGAACAGTTCAATAAACAAGAAGTTAATGTTACAAGACTTATGTTTTTGCTTAATTTCGGAAACAAAAATCATTTCAAACACAGCACTGTTTTGCATCTCTGAGCAACATGAAGATGTTTAGTTTCTGAATGAATCAACCGTTTAAATGATCCGGTTCAATCGCAATGACTCGCTTATTAACAGCGACTTACTGCCACCTACTGGTGGTTTTAATTTCACATTCAAAGTATCTTTTCACTTTTAAAATAATTTAAAATATAGCTGCATTATCATGTGTAAATGCATCTACATGCACTTTATATGCAACTTCTGCAAAGATGAATTTTGGTGATATGGATTTAATTTGTTTAGTAACAGCCTAAATGTATTGTTATTATAATTGACTGATTAAATGTAAGAATTAGACTCAAAAGATGATGCAGACTTTTAGAAGAAAAAAAATGGCTTTATAAAGGTGAAAATGCCTATAAAAGGTCCATTTAAAAATCGATTTAAACTTTTAGGAATATAATGATTTTTATCACTGCTTTGAATTGACCAAACAGAGTATGACAAATATCAAAAACTTTAGTTTTTAATATTCTTGATAAGTCAGCGCTGTAGTCCTTAAGCGATTAGTTCACTTTCAGAAGAAAAAATTACAGATAATGTATTCACCCCCTTGTCATCCAAGATGTTCATGTCTTTCTTTCTTCAGTCGTAAAGAAATTATGTTTTTTGAGGAAAACATTTCAGGATTTCTCTCCATATAATGGATATGAATGGTGCCCCAAAGTTTGAACTTCCAAAATGCTGTTTAAATCCAGCTTCAAAAGGCTTTAAACGATCCCAGCCGATGAAGAAGGATCTTAGCCTTAGTTAGGGTATGTTGAAAATCTCCCATCTCATTTTCATTTTCAACTTTGAAATCATCCTACAACGCTGTTTTGCCTTTTTTTGTAAAGGGCGTTTGATCATCTTAGTATGTTCACTTTGTAAACACTTGGTTGATACTTCTGCAGCCATGTAGTACGATTTTGAAGTTGGGGAAGAAAACAAGATGGGAGTTTTTGGACATACCCTAACTGTATCGACCCGGATCACAGAGACTGCGCATGCGCATTGCAGAGACGAGACAAGACGAGCATTTGCGTTTAAAAAGTATATAAATTGTCAATTTGTTTAGAAAATAACTGATCATTTCACTAGATTAGACCCTTCTTCATCGGCTGGAATCATTTAAAGCCCTTTGAAGCTGGATTTAAACTGTATTTTGGAAGTTCAAACTTCGGGGCACCATTCATATCCATTATATGGAGAGAAATCCTGAAATGTTTTTCTCAAAAACATTATTTCTTTATGACTGAAAAGAGAAAGACAAGAAAATCTTGGATGACAAGGGGGTGAGTACGTTATCTGTAAATTTTTGTTCTGAAAGTGAACTAATCCTTTCAGCACAATAACACTTACCGATAAAATCCCAGGAAATATCAAGATATTTTTTTTTTTTTGCCAATATCGCACACCCCTATTCCAAACCCGTATGACTTTCTGCTATCACTCGCTCTGTCGTTCTCCTCTCGTCTCCATCTGCCGTAGGTGTGTGTTTGCTTGTGTGTTGTCCCGATCCAGCTTACTCAGGCTTTTCTAACAGGCCACGACGGGGCCATCAAGCCTGCACGCTCTCATAATTACACAGGCTCTTAGGCAACATGCTGATGCTGGGGTAGATAATGATGACGACCGTGTAACGCTGTGACCCCTCCATCACGCACGAACTCCCTGTCATGGGACGTCCAGTGCTCCTTCCGTTCTGCTGATCTTTTCTACATAGCCAGCTCAAGCCTGTGGGCTCTGTCAGATCTTGGAGTGCGTTTCAGGCAATTTGGCCGGCGTCCTGATCTCGACCTTAATCCGTTTCTTTATTTTTTTTCCCTGCCTCCCTTCTTCTCTCCGTCTCAGCCTATTCATGAGCAAAGTGGCCTGAGGGAAGTCTTAATGGTGTGGGTTTGGGAAGCATACTACCCGCGCACACACATATGCGTTCGCTCTGGAACATTTTAGATGATGCTAATTGAAGGTAAAGAGAGAAAGGTTGAGATACAAGCACATATTTCTTATTTACTGTGACACAAGAAAGAAGCAAACTCTACGTGAAACTGAAAAATAGCTAATTGATATGGGAATGGGTGTGTGTACTGTAGCAAGGGGTCAAGGTCTGGCTGTTTAGTTTGGCCCTGTGAGCCCCTGCTGGTTGATGCTGTAACTACACCATCTTGCTCCATGAAGCATTTTTGTATTTTTCCATTGGTGGCAAAAAGTAAATATAGAAACTACTTATATCACTAATATTTCAGTATAGTAGGCTTTTGATACCATGAAATTGACATTTGTCTCCTGCCTTTGACAGTTTGGGATAGTTTGCTAGTGAAGGGCTTGGAATTGTTTGTGTTCTTGTGTTGCCTTTATTTTATTTTCAAATAGTATTTATTTAATATATCATTGCTATTTTTTAAATTATTTATTTATAAAAATATTTTATGTAAACACATTTTAGTTTATGTATTTATTTCTTACCATACATTTATATTTATTTATTTAGCAGATGCTTTTATTCAAAGTGACTATAGCAATACATTTTATCGAACTAATTAAATTGAACTCATATTCATATTTTATTTGATTTGATTTTACTCTTTTATTTTAAGTTTAAAAATTTATTGATTTCTTTTTTACACTGACATTTATTCATTTAGCAGACTTTTATACAAAGTGACTTACAAATGAGGAATATACCAAGCAATACATTTATTATACAAATTTCTGTCCTGTAATTAAATATGAGTGAAATATTATTTTTTTATATATTTTACTTTTTAATTAATTGCAGATTTAATGTTTCATAACATTATAAATAAGGATTATAACAAGCAATACTTTTTATCAAACTAATTTTTACCCTGTAATTAAAAATTAATAAAATAATATTTTTTAAAAGTTTTTTACATATTTCTTTTTTTATTAATAATAATTTCATATTTTATTTTTTATTTTAATTAAAATATGTATTTATTTCTTTTTTGTACATTTACATTTATTAATTTAGCAGATGCTTTTATCCAAAGTAACTAACAAATGAGAAATATAACAAGCAATACATTTATTTTTGCCCTGTAATTAAACATGAGTGAAATATTATTTTTTTTAATTAAAAAAATATATTTTTCTTTTTCATTAATTTCTTATTTTTTATTATTCAGTTAGCAGACGCTTTTATCCAAAATGACTTCGAAATGAGGAATATAACAAACAATACATTTATTACACATTTTTGCCCTGTAATTAAAAAAATATTAATAATAAATTATTATTATTTTTTATGTTTTACTTTTTATTTTATTTTGTTGTTTATTTTATTTTGAAAAATGTGTTTATCTCTTTTCGTACATTTACATTTACATTTATTTATTTAGCAGATCCAAATTTTTGCCCTGTAATTAAAAATAAATAAAATGTTTTCATAAAATACTATTTTTAAAAATATATTTTACTTTATTAATTCTACATGTTTTATTACCTTTACATTTATTCCTTTTTCAGACACTTCTATCCAAAGTGACATACAAATAAATAATATAACAAGCAATACATTTTATTAAACACATTTTTGTCCTGTAATTAAAAATGAGTACAATTATATTTATATAAAATATTATAATTTTTTTTAAGTATATATTTTACTTTTTAATTAATTTCATGTTTTATTTATTTATTTATTTTTTGGGTATGTATTTATTTATTTATTTATTTTATTTTTTTATTTACATCTATTCATTTAGCAGATGCTTTTATCCAAAGTGACTTAATGGGGAAATATTTTGTTATATATATTAACGTTTTTTTTTGTTTTTTTTTTTGGTATGTATTTATTTATTTATTTTTAATTTACATCTATTCATTTAGCAGATGCTTTTATCCAAAGTGACTTAATAGGGAAATATTTTGTTATATATATTAAGGTTTTTTTTTTTGTTTGTTTGTTTTTTTGGTATGTATTTATTTATTTATTTTTAATTTACATCTATTCATTTAGCAGATGCTTTTATCCAAAGTGACTTGTTATAAGGAATATAACAACCAATACATCTTATTAAACAATTTTTTCCCTGTAATCAAAAATGTATTATGTATGTATTTTTTATTTAATATTTTTTATGTTTTTAAGATATATTTTACTTTTTAATAATGTTATTTTATTTTATTGTTTTCTTTTATTTTCTTCATTGACAGTCATACTAGAAACATATTTGAATTAAAAATCCTGTAAAAGACAGACAGATTGTTAGGCAGGGTCTTGTATGTGTATGTGTTTTCCCACAGGCTGATCAGTAAAGTGACTTGTTAAATTGCTCTGTGTGTGTGTGTGTGTGTGTGTTAACTGTGACTGAGAGAAAAGTGGGCCTGTACTGAAGTGCTTACAAGCCCACTGACAGTGAGACTGTGAGAGAGAGAGAGTACTTACACCCCACTGTCGGTGCTGATGGAAGGGGAGGCTAAATTATAGGGCCTGTCAGTGTGTGAGAGGCCAGGCTGATGTGTGTATTCATGTGAGTGTGTGTGCGACATTGGGGTGACCCATCAAATTTGGTTCCACTCGACTCGCTAATGCCTGCGAGACTGGGAAATCAAGCTGCCACAGAGCGATACACTCTCTGAGGATTTGTTTGCTTGCAAAGTTGAATGGGGCATGTGTGTCAGCGGTAGGGCCAGAAATCACTGAGGGAGACCTAGTTGAAACATTCTAAATAAACAAATAAATAAATATTCTAAAGTAAATGTATGTATTTATTTATTTATTGAATGGCTGTTTTTCGAAGATGCTCTTTTGCAGCCAGATGGTGTAGTTACGACATCTACCAGCAGGGGCCAAACCGCCAGACGTCTCCTTTGAACGTATCCTTAATCTGTTACAAAGCGCTCTGTCTGTTTACATACCACAGCATCGAAATGAAATGTAAGATATCACTCCCCCTTTTGACATAAATCTACGTGTAATCTGATGATCTGGTGTGACGTGTTATTTTTGGGTTCAGTTCTCGGAGTGGTGAAGTCATACTGAAGGGGTCTCAGGTAAGCGTTTGACGGGCCGACGCCGAGGCGTGGAGGGATCTGGAACATTTTGATGAATTAATGAGCGCTGAGCTGGCTTCTGACTGACGTCTTATGTTTGGATAGTTTGTGCTTCAGACAAGGCGCTCACACGCTATGTGTGGGAGCGAGAGAAAGAGAGAGAGAGAAATTCTATAAAGGACGTGCTAATGAAGCTGTTTATTTTCCCTGGACTTACTGCCGAACATAATGGGCGCTGGCGCATATCGTTCTCTCACATTCTCTGTGTACTTCTTTCTCTCGGTTTCCTTCTATCTTTCTTCCCTTTTACTGTATGTGTTCTCTCATGGGCTTTATTTAGTGGTGCTTGCTAAGGCATGCATTGCTGTTATTTTTGCTTGAATCATTCTCAAAATATGGTGACTTTCTCTATCACAAAATGACCTTTCAGTTGTTGTTTTTTCTTGACAATATTGATAATAATTAGGGTTTTTAATTTTACAATTTAAAATGGGATTTTATTTAATTTTATTATGAAACATTTTATTATGTATTTTAATTTAATTGATGTGTTATTATTTAATAAAACATTTAATTTGTATTATTATTTAATTATTTATACTTAATAAATACACTACCATTCAGTTGTTTGGAGTCTGTGAAAAAATTAAAAAAAAAATTCATTTATTTAAAAAATATTTTTGGAATAAATCTGCTATCCTCACCAAGGCTGCATTAATTTGATCAAAAACAGTAAAAACAGTAATATTGTGAAATATCACAACAATTTAAATTGTCTTCAATATATATATATATATATATATATATATATATATATACAGCCTATATATAAAATAAATAAAGTTCTTTATATATATATATATAAATATAATATATAATTTATATATAATTATATATTATATAATAATAAATAAAATATATATATATATAATAAAATATCTAATAATAAAATAATTAAAAAGTATTATATATAATATCCAAAGTCACTTTGGATAAAAGTGTCTGCTGAATGAATAAATGTACATGGGGAGAAAAAAAAAAAATATATATATATATATATATATATATAAAATACGAAATGAATCAAAAAGTAAAATACATATAAGAAAGTAATCATATTTTATAAAAAAAATATATATAACTTTATTATTTTTTATTTACAGGGCAAAAATGTGTTTAATAAGATGTATTGCTTGTTATATTCCTTATTTGTAAATCACTTTGGATAAAAGTGTTATTATATAATTAAACATTACATTTGTATTATTATTTAATCTTAATTTTATTATTTAATAAATACACTACAGTTCAGTAGTTTGGAGCCTGTAAAAATAAAAATAAAAAAAAAAATTTTATTTAAAAAATATTTTTGGAATAAATCTACTATGCTCACCAAGGCTGGAATAATTTGATCAAAAACAGTAAAAACAGTAATATTGTGAAATATCACAACAATTTAAATTGTCTTTATAAAAATAATAATTTAAATAAAATAAAATAATAAAATATGAAATTAATTAAACAGTAAAATATATGAAAAAAATATTGTATTAAAAACATATAATTTTATACTTTTTGTAATTACAGAGCAACATTTTGTTTAATAAGTTTTAATTGCTTGTTATATTCCTTATTTGTAAGTCACTTTGGATAAAAGTGTTATTATATAATCAAAATTTAATTTGTATTATCATTTAATTATGTATAGTTAATAAATACACTACAGTTCAGTAGTTTGGAGTCTGTAAAAAATAAAAAATGATTTATAAATAATTTATTTAAAAAATATTTTTAATAATTTCAGTTGCCGAACATTCAGTGCATCCCTAATTTCAGGTGACTACATCATGAAGCTCACTGAAAGAAGGTTTGCAGTGCTGTCAACAAAGCAAAGGCTACTTTGAGGAATCTAAAATATGAAACACATCTTTCACACTTTTTGGTTTACTACATAATTCCATATGTGTTCATTCATAGTTTTGATGTCTTCAGTGAGAATCTACAATCTAAATAGTCATGAAAATAAAGATAAAACATTAAATGAGAGGGTGTGTCCAAACTTTTGCCTGGTAGTGTATCATTTTCGTGTCTCTCACATTCTCCCAAAAACTCTCTTTTCTTTTCCCGTAACCTTTGAATAAGCAGGAATCAGTTTTTTTTTTTCCTCTGCTGGGACACGATCAGCGTCATAAGCGTACAGGAGGCAGGAATGAAAGGTGTTTAGATTCATCTGTAGTCTTTAGAGAGAATGGCAGCGGTTAATGTGGTGGAGGGCAGTGTGAAAAAACCTGAGGCCTGCTCTGCAGAGCTGAACACTAAGTCAGATGGATGGCTTTTACAACGCTCGTAAACATGCAAACATGACGCCCGTAACCTCGGATACAGGAAATGCTACAGGCTTTCATGATTCCTCCAGTGTCATCATGGCAGCATGTGCCTTTTAAATCGTTGTCAGGTTTTTGAGTCAGAGTAGAGAACACTGGGTCCTAAATGCGAACTGACGTAGAAAATACTATTCCACATTTCTTCATATATATGAGCTGCACAATTAATTGAGTACAAAAAAATGTGATTATGGCTGCCGTGATTTAATATTCAGTGAGCTTGCGCTGAACTGCCGGTCTCATGATACTGTGTAAACTTGCATTGACAGCTTTATTGATCATAACAAGATGGGAGCATTCTATTATCGACGCTTTGCTCGCTTTCGGTGTATAATTTATTCAAAATCTGATAACAGGTTTTTTATCCTGCTAAGAGTAGCCAGGGAGAAGTTGGCTCTGTAGGCACTGTCTGAATTTATTGATGTATACAACAGCGAAACATTCATTCAAGAACATGTGAATGTTTAGCCTACATATAAAATCAGGCATTCATCCCACAAGTTTTTAATGTAAGTTGTAATGTAACTTTTCATCAAAAATGTACTTTCAGAACAAAAATGTACAGATAATGTACTCACCCCCTTGTCATCCAAGATGTTCATGTCTTTCTTTCTACAGTTGTAAAGAAATTATGTTTTTTGAGGAAAACATTTTCTCCATATAATGGACTTCTATGGTGCCCCCAAGTTTGAACTTCCAAAATACAGTTTAAAACCAGCTTCAAAGGGCTCTAAACGATCCCAGCCGATGGATTATTTTCAAAACAAATTGACAATTTATATACTTTTTGACCTCAAATGCTGGTCTTGTCTTGTCTCTGCGATGCACATGCATAGTGATCCCAGTCAATACAGTTAGGATATGTCCAAAAACTAGATAAGATCCTTCTTCAACGGCATTTAGAGCCCTTTGAAGCTGGATTTAAACTGCATTTTGGAAGTTCAAACTTGGGGGCACCATTCATATCCATTATATGGAGAGAAATCCTCAAATGTTTTCCTCAAAAGACATAATTTCTTTACGACTGAAGAAAGAAAGACATGAACATCTTGCATGACAAGGGTCTGAGTACATTATCTGTACATTTTTGTTCTGAAAGTGAACTAATCCTTTAATGTAATGATAGTACCACTAATAGTAAAATAATTATTAAAACATTATTTTTTAAGGATTATTTACCAGAAAAAATATTTACCAGAATTTATTTACCAAATGTAAATACAAGGTATTTATGAAAAATCAAATTAGAGATGCTTTTGATTGTTAAAAATGAATGAAACCAATAAAATAGAATCCAGAAAATTAATGGAGAACAGAATTTGGTAAAAATAAAACTGAATTTGAGAAATAAAAATGTATATAATTGGACTCTAAAAAATAATATTTTTGTTAAAATTCTAAGAAATTGCTGGTAAATTGTGTAAATTTCAAATACACATGCTTAAATTAGATTCAAGTAGACATGCTTTTTGATTAATGTTTTAATTTAACCATTATAACGGAATCTAGAAATATTCAAATGGGAAAAAATGTAATCTTAGAACAATTAAAACTGAAAAAAAAAGATAGGTCCCCAGTGAAACCAAGAATATTCATTCTACACTCATGTTTCTGTTTTACATTTTTCAGAATCGTCAAACACGTTTACACCCACATGCGCCGTTTGGCCCAATTTTGCCCTTTGACCCACGACTCACAATCAATCGTGGTTACGTGGCTGACATTAGATCCGTGTGGAAAATGATTCTCGTTCTCCGTCACACACATACACATGCACACGTATGCACCTGGTAACTGGGTCTCCAAGCGCAGGTGTGGTAAAGGGATCAGGTGTTTTGGAAAACAGCTTGAATATGTGTTAGTGGTTGAGGTGTGAAAATAATATCTTCAGTGGAGCTGCTATAAAGGTCTTGGCTTGTTGTTTATGGCTTAACAGGGTGAAAATTATTCATATCATTTTTACACTTGTATGCATGTAAAATGCCTTGCGTTGCAAAAGAACTGCGTGAACACACGTGTAGTCAGAAGAAAACGGGAAATGGACTGAATGAACAATTGACTTTCATCACAATACAAAGTGACTGTTGAATTAGCATCAGCTTGGCTTTCATGCATCCAGTTTGGATGAAGCTTTTGAGCATCATATCAACATGTGAACAGCTTGACTATCGGTCAGAGAGCCGCGTGCCAATGTGAACACCAAATCGGATGCCCAGTTCTTGGCGAACCAATAAATCTGAAGCTAATATCATCAGTAAAATAAGGTGACATGCCCGGCGGGTCTTCCAAACTGCGGCAAGCGTGTGGAGCCTCTGTCATTTCACACCAGTGCTATCTGGAGAATTCTCCAAACCAAATTTTCTAAACCGCATTATATTTTGATTTATTCGTGCTTTGTTCGTCCTCGACGGTGTCGTGATTGATTTAGCGCTGTTCTGACACAAACAAAGCCGGTCCCAGATAATCGCGTTTACACGAGATAGAATTCTAATGAGGGGGAGAAATGATCTTTCAGTGAAATCTATCTGATCTGGGGCGCTCTCTAATAGCTCTGTCTGCCTCTGACCCCAGAGAGGACAGCAGTCAGCCCCACGGTGGGCTAGCGATTTCAGCGGAGAGCCCATTAGGAAGCAATATTGCATGTGTTTTTTTCCTTCTTCTTCTTTATCAGGCGTTCATTAGGGCTGCTGGGATGAGTCATGCATATCCAAATCAGACAGATTTGATTTCATACGCACACACGCGGGCAGAAACGCAAGCAAATGCTTTTCAATTACCTGAAATGAGGGAAACATTTTCCTGCGTTTTTAACCAGCAAACACGGGGGAGTGGGTTATTTGCGTGCGCTGTCTGTATATATCATACGACGAATTACTGCTACATAAGCAGCTTTTTTCAACAAAGTTCTGTGTACCACCTGCTTTCCACGAGTGCTAATAGTTAATTGCGGCAGGCAAATAGTGCTGACTTTCGTGAATAAATCTATTACGAGCCTAATTTTACAATGCATCTGAAGTCTAAAAAACCCCTGAGATGTTTTGAAAACACTTTTACGTGGAGAAAAAAAAAAAAAACTAGATCAAAATAATCCTGAAATGGTAACATGCAACAATTTTCTTGCACAAAAGATTCATTTAATTTATTTATTAATTTAATTTAATCATTTATAATTTTACAAAATATGTCTAGTAAATATTTTACAATAGTTTTTAAATATACTTTTGTATTTCAATAATTTTACATTCAATCTTCAAATGAATGTAGACACAATATAAAGACAATATATTTTTAATATTTGTTTTTTTTTTATGACTGAAGGTGAATATCACTTATACCAATATTACTGAAATTGTACTCTAATAGAACTCTAATGAGGAGGAGAACTGAACTTACGGTGAAATCTATCTGATTTGGGCATTCTCTAATAGCTCTGGAAGAACATGGAAAAAATGCTTGCATGAAAAATTTCTTGCACAAGTCACTTTTAGTTTTTTCCCCTTCAAAAATCTGAATTTTCACAAAAATATCAAGCAGCACAGCTGTTTTCAACATTGATGATAATAAGAAATGTTTCTTCAGTTTCTTCCTTCTAAATGATTGCTGAAGGATCATGTGACAAAACTGGAAAAATGGCTGCTTTGCTCTCTCAGCAATAATATTTAAATTAGAAAAAAAGTATATTTAGATTGTTATCATATTTAACAATATTACTGTTTTACTGTATTTTTGATTAAATAAATGCAGTCTTGGTGAGCATAACAGACTTATTTCAAAAACATTAAAAATATTACAGACACCAGGTCTAATAAAAATAATTAAATAAGTAAAATATATAATTATTTTATATTCATTAAATAATTAAATTAGTACTTTCAAACAAGATTCTGTCAAGTGTTTCTGTTAAAAAAATGCAAATACATAATTTAAATATTAGTGCTGTCCATCGATTAAAAAAAATATTGACAATAAAATTAAAAAAATGTAATCACACAATTAATCACACCTAACATTAACATTTTCAAATATACTTTTGTAAAGCAATTATTTCACATTCAATCTTCATCTTAATGTAGAAACAACATAAAGACAGTATTTTTAGTATTTGTTAAATGTTTTTATGACTAAAGATGAGTATTACTGATACCATTGATATTTATTATTGTCTCTAAGAACTGTTCTTTTGTCCCTAATATTTAAGCATTGACTATAGCCATTCAACATTACAGTATAATTGAGAGCTATCAGTTTTAACATTAATTAGAATAACAAATATCTAATTTAAGTGAACTTAAAACAATCTTCACATAAACCCATTATTTACCTGTGCCCTTCAGCCAGTAGGAAATGTACATAAATGTAATAAAGTTATCAAACACGAAATACTAAATTAAATATAGACAAATCCTTAAAGCTACAAAAGTGATTGGTTTTCTCTTTCTTCTTTCGTTCTTTAATTAGCAGACATCACAGCAGCTGATTTATTTGGCTGCTATTACTTTAAGAGCTGCCGCTGCTGAACATGACGCAGATTAGTATTATGCATTGCTAAGAACTTCATTTGGACAGCTTTAAAGGTGTTTTTCTCAACAGTTCGATTTTGTTCAGAATTCTTCAGATTTCATATTTTCAAATAGTTGTATCTCAGCCAAATATTGTCATATCCTAACAAACCATACGTCAATAAAAGCTTATTTATTCAGCTTTTATATAATGTATAAATCTCAATTTTGAAATCCAGGGTCACAAATATGCGTGATGCAGCAATATACTGGTGCATAAACTGGATTGCACACACTGAAATATTGCACACAAAATTGGTGCAACTGCTTAGTGAATTCACCTCACAAAAAGACAGCTTAATGTTATTTTCTGTTTTCATGCGGCGAGTACATTTCTTCTAAATGAAACATGAACTTCAACCTTTAAACGAGTATGCGGCGAACTGGCTCCTGACCTTGCATTCTGCAATGTTTTATTAGAGAAGCGAGACAATAGTCTGTCTCCCTCTCTCTCTCTCCAGTGACCTGCTCTCAGGACGGGCTGTGCAGAGCTGCATCCACCAAACCAAAGTCAGACAGGCCCATTAAAAGGCAGGAAGTGGGGAGGCTAAGCTGATTATGCAATGTTTGTATTCTACTCAGTGCGCGTCTCTCTCGCGCCGTCTGTCTTTCTGTCTCTCTCCCTGAATTGTCTCTTTCCTCCTGTTCTCTTTCCACTGAGGGGAGATGTCAAACAGGCCAGTGATATTTACCCGCTTTAGCCCAAACAAACAAACCAGTGCTCAGTGTAAACTGCTCTCCCAGCACTGATCCAAGATCAGGGCATCACACTGGGAAACGGCTGTTTTAACATTTCATTTGTTGTCATTAGTGTTAGTATTAGCATGAAGGTTATAAAGAATGCATGCATTACATTTCTAACCTTTATAAACACTGATTTTAAACATTTATAATAATAATAGAAGAAATGTTTCCTGAGCATCAGCTCAGCATATTAGAATGAATTCTGAAGGATCTTGTGACACTGAACAAACATTTTCTGCATAGGAATAAGTTACATTTTAAAATATATTAATACAGAAAACAGTCATTGTAAAATACATAGTTTGCAATATTACTGTTTTACTGTGTTATTCAGCAAATAAATGTTGTCTTTCATATCCATTTTTTAATTTGTCAATTACATTTTTCATCCATGTTTTAAAAATAAACTAAAAACAGAGGTTAAATAAACATTTCTTACAAGCTTTCAAACTATATTTTACTGTAACCATGCATTTGTTGTCTTTCGAATATATATTTTTACCACAAATTAAGATCATTTCAAATGTATGACATGACATCATTTTACAGTATTTCACAGTAAAACCACATGTATTGTTTTGTTACATCTAGTAATATAGCTTTCCTCATACAGTTGATCAATTTGTGTTTTTACTGTAGTATCTTTTTGCCTTAAAAGTTTAATTTAAGGAAATCAAACTTAAATGAAAATTAATACAAAAATAAGCTACTATTGTACAGAACAATGCACTTCTCAAAGTAAAGTAAAAATACAGTTTAAAATAGTTTACAAATATTAAAATATTATTATTTCTTAGGAATATGTCACTGTATACTGTACATTGTTTATATCACACAATTTTACATTCATGTTTTCATTTTTTCATGAATGACTTGGTTAAGTAAATTTGTTTTTCCATTAAAGCTTTTTACAAGTTTTAATCAATCAGTTAATCAATTTAAATGTTTTTACTGTAGTATTTTTATATTCTTTTTGCCTTAAAAGTTCGATTTAACTTACAGCAAATCAAACTTTGCTGTAAAATTTAATTTAATTAAATTGAATTAAAATGTTCTTCCATTTTTTTAAATAAATCTAAAAAACAAAAGTTTTTGTTCAAACAAAACCTTTGTTCTTCCACAATTTTTTTTTCTTACAAGCTTTCTTTTTAAAAAAGTACTGTATCCATACATTTGCTGTCTTTTGAATACATATTTTCACAAATTATAAGATAATTTTAAATTCTTGACGTTACATAATTTTACAGTATTTCACACAAGTACTGTTTTGTTATATCTAATAATATAGCTTTTCTCTTACAGTTAATCAATCTAGATGTTTTTACTGTAGTATTTTTACATTCTTTTTGCTTAAAAAAAAAAACATACAAACCTTTTTTTTTCTTGAACATGAATGAATTGTTTCTTTCCAGTGCAGAGCGAACAAGCTTTCTACCGGGAATTTAAATGACGTTTTTGGGAGGCTTCTTAATGTAGGAGCGCTGTATTGTATAATGCAGGAGATTTTCTGTGTGTAAAACTGCAGGATAAGGCTCAGCGCCCATGGCTTCATGGAAAGGCCGGGCTTTCCATCTTTCAAACAAACGGCGCACACATGTATAATACCAGGGTTGTGGCGTTGTTGCGTTCAGCGAATTCTCGTGTCTCACCGAGTGTGTGTGGGCTCACCTCACAGCAGCGCTCAACTGTGGGCTGTGTTTTTCTCTGTTTTCTCTCTATATGTATCATACAGCGGTGGCTGAATGAGAAACCAGAGTACACGGTCGTTCCTAGACCTGAAAGCCACTGTGCCAAGCTGGCAGCATAACGGATCTGTGCGGTAGGCTGCTATTAGAGCGTGGGCGACGTGTAGACACCAGCTTTGTCAGGGTCACACGCTCCTCCTACCCACTCAGTGCACACCGTTCCAGGGCAAACAGTGCTCTTGCTGTTGGTAAACACCATTCTTTTTTTCCTTTCTGTGTGTTCTAGAACAGGAACTTCCATGTGCTACACATGTATACATGTTATTTTTAAGTCCCTCTTTGTCAAATCGATTTAAACCAGCATCTTTGAGTAAGAAAACCCTTAATAACTCACATGCGGTTATTTTTGGTGCATCCCAGCTAATAGGGCCCTTTAATTTCCACAGAATTGTAGTCACGAAGTCCAATCATAAAAGCTTTGTTTATTACACTACATAAAAATTGTGGTTATTTTCAGCATCTGTCATCTCACCGTCATCTCACAATAATCAGTGTTAGTTCAACATCTAATGTCAGTGTTAATTTGGTGTCCAGTACCAGTGCCAGATGACGTTGATATTTAGTTGTTTTTAGGTTGTGTTGTAAAGTAACCAAAATCCAACACTATGGCAACGTCAAACTGGTGTCAAATAATGACATCAACCTGATTTTTTTTATTCTCAAACAAAATGTAACGTCTGTCTAATGTCTAGAGTCCAGTGCTTTGTAGATTCATAAAGACCAACATCATATATACACCCAGAAACTCAAAAGTCTTAACAAAATAGAAGTGTTTTAACGTAATTTGAAGTAACAGTGCAGTTTATAATAGTTTGAAATAAATTTAAATTATTATTTCTTAAGGAATATATCTATACATTGTATATCACACAATTCATCCATATCAGTTACATTTTTAAAATAAACCTCAAAGCAGAGTTAAAGTAAGTCTTTGTTTTGAACATTTTTGGCAAAAAAAAAAGCAAAAAGTTATTAATATTTAATTTGATTACATTTTAATAGATTAATTTAATTAACATTTTCTCAATTGAATACCATTTTAATAAAACATTTGTATTAAATATAAAACACAAAATCCAGAAAAAAAATATATATCAGAATGTATATTATTTATTTATTTACTTCAATTTTTATTTCAATAAATAAATGTGACCCAGGACCACAAAACCAGTCATAAGGGTATTTTTTTTTTATTGAGATTCATCATCTGATAAATAAGCTTGATTGATGTATGGTTTGTTAGGATAGGACAATATTTGGCTGAGATACAGCTATTTGAAAATATGGAATCTAAGGACGCAAAAGAATCGAAATATTGAGAAATCCGTAATACTAATCAAAAATTAAGTTTTGATATATTTACGGTAGGAAATCTACAAAATATCTTAATGGAACGTGATCTTTACTTAATGTCCTAATGATTTTTTGGCATAGAAGAAAATCAATAATTTTGACACATACAGTGTATTTTTGGCTATTGCTACAAATATACCAATGCTACTTAAACTTAAAGGTTTTGTGATCCAGGGTGACAAATTATTAAATTGTAAAATTTTATGAATTCAACTTATTAGCCATCTTTTTTAGTATTAAAATTGAATCAAACTATTAAAACTGAACCTAGAAAAATGCCAATTTCTGTCATGAAACACTAGATGGGGCAGACTGATGAGTGGTTAACACAAATTTATGGTATTCACAGCCAATGAGCTCGCTGCTTTACATTTAAATGGCTGTTAGCATTCAATAGAGCATTTCGCAGCATGCTTTCAGTTTCTCTGAAACCTTCCACCTCCCCAGCTCCACCTGTATAGATCTGCTATGGGTTATTATATATGCTATTTGTGCAGCAGTAGTATGTCTTAAATACTCACAGCACTGTATCGGCGTATATATTAGCAGTAGCAAGTCCTGTACTTGTTTTGCAGCACCTTAGCACATCTGTTCCACCAAGACCAAATACATTAGCATTGTCATATTCATTACCATGCTAAAATCTTCAGAGAGTTGTCATAGATAGACATTGGACATTGGGATAAATGAAAACAGAATTTCAGGGAAAAAAATATATAATGGATGTAATAGGGCCCTACAGCTTGTTTGAGGTCATTGGGAATTTAAGAATGGCAGGTATGAGTGAAGTAACGGAGAAATTTGGAAACTTGAGGGCCGTCGTAGGGCTGAGGGTGGGAAACTCGGGTGTGGCTCCAGGAATGCCTGCCGCCCACAGTGAGAACTGGAGGTCTGTGGGAGCCCAGCAGGAGTTGGCACGCCGGACGACGGCCATGGATTAGAAACACATGTCTATCTTATTGAGGACCCCCCCCTCAGACCCCCCCCCCCCACATTCCCTCCTCGACTGAATATCTGCAGTGCCGTGACCCAAAGTTAATAAACAGCTTGGAAATACATGTGGTTAGAGCTGTCTGCTTGGGTAAATGTTATGGAAGCACTTATGGACACAAAATCAAACATGATTTTAATACAAATCAAGTTCCATTTAACATATTGTGTTTCGTTAAATTACGCTTTTGTGTTTAGCTCTACAGGATTTAAAAGAAGGAGAATGAGTTTTTTTGGGACAACTCCCAAAGCAATGAAAAGTGGCCCAACAATAATCCATATATGCCCCATGAGAAAGAAAGAAATGTAAAAATGAGTCAATGAATTATGAATTTTCCCCTGCAATAGTTCACGTTACATTTAAACCACATGTCATCATGTTGGGACACTTACTGTAATGGTGCGTGGCTTTTCAAGGAGATTAAAATATTGGCCAATTGACATGCGTGCAGCGCTGCAGATGTTTGAGAGAATATGTGCGAGTGTTTGTGGTTTGCCCTGTGGTGGTTTGAGGAATAGCGTCATGCTTTAGCTCATTAAGTCTGATAAAGTGTCAGATTGAGATACCTTAACAGCTGTGTGTGTGTGTGTGTGTGTGTGTGTGTGTGTGTGTGTGTGTACATGTGTTTCTGTTTGCGTTGATAGGTTTGAAGTCGTCTAGCATGGTCTGCGAACCTCCCTTGCCAAAATTTATCACGGTAACCATAGTTTCCACCAAAATACTACAACTGTGTCGACAATAAACCTGCGTAGAATTTGGTATTAGACACCACAGTCATCAAAATAAAGTAAGCAAAACGACAGAAACCTTGAGAAAGCGTTTGGCGGAGATGCAGAATTAATTTATTATGGTAGTAACTACAATTAAGCATTTTTGCTACAGTGTTATCGGGATGTCATACTTTTGCTAGATGTTTTGAGTGGATTTTGTGTTGCTATGCAGTTACGAAGGCGGTTTAATATGTTAATAAATAAACATTACGGACAAGTAAAATCTATTAAATTTTTACCTTAACAATGTAATCAGTATGCTATTTATTAAAGCTAAGTATGAAATCATCAAATTAGTGTTTTTAGGCATTTTACATTTATTTTAAAATAAAATAAATTTAAAGAATATATTTTATGTGTGAACTTACGTTCAGCTATTCTTTTTAATAGTTAACTTTCAACTATTTTTACATTTTTCAGGTCATCGGTCAATAAAGCTTGGTAAATATTGCTTACAAACACAGGATTTACATTAAATTTCACCAAGCTGATCACTCACTAAAAACACCCACAGATCATGTTTAATACCATTTTGAGTCTTATTTTGATGTAAATTATATTGATATTTTGATAAATAAGCTGAATAAATCAGCTTTCCATTGATGTATGGTTTGTTAGGATAGGACAATATTTGGCCGAGAGACAGCTATTTGAAAATCTGAAATCTAAGGACGCAAAAAAAAAAAAAAAAAAAAAAAAAAACATTGAGAAAATGTCCAAATGAAGTTATTAGCAATCCATAATACTAATCAAAAATTAAGTTTTGATATATTTACGGTTGGAAATTTACAAAATATCTTCATGGAACATGATCTTTACTTAATATCCCACTTATTTTTTTGGCATAAAAGAAAATTCAATAATTTTGACACATACAGTGTATTTTTAGCTATTGCTAGAAATATACCAATGCTACTTAAAACTAGTTTTGTGGTCTAGGGTGACATAACATGAATTGATGGTATTCACAGCGTTAAACTACTAGCTGGTTCATGTTGCATACACAGCCAATGAGCTCGCTGCTTTACATTTAAATGGCTGTTAGCATTCAATAGAGCATTTCGCAGCATGCTTTCTGTTTGTCTGAAACCTTCCACCTCCCCAGCTCCACCTGTATAGATCTGCTATGGGTTATTGTATATGCTATTTGTGCACAAGTAGTATATCTTAAATACTCACAGCACCGTATCGGCGTATGTATTGGCAGTAGAAAGTCCTGTACTTGCTTTGCAGCAGCGTAGCATATCTAAAAACTCCCACAGATCAGTGGTTATATCTACTGTAAGTGTGTGAGTTGTTTACTTGCTTTTTTAAATTAGTCTTCCCATTAACATCATTTTATTGTTCATTCAGACTGATTTTGCGAATGCAGAATGCACATGAACACAAGAGGCAGGATTTATTGTATGAACCAATCACAGCTGATCATAAGCAGTCATATCCATCGTGATATCATATCACGATGGAGGCATTGCCTCCTTTCACGTGACTTCCCCCCATTCATTCTCAATTACCCTCAACAAACTCACAGCAGGCTTTAGGGGATCTGATAAAACTCAATGGGCTCAGGGGGTGAGAGCTGAGAGAGACACGGACTCCCGCTGTAACTTTACCTGCTGGTGTCGCTGTTTAACATTGTTTCTTTTTCGTTATTTGCTTTTTATGTCATATTTTGTTTTGTGCTATGATTTTTTTTCTCATTCAGTATTTTGAGGAGACACTGCCTCCCTCGCCTCCTCAGAGGAAATGCTAAGATATTCTGGGTGGTAGCTTACTGTTTTAAGTCAAAATTTCAGGTATCATGTTCATAGCACAAATGGTATTAATTATAGTTTGAAAGCTCCTCTTTAAGAAGTTAAAGTTCTGTAAGCAAAAGTAATAGCAATGCTTGTCTTATCCGATTGTAAGGTTGTTTGCTGAAGGTATTTGTTTTTTGTGTGCATGCAGTATGATTTCCCTGGATGGATTCCGGGTCTGAATCAAGAATCAGTCATTCTTAACAAAGGCTCAAAACTTTCCTCGCATGAGTGAGATTCAGCACTTTGAGTTCAGGGCAACCTGACTAGCAAAACAAACAGAGCTAATTCCAAGCAGAGTCTGCTCATAAAATCAGCATGGATATTCCACCGCGCTCCAAAAGCAGCACAAAAACTCCCAACGTTATTTGGCTTCGCTGTTTTATGATGGCGCTGGTTGTTATTTTAGAGTTCGACCTAAACTGTGAGGGGGTTTAATGCAGGGCGTTTCCCACTGTCTCAGCCGAAACACACACACACACATACATACACAGACTCATTGTTTTTGAGATAGGGCAGGGGAGAGCTGCTTGCTCGAACATTTGGAGTCTGCCGCAAAAGCTGTGATCTTTTCTGCTGCCTCGTTTTCTGTCTGTCCTTCACAATGGAGCCGCTTGTGTTGTGCTGCCGTTATCAGCGCTGGCCAGCGTGTGCGTGTGTGTATAATAGGAGGGTGATGACAAGGCTGCAGGTGTGTAGACCCTGCCTCCTCTGCAGGTGGAGAAAAGACACTTTTACCGCACCTCACGTCAGCTCAAAGCACACAGAGATCACAGGAGCCGAAAACTCTCTTCTCTTCTCTTCTCTTCTCTTCTCTTCTCTTCTCTTCTCTTCTCTTCTCTTCTCTTCTCCTTTTGTTTTTCTTATGTAATCTTTAATGAATAATTTATGATTTGGCGAGAGATTTTATATAATTTACAGAAAATTGGTGTTTATGAGAACAGCTTGTATTGATGAAGAACAGACACAAACACACACGCATGCACTACACACATACACACACAAACATACAGGTAAATAGTATATATACAGTGGTGGCCAAAATTATTGGAACACTAGAATTTTTACCAGCAAAAGAAAAGTCAGTTATTTCTATCTTTTGCTGTAGTGTGTCAGTAGGAAGTGTCAGTTTACATTTCCAAACATTCATTTTTTTTTTCTTTTGTTTGCACAAGGAGTCTGACGACAGCCAGTGCTCCAAAGCTAACTGAAAAACTATGCGCAAATGCACCTAGGGCAAAAGCTGATTTAAATGCAAAGGATAGTCACCAAATGTTGGTTTAATTTAGTTAATAGACATTAATTGATAAGGAAAATCTATTTATGGTATTATTTTTGGCAGCATCCTCATTTTGCAGCATTTTAACACAAGTGTCTAAAACTTTTAACAGTACTGTAGCTTTGCAGGTAGATTTCTTGAAGCATCTTAGACATTGCCACAGTTCTTCTGGATTTAGTCTGTTTCTTCGTGTCATTCCAGACAAACTGGATGATGATGAGATCAGAAATCTGTGTGGAGCACTGGTATTTGTTAGACAAAATCTCCCTGGACTATTACAAGTAATGAGAAAATGAATGTTTGGAAATGTAAACTGATATTTCCTACTGATAACAGTAGATACTAAGATAACTGACTCAAAGCCATTTTTTAGCTGTTGAAAATACTAGTGTTCTAATAATTTTGGCCACCACTGTATAGTCATATCTTCTTGGTTAAATAAACATTACTTAATTATCTTATCATAAAAAATAATAATAAAAAAATAGCCATGTTTGAAGCTGTTTGTGTTTTTAAGCATTTCAGATTTATCCCAAAATAATAACTCAAGGCAGTAACCATTTAAACAATGTGTTTTATTTGTGAACTTATGTTCAGCTAATTCTTTTTAATAGCTATTAATAACTTTTAACTATTTTTTTAATTTTTCCGATAATCAGTCATCAAAGCTTGGTAAATATTGTTCACAGACACTGAGATTTGTTTTTAATTTCACCAAGCTGATTACTCCTACAATTCATGTTTTTTTTTTTTGGCATAACGAAGTGGTTGTATCTAAGTGTGTGAGCTGTTTACTTAAATTAGTTTTCCCATTAACCCCATTATATTGTTCATTCAGACTGATTCACAAATTCAGAACGAGCATGAACACAAGAGGCGGGATTTACTGTATCACATGAGCCAATCACAGCTGATCATAACCAGTCATATCCAATCATATCGCGATGGAGGCATTGTCTCCTCTCACATGATCTTTTTTCCCCCATTTATTCTTAATTACCCCCCACCAAATTCACTGCACACCAAATTAAAACTCAATGGGCTCGGGGAGGCGAGAGAGATGTGGACTTGTGCTGTAACTTTACCTGCCGGTGTTGGAATTGGACAAAATTTCTTTAGAAAAACAAGTCATTTTTACACTTTTTAATGTTGTATTTTGTAATATTGGCTGCCTCAGTTGCCTCCTCAGATATGTACACACACATATAGTATATACATATTTTCCCTGTTTATCTCAACTGTCTCTTTTCTTTTAATCTCGTTTTGTTTTTTTGTTATTGTTTTTCCTGTCCTCATCTTTCATCTGATCTCTTCTCTCTAGCATCATGTCCAGTGTTTTTCTGAATAATCTTGGAATGACTGTTTTATTCTGAATTCTTTGTTTTGAAGATTTGATCCCTTGTTTGATGTCTCATTCTAAACAATAGACAAAAAAGAACAAACAACAGCTATTAAATATTCTATTTGGCTACAGAATACATAATGATCTGCTGAGCCGTTTCAGCTGCTCGTATTGTATTTGTTTATCTGGTTCTGTGCAATATATGCGCTTATTTACGCACAAAGCATCCTCTGTGGTCTGTGATACAACAGCTTTCTATTGTTCCACAGAGCGGCTGAAATATCGCAGTGCAGGTGAGAGCGTGCGGAAGAGAAAGTGTTCATTTTTCTCTGCCAAACTAACATACTTTCAGAGGTGACTGTAGAGTCATATCGCCGGAGGGCAGGATTACTCAGAATAGTTGTCTGGACTCCACAAAGCAAAAACTCCTCCTCCTGCATCTATCATCGCTCTCTGCCAGATCCCATCATCCAAGAAGTTTGCGCTCGCTTTAAATGAGTTTTTCTGGTTGCCGAGGAAACCAAATTAAGTTTAGCTTAGCTGTGGCGTTACAGGAATTTGTTCAACTGTATAGCAAAAATTTCCTGCTCTTCAAGTGCGTTCGTAGACTTCAGAGAGGTGTTCCACACCCTGCAATTCATATTGCCGTCATGACTGAGCGAGAACATTGAAGTGTTTCGCCTCAGCGCCTGCCATCCTGCTTTGCACTTTTTGGAAGCGAACTCTTTTGAACTCTCTGCTCGCCTTTCGCGTGAACTGGCCCCATGGGGTCGTAGAGGAGCCTTCTCGCTTTCCATGTTTTTTCTGTAAGAGATAGTAAGTGAGATACACACTTCACTGAGCACCAAAAACAAACAAACAGCATTTCGAAACTTTCAATGCCATTTAAGTTATTTACAGTCTCCATCAGGTCATTTATTATTGTGCAAATATTAAACAAGGCACTTTGAAGGCCTGCCAGGGAAGTTGTTTTGATGGCGGGGATTTGAGAAGACGCTCGTGCCAAAAGTGGAGCCGATGGTCTGAGTGTCGAAGACATAATGGAGGGGGAGGGGGGGGGGAGATAGTCGAGGGGGTGTTGAACTTCAAAAGGTCATTGGATATTCCTCCGCCGCTCTGTGGGCTTGGTGTGGGTGTGATACCTGCGGTGTAACATTTCCCTCTCTGTTCAAAACACACTCCACTTTCTTTGCCGAGGTCACGACCTTTCCATCAATCGTACTGCGCTTGACCTATGGAGGTATCCGACCACTCCTACCTCTCACGCCCTGCTGGCTAGCTGACTGATCTTTTATATTCTTCTGTGTTTGTTCCCTCTCCTCCACAGCCCCGACGGAGCCGCTGCTGTGCAAGTTTGCCGACGGAGGACAGAAGAAGAGACAGAGTCAGAGCAAGTACCCCCAAAATGGCCGACCGTGGCCTCGGGAAGGAGAGGTGAGCGCTGGAGACCTCAAAGACCTGCGAAACATGCTCGACAGGGCTCTGCAAAAAAAATCTATCTATCTATCTATCTATCTATCTATCTATCTATCTATCTATCTATCTATCTATCTATCTATCTATCTGTTTCTCTGTCTGTCTGTCTGTCTATCTGTCTATTTATCTATCTGTCATCTATCTGTCTGTCTGTCTGTCTGTCTGTCTGTCTGTCTGTCTGTCTGTCTATCTATCTATCTATCTGTTTCTCTGTCTGCCTGTCTATCTGTCTTTCTGTCTGTCTGTCTGTCTATCTATCTATCTATCTATCTATCTATCTATCTATCTATCTATCTATCTATCTGTTTCTCTGTCTGTCTGTCTGTCTGTCTGTCTGTCTATCTGTCTATTTATCTATCTGTCATCTATCTGTCTGAATGTCTGTCTATCTGTCTGTCTGTCTGTCTGTCTGTCTGTCTGTCTGTCTGTCTGTCTATCTATCTATCTATCTATCTGTTTCTCTGTCTGTCTGTCTATCTGTCTGTCTGTCTGTCTATCTATCTATCTATCTATCTGTCTGTCTGTCTGTCTGTCTATTTATCTATCTATCTATCTATCTATCTATATGTCTGTCTGTCTGTCTATTTATCTATCTATCTGTCTGTCTATTTGTCTATCTGTCATCTATCTGTCTGTCTATCTATCTATCTATCTGTCTGTCTGTCTGTCTGTCTGTCTGTCTGTCTTTCTGTCTGTCTGTCTGTCTATCTATCTATCTATCTATCTGTCTATCTATCTATCTGTCTGTCTATTTATCTATCTGTCATCTGTCTGTCTGTCTGTCTATCTATCTATCTATCTATCTATCTATCTATCTGTCTATCTGTCTTGGCATTTCTAATAAAAATGACATTTAAAATTATTTCTTTACATTTTAAATATTTTTATTTCTATTTCCTAACATCCTGTTTGCTGCATCTGTTCAAATTCAATTGAAATGCAGCTACTGGAATTCAACCTTAAGTCAGTTCCAAATGACACACAACCTGATCGTCTGTACTTACGTTTTCCACGCCAGCTTCTGCCTTATTTTCCCCACGCATACTCTTTGCCAGAATACCCAACCCTGAAGAACGGAACGAGTCGGAAACGAACCCTTTGTTTTGAACATAGGATAAAGGAAAGGAGTAAAAGAAAGGGAGGCAGGAGCAAACATTTGATTGATGGAGTCATCTGGCCGTGTTTAAGTTCCCAGTCTTTCGCTCAAGTCCTTTAATCTCTCCTCTCCTGTTTTTATTCCCGCAAAGCAAGTCGCGCCGTCTGGGTTGGCTGATGGGAAAATGGCGGCAGGGTGAACAACTGGCATTTTCTGGGCAGCCCCAGCTGCTGGCATGACGCGGCGGTTCAGGGAAGCGTGCCCAGATACCGACCAGACCGTGAGCGCCCATTATGAGGAGCTGGCAGCCGCCATGACTTTGGCTGCACTCTCTCATGAAGGCGTATTTCAATATGTAACCCCAGGGGTCCACATTAACTAGATAGAGTGTCCAGTCACACGTAGGTTAGGTCGATGGTTTTCCCACCAGTCTCCAGGTTTTCTCCCCCGCTGAGGAAAATTTGGCGCCTGACAAGCTGCAGTATATGAGCGTTGTTTATCTGCTCCAGTCCAATACGGGTCTAAGCGGCCAGCTTTCCCCCCTTATTCACTTAGCTGGTGCGGCTCTGTCAACATGAGCTATGCTTTCTGCAGCCTTGTAAATACCAAATAACTTTGTGCTGTATCGAACCTGAGCCCGTCTGGTATTACAGCCCAGCGCTCTGAGGTAATAGATCCACAGCTACAAGTCTCGGCCATGTGCTTTTAAAGATATAAAGAGCACTTGGCCGGCCCCTATTAGATGACCCTGTTCTATTGCCAGCATTACTCAATAGATTTTATAGGATACTTGCTTCACCAGAACAATCTTTCACTCTTTGTCCTGTCTGTCTTGTGTTTCAGAGTGGCATGGCGCTGACCTATGACCCCACTGCAATGCAGAACGGGTAAGAGTCATTTGTGCTTTTCAGTTTTCGATGCTTGTTAAGGATGTCCAAGGGCAAACGTGATGAACTTAGATGAGATTTAACGGTGAATCCATTTTCATACCAGTTATTTCTGCTAAAAAAGACCAGCAATACAACATAAAGTACATTATGCTGTGTTTTATATGCTGCTATTATTATGCTAGTCTGAGGCTTCGTGTCCCAGTAAGGTCTGACATAATAAAATATCTTGAGTTTTGAGTCTTTTTAGAGAATGTTTTTAAAAAATTATTTTTTTTATCAAAAATACATTATAAGCTGTAATATTGTAAAATATTATTACCATTTAAGATACTCGAATCTTCAGTGTCACATGATCCTTTAGAAATCGTTCTAATATGCTGATTTGGTGATCAACAGTTGTGTTGCTAAATAATTTTGGAATACACGATTATTTATTTATTTTGTTCAAAAGAACAGCATTTATTTGAAATACAACATCTTTAGTAAAGTGTCTCTTAAATCAGTTTAATGCATCCTTGCCTAATAAAAGTATTATTGTCTTTTAAAACATTTTTACTGACCCCAAATTTTGGATGGTATATTTAATAATAAAGATAATGTTCAAAATACATATAAATATCAATTCCAACTCTAAATATTTGTAAAATATTTGTAAAATTGTTTCAGTTTTTAATTCATTTTATACATTATGAAATTCACTAAAATTATAATTAAAATAATATGCCTCAAATTCCTTGGTATTTAAGATTTGAAACATGTTCTATTAATAATTTAAATATGTAAATATGAATTTTGAACTATCAATACTAAATTAAAGTAATTATTTGTGTTACTTTGCCAACATTAGCAAACATTTCACAACATTTTACATCATAAAAACATTTGACAAAACACAAAGGTGGACATTTTGAAAATGGTAACCATAAACAGAATATAAATAATCCACCAGGGGGCAGAAGTCAAGTGGTACATCATAGGCATCAAGGCTCAGTTAGCTTAACCACTAAGACTTCCTTGACTAACCAGCCGGTTCATGCAGGTTGAATCTGGTCTATTCAGCTATGTCTGAGGTGCAGTGAGTAATAACGAATCCTACAGAGATGTGTTGTACACTAGCATACACATATACACACAAATACTGTCATAATCAATCTGCATTTTGTGCCATTGTTGCACCGAAGAGTGTAAGTGTTTCGTCAGGTGCTGGTTGCAGGGCAAGAAGCTGGGTGCTGGACTTGGGCAAATAAGACCCTTTCTATCTGTCTGCTCCGGTGGACGGAAGGCCCAAGGCTCTGTCTGTGATCCGGCACTCTGGGGAAACAGTCATAGACGCACCTCGGTTCCCAGCTCTGGCTCCTTCTGCACCCCTGACTCAGCACTTGCTGTCTGTGGGAAATAAGGAATGACAAAAATATGCAATAAGGGAGAAAGAGGCAGATTCTGAATTGTAAATAATAGAGTGACTAGAAAGGGCAGCAGAAGATTTATTTCCTTTCTCCTTTCCATCACATTAGCGTATTTATATACATATAGTGAGTTCATACAGTCTTCTTAATTGTTTAATGGTGCATGCCGTCTCAATGTCAACGGGCTGAAGCTAATAGCTGATATAAATAACAGCATAGTGCTAGGCTAAAAAAAGGACTGCACACCATTGTAAACTGGTGTGTAAAGCTTTGCATTTTCACCCTGCTTCAAAGATTGTGTTACCTTCTTCCTGGACATGCTCTCACTCAGGTCGTCTTGTATGACTGTGACATAAGGGAGCATGAGCTCTCTAGGGCAGACAGCGTTTCTCTCCCCACGCTCCATTTCTCAGCTGCCAGACAAGCCGATCAATAAAGCCTAGCAACGGAGCTTGCAGATGAAACATGTCCGCAGTAGGTACACAATGATAAATAAAGTCCTGCCCGAGAACTGTAGCTATTGGAAAACGCTGTTGCTCGGGTAACACAGAGAAGTAAAAAAATTAACTGTTGTGACACGAACCTGTGAAAAAAAAACACACACAAATATACATAAGATTTATATTTCAAATAAATGCTGTTCTATTAATTATAGAATCTTTGAAAATTAAAATGCGTCATGATTTCCACAAAAATATTTAGCAGCACAACTCTTTTTTACATTTATAATTATAGGAAATGTTTCTTGAGCAGCAAATCAGCATATAAGAAACACAGAAAACTGCCATCAAATCATTTAAATAAAAAAAATGTGCATATGCATATAAATGTGCTGCTGTTACCCTCTCAACATTTTAAAATGCTTGTTTTATACAATCTTGCAGGTTCTACTCCTCACCATACAGCATCTCCACAAACCGCATGATCGCTCAAACGTCAATCACTCCATTCATCGCAGCCTCTCCTGTCTCCACATATCAGGTGAGATCACAGCATGTACGCCGCATTCGGAACAAACACATGCTGCAGGCAAACAAACTTACACATTTACATTCATATAGTGGTCCTTAAAAACATTTGGACACTTAAGATGTAAAATGTAAAAGATAGTACAGTTAGTTAAAGGGATAGTTTACCCATAAATGAAAATTACCCCATGAGTTACTCGCCTTCAAGCCATCCTAGGTGTATATGACTATCTTCTTTCAGACGAATACAATTGTAATGACAGTATCTCACAAAAGTGAGTAAACCCCTCACATTTCAGCAACCATTTTAGTATATCTTCTCAAGGAACTTGTCCAAAGTGTCAATATTTTGTGTTAGCACCATTGTTATCTGGCACTGCCTTAATCATCCTGGGCATTGACCAGAGCTGCACAAGTTGTTGCTGGGATCCTCTTCCACTCCTCTATAATGACAACACAGAGCTGCTGGATGTTAGACACATGGTGCGTCTCCACCTTTCACTTGAGGATGCCCCACAGGTGTTTAATAGGGTTCAGGTCTGGAGACATACTTGGCTACCCCATCACCTTCACCCTCAGCGTCCTCAGCAAGCCAGTTGTCATCTTGGTGGTGTGCTTGGGGTTGTTATCATGTTGGAAAACTGACATTCGGCGTGGTTTCTGGAGGGACGGCATCATGTTCTGCTTCAGAATGTACAGTACTTAATGGAATCCATGTTTCCTTCAATGAACTGCAGCTCCACAGTACCAGCAGCACTCATGCAGCCCCAGACCATGATGTTACCAGCACCATGCTTGACTGTAGGCAAGACACAATTTCTTGGTACTCCTCACCAGGGCATCACCACACATTCTGAACACCATCTGTGCCAAACAAGTTTATCTTAGTCTCATCGGACCACAGGACATGGTTCCAGTAATTCATGCTCTTTTGTTGTCTTCAGCAAACTGTTTGCAGGCTTTCTTGTGAGCCAGCTTCAGAAGAGACTTCCTTCTGGGAGGACGACTTGCTGCAGTATGCGTCGTATGGTCTGTGCATTGACAAGCTGACCTTTTACTTCTGCAACCTTTAAAGCAATGCTGGCAGCACCCATGCATCTGTCTTTTAAAGCCAGGTTCTGCACCTGACGTACAGAATGATTACTCAACTTCGTTGATCAACCCTGGCAAAGCCTGATCTGAATGGAACCCATCTTGGAAAACCTCTGTATGACCCTGACCACTGTAGTGTAACTCAATTTCTGGGTGTTACTGAACCTCTAGTAGCCTAGGCCATCTTTGTGGAGTGCAACAATTCTAATTCTCAAAGTTGAATATCCAGTGGTCAATATGAGAGAATTGTACTTAAAGCACCAAATTTTACCTGCTCTAATGCAAGATACACAACTTCGTATGGTCCTGTCAAGCAGACAAAAACATAAACACAATGAGTAGGACATGTAGCTTTGCATGGTTAAACAACATAATGCTGCTATCACTTAGGGTGTTTTGACAATAATGGCTGTATGTTGAGTTATTTTCAGAGGACAGTAAATCAATACTGCTATACAAGCTGCACATTGACTACTCTAAAATATATCAACGTTTCATTTCTATAGTATTGTCCCTTGAGAAGATGTACTACAACAGTTGCTGAAATGTAAGGGGTGTACTCACTTTTGTGAGATACTGTATATTAAAAAATGTCCTGCCTCTTCCAAGCTTTATAATGACAGTGAATGGGTGTTGAAATTTTGAAACAAAATAAAGTGCATCCATCCATCATAAAAAGTACTCCACACAGAGGTTAATAAAAGCCTTTTGAAGCAAATTGATGCATTTGTGTAAGAAAAATATCATGATCATGAAACTGCATAAATCTTAATAGCTAGCTTCCGCTAACTGCCATATGCGCATTCATAAGAGAGAGCAGATGACCAGAGGATGACATAAGATGTAGGCGAACCAGAGCGTAGTGGAAAAATGCGCATTCATAAGAGAGAGCAGATGACCAGAGGATGACATAAGATGTAGGCGAACCAGAGCGTAGTGGAAAAAGCAAAACAATTTACCGGTCACTAATTGGAAGTACAAAACAAGGATTTGTAAATACATTTTGTTTTCCTTTGGTGTTCTCAGAAGATATATTCTCACTGGACCGCCATTCCAGTGTTAATTTCGTTGATGAATAATTTCATTAAATATAACGTCTCATTAAACGTTCAAAAATGTCAAAATCCGGTAGTATTAGAAGAGCAGACGTGGATAATTTTGAAAAGCACGGTGACGCAAAAGAAAATTCAGTTCGGTCTAGTTTTTCTGAGCGCACACACACAAAACGCACCTCTTACACTCTTTCACACCCCATGAATGGGGAAATACACACAAAATTATGTTGAATTGTTTGTTTTGATGAGTATTCCTGTAAATACAGCCAATTACGTCTTAAGTGAACGTAAACCAAATTTAGTTGCTATTGTCTGTGGCATTAATGTTATCACTCACTGCTCTTGACTGAATCACTTTAGTAGCCCTAATAAAATTAATCTAAAGTTATTTATATAAAGAATGTGGTTAACAATTTGTTATAAAGAATGGATATTATATAACGATTGGTATTTTATTGGAAAGAAGACCATGTTGTGGTTTTATTTCATTTTAATATAAAGACATGTTGTGTGTCACAGCAGTTAAATCTGTCTATCGTGATAAAACCTTAATATCAAGCCTATATAATGAGTTTGAAAATTTAGAGAAATGCTTAATAAATGCATTTAACTATAACTAAACCCATTTGATTTTAGCCAACTAAATCTACTGTAGATTTAGTCGATAAAATCTTATATTTAGTCGACTAAAACTAAAACGATTTAGAACAGCTAAACAGCATTTTAGTCAAAAGACTAAATCAAAATTTGCGGTCAAAATTAACACTGGATAGCAGAAGCTAGATATCACACTTTATACAATTTTAAATATGGATGTTTTTCTTACATAAATGCATCAGTTCACTTAAGAAGGCCTTTATTAACCCCTGAAGCTGTGTGGAGTACTTTTTATGATGGGTGCATGCACTTTTTTGGCCTTGAAAATCGCAAACACCCATTCACTCCCATTATAAAGCTTGGAAGAGCCAGGACATTTTTTAACATAACTCCTATTGTTTTTGTCTTAGAGAAGAAAGTCATATACACCTAGGATGGCTTGAGAGTAAGTCAATCATTTGTGGGTGAACTATCCCTTTAAGCAAAACATTTCAGTTTTAGGCATTTCTGAGTGAATTTTGAGTGTCCAAATGCTTTTGGTACCACTGTATGTAAACAAAATTACATGCAAACACAAATGCAATATGTGTCACACACATATATGAGGAGAGTATGTTGTGCTGTCCTGTGTTTCCCATCACTCTCCGTGTTTGCTGTTATGTTAGGAAAGCTTATTAACGCTGTTCTCCAGCCCTGCAGTCAGACGGAGTGAGCAAACAGTGACTATGAGCATCCTTAATTGATTTGGCTTAAGCTAAACTAAACAAAACATTGCTGAGCGTAGAGAATAGCTAAGCCCTTTAGATCATGTACCTCCCGTCCTCACGAGAACCTCATCCTCTCTCAAACACGCCGACACACACGTACGAGAGCGCGAAAGCACATATACAAAACCTCCCACGCTGACCGGAGCGGCACCCTAGTCTTAGTTTACGCTCTCGGCCGCACGTTTGTTATGATAAATTCTGCACGCCAGCAAGGTTATCTCTTAATCAAATTTCACCATATCATGTGCAAAAGCTCCCTGCCGGCTGGCGAATTAATTTTAAATTGCAAACTGCGCTGAACCCGCCAAAACGAGTTCAAAGCCGAGCTGACGGGAAATCAATGCGCTGCTACCTTTATTTCTCCCCTAGAACTTCGAGAATGGAACAAGAGACAACTGTTTCCCTCTCCGGTGAAAGGACAGAGAGAAGGAGAGAAAGAGGGAGAGCGATAGCATGAATCTTTTAACAGTCGGGGAGAGAGAGACAAGGTGTGCGCTTACACATCTTAGTGGACTTAGCGTGTTTAGAGAGAGAAAGAGAGAGAGAGAGAGAGAGAGAGAGACGCCCGAGGCGGATCACAGTGATGAACAAATCCCAAAGGCTTTTCTTCCTAGAACAACATAAAAGGACACCGCATATAAATTTAGACACCTACGACTGTTCAAACGCACTTTCATGAAACTAAATGCATACATCCATCCTCTCATACAGGAAGTGGCCACTTATTCTCAGTCCGTGTGGTATAAAAATAAGACTCAAGCATAACAGTGTTAATTTAGTATATTTTTTTTTAGTTTTGTTTTATTTTTTTTATTTTCTGTTTTCATTTTAAGTTAAAGGTTTAGTCATTATAGTCTATATAGTCATTATAGTTATTTTAGCAATAATTTTAGTTGCAGTTTATTTTTTATGTTTTCAGTTTTCATTTTAGTTTGAGTAATGTTTTTTGCAATTAGTTAAATATATATATATATATATATATATATATATATATATAGTGACAGTGTCGTATAAAATTCAGTGTCAGTGTTATTTTAGTATTCAGTGGGTTTTTTTTCACATTTTTATATTATATTATATCATTGATATTTTTATTTTTTATTTTCATTTTTATTTTAACTAACATACAGGTCCTTCTCAAAAAATTAGCATATTGTGATAAAGTTCATTATTTTCTGTAATGTACTGATAAACATTAGACTTTCATATATTTTAGATTCATTACACACAACTCAAAGTAGTTCAAGCCTTTTATTGTTTTAATTTTGATGATTTTGGCATACAGCTCATGAAAACCCAAAATTCCTATCTCAAAAAATTAGCATATCATGAAAAGGTTCTCTAAACGAGCTATTAACCTAATCATCTGAATCAACTAATTAACTCTAAACACCTGCAAAAGATTCCTGAGGCTTTTAAAAACTCCCAGCCTGGTTCATTACTCAAAACCGCAATCATGGGTAAGACTGCCGACCTGACTGCTGTCCAGAAGGCCATCATTGACACCCTCAAGCAAGAGGTCTGTGGGAAGGAAAAAGTGTGGCAGAAAACGCTGCACAACGAGAAGAGGTGACCAGACCCTGAGGAAGATTGTGGACCTTGGGGGACCTGCGGAAGCAGTGGACTGAGTCTGGAGTAGAAACATCCAGAGCCACCGTGTACAGGCGTGTGCAGGAAATGGGCTACAGGTGCCGCATTCCCCAGGTCAAGCCACTTTTGAACCAGAAACAGCGGCAGAAGCGCCTGACCTGGGCTACAGAGAAGCAGCACTGGACTGTTGCTCAGTGGTCCAAAGTACTTTTTTCAGATGAAAGCAAATTTTGCATGTCATTCGGAAATCAAGGTGCCAGAGTCTGGAGGAAGACTGGGGAGAGGGAAATGCCAAAATGCCTGAAGTCCAGTGTCAAGTACCCACAGTCAGTGATGGTCTGGGGTGCCATGTCAGCTGCTGGTGTTGGTCCACTGTGTTTTATCAAGGGCAGGGTCAATGCAGCTAGCTATCAGGAGATTTTGGAGCACTTCATGCTTCCATCTGCTGAAAAGCTTTATGGAGATGAAGATTTCATTTTTCAGCACGACCTGGCACCTGCTCACAGTGCCAAAACCACTGGTAAATGGTTTACTGACCATGGTATTACTGTGCTCAATTGGCCTGCCAACTCTCCTGACCTGAACCCCATAGAGAATCTGTGGGATATTGTGAAGAGAAAGTTGAGAGACGCAAGATCCAACACTCTGGATGAGCTTAAGGCCGCTATTGAAGCATCCTGGGCCTCCATAACACCTCAGCAGTGCCACAGGCTGATTGCCTCCATGCCACGCCGCATTGAAGCAGTCATTTCTGCAAAAGGATTCCCGACCAAGTATTGAGTGCATAACTGAACATAATTATTTGAAGGTTGACTTTTTTTGTATTAAAAACACTTTTCTTTTATTGGTCGGATGAAATATGCTAATTTTTTGAGATAGGAATTTTGGGTTTTCATGAGCTGTATGCCAAAATCATCAATATTAAAACAATAAAAGGCTTGAACTACTTTGAGTTGTGTGTAATGAATCTAAAATATATGAAAGTCTAATGTTTATCAGTACATTACAGAAAATAATGAACTTTATCACAATATGCTAATTTTTTGAGAAGGACCTGTATACTGTATGCATGTATCTATATACATATATGTATGTATCTATATATATATATATATATATATATATATATGTAAAAACAACAAAATTACAAAAATGTTAGTTAAAATAAAAATGAAAATATCATTAAACAAATAATATATAATTTTAAATGTATTAATTAATTTATTAATTTTATTTATTTTAGTACATCCAGTGGATGTGTTTTAGTACATCCAAGCATATCAGTGTTATTTTATCATTTACAGTTTTTTTCTTAACATTTTTATATCATATTGTATCATATTGATATTTTTATTTTCCTTTTTCACTTTAATTTTACTAACATATATATAAATGACAAAAATGTTAGTTAAAATAAAAATGAAAATGAATGTGGAAACAGAAAATGGTATAAAACATTATAAAAAATAAAAATATTATTTTAACTAACATTTTTGTAATTTTGTTGTGTTTTGACATTTTCATTACTTTTTGTCCTTTTTATGGTCTGTAGTTTTTATGAATTTTATATTAGTTTTAATTGTATTTATTTTAGTACATCAAGTTAAACTAAATGAAAATGAGAAATGTTGCCTTGCCCACTAGCTGAAATATGCATTTTATTTTATTTTATTTTATTTTATTTTATTTTATTTTATTTTATTTTTATTGCAAGTAATGTAGTTTTAGTTTTAGTTAATTATAGTAACCCTGTCCTAAATGTAGTAATTGTTGGTGCGAGAATTACTACGGCGGCGAGATGAAAGCAGAGATTTTTTGGGGTCCAAGTCGGCCTTAGATGATGAAATTGCTGCCGCAGCGCTGTAATTAGGAGGCAATATCGCTGTCTGTAGAATTCCGATCCCTGTGTAATTATCGCACTTGTATTACTTGCTCCTGCCTTGGCTGTTCTGTGGGAATCGGGGCTTCGAGGCAGCGGGAGGAGGCGTAGGAGGGGGGGGTGAGGAGTGAAATTAAGAAATGCTGGTTTCCGCCCACAGGTCCAGAGTACGTCGTGGATGCCTCACCAACAGTACGTTATGCAACCTACGGTAAGTGCTGCTGAGGAGGTGTTCATTTATCTTGTGTGTGTGTGTGTGTGTGTGTGTGTGTGTGTGTGTGTGTGTGTGTGCGTGCGTGTGTGTGTGTTGGGGACGTGAGGAAACAGATAGAGAGGAATGAGGAGAGGTGAGAGTGATTTCGTTTATCTTTGTGAAAGAGTGGATGTTCTGTGAGATAACAAAAAAAAATGCTGTGCTCTTTACCCTCATTGCCCTCTTGTGGCAGAGCAAGTAAGCGCGGGAGTGGTGGAAGTTTGGAAACGGGTTGTTTAAAACAATAGTTCACCCAAATATTAAACATTTTTCATCATTTACTCACCTCCATTCAATCCTAATCAAGTTTTGTTCTTACAGTATGTGAAACTTCAAAGTAAAAATGTAAGAATATATAAAAGAATGAATGAGGGGCTGTCAGGCTCTGAAATGCCAAAAAATAAAAATATATAATAAAAGTGTTTCACACAACTCATGCACTATATTGTAAGTGTTTTACATTAACAGACAGGATTTAAGTTGTTATCCATTGAAAATATCTGTTGTCTGCCTCGTGGTGATGTTCGTGAGACAAATTATTTTGAATATGTGCATTTTGAATAAGTGAATAACGGGTTGCTGTTTGGTCTTTTCCTCGAATAAAGCTATATAGATCATGAGTCATATAGACCAGGGGTTATCAAACTTTTTGATGCTAAAGACCCCTAATTATGGTGACCTCCTTGTGAGGAACCCCTTTAAATATTAAAAGATTGGAACCTCTAAAATGTAATTAAAAAATTATAATAATAATAAAATAAAAAAAAGAAAAACCCATTTTTACTGTTAATAAATACAAATACAAAATACAAATATGATATGATATGGGAAACATTTTATATAAAATATATATTTAGATATAAATTAATAATGTAATTGTATATGTTAATAATGTAATGAAAAAATAGAAAGAATTAGAAAATGTATATAATATATATAGATAGATAGATAGACACACACACACACGCTATTTATTATTATTGTATTATTTTTTACTGTTATTTCATTTTTAAAACATTTTACACAATTTTTCTCTGAACTTTTCTGCACACCTCTTAGCACACTCTTGCCGTTCCCCAGGTTTAAAACCTCTGACCACTTTGATGAAACCGTTATTGAGCTTTTTGTCATTTTGGCGCTTGACAGCTCACATTTTTTATGTCAGAAAAGAAGTTCTAGGGGTTTGGAACCACATGAGGATGAGCAAATGATGACAGAACTGTCATTTCTGGGTGAACTGTCCCTTTAAGGGCAGACGAGTCAAGGATCTGCTCCTCCAGTCAGTCCGCAGTCTGGATCAGATAAATAGATCTCTTGTCTGAGCTCCATCGACACAACTTTGTCAGCCTGGAGACACTTTTTTTCCTCTCTCTGTCTCGCTGCACAAATACACCGGTACAAACAACCTCTTTTGTGTTCTTTTCTTAAATCTTGTATAAGAAGGCAACCCCTTGGCTGGGGTCTGGAGGTCTGCCCACCCTCTCTTTGGCTCTCACCTGAACTTGGATTTATTGTAAGCCAGGGGTCTGCATTCCTCCGCGGAAATGGCCAAAGGTAGTCTGGGATCAGGGCTTTTTCTTTGGCAGGGCCTGAAAAAAGGCTTCAGTCAGCTGTTTCCAGATCCGCAGCAGGCAGACTTAGGGTTTCATACGATCCCGAGCAACTGGAGAAGTGAAACAGGGTTATAGAAAAGGAGGCAGATGTCTGTCTGACTAGATAATGATATTCCAGACTTGTTGTGTGAGAGTGTGAGTGTCTGTGTCTGTGTCTGTGTGTGTGCATCTGTCGTCGGATGGGAGGTTTGATGATCATGATTATGTTGTGTAAATGTGTTTGTAACCAAACCCTCACATCTAATGATCTGGCAACCCATCAGAAAAGACCTCAGCTGCCTGGGAGAGAGCAAGTGAGAGAGAGAGAGAGAGAGAGAGAGAGAGAGAGAGGCAGTGGGAGTCTGTGAGCTGATCTCTACCTAATTTGAAAATCCTGGAAAGAAAACAAAGGCGGAAGAAATCATGTTTTTTTTTCCCTTCTTTCTTTTCGTGGGTCCTGCGAAGAGAGAAGGCAAGCAATTAAAAGTGGCTGAGAAAGGGAAGCATTGTTATTGGAGAACGCCGCTGCATTTGGCACCTTGTTACCGTGGAGACACGTGACCATAGCGACCGGAGCCGGCGATGAGGTTTTAAGCAGATCAGCAGACAATGGAAGCGCTCTGAGCTCCCTCTCCGCAGTGCAGTGTGTGTGTGTGTGTGTGTGTGTGTGTGTGTGTGTGTGTTTTAGTATACATCAGTACTTTAAGTGCACCTGCTGTTGTGACCTGCTGATTTTGTTGGCCATATAGCTGAGTTATGCATTACTATCCTAGCCAGATGACAGGTGTGTGTGTGTGTGTGTGTGTGTGTGGGCTCAATTGTGACCTTAAAAGGCTTGAGAAAATTCTGAAATTATGAATTTGCTTCCTTTCGAATCACAAATGTGAATTTGAATGGAATTGACCATGAACCATAGGATGCTGAATTGGAATTTAAAAAGTTAGTTCCCCATTTTAGTAATTTCTCAGATATACAGGTCCTTCTCAAAAAATTAGCATATTGTGATAAAGTTCATTATTTTCTGTAATGTACTAATAAACATTAGACTTTCATATATTTTAGATTCATTACACACAACTCGAAGTAGTTCAAGCCTTTTATTGTTTTAATATTGATGATTTTGGCATACAGCTCATGAAAACCCAAAATTCCTATCTCAAAAAATTAGCATATCATGAAAAGGTTCTCTAAACGAGCTATTAACCTAATCATCTGAATCAACTAATTAACTCTAAACACCTGCAAAAGATTCCTGAGGCTTTTAAAAACTCCCAGCCTGGTTCATTACTCAAAACCGCAATCATGGGTAAGACTGCCGACCTGACTGCTGTCCAGAAGGCCATCATTGACACTCTCAAGCAAGAGGTCTGTGGGAAGGAAAAAGTGTGGCAGAAAACGCTGCACAACGAGAAGAGGTGACCGGACCCTGAGGAAGACTGTGGAGAAGGACCGATTCCAGACCTTGGGGGACCTGCGGAAGCAGTGGACTGAGTCTGGAGTAGAAACATCCAGAGCCACCGTGTACAGGCGTGTGCAGGAAATGGGCTACAGGTGCCGCATTCCCCAGGTCAAGCCACTTTTGAACCAGAAACAGCGGCAGAAGCGCCTGACCTGGGCTACAGAGAAGCAGCACTGGACTGTTGCTCAGTGGTCCAAAGTACTTTTTTCGGATGAAAGCAAATTTTGCATGTCATTCGGAAATCAAGGTGCCAGAGTCTGGAGGAAGACTGGGGAGAGGGAAATGCCAAAATGCCTGAAGTCCAGTGTCAAGTACCCACAGTCAGTGATGGTCTGGGGTGCCATGTCAGCTGCTGGTGTTGGTCCACTGTGTTTTATCAAGGGCAGGGTCAATGCAGCTAGCTATCAGGAGGTTTTGGAGCACTTCATGCTTCCATCTGCTGAAAAGCTTTATGGAGATGAAGATTTCATTTTTCAGCACGACCTGGCACCTGCTCACAGTGCCAAAACCACTGGTAAATGGTTTACTGACCATGGTATTACTGTGCTCAATTGGCCTGCCAACTCTCCTGACCTGAACCCCATAGAGAATCTGTGGGATATTGTGAAGAGAAAGTTGAAAGATGCAAGACCCAACACTCTGGATGAGCTTAAGGCCGCTATCGAAGCATCCTGGGCCTCCATAACACCTCAGCAGTGCCACAGGCTGATTGCCTCCATGCCACGCCGCATTGAAGCAGTCATTTCTGCAAAAGGATTCCCGACCAAGTATTGAGTGCATAACTGAACATAATTATTTGAAGGTTGACTTTTTTTGTATTAGAAACACTTTTCTTTCATTGGTCGGATGAAATATGCTAATTTTTTGAGATAGGAATTTTGGGTTTTCATGAGCTGTATGCCAAAATCATCAATATTAAAACAATAAAAGGCTTGAACTACTTCGAGTTGTGTGTAATGAATCTAAAATATATGAAAGTCTAATGTTTATCAGTACATTACAGAAAATAATGAACTTTATCACAATATGCTAATTTTTTGAGAAGGACCTGTACATAATGTTTACAAAATAAATGTGTTTACATATATGTGCATGTACTGTATACATTTATGTGTGTATTTATATAGGTCATTTAAGAAAATTATGTATCTATGTATATATAATATAAATACATTTTTTAAGAAATATTTACATGTGTGTATATTAGGGCTGTGCAGATATTCGTCAGTAATGCCGGTTCTATGATTAGTCGTAAATCTCATTCACGTGTTCATTCATACAGCCGCGTTTACTACACAGAGCCGTAGTTCACTGACAAGCTACGCAAATATCGCCTTCATTATCGCAGGCGATACATGTCGATAATACACACGAAACTGCATATCTTGTCAGTGAACTACGGCTCCGTGTAGTAAACGTGGCTGTATGAATGAACACATGAATGAGATTTACGACTAATCATAGAACCGGCATTACTGACGAGATATGCATGATAATTCACATCCGAATATCGGCACAGCCCTAGTGTATATATATTCATTTTTATATATGATTTATATATATATATATATATATATATATTTCATGTGTATGTATCTATATATACACATACATATACACATGCATATATTATGTAAGTAAACATTTTTGTTTTGGATAGGATTAATCGCGATGAATTGATTTGACAACACTATTTATAATATATGCTGTATAATATTTATATTTAGTGCTGTCAAAATTAGCGCAATAATGCAGGCAATTAATTTTTCCAGTTAAACTGCCCGCTGTTAGAGTTAGGGTTAGGAAAAGTCCTTTGGGTCCCACAGATTCTTTGTTTTTCCAGCATTTTTGTGTATTTGAACCCTTTCCAACAATGACTGTATGATTTTGAGATCCATCTTTTCACACTGAGGACAACTGGGAGACTCATGCAATTATTACAGAAGGTTCAAACGCTCACGGATGCTCCACAAGAAAAAACAACGTGAGCCAGGGGTGAAAACTTTTGAACGCAATGGGGATTGTGTACATTTTTCTTATTTTGCCTAAATATCATATCTCTTTCATTTAGTACTGCCCTTCAGAAGCTACAGAAAATGTTTCCCAGAAAACAAAATAAGTAAAAAAAAACATCAAAAACATAGTTGGAAAGGGTTCAAATACACAAAAATGCCATATATGGATCATTCAGGTAACAACACAGTATTAAGAATCAAGGGGATGTAAACTTTTAAACGGGGTCATTTTTATAAATTCAACTATTATTTTCTTTTGTGGACTATATGTAAACGTCTTTTATGTAAAATATCTTATTCAGGTCAGTGCTAAATAAAAAATCCCTCCTACTTTGGTAAAATAATTGTAAACATTTTGCAGATTCTGCAAGGTGTGTGTAAACTTTTGACTTCAACTATATACTATGTAAACACTAATTTTTATTTTGGATGGGATTAATCGCGATTAATTGATTTTACATCACTATAGTAATAATAACATATAATATAAATACTTGTTTTATGTTTTACTGGATAACATGGCAATGTTTTTGCTTTTTGTTTCTATTTTTGCAGTATAGCCTAACTATCATCAGTGTCTTGGCCAGCCAGCTTCACAAAATCATGGCTGACCAGTATTAACTACAAAAAAAACAGCATGAAAATTCATGCTGGTGTAAGCTAGTCTTTTCAGCAGGGTAGCTGCACAGATGTTGTCAGCAGGGCACACACACACCAACCAGCAAGCACACACTTACCCACAATGCACCACCCAGAGGGCCATCACTCAACTGTACCTGTTACTTTCCATCTTAGCGCAGAGAAGAATCCCCAGCCGCCCTAACCAAATCACATCCTGGAAATGAACATTAATGAATCAAGACCGCAGTGCATTACGGCAAAGCCACTTAAAGTGGAACCGCCACGCAAGAGGAGAGAAAAGAAATGAAACGCTTCTCTAAGCCCCTGCTAGTCACGGCCATTTGCAGAAACAAAGAAGCCCATGTTTGAGTAAAGATTTGAGTTTATCTCAGCCCCATCGCAGTGCTCTGTTTGAACGGTGGGAATTGGCGGGGTGTTGTGTGTGTGCGTGAGAAAGGGGAAAAAAATGCATGGTATATGTTTTTCTTAAGTGTGTTTAAATGGTGGGAATTGGTGGTTATGCTTTGGCACATTTCGTTTAAGATTAATATCACACATCCTCCCTGGCAGCCTACTTTTTTTAATGCACCGGTACCTGAGAGACACAAAAAGATCGACTTCCTTTTCCTGCCTCTATTTTAGATGTCTTGGCAAAAAACCTCTCCTTCCTCTGATGTCACGGGAGATTTCTGCTCGTCTAGTTTACGTCGGAAATCTCTGGCTTTAAACGGCAGCCACCGACGTTTTGGCTTCCAAAACATGAATGTATATTTGGTCTGAGGCTGGAAATGAGTATACAGGCTGTTGTCTGAAGAGGGAAATCTCATTGGCTGTCTCAGAAATCCCTCTCAGAATGTCACTCACTTTCCGAATACTTCCCCTCGGGGAAATGAAGGAAAAACACACACGCGCGCACACGTACGCACAAACGCAGCTTTAATCATCTGTCTAAGTCTCACACTGATACGGCTGTAAATTAGAGTGGAGAATTATTCAGCGTGGATTTCTTTTTTCCTTCGCTCATTATGAAAGCTTGTCGCGGGGCGGGGGAACTGTTAGCTCGAGGCTTTGCGCGTCTGAAAGCTAAGACGCGGCGGGCGCTGAGCGGGGCGGCTGAACGGTTTACCTCTGAAAGCTTGAATAGAGACAGAGCGCTTCTGACACCAAGTGCCTGTACAGTTTATTCTTCAGCACCAAGCTGTGCTAGCAGAGAGACACACTGAAGCTTGCATGTTTGTGTGTGTAAAAGCTTTTTTTGTACTGTTGGCGCACTCTGAGAGAATGTCTCTTTCAGAGCTCTTCAGAAACGGGTACATTTTAAATGAGGAAACTGGCCGTTTTGTGCTTGAAATGAGGAACAATCGAGTTTGCATACAATACCGGCGTACCGTAGTGTATCGTATTGGATCCTGTTTGTTGTTTTTTCTTCAGAAGCAAGAATATCTGACTAGTTTGTACATAGGAGTTCACATGACAAATTGCTTATTTCCAGGTTTTAATTAGATTTTGAGTTCCTGATTTTCTGTGCTGCATAAATGCACTTAGTAGGGAATCACAACACAAGTGTCACATGCTTGAAAGCTGATGCTCTTCCACAGCTGAGAAACTCTGAAGACTCGCGCTGATTGTCATGACGACGCGGAGTGACAAGAAGGGCACTATTGCGGTGCGAGACACTGAAGTGCCAGTGGGAAGACAAATCATTTCAAGAGTTTTAAGAGAGCAATCAGACATTTGGTTATAAATTATACTTCTGCCTAGAAAAGAATCATTAAAAAATACTAATTTTTAATTACACAATAATAGAGCATTATCTAGACCAGATAGATTGAAATCTTGAAAAGCAACTGTAACTGTAAAAGGGGTCATATGATGCGATTTCATGTTTTCCTTTGTCTTTGGAGTGTTACAAGCTGTTCCTGCAATTATAAGATCTGTAAAGTTGCAAAAATCAAAGACAAAAATGATGTCTTCACTAACAGTACAGTAAAAAAATATAACTGTCACTAGAAATCAGTTCGGTGCAGAAAATAAAAGTGTCCGGTTACAATAATATTACATTGTTCCGGCCAATGCGCGTATGCACTGCTGTGTTCAAGCTTCATAACATCTTGAGTGCGCAGATTCAAGCAACAACCGCAACAACCGTGAGTGGTGATGGCAAAAAGAAAACATTCAGAGGAGCATTTCCTTTTATTGAAAGCTATGTCCTCTGCTCTATCTAGTTTGCTTGTCGTCGCAAAACTGATTTAAATCCGATCCCGCATCATATTTAAATTTAAAGGAGATCACATCAAGGAAAGCAACAGATAAGCGGTGCATTTTATTAATTATCAGCTAATTTCAAGATGAAAGACCGCAAGAGGAGAGAGCGGCATCCGCACTGCAAAGATAAGTTTGTCTCACTACTTTTAGATTGAAGATGATTGTGCGTTGAGCATCTGCGACTTACTTTCAGTTTCATTTGTAGCAGTTTGCATGTCGGCTTGCTGAAAAGATACTCAGCTACTCATCCGCGGCGATGTTTGTTGCATTAGCGCTGTCATATCTGACTATAACATGCCATATAGCCTATACAATGCTCTTACATGTTTGTTATTTTAACATTTTGGGAGGAATACAATTTGCATATGTGGTTTCAACAACCAGATGAAGTTTTTTTTACACCTGGTATTTTCACGAGCAGATAGATATCCAATCAGAGAAAATGCATAAAGTGACCGGATGTATTAAAGTACCCCGTGGGTGAAAGCTGAAATAAATAAATGTTTTTTTTTTTTTTATAGTAAAATATTAGTTTATTTTAAATTGTATTTGTGAAAAAAAAAAAAAAAAAAAAAAATTATTAACCAGAATTTAAAAATGTGCATGTTTTTCATGCATTCAGCATGTGATGCTTCATATTTGTTTATTTTTGAGTTACATGGACAAATAAAGGTTTTGTTATTGAAAACCTTTATTTTTTATTGTAGTAATGTATTAAGGTTTTATTTTATTTTATTTTTTTTTTTTTGAAAAAAATGCACTTGCCAAAAAATGAAAAATGGCACTGGATCAAAGTCTCAAACCCAAAGAGATATTCAACTGTGCAACTTACAGGCTTCTGACTCACAGCCTGTAAGTACATTTTCATATTTAAACAATTTGCCACTGGCTATTCAAACGCATGTTTGAGCAGTGTCATGTAATGCTTAAAAATGCGTAAAAAGACTGCAGCGTAAATGCGTAAAAAGTATGAGTCATTATAATCAGTAATTTTGTCCTCACTGAATGCAACAAATGCCTCATTTATAATGTGCTTTATTGTTTTTGTCTTGTTGCACTGGCATCACATCATGGTAATGCATGTAAAATTTCTGTCACACGCTTAAGGTATTCGACCAATCACTAAGCACTTGTTAGCAAGCTAATCAGACCACACCGGACTTTTCAGAACGATGAGCTTTGTAAAAATGTACGCGTTTCAGAAAGGCGGGGCAGAGAGGAGCAACAATAATAATGTTCTTTTTAGCAACATCATATGACCCCTTTAAGTCATATGATGTTTTTTAGGTTGAAGAGTATATTGAATGGGGAAAATGTAGGGTGGAAACTGATTTTATTCATATAATATTGATTGAATGAAGAAAAGGTGGTGTTACATACCAGAATAAAGCCTTACAGTGGGGAAAATAATTATCTGAATTATGCTGAATTTGCATGTTTGCTCACTGACAAAGAAATGATCAGTCTGTAATTTTAATGGTAGGTTTATTTGCACAGTGAGAGACAAAATAATAACAAAAAAAAATCCCAAAAAACGCATTTCAAAAAAGTTATAAATAAAAAAAAAAGAGATGATTTACAGTTATTTTGTGTTTTTTCCATTTGCGAATAATAAACTGATGTCACCTTCTCACCAAGCTGCTTGGTGATGGTCCTTGTAGCCCATTCCATCCTTGTGTAGGTCTACAATCTTGTCCCTGACATCCTTGGACAGCTCTTTGGTTTTAGCCATGGTGAAGAGTTTTTCTGGATTTTTTGTTGTTATTCCGTCTCTCACTGTTCAAATAAACCTACCTAGACTGATCATTTCAATGTCAGTACCCAAAGTACAAAATCTGCAGGGGATCAAATAATTATTTTCCCCACTGTACACCTTGTCTTAATCAGACGTGTTGCGACAAACGATTTGGCTGTCCACACCAGACACGACATGACAACAGAACACGACAAAAACTCTCAAATATCACAGCCATTCACAAACACAGAAGCGCACTGCACTCCCAACAAAATGGACAAGTTTAATTCATAAATATGAAACCTTATTTTTAACATTATTAAAGGTCAGCTGAAGTGCTTTGAAACATGCAGCGTTATTTTGTGTGGTGGCATAAATTCTACTGAAACAGAAAGACAGCAGTCCCGCCCCCTTTTTAAAATAGCCAATAGCGCTTTGTATATATCACAGCTTGGGCCAGAGCCGCTGAGCTGGGTAAAGCAGCATTCGACAGGGTATGACAGCCACATCCGCATCAAATTATCTATATATAAAATAGCATTCTGTGTAGAATTTAAATGTGTCCGAAACGTTTTGTGGTCTGCGCCAACTCACGCATATCATCCGTTCTTTGCTGTCGTGTCTCTGGACAGGCTGTGTGCGCACTGAGGCAGTTTGTGTGACACAACGTGAAACCAGACTTTATTCGCCACAACCGAATGCATATTTACACTGTCTGAATCGTTCCCCATCTCCTATATACTGCACTGTGTGCCATTTACCGTAAAGAAAATGGACAGAAAGTTTGATGAGAAGCTGGGTTGATCCATGTTAGCGGAAGTTAGAGACTGTACGTTTTTTATCATTGTTTTGGAGCACACTAGCTTACAGATAACTTTAAAGTGAACATATTCATACTAAACCCCCAAAAAATTCAATTTTGATTTCATAGGGACTTTAAAACTGTACTTAAAAACTATTTGGCTGCTTGTTTCCATTCTTCTCCAGGCTGCTTGGCTAAAGTGATGAAAGTTATTACATAACGTTCAAAAGTTAGGAGTCTCTTATGTTCACCAAGGCTGCATCTATTTCATCAAAAGTACAATAAAACAGTAATATTGTGAAATGTTATTACAATTTAAAATAACTGTTCTTAATTTGAATGCATTGTCATTTCTGAGATTGCACAGCATTTCAGCAGTAATTACTCCAGTCTTTCAGTGACAGAAGATCCTTCAGAAATCTATTTAATGTACTGATATGCTATAAAATAATTGTGCTGCTTAATATATTTTGCTAAATGCAGAGTTCAAAAGAACGACATCTATTTGAAATGGAAATGTTTTGTAACATTATAAATCTCTTTATTGATCGATTTAATGCATCCTTGTCGGATAAAAGTGAATAAAAATGAACATCATGAAGACAAACATTTTCTTTAGAACAACATGCTCTAATGAATCATTCACAAAAAGGTTAAGAATGTGCGCCGGGAGAGTAAACGGCGTTCATTACGCTGATGTTGAAGTGATTTTGTACCGTTAAGAGTCTTAAACTCTACTAACAGGAAAAAGTCTCTCATAAAGCGTAACCAGAGTTGTACACGGCACAATAGTTCCTCATCACGCCGGCCTCAGCCAAACCATCTGAGAAGAATTGAACTTTCTGACAAACTGTTTGACGGAGGGTCTCCTCGGAAAGATTAATCCTAATCAAGTTGGCATGTGAGAACGAGCATGTGCGTACGTCTCTGGCCTAGTTCTGCGGAGGCGGTCATGTGACGGCATCAGATGATAGCTCAGGTCAGCGGTTGCAAATTGCAGACGTCTCTCTCTCTTTTGTCTGTACCTCACATGTGTTAGCACTCTCATCCCAGCGTGCCTGAAATGTAAACACACCCGTGGTGTGGAGCAGCTCTGCTGTTAAGTGAGCGATGCATCATCTCTGCAAAAGTATGCATGACTCGCATTTGGATCGCATTATTTCACTTGTTGAAGTGGAACAGCTCACGTCTGGCCCTCATAATAGGGCCCAGCTGCGGCCGTATGGGCCAATGAGATGAGTGAAAGAAGGAGAGAGTTTTTTGTGAAGAGCGTGATCAGCCCGTTGACTCTAATGTAGTCGTCCAGATGTATCGTTGAATGGTAGCTCATTTCCTCTCCCATCCTTCATGCGGTTTGACCTGTAACGGTGTGTGTTTGTGTTTGTACATGTGTGTAGGGTGCTGTGATAACGCCAGCCATGGACCACACCATCTCCATGCAGCCCGCTAACATGATGGGACCCCTCACCCAGCAGATGAACCACCTGTCCCTGGGTACCACTGGCACTGTGAGTGTGTCTGCTGCCTTTATCGTACGGCCCGCTCACCTTCTGCCAGTCTGAATCGCAGAGGAGCTGATGAAGAAAGTGAAATGCTAATTAAAAGTTTCTGCAAACTGTTACAGGAAAAAAGAACAAGGAAGTTTAGCTCTACCCAGGGGTGGAAAAAGTACTGGGAAATAAAGTATGGATGGTTTTAGTATCAGACTCAATTAAAAGTATCTAGGCGAAACATACCTGAGTGAAAGTAAATCAAGTTTTCATATTGATTTGTACATAAGTATTTAAAAGTAAAAGGTAATTAAAAAGGGAAAACTTTATTCTTAGCATTTGAACTTGATCAATGTTGTGAAAGTTTTTACCTGACATTGTTAAAAAACTGCCAAATCTGATTTTATAGCTATTGGACACTTGAATAACATTGTTTGTAGTGTTGTTATTGATAACTAAAATGAAAATATTACCTGTATAACTATAGACTTGGCAACTAAACTCAAATAAGTTCAGGTTGAAGTACTAGAATTGCAAAATATTTACAGCTGCATAGAAATATTTAAAAAATAATATTAAAATGGCATAAAATAATTCAAACTAAAATTAAAATGAAAACTGAAAATATAAAAATTAGTAAATGGAATTAGTAAAATTGCTAAAACTGAACAGTAAATTACAGCGGAACAAATATTTTTTTTAATAATATCAAAAGTGAAAGTTTTAAATCTCAAACTAAAATTAAAATGAAAACTGAAAATAGAAAAATAAAAGCTAGTAAAAATAGAACTATTGATTTGGCAACTAACAAATAAGAAAATTGCTCAAACTCAACAGTAAATTATAGCTAAATAGAAATATTTATAAATCAAAGTTGCATAAAATGATTAAAACTCAGCAAAATTAAAATGGAAATATAAAAATAAAAGCTAATAAAAAATTTGAACTATTGACTTGGCAACTAACTGAACTATGTTCAGGTTGAAGTACAAAAATTGCTCAAACTAAACAATAAATTACAGCTGCATAGAAATACTAATATCAAAATGGCATAAAATCATTAAAACTCAAATTAAAATGAAAACTGAAAATATAAAAATTAGAACAAGTGACCTGGCAACTAACTCAAATAAGTTTAGATTGAAGTAGTAAATATTTAGAAATAATATCAAAAATAAAAGTATTAAAACTCAAACTAAAATTAAAATGAAAACTGAAAATTGAAATATAAAAGCTAATGAAAAATAGAACTAATTATAAATAATATCAAAGTTGCATAAAATGATTAAAACTAATATATCTATCTATATACACATATATATATATATATATAAACACGCACATACATTATATATTTAGAAAATGTTTCCGTATTATGTGTAATATTATAATATATAAATATTATATATTTTCCTTTTTACATTAAAATTGATTTAATTGAGTGAAGATATAACTAATCAAGAAAGTAAGTACCTAAATGTTTAATAAGCAGATTTGCATCATTATGAGCAGAGTAATATGTACTTTATATTAGGGTCTAAATGAAATTGTAAATCATTAGAAATGTAACAAGTGAAAGTACAATTATCCATTTCTAGTTTTACCTAAATTGAAGGAAAAAGCAAAAAAGGATTCAGCTAATAGAAGCAGTGAAAATATGTTTTTGTTTATCATTCTTCTCAGCAAGATTCTCCTTCCTATATGAAGCCCCTAAAGGGACATGATGATGGGAAAAAAATATGAGATTGGAGGAAAAATTATACCTCATTGCTTTTGTGTTCACTCGAAAAAGTTTTGCGTTTTCCCTCCCTCTTGAAAGCATTGAAATACCGTTGTTGTTTTTTTTTTTCTTTGATCTCATATTATTTCCATCACCAGCCAACGAAAGTACATGGAAAAATAGATTTGTCCCATGTCATATTTTTTCCGTCATTATGTCCCTTTAGGGACTCTGTTTTTTGTGGTGGCCACTTGGCAAAATAGCTTTTGATGTATTAGTGCCACCAATTGCACTGTATGATGCAGCAGCATCTCTGCCGAACTTTGGTCCAAATTTAAGTAGGTCCATACTTAAGCATAGTTTTGTTTGCTGTGTGTGACTGAACTGTCTATGTATGCATTTGTTACAGTACATGACTGCGGCTGCTGCTCCTATGCAGGGGACCTACATTCCCCAGTACACTGCGGTGCCTGCCTCAGCTGTCTCAGTGGAGGTGAGTTTCTGGGTGACTGCAAATCCATTCACTGGTTCAACTGATTAGATGAGCGCTGCTAATTGAAAATGTAGAGATCAGTCGCCTCGGGCCAAGATCCGCCCACAGATTCCTTAGCTCCTTTAATTTCAGCTTTACAAGGCCTGACTCCAGTCTGGAGCGCGTCTTTAAGTTCATTCTGGAATGAGTGCCCAGCGCAGCCCTAAGGCCTCTTCTTGGAGGAGGTTAAAAGGTGTTTCTGTTTCTTGTAAGGGGACATCCTGTAATTATGACATCATATCCTTCCAGGGAGTGGTGACGGAGGCTTCTCCACAGAGCGTTCCGCCCTCGTCGCAGGACGTCAGTGGTCAGCAACAGCCTCTGGGCGTGGACAACACCAGCGATCACGCGCCCACCTACACTTTTCAGCCCGCTAAGTGAGTCGGAGAGAAACTTCATATTGATCATCCCCATGTCATCCAAGATGTTCATGTCTTCCTTTCTTCAGTCGAAAAGAAATTAAGGCTTTTGAGGAAACATTCCAAGATTTTTCTCCATATAGTGGATTTCAATAGGGATCAGCGGGTTGAGTCCCCAAATTGCAGTTTCAATGCAGCTTAAAGGGCTCTACACGATACCAGCTGAGGAATAAGGGTCTTATCTAGCGAAACAATAGGTCTAAATTTTCTAAATTACGCACTAGCTTAACTTTACACATTACGTAATCATGTTGGAAAGGTCACATGTGACACAGGCCGCAGTGTGTTTACAAAGCAAATGTGCAAAGAAAGTCAAACACCCTTTACAAAAAAAGGTAAAACGATTTTACCTTTTCAAAGTTTCAGGAGAAAATGAGATGGATACCTTACCACAGTACACAGATGAAGAACTAACCATGCTTGACCTTTCTAACATGATTATATACAGTGCCTTGCTAAAGTATTCATACCCCTTTTTATGTTGCTGCCTTATGTTAAACTGCTTAAATGACTTTTTCCCCACATCAATCTACACTCCATACACCATTATGACAAAGCTAAAACAGAATTGTCACAACTTCATTAATTTATTTAAAATAAGTACATTGCATAAGTATTCATACCCTTAACTCAGTACTTAGCTGAAGCACCTTTACAGCCTCAGGTATTTTTGTGTGTGAATCGACAAGTTTTGCTCCTCAGCATTTGGCAGTTATCTGCCATTCTTCGCCTCACCTCTCGAGCTCTGTCAGGTTGGATGGGGGTAGATGCACATTTTCAGGTTTTTTCCAGAAATATTTGATTTGGCTCAGTGTCCTGTTGGAAGGTGAACCTTCTTCCCAGTCTGAGGTACTGAATGCTCTAGACTGGGTTTTCATTAAGGCTATCTCAAAATTTTGGTGCATTGAGCTTTTCTTGTACTCTGACGAGTCCCTCAGTCCCTGCTGCTGAAAACATGACAGCCCTACAACATGAGGCTGCTACCAGCACACTTTACTGTTGAGCTGGTATTCTTAAGGTGATGAGTAGCGTCTAGTTTCCTTTAAACTTAATGCCTGGAATTGAGGTTCATCAGACCAGAGAATCTTGTTTCTCACAGTCTGAGGGTCCTTTAGATGCTTTTTTGCAAATTCAGAATGTGTTTTCTTGTGTCTTCGCTGAGTAGAGGATTGAGTCTTGCCACACCACCATAAAGCCCAAATCGTTGGAGTGTTATAGTGATGTTTGTTCTTCTGTAGGTCTCTCCTATCTTCGCATATGATCATGGAGCTCAACTAGAGTGACCATTAGGCTCTTGGTCACCACTCTAACCAAAGCCCTTCTCCATCAATTGCTCAGTTTGTCCAGGAGGCCAACTCCAAGAAGGGTCCTGTTTGTTTTAAACTTTTTTCCATTAAGGGTGACGGAGACTACACATAACCCTTCAATGGAGCAAAATCTTTTCTGAACTCTTCCCTAGATTAGTGAATTGATCCAATTTTGTTTCAGAGCTCTACAGGCCATTTTTTTTAACCTCAGGGCTTGGTTTTTGCTCCGATACGCATTTTCAGCTGTTAGTCCTTTAAGATGTGTGTGCCTTTCCAAATCATGACTATTAAAATTTGCAATATGAATGCTCCTGAGTTAAAGATAAATAGTTATGCAGTGGATTCATTTAAGATATTTTTTTTTATACATTTGCAAAGATGTTAAAAACTTGTTTTTGCTTTGTCATTATGGTGTTTGGAGTGTAGACAGATGTGGAAAAAAGTAATGTAAAGCAGTTAAGCCTAAGGCAGCAGCATAACAAAATGTGAAAAAAATGAAGGGGTATGAATACTTTTGCAAGGGACTGTAATGTGTGAAGTCACGGACGTGCATTGCAGAGCTAGTGCAAGACGAGCCTTTGTGGTTAAAAAGTATAGAAATGTTAATTTTTTGTAAAAAAAATGGCAGATCGTTTTGCTAGATGAGACCCTTATCTCTCGGCTTAAATCGTGTAGCCATTTGAAGCTGCAGTTTGGACCTTCAGCCCACTGATCCCCATTGAAGTCCACTATGTGGAGGAAAATACTGGAATGTTTCTCTCAAAAACCTTAATTTTGTTTTGACTGAAGAAAGAAAGACGTGAATATCTCAGATGTTTATTTTGGAAGTGAACTAATCCTTTAAATTATATACAGAACTCTGACTTTCTTGTTGTTTCAGATAACCAGAGGAGGAGGGGGGCGTTGAGGTGACTGCGTTGCCTTGAGACTGGGGGACTGCAACGAGGGAACATTGAAGACAGAGCGCAAGAGATAGGAAAACACGTTTGTGTCTACTTTTGCACAAGCATCTACAAAAAAAACAAACAATAAAACAACTACAACAAACAAACAATTTATTTAACACCTGGCCCACACCGGAGGACCTTTGGAGAACTTACAACCAGACCAGAAACGAGAGAAATGCAGTCTGGGAGATGGAGCCTACTGTTAATCGGCTACCCGAAAAACTTTACCTTCATGAAGTGAACGAAATCAAACAAGTACAAGTTTTCCTATTCTTTTTTTGAATGTGCAGGTAGGTTTTCAGAAACAGTGGGTTTTTCTATTAGACGAGGAAGCACGTTCTTGTAAAACAATGAGAGAAGGAGCAAAAGAAGTCTTCCTCGGATTCTAAGCTACTATTACTTTTCTTTTTTTATGAGTTAGATTTTAGTTTTCTAGAGAATATCAATGTTTTTTCATCTTTGTTGCCTTAATTTCAAGAAACATCTAAGACTTTTTCCTGTTTGAACTGAACAGACTGACGAATGCAGTGAAAATGACCTGACAAGGAAAGGAAATTACCTGTATAAAGCATAGAAAGAAACAAGAGAGGTCTCCTCGAGACGTTTTAAATTATCAGTGGTGACTTTGTGTTTAAAAGAGAGGACAGACAAAAAAAAATATTGTGGTCATGAAGACGATGGTGATTAAAGAGAGTTGCATTTTTTAGAAACAGAGGAAAAAAAATGTTAATCCACTGCATCATGGGAAATGCAGTTTATTGTGTAGTGCAGATCATTTTTAATGGCATTATTGTTTTTATCTGCAATATTTTTTATGAGCTTTAAGGTGTTTTTAGCCTGCTTTGCTTGTTTCATTGCGGAAAAAAAAGAAAACAAAAACAGTCAAAAAAAAATGGCAGTGCAAATCTAAATAGATAAGAGCTTATGGATTAAATCAAAACGAAAAAAAGCAAATGTGTGCAAAAAGCAATAGTAATAGGAAATTGTTGACAATTTCTTTAGTCTTTCTTAGCTGTGGATCAAATGCAGCCCATGGATGGCATATTTTATACCAAAGATGAAGAAACCCCCCTCAAGACAGTGGAGTGGATCGATTTTGTTCGTTTCTTTTTTTCTATTAGAGATTTTTTGGCGTAACCATTTGGTTTCAGAAGTATCCGTTTGGCCTTGACGGCCAAATTGGTACTTCAGGGTTTAAACTTCCTTCCACTGTTGCAGAATCTATGTCAATCGTTCAGTTGAGAGGCAGAAAACCACCATCACTGATTCTCATGAGTGTGATCTCCCCAGCAGAGGGCGTCAGAGAGCGTCTGAACCATCAATCATCTCCCGTCTGCCTGGCTGAATGAACTATACCTCTATCGCTGCACCTTCTCGGTCGGTCGCTATTAAACACGACGCACGTCCGTTCAGTTTTTCAGAGCTTTCTCACAGAGAAGGCCCTTAGTTAGCATCATTTCAGCTCAACAGGAAGGAATCAAAGCACTCACTAGTGTGTATTTTAACTCTGTGTACAGATCACTACCTCATCGAAAGCAATTTTACCATGAGGAAACACAGGAGAATGTGTTGCAGGTCATGAAACACAAGCTTGCTTCAGGGGCACTGAGAAACGCTTGCAATTAGCAGCATTAGCATAACATGTTGTTCTGAGCACTCCCGTCCATATTTGCAGTCGCGTCGATCGGAATGCCTCATGTTATATGCAAGGTTTCCTTAATCAACCAGATGCCATAGGAAATCTCGTGAAAATAGCGGTCTTTACTTGAAAAACAAAGGCTCTGTCTTAAATCCCGTGCGGTCGAGGACACAGTTAACAATCGTAGTAACCCTAAAATGCACGATGACAAATACACCGTTTGGGACAGAGCCTAAGGTTCCCATCATCGTGGGATTCGGCGCTTGCTCAGGTGCCTTGACAGCTCGGAATTAGGGTTAGAAATATCGCGTGTGACATTTCGCATCTGCTTTCTTTTTATCAGGCTGCCCATTCCAGAGGGGGGGGGGGGGACTACTAAACTGAAGAGTAGAAAGAGGAATCATTTCAGAAATTAAAGGGATTGTCCATCGAAAAATGAAAGAACGATGCTAACCAAACATTTTCGGTTCCTGTTGACCTGAAACTGTTTGGCTACCGGCATTTTTTTAAACAATGAATCTTCGTTTTTGGCCAGACTATCCCTTTAATATTAAAACAAGGCTGCTGTCCTTTATTTACCACGAAGTAGATGTTATTTTGATGCAATCTGATAGGAAAGCGCTCATTTAACACGTCAGCCACGAGTTTCAATACACCTGGTGAATTATGGACCGTCTTTGCTGCCTTCATGGTCGTACGGCTCATAAATACGCCTCCTAATTTTACAACCGGGTAATGAGAGTTGTCGAGGTGCTCTGGGAAATGAATTCATCTGTCTTTAAAGGGCCAGCGAGAGACATCAAGTTCATGTCATCATGAATGCTTTGGTCTTTTTCCCTCTGTATTCCAACAACATGACCTCTATACAACTACGTAATGATCCCAATTAGCCACTAGGGGACAGTATTAAAGCAAAGTTGGTGTACTTTATCCTCTGTGATGACCGTTGCAGTGAGATATGACAATGTGGATTAAATTTGTGATGACCAAGACAGCACTGCTTCAATAAGGACAACAAGTTAGCTTTTCATTTTCACCTGTTTAAACAAACAAAAAAGTTAAAACAACAAAAAAAGTCACTGTGTTTTGTGTCTGTTATCCACTGTCTTTTTGGAGAGTTCTTTTTATCATGTGCTCGCTGCTATCAAAGCATTCAGTATTTAAGTGGTCAGGGCCTTGGGAAATGGAGAAAAAATTAGGGCTGGTGTCTCATATGAGAGGTCACTCTGCAGCCTTCAGTTCTAATGCTTTTCATTAAAGAGTGAATAAATGTGTCCGATTAAGCTGAAGGTTTTGCTAACTGTAGGATGGAGTTCTCATCCCAACTGTAATTTAGTAAGCTAAACACCTTTCATCCACTCTGGCTAGAAACTCTGTGCTCCCATTCATTGGATGTGAGGTCCAAGCCATGCATTTCTATCTGTACATCTGATTGGCTGTCACGGTTGAGGTCACTGAATGACGAATGTTCATTCGTTGGACTGTCAGGAAACAGCGTTACTACGTTCAACCAAATTCAACACAAACGGCAAAACCTCAATTAGACACTAACGTACTGGCAGATGAAATAGAGAAATATTTATGGAAATGTTTTTTGTACAGGTGTTGTTGAAATATGAACGCGGAACCGTTTTACGATGCTACAATGATTTCTTGAGTTGCTTCACTTTCTTGCCTCCCATGTGCTCGAGCTGTGATCCTGAGAGTGTCTGTAGACCAGTGGATGTTAGGTTTAAACTTCTGTTTATTTTTTTTCTTTTGATGAAGCTTTCAATAAAAAAAATCTACAAAATCACGCCACTTTTTGATTCTGGTTGAGCTTTTTTTTGTGACATTTATGGTGTTTGTTGAGCCAATCGATGTTAAAACCAAACAGCAGTTGCTGTAAGCAGGGATACAACATATTTTTTGTTTAAAAAAAAATTACGCAACCTTTACCGGGGCTCTAGAAGTGACAATAACGTACATATTTATAAAAAAAAATATTTAAAATTTAGTTGGGAAAACATCCATATGTGGTCCAAGTGCACACCGGTGTTTGTTGCATGCAATGTCCAATTAACAAATAAGTGAGTCTTTTAATTAGTGTTTTTTAATGAGTCAGAATCACAAACTCGCTCGAGTTAAAGGTTTTTTTCAATTTAGTTGGGAAAACATCCATTTGTGGTCCAAGTGCAAGCCAGTGTTTGCTGCATGCAACAATGAACACAGCCGTGATGTCCGATTCACAAATTAGTGACTCTTTTGAACCAGTTCTTTTTAATGAGTCAGAATCACAACAGTCCCAGTCTCGCTCAAGTTAAAGGTTTGAATCAGATCTCACTTAGGCCCTGTTTACACTAGTGCATTTTCACTTTAACACGGCGTTTTAAAATGAAAACGATCCTTGTCTACACTGGCGTTTTCGCTGCATACAAAAAACGATATCTGTCTACACTACACAACCGAAAGCACATCACATGACCATCCAGGCTGCATGCATCATCAAGGATGTCTTATTTAATAATAGTAACCGTAATAAAATTGACTGTTATTTCTTGGGGTGTAAAAAAAACGCTGTAATTTCTTTTTTTACTATGCAATTTAATGGTTACTTTTCTTAAATGAGACGCAAAAAATGAGCATGATGTTATTGTTTACACGGTCGTCAAGTATATGGAGAGCAAATGTGGGCAGCCATGCCATAGTTTTTTAAAAGTCTTCTTTTTGTTCTGTTTACACTGAAATGCAACCCCAAGTCTGAAAACGGCGGAGTAGTGTAAACGACAGGCGTAGCAAACTGTAGTAACTGTAGCAAAAGTTATGCGTTTTAAAATGAAGACGCACTAGTGTAAACGTAGCCTTAGTCAGTAAGGCCCTATGATTTCGGCTCTGCGGAAAATGCATAGTCCAAAAAATGTATTTTGGATGAAAAAAATCAAAAGTAGGTCAGTACGCTTAGACCTTAGTAGACTATTTGAATATGAATCCTGCATGTTCTGCGTGTCTCTGTGTGAATGAATGACGCAGAGGCACAGTTTTGTTTACTACACACATACAGAAGCATTTGCTGTGTTTTCTGCGTTTTAATATACGAGTACATGAAAACATGAAACATGCTCTGAGAGTCACTTCATGAGCACTTTACTGTTTGTTTTGAGAAAAACTCATCAAAAAATTGTCATATCATATACAAACAGAAACTTAAAGGTCTTCACAGCAAGCCATCAAAATAAAAGTTTGTTTTAACTTAAAGAAACTGTGACAGAAACATATTACGTAATGTAGGCCTAATGAGTATTATTAATGAATTTTTTTTATTTTTAGTCAAATTTACTAGAAAAATTATTTACCAGAGAAATCTAATTACACAACACAATATTTCTGAAAAAAAAAGTTAATAAAATAATAATACAAATTTTTTTTAAACAAGTAAAATAAAATCAGTTAATTAATGAAAAAAAGAAATCCAGAAAATTAATGGAAAACACAGAATTTGGTTAAAATAACTGAATTTGAGATTTAAAAATAACATTTGTAATTTTTATTACGCTTTTTATAAATTGCTGTTAAATTTTGTAAGTTTCATGATTTTAATTAATCAGACATGATTTTTGATTAATATTTGTTCAATTTAACCATTAAAACAGAGTCTAGAAAAATGTAAATGGAAAAAAATGTAATCCATAAAAATTTTAATGGAAAAAATGGAATTTGGCAAAAATACTGTAACTACTCAATAAATCAGTACTCAAAATAAAATAAATAAAAATAAAAATGAACTGAAAAAAACTAAAACATTTGAATACTAAATGCTACTTTAAATATTAAAATAAATAAAACTCAACTAAATCAAAATTAAAACTTTATTTAAAAAATTATACTTTTATAAATATATAAATATTTGCTTATATATTTATAAATATACCAAATATAATTCAAAATATTAACAAAATCTACAATAGCATATCAATGATACAAAAATAAATTAATTAATTCATGAATAAAATAACATTTGTCTAATTCAAACTGAAGTTATGATGTATAATTTTGCATTCCAAAATGAGTATTTCTTGGTTCTTAATATGACAACATGTAATTAAATGGCAGATAGTCACAAGTGATCTTTTTGTGGAAAAGAAAATCAAGATAATATTAAAAATATTATTGGTTATTGTTTAGAATAAGCAGTATTGAATGATAAATCGACTGCAAGGGAAACTTAGTCTGGGACTGTAAGCCTGTATCAACACAATATATGAACTTCAACAGCTGAATATTCTAAACATATGTGACCCTGGGCCACAAAAACAGTCTTAAGTAGCATGGGTACATTTGTAGCAATAGCCAAAAATACATTGTATGGGTCAAAATTATTGACTTTTCTTTTATGCCAAAAATCATTAGGATATTAAGTATCATGTTCCATGAAAATATTTTGTACATTTCCTACTATAAATATATTAAAACTTTATTATTGATTTGTAATATGCATTGCCAAGAACTTCATTTGGACAGCTTTAAAGGCGATTTTCTCAGTATTTCCATTTTTTGCGCAATCAGATTACAGATTTCAAATAGTTGAACCTCGCCAAATATTGTCCTATCCTAACAAACCATACATCAATGGAAAGCTTATTTATTCAGCTTTCAGATGATGTATACATCTCAATTTCAAAAAATGTACCCTTATGACTGATTTTGTGATCCAAGACTTTCAAAACTACAATCAGGGTCACTATATACAGCAACAAATAATACATACTAAAGAGTGGACAACACAAATGAATGTAAATCTTTAACCATGTTACTATTTATGAGAAAGATGTAGGCTATAAATACACAGATGTACACAGTTACAATGCAATTGAATACAGTACAATGGTCATATAGTGTCTTGACAACAACTATATGCTCTGTAGAGCCCTACAAGCAGACACTCCGATGGAAAGAATGAGAGGTCAGTGAACCCTGCCCTTCTCTATAGGGCCTGTAACTATTTGGGCCTGTCCTCTGCCCACTCCTTCAACACTGATCGATAGAGGGATTGTTCAGACACACAAGTGACTGTTTCAGTCTTGTGTTGACCTTTCAACCTGGCCTCCCCCACCCCACAACCCTCGCCATCCTCCTCCATTGCATACAATACTCATTTTCTTATCTGACATTTAGCTACAGTAGATGAGGGCAGGGACTCTCTGCATGTACACTTTGGGAATTATTCTGTTTTTCTGAACTGGATCGATTTCGTGACACGCTCTATGTTTTCTTGTTTAGTTTGCAGTAGATGCATTAAGCTGTTTGAGATGCATCCTTTTTTTTTTTTTTGCACGAAATGGTAAAACGATATTTCTTATATTTAATGATTTCATATTTTAATTAAGCTAAAAAAAATAAAATATGACACATTTGTCAATTTTTTCTGGTAATTTAATATTTTAATGCTAAAGATTAAGATTTAAATATTATTTTGACTGATGAACTAAAGATTATTTTTCGTGCTCATTAACTGACTTTTTTTTTTTATAAAAACGCTTAATCAGGTATTAATTTAATTATGAACTATTACTGTGATTTAATTTTATATTTTTCCATTATAATGCATTAGTATTTTATTAATAATTATTAGTATTACTACTGTTATCTATACAAAGTTATGAGATGTAAAGATCACTCATTAATTTCTATTAAATTAATTTCTAAAATGTATTTTTTATTACCTTAAAATAAGTTACATTTAGTAACTGAGTGCTTTAAAGACCCACCAAAATCATTTTGACTGATATGCTAAAAATTATTTTATGTTAGAATGACCAGTAATCAATTTGAAATTGTTTTGATCTTATTTTATTTAATAATTATAAAAAATAAAAAAAAAATCTATAAATTTAATAATAATTCAGATATAACTGTTAGGATTTTCACACAATATCTAAACAATCATTTGCATACAATTAATCTTTAAAAAAAATTAAGTTGTTTTTATCTTATTTTATTTATTTTTTTTAATAATTATATAAATTTAATTATGGCTAATTTAATTATTAGGATTTTCACACAACATCTAAATGATGATTTGCATACAGCAATTGTAATATCAATACAAATAATTATATTAATCTTTATAACATTTAAATAGTTTTTATCTTATTTTATTTCATAATTATGTTTTTAATAATTATGTAATTTTAATTATGCATTTGATTTAATTACTAGGATTTTCACGTAATATCTAAATGATCATTTGCATACAAAACTACAAAAAAACAGCATACAACACATACTAATAACTTTTATTAATTTGTACAAAATTTAAATTGTTTTTATTTTATTTAATAATTAATTTAAAAAAAACAATTATCTTATTCATTTAGTTTATTTTTCATATATATTTTTAATTATGCATCTGATTTAATTATTAGGATTTTAACACAATTTCAAAACAATCATTTGCATACAACAATAGTAATATTAATACTAACAACTTTTAACAATCTTAAAAAAAATTGCTAAAGCATATTATGTATTTTTACTTATAGTATTGCTATTGTTATTTATGAGACATAATACATTTACTTCTTTCACATTTATTTCTAAAAAGTGCACTTTTGAGACTAATAAGTTAACTTTAAACAAAAATAATATATATTTAAATACTGTTGTGTATTTATAGACCCCCTTATAGTCAATTTGTTATTTATCAAAACATTTGAAAAATTCTATGTACTCTTGACAAGCATTTACAAAAATTTCAGTCTTGTTCTGTCAGAAGCTGTACTTGTAAGACTAGAAAACAACTGCCCGACTGCATTACCAAAATGGACAGCTTTAACTAACCTACTTTCCCATTTCCCATGGAATGACTGCTCATGATTTGTGCCATTAACACACTTTCCATTGTCTCGTCTTTCTTTTCATCCGATCCATCCCTGTTCCACACGCCTCGCCCATTCCTTCCTCACTGCCCCTGCATCTTTTTCCCCTCTTTTGTCTTGTTCTCAATGTTAATGTCCGTAAGTTGCCTCATGCTGTGCTGGCACTGCCTCCAAACACTCTGAGCTTGCATAATATGAAGCTGGAACTGCTGCCAAAAGGTGTTTAGTCTGTTTCTGTTTCTCTCTCTCTTTCTCCCTTTTCCCTCCTCAAGATGTAATGAGGAAAATACTGCAAATATTAGCAGCCCCAGGGTCAAAGGACACACTGGCTCAACTGCTTAGAAGGATTTGCTCATACACTTTCAAAAATCAAAAGACTTTCAGTGGCTTCTCGGCTAAAACAGGTTTTGCCGTATTCATATACCCGCTGTTCGTGTCCAACCAAAACATGCTTTTGTTTTAAATCAGCACAGGATTTCAAAATCACTGGGATATGAAGCAATCCTGCATTCCACTGGAATTGAGTTACTGTGTTTTGTAGCAGCTGGTTATTGACGTACTATTTCTTGTAACATCTTTTGTCTCTGACTGAAGTGAGTTATACCATGGCAACTGCTGCACAGAATCTGCCTCAAAGCAACATCTTCCACACATCCTGCGTGACTTATATTTGTTTACTAAATACTTTGGTTAATTAAAAGGATAGTTCATCTGGAAACTATAATTCTGTCTCCATTTACTCACCCTTATGTTGTTCCAAACTCATAAGACTTTTGTTCTTCGAAACACAAATGAAAAATATTTTAATAAAATCTGGTAGATTTTAGTCCCTGCAGCAGTCTACACCTCTACCACTTCAAAATAGCGATGTTCGATCCTTGAACGAATCGTTCTTTTGAGCCGGTTCACAACATTGAACCGAATCGAACTTTAATTCTGGATTGATGACGTAAATCGCACAGCCGGTTCACAAAATTGAACCGAATCGAACTTTAATTCTGGGTTTTTGACGCAAAACGCACAGCCGAAGTAGCAGGTCCGAGAACCAAATGAACCGGTTCAACCAACTGTCGATGTTTGCCGTGATTACCGAGGATTCTGACGGGTGAGTTGCTAGTGTACAACGAACCAGATGCACAATCTAAGCTTCTTTACTAACAGACAAAAACTGGAAATATGCTTATAACTATTGTTGCCTAGAATCTGCTACAAAGCGACATCTTTGCCTTATGTTTGTTTATTAAATATTTTGATTAATTAAAAGCAGAGTTCACCTCTGTCATCAATTACTCACCCTCATGTCATTCCAAACTTTTAGTGCATCTTCTGAACACAAATGAATAATATTTTGTAATGAAATCCGATAGATTTCTGTCTTTCCGTTGACAGTCTACACAACTACCACTTCAAAATAGTGATGTTCGATTCTTGAACTCTCGTTCTTTTGAGCCGGTTCACAAAATTGAACCGAATCGAACTTTAATTCTGGGTTGATAACACAAAACGCACAACCGAAGTAGCAGGTCCATCTAAAAAAAAACCGAATGAGCTTGTTCAACGAATTTTCAAAGTTTGCTGATGATTTCCAAAGATCCTGACTTGTCAGTCTAAGCTTCTTTAGCAGACAAAAACTGAAAATATACTTATAACTATTGTTGCATAGCAGTATTGGGGAAAGTTATTTTTAAAAGTAATGCATTACAATATTGCATTACTCCCTAAAAAAGTAACTAATTATGTTACTTACTTAAGTAAAAATTGTCTTGTTTTTTTTCTGAAAAAAAAAAAGTCAAAATTAACTGTGTTTTTGCTTGAAACAAGCAAAATAATCTCCCAATGGGGTAAGCAAAATAATCTTGTTTTCTGTTTGAAATAAGATTTTTTTCTTGCTTACCCCAGGCAGATTATTTTGCTTGTTCTAAGCAAAAACTCACTTAATTTTGATTTGTTTTTTCTGAAACATTTACTTGTTTAAAAAGTCCTTCTTGATTTAAGAATTTCGTGATATTTTGGCTGGAAATAAGACAAAAAATGTAAGTAAGAAAAGTATTTTTGCAGTGTATGGTTGAATTGGATCAACAAAGGTCAGCAGCAAAAACGTCTTGGTTACGTATGGTAACCCTCGTTCCCTGATGGAGGGAACGGAGACGTTGTGTCGAAGTGACGACTAGGGGTCGCTCTTGAGAGCCCGAACACCTCTGACAGCTTTGAGAAAAGGCCAATGAAATTGGTACGCAGTATTTGCATAGCCCGCTCCGCCCCGGAGATCCGGGCATAAGAGGGGGGGGCTAGGCAACACTCATTGTTCTGATCTGAGGAGCCGAAGCACCCGGCTACACTCAGAGGCGGTCCGAGGTTGTGGCAAGGGGGACACAACGTCTCCGTTCCCTCCATCAGGGAACGAGGGTTACCATACGTAACCAAGACGTTCCCCGTCTGTCGTTCACGTTCGACGTTGTGTCGAAGTGACGACTAGGGGTCCCAGTTGAAAACGCCACAACCAGCGGACCGCGTCACGAGTGTATGGAGTGCAAATATTAACAGGTCTTGCGTGTTAGATAAATGTCACTCACCTCTACGTGACCTTCCAATGCCCAAGAGCTTCAGCCAGCCTTTCCTCACCTTTGGTTGAACATCTTGGAGAACATTGGGCCAGTGTCCGTCCTCCCCGGGGGGGGGATGGGCACTACGGAGACCACACCCTGCCCGGAGGGAGGTATTTGTGTGGAGAATACACTTGAGGGCTCGCACTAGGGGAGCACAACAAGGGGACGATCCTGAGGCAGGCTCCGCATGAGGAGAGACTGCTGAGCTCAGGGTCGGAGACAAGTTTTGTCTTAAGGGAAACACCGCATCTCTGGGAGTATAGGTGGAGATACACACATGGGGCCGCATTAGGAGCCACTACATGTGGGGCACCAACCTAATATGAGAGTTCACAAGAGGCAACCTAACCTCATATTAGATTCTGATAGCTAGTTCCTCCGCTGAACATAGCTACGTTGCGGGTGCAACATGATGGAAATTGTCGTTCAGGGTTCACGCCAGGAAACTTACTGAACTGGGGAAGCGTCATCACCCGTGGGGAACGACGCTTCAGCAAGCTTCCACACCGTGTCAGCTTCAGGAGTTACTGGGCTTGCGTTCAGGACTCCCGAAGAGACTGGTTCTACACGCAGATTGTAGAACCTGGCAAACGTGTTAGGTGTAGCCCAACCTGCAGCTCTGCAAATGTCTGTTAAAGAGATCCCGTTCGCCAGCGCAACCGACGCTGCGACGCCCCTGGTGGAGTGGGCGTGCACCCCCAGCGGGCAGGGCACCCCTGTGGCCTGGTAGGCCAAACGAATCGCATCCACAATCCAGTGGGAAATTCTTTGTTTGGAGACAGCTTTCCCCTTCTGCTGTCCTCCAAAACAGACAAAGAGCTGACTCGACCGTCTGAAGCTTTCAGTACGTTCCAAGTAAATGCTCAGGGCACGGACTGGGCATAACAAGGAGAGGTTGGGGTCGCCTTCCTGAGAAGGGATAGCTTGCAGAGTGACCACCTGGTCCCTGAAGGGAGTGGTGGGCACTTTGGGCACATAACCGGGCCGGGGTCTCAGGATAACGTGAGAGTTAGCCGGCCCGAATTCGAGGCACGAGTCACTGACGGAGAGGGCTTGGAGGTCTCCCACTCTTTTGATCGATGTGAGCGCAGTCAGGAGAGCCGTCTCTTGGGAGAGAGCACTGAGTTCGACTGACTGGAGCAGCTCAAAGGGATCTGACTGTAGGCCCCGGAGGACCACAGACAGATCCCAAGAGGGGACAAGGCGCGGTCTGACGGGGTTCAGCCTGCGTGCACCTTTAAGGAATCGTATACCCAAATTGTGCTTCCCAACCGATCTACCTTCCACCAGGTCGTGGTTAGCGGCAATAGCGGCTACCTGGACCTTAAGTGTTGAAGCAGAAAGGTGTCTATCCAGTCCTCCTTGGAGGAAGGAAAGCACCGTTCGGATGCCACATCTCCGTGGGTTCTCCCCCCGGGAGGAACACCAGTTTGTGAATTTGCGCCATCTGAGGTCGTACAGCCGCCTCGTGGAAGGAGCTCTCGACTGCAACAGAGTGTTTACCACTGCCAGTGGGAGATCTCTGAAATCCTCCTGGTCGCGTCCAGGGACCATACGTGGAGGTTCCAGAGATCTGGGCGCGGGTGCCATATCGTGCCCTTCCCCTGTGAAAGGAGGTCCTTCCTCAGGGGAATGCGCCAGGGAGGAACGGGGGAGAGGAGCACCAGCTCTGAGAACCAAACCCTGTTGGGCCAGTAGGGGGCCACCAGCAGGATCTGTTCTCTGTCCTCCCTGACTTTGCACAGGGTCTGTGCAATTAGGCTCACTGGTGGAAACGCATACTTGAGGAGGCCCTGAGGCCAGCTGTGTGCCAGTGCATCTGTGCCGAGGGGCGCCTCGGACAGACCGTACCACAACTGGCAGTGAGTGTTCTCTATCGAGGCAAACAGGTCGACCTGGGCCTGACCGAAAAGACTCCAGATCAGCTGAACCGTCTGAGGGTGAAGTCTCCACTTGCCCCGAAGCGAAGTCTGTCGGGAGAGCGCGTCCGCTACCCAATTGAGTTCGCCCGGTATGTGGGTGGCTCGTAGAGACTTGACATTGTTTCGACACCAAAGGAGGAGATGGCGGGCTAGCTGTGATATGCGAAAGGAGCGTACACCGCCCTGGTGATTGATGTAGGCTACAGTCGCAGTGCTGTCTGTGCGGACCAGCACGTGTTTGCCCTGAACCAAAGGTCGGAACCTCTTCAGGGCCAAAAACACTGTCAGCAGTTCGAGGCAATTGATATGCCAATGCAGCCGAGGGCCCGACCAGAGCCCTGCAGCTGCTTGCCCATTGCATACGGCGCCCCAGCTTGTGTTGGATGCATCTGTCATAACCAAAATGCGCCTGGACACTTGTCCTAAGGGCACCCCGGCCCGTAGGAACGAAATGTCTTTCCAAGGACCGAGGGTTTTTAGACATACGGGTGTGACGTGCACCCGGTATGAACCCTGGCGCCATGGCCATCTCGGGACTCGGGAACGCAGCCAGTGTTGTAACGGTCTCATGTGCATCAGGCCCAGCGGCGTGACGGCGGCTGCGGATGCCATGTGACCCAGGAGCCTCTGAAATTGTTTGAGGGGGACCGTCGGGCTGCGTGAGAGCTTCTGGACGCAGCTCAGCACTGACCCTGCACGCTCCGGGGAGAGCCGTGCACTCATGGCAACCGAGTCTAGTTGTATACCGAGAAAAGAGATGCTCCGTACCGGGGCGAGCTTGCTCTTTTCCCAGTTGACCCGAAACCCCAGATGGGCCAGATGGTTGAGAACCACATCCCTGTGTTTGCATACCAACTCCTGAGAGTGTGCTATGACCAGCCAGTCGTCGAGGTAATTGAGAATGCGGATGCCCCTCTCCCGGAGAGGGGCAAGGGCTGCCTCTGCGACTTTCGTAAAGACGCGGGGAGACAGGGAGAGCCCAAATGGAAGGACTTTGTACTGAAATGCTCGACCTTCGAAGGCAAACCGCAGGAAGGTCCTGAGTCTTGGAAGAATCGAGACATGAAAGTACGCGTCTTTCAGGTCTATCGCCACAAACCAATCCTGGAATCTGATGCACGTGAGAATGCGTTTGAGCGTTAGCATTCTGAAGGGGAGCTTGTGAAGGGCCCGATTCAGAATCCTCAGATCCAGGATTGGTCTTAAACCGCCACCTTTCTTGGGTACAATGAAGTAGGGGCTGTAGAACCCTTTCTTCATGTCGGCCGAGGGGACCGGCTCTATCGCGTCCTTCGCCAGAAGGGTCGCGATCTCCGCCCGAAGAACCGCAGCATTCTCGTCCCGAACCTCGGTAGAGAAGATGCTGCTGAACTTGGGCGGATTGCGTGCGAATTGGATAGCATAGCCGAGTCGGATGGTTCTGAGAAGCCAGCGAGAGAGGTTGGGTATCTCGAGCCAAGCTGTAAAACTCTCTGCCAACGGTCTCAGGGGGACCACCGACGTACCTCGGGTGGGTACGGTGTGACTGAGTTGTGGTGAAAGCCCTTTGTTCGGGGGCGTGCTGTCCCGGAGGACACAAGGTGCTTTGATCGCCATAACCGACATACAAGGATCCGTGAGAAGATCGCCTGAGCTCAGGGGATCGACTGACGGATGCGCTTGTTTCTCTGTCAAAGTATGCAGAAGCGCAAGTTTTGCGGTTGAGCATGCTTTGGTGTGTTTTGGTGGCTGGGTACCCCGGAGGGACCCAGCCATGGAAGGATCGACCATCGGAACCGACAGACAAGGATCCATCAGAAGATCGCCTGAGCTCAGGGGATCGACTGATGGATGCACTTGATTCGTCAAAGCATGCCAAAGCGCAGGCCCTGCGGTTGAGCATGCTTTGATGTGTTCTGGTGGCTGGGTACCCCGGAGGGACCCAACCATGGTGGGTGTACCGATCATCGTAACCGATAAGGATCCAACGGAGGACCGCCTGAGTTCAGGGGGTCGACTGAAGGGTGCACTTGGTTTGTCAAAGCATGCAGAAGCGCCAGAGATGCGGTCGAGCATGCTTTGACGTGCTTCAGTGGCTGGGTACCCCGGAGGGACGCAGTCGCACTGGTTTTTACGCCCAGAGAAGAAAGAAATTGCTCTTAAATTGACCATGTGGTGGCTGTCCGCCGTGAGGCAGACAGCCAGGATGGAGCCGAAGCCCACACTCGTCCCCTCGCCGAGTGTGGATCTAGACAGGTCAGCAGATCTCTCTCCCCTGGGCGGCTCACTTCAGGAGCGCTTCGAAGCCTGATGAGGGTTCCTAGCGGCCTGAAAATGAGCTAACGGCGCCACCTTCTTGCGAGAACTCGACGGCAAGGCTGGTTTGGGTGCAGGACCAGCCTGAGGCGGGCCCTGAACCAGTCTGGAGAAATGGGGGCGTCAAGAAAGCGAACTTTCTCAGTGTCCTTCATTTCCGCCAGATTTAGCCAAAGGTGGCGCTCCTGGACCACCGTAGTGGACATCGCTCTACCCAGAGCCTGCGTTGCGACATTTGATGCTCGGAAGCATACACAGAACTGAACGCAGTTCCTGCGACACTCTGAGGCGAGATCTCCCTCGTGCAGATCTTATAACACTTTGCCTGGCAGCAGCAGGATGGCAAAGGTGTGCATGGTGGACACAGCCTGTCCAGAAGACGTGAACCCCTTCACGCTCTGGACGAGAGCCTATGTGGTCCCACCAGGGGGCAGGGCATCAGATATGCAGGTGCTGTACTGCAGCGCCCACCCGCCTGGAGAATCCACGAAGCCTCTCGCGCTGGACCGCCATCGAGGGAAATGAGGGAGGAGGATCTGATATATCGTGTTTCAGCCGAAAAAAAAGGCCTATCACGATATAGTCAATCTCGTACGTTACCGAAGCCATGAACACACAGGATGAGGCGGAGGGTTTTTTCTCACTCAAACCTGATGTGTTTCGGTTATCTTGTTCAAGCACGCCCACCACTTCAGCGTCTGCTCAAACTGAGACTCGCTCCCCAGCTTGCTCAGTCGAAGCATCAGCTTCCCATGGTTTAAGTCCTCCCTCCGATGCTGCAGCCAACCTCTCAACCAGCTTTTAAGGTTTTGAACAGAGTAAAGTTGTAAAAAGAACTAATAATCTGTCCAAAAACCTAAACGGGGGTCGCGAGGAACGAGCGATCCGCGGGGGGAAACCCGGCGGAACTAACTCATTTCCTATTGCTCGCCATCGACGCACATCGCAGCGGCCCTCGTACCCGGAAGTAGAAGGGCCGAACGGAAGCGGTCGCGGTGAGCCGCGGCTTCGCGGCTCGTGAGCAGCAACCCATAGTTATGTTCCCTTCCGCAAGCAGAACACAAACTATCAACGAAGCGATGTATCAGCGTGAGACTAGCTCAACCCTGAGCACAACGATCGTGCCGATTGTTATTGTTTACGAGGAAACCGCAACCAGGAAGACACGGACGGAAAGGCAAATGTAAACACAATCCATCCGTGTCGGCTCTTTCAGAGAAATTACTCCTTTTCAGGAGGAAAAGCTCTTTAGAGATCGTCGTCGAAGCACCCAGGGGTATTCTCGCTTACCAAGAGAAGGGTTAAAGGGAGAAACCGCTGCTCGTGCCATAGATCCAACGACGAAGAGGTGAGTAATGCTGTTTTCCCCTAAGAGAATACTGCATTCGGCTCCGAAGAAACAGAACAATGAGTGTTGCCTAGCCCCCCCCTCTTATGCCCGGATCTCCGGGGCGGAGCGGGCTATGCAAATACTGCGTACCAATTTCATTGGCCTTTTCTCAAAGCTGTCAGAGGTGTTCGGGCTCTCAAGAGCGACCCCTAGTCGTCACTTCGACACAACGTCGAACGTGAACGACAGACGGGGAACATTGGTTAATAAAATGGGATTAAATACATAAAGGAAACAAAAAGTAACTGGCATTACTTTTTTGAAGAAGCAACTCAGATATTTTCTTGGAAATGAAAAAGTAATGCGTTACTTTACTAGTTACTTGAAAAAAAGTAATATTATTACGTAACTTGCGTTACTTGTAATGCGTTACCCCCAACACTGTTGCATAGAATCTGCTATAAAGCAACATCTTTCACACATATTGCCTTATGTTTGTTTATTAAATATTTTAGTTAGCCTAATTAAAAGGAAAGTTAACCCAGAAATGATAAATCTGTCATCATTTTACTCACCCTCATGTCGTTCCAAACCCGTAAAACTTTCGTTCATCTTCGGACCACAAATGAATAATAGGCTAGTTTTAACGAAATCTGGTAGATTTCTGTCCCTACACAACTACCACTTCAAAATAGTAATGTTCGATTCTTGAACAAATAGTTCTTTTGAGTCAGTTCCCAAAATCGAACCGAATCGAGTCTAAATTAAACCTCAAGTAAAGCGATCGAGTCTCCGAAAATTTGGACTAAACTGCATGGATGAATTAATATGGATATCTTCATTTGTGTTCCAAAGATGAATGAACGTTTTATGGGTTTGGAATAATATGAGTCAATTTTGGGTGAACTATTCCTTTGAAGGTGCTTGCTTAGGCTATTATTATTGTTCATACCTAACTTAACAGTTTATTCTACCCTTAACCTGAGTATTAAACTTGTGTATGTGACTCATACTGCACTGTTTGTGCTACGGACATGAATGATACCTTAAATAATGAGGGTGAAAAGTATGTAGACTTTGAAGTAGAGACAAGAATATCACTCTTGGGCTCTTTTGACTTTGGTCAGCAAGCCACCTAGAAACCACCCAACACACCCTAGCAATTTTTTTGTACTGGCAAGCACCACCCCTATTTTTCTTGGAAAATATCAAAATAGCATATAGTTTGATAAATCTATAGTTTGCCTTCAGCTACCAATAAAAGTGTAGCATTCACAGTTTACATTGAGCTTTTCTCAAATCATTTCAGCATTTGAGTCTGTAGATTGTCACACAAACAGAGAAGAAAATGTGAAAAGGACACTGCAGACTTCATTCTGGTAAGGGTACACATCATTCTGCTTCATATTCATCAGCACTTTGTACCTGCAATTTAGTCTAAAGCTATTTATGGTTGTGCTTTGATTTTTCTTCACACAAAATGTGTATGTGCCTCAGATGGGAGCTGGAAACTGAGGCTGTTTAGGTTCTGAGGAAATACTTTGGGAGGTCACGGATAACTCTGAAGGCCTGTGATGTCCTGGATTGCTCAAGCATCACGGCTCGAGTGTTATACGATGATGTAAGCTTTATCCAGCTGGTTGAGCTGTTTCTGGTTTTCTTTATGGCAAGTAGGTCACTCAGCCATTTAACAATATAAATTATGTATGATATTACATATAATTATATTTATATAATATTTATTTATTTATTTATGTAATAATGTGTATTTATATACATATTTATATTATTTAATATATATATATATATATATAATATTGTTATTATTATTATTACAATTAAAGAAATTGTAATCATTTATATAATTACATGGTTCTATATATTTATATTATTATTTATATAATTGTATTTATGTATTTATTTATTTTAGATTTTCCCTTTCAGGATTCTTTAATGAATATAAAGTTCAAAAGAACATTTAATTAAAATTTTAAATGTATACAATGTATTTTATAAAGAGATTTTTAGCTACATATATTTTATTCACACAAAAAAAAAAAAAAAAAAATATATATATATATATATATATATATATATATGTATATATATATATATATATATATATATATATATATTAATAATAATAATAATAATAATAATTAACTATAATATTTGGGATAAATATATAAAACAAAAAATATTTGTACTATTATGTAAATGTTTATTCCATTACAATTTGAAAAAATAACACTCTCTCTGTCTATAAAATTATTATAAATAACAAAAATAATAATAGTATTAATACTATATATATATATATATATATAATATATTTCTCTCTCTCTCTCTCTATATATATATGTGTAATTTTTATATAATAATATAGAATTATAGAAGTATATAATTACTTATAGAAATATATAATTATATTTATTTATTTATTTATTTAAGAAATTTATATTTTTATTTAGCTAGGATGCATTGAATTAAAAAAAAGTGTCCTTTCAACAATTTAACAACAAAAAGTGTGTACTACAAAAACGGATGATTCTGAAAGGTGATTGGTTCTTTTAACTAAAGGGCGGGGCCAATAAGTTTCGATTTTTGTTAGTGGTACTGTTTTTGTGTCTTGACGTAACAGTATTTCATAATGAAAAGTATATTGTTTTTGTAGTGCTCCATTTTCAAATTGTTTTTCCAATGTCTCATGCTTTGGTAGCTCTGCTCCATGTCTCTTAAAAAGAGCTATGGTGTTTCGTGCTGAGAGACGATATTCAAGGGTCTCTGTGTTTTCGTTAGTAATGGAGACAGATGGGATGGTGTCAAGTTTCATTTTATTATAACAACCTCTGCCTCTCTCTCCCTCTAATGCAAACTGACAATCACATACCTCTCAAAGACAACGGATGACACAACAGGCCTCTCAGCCTTTGCAGTAAAAGCCAAGCCTCCATCTCAATTCCTGAGCTCCAGATCGATTACCTCAGCGCTATGGAAACCGTTACGAAGGATCTCATCCCTCATTAGAAAGCGCAGGCCTGAGAGCCAGGCCTCTCAAGAGGCGAAGCGGAGTAACGACCTTCATAAAGGAGGGAAACCAAAAGCTGAGTGATTGACCAGGCCCTGGAAGGTTGACACATTCATCACAATGACAACCGTTAGGTGTCTGGCGGAAAGGAGGACAGGACATCATTGAACGATACCCAGCAGACAGGTTTTCTTACCTTTTATTCAAGGGATAGTTTACCCCAAAATTAACATTCTGTCCTTTACTCACCTTCATGTTATTCCAAATGTGATCCAAAACAAGATGAATTATGAATTCAAGAATACATTATATTAATACAATTACACTTTCATTAAAAAGTATTGAAAATATTAATAATAAAAAAAATATTTATTTATTATTATTATTATTATTATTATTAAAAAGCACCATATAATCACTGCTGAACAGTAGTATTCTCCTTTAAGTTTGAAAAAAATATAGAGAGGAAAAAATACAATTATTATATTATATATATATAATATTTTATAGAGAGACAGAGAGAGTGTTTTTTTTTTTTTCAATTGTAACATAATAAATATTTACATAATATTACAAATAATATTTGTTTTATTTATTTATCCCAGACCCGGAGGAAAATATTATAGTTTATTACTATTAGTAGTAGTAGTAGTAGTAGTAGTAGTAGTAGTAGTTTAATAATTAAAAAATATTTTATTAAAAAGCACCATATTAAAAATAGAAAAAATACACATTATCATTAGTGTTGTTGTTGTTGTTGTTATTATTATTATTATTATTATTATTATTATATCATTTTATAAATAGAGAGAGAGTGCATTATTTGTTTAATATTGTAACTCAATAAATATTTAAATAATATTACAAATATTGTGTATTTTTTATTTATTTATCCCAGACCCAGAGGAAAATATTACAGTTCCACAAAATCTAAAAATTAATTGTGTTTTTAATAGTGCTGTCAAACGATTAATCGCGATTAATCACATCCAAAATAAAAGTTTATGTTTACATACTATATATCTGTGTACTGTGTATATTTATTATGTATATATAAATACACACACATGCATATATATATATATATATATATAAAAAATTGATTTATATCTAAAATATTTATATTTATTCATAATCTAAATTGTATACAGGTGTAAATATATACACATATACTTATTTTTTTAAAATACATACATATAAATATACAGAGTAAACACAAATATAGTATGTAAACATAAACTTTTATTTTGGATGTGATTAATCATTTGACAGGCCTAATTTTTAATAAATTGATCATTTATATGGTTTTTAAATATAGCCCTAATATAAATCTTATTTTATAAATACTGTATATTTTTTGTTCAAATTATTTGTTTGTTTTAAACTGGTATATAAAGGCTTGCAATCCAGTTTATTCAAAAGTCCAGACGTTACCCAAAGTTACGTAAGTTCACAATATTTCCCATTTATTTTTTTGCCTTTTATGATTCAAGCTGATATCCTCTCCGCTCTTCTTTCTGTCTTTTTCCACTAAAGTTTTCCAGGAGCTTTAGTGGGAATATCACACAGACAGTTTTCTCTCTTGTTTCCATTCCCCCTTTCAAGATATGACTAACTCCACAGCAGAGAGGTTGCCATGGCGTCAGCGCCGACAACAGGCACAAACAGTGGCAGTGTGTAATGTGCTGAAGATCCCAGGGCAGCTCAGCTGGGCACTGCAACGACTGCTGCTGACTGAATCCAGGTGGAGAAACTACACTAAGTGCACACTGTGTGAGAGTTTTTTTGCTCCTTACGACTGCTGCTCTTAAGATTGTATGATGTGACCCCAAATGAGATCTTGGGTTAAAGCCAAGACAGAATGTGAGACCGTTTAGCTGCCATTTACATCAGACCGCATGCTGTAGCTCTTAGCTAAGACGTTATTCAAGATTGACAGTGTCGTCAGAGCGTTTTAGGTCAACAGTCCATATCTGATCTTGAAAGTGAAATATGAAAAAACAAGACACTGGGGCTATCCCAGTAACCACACTTGCGGTCTTAGCCACTTGAGAGCATGTGCACACAAAAGGAAGTAAGCATGTCTCTGAATAATGCCAAAACTCAGTGCTGTTGAAGGGTTACTCAACCCCAAAATGAAAATGTTGTCATTAATCACATACCCCCATGTCGTTCAAAACCTCTAAAAGCTTTGTTCGTCTTCGGAACAAAATTTAAGATATTTTGGATGAAAACCGGGAGCTTTGTGGCTGTCCCATTGACTGCCAAGTAAACAACACTGTCAAGGCCCAGAAAAGGATGAAAGACGTCATCAAATTAGTCCATCTGCCATCAGTGGTTCAAGCATAATTTTACAAAGCCATGAGAATACTTTTTGTATGCAAAGAAAACAAAAATAACGACTTTATTCAACAATTCGTCTCCTCCGCATCACTGTAGCGCCATTTTGGAGAGTATCCCCTGGATGCAAACGGATACGCTGTAATAGCATATAACTAAATAACACTGGACATGTATTATATATATTGCCAACAATCCTATTCTTAACTCAATTCTGTTTTTGTCTTATTTTCTTTTTAAAATATGGAAAAATCCTTTAAAACCACATCAGATCACCTGAGTAGCAATACTGCAAAGGATTTGTCTGCACTGACAAATGTATTTCATTTGTGACCCTGGACCACAAAAGCAGTCATAAGGGTCAGTTTGTTTTTTTTTTTTTATTGAAATTCATACATCATTTGAAAGCTGAATAACTAAGCTTTCCATTGATGTATGTTATGGATAGGACAATATTTGGCCGAGATACAACAATTTGAAAATCTAGAATCTGAGGGTTCAAAAAAATCTAAATATTGAGAAAACTAATATTGAGAAGTTCCTAGCAATGCATATTAGTAATCAGAAATGAAGTTGATATATAATTACGGTAGGAAATGTACAAAATATCTTAATGGAACATGAGCTTTACTTAATATCCTAATGATTTTTGGCATTTAAAAAAATATAATTTTGACCCGTACAATGTATCGTTGCCTATTGCTACAAATATACCCGTGCTACTTAAGACTGGTTTTGTGGACCAGGGTCACTTTTGTCTTAAATATAAACAACCTCATGCCAGTGCAAAAGTACAAAAGACATGAAAAATTAACCAAATTAATCTTGTTTTTTTGATTATTAGATACAGAAGTTTTCCTGCTGATCTGAGATCAGTAATAGTCACCGTTAATACCACTGAGGCCCTCCTGTGAGAGGAATGTCTATTTTCCAGGCAGGTTAGGCCACTGGTGGGTGGATAGTGAATCAGAGACATATGGGTGGTGGTAAAGAATAGGTGAATTATAGCTTCTTTCAAAACCCTGTTTGTTTTCCTATGGAGCAGGATGGGGCATTACCTCATCCTTGTGTTTTAACTGCACACGGGTCACTGGCGCTCTGTGTGTGTGTGTGTGTGTGTGTGTGCTGGTATGGTTAGGGCATTCCATCGGCTTTCAGCATATTACGGATTATCTCTGCAAAGATGTAATGGTCCAATGGGATGAGGCTTTGGGAAGCCTGCTAATAAGCCAGCTGATGAGTGGAATGTTAAATTGAGTCCACTGACATGTTGAATATTGGCTGAAGCCTGCTGACCGCTTCCATCTTCTGTGGTATGTAATAATCCAGACTTATCATGGACGCTGTCTTGTTAGATCAGGCCCACGTGTTTCACACACATGACATGAGAGTATTTCAATGTTCCGTCAAGTTTATCAGTATGAAATTATTTAATAAAGCATACTTAATTCCTGTTTGGACATATTTCCTGTGGAAGCTTGTTAGTTTTTAGTTTGCGTTGTTTGCGTTGAATGTATTAAAATAAGAAGAATCATTCTTGCGTTTCAATGCTTCGCTGATTATTAATTTTTTTATTTATTTGCTTGTAAACAGTCATTAGGTCCAACAGACTGAAGATATTTTAGCGGTAATGTGACCAAAATATTTAAGACCCACCAAATTTGAAATTTAAGACATGTTTGAAAAATGTTATTTAAGACATTTTAAGACATTTGACATATGAGCCCACGGACACCCTGATACTGCTCAGTAAATCAAAATGCTTGATAATTGAGACTGTTAATGTTTTTTGAGGATTAAAAAAAGGAGTGAATGGATAGTCCATGAGCAACATATGACACAATAATATTATTAGCTTGAAACATTCTCTCATTTTACTTCTTGACCCTGGGTTCCATATGTTAGATTAACACTGCTTTTACTCCTTTAGGATTGCGGTGTCCTGGGACGTCTGAGAGGCCCTTCTCTCTGGCTGTTTTAGTTGTAGTGGAAGCCAGGCACATCTGGACCAGATTAAGCCTGAAATGTCACATGGACCATCAGATCATTGTCTCTACCTCATTCAGCTCTGAGCTCCACCGACTCCGACGTCCCCACCTCCAACATTTAAGCAGTTATTAGTGTTAATCACACATAATCACAGACATGTTGTGCTCTGTGAGATCATGCCTTAGGTTGAGTCCTCGAAATGTTATGGCTGGAGAAAAACAACATGAAAAGACAGTGTGACTCCTAACTTCTGTTACGCAAGCTGATTGCACTGTTTAAGGAAGCAGTGAAAAAGATTTTCCAAATACGGTCCTGCCATTTAGAATTTGTCTAAATGGTACCTTGTGTATGAACCACCATAGTTAGTTAGTATGTAGGTAGTCATGTATAGCTAGCAGACACAACAAATCACATCTTCACTTAATCTTTTTTGCTTTTACAGACATTTGATTCATAAATATGAGGGTATGAATGCATTGCGTATTTAGCACTGAGACTGCAAATACAGGATCAGGTGCCCTTGTATTATATACAGCATGACTGTATATGAAAGTGCAAAATCGAAATCTATCGTCTCACATAGAACCAACTGTGCGTGCGGAGGTTGTTTCAGGCCTCAGGGTCTCTCCAGCATGTATTGACTTAGCTGTGTACACATAACACTCTCACTGGTCCCGGCCTGCCAAACCTCATTTTGTCACTATCCCTCTTCCCCCCGCGGAGAGTGATGTTTTCCAACAGGAAAAAAAAACTCAATTAGCAGGCTGAGTCTCCCAGACAACCACAGGAGTCACCTGATCATTAAGAACTGACACTAATTAAAGCAGATTTGTCTTCCTAAATTAAGCTGGAGATTTGGTCTCACCTCAGCTTTGTGAGCTGAAATTTAAAGGTCAGAGGTCAGCTCTGTGGTTAGAAAAAGGATTTCAGACTTCCCGTTTCTTGGTTTTGCGCTCTCTCTCTCTCTCTCTCTCTCTCTCTCACCCTTTTTTTTTTTTTTTTTTTTTTTTTACTACCTTTCCGGTGTAAAGGAATTCACATCTGCCTGTGTAGCTGTTATGTTACGCTCTAAACATGCGTACAGTCTAGACTGCTGTGGTTGCGCCTGTTCAAGAAAGACTCATAAAAACAGGTTTGGTTTAGTTCTGGTTTATATTTTAGACAATTCCCATGTGCTGGCCTTGCAAGTTCATTACAACACACATTTTTTGTGTGTTTGTTTTGCTCAGGTAGTTCAGAGACGTTGGATGGTTGCCAGGGTGTTGCTATGCAGTTGCTAGTAGTCCAACAGCACTGGGAATTTTCATTGTTTGTTTCACTCCATTTATCTTTCCAGCGACAGTCAGCTGTGCATTAGTAGTGGGGAGCCTTTCTGCAAGTTACAAACATGTGCCAGTAGGTGGCAACAAGTGCCTGTCTTCATGAGAGAGTCATTAAAGGGATAGTTCACCCAAAAATTAAAATTCTGTCATTAATTAGTCACCCTCACGTCGTTCCAAACCCGTAAGACCTTCATCCTCAAAACAAAAATTAAGATATTTTTGATTAAATCGGGAGGATTTAGAGGGGTTGCACTTACATCACAATTAGGTAAGTTAACCGGATGCGTGGCCATAATCAGATGTAAACAACAGCATGGGTTGCACGGTTGATGTACTACTGAATACATTGTTCTGCTAATTTATGCTGTCTAAACCATGGAAAAAACGTGGAAGCTGCTAAATCGTATAGATAAGGACCTAGTAAGCAGGAAAGGGCAAAGCAGTTGACAGTTAATAGGTGGTAAAGATACATACAAGCAATATTAATTAATATATTGGCCTAATATTTCACCTACCTGACCAGAAATGATAAGAACAAACATGAATGTTGTCAAGATTCTTGCCCTGGAAATCCTGGTTCAGTTTGGCCAACCACAAATGCATTTTGTTCCTCAGACTGTTTTTTGCACTCTTCTCCTGCATTTGTTATAACTTCTATAGTCCTCCAAATGATTTTCCTGGACCGACCGATTAGTACAGCCTAAAACATGACAATAATTGATCATTTTCAGGAGCAATAATCAGCAGACTATGCGAGTTTCATTTGGTTCAGTGGCATTGTTTACATTCAGTGCCGTCAATATGGCTGACTGATGACGCGTTGTGAAAACACTCTGTAGACAGCAACATAATTGACCTATCGCTAAGCCCCGCCCCACTTAGTTACTGTTGCTACCTCGGACAAACAAACTGAGTTTTCCACTGTCTTACAATGACAGCTGTCAGTGTGAAACCTTGTCCGAAGTTTTTGATAAATTTTGAACATAGAAGGACCACCTCTCATCGAGGAGCATTTAATATGGCTTTAATATGCCATGGAGAGATATATAAATGATTTTAAAATAAATATGGTGTGTAACATGATTAATTTGAAATCAAGCGTTTACAGATCGCAACGCAAACGGGAGAAATCTCATGTTACGATTGTCACGATCGCAGATGACAACATCCAGGATCAACACTGTTCATGTACCACAGTGTAAGACTAATTATTTTACATTTAACCAGTTTAATATGGAGAAGCACTGAAATGTAGACCTTTTTACACTTACACTGTACATGACATGAGAATAGTTAGCTGAGGTTTGTACATTAGCATGAACTCACTAACTTTAACATTAGCTAGTTTTAGCCAGAGATATTAACAATATTTACAGACATTACCTGTGTAAGCAGATGAAAAAGGTCACTTAATTAGAGTATGACAACCAGAAAATAAATGTTAAATAATAAAATCAATTCCAAATTCCATTGCCAATCCTCTCAGGATACCTGGAATCAGTGTTACAGATACCTCATGCACATCATTTTATTATTTTTGTAGCATAAACACCATTAAAATGACGAGAGCTTGATTCCAATACCAATGATTCTCTATGGCGCTGCAAACTATAGATGTCCGAGTTCCATCTCCATGCAGCTGATACTCAACTGCCATTGGCTCATCTGCGTTCTATGGGCGGGGCTTACTGATAGGTCAATTACCACATTCGGGGCCCAGAAAGGTAGTAAACACATCATTAACATAGTCCATGTGACACCAGTGGTTCAACAGTAATTTTATGAAGGATTTATTGAATAAATTTGTTATTTTTGTTTTCTTTGCATACAAACAGTATTTTCGTAGCTTCATGACATTAAGGTCAAATCACAATGTCCTTACTACCTTTCTGGGCCTTGAACATGTAAGTTGCGTTGCTGTCTATGCAGGGTCAGAAAGCTTTTGGATTTCATTAAAAATATCTTAATCTTACGAGCTTGAAATGACATGAGGGTGAGTAGTTAATGACAGAATTTTCATTTTTGGGTGAACTATCCCTTTAATTAATTGTTAAAAGCAAAAAAGCAATATCACAACTGCCACCATGCTACCGGTGTGAATATTCCGACATTTGGAATGACAACACTAGTGCTTGAACTACTAATGTACTCTATAATAAAAAATATATGGAAAGCATCTCTCAGATCATTAGGTAATTTCAATGAGAATCTTATAAATCTGAGAAACAAAACACATTTTCTCTCCACCTAACCAATTCCATACAAAATGAAAATGTAAATAGATCCCATCTGTCATTTTTCTTTCCTACAGGGTGACCTGTACATTCTCAAACAGACAGACATGACACCGCAGAGAATTGTCCATGCATGACTGATGCATTAAAACACTCAAGCGCATGTCACCTTCTGCCACTTCCGTCAGCATAACCGCCTGTCTGCAGCAGACCGCAAGCACTCTCAACAGGGCAATAAAAACACAAGTGGAATAAACTGATTTTTAAAAGGCCAATTGTCTGGTGAAAGTATGAACGTGTGAAGTGAAGGAAGGAGTAGGGAGGGAGGGGAAGAGGAGGCTGTGTGTGTTACATACCAGAGCGGTGAGATCGAGCGTGTAGAGAGGATAAGGATAATTTAGAAACACATACCACTCTTGCTCGGAAAACACACTCAATACGCGCGCTCCTGTATTGTAGAATGTTGTAATGTTTGAATGTCGCTGCGCGGGGTTCATACATGGATACAGATTTATATCCTGCTGGGAAATACCTTTTAAGCTGATGGTGTGTTTTGGAACATGGCAGATGGTTTATAGCTGGTCATTAGCTGGTGCAAGGAGGTAGACCACCATGAGCCATCAAACATATGGTCTTACACTTGGTTATTCTACCTTTAAGTTTAGTTTATCTTCAGATTTATCTAAATTTATTTGAATTTTAGTTGTTTTTTACTCTGTAGCTGTGTATGTGTGTGTGTGTGTGTGTGTGTGTTGCATTTGCTATTTGTATTGTATCTGTTTGTTGACTTTTATTGTATTTTTAGTATTTTTGTGCTGCCAAAGATAGACATATATGAGCAATATCACACAAGTAGCAGTGCGATATGGCTGTATATCGGCATGGTTATGATTCGGCAATAGGCAATCACAGTGTGCCGATATACAGCCATATCGCACGGCTATAAATGTGATATTGTGTTTATACAACAGTTTGACGGTATGAGTGTGTAAATACATAACCAACAATAGAGTGTCTTTAAAAACCCTGTTTTGTGTGAACTACGTTCTTCCACGATGGATTCAAATCTCAAGTTGACAGTTTAACAGCTAAGCCCAAGCCTTCACTAATTAGAAAACGTCACTTTAGAACTAGTAACGAAGGAATGTTGCGTTACTTCATTACAAGGTTATTAAAAGCTCACTGTATTATGTAGAGTATTATGAGAGAAAGATGGGGTCAGCGAGTATGATTACCTGCATCTGATACAGCATTCATTCTTCAGCTCAAATCTCATATTCACAATAAAACATTAGTTTAAACGTCTGCTGAGGAAAGCCATATCTTTGTACTATCCTTTCATTTGTTAAAGGGTTATAAAACCCCCTGTTTTAGCACTGGTTATTTTTCACCACAGTTTTAATAAATGCTGCAAACGTGGGCGTGGTGCACAGCAAAGCGGAGAGGAAAGAGTGGAGAGAGTCAAGTTCGGGATCAGACAGATCAGACAGTTTAATTTCGCTCCCATTGAGTTAACAACACAAATAAATGCACAGCCATTTGCACTCTGCATTGAAAACATATAAACACGCTGTTGCACCTCTATTAACTTCTAAGGCTTATTTTGCCGTGTTTATAATCCTTTTGATGGGTTGCGTCAAGTAACTGCAGAAACCGCTATTACAGTCACTAACGTTATATGAATTAATCACGTTTGTGCCAAACTCTAACAAAGCAAAACAAACACTCTCCTTTGATCCATGAACGTTGCTCTCAGTTAATGTATGCAATCTCACAGTCTGTCATGGCAAATCAACACATGGTGTTGTGAATAATTAGGCGAAGCATCTTCTCATAGGATAAGAACACGCATAATTATGAGATGCCAACACCAATGTACTGTAGTCTATTGCCACGTCACAAACTGTGATGTCAACACAATGTAGATGTATTTATGTATTTAAACCTGGAAGATGAAAATAGTAGGGCTGTCAAACGATTAATCACGATTAATCACATCCAAAATAAAAGTTTATGTTTACACACTATATGTCGGTGTACTGTGTATATTTATTATGTATATATAAATACAAGCACATTCATGTATATATTCAGGAAAAATATTTTAGATTTATATATAAAATATTTATATTTATTTATAATCTAAATTGTATACAGGTGTAAATATATATACATATAAATGTGTTTTTAATTATATACATGTATGTGTGTGTTTTTATATATACACAATGAATATACAGAGTAAACACGCATATAGTATGTAAACATAAACTTTTATTTTGGATGCGATTAATCATTTGACAGCCCTAGAAAATAGCAAAAAAATAAATTAAATTAAAATTAATGGATGCTAACATCTATGTCATCTATGATGTGCAACACAAATACCTCTGCTAAAATCTCAGAATAATAGTCCAGGGTTTCATAACACATTAAATAGGTGATTTCCGACGACAGTTGCTGCTCAGTGCATTTGTTGGGTGCGTCTTACAAGGTTTCATTGAAATAAAATATAACTTCCTTGTTTACAATCCTGTTTCAGTCTCTTTAAATGTAAAAGTCTTCACTTACAGTCTTTTGTTGCCATCTAATGGCGGAACAATGAAACTAATTACCATCACAAACACACACATTGTTTCCCAAAGCTAAATACTATTATTAAATACTATTATTATTTATATAAAATATTATTCATTAAACAATAACATTTAATAAACAACAACAGCCATCATAAAAGTTGCTAGGCAATTCAGTCAAACGTACAAAGGCAGTGCGCTGATATACAGCATTAAATTGACATGATATTGCAATAAAATATAACATGATGAGATTTTTCCCTCTGCTAAAACTATTTGCTCTGGAACAAATAATAGATTAATGAAACCAAAGACTACCCATTAGATTTACTCAAAACAAATTATATCTCAGGTTTAACCACTATAGAGAATTCAGATGCAGCAGCAAATTCCAGAAGATCTGGCCGAGGTAAGGCTGCTCTCAGCGATTCATGAGGCTGAACAGCTGCTGACGCCCTGGAACTCACATTTCCGAAAATGTAATCTAATTTAGTATATTCTCACCTCAAAAACTACATTCCGACGCAAAACAGTATTATTTATAAAATTATAGTGGATTTGGGCATCCGCCATAACACTCGCTGTGACAAATTCCGCAAGCGGAGTGATACAAACGGTAAAACGGTTGGAGTTCCGATATTACTTGAATATATCACTCCTCGCAGCCAATCAGATTCTAAGATTCTATTTCACTTATCTAATGACCAGACTACAGCTTACAAAAACTAGCCAGTGACCATTCTGAACCAATTAAAAACCTATCGTGAAAACTATCGTGTTCAAAAACGTAACTACCAGTTTAATATGGACTTCCAACTGTGTACTTATTCCCGTGATACAGGTACTGTGACCTTTATCTTGTACACATTGCTGTTCCACTGCTGCTTTCACACCTGAAAGTAGTAAGTGCGGTTCTTCCGGCCATGTCAACTGTATTTATGTCAAGAGGTTATATTACTGTAAATATAACCATTTTGGCTGCCTGTTAAGACTATCTGTGGCATTGGATAAAGTTAGAAAGCTGTAGACCAGATGTTCAAACACTTTATTCTGAGAAAAGCATTTTAGCGCCATAACATCTCCACCAGCCTATGGCCCCCTCTCTGATCTGTGCACAGATGGTTATAAGGTTTATTTTGTCTTGATTTTAGCTGCGTATCATTATTATTCTGGATTTGTTTCTTACAAATACTTAGCTTTTCACTTTATAAGATGGAGTCATGTTGATTACTTGTGAATTATTGTGATGTTTTTATCAGCTGTTTGGACTCTCGTTCTGACAGCACCCATTCACTGCGGAGGATCCATTGGCGAGCAAGTAATGTAATGCTAAATTTCTCCAAATCTGTTCTGATAAAGAAACAACCTCATCTACATCACGGATAGCCTGAGGGTGAGTACATTTTTTAGCAAATGTTCATTTTTGGATGAACTACTCCTCTGGTAATTTTCATTATTACTGGCAACCGTGCTGATACAGAAAATGATGATACAGTGAGTACAGAGAATCAACAATCGCCTTTATATTATGAATGTAAAAGGCTATTCCTTTGATCTCTTTCTCAAACATGTCACATGGCTCAGTAATTTTGATTGTGAATATAGCAAGCAATAATTTATTCGTATTGCTCTCTTGTTCCTCTTTTCGATCTTTCTTTTACGAATGAGATGTTTCACTCATGCATGAGGTGATTTACACCTCTTAATTTTGTTGGTGTTACAGCTGCAGCTGAAAAGAAGCTTTGGAGTGCTCAGATTTTCAGATTGTTTAATCTTTTAAGCAAGGCTTTGTTGAGTCAACATAAATTCTGTAGTCAAAGCTTTTCTCGGTTTCCCTTCATTATTCACCATCCTGTAAGCGCTGAGCAGTGAAGCAGATGGCATTTTATGCTCACTATTTTTCTTCTGATTGTTTCAACAGCTGAACCTGAAGCCCCTCATGTTGCTGGTGGCTGAGACGAGAGGTAGAGTTACACTGCAGCCTGGGAGGCCCTAACACCTCACACCCAACCTTGAAATGTATGTGGTGATAAATGAACAGTAAAAAATTCATTCTAAAGCGTCTGACTTGCACAGTGGAATTTAAAAAAAAAAACTACTTTGAGTCTCTACTTTGATCTGATCAGAATGTCAATTTGAATAAAAAAAAAATCTGTGTTGCAAATGTACTTATCTGAATAGACAAATAGTACTGAATCTTATCTAATATTTCTTCAGTATTTCTTCTTGAATATTTTTTTTCTGTATTATTTATTTAAACCTATGCCTTTCTATTTACTTTCAGGTTTGATCTGTTTGGGCAACTACTATCCAAACAGAAATGTTTTATAAATGTGTTATTTGTGTTATTTTTCTTTACATTACAACACAAGTGATGTGGATATCTTTTAAATAATTCATATAATTCATACATACACACATTTATTGATCTCAAGTCTTCTTGAAAGTCCATATACAAAAGCTGTTTAATGATTTTTAAAGTCTTTTCTGCTCATCAAGCCTGCATTTATTTGATCCAAAATACAGTAGGGTTTTGAAATACTTTTACTATTTAAAATAACTGTTTTCTATTTGAATATATTTAAAAATTTAATTTCAATGTTGATTGATTTCATCATTACTCCAGCCACATGATCCTTTAGAAATCATTCTTATATTCTGATTTGCTGCTCAAAAACATTTTATTATTATTATTATTATTATTATTATTATTATTATTATTATTATTATTATGTTGAAAACAGCTGTGTAGATTTTCCGGTTTCTTTGATGAATAGAAAGTTTAGAAGAACAGCATTTGTCTGAAATAGAAATCCTTTCTTTATCATTACTTTCGATCAATTTTAAGCATTCTTGTTAAATAAGAGTTTCTTTTATTTCTATAATTTCTTTCCAAAAGACTAAGCTTTTGAATGGTATAATGTTACAAAAGCTTTTTTATTTCAGACAATTCTGATATTTGGATCTTTCTATTCATCAAAGAATCTTGAAAAAAATACTGTTTTAAATATTGATAATAAGAAGAATTAGAATGATTTCTGAAGGATCACATGACAGTGAAGACTGGAATAATGATGCTGAAAATTCAGCTTTGATCACAGGAATAAATAACATTTTAAAAATATTCAAATAAAAAAAAAGTTATTTTACATAGTAAAAATATTTCAAATAGTAGAAACATTTCAGGCTTGGTGAGCAGAAGAGACTTCTTTAAAAAAAAACATTAAAAATCTAAAACATTTGACTGGTATTGCTATAGTAGGCTAGGTCTCCCTCTCTCTTGCTTGTTTTTTGAGAGGTTGTCAATTTGATAAGACGTATTTTCCCACTCTCTTTTGAAAATCTAAGTAAATCTCCATGCAAATAACAACCACATAATCAGTATCATCATCATCCCTTGTTGGGGCTCCAAAGAGCCAAACAGGCATGCATTCAACTATTTCACTGCTTCACCGAGGAGACGCCCCATTTCGAAGACGAAATCACCTAATTCATTCTGACATAACTTGTGTTTTAAGCTCTCTCCCGTTGCCATTGGCGTGTCATTTGTTTGGATCTGCGTGATTAGGAACAGTGATTCAATCACAAAAAATGTTTGGTTTGACATGCTCAAATGGCGTGTTTTGCACAAATGCAATGTCAATTCGTGTCACTGAGTCATTGTTTAGCTAAATCACTACCACTCCGCTGTGAAGTGTACAGCATACATGGAAGGATTAATGGATCATTTAATACTGAATGAAGTGTGTTTTGGGATTAGGGAGTGGTTGAATATATGCCATGCTCTCATTTCAAGGGTCTGAGAGTGTTTCACAACATTTTGGCTTGTGTGCAGGCTTTAAACAAAGTCTAACTGCTTAAAACCCTTTTTTCTAAATTGGACCAGACTCAACCTTCAGCTATAATTCAAAATGTTTTAGCCATATCCTTTTTTGCCTCATTATGGAAAGATGTTTTACATTTCCGGCTTCTGGTGTTTCTAGTCAAATTAAAGGATTAGTTCACACAAATAATGAAAATTAGCCCATTATTTATTCGCCCTCAAGCCATCCCTGGTGTATATGACTTCCTTCTTTCAGACAAATCCAATCTCGTGTAAGAAAAATATCCATATTTAAAACGTAATGGTCACTTTTTCTATGTGCCTGTCAGAGGTGACAAACGCTGTCTTGCAAGTGGAGTGATCAAAACAAAACAGCGGTCATGAATTAGAAGTACAAAATGAGGATTTGTAAACAAGAATGTTGAAGGATTTCAATATAAGCCAAGAGGAGACTGGTTTTCCTTTGCTAAAGTGAGGAAACTTTGCTTCCTTTGCTCCTACGTGTGAGCACAAGTTAGATTCATGTGATTTACATTTTGAATATGGATATTTTTCTCACAAAAATGCATCGATTTGCTACAGGAGGCCTTTATTCACCACCCAGAGCCATGTGAGGCACTTTTTGTTATGGATGGATGCACTTTATTGGACTTCTTTTGACCTGTTGAAGACAAACACCTGCCTTGCCATGATAAAGCTTGAAAGAGCCAGGAATTTTTTTTAATATACAGGTGCAGCTCAATAAACTAGAATGTTGTGGAAAAGTTAATTTATTTCAGTAATTCAACTCAAATTGTGAAACTTGTGTATTAAATAAATTCAATGCACACAGACTGAAGTATTTAAGTCTTTGGTCTCTGGTGAGTTTGCTGGCCAGTCAAGCACACCAACACCATGGTCATTTAAGCAACCTTTAGTGCTTTTGGCAGTGTGGGCAGGTGCCAAATCCTGCTGGAAAATGAAATCAGCATATTTAAAAAGCTGGTCAGCAGAAGGAAGCATGAAGTGCTCTAAAATTTCTTGGTAAACAGGTGCAGTGACTTTGGTTTTCAAAAAACAGTGAATCAATACCAGCAGATGACATTGCACCCCAAATCATCACAGACTGTGGAAACTTAACACTGGACTTCAAGCAACTTGAGCTATGAGCTTCTCCACCCTTCCTCCAGACTCTAGAACCTTGGTTTCCAAATGAAATACAAAACTTGCTCTCATCTGAAAATAGGACTTTGGACAACTGGGCAACAGTCCTGTTCTTCTACTCCTATAGCCCAGGTAAAGACACCTCTGATGTTGTCTGTGGTTCAGAAGTGGCTTAACAAAAGGAATACGACAACTGTAAAATTCCCAAATTCCCTGACACGTCTGTGTGTGGTGGCTCTTGATGCCTTGACCCCAGCCTCAGTCCATTACTTGTGAAGTTCACCCAAATTCTTGAATCGATTTTGCTTGGCAAGACTCTCAAGGCTGCGGTTCTCTTTGTTGGTTGTGCATCTTTTTCTATCACACTTTTTCCTTCCACTCAACTTTCTGTTAACATGCTTAGATACAGCACTCTGTGAACAGCCAGCTTCTTTGGCAATGAATGTTTGTGGCTTTCCGTCCTTGTGAAGAGTGAAGAGTGATGATTGTCTTCTAGACAACTGTCAGATTAGCAGTCTTCCCCATGATTGTGTAGCCTAGTGAACCAACCTGAGAGACCATTTTGAAGGCTCAGGAAACCTTTGCAGGTGTTGTGAGTTGATTAGCTGATTAGCATGTTACCATATTCTAATTTGTTGAGATAGTGAATTGGTAGGTTTTTGTTAAATGTAAGCCAAAAAAAATAGCTCGACTCGGATGAGACCAGAAGCCAAAATTTACAAATATCTGCACTCACTTTTATGGGAAGAAAAAGGTAGAACGTTTCTACAGAAAGCTAATGACAAGGTTGTGCAGGTTTATCATTAGGCCAATAGGTGGTGGTAAGTGAATGTCTTAATATGCGAGTCATTTAAAGAGGGGGTACAATGGTGTTTTGCATATTCAGAGTTGTTTACAGTGTTAAAAAGTTGGATTCTCATGCTAAACATGGCCAAAGTTTAAAAAAATAATTTAGACAAATGATGGAAAATTTCTTTGCTGAAAATCTTACCTCCGGGTTGGTACAAGTTTCGGCTGTTTTTTTTTTTTTTGTTGTTGTTGTTGTTTTTTTTGATCATGGCTTTAATGACATAGACACTAGTGGAACTCCTTATATATGAGCATTTCTTCCGGAAATGCTTGTCCGCGGCTCCCGCACTCACGTCGACTAGACTGTGAGAAAGAGAGCGCGTCCATGAACCCGTTTCATTCGGCTGCACTCTGCAAGGGATTCACTCGGGAAGAATGTCTCTAAAGAAATGTGGTTTTGGTTGTAAGGCATAGATAACCTTGCTCAGCTTCCCGAAGAAGCCAGCGTTATGTGAACAGTGGATGCAGTTCCTTTTTCTGGGGCAGCAATGGAGTTTTGCAAGTGTGTGTTTGGCGCGCCTCCAGAAGCTCTGCTTTTTTCGGAGAAAATCGGAAAGCTGTATTTTTCTTTTAGAAATATGATCAAGCTAAAGACTTTTTGGAGACATTAAGGATACAGTACTACTCTATAGGTACTCAGGATTAAGGTGAAACCGTGCATGTCTAACTAAAATAACCAAAAACTACTTTAGTCTGTGTGCACTGAGTTTATTTAATAGACAAGTTTAGGTGAAACCGTGCATGTTATGTACCCTTTAACTGTTTGTTAAGGATTCCTTCAAAAACACTGCTTTATTAACCCTTTAACTGTCACTCCCTATTGTGAACATAGACATGAAAATGCACCAAATGTAATTTTTTATAATTCATGAACAAAAACATTTTGTAATATGATGTTCATGTACAATTTCCATGATAATGCAATGTCTGATTTTAAAATGGTTTCTAAAGGATGAATTTTGAATTTGTTAGTATTTAAGTGATATATAATTTCTTATGATTTCTAAAGCGTGATAGAAAAAAAGGCAACAAAGAAAGTCTTTTTGTGAAAAAGGTCTTAACTCCTGTTATGAAGTACATTTTTTGAGGTGCACTCTTGTCATAAATTAATCTATTACTTTTCCTACATAATTTGTAATACAAAATAGTGGTAAAATATAAATTTAGGAGACTTAGACCTTTCCAACGATATATAGTTTGTCATGATTGGATTAGGATTTATTTGAAATATGGTGAAGTAAACGTAGGCGTCCCGGTGACTGGACGGTGACAGTTAAAGGGTTAAGAAACAAAAACAAATCACTGATTGAGTCATTTACTCAAATGATTACTCATTTCTTCAAAAGATTCGTTCAGCAACAGTGATTAATTCAGTAACAAAACACTTCTGCAGTTGTGTTTCTCGGATTCACTCAATGGTAAATTCTGTTTAGCTTTGTTAGGAGATGTTCGTGTTGGCGGAGTAAAAACCGGAAATATCGCGTCTAAAATGTACGTTGCTCCATATTCACTTCGTGTTATTTGTTGTTATATGAAAACAACACACAACTGTACTGAAACAACATCTCTTTACTGTTTTAGGCATTTGAACCAGAGACGATAAATCCTTTGATTTTCCGGTAACACTTTAGAATAATGGTCCGTTGTTAACAAGTAACTATGCAGGAAGTAATAGGTAGTACTAAAGTAACACTGATCCTAATACTACTAATATGGAAGCAAGATGAACTAAGCAGTAAGTAGTAGCACATTTAGGACAAAGGTAGTTCCTTATTAGGTATTAAATAGTTACCAAATAAAACCATACTAATTAAGAACTACTTGCTAACTATGATAAATTAATACAGAATAACCAATTAATTACTAATCACAACAATAACATGTCTAAAAATGTATTAAATTAACATGAAATTTCACGTCAATCCCTCACTAATTACTCAAGAGTTACCTTGTCAGTCCCCAGGAACTACTAGTGATCTGAGCCATTATTTTAAAGTGAAAAACAAGTTAACCCTTCAGTAATTACTCAACCGTTACTTTCTCAGCCATCAAGAACTACTAGTGATCTGGATCATTATTTCAAAATGAAAGACATGTTAACAAGTTAAACAACTTAACTGCTCACTAATACTCGAGCATTACCTTGTCAGCCCCCAGGAACTACTAGTGATCTGGACCATTGTTTTAAAGTGAAAAACACATTAACCCCTCATTAACTACTCAAGTGTTACCTTGTCAGTCCGCTTGAGTATTAGTGATGTGTTAAATTGTTTAACTTGTTAATTTGTTTTTCACTTTAAAATATTGGTCCAGGTAGTGGTCCCTGTGGACTGACAAGATGTTTAATGCTTGAGTAATTTGTGAAGGATTGCTATTGATTTCACATGTAATTTATTAAGTAATATAATATATTTTATATCTGACATATACTGTGCAAGTTTGAAATAAACTTATTTAGGAGTATATAATATTCATATATCCGCAAAGAGCCCATTTAAGGTGCAAGCTTATGAAAAAGGCATTTTATGAGGCAATAGTTTACTTTTAGGTTACTGATTACTGATTAGTAATTAAGTAGTTATTCTTTATTAATTGATCATAGTTAGGAAGTAGTTCTCAATGCAAATATTTTTTAGTAATTACTGAATACCTAACAAGGAACTACTTTTGTCCTATATTTGCTACTTACTGCTTAGTTAATATTGCTTCCATAATAGTTAACAGTAATAAGCTCAGTGTTAATGTAGTACTACCTATTACTTCTTGCATAGTTACTTGTTAACAATGGACCATTATTCTGAAGTGTTACCGATTTTCCTTTTACATACTTTCCAACCCAGTTTAACCGTTGTATAAAAGCTATGTGAGCGCATGAGTATAATATATACAGAATATATTCCACTTTATGGTACTTTAAATGGTCTGTGTGTTATATTATACACTAAAGCAGTGTTTCTCAACGGGGGCGTTCGGAGAGCATCGGGGGGCGCTGGAAGCAATATTTTGGAAAGGGGGGCGTTGGGTTAAGGCGAGTTTACACCAAAAATGTATGATCTGAAACTTGCAAAAGAAGATGGTCTGTCACATTCTAATGCGGTCTCTACACTGGATGCATCAATGCGCACTTTGTATCTATTTGTCAACTTTTCGGTAGCGCAAGCGCGTAGAATGCGGCTGAGAACCCGGCATCTGTTTATGAGGGGCTCTCGCTCAGTTACTCGCTCGGGATCTATGTGCTTTAACACAACGTGTTGTGCCGTTCGCGGCCAGTGTAGTAGTGTTGCGAGGTTACAGCTTCTAGACTTGACAGAGTCTCATTTCCTTAGCATCGACTTTTTATGTCAGCGTTCGCTTGACTTTTTGTAGCGCACCTGCCGAACTTTCCGTCAGAACAATAACAAGCATTTAGACACGATAAAGCATGAGGTGCTTTTTCGTGTTTAGAAACATTAATATGAAAGCTTTTTGTTTGCTGATTGGCTGCAGTTGGGTTAATGCCAAATTTCTCAAGTTTGTTCAAAGTTCACAAATATAGCCTAATTTATATCCACGTGGCTTTTTTGCTCCTTGGGAAACTAATGATAATGATATTTAAAGTCCAGTCAAATCAAATATGTGATGAATGTCATGTGGCATTCAATGACATATTTTTAAAATAAAATTAGCCCACTAATGTGGGCTGTTACATTTGGGTTAAAATACATGCTTTTAAAATAAGCCTATATATTATTAATAACATACCCTATAATATAGGCCTACACTACCATTAAGACAGCTCAGTAAGATTTGTTAATGGATTAATAAAAAGGTTGCATTTGTTTGTTTAAAAAAAATAGAGTAAAACATTAAATCTACCATTTGAAAAAAGCTTTCTATTTGAATATATTTTAAAATCTGTTTTCCTCTCATTCTAAACTTACTTCTCATAATCTTTTAGTGTCACGTGATCTTTTAGAAATCATGCTGATTGTTGCTTAAGAAACATTTCTTATTATTATAGCTGGTGCACCACACTGGCAAAAAAGCAAGATTTGAAATTTAATTGACTATAACATATATATAAATCAGAACAGCACTAAAATAATAAATATTTTGAAAATGAGGAGCATAGGTTTCCAATCTTTCCACAGCCCCAATTCCAGAAAAGTTGCCATAAAGTCAAGAATATGTTGTTTTGTTCTCTTTAACCTTTTCAGAAGTACAAAGAAAAAAAATCCAATGTTTTCACTGGCCAACTTAATATTATTTTTGTTAATAGAAACAAATTTTGAGCCATGATGCAGTTTTGCAATGAAATAAAAGTTAAATAGAATTAACAAACCACAGATTTTTATCATTTTACAGAATGTTACTTTAAAATATTCTCACAAAATTTATGAAATAGAGTAAAATATGGTTTACATTTCTTCCATTTGCATGTATAAATGTGGTATTTACCCACCAAAATAACCATGTCCACTATGTCAGAAAAAAGGGTAATTCAATATATTCTCAAAAAACTGGGTATTTTCTAAAACTAAGGGATAAATATTATGATTTTTCACTGAAAGCTAATTGAAAACATCCAAACATATCACAGCAGTAAAGGGGTGTTCAAGAGTTCCAGGAATGGAAGAACAAACTAAAATCTCATCTGTAAAAATATCACTGTGGATATGTTCTAAACAGGAATTTGTATGACCCCATTCATTTGAATTACTGTAAATATAATAACAATACTCATTATAAACACAAAATAATAATAATCAACATTAATATTCAGTGAGGACAATTAGACTACATTTTATTTAATGGGGGGCGGTGAGAGACCTGAATAATGGGTAGGGGGGCGCTGGCCCAAAAAAGGTTGAGAACCACTGCACTAAAGTATATGCGTTTAGCCTCCCAAATCACTCCTCCTTATTTCCGTTGAGGTGACAGCAAAGCTGTTCTTGACCCTGCAACTACTGAGCTTATAAACATATTCATAAGATTTGTTTGAATATTTCCTCAAAGAGGACGACACTAGCTTTCTGCCCATACTGTCGTTGAATGAAAAAGTAAAAACCTTATGTTCATCTGCAATTTCTTTTTAATACGAATTTATTATTGCCTCTTTGCTGCACTCATTAAACCAAACCACAGAACCATGACCTTGTGGTTAGAGCATGAGCTGTCTGTGTGGTGAGCTGGAGTGCTTGTTTAGGAGATACAAGTTTGAATCTGGCCTATGTTGTATTTAAATTCTTGTACATTAACTTTCACTTTTCCTAATAATCTTTCTGAATATCGGTTTTAATGTGACATTTTTGAGTTAGGCTTTTAAACTGAAAACAACAAAGTAGAAGGTCCTTTTACTTGAGAAGTTATATGAATGTCAATAGTTTTTAAACAGTAAGATTATTGTTTTTTTTTTTTTGTTTTTTTTTTTAAAGTCTCTTCTGCTCACCAAGCCTGCATTTATTTGATCCAAAAAACAGCAAGTAATAATACTGTGATTTTCTTTTCTTTCTTTTTTTTTAACTATTTAATTTAACTGCTTTCTATTGGAATATATTTTAAAATGTAATTTATTTTTGTGATCACAGCTACATTTTCAGCATCATTACTCCAATCTTCAGTGTCACATGATCCTTTAGAAATCACTCTAATATGCTGATTTTCAGTTCAAGAATCATTTTTTATTATTATCATTATCACCCATTTAAAACAGTCTGGTAGATTTATTTTTGTAGGATTCGTTGATGAAGAGAAAGGTCCAAAAATCAGCATTTATTTAAAAAATAAAAGGCGGACACAAACTCGGGTCTCTTGCGTCTAAAACGTTGTGTTAAACGTATTGTCATTTACGCAAACAAAAAGGCTGGGACATCAGCTGGAACAACCAGCTAAAACTAGACTAGCTAAAACCAGACTAGCTAAAACCAGATACTTCCAGCTTAAACTATCTAAGACCAGCCAACCAGTTTAGGCTGGTTTTAACTGGTCATCCAGGCTGGTCGTGGCTGGTCAGCAGACTGATTTTGAAGGGGTTTTGGTTACTTCCTTAGCTGGTCTGGCTGGGAGACCAGCTGGAACAACCAGCTAAAACCAGCCTGACCAGATTAGCCAGTCTGGAAACCAGCTAAGACTAGCCAACCAGCTTAGACTGGTTTTAGTGTTTTCAGCAGGGTGTTGAAAGCAGTTATTTTGTGTTAGATGCCAAATGCTCTCCTCTCTCTCTCTCTCTCTCTCTCTATATATATATATATATATTGGAAGTGCAAATAGCCCGCCTTGTTAGCAGTAGCTATTTACACTAACTCCACCCACCAATGTGTAATGGCACTAGTCAACACTACAAAAGATGCCTGTCAATTATCAGATCCAGTGGTGAAGAGGATAAAGCAAGTCTTTTTGATGTGGATGACCCGGGTTCGAATCCACTTTATAGCAAGCTTTTTTTCACCCTTTTTAAATCTCATATAATATTGGAAAAAGCATTGATTTTCAATAAAATAAAGGAAATAATCTAAAACTGTAAAATAAAGTATCGGTTAAGGGTTGGGTAGGTGTGTAGGGAGAACTTGTTATCCCAATAAGACTGCATCCATTTAATAAATTGAATTAAAACGATAATTTACACTCAATGCATAATTACTGAATACTGTTTTAATATAATACAATAGTAATAATTGCATCTATTTGCAGTAAGTATTATAAATAGCAGAAAATCTTTAAGTGTAAATAGAACCCATTGCTATTTGCACTTAGTGTAAATGTAATTGCTATTTTCACTTAGTGAAATTAGCATCAAACGTTATTTGCACTTAAATAGCATCTCTCGCTAAGAAAATATGCTGTTTTCACTTATTGTAAATAGCATCTATTGCTACTTGCACTTAGTGCCAATAACCACTGCCATAAAATAATTGTAATAAATTATATATATATATATATATATATATATATATATATATATTTAAAATCAGGTGTCTGTCTAAAAAACATCTATATATTATTCACTTGACTGTTAAATTGCAGCACTAAAGACTAGCAGTAAAGTTAACAACCCCTACACAGCGACAACTCCATCTACTGAGTCGACATCAAGCACTTAATGAGTTTGAACGGATCCCATAAATTCCTAATCATGACTTCTGCAATGGGTGATAAGCTGCATTGTGTGCTGCACTAAAGCGTTCTCTCAAAGCTCTAATATCCTTCTACACTTTCTCTCGCTGCTGCTTGGTTTGCAGTAAATACTGTGGTGACAAAGGAATGACATGGAGTTTTGGTTAAACCAATCCTTTTGCTTTCAAGTTCACCAGTTCTCTCATCTGCGCTGCGGTGAGAATAATTATCTGTTCACATTAACGCAGTACCACATGGGCCTATTACCATTCCTGCTGACACAGTGGCACACGTGATTTATGTGGCTGACCCACTGTCTTATGTGAGGATGTTCCCGTCCTTGTGGGGAGCACAAGACCCAGACCTCTACTGAAAAACATCCTATGCATGTCTTAATATCCACACACACACACACACACACACACATATCATCACACCAAAAGACTTATCAGCTGTTATTCTTCTTGGGTGAGATTAGCGTCCCCTCCTCCCTCTCATGTCACAGATAAGACCGCCACACACAAGGCTCTTGCTGTAAATCATTACGGCATGATGGTTGCCTGTGGACTCACTCACTGCTGGTACATGTATTGTGAAGAGAGAATTCAACATGCAGAGCAATCGACGTGCTGACTATTTACATTATATAACATCCACATTTTTTCAGGCTGTATCTTTGTTGTGGTGTCACAAAACCAATTACTTCTCCACTATATAGTATGTGAAAAACAGTACACAAAAGTCCAATTTCGAAGTATTCAGAAAACAGTAGGTGAATGCACATTGAAGACTGACACGAAAGAGAAGAAATTGTTGGATGAAGTCATTATTTTTATTTTCCTTGCTTCTTCTTGCTTTCTTGCTTCTTCTTGTAGCTTCATAACATTAAGGTTGAACCACTGATGTCGCTTTGCTGTCTTTGCAGGGTCAGAAAGCTCTCGAATTTCATCAAAAATGTCTTAATTTGTGTTCTAAAGATGAACAAAGGTCTTAACGGGTTTGGAACGTCATGAGGGCGAGTAATTAATGACAGAATTTTCATTTTTCATTTTTTATCCCTTTAACTTGCAAGTAACATGAATGCTATACTGTTCTGAATTGCGTCCTAACCAGTGTTATTCAAAATTGAGTTGTTTTTGAATTTCAATTGGATTCAACCTCCAATTCAGTTCATTATATGATATAAATTTACAATTGTGAGAAATAAATTCAGAATTGTAAGATAAAAACTCTGATTTTATATATTTTATTTTTTTTTTTGCTCACAAATGTGACTTTTTTTCTTAGAATTATGAGATATAAACTCACAACTGCAAGTTATAAAGTCAGAATGGCAAGGTAAAAACTCGCAATTTCGCAATCGTGACTCGCAATTCACAACTGCAAATGTGAGCTTGTCTCTCACAATTTAGATTTTTTTTCCTTGCAATTCTGACTCTTTTCTTGCTATTCTGACTTTTTTCTCAGAATTGCTTTATATAAACTCACAATTGTGAAAAATAAAGTCAGAATTGCAAAATAAACATTTTTAACTTTTTTCTTGCTAGTGTGAGTTAGTGTCTCTCAATTCTGACTTTTTTTCTCATAATTCTGACTTTTTGCCCAGAATTGTGAGATATAAACTCAAATTTGCAAGTTCTAAAGTCAGAATTGCAAGAGAATTTTCCTCACAATTCTGACTTTTTTCTTGCAGTTCGGACTTTTTTCTTGCAATTTGGATTTTTCTTGTAATTCTGACTTTTTTTTCTCAGAATTGCAGGGTATAAACACAAATTTGCAAGTTGTAAAGTCAGAATTGTGAGATTTGTTATAAATGAGGTCCTAATTTCAAGATATAAACTCACAATTCTAAATTTATAGCACGCAATTCTGAGAAAAAAAAGTCATAATTGTGAGATATAAACTTGCAATTACAAGAAAAAAATTACAAATTACAAAAAGTCACAATTACCTTTTTACATTTTTTTATTCAGTGGAAACAGCCATCCATATAAATTTGTATTTATATTTTATACAACATGTAATAAATACTTACACATTCTCAGTTAATATATTATATACTTAAATATACATTTGGAGGCCAGGGGGGATGAAAACTTCATTTGGCATAATGTTGAAATTCTCTGAATGGTAAATTCCTTTAATTCAAATTCAGCTTAAATTTAATTTAACTTCTTGCAGAATGTGGCCAGTTAAATTCAAATAAGGCCAACCTTGATTCTTACATATTTCACAGCTCAATAACATGTCAAATCCCACTTGCGTAAAGAACCATTTCCATTCACTTACTAGAGTAGAGTATGTTTCGACTCCTACTGTGAGATTTGTGCATCTTTATTATCGGCGGGCCCTATAATCAAGTCTTTTCTGTTTTTAGGATGGTTAGTATCTTCTCCTGAAATCCGTGCTTTTCCTTTCATCCTCTAATGACAGACCTGCTCCTCATTATGGAATTTCAAACTCTGCCAGACACCAAACCCAAGCAGCCACATCTTCCACCCAAATCAGGCTGTTCTTGTGAGCTTTTCTGTGTGGGGAACGGGGGTGGTCGAGGGCTGGTTTCACCCCAGACCAATCCAACCCAGCTCTGGAAACAGGATTTAACCATTAGCCTCATCATTTAGTGATCATCTAAGGAAGACCTGCCATAAAACCGCTGTCAGTTCCCATCAGGCAAGTAACATGTGGAAGTTTCGCGCTTACGAGGAGCTAATCGGGGCTGTGGCCTGGCCTAACTTTTTAACAGAGTGAGTGCTTCTTCTGGGTGGCATGAAGATCCATCAACCTCAGAGATTGTTTTAGAGATAAGGAAGAGGAAGCAAATCCCACATGCCTCAGAAACAAGCCCTCATTGTACAGAAAGTGGTTCAGGTTGTGTGAGTGTGCTTGAATGTCAAAGATAGGAAGAGATGCTGGTGTACTCTGCAGCATCTGAAGGTGGAGAGGACCTTTCTTCCTGCTTTCCTGTCAGCGACATTCCGAGCAGCATTCCGGCCCTCCAAAGTGCTTACTGTTTGGAAAGCAAGTTTCTGCCCGCAGCAGGGATCGTAGAGGGGTGACGGCGTGTATGTAGAAGGAGCGAGAGTGTAAGAGAACAAGGTCAGCCAGTAAAGGAAGAGTGACTTAACACACAAAAACACACACACTCGCTTTCTTTTATATTTCACACAAGCATCTTCTGGCCTCTCTGCTTGAGTTCACTAAACACAATGGCTTGGATATGAGGAGGCAGGGAAACTCTTTGTGATACTGCTGTGTGTGATACACACTTCATTTCCTTTTCCTCCTCGCCTGAACTCTCCCACAATTCATCTACGGGACAATGTGAATATCAGTGTGGGATGTTCTCAAAGTTACAAACTTAAAGCATAATATATACACTGCCGTTCAAAAGCACAGGAAGATTTTTAATGTTTTTGTTTTTATAAAGAAGTCTTTTCTGCTGATCAAGGCTGCATTTATTTGATTAAAAATACAGAAAAAACTGTAATATTGTGAAATATTATTGCAATTTAAAATAGTGGGTTTCTATTTTGGTACTTTTAAAATAGGATTTATTCCTGTGATGCAAAGCTGAGTTTTCATCATCATCACTCCAGTCGTCAGTGCCACTATGATCCTTCAGAAATTATTCTAATATGTTGATTTATTATCCAAGGATGTGTTAAATTTATGAAAAAGTGATAGAAAAGACTTATATTGTTAGAAAAGTCAAAATTGTTATTTTGAATAAATGCTGTTCTTTTTAACTTTTTATTCATCAAAGAATCCTGAAAAAAATATTAAGCAGCACAAAAGTTTCCAACATTGATAATAAAATTAATAAATCAGCATTTTAGAATGATTTCTGAAGGATCATGTGACACTGAAGACTGGAATAATGGTTTATGAAAATTCAGCTTTGCATCACAAGAATAAATTAAACCATTATTTTAAACTGTAACCAACTTTTAATAATAGCTAGTAGTTTTACTCTAGTTCTCACTCTTTTTTGCAAATTAGTCCTTCTTGTGTTTTCTGCAATTATGTGTTTTTGACCTCCTGTTTTCTGCTTAACACACAGCAAGTGCTTTTGTTTTCCCTTCTCATCTTTTTCATGTGGCTTCTGCTTTTATTGTGAAGAACCGTTGGCTTATTTTGTCGTTAATTAGCTGTAAGCCTGAGGAATTGTGTGAACAAGCGTACAAGGCTTTTTGAAGTGGGTAGAAAATGGAAACTCACTGGAATCCAATAGACTTATTAATTTTCTTTTTCTTTCAAACTCTCACTCTCATACACAAAAACACAATATGTGCAAAATCGAAACTCTGGTTTTCATGCAAATGTTATTGTTTGCACAGATGCAGTAAAAAAAAAAAAAAAAAACTGAAATTAGGCAACTAAAGCACATTTTGGAGATTCGTTTTTTTTTTTTTTTTTTTAAGACAATGTCTGTAAAGAAATTGTTACTTTGGGTGTGTGTAATGTTTGTTGATGGGATGTCTGCTAAAATTGCAGACACATGTAATTAATTATGTGGGAAGTATTAAATATGAGCTTGGATTATTAGGAAACATTTAATAAAAAATTCGGTCAAAATAAGTTTTTTTTTTTCATTGAGACATTTACTCTGTTCATAATCTGTTTATCAATTTTATTTGTCCTTCTTGTTTTTTTAATCTATGTTGTTTTGTTTACATACACCTTGCAGAATCTGCACGATTTTAATTATTTGACCAAAAAAAGAGGGATCATACAATATGCATGTTTTTATTTTATATTTTATTATTTATTTTATATGTTATTATTTTTTATTTAGTACTGCCCTGAATGAGATATTTCGCATAAAAGACGTTTACATATAGTCCACAAGAGAAAATAACAGTTGAATTTACAAAAATGACCCTGTTCAAAAATGTACATACAATTGATTCTTATTACTATGTTGTTACCTAAATTATCCACAGCAGTTTTTTTATTGTTGTTGTTGTTTGTTTAGTGATCATTGTTCATGAGTCCCTTGTTTGTCCTGAACAGTTAAACTGCCTGCTGTTCTTCAGAAAAATACTTCAGGTCCCTCAAATTATTTGTTTTTTCAGCATTTTTGTGTATTTGAACCCTTTCCAACAATGGCTGTATGATTTTGAGATCCATCCATCCTTGGTGGGGGCGATTGTAACAGTGTTTGGGAGCAATTGTAACACTGAAATATAAGTCAAATTAATCCAATGTATCGCAAATAAAAACCTACCTCAAAGTAATCACTTTACTGCTGTAGTATTTAATAACATTAATTATTTTTTTTGTATATGATTCAACCTCTTTTAGATGTCTGGCATCATAAGCATTCAAAAAGCAAAAGTCTGTTTTTAATTTTGCAGAAGACAAGGTAACTATTTTAGTGGGAACTAGCTTTTAATTATTTAAATATATATTTTACTCATATTTACTCATAACCAAACTTTAATGAAATGGTATAAATCATATCATATAATTTCCATAACTATAATTTACATTTAGTGAAATATGTTCATTTTCTAACAGAAAAGTGCATCAACACAGACAAACAAGGTGCTTACATTGAACCATGTGACTCGGGGGCAATTGTAACACAATGTGTTACATTAATAAAACAACATGTCCTCCAATTTATACAAAAAGCACCGTCCTTCGGATGAGACGTTAAACCGAGGTCCTGACTCTCTGTGGTCATTAAAAATTCCATGACACTTCTCGTAAAGAGTAGGGGTGTGTCCCCGGTGTCCTGGCCAAATTCCCTCCTCTGGCCTTTGTCTGTCATGGCCTCCTAATAATCCCCATTCATTGAATTGGCTCTGTCACTCTCTCCTCTCCACCTGTAGCTGGTGTGTGGTGAGCGCACTGGCGCCGTTGAACTGTGGCTGCCGTCGCATCATCCAAGTGGATGCTGCACACTGGTGGTGGTTGAGGAGAGATCCCCCACTTTGATTGTAAAGCGCTTTGGGTGTACGGCAATACACAATAAAGCGCTATATAAATGCCTCATTCATTCATTCATTCATTGTATACATCAATTGTAAAATAACATTGATTCTTATTAAATCAACTGTATGAAAGTTCTTCAGTCAAAAGGAGTGATTTTTCTCTTTGTGGTTTGTTGTTTTATTAACATTAAAATAATAGCTCACCCTAAAATTCTATCATCTGTCTGTCAATTCTGTCCTTGTGTTTTATTTTTATACCATCATTTACTCACGCTCAGGTTGTTTTAAACCTGAATGAGTTTCTTTTTTTCTGTTGAATGTTATCTATTTGATCATTTCTATTATTAAATTCAGTGGGGACCAGACGCTGTTTGGTTACCCAATTTTTCAAAATATATTATTTTGTGTTTAGCACAAGAAAGAAGGACAACGTGAGTAAATAATGGCAAAATTATGATTTGGGGTGAACTATTCCTTTAATGAAAAGCGGCAGAATGTTTAGTACTGTCGCTTTAAGAGCTGCACGCATCTAATATACAAGCAAGCGTCGGTTTTTCTTTCAATCGTTTACTTTCACTTTAGACATAAGCAACTGTGTTTATATGTAAACGTGTGTTTCGACAGTATTAGCGTAATCAGACGCGATACATAACTTAGTTTAGTAATTAGGCGCTAATTAACAGGCATATGAAATGTTTAACCGGCAAGACTTTGAAGCAAATAATGTACTTTTGTGACTGTGAATAAGTGCAGTGTCCTGTGATTGTAACTCTACCGCTGAGTTAACTGTTGTGAAAGTATGTCGCGTTGTTGCTGCAGCTGATAGAATAGCACGATGATATTTCTCCAAAAGCAGAACATGGATACATTTTTTCTCGTCCACAATTAAAAATCGTCATATCGCACACGCCTGAGGGATTTTTCTGATGAACAGGAGGCAGTTTAACTGTTCAGGACAAACCAGGGACTCATGGACAGCTATCACTAAACAACAACAAAAACAGCTGTGGATAATTCAGGTAACAACACAGTATTAAGAATCAAGGGAGTATAAACTTTTGAACAGGGTCATTTTTATATATTCAGCTATTATTTTCTCTTGTGCACTATATGTAAACATCTTTAATGCGAAATATCGTATTCAAGTCGAAGTCGGTACTAAATAACAACATGCTTTTTGTATGATCCCTTTTGTTTTGGTCAAATATACATTTAGTAAAACATTTAAATAAACATTTAAAAGATTGTGCAAGGTGTATGTGAACTCAGCAGCTAAAAAAAAATATTCAGCATCATGTTTTCAATAAAGTGCTTGGAGCAACTGCACAAAACACCTGAGAAAAATGCACCAGTCAGCTTCTCTCTTAATACTTTTCATCTATCACTTTCTGGTGTCTTGTCTTGTCGTGCATTTTATAGAAGGCAAAAAACCCTATAATCTTTTTTCGCATGGGAAGATTACTGACAAGGCTGATTCTGATGGGAATAAAATCATGGAGAATCTCTGGTAATTATTACATTCCCCCATCCAAATCTACTCCCATCCCAACAGGGCTTTGAGATCTCTGAGCAGATCAGCTCGCGATTTCTTCTGTCCGCGTTCGTACTATAGTTGTACTCCGCATTCATACACAAGCCCAAACATGTGCACAACTCTGGATGTGATTAAGTCAACAGACATGTCTTTCACCCAGTGCCATGTGTGTGACTCAATGTAGGAAGTGTCGTGTAGCAGCTGGCAAATGAGCATGACAGAGTGGGCGATTGGTCCTTTCCAGGGGGATTAAGACTACAGGAAGTGCTTAGACACATCTAGGCCTGGAGCCTGGGACCGACTCCATTCACTGACTCAGTCTAATTCACTCCAAACGGACTTCCCATAAGCTATTCAGGATTTCATCCAGCCATTCGAGAGTGATTGGGTCACCTCTCAGTGCAAGTGATTTACATTTGGTGAGCTTTGCCTAGAAACCCTCAGCCTATCCGTGGTGACTCACATCCTGTTTTTAAAACTGTTAGTTGTGCCTTAGGGCATGTTTAAACAAACACTGAGTGCTTGCTGTGAGCGTTTGCGTGTGTTTATCTCGTGTCTGATTGTGTACTTCATATTTAGTCTGTGTTAGTATACAGACCTTAGCTGTGTGTTCATGTGAGTGTGATCTGATCTGATTTGGCCCATCCTGGACCAAAACTTTTAAGTCCTCCATTAAACCTTTGAGTCATCTGTCATGCTGCCTTGTTCAAATACACTAGATTAGTCAGTATAGACTGAATGTAAAGGCCCCTCCTTATCACTGCCCCTCTTTTCAATGGTGTTATTATTTCTAAGCGCATTTGTATACACTGCACATCCCTGTAAGCTTAGGGATAATGGGAAAATGTGTGAGGTATGACTTATCTGGGATTTTTGTCCTGACTCATTTCATGTGGCAGAAGGTATGGTGTTCATATCTAACAAAATTTAACAAATCAAACAGTGTAGTCTGCAATTCATTTTCAGTTGTTTGGAGAATTCAATACACACTGAATCCTTGAAAGTGGTTTTCATGTTATACATGCAAGATCACAATTGTAGTGCACCTCCCATAAAATAAATCGCAATAAGCTTTGTGCTTTGTTACTTCTGATATGAAACAAAGAGTCAGATTTAAAATTATGCCTATTTTATAACAGTTTTTAAACTATAAATGGCTTTTTGACACTTTTTATTGTGGAGTGACAGATCGCTGTACTGCCTCAGTTTAGGAGGAGCGGCAGATAGGGGGGGAAGAAATTTATACTTTTTATAGCAAGGATGCTTTAAATTGACAAAAAGTGATGATAACAGGGTTCCCATGGGTCATGGAATTTCTGGAATATCATGGAATTTTAAAAAGTCTATTCCAGACATTGAAAGTCAGGGAATTTTATATAGAATATATTTATTTTGTCCAAGTTATGCAATATCAGGGATTTTTGTTCATTGCTTGTAATTTTGTCAAAAAATGCAACCCTTCTCTCAGAAAATAGTCGCAGTTGCAAATGTTTTGGTACTCGCATGTTTAATTTTTTTGTTTGAACTGGAACAACTCAAAAAAAATCAGGAACGTCAAATCTGATACAATTCCACACAGAACCCCAAAAAATGCAGTGGACAAAATTATTGGCACCCTTAACTTAATATTTGGTTGCACCCTCTTTGGAAAAAATAACTGAAATCAGTCGCTTCCTGTCACCATGAATGAGTTTCTTACAGCTATCTACTGGAATTTTGGACCACTCTTCTTTTGCAAACTGCTCCAGGTCATTCAGATTTTTCAAGTGTGTTTCGGGTCATTGTCCTGCTGGAAGACCCATGACCTCTGGTGGAGACACAGCTTTCTGACACTAGCCACTACGTTGCGCTCCAAAATTCTTTGGTAATCATCAGATTTCTTAATACCATTCACACAGTCAAGGCATCCAGTGCCAGAAGCAGCAAAGCAACCCCAAAACATCTTTGAACCTCCAACATGACTGTAAGGACTGTGTTCTTTTCTTTGAAGACCTCATTTGTGAGGTCAGTGCTATGATGTCCTTTACCAAAAAGCTCTACTTTTGTCTCATCTGTCCACAGTACCTTTTACCAGAAGGATTGTGTTTTTTTCACATAAGTTTTGGCAAATTTCAGTCTTGCTGTTTTATGCTTTTGTGTCAGCAGTCTTACCATAGCTTCCTATTTCATTCAGATGGTAACGGATAATATGAGCTGACACTGTTGTACCCTGCAGATATCTGCAGATCAGTTTGAATTTGTTTGGAAGTTAATCTGGGTTCTTTATCCACCATTCGAACAATCCTTTGTGGTAATTTGGCATTAATTTTGCTCTTCCGTCTACGTTCAAGGGAGGTTAACTACAGTGCCATAGACTGTAAACCTCTTGATGATTTTGCGCACAGTGGACACAGGAACATTAAGATCTCTGGAGATTTACTTGTAGCCTTGAGACTGTCCATGTTTTTCCACAATTTGTTCTCTCAAATCCACAGACAACTCTTTACACTTCTTTCTTTTCTCCATGCTCAGTGTGACACACAACACAAACGTTGAGTCAACTCTTCTCCATTTTAACTGGCTGCAAGTGTGATTACTATATTGCCCCATATATTGTGTCTAACTACAAATTACAGGAGCATCACTTGCTTGAAAAGCAATTATTTCTTACAATTTTGACAAGGTGCCAATAATTGTGTCCAGTCCATTTTTTATGTTTGAGTTTTCTTCTCTGTTTTTTTGTTTTGTTCCAGTGCAAACAAAAACAATAAGCACATGAATACCAAATCATTTGCAATTAACATGTTTTTCTGAGAGTAGTGCATTTTCTGACAAAATTGCAAGGGTGCCGATATTTTTGGTCATGACTGTATATGTGTGTTGTGTATTAAAAATGTCTGTGAATAAGTAAATAAAGCTTGCAAATGGATGGATCCATTCATTATAGGTCATGGAAATTCAGCTTTTTAGTCAGTGAAAGTCAGGGAAAAGTCAGGGAATTTGACATTTGGCTTAGAGTGGGAACCCTAGATAAAGACATTTATATTGTTACGAAAGTTTTCTATTTCAGATGAATGTTGTTCTTCCGAACTTTCTATTCATCAAAGAGACCTGAAAAAATTATAGTCAGCTGTTTTTAACATAATAATTAAAATAAATGTTTTTTGAGCAGAAAATTAGAATATTAGAATGATTTCTGAAGGATCATGTTGTAGCGAGGAAGGATCGACAGAGTTGGGATCCATTTGCAACCGTTTATTGCACACAAACGAAGTAGTACAAGCAGCGTCAACAGGGGCTAACGAGAGCAGCGTAGGCAAGGCAAAACAGTAAACCAAGTTCATGCGAAAGTTCGGGGCCGGCAGCAGGCAGGGATAGTCCGTAAAACAGGCGAAAGGGTCGGGGAAATCCAGAGAACAATCGAGAGAGATAATACAGTCCAGGTCGTAAACGAGAATAACAAACAGGAAAAAATGCTCAGAGATGTACACCGTGGCAATACAAAACTTCGCGAGGGAACAGGACAAAATGGCGGCCTTAAATATCCGGGGAAGCGCCAGAAGATGGCCGCGGGTCGGGGGTCGCCCCAGGCGTGGGTCGCTGGGAAATGTAGTCCGAAATAGTCAGAACTCGGGAGAGAGTTCCCGCTGACGGTGCTCGGAGGAAGCCACAGAGACCGGATTTGTGACAGAACCCCCCTCCTGCGAGCGACTCCTGGCGCGAGGAGGCCGTCGACGCCGGGGTCTCCCCCTTCCTCTGGGGGCCGGTCGATCTGGGTGAGTCCTGTGGAAGTCAGTGAGCAGGTTGGGGTCCAGGACGTCGTCAGCTGGGACCCAGGACCTCTCCTCAGGGCCGTAGCCCTCCCAGTCGACCAGATACTGTAAGCGTCCTCCCCAGCGTCGCGAGTCCAGGATCTCATTGACCCGGTAGGCCTCCTCGCTGTCTATGACAATGGGAGAGGGGCCTGCAGGTCCGGTCCCCTCTAGGCACTCCCCTCCTTGCGGGCCGTCGGCGGGCTTTAACAGAGAAACATGAAATGTGGGTGAGATACGGTAATGAGGGGGTAGATCAAGACGAAATGACACAGGAGTGATTTGTTTTAAGATTTGAAAGGGACCCACGTACCTGGGGTTTAACTTCTTGCAGGGCTGTCGTAGGCGCAGATCCCGGGATGAGAGCCAGACCCATTGTCCCGGAGCATAAGGAGGTTGGCGAGAGCGTAGCCGGTTAGTCTGTCTTTGGGTCCGTCGTACGGCAAGTTGGAGGTGTAAGTGTGCTGAATTCCAGGTCTCCTCACTCCGTCGCATCCATGCGTCGACGGCGGGTAGATCCGAGGGCTCCCCGGACCAAGGGAAGAGGGGAGGCTGGAAGCCCAAGACACATTGAAAGGGTGTTAGGTCAGTAGAGGGCTTACGTAGTGAATTCTGGGCGTATTCGGCCCACAGGAGGTAACGGCTCCAATCATGCTGATGGCTGTGGCAGTAAGTCCGCAGATAGCGTGCCAATTCCTGATTCAGGCGTTCGACCTGGCCGTTGGACTGTGGGTGGTATCCTGATGTTAGGCTTACGTTCACGCCAAGCAACTTGAAGAATGCCGACCACACACGAGAGGTAAACTGAGGACCGCGATCAGAAACAATATCCTCCGGAAGTCCATAAAAACGAAAGACTGATTCGCAGAGTGCTTCTACGGTCTCTAGGGCGGTGGGGAGCTTGTGAAGAGGTATGAGGCGGCAGGCCTTGGAGAAACGATCCACGACGGTCAGGATAGTGGTATATTGTTGAGAGGGGGGTAGATCGGTAAGGAAGTCCACTGAGATGTGCGACCACGGTTGTTGTGGTATGGGCAAAGGTTGCAGCAGGCCGGCTGGATGCTGATGCGGCACTTTAGACAGGTTACAGTCAGTACACCCCTTGATGTATTTGATGGTGTCTGATTGCATGGAAGGCCACCAGAAACTGTTGGAGAGGAGGTCGAGAGTGGCATTGATGCCCGGATGACCCGAACTGGGCGTAGAGTGGACTTGGGACAGGACCCGTGGTCTTAGGGACTGAGGTACATAGGTGAGCGTGGGAGGGCATTCGGCTGGAACAGGGTCCTGGGTCTGTGCTTCGGTGATCTCAGTCATTAAATCCCATTGCACTGGGGCCACGATTATAGAGGGAGGCAGAATGTGTTGGTCCTGATGAGGCTCCGGATCTGCCTCTGACTGACGGGAGAGAGCGTCGGCCTTGGTGTTTTGTGAGCCCGGCCTGTAGGTCACTGCGAAGTTGAATCTAGTGAAGAAGAGGGCCCAGCGAGCCTGGCGGTGGTTTAGTCTTCGGGCTGAGCGCAGGTATTCCAGATTGCGATGATCGGTCAGTACCATTCTTATGAAGCGCCGATAGAAATTAGCAAAGCCCAGGAAGCGCTGGAGATCTTTCAGGGAACAAGGGAGAGGCCAGTTACGCACCGCCCCGACCTTTTGGTCGTCCATGGCTATTCCTTCCTGGCTGATAATGTAGCCCAGGAAAGCGATCTTGGTTCTGTGAAACTCACACTTCTCCATCTTGGCGACCAGGTTATTGTCTATGAGTCTTTGCAGTACAGTTCGTACATGACTAACGTGCTCCTCAAAAGAATTGGAGAAGATCAGGATATCATCGATGTACACTATGACCCATCGGTTGAGCATGTCACGAAGGACGTCATTGATAAACGATTGAAAGCACGAAGGGCTGTTGGCCAGTCCGAAGGGCATAACTAAGTATTCATAATGACCAGACGCCGTCGAGAAGGCGGTCTTCCACTCATCGCCTTCTCGAATGCGGATCAGATTATAGGCGCTTCGTAAATCCAACTTTGTGAAGATCTTGGCTCTGCGAAGCTGTTCGAGGGCTGAAGGTACCAAGGGAAGGGGATATCGGTACTTGACGGTGATGTCGTTCAGGCCACGGTAATCGATACATGGGCGCAAGCCTCCATCCTTTTTCTTAACAAAAAAGAACCCGGCCGATGCTGGTGAGGTCGAAGGCCGAATGAACCCCTTCTCTAGCTCCTCTTTGATGTAATCTCGCATGGCCTCGGATTCAGGTTGAGAGAGGGGAAATATTCTACCCCTGGGGACCTTGGCTCCTGGTATGAGATCAATGGCACAGTCACCTGGTCGATGAGGTGGTAGATGTGTAGCTCTCTCCTTGCTGAAGGCCAGCTGTAGATCATGGTATTCTTGGGGTAAGCCCTCAGCTCTCGTGTGTGGTTGATGTCGGTCGAGTGTGTCCGAGAGGTTGGGTGGTTGAGCTCCGGAGGAGAGGCAGTGTTGATAGCAGTAGGGCGACCAACTAGTGATGGTGCTGTCGTTCCAGGAGATGGTGGGGTTGTGACGGCTCAGCCAGGGGTATCCCAGTATGATGGGAGCGACCGGGGTAGGCATGATGAACAGACGGATGGTTTCTGTGTGATGGGGGTGGATGAGCAGTTTCAGATCAGTTGTGGTGGCATCAATTTGTCCTGATCCTAGGGGGCGTCTGTCTAGGGCTGCCACTGTAATGGGAGGAACACAAGAGAGCTGTGGGATGGCATGTAACCTTACGAAATTGGTATCAATAAAGTTTCCAGCTGCGCCTGAATCTATCAAAGCGTCGGTAACAAGCGTGGTAGAGCCGTAGGATAACTTTACTGGTAGCAAAAAAATGGAACTGGGTTTAGAAGGTTGACTCACCGAGCTAGATCTTCGAGGAGGACGTGTGGGACAATAGGCGCGGATGTGCCCTGGCTGGCCACAGTAGAGACAGAGGTTCCCCTTGAGTCGCCGTTCTCTCTCCTCCAGTGATAGGTGTGTAGATCCGACCTGCATTGGTTCGGGTCCGGTAGTGACGGGAGCGGAGGCAGCGGCAGCAGATGGGGTGAAGCTGGTGGAGGAGGACGGACTGGTTGTGCTGAACTGGCGAAAGGGACGACGAGAACGCACCAAGTTATCCAGGCGAATGGAAAGCTCAATGTATCGGTCTAGGCTGAGGTCCTCATCTTTACATGCCAGTTCAGACTGCAACTCAGGATGTAATCCCTTCCTGTAGAAGAGCTTGAGCGGGCCCTCATTCCAGTTGGTCTGAGCCGCCAGGGTGCGAAATGTGAGTGCGTAATCGGAAGCAGTGCCTCTACCTTGCCGGAGCTGGACGAGTTGCTCCTCTGCCTCTCTGCCGTCAGGGGAGTGCTGGAAAACCTCCTTAAACTGACGAATGAATGCCACATAGGATGGGAAAGTCACTCGATCAGGACTCCAGACTGCGGTGGCCCAATCCAGAGCTCGTCCAGTAAGGAGGGAACAGACACAAGCTACTCGACTGTTATCAGTGGGATATAAGGCTGGCTGTTGTTCGAGAAACAGTGAACATTGGAGGAGAAAACCCTTACATTTAGCTGGTGATCCATCATACTTGTCGGGGTAGGCCAAGCGTGGTGAGGCGGGAGAGGAGCTGGTGAGAGTGAAGGCCGGCTGTGGAGGAGGCATTGGCTGGGTTGGAACGGGAGCAATGGCCGCCTGAATGTTCTGCAGGGTTTTAAACATCTCCTCCGTCAACGAAGTGAGCCGAGCGATCTGCTGCTGGTGAGCCGCGAGCATGTTGGCCTGGGCTGAGAGCTCCGATCCGAACTGCAAAACGGTCGCTGGGTCCGATTGCGGCGAAGTTTTCTGTAGCGAGGAAGGATCGACAGAGTTGGGATCCATTTGCAACCGTTTATTGCACACAAACGAAGTAGTACAAGCAGCGTCAACAGGGGCTAACGAGAGCAGCGTAGGCAAGGCAAAACAGTAAACCAAGTTCATGCGAAAGTTCGGGGCCGGCAGCAGGCAGGGATAGTCCGTAAAACAGGCGAAAGGGTCGGGGAAATCCAGAGAACAATCGAGAGAGATAATACAGTCCAGGTCGTAAACGAGAATAACAAACAGGAAAAAACGCTCAGAGATGTACACCGTGGCAATACAAAACTTCGCGAGGGAACGGGACAAAATGGCGGCCTTAAATATCCGGGGAAGCGCCAGAAGATGGCCGCGGGTCGGGGGTCGCCCCAGGCGTGGGTCACTGGGAAATGTAGTCCGAAATAGTCAGAACTCGGGACAGAGTTCCCGCTGACGGTGCTCGGAGGAAGCCACAGAGACCGGATTTGTGACACATGTGACTGGAGTAATGATGCTAAAAATTCAGCTTTGAAATCACAGGAATAAATTACATATTAAAATATATTCAAATAGAAAATGGTTTTAAATGATAAAAATATTTCAAAATTTTACTGTAACTTTGTTTTGCTGTACTTTGGATCAAATAAATGCAGGCTTGGTGAGCAGACTTCTTTAAAAAACATTCAAAATCTTACTGTTCAAAAACGTTTGACTGGTAGTGTATTCATTATCATTTTTACTGCAGCTACCATTTAAATGCTTATATTTCCAAAAAAAAAAAAAAAAAAGAATTGGACTGGAAATATAATTATGTAATTGTAAAGTTAGTGTTATAACTTCATTATTATAAAAACTTGCAATGTACTGCACCTGATATATATCCAAAATAATCGATATTCAATTGAATCGAAATCAGAATTGTCAATACCCAGCCTCTCAGTACACAAAGTACACAAAAAAGTCAGAATTATCTGATTCTGGACACAACACCATGAAAATTTCTTAGTACATGAATTTGGTAAATATTCAGTACTATTGTATAAATAAAATATCATCATAGTCTTTTTAAAGGTCAGGGTTTTTTTATGTGTCAAATATGTGTAATAAGTAAACCAGAAATGATTTGTCTTTAACTGTAACCGCTCCACATTTTCCGCCTATTAATGCTTTTTTCCACTGAGCTTGTTGAATTGTATTCTAGGATTGTGGGATACTGCATCACTAACACCGGAAATGTTGGGTTTCAAAGAATAAATCTGTCAGATGAACTTTGTACAGGAAACTTACAACATGAAGAACTATATTTCTTCAGCCCCAAAATAGGTCATACATCTATTATATAAATAAATAAACATTAAAAAGTTAGCCAACCAAAAAAATCTTCCACATATTTTGTTGTTGACATCCTGTGTTGTGCATCTGATATTGATTGGACACAATTCTTTTCATATAATATACTGCATCATGTTTCATGTTCAGTGTTTGATTATAAAGTCATTCTGTTTACTTTTGTCTGCTAAACAATTTTAGCACAATGTTTAGTGCCTGCTTGATGTGCACTGTAAAATCTAGGTCATGACATGCATCTAAAACACATTGAAACCACAGTAAACACTGTATAGGGTAAAATAGAAAAGATTTGACTCATATTGAGCTCCACATAAAGCTGTGTGGTAAGTTGCGCAGCCTACTTCTCTTCAGATAACCTTTCATCTTTACCCACCTCATTATGAATATCTCAGCCATAAAAACACTCAGAATATGCCCTCCTATTTAGTTTAATGCACTGACCCTCCTGTTCCATCTCTGGCACCCCCCTGGTTTCAACAGCAATGGGTTCAGGTGACAGGAGAGCAGAGATACACGTGGCACGCCTGTCATAGCAAGCATGCCAACAGAAACCCAACTCCTCTCCTCTCCCGAGCCTTTGTGCGCTCAGAATAGAGCCGTCAAGACACACTTAAGCTCTTTGATATAACAGATGAATCTAACCGCAGTAAAGTTTTGTGCACGTTTATGGCTTCAGGCCTGCGGTGGAGCCGGTGGATGTCAAAACAGATGTTTCAGGTGTTTCTGAGGAGCGGATCTGACCACACACCTGTCAACTCTGAAATGTTAGATTATTGCCAGAGTGATAGATGATGCCAACGGGACAGGTGTATAAAGCATGCTCTCACCTACTACTATAGTAATGTTTTATTGCTTTCCTTAGGCTACGTCCACATTAATCCAGATACAGTTGAGGTCAAAAGTTTACATACACCTTGCAGAATCTGCAAAATCATAATTATTTTAACAAAATAACAGGGATCATACAAAATGCATGTTATGTTTTATTTAGTACTGACCTGAATAAGATATTTCACATAAAAGATATTTACATATAGTCCACAAGAGAAAATAAATAGTTGAATTTATAAAAAAAATTACCCCGTTCAAAAGTTTACATACACTTGACTAAACGTGTTTTTTTTGTTTAGTGATAGTTGTTCATGAGTCCCTTGTTTGTCTTGAACAGAAAAAATCCTTCAGGTCTTACAAATTCTTTGTTTTTTTCAGCATTTTTGTGTATTTGAACCCTTTCCAACAATGACTGTATGATTTCAAGATCCATCTTTTCACACTGAAGACAACTGAGGGACTCATATGTAGCCTTTACAGAAGGTTCAAACGCTCACTGATGTTTCAGAAGGAAACTTTTGAACTGAATTAAGAAGTGTACATTTCTTTCTTTCTTTCTTTCTTATTTAGTACTGCTCTTCAGAAGCTACAGAAGATACTTACATGTTTACCGGTAGACTAAATAAGTTAAATTTACTCTGACCTTCAATATTTAAAAAGTTTTCACCCCCTGGCTCTTAATTCATTGTGTTTCCTTCTGAAGCATCAGTGGGCATTTGAACCTTCTGTAATAGTTGCATATGAGTCCCTCAGTTGTCCTCAGTGTGAAAAGATGGATCTCAAACCATAAAGTCATTGTTGGAAAGGGTTCAAATTAGTGCTGTCAAATGATTAATCGCGATTAATCGCATCCAAAATAAAAGTTTATGTTTACATACTATATATTTGCGTACTGTGTATATTTATTATGTATATATAAATACAAACACATGCATGTATATATTAAGAATTTTTTTTTTAGATTTATATATAAAATATTTATATTTATTTATAATCTAAATTGTATACAGGTCTAAATATATATACATATAAATATTTAGTTTTAATATATACATGTATGTGTGTGTATTTATATGTACATAATAAATATACAAAGTAAACACACATATAGTATGTAAACATGAACTTTTATTTTGGATGCGATTAATCGCGATTAATCATTTGACAGCCCTAGTTCAAATACACAAAAATGCTAAAAAACATAGAATTTGTGGGACCTTAAAGCTTTTTCTGTTCAGGACAAACAAGGAACCCCTGAACAACCATCACTAAAGAAAAAAAGACAATGATCATTCAGGTAACAACACAGTATTAAAAATCAAGTGTATGTAAACTTTTGAACTTGCAAGTAACATGAATGCTATAGTGTTATGAATTGCGTTCTAACCAGTGTTATTCAAAATTGTGTTGTTTTTGAATTTCAAGTGGATTAAACTTCCAATTCAGTTCATTATAAGATATATACTCACAATTGTGAGAAATAAATTGCAATTCTGACTTTTTTTCTCGCAATTCTGACTTTTTTTCTCAGAATTGCAGGACATGAACTCACAATTGTGAAAAATAAAGTCAGAATTTTAAAGTTCAGAAATAAAGTCAGAGTTAGTGTCTCTCAATTCAGACTTTTTTTCTCGTAATCCTTTTTTCTTGCAATTCTGACTTTTTTTCTCAGAATTGCGTGATATAAATTCACAATTGCAAATGTGAGTTTGTGTCTCGCAATTCTTCGACTTTTTTCTCAGAATTGTATGATATAAAATCACAATTGCGAGAAATTCAAAATTGCACTGCATACACTGCCCTCATGTTTTGCTGCAAACAGGCTATAAAATCAAACAGATTACACTAGATTACATTTATCGGCTTTGCTAATGGTTACAGAATAAAACTAGGTAGGCTATCATATGCTAAACGACTAATGATCATACTACCAGGCTTTCAAGTTGATTTAAACACAACTCCAACTGCTCAGAATCTGCACACTGGCTCTGACTTTCGACAAGTTTTGTAGACTCATCCAGACTACAAATCAGGGCAAAAGTTAAATTTGCTACCTATTCGATTGTTTTATTAATGTCTACACTTACCACAATCCTAAGCCTACTCCTTACAATCATGCAAATGTAATTATTTTGTTTTCAGTGTGACAAAAATGATGCAATATTGATGTGTGCATACCCAATGAATGTAGCTGTATCCCTTCTAGCCTAAACATTTACTCGCAATTAATTTGAAACTGCAACTGAATTTTCTTCCTGGTTATTCCAGTGGAACCGCTTCTTAACCAAGAAAAAGGTAGTGCTTGATTGTGTCTCTTGTATATTGATAGGAGTGATAGAAATAATAATTATATGCACAGTTAAGTCAATTAAAATAAATACTGCAGTATTCCATTTTAAAATGTTTTCATTTATTTAGTTTAGGTGTATATTTAATTTAGTTGTAAAATATTTTTGGGTTCAAACGATACTCTCTTTTTTTCTAATTCTAAACACCCCAGGTCTGTTTGTTTTAATCTCCATATTTATTTCCTCTTGTGCAAGTGAATTTTTTTTTATTTTCTTCAACTCTTGTTTTTACCCTCAGGCACCCTCATCTGCCTGTTGAAAGGAGCACTTGAGCAACATGATCTCAAACAACCTTGCCAGCGCTTTCATAAGTCCCTCTGCTCTTTCCAAGAAGATGTTCAACCTCTGAGAGAGGTAATTCACCTTTCACATGTGCATCAGCAACGAAAATATGATATTTTCTTAACCGAACAGGCTAAGCAACAGGTTATACCTTTGGAAATCTGTTCACAAATAAGATTTATTGCCATTAAAAATGAGAATTTCTAATATATTTACACGAATTTGATGATGGATCAGATTTATAGATGATAAAAATTAAAACTTAGTTTGTATATAAATTGCAGCAATGCATAATGCATCATATAATGTAGAACAATTATCAATGCATAAAGTGATTTCTGACAAAATGTTGTAAGCAGTAGTTGCAGTTATGCTCATTTGCATAGAGTTGAACTTTTGTAATATAGCTAAACATGCCCACCTTGTTCACTAGAGAGAGCAATATTTTAGCACTCATATTCTACTCATATTTTAGCTGGAAGCAACACGATGAATTGTTGAATAAAGTCGCTAATTTTGTTTCCTTTGTGTACAAAAAGTATTCTCGTAGCTTCGTAAAATTATGGTTGAACCGCTGATGGCAGATGAACTATTTTGATGACGTCTTTCATGCTTTTCTGGGCCTTGACAGTGTTATTTACTTGGCAGTCAATGGGACAGCCACAAAGCTCCCGATTTTCATCCAAAATATCTTCAATTGTGTTCCGAAGACGAACAAAGCTTTTACGGGTTTGGAACGACATGGGGGTAAGTGATTAATGACAAAATTTTCATTTTGCAGTGGAGTAACCTTTAACTGATAGACTGGGTTCGTGTGGATTACTTGTGGATTATTGTGATGTTTTTATCAGCTATTTGGACTCTCATCATAACGGCACCCATTCACTGCAGATGATCCATTGGTGAGCAAATTATGTAATGCTGAATTTCTCCAAATCTGTTCTGATGAAGAAACAAGCTCATTTACTTTTTGGATAGCCTAGGGGTAAGTACATTATCAGCAAATTTTCATTTTTGGCTGAATCATTCCTTACAATTGCTTTGTGGTTTCAAAACACTGTATGTGCGTTAATATTAGCGATGAGTAAAAGAAGTGATGACATCGGCGGAGAGGATAAAGTGTCCTGATAGGCTTGTTGTGGAGCGCTGGCTGTGCTTGTAGTGTGGTTATATAAATCCAGAGAAAGATTTAATGATCATACATCAACAATACTCAATCATTTTCAGAACTTGGCAGCCTCAACTGTACAAGTTCTGCGTGCTGCGCTATGTTGGTCTGAAACCCCTGTGACAGCACTATGCATGTTTGCTGTATTGTTTTTAAGTGGATCTCTTTCTCTCTATCTCTGTATGTATCTGCTGTGGTAGGCTGTGCACTTTTGTGCATGCTCAGACCTGTGTCTCAACTTCATCCAACCCTCGAGTTTAACTTAAAATATGAGACACCACATAGTTCTGTCCTTCTCTGGAAAAGAAAACCATTAAAAAAAATCAAAAGAATCACTGTGATAATCAAGCAAGAGACAGCTTATGTAGGCCTAGCATTTAAATCACAGTCAGGGACAGCTGTAGTCTAACTTGGTAAGGTTTAAACTTGATGCCTGACATAGCTAATGATCACTTAGGTTGTCCACTGTAACAAGTGTTATGGTATAATGATTACAGGGCAGCAACTGTTTCTGTAGAGGCAAAGACACTGGGGGCACACAGACACATGTGCATGCACGTTTGCAGCTATCTAAATGAAGCCATGCCATAGAAATACCATATACATGTCAGGACCTCCCTGTTGTACTTTCAGCAAATTATGATTGCTACAGGTTAACCCCACTGATCAGTGGTTAACCCTGTATTTATGTGACTGTTTAAAGAGAGTTCATATTTGTGAAGGCATTTAGGCAAGTGAAATGAGACAGAAGTATACAGTAGTCAGCATTTGAAGATACATTTCAATACCCATTCTTGTCTTTAACGTTGAACAACTTTCATAAACTTTTTTGATCCACTTCAAATGTTGGCTACTGTACTAACATTATTAATATAGACAAGTGTATTTAAGTTTGTAGTTAAAAGGATATAGACTTAAATATGTCTCTCAGAGGAAATGGATGTATTGATTAATTTATGGTCCATTTTACAAAATTGGTGCAAACTGCTGTCCCACAACCAAAAAAAAAACCTTCAAAAAGCATTTAAGTATCAAATCTAAGATGTTAACTAAGATCCTTTTATTATCTATAGAAACCCACAATAATATTTAAAATATTAGTCAGCTTAATATATATAAAATCATAATTTAGTGGGTACTTTCTATTGGGAGGTGGCTGTCCTGAACCCTAGCCCCCAAATTTGAACTAATGAAAATGATATTGAAATAACTTTTGTATTTTTTTGTACTTTTTGTATTACTTATATATATATATATATATATATATATATATATATTGTGTCCCGCATTTTCATGTCACTACCAAAACAGTGTACGTTTAAGTCCACTGGCTAAGACTGGTTTTTAATATACCCTTACATTTATGAACAGGACATGTTCCTGTGTCCACCTCTCTCATAACTACATGGTGAGAAGATCCGAAAAAGTCAGAAAATCGGTGTAACACCATTTTTCTATAATTAAGAACACTATTTTGGGAGTTATTTCATAATATTTAGTTTTTATATGTGTACCACTGTTCAGAATTGTGCTAGCTAGCCGTGTGCTGATTAGCATCTTTGAGCTAGGTTCAAAAGTATCTAAAATTGTCACTACTGAAAAACGGTTGTGACTGAAAAATGTCATCATTCCGGTAGTGACAAAAGAGGGGAAATAAAAAACATTTCAGTACAGTTATGCATTTTTTTTATTTATTTATTTTTTTCATTTTAGTATGTTTTAGTAGTGTTTTAGTATGCAGGTTAAAATTCTGTAGTGTGATTTTGTCAAAAATGAAGTATACTGAATTATCAGCTAAGATGTTATGATCAGTGTTGGGGGTAACGCATTACAATAATATTACTTTTTTCAAGTAACTAGTAAAGTAACGCATTACTTTTTAATTTCCAAGAAAATATCTGAGTTACTTTTTCAAAAAATGTAATTTCCTTTATGTATTTAATCCCATTTTATTAACCAATGACTTTACTGCTGACCTTTGTTGATCCAATTCAACTGTACCGCAAAACTGCAAAAATAATTTTCCTACTTAAATATTTGTATTTTTTCTAGCCAAAATATCAGAAAATTCTTAAATCAAGAAGCATTTTCTAGACAAGTAAATAATTGTTTTCTTGTTTTTAGAGAGAAAAAAAAAAGTCAAAATTAAGTGAGGTTTTGCTTAGAACAAGCAAAATAATCTGCCAATGGGGTAAGCAAAAAAATCTTATTTCAAACAGAAAACAAGATTATTTTGTTTACCCAATTGGAAGATTATTTTGCATGTTTCAAGCAAAAACACACTTAATTTTGACTTGTTTTCAGAAAAAACAAGACAATAATTTTTACTTGTCTAGAAAATCCTTCTTGATTTAAGAATTTTTAGATATTTTTTTTATTTTTTGGATAAAGAAAAGCATTTTTTGCAGTGTACTAATAAGCAAAACTTACTTGAGCTTAACTAACATTTGTGCTTTTTTCTCATCGCTGAGGAGTGTTGAACTTTACAGACGTGAATTAAATTTTCCTTTAGCCTTAGGTTTACTCACTGAATTTCATTTTGGTGTGAAAAGGCTTTTACATTTGCTAAGAATCTAATGTTTTTATATAAAAAAACAAACAAGCAAGCCCTGCACAGATTTAAAAAGTAACGCAAAAGTAATGTAACGCATTACTTTCCATAAAAAAAGTAACTAAGTAACGTAATTCGTTTTTTAGGGAGTAACGCAATATTGTAATGTATTACTTTTAAAAGTAACTTTCCCCAACACTGGTTATGATACAGCAGTTTTTGGTTCAATGTATTTGCAAACTATTGAATCTTTAACTTTGAAATCAGTATGATCAACTGTTTGCCTTTAACAAAGATTCAAATTGGATTAAAAATACAACAAATCTCAGAAATTACACTTGAAATATTATTAAAAATGTAATTGTTATTGATTTACCTCTGAAAACATTGTAGTAAAACAGCTAAAATTAAAATGTAGATGTAAGCTAAATCTTAATAGGTCAAAATAACCCTTTTAATTAAATTATTATTAATGTGTTTCGGTGGTGACCAATTTGGGGAGAGGACAAATATTCCAAAACTTTCTGAAAATACAATATAAGAATTAACTGCACAATTACTAGAAATATGTATCTTGGATATTATACAATTTGCATGCATACAGTTAACGTAATTAAATGTTCATTACTAGTGAGAATGTGATTAGTATGCCATTTATATTAAACAGCCTCATTGGTGTGCACCTGCCCAACCTTCAGGACTTGTACAACTCCAGAGTGAAGAAACGGGCAGGAAACATCATCAAAGACCCCTCTCACCCCGGACACACGTTTGCACTTCTCCCCTCAGGAAGACGCTACAGATCCCTGTGCACTAGAACATCTAGGCATAAAAAAGTTTTTTCCCCCATGCCATCTCCAGCCTAAACAGCTAACACATGAATCCTCACCTGTGTTCCGTAATTCATTTCTGTGATTAATTCTTCATCTTTAAAGTTTGCCTCTTTCTCAAGTATTATGTAAATACATATGCATATCTCTTTATTTATACAGCTGTACATAGAGTAAACAATGCACAAATTTGTATATAAATCTTCTGTTCCAGATTCATACACTTATTTTTTATTTATTGTTAAGTTTTTACTATTTAAATGTTTTCTGTTCTCATGTTTGATATGTATGTAAGTATGTATGTATGTATGTATGTACCAAGAGCACCTTAAAAAACCACAACAAATTCCTTGTGTGTCGGCACACACTTGGCGAATAAAGCCAATTCTGATTCTGATTCCTAATATTGTTAAATAAGTATAAACAAAAGCACATGAAACACACACTCGTGAGCACTATAGACATACTCGGCTATTTCCACCTCAAAAATACCATAAAGGAACGACATCAAACAAGTGAGAGCGTCGCGATGAAGGCGTCCGTCGTCTTTAAACGACGCGAATCCCACGATAATACCGTCAACGTATTATTTAAAGTCCTACACAATAAAATTAGAAGTGAAGGCACATGTATAATTACAGGCTGGAGTAAAGACTGTGTGTTGAGAGGGAGGGAGACGGAGGAAAGTCCTGCCCTTTCTGAAAGATTTCCTGTTTCACTAGGCGAGCAGAAGTAAGCGCCTCAAGCCCACAGATTCCCTCACAGTGACTGTTGACTTGAGCAGCATGAGACGCTCTCTTTTTCTCAGGATCAGACGCTGAAATCACTACTCTTTCTGGTCAGACAACGCCAGCTTGAATACGTTCACATTAATGCGAGGGATACGGACAGGACTGCGTTTCTAATGGAGCAATATTGGCTTTCTCTGCTCTGTTGGGGGACTTTTTTGGTTTCTTCGGTTGTCATGGATCGGAGCGGAGTCGGTGAGTTAACGTTACTGTCTTGACACCTCTGGCGCTCGTCTTAAGTTGGCAGGTAGCCTATATGTGTGTGTTTTTATGCAGGAGAGCTTGTGTTTATCATCTCCTGTGGCTTGTGTACTCACAGTGGAGCGTTTGTTTCTTCATTGCTTGCTTTTAAAGGCATGCAACAGGTGATCGCATTCAGTGAACGCCAGCTCCAGCGTTATTTTTTCCTGTGCAGTTTTCAACAGTTACGTAAGAGCGTAAGGAGCAATGCATATTTGCTCAGGTGTTTGAAAGTGACATCAGTCGCATAAAATGCAGTTTTATTATCCTGTCCTGTGCTGACTAAACTTTGAACGTCTGTGTTTTTGATATGAGTCACTTACGGTGTTTGTAAAACCGTTATCTTTGTGACGGTTTTATTAGTTGAGGTCATTTTTGTATATGTATAGAGCCATGTAAAGTACAGTTAGAAAGTTATTCACCTTATAAAATGATAGTATCAGATGAGTTTTACTTTGTGGTGATTTAATATAAACCATGATGCTTAACGATTACATATTTTACTATATTATTGGCATGGCCTTGACATGATGTCAGAGCCATGTCATTTGTGTGTGGTCACAAACTACTTTAACATGACCATGATGATAGCAATTAAAGGAAATGCCCAAAAGGACATGAATGTTCAGAAAAAGTCCAGTTGTGCCATGATACAAGTCCTTATTATGGTGTTTGAAACCATGCAAGTACTGTCACTTTTTGCCACTTTTTAGTTAACGTTAAACATTGTAACTGTCTCATTAAGCTTTAAAAAGACAAGGGAGTGCATGACATTTTAACATGTTAATATATCAGCATGTTTCTGTTGTTATGTGTATGTGTGTGCGCACACAAGGGAACGCCCTTATGAGCTGACAGCTGAAAAACATTACGAGTTTGTCTTTTGGGTTGTAGTGGAAGTGTTTGACAGTGCGCGCTGGACATTTTTCCATTTCAACCAGCCTTCCTCCCATCGGTATAAATTGTTTATCTCTTTCTGTCCTGTCATTAATTTCAGCCTCTGTGATTACAGGTTACTTTAGACACTAATTACACTCACTGAACTCCTCCCCACCTCACGCCTGTGATTATACAGCAGGATATGTTTGTCGCACAGCGCTGCGTTTGGTAGAGCAACAGAGATATTTCTTACAGAAATCATATTTTCCAGATGTCCAGCTACATCTTTGCCACTTCCTGTTTCCAGGCTTGCTTGGCTGCATGTAGCTCTGCACACTTCGCTGCTGAAACACACTAGGGCTGTGTGTGCTGCACTTGAGCCACGTGCAGAAGCTTTGCCCTGCTTGTTTTAGGCATTACAAATAGCATCAGACGCCCCTGTATGCAGGTACAACACTTGCCTTCCTGTTGGCGTCTTTAGTGTTACTTTTATTTCTCATCTGCCCACATGGGTCATTATAAAGCTCATCCTGTCTTGCATCATGCACTTAAACTTACACTTGTTTTTGTTGAGTCACTCTGCTGTCAAGTTTTAAAAGGGAAAGTTTTTCAATGAATTGGACTGATTGCAGGGTGCTTTTGAATTTGAAGTATTTTAATTATTAAAAGACAATGTATATACAAAAAAAGGGTTTAATTTTTTCAAAAAGCATGTATCTTTTCAAAAACATTTCAGACATTTTTCGGTCATTTTTGTTAATGTCTAGTGAGCTAAGCCAGTAATAGTATTGACAATGTCGTGTAAACATGGCTGGAGACACAAAAAAGAGGAATAGTAGCACCATATAATTTGAATCATTTATGCTGGAATCGATCTCACTGATTTAAACTCAAGTCTTTGATCCTGACGTGATTCACTAGCAAAAAAAACATATCAAATTAAACATTTTCGAATTTCAACATTGCTTGTAATGATTTTTAAAAGCATGTAGTGATGGGTCAAACTGCTTTTCAAAACTCTGAATCAGTTAAACCATTGCGTCGCAAAATGATTTACTGTTTTGAAGTGCTCCAATCGGGTCACAAATGATTAGCTTCAGATCGGAACTTTGTGTATCTTAAACCATTTGATTCATATTGGGACTATGGAGAACATAGTTACTGAATTAGACTGAATGGTTTTGTGAATCATTTGCGAATTGAATGATTCAAATCACATGATTCACGATATGTGGTTTGAAGTCCAGCTCTAAATCAAATCTAAATCTAAAACCAATCTAAGTCAAATAATTTGTGCTTCATGTTCCGAATCCTGATCTGAAATGATGATTTGCGAATGATTTGATTAAGATCGAAACTTTGAAGGGGGTTCGCAAATATTTAGCTTTAGAATCAGAACTTCGGAGTGCAGATAGTGAATAATTTGATGCAGTACAGTATTTTGGAGAACGTATTGTGAATCATTTGATTTTTTGATTCGAAGTTTCGCTCTAAGTCAAATAATTTGTGCTCCACGCTACGAATCCTGATCTGAAATGATGGTTTGCGAATCATTATTCAGATCGGGACATTAGAGTGTGGAACGCGAATCATTTGATACAGTTCATGACTTCGGAGCATGTATTGTGAATCATTTGTTTCAGATTTCGGAGCGATTTCACAGATCTTTTTTTCTGATGATTTTTTTTCTTAAACAGTAGAAAACATCAAACCATTAAGGCAGTACAGTTATAAAATAGGGCTGTGCCGATTTTTAGACGCGATATCATGCGCATCTCGTCAGTAATACCGGTGTTCTGTGATTAGCCGTAAATCTCATTCACCTGTTCATTCATGCAGTCACGTTTACTACACAGAGCCGTAGTTCACTGACAAGCTACGCAAATATCGCCTTCAGTATCGCAGGCGATACGTATCGATAATGCACGTGAAACGCGTAGCTTGTCAGTGAACTACGGCTCTGTGTAGTAAACGCGGCTGCATGAATGAACAGGTGAATGAGATTTACGGCTAATCACAGAACCGGCATTACTGAGGAGATACGCATGATAATTCGCGTCCGAATATCGGCACAGCCCTATATATAAAAACAAAACAAAAAAAGGTATACGCACATGCAGATCCCTTAAGACATTTATCAGTGGTTTTACTATAGTAAATGTGTAGTATACTTTGTAATAGTACAGTAGTAATGCTTGCCATGTGCTTCACTTTATTTTTGCCATTTTGTGTGTTTTTATATATTTTTATTTTTTTAGAATTTGAAAGAGAAGACATTGTTAGATAAATGAGATCTCTGATTCCTTGAAAATAAAAAAAGGAGTGTTTGAAAAGTCCTTGAATGTCCTGGAAGTTTAATTTTGCATCTGTATGAACTACGAACACTGAGATTGTCTGACATTTTACATTGGCGTTAAATGAAGTTGACCACTGTCTCTCTAGACACCCTTTTGGGGCCCAGATGGACTGCCAGAACCTTTTCTGCTTATCTGGAGCTGTACGCTGCTTATCGTAAAGTACAGTCTATAAATGATGTTAGAAAAAAGATCTATGCGCCAAACTGGTGTAAGCAATTTCCCTTTGGCCCTCTGGATAAGAATCACATATTTTAAGTTAAAAAACATATCCTTCAGGTTCAAATTTAATAATTTCGGCTCATGTTATGAATACTGTCCAAAGGAAATAGTGTGAGGTAATGATTCTGCAGTATGTTATCCAGCCAGGCTGGGCAGTAGATAAAGAGTCAGTAAGCAGTGCTTACTTACGGAGTAAAAAAGCTCCTTTGTAGGGCCTTGAAGCCATGTGAAACCCAGGCTAGTGGATGGAGGTTGTGAATCCGTGCTTATGTTTACTAAAGCCTCTCCGGGCCTCTGCGCTGAGAACTCAAAAATAGATATCTCAGGATGAGAAGAGGGGTCGTATAACCTTAAAATGGCTGCATCTGATTTGCCCATATTTGTCTTTGTATCCTCGTGGCCGACACAATCCCCTCTTGGCTCGCTCCAGTGAACCTGGACTAAAAGGACGCATAGTCTTACAGTGGGTTGATCTTAAGACAAGGTGGAATCATGTTTGTAGTTTTAATTTGCAGTATGCAGTCAAAACAAACCTATTATGCCACAAAACTGTGAGGACTTTTAACCAACGCTGAATATTTGCAAAGGTGGTTGTTTCTTCAGTAGAAGTGTCTTGGTTGTTATTCTATCTGTGGAAGGAAAGCCACACATCCGCCCTATCTGTGTTTCCTTCCTTGGCCGGGTCGCCTGTTCCGTCCTTTCCAGAAGACTGGTGGAGACAGATTGAGGAGCGAAAGCTGAGTTAAGGGAAAATGGGGGTCGAAGGTCTTGTGATTGTCTGTCTGCCGTGTTGTGGCACTGCCGTCTCTGTATCAAAAATGATTCTTGTCATTGAGTGCTTCTGGACTGAATTGGAAGTGACTCACACTGACAGTGATTTGTAAGTGACTGTACGTCATTAATTTTCAGTGAAAGTTGGTGATTTGAGTTGGTGATGAGTCACACCTTTATTCGAATGTGATTCAATGGAAGAGCAGAGAGTTCACATCTCAGTTGGATGCTTTCCAGCCATTTAAACTATGGATGCAATAATATTACATTTAGCCTGATACTAATAATAATTATTTTTGTGTTAAGTCTGATATTAAAAGCTTAGTTCACTTAGTTCAATTTTTTTTCTCCATATAGTGGACTTCAACAGGGATCAAGGTCCAAATTGCAGTTTCAGTTCAGCTTCAAAGGGCTGTACATGAATCCAGCCGAGGTATAAGGGTCTTATCTAGCTAAACGACTGGTCATTTTCTAAAAAAAAAAAAAAAATCTAAATTTGTATTCTTTTTAACAACAAATGCTTGTCTTGCACTAGCTCTGCGATGCGCGTCTAGGACTTCACGTATTGCGTAATCATGTTGGAAAGGTCACTCCATCTAATTTTCTCCTTAACTTACTTTCTGGGGTCAGTACATTGCGCATGACTTTTTCAACGTGACTACGTAATGTGTGAAGCCGATCTAGTGCAAGACGAGCATTTGTGGTTAAAAAGTATGTGCATTTTTATTTATTTTTTTTAGAAAATGACCAATTGTTTTGCTAGATAAGACCCTTATTCCTCGGCTGGGATTGTGTAGAGCCCTTCGAAAATGCATTGAAACTGCAATTTAGACCATAGACCTTTAACTCGTTGGTTCCCATTGAAGTCCACTATATGGAGAAAAACCTTAATTTCTTTTTGACTGGAGAAAGAAAGACATGAACATCTTGGATAACATGTGGGTGATTTATTCAGAAAGTGAACTAATCCCTTAAAAAAAACATTTTATTTTTTATTTTTTTTTTAAGTTTTAGTTTAATCTTTCCTTTAGGGCATTAGAACAGTACTGTGCAATTCGAATGAGTCTGCTGTATGATTAATGTGTTTAAATACCATTTGGGCTTTGTTGTATGAGTTGACATCTAAGTCTTTCAGTGTGTTTGAATGACCAGTGCCCCTTTCAGTCCCGGAGAGCCAAGGTGGCCTTTTATCGCAGGAAAGTCTGGGAGGTGTGTGGTACTCCAAAGAGCAGCTAAACTAACAAATTACGTAATACAGTTTAACGACTTCTTATGGATTGGCCAAATACAGACTCGCTGAAATTGAAAAACCATACACGTGTAGAAATGACTAAAACGAGTAACCCCATGTGTGTTCTTGAACTCACATTTTGCATCTTTAGATTTACAGACTAAACCAGCGGCAGTAGCATAGCTTTTCCACTGATCTGAGGTCTTGATGTCAGTCTGTACTCTCAGAGACAGGAGTTTGACGCCGTTTGGTCTCTCTGTGCTGGTGTTTGCTTGATCGCATCAGTGCATTTAGGTCAGAGTCTCAGGAACCTGACAAGGGAGCTGGAGACGAAAGCACGTCCAAACAAGGCATTGAAAAGCAGATAAAAGAGCAAGCAGCATGTATATCTGATAACAGCAGCCAGCACTCTTTTATGGTCCCTTAGGACACTACTCAAGGGCAGTAGATGCCATATTTGATCAGAAATGTTTATTGAAAGAGTGTATTGTTTTAATAGGTGACCTTGTTTTTGTTTTTCCTAGATGGGATGCATCCTTTAAATAATCCAATTCGGCTTCCTCAACTGTGCAAATTTTGTGACGTGGAGGCATCCGACTGTAGCGGCACCGGCACCTGTGAAAGCAACTGCACCATCACATCCATCTGCGTTCATCCTGATGAAATCTGTGTGGCTATCTGGTACGTCCCTGTTCAAAACATATTCCTTTTATGAAGTGTGAAACATCTGTTGTATGCATGTGTAAAACATCTGCTTTGCGCAACATTCAAAAATCATCAATGAATCATGTTCATAGCTTGCAGTATCATTCTCATATTTTTTTTAAAAAGACACAACATCTAAATTGGCCCTTAATAAGTATCCCAGTCTCAGTACAAAAAAGGTGGTTTTAATCAAAATGTCATGTGAATGTACTTTTCTTGAAAAAGAACATAACCAAGGCCAAATGGTGAGGGGAAAATAATATTATTCAAAGGTCCAATACTTCATAATCCAATCAAATACCAATAAATAATCAAGTGTGCTGTTTTGCTCTGAAATATGTGATGTTGTGGTTAAATGTGCTGTGCATGTCATTTCATGTAGTCTTCAATTATGGAAACAGTGCAGTTAAATATAGCAACAAGTCATTGCTGTATCTAAGTGCTTATTATGTTTACTGATATAGCAACAAGGAGACACACCGTTTATTTTTTATTGTCAAAGTCAGAAGAGAATGTAAAATAACAACTCCGTTGTGTTTTGTATTGACAAAAGATCTGTCATTTGATATCATAATCCCTGTAATCACAGTGTATGTGTTTATATTTGTGTCCTCTCGATGACATCAGGAGGACGAGTGATGACAACAATACGATCGAGACGTTGTGCCACAAACCCTACGAGCCCCTTTACGGCATCATGTTGGAGAACTACAACAACACAAAGTGTGAGATGAAAAAGAGGATGTCAAACAGAGGCCCCATCCACATCTGCTCCTGCAACGCCGAGGAGTGCAACGACATGCTGATGTTCACGCTCCGTTAGTTTGCTTCCTCATTCTTCTTCTCTTCTTTCTAGCTTTGTTTATCCTCCCCTTTTGTGCCATTAATAATAGTTGTTTAAAAGGATAGTTCACCCAGAAAAACAAAATTCTGTCATCAAATTCTGTCAAACCCGTAAGTTCTTTTTTCATCTTCGGACCACAAATTAAGATATTTTTGATGAAATCTGACAAAAATAGCTTTTTTCAACTATTTGTTTTCCTTCGTGAACGTGCGTCGAAGACTGACTCAGAAGAGAAGAAAATTGACTATTTTAATGATGTCTTTACTACCTTTCTGGTCCTTAAATGTGGTAGTTGCATTGCTGTCTATGAAGCTCTCGGATTTCACCAAAAATATCTTAAATTGTGGACGGAAGATGAACAAAGGACTTACGGATTTAGAATGACATGAGGGTGAGCAATTAATGACAGAATTTTCATTTTTGGACGAACTATCCCTTTAAGATGGGTAAAACTATTGTGTCCTTTAGCAAGGTACTTCAGGTTGATTCAGCCGACAGGCCCAGATGGAATCTGCTGAATCGCATTCTCTCTGCTGATTTTAAAAGAAAAACTGCAGAATGGATTTAAACATGATAAAACTTTACTTTTATACATATAACTAAAACATTCATTAACCGAAATAAAGCTGAAATGAAATAGAATACAAATATTAAATGAAAAAACTAACTTAATAAGCTTAATTAGAATGGTTCATTTTGACATTTAAAATAGAAATGTCAAAATGCTAAAATTATTAAAACTGAAATAAAAAAGCTAAATGGAAATATAGATTACATCCCACTTTCAGAATCTGCAAACTTGTAACTATTTCATCAAAATAAGAGGGATCATACAAAATGCAAGTTATTGTTTATTTAGTACTGACCTGAATAAGATGTTTCACAAAAAAGCTGGGGGTGAAAACTTTTGAACAGAAAGTTCAAATACAAGTTAAATTTACCCTGATCTTCAAATTCCAAAAGTTTTCACTCCCTGTCTCTTAATGCATAGTTTTTCCTTCTGGAGCATCAGTGAGCGTTTGAACCTTTTCTAATAGTTGCATATGAGTCCCTCAGTTGTCCTCAGTGTGAAGAGATGGATCTTAAAATCATACAGTCATTGTTTGGAAAGGGTTCAAATACACAAAAGTGCTGGAAAACCAAAGAATTTGAGGGACCTGAAGGATTTTTCTGAAGAACAGCAGCAAAAAAAACCAGCTGTGGATCGTTCAGGTAAGAACACGGTATTAAGAGTCAAGGGAATGTAAACTTTTGAACGGGGTCATTTTTAGAAATTAATTTGTTATCTTCTCTTGTGTACTACATGTAAACACGTTTTATGTAAAATAGTTTATTCAGGTCAGTACTAAATAAACAATAACATGCATTTTGTATGATTCCTTTTATTTTGGTAACATAATTAACATTTTTCAGAATCTGAGAGGGGATGTTAACATTTGACCTCAACTGTATAAATAATGCTGCAATTACTCTGTAGAAAAGGTTAGGAATTCTATAGAATTTTACTAATGACAGGCGTTCCAAGTCAGTGGAAACCTGCAGCGTTTTGCAGTCACAGATTCCGTGTGGGCCTGGAAATCGGTAAGCAAAACCAGAGCATTGTGACCTCTGAAGCTTCTCATGTTTTCTAGTCTACATCACTTTTCTCTGAGGTTTTCCACAGACTATGGAAACGCTGTATAAATAATGAACCATGTTTCAGCTAGTTTTGGTTTTGATAGTTCTGCACTCCACTTCACCGCACTCGATAAACATCACTTAGCTGAGTTGATAAATCAATCACAAACCCAAGCAGCACATGTTTATCTCCCACACACAAGCTGCACAATGCTAACTATGTAGCACTTGGCTCGTAGCAAGTAACACGCTCTGGTATGTGAGCTCAGGTTGTCGTAACGTTCTAAAGCAGCTGCATTGTTGCTGGCTGGGCTGTGCTGTCTCAGGCAGACTTGCTATTGGCTTTGGTTGTGTGGACGGCTGAGGATCTCAGACATGTGGTTTCCTGTCTGTGTAACTTGAAGCAGAGACATCACAACCACATGGCAAAACAGCTGTGTGCACTAGGCATGCACTAAAATAACCGTATTTACCACTATTTGGAAAGTTTATTGCATGTTTCGTACAATTTAAAGAGCCACATTTTCGTTTTTAGGCAAGGAATATCCACATTGGTTTTTAAAACCTACAGCAGTACGCGGGGATTTCTGAGGTGTGGGGTATCCTGAGGAGAGCATGCTTCCTCCTTTTAGTACGTAAACATGTTTACCGCAAGCTAATAAAGACTTAAATTGTGGAGAAATGTTATGAAAGATGTCGTTTGAGCAGGTGTTTGATGCCTAGTGTTTGCCATGTAGGAGCAGTCGAGGGAGGCTGTAATTCCATCCGGTGAAGGAGGCCTCATTCCCTGCCAGAGTGGGGAAGTATTGCAGGAAGTCCATGTTTACTTATTGGAACGGTTCCATGGCATATTTCTCCAGAAATGCCAGGCATTGTTTTCCCGGACCATAACATTTTTATGACATTAACTGTGGCTGAGAGCCTGCACGTTCCAGCGATAAGCTCCCTATTCTGTATTCGACTGGAGACGCGCAACCGTTTCTTTGGACTTCATTATGGCAGCTGCAGGGTGTACACACCAGCTTATAATTATATACTGCTCAGCAGGGCTTTGCCGTGTAGCAATTTCACACATATTTTTTGCTGAATCGAATAAACTGAAAGTCAAGCTTGCACTGCTTTTGGCCTAGGTGAAAACTAAAGGTGCCTTTGTGTACTGAACATATTACAGGCTATTTGTCAAGTGCCCCAGAACCTTTCTTCTTTTTGATGGGTTACTGGAGGAACTGTCAACAGTTTATATAGAAGTTAACGATGAAGTTATTTAGAGAACTGCCCTTGAATGACGTTTGTAAGAGTGTCTTTTCATTGTCCTTTCATTTTTATACTGTCAGTACTGCCATATTGTATTAAGTGTTGTATTTATTTAATGGTGGATATTTTAATTATAATTTTATACTTCGAATATACTTCGTATTGATTTGACTTAAAATATGCTATTAGAACCAACAACCAAAGCTTTGATGAAGAAAACAGTTGATAGCCAAGACAAATTAACATTTAAGGGATACAGTCCACTTATTACACAGCTTTTCACCACATAAATGTGACCCTGGACCACAAAACCTGTTATATACCTGTAAGTAGCACAGGTATATTTGTAGCAATAGCCAACAATACATTGCATGTGTCAAAATGATCTATTTTTGCATAACTTAGACTAGGCTAACGTCATGGACTGACATGTTTATCTATGAAGCCTGAATGTGACATGCCCAAAACATAGCAAAAATGTTTTATATTGTTTCTTTATTAATATTAATGATCATTATGTACGGGATAAATGTAAATCCGGCAGTTATCTGTTGTATAAGAGGGCTTTACATTGTACATTATCCCACTTATTACACAGCTTCTTGCAACAAAAGTAAATAATTAGACATAAAACCTTCATCTGAGTTGAAATATTTGAATGCAAAGCTTCAGTGAAGAAAGCCGTTACAAGGAATCGTCAAGTTCAAACTAGACGGATATTTAAGGGAGATGGCGCGGTCATAGCACTTTTACAAAACTTTTCACCATAGAAAATAATTATGGCGATAAAAGATACTGATTATTATAGAAAAAAGTTTTCAAAATCTTACCAGTTTGTTAGTTATCTTTCCATTACAGTGTACGAAACAATCGTTCCAAAATAACAGCAGCTGCGTTTGTATGAAACGAAAGAGGAAGTCTGCGCTACCAGATGACATAATTAATTAAATGATTGTACTCCTCATATTGAACTGAGTTTTAATATTTTATTTCCAGGAAGAAAAAATGTGGAAATTGGAATGTGGTGACTGACCAATCAGAATTGAGTATTCCACGGAGCCATGTAATAACATAATATAAAGCACAAAAATTGTACAATAAATTGCCCTCCAGTTTTTTTTTTTTTTTTTACATATATAATTTAAATACAATTTCAAAGTCTATTGTTATTGACCACAGTTTAAAATATTGATTAAAGTAAGTGTTTTATACACTGTAATGGAACATATGATTATAAACAGGTAGGATTTTATAAGTTTCATCTCAAATCAATATCTCTTGACCCTAAAATAATCTGTGACCCTGGACCACAAAACCAGTCATAAGGGTGAATTTTACAACCTGAATAAATAAGTTTTCCATGATGTATGCTTTGTTAGGATAGGACAATATTTGGCAGAGATACAACTATTTGAAATTCTTAGCAATGCATATTACTAATCAAAAATTAAGTTTTGATATTTACAGTGAGAAATGTACATATCTTGATGGATCATGATCTTTACTTAATATCCTAATGATTTTTTGGCATAAAAGAAAACCCCCATTATAACCACTGAAGCTACGAAATTAATCTTTTATTTTACATCGTGTTTGCACTGTGTTTATGATGAAGGAATTTGCAAGCTAATCTAAGCGCCTTTGATTGGCCAATGCATTCCTAAGTTCAACAGAAGCAAGTTTGATTGGTTATAAGGCTCAATGCTTATCTGATGCAATCTGATGCAGTGTGTGCAAATCTAAATTTAATTTCACATCGTTTACTTGTGCTGGTGCATTTTTTTTGTCCCTTTGTCATGAATTTATGGGGCATTTTTGTTCATTTTGGAGGCACAAGCCCTTGTTTATTTCCAACCCTGCCTCTCATCATAGATGGATTATCAAAATGGATAAATATATTGGCACATTCAAAGGCATGTTGATGTTGCACATATGCATTTTGGTGCATATGTGAATGCTGCATCAGAAACAATCTGTCTGCATGAAGATGTCATTACGTCTTCTAGACAAAGTGAATAGAGCTTCGTCTAGAAAGAGGGAAATGAAGAAACTGTGGTTAACCACGGATTACTGTCATTAGTATACCAAAAGACAAAAGAATGAGATGTTGCAATGCAGTTTCTGCCGAAATGTATCTAATTCACCTGCAGACTGTTAGTGCTGTTTTTCAAAATGTACTTTGTGCAACCACAGAGTGAAAACACAAACTAAAGAAACGGTTAATGCTTTAATGAAAGTGATTTTGTAACATGATGTTCTCCCGTTTGTTTAAATTTGGCTCTGAAGTGGAATGATGATGGATATGAAGACAGATTGGTGTCACTGATTGAAACAGACACATTTGCTGCTACTCTCTTCACAGTGATAGCCGTTATTGCCTGAGCGCTACAGCAAAAGTACATTTGTTTCTAATAAGCAACTCATAAAGCTTGTCAGAAGGAGCGTGTTGCACTTTTCATTGTGGTTTGCACACATGTTTTTCTGTTTTTCGACTTGTAAACGTGATTGGCTCGATCGGAAGGAACATGGAAGTGAATATGGAACCTTGGAGGCGTCTTGATTTAGAGGTTCTGGAAGCATGTCGCGGTTTTATCGTTAAATGCAATCGTTTATATACAGTACCATCACAGTTTTACTTTTAACAAGCTATTCTTAACACTGCTGGTTTGATTACCCAAATGCTGCGCTTGTATTGACATATCAGTGTCGTCGTCTAACTGTCGCACCAAAACACAAAAATGATAGACGCCAAAATATTCTTTCTCAGATCTCGTGGAAAGTGCTCATTATTCTTTTCCAGGATGACAATCCAGGCCATTTGCCTGACAGGACAAATAAGCCGCAGCATGTGTCTGTGTCTCAATGGAATATTTCCAGCCTGACAATATGCTTCTGCTCAGTTGATCTTTTATCATAGGTTATTTTGATGGAAAGGAGAACATAAAGGAAAGGCAGAAGTGTGCCGACTGAGGATCTGCGATCTGACTTTATTTTCAACCCAGCCCTGACCTGCACGTATATACGCTGGCTCGCGAACACACCCACGCTCACATGCTAGGAATCTTGGCCTCCGGTTATAGAGCAGATAGTTAAAAAGTCTGAGTCACACCAAGAAAGCCAACAAGAGACCAAGACGGTGTTCATGAGAACAAAAAGAGAAAAAGTCAGACTTGTTTGTGGTATGAGCCATGCTATAAAACAAAGTCGTAGCCATAACAAACAAACAGTAACAGGTCTGTCTTTCTCATGTAGAGCATGTTACCAATCTGAGTCTGGCAGTACCACTGGGTACTTTAACTCGCATCAGGACGGGGATCTAAAAGGCCGTAACGTGTACATATGGGAATCTTCAATTTGCTTTTGAAAATGTCAGAATTCAAAGCAAACACTCAATGTGCCCAGCCAGCAAATGAAAGCAGGTCAAAGCTTGTTTGCCACTGATCATTAGTACATAAGAGAGTGGAGAGAATTGGCCTGTCTACATCGGTAAACTTAAAGGATATGTGAAATGCCATGTACCGAGAGTTTATTAACTGGAAAAGTCATGGAAAGTTTTTGAAGTTTTAAAAAATTACTTTTTATGTGTGCCATGATTAAAAATGTAAAAACAAAACAAAAGAAAAGCTTAAATTGTTAAAAGGCAAAAATTTAATTCTATTTTGTTTTAAAAAAAACCTAAACAAACTAAAAAATCTGTCATTTATATGCAATAAGGGAATTTGGTTATCACAACATGTTAAAGTACAACATGAAAAGCAGATGAAAAGCACACGTATCCAGCAGTGGAGAAAAAAAAAGCTGACACACCAATATGAAAAGCCATTTCCACTGAACAAATTATTATTATTTTTTTTTTTGACAAAATTTTCTCGAAAGTGCAAGTTTATATCTCACAATTTTTTTTCTCAGAATTGCGAGATTTAAACTTACAAATCTGAGAAAATAAGTCACAATTATGTGATTTTTCTCAGAATTGTGACTTTATTTCTCAGAATTGCAAGTTTATATCACACAATACTGACTTTATAACTCACAACTGTGTGTTTGTATCGCACAAATTCTGAGAAAAAAGTCGGAATTGTGAGTTTGTATCATGGAATTGTGAGGGGAAAAAAGCAGAATTGTAAGTTTGTATTGCAATTTTGAGAAAAAAAGATGTCAGAATTGTGAGTTTGTATCGCAATTTTAAGAAAAAAAAACTGAATTGCACGTTTGTATCATGCAATTTTGAGGAAAAAAGTCAGAATTGTGAGTTTGTTTTGCAATTTTAAGGAAAAAAAAACTTAATTGCTCGTTTGTATCATGCAGTTTTGAGGGAAAAGGCCAGAATTGTGCGTTTGTATCACAATTTTGAGAAAAGAAAGGTCAGAATTGTGAGTTTGTTTCATGAAATTTTGAGAAAAGTCGGCATTGTTTGTATTGCAATTTTGAGAAAAAAAATGTCTAAATTGCGAGTTTGTGTCATGCAATTTTAAGAAAATTATGAGAATTTTGAGTTTTTATCAAGCAATTCTGAAAAAAAGTAAGAATTGTGAGTTTGTATCACACAATTTTGAGGAAAAAAAAAACAGAATTTCGAGTTTGTATTATGCAATTCTGAGAAAAAAGTGACAGACTAGCAATTTTTAGAAAAAAAAGTCAGAATTGCGAGTTTGTATCATGCAATCCTGAGAAAAAAGTATTACAGACTAGCAAAAAGTAGAGTTGTGAGTTTGTATCACGCAATGAGATGTAAACTCGCAATTAGCTTTTTTGAATTTTTATTTTTATTCAGTGGCTTCTATACACGCCATAAAGCTCATAAATAGAAACAGATTTTATTGCAAGTTCTCACCAACAGTGACATTTTCACCAGACCAAAGTTTGTTTTTTTTTTTTCTTCGATTTATTTGATGCATTTGGCAGATGCAAAGTGACTTACACTGCATTTAAACTATGTTTTTTAAATCGCATACATTTCATTCCCTGGGAATAAAACCCATAACCTTGCCATTGCTAGCACCATACTTTGCTGTTTGAGCTGCGGGACGGCAAAGGTCATGTAAACGTAGGCAGAAATGACCTAATTAAATATCCAATATCAAGACTCTAAAATGAAAAACTCAATATGCTAAAAGAAAATTCTGCATCCTTACTGAATCCTTTTCCAGTAAGTGTGAGAAATGGTAGTAATAGCAGTGTTCGCTTATGCGCTAATGAGAAACATGTCCATTGGTCGTGAGAAGCAGTTAATTTTTAATAGATTAAGTTGTGAGTCAGAGGCTTTGGGAAGCGTAATCCACTTGATTCTGGTTAAGACCCTGGCACAGATGTACAGTGAAGCGTTTAACAGTAGAGCCTGCAGAAAAGTGCCTCTTATTAGCTGATAATGTCATGGACCGCAGCAGTGCGGCTGGCATCCTGTTTTATGTGGCTGGAAAAGGCACTGTGATTTCATGCGTGTTTATATTGGTTGTTTGGCTCGAGCAGAGCTTTCTGCCGCTGTACTTGAAGGGTTGAGTGTTCCCTCTGCACCGCACGTCTATGCTTTATGCATGTGTTTGCTGACTGCTCTGTCTGCCAAACGCGTTGGCATTTATTGACGGTTCTCCTCTCCCAGTGTCGTGTATCCATTTCTGTTCTTTTTATGTCTGTGTCTCAATGATAAGGCGTGTCTGTATGTTTGATGGAAGAATGCAGACAGACGAAACACTGACTCCACTCTCTGCCCACGGAGTTGGCAGCTCTCACTATGTTTCTGGATTGAACCTGCAGTGTTAGGGCTTCCAAGCCAGTCCTCAGGTTGGCAGGCGCACATCGAGGCAGAGTAAACTTTCCCTTGAAAGATGAAGTCACAGAACAGACTCTCACTGTGCGAGCTTTGCTCAAGCTCCGTAGTGTGGCAGGAAAACCTCGGCTCACAAACTAGAGCAGTTAATGATTAGGAATTCAGTCAACCTGGCTACTAGGTAACCAGATGGATATGGCACATATTACCAATTCTGGACTTCTCTGCCAAGCAGAGCAGAGAACACAAAGTATCTTATTTAAATAAATAAATAAATAAATAAGTAAAAACATGATGCAGTGAGATCTAATGCCAAATTTTAGCACTTTATTCTTATAATTGGTCTTAGTTAATTCTTTTTTATTAATTTTTTAATGCATTTATTGTAAATGATTGAATAAAATGTATTTTAGTTATTTTGATTCTAAATTAAATATGAGATTATCGTATAATTTAAAAACATGATATGAATTTATCTATACATGTTTTATACCATATTGTTTAGCTAAATTGAAATTGATCAATATAATAATAATAATTTTGTTAATAATTTTATAAATTAGTTAATTAGTCTTATAATTATTTAAAAAATGTAAAAGTTTATTATTTTTAGAAATTAGTTTAAAATTAATTGCACAACATTTATTTGTAAATCAAATAATAAAATGTAATGAATTTATTTACTTATACTTTTACAAAAGTTCCCATTCATGCCACAAATTGAATTTGATCAGAATAATAATAGAATTAGTTGTTTATTATTTTAATACATTTATTGTAGTAATGACGTTTTTGTTTCTTTTATTTACTTTTTTATGAATTTGTCTGTTTTTATAAACATAATTATTTTTTATTATTCTTTTATTTATATTTTTATTATTTTAACACATTTATTGTAAATAAAATGTTATGAAATTATTAAGTAAATAACATGTTACAAATTAATTTACCTATTTTTTACTGTATTGCTTCTGCAATTCTGCAAATTGATCTACATAATAATAATAATAATAATAATAATACATTTTAACTATTTCATAAATTAATTAGTCATAATTATTTTAAATAGTTTATTATTTTAAGAAATTAGTTTAAAATTAATTGCATAAAATTAATTTGTAAATTAAATAAAATGTTAATTTATTTACTTATACTTTTACAAATGTTCCCTTTGATACCACATTGTTTAGTCAAATTGAATTTGATCAGAATAATAATAGAAACATTTATTGTAATTTTGTTTATTTTGTTTATTTACTTTTTATATTCATTTATCTATTTTATAGCAACTTCCTAGTAATACTACATTGTTTAGTTCATTGGAATTTGATCTTTCATTAAATGCAAAATATCAGCAAGCCTACAGTCAATAAATTGCAGTCAGGGCAACTAAAGATTTCTTGTTTAACAAATGATCAATTAGCAACCCAACAGATATTGATTTGTCCTCATTTCTGTCTTACGCAGTTAATATGAGATAGTCTTTGCCTCTGAAGAAAAGGCAAATATGGCATTGTTTGCTCAGGAAACTCTTTTAGGATAATTGGGACAACATTTGGGAGAATATTATTTGTCTAACATGTTTTTTATGTAGATTCATAGTCATTCAAATTTCCTGCTATATGAAATTCCTGTATGCAGAATGTTACATTTGGACCTTTTTACAATGCATTGATTCATAAGTATGTAAATAAGTAGAGGTAAACGTTGACGTCCTTCTGCTTTCCCTCCAGCTATTGGTCCAGACCCCACAAATAACCAGGTGGTGTTGGTGATCCTGGTCAGTTTGCTGCCCCTCTTGGTTCTGGCTGTGCTGGTCATCGCCTCCTTCTACTGGTATCGCATGTACCGTCGCCGCAAACTCGATGAGTGGGAGACCAAGAAGCCGTCCAAACGCAAGGGTCCCAAAGGCCCGTTGGACTGTAGCGACGCCTGCGCCATCATGATGGACGACGACGGCTCCGACAGCAGCTCCACTCACGCCAACAACCTCAACCACAACACAGAGCCTCTGCCCATCGAGCTGGACCTTCAGGTGGGCAAGGGCCGCTTCGCAGAGGTCTACAAAGCCAAGCTCAGACAAAGCCCGTCTGAGCAATTCGAGACTGTGGCGGTAAAGATCTTCCCTTACGAAGAGTACGCGTCCTGGAAGAACGAAAAGGACATCTTCTCAGACATCGACCTGAAGCACGAGAACATCCTACACTTCTTGACGGCTGAAGAGAGGAAGGTGGAGAAACAGTACTGGCTGATCACCGCCTATCATCCACGCGGGAACCTGCAGGAGTACCTCACGAGACACCTTATCAGCTGGGAGGACCTGCGGCTTCTCGGGAGCTCGCTGGCTCGGGGCGTGGCTCATTTGCATAGCGACCACACCCCTTGTGGCCGGCCCAAGGTGCCCATCGTCCACAGGGATCTGAAGAGCTCTAACATCCTGGTGAAGAATGATCTCACTTGTTGCCTATGTGACTTTGGACTTGGTCTCCGTCTGGACAACTCGCTGTCAGTGGATGACTTGGCCAACAGTGGACAGGTAGATCATTCAGCAATATTTCATCTTCATAGGTGCTTTTTGACTGTCTGTCTAGTTTCTGAAAGATGTCCCTCACAAGGCTGCGTTAATTTGATGATAAATACAGTGAAAACACATATATATTTATTTATTTATTTTACATTGACGCACTGCTGCCACACATATTTTTTTCCATTAATTATGTCGTAATATAGAGATGTTGGGCATTTTAAGAACATATTTTTTCATTATAGAAGATATTATGTGATTACATTATAGGTAATATCTTCTATAACGGGAAAAACATAGTTTTTATGACGTATGTCCTTATTACGAGAAAAAGGTGTCGTTTTAATAAGAAAAAAGTCGTTTTAACGACATAACATCTCGTTAATATGAGAAAATGTAGTTTTAATGACATAATTGTCATTTTAACAACAAAACATCTCTTCAGTATGAGAAAAGATGGTTTAACAAGAAAAATAAGTCATTTTAACGACATCTTGTTATCAAGAGAAAATTTTGTTTAAACGAGATAATTATGTAATTTTAATGACAACATCTCATTAAAGTTAGAAAAGATGTCATTTTAATGAGGAAAAAATAAGTAATTTAACAACATAACATCTTATTACGAGAAAATGTAGTTTTAACGAGATATTTGTCATTTTAACAAAAAAATCTCATTAATATGAGAAAAGATGACGTTTTAACGAGAAAAAGAAGTCATTTAAATGACATAACATCCCGTTATTACGAGAAAATGTAGTTTTAACAAGCTAATTATGTAATTAAATGACATCTCATTAAAATTAGAAAAGATGTTTTTTAACAAGAAAAAATTATTCATTTTAACAACATAACATTGTTATTATGAGAAAATGTAGTTTTAACAAGATAAATGTCATTTTAACGACAAAACGTCTTTTTAATATGAGAAAAGATGTCGTTTTAATGACATAACATCTCATTATGAGAAAATGACGTTTTAATGAGATAATTGTAACAACATGACATCTCGTTATTACAATGTAGTAGGAAATGTAGTTTTAACAAGGAAGTTGTCAATTTAATGACAAAACATCTCATTAATATGTGACAGGAGTAGTTTTAACGAGAAAATTATGTAATATTAACAACATAACATCCCATTATTGCAAGAAAATAATGTTGTTTTAATGAGATATTAGTCATTTTAACGGCAACACATCTTGTTAATATGAGGAAAGATGTCGTTTTAATGACATAACATTATGAGAAAATTTAGTTTTAATGACATAATTATGTAATTGTAACAACATAACATCTCGTTATTACAAGAAAATGTAGTTTTAACGAGATAACTGTAATTTTAACAACCAAACATCTTATTAATATGAGATGTCATTTTAACGAGAAAAGCAATTTTAACAGCATTTCGTTATTATTATAAGAAAATGTAGTTTTAACAAGATAAATGTCATTTTAACGACAAAACATCTTTTTAATATGAGAAAATAAGTTGTTTTAATGACATAACATGTCGTTATGAGATAATTATGTAATTGTAACAACATAACTTCTCGTTATTACAAGGAAACATAGTTTTAACAAGAAAATTGACATTTTAACGACAGAACATCTCATTAATATGTGAAGAGATATAGTTTTAATGAGAAAAATAAGTAATTTTAACAACATAACATATCGTTATTAAGAGAAAATGAAGTTTTAACAAGATAATTAGGTAACACCATAACATCCCGTTATTGCAAAAAAAACATCTTGTTAATATGACAAAAGATTGTGTTTTAATGAGAAAAAGAAGTAATTTAAACAATATAATACATATATATATATATATATATATATATATATATATATCAATCAGTGGTTTTATTTTGTACCCATGATTTTTATTTTAAATCGCTATGCAAAAATGTATGGTAATAGACTAGTCATTGTTGCACTGTTGGTTGATTAAACTTTAACATTTCAAATAGAATATATATAGAATTTCAAAATGTTACCTGATTTGAACTGAAACTTTCTTAACCCCGGTGTAGCACAGGACTACTTAGATTCACTTGCTCTTATTGCTTGGCAAGTGTCAAGTAAAGCGTTGGCGTGTTCTGTACCTAAAATTGTGCAGATTTACAGTTGTGGGTACGTCGTGTCATAACTTGCAGGGAAAGTCCCCTCAGGCATCTCAGCATGTGCAGATGTGTGTTTTACGTATGTGCGCCCTTTGTTTAAACTGTTTGCTCAGATTTATGATTCACGGGCTGAAAACGAAAAGACAAAGGCGGCGAGTGAATTAGTAATGAACTAGCTAACTCACCTGAACTCGGCGATGTCTCTCCATACCCAGAGTGCTTTGATGTATGTCAACATTCAGTTGGTTCCAGACAATGACCCTAAAAATGTTCAAAGGGAGTTCAGACTTCAGTGCTAAGGTTGCGTTTAATTTATCACATTTTCGATTTGTTGGTTCACTGGTGTGAACTTTTGTACTCTTCAAGTAATAAAGCGAGCTATGAATGCTTTGAGGTTAAAGAAATAAAACAATGTGAAAGTAGTTTGGTACCCTTGTTTATATACAGTTAATTAAGTGTCCTATGAATTTGATTCTCAGGTGGGAACAGCCAGATACATGGCTCCAGAAGTGCTGGAATCAAGGATCAACCTTGAGAACATCGAGTCGTTCAAGCAAACCGATGTCTACTCCATGGCTCTGGTGCTGTGGGAGATCACATCCAGGTGTAACGCCATCGGAGGTGAGTACACAAACATCATTGAGATCTCACTTGGAAACATAACTGTTATTTTGGCATTTCCCAAACCAATATGGTTAGTAAACTTGAGACAATGCTTTTCTATTTCCATTCTGCCTGTAATTGTCCCTCAAGGAGAACAGGGATGAAAATAGGCTTGCTTTTTGTCTGGTCCTGCTAGTGGCACTTTGTTATTTTTGCTACCATCGTTGGGCTATTGTTTTGAGTTCACTGCGTGGAAAGCCCAGTGCGGCCCACAATGTGTTTTGAACGATTTGTAGCTTCCTGTTATTGGAGGAGCCGTTCTTCAACAAGAGCAGAGATGGTACCACGTACTCCTCACTCTATTTGGGGAATGTAAGGAATGTGTGAACGTCAAGTGCTTCCTAAGAACTTTCCCTTCTTTGGTCAGGTGGGAAGACAGATGCTTGCATATTCTTGGCACACTCAGACCGGCGTAAAAACTGTATTCATATAGCTGTCATGGAGCATTCATGCTCTCATATGTATGAAATACAGCAACAAAAACTGGATTAGTTATGGATGTAAATGTAAATATAAACATGCATGCAAGTGGAAATTGAGGAAGAGGGATTGTGATGAGTTTTTCCAGCATTATATAAAATATTATCAATGGCTGCACAGTGAAAATTCAGGCAACTGTATATTCATCTTGCTCAGTACTAAATGCTTTTGCATTTGACATGCACAGGATGGATGAAGCCAACTGGATTTTCATTCCAACTTTGGTTCTCTCTTGATTCCAACTCATTCCAACTTTGGTTCTCTCTCTCTCAAAGACAGCTTTGCTTGCTTTTAGATAATCCAAAACTGTATATGGGAATAATCAAAACCCTAACCAAATTAGAGTTCTATAAGGTTCTTTTATATTAGATATTATTTATTTGAATTTTTCTTTTGTTTTAATCCCATTCGAATGAATAGGACTTAATCATTAAGAGCCAGACAGAAGAAAACAGAAACTTTTTTAATCAGAACTATTTTACTGTTTGTATCACTCTGCTTGTGGTTTTTCTAATGCCCAAATCTGCTATAATTTTATAAATAATATTGGTTTTATGTCACAAAATGTAGTTTTAAGAGTTTTATAGGTTAGAATGTACTTTGTTTAGACTTTTAACATGCGGTTTGTTAATAAAGATAGCATCTGTTTGAAAATTTGCTTCAACGTTTTCGGAGATGTGAGCTCCAGTGGGTATTCAGCGTTCATTAACCCACCGAGAGCAGCCTCACCTCAGCCAGATCTTCTGGAATTTGCCGCTGGCTCTGATGACTCTATGGTGGTTAAACATTAGATATAATTCATCATGGGTAAATCTATGTCAGGTTTTGGGACTCTTTTTGTTGTGTTTTGATTTGGTTTAGTCCTGTTTGTCTTTGGTTCAGTCCACTTCCTGTTTGCCCTTATTTGGTTTTGTTCCTGTCTCGACCCCTAATTAAGTCATTATCAGTTAAGCACCATCACCTGTCTGTGTCTCGGTACCACCCTATTTAAGTTTGATTCTGTTCATTGTTTGATTGTCCGTTCTCGTCGTTGTGTGCGTGTCTCCTTGCCTGTCTCCTTAGTGGATTATTTGTGGATTTAATTATTAAAAGACTTGTTTTGCACCTGAGCTCGACCTTGCACTCCTCGTTTGTCCTCCCCGCACGACACCTCGTGACAATCTAATGGACAGGCTTTGGTCTCATTAATCTGTTATTTGTTCCAGACCAAATAGTTTTGCCTAAGGGCAAAATCTCATCACGTTTTAATTAATTTAACATTAATGCTGTATGTCAGAGTGCTGCCTTGCAATTGCCTAGCAACTTTTATGATGCCTGTTTTTTATTAAATATTATTATTCAATAAATAATATTTTTTATATATAATAGCTGTATTTAATGATAGTATTTAGTATTGGGAAATGGTTTGCATGTTTGTAATGGTGATTTTTAGTTACATTATTCTACTAATTTGATGCTGACAAGATCACTTTTATGAGTGAGTCAGCAGTAAAGACTTTTATGTTGAAAGAGACTGAAGCAGGGTTATTTTTACTTTCAACACCTGTAAGACACAGAATTCACAAAGTGTTTTTATACTTTTTTATACTCTATCTGTACTTCTATTAAGCAAGGGTGCGTTTAATTGATTAAAATTCGCAGAAAAGACATTTATAATGTTACAAAAGATTTGTATTTCAGATAAATTCTGTTCTTTTGAACTTTCTATTCATCAAATACCTCCTGAAAAATATTTATATTTATCAAAAATTATATTAATAAAGAAAAAAAGGATTGTAGGGGTGCAATAAATCGATTAAAAGTCATTTCAAATAAATTCTGTTCTTTTGGACTTTCTCTTTGATCAACCCTTGAAGAAAATGGAAAAAAGGATTGTAAGGGTGCATTCAATTAATTAAAAGTCACAGTGAAAACATGTATAATGTTACAAAAGATTTGTATTTTAAATAAATTGTGTTCTTTTGAACTTTCTATTCACCAAAAAACATATCAAAACACCATGGAAAAAAATATTTATTCAAAACAAACAAACTGGCAAAAGTTTCCACAATATTAAAAACATTAAGCAGCAACAACTGTTTTCAATATTGCTAAAGTTGCATTGAAGACTGGAGTAATGATGCTGAAAATTGAGTTTTGCATCCATTTTCCTTCCCATGTTAATGTATCTTGGTTTAAAGGGACAGTTCACCCAAAATTAAAAATTCTGTTGTTAATTACTCACCCTCATGTTGTTCACCCTCCATAGACAGCAATGTAACTGAAATGTTCCCAGACCCAGAAATGTAGTAGGAACATCATTAAAATAGTCTGTCACATCAGTGGTTCAACCTTAATCCTAAAAAGCAAAAAGTATACTTTTTTGTACGCAAAGAGGTCTGTAAACATTTCAGTTACATTTCTGTCTATGAAGGGTCAGAGAACTCTCGGATTTCATCAAAAATATCTTAATTTGTGTTCCGAAGATGAACAAAGTTCTTACAGGTTTGGAAACGATATGAGGGCGAGTAGTTAATGCCAGAATTTTCATTTTTGGGTGAACTGTCTCTGAAGATATTTTATGGGAAAACACAAAAGACAAAACTACTAAGAAAAGAATGTCAAGTTCTAATGTTTGATTGGTGCAGCGATTTACTATTTTAATCAACTTTGGTAATATGAGTTACAGTGTATTTGCATGTGTATATTGTTTCACACACTGTCCCAGTGCCTGTCGAGTTGTGTTACCCACATGCCCTGGCATGCCCTCTGTGGTTCACAGGGGTTGCAGGAGTCCTCCTGTCATGCAGCTTGAAGCTTATCTGCAGAGCTGGAGTTGTTTTCAGCCAGACAGACTGTCTCACTCCAGTCTGAGTTGAGGGGGGGTAGAGACTGACATCCCAGGATCTGTCTCACCAAGCCCTTGCTGCTTTTTTTGCTCCTGTTGCAGTACCACCTTCAGACTGCAATGTGAAGAACAGAGAAAAAGAAACATTAAGGGATGTTGTACTTGCAGACTGCAGCTGCAGAAAGTTCATATGTGGGAGATGGTGAAATGGAAAGCTGTGGCCGGGTTGTTCTGCTGCGGCTCACTTGTGTATGCTAGTAAGTCCTGAATTAGCACGGGGTGCGGCCTGGTCTGGAGTAGTAGAGCAAACTTGAGACCCTGCCAGCCGAGGAGAGCTCCCTCCCTTTCTTAGAGAAAGACGGGAAAACAAGTAAATGGAGGACAGCAGCTGGCTAGCAGGTGGCAGAACCTCATGCAGGGTGGCCATCCATCAGTACAGGTCTCAGATTCACTGCCGCCACGCCTCTTACTGACTCGAGCTCTTCGCAAACACACAAAAGAGCCAAGGGTGATGTGCGTGCATGATCCACCCCAAAACTCACTGACTGAAGCCTGAAGAATCTGCCGGTCTGGCAACATTGCTGGTGCATTACTCTTCGGGCGACGTTTAAATAGGTCCTAGTGTTTAAAGAGGAATCTTACCTTCTGTCTTCCCCAACTGACTGTCTCACTTACTGTGATATATGAACTCTTAAATCTTTCTGGTCTTCAAATCTGATTGGCTGAGAGAAGTGTGATATTTTAGTTTCACAGTTCATATCATTCTGCTTGCGGTATTTCTCAAAGCGAGCATCGTGGCAGAAACACAAATCCACTATAATTTTACAAATTATACTGTTTTTGTGTCATGGAATTTAGTTTTAAGAGTTTTAGGTGATAATGTACTTGTTTAGACTTCATGTATGCGGTTTGTAAATAAAGATGGGGCATCATTCAGCACTCATGAACCCGCCGAGAGTAGCCTTACCTCGGCCAGATCTTTTGGAATTTGCTGCTGCTCTGATGACTCTATAGTGGTTAAACATGATGCAATTTGTTTTGGGTAACTCTAATTGTTTCATGAATCTATTATTTGTTCCAGAGCAAATAGATTTGGCTGAGGGCAAAATCTCATCACGTTATATTTTATGTAAATGTAATCTTGTATATCAGAGCGCTGCCTTTGTACTTTTGACTGAATTGCCTAGCAACTATGATGGCAGTTGTTGTTTATTAAATATCCTTATTCAGTAAATAATAATATATATAAATAATATATTTAATAAAAATAATATGTACATTTACATATTAAAATATTTTTTTAATATTTACATATTAAAAAACAGGGTAAATATTACATGTCTTATATTTCTCAACCTGCTCTCATCTTGGTACACTAACTTTAAAAAAAAATTAATTGGGGACAAAGGTTGTTTATTAATTTTAATAATAATTTGAATTACATTCTTACACCGTAAACATTGGAATGGTTTGATTATTTCACTCTTTGTTTATATTAATATGGATTTAAACAATCATTTTTATAATAGATTTTCATATATGTGACCCTGGGCCACATATATTTGGTATATTTATAGCAATAGCCAACAATACATGGTATTGGTCAATTTTTCTTTTCTTTTATGCCAAAAATCATTAGGATATTAAGTAAAGATATTCCATGAAGATATTTAGTAAATTTCCTACCATAAATATATCAAAATGTACTTTTCAATTAGTCATATGCTTTGCTAAGAACTTAATTTGGACAACTTTAAAGGCGATTTCTCAATTTTTTTTTTTTTTTTTTTTTGCACCCTCAGATTACAGATTTTCAAGTGTGTCTCAGCCAAATATTGTCCTATCCTAACAAATGTGCATCAATGGAAAGCTTATTTATTCTGCTTTCAGCTGGTACAGGGTCAGATTTTAATATTGAAAGTCAATGTGTGAGACAACAAAACATAGCAAAAGTAAATGATGAAAGCTTGATCATAAATAGTATATATTTTAAGGTCACATTATTGTAAAATAAATATTAAAAAAAATCATAAAAACCAGTCCCTGGGACATAAAAGCACTCAAGAATGAAGAAACAATAAACTCTTTGTTTTTTTCTTCGTGTACTCTTTCCCAGACAGAGACTCAGACAGGCAGGTCTGTGGAGGTAACAGACGGTTAATCTGAAGGGGAAACTGTAGTAAAAAAGTGCTTCCCTGGATACTTCTAGCTGGGCCCAGGGTGGGAGGCCTCAGCCGGCAGGACATCTGTTCTTAAAACCATAGCATTCCTCACATAGCAAGTGCATTTGAGTAGCTCAGCCCCTTGAGCTAATCAAAGACATATAGAAAAAGAGTCAGAAAAAGGAGACCTATAATGCCCCTTTTTAGAATATGTAATATAAATCTCAGGTGTCCCCAGAATGTCAGCTCAAAATACCCCACAGATCATTTTGAAAATATCTATATTGAGTCAAAGCAAAAACACACAGTTTTTGTACATGTCTCTTTAAATGCAAATGAGCTGCTGCTCCCTGCCCCCTGTTTCTAGAATAAAGCTGTGCCTTAAGGTTCATACATCAGATACTCTTCTAAAACATCTTGTTTGGGTTAGTTTATCATGTTTATCGCACTGAAATCATGCGTTTTAAACCATATTAGTTTAAACTTCTGATATAGGGTTTTCTGAGCACACACATCTGAAGCACACGCACAGAAAGCAGCTGTCACACGGCATCTGAGTACTAAACTAGTTCTCTTTCACGTCTTACTGCGCATAAACTGTCCAATACACACAAGTTTATGTTAAAAACATACAACACAAGAGTTACAAAAACAGTCAGTTATGTCTGAAAGTAAACTGCTGGGAAAGAAATTGCTTGTTTATATTAGATCTGTGTGGCAGCAGAGTAATGTACAGTCAAATAAATCAATAAATCCACTGCTCTTTTTTCTCCTCTGAGGCTGGGACTCTAAATAGTATCAATGACAGAACAGTAAACTTGCTTTGCGCAAACTTTTGCCATGGCGTTAGAACTGATACACTGCTCATATTTCACATGCTTGCAGAAAAAGACATATCAGATAAAGTTTGGGCTGTCCTTTTTCACGTTTTCTGGATTGGTAGATGCACCTTGAGCTGATTCTAGAACTTAAACACACAAAAAATCAGATTTTCGTGATATGCCACCTTTAATGTTGCAGACAGCCATGTGTCCGGCATCCATAAACTCAGATTTGACCACAATCAGGTCAGACCTTCACACGGGGCACCGAGGACAGCAGAAATAGCACCGAGGGGCGGGAGTATTTTGTTTAAGAGCTGAAACAGGGGAAGTCCACTTGTCAAAAACAGGATGCGTTCGCTTGTGGAGTCAGCTTCTCCGCAGGGGCCCAATCACAGTCCACCACTTCCTGTCCCAGGCTGCACGCTGGCCTAGCCCCTTCCTGTGGGCCCATAGTGCTGGGCAAGAACCACAAAACACGCTCTCCAATCAAGAGCAAGCCACTCCAAAGTAAACGTACTCATCCACCATCATTTGCTCTAATGGATTTTATATTGGACAATAACAGCTTTTATGACGTCTCTGGCCGTTTTGGGGAAACTGGAGGTTTTGGTGTTTCTTGCTGATTTTTTAGCACCTCGTGTGTGTTTGTGTGTTTTCTATAGCTGGCTCTGGTCAGGTACTTGGCTGTGGAGGCTGAAGACAGATATATGATTGGGCCTCTGCAGCTGCAAGTTTCACAAGCTCTGGAAAATCTGTTTTTGGAGCTCGCTGGCACAGTCCAGTGATTAGCCTCATATTTCATCAATTTGTTTTCGTGGACAAAACAAATGACCCACCACCTCAGCATTGTTTATTGTTGGCATTCTGATGGAGCAACTGATTTCATTTCATTTTTCTCCAGCTGCTTTTACGGATAGAATAACTAGAGCATATGAAACATGCATTTCCCTACTTAAGGCTTTCTTCCAGCTTCTAGTTTCCAACCTCAAAGCTTCTCACGACCAAATGCTGTCCAACAATGATTCTTCATGCTGTCATGAGGGAATAGATTGTATGTCTGATGATCTGATCGTCTCATGTGTGTCTTTGCAGAGGTTAAGGACTACGAACCTCCATTTGGCTCTAAAGTCCGAGAGCACCCCTGTGTGGAGAGCATGAAAGACAATGTGCTGAGGGACCGGGGCAGGCCAGAGCTCCCCAGCAGCTGGATGAAACATCAGGTAAAACAGCATAGAGTTTAGATTCGATCTCAGAATATGGTCAAAGATGGCATTTTAGCCGAGAGACAAGCAACTCCTTTGGGGAGCTTTTGGAAAAAGTTTACACTTCCTCTTTGAAAATAGCTTCAGTTTTATATTACATTGTTTAGAAAATTGAAGTTGGTAAGACGTTTTAATAAGAAATGAATATTATTATTCAACAAGGCTCCGGTTTCCACAGAAATATGAAGCAGCATAACTGTTTTCAACTTTGATACTAATATGAAATGTTGCACCAAATCAGCAAATTAGAATGATTTCTGAAGGATCAGGTGACACTGAAGACTGGGGTAATTGTGCTGAAAATTCAGCATTTCATTACCAGAATAAATTACATGTTACAATATGTTCACATATAAAGCAGCTATTTAAAATTGTAATAATTTTTCACAGTTTTTACCATATTTTTGATCAAATAAATGCTGCCTTGATGAGCATGTTAAGTAATGTTAAGCAGGGTTATTTTTGTGAACATTTCTTTTTCATTTAAGTGAAAGCACTAAAATAGGCACCTACATAAACTAAAAAATAAAAATAAACAATTTTTGACTAAATCTTAAATAAAACTAAAATTAAAAAAAAAAAAAAAAACAGTAGTGTACATACATATATTTTGCAGAGTAATGTTAAGCAGGGTTATTTTTGTGAACATTTCTCAGTTTCATTTAAATGAAAGCATTAAAATAACAAATAATAATAATAACAATAAAACTTAAAATTATATAAAAAAACAACAAAAAAATTATACTAAAACTTGAATTAAAATGAAATTTGAAAAAAAAAAGAAAATTCAGTTTTGCATCACCAGAATAAAATACATTTTAAAATAGAAAATAGTTATTTTGGCTTCTTTCAAAAATATAAAAAAAAATCATAACTTTTGAATGGTGGTGTACATACATATATATTGCAAAGTAATGTTAAGCAGGGTTATTTCTGTGAACATTTCTCAGTTTCATATAAATAAAAGAATTAAAATAACTAAAAATAAATAAAAAAAATTAAATAAAAAACAAAGTTTATTAATTTTATTAATTTGATTTAATTTTTAAAATTAAATAAAAGCATTAAAATAACTAAAATTAATTTTAATAAAAAAATATATTAAAATAGAAAACAGTTATTTTGAGTTGTAATAATATTTCACAATATTACTGTTTTTACTGTATTTTTGATCGAATTCATATAAATAAAAGCATTAAAATAACTAAAAATTAATTAAATAAAACCTAAAATTAAATAAAAAACAATTATTAGTTTTATTAATTACTTTGATTTCATTTTTAAAATTAAATAAAAGCATTAAAATAAGTAAAATTAATTTTAATAAAAAAATATATCAAAATAGAAAACAGTTATTTTGAGTTGTAATAATATTTCACAATATTACTGTTTTTACTGTATTTTTGATCGAATAAATGCTTTGTATGCGCAAGAGACTTTTTAAAATAAAAACAAATAATAAATCACAAGCCAACTGTTGAACACTAGTAGAAATACATTTTTACACGCAATTTTGTTAGATTTAAAATAAAGGCCAAGTAGATATTTTACTGGATTACAAAATTCCGAGTAAAAAAAAAACAATGGTGCAGTTTAATTTTATTTTTATTCATTTGACTGTAAAACCAACCCCAGACCCCAGAATGGTAATGTATATTGAGAAAAAGAGACATTAAAAGAGGACAAAAACAACTGGGATACAAAGGTTAGTTAGTTCCCAACTACTGTAGCTGGTTGTTGATTTGTTGAACAAAATTCTTGAAAATGTACACTACTGTTCAAAGTTTGGGGTCAGTAAGACTTGCAATTTTTTTTTAATGAAGTCAAGGCTGCATTTATTTTATCAAAAATACAGAAAATAAACTGTTATATTACAAAATGTTATTACAATAGAAAATAATGTTTTTTATTTTTATATACTTTAAAATATAATTTATTCCTGTGATGCAATGCTGATTTTTCATCAGCTGTTACTCAGTTTCCCAGGCTTAAGTGTCACATGATCTCTCAGAAATCATTCTGATATTCTGAATTATTAGTAGAATCATCAGTTTTGGAAACAGTTGTGCCGCCAATGTTTTTTTTTTTTTTTTGAACCTGTATTTTTTTCTTTCAAGAACAACATTTATTCAAACTATAAATCTTCTTTTCTAGCAATGTAAATCTATTATGTCACTTTTTTTTAAAGTAACAATTTATTAATTTCTTTCAAAAAAAAAGAATGAATAAACATTTACTGACCCCAAACTTTTGAACGGTAGTGTATGTTTATGACAACAAAATATAAACTGCATTTCAACAGAAATGTTCATCAAAAGGCAAAAACTGTGACTAAAATGGTTGTTTGACCTCCAGGGTGTGGCTGCAGTCTGTACCACCATCAACGAGTGCTGGGATCACGACCCCGAGGCCCGACTCACGGCGCAGTGTGTGGCCGAGCGCTTCAGCGAGATGGACGACGACCTAGACAAGCTGTCCACCTGCAGCAGCTCCGAGGAGAAGATTCCCGAAGATTGCTCCGTGAGCGTGAGCGATGACAAATGAGAGAGAGAGAGAGAAAGAGAGAAAGGTCACTCTCGCTCGCTCTCCCTCTCTCTGCAGAAACTGAATGTTTGGAAGAATATGGCCTTTTCATAAAGCTTTATGTTTCATAACCAAAGATTTCATGCACTTTATCAGATTATGCATAGCTCACACTGAGGACGGTCAGGCTACAAAGCAAGAGGAGCTGGACAGACGCTGGTTTTCTCCTCTGACAGCCGACCGAGAGCCAAATGTAATCAGGAAAATGTTTCAACACTAAAGATTCATAGGAGATTGTAAGACTTTCTACAGATCACTTCAGGATTTTCTGGATTTATGGACGAATGTGTTAGGTGAGAGGTTTGTGTGCATGAGCGTGTGTGTGTTTGGAGTTGCTTTTAGCGAGAAATGTATTGTGCTTGTTAGCCAAAGAAAAAGGTATATTGTAAATAGTGCTTTCGACATGAAAAAAATCAACCCACACTATTTGAGAGAGCCAAAAAAGGGAAGAGTATATGCTGCACATACCAAAAGACGTGTTAAATGAACAGTATTTTTAAGTTCACAAAGTGCCTCATGTTCACATATCCTGGATATTAAATTGTGCCTCTCTTTTGCTACTTTTTTATGTAATATATTGTAAATCTTTAATGATTAAAATACATTTATGTACAGTATTGACACTAAAAATGTGTGTTGCTATTTGGATAATGAGTGGGATTCATATTTAAGCTTTCAGCCTGGGAAATTTGCGAGGTTTCTTTCACATGAGTGATGATTGACAGCCAGATTGTTATTACCTGTAATATCGCCGCTGGTTGCAACAATGTTTTCACTTAGTCTTAACAAACATTCCATTAACCAGTTGTCATGCGTGTAGTTCAGTGTTCTGGGAAACAAACCTCTTAACTGAAAAGCGGTCGTCAAATATGCCTCGCGTTTCTGTACATAAGCCTCGGGGTTTCTAGTGCAAGAAAACCTTCAGCTGTTGCTAAATCAAGACATTTTAGTTTGAACGCATCTTTTAGCACAACAGCAGAGTGAGTAAATGATTTGAACTAGATTTCTTTTATTTTCAAAAGAAAATGTTAAAGGCCCCATGAAATCAAAATGAAAGTTTTTAGCTTTTGTTATGAATTTGTTAGCCTTGAGGTTATCTATAATCTAGTGTGCTCCAAAACAACAACAAAATTCGTGTTTACAAGATATGAGCATTCAAAACGTACAATCTCATTACTTCCGCCAATAAGAATCAACGATTTTGATGATATCATGCTGCACTTCAGCTTCTCATTAAACCTTCTGTCCAATCAAATGCTCTCTAGAAGCTAACTCTAGAGTTAGTACTTTCCGTACAGTGAATGGCACGTAGTGCGTAATGTATGCCATAGGGCAGGGGTTCCCAAAGTAGGGGTCGGGACCCCCCAGGGGGTCGCAAAACCAGGAGGAGGGGTCGCAAGATGATTTCCAGAAATCAAATAATTTTTAGAGCATTAGAAATAGCATATTTTACCAATAAATAAAAAATATAAGGTGAATTAAAAATAAAAATCCAGCATGTTGCCCACTCAGCTCATTAGGTAAGATTAATGTTCAAATGTAAATAATGAGTCAATAACTATAAAATAATATTATGGTTATAAGACTGTTGTGTTGCTTTGTGTTGTCAATATGCTTGTGCGTCGTTTTGCAAAACTTTCGTATACTTTAGGAAAGTGGGGGTCCCGAGGTACTGGCACTGTTATTTTGGGTGTCGTGGGCTGAAAAGTTTGGGAACCCCTGCCATAGAGAACGATTCAGACAGTGTAAATATGCTTTCAGTCGGGGCAAATGAGGTCTGGTTTTGTGTTGTGTCACGCGAACCTCGACAGTGCGCAGTTTACGCCACACTTTGACCCCGTCCAGAGACGCGATTGCATGTATGAAACTACATAGCCTCCGCATGAATATGATCAATATGTTTCATATTGAATCTAGGGGGTAATCTATTAGACTGTGGCTGTCATATAAGCTGTAAAATGTGGCTTTACGGAGCTCAACAGCTATTGGCTATTTTAAAAAGTGGGCAGGGCTGCTCGATATTGCTCGCTGTTTTCCTTTTTTTCAGTTGAAATTACATCACCACATAGAAGAACACTGCGTGTTTCAAGGCACTTCAGTGGACCTTTAAGTGGTTGACCATCAAAGACTATAGAATACCCAAGACGTGCCACTTGTATAGTTTTGAATGGTCAAAATGCAACGCTCATTATGGCCACGAAGCCCCGCCTTCTTAACGAAAGAGCCAATCGTTGATTAGTAAAGTCAGCGTGTCACTGCAGCTGCCGTTAGAAGTCCGGTTGCTATAGAATCAGTCAGCGTTCTAAGATGTGCGCTCAGTACTGCGCATGCGCACTGTCTGATCTAGCCTGAAAAATAAGCGTTTTTTAATGCTATTAAAGCACAAGGAACCATATTTATGAGGCGGTTCTTGTCAGATTTCATTGGTGATTTCAAATATGAAATGTAATCATAAACTTGGTGAACAGTTTTGGAGAATTTGATGTTTCCCCATTCAAAAATTCCTAGCTTAACTTGTTAATCAGGCTAGAAACATGCTAGGAACTTGCTAATCACGCTAGGAACATGCTAATCATGCTAGCAACATGCTAATCATTCTAGAATCATGTTAGCAACTTGCTAATCAGGCTAAAAACATGCTAGCAACTCAATCATGTTAGAAACAGGTTAGCAACTTGTTAATCAAGTTAGAATAATGTTAGAAACATGTTAGCAACTCGGTAATCACGTTAGAAACAGGTTAGCAACTTGCTAATCATGATTGAACTATGCTAGCAACTTGCTAATCATGATTGAAACATGCTAACAACTTGCTAATCATGCTAGAAACATGCTAGCAAACTCGCTAATCATGCTATAAACATGCTAGTAACTTGCTAATATTGCTAGAAACATGCTAACAAATTGTTAATCATGCTAGAAACATGCTAGCAAAATAATCATGCTAGAAACATGCTAGCAACATGCTAATCATGCTAGAAACATGCTATCAACATGTTAATCATGCTAGAAACATGCTAGCAAACTCGCTAATCATCCTATAAACATGCTAGTAACTTGCTAATATTGCTAGAAACATGCTAGCAAATTGTTAATCATGCTAGAAACATGCTAGCAACATAATCATGCTAGAAACATGGTAGTAGCATGCTAATCATGCTACGAACATGTTAACAACATGCTAATCATGCTAGAAACATGCTAGCAACTGGCTAATCATGGCAGAAACTATATATATATATTCAGACAAAATAGTATATAATTTTAATATCTGTTCTTTATGGGCTATCAGCGTTTAACTTGTATTTTTATTTTATTTTATTTTTTTCAGACAAAATAATATAAACTTTTACTGTCTGTTATTTATCAGTTATCGGCACAAAAATCATGTTAGTAGTTTTAATTTAATTTAAACTTGTATTTTTAATTTATTTAAACAAAATAGTATAAATCTGTTATTTGTCGTTTATCAGTATGAAACTCATGTTAAACTAGTGTTGTAGTTTTAATTAATCAGACAAAATAGTATAAAATTTAAATTTTATTTATAGGTCAGATCAGTGTTAAACTTGTATTTTTAATTTATTCAAGACAGAATAGTATACAATTTTACTCTCTGTTATTTATCGGTAATCTGCATTAAATTCATGTTAAACTAGTGTTGTAGTTTTAAATAATTCAAACAAAATAGTATAAACTTTATTACCTGTTATTTATTGGTTATCGGTATTAAACTCATGCAAAACTAGTGTTGTAGTTTTAATTTAATCAGAAACAAATAGTATTGCATTTTAATATGTTATTTATGGGTTTGGGTTATCAGCATGAAATTTTTTTTTTTATTATTTATTTAGACGAAATATTATAAAATCTGTTGTTTATCGGTCACCGGCATGAAACTCACATGAAACTAGTGTTGTAGTTTTCATTTATTCAGACTATTTATTTTTTATCAGTATGAAACTGTTTCATTTTAACAAAAATAAATACTAATTATTATTTGTCTATGAATTATTCACAGATTTTTAATATTGGTGCAGCACTAGTTATCAATCTGAAAATGTTGGATTTTTTTTTGTAATGAAATCCAGTAAGCAAGCTCAGTTGTTCATGAGCGTGAGATGAGGCAGACGGCTGTCAAATTGAGTGAAATAATCTCCCTCTTTGACCGTCTTTTGTGGCGTGAGGCTGTTTGAATTGAGCTCTCACTTTGGACTCAGTAGCGGTTCATCCGAGCTTTGTTTAGGAGTGAGAGTTTTGAAATTCCTGACCGGGAACAACCGTGACCATAATGACAGAGAGTACGATAACTGCGCGAGTCCGTCAGACGGGTCATTTTTATCCCCAGGCAGACATTCGTACACACCCCTGTTCCTCTCTCACCGTCCCTCTTTTCCCTAGTGTCTATTGTTTCTTTACTATTTTAGCCCCTAAACCGCTGGAACGTCTGGGGGGGGGGACCAGACAGGGGAATAAACCGGTATCTGCGAGGCTGAATGGCTATAAATATCCCTCTGTGGCACTGATCTCAGAATAGGATTTATGGGCCCGTTCTCAGTCTTGGCATTTGTTGTTGTTGTGGTGTTCTAGAGAGAGAAGAGCTGACCAGAGGAAACCATAGTGCATCCACATTTTTCTGTCGGGGAGAGATGGAGTAAACAGTTTAGTCTCTAGTCTCCGTTTTCAGAGGTGGCTGTAAATAGCGCGAGCACTAAAATGTATAAATATAATACGCTAAAAGAAAAGATTTACGAGACCTCAAAAATGTGGCTGTTAAAAAGGCATAAGTGAGGAATCCTTAACAAGTGCATATACGGTACGTTTTCGTCTCTAGCAACTTCACTGAGCATGGTAAGTAAATAAAATTCATCATTAAAGATGATATTACGTTGTTTAGTTAATCATTCTTAAGTAGTAATAGGCCAACAAATGATTTCACTAAAATGCCATCCCTATATGCAAAACATTCACAAACCAGACGCAATCCATCTTAGCCAAGCCCTAAATGTACTGAAACATTTTATTAGGGGTTCAAGTACGTAGCGCTGAAACCCTACTTTAATTGATCTATCGCTAAGCCCCCCCCCCCCCCCCCCCCCTTAGTTACTGTTGCTGCCTCGGACAAAGAAAGAGTTTCCCACTGTATTACAATGATAGCTGTCAGTGTGAAAACCTTGTCCGAAGATGTTTTTGATCAATTTTGAACACAGAAGGAATTCAAATAGGGCTTAAATATGCCATGGAGGGATATATAAATGATTTTAAAATAAATATGGTGAGGAACATGGTTAAGTTGGAATCTAGGGTTTACAGATCTCATTGCAGATGGGAGAAATCTCATGTTACGATCGTCACGATCGCAGATGGCAACATCCAGGATCAAGCTGTTCATTTACCGCAGTGTAAGATTAATTATTCTACATTTAACCAATTTAATATGGAGAGGTACTGAAATGTAGACCTTCGTTTATGTGTTTTTGACCTACACTGGACATTACCTGAGAATAGTTAGCTGAGGTTTGTACGTTAGCATTAAAAGGATAAAGCAGATAGAAATGGCCACTTAATGAGAGTATGGCAACCAGAAAATGAACGTTGAATAATAAAATAAATGTCAAATTCCATTGCCAATCCTCTCAGGATACCTGGAATCAGTGTTATAAGTACCTCAGGCACATTGTTTTATTATTTTTGTTCGTTTTATCAAAGAGGGAATGCTGCAGCGTGATTCACGTGAATGAGGCGGGCGAATGACGTGGCACAAATTGAGCGCTTCGGGCGTTTGTTACGAGTTGAAAAATCTGAACTTTGGTGAAAATTCGCGCCGCGTTAACCAATCAGGAGCTTGCTCTAGTAGTGACGTGATGAAGGACAGCAATGGAGGATAAAATCGTCGCTGTATGTGGATACCCGGAGCTGTACATCTTTGGAAGGTGTGATTTGCCTGGAGGGATTTCCTCCCTTCCCCCCCGCTGATTTATGCATACCTGCCTCTGCTGAATTATTTTTTATCCCCGGTGGGAATAAAAACATCTAAATCAAATGATTCAGAAGTTTGGCCAACCTTTCCCCCCATGCTTTTTCACAAATCACACCCCGCATCTTCGTACTTTTATAGAAACCGGAATAAAAAGGATCTTGCTTGGAGAGACCGGTCAGGTCTGGCAGTTGGAGGGTGCCACCACGGAGTGCCTGGCCAAAGGAACAGGAATTTGCGTCTGTTGTTAAGTGAATTTCACACGTGAATGAAGCGACTAAACTCAAAATGTTCAAGCGTCCAACCACGCGCAATTCGTGTCTGGTGTGAACGCACAGTAAGAGTTCAATTTGAGGTAAAAATCGTGATGCTTGGCCACTTGGTGGTGCACTAAGAGGGGAAAAAACATAAAAATGGCTATAATTGCGCAACCATTTGTCCTATAAACATGAAAATCACTGTGCATGGTCTTGGTCCAGAGGGCCACAAGTGTCTACAAGTACATTTGCATCTCAAAAAAACATGGCCGGCATTGGCTGATGAAGTTTGAGCACCTGTTGGACAAGGTTAACGGAGGCCGATCAGAGCGAAACTTGGTGGGCCTAAAAAAAAACACTGCAGTACAATTATCTGGACTCTCTAGGTCAAAAATTATCAAGAAAATGTTGAAATTTACCCTTTTGGAAGCTATAACTGGGTAGTTTAGAAAAGGGGCCTGTCCGAATTTACCTAAAATCCTATAAAACCTAAAGGAACTCTTAAAGCGCTTGAAGACCTGATTCAGATGCCTGGTTTGATTCATTTGATTCATTCATTCTAATTGATTCCCCCTTGCTGTCAGCTTCTTTTATAAACGTACAAAGCATTATGTTTTGCTTGAATGCAACATACACTTTCCATAACAAGTCTGGCTTTTTAAATGTTAGGCCAGAAACACTTGCACAAAAGGTCGTGAAAGTTCCACCAGCTCAGCTGAAGTGGAGTAGGCCTACCGTGGCCCATGTGCAGGTTGACGTCGTACTGGCTGACTGATAAGTATCTGTTTGAAGACGTTCACCTTTTTTCTGGTACGTCTGGTAGCGAGCCACCATCAGGCTGCGTTTCATCATGCTCTTTGATCGCTGGCGCCACCCGAGGGTACAGAGATCAAACAACAGATACGAGATAGACACCGCAAGGGCAACACAGTGCACACGGCCTGAATGCACCATAGACTATCATACCTGCTTTAAAACAAACACATGTGGAAGTAGCAGGAATAATGACAGGCTAGTCTCAACCTCAGACGTCACGCCCACGGAACGTTGGCTAAACGTCTGATGCATATGCAAAGACTATAAAATACCCAAGACCTGTCACTGGTATAGTTCTGAATAGGGAAAAATACAACGCTCATCATGGCCGTGAAGCTCCGCTATTAAAGCACAATGAACCATATTAATCTTGTCAGATTTCATTGGTGATTTAAAATATGAAATTTAATCATAAACTTGGTGAACAGTTTTGGAGAATTTGATGTTTCCCCATTCAAAGAGATAGGAGCGGCACTTCAAAGATGGCCGCCGAGTGGAATGATTTGCCTTAAAGGGACTTTGTGCATATGGCACACTTACACGGAAACACTTCAGGAGTTTCAATGTCATCATCAGATTGGTTACATTGTACAGGATTTACGGGAGACGCGTGTACCGCATTCTTTAACGTTCCCCCTGGAAACAAAATGCCATGGCGGCCAGCCCCCTCACGAAAGAAGGCGGCCGTCGTGTTTACAACTGTGATGACGAGCACCTATTAGGATCAACTAAATGCTGGATTTCAAAAGAATGTGAAAAATGTAAAGTTTATAGAATCTTTAAAATATGAGAGTTTCACACACCTGTCTGTTATTGTGGTGACATTTCCACACCCCTAAATATGATGCGGAACAAAACGAATTGTGATTGGGTTCTTTACCTGTCAGTCATATGGCCTAATGGGCAGGCCTTGGCCATTCAAAGCGGCCAAAGTTCCCAGACCTTCTGCCGTCAGTCTGAAGGTCTGGCTACGCGAGACTAATGACAAGCTGGCCAATTGGAGCTCTAATGCGCCTTCATTGTATTTAGATGATCTTTGGGCCATAAAAGAACATGTAAGATGAAGAAGCAGAATGTCAAATGGCCTATTTTATGGCCTTGAAGATTTTTTGGTGTTGTGACATAATTTTGTGACACAGTTATTGTAAACAGCATAAGGTCTGGTCTATGCCGCAGCATATGCTAGCCAAAAACGTCAGTTACTAACATGCAAAATGACCTTTTATGTTGCATTTAGGGGTGAATTCATCTTAATTAGATGACCACAATTAAAGAGAAAAGATTAGAAAATAAGTGGCTTTCAGTATCTGAAATGACTGATGAAATGAAGAATACAAGTGCTTAAACTGAAAATAATAATGAAAATAATGTCACAACACACACACACACACACAAAAAACCTTGACGTAATTGTATTTTTGCACAGAAATTAATTTAGAAATCGTTTTATAATTATTATCATTAATGATGATAATGATAATAATTACAACTATTTATTAATTGTTCATTTGTATTTTTTAGCGTGTTTAGCAGATAACTCATCATTTTAACTCATAATTCATTTAAATAAATAAATTATATAAATATGCATTTATACAAGCCAGTTTGAAAGAAGAATTAAAAACAAATGATTATTTGTTTGTTTGATTTTATTTTTTGTAGGTGAAATCTGATTTAACAGGATAACTCATAATTTACTTAAATATGCATACAAGCCAGGTTGAAAGGAGAATCAAACACAAATTTTTTTTTTTTTTTTTTTGTATGTATGTATGTATTTATTTATTTATGTATTCATTAATTCATTCAGTCAGTCAATCAGTCAAATCAAAGTTTGTTTACATATACATATAAGCCAGGTTGAAAAGAGAATCAAGCACAAATGAATATTTATTTATTCATTCATTAATTCAGTCAGTTAAATTAATCGCATCAAAAATAAAAGTTTGTGTTTAAGTATATGAATATAAGCCAGGTTGAAAGAAGAATCAAACAAAAATTAACATTTATTTATTTATTCAGTTAGTCAAATAAGTTTGTGTTTACATATAAGCCAAGTTTAAAAGAGAATTAATCAGTTAAATTAATCGCATCAAAAATAAAAGTTTGTGTTTACATATATACATATAAGCCAGGTTAAAAAGAGAAACAAACACAAATTAACATTCATTCATAAATTGATTAATCGTGATTAATCACATCCAAAGTAAAAGTTTGTGTTTACATATATGCATATAAGCCAGATTGAAAGGAGAATCAAACACAAATTATGTTTTATTTATTTATTCATTCAGTCACTCAGTCAGTCAGCCAGTCAGTCAGTCAAATCGATTAATCATGATTAATCACATCCAAAATAAAAGTTTGTGCTTACATATATGCATATAAGACCGGTTGAAAGTAGAATCAAACACAAATTAATATTTATTTAGTCATTCATTCAGTCAGTCAGACAGACAAACAAATCAATTAATCATTATTTATTGCATCCAAAATAAAAAAAATAGTTTACATAATATATGTCTGTAATGTGTATATTTAATGTATATATAAATACACACACATACATGTATTTAAGAAATATATGAATAGGTGCAAACCCTCTATCTCTATAATCTCTTTTTTGGATGTTATTAATCGATTTGACAGCACTATAATTTATTTATTTATTTATTTATTTGGTAAAACATATCTATGACATGTGCTTAATATAATAACTCATTCGTTTAGCCGATGATTTACATAAATATGCATGTAGGTGTATAACCTCAAGGTTGAAAGGACAATCAAATACCACTGAGGTAAACCATCAAAACCAAACCAAAACAAGAAATAATTAGTTGGCCCGGTTCAACACAAGATCACCTGGGAAAGAGTTTTTTTTTTTGTTTGTTTGTTTTTTTTGTCTTCTTTTTCAACTCCTCACAACTATATCCCGAATCCTAAACTTGTATTTCTGCCATATGCGGCCTGCTCCACAGACACTGTTTGTTTACTAAACTCTTCCGTTCCCAGACTAAACCACTAAATCAAACCCCTTTGTTGTCAGAGATCTGAGGACTTGACTTTGTTTTACTCCAGTGAGTGATGTTCCTGAGAAAAATCTGTGCATGGAAGCAGTAGTTTTTGACGCTGTAGTGAACAACACTGCCCTCTGTTGGCCATTGTTAATAAATATCTAAATAATATTTGTAGCAATAGCCAAAAATACATTGTATGGGTCAAAATGATCCATTTTTCTTTTATGCCAAAAATCTTTAGGATATGAAGTAAATATCACGTTGCATGAAGATATTTTGTACATTTCCTACCGTAAATATATCAAAACAATTTTTGATTAGTGATATGCATTGCTAAGAAATTCATTTGGACAACTTTAAATCTCAATATTCTCAGATTTTCAAATTGAATCTCGGACAAATATTTTCCTATCCTAACAAACCATACATCGATGGAAAGCGTATTTATTCATAGCTCAAAAAAAAAGATCCCTTTATTTGATTTTGTGGTTCAGGGTCACATTTAATTGCTGTCTAAGACCAAAATGTAGACAACACTGTAGTTGTACTTTTATTCTGAGTCTGAATGGAGGAAATCCTTCCGTTCTTTTGACCTCTTTAGCTGGAAAGGGGAAAAAAGAAAAGAAAAACATTTTTGTACTTGGTTTGTTCAGTTACCTCATTCACATCTGATGATGTCCTGTCTAACTTCGGCCACTAGAGAGAGCTGTGCCATAAAAAGAAAGATATGCTTTGAAGGAGCGTATATCTTTTTAAACATCATTGTCGTGACTCTTAAGTACTATTCAAATATTTAGTAGATAAAACACACTTTTAACACGATATTGGCACAATGCCAAGCTTCTCATTCACCATTGCAATAAATTATTACCACTGCAGTATTTGCAGTCCTAAAATATTGTGCTTTAAGAATGGTAATTTCTCTGAAAATAATGCTTTTGCTAGTGTAAGCTTTTTTTTAACATTTTAAAAAACATTATCAAGTTATTGGTCATTTTCCATAGTAGATTCCAAATCTAATTTGGTAGAAAGCCAAATCACAGCGATGATTAGTAATTATTAGTCTGTGTGCAGAGCTCTAGGCTGTCGCCGTAAGTGCCTCGCTGTCTCTACAGATCAGTCTAACATCTTCTCCAGCACTTCCGTCCTCCAGTCCATTATAGTGTAACTGGAGAAGCCGATGAGAAATTGGAAAGCAGTTTTACAGCAGAAGGCCACCTAATGAAGACAAACAGAGCCGTTCCACATTGCTAGTATGTTATTTTGTGAGACGTGGCTGCAGACACAGAGACAGATCAATGCCTGTGAGCAGTGGCAGAGTAGGTTATTGAGTATGTAATGCTTTTTTGTATGACCAGTTTGACACAATACTCCAGTCTGGCCACCAACATCTAATGGAGGGTTCCGTGATACACAGTTAACTAGCTTTGAAAAAAATTAATTAGCAGCGAAGCTGTAAATAAGTAAAAACAAACATTTACCAAAAATCTTAAAATTCCGATGAAGTTAAAAATTTCTTTGAACGGGGTTGAACGACTTCATTTTTTTTTAAGTCAACATTTATTTGATGAAAATCGATTCAACGTCAACATTCACATTGACTCCATTGTGAAAAAGGCCCAGCAGAGGCTGTACTTCTTCCGCCAACTGAGGAAGTTCAACCTGCCACAAGAACTGCTGAAACAGTTCTGCCCTGCCATCACCGAATCCGTCATGTGCACTTCAGTTACCGTCTGGTTCAGCTCAGCTACCAATTCTGACCTCAGAAGACTACGTCGGATAGTCTGGACTGCTGAGCGAATCATTGGTACAACCCTCCCCACTCTTCAAGATCTGTACTTATCCAGAGTGCGCAAAAGGGCTAGTAAAATCAGTCTGGACCGCTCACATCCAGCACACTCGCTCTTTGAACTGTTGCCATCTGGCTGACGCTACAGAGCCCTGAGCACCAGAACGACCAGGCACAGGAACAGTTTCTTCCCTCAGGCAATCATGAGCATATTAAGTGTTCATATCATGAACACTTGAAAATAAATGTGGAACACACAACACTATTATACATTCATTTATTTATTTAACACACATACTTATTTACATTTAAATAAGTACATAGTAAGCACGGTTAATGTACTACACCTGTACATAGTAAATAGTTTATTTTAATTTGTATATTGTGTCTTTGCTCTTTTGCGCTGTGGAGCTTCTGTCACTAAAACAAATTCCTAGTATGTGCAAACATACCTGCCAATAAAGCTGATTCTGAATAGTCGCTGATGACGTCGTTATTGGAAAAATCAAGCACCTTGTCCACAGCTATGGCATACACTCTTAAAAATAAAGTCTCCAAAGGGTTGTTTTTGCAGTTATGCCATAGAAGAACCATTTTTGGTTCCCTAAAAAAATCTATCAGTGAACAGTTCTTAAAAGAACCATTTTGAAGAACATTTTAAAAATATAAAGAACTCTTTTCCACTACAAAGAAGCTTTTCTTCATTTGAAAGGTTCCATTGATGTTCAAGGTTCTTTGTGGTACCATCTTTATATTACCATATTTTGTGTATAGCTCTGGTCACATGGCTGTTGCTTCTATAACAAATAATTTTATCAGTTCTTTTGTCTTTGGGTCATTATTTTTTCACAGATTTCTCACATGGTGTAATCACACGTCTTTTGGAGCGCTTTCGGAGTAGCCTATGTATCCTGTTTAGTGATGGGTCGTTTTTGAACAAATCTTTAATGTGACTCGGGAAGAACGAGTCATCTCGTGAAGTGATTCGCTCAGTGAAGCTTATGGGGCTGTCGTGTGATGAATGAACGACTCAAAAAACCCGAAGACTCAAGAGATGAACTAATCAATTCTCTTTCCAGCTCAGACTGCATAGGTTAAGCTTATGGGGCTGTCACGTGATGAACGAACGACTCAAACACGAAAACTTGTCCGATAAGAAGTGAGGTGAGCTAATCATAGACTGAAGACCCAGGTAAACAATTAATGAATCTTTTCTGTTTCTTATAGCATTATAGTTTTCTTGTTTGTAGTGTGATCAGCGTTTGTGTAAGCAGTAGAGGTGTTAGGGAAGTAACGTAACATTTTAATTATATTTTGCTAAAATGAACGAAATGACCCGAAAAAAGATTTGTTCATTTTGCTGAACAAGACTCAAAGGTCAGAGTCGGTAAAATGATCCGAACTTCCCATCACTAATCCTGTTGCGCCCTTTATAGGACCAGCGACTAGTCGACGTCAAGCTTAAAGACTCATGTCAAAGAGCATTAAAATCGACTATTGGACTAGGTGAAATATTAGGCTAATATCTTAATTAATACTGCTCGTACGTATCTTTACCACCTATTAACTTTAGTTTGTCAAAATATTGCTCCCTTTCTTGCTTACTAAGACCTTCTCTATGTGATTTAGCAGCTTCCACGTTTTAGCAGAACAGCATATTCAGTAGTACATTAACCGTGCAATTCATGCTGTTGTTGACATCCGAGCATCTCCAATATGGCCGTGCATCCAAGTAACCAGGGTGCGATTTCTGAAAAAAGCAGAGGGGGGATGCTTTTGAAAACTAATGTTAGTGTAATCTGTTAACATTGCACATGTCTTTTTAGACAAGTGCCAGATAATGAGTGTCATGTCATGAAATGTGATCACAATTTCATAAAAACATTAGTTAGTCCTATTAATTGTAACGATTTCATTTCAAACAACGAATAAATTAGACTGAGAAGAATGAGAAGCGACTTTTTCACCGAGAAGGAAACAAGCACAGCGCGCTAAACGTAAGTGTCTGCGTAATACTTTATTTCATTTAGAGTTGTGTACTTTGCAAGTTGCTGCTAGAACTTTTCTTTTTCGTTTCGTACATTTTAGTAACTATTATCGTGGTGTAATTTGAAATTGTAGTTTTGATAGCACTTATTAAAATTAGACTAGTAAGCCGTCGGCGAAACCAAGCTGTTGTTATTGTTATTGCTGCCTTCCTGCAAGCACTTAAGTGTCTCGGTTTAGTTTCTATTTGAGCCATTTGCCTTGCTTTCGGGTGAATTAAGCAGTAGGCGTAACGGCTTTTCCCCCCTAATTATCGTTCGATTGAGTATTTATTTGACATCTGAAAGCTGACGCGGAAGCGTCAGCGGAAGCGTTCAGCCCTCGCGTGAAGACCGACGAAAGTAAAGACCTGCGACTTTTCCTGCGCGACTTCACCGAGCAACGAAACCGACAACGCACACAGGTACTTCTTTCATTTTCTCTCTCCTCTCTTTTGCCTTCCAATTCTATCATGTGTTTTCAATATATTCCGGTTGTCACTCAACCACGCACTAACTCCTCACGCAAACGGCATCGCAATCTTGCTAACCTACGTCCTATCGCTACATCCTCTACTCCACCTCTTGCTTTTTCTGTTGGCCTCTGGAACTGTCAGTCCGCAGTTAACAAAGCAGACTTCATTTCTGCTTATTCCATACAATCTGATCTTAGCATCTTGGGCTTGACTGAGACCTGGATTCGTCCAGAAGACTCAGCAACCCCCGCTGCTCTCTCTAAGAATTTTACTTTTTCTCACACTCCACGTCAGACTGGGCGGGGTGGGGGAACTGGTCTGCTCATTTCTGACAAGTGGAAATACACAACACATTCACCCATATGCAATCATAGGTCATTTGAATGTCATGCAATAACACTCACAGCTCCTGTAAAACTCCAGGTTGTGGTCATTTACCGCCCTCCAGGCCAAATTCTAAACACCTTTCTAGAAGAATTGGATGGACTGCTATCCTCTTTTCCAGAAGATGGCAGTCCACTTTTGGTCTTTGGTGATTTTAACATTCATCTTAACAAGCCTTATGCTACAGATTTCCATTCACTTCTTGCCTCATTTGATCTCAAACGCCTTACCACTACGAGCACTCACAAATCTGGCAACCAACTTGACTTAATTTACACTTGCAATTGTATCACTGACAACATCCTGGTCAAACCCCTACACGTCTCTGACCATTTCCTTATTACATTTAATATTCATCTTTCAACCTATGCATCACCAACCCCTCTACCGATTACATTCAGACAAAACCTACGCTCCCTCTCACCCTCACACTTTTCCTCTGTACTTTCCTCCTCTCTTCCCTCACCTATCCATTTCTCATCTCTGGATGTGGATGCAGCCACTGACACCTTATGCAACACCTTAAAGTCTTGTCTCGACGATATCTGTCCTCTTTCCACCAGGCCAGCACGGGCTACCCCCTCTAACCCCTGGCTGACTGATGTTCTTCGTGAACATCGGTCCAAACTCAGGCAAGCAGAAAGAAAATGGCGCAAATCTAAACACCCGTCTGACCTGAGTATGTACCAATCGTTGCTTTCTGCTTTTTCTACTCAACTCCACACTGCCAAATCCTCATATTATCATAACAAGATCAATAGTGCTTCTGACATGCGCAATCTCTTCAAAACATTTAACTCTCTCCTCTGTCCCCCTCCACCACCACCCACCACTACACTAACAGCTAATGATTTCGCACAATTCTTCACAGACAAAACTCGAACAATCAGCAAACAATTCTTAGCCCCTCATACACATGACTTACAACCCACCACACCCACTTCAAACACTCTCACTTTCTCCTTCTGTCCCCTCACTGAGACAGAAGTATCAAAACTTCTCCTCTCCAGCCACCCTACAACATGCCCACTTGATCCCATCCCCTTACACATTCTTCAAGCAATCTCTCCTACTGTCTTACCAGCACTCACACACATCATAAATACATCACTCCTCACAGGCACTTTTCCAACTTCTTTTAAGCAGGCTCGGGTAACCCCACTGCTTAAGAAACCAACACTGAACACCTCACTTCTTGACAGCTACAGACCGGTCTCTCTGCTTCCATTCATTGCAAAAACCCTCGAACGAGTTGTTTTCAACCAGGTATCATTGTTCTTTTCACAGAACAACTTACTGGATCCTAACCAGTCAGGTTTCAAGAGGGGCCACTCAACTGAGACTGCGCTACTGTCAGTTACTGAAGCCTTGCGGACAGCAAAAGCTGATTCTAAATCATCAGTTCTAATTCTGCTTGATTTATCCGCTGCTTTTGACACCGTCAACCATCAGATCCACCCTCTCATCGCTGGGCATCACAGGAACTCCGCTTCGCTGGTTTGAATCCTATCTCACCGGTAGGTCATTCACGGTAACCTGGGGAGGAGAGGTATCCAAAACACATCAACTGATCACTGGGGTTCCTCAGGGATCAGTTCTTGGTCCTCTCCTCTTCTCCATATACACAACATCACTGGGTCCCATCATAGAGTCACATGGCTTCTCCTACCATTGCTATGCTGACGACACACAACTCCATCTTTCATTTCAACCAGATGATCCAACAGTACCTGCACGGATCTCAGGCTGCTTGGCGGACATCTCAACGTGGATGAAAGAACATCACCTCTAGCTTAACTTGGCAAAAACTGAGCTTCTTGTTTTTCCTTGCACTCCAAACTTACAGCATGGGTTCACCATCCAGCTGGGCTCTTCCACAATCACTTCTTCAAACTCAATCAGGAATCTGGGTGTCATCTTTGATGACCAGCTGTCTTTCAAAGATCATATTGCAAAGACTACTCGATCTTGCAGGTTTGCTTTGCACAACATCAGAAAGATCAGGCCCTTTCTAACAGTGCAGGCTACACAACTTCTTGTCCAGGCCCTTGTCATCTCCAGACTGGACTACTGCAATGCTCTTTTGACTGGTCTTCCATCATGCACAATCAAACCTCTACAAATGATTCAGAATGCAGCAGCACGGCTGGTCTTCAACGAGCCCAAAAGAGCCCATGTTACACCTCTCTTTATCTCCTTGCACTGGCTCCCAATTGCGGCTCGTATCAAGTTCAAGACTCTGATGCTTGCATATAGGACAACCACAGCTACTGCACCTGCCTATCTGCACTCGCTATTGCAAATCTACACCCCCTCCAGAACTCTGAGATCTGCTAGTGAGCGACGCCTTGTGGTACCATCACAGAGAGGTGCTAAATCACTATCCAGAACATTCTCTTTTACTGTTCCTGGCTGGTGGAACGATCTTCCTACCCCTATCCGGAATGCTGATTCCCTGACAAGCTTCAAGCGACAGCTTAAAACTCATCTCTTTCAACTCTATTTGCTGTTACCATAAAAAAAAAAAAAAATTAATCTCTTTATTCCTTCCCTTTCTAGCTTGTACTTGTCTGAAGCACCACTTGAAATCTGGTATTATAGCACTGCCTGTGTCTGTTTGTCTCCTTAAGAAGAATCGCTCTATGTTCTCCCAACTGTATGTCGCTTTGGACAAAAGCGTCTGCCAAATGCCTAAATGTAAATGTAAAATGTAAAATGTAAATATAAAGGGAGCAAAGATCAACCACTGCGTCGCAAAATGATTCTCTGTTTCGACGCGAATCATTTGATTCAGAACGGGATATCAAAGCGCGTATGGCGAATCATTTGATTCAGAGCCGGACTTTAAAGCGCTTATCGCGAATCATTTGACTCAAAAAGGGACTTTTGATTTTGATTTTTGTTTTTATGCCCACCGGGGATAATAATAATTCAGCAGAGGCAGGGATGCATAGACCATTTTGGGTCAAAAATGACTGAACAGCACCAGAGGGTGAAGTTAAAAAGAGCGTTCAACCAGACCCAGAAGTCTGGATATGTCCTAGAGATTTCTTCTTTGGTGTTGTACAGTAGAAAGAAAGGTTTGGAAAGACATAATGGTGAATAAATAATAAATTTAAAAAGCCCACAACCAGACATCTCAGGTTTCATTTTCAGTGTACGTTTTCTCTGTTATATTGACAATCTGTAAGTATGATTTCTTATGTTTTCAACAACCTGCATGATTTGAGATGTAATGCATGTCTGTAGCACAAACAGTGCTGTGAATTTGAATTCTTATGAACGAACCACTAATAAACAAGCAAATGAATGATTAATCAAAGTGAGCACTTAATCTGAAATGCCGCCGTCAGTAGTTTCTTCTGCCGATAGCAGCAGCTGTCTTCCGAGAAATAAAGGCCTAGAGCATTGTGATCTTAGCTGGATCATTCACAACAAATGGAACAGCCCAATAAATGAACACACACGAGAATAGCAGTCTTTCACATCTGCTTTTTCCTCTGTTGAACAGTTACACACTCAGCCTCATTATCTGCCTCCATCCCAAACAGCTGATATGAGTCACCAGTAGGTAAATCGCCTCACTGAGGAACCATCTAACCTCCTCATACACAGGTTTTTTGCCTTAACTTTCTACATTCATTCTCCTGCTGAGACAAAGAAACCACAGGAGAAAATAAAAGAAGAAAGAAACAATTGTTAGAACTGGATGTTTATGTCAGACTGCAGCGGGGTAATTGCCTTGGCATTTAAATAAGAAGGGATCTTCTGGAATTACGGAAATGTTCCTGGTGCCATTCTCTAGGAACACAGCTAGTTTTAAAATTCAATAAGAATACCATGGGCACACCACAAAATATAATGTTCTTAAGCTGCATTTTTCATTCCAGTAAAAATATGTAAACATCTCAAAACCAAGGTAAATTATAAGTAAAACTGCATTTTTTTTAGTTTTAAAGGGGACATCAGATGAAAAATTCACTTTTACATAGTGTTTGCATATAATTGTGTCTTAGTAGTGTGTGGATAAAACCACCCTGCGATGATAAAAATCCATTCAATCCTTCTTTTGTTTTTTTGAGCAGTATGATGTCATATTGCTCAGGCCCCGCCCATGGCTATTTTTTTTTCTGATTGGTCATTTTCTCCACACTTGAACAGCTGTAGCGAAAACAATCGCTCGTAAGCAATGCAGGTGTTTTATAGTTGAATGTAAAAGTAAACATAAGAATCTTCATTTTCTCTCAACATCAGAGCCACTGAGTATGCAGTGGATTGCATATAAAAATGGAATACATAAAAAAAAAAATGGAAAAGAGGGGTGGAGTGAGCAGTAGCTTATTAGCATTTAAAGAGACATGCACCGAAACAGCTCTCTGTGAACAGAGCTGTTTTTGACAAGGTAAAAAGGGTGTTGTTTTACACGACCATTGAGGAATTATAATCAAAGTATGTTACAGACATTTCATGAAGACCCTAAGGAATTATACCAACTTGTATTGAAAGCAATATTAATGTGAAATAATTACGCAAGCAACCTAGTCTCAACAACAACTTCATTTATTTTTTAATGATATTTTACTCTATTTTCAACAATTGGCATGTATCATTTATAGACGACTGATAGTTCAGTCAAAGATTAATCATATTTTAGTCTTTTTAGTCAGGTGGTTGCTGTGCACTGACTTGGTGGAAACTGTGGGTGTCAGCAGAGGTACATTGAGGCTGTTCCAGAACAGAACAACACTTAAACATTTGACACCTTTGAAATAGGCCTTCTTTGGCAAATGTGATTTGTTTTAACATACCAAGCATCTATCCATAATAAAGTTTTCACTTTTTGTTGATGAAAATGACAGCAAGGACTATATTCAAATATAACAGAGCACAACAATTTTTTCCTTTCACTTAACATCTGTTGGTTGTACAATATAACCAAAGCCACATGTGCAAGGATAACTAGGCTTCTTTCCCCCTCAGATGCTTAGCAGAACATACAGAAAGACAAAAATCAATTGGCTTAAATGCATCTATTGATTTCTCAATGCAGTGATATTGACACATGCTTAATGTTGGATATCGTCTGCAAAGACAGATACCTTGCACTGTGGATAGAGTCATGTTTAAATAAACCAAAGGTTTAACTTTTAGTTTAGTGGTCACTGTTAAACCATGACTGCAATGTCACATTAATGGATAACTTGAATATGCAATGCACTTCAGATTGCAACCTTGTTAAAAGCTGAATTACACTTGAAATAAAAGCAAAGTGAAGTTACAAATACAATTCGTATAGAAATGTGTGTGTTAATAAGTGTGTTTGCTACACTGTAAAAGATGTTGTTCTGGAACTGATATTTTTTTACCACTGTGCCTTTGATGTCTCATGAGCTGATCCACAGCAATTTCTGCATGCTGGTCTGCAAAAAACCTTGGAAAAGCTGTATGATCTATACTGCATGTGGTTTTTGAAAAACTGTGTTTTTTCAAGCAAACATAACCTTGCAGGGGTTGAGCCTAAAACTGGGACCATGTTTTAGGGGGAATACAGGAGAATATGGGAGAGCCTGATCAAGGCAAAGTATTCACTTTGTGAATTTCAGATCACCATCCTGTGGTATAATAATGCAGCAGTAAGCTTCCTAAATCCTATGCTATATTTTAAAAACGATATTTTCATTTATCATAGGATATCTTCCTAGCTCCAAACCCTTTAAAGCATTATGTATGCACTTAAATATTTACATAAATGAAACATCCTGTCCTCACCCTAGGTTATAAAACTGATTTAAAAGTATAGTGTCTGCAGAATGTCATTATCCACACACCATTTTATTTAATTAGCTATAATTTGTTTCATTATTTGTTTTCAGTGACTTTTGGATAGATTGTGGCTGATAGTCATACAACTGGCTAAATATATATTATGTAGTTTTGCTTCTCATATACATTTATCTTTGTTTTATGATGATTACACGTTCTAAAATATAAGTACAGTTTGAGAACATTTTTGTGGTGTGCTCAGGGTGTTTTTGTTTAGCTGGTCTGCTTGGTGCCATATTAAATCTTTTTACTGCTGCAGCTTCACAGTTTATTCAAGGATTATTGCGCAATATTTGTTCATATTGTGTACAAAAGCAGGCATCAATAGCTGGCATAACAAACACAGACACATGGAAAGCATGCAGTAATATAATACACACTGTTAATGAAGCATGCCAAACATTTAATCATATATAAAGCGTCATTATTTATTATGAAATGTATTATTTATTTATATACCACAAAACTACTCTTAAGTAGCACGGGTATATTTGTAGCAATATACAACATACAAATAACATTGTATGGGTCAAAATTATGCCAAAAATCATTAGGATATTAAGTAAAGATCACGTTCCATGATGATATTTTGTAAATTTCCTACCGTAAATATATTAAAACTTTTTTTTTTATTATTTTGATTAGTAAAACACATTGCTAAGCACTTTATTTGGACAACTTTAAAGGTGATTAACTCAGTATTTAGATTTTTTTTTTTTTTTGCACCCTCAGATTCCACATTTTCAAATAGTTGTATCTCAGCATAAATATTGTCCTTACATCAATAGAAAGCTTATTTATTAAGATTTCAGATTATGTATAACTCTCAATTTAAAAAAAAGACCCTTATGACTGGTTTTGTGGTCCAGGGTCGTTTCAAACACTTAACCCTTCTTTTGTAAAACACAGAAAGTTGCCATTTACGTTACTCTCATTGCATATTTTTGTTATAATGGATTTACTGGTGGCAGGGGTAAATCCATTACAGTCATTGTGCTTAAAACCTCCTGTGGTTGGACATGAGGATGAGTAAATTACATTTCTGAGTGAAACGTCTGCCTTTTTCGACGTAAAACAAAATACATTTCGACCAAACTTTATGTCGTAATGTCAAATCAATCGCCTGACATCCGCATAAAAATATCGTTTGCGTAGTGGCCTGTGTGCAGACAGCATTTTTTTAATGCAAAATTCATTTATTTCATTGGTGTATCGCATACAGCGCCGCGACGGTTCTTCACGCTGATTGGCTCCAACGAGTGCCCGTCAGTGAAATCCAGCGTCACGATTGGCCAACCTCCTGTCAACGTTTTTCCGTTTGTGTTTGTCAACGTTCCAGGCTGTGCGGGATCGCATTGGCTGATCGACGACTTCTGTCAGGCGTTTGCTTGCAGCGGATTGGCTGACAGGGTCGCGCGTGTGACCCGCCTTGTTCTACCTGTCTCGCTGTGAGAGGCTGAAAGATTCTTCCTGCTGTATGGAACAGCGCCGCCCTATTTCCCCCCCCTCCTGCCAGTGGATCTCGTGTGCCGAGTGGTACAAGCCGGTTAGCATGCCACTCAGACGCGGAATCTACTGCAAATAAATCCAGATTGTTCACACACAGCGCCAAATACCTGCAGTTGGAGCCAAGGCCTGGTTGCGCAGAAATATTGGCGCCGAGGAGGGAGCGGGTTGGTGGAAAGAGGGGTGAGTGGCGGTGGGAAGTGCTCTTCTAACCAAATCCTCCAGAACATGGCGGAGCACCACACCGCCTCCGACTGTAAGCACAAAGCGAGCTCCAACGCCGGAGGTTCGGTCTCGGGCAACGGACGGCCCAACTCCCCGGCTGGATGCGGCGGCAGCGGAGGAGGCCTGTCCGGTGGACTGACGCAGCCAGCGGGATGGCAGTCTTTGCTGTCGTTCACCATTCTCTTTCTGGCCTGGTTGGCAGGGTTCAGCTCCCGACTTTTCGCAGTTATTCGCTTCGAGAGCATCATTCACGAGTTTGACCCATGGTGAGTATAAAGGCGGGCGGGTTTGTGGCGCATTTTTAATCTGACGTTTGGGGATGTAATGCACGATTAATGTCGCTGTGAATGAAGTGTCAGTGCGTGATGCACAAAGCTGCTGCGATCCTCCATTCATCTGAGTGTAATTGTCTCAGGAAGCGTTTTGTCTCTGTACCGTCCATGCTTGACAATTTTGACACGTAACCGCATGGCAGCTGCCCTCCATCTTTTTATAATTCCAGATAAACGAAATTGATTGTGATAGTGATTATGCTTGCAATAGCAACTTGCTATTTTTTTTTTTTTAATTTAGCACGACTGTTGATTGCAATCTATTGAGGTATAATAAAAATTACAGCAAGGTGTCGTAAAACTCCAAATGAGGAAATGAACTGTTCTATCCGTATATTGGTGTTTATGGCAAGTAGTTTGATCATTTATTACTTAAAATTAATTACTGGGACGCAATTCAATAGAGATTAAAAGCTAGTCCTTTTAGTCCTAGTGTATATATATATATTCAATTATTCATTCAGTTAGTTCTTGTGACTAGTATATTGTAAACTCTATTATTTGGAAGTGAGTAGTTTAAATGAACCAAACATCACTATTAGAGTGTCATGACAAATTTGCACTAACCACCAACAACAGATTAATTACTTTTGGGATAATAAGTTGTACTAGTATCTAACTAATGATATTTGGTTAAACTGAACAAATATATTTTTGCTATTAGACCACATACACACTGAGTCATTGTTTGCTACTGTTACTAGTAAGGACTAAAAGCTAACTAACGTCATTAGTCCTAGTATATATTCAATTAGTCATTCATTGCATAGCGCTTACTACTTTGACTAATAGTCACTGTGATAGTGACAAATTCGTAACTGGTCATTGTAATACAAACTAGTGTCTAGTCAGTTAGTACTAGGTAAACTGCAACAGGAGCTAGTAACTAAGTGCTTGTTCTTGTGGTTAGTAAATGATAAAACTGTAATGGCTACTATTTAGAAGTGAATAGTAAGTAGTTTATCTGAACCACACATCACTATTATAGTATTTAGAAATGAATGGTTAGTAGTTTATCTGAACCACACATCACTATTATAGTGTCCGATGACAAATTTGCACTAACCAACAACAACAGATTAATTACTTTTGGGATAATGAGTTGCACTAGTATCTAACACATGATATTTGGTTAGATTGAACAAAGATATTTTCACTATTAGATCACACACTTAATATGAGTCATTGTTTGCTACTGACTTATTGTTAATTACTAGTACGTAATTCAATGGTGACTAAAAGCTGTACTAGTTTGACTAATAGTCACTGTGATAGTGACAAATTCTTAACTATTAATTGTAATACGCACTAGTGCTAGTGTCTAGCCAGTTAGTACCAGGAAAACTGAAACAGGAACTAGTAACTAAGTGCTTTTTCTTGTGATTAGTAAATGGTAAAACTTGAATAACAACTATTTAGAAGTGAACAGTTTATCTGAACCAGCAACAATGAAATCACTTTTGGGATAATAAGTAGTACTAGTATCTAACAAATTGTATTTGGTTAAATTGAACAAAGATATTTTCACTATTAGATCACTTACACTTAATATGGGTCACTGTTACTATTACCTATTGTTAATTACTAGTGTGTAACTTAATAGTGACTATAAGCTTACTTGTAACAATGAGTACTCACTATGTGGTATAATATGGGTCACTGGTAATTAAGTTTTAGTAACCTGAAACAATATTAGTCAAGTTTTAAGTGTTAAAATGACTCGCCATGCAGTGTTCCCACCTCCTGATACTGTTAATGTGTGCACATGTGGTTTATTCATAAAATATTTCTATGTTTCATAACAATGTCACATTTGCAGATACGTGTAATTCTCTTGATTCGCAGAGCTGTCAAATTCAAGCTCTTAACTTGTGCTTTAGAGCTAATGGTGTATTTTTAGCACTAAAGTATTGAATCCATTCATGAATCATAGGTTTGAATTAAACCCCTTGTGCAGTAATTACATGCAGTTGAAACTCAAAAGCATCCACTTCCTTTTTCTTTAACGTATGGCTCACTGTCAGTTATTTCCATTGGCACTCGCTTAAGAGCAGTGAAAACATACCTGTTTATGAAAGTCGGTTATATAAAGTCTCAGTGAGGCTTTATGAATTTAGGCCAACCTCTGATTTTATCATAATTGAAAACGTTATGGTCAAATTTCATTAAACACAATCACGGTATAAACAGGGGTGTGTTAGATTGCATTTCAGCAGTTATGCTGCGTTTAGCGTATAGAGAGAAGAACAGCAGGAACATCCTTTCACGGTACACTCCCAATTTTCAGATTTACAGTCTTAACTGCTAATGTTGAGGGTCGTGGTGTTCTGCATTCATTAGTCTGAACGGAAGATCAAAGAGTGTTATCTATGTGCTTAAAAAAGCTAACTTATAACCCGCCTCCTAAGCTAAAATGAATGATATTCAACGGAAGAACATCATCATGCAAAGCAGGTGAACATGCTGGAGTATAGTTCTTTGGATGTCTGCCAGTTATAGGTTTATTTTGGGTTAAACATGGACAAAGGTAAAGCTTGGTCATTACTAGTGACACAACTGATAAATACATTTTCGGTTACAGTTTAATCGTTTTCAAGGGCTAAAAGCACTGGCTTTTATTTATTGAGTGCTTCTTTATTATTCTAGATTAGAAATATGTGACCCTGGACCACAAAACCAGTCTTAAGTAGCACAGGTATATTTGTAGCAATAGCCAAAAATACTTTGTATGGGTCTAAATTGTTGATTTTTCTTTTATGCCAAAAATCATTAGGATATTAAGTAAAGATCATGTTCCAAGAAGATACTTTTTTAATTTCCTACCATAAATATTTCAAAACTTAATATTTGATTAGTAATATGCACTGCGAAAAACTTCATTTGGACAACTTTAAAGGCGATTTTTCTCGATGTTTTTATTTTTTTTACACCCTCAGATTCCAGACTTTCAAGTTGTATCAGCCAAATACTGTCCTAACAAATCATACATCAATGGAAAGCATATTTATTCAGTGTTCAGATGATGTATAAATCTCAATTTTAATAAATTTGACCCTTTATGACTGGTTTTGTGGTCCAGGGTCACATAAGTATTTTTTTTTTTAGCTGAAATATTGAGAGATGACTCATTGCAGAACAAATTGTTTATTTGTTTAGTTACAGATTATAATTGTTTAAATACAGAGATGGATGAATTTCGGTGCAAGAAGTCATTACATATGCAGTTTATATTGTCATTGTATTTAGTTTATAATGAAACGCACAAACTCTCATTCAGTCTGTTTTATGAGAAGGGGGAAAAATGCTGGCATGAATTTGGTGCTTTATTTGGGCAGTAATCTAAAATATTTTTTCCCATCTTGTGGCCAGATTTATTTTTAGCCTTGGTTATTACTAGTTCAACTATTGCGAAATCTAGTCATAGACTTGGTACCTTTTTTGTGGTTTCTGTATTACAATACAACATTACAATTTAATATTGCACTGATTTGTGTTTGTTGGTATCCATATCCTGAATGTCACAGTGCTAGCAATCTCTGATCTGATTGACTGAATTGATGCAACTTTCCAGAATTAAGCCTCACAGAGTTGTTTTTTCCCCCCTCTCCATCTTGAAAGAAAAATGCATTTTCAAGGTACCTAGCTGATGCAACAAGCGCTTAAGCTTCACATAATCCCAATTTTGGTCAAAGTTTGCTACATTAGTGCCTTTGAAAGATACTCAGACACTTGTTTGAGACCTTCACTAGCATGTTAACTAGACCACCATAAGCAGAAATGAAATTTTTCTATGTGGTCTATTATTGTGCCCTGAACAGCACATAAACGCAAAATAAAATGTATTTGGTTGCTTTGTGTTGGCCAGACAGCTTGTTTGTGTAGGAAGTAGGTTTTTACAGTCCGCCTGATAGAGTTGGATACCGCAGTCCGGTAGGAACGCCTACTAGCAAACAACAGGACAGAGACTTGAGGACCCTGAGCCATTTAATATCTATATGTGTGAACGCCACTTACATTTGCACATAGCCATTCATATGCGTGTTCAAGAATGTGCTCTCATTGGCTCTACGGAGTAGAGACACAAATGGTCTCCACCACTTGCGTGAGTAGATTTAATTAGCAAACGGGGCATTTCTGTTTGCTAATGGCCTTTCTGAATTTTATTGGGATGGTTTTCTAAGCCATTTACATATAATGGCTCAGCCATCCGTGCTTGTGTCATTAGCCCATTTCCATTCAGAGCATTCATAAAACACACGGCAAAGCCAGAAATGACATGATCATTTATTTAGTATGATGCTATTTTGTTCCTTGTGATGCTATTGCACACTTGGGCCTGCTGAAGTGTTTTGTTTTTTTTTTAACATTAAAATATTTTTCTTTTTTTTTTTTTTAATTGAGATGTAATGTATAATAAATCTTAGGAATGCATATTACTAATGAATCAAAAATTAAGCTTTGATATATTTACAGTAGGAAATTTTCTAAATATCTTCACTGAACATAATATTTATTTAATATCTAAATGATTTTTGGCATAAAAGAAAAAGCATAAATTTTGACCCATACATTGTGTCGTTGGCTATTGCTACTTCTGACAAATCTGTCTTGCAGTACAATGTGTCTCATGCATTTCAGAAATGATTTACCTCACCTTTAATGAAGTAATATGTGTTAATATATGAATAGGCGTGCATAACACCTACAAACCCACACTTTTTTATTTAAGCTTGTATCATCAGTCTCATTGCGTAATTTCCACCAATCCTTTTCAGTCTTTTCTGCCTTTTCGTGCAATTGGAGAGTGTTCAAACCGTCTCTGATGTAACCCACTGATTGCATTTTGAAGAATTAAATCGGTTTATATTTTGCTGTGAATAGAGATTCGATTCTCATTTAATTTTGTTTACCTTTTGTTTGCTTGCGCACATGCAACTGTCCTCTCAAGTGTGGCATCGACACCTCTCAGGCTATTGTGTGCTCTCTTTCAGTAATCTACTTTGACATGCAGGAGGAGTTTTTCTTTTTTGCTGGCAGGCGTGCATTGGCTCAGATTGATTTTCCAGCTCTGTTAGTCATATGAATGTTGAGAAGCTTTTAACTGCGAGTTTGAGTGCTCAAGTCCCTTTGTAGAGATTGGGATGCAGGTCCCCTCTGGGTTATTGGTTTCCTGGGTGCAAATTGGCCTCAGTCTTGGATCCAAGCCTGGTCGTTCAGCATGCAAGAGATTTTAATAATATATTCTAGGACTTGAATTGTAGAAGACTTGTAACATGCTGAAATAAACACCTACAGGCTTTTGAAATGCAGTGTTACCTGCAGTTGCACCAGGTGATGGCGTTTTGTCTGAATGCTAGTTTCAAATACTGAAGAGTTCGTTCACCCTCTCTCAGTAAATAACACCATTTTAAAATGGTTTGGAGCCTGTCTGAGCGTCATAAGTGTTTAGAAATTGTAATAACTCTAAGAGCACCTTACTTTTATTGCTTTGTTCAAACAGCTTTTTTACCTCTGTTTTCCAGCCAGGAGCTTCATTGATTTGAGAGCTCAAATGAGTAATTGTTTCATGTCCAGATAATTTCAGTACAACACACACACTTTGGTTCTCTGGGTGTCTCATTTAGATCCAGCACACTGCCCCGAGCCTGCTCTGTCCTTTCTCATTTTTGGATGCTGGAGTGCTGCGTTTCCTGTTCTGCTTTTCTACTCTTAATTCCTCTAGTGTATTCTGTCTATCGTTTTTCTCTCTCTTGCTTTGGCTTGTGCACTCTCTTTCAACCTCTCAAGGCAGATAACAAAGCCTGCTATTAGGGCTGGAATGAAAGTCCAAATGTGTCAACCGGTAGAGATTTTTAAATGCTGTATATAACATAGAAGGGGTGCTTTTGCTTCTGTCAGTGGGCGGGAACCGTTTACGTAATTTGCATGCAACTAATTTGTCGATTAAAGTGAAAATGCAGATCTGAATTGAAGTCAGGATGAAAATGAATGCCGTTCAGTTCTCACGAACCTGCTGAGAGCAGCCTTACCTTAGTTTTATTTTTGTATTTTTTTTTTTTTTAAGATCTTTTTTACATAATGTGAGACATTTAATTAGTTATGAATCTCTATATTATCATGGTCACATGACAATATGAAACGATAGGTCTTCCGGGCAAAAATGTAGTTTTTAAAATATATTTCAACTTCTTATTAACTAAATATTAAATAAAACTGAAAGCACAAGGCAGATAACAAAGCCTGCTATTAGGGCTGGAATGAAAGTCCAAATGTGTCAACCGGTAGAGATTTTTAAATGCTGTATATAACATAGAAGGGGTGCTTTTGCTTCTGTCAGTGGGCGGGAACCGTTTACGTAATTTGCATGCAACTAATTTGTCGATTAAAGTGAAAATGCAGATCTGAATTGAAGTCAGGATGAAAATGAATGCCGTTCAGTTCTCACGAACCTGCTGAGAGCAGCCTTACCTTAGTTTTATTTTTGTATTTTTTTTTTTTTTTAGATCTTTTTTACATAATGTGAGACATTTAATTAGTTATGAATCTCTATATTATCATGGTCACATGACAATATGAAACGATAGGTCTTCCGGGCAAAAATGTAGTTTTTAAAATATATTTCAACTTCTTATTAACTAAATATTAAATAAAACTGAAAGCACAATATATGGTAATCCCTTTATCAAGTCTGTTTTCGCTGGCCATTTCAAAACGAAGAACGCAATTCGTTCAGGTGACCAGCTCATGATCTGGTGTCTTCTGTGCCTCAGAATGGCTCCATTCACAGTGAATGCAGTGAACTTGTTTATTGCGTGTACTGTGAGCGTTTGGGAACACAGTGGCCGCAAGTTATGCTTTATTTTCGCGGCAGATGATAGCAGCATTTTGCTAGATTTGTAGTGACATGTTTTTGTAAGCCCGTTTTCACTGAAGCTAGAGTTTCCGTCAAAATAAAAGATTAAAAAATGCAGTATGAGTTGCTGACAACTAGCGGTTTAAATGGGTAACGTTACTGCAGTCCAAATTCAAAATCTCTTTCAAGTGTAGAAATTAGGAAAGAAGCATTGTAATTTTCCTACTGTAGTATAAAGGAAAAATAATATATGAAATATTAATTTTTTGTTTATTTTTTAGTTTACAATATATGAGAGTTCAGATGCAAAATCCTATAAATCCATCTGACATCTTTCTTTAAAAAAAAATGCATTTTTATCAGACTCTGCTGTATAGGTTTCTATGCAAGTACTGATACTTCCGATTGGGCTGAGGGTGGGATTTTAAAGAGTTTGAAGTAAAAGTATTTGATGGATGTATAATATGTGTTGAGAGCATTCACTCAGTATCATCTCATTTTTGACAAAGATGGCTTTTAGCTGGTTTTGCATCTGAACTCTTCATATATTCTTTATTTTTTTATTTACCATGCTGTTAATGTCTGTCTTAATGTTTTTGAAACAAAATGAACAAGGTAATTTGTGTGATCACTTTTCTTGTTTGTGACATACCCAAATTATCAGAGCTGTGTAGTTTTTTTTCCAGTTGGCAAATATGTTAATGTAGTTAATTCGGTGATTACTTCCATTTCTGGCACTGATATTTTTGTGCTATGTCAGAGATGTTAGCATGTCTCTAATAAGATTGGTCACAAACACGATCTAATGTGTAGCAGCATCTTATTAACTCACTGTCATGCATTGTGTACAACATATTTCCTCTCCCTCTTCATATTTCGTCCATTTTCTCTACTGCTAAAGAAACTCTTAAGCCTCTTAAAAGTCCTCATCCGTACTCCTAACAATTTTAGACCTTAAGACCTCTTTTAAGGGTTAAGATGCTTTCTGAATTACTTTTTTCTTTACCTCAGATCTTTTCTTTAATTTTAAGAGGAAAGGACCCACATTTCTAAGAATTTTCTTCGAATTTTGTCACTAGGAGCAAATTTTTGCACTAAGAATTTTCATGAATACGAGCCCAGGTCTTCATTTGTCTCACAAATAATAGTGTATTGTGGATTTTATGTCATGAGATTTTGATATTGTAACATCCCTAGTTACAAATGATCTCATGATTTACCCATAATAAATAATAAAGAGAGTATAATCCATTTAGATTGGTTCAAGTATAATAAAAGGAGAATATATTAGAGTAAATAAATGGTTAAAGTGTGTGTGTGTGTGTGTGTGTGTGTATATAAATAATATAGGGAGGCATTCAAGAGAATATTGCAGTATTGTCGGGTAGAATATTGCCACACTCTGTTTTTTTCCTTCCATCTCTTGTGATATTAAATGAATCATACCGTGAAATGAGTTTGATCATATTGCCCACGTCTAACCCCTATGTTCTGTTTGCGCAACAGAAATAATAGCAGCAACGCAAAGCTCATATTTCTGTTTTACCTTTCCCCTATTTTCTTTGAATCCCACTATTACCTCTGTCTCCGCTCTCTCTATCCATATGGCATTATCCATCCACCCTTGTGTTAATTGAGCTTTCATCCTGTATCTCCCTGACCGGGGCTGCATTGTCTGTGACGGGCATTCTGATCTGAAGAAGCATTTGAGTGCCACTTATCTCTGAGCCGCCTGTGGAGTTGAGCTGCTCTCTTGTATATCTGAATGAGATTCTACTTTTATTGGAGGATATGAGGAGAATTATAATGTTTCGGGGGCCACGGGGCCCTTGTTGCCTCCGGCTGGCCTTGAATATAAGTCGTTGTATTAATTAGTCTCAAAAAGGAGGAAAGGAGGCCAAGCACCGGTCATTCTACTGTGCTTAGCGTAACCTATTCAAGGCATTGTTAGAAAGCAGGGGAAGTGACATGATAATTAGGATGGTTTAAAATGGCACCAGTTATTGTAATGCAGTTCATCTGTCTGGTTTGCATCCCTGATGCCACTCCTACTTGATCTAGGTTTGTGACCTCTTCATGTTTGTCTCTATTATGCAGCTCATTAATATTATTACTTCCTGTTCAGCTGATGATATATCAGCGGATATTTGGCAGTCTGTAATTATTGGCATCAGCTGTGTGTTTAAAAGCGGGACTTTTATTTTGACAGTGGTGAAAACACCAGCACCTAAACACACAAGCTCCTATTCTCCATCTTCATTAGCTTACGGTCTCTGTATAACAGTAATGTCTAAGCAAAGAAAATAAACGGTATACAAAAAGGCATTAAGGCATTCGCAGAATTAGTTTTGTTTATTTAAAGGATTCACTATGTGCGAAGACCTGGGGCCAGTTGCATAAACTTGGCCTCTATGTTAAGACAGTGTCTTAAGTACTAGTTTGACCAACTATCAGTTAACCAAAAGGCAATCAGTCCTATTTTTTGGATTCAAATTAGACTAATCTACATTTTTCTGTAACCGAATTAAAAAAAATTATGACCAGTCTTAAAGAAAAAAATAGCTGACTAACTTTTTAAGACTAGTCTAAACCTTTTATGCAACTGGCCCCTGGACCTCAAAACCAGTCTTAAGTAACATGGGGTATATTTGTAGCAATAGCCAATACATTGTATGGGCAAAAATAATAGATTTTTCTGTTATGCCAAAATCATTAGGATATAAATAAAGATCATGTTCCATAAAGATATTTAGCTAATTTCTTACAGTAAATGTATCAACTTAGTTTTTGATTAGTAATATGCATTGTTAAGAGCTTTATTTGGACAACTAAAAGAGGGTTTTTTTTTTTTTTGTCCTATCCTAACAAACTGTACATCAATGGAAAGCGTATTTATTCAGCTTTTAGATGTTGTCTAAATCTAAAAAAAGGACCCTTATGACTGGTTTTGTCGAGGTAAATTATACAAAAATCATTAAGGCTTGTGCCAAATTTATTTCACATAACCTTAATTTAAAGCAAATGCTTCCCAATGCATGAAGATGTACTTTTTTTTTTTTTTTTTTTGAAGTCAGATTTAAGAAGTTGATCATCTTAAAGTATAAATATATTTATTTTCAGATTTAGTTTTTATAAAGTAATTTTTTTTTTAAAATTATAAATATATAAAATATTGATGATAATAATGCCTGAAATGAAATTTTGTGTTTTTACTATATGTATAAATTGTGATATCATGCATATATATATAATATAGGTCCACCACTACTAATAAATAGTGTGCCCCATGATGTAGTTTTATTTTTTTCCGATTTCTCATTTTTGCGGTTTACATTTTTCTAGATTTCGTTTTTCTTTTTTTTTTCTTTGTTTTGTTTAGTTTCTAGACTGTTTTCATGATTAAATTAAAAAGGGTGTCTAAAAACGTACACAATTTGACAGCAATTTATTAAAAGTTAAATCGAAAATAAACTAAGGCCCTATGAAACCAATTACATTTTTTTTCTTTAATTTATTTTGATCAAATTCTGTGTTTTCCTTTAATTTTCCATTTTAATGGTTTCATTATATTTATTTATTTATTTTTTAATTATTTATTTCAGAAATACTGTGTGTTTGAATTTTTCTGGTAAATAATAATTATTTTTTTCTGATAAATATTCCTGTCTTTAAGTCTCTGATTGTATATGATATGATGATAGAAATGCATTATAGTTTTATGCATTCCGCATTATAGAGTAAATTCCCTTTTTATGACTGGATTCCATGATTCCATCTGCGTTTTTTCGCATCTCAGATCTCATGGGATCCCATATTAAATAACTTCTAAATTGCATTTTCTTTCCAGAAAGGATTTAATGTTTAATAAAATGCAAATCGTCATTCTTACAAATATATGCTATAGAAAATAACGTTTTTGTTGCAGCGGGTGAACATTTTGGCAGACCACGCATCAATTTGAACTACTTGGCCTGCAAAAACAAAATCTTTGTTGTTGAGCTCTGCTTTATTCTTAACCTGTATATCGCCCACGCTAAAATGGAAGTAAGGTTTTAGTGTCTTGTTTGCTCCTGTAGCTGGACTAGTTGTGTCTGTAGCCTTCTCCCACTCAAGTTTCATTCATGCAGCGTCATCTCTGCTTGAGGTCAAAGTCGAGCAGTTAACACGGTCCAATTGACTGTGAAAACATGATTACGGGGGCAGGTCATTTAAATTCCTTCATACTGTATGAGTCTCTCACCTTAGCTTCTCCTGCTTATTGAAAACCGCATGTGGTCTATAAGGTCGCTTGCAATGTAATGTTCCATCCGTTCCATTGATACCTTATGATAGTTCACAGCTGTTCAAACTCATGGATTTATAATGCTCAAACAAGAGGTGCAAGGCAGTGGGTTATGAAATCAAATTCTATAGGTTTCATTCCAGTGATGTTGTTTTTGGGTTTGGGAGGAAAATAAAGCAACTTCAACTGCATTTCAAGTCTTCTGAAGGAGTGTGATAGCTTTGTGTAAGAAACGGAGTTAAATTTAAGCTGTTTGCATTTGCAAGTTCATTCGGTTAAAGTTTAAGTCTTTTCTTTACAAAGAATCAGTTGAATCGGTTCACAAATCTGACTGGACTGGACTGCACTGGTTTGGCTTTTGAGTTCAACTTTCATAACTCAAATTGCAGTGTTTTTTACACAAAGATATTATAACAGAAAAAAAGTAGGTCTTATAACAATGTGAAGATCAGTCAATGATGAAAGATTGTCATTGTAAAGCGAACTCTTCCTTTAACACCTGGTGTAAACAAGGCCTCCGTCAGTCATTGTGAATTTAACTCTTTGTTCTTTGACGTGAGAAAGTCCTTGTTTATCTCCGCCAGATAATCATTAAAATTAAGCATAGATGTGGGATCATTAGCAATTTTCAGAGGAGAGATACAGAGAAATCTAGTTTAGGGGTGGAAAAAGAAACGTATCAGTCTCCGTTTCTGGTTAATGAAATGTAAGATTCAAAGTAGCACTGATTACCTAATTATTGCAGATGGAGGTTTTCTAATCTGTCATCACACAGTGAAATGCAAAATATTAATCGCTATGGTTTCTCTGCTCACTTGGGTAAAGTTATTTGCTCTGTGTGTGATACACAATGCGTCGCAGGCGTCTTTGTACGCCGAAACGGAATGGGTTTAATTAGGATGTGCTCACTTAGCTGAGCTGCTTTGCATTCACAGCACAAGCTTTTCCCCTTGCCAATTACGGGCCCTCAAAGTTATTCCAAGAGCGTTGCTTTGATGTGCTTGTGTCAGGCGGGACGAACTCCTTGTCCTCATCCGGAAAACCTTCCGTATCGCTCCTCAAGGTTAATCAGTTCTTTTATGTTGGATTAAATCTCCAGGAAATGAACACAAAGGAAGTGAGATGTGAATTTGGCATTTGCTGTTGGTTTTCCTCCTCCCATCAGCGATTAAAAAGATTAAAGGTTTTTCAGTATGAGGCTTGATCGATGCTTAAATCATTCTGACTGATTGCTTTGACCAGACGCGCTTGACGTGTGAATCTGTATTCTTAAATCTGGTGAGGCGTTTCATGAGTTTCTAAAGCCCAATTTCTCCTTTAAAAAGAACAGTCGTCCAATCACTTACTGCTGACTGATCTGATGATCCAGCCAGTTATGTTATGAAGTCTTTTTCATCCTTTTTGTTTTTCTTTCATAGAGTTCGGGTCAGTTGTAGATCCACTGATGCTAAATAATTTTTAGAAATTGCGAAATTTCAAAGGCTGCATCCTCATTAGTTGAATTCTGAGCTTTAGACCATCTCATGTGCTTTTAATTGCAGAATAATTTGGTAAAACCAGTCATTAGGTATACGTTATCTGTGAGCAATACATTTATTACAGAATTTATTAATCTTTGCTGATGTCAAAGGAGCCAATAAGAAAGAATTCATGGTAATACTTTACAAGAAGTTTCCATTTGTTAGTCACCATTAAGAATAGGGATGGGCGATATGGCCAAAAAATGATCTTGATAATTGTTTTTCATATTGAGGCTGTGCCAGTAAAGGATATCGTATCGAATCATGATAAAATATATGTCGATAACGATGATAAGCATTTTCACTCTATGGATTAATATAAGAGCCAGTCACACAGCAGAAATATGCGACAACAGCCAATCAGCGTGCAGCGTGAAGTCAATTTTCTACAGCACTCTGCAGCGCAAACTCGACACAAGAAGGACAAAAATGGAAGCAGCGACGAAAGTGAAACTAACCTTGAGTTATTATCCAAAAAAGTTGTCGACAAAAAAAGTAGCACAAATTCAGTTATATGGAAGTGGTTTGGCTGTTTGAAAAGCGTGCTCATAATTGAAGCGGTGTGACACTCTTGTTTTTTCCAGGCGCGTCCGCACCGCATCGAGACAAAATCATCTCAACTTTTCAGAATGCTGCAAGCGTGGTCATGTGACAAGAACCAACCAATCAATCCGCTTCATCCTTTTCCTTAACAACCATTTTAAATACATTTAGTCGAAAAGCTATAGCAAGAGATTTCTAGTGCTACAATTCGTTTAATCCTTTGCCTAAACTTCTTCGTCTTCATAGAGAGCGCAGGTCCTGGTTGTTTAGCAACGGCAGATGCCCACGGGAGTGGAAGCGTTTTTAGGCACGACATGTGAACGGCCCCTTAATCTACCTCTTAAAGCCAGACACTGTAGTCTTCCTGACGAAAAAAAAAAAGTAAAAGCTTGACAAATTGTGTGTCATTTCTAGTTGTATAGTTTTATGTTTACATTTTGCACATTTAATCTACCTCTTAAAGCCAGACGATGTAGACAGACTTGTCTATTTGGAAAAGAAAAAAACTGTAATTGTGTTACTTACAAATTATGTTAATTGTTTTATGTTTACATATTGCACATTCACTCTCATTTACTTTTAGTTTTTAATTTATTTTAGTGAGGCCAAATGTGTAATCTGTTTCTATACTTTAAAATGTAATTAATGAACCCTCAAATTGTTGTGGCTTCAGTCATAGTTGGGATACTCTCTTAAAGCTGGCAGCATTAACAGTTTATATATCGGAATATATATCGTTATCGATCAATATGGGGAAAAAATATTGAGATTACATTTTTTGTCATAACCCAGCCCTAGTCGATATTGATAATTATCACGATAAATGTCTATTTATTTTTTATTTATTTATTTATTTGTATTTTTTTTAAGTCATATTTGTGCTACAGTGTAAAGGTTGTTGAAACCAGCCAGTTAAATGTGGCTTTAAAATATTCTTTATGGTCAGAACATGACAAACACTTCATGTTGTTTGAATTCTTTACACTTTTTCTGATCATTTTTCTTTAACAAAATGAGTATGTTGGTAGAAAAAATAATTTCTTAGTTCTGCATGTTTTAATGAGTAATATTGTGTCAAATCAAGAAACAGGTTTGTGTTACCTGATAATATTAATGATTCTAATAATGAATTGTCTCTTAGAAATACACATTTGGTAGTAGCTTTTGGTAGTAGCTAGTAGTTCATTATCAAAATCAGTAATATATCCACATTTTTTTACACAATACCACTGCGCAGTTAGTGCTGCTACAGTAAATCTATGGTAGATTTTGGCGATTGTTGATTAAAAAGCCTTCTGACTGTAGCCTTACACATAGTGTTTGTCAGCAGTGTTTTATCTTGCTATAAATAGTCATTTGTTTTCTTCACTGAATTCAAAAGTATATTTTTTTTTGTTATTATTATTATTATTATTATTATTATTATTATTATTTATTTTTTTTATTTTTTTTTAGAGAATGACCAATCGTTTCACTAGATAAGTTTAGTTTATTTATTCATAAAGCACATTTAAAAACAAAAGAAGCTGCAACCAAAGTGCTGTGCAACAAATTTTTTTTTTGGATTGTGTAGAGCCTTTCGAAGTTTCATTAAAACTGCAATTTGATCTTTAACCCACTGCTGCCCATTGAAGTCCTCTATATGGAGAAAAATCCTGGAATGTTTTCCTCAATTTCTTTTCGACTGAAGAAAGAAGGACATAAGCATCTTGGATGACATGGGCTGAATAAATTATCAGATAATTTTATTCTGGAAGTGAACTAATCCTTTGTTTCTTTATGGTAACTAACAAATGGAACCTTGTTGTAAAGCGTTACCATGAATTCTTATTGGCTGCATAATAAATCAGTCATTATTTTCAACATGGTCTCATTTTCACTAACGTTTTAAAACACCAGCAAGTCCAAATAATTAAATCAGATTGATTACATCTCAAGCAAATGTGATGTATTGTGTTTTGCAAAGGTCAGAATTTATTTACATTCATAACAAATAAAACGCATAACAATCAATTTACACAAATTACATTTGTAAATAATTATATTTCAGCTGGATGGGGAAACCAAGTGGCTGGAGTTAGCTGTGCAGCGTGACTGAAATAGAAATGCAGTATCCCCCAACTGCAAGTGTAAACTGCTTCATTGATTGTAATGGGAGCGATCTAGTAGTATTCCATCAAATCAAGCCAAAATGAGTCGTTTTGGTCTCTAGGTTCTTGGTTTGAAACCAGCAGTTAAAGAGGTTTGGTGCAGAGCCAAAGTTTTTTGGCCCACAACCACTTTCTCTTTGTTGGAAACTAGGTATATGCAATATACTGATACTGACTGCCCTTTGACAGCTTTTGATGGTCTTCATATTCAGTGCCATTGTTATTTTGCAGGAGTAACAGGAATTTAACAATAAGTTTAAAATGATTTTTGCCTGTTATAAGCATTTTTACCTTTTTATGAGGCCATTTTCTTTTTAACCTAATTAAATGTAAGCATCATCTTTTGTCAAATTCTTAAATTGAATCAATAAATTCAAATAGTAAGACATTATAGAGCTGTTACCAATCAGTATCAACTAAAGTTGTTTGCAATGCAGAGGTGGCACTGAATCTGCATCTGAAGTGGCAATGTATGCATTTTAATGTGTAGTTACAAATGCATAATTAATGTTTTGATGATTTTTTTTTAAAAAAAAAAAGTGAAATATACTTTTAATCTAAACCTAAAATTGCCAGTAGGTGGCAGCAAATTACTGAATTAGTCATTGAATCATTTGTTCAACCGATTCATTTAAACAGCTTATTAATTCAGTATAGAAACACTGTTGTGTTGCTCTGAGACACAAAACAGTTCTGCTGTGGCTTTCTTGTAACCACCTTTGTTGTTGAAATACAGCAAAAACAAAATCTGGTGTCTAAAATGCAAGTCACTTAATATTAACACATTAACTTGCTTATTGAGCTGTTTATCAAATCAATGTCACATTTGCAGTCATCCTGATGTTTGGAAAAAAAGTAACTTTTTGTGTTTTTTTTTTTTTTTGTTTTTTTTCCCCACAACTATGTCAATTATATAAATATAGAAGACTTAACTATACACCACCTTATTTTGTATTTTGGGGAACTTTTAAATGTATTTAATAGACTAAATAGACTAATTTAATAGATTAAATCAAAGTGTGACATTTTTAAGCTCTCTTGGTGTGTTTTTGTTTGGTTTTTGCGACGTACTCGATAATGTCAAATCGCATATCGTTTAAACAACAATTACGATATTATCGCAGACATTATATATCACACACCCCTGTTTTCTTCTATTTTTACATTTACATTACTTATCAAAGTCTAACAGTCACTTAATTATTCCATAAAACACTAATGTTCAGTGTAATTTTAGCGAATGTCAAAATCCAGTCTGTGCATTTTAATTAGCTTGTAGCTTTTACAGCAATTGACTTTAGTTTTTAGTGTTCCTTTTTTCATTTATTTTGACAAAATAATAGAGAATTTGAATGCTTTTTTTGGTGATCAGCCTTTGCATAAAAACAATTTAAAATTGAATGTCTGTGCCGGAAATACCTCCTTTTGAAACGGGAGAGAATTTGCAGTCAGTTTCTTCCAAAATAAATTAAAGACATTTGGATTCTCGTCCTTGTCTTTCACAGGGTTGAGTATTCTGCAAAGCACCAGCACTCAGTTTTACTCCCTGACATATTTAATGCACACTGAGACAGCGCATCTCATTTTATAAACCATAACTCTTTTCCATATATTATTCAGCCATCAGACCTCTTTCTGCTGAGTTGCTCTGCCTGAAGCAGTCTTGCTTAGACAGACCCATTTTTAATGGAGAAGGTAAAAAGAGCAAACTTAGCTGAAGCCCCATCACTAAGCCATCAAACCACCAACCTGGCTTGAACCCGCCATCTTCACTTTTTTGTACAGAAGGTTCCACGGATTCACGGAGCATCTATGTTGTTGAGGTTTGGTCTTTGCAACTGTCTTACATGGGCTTTACCAAAGTAGTGTACTTTCTCCACTGGGTGCTGCTGGATATGCTTTTGTTGGCTTTTTCTAATTCATGGTATGGTCTTTGTTTTGCATTTTGAGCTGGAGTTTGTTTTCCTATCTGCGGTTTTCTAGTAAGTGCTGGTACAGGCCGTGACATATGCTTGTGGTGCGATTGAACCAGAATCTGATGTTAATGAGTTTGAGATGTGTGGGATTGTTTGGGCTATACTGATTGAGGTCAGATACGTTGGCCCTTCGGCCACCTTTAGAACGCATTAAGCATAAAAGCCTCTTTTTAATTCCTTGAAGGGTGGAAGACTGCCTCATTAGATCACAGTAATTGGTTTTTTGAATAGAAAAAAGGGTTAGCGAAGGAATAAAAAACCCAAGGAACATCGTCAGACTGTTTACCTCTCAGGCTACGTCTATTTTTGTCGACTAAGGAAGTAGGGATGTGCAGAACTGTATTTTAAAAACCCACTTGTCTGTGGGTTGTCTGAAGGTATCTTTGACTAATAAGGGGGAGCCCTGTGTAATAGGCTAGTTTCACCAGATCCAATGTGTTGCTTGCGTTCAAACAACTCTAGATGGTAAACAACGAATTGTAGAAAACAAGCAGTTTTGCACAAACTGGGAGGAATGGATGCTAATGTATTTGAATTGGTAATGTTGGTAATTTTACATATTGTGTTATATAATCTGTATTCAGTTGAACAAAATATTAATTGAAACAAAATGTGACCCAGTGAATAAGAATTTAAATAATCAACTGCAATCTTACATTCAGACCTGCCTCCATCCAATCAACAACCAATTTCTTTTTTCTGTATATAACAAAAAAAAAACATTTTCTAACACTTCTGCATTACAACTTTAAATGGTCTTTCTTTGCAACTTCCAGGTCTGGTGATTTTTGTGGTTTTGTTTTTTTTATTAGAAAGTTTGGTAGAGTCCTATGAGATCCATTTTATTTTTTCCCACATTCAATTTTTTTTTTTTTTTTCCCCAGTTTTGATTTTTCGGGATAATCAATTCCCCCCCCCCCCCCCCTTTTAAACCGATTTAATGGATAAATTACGTTTTAATAATAAAAAAGCCTGTCTAATTAATTGAAATCATCAAACTTGTATAACTTAACAGCAATTTGTTAAAAGTTTAACAGAAGCTACATTGCCACAAGGCACTGTGAAATGCATTTTTTTTATTTTTTTTTATCTCAAATTTAGTTTTATTTTTACCCAATTCTATGTTTTCCATAGACGTTTTTTCTGGATTCCATTTTATGTGCTTTAGCCTGCTATTGTATTGGTTTATTTGTTATAAATTAAGGATGAGTTATAAGTAGAACTGCTTAACAGTCTTTCCTCCGAGTTTGTCATCTTCCACATTTGCGACTCTTTCCGTTTTTATCAACCTACCTTCCTATCTGCTTCAAACTCCTTGTACGCTCCATGCCTGCATCCTGATTAAATTGATGAAGGTGATGCAGGCGTAATGTCAGCCATCAGATTTAATATGACAAGCTACCCAGCCTGACGACTCAGGGTAAATTATTACAATCATTTTTCCACAACCTCAATCTCGAAGAAATGTGTTCCTGATACCCTGCCTGAAATCTCTAAGTCTGAAATGTCTGACTTTTGCCCTCTGATATGCACATGGCGTGATGGAGAGAAGTAATCGGACTTACAAGAAACCAATCCTTGGGTCCAGGCAGCTCTTAGTTGCGGTGAGACATTTCAGATTTAATTTGTTTTTTTTCTCTTCCTTTTTGTCCCGTAATGCCTTATACCGGGTCTTAATGGGCACTTACATGGAGAGCCATTTGCAACGACTGACTGGAAGTCATTCGTTTTCAATAATACTTGGAGATTTGAAGTTCACCGTTGGAGACAGTGAAGCTCTCTCAATTTGTTGCCTCCTTTGGATACTTCAGTGAAGTAAAAATGCCTTGTCAACCTCCCACGGTATCTGCATCGTTGTGAACACTCTTTATGTTGCAAGGTTGAGCTCTTTCAGTCTGTTAAAGCGATTATTAGGTTTCTCGGTTCATTTCTTGAGTACAGGTATTCCATTTTCAGTCGTATTTGCCCAGCAACAAGATATTACCTGACTCTGCCTTTACTGCAGTCTTTAATGAACTCTGAACCAGTCATGATACCTTTAATTGCTGAAAGTTGTTCAACTTTCTCCAAGTGCCTCAGCATTTCTTCTCAACTCTGGATTTTAGTCACTCTACCTATGAGAAACTTCACGGTTTAAGCAACCTTTATGTCGAGCATTTCCAGCCACGCTTTAAGCAGCAATTTCTTCCGTACCCTCTGCAGTGGCTGTTAATAAATGTTAGGTTGCTCCACACCATTGAATGGGACCTTTTCAAAGCTGTGCGTGTATGTCCACGCAGTGTGAAATTGAGTTTTATGAAGTGCGGGGTTCAGAGTCGGCGGGAACGTCGAGCGGAACACGTGTCACGGAGGTTAAACTGCAGAATAAAGAATTCCAGTTCACTGCGCTCATAAAGACATCTCTATGTATCCAGCTGATAATACCGTCACAAAATCTGATAGTCTTGCACATTGTCTGCTGAGATTACCCCACCTTAAAATGACACGGCTCAGTGTCGCCCTGGGTCATTTCCGGGTGACTTCCCTGTGATTGTGTTTCCTGGCGATGATTGTTGGAGAAGAGTATGCGGTCGTGGAAGCGTTAGGGTGTTTCTTCAACTTTTCTGTCCCGGGGGTTGATTTTTATTAAAACCCAACAGATTTCCTTTCTTTTTTTGTTACATGAAAGTCACATTGAAATGGTTATAAACTTTTCTTTTCGCCTTTAAAGTTTTGCTGCATTTCAGTAGCTTTTGTTTTATCCTCGTTGTATTCTAAGTACATTTATAAATTGAAAGGAAAATTATTCAGTTATGGCTGTCCAAGTTGTTACTGCACTTGTTTGCCAAGACGACAACCATGCCATTGAAGAGCATGCTTGAAATTATATACGAGACTTGTATACACTACTTGAAGAAGAAAAATAATAAAATACTTGTATTCTGTAAGAATCCATTAAATTGATCAAAATTGACAGTAAAGATATGTATAATGTTGCAGAAAATGTTTCAAATAAATGCTTTTTTTTTTCTCAATCATCAAATAATCCTGGAAAATGTACCATATTTTCCACAAATAAGTAGAAAATCGTTCTGATAATAAAAGAAATGTTTGTTGAATACCAATTCAGAATATTATTTCAGCAGTAATGGTTGCTTAAAATTTAGCTTTGCCATCACTTGAATAAATTGCAAAAAAAAAATAAAAAATAGAAATAGAAATTAAAATAGAAAACTAAAATAGAAAAAGTAGTGTTTCACTGTATTTGTTTAGTTTTTTGATTAAATAAAAGCAACCTTGGTAAATATAAGCGTTCTTTCAAAAACATGTTGCCCAACCCTGACTTTTGAATGGTAGTGACAAATATGTAATTAAAGTAAATAACACTTAAACACAATACATGTGTACATCATGTCCAGTCAAACTTAATTTGATCAAAATAACAAACAACAATTTTTTTTAAATTGTATTTGTGTAGGATACATGAGATTCTAACAGTGAAATTGGCCTCGGCAAGACAAAAAAGCCCCCAAAAAGATGGAATATAGGGCTGTCACTATCGATTATTTTGTTAATCGAGTATTCGGTTGATTTTTCTGACGATTACCCAAGATTTTATTTATTTATTTATTTATTTATTTATCTATCTATTTATTTGAGGTAATGGAAAAAAGACCCAAGCCAAAAATAGCCTATACAGTTAATTAAAACACACATAAAATAACAATGAGACCATAATAATTAGTTCAAGTAAAGTATCAAAAACAAGTAATCATATGATTTTATTGAACAAAACTGAACATACAAAGGGCGCCAACGGCCTGACAATTGTTTTTACACATTACTGTGGGATTTTATCCTTGTTTAATATTGGCTAAACATCATTTAATTCAAATGTCCACTTAATCTTTAATATTTGTCAGTTTCTTTACAGCAAAAATGCCACAGCATTTTCTTAAATACGTAGACATCAAAATGTGTAAACTCAGAGTGAGGGTTTAAGCTTTTATTTAGAAATTGCGATGAACAGTTAGCATATTGAGAAAGATATTGATGTATTTTGCTTTTACGTAGGTTTAAAAATGATTTACCTTGCAAATTTGATGAAATGGTCCACATTGTGTTCCCAGATGAATGTTATAGTTGATACAGTTGATTATTCTGACGATTAATCAAGTAATCGGATAATTATAATTCATTTTTGTTTTTATTTTTTTGGCAGTCATTTTCCGCAACAGAATGACATTGAACATAAATACTTTTTTTGAATTTTTAGGTACATTTGTTGGACAAACTAGGTTTTAACTAGAAAGTACAAAAAGTGTTTTTACAGTGCCAAAATGCCCATAGTTGAAGAAACAGCCATTAGTGGAATAACGATTTGACTTTTAGCAGCGTATAACAGAAGTCTCTATAATGCAAGTCTATTTACTCGATAGGTATCTTCATAACAGCATCCCCGGGCAGCCATTTGTGTACGTAATAGGCATTCGAGTACGTTTTCTGCCTGCCTGAATAGAAACAAAAAACTCCAGAAGATTGCATTTCAATAATATATCTCGAATCTGCAATAAAACCTGACAACAAGGGTGTCATATGCTTTTGCTGGTGTGTTCATGTTGTTTCCTTGCAGAGAGGACATTGCAGTGCTCTGCGAATGCCAAGGACCCGTTTCAGATATCAGATCGTGATGGAGAGTTTGACCATGCCAGTAAAGGTTCCTGAATCTTTAGCCTCTCTGGAGAGGAAAGAAAGGTCAGCGAGGCGGGAATGGAAGCTAGCAGCTCGTGGTGTCAGTTAGCAGCCAGGGTCACTGATGGACGGTTTGTGTGCTTTAAAGGGGGCTTTAAATACGCATGATTCACAGTTCTGCCGTTCCTCCCACTCAAGCGTCGGGTTGCCAGGTTCTCTTGCGAACGCGGAGTGTTTCTTGCCAGTGGGACGGCTGTATTACAAAATAGTGAGGACATTAATCTGATGGCAGGCCTTGTGCTGACACTTGCCATGCATGCAGAATCTGATTAAATAAATCCAGAAGTAATGCTTTTCTATCCCACTGGACACAATCTACTTGCATTAACAATGGCAGCAATCAGGAATCCAGTGGAGCTGTAAACTTTCAATAAGAGAGGAGTATTTGATGGAGCCTAGCCAGGGCTGATGCTATATTTTACGTGAATGAAATTGAGGCTCTGAGGGTGAGCCGTTGTTCGTTCTAATAGGTTGTGCTGTCATGAGCTCCTATATCACATCTCTATATCACGCTGGTTCTCTAATTTTTTTCATTATTTTCAGTGTTTCGGCTGAGCGATTTGACTAGCCTTCGATCGAAGTATTCCTTATTAAGGAATGTTTCTGCTCTCTCAATAAACATTTATGGTTGTTAATTTTATTATGCAGTAAATAGAAATTGTTTACTCATAGTTAAAATATCTCCTGATTATTCTGTGAATTATTCTGTTTTCCTTTTAGCAGAGCTCTTCTTGCATATATTATTGAACTCATGCATTTTAGTGAACTAGGTTTTGCTTAGTCTTGTGCTTTTTCTATGCTAAAAACAGAATGTTTAGTTTAAATACGCAATTACACAGGGCTGTGTGTTGATTTTATTTAGGCTATTTAATTATTTTTATCTTTCAGTTTCAAAAAGCTAGTCTTATATACTGGCTTCTTGGCAAGGAAATGGTTCAGTTTGCTGAACTTGGGCTGATAAAGGCATTACAGAGTTTAATTGCAGCCATGTTCATAGTGCTTTCGTTTGAGGTTTTTGTTAATCAGGTGTGCATCAAATGAATGTTTCCGAGTTGATAAAGACTACCAGCCATTTATTCGAGCATTGGAGTTTTGAGTTGTTGATAAACCCCCCTTGAAAAAACTAAAAGAAACAACCAGTGAACAGTGTGTTTGATAAAGAAATGAGCAAAAAGATATCAAGTAATTTGTTCCTTATTGGTAGGTGCCCAATATATAACTGCACCATTGAGTATTCATTTTATGTATTCATCTTGCGGCAGAAAACTGGCCTAAAGAACAAATCAGCAGAAATTCTTGTTCAAGTATGCATGACTGATTGAACAGGTGTCTTTCTGTCTGTGTGCACTGAACACAGTGAGTCAACAATTCTTGTCCTTGAAAATGCGTGTCCTTCACGAATAAATAACTGAAATGTCTTTTTCCATCTCATTAAATAATCTATATTTCAGTTGGTTGTTAACAGTTTCAGTGCTTCTCAGTGGATGTTTTTGTTGCAGTCTTTGTGCTTTGGCACTGGTGGTGATTGACAGTTGAGTATTTATACTGAAAGATCTGTCACTTAGGAAGTGTTTTAACTCAACCACCTCTTCTTGCTGTCAAACACATTGTGATGTGTTGATTAAATGCTGACACTATGTCCTCTTCTGTTTTTCATTGTCTACAGGTTCAACTACAGATCAACTCATCATCTCACAACTAATGGCTTTTACGAGTTTCTCAACTGGTTTGACGAGAGGGCCTGGTACCCACTGGGTAGAATAGTGGGAGGGACGGTAAGCCTGTGTTTTTTTTTTTTTTTTTAACTACCTTTTGGCCTTTTTTTTTCGTCTGTTTCTTGTTTATATTTTATTTTTCTGGTAATATTTTATATTAAGGTCTCATTCATTACCTTTAGTTAATGAGTTTAATTAATGTCCCATGCTCAGGGAGGCGAGAGCAGTGGATTTGTTGATTTATTTACTGTATATTATGCTGCTGCCACAGAGACCTAATATTAACATGTGATTTTTACCTTCACAGACATAACCGACTGTTTTTGTAACTACTGTGTGTTTTTAACATAAACGTGAATTTTACAGTTTATGCGCAATAAGACATGAAAGAACTTATTTTAGTACTTGCATGCCTTGTGACTAGTCGACAGGCTGACCCCCCACCCCTTCAACCTCTGCAGCAATGCAGGCACTCATACATCTATTTCCCAAACACAACCTCTGGATATGACGCTGAGCATGTGCATTCAACTTTGGTCGACCATGGCGAGCCCTGTTCTGAGTAGAACCTGTCCAGTTAAACCGCTGTATGGTCTTGGCCACCATGCTGCAGCTCAGTTTCAGGGCCTTGGCAATCTTCTTATAGCCTACGCCATCTTTATGTAGAGCAACAATTATTTTTTTCAGAACCTCAGAGTTCTTTGCCATGAGGTGCCATGTTGAACTTCCAGTGATTAGTATGAGAGAGTGAGACCAAATTAAAACACCTGCTCCCATTCACACCTGAGATCTTGTATCACTAACAAATCACATTACACCAGGGAGAGAAAATGGCTAATTGGGCCCAATTTGGAAATTTTTGCTCACTTTTGTGGAAAGCAGTTTAGACATTAACGGCTGTGTGTTAAGTTATTTTAAGGGGACAGCTAATTTACAGCGTTATACAAGCTGTACATTGACTACATTGTAGCAAAGTGTTGTCACATGAAAAGATATAATAAAGTAGTTACAAAAATTGTGTGAGATGCTGTAAATTGTAATAATGAGCCTGTAATTGCCTACATAGCCTAATAAGTGCTTAAGCACACATAAAACTTGCCACAGCACATCAGAATAAATAATGATTATGAATATGTCAGGGAAAAACAGCAAGGAGACTGCATTAACGTTATAATAATTTATTGATAAACTAGTGCTTTCTTTGTTTTCGGCTTAAGAGATAAAGTGTGCAACAGAGACTTGTCATCTCCGCAGTAGTGGATGCACCTGTATGCGCGTTTCATACAGATTACGTAATCTGAGAAAATTTGTTTTTCATGGAAATTGGTTTATTTGAAAGTAGACATTTTAATCTAGATTTTTTTTCCACGTCTGTAAGGCAAGTAGTTTCGAAGTTCGCGCTCAAGTTCATCCTCCATGCTTTATTTTACAAAAGTGTAACGTTGTTCTTCTAAGTGCACAAAAAAAGTAGAATCTCTACAGATTCAAAAGATGTATTACTTTTATCTGACCAAAAATGACGGAGTATTTTAAGTGCAAGTGACCACACTGGCGCCTCCATCTCTCTTTCAGTGAGCACACATTTTTCTAGGTTAACTTTAGATTGAGCAGCCATGTAAAGTTGCTAATACTTACATATTTTAGGTGAAAAGTCATATTTGAGGTTGATGACACCTTCTTTTATAAACCATGTTTGAAGACACTGTAAAATATGCATATCAAAATGGTGCTTCAAGCATTTTAAATCAATTCTTGATTAACACAAATATTTCATTTAAAATCGAGATTGATGCATGTGATTTGACAGAACTCTCAATCTGTTATACAGCTCTTTCTGCCATCCGCACCCCGTCACCAAAGTCTTATCATTTAAATTCAGTTATGCTGTTTAGTTTCGCCTCCTGATCCATAAGTACTTCTACGCAGATTGTTTGTAGCTCCCATGCTGAATGTTTGCATTGTATACAGACGCTTGTGACTCAACATTGCAAACAGCAAAGGTAATTTCAGCTTCTTCCAAACTTTGTGGTTGGCTCGATTTCTTTGACAGCAGATTTCTTACATCTTAGCACTCTGACCTTGTTTTTCGAACCGTTAATGCGGCAACGTTGTTCACATATAGCATCAATACAGAACTTTTCCAATGACTTTACAGCTCTGTAAATTGCTACATCGGTTTTGTCTGCATTTCGACAATGGTTCTTGTTAACCTATGACCTCTATATATAAAAATGCAGTTAAACTCAGCCATGGGCTGTTTATCTGCAAGCGCCTATGGACAGACAGCCTCCAGATGATTTCTGCTTGAAAACCGCATCTTTCGTCCCTAAATAAGGCCACCCCCTTTAACACTCCCTGTCACTGAGAAGTGCAATGCTGCTGAACCTAATGAGCTCCTTCCCTGGCTGGAGAAAAGTTTGGCTAGCGTTTGGCATCTGACAGCTCTGGTGTTGGAGCTGTAGGGGGGCTGCAGGAGGCAGGGAACAGCATCTGTTGTTGTGTACAGTTCAAGCAGTCGTTATACGGCCTTCAGAGCAGGCTGGTCTGTTCTCAGCACAGCCTGCAGACGCCGCTCATCACATGAGAGATGAAAGACAGGGTGGGAATGTGGAGGTAAAAAACGGTATTTCCTTTCTCGCTGCTGTTTGGAAGCTAAATTCGGCTTCGAAAATGAAAACTGTCATCACTGGCTCACCCTCATGTTGTTCCAAACTTGTATGACTTCCTGTGGAACACAAAAGAACATATTTTGAAGAACTGTTTTTGGCCATAGAGTGAAAGACATTTGGGTCCAAAACATTGAGTGGGAGAAAAAAACCACTGACGCCGACATTTTTTTCCAAAAGCTCTTCTTTTACGTTTCACAGAAGAAAGTCATACAGGTTTAGAACACAAAAAAAGTAAATGATGATTTTTTTTTTTTTTTTTTTTTGCATTGCGCAATGACAATTTGCTCCCCTTCAGACATAGATGAGTTTGTTTCTTAATCAAAACATTTGGAGAAATTTACAAAACATAAGCCACAAGTAATCCACATGAATTAATGTCTTGTAAATAGGGTTGGAAAAAAGGGGAGGAACATTTCCAGTAAATTTCCAGTAACTTTCCAAAAATCCCTGGAATATTCCAAAAAATTCTGAAAAGTTTCCAAAATTTCTGGAATGTTACCAAGATCGCTCTCGCTCTTGCTCTCTCTAGCACGTAATTGAAAGTTCACTTGCATTTGCATCCTTTTGTGCAGATACGAGTTGTAACTATGTGAACTATGTATCAAAGTTATCTGATTAATGTCACAGGATGTGTCATAGAACAGGCTTCAGTTTATATTTGGCATAAAGTCACTCTTCAGCTTCACCTCAGGCATCTATTCCCTATTTTTTTTTTAATAACATTGCTGCATCTTAATCATAATCTAACAGTGTTCTAATCGTGTTCATGTTTTCATAGGCAGGTTTTCATGTCATGTTTTTATTTTTGGCATTCATTTTCATAACAGATATTTGCATTATCTTCATTACGCCCATACCCCTCCCCCCGCACGCGCCCTGCCCCCTGAGTACTCGAGTAACTTGTTTTATAAAACCTTTCGATGATCAAAATAAGAAATTGCCAAAAATGCACATCCCTAGTGTTCATAAGAAGCAAATCAGTCATTAAGGTGTTTTTAAACAGTCTCCAAAATACCATAACCCACAATGAAGTCCATTCCCTGTTGTATTCTCACATCAAAATCCACCAACATATTTGTTTAGAACTATTTTAGACTGTTTTCATTTGGATTTGTTTTACAAACTTCACAAGACATTCATTGATAGGCTCATGGGGAGTCATGGGGATTACTTGTGAGTTTTCCGTTTGAACGCTCATTCTGATGGGCACCCATTCAACTGCATAGGATCCATTGGTGATGTAATGCTAAATTTATCCAAATCTGTTTTGATAAAGAAAGAAACACATTTACTCCTTGAATAGCCTGAGGGTGATTGAGACATTTTTGGGTAAACTATTTCTTTAAGAAGGCTCCTAAGGGTGTGCTTGAGCTAAACTTCTCATTATCTCTGTTCCTTGGGGCCAATCAAATATTTAGGAATGTTTACACACTTTCTTACAGGTCCTGATTTTATTAGTTTTTTTTCCCCTCTTTCTTTCTCAAATTGCTGCAGGGGAACTTCTGGTTGATCAATTTTGCATTTGCTTAACCTAGTAGCAACTCTACTATATCTTGTCTTTTGCAGGTGTATCCTGGTCTGATGGTGACAGCAGGCCTGATCCACTACATACTGAATCTGCTTCACGTGACGGTGCACATACGTGATGTTTGCGTGTTCCTGGCACCCGTTTTCAGCGGCTTGACCGCCATTTCTACCTTCCTGTTGACGCGGGAGCTGTGGAACCAGGGTGCTGGTCTGCTGGCGGCGTGTTTCATTGCCATCGTACCCGGCTACATTTCACGCTCTGTGGCCGGCTCGTTTGACAATGAGGGCATTGCCATTTTTGCCTTGCAGTTTACCTACTACTTATGGGTGAGTTGGATTAAAATATCAGTTTGTATATAGTTATTCATTTTGTGGTAGTTATTCATGTCTGTGGTAGTGGTCAAAATACAGCAAATCATCTTTTGAAAGTAGTGCTTGACATAACTTTTGTTAATTACAATGTTTGTTGCATTTTTTTCACCACTGTGTGTTGACAAAGGACTGTTAAAAATGTATTAATTCAAGAAAATGCTGAGTCATTCAGTAATGGAACAAGTGAAGTATTTATGAATGACTTTTTTTTTAATAATTTCTTCAAATTAATTAAACTTTTCTTTTTTTTTTTTATTTATTTATTTTTTTTTACTAGACTGCAGCTGTTAATATTTTGTCACAGCCTCTAGTAAAATTACATGTTATTTTGGTTCGCTCAGAATCATGGGAGAATTGTGATCTCCATTTGAAACATCATAATTTCCCGTTTATCCAGAATCATGCAGCTCTAGTTTTTTTTAATTTAAATTAATAACAATTCAACATGTGTGCCTTCCAATCCAGTTGAGAGATTCAAATCAGATCTTTAAATGAATCACTTGATTATGTTCTCAAAACCATCTGAATCATTTGTTCATGAATCTGAATTGTGGTTCTCTGTTTATTTTGAGTAAGCATCACTTAATTTACTTCACAAAATTGATCTGAATCATTTGTTCATGAATCTGAATGATCCAGTTCTCTGGTTCTTTTGAGTTAGATCTTTTCAATTAATTATTTGATTTGGATCAGAAAAATTGGTCTGAATCATTAGTTAATGAATCTGAATAATCTGGTTCTTTTGAATCAGATCTTTTTAGTGAATCTTTTGATTTGGATTACAAAATTGGTCTAAATCATTAGTTAATGAATCTGAATGATCCAGTTGTCTGGTACTTTTTGAGTCGCATCTTTTCAGTGAATCATTTGATTTTATCACAACATTGGTCTGAAACATTTGTTCATGAATCTGAATGATCCAGTTGTCTGGTTCTTTTGAGTCGCATCTTTTCAGTGATTCATTTGATTTTATCACAACATTGGTCTGAATCATTTGTTCATTGAATGATCCGGTTCTCTGGTTCTTTTGAGTCAGAGCTTTTCATTGAATCATCTGATTTGGATCATAAAATTGGTCTGAATCATTAGTTAATGAATCTGAATAATCAAGTTATCTGGTTCTTTTGAGTAAGGTCTTATCAAGGAATCACTTAATTTAGTTTACAAAATTGGTCTTAATCATTAGTTAAAGAATCTGAATGATCCGGTTTTCTAGTTCTTTTGAGTCAGATCTTTTCAGTGAATCATTTGATTCTGATCACACATTTTTTCGTAAACCTGAATGTTCAAATTTTTTACATTTACAGTGGTTCTCTAATTAACAGCTCACTGGAAGAGACTATTATGAGTGAATAACTTGTTCATAACAGTTATTGTTTAACTTCAAAGGTCTTGGAATATAGTGATATAAGTCATACAAACTACTTTTTATGATGCCCATTGAGAACTGTTCTAAAATGAAAAACCACTTCAGAAAGTCTTGTGCTGTCCTACACAGTTGAAGTGATGAATTAACCTTGAAAGACATTCATCACGTCTTTTCAGCTGAACGACGAGACGTTGGAACGGATGCAGTGGCAGCATAGTTTGTCTGTTTTGGCGCTGTGCTTTTTAGCCCATTTCTTCTCTCTGGAGCTTGCTGTCAGCTGAGACACCAAGGACTTTGCTGTCAAGCTTGACTTAAACATTAAATTTCCTTGGTCTCTTTCTTATCTCTGAGTGTTCCTCGTCTTGGCTTTGTTTGAGGTGATGGTATCGGACCCCTTGTTTGGGATTAGCGGAATTAACTTAAGTGTGTCCTCTCCACACAGGTGAAATCAGTGAAAACAGGCTCAGTCTTCTGGACCATCGGCTGCTGCCTTTCGTACTTTTACATGGTGAGTTTTCATTAGATTTTCTTTACCTTCAGGTAGTTTATGGCATTTAATTTCTATTAATGGTACTTGGTAATGCCATAGTAAATTACTTGGACAGCTTTTTATGCCACTGCTTATAAGAAATTACACTGTCATTCGAAAGCTCAGGGTTGGTACGATTTCTTTTTTATATACAAGTCTCTTATGCTCACCATGGCTGCATTTATTAATGAAAAATACATTAAAAACAGTAATTTTGTGAAATGTTATTACAATTTCAAATAACTGTCATCAGATGAATAAATAACATGTATTAAAATGCTGAATTTTCAGCATCATGACTCTAGACTTTAATGCCACATGGTCTTTCAGAAATTTTAATGTACTGATTTAGTGCTCAAATATTGTGCTGCTTAGTAGTTAGATTCTTTGAGTAGGAAGTTGAAAAGACCAGCATTTATTTAAAATGGCGTTGTTGTTTTTTTTTGGAACTTTATCAGTATCTTAAAAGTATTTCTATAAGAAAATGCGCTTACCTCAAACTTTTGATCTGTAGTGTACAGGGTCGGAAATTAACAAGGGCTTGTGGGAAAAATGCCTCATCAATTCAAAACAAAGGGCCAAAAAATGCCCCTGCACAATTAACCAACATAAAACGGCTGTTGCGATTCAAATGAAATGTGAAAATGATTGAAAAGTCTGAATTTGCTGAAAATGCCAAAGCTGTTGAGTGCGCACACTCGCAAATTCCCTCATCATAAACAACACAGTGCAGATACGACATAAATAAAAGATTAATTTCATAGCTTCTGTGATTATAAATGGAGTTTTTGAATAACTTATGCTCGACTAGACTAACATCTTGAACTCTTGTTTTTTATTTTTACATGTATAATTTAGATACAAATTTATTTAAACAGTCTATTGTTATTGACAACAGCTTAAAATATTGATTAAAGTAATTGGGTAACTTTAGGTATTTGACATTAAAGTCAACATAGTAAGGTGATTGCCCTCACTAATGTAAAAATGCCCCTGGAAATGAATTCCAGGGGGCAAATAGAAAAGTTAATTTCTGACCCTGGTAGTGTATAACTTGGCCAAAGTAGTCCAACTTGCTATTAAGTGAGTTGAGTTATGAATTGATTGCAAAGTCAGTCAAAATGAGTTAAAAACAAACCCATCAGTCTAAAACGGCCCATTTACCTACTGAATCAATTGCACGCTTTGGAATTAACATTTGATTCACTCAATGAGCCGCAAGTCATTACTTGGTCTTATCGGTTGATTCATGAACTTTGTTTTACGTAAGGTTCATTAGACGTAAAAGTGTAATTGCTATGAAATATTGTTGCGTAATATAAAGTTAAGGATCCGTGATCGTTAAGTGGAATCGTAAGCATTAAATTCTTATGATTCCCAGCCATAGTGTTGGGTGTTCTGGGGCTGGTTGCACGTCTCTCTTGCTCTTTTTTTCAACCTATTAATGTGATATGTAAAATAAATGAGAAGGCAAACAGCGCCATCCATCATGCCAGCCTGGTGGGGGCCACGCGCCAGTCGCTTATGAATATCAGCCATTTCTGAAACTTGAGATTCTTCCCCTGGAGGAAGGCAGCGCTCATTAATAATGGAGGCCTACAGCCCTGCCCAGCCCCCAATAGTCTCTGACTTTCCAAATGCGTTTATAAACACAAATGACACCAGTGCAATCTGAGCCATCTGCTCCATCGAGACCTTGGGGTCCAGCACAGTCCGATATGGCCCGGAGGCGCAACCGGGGGCATGAGTTGAGAGATGCGCTCTTGAACGGGACATCCTAAGTGACCTAGAAAAGTGCAGAGGTTCCAAAGGCTGAGTGTGCTAATGGAGTTTTCTGGTAAATGTGGTGTATCATAGGGGTGAGAGCCAGCAGAGACCCGGGCGATGTGATATAACTTGGTCACGACACACTGCGTTTTTTACCTTTGGTGTGTAGTTATTCAAAACAGTGGTATATTGCGTATATAGCAGGAAGAAAAAAAAAGGAGCGAGAAAAGGCTCTCAGTCGTGCGACAGTGAGTTACGCCATTTACACACTGCAGTTTTTATGAAGTGTCAGATAACTATGCAAATCCATTGATATAAATGGGAATATTGCAATGTCAAGATGAGAGGAAAACCACAACTGCCTACTGTACAGTTTGCTGCATTTCTGCTTTATTTACATTTAGAACGGCTCTTTCCATGTCATAAATGAGCTTACACATTCTTTCCTGTCAAACGCTGCCAAAGTGTCAAAATGTGTAGGCGAACTAAAGCAGTTATAGGACACAGCATGTAGTCAAAATATTTATTTAAACTTATTAATTCAATCACAGGCAAGTGAAAGCTAACAATTTATTAACCTTCGGCTAATGACAGATACTTTTCAAAATGTAGTCAGATTTTTGTGCAGTTTTCCAAGCTTGTGATAATTTTATAGAGCTTGGTCGATTCCTCGATTTTAACCGATTCTCATTTTTATGAAATGATATAGATTCTCAAATCTACGGAACATTGTAGCACACTTTCCATCCGATAAATCGCAATTAGCTTTGTGCTTTACTTTTGATATGATACAGTCTTGGATTTTAAATTCTGCCCATTTTATTACAGTATTCAGACAATAAATACCAACTGACTCTCATGTATATTTTACACCATTAGTTGAGAGATTTTATTTTTCCATGAAAATTTGGCGTGTACTGTACCTGGTATACAGAATCTGCAAAAAAAAAGTTCACTTTTGTCTTCTGGGAAACTTGTAACTATCTTCTGTAGCTTCTGAAAGGCAGTACTAAATGAAAAGAAAAAAAATAAAATAAAATAAAATAAAAAGAAATATATATATATATATATATATGCAAAATAAGAAAAATGAACAAATTTCCATTGTTCAAAAGTTTTCACCCCCTGATGCTAATGCATCATTTTTCCTTATTTTGGCAAAATAATTTACATTTTGCACATTCTGAAAGGGGATGTAAACCTTTAACCTCAACTGTACACCCAAAATTAATATCAAATTACAAGCTTGTAAATCAGAAACGAATAGTTTGGAAATTTGTGTAAAAACCCAGCCTTATTAGCTACTTGCCTAAGAAGAATATTGATTCCTAACATGAGAATCCTGATACAGTACAATGAGGCAAAATATTGCAGTATCTTGCTGTGTTTTTTGTGTGTGACATGACATGTGTTTTGTGATGCAGGTGTCTGCGTGGGGAGGATATGTCTTCATCATCAACCTGATTCCTCTCCATGTTTTCGTGCTGCTCCTTATGCAGCGCTTCAGCAGGAGGCTGTACATTGGTGAGTCACCTGTGTTGTGTGTATGTTTCTCTGAGCGTCTCTAGTTTTTGTATGAAGTACACACATCATCGCCCACACAATCACGCCACGCAGCGCTTGTTCTCCCGTACAATAATGAAGCGTGAACCTGCTCTTTCCCACTTGCTTTTTTAAATTTGGACACACAGAGATGCTTGCGCAGTCGTGGTCGCTAAGTGCTCGACAGCACGAGTCTCTCTCGACATTGACAGCAGCATTTAAAGTTGACGTTGATGTTTAATGACACATTTTTTCCGCCCACTTCACTCTTGCCTTTCACAGCCAATCACATAAGCAGCGCTGATCTGAGGATACATGGATCTTCGTGACGCAAAAAAAGCCTTTGAATCCAGACATGCCGTCTTAAACGGCAAAGCAACATGCTAACTGTGTCAATTAGGACCTTTGATAGCAGGAATAAGCTTTCTGCAAAGCAAAAAAGGCAGCAGTTATTTTCCTGCAAGTGTGAAGAGTAATTTTCGAAGTACTTTATTTGCCTTAATGGGCTCCGACAATTTTTTAGGTAGATGAATAATTAAAAATGCAGTGTTTTTTGTGAAGCTCCTGAGTGAGTACTCTGATATAAAAATGGGGCCTTGTGCCACTGGGCTAATTTTGTTTAAATCTTTATTAGCCCTTCCCACTCTGTCTCAGCTGCTCTGTGCAAAATGTGCTACTGATGGATGCTGGGTATTAGCTCAGTTCGTTTCCATTCTGGAAAGTTCTTGCACTTGCCGCAGGTCCCACTGCACATTTGCCATGGCCCGACTCCACGTGGAGTATCACTGCCACCTCTCCTAATAGATCATAGTGATTAGATTAAGTAGCACCGCTCTCGGTTTATGGGTCCGGGGCTTGGACAAAGAACAGCGGTCATGTTCAGAGATGGATGGAGAGTTGCATAAAACCAGTGGGATCTGGATATTACATTTCTGTTTCACCTTGTTGTCTCCTTCTAGAGTGACGTCTGCTTTGGTAGCCTCAGATATCACACTAACAGTCTTTTTAAAGAGCAGGTTATATGTTTTTGTTTTTTTAAAGTGTCCTAATATTGTGTTGGAGTCCCCTACAACAGGTTTAAATGCATCTAAGGTCAGAAAACATTGTATTTTCTCGGAATATACATTTATACATGATGTCATTTGTCAATGATTTTGAAACAATTTTTTTTTGTCGCAGCTTTAAGCATAAGTTCTGTAAACCCCTCCCTTCCATAAGCCTACCCTCCTCCGATTGGTCAGCTGGTTTTTGATGTCAGTGGGTTGAAGCGACCCCAATAACATCATCAATGTGAATTGGGAACCCAGACAAAAAGCGTGTAATTTACTTTTTTTAATGGGGGACCCCGATTGGGCAGGTTTTGGGTAGCAATTGGGTGGGTTTTGTTGTGAAAACCTTGCAACCCTGCCTTTACATAACAATAAGTGAATCATGCTCACAGCTAAAGGTTAGCTACTAAACTGTACACACATTACAAAACAATAATGCTTGATATGTTAGCAGAGTGCTAACATGACTGATGAAATGACAGTTTGTAAATCAAAGTTAAGTAATCCAAGTTAGATTATTTACTATTAAACGAATGAATTAGAACTACGATAGTTTACATTAATCGAAAATTGTGGGTTGACAGCAAATGATCAGAACTATTTCAGTAAGACCGTAATATCGTGGTTTACCTGGAAACCTAAAGCTGCACTAGGTATACATCACGTATTGGCCCAAAAAACTAGATATTTTGACCACTTGAAAACGTACACAAAGTATCAATCGTACTTGCGGGTTGTGGTTCAGAGATTCTTGTTGGTACAAATAAAGAAGATTAGAGGCCAAAGAGGTTAAAAGCCAAGATAGAGAAGCAGTTCTTAGTAAAATATCGAGCACACAACAAAAGGTTTGAATTGTATTACTGTGGCATTGTGGAAAAAAATAATTTTAACCACTGATTCTTCACATTATCTTTCAGCAATGAAAACAAAACAGAAAAGCTTGTTTTCACAGCACTTCTCAACATGATGTGTTTGTAGTTTGTGGGCAGGTGGGGATTATGATAATGTTACCCAGCTTCGAAAATATGATGACTCGTTAAGGTGATTCAGAGTCGATTATTTCTTTTGAAAGAAAATATCTTTATGTATAATGCACTTTTATAATGGCTTGAACTGTCTGGAAATGACCAAACTGACTGGCTAGTACTTAACTTTCAAGGGTGGCCTAAGTTGGTTTGCTAACAGTTTTGGTCCTTTAGAAGTCAGTCTGATATTCCAATTTGGTGTTCAAGAAACATTTCTTGAATATCAGTGTATAAACAGTTTGACACAAGCACCCTAAAATGATAAAAATGCATTCACTTTTTTTTTTGTTATTTTTTTTTATCCCAAAAAACCTGAAGAGTCTTAATTATCAAGCCGTTTTAATTTTCTGAGCAATATACTGCTCAAACCCTGCCCACAGCCACTGACAGACTGCATATTTCTGTCCTCAGCCAGTTAGATGTTCTCCGCCATTTTCTCCATGCTTAAGCAGCTGTAATGACAACGTCTCGCAAGCAATGCCGATGTTTTGTATGTGGACACTGGGATGATTATCGTCAGTGTATTTTGAGACGTTTTTCGCCACGTCTTTGTTCATACCCAAACGATTTTCACTGGTGACGAGCCAAGTGAACATGCAAATTCACTTCCTGACATTAGATGGCGATTAATGAGAAACAGCAATACACAAGGTGGAATTCCCCTCATAACAACTCCCTCTTATCAAGATTTTTGTAGTCGCTGATGCATTTGTCATGAAGGTCTTTATGTTCAGACACCAATGAGACCAGCAGCTCTATATTCATCTTGCCTCAATCGATGCATCTTTTTCGTCTGCTTACTTCCTCTTCTTTGGTGTCAATGTGCGCTCGGCAAGACTGTTTTGTGCTTGAATGCTACCTAGCCATGTTCACTGTAACTTCAGCAGCTCTAGGCACGTGTACAAAAGCAGCAATCTGAGGTGTTTTATAAAAAATGATGCTTTTATGCCTGGCGTTTTGCGCGTCAGTGTGCAGAATCACATTGGCTCTCTTTGTTTAGTCACGAGGCATTAAACGTCGGCAATAATCGTGCACTATATTCGTCCCGGTGTGGACAAGCCTTAAGAGTCCGAAAATGAGAGGCACTGAGGATGCAGTGGATTAGTTTTGTTTTTGATGGCAATGCGCCACTGAATACACACAAAACAGGAAGGGTGGGGTGAGCAGAGCTTATTATCATTTAAAGAGACATGCACCGAAACGGGTCACTGTGAACAGAGCTGTTTTTTTAACCAAGGTGTGTTGCAGCCATTTCATGAAGACCCTAAAGAGAGAATTTAGCCGCCTTCCTACGGCGGGAAGTGATGCATGTTTCAGGAACTTTAGAAGTAGTCCAACTTGTCAGAATAGTTTCTGAAACTCGCATTGACTGCATCCAGAGAGATTCTGAGTTGTCAAAATACTCTTTGTTCTTTCTATTGTCTCAGATTCGCATGTCGCCTTTCCATCCCTCATGTTAACCACATAAAACCAACAAAGTATCCAAAGAGCAACAAAAGCACAGCTTCAATCCTGGCGTCTTCCGTCGGTGTCCTTTGTTGTTGCTGCTATTGTGTGGTGCACAGAAATGACACAACTAGATTGCGTCACCACAGGGTTCCCATTGTAGGTGCCAATGCAAAAGGAAAAGTTCTTTTTAAGCATGCAGTTCCACTTCCAGGCAGTCGCTCTCGGGAAGTACAAGTACTAGATGTTCAGAAAGCCACTTTTGAGACTGGAGACGTTGCATATTTCGTCACCGGTTAAATGAACCCCTTTAATCGCTGCTCTTTTCCAACTCCTTTAGAGAGCTCCTTTCACAAAACGGCCCATCAGCTGTCCACGGATGAGAAATGTCATGTGTGTTTTTGTGTCTGGAAGGCTAGGTGCGTATTGTCTTATTAGAGCATCCCATTTTAGAGTGAAGATGGCCCGGTTTGGCCTTTAATTGATGCTTCTCAAAGGCTGACAGCTCATACAGTTGCTGTGTCACAAGCGGCTTCGGTTTCCTCTACTGCGCAGCTGTATCGCCGTCTCTCATGTACACACACTCGCACCAGTGTGTTTTGGACCTCTCTTCTGACAGGCTGTCAACACCTGTCTCTCAGGTAGGGGTCCACTTCACGGATCTGTCAGTCAAGTATCGCACAGGTGACAGACTGTTACGCTTGTCATTCTTCTAGGAATGACTGCTCTCCATCACTGGCGTGTCTGTATTTTCTTTTGGTTTGGTTTTATTGTGCTGTATTTGTCATTTTTGGCTAATAAGAAAAGACAGATAGGAAACTCCTGTATGTATATTGCACTCTAAAATGACTTATTTGCCATTTCTTGATACAAAATAAGATACTGTGCATCTTCAAGTTTAATTTTTGTCTTGTCGCGTTATTCGACTCTTTCACTCAACTGCTCTTGTATTGCTGGGACCGGAGCCCAGATTAGACCGCATTCAGGGACATCTGAGGCCCCTTGTCTCTCTTCATAACCCCGTTCTGCTTCAGGCAGACCCACATACCACTGCTGCCATTGGAAAAATGTAAATCCAGAACGAAACTGGACTGAACTCAATAGCTTCATGTCAGTTAGACTTTGCAAATTGTGGTGGTGCTTTAAAGAGACCCTTTTCTTTCATTTACTTAGCAGACTCTTTTTATTCACAGCAATTTGCAAATGGGGAGAAATGCACAGGCAATTAATCATAAGGAACTAACAATATTAAGAGTGCCTCAATGCAGATTTTGAAGCATTTGCAGAAGGAGAGAGCGAAGTGGTACAGAACAGTGGAAATATATTTGTGGAAACCAAACTTTTTTCATGATTCTTTTTTGAGTAGTATGTTTAAAGCAGCATTTATTTCAATAAAAATCTTTTGTAACATTGTGCTTGTCTTTTACTGTCTCTTTGGAGCAATTTTATACACCCTTGCTGAATAAAATATGAATTTCTGTCCAAAAGAAAAAAAATCTTTCATACTCTTTTGAATGGTACATTTATACACTCGCAGATGATTAATTATTTTCATTTTAAGTGACTTATAATAGAGGATCATAAGCAGTTCATGGCAGGGATAAGGTATAGCTCACTCAAAAATGAAAATTCATTTACACAACCTCATGTTGTTCCAGACTTGCATGACTTCCTGTGGAACACACAAAAAAAGAGATTTTGAAGAATTGTGCTTGTCGCACAATAAAAGCTGACTAATGCTTTATATTCCAAGTCTGCTGAAGCTATATGATAGCTTTATGTGCAGAACAAGCCAAGATTTAAAGTGATAGTTAACCTAAAGATGCAAATTCTGTCATATCATTCCAAATCCACGTTCAAGGGCCAGAAAGGTACATAATGGTATTCTTGTGAACCCACGCCAAAGACTGACAAGGAGGGGAAAAAATGATTGAATAAAGACGTCATTTTTGTTTTCTTTGCGCACAAAGTATTCTTGTAGCTTCATAACATTACGGTTGAATCACTGATGTCACATGGACTATTTTAACAATGTTCTTACTACCTTTCTGGCCCTTGAATGTTTCAATTGTGTTGCGGTCTATGCGTGGTCAGAAAGCTCTAGGATTTCATCAAAAATATCTTAATTTGTTTTTGAAGATGAACATAACATGATCAAAAGATTTTAGTCGACTAAATCTACAGTAAATTCAGTCTGCTAAAATTTAGTGGGTTTAGTTACAGTGCAATGCATTTATTAACAATTTCTCAAATTTCCAAACTCATTATATAGGTTTAATATTAAGGTTTTATCATTATAAACACAAAATTTAACTGCGGTGGTACACAACATGCCTTAATATTAAAATTAAATTAGAACCACTTCTTATAAAGAACATGGTCTTCTTTTCAATGAAATAGCAATGTTATATAGACTAATTATGCATTCTTTATAGTAACTTGTTTAACATATTCTTCATTCTTTCAAACAGACGTGTTTGTCTATAAATAAATTTAGATTATTCTTCAGGGCTACGTAAGTGATAGTCAAGAGCAGTGAGTGGTTTTCTGTCTTTTGTTGCTTGATTAACATCAGTGACTCGGACAATAGCAACTAAATGTGGCTGCTATTTAATTTACCTTTAAAACTGAATGCAATGGACACAATGTACTGACACACTTTCTATGTTTACGTGAATAATAGTCAAAACGGACAATTCGAGATCATGTTGTGTGTGTTTCTCAGTTCATGCAATGCGACAGAGTGTGAGACGTGCTTTGGAGTCTGGGCTCCGAAAACAAGACTTCAGTTCTCAACTTGCGTCGTCAAATTTATCCACATGTCTGCACTTCTCCCACATGTTGACATTTTTTTTTTTTAAGTTTTATAAGACATGCAGCAAGTGTATTTTGGCTTGTGTCCTGCCAATTTGTGCGCATCTAAAGGCTAGTTCACACTACAGGATTTTAAGCCCGATTTAAGCCCGATTTGCAAGTTAACGAGCTCGCCGACAGGTCGGGCTGTAATCGGGGGAAAATCAGTGGGTGATCGGCGCTCCTCAGTCTTTGTGTGAACTACACAACGACGCATCAAAGAGGCTCGCAGACTTGTCGCCGACATCTCGTTGACAAAAAACAGATATCTAGCATGCCAAATATCTGGAGCGGTCGGCCGACTCGACATCACGTGATGAAGAAAATTAAATTGAGCTGTGGCAGCAGCACGATTGTCTGGATACACGTATTCGTATTGAACCGTTCGGTACGAGGCTTTTCGGTTCGGTACGCATTACAAACCGAACGATTCAATTCGTTGGACTAATCCTATTACATTTGGAAAATAAAAAAACTTGGAGTGTGTGAAATATAATCATTATAATGTTCTCAGTGCCACTACGAAACAAGGCAGCCCAAACGACGTAACTCCCAAAGAAAAACCCAATACTCCAGGAGGGGTGTGACGGTGAGGTAAATTTGTTCGAATATCCCTTCTTTCCCTCGCTTTTTTTTTCGCTTTTAAACAGCTTGTAAATGCCAGTGCGCATTTTAGTTTTAGTTTCACTTTTGAATTGGCGCCAATTTGACGTCAAACTGTACGGAAAACTCACTTGTATTAAACAGAATGATTAATCTATTATCAAAACGAATGCGAATATAGGCTATAGGCCTAATATAAAATAACAAATAACTTATAAAGTTTAAATATAAAACACTGGAGATCACCAAATGGTGGAAGCTTCCAAAATCATCTTAGATAAATAGCAAAAGTCTAAAATATTTTTAAAGCAGGCGCTTTTGTACTTTGTTTTAGAACAAAAATATTTTGCCAACTAGCCTACTTGTTTTTCTCACCTCACTGGTCAGATGGACTCATTCTCCTCATGTGATAAATGAAATCCGATCCCTACCGCTGATCTGAGATGCATAGCCTTCTTTATGTTAGTTTTAATACATAAAAAAATTGTAAAAATCAAGGAAATTTTTTGTCTTTTTTTTGGCTTTATCGAAAACGTACCGAACCGTGACACATCGAACCACAAATTTTGTGAACCGTTACACCCCTAATATACATATATACATATACATATATATCTCGTGACAAAACGTGGTTTGGGGAACTGATAGAGTTGCTGGGCGACAGAGTTTTTGTCTGCTCATGTAGTGTGTAACCCCCGGTTGCGGATCATTTACATAGAGTCACGTAGTGTGAACGCCACAACAACTTAAAGACAGACAATCAAGTCATGTAGTCTGAACTCCACAGCGATCTGCCGACGTTTAAAGTCGTGTAGTGTGAACTTGGCTTAACCTACTACGCAACAGATTTTTCTGACTGAATATCTTTCCAAATCGTCCCTCCCTAACATTTTCGTTGACGAAAATGCCAGTAGATTTTTGTCGTCAGTTTTTATCATTCAGAATTTCAAAAAAACAAATTTTAGTTCGTTACCATTTTGTTTTTGTCTGTGAAAAAATGTAGTTGACACAAATTATGGCTAAAATTATTTGTCATCTAAACTGTTCTGCACTTAAAGATATCATATGGACTTGGATTATAGTCAGATTTTATTGTGCGACCAGCATTTGAAAATAAATTTGAAAATAAAGTGCACAAGTCATAGACCACTTACAGGATATTTTTATGGCATACTTTTTTTGAAGTGTGACAGGCTTTCACCATTCATTGAAGACATTTTCTTCAGAATTACACTCTTTGAGTTCCACTGAAGTCATACAGGGTTGAACGTAATTGTAGTGAGTCAATATTGACAGTTTGGTTGAACCATTCCTTTAAGTGCTCACATAAGAGCCTTTTTTTGAGACACTATCACAATGACCATCTAGGGACACTGAGTTTGATAGTTCTGGTAAGCTTCTTTGCTTCAGATAAATCTTAATTTCTTTTTTGTTTCTCTTTATCTCAGCCTACAGCACCTTTTATATAGTGGGGTTAGTGCTGTCCATGCAGATCCCTTTTGTTGGCTTCCAGCCCATCAGGACAAGCGAGCACATGGCTGCTGCAGGTAAGACTGGTTTGTCTGTATTCTTCTTCAACTGTTGCTCTTTTACACTGATCTCAGATCATTTTTCTCAAGTCTCAACTCCAATCAGTAAACTCAGGCCATGAGAGCGATGATTTACATGGCTTAGATTAGTGCCAGGAATTTTAAGGCCGTTGGGAAAGTGTCTGAAAAAGTTGAGTATGTGGATTTATAGTGCATTTGTGTTTGTTGTAGGTGTATTTGCACTGCTTCAGGCATACGCCTTTCTGCAGTATCTGAAGGACAGACTGACCAGGCAGGAGTTCCAGACATTGTTCTTTCTGGGCGTTTCTCTGGCAGCGGGGGTGGTTTTCCTTACAGTTATTTACCTGACTTACACAGGTGAGTGCAAAAAGACAAGAGTTAAACAAATACATTTTTCTTCTCAGGCCAAAAAAATCAGCCTTGATTTTAAACAAGCCTTTGAATGAACCTCAATTAGTCAGAGTGGGATAAACTGTTCCACTTTTAACTAAAGGTGTCCTCTAGTTTACATACATCCTGCAGAATCTGCAAAATGTTGATCATTTGCCAAAATAAGAGGGATCATACAAAATGCATGTTATTTTTTATTTTGTACTGACCATGTTCAAATGTTGACATATGCTTGACTCTTAGCTGAATGATCCACAGCTGTTTTTTTTTTTTTTGTGATAGTTGTTCATGAGTCCTTTGTTTGCCCTGGAAAGTTTAACTGCCCGCTGTTCTTCAGAAAAATCCTTCAGGTCCCACGAATTCTTTGGTTTCTCAGCATTTTTATGCATTTAAACCCTTTCCAACAATGACTGTATGATTTTTGAGATCCATATTTTCACTCTGAGGACAACTGAGGGACTCAGTTGCAACTATTACAGAAGTATGCAACTATTACAAAAGGTTACACCACTCTGATGCTTCAGAAGGAAAAACAATGCATTAAGAGTAGGGATGGGTATACTTATCGATACTGTTATTAATACTATTTGGTGCAAAAGGGTGTAAAAAAAAAAAGTTGTTGAAAATGTCAAATTATTTTATTACTGCTGAACTTTGAACTGCGAATATATTAAAGTTCTTCTGTCAAGAGCAATGAGTTATTTTTCTCTTTGTGTTTTATTTGTGTTAAAGTAATAGTTCACCCAAAAATGAAAATTGTCATCATTTACTCACTCTCAAGTTGTTTTAAACCTGAATGAGTGTCTTTCTTTTGTTGAACATACTTTTTCGAACATTGAAGTATACGGAGATAAAACAATGCAAGAATCGATGACAGTATCGTTTGTTCTGAAGCTTATCGGTAGTCCGGTATTGACCCGATTACGCACCGGTCCAAAAAAAATACTGGTTCTTGGTATCTATCCCTAATTAAGAGCCAGGGGATAAAAAAAAAACTTTCTGAATTTGAAGATCAGGGTAAATTTAACTTACTTTGCCTTCTGGGAAACATGTAATCTTATGTATCTTTTGTAGCTTCTGAAAGAGCAGTACTAAATCAAAAAATATGCTATTTAGGCAAAATAAGAAATGTACACATTCCATTCAAAAGTTTACACCCTTGGCCTCTTAATGCATTGTTTTTCCTTCTGAAGCATCAGTGACAGTTAAACCATCTGTAATAGTTGAATATGAGTCCCTCAGTTGTCCTTAGTGTGCAAAGATGGATCTCAAAATCATACAGTCATGGTTGGAAAGGGTTCAAATAAAAACAAAGAATTTCTGGGACCTGAAGGATTTTTCTGAAGAACAGTGGGGAGTTTAACTGTTTAGGACAAACAAATGACTCATGAACAACTATCACTGAACAAAAAAACACAGATGTAGATCATTCTTTTGAACTGGGTCAAAAGAATGATCAGGGTCATGTTTATAAATTCAACTATTATTTTCTCTTGTGGAAGTAAATGTCTTTTTATGTAAAATATCTTATTCAGGTCAGTACTAAAAAAAAAATTAAATGCATTTTGTATGATCTCTCTTTTTTTTGACAAAATAATTAACATTTTGCAGATTCTGCAAGGTGTATGTAAACTTTTGACCTCAACTGTAAATGTCTTTGCAGTCACTTTTGATGAAGTAATTCATCAGTTTCATTTACCTGCCATGTAGAAATCTAGAGTTTGTAGCATAACAAAATCTTTTCTCATGTATGTCAAATATATGGTCAAAACGTTAAAAATGATGCCCTGTTTGCCAGTTCAAGGATTTGTCATAACTTTACTAAAAGTGACATTTCTTACCCCACTCTGTATTGAAAGGTCGCAAGTGTCTCAGAAAGATTTATGTAATTTTTTTTTATGCCTCACTATTTTACAAGGTTGTCAGTAAATAGATTGCACCATAATGAATTGTCTCTCTGCGTGACTGATTTGCCGAATAAAAAGCTTTTTTTTTTAGCGTAATATTAAAAAGCTTCATTGCTGTTTACTTGTCACGTAGAGGACACAATGCTGATTAACTATGGAACGCTTTTTCTTTTTTTGACATTTGAATAGCAAATTCTTAAATTATATGTCGCCCTTGACTAAACCATCCAAACCGATCATCTTTCAGTAAGAAAGGAGAAAAAAGGCAAAACTCATCCACACCATTACATCCAATTCTCTGCCTTCTCACCTGAATACAGCATGACTCCATGACCTCAGCCTCTTAACTCGGCACCTCTGCCTGTATATATGGAGTCAGGGTGATTTGCTTGTATTCCCGTCGCACCCGGGGCTTTCATTAATCTTTCTGCTGCAGGGCCTCGTCTGCAGCAGGCCTCTGAGATCTCATTAAGCACTTCCCTCCGCTCGCCACACTGCTTTTCAAACCGAGCGCAGTCTCACGGTGTAGATTAATTGAAAACGTTGCCGGCTATATGTGTGGTATTAAGGTTCACTGGACGTACTCCAAGCTCGTCAGCTCCTCAGAAGCTGCTTGAAAGTGCTCTTGAGTCAGTAATGGTCGGGTGGTTTGTATGCGTGTGTTTGCGTTTAATCACTCTGTTTTGTTAATGTGCTTTCAGGGTACATTGCTCCTTGGAGTGGGCGTTTTTACTCTCTCTGGGACACAGGGTAAGTATGGCGTACATTGCATATACTTTTTTTGGTTTGGTGTTCTGTCGTATAAGCAAGTGGCTAATAGCTCATTAGCGCAACCCGTTAAACGGCTTAACAACAAAAGACCTGATTTTTGTCGTGGGCTCAGGCATGTAGCATGATTTATGTCTGTAAGCAGTTAACTTAGATTGCATGAATTGTGTCTAAATAACTGGCTTTAGCTTTTACAGGCAAATAGTGCTATGCTATTGTGACATTGTAATTGTTATTTGCCTTGATATTGTAGTCACATATTAATAGAATTGGAGAATATATCACTACAAAATCACAAAATAAATACATAACAATTTTATTTACATTTAATGTAATTAACTTTTTGTCAGTACCATCAATTAAATTTTATTTTACGAAAAACAAAAACGTCACATTGTAGCAATTTTTTGTTACAAAAATACCCCTGGTATTTTACTTCTCCCATTTTTTTCATGATTATTATCATTATTATTGAATGGGAATGTAGATTAGCATAAATAATTGTATGAAAATATACCACGTGTAAATAGTATTTCTTCTCTCGTTTTTTCATGTTTTTTTTTTTTAATTCATGATTCAGTGATTACTGTCATTACTGTACTAGTGTTTTATTTATGTATTTATATATTATTTATTATTCAGTTTATTTATTCATTAACATTTTTGTTTTTTCCTGATAATTTTTCTTCTCCCATTTATTCATGTTTTTTTTCAAGTGATACTGCATGTGTAAATGGTATATTATTTGTATTCATCAACTTTTTTGTATATTTTGCCTAATATTTTACCTCTCCCATTTTTTAATAGTTGTTTTTCATGATTCAGTGACGATTGTCATTACAGTATTTTATTATTATTAGTAGTATTAGTATTATTATTATTATTATTATTATATTATTATTATATTATTATATTAATAAATGGGAATGTAGATTTGCATAAATAATTGTATGTAATAATAATAATTGTATGTAATAAGTGTGTGTGTGTGTGTTATATACCTCGTGTAAATAGTATTTATTTTTTGTTTTTTCCCTCTGAAATGTTACTTTTTTTATGATTCATTGATGACTGTCACTAGTGTACTACAGTGTTTTTATTATTATTATTATTATTATTATTATTATTATTATTATTATTATTATTATTAAATAGGAATGTAGATTAGCATAATAATTGTATGAGATACCGCATGTGTAAATACTATTTTATTTTATTTATACATCAGCACTTTTTTCGTATATATTTTTTTTCGTGATATTTTACTTCTCTTATTTTTCATGATTTAGTTTTCAGTGTTAACTCTCATAACTGTACTACAATGTTTTATTATTATTATTATTATTATTATTATTATTATTATTATTATTATTATTATTAAATGGGAATTTGCATAAATAATTGCATAAGAGATACCACGTGTAAATAGTATTTAATTTATTTTATTATTTTTTTTCATTTTGCATTAAATAAGGTCTTGGAGGGGAAATGTGCTTAATTGTAGTAAAACTATGCAAAAATCCTAATGGTCCTAAAAATAGGCTTCATATACACACACAAAAATATTCTATTGGTTTTAAAGTTACTCAAGGTGACCCCAAAATATCCTCAACAGACTTAATGAGACTTGTACATTTACATATCAATACTTGCGTATACTTAAGGTTGATATATCAGTAGATCAGGATCTAAACCGCTGGCTTCACGTTGGCTCTCTTAGCAGTTTTGAAAATAGTATACACAGGAAGTGTAACAATGCTTGAACATTTAAATCCGATTGCAATCAGGCTGTCACTGCAAGAGTTTGAGCTCTGCAGTTCATTGCAAGCTCTCAAAAAGCATTCTAGTTGTGTCATTAGTTTTGTCACATTTTGTCACTCACTTGGTGTTACACCAAGTATGGTAAAACCAGCTGGTGCTACATTTAGTGCAAACTTTTCAAGACTCCGTTTTGTGCATCACGACGAACAGATGTGAAACAAATCATACAGCTGTGGATCAAACACTCAATAGGACAGGTTGTCATTACTGATAGGCCCTGTATTGTTTTGAGGATTTATTCGGTTATTTTGGCAGTGTTTGCATGCTTTTACCTCTCAGCCGTAACCCATTTACTTTTTGCCGGCTTCTGCTTGTTCTTTGCCCTCGCTGAAACATCGCCCATCATAAATTCATAAATGTGTAACTCCCTCAATGCAGCAGCTCTGCAGGGAGATCCACAGCCCTGTCGAGCTCTCGCTGTGCGCAGTCAGCCATCTGCGCTGCAGTCCGCACAGATACGGAAGGTCAGGTCGCCAGATAATGATCACAACACTGATAGTCGCCAAAATTGAGCGCAGTAATGCAGCAAAATTGAGAGGGCGAACAGCAGAGCAACTCCACAACAAACGACCCCCTGTTCGGCAGCCGTTTAAACACACTGTGCAGTTTTCGCCTGTCCAAAGTTTTGATGTTTTTTTTCACTTATTGGGTTGTTTTCTTTTTATAAAGCAAACTTTAGTCCTTAGGGGGTGAAACTTTTTTTTTTTTTTTTTTGCCATTGGAGATGCGCTTCGCTGATATAAAGTAAGCTTTATTCTTCAAAGAGTTGTTTTGATGGGCATTTTGTGGGCACTTTGCACTCAGAACCAACAATACAACTGTACTCTTCTGAAACATTTTAGACTGGTTTTAAAGATGGTATGAAATTGAAATTTATCATGGATCCTAATCTTTTGTGTTAACCACTAGAGAAATAGCTTTAGGCATCGTATTAACCTGTAGCTGTAGTTAAGTCAGCTTACACATATAGTTGGAGATCGTGTACTCAAAAATTTAATTTAGACCAGAGGTCTTCAACCCTGTTCCTGGGGACCCACTATCCTGAAGAGTTCAGCTACAACCCTAATCAAACACACCTGAAGCGGCCGATCAAGCTCCTCAAGACTGCTTGAAAATTGCAGGCAGGTGTGCTGAAGCCGGTTGCAAATAAACTTTCCAGGCAAGTGGGTCCCCAGGAGCAGGGTTGAAGACCTCTGATTTAGACCATGGTTTACTCAAGCCATCCTAGGTGTTTATGACTTTCTTCTTTCAGGTGAACACAATCACAATTAAATTATATTAAAATAAATAAATAAATTGTATTTAAAAAAATGTCCTGGCTCTTCCAAGCTTTATAATGGCAATGAATGTGTGTTGAGATTAAAGTCCAATTAAGTGTATCCATCCATCCATCATTAAAAAGTGCTCCACACAGCTCCAAAGGGTTAATAAAGGGTTTTGAAGTGAAGTTATGAGTTAAGTTATCTTTTTTTCTTCTGAAGCATCAGTGAGCGTTTGAACCTTTTGTAGTAGTTGTATAGGAGTCTCTCAGTTGTCCTCAGTGTGAAAAGATCGATCTCAAATTCATACAATCGTTGTTGGAACAGGAAAACCCCAAAAAATTGTGGGACCTGAAGGATTTTTCAGAACAGCGGGCAGGTTAACTGTTCAGGACAAACAAGGGACTCATGAACAACTACCACTAAACAAAAAAACACAGCTGTGCATCATTCCGGTAAAAACACAGTATTAAGAATCAATAATAATTTATAAATTCATCTATTATTTTCTCTTGTGGACTGTATGGAAACATATTTTATGTGAAATGTCTTATTCAAGTCAGTACTAAATAAAAAATAACGTATTTATCTATGATCCCTCTTATTCTGTTAAAATAATTAACATTTTGCAGATTCTAAAAGGGGGATATAAAAATTTGACCTCAACTGTAAGTGTTCATTTACCACAAAGTACATTTTAGTCATCCCATTAAAAATAACATTCAAATTAGATCATTTTAGAGCTTTAAAGTGCTGGAAATAGTTGTGTGATACGCTTGAAAGTCATTAATAAGTGCTTGAATTTCTCTCAAAAGGTTGTACAACCCTAAAATAATGTAATAACATTCAACTATTTCTGCCACAGCACCATGGTTAGCCTTAGCGTTACTACTTTTGGTTTTCTGTCGTACATCAGCGCTGGTTACGGGTGTGCCTCACGTCCTGAAAAGTGTAGCTGCGGGCTCTTTGATCGGTGGCTGGTTGCAGTATAAGTCATAAACTCTGCCCTCTCCATGTAATCTAATGGGACATGAGGCAAACTAAATAATGAAATGACACTTTGAATAATTTTTTCCCAAAGATGGTTTCCATGTTCAAATGTTCGTTTTTCTAATAAGTTTGATTTTAGGTAGTTATTTGATGCTGTAAAAATGGGGTGTGGTGCCATAATTGTGATCTTGCGATTGAGTCTGTGGGAATTTGGACGGGGCTTTGATACAGTGGCTCCACCTCACGACACTAGGGCACAGTCTCAGGCTCCAAACGAAACTCTACTGCGCATACTCTGGCTTCAAACTACGTAATTTCCCACAATATGGCCGCTGCCATAATGAGATGCTTTGGCTTCACTTTTCTATAGTGGAATGAATGGGAGACGCCCGTCAAATAAAAGTTTGTTACGTTACGTTAATGCCGCAAATCTAAAAGTGAAAGCAAAATGTACATGGCGCTTTTACCGAAGGTAAGCAAGGAAAAGAGGGAGAACTCAAACGAACTATGTTGCTATGCACTGAAATGCTGCTAATTTGAAAGTGAAAGGAAAGCTCAAACGACCCCCAACCCCCCACGGTGATAGCAGTATTACCGGTGTTGTCACACATCGATTAACCGGTTGGAAAATTTCCTCACCGTCACAACCCTATTGTGAATGTGCTCTTGACCGTTAACTGAAGCTAGCGATTACAGTTTATGAAGTTGTACATATGGACATCTGTCTTGCACAAACTTTAGAAGGCCTTTATTAAACCCCTGGAGGCATGTGGTGCACTTTTTGCAATGTACGGATGCTTTTTTTAGACTTCAAAATATCAACACCCATTCTTTGCCATTATAACGCTAGACAAAGCAGACCATTAACTCAGACTTTATTTGTCTAAAAGAAGAAAGTCGTATACACCTAGGGCAGTGGTTCTGAGTGTGGGGCCATCAGCAGAAAAATAAAAGAAATAAAGCCGTAAACAGCCAAAGGACGTAACTTGGAATGGGAGACGCATTGTTATGTGAAAGGAAGGAGAAAAGCCAAAAATGAAGTCGCACAGACCCAGGCAGGTGCTAGTCATTCAAAAGCTAAATGCAGAAAATATGAGGAGGCATGTCTTTGACGCTAAAGTGGTCGAATCGCACCGCAAAAGCTCTACATGCGTACACCAGATTTTTTTTTTTTTTTACGTTTGAGAACCACTGACCTAGGATGACTTGAGGATGAGTAAATCATGGGGTTCATTTTCATTTTTGGGTGAACTATCCCTTGATTTAATGATAGTTAGTTTCATTTGCAACGTTTTTACACAGTAAGTTAACAAAGCCCTCATTTCCTGTTCTGCTCAGATACGCAAAGATCCACATCCCCATCATTGCGTCAGTGTCAGAGCACCAGCCCACCACCTGGGTCTCCTTCTTCTTTGACCTGCACATCCTGGTCTGCACCTTCCCAGCAGGCCTCTGGTTCTGCATCAAGAACATCAACGATGAGCGAGTCTTTGGTGAGCATGTCTAACGTCCTTGAAATTGCCAGACGCTGTGTCTGCATTCAATTCAGTTTTTCCATTTAAAGTCTTTGAAAAATAACAGCTCAGAAATCTGAAGTCCTGATAGAAATTCTAGCACTATTTGTTTGGAGATGACACTTGAACTACATAAATAAACTATATTGTCTTGCACCCACACTAGTAAAAAAAAAAAAAAAAACAGATCTATCTGCTGTCTGAATAATTTTTGGTTTTACTGTATATCAAGCTAATGTCTTTGTCATTTTCATACAAGTTGCTTTGGAATCATTTTAAGCCTTGAAATTACCAGACGCTGTGTCTGCTTTCAATTCAGTTCTTCGTTTAAAGTCTTTGCAAAATAACAGCTCAGAAATCTGATGTCCTGATAGAAATTCTAGCACTATTTGTTTGGAGATGACACTTGAGTTGATGGTTTCATAAAATTAAATAAAACTAGTCATTAGACACCAGTTTATTTGCTGTAGTTTAGAAAATGGTAATAAAATATGACTCGGAGTTAAACTGTCAGAACAAATACATCTTGATAATGTCAGATAACTTTGATAGAATGATATGTAATGCATTACAGTCAACCAAAAATTCAGTGAATGGTTAGTATGACAATATTTATACAACTATCAGTACTTTGTTGACCAATTACCAAGCAATGCTTAATTTTGTTCAGTCTGTGGTGTAAAAAGCTTGCATTAGCAATTAAAGAAAAAAACACATTTTTTGTCCACTGTATGAAGAATTTTTAGATATAATATGTCACAGTTCACTTTGTTGCTTTCCTCACTTACATAAATGAACTATAGTGTCCTGCACCCACTAGTAGAAAAAATATAAAAAATTCTATCTGGTGTCTGAATAATTTTTGGTTTTACTGTATATCAAACTGATGTATTTGTCAAATATTTATACAAGTTGCTTTGGAATCATTTTAAGCCTTGGTTTATAAAAAAGACATCATGAAATATTCATCCATAGAATTGGAAATGTATGAAATGTTGTCAGGCTATGTTGTAAAAACTTAATTTTGATCCTCCAGAAGTGGCACTAAACATCCTTGAGCTCATTTCTGCCAGCAGGTTGTTTATTCTGAACAATTTTCGGTTGCATTGATTGTATCCTTTGTTTATGCCTGAGAACACTCACTGCTGTTTTGATGTCTGCTATGAGTATTTTCATTTGCGGAGAACAGAATGCATTGAATTAGTCTCAGTCCCCAGAAGAGTGTGTTTTATTTTTTAATTGCCGTCGTGGTGTTCCTAGAGTTTTTCTCCAGAATAAACAAGGGAACGTGAACAGGCGACATGTTGCTACAGGTTTAAAGGCCCACTTCTGTTTTTCGATTTCTCTCTGGAGTCATTATCCAGTACAGAACTATAAACACAAGACTGCAGTTCATTAACGTTCATTCTACACCGCAGTGCCACATTGTCTGCTGGAGTCATGAGTGATGTTTTCTCTGTTGCCCTCTAGTGGCTCTGTACGCCATCAGCGCGGTGTACTTTGCTGGTGTGATGGTGCGTCTGATGCTGACGCTCACGCCAGTGGTGTGCATGCTCTCTGCCATCGCCTTCTCCAGCGTGTTTGAGCACTATCTGGGTGATGACATGAAGCGTGAGAACCCTCCGGCCGAGGACAGCAGTGATGAGGATGACAAGAGGAATCAGGGGAATCTCTATGATAAGGTCAGTGATGGGACAAAGGTCAGGCCACAGACTCCTTGGTAGATAAAATGCTCCATTTTAAGCCTGTACAATAAACGTGTACATGGTACCATTTAAATAATAATGCAGTTATTATTAGGGCTGTGAAAAAGAATAATCACATCTAAAGTTTGTTTACATAATATGCATGTAATTAATTTCTTAAGTGTATACAAACGTATTTATATATAAATATAGACTGTACACAAATGTATTATGTAAACTTTTATTTTAGATGTGATTAATCAGTTTGACAGCCCTTATTATTATTATTATTATTATTTTTATTATTACATTTTTATTATTATAATAATAATTATTATTTATTCTAAAGCTGAGTATGTGTATTATTATTATTATTATTATTATTATTATTATTATTATTATTGTTGCATGTATGCATATTTGATTAATAATGATAATAGTAGTATTTAATAATCTTACAGTATTTTATATTGATTTTAAATCAAATCTAAATTATCCATTACTATTACAGCTATAATTATTCTTTTGACAATTAGCTTGTGTATATATATATATATATATATATATATTTATTTATTTATTTATTTATTTATTTATTTATTTATATATAGTATATTTAAATCAATATTTAAATGAAAATATTGTTAATTGTTTACGATTAATTTGTAAGTAGTTATTATTATTATTATTATTATTCATATTTTATACTATAACAGTATTTTATATTTTAAATAAAATCAAAATGATTATCCTTTATTATAGCTATAATTATTCTTTTCTATTAGTTTGACATTTATGTATAAAAATGTAAATGTAGTAGTAATAATAATAAAGATTATTATTATTATTAGTAGTAGTAGTATTTTATAATATAACAGTACTTTATATTGATTTTTAAATCAAATCAGTTTACCATTTACTATTACAATTTTGTTTATTATTAGTTATATATTATATAGTTATATATATTATTATTGTTATAATAGTTTCATTATTATTGTCTATGCATATTTGAATAATAATTATAATTATTATAAATTATTATTAGTAGTAGTACTATTTTATAGTATAACAGTATTTTATATCATCCATTATTATTACAGCTATAACTATTCTTTTGACAATTGGCTTGATTTTATATTTCTGTTTAAAAATGTAAAATGGATATAAATAATAATTTATCAAATATTGCATATTTAAATCAAAATGTTGTTGTTATTTATTATTAATTAGTTTGTTGTTGATTATTATTATTATTATTATTATTATTATTGTAACAACTGCAGTTAAGTCTTATATTGTTTTGACACTTTGAAGAGTAATTGCCAGACCCTTGTCGAAGACCTTATGTTGGTTTATGGGGAATGTTTTGTTGTTGCAGAAGAACAGAAGTGATTTATGGGTAGCTTGTTTGTAGCTCATCTGTATTCAGTCTGATCTAATTGGTGTCTGTGTGCATTTGCAGGCCGGCAAAGTCAGAAAGCACGTCTCAGAGCAGGACCGCCCGGAGGAGGGTTTGGGCCCTAACATCAAAAGCATCGTAACCATGTTAATGCTGATGCTTTTAATGATGTTTGCGGTGCACTGCACATGGGTCACCAGCAACGCCTACTCTAGTCCCAGCGTAGTGCTGGCGTCATACAACCATGATGGGTGAGAGCACTTTCGCTGATCTATTTTTTGTTTAAAAGAAGAAATATCTGGATTATTGATTATTCTTCATTTATAATTACCCCCAGATCACGCAACATTCTGGATGATTTCCGTGAAGCGTATTACTGGCTCAGGCAGAATACAGATGAACACGCTCGAGTCATGTCCTGGTGGGACTATGGGTATCAGATCGCAGGAATGGCCAACCGCACCACGCTGGTGGACAACAACACGTGGAATAACAGTCACATAGCACTGGTGAGAACAGCCAGCTTGGGTTCAGACAGTACGATGTGCTCTGATTTGCTGTTATTTAGAAATAAATGTTAAAGAAATGGACTGATTTGGTTTTGTGTCAGTGCTTTTGCCCAGTAGCACTATCTTGAGGACCATGAAAGATCATGATGGGTATTCTGTTTCAGGTCGGTAAAGCCATGTCCTCCAATGAGAGTGCAGCCTATGAGATTATGAAGTCCTTGGATGTGGATTACGTCCTGATCATCTTTGGGGGAGTGATTGGATATTCAGGGGATGACATTAACAAATTCCTGTGGATGGTGCGCATTGCTGAGGGGGAGCACCCTAAAGATATCCGGGTCAGTGTTAAATCTTAAAATATCTGTAGAAGAATTAGTTATTTTATTTTGTTGAATTTGTATAACAGAGGAACATTTTTTGAGTAGATGTCCAAAAAAAGAGAATGAGGTCAGCTAGGTCAAGTGTGTATTTTATTGGAATTTATTCATTTTTTTAAATTTCACTTTATTTTATTTCATTTCAATTCACTTCATTTTATTGAATTGAATTGAATCGAATTTGTTTTTATTTTATTTCACTTTATTTCATTTCTTTCTATAGTTGTTTTTTTTTTTTTTTTTTTTTTGATTTTACTTCATTTTATTTAATTTCATTAGGTTTTATTTTACTTATGTTACTAATTTGTATTTTTTTGTTATTTCTTGTAATTTATTTTATTTTGTTCTTTTGGATTTTATTTTTTATTTCTTTTTTTATTTTATATATATCAGTTCATTTATTTATTTTTGGGAAATTATTTTCATGTTATGGTTTTTTCCTTTTTAATGTTTTTGGTTTTCATTTTAATTTATTCTTTTGGATTTTAATTTAACTGTATTCAATTTCATTGCCTTTTCATGCGGTTATTTCATTTCATTTATTGGATGTTATTTTATTTTTGGAGGGATTTATTTCTTCTTCTTCTTCTTCTTTTTTTTTGCTTGTTTTTTTTGGGGGTGTTTTCTATTATTTAATTACATTTCAATTCATTTCATATCATTAGATTTTTGGGACTTTATTAAATTTCATTTTATTGGATTTTTTTTTTTTTTTTTTACATTTCATTGGTTTTCTTTTTGTCCTCCAAAAGTACCCTAAGCCTGTCTAGTTAATTTTGAGTTAGTGTTAAAATTGTAATTGTAATCGTATTATTTTTATATTTTTACCTCGATTTATTATTTTTTTTTTTTTTTTTTTTTTTTTTTCAATGAAAACAGCCATAGAAGCTTGTATGGCACTTACATTTTAATTTTTTTTTTTAGGTGGCATTCTTATAGAGAGAATGAAGTTCTCTGACAGGATTTTAATGTGCTGATGCTTTTGCGTTAGCGTTAGCCTGTCACAAAAACACTCTCTGAGACAATGTGCGTCTAAATGAATTATTTTTAAAGCACTGCCGCCAATTAAATCAGCGCTTCATGTAACATTAACTGTCTTAAACGGTTTCTGTTGTTTGGCTTCAGATCGCTCAAACTTTGCTTTTATTGAACAGGTATCATATGATAACAGTGACGATGTGTTCTCCCATTACATATGTCAGAAACGAGTTCTCAAACTGCCATCTTGTTTGTTCTTGTGTAGGAAAGTGATTACTTCACACCACAGGGGGAGTTTAGAGTGGACAAAGCTGGTTCTCCAACCCTGCTCAACTGCCTGATGTACAAGATGTCTTACTACCGCTTTGGGGAAATGCAAGTGAGTGTTTCTTTCCGTTAATTCATTGTGTTGTGGCACTGGTTGAAAACAAGGCCTTGTCACCATTGTACCACTCTGATAGTGGAGTAATACACACATAGATAAAACCTTGCTGCTTGCTTAATGCCAAAAACCACCTCCGCAGCTGGACTTCCGCACACCTCCTGGATTCGACCGGACACGAAACGCAGAGATCGGCAACAAGGACATCCGTCTGAAGCACCTGGAGGAGGCGTTCACCTCCGAGCACTGGCTGGTGCGCATCTACAGGGTGAAGAAGCAGGAGAACCGACAGGCTCTGGACCACAAGCTCCGCAACATCGCAGCCAAGCAGAAGTACACCTCAAAAAAGGTTCTTCCTTCTAGGTTTTATTAAAACAGCATTATGAGCATCTACAGTGGATGCATAATTATTACTCACGTTGATATTCCGATCAGAACCAGTCATAAGGGTCAATTTTTTAAGCTGAGGTTATACATAATCTGAAATCTGAATAAATAAGCTTTCCATTCTTGTGTGGTTTGTTAGGATACACAATTGAATAGGAATTCATTAAAAGTTTAATGAACAATACATTTTAAGACCCTATGAAATCTGTTCATTATTATTATTATTATTATTATTAATTTTTTTTCCAGTTCAAATTTTTCTAGACACTGTTTTAATGGTTAAATATTTTATTTTTGGGTGGATTCAGTTTGATGTTTTTTTTGTTTTTTTTCTAGAAACTTTTAACAGTTCAAAAAAAAAAATTATTTATTTATTTAGTTTGTTTTATTTATTTATTTTTTCAGTTTTAATTTTTTGAATTCAGTTTTATTTTATTTTTTTCTAAATCTGTTGGGAGTGGGTTTTTTTTTTTTTTTTTTTTCAGTTTTAATTTTTTTTACTCTATTTTATTAGTTTAAAAATATTAATCAAAAAGTATGTCTAACTAGATGAAATAATTAAACATACACTGAGTAAGAATTGAATAAGAATTCATTTAAAAGTTTAACAATCAATACATTTTTAAGGCCCTATGAAATTTTTATTATTATTATTATTATTATTATTTTGATTTTATTTCTTTATTTATTTTTTCAGTTTTCATTTTTCTAGACACTGTTTTAATGATTAAATTTTATTTTGGGGGGGGGATTCAGTTTTTATTTATTTATTTTTCTGGATTCAGTGTTGTTGTTGTTGTTGTTGTTGTTGTTGTTGTTGTTTTTTTTATTTTCTTTTTTTTCTAGACACTTTTAATGATTCAATAATTTAATTTATTTATTTTTATTTATTTATCTTTTTGAAAACGTTTTTTTTGTATTCAGTTTTATTTTATTTTTTCTGAATCCGTTGGGAGGTTTTTTTTTTGTTTTTTTTTTCAGTTTGAAATTTTTTACTCTTTTATTAATTAAAACTATTAATCAAAAAGCATGTCTAATTAATTTAAATCATGAAACGTACACAATTAAATAGGAATTCATTAAATGTTTAACAAACAATACCTTCTTAAGGCCCTGTGAATAGTTTTTTTTTATCATTTGTTTTTCCATTTAAAACTTATTCATAAATAAGTAAATTGTTATTATCTATTTAATTAAATTTAATTTTTTCAGAAATACTGTTATGTATTTACATTTTTCTTGCAAATATTCCTTAAAAATAATGTTTTAGTAACTTTTTTTAGTAGTAGTAGTACTAGTAATAGAAGTAATATATTACATAGTTAAACAGAACTTTTATTTTGACCTTTATTATTGCGGCTTAAAATTCACAGACGGTAGTCCATATCATGTTTTGATTTAAGTTTACTGACAAACTTGATTTTTTCCATGACATTACACTTTATACAGTAAATTCCATTTTTATGACTAGATTCCATGATTTTGTTCATGTATGTAGGGCCCTAAATATAGTATTATTAGTATTAATAGTTATATACTGTGGTAATTTTTCGTTATGAATCACAAGTCTTCTGATGCGTGTTCTTTCAAATGCTAATAATTTGTTTCCTTTTATGGTTCACAGACAGCCAAGAGGAAGAGGGGATACATCAAAAACAAATTGGCTCTGAAAAAAGGCAAGAAACTGAACAAGAAGTCTGTTTAGCTATTGAATGGAAACGTTGAGAACGGGAAAAGAGGAAAACAAAAGACAAGGACAAAAATGCAACTAGTAAGTAATCCACCAATCAGAAATAAGAACAAACATGTTGTCTGGCTCCGCCCACCTGAGAACATTTGATTGGAGGCTTTTGGTCCCGCGATTTGCCATGACGACACGGAGGTTCCATGACCGGTTCGAGGATGAGGCGAGGATGGGGATCTGCACCGCGGTTTTAATCTGACAATTCTGGACTTAGTTTTGTTCTTGTGTTCTTTTTTGTTCTGTTTTGTTTTGTTTTTTCTTTTGTACTTGAATGTGCTGGTGAAGCGAGAGAGCTGCCCGTGTCTCAGACGGCACGCACTATTTTTGTGGTACAGTTTAATATAATCCAACCGAATGCTAAAACAACCAACAAATATGAATTTCATCAAGCTCAGTGAACCTTGGAGCACCAAAGAGATTTTTTTTTTGTTTTGTCAGAGCCTGTAATAGTTACTTTTGATTAAAAAAACAAACAAAAAAACAATTTAAAAATAAAAGATATGGAAAAATCTGGAGCCGTCTGCAGTGCGACAGCCCCTAAAATGCTCTCTTGGTTTTAACCGTTATCTGACAAACCCGGTTTTCTATGTGACAGAACGCGTTCTGGAATCGTTTTTTTTCTAAGGCAGACATTGCAAAGGACTCGGATTATTAGTAACATTTAACTATTGTGGTGATTTTGAATATAAATAATTTTGTTTGTTACATCATTTTGAATGTTTTTTTTGTTTGTTTGTTTCGTTTTTCTATCGGTTATAAGATTTTATGCAATAATTCTAAATTCAAATGAAGAAAAAAAAATCCGCTTTTATTTCCTCTGTTGCTGATGTGTTTTGTCCAGAGGGGGTCGCTGTGGTTTGGCATCTCCTTTGTGGAAAAACGGACGCTTTTTCTTGGGCCAATTAGAATTTAATTTTTCCCCTCTTGCTAAAACGACTGTCTGCCAGGACAAAGAGTGAATTGAATTAGCTGTAGGTTTATAAAATGCTGCATTACTAGCCTGAATGCACTTTGTCTTAGTTCACCTTAATGTGGATCCACTACTGAGTAGCATGCAGGTGGAGAGTGCGTATTTTTAGTGTGAATATTCCAATCTTTTTTCTTTCTTTTTTTTAAAACATTGAAAAGGGCGCTTCCTGCAACATCCAGTGGGTTTTCTTTTCTTCAGTTTTTCGGGGCTACCATTTAAACTTTTCTCCCTCTGTTTGTTTTCATCTTTACCTATTGCTTTTGCGTCATCTGTTTTTGTAAGATAATTAGAAGGAAAATTTGATCGTTTTTTCCCCCTCCCTCTTCTCCATAACATATCCATATTATTCTACTCGGAGGGCTTTGAAACTTAGGGGAAGGTATTTATTAACAAGAATGCGTTTGAAGTTGAGAAAAGGAAGCCTTTCATCCTGAAATGCAAAAATGTTTTTTTGTTTGTTTTTTTTCTTTTTCGAGTGAAAATTTATTCCATAAATTGTAAAATTACAAAAATATTAAAAAAACAGAGCGAGAGGAAGGCGAAGATGCTGTTTGTGAGAATGAGTTGATGCCATTTGTGATTAAAAGACTCAATGAAAGAATCTGCCTTATCCATGTTTGCACTCACATGCTATTTTTTTTTCTATTTTGTCTAGCCATTGTTCTATTTTGAATAGAAATGGTATTCCAAACATCTGCTTCAGCTCTAAAATCCAGCTGTTTTGCAGTGGTGTTATTCGACAGGTGTCCACTAGGCGGCAGCTCTAACACATTACATCGAGGAGCTGCTCCAACTCATGTGTTTAAGCCAATCAGATGAGCTGTACATGTCACGTGACTAAGTACTCTGGAAAAGTACTTCAGGACAAAGCTGATGGAGCAGTCACAACTCTACAACTGTGAAAACATTTACTATAGTATAACGAAATGTGTTTTTCATAATTTTTTTTTAACAATTTACTTAGAATCATTACTTTTTAATATCTCTAAAATGCAGAAATATGGTTTTACAACCTTTTCCTCAACGCCAAAGTAAGCCTAGAAGGAAATAACAACAGTAGAAGGTAAAACAGTTTGCACTACAAACCAGTATGCTTATAAAAATAAGACACCAATTTGCAACATCAAGCAGCAAAACCAGCTGTTTTGGATGATGAGACCAGGGGCTGGTTGCATAAAAGGTTTAGACTAGTCTTAAAAAGCTAGTCAGCCATTTTTTTCTGTAAGACTGGTCATATATATATATATATATATATATATAATTCAGTTACAGAAAAATGTAGATTGGTCCAAGTTGAATCCAAAAAATAAGACTGATTACCCTTTGATTAACTGATGGTTGGTCAAACTAGTACACTGAGACACTGTCTTAACATGGAAGCTAAGTTTATGCAAATGGCCCCAAAAGCTAAACCCATAACATTTACAAATGGCCGCGCCCACTTTAACGGAAAGAAAAAGGTGGATAATTACGGTCTTTAATACCGGAGCAAATGACGGCAGGCAAAAATACCTGAAATAAGGGGTATGTATATAATAGTCTTCTGTAGAGGTTTCTTTCCTTGAACTGTGCTGATGGACACTGTTTTGATCAAAGCTCTGTGTTCAGTGGCACAGAGAGCAGTGTAGCTTTGATGCACCATTATCCGTCTCAGTCAGACGCTCAAAGGCACACATCTTCATTCAGTCGAGACTCTTTGCGCCTATTATGGAAGTCACAAAAGAAACAAGTTATGTAACTGGTTGTGGTTCAGTTGGTTTTTAAAAATATTACACGTATTTGTCCTAGTTAGGGAAATGCTGAGGGGGAAGCTTATTAGCCATACCTGAATTCCGCATTTGGGTCGGCGGCTTTCATCTGACATTACCTTATTTAGTGCAAAATCAAGCTAGTTTAACTGACAGCTGCTGTTTACTCCGTTAGATATATTAATTGCGTATGTAAATCCAATGCATTTCACTTTCCACTAAAGCATACTTAAAGCATAGAGTTTTGCCGTTTTTGAATCCATTCAATCGATCTCCGGGTCAGGGTTGCCAGGTTTTCACAACAAAACCCGCCCAATTGCTACTCAAAACTAGCCCAAAAGTAGCCCAGTGGCATTTCGACGAGGGTCCTCCAGTAAAAATCACCATATGGGGGTAAAATACACATTTTGTGGTGGGGCTCCTCTGGTAAAATTAGCATTCCAGGGGCTAAATGTTACGTTATTGGGGTTGCTTCAACCTGTGGCAACTGTATAAAAGTAGCCCAATTCTATGGGAAAACCGTGGACTTGTCAACACTGCTCCGGGTCTGCCGTTAGCACTTTTAGCATAGCTTAGCATAAATCATTGAATCTGATTAGACCATTAGCATCTTGTTCAAAAATGCCCAAAGATTTTCGATATTTTTCATATATAAAACTTGACTCTTCTGTAGTTACATCGTGTACTAAGACCAACCATGGGTGCAGCAGGCGCAATGAAAATAGTCCCCAGCTAGGTAACTTCCAACGTGACCAACACTAAGCCACTAAGATAATAGTAAAATAGCTGGGGACTATATTCAGACACTGTGTAATATCATTGCGCCTGCTGCACTCATGATAAGGCAGCAAAGTTCCCTGATTATTACGCCAGAATATGAGTATAGTTCCCATCCCTATCAGCCTGGAAAATCGCAACTATTTGTGTCATAGTACACAAAGTAACTACAGAAGAGTCAAATTTTAAATAGGAAAAATATCAAAAATATTTGGTCATTTTTGAACAAGATGCTAATGGTCTAATCAAATTCAATGATTTATGCTAAGCTATGCTAAAAGGGCTACCGACACACCCGGAGACAGGCTGAATGGATTCAAAAACGGTAAAACTTATCTGTTTAACTCTAGGGGAGCCTATTTTCCAAAAAAGTGGAGTGTTCCTTTAAGATTGAAATATGTTTTAATTGAAACTGAGCTTTGCCAAGCTAGAGACGAGCTAGTTTAAGACAGTGTTGTCTACATATGTGACACTGTTAATTAGGCTACTATATGATTTAAAAGTACGTTTTGACATTAAAGTTTATTTGAAAAATCACACAAATATTGACTAATTAGTTCACTACCAGAAGATAGTCGTGCTAATTTACTCACGTCCATATCGTCCAAAATGTTCATGTCGTAAAGAAATGAAGGCTTTTGAGGAAAACATTCCAGGATTTTTCTCCATATAGTGGACCTCAACGGGTTGAAGGTTCAAATTGCCGTTTCAATGCCCTAGATCTGCAATGCATGTCTATGATTTAATTTAACTTTCTTTGCATGTTCACTTTGTAAACACTGGGTTGGTACTTCTGCCTATGTCATGTATGACCTTTCCAACCTGACTACGTAATGACGAGCAAGCAAGATGAGCATTTGTGGTTAAAGTATATACATTTTTTAGAAAATGACAGGTTGTTTTGCTAGATAAGACCTTAATTCCTTGGCTGGGATCATGTAGAGCCCTTTGAAGCGGCATTGAAACTCCAATTTGGATCTTCAACCCATTAAAGTCCAGTATATGGAGAAAAATGCTGGAATGTTTCCCTCAAAAACCTTAATTAAACCTTAACATCGTTTCGACTGAAGAACGAAAGACAGAAATATCTTGAATGACATGGGGGTAAATACGTTATCAGGGATTTTGAATTCTGGAAGTGAACTAATCCTTTAATAAATTATCTGTTTGAGAAAAAAATAGTCTGTTTTGCACCCAATTAAAACGACTAGCATTAAATACAGTGTAAATACATTTCTTTTATTCTTCATGTATATGTGTGACCATGTGAGCTGAGTAACACCAACAACATTTGTTTTTCCAAAAATAGTCTTGGTTTAAAAAAAAAAAGTGTAGTGTGGTTAAAAATTTAAACGTATGTAAAGGTCACATTTCTGCTGATCTACTTTTTAGAAACCGACTGGAGAGGTGAAGTGACTGAAATTCATGCATTCACTGACCTTTTTAAATCCTCATGAGGGAAAAATACATTTGCACATGGTTTTAAAATCTATTCCTTTAAATATCCATTTTATTCTTTCTTCAGGAAACTCAACTGAAGCACAATACTGTCCTCGTATGGTAAGATTGATTCAGTCATTCAAATAAAATAAGACCATGAGAGGTGAGCTCTACTGAACATGAATACTGCTCTCAAATACCCAGAATGCAGCTGCTTTTACAGTGTTCTAAAATAACGGTTATACTCTGATACAGATGCTACATCTCTCCTGTGTGAAAAAATCACTTTACTCATTATTGATTACCAAAAGTAATATACAAATACAAAGATATTGCACAAGGTCACACAATTCAGGCCTCCACATCTAATCTTCATTCAAGAGGGGCTTTTGAGGTATTCTTCTCACCCTCGAGTATACTTTTTGTTTTTGGCACCTTCCATTCTCCAAGGTGGAGAAATGGATCAATGTCTTTCCCTGCTGCTTGAGTCCTATTGGTCGGCCAGCCCCTCGCTCACATGGACACTCCTATCCGTGGGGCTGGAGGTCTGTGATGGACCCAAATCATGTGGCTCCAGCTTGACTTCATCACTTTGTCTTCCACAGAGGATTGTGGTACACCCATCCTTCCCCCTGCAGCCAATATAAGACAGAAACAAATGTTAGACGTGCTACATCTGATAGGAGAACTAATATCCTGCATGACTCCTGAGCTAATCATGAGAGGCAGAAAAATGAAGGGAAATTTCAAAACATTTAAAAATTGAATATGCAATATGTTGTCTAAACATTAGATAACATAACGAATAGTCAAATTATTAAAGGATTAGTTCATTTCTAGAATAAAAAAAGGCCTGATAATTTATTCAAACCCCATGTCATCCAAGATGTTCATGTCTTGTCTTTCTTCAGTTGCCAAAAAAAAAAAAAAAAAAAAAGAATGTTTGTGAGGAAAACATTCCAGGATTTTCCTCCATGTAGTGGACTTCAATGGGGTTGAAGGTCCAAATTGCAGTTTCAATGCACCAAATATTTGGGCTGACTTTGTCACACAGACCTAACAACTGATAAAATAAATTGGGAAGAGTTGCCAAATTGGGCTTTTTGTAAAACTTTTTAAATAAAGGTTTAATGCTAAAAAGACATTTAAAGAACTAAATATGTGGGCTGTCTTTGACACACAGACATAACAATTCTGATCTTATGAAATAAAATAAAATAAAAAAAGTTGTTTGGGAGGAGTTGCCATATTGAGCTTTTATAAACTCTTTTAAATAAAGGTTTAATGCTAAAAAGGCATTAAAAGGACTAAATATTTGGGTTGACTTTGTCACACAGACCTAACAACTGATAAAATAAAATAAATTGGGAAGAGTTGCCAAGTTGGGATTTTTAAAACTCTTTTTAAATAAAAGTTTAATGCTAAAAAGGCATTAAAAGGACTAAATATTTGGGTCGTCTTTGTCACACAGACATAACTGATAAAATAAAATAAAAAAGTTGTTTGGGAGGAGTTGCCAAATTGAGCTTTTTAAAACTATTTTTAAATAAAGGTTTAATGTTGAAAAGGCATTAAAAGGACTAATTATGTGACATCTAATTAAGATCAGACCTAACAACTGATCTTATTGAATAAAATAAAATTAAATAAAAAATATTATACTTTGTAACCACAAATGCTAGTGTTGCATCTACGACTTCATGCATGGCATAATCGTGATGGAAAGGTCACGCATGGTTAGTTCCTCATCTGTGTACTGTGAAAAACTCCAACTCATTTTCTCCACCTTAAAAATCGTCCGACATTAGTAAATTATCAGGACACTTTCATTCTGGAAGTGAACTAATCCTTTAACAAATGTAGTTTAGCACATCCCTAGGAAAATTAAAAATTGTACTTTCATGCACAAACGAAGGCTTTGAGACTGCAAGTCCTCATCAAGTATGCCATTTAGTCTAGGATTAGAAAGCGTCACCTCTTTAATGAAGTACTTGGGTTTCCAGGAGGTGCTGCTGGCCGTTCTCTGCTTCCCTTCTCTTCTCTGTTTCTCCTCCAACTGGTGTTTGTGTTCAGTGGCCGCATCGATGTCGCCGGCCTTCAGTGCCGATGTCACATGCTGCCAAAGCCGCCTGTCAATCAGTGTGACATGACAAGATAAGGACTCAACACTTGATTCACTGACTGTCTCATGAATACTGCATCAAATCAGTCAGCCGGGGGAAAAAAAAATCATGTTTAAAAGGTGTCTGGCTGATAAGACTCAATTTAGCATCTTAGAATTGAAGGTAAATTTAATTGTGAAAGCTTGGAATGTCAAATAATGTCACAAAACAATGAAATGTATTTAAAAAATATCTATATTTTGGACAATATAAATATATCTAGTTTGTAATTATATTTTTAAAACGGGCCGAGTTTGGACAAAAAAAAGAGTAATTAAAACGTGTTATAAAATATATTTATGCAAATATAAAATGTATATAATCATTTTTAGCCGTATGAGATATTACTTAAAAACATATTAACAATTTTTTATTTTATTTGCCATATGGGCAGTCAAACAGTTGTTTTGTGAGAAGAATAAGCAGCAAAACTTTGCTGTTTAGTCATGGGTGTTACGTCTAGCCATATTGATCAGAATAAGAAAAGCAAGCTCAGATGATGAATCAGCCATATCTTTTATTAAATTAAACCCCAAACCTTTCAAAGATCAATGGATTTACTCTTTTCGCATGCATACCACAGCTTCCACGCACCTCTCTGCTGCTCTGTATCTTCTTTTGATTGCATTAGGCGTGTGTAGTAACACCAGGCTGAGAGCATTAGACTACTCTGATGGGCTCTGTCCTGTCCGGGTGCATCTCTCCTCGACAGTAAGCCAATAAGCAGCATTAGAGTTTATTAAGTGAAGCCTCCAGCTCGCTCAGGGCCAGAGCGGTGCATGAGGGTCACGAGTATGTTAGAGGAGCTCTAGAGGGGCAGGATTTAGCTAAAATGTGCTAAAATGCAGGATGCTCATCCACCTCTTTTCCCAAAAAGGAAGGTTTCATTGTGTCCATTTGAAGCATAATGGTAATAGACAGTAATGGGCTTATGGAAGATGAATATAACATAGTAACTCTAAATAAATTATTTTTTAATCCCTTTTGTACATTGGCAAGTTTGAAAATCATATAATGTTGGCTTTTTTTGCCAATCGACGCAAATGGCTGCAAAAAAATATATGTTGGTTGTCTTTGACACACAGACCTAACAACTCTGATCTTAATAAAATAAAATAAAATAATAATATATATATTTTTTCAGTTCATTAGTTCAGTTTATCTGGTAGGATGTTAAGTTGCCAAATTTAGCTTTTTTAAAACCTTTTTAAATAAAGTTTTAATGTCGAAAAGGCATAAAAAGGACTAAATATGTGGGTTGTCTTTGTCACACAGACTTAACAACTTTGATCTTATAAAATAAAATAATTTGCAAGGAGTTGCCAAATGTAACTTTTTAAAACTCTTTTTAAATACAGGTTTAATGCTGAAAGGCATTAAAATGACTGAATATGTTGGTTGTCTTTGACACACAGACCTAACAGTTCTGATCTTAATAAAATAAAATATATTTATATATATTTTTTAGGGACGAATTGCCAAATTGAGCTTTTTAAAACTTCTGAAATAAAGGTTTAATGCTGGGAAGGCATTTTAAGGACTAAATTTGTGGGTTGTCTTTGACACACAGACCTAACAACTCAAAACTAAATAAAATAAAATAAAATAATGTGGGAAAAGTTGCCAAAGAGCTTTTTAAAACTCTTTTTAAATACAGGTTTAATGCTGAAAAGGCATTAAAATGACTAAATATGTTAGTTACCTTTGACACACTGACCTAACAACTCTGATCTTTAAAAATAATAAAATAAAATAATAAAAAAAAATTTTTTTCAAATAAATAAATAAATAAATAAAGGTTTAATGTTGAAAAGGCATTAAAAGGAGTAAACGTGGGTTATCTTTGTCACACAGACCTAACAACTCAAAACAAAATAAAATAAATAAAATAAGAGTTGCCAAATTGAGCTTTTAAAACTCTTTAAATAGGAATTTAAAGGTCTATTTGTGGGTTGTCTTTGACACACAGACGTAACAACTCTGATCTTACTAAATAAAATTAAAAATAAAGAAATAAAATAAAGTAATTTGAGTAAGAGTTGCCAAATTGAGCTTTTTAAAACTTTTTTTAAATGCAGGTTTAATGCTGAAAAGGCAAAAAATGACTAAATATATTGGTTGTCTTTGACACAAATACCTAACAACTCTGATCTTTAAAATAAATAAAATAAAATAATAAAAAAATGTTAGGGAAGAGTTGCCAATGTGTGCTTTTTTAAACTTTTTTTTAAAATAAAGATTTAATGTTGAAAGAGCTTTAAAAGGAGTAAACTTATGGGTCATCTTTGTCACACAGACCTAACAGCTCAAAACACAAAACAAAACAAAACAAAACTAAACTAAACTAAACTAAAATAAAATAAAATAAAATAAAATAACATAACATAACATAACATAACATAACATAACATAACATAAAATAAAATAAAATAAAATAAAATAAAATAAAATAAAATAAAATAAAATAAAATAAAATAAAATAAAATAAAACAAAACAAAACAAAACAAAACAAAACACCTCCTCACCTTGATTCATACTGGCCCTGTTTCTCCAGTGGCCGGATCTTTTTCCTAATGACTGGCAGTTTGGAGGTGTCGATCACTTTGGTCTCTCCACTGCTGTAGGTGAACTCCAGCGTCCCGTTCCACTCGCCCTGAGCCTTGCAGACGATGGTGCCAGTGGGGTTGTGTTTTACCTCAGCCGTGACTCTGTTGGAGAATAAGAGAAAAGTTAAAGATGACAAAAGAAATACTGTTTTACTTAGAAAAAAAACAGGCTCTTCACTCTCACCTGTGAACTTTCCCTCCATAGAAGGGTTTGGTGTGGAATGTGACTGTGGCAGAGTATCCGCTTTTGGCGCAGGAGATGGAAACTTTCCCGCCCAGCTCAACCCAGGGCACTGTGAGGATGGAGCGGGCGTAGGCAGACGGCAGCGTGAACACATACTCCTCGTCATGCTCCAACAGATGTAACACTCCTAACATAAAACACAGGGCACAGGTCAGAGTCTCTAACCAAGAACCGTAACTACAGTATAAAACGGTTTCAGCTCATCTCCAAACAGAAGATTGACAGTAATACTGATCCACCTTGATCCCAGTGCTCTGTAGGAGTTTACAAAGCTCCTGCATGTTAAGAAATTCAAAAAGCAGGCAAAGTATTATGCTAAAAGTTTAGGATTTGATCAAATTTAAATATGATAGCAGGATGAGCAGAGAACATTGATTGTTGCATTAATATAACAACTGTTTGTGCTCTTAAAAGTCAGTCTAACAGTTCAATCTATAACATTGTGTCCAAAAATTCTAAATTCTAAACTAGTCCCAGCCAATCCTTAAGGAATCAATGTGAGTCCTGTAAAAAGTCTCATAGAAATAATGAAATAAGATCCTACTGGACAATCTGAAATCACATATTTCAGTTTATTAGTTCAATTTATCCAGGATCTTTAGTTATTTTGTCAAAACTGCCAAATCAATGAATGCTTCGACTTTACATTTTTTAAATAAAGCTAAAAAAATATATAAACGTTATATGAAACATTATTTAAATAAAATAAAATAAAAAAGAGAAATCTTGCCTTGGCAACTAACTAATTTAAAATGCAAATCTTAATTTGAAGTTACATTTTGAACTTAAATTACTAAAACTAAAATAAAAATACAAAAAATAATTTTGTTCAGTTGAAATAAAGCTGAAACAAAAAATATAAATATTAGATGAAAAAAATGTAAATATTGAATTCTTGCCTTGGCAACTAACTAATATAAAATATGCTTAAGCTGAAGTACTTAAATTACTAAAACTGAAATTTTAAAAATCATTTTGTTCCATTTGTAAAATAAAATAAAGTAAAAATGAGAACTTGACTTCATTTGAAATAAGGCTGAAATAAAATATAAACATTAGATGAAACATTATTTAAATAAAATAAAATAAAAAAGAGAAATCTTGCCTTGGCAACTAACTAATTTAAAATGCAAATCTTAATTTGAAGTTACATTTTGAACTTAAATTACTAAAACTAAAATAAAAATACAAAAAATAATTTTGTTCAGTTGAAATAAAGCTGAAATAAAATATAAATATTAGATGAAAAAAATGTAAATATTGAAATCTTGCCTCAGCAACTAACTAATATAAAATATGCTTAAGCTGAAGTACTTAAATTACTAAAACTGAAATTTTAAAAATCATTTTGTTCCATTTGTAAAATAAAATAAAATAAAAATGAGAAATCTTGACTTCATTTGAAATAAAGCTGAAATAAAATATAAATATTAGATGAAAAAAATGTAAAATAAAAATGATAAATCTTGCCTCAGGAACTAACTAATTTGAAACATTCTTAATTTGAACTACGTAAATTACTAAAACTGAAATAAAAAACAAAAACATGTTGTTCATTTGAAATAAAGCTGAAATCAAATATAAATATTAGATGAAAAAGTAAAATACAATAAAAATGAGAAATCTTGACTCTGCAACTAATATAAAATATGCTTATTTTAAAAGTACTTAAATTACTAAAATAAAAAAATATATTTTGTTTCATTTGTAAAATTAAATAAAAATCTTGAAATAGAATAGTTTATTTGAAATAAAGCTGAAATAAAATATAAATATTAGATAAAAAAAAACTAAAATGAAATAAAAATGTGAAATCTTGCTTTGGCAACTGACAAATGTAAAATATTCTTAATTTGAAGTACTTAAATTACTAAAACTAAACTAAAATAAATAAGTAAAAAATTATATTATTAAAATAATAATTTAAAAAAAATGTAAAATTAAATAAAAAAAATTAAAGACTATAGTAATATATTAAGATCAATATGTGATTATTTACCTTTTTATAAACAAATCTGTTACTGTTAACACTTTAAAATCTTGATACTGAGCAAAACTAGTATGTATTAGAATTGATTTAAAATAATATTAACAATTCATTGTTAAGAGTTTTTTTTTTTATTATTATTATAATTAAGTTCAAGCTTAATTTCCACTATAATCCTTCTGTACAGCCCAGTGTCAAGTGTTTTAACCTGTTCTGATTCATCAGGATGACAGATATTTTTTCCTCAATGCTTTAACTATATCAGTTTTCTGGTGTACTTTGATTTGAATATATTATATTATAATGCAAGTCTCGAACTACATTTGGAAGTTATTAATTAAAATGATGAATTGTATCTAGCTGTGTAACTCCCGTAACATCTGAGTAGCGTGAGCATGTTCGCAGCAGCTCTCTCAGTGGGCCTGGCCTCTTTTTTTATTCCGGTTACATAATGGACAGCTGTCTACTGGCAAAATCTCTGTGGGCTTTCAGCCAGGTCTGACAACAGCACATCTGTTTCCCAGAGACAAGAGAGCTGAAGGGGGGCAGGCGCAGTTCGGCTGCCTGTCTCTGGCTTTCTGCTCCAAAAGGGTCAAATGTGCTGCGGCCCAAAGCAGTGCTGCTGGAGCAGTTCCTTGTGAGAATGCTGATGCCAGAGCTTCTCTGATGATCCCAGCAGAGGACGGCTGAATTCATCTGTGCTGACGCACAAGGAAACTACATTTGATGGAGCCGACATAGCTGATTAGCGAGAGGGACATTCACTGTGTTAAGGGTGTTCAAGCACCAATAATTCAGTCGTGATGTCAGTTTGTAGGCGAACTTGGAATGCTAATTGCCTGGGTTCCATTAGGAATTTCAAATGGGTTTTTAGAATACTGAATATTTTTTCTGTGGAACACACGCAAGGGAGGCAGTGCCTCCTTAAAATATTGGATGAGAAAAAAAATTGTAGTACATAAAATGTGTATAAATCACTCATTGTCCAACAGCGATACCAGCAGGTAAAGTTACAGCAGGTTAGTTAAAATTTTACCTCCCCTGAGCCCAAAGAGTTTTAACAGACTTCCTAAAGCATGCGGTGAGTTTAGTAGGGGGGTAAATGAGATTGAATGGGGGAAAGTCGCTTGAGAGGAGGTAATGCATTCATTGCAATATAATTGGATATGACTGCTTATGATCATCTGTGATTAGTTCATGCGATAAATCCTGCCTCTTGTGTTTGTGTGTGTTCTGCTTTTGCGAATCAGTCTGAATTAACAATATAATGGCGTTAATGAAAAGCCTTGTTTGAAAAAAGGTAAACAACTCACACACTTAGATATAACCTCTGTTACATCAAAATAAGACTTGAAATGGAATGAAAACATGATCTGTGGGAGTTTTTAGTGTGTAATAAGCTTGGTGAAATTTAAAGTCAATCTCAGTGCTTGGGAATAAATGTAAAATGCTTAAAAAACTGTACTGGCTTTAATAAACAGAATATTACTTACACTGTTAATGTAAAAAAAAAAAATAATAATAATATATATATATATATATATATATATATATATATATCAGAAAATGCATTTTCTGATAGTGTATAGGCATGGGACCGGTTTCAGGGTTTGCTGAAATAAAATATAAATATTAGATGAAAAAAAGCAAGCAACTAACTAATTTAAAATATGCTTAAGTTTAAGTACTTAAATTACTAAAATTAAAATATAAATAAATAAATAATATAAAAAAGCTAAATATGGAAAAAAACTGCTAAAAATACAAAAAAGCACACAAAATTACTAAAAGTATTTAAATAAAATTAATATTAAGTCAAAATATAAAAAATACTATAATAATACAATATAATAAATATAAAACACTGATAATAAAGAGAAACTAGGGAGAAAATAACACTAAATGTAAATAAAGAACTTCAACATGATGAGTAAAATGAAGCCGCATTAAACCATAAAAAATATTAAAAGTTAAATAAAAAAAATGTAAAGACTATAGTAATATATTATAATCAATATGCGATAATTTACCTTTTTTTGTAAACAAATCTGTTACTGTCAACACTTTCAAATTTTGATACTGAACAAAACTAGTATATATTAGAATTGATTTCAAATTATATTAACAATTCATTAGCATGCATTTAAGAGTTTTTTTTATTCTTATTATTAAATTCAAGCTTATGGACCGGTTTCAGGGTAAACCACGGTTTGAAAAAGTCATTGTTTCAAAACCACAAAAAATTTCCGTCATACCTTTCAGGCGGTATATATATTCTTACGCGTCATCAAAGGCGGAAAGTGCCGAACTCCATAGTTGTGTGCAGCGAAGAGCATGACGAGTCACACGACCCGTCCCATACGTTTTGTGCGAGCAGTCAAAGTCACCTGTGTGTAGGATGACCGCAAAAGGTGAATTCCTGGCACTTTTTCTCCCGTCGAAAAAGACGAAGTCTGCTATATGGGAATTTTTACGGTAATGAAGACTAACCATGTTCCGTACACAATGATGTTAAGTACGGTGACGTTTTAGTGCCGATCATTGAATAAATACTTCCAGGTCGTATCTAAAATATAAATGTATCTATTTGGCTTGCTACCAAGGCAGATAACATGGCTAATTAACTGGCTAACGTCAACTACGTACTACGTTTCTGCGATTTAGTACAATAATTAAATTTAGCTGGTGTTACGTCTATATTTTAAGCCTCCTGCTATTGTTTACATGATTACATCTGTTCAAAATCACAATGTTTAAAACACAAATTGCTTGCTCTCAGGTGTTTTTGCCCCTGTTGAGTGTTGAAAGGAGAAGAGACTGTGTGTGTGTGCGCGTGTAACACTCGCGCTCTCTCTCTCTCTCCTTGTGTGTATGTGCACACATCCTCATACCTCACCCTCTAAACTTAATCCAGGAAAGGTGAACATTCCAGCATCAAAATTTGGACTGAAAGATGAATGTGTAGAAAGTGAGCATGTCTTCAAAGACCTTGTTGAGTTGCAGGTTTAATGACTGCATTTTTTATTTATTTACAGAAATTATGTTTTGATCATGTTTTTGATTATTGAGCTGCAGGTTTAGGCTCACTTAAGTGACTGCACTTAATTAGGAAGAATTCAATTATTCATTTTAATTATTTAGCCTGACATGTTTACTGCTCCAAAATGTTCTCTGTTTCTTAAAAATAAAATATATTGTGTTCGGTGGAGGAAAGTTGTTTTTTACCCAGACATTTAAAAATAACATATTTTAGAGTTGTAATCTAAATACCATGATACAATGAAACCATGATATTTTTATCTAAGGTTATCATACCATCAGAATCTCATACCAGCCCATGCCTAATAGTGTAAGTAATGTTTATTTAACCAAGAAAATATGATTGTCACATTAATTTACATTTAAAATAAAAAAGTGTTAATATTAACTAGTTTTTTGTATTCTAATTCAAGGGTAATATAATAGAGTACAGTGTTGTTAATGTATATGCATACTTTTATTCCACTACTTTAAGAGCATCTCTGAACTTTCTACCACTACTCTGCTGTTTTTTCTTGCATACCTTGATTGACAGATGTCTTGTCCAGTCAGCGGTAAGTAGTCTTTTTTCTCAATTTAAAGCATCCATGCTAAGTATTCATTTTGAGCATTTCTTCCCCCCTAAAAAATATACATAAATATTGACTCCAAGCTTTTGAGTGGTTTACTGTATAATGTTTTTATTTCTGATCTTTGGATCTTTCTATTTGTCAAAGAATTCTGAAAAAATGTACTCAACTGTTTTAAATATTAATATTAATAATAATAATAACAATAATAATAATAATAATAATTAAAAAATGTTTCTTGAACAACAAATCAGCATATTACAATGATTTCTGAAGGATCATGTGACATTGAAGACTGTAGTAATGATGCTGAAAATGTAGCTTTGAGCACAGGAATAAATTACATTTTAAAATGTATTCAAATAGAAAACAGTTATTTTAAATAGTAAAAATATTTTGTACTTTGGATCAAATAAGTGCAGCCTTGGTGAGGAAAAAGAGACTTTAAAAAAAAAAAGTAAATTCTTACTGTTCAAAAACTTGACTGCTTGTGTAGATTTTCAACGATATGCAGGCAAGAAAATTGCATCATTTTTGGGGTCTTTCAAATTCCTCTAGACTTCCTCCTGCTCCAATTAACAGTGTGTCCATTGCTCTTGGGGATTAGTGTTAGCCTTCTGATGAGTAATTAATTTTGTCCTAATTACAAAGTCCTAACTGGTTAAGCACACCAAATGCTACCTTCATCCATGATCATCCACTTCAGTGCACACTTCTGAGTTTGGGAGATTTAAAAACATGTGTAGGTCAAGAACTTTCAAACTCATATTTTCAATTTCAAATAAATGCTGTTTGTTTTTTGCTTGTTTTTTTTTTTTTACTTTCAATTTTACTTTTACTTTAAAGAATCCTGAAACAAATGTAGCACAAAAATATTAAGCGGCATTTTAAGAAATGTTACCTAAGCACCAAATCAGCATGTTAGAATGCTTTCTGAAGGATCATGCAATGGCTGCTGAAAATTCAGCTTTGCTTCACTGGAATAAATTACATTAAAAAAGTGCTACTTAACCCCAAACCTTTCAGTAGTGTAAGCTTTACTTATATCATTTGTTTTAAGTGCTACATTCCCTAAGTGTATTTATAGTCAGCATTTATCTTGCGTCATCTGACGTTTTGTCACAAAGCATCCTGGGATTTAATTCTCTCTGAAGAATATGGCCAAAACAAAAGTATCCTTATTAAATTAAGTCAGAATCTTCTGGAACAGCCTTTGCATCAGGGAGAGCAACGACAATGCCTTAAAATACTCTCTTTGTTGGCAGCTCACCAGTTTTAGAATCAGAGTGAAACATCAAGTGGCCGAGTGAAGTGAAACATCAAGGGAAGGGTTTTTCAAACAGCAGTACATTTCTGTTGTTATTCTGTGAGACAGATGGAGTTGTGATATAAGCACCAGTAAATATCACAGGCCCCGAGGCCGACACTCATATAACCACAATCAGCTGATCTGGAAACAGTATGCTCTCTGGACACACATCTGAGAGGATCGAGGAAAAACAGTTCTGCCTGAATGAGCAAAACCCTCAGGCTTTAATCAAACAGTAATGAACAAAACTCAACGATCCCCACAGACAAATGATTGTCATAAATGCGACACAGCTTCATGAATAAATAAACAGTTCTAAGAAACTACATTACTGTGCATCCTTATGTAAAATATTTGTCACACCAATACAACTGAAACTTGGCAAACTCACCTTCTCCAACCATTGACACTCCTATGGACATGCCCATGAATTTGCTCTTAGTCCAAACGTGGGTGTTGACGCATATCTGCCGCTCTTTGCACTCGCAGTAGAATCCAGAGACCGGCGGGTGGTGGGACACCTGCTCAGCCACGAAACGTAGCCGGTACGAACCTAACCCCTCATTGGAGGCGGTGTTGGTGGAATGAGCAGCCGCAGGGGCTGGACTTGAGCTGGTAGTCCTAAGGGGCCGCACCTTATCTTGCGGGACGTCCCATGTGCAGTGGAAGCTCTCCCCCAGAATGGGGTTGTAAGGCTTCTTGGCCACAGCACCTTTACGGCCCTCGTGGAAAGCGGTCAAGTAGTATTCCACAAAGCGGATCATGCGCTCCTCTGCCGTCGCTCCAGATGTGATGGCCAAAAACACATCCGGATGGGCCATGAAGTTGGCATACATCTCCAAAAGAGAGCGCTTCTCTAGGATGAACGTGGGCAACACCACCTGAGAACAAAAGATGTAAGCATACATCATCTCAGCTGCTGATTTGACAAAATGTGACCCTGGACCACAAAACCAGTCTTTAGTAGCACGGGTATATTTGTAGCAATAGCCAAAAATACATTGTACGGGTCAAAATTATTGATTTTTCTTTTATGCCAAAAATCATTAGCATATTAAGTAAGATCATGTTCCATGAAGATGTTTTGTAAACTTCCTACTGTAAATATATCAAAACTTAATTTTTGAGTAATAATATGCATTGCTAAGAACTTCATTTGGACAACTTTAAAGGCGATTTACTCAATATTTAGATTTTTTTGCACCCTAAGATTCCAAATTTTCAAATAGTTGTATTTCAGTCGAATATTATCCATCTATCAATGGAAAGCTTATTTATTCAGCTTTCAGATTACGTATGAATCTCAATTTAAAAAATGTTACCCTTATGACTGGTTTTGTGTTCCAAGGTCAATATATTATATTATTTGTAAATAATTATAATAAATAATGTAAATAATTAAAGCGCACGTTAATTACATATATTTATTTAATTGAATTGTAGCATTTGTAAACTCTCAATAGCATTATGCTTTATTACGATTTTGAAATGGATTTAAAAACTGATTTTTTTAAGTATACTACTCTTAACTGAATCAAGGAATGGTGACAGCCCCTAATACTGATGCTCCAAGATGTAATAATATAATAACTGTATGCTGCTCTGTATCACAGATAGTGACTCCATGGATCAATGCTCTGTCCATTCGCCCTGAGGCCTACAGTACACATACACACACACACACACACACACACACACACATCACTGAACTCCATCATCTGAGCTATCCAAATGACTGCTCAAATCCTGCTGAACTATAAACACAAGCCCAGAAGCAAATGTTCCTCTCAGAGAGACTAAACACAGACGAGGTAGGTAGTACAGAGAGAAACATATATCACAACACTGAAATATTCCTCAGGCTGATGAAGCGTAATTAGAACAATAATATCATGACACCTCTCGACACGCTTGAATTAGTCTATTAGATTCCTAATCACGAGGACGAATAGGAACATCAAATCAGATAACGTTTCCTGTTAACTGATTATGTAAAGTATAATTATGAAACTGAATTTCCCCTGAGCTATGATTATGTTAATAATATTCATTTTCACGTAGCATGGCACATCCTCAATCTGTGGCTGAGACTGGACAATGTCCATACTAAGCTTTTATACATAGAAAGAAGCATGAGACTGTAGAAATGAGGCACAACTGTACACTGGAGGTCCAGTTATTAACTGTTCTATATGCCTTCACTGCAGTTATACACATCTTCGGGTCACAAATTAAGATATTTTTGATGATACCTGATACGTTTCTGACCCTGCATATACAGAAACGCAAACACCACATTCAAGGCCCAGAAAGGTAGTAAGGACATCGTTAAAATAGTCCATCAGTAGTCCATCAATAGTGACATCAGCGGTTCAACCATAATTTTATGCACAGCAAAAAATGCTTTTTTGTCTTGTTTCCAGCCAAAATATCTAAAAATTCTTAAATCAAGAATGATTTTCTAAACAAGTAAAAAATATTGTCTTGTTTTCAGAAAAAAGAAGTTCAAATTAAGTGAGTTTTTGCTTGAAACAAGCTAAATAATCTGCCAATGGGTTAAGCAAAATAATCTAGTTTTCTGCTTGAAAGAAGATTATTTTGCTTACCCCATTGGCAGGTTATTTTGCTTGTTTCAAGCAAAAACTCACTTAATTTTGACTTATTTTTTCTGAAAACAAGACAACAATTTGTCTAGAAAATCTTAAATCTTGATTTAAGAATTTTTAGATATTTTGGCTGGAAACGAGACAAAAAAAATCTACGTAAGAAAAGCATTTTTTGCAGTGTGAAGCTATGAGAATACTTTTTGTGCACAAAGAAAACAAAAATAATGACTTTATTCAACAATTTATTCTCTTCCGTGTTAATCTTGACCTGTATTCACGAGAGTACCACCATAAGAGCTCTCAGATTTCATAAAAATATCTTAATTTTTGTCCCAAAAATAAACAAAGGTCTTACGGGTTTGGAACAACATGGGGGTGAGTAACTAATTAATGACAAAATTTTCATTTTTGGGTGGACTATCCCTTTAACCCACCCCTGAAACAAAGCAAAAATACTATATATGAAGAGTTCAGATGCAAAACCAGCTGAAAGCCAAAAATGAGATAATAATACTGAATGAATGCTCTCCATCAAATACTTTTACTTCAAACTCGCAAAAATCCCACCCATAGCCCAATCAGAAGTACCAGTACTTACATAGAAACCTATACATTGGAGCCTGATAAAAATGCATGCCACAATGTCCTAAAGATAAAAATGTCCAAGTAAAAAATCTTGAAAACCATTCTTTGTTCCCTGAGATCAAGAGCAGATAAATAGTCTTGAGTGGTTCTTGTTTGTACATGAAAAGGAAGAGCGAATGTATACAAGTTGGGATTGGCCAAATTCTTTCACCACTATTAATTCATGATTAGTTTGGGTGGGACAGCAAGTGTGTATTTGTGTGTGTGTGTGTGTGTGTGTGTGTGTGTGTGTGTGTGTGTGTGTGTGTGTACACATACCCGTGTGAGGTCCATGCCCAGTTTGAGTTGAGACAGCAGATGGAGGATGATGCTCCTTTGGTCATCCAAGACTCCGAGGTCTTCCTCCTCATTATCTTCTGTGTCTGTGATCTCCTCGCTGGAGTCCACCGATTCTGGGCTGGAGTTCTGCAAACACACACAGGACAATTTCCAAATGTTACTAAATCACTTGTGATATTAATGATATTTTTATACCTACAGCTAAAGTATTCATACCCCATGATTTTTTTCACATTTTGTTATGTTGCTGTCTTATGTTAAACTGCTTTAAATTACTTTTTCCCACATCAATCTACACTCCATACACCATAATGACAAAGAAAAAGGTTTTTTAACATTTTTGCAAATTTATTAAAATAAAAAAAACTAAAATGATCTGTGACAATTGGCATTTAGCTCAGGTAGCATTTATATCGCTTGTAGATGTTACTACTCTTCAGGTGGAGTTAACCTGTGGCAAATTCAATTGAATGGATATGATTTGGAAAGACAAACATCTTAATAAAAAGGTCTAACAGCTAAAATTGGCTAGCCCTGAGGTAGAAAAAAAACTGCCTGTAGAGCTCAGAAACAGTATTGGATCAAGCCATACATCTGGGGAATATTTCTGAAAAAAATCTGCTACATTGAAGGTTCACAGAAGCATGTAGTCTCTGTTACACTTAATGGAAGAAGACTGAAACAATCAGGACTCTTTCTAGAGCTAGCCTCTTGGACAAACTGAGTGATTGATGGAGAAGGGCTTTGGTTAGACTGGTGACCAAGATCTTGATGGTCACTCTAGTTGAGCTCCATGATCATATGTGGAGATAGAAGAAACCTACAGAAGGCCAAACATCACTGCAACACTCCATCAATCTGGGCTTTATGGCAGTGTGGCAATAAATTCTCTCCTTAGTGAAGACACATGAAAACACACTTGGAATTTGCAAAAGCATTTAAAGGACCCTTAGACTATGAGAAACAAGATTCTTTGGTCTGATGAACCTCAATCTAAGCATCATGTTTGAAGGAAACCAGGCACTGCTCATCACCTGCAGAGTACCATCCCATCTCTCATGCTTTGGGGCTGTTTTTAGTGGCAGAGACTGAGGGACTCAGTAGAAGAAAAGCTTAACACAGCAAAATATAGAGATGGCTTTAATGAAAACCCAGTCCAGAGCATTCAGAACCTCAGACTGGGAAGAAGGTTCACCTTCCAACAGGAAAACTTATAGACAACTCTGTAAATGTCCTTGAGTGGTCCAGAGTCTGGGCCTGAACCCAATCAAACATTTCTGGAGAAACCTGAAAATGTTTGTCTGCCCCCATCCATCCTGAGCTTGAGAGATGAAGGGGGAAAAGCATGACAGATAATTGCCAAATGCGGATGTGCAAAGCTTGTCGCATCATACCCAAATAGACTTGAGGCTGTAAAGGTGCTTCAGCAGAGTACTGAGTTATGAAGGTTATTAATTTTTTGAAAAAATACAAAATAAATGTACGAAGTTGTGACAATTCTGTTTTTGCTTTGTCATAATGGTGCATAGACTGTAGATTGATGTGGGGCGAAAAAGTATGTCAAAAAACAGTACAATTAATACTTTCGCAAGGCACTGTAAATTCTCTCCACCAGTGAGAATCATCCATGGCAAGTTGTGAAAGCCCATATCCACCACATAAAAAAAAAAAATCAAATAATGGTAAGAAACTGAAAGTTATAACAAGTATTTTAAATAATAACTATGACAAAAAGACAAAATATGAGAGAAAAAAAAGACAAAAAAAGGTCATAGCTCATAATTATTATTAGATACTACCCATCTTTTATGTGACAAAATGGGCTTTCATACAATGCTGTCAATCATCACAGACATTAATTTTGACTTGTGAAGACTGTTATTGACACTGAATATAGCTTTCAGCACTCCTTTAACTATATAAATAAACCAAAAAATTCAACTACAACAAGAAAGCGCTATTTTAATGTCTTTAATTTATTATATGAATGTAATCTGAAATTGTCATTGTATTACATTATATTAGAAATGGTCATTATTATTAATTTGCCTATCTTTGTATGTAAAAAAAAATAAAAGAAATAATATTATATAAAACTTTTTTATTTCTTAAAATGACAGATGTATAATTATCACACAGTTGTTTGCACCTCGCTCTTTCATAGTTTGTTTTTTCGTTTGGGTGCGTCAATCCATTGAATCACTTTAGTACATCAGCATGTTTCGCACTCACATAAATAATCTTTTCTTTTTGCTTTATTCTCAGTCACCATGGGACAAAAGCTCATGGTAAAAAAGTTAAAATGACAGATGCTCTTTGGTTGCAAGGCAACTGTGCTGTGCATTTTTGTCCAGTCTTGGGTGCCTAATGTCATTGGAACCTCCTGCAATCGCTCATGCAAAAACATTACATTGTTCCTAATGCATAATGTAAAGAAGTGGTCCAGAAGCGCCCGCCCCAAAGCATCATGGGAAGTGTATAAAAAGCCCCTTCCTCTAAGGGCTCTACGTAGATAATGTTGACAGATGAGCGAAGCAGATCACATGATCCTCTCTCAGTGGATCACTCCTTTTTCCTTTCCAAGGCACACGAATGTGAGTAAGTGAGGGGCAACAGATGGGATCTAAATGGGTTGCGATATGATTCGACTGTAAAGTAAAACAGTAGGGTTTTGTAGACAAGCAGTAATCCCAGAGGTAACGCTTACGACTGGGCACAAACCATCGCCCATGGCGTTATGGCTCGATTTTATTAGATTCTCTCGCAAACCATTTATCATATTTCCCTTTCCTTCAGCGTTCTCTCTTAGCGGTTAAAAGGGAATATTGCGTTCCTGTAAAAAGTACAGGAGCTCATTGAGCTGGATGGGACGTCCTCATTTCGAGCTGCAGCGATCCACCTGAATATTTCATAGAACAAGAGCAGAGCACTTTCTCTCTCCCTTTACGTCATCACAGAGATGATTAAATAAACACATGCGAATCAGGTCACATGCAAGGTCACCCATCCAGCGTTGACCACAAATCTATAGCACGAATGCATCACCAATACTAAACTCTGGCATCTTGTTCAATTAACTCGCAAAGGAACACGTCAAGGACGCTCCTTCTTCTTCTGTGGACGTTCAGTTGGGTGGTTTTGTTTTGTTGGAGTGTTTGGTAGCTACAGTAACAAGCCAAAAGTTGGACGTGAAAGCTGTTTATGCAAATCAAATCAGAGCTAATTAAATACACAGCGATTTTAGAGATGCAGCAAAATGAGGAGTGCAGAATAGCCTGTAGGGAATAGCAAGACAAAGTACCTTGATTTTTTTTTTTTTTTTAACAAACAGTAAAAAACAATGAGATTGACTGGAGAGAAAACAAAGACGTTGTCTTTGTAAGAATTTTGTGTCAGAGAAAACCACTCAAGCGATCTCACATGTCTCTTAAAGTTTCAGAGGAGATCTTAAATGTCTCAAACTGAGTTTAGATTTACCATCTGCAATCTAAAATCTGAGATTTTTCATCAAAACCTTCTACAACCAAAGCTATAAAATTGTGTTTATTTCTCCTAAAGCAATTTTATTAAGTAACAAAAGTGGATTGACACATTAAATATATCTAAGAACACAGCTTTTAAAGAGCAGCCTCTAATCAATGGTATTTTCCGCTGGCGCAAAAATCCTGTCACAAAACCAATATGAGCCAATAAAAACATTACAACAATGAATGAAGTTTCCAACTTTTCCCACTCCCGGCATTCCAGAGAGGCACCCCTCCCTTTCGCCAACAGGATAAACATGCATCAAACTTACATTCATTTCAGAGCCGGTTGAGAAATGCGCTCTTGGGTGTTCATCTCATAGTTTGACTGTGGTGGTATCCACAAAACTCTCTCTTTCACGATCTCTCACTAACTCTGACACTCTTATCTCGCTGCCCAGCTGTCCCTGAGCCGAGGAAGCGCTGCTCCCTCCCACTTTGTCAGCCTGTAGTCTCCCTCTCTCTCTCTCTCTCTCTCTCTCGTACTCTGGTTCTTGCCTCGACTCACCACAGACAGCTTGTTTAAAATACAGCTGAACTTCATGAGGTTTGTTTGCTCAGGTCCAGGAAGGAAGGATTTAAAGTAGATTGAGCGAGAAAGAGAGAGAGATCACGACTGGTGAGAAGATTAAATTGAGACCCTCCATATGACCTTCTATCTGTCAGAGCCACTCCCACCTCAATCACTTCCATAGTGCATTTACACCAGTTTCACCTTTGCCCCGCCCCCTTTATAATGCAACCGATTGCAAGTACTTTTACACACATACACTACATGCCAAGCGATTTTTAATGTTTTTTAAAGAATTATTTTGCTCACCAAGCCTGCGTTTTTTTGATTCAAAATACTGCAAAAGCAGTAACATGTTTAAAGTGAAATATGTTTACTATTTAAAATAACTGCTTTCTATTTGAATATATTTTAAAACGTAAACTATTCCTGGGATCAAAGCTAAATTTTCAGCATCTTCAGTGTCACATGATCCTTCAGAAATAATTCTAATATGCTGATTTTCTGTTCTAGAAACATTTATTATTATTACAGATGAGTCATTTTTTTTCAGGATTCTTTAAAGAATAGAAAGAAATAGAAATAAAATGCTTTTGTAACATTATACACTATACCATTCAAAAGCTTTGGGGGGAGGGGTTATAGGAATAAACACTTTTATTTAGCAAGGATGCTTTAAATTGATCAAAAGTGATGATAAAGACATTTATAATGTTACAAAATATGTTTTCTTTTAAAAAATACTGTTCTTCTTAACTTTCTATTCATCAAAGAAACCTGAACAAATTCTACTCTGTTTTCAACATAATAATAATAATAATAATAATAATAATAATAATAATAATACATGTTTTTTTGAGCAGCAAATCTGAATATTACAATGGTTTCTGAAGGATCATGTGACTGGAGTAATGATGCTAAAAGTTCAGCTTTGAGATCCCAGGAATAAATTACATTTTAAAATATATTCAGTTATTTTATTTTATTTTATAGTAAAAAATATTTCAAAATTTGACTGTTTTTGCTGTACTTTGGATCAAATAAAGTCAGGCTTGGTGAGATGAAGAGACTTCTTTAAAAAAAACATGAAAAATCGTACTGTTCAAAAACGTTTGACTGGTAGTGTACATGTCGACAATCACCTCTGTTTCTTAAAACAAGCACACAAGGTAGAGCACAAGTGTAGTCAGCTTATGTTGGACATATTCGGTACAATTTCAGCATGAATAAAAACAAATTATTGAAACTGAAGTGCATGTAAATTGACTTAGTGTGACCAGTTTTTCATGACGCCATTAAACATCCTCTTCAGTTAATGCTCCAATACTAGTTAACAGACTGCCACTAAGTCCCTATTAAATAAAAACAAACACTTGGTGCATAAGGGAAGTAATGCTTAACATTTTCACATTTCTCAAAGATAAATATTTGGTAATAAATGTTGAAAACGTATGTTGTGCTGATTAATATTTCTGTGGAAACCATTAGACACTTCTTTCAGGTTTCTTTGATGAATAGAAGGTTCAAAAGAGCAGCATTTATTTGAAATAGAAATCTTTTGTAGCATTATAAATGTCTTTAGTGTCACTTTTGATCAATTTAACGCATCCTAGCAGAATAAAATATTCATTTCTTTCAAAAAGAAAAAACTAATCTCACTGTTAGTACAGTTTGAGCATGTGATGTGTTCAGTGTCATTTCAGATGATGTGCTTAATCCCCATGTGGTCCCATGAGGCCTGATCCGCACATGACTCCAAGGAACCTCTTGAACCTGGTGTGTGTGTGTGTACACATGTGTGGTATTTCATTATGGAACAGTAGTATGCTGTAGTGTAGCCACCTGAACTCATATAATCTCAGAAAATAAAAAAGGCCATTTTGCATTTGTAATTACATTCCTTTTGAAAAAAAAAAAAAAAAAAAATGAAAATTTTATTTATAGGAAACCCTGGGTGTTAGGACTTTTATGGATTGATAGAAATTGTCTCAAAATATGTAGTAGAAAACCCATGAAAGATATATAGGTGCAGCTCAAAAAATAAAAAAAATATTGTGAAAAAGTTCTTTTTTTTTTTTTTTTTATTAATATGCTTTGATACATCACTGTAAACAGCCAGCCCATTCAGTAATGACCTTCTGTGACTTACTCTCTTTGTGGAGGGTGTCAATGATTGTCTCCTGGACCATTGCCAATTCAGCAGTCTTCCTCATTAGTGTGGTTTTAAAGAACAAGAGATACCCAGAATTTATACTGTAGGGATGGTCAAATGTAAATAATCTAATATTTTGAGATACTGGATTTTTGACTTTCATGAGCTGTACCCTCTAATCATCAAAATAAAAAAAAATTTAAAAAAAGTAAATGTTTTACTTTACATTTAATGAATCTAAAATATATGAAAGTACATTTTTTAAAAATAAGTTACAATAAAAAAACTTTCACGATATTCAAATTTTTTGAGCTGCACCTGTATGTTATAAAAAACACATAGTTTTATACATATTTTGGACTATGGGGGGCGCCATTATTTAAATAATGTGAAATGGTTGCACTATCTGGCAGGATATAAAGCCTACGCTTACAACCATCACCACCTGTAAGCTTTTTCAGTAGCTGTGGTCATCATATCAGTATTTTATTTTCTGAGTTGTGTTGCGGTAAAAACAGAAACAGGCAGCGCCAGTAGCTCACCGAGTGCAAATATTTACATCATCAAAATAACGCCACCCCCTATAGTCCAAAATATGTACAATAAATATGAATGTGGATTTTTTAAATGTTTTTTTTCTGCTACATATTTCTGTAAGAGACAGTGTGCGATGAGCAACAGAGGAGAGAAAAAAGGAGGGAGAAAATGAGAAAATCTTCTAGTCAGAGGATTAAGTGTGTAGTATAGACTTTACATTAGTCATTGGCATGATCTCAGATTATACTCTGCTATGTCTTGTGTTCACAAACACAACTCGGAGTACAGCTCTGGCTCCAGGCTTCAGCTTACCATACAGAGATGCTTTTTTTTGAACACAATGCAATTAGCTCTATTATACACTCTAGATGAAATACAGTGGGGTTCAAAGGCATTGTCAGATACCTGTGAAAATGCTCAGACTGCAATTGACACTGTGTTGAAATCTTCCTTTTCAGGCCTGACCATTAAAAATCAGCTGACTTTGGTCTGGTGACGTGACATCATGTTAGAGCTCCTTGGAAAACAGCATGGGCTGGTGGGAAAGCAGTGTTTAAAACAGCACCACCTTCATGAATAAATAATCAGCGGCAGCACGTTGTCTACAGGGACGCGGTTAACGGAAGTGCCCACGCACTGAGAGCAAGATGAAACCACATTCCTGAGACAAAGAGCCTTTAAGGTATTCTGCTATATAAAATTATAACAGTCTGCAGAAACAAACAGATTGAAAGGGGTGAATAAAATGATAACGTATAACACAACCATTTGAGTTCACAATTCCAATTTTATTAAAAAACAACAACAACAACAACATAATCACAATAATAATAATAATAATAATAATAATGCAAGTAAAATGTAGTTGCAGCTTATTATGGGTTTAAAATAATATTTCATAAATGTAATAGAATAGCAGGTTTAAAAGACCAGCATTTATTTTAAATAGAAATATTTTGCAGCATTATAAATGTCTTTACTTCTGACCAATTGTTATTATTTTATTGATGTAATGTAAAATAATATTATAATACATTTTAATATTTAATAAGTAAAATCCATTAAAATATTGTAGTAACTAAAATCTTAAAACATTTTACATTTTTACAAATATTGTTATAATATTTTTACATTATGTCAATTAAATAATAAAAATAATATTTTTTTTATTTAAAGAAAACTATTTATTACATTTTTAAATATTACTCTATTATTTTACATTACATTGACAAAATATTACTAATAGTAGTTCTTACTACATTATCTTACTACAAACTACATTTTAGTTTTTACATTTTAAAATCTTAATATAATACGTGTGTGCATGTGTGTGTGTGTGTGTGTGTGTGTGTGTGTATATATATATATATAGTATTTGTAAAATGTAAAAAAAAATACTATATAGTTTAAAAATGTACTACTGCTGCTACTACTAATATCTTATCAATTAATAATTATAATAAAATATCTTAGTAAATATGAATACAATAACATTTTAAAATGTAAACAGTAAAATGTACCATGTAGTTCACTTAAATTTAATTATTATCATTACTGTTACTTTTTTATTGATAAAATATTATAATACATTTTCATATTTAATAAGTAAAATTACATTTGAAAAATCTATTAAAATATGTTACATTACATTGAGAAATTATTATAGTAGTAGTATTTAAAAACTACATTTTATTTTTTACATTTTAAAAAATATTATCCTAATATTTTTACATTACATCAATGAAATAATAAGTAATAATAATCATTTTTATTTAAAGAAAATAAAAATTTTAAAAACATTTTAAAATACTATTCTAATATTATTTTACATTACATTGACAAAATATTACTAATAGTAGTAAAATCTTAAACTACAAACTACATTTTACTTAACATTTGTACATTGCATTAATGAAATAATAATAATTTTTATTTAAAGAAAACTACTCATTACATTTTAAAATATTATTATATTATATTATACTTTACAGTGTCAATTTTTTTACTAATAGTAGTAATATCTTAAACATAAATTACAAACTAGATTTTAGTTTTTACATTTTAAAATCTTAATATAACATTTTATATTACATTGATATAAAAATAAAATTTAGCATATTTATTAAAGAAAAAATACAAGAAAATGTTCTCAAGTGAATTAGTACTAGCTGGATATATACAAATGAGTTTAGGCTCATGATTTTTTTATTTTGTTTGTAATTTTTAAATGCCAAAGCTCATACAACAACAACACATGTATACCATATAAATTACTGAATCAGAACAACTGGAATCAAAAACAGGAATCAATCTTGCCTTAGCTGTGGCCCAACATCTCTAATGAACTGACCGCTGTAAAATCTTTTCCATTTCCAATTACACAAAATCAAACCCTCATATTGTGCCTCTGAGAGTGTTACCTTTCGGCCCCATTGAGACGAGGACAGATGTTTGCCTTCTAGCCACACACAAACACCTCACCCGAGAGCCACAAAACACCCATCCACACACCGATTCGAATCTTGACAAGGATTTGCACCGCTGCCTCTCCTGTCAAACATCTGGGACATGTATGCTTGATGGGCCATGTCTCATAGCTCGGGTTTGTTTTTTTACTCCCTGCAGTTTTGCTGCCGTTATTTTCCTCTGACAGCGCAGAACAGCGAGCTGTCAGACCATGAAGAGACAGGAAAGAAAGGCAGACTGAAATCTCTCTCTCCTTGAGACTGCTGACAGCCTCATTTTAATCCCAGTTGCCCAAAAATCCAATAAAAACATTGCCTTTAAAAAAAAGGAGCATTAAATGCTTTGTGTACATTACACAAACCTACTCCCAGACAGCTTTATTCAGTCGTGACTGCTAGTCGTGACTGCTTTTCTCTGTGTTTCACTCGCAATCTTCAATCACTGCAATCCTTTCTGCTCTCTGCTTTCCTCTACTGGTGATTACGATGAAGTGCAGCCATTCTTATAATGCAAACAATAGGCAATCTGCCACAAGAGATCTTATTATGTTTCATTTACATCAGAGCAAACAAAATCTGCAGGCGCAAAGAAACGTATTTGTCAATTAAAAGACTCAATATCGCATGCTTTGGTGTTTGGCCAGCGGTGATAAAGGAGAAGGCCTTTTGCTCCAGTCCCCATCGCAGCCGTGATTTATAACCTCTCGAGCAGCACTGTTGTTTTACAGCATGTCCTACGGTTTCTGCATTCAGACAAGAATCACTGGGGTGGCTGCTGAATAAATCGCTTGGCTAATCATGTGTTGTGTTCCCCCTATCCTTGAGCAATCCCCGTGAATTTTAAAGCGTTACGACTGAACCGCCGGTCAGACGATTCTCATAGGGTGAGTAGCTATGCCATCGACCCATGGCCCTGTCTGTCAAAATTAATTACAATATCTCAAACGTGTACAATAAGTAATGATACATTCTGATGAGTCTGCTTTAATAACAAGAAAATCTAACTTTAAATAGGTATGCCGTTGATTAGGTCAAGGTCAAATGTATTATAAATGTTATACAGCAGCTAGTTATGCAATCTTTCTCATTTTAAAATTATTTACTGTATACTTTTATTATTCAATAATTATAAGCTTTTATAATATTTGATCATTTTATAATATCTAAATTTTATCACTGATCATTTTCCCCTCTAATGGATTCTTAAAAGAACACTCCACTTTTTTTTGAAAATATTGGGTAGAGGGGAAATCCACGCTTTTTTGCCCCTGCGAATGATTGTGCCTGGTCTAAATACTGTAGCTCCATAGGGACCTATTGTTTCGATTTAAAAGCATAATTGTGCCAAATTTTCACCGTCTGAAAGGCCTTTTTAGCCATAAAACACTTCATAACAATTCTGTCATTATTTATTCACCCTCATGTTGCTGCAAACCTATATGACTTTTTTACTCTTGGTAACCAAAATGAAATTCACTTTCATTTTATCCCTTTAATCTAGTTTTTTCCCCCTCAAATGAAGCTTAAAATATTGTTTAGACTTCATATACAGTTTACATCCCCCTTTCAGAATCTGCAAAATGTTAATTATTTTACCAAAATAAAAGGGATCATACAAAATGCATGTTATTGTTTATTTAGTACTGACCTCACCTGATATTTCACAAAAAAGATATTTACATACAGTCCACAAGAGAAAATAATAGTTACACTTATAAAAATGACCCCATTCAAAAGTTTACATGCCCTTGATTCTTAATACTGTGTTGTTACCTGAATGATCCATAGTTGTGTGTTGTTGTTTTTTTTGGTTTAGTGATAGTTGTTCACGAGTCACTTGTTTGTCCTGAACAGTTAAACTGTCCACTGTTCTTCAGAAAAATCCAGGTCCCACAAATGATTTGGTTTTCATTGATGCTCCAGAAGAAAAAAAACATACATTAAGAGCCGGGGGGTGAAAACTTTTGAACGGAATGGAGATGTGTATATTTGTATTATTTTGCCTAAATATCATATTTTTTTCATTTAGTACTGCCCTTCAGAGGACACAGTTGGAAATTGTTAGAAATGGTACAGTCAATGTTGGAAAGGGTTCAAATGCACAAAAAATGCTGGAAAGCCAAAGAATTAGTGGGACCTGAAGGATTTTTCTGAAGAACAGCAGGCAGTTTAACTCTTCAGGACAAACGAGGGACTCATGAACAACTATCAATAAACAAAAAAAAAAAAAAAAAAAAAGCTGTGGATCATTCAGGTAACAAAACAGTATTAAGAATCAAGGGGATGTAAAAGGGTTCATTTTTATATTTTCTCTTGGGGACTATAAGTAAACATCTTTTGAAATATCTTATTCAGGTCAGTGCTAAATAAACAATATCATGCATTTTGTATGATCCCTCTTATTGTGTTTAAATAATAACATTTAGCGGATTAGGGTGTGAACTTTTGACCTCAACGCTAGAGTATTTCAGTGCTGTGTTAAGTCTTTTAATTTCTTTCACATACTGTAAACAGCAACCAGGAATCTCTTCAAAAAGTTGCTTTTTGCCTTCTATGGATAAAAAAGTCATACATTTTTGGAAGACATGAGGGTGAGTAAGTGACAACAAGGTTTTCATTTGTGGATAAACTATTCCTTCAATTCCCACGGCAGCTGAAGTGGCTTTTTGCAGCTGGAAATCACATTACGCAGCGCGAAAGCTTCGGATAATTATGTATCTCCAGGGCTACAATACACACAGTGTGTAAAAAGATCACCAGAGCACTACTGCGTGACGCGGCCACAATCCACTGTGCCACACAGAATCCATACAGCAACACATACAAAAAAAGGAGACGCCTGTAGCCAGATCTCATATGCGGTATGATGGGATTGATTGATGGAGCTCATACAAGCTCATTTCAGTCCTCAGGCACATCAGCATATTTCACTGTCTGCGCTGGCACGGTTTCATGCCCAGATAATCCATGAGCCATGCAGTCAATGCTGATGTTGCATGCATTCGGTGCTGGAAGCGCCTTAAAATAACTAAAGTATACATGTACCGTTAATTTGTTTTACGCTTCAGCATCGTGCCATCATCATCTTCCTAATATTCAACAGTGCGAAGTGAGTCATTTAAAGGTTTAATGGTATGAGTCACTGCAGTAAATTAATTAGATACATTATCTCGGCTATATCAGAGGAAAAAATGTAGCACAAATTCTGTCTGTTGAATTCTGGGAGCATGTTCGTCCTCACAGGGAGCCGATTTAATGACAAGCGCACACAAAGCCACCCGCAAAATGAATTAGCTCCCTTCAGGCATACGCGCGCACACACAAATTAACGTGCATTTATACATACGCCACCGCGCGCACAAACAAACAGTTGCATGCGCTTACGCCGAAGAAACACCAGCCCTGGCCTTTCTCCAGAGAAACGCAGGCGGATAAAAGGTTTCCAAGAGGGACGGGCTGACTCATTCAGGGATCCAGAGGGATTGTGGGTATCCTCCGTCACCCGCCACAGACGCTAAAACTAGAACACGTCCAATTAGTGCTCCTCTTCCACTCCTTCGCTGTAGAAGCCTGGCAGGCTCACGCACAATAGCGTAGACGCGTATTTGAAACTTTTCAAAGACGTGTCTACTCTACGGGAGACTTTAAATGAGTCAGAGACCATTCTGATTTTTTTTTGGCCTATTATCTGATAAGCTGAACAGATCTCGGTGACAGATTTCACCCCTGAAAGATCATCTTTCTTCAAAAGTGATAAGCAGCGCGTCACAGAGCTGCCAGCTTCAGAATGATAATGATGGGTGTAATGATGACTATATTGCAGGGGCGCTTCTTTGAGCAGGCGAGGGAGAAAGTGCCATGAGGAAAGTATTGCCAGACCAAAAACTTAAATGAAACAAGACCAAATGTCTAAAGTAGTAATTTTTCTGTAGTAATGCGGTGCAACAGTGACAGCAGCAGATACATTTTCAGCAAGTCATCAGTGGATGACATTTGAGGAATAAAATAAAATAAAACAAAATAAAATAATAAAGTAAAATAAAATGAATAAAGTATTTTTTTAATAAAATAAAGTTAAAAAAATGAAATAAGGTAAAATAAAGTCAAATAAACTAAAGTACAGAATAAAATAAAAAAATAATAATAAAATGGAAGGTAAAATAAAATGAATAAAATAGAGTAAAATAAAAATTAAATAAATAAAGTAAAATAAAATGAATAAAGTAAAGTAAAATGAATAAAATAAAATATAGTAAAATGAAGTAAAATAAAATAAATTAAATTAAAAAGTAAAATATACAATAAAATAAAAATAAAATAAAGAAAACAAAATAAAACAAAATAAAATAAAATAAAATAATAATAAACAAAATGAAAGAAATGAGTAAGAAATGTAATTAAATAACGTAAAATAAAATCTATAAAACAAAAGAAAATACAGTAAAATAAAACAAAGTAAAAAATCAAATCAAATCTAGAATGGCATTTGCAGCAAAAAATGTAAAGGATGTTAGGAAAAACACAATATATCTGTGTTTCTGAGTACCTCTATGACCACATAGTATCTAAACTACAAAAATCAAAAATTTCATGCAGAGTCATTAAAAAAATAAAGTATGAAAATAAAAAGTAATAATAAAATTAAATAAATATGGTACTGGTATCTACACTGTCAACTGCTCCATAGAATGTAAAAGATGTTAGAAAAGAATATATATTTCTGTGTCTGTGAGTACCTCTGTGTCTTTGAGCCGTTCTTTGTTCCTGTGAAGTGGGGAGTGAGGCTGATGTCTAGTTGTGGGGCTGTTACGTGTCAAATCTCCATTCTTCACTAGGTCTTCTGAGGCAGATTTGGGCCTTGACCAATTTGAGATGCTGTCTGCACACAGGACGATATCAACTGTCATGAATATTCATATTTATTACAAAATTCACTATTAACAAAATCTGTGGACACTGAACTTCAAATCATGTTTGCAATGCTATAAATCACACATTTTGGCACACTGTACTAGCACACATCACACATTTCAGAAGAGAGAGACAGTGCCATATTCTTGCCTGTATTCGAAGCCTGCATGTGGCTGTGGGTGATGTGTTGGGCCGCCTGGCACACATTGTGCTGAAGTATACTCAGGCATTCTCCCAGACAGCTGAGTGTGGCTGCAGATGTGGCCTTGAGCAGGAGCAGGTCCTGATCCAGGGAGGACAGCGGCCCGCGGCTCGGTAGCGACTCGATGGAATTCACCAAGTTCTTCTGTTGGCCCTCTGCCTGGGACATGACCTAAAAACCAGACCAACAGACAGCCTTCTCATCGATTCCATTTGGACTTCAAAAACATCTTAATTAAATTTGAACAGCACACATTTGTATATAGAGCTATTTCAGTTGGGCTTTCTATTATCCACAGAACAGCCCTCCAGTAAATGAATCCTTGATGAGAATGCACTTAAAACCGGTATAAAATTAGTTCTGTGATATTTACACAGGCACACGCTGCCAGCTTTTACACAGGATTTGTCCAGTAGCTTATTTTACTGCACAGAGTAAAATATTTCTTGTAAATGTATATTTTTTCTATTTTATAAAAAAAAAAAAAAAAATCAGAGATAATCAATAACAATTACAATTTTGACAATATCTTAAGTGTGATTTATGAGATTTGTTGTATTTTGAATCTACTTTTTCTTTGTAAAAGGCAAAAAATTTATCATGCTGATTTCAAACTTAAGAACTCATTAGTTTGAATATACATTGAATATACATACGTTTTGGCAGTGACTATATCACATTACAGAATTTTAACCCACATACTAAAACAAAACAAAAACATACTAAAATACAAAAAAAAAATGCATAGCTGTGCTAAAATTTAGTTTATTTCCTCAAAATAAAGGATTATGTGTTTCCTTTTGTCACTACCGAAACAATGATGATATGTTTCGGTCTTGACTGTTTTGGTATTGACCATTTCATGGGATAATACCCCCCCAAAAAACAAAATTGTCACTACTTAAACACCACCAAATGGTTCGGTATTGACTGTGACCATTTTATAAGATAACACCCAAAAAAAACCTCAAAGATGTCACTACCGAAACACCACGAAATGGTTCAGTATTGACTATTTTGGTAGTGACAATTTTATGGGATAACACCCAAAAAAAAACCTCAAAGATGTCACTACTGAAACGCCACCAAATGGTTCGGTATTGACTGTTTTGGTAGTGACAATTTGGTAGTGACAATTTTATGGGATAACACTCAAAAAAACAAAGATGTCACTACCGAAACGCAACCAAATGGTTCGGTATTGACTGTTTTGGTAGTGACAGTTTGGTAGTGACAATTTTATGGGATAACACCCAAAAAAACAAAGATGTCACTACTGAAACGCAACCAAATGGTTCGGTATTGACTGTTTTGGTAGTGACAATTTTATGGGATAACACCCAAAAAAACAAAGATGTCACTACCGAAACGCAACCAAATGGTTCGGTATAGACTGTTTCAGTAGTGACAATTTTATGGGATAACACCCAAAAAAGCCTTCAAAGATGTCACTACCGAAACAATGGTTCAATATTAACTGTTTCAGTAATGACAATTTCGTGAGATAACATCCCCCCCAAAAAAAGTGGCGTTTCAATAGTGACAATTTCACAGGATAATTCTTTTTTTTTTTATATTTTTACAATTTTATATTTTTGAACCTCACTTAAAAATGCTAACGCACACATTTAAAAACCAAATGTTATGGGACAACTCCCAAAAAAATGGTTCATTATAGAAAAATGGTGTTCGGTAGTGACATTCTTTACCTCCAAATGACGAGACCTATCTACTCACCATGTATGACAGGGAGAGACAGATCATAAATGTCACCATTCCGGTCTCTGTGGCTCCCTCCGACCGCCGCCAGCGACAGCCCTCTCCCGAGTTTTAACCGAACTGCATTTCCCATCACCCCGTACCTGGGACCGCACTTCCGGTTCCGCTTTTCCTCGCCGCCATCTCACTCCGCTTCCCCATAAATAGTCGGACATTTTGCCCAGTTCCTCGCGAAGTTTTGATTTGCTGTTGCTGTCATTTCCGAGCGTTTTCCCTGTATTATTGCCTGCCTGTTATCGACTGGACTGTTTATCGTGTGTGATCGTTTGCCGCCCGCCTACCGACCTTCCGCATTGTTTACTGGATTATCCCTTGCCTGCTGCCCGCCCCGAACTCTGCCTGGACTGTATTATTCCCTCTGGATCCCCTACGACACACCTGGTAACCCCTGTCGATCTTTGCTTGTCTGTTGTGTTTGTAATAAAGGTGCACATGGATCAAACGCCACCTGAGTTTGCGTCACAGAAAACTTCGCCAGAACCTGATCCAGCATCTGTTTACCGTTTGTCTACGGAGCTATCTGCTCAAGCGTCCATGCTCATGACGCACCAACAGCAGCTGACCCATCTGACGTCTCTTACCGGTGAGATTTATAAGTCACTGCAGGCGCTACAGGCCCAAGCATCGGCCGCCCCGGACGCCGCGATCGCTCCTCCCGCCGCGAGCGTCTCCTCCGTGATGGTTACTCCTTCTCCTGTCTTCCACGCTCCCGCCAGCCCGCGACTCGCGTTCCCAGAGAAATTCGACGGTACCCCAGGCAAGTGCAAAGGTTTCCTATTGCAATGTTCACTGTTTGTAGAGCAGCAACCTGCACTGTACCCAACAGATGATAGCCGCATTGCTTTTGTCTGCTCCCTGCTTACCGGGCGAGCACTGGAATGGGCCACCGCCGTGTGGAATTACCAACGCCCCGTTTTTCCCACCTATGCTGCCTTTGTCACACGTTTTAAGGAGGTGTTCCAGCAATCTGCTGATGGCAAGGAGGCCGGGGAACAACTAATGGCGTTGAGACAAGGCCGGGGCTCTGCGGCGGACTACGCGCTCACATTCCGCACCCTGGCGGCTCAGAGTGACTGGAATGAAGGTCCCTTGAAGCTCCATTATCGTAAGGGACTCAACGTGGAGCTTCAGTCTGAACTCGCGTGTCGAGACGAAGGGGCTACCCTGGAGCAGTACATCGACCTCTCTATCCGAGTGGATAACCTCATGCGTTCCAGGAGACCCGTTCGCAACACAGTCCCCTACCCCGTTGCTCCAGCCTCGTCGACATCTGAGGCCGAGGTTGAACCCATGCAGGTGGGCTTTACACGACTGACCTTGGAGGAAAGAGAGAGACGCATGAGGAATAACTTATGCTTGTATTGTGGCCAGCCGGGCCACATTCGGGCCAACTGTCCATCTCGACCTCCACGCAAACCATCCTCGGTGAGTTCTGTCCAATCTACTTCCTCTAGTTTTGATCTACCCGTTACCCTCACCTTTGAGAATAAATCGGTTACCACCTCCGCTCTCATAGATTCCGGAGCGGCAGGTAATTTCATTGATGCAGAATTTGTCAAAACTCACCATATCCCTCTGGTTTCTTGTGCATCCCATGTGGCAGTGGCAGCCCTAGACGGCCGACCCCTGGGCTCAGGACTCATCAACCACACCACTACGGACATCACTCTCAGCATTGGCTCCACGCATCAGGAACGCATCCGATTCTTCATAATCACCACTCCTCACAACCCCATAATCCTGGGCTTCCCCTGGCTCGACCTCCATAGTCCATCAATTTCCTGGGCCCAACGACGCATCTCACAATGGTCTCCTCACTGCCTAGAACACTGTCTACCCCCCAAGAGCTCCACGCCTGACCAGGTACTCACACCCAAGTCATCCGCCAAGGAGGCCCTGCCTAGCTACTACCAAGATCTCCACCTCGCCTTCTCCAAGGTCAAAGCCACCCAGCTACCACCTCATCGGCCCGGGGACTGCGCCATTGACTTGACTCCAGGATCTCAACCCCCCAAGGGACGCATCTTCCCGCTCTCTCAGCCTGAGTCCCAGGCCATGAAGGATTATATTCAGGAGGAATTAGCTAAGGGCTTCATTCGACCGTCCACCTCACCGGCCTCGGCAGGCTTCTTCTTTGTAAAAAAGAAAGATGGCGGTCTGCGTCCCTGCATAGATTACCGCGGCCTGAACGAGATCACTGTTAAATACAGATACCCGCTGCCCTTGGTGCCATCAGCTCTGGAATTACTCCGTTCCGCTCGCTACTTTACCAAGCTTGACCTACGTAGCGCTTACAACCTCATCAGGATTCGGGAGGGGGATGAGTGGAAGACGGCGTTCTCAACCACCAATGGCCATTATGAATACCTAGTAATGCCCTTCGGCCTAGCCAATAGCCCCTCTTGCTTCCAGGCTTTCATAAACGACGTCTTCAGGGACATGCTCAATCGGTGGGTCATCGTTTACATCGACGACATTCTAGTATTCTCAGACAATCTTCAAGATCACATCGGTCACGTCAGGGCTGTTCTGGAAAGACTTATACAGCACCATCTCTACGCCAAGAGGGAGAAATGCGAGTTCCATCAGTCCAAGATCTCCTTTTTGGGCTACGTCATCAGCCCTGACGGGATAGCCATGGACGACACAAAGGTCAACGCTGTCCTGAATTGGCCCCGACCCTCCACCCTGAAGGAACTACAAAGATTCCTTGGCTTTGCTAACTTTTACCGTCGTTTCATTCGATCATTCAGTTCTGTGGCCGCGCCCCTTACCGCCATGATTAAGAAGGGCTGTCATCGTCTCTCCTGGACACCCCCCGCCTTCCAGGCCTTCCAGAATCTGAAGAACCGCTTTACCTCCGCGCCCATATTGCATCACCCTGATCCAGAAAGGGAATTCATCCTGGAGGTGGACGCCTCCAACTCAGGCATAGGAGCTGTTTTGTCCCAACGACACGGAGATCCCCCCAAAATGTACCCGTGCGCCTTCTTCTCTCACAAACTCAACACAGCTGAACAGAACTACGACGTGGGTAACCGGGAACTTCTCGCCATCAAATCAGCCCTGGAGGAATGGAGACACTGGTTAGAGGGAGCCAAATACCCCTTCACAGTTCTAACTGACCATCGTAATCTAGAATATCTCCAGTCCGCCAAGCGCCTCAACCACCGTCAAGCCAGGTGGGCTCTGTTCTTCACCCGTTTCAACTTCAAGGTTTCCTACCGCCCTGGCTCCCTCAACACCAAGGCCGACGCCCTATCTCGCCTTAATGAGTCCCGTTCCAAACCTGTCACTCCTGACACCATCCTGCCCAGGTCTATCTTCGTTGCACCCGTTCTTTGGGATATCATGACCGAAATTACAGAAGCACAACATCAGGATCCTGAACCACCCAACTGCCCACCTGATCGCACCTATGTGCCACAGCTGCTCCGTCAACGCGTCCTCTCCCAGGTGCACTCTACGCCCAGTTCAGGTCATCCCGGCATCACTGCTACGACTCAACTACTTACCAACCGCTTCTGGTGGCCCACACTTCAAGCCGACACCATACGCTTTGTCAAAGAATGCTCGGTCTGTAACATCGCCAAAACTCCCCGCCACCCACCCGCAGGCCTTCTTCAACCGTTACCCGTCCCACAACGACCCTGGTCTCACATCGCCATTGACTTCCTTACGGACTTACCTCCCTCACAAGGTCACACCACCATTCTCACGGTCATTGATCGGTTCTCCAAGGGTTGCAGACTCATACCACTACACAAGCTGCCCACCGCCCTCGAAACGGCCGAAGCCCTTTGCAACGCAGTCTTTCGTTTCTACGGCCTCCCCGATGACATTGTGTCAGATCGTGGGCCCCAGTTTACATCCCGTCTCTGGGCCAGCTTCTGCCACCTGTTGGGGATAAACGTCAGTCTTACCTCAGGTTATCATCCTCAAGCCAACGGCCAGGCGGAGAGGCTAAACCAAGAACTTACCAGGTTCCTCCGTACCTACTGCCATAGCAATCAGAATGATTGGAGCCGCTTCCTTATGTGGGCGGAATATGCCCAAAACTCCCTCATCAAACCTGCTACTAACCTCACCCCATTCCAGTGCATCCTAGGGTTTCAGCCTCCTCTCTTCCCCTGGTCAGGCGAGCCATCTGACTTACCAGCAGTTACCTCCTGGTTCCAACGGAGTGAGGAGACCTGGAATTCTGCCCACGTCCACCTCCAACGGGCCGTCCGACGTTTCCAAGCTCAGGCCAACCGACATCGCACCCAGAATCCTCCCTACGCCCCAGGACAGTGGGTCTGGCTCTCTACCAAGGATCTTCGTCTCCCTCAACCCTGCCGGAAGCTAAACCCCAGGTACGTGGGTCCATTCAAGATTATCAGACAAATCACTCCCGTTTCTTTTAGACTTGATCTGCCTGCTCAATACCGTATCTCACCCACCTTTCATGTCTCCCTGCTTAAGCCCGCTGGCGGTCCGGGAGGAGCGGAGGACCTAGATGAGACCGGTTCCCTGAGACCTCCCCCAATCATCGTGGAGGGCGAGGAGGCGTATCGAGTGAACGAAATCCTGGACTCTCGACGACGGCGGGGTCACCTTCAGTATCTCGTGGACTGGGAGGGCTACGGCCCCGAGGAGAGATCCTGGGTCCCCTCCAAAGACATTCTCGACCCCTCTCTCACCCAGGATTACCACCGACGCAACCCAGATCGACCGGCCCCCAGAAATCGGGGGAGACCCCGCCGCCCAGGTCCCACTCGCGCCAGGAGTCGCTCGCAGGGGGGGGGGCTCTGTCACCATTCCGGTCTCTGTGGCTCCCTCCGACCGCCGCCAGCGACAGCCCTCTCCCGAGTTTTAACCGAACTGCATTTCCCATCACCCCGTACCTGGGACCGCACTTCCGGTTCCGCTTTTCCTCGCCGCCATCTCACTCCGCTTCCCCATAAATAGTCGGACATTTTGCCCAGTTCCTCGCGAAGTTTTGATTTGCTGTTGCTGTCATTTCCGAGCGTTTTCCCTGTATTATTGCCTGCCTGTTATCGACTGGACTGTTTATCGTGTGTGATCGTTTGCCGCCCGCCTACCGACCTTCCGCATTGTTTACTGGATTATCCCTTGCCTGCTGCCCGCCCCGAACTCTGCCTGGACTGTATTATTCCCTCTGGATCCCCTACGACACACCTGGTAACCCCTGTCGATCTTTGCTTGTCTGTTGTGTTTGTAATAAAGGTGCACATGGATCAAACGCCACCTGAGTTTGCGTCACAATAAATATAGGGGTGTAGTTAAAATCAATCTCAGCCAATGGACTAAAACATACACTGTTTCAGTAGTGACTTATGTTAAAAAAAAAAAAAAAAAAAAAAAAAGTAGTGACGTTTTATGTAAAAAAAAAAAAAAAAAAGAAAAAAAAAATGTGTCCTGCATTTACATGTCACTACTGAAACACTGTATGTTTTAGTCCATAGGCTGATTTTAACCACACCCCTACATTTATGATCAGGAAATATTAATGTGTCACTCTCTCTCATAGCTACATGGTGAGTAGGTAGGCCCTATCATTTTGAGGTAAATGTGTTCAAAATCTGAAAGATCTGTGTGAACGTCACTACTAAACAACCTTTTTTCTGCTATTAAGCACACTTTTTTGGGAGTTACTCCATAACATTTAACTTTTACATGTTTTACTGTTCAGCTAACCATGTGCTGATTAGCATCTTTGAACTAAGTTTAAAAGTATCTAAAATTGTCACTACTAGTGACAAAAGGGAACATATAATCCTTTATCTGGGCAAATAAAAAAAATTAGTAAAATTTTTTAGTATGGTTTAGTAGTGCTTTAGTATACAAGTTAAATTTCTGTTATGCGATGCGGTCGCTACCAAAACATTACTCTCACTACTGAAACATGGGATGTTTTGTCAAAATAAAGTATACTGAATTATCAACTAAGATGCTATAATAGTTTTTGGTTCAGTGTGCATTCAAACTATTGAATCCTAAAATACAACAAATCTCATAAATTACACTTGAAATTTTGTTAAAAAATGTAATTGTTATTGATTTACCTCTGCATTTTGTTTTTACAAAATAGCAAAACAATATATTTGCAATGTAGATGTAAGCAAAATCTTAATAGGTCAATATAACCCTTCTAATTAAATTATTATTACTCTGTTTCAGTAGTGACAAATATTAAGAATTAACTGCACAAAGAAATGTGTAGCTTGGATATTATAGAATTTGCATACATACACATTTTTGGAAAAAATCTTTTTTTTTTCAGAGTTTCGTTTCCAACTCTGACTTTAGACCAGTTCTGTAGAATAGCCCATATATATGTTATACAATCATATTAAGATGCAAAACTGTTCAACAATAAAGTTGACTTTGACTAAATATCACAAAGAAATAAAATAATACATACTGACGTAAAGAAGAAATGAGAAGTGCAGTACAATAATCTAATCAAGGGGATTTTATTCCAGGTGTCAGATTTAGAGCAGATTGAGACACCTGTAATCCTCCTGTAGTGAAAGTAATCTCCTGGATTAGCTCAAGCCTATCTTCTTCTCTGCACAAGTGTTCAAAACAAACCACATGCTGTCACCTGCATATCCCTCAGACTGAGAATATGTGACATATTTGAGTGCATGTTGCTGAGTTTACCCTTATTGGGTGTTTATGAACACTCTATTGTGTGTGTGTGTGTGTGTAACACAGGATGTTTCGTGATAGAGCACAGGATCGTGAAGAGCCGTGAGGTTTTTTAGTGTTTGCCACCTCCGTTTGAGTCTGTCATGAAGGTAATGACTTTTGTGGTGGTGTGGATATTGAGCAGCTCTAATGAAAAGCAGACAGATAGCCGAAGAGGAGCAGAAACTTACAGGATGTGACTCATCACTGTAGGTCGCTCAGTACACACATATTTCTCTCTCTCTCCTCCCTCCATTCCAACTCTTCAGTGATTGCAACACTATTACAGCACAGCTGTAGATTTAATGGAGGAAACTTACACTCCTAAAAGGAACATCATAGTCTCCTTAAGATATTTGCCTCTCTGAAACAGATAAAGTTTTATCTAAATATAATAACAAACACTCAGAAACGAATAAGATTATATAAAAGATGTGTGTAAGAATTTATGTTTTTAAAAGAAGATACTCATGCTCAAAGAGACTGCATTTAGTTGTTTAAAAATACTGTAAAAACAAATATTGTGAAATAGTATTACAACTATAATAACTGTTTTCCGTTGTAATATATTTTAAAAGCTGAATTTTCAACAGCCATTAATCCACTTCAGAAATCATTCTAAAGTTGATTTGGTGCTCAACGAACATTTATTATTATTATCAATGTTGAAAACAGTTGTGCTGCTTAATATCTACAGTGTAAACCATGACGGATTCTCTGATAGAAAGCTCAAAGGAACATCATTTACAGTTGAGGTCAAAAGTTTACATACACCTTGCAGAATCTGCGAAATGTTAATTATTTTACCAAAATAAGAGGGATTATACAAAATGCTTGTTATTTTTTTTATTTAGTACTGACCTGAATAAGATATTTCACATAAAAGATATTTACATATAGTCCACAAGAGAAAATAATTAGTTGAATTTATAAAAATGGACTCCAAACAATGGACTCATGAACAACTATCACTAAAAAAAGAAACAACTGTGGATCATTCAGGTAAAAACAGAGTATTAAGAATCAAGTGTATGTAAACTTTTGAACAGGGTCAACTATTATTTTCTCGTGTGGACTATAAGGTTACGTCTTTTATGTGAAATATCTTATTCAAGTCAGTACTAAATAAAAAATAACATCCATTTTGCATGATCCCTCTTATTTTGTTAAAATAATCAACATTGCAGATTCTGCAAGGTGTGTGTAAACTTTTGACCTCAACTGTATATATTATATGTAATATAATAGTCTTTACTGTCATTTTTAATCAATTTAATGCATCCTAGCTAAATAAATGCATAAATTAAAAAATAAATAAAAATAAAAACCTTTTAAAGGAATAATTCATTGAAAAAAAAAAAAAAAGAGTTCTGCTATTATTTTTCACTCCTGATGCAAGTTGTTGCAAAACCTGTATGTTGTTACTTTTAAAGGAAATTTTTGAAATATTATACAGAAAAGGGCTGTGTGAAATTTCTCCTTATGTGCTCCAAGTACAAAAGAAAGTCATACAGGTGTAGAACAACCTGAGGGTGAGTAAATGATGACAGAACTGCTGTTTTTTAGGTAAACTATCCTTAAATGTGGTTTAAGAGGTTAGACTCTGTTTGGTCCCACAGACATTGATGTCATCCTTAAATAATTCACTGAAACAGGGATATCACTGCAAGCTCTCTGTACGACAAGCAGAATACTTTTGGGATTTCTATAATAACTCTCCTGTCTGTCTGCTACAGCAGGGCAAACTTTGAGCACAGACGAGATTTTGTGGTTGCTCATAACCCAGCTCTCATGAAAAATTGATCCATCTCTTTATGCTCTCTCCTTGATCCGTTTCTTTCGTTCTTTTTTTAGTGAGTATTAAAGGAAAGAGACAGGCATCACAGCTGTCACCTGCTCTCAGCGCAGAATTCCCATGGACCCCTGCGCACAGGTTCAGTACGAATCAAGATTCAGGAGCTGAGAGATCACACACACTCAAAACTGTTGCATAATGCTGAGAGAAAAAGACTAAAATAGCATTAAAGGGATAGTTCACCTAAAATTCTGTCATCATTTACTCTCCCTCATGTTGTTCCAAACATGTTTGACTTTCTTTCTTGGAACAAAAAAGGAGAACATTTGAAGAATGTAACCAGTCTCTAGCACATAATGCTTGGTTAACTTCCTTTAAGAGTATAGAATAATCCATTATTTAAGAGTAAGACTAAAATAGTCTGTCTTCTATATTCTTAAGGGTTTTGACTTTATTCTTGAAGTAGTGACAGATAATTCTAGAACATCTCTCAGGGCGTGTTACTCATGAAATGATATTGTAGCATGAACAGAAAATCAATTTCTTGTACTTCAGCTCTTTTTACGTACATTGCCCTCTCTAGTCCTTCCTTCACAAAATCTGTCTTTCTTGTCATGTCTTTTTCATTTTTCATTGTCAAAATGTTCATAGTAAGAAAGGTTACAGTTCTCTCAGTCACTCTCTATCACTGTCACTTTTACACACACACACACACACACACACACACACACACACACACAATTTATTTTTCTCTCGCACATCCTCTTATAGGACATGCAATGTCATTGGAATTTAACTTGGCTACAAAATAAATATTTCAAATTTTGAATTGATTTGGTCTGCATTTAAAGTCACAGCAGAGGTTCTTCCACACTGACTGAATCAGACATTTCTCTCTGAACCTTGTCATATACACAGAGGCACTGTCATGTTAGAATAAAAAAAGGGTCCTGTCCAAACTTTTGCTATAAAATTAGAAGGACACAATTCCCTAGAATATCATTATATGCTTAAACATTACGATTAGTACTCATGGAAATGACTAAAGTAGTCAAACCTGTTCATTAGAAGGGGGTGTGCCAATACTTTTGGCAATATAGTGTATTTCTGCTGGTAACTCGTATCAAACAAAAGAAGAGGGGCAAATAAAAGTAAACTTAAGGCTGCAAATTGTTTTCTTTTAGTCAGATATACAAATCCTGTTACACATAAAATATTACTTTCACAAACTAAACATTTGATTTTCAATGGTCAATCACAGCATTCCAAGGTCAAATATTTTCAGAATTATATAAGACCAAGTCCTGATCACCTTGAAACGGACACATCAACACATCCTTATGAAGATGATCATTTATAATATTCACTAATGATTTCTGTGTGAGTGCAAATTCCACTCACACTTGTTGAGGGGAAACGGTGTGACTAATTGCACATCAAGCCATGGATAAAAATAAACACAGCCGAATAATTAAAATGCCAACAGTTTCATGGAACTATAACGGCAGTCACTTCAATTCAGGAAGCCTTTTAAAACCGTATCTAAATATAATGCGTGTAATTTCTTTTAATATTACAAAACTTTCTGCTATTCCATTTTAAAATGCAGGCTGTACACTACGTTCAAACGTTCGAGTCACTAAGATTTAATTTTTATTTTTGAAAGAAATGAATACTTCAATTCAGCAAGGATGTGTTAAATTCATTAAAAGTGACAGTAAAGACTTTTGCACAAAAAAATGTTCCATTTCAAATGAACACGTATTCAATACTGAACAATATTAAGCAGCAAAACATTTTTTAACATTGATAATAATAAGAAATATATTTCTTATTAAATAAATGGAGCCTTGGAAAAACCTTACTGACCCCAACAACTGGAAGTGTAAGTAACTATAAGCTATCCATAGGTGGATTTCTACAAAGAGTATGACACTGTGGTGCTATCACAACATTTCAAAGTATTCTGACAAAGCCACATTGGTTTACCCAATGGTGTGAGATGGGGGCGGGACTACCTATAAGGTCAACCAATGGCAGACAGGGGAGTGTTCCAGAAAAAAAAAAGGAAACATATTTGTTTGAGCATTTTTGAGTTAAGTGATGCAGAAAAGAAAACTTTGAACATCAGAGACTCTAAGCTAATGCACCTACAGAATATGAAGTGCTGATGGAGGAAAAAAAACTTTTAGTGAAACCTCAAAATATACAGAACTCCACCTGCTGAAAAATGTATTAGAGATGAAAGCAAACGGTGTGAATATGAAGAAAATGAGTCTCGGCTATCTCCAGTCGGCAAAGAGGCCTCTCTGTGTCTGGTTGTCTTTTCAAAAGCACAGGCGCTAGCCACATCTTTGACTGACAGCCGGGAGATTACCTCTTTTGAGCTCCATATCAGCAGGTGTAAATGGGCCTGGATGAGTTTAAATAGGTGTATGGGAGTGGGTTGGCTCCACGGCTAGGAAAGATGATTTAGTGGGGCTTGACTGAAGACAGACGAGAATGAGAAGAGAATTGAGTCCACCGCAAAATGCTACATATAAAGAAAACATCATTAAGCTATTGCACTCGCTTTAAATGGACAGTTACCCTAAAATGAAAACGCTGTCATTATTTACTCACCCCTAAGAAAGAGTTTTACACTTTAGAAGAACTATCCCTTTAAACACGCTTGCCAGCTTCACACCCAGTGAAATATTCTGCCTAACACGCTGGCAAGATATTCAGAGCGATTGCTAATAATAATTTCCATCTCATTGCTTAGATGCACACACATTTCATGAATCTCAGCTGGTTTCCAATGACTTGCTGCATGTTTCCTTTGGACTGTCAGCGAAAGTGACAGTGTAGCCTAATTCGAGAACAAAAAATATGGCCTAAGAGCCAGAAAAAGCATCTGGTTGTCAGGAAAATGTCACACCAGGGTCATACAATCTGACAGTTTAAAACAAAGCATAAAACAAGTCTCTTAGATATGATTCTTTGATATTCATAAAATGAGGTATAAGTGGGACCTTCTTCAGTTCAAGTCTATGGGATTTTTTTGGGATTGCTTGATCGTCCTCTTCAAAAACGTTCAGTCTAGTTGCTTAGAAGGTTATTTAGGTGCCAAAAATTAAAGAAAAAAGTTACAAAATAAAATTTTGCTCAGAATTTACTCACCCTCAGGCCATCCAAGATATAGATGAGTGTTTTCTTTATAGGAACAGATTTGGAGAAATTTAGCATTTGGTTACCAATGGATGCTCTGCAGTGAATGGGTACCATCACAATGAGTCCAAACAGTAAGTAAACAAGTAATGCTTGCAAAATCGCTAGCCTGACGTCCCAGGGCCATTGTTTTCCAGTCAGGCTACCACAATGTTTCACTGTCCTCCCCGGTGGGCTATCTTAAACTAGAGGGCTCCTGAAGGTCCTTAAACACTCCTCAATTTACTCCTCAATCAAATTTAAGGCCATAAAAAGTTTTAAATACGTTAAACAGTATAAGAAAATTCTTAATTATAATTTTAAGAGGTTTTACAGTTGCGCACGAAAAGACAAGATTCGTGATAGGGCTGGATTAAACTTCAAATGGCAATGATGTCACTGACTAAATTGGCGCGCTGCACGTTGCAAAGTCAAAACGCTGCACGATGTCTTTTTATGAATGTAGGCTATCTGAAGGGAACCGACTGCCCTCAGAAATGTGTCGTTGGCATTTTCTTACCTATGATAAAACAGCATTAATGAGCGCAGTAATGCTTTGTGTACAGCCGTTACTAGGGAGAGAATGATTTTGCATTTCCAATAAATTTTTCTGCTGTTTATGGTCAGATTATTGCAAATATCGATCGTTTTTATGCAGCAAATACATAGTTGTAAATGCAAAAGAAGTTAATGTGCCTTCTAAAAGTCCAAACAATTAACAGAGTAATATTTATGTTTTAAATAAACATAATACATTATATTCTTGATTTATCCCTTTTAATGGTCTAAAGGCTAAAATGCCGTTGTATAAGGTTTTTTTGTTTTTTGAAAACCTGTATGTGAACTGTAAATCATGTCATTTTATGGCTTAATACATTGGCGTACATTGTCCAACCCCAATCATACTGTTCATTTTACTTGTGCAGCTGTTAAAAATGGTCATAATTTGCCTTACTTTTTTTTTTTTTTTTTTTTTTTAAATCTACAGATACCCTTTAAATAGTGAAATAAAATGATTCCTTGATATTTGTGTATTGAAAATATTTTTGATTGACATTTAGACTCCTGATTTTCTATTTTTTTATTTTTTTTTTTAAAAAAAGGTTATTTTTTATTTGGGCTAGGTAAATTAATTTTCGGGCTACCAAAATCTGAAGAGTACCTGCCCAAAGGGCTACCAGAGATTTTGCGAGCCTAAGTAACCCAAATAATGGAGGTGTGTTGATTACTTGTGGATTACTGTGAAGTTTTATCAGCTGTTTGAACTCAAATCTGTTGTGAAGAACAAACTCGCCTATCTTGAATGTTCTAAGATTGAATGAGTGAGTGAGTTTTCAGCAAATTTTTATTTTTGGATGCACTATTCCTTAAAGGCAACTTCAGGTATTAAAACATTGTATGACTTAATATAACAAATTATGTCTCTTACTAAAATATGTAGTATAAAACCCATGAAAGATTTACATTATTTAAAAAAAAAAACATTGTTTCATAAATATTTTGGGCTATGGTGGGCGCCATTATTTCGATGACATCAAATGGTTGAAAAGAGGGAACAAGAGAAGCAATGTAAGTCTGAACTGCTTTAGTAGCGATAAGAAAAGGAGAAAAGAATGGAAAGATGCATGTGGATGAATAAAACTTCCTAAAGACCTGTGTCTTTGTTCTCTCCACTTTAGCCCTGATTCCTTTTAGGCTTTTAGTAGTCCACAGCTATTGAAAGAGGTTACAAATGGCAGAGACAAGAACTGCTAGATGCCATCCTGGCAGGATGCAAATATGTTGACGCTTGTCATGACGCTGCAGACACTTAAAGAGTCTGTCAGTGTGGATTTCACTTGATATCCGGGTGTTTAGTCTCCTTGTGAGGAGAAATTGATGGTACGGCATTAGGTTTAAGCATATGTTTATATCCAGGGGTGCTCCGATTGATCGGCTACCGATCACTATCGGCCGATAATCGCTTTGGGATGTTGGATCGGCGGTCTCTAAAAACGCCGATCACATAAACCGATCTAAAGCTGATGACGCACCTGCCGTGACAGGTTTGGCACGACATTCAGCGGGACCGTCTCAGTCTCTGTCCGGCGCGGGTAAAACAATTAGAATGCTGACGGTGAGGTACAATTCATATTTCTTCATTAAATAACTTAAAAGAAAACCTTATATGAGCCGTAATTTCACAAACAGCGTGAGTGAATGACAGCGTAGGCCTACTCTTTCTCTCTCAAAGTGCGCAAATCACCACATCGCGTCTGACTAAAATGCTGCACAGTTGACACAGGAATTGTTGCTTGCACAATAGAGGCAGTGTCGCTAAAGTTTATAAATTGCATTACTTTTTAATTATTTCCAGTGTTTAACCATTAACTGTGTGCTCTCCTGAAGACTGACCGCTCACGCGCACTCAAAGCGCACACACATAACACCAGGTTCACATAACTCTGTTTGCGGTGTGTATTTTTCTCCCACGTTCATGTTCATGGATTAAAGCTTTCAAGCTGCGCACAATTTCGGTCTGGCAGTGCGTTTAAGGAGTGGTGCGTCAGAGATCGTTTCCGCACAGAGTCTGAATTAAAGCGACAGCGCATTGTTGCGGTAAATAATATGAACAAGAATTGACACGAAAACATCATATTTACACCAAAAACGCATATAAATAAAGCCTGCTGTGTTTCACATGTTGGTTTTTGGCTAGGTTTAAAGGAAAGGAGCACTTTTAGATAAGCAAGGCAATCATAGACGGCACTAGGTAGGAAAACAAAGAAAATAACAACAAACAACAGTAGTTTAAATGTTTTGCCACTTACTTGAGCAACTTAATATATAAATAAAAAATATATAAAAGTAAATGCAAAAGCAAAAATCACTGCTACTTGTGTTGCTTATATTTATTGCATTTAAACATGAAATATTACTGTACTGTATTACTGTACTGTGTAAAAGCATCACAATGCTGACAAAGCCTTTTCAGTAACAATGTTTGTTAAATGTGTTTGTGGAAATCAGGCTTGTGCTGTGTGTAAGCTACAGTGCAATAGTTGCACAATTCTAAAAACAAATGCACTGCATGATCAAACACTTAGGTGAGATAAATATATATTTTTGAAAAATGCCAAAAAAAAAAGCTCCCCTTCATCCCTCAAATTAATAACTCTGCTCTCACAAGAGCCGAATTCCCCTATTTTCAGAGAAAAAAAACAACTGAGGCCCTGAGTAAATGTCTAAAAATCCTGAATGGGGTATCACTATAAATAATTCTACATGATAAAAAGAATGCTTTAAAAAGATCGGTATCAGTGATCGGATCGGCAGATACTGCTTCCTGTGATCGGCGATCGGCCTCAAAAATCCTGATCGGAGCACCCCTACTTATATCGCCACCTATAAGCTCTTTCAGTAGCTGTGGTCATTGTATCAGTATTTTATTTTACAACAGGTAGCGCCAGTAGCTCACCGAGTGTAACCAGTTGGCACCATTGAAATAATGGTGCCCCCCATAATCCAAAATATGTATAAAACTATGGATTTTGTTAAATAATGTAAATCTTTAATGGGTTTTCTACTACAAATTTAAGTAAGAGACATTATTCAGGTTATATTAAGCCACAGAAGTCTTAATACCCGATTTTTTTTAAATATTAATTTATATCCTACATATGAGCAATAGTAATAGTGATGCTAGCCATACATGAAATGGTGCAATTCATGTATTTTGAGTCAAAACTGACACATTTTTTAACGTTCTCACTCCATTGTAAGGTATAACTGCAACAATGTCAAAACAATGTGATGACACTAGCTTCCTGCTGAACAGCCACTTTCTGATGCTGACACAGCACTCACAGGGCAGTCGGGGTTGAGACGTTTCATAAGGGAGTCAGCTCAACACTAGCAGTGCTGCTGACTGCATATTGAACCGCTGTCAACCTTCAAAGCTTAAAGCAAAATACTGTGTGCTTTGTGTTTAACTACTAACATGTGACAGTCCAAACTCTTTGGCAGAAGAGATGGACAATATTTAATATTTAACACTTTGATGCAGTTCATCTTCTACTGTGGACAGACTTGAATATAAAATGTTATCTTGATAAACAGAATATTGTTGCAGAAGCTGGAGTGATTTACTGTAAATATGTGACCAAGGCAAAGTTGAAAAGATTTTGTAGAAGTAGCGAAACTGATTTCTGACAGACCTAGAAGCGAAAATTACAAACCAATATTTTTTATATTTTATATATTTGATTTATTTATTCATTTCGATTTTAAATTTATTTTTAATTTCAGTATAGAATTTTAAAAACAAGTATATAATATAAAGTTAATATAAAATACAAAATTACATATATATATGCAATTATATAACTACATATTTAATTATAAGTTATATATAAATATGTAATTAAGTATTTTATTATTAAACTTAAAAATATAATTGCATGTTAATTTTATATCTTTTTAATTTCACTATAACAAATTATATAATTGTATACATTTTACACATCATTTTATATACATTCTCACTATTTTACAAATATGTTGCCAAAAATAAATATTAAATTATCAAATGTGTGATCAAATAAAAAAAATGTAAGTAACAAAAATGTAACTTTTACAGGAAAATGCAATATATAAAAATAACTTTATATATATAATTCTAATTATATAAGTTACATATATAATTTTACATAAAGTTGTATATAAATATGTAAATAAGTATTTTATTACTAAACCTAAAAATTTAATTATATTTAAAAAAAATTTGTGAGTACATATATATCTCATCACACACATACATACATACATACATACATATATAGTAGTCAACATTTGAAGTGAATCAAAACTTTATCCAAGTTGTCCTAAAACCAAAACAAGTTCCTGTCAAATACTGACTACTTTGTGTGTATATATTGTGATTACACTAATGAAAATATTGACAGGCCCAAAAATCTGATCGAATAGTCAGACCCAAAAAATCCCTAATTCATCAAAGAGTTAAATCAAATAAAAAGCCCTGACAGACACTGTGAAATGTCTGTTTAATAACCATCGCTAGCTGTCTCTGTCTGACGCTGTCCATACCTCTTTGACCTGGTGCAGTCCTGCAGGATGCTGACTACAGGCCCGGTGGCTGGCTGTGGGGGACTTGTGGTGGGTGATGGTGATGACAGAGGCGGGCGTCCCATGCTGGGGGGTCTGTCTTTGGGCGGAGATGGAGGAGCACTGTGGGACGGGGTGCGGGTGCAGGGAGAAGCTGCGGGTCCGGCCGGCAGAGGAGGAAGAGGAGGTGTTGCAGGAGGAGGAGGAGGAGGTACAGCCCTGAAACAGATAGCAGCAATGGCAGCAGCAGGAGTGAGAGGGAAAACAGGCGCTCAGGCCTCGCTTCCCCACGGGCACAGACACCGGCCCTGTGCCGCCAGCGCGGTCTGCCATCACGCAAAAGAGCATCATCGGCCTGACACCACCAAGACAGCAGCCACATACAGACAGGGAGGGGGAGAGGAAGCAAGGGCAGTGCATGGTGGGAGAAAGTGCAATATGAGACGGCGGAGAGAGGAGGAGAGAGCTTCCTGTGGAGTACTGTTCTCCACAACAGAGAGATACAGGTTGTCACTCGTTTGAAATGCTTTCATCTCTAAAAGCTCTTCGGCACAACCTGAGAACTGCAATCTCATTCCATCACAGCTAATCAGAGACATCATTCGTCTGTGATTCACAAAAGCATTTAGCACACTGCTGATGAAAAACTGCACAAAAGCAAGTATCTAACACATGCTTTCACAGATGTCACTAAATTGTAAGTCTAACTAGGTTTATACTTTTTTAGGACTGTGCAAAAACTTTTTTTACACAATTACTGTGGAGTTTGGGATGGGTTTTTTTTCACCACACTGCTACATGGCTTCTAGGGTGTTCTGGATGACTGGTTATGGCTGAAAGAAGCAGAAAAGCTTTTTATAATATTCTCATCCTTAGACATAGTTCAGGTCTATTCTTTAATGCACACAGATTTTTTTTAAGAGATTGGTCATTTTGCAAAGTTGCAAGTTATAAAGTCAGAATAGTGGGATATAAATTTGCAATTGCGAGAAATAAAGTCAGAATTGCGAGATATATATTGTGACTTTTTTTTCTCAGAATTGTGAAATATACAGAAAAAAGTCTTAACTGTGAGATAAATATTGTGACTTTTTTTCTCGAATTGTGAGATATATTATACAGAATAAAGTCTTAACTGCGAGTGTATGTAATGCAATTCTGAGAAAAAAAGTCTAAATTGCTAGTTTATATGACGCAATTTTGAAAAAAAAAGTCAGAATTGTGAGTTTATATCATGCAATTCTGAGAAAAAAGTCAAAATTGTGAGTTTATATCACGCAATTGTGAGAAAAAAAGTCAGAATTGCGAGTTTATATCATGCAATTCTGAGAAAAAAGTCCAAATTGATCATTTATATCACGTAATTCTGAGAAAAAAAGTCAGAATTGCGAGTTTATATCATGCAATTCTGAAAAAAAGTCAAATTTTGTCCAATTCTGACAAAAAGTCTGAAGGCAGAATTGGGAGTTTGTATCACGCAATTCCGAGAAAGAATAAAAAAAAATATATATATTTTTTTTTTTGTAATTACCTCTCTTTTTTTATTCAGTGGCGGAAACAGGCTTCCATAGAAAAGACATTTATAAATGCAGGGAGAAAAAATCCTGAAATATTAAGCAGCAAACCTATTTTAAGCAGTGATAAAATAATAAGAAATGTTTCATGAGCACTAAATCAGCATACTGGCCTAAAACACCCCTTAAAGAGTTGCCAAAAAACACTGGAAATCAGTCTTAGAACAGCTACATTCCCAAACTCATGCCCTATGTATATCAAAATGATTCATATCAAACAAACATAGGAGGATGTGTTTAATAGCACCTGTTCAATCTTGAGAAATGCAAGAGAACATTGCTCCCCTGGGTGTTGCAAAATGGACTCTTGAAGGAAGATCGCACTCTTTGATACGACCCACAATGAGACCACACTACAAGGTTTTCTGTATATGCGGCAATGAGTATTTTATTCAGGTCTGATGGAGCTCCCCCAGTCTCATGCAATTGCATTTTTGCAGTCTAATAGCAGTCCCAGGTTTAGTCATCAGAGATTTTAGTCCTGACTACCAGGTTACATAAGTCATAGACTATACAGAATTAAAATCTAGAAATTTAGAGAGAAACATAAAGCCATAAATAAATAAATACATATAACACAATAATATAGCAAATGTAACGCTCACCAAGGTGGTAATATTGTGATATATTATTATCATTTAAAATGAACTATTTTCTATTTTAATATATTTTAAAATGTAATTTACTCCTATGGTGAATTTTCAGCCGTCATTATTCCATTTCTCTTAGTAGAAACCTAATAATACTCTTCTACACAGTAGCAGGTAATCAGTGCAGTAAATACTACAATATATACACCAACAGTTACGTTAAAAACATAAAATAAAAATTCAGCCATTAAATGAATAAATATAACACACTGCTAATGATATATATTTGGCCTTAGGCCTATGATGAAGACCAGGCCCAGATTTGTGTGGTTTCAAATTACTTTGCTTATAATGTGATTAATCATAGAGACTGCAAGTTTTTTTCCCTTTTTTAGAATACATTAGCAGCTAACACTGGCATGTGTTATTAGACTGCCATTTGTTGGCCACATATTGAAAATGAATGCTAATAGAAGTCAAACAATGTTTTAGGCTCAAGGCTAAATTCCATCCCATTTAATCCACGCTCTGAATTAGTGGATAACGCCGGTCTCTCTCATTTGTAAACACTCATTTTCAGATCTGACTGAAGTAATCATTATTCTGCCACTCAAGGGCACTGAAAATTACAATAAATAATTGGACACAATACCATCTGGCTAAAACAGTCTGATGAATGCATATTACTGCATTTAAACATCCATTCCAATCTCTTTCAGGCCCAAAACAAACATTATGCATCTTGTGGCATGTTTTGATGACATGTCTTAATGGAGGTGAACGCTTAAAGTTTAACTCTGTAAAGGTTAAACATACAAATCACTGTGTGTTCAAAGTCAAACAATAGTGGGAAACAGAGTTTGAGACGCAGTGCGTTTTTGTCACATGATATGTGAACTGACGCAATAAACATAAATCTGTTTCTCTTGTCAGTATCAAACCATTGTTTATATTTTCAGAAAAAGATAAACTATGCCAAGTGGATTAAAGAGAAATAAGACCAAGCTTACAGTAAATGATCATGTCAGGTGAGCTGTCACATGTATAGATCATGTGCCTCCATACAGCAGTTTTATTGCTCAATGAATTATAAAAGCATAACAAAAAAACTGTGGATAACAAGCAAGTCTCTATGCGCATGATTATAATGCCAAAATAGGGGAGGGCGATATGACCAAAAACTTCTATCACAGTATGAATACTTTTATTTTAAGGTAATGATATCTATAACAATATAGTTTATTTTTGCTTTAAATAAGGTCTTTATGATATCGACATTTTTGATACCATAGACATTTCATAATTTTGTCACTAGTGTCAATATCACAAAAAATTAATACTAGCCTACAAAAAAACTCAAGCTCACTGAAGACAAGTAAACAGGCAGCAATTAAATAAAAAATATAAACTAATTACAAGCAATATGACAAAAAAACTACAGTAGAACAAATACCGTATTGACCCGAATATAAGATGTGTTTTTTTTTCTTGGAAATACATCTGAAAAAACGTGTTCATCTCATATTCGGGGTCTAGACTTTGACGTGTCAACAATACACCCACAACTATAGGTGGTGCCAAACCCGCATAAAAGGAGTGTGCCAAGAAATACGTAATGTAATGCTTGCCGGTAATGTTAGAACAACGTGATTGAAAACAAAAGAAAAAAAGATTCTTGACTGTACTGTTTGCCTGATGGAACTTCCGATTTTAAAATGTAAGACAGTGAACAGATTTGAAGACTACACTAAGATTTTACTTCTGTTGTTAATGAAATGTTGGCAGGCTGCTATGAGATGGATAGCCTAATTGTTATATAATTTAGATGGGTTACCTGTTATTTTTATAGTATATCAAAAAGTGTATTTTTTCATGTGATTATTGGTGCATTTTACCAGTATTTACCATACTTTCAAAACTAAAACTAAAAAAGGAAAAATATGCCATATGAAAATAATAATAATAAAAAAATCATAATAAAACAAGATTTGATTTTCAAAAAGCCTTTTTCCAAAAGGTACATCTTGAAAAAGGGGGGTCGTCTTACAACCAGGGTCGGTTTATATTTGTGTCAGTATGGTAAATAAGAAATGCTACAAACATTGTATAAAGTAATCAAATGTGTAAAAAGACTGCATATTCTTCATTCTGCATTTATTTCTTCTTATTAAAGTTACAAAGGTGATTTAGGCTGTGTTTACGCTTGTTATGTTTAGTTCGATTAAAATGAACTCTGGTGCGATTTAGTTTGGTTGAATCGCACTAGAGTTTGTTGTCCCTCTTGGTACGGTTCGTTTTGGGTAGGTGAGAATGCACGTTTCAGAACAAAGCACCCTAAGTGTGAACGCTGCCATCCAAACCCTGGTGCACACCAAACAAACGGACCGAGACCGCTGAAAAGATGGTCCCCTTCCAAACAAACTCTGGTGTGGTTCGATTGAAATACACGACACGGACCAAATACTTTTAAACTAACCAAAAACAGGAAGTAATGACAAGATTTGGAATGTTCAGCGAGTTCTGTCAAGAAACATGTCATTCAACCGGTCCATTCAGGTTGTGAACGCATCACTATGCGTTTAGGTTCGGTATCTTTAGGTTCGCTGACAAAAATGCCAGTGTGAATGCTAAGTGGACCAGGACCAAATGTATAATTTATCTTTTTTTGCTCTGGACCAAACACACCCTTAGTCAAGAGCAGTGAGAGATTTTCTCTCTTTTGTTGTTTGATTAACATGAATGACAAGACAGCAAGAATATCAGACTGCTGTCACTTGAAGAGTGTGTTTTAACTTAAGACGTAAATTACTGTGTTTACAAGGACACCTGCAAAGATGGGCATTTTGACACATACAAGTGTCCATATAACCATTCCAGCGCAATTCCATTCAATACTCCCGAGCTGTATGAGCAAAAATGAGTTCTCTTATAGAGCTGATTGCATTGTGATTGCAACCACAATAGAGGCAATAGTCCAAAATCTCTACCGTTTGACAAATTTCTACCGATTAATAGTGCCTACTGGTATATCGTCCATCCCTATGTCAAAATGTAAATTTTTCTCAAGAAAATGTCAAAGAAGTCACAACAATGCAGTGTTGTTATTAGTGTGTTTACTATTAAAATAGTATTCATTAACTGAAATAAAGCTGACAGAAAGGGAAATATAAAATTTAAATGAAAAAAAATTCTCTACAATCACCTGGGGCCGGTTGCACCAGCTGTGCACAAGTTACAATTTAGCCTAGTTGCAACACCAAGTTACAACTTACTCACTACTAAATATTTTTGCGTTGTACCATTAAACTTAGTTTAAATGTAACTCTACTTACAGTTTCTGAATGTTATTTACATATGTGACCCTGGACCACAAAAAAGCTTACATAAAGATTAATGATATTATTATTCCGTTTTAATTTAAACTTGTTTTTACCGTTAGTATACATTAGGCAAAAGAAGTTAGAATGAAGGATGAATTAAAATTCATAGCATTTAAATAAGGTTTCTATTTGATGAATTAGTGCAAACATCATATTATGCGACAACGCATTACTTTACGGACTATCCTTACAAACTTAAGTCCTTACAAACAACTGGTGCAACCAAATAATGTATAGATTTTAGTTACAAACTAGCTAGTAGTGCGAATGGCTGGTGCAACCCTTCCCTGTTCCCCATATACTCCCCTTCAGTGGCTTATATTCAAGTGTTTCTTCTTCCACCAAGCTAAATAGTGTAGAAAAGTAATAGCACATCTCCACTAAATAAAGGATAAGTTCACTTCCAGAATAAAAAATTCCTGATAATTTACTCACCCCCACGTGATCCAAGATGTTTATGTCATTCTGTGATCAGTCGCAAAGAAATTAAGGTTTTTGAGGAAAGCATTACAGGATTTTTCTCCATATAGTGAACAGTTTTGCAGTTTTAATGCGGCTTCAAAGGTCTTACATAGTGAAACTATCGGTAATTTTCTTAAAACAATAACATTTTATATACTTTTTAGCCACAAATGCTCATCTTGCACCAGCCCGAGCTCACACGTTATGTAATCAAGCTGGAAAGGTCATATGCGTGACATATGCAAAAGTACCAACCCAGTGTTTACAAAGCGAATGTGCAACAAAAAAAAGTCATGCCTTCAACAAAAAAAGTAACAATGTCGGACAAATTTGAAGTTGGAGGCGAACATGAGTTTTTCAGCCCAGCCTACCTTTTTGAACCAAAGTACAAAGAACTAACGTGATTATGTAATGCATGAAGAGCATTTGTGGTTAAGAAGTATATAAATTGTTTGGTTTTTTTGTAGAAAATTACCATTTCTTTCACTAGATAAGATCATTATTCCTCGGCTGGGATAGTGTAGAGCCCTTTGAAGCTGCAATTTGGACCTTCAACCTATTGGCCAACACTGAGGTCCACCATATGGAGAATTATCCTGGAATGTTTTTCTCAAAAACCTTAATTTCTTTGCGACTGAAGACAGAAAGACAAGAACATCTTGAATCACATGGCTGTGAGTAAATCAGGATTTTTTAGATTTTTCTAGAACTGAACTTCTCCTTTAAGCCAAATCAAGACTTACAGGTATAAATTTTCTAATGACCTCATGTGAAATGCCACCTGTTACAACAATCCTTTATATCCAGTGTTATGATTTTTTTCTCTTCTGAAAAGAGACAGAGAGAGTAAACAGCATCACAAATCACACGACTACAGCGGTAGTTTGTCATCGAAGTGGTGCCTGGAGAGGTCAGAGGAAATGGAGAGTGAGTCAGTCAGTGCACGGAATGTGAGAGACAGAGACAAAGACAGGAAGGATGACAAGAGAAGATGCACTTACAGAAAGGACAGTTAGTACATCATCGGTGACAGGGTGAACAAAATCAAAGGAGGACAGCCTCAAGACAAACATTCTAAAGCAGGAGAGAGTGAAAAAGAAATGAGAGCACAGTGTGCCACCGAGTTAAATGTAACTGGGTTACCTTGGCACTGCCGTCTGAGTGGCGACGGGCGCACAGCTGAAGCTGGGTCATCCACATCTGCTGCTCGCGCGCATCACAAGCTAAAAGAAGACACGCGTACTATAAATGGCCATATTCATTCATGTTGCTTCTACAGCTGATTTAATTCAATAAACATAACACATACACATAATTATTATGTTCATTAAAAATAATGAATGTTAGGTAAATCCTTATAAATAGTCATGCATATTAAAGGGTTCATATTGTGAGAAATGCTTTTTACTGGAACATTTTTCTTAATGTTAACAATCTTTTATCCTTATATCACAGTTTAGATGTCAGTGAAACCAAATGTTCCATATTTGATGACTTTTGGTGAATAATGACATACATTTCGGCTCACAAGTTCATAAAGTGCTGCAGGGATGACATATTTTAGGATACGTAATAGGATTTTTCCATTGGTTTTTGGATTACTGCATAAAATAAGCTCTGTGACTAAGATACAGTACGTTTATGAATCTTCCGTTTTGTTCATCAAGATAATCTTTACAAATGCAGACCACTTTTATCAATTTTGAACCCTTAATATACAGTTGAGGTCAAAAGTTGAGGTCAAAACTTTTTAACAGAATGGAGATGTGTACATTTTTCTTATTAGTACTGCCCTTCAGAGGCTACAGAAGATAGTTACATGTTTCCCAGAAGACAAAATAAGTTCAATTTACCCTGATCTTCAAATTCAAAAAACATTTTGCAGATTCTGAAAGGGGATGTAAACTTTTGACTTCAACTGTGAATAGAAACCCATTTAAAACTGTAAGTTTACTTAACCATTTTAAATAAATCCTAATTTAACTATTGTTGGAAAGGTCTAAGACTCCCAAATAGATATTTTACCTTTTTTTGTGTGTGTTACCTTTTTTTGTGTAAGTAATACATTAATTATTTATTAGTAAAAAACTTAAAATCTCAAAATTCATCCATTGAAAACCATTTCAAAATCAGACATTGCATTACCATGGAAAATGTACATTAAAATCATATTACAAAATATTTTTGTTCATCAAAAATAAGTTTGAATACTGCATTTTCACGTCTATGTTCAAAAATGGGGGTAACAGTTTAAAGGGTTAAAACCCCATTGACTTGAGCACAAAGAAACAGAAAATTTAAAACTCATTACCAAGTTTTAGGACTAATTCCTGAAGTTGCTTTTATAATGCTTTTTTTTTTTTGGAGCTTGACAGCTCATGGTAGCTGTTATCGTAAACTGTTATCTGGAATTTGTTACTATTCTTTAGAATTCTCCTTTTGTGTTGAATGGAAAAAAACAACAGCATATGTGTTTTGAAAGACAAGAGGTTGAGTAAATAATATTTTTAATTTTAAATGAATAGATATCATCATAAATCCAGAGTTGATCAATCACAGTAAAATCAGACATTTGTTTTCTAAAATGTTTAAATATGAAAAATAGGTGTTATCTGATTAAATATGCAGGAACTCTGGATAAAGCTAGGTTTAATTTTTTTTTGCCATATTAGAGTTTTTATAATGTTTTCATAGAGGGGATCACTCCATTAATACTTTTTTTCTCAAATACACTAAAATAATGTCAACAGTTTTAGCAACACCATTCTGTAAAAACCTTCAGAGCATAGAAAGGAATAAAACTAGACAGGTTGGAGATTTCTGATTTTGTGCATGAGGAAAAAAACTAATTAAAAAAAAAAAAAACAGCCTATAAAGACATGTATTTCAACTGAAATCTACAGACACACACAGAAAAAGCAATAATAAATAAACACTTTAATGTGTATTGTAAATGTTTTCTTTTCACTAGTCTGAAAGATTTTTCCTGCGCTGTCTTGCCTAAAAAAGATCTTGCATATCAGCAGCATATATGGCCTATGAAAATCTAGTTTTAAGGTCATTAGGTGTGGTATGGTTACCCAGGGAGAACAAATGCAAGCTTTTTCATCAACACAAGACCAAAAAACTCAATTTGTGGCTTGTCTGTAACCCGGGGTAAGACTGAGAAGGTGTGAAATGAGAAAAATAGCACCTGAAGATTATCATTTCAGAGCGCTGGAACACTGGGAGCGGACGAGACTCCGCCCGCGGCGAGGCTGTCAAACTACTGGGAATAACGCTGGAGGTGACAGCTTTTTTTTCCAGCGAAATTCATCCTCTCACAACCTCTCTGAAATTGCCTTTGTTACAAATGGCCGATTTGGCTGGTGGCATTTTGCTTGTAAACTCCTGACACAGTCTAAATGAGTTCTCACAGTCGCCTCGGACCGAAAGAGAATTTTGATGTAAAACCATCATAAAAGATTGTGGCATACACTGAATGCCAACCATGAAAAGACTCCTGGCGTACTTGAAACGACACAAGAGAAACAGAAAGTAGAGAGATCTCATCTGATGTGGAAGTAGCTAGCAGGAAAGCAAAGGATGAACGTGGACAACTAAATCACAGATAAAGGGGGATGCCTGAGGGGAAAACACATATCAAAGAGATACTTCCTTATGAAACGTTGCGCAAGACACCATGAGGAGACTCAAGTTAAAGAAGAATGGAGATGGAAGGGATCAAATCGGACACAAATGGACATGTTAAAAGCAAAAGCAAAGGATTGAAACCCAACGAGAGGAGAATGCTCACCCCGCAGTTTGAAGAAATCTCCATTTGCAGCATAGACTGCGAACATATATGGGAACTCATCGCTTGGGGCCACCGAGGAGCCGATGAGGGGCAGAGACCCTCGTGGCTTCTGGTTCTTACTGTGCTCGTTGATGAAATACTGAAGCTGGCCGAGCTCAGGGTCCAACACAAAATACCTGCATGATGAAAAACAAAGAGGAGAAGATGATTACATTACAAATAACCTAGATTTTGACAGCGACATGTTCTGCATTGCTATGCGGTTGCCAGGGCGCTGTTATGCAGTTGCTAAAGTGTTGAGTCGTTTTATTACTGCATTGCTATGTGGTTGCTATTGTGCTCTCATTGGTTGCTAGTGTGTTGCTATGTGGTTCCTAAAATGTTCTGAATGGCTGTACTGGATTTTGAAAAAAAAATATGTGTTGATCATGTTAACTAATCATTTCAGCCCTATCTGCACTGATTTGGGGTTCCTAGGGTCTTTGTGTTGGTTGCCAGGGCGTTGCTATGCAGTTGCTAAAGTGTTCAGAGTGGTTTTATTAATGTATTACTATGTGATTGTGTTTCTGTTGATTGCTAGTTGCTAAAATGTTCTAGACGGCTAGACTGGATTTAGGACTGTAACAAAAGATTAATATGGTAATCGATTCATCTAATGATTACTTAATTAAACAGAGATTATTTTGATGATTAATCAGTAGGTTTTGATCAATTATTCAGCTTTTGTAATTAGTTAAAATATAGCTCTACATATTCTATTCTAGCACCACCCTCAAAATTTGCTTAATGGGTGGAGGTGGAGGAATATTTTGCGTTAACCCAATTTCACTGAAAAACTGCAACACCGTCCAAAATGTGTTCATAATCGCAGTGTTTTTTTATTGTTCTTTGTAGAAGAGCTGCACTACAGCACCACACTGGTCAAACCGTGCTATTGCAGGCCCTTACATTAGGTAAAATGAGATCAAATTCGACAACAAAAATATTTATCGATAATGACAACTAATCATTTCAGCCTCCAACTGCTTTGCTATGGGTTGCTGTTGTGTTCTTATTGGTTGCTAGTGTTTTGAACGGGTGTACTGGATTTAGGGCTGAGACAAAAGATTATGATAATCGATTAATCTAATGATTATTCAGCTAATCGTAGATTATTTTGATGGTTAATCAGATTTTGATCAATAATTTAGTTCGATCAATTCGATAAAATATTGAGTTAAACATTCAATTCAAGCTCCATACACTGTAAAAACAAACAAACAAAAAAAAAAACAAAGTTTTTCAACTTAAAGTGTTCGTGCTGCCTCAATTTTAAGTTTAGTCAACTCAAATATCTATGTTTTAGTAGTACAACTTAACATTTCATGTCGACTAAGCTTACTTTAAAAAGGCAGCATGAACACTTACTTTTTTAAGTTGAAGTTTTTTTACAGTGTACTGGAAGGTTACTAAAAGTATTTAAAAGTGCTAAAGGTAGCCTAATTTCACTGAAGAACCACAGACTTGGCAACATATTTTTTTATAAGCACCTTGTTTTTTCTGTGGGATTATATTATATTATATCAGCACCACACTGGTCAAACCATGTTACTGCAGGCCCTCTTTACATTAGGTCATATAGAGTCAAACTAAAAATAAAAATAAAAATATTTGTTGATAATGTTGACCAATCATTTCAGCCCTATCTGCACTGCTATTGGGTTCCTAAGGTCTTTGTGTTGGTCACTAGGGTATTGCTATGCAATTGCTAAAGTGTTCCGTGTGTTTTTATTATTGCATTACTATGTGGTAGCTATTGTGTTTTCATTGGTTGTTAGTGTGTTGCTATGTAGTTCATATTACATATTACTCAACGAATCGTAGATTATTGTTACGCAGTTGCTAAAGTGTTCTGGCTGGTTTTACTGCGTTAATATGGGGTTCCTACCAAATTCTTGTTACCAGAGTGTAGCTATGAGTTTACAAAGTCTGAACACTTAGTAAAGTAGCGGCACACCTCTCCTCAAATTTTTGCCTGATATGAAATATCATTTATGTCCATAACAGAAACATGAGAGCTACAATATGTGCCAAAGATAACTACTTTAGGGGTTTGTTAAAAAGTATGAGCCATACTACTAGTGATGCTTGCCTTAGAAAACACAACTACATACAGCTAGTATAACTAGCCTAAAGCAAAAAGCATATGAGAGTTTACGGTGGCCATTATTACTGTCTCTCTCCTTTTCTTTTCTCATTATTCGTGATGCATTACATGCCACGTCTGGTTCCCCTCTGTCAGGGCCAAGCAGAGAGGTGCTTTATACGGGATCGTAACTCTGCAGGGAATGGATTGTAATCACGCGGTTTGGGTGCTATAACACAACAGCCACCCTCTCTTAGTAAAAAAAAAAATGGATGTGCTGCCAATTTCTATTCCACGGTCGCTCTGATGGGGTCTCTGAAAGCTAGACAAAAACACATCATTATTTTAAAAAGCAGCTAAAAGTATAAAGATCAAAGCAGCAACAAATGCATTGATTTTGGTGGCAGAGGACAGATAATCACTGTGGATCTTTGGTGACATCTGCTTACATAACCTCATCCACCATTATTTTTCACCACAAAAAATATGTTGTATTATATCCCCTTACCCTTGAAAAAAATTCTACAAAATTATAACAAATTTAATATAATACTAAATACACTTTAATATAACATTAAATCTAATCATTTTGACCAAAAGACTAAATAAAAATTAATTTAAAAAAGGCTGATCAAAACATGTTCACATGTGCTCAGTGGTGAATTTTTTAAATCTGTGATAATCATTCTCTTAGTGGGTCTATTTAGTTATTTTCTCATCAGGTCAAAGTATTGAGTGGTGTGGAAACCTCTCTCTCTCTCTCTCAAACACACACCCACAAATCATTAAGCACTAAACAGTGACTAGTGCTGAGGTTAACGTGAGGGCTTTTTCTGAGCCACTGCGGAGGACGGGTAACCCTCCGGTCCTGATGCTCGTTATACAGTATGCTTGGCCTGTTCCCCCATCGATCGCTGGACTAAGAAACAGAATGAGCACAACATTATGGATGTGAGGGATTTCCCATCACGGATGAGTCATAGTCTCTCCCAGATGAAAGAGCCTTAACTGTGGGCTGTGCTGCACTCAACCCTGCAGCATACACAACCATGAAATCTGACAAAAACAAAAAACCTCCCGCTTTCAATGAGAGCCTCTTGCTTTGGAGTGTTTCTGCATAGCTCAGCTGGTAAAGGGCTCATTTCACATTTAGATTCCTAACTACAAATAGACCTTTCCATTATGGAGAGAACCTCTAAAACAGAGGACAATATCGTGAAATCATGACCTTTCATACCACTGATGTATCTTTTCAGGATGCAGGAGACCTTTGACTAGATTTTGTGTCATTATGTAGAGAAATAATCTGCATACTAATGCAATTAGCGTATACAATATAAATCTGCAATGAGCCTGTAGGATAAATCAAATCATGAGAGAATATTACATAACACCAGAACTTAGATAACAGGTAGAAAAACTAAGAGCATCTTCAATCTCAAAAGATTTCATCAGATTCTACAAAATGATTCAAATATGACATGGACAGTGGTGTCCACATCAAAAATAACTTTCTAACAACATGTATTTATGACATATTTTATTTTATATAACGTTACATATATTAATCAAACAGCTGATTATGCATGATGTCATAATAGATCAAAATATATTCGTTTCATTGTTTTATACTGCTGTCTCTGACAGAAACTTAATCAAACACGATCTTTATGTAGGTGGATAAAGCTGCCCAGATGTTCAGCATCAACAGGGGGAGAAATCAAACTAATGTAAACAATGAAACATATGATATAATTCATGTATATCGTCATAATGCACTGAAGTAAACCGCGTTCTGTTTATTGCTGGAAGATGACGTGTCTTCAATCTTTGATCCAAATACTGGATGTCATGGAAATGATGGCATGTTATAATCAGAAATGTGAAAGAAATCTGTACTAAAAACATTCTGGCATTCTGTATGGGTTTAAAAGTTGTAAAGTGTGAGCAAGCGCCAAAAAACTCTTTACCTGTTCTGCCAGCCTTGTAGTAAATTGGTGTATTTGTTCAAAACCCCCTCCAAGTGTCTCTTTTGGCTCTGAGACGGGAGAGTGTCCGAGACAGCCCCTGTTCCAGGACTATACGAACCGCTTCTTGCCTGTCTGTGTGCGGGATTCCCCAGATCCGCGGACCACTTTCCTTTACTGCTCCCTGAATGCGACACGTTCAGTGTTTTTTCCATGATTACTCCAAACTCTGGATCATACAATGTGACGGTTCAAAATCCAAAGCTCAGTTTCAAAAGCAAAGCAATGATACTGCTGAAAATTATCATCGTATGGAGAGTAGGTGACGGGAGATTACTTTCATTTTTATCTTGCTGGCTTGCCTTGGACTCTTTAATGGGCTTCTCCGTGTTTCCATTGGAATCAGTGTGTGGTCACTCCCCTCCCGCGCTCCACCGACAGGAATGCTGCAGCTTATAGGCTACATCAGAAAGGCGCTAGTGAATGTGAATGTGATGGTTGAACGTAAAGCCACGCCCCCTTATTATCATATGTACGGCAAAACAGCATTAATAATGAAAACACCGACGCATATAAATTTAAATAATAAATATATAACTGTATAACTAATATAAAATGTAGATGTAAATAAATTAATAAAACATTAAAAAAGTATATAAATCAATAGATAAATAAATAAAAAAGTATCACAATTAATGTCAATTTACAGATATAAACTTATGATTACTTAAAGAATTTTTTAATTATTATTTTCTTTATTTGATATTTTCTGTCCACATTTTTTCATATATATATATATATATATATATATATATATATATATATATATATGATTGGTTTTTTTCATGCTTGATGTCATAATGGATCGAAATATATTAATTTCAATATTTTATACTGCGATCTCTACGTAAAGCCACACCCCTCATTATAATAAAACAGCAACATATATAAATGTAAATAATAAATATATTATTTAAAATTAAATAAAACACTAATATATATAATAAATATATAACAAATATAATAAATAAACAAACAGTAGCCTATAAAAACGAATTTGTCAATTTGCATATAATAACTTATGATTACCTAAGGATTTTTAAAATTATTTTTTAGCAGTACACACACACACACACACACATCTATCTATCTATCTACCTATCTATCTATCTATCTATCTATCTATCTATCTATCTATCTATCTATCTATCTATCTATCTATACATTTTATTCATGTTATAATGTGTTATGTGACAAGGAAATTAGACGACTGTGATGGGACAGTCCTATTTTAGGATTTTTTTTTCACAAAGAATAACGTGTTTTTATATTGTATATTTTTATACATTCGACAGTTTATATTTTTATAATTGATTATGATTAAATTTGCGGGTCTTATGTAAAAGTTATTCAAAGTCTGCACATAAAAGTCATTTGAACAGTGGCAAAAACAGAGAAGAAAAGAAAAAAGAAAGAAAGGCTAACACCATGCTATTTATTTATTTATTTATTTTTTATTTTTTTTGCCTCAATACGGTATTTCTTTAAAACTATGAGTAAGCATTAATATAATAGTTATAAATGTAATGCACATAAACCTGGCGAGTATGTGTCATTCGACAATTTTAGCTAAAAGCAACTTGTGGAAACAACAGAAGAACCTCATTTCCCAGAATCCCCTGCTATTGTTGATGACGCAGTCAAAAGTGGACCAGCACGTTCCCTCCCACCGACAAACTGCTTCACTTTATAGTATTATTACCTATATTGTTTACTGAAAACACTTATCCACCGGTGGTAAGCAAAAGTGGTTATGGCTGCTCCGCTGAAAGTATGTATTGTCGGTTCAGGAAACTGGTGAGTATGAACGTGTAATGATTATATATAATCAATATGTGATTGGTAATGAGATTAATATCTAGAACATATGGCGTGGGCCAACTGTTATAGCTCAGACAGTGCTCATTTAGACGAAAGCACGAGTTTAAATCCCTGTACGAAGCAGCAGTTAGAGCGAGCTGATATTCAGATCCATATGTTAAGCATTATTATATTTGGGCTAAATCAAGGGATTAATGGTAACTGTATCCATCTGAAGATCTGCAGGCAGTATAACCCTCATTTGACTGCAGCTGGCAAAGAAGCTTCTAGGAGTTGTAAACCCTGCTTGGAATGTCTGAGTGAACTGCTGTTTAACAACAGGCTGGCATTTTGATTAAACATACTTTTGTGTTTCCTGTGCCAAGGGGTTCTGCAATTGCAAGAATTATTGGCACCAATGCACAGAAACTCCAGTGCTTTGCCTCCACAGTCAAGATGTGGGTTTATGAAGAAATGGTCAATGACAAAAAGCTCTCTGAGATCATCAACACACAACATGAGAACGTCAAGTACCTTCCAGGCTACAAACTCCCAGAGAATGTGGTAAGGTGGTGTGTGGGGTGCATTAATAGTTGGTAAATAATAGTAATAATAATTATCTATTAACCATCATTTGAAACCAAGTAATCTTTTCCACATCATTCTGCATAATAATATTATTCAGGCTTGGTCTGGTGTGGAAATAAGCATCAGATTTATACTGTTTCTCCTGTAGGTTGCGGTGCCGCAGCTTCGGGAAGCCGCAGAAGGTGCCGACCTCCTGGTTTTTGTGGTCCCTCATCAGTTTATCCGTAAACTCTGCGATGAGATGGTGGGCTGTGTGTCTGAGAGGGCTCGTGGAATTACATTAATCAAAGTAAGAATCCTCTGCATTGTATATTAAGTTATGTTGTTGTTTGACCTCATGAGAATTTGACAGAAACTTTGAAACCTTTTTGGTAACCTAGTTTTAAACCCGTGGGTGTCAGGTAGGGGTGTCATGCACCTAAACCACAAAAAAAGAATGGGTAAATGGTAATGCTAGACTTGGGAGTGAATGATTTGGGCAAAGTGCATCTTGACCAAATTTAGATGGGCAGTTGTCTAAAAATATTACATTGCTTTATCAAAAAAAATATATTTTTAATATGTTATGGAAGAGGAAAAATGCAGTTCCCTTCAGTAATATTAAATTAATTTTATTTTTAATAAGAATACTATATATTTTTAGATTTAAGTTTGAAAACAGTGATGCAGTTTATATACACTACCAGTCAAAAGTTTTTGAACAGTAAGATTTTTAATGTTTTTTTTGTTTTTTTTAAAGAAGTCTCTTCTGCTCACCAAGCCTGCATTTATTTCATCCAAAGTGCAGCAAAAACATAACATTTTAAAATATTTTTAGTATTTAAAATAACACTTTTCTATTTGAATATATTTTATAAATGTAATTTATTTTTGTGATTTCATGCTGAATTTTTTAGCATCGTTACTCCAGTTACATGATCCTTCAGAAATCATTCAAATATTCTGATTTGCTGCTCAAAAACATTTATTATTAATAATAATAATAATAATAATAATATGTTTTTGTAAAACAACTGAGTATGATTTTTTTTTCAGGTTTCTTTGATGAATAGAAAGAACAGCATTTGAAATAGAAATATTTTGTGACATTATTATCATCTTTTGATGAATTTAAAGCATCCTTGCTAAATAAAAGTATTCATTTCCATAATTTCTTTCCAAAAAAAATACGTACTGACTCCAACCCTTTGAATGGTGTAGTGTATAATGTTACAAAAGCTTTTTATTTCTGATAAATGCTAATCTTTGGATCTTTTTATTCATCAATTTCTATTCAGCAAATCAGCATATTAGAATGATTTCTGAAGGATCATGTGACACTGAAGACTGGTGTAACGATGCTGAAAATGTAGCTTCGATCACAGAAATAAATTACATTTTAAAATATATTCGAATAGAAAGCAGTTATTTTAAACAGTAAAAATATTTCACAATATTACTGCTTTTGCTGTAATTTATTTTGGATCAAATAAATGCAGGATTGGTGAGCAGAAGAGAATTCTTTAAAAAAACATGAAAAATCTGATTGGTAGTGTTAATTAATTAATTAATTATTATTTTTTTGAAAGTTGCACTCAAAATCAACCTGGCATAAAAAAAACTGAAGGGCTATAAATCTATAAATGAGAAAATGATCATCTCTCTCATAATGCTTGGTTTTTGTGAAATAAAATGCATTTTCATAATAGACCAATAAGATGCTGTACAAACAGACAATAATTTATTCCCGTTGTGCAATGAAAATAAACGCCACAATATATTTTTTTTATGTCAGACAAGCAAAATGTAACAAAATCTATGACAAATTAAGTTATTGTCTAAATAATTAAATAATAATATCGCTTGTACACAGAGCTCAAAATTCCTGTGTTATACTCAGCGATGTGCCAACAAAATGCTTCCAATGGCTGTTTTTGATTTATACGTTTTGTTCAAACCTTGTGGGTCCTCTTCCATGCGGACAGGACGTTCAGAACTAAACAATGCTGAAAAGTCTCTGACTTGATATCTTTTTAAAAGTGCACCATATGTGGAGTGACTCATGGGTAAAAAAAAAAAGACCCTCTGGCCTGCTGGCAATCTCTTTGTGTGTAATTTATCTCTTGGTGCCAGTTTGTCTCCTCTGTTACTTGCTGTGCCGCACAGCGCTTCATCTCTGCTGTTATACCTCACCAAATTGGATTTATTCTTTCCACTTCACTATTTGAAAAGTAGCCTAGTTTCTTACAGTGTTACACGTTTAGATGTAGTTTGTTTCAGATTTCTACCCATTTCTTGTGTACTTCCATCTCCTTTATTATTTTTGTTCTGCTTTGGTGTTTCTCCTCATTTTTTGAGTCATTAGGCAAAGATGGTCCAAACAGCTGTGCTCCAAAGTTATATCTACTGAGGGGGAAATAGTGTGATGCTACATTAAAAAAAAAAAGCATTGGTGTTGATGGACTTTTTTCCTTTCTTTGTAGGGCATTGATGAAGGACCAGAAGGATTGAAGCTAATCTCTGATATCATTCGGGAAAAAATGGACATTGATGTCAGCGTTCTAATGGGGGCCAACATTGCTAATGAAGTGGCAGCCGAGAAGTTCTGCGAGAGCACCATTGGTGAGTGGAAAATATTTGGATGCTCAAAACCACTGGGGACAAACTCAACAGACAAATGTTCTTTGATCCACAGGCAGCAAGGTGTTGGAGAACGGCCTCTTGTTTAAAGAGCTCCTGCAGACGCCTAACTTCAGAATCACCGTGGTGGATGATGCTGACACAGTGGAGCTCTGTGGAGCCCTCAAGGTAAATATCAGTCTTGTCTCGTTGCTCATCCCGGGGGAAATATCTTGATTTAGGCACCTAAGATGCAGGGCTTCAGGGGCACGACTCAGACCTCTGTGTAAAGAAGAGCTTGCGCTGCTGAATTTACAATTAGATGCTGTAAGGCTGCTGTCTTTCTCGTAAATACATTGTAAAAACCGTTGCTATATTGACAAGCTTTGACAAATATTCTGGGTGATTTAGAGCTTAAAGGGATAGTTCCAAACCCGCAAGACCTTTGTTCGTCTTCGGAACACAATTTGAGATATTTTTGTTGAAATTCGAGAGCTTTCTTACTCTGCATAGACTGACACATTCAAACGGCCCAGAAAGGTAGTAAAGACATTGGTAAAATAGTCCATGTGACATCTGTGGTCTTTGAGAGTACTTTTTGTGCGTAAAAAAAACAAACAAACAACTTAATTTAACAATTTCTTCTGTTCTGTGGCAGTCATCAAAGCACGTTAAATGAGAATACCACAACGCATGTGTCTAGACTTTTATAATGTAAAAAAAAATTATTGGACACCAATTTGTACTATATTTATTATTATAACAAATTTTACACCTCAATTTGATTCTGTTTCACAAGCTTGTGATTCGATTTTCAAATCGATTTAATTATTTTGGATATACACTACCAGTTAAAAGTTTGGGAACACCTCTCATTTAATGTTTTTTAAAGAAGTCTCTTCTGCTCATCAAGGCTGCATTTATTTGATCAAAAATACAGAAAAAAAAATTTAATATTGCAAAATGTTACTACAATATAAAATAATGGTTTTTATTTGAATATACTTTACAATATAATTTATTCCTGTGATGCAAAGCTGAATTTTCATCAGCTGTTACTCCATTCTTAAGTGTCACGTGATCCTTCAGAAATCATTCAGATTTATTATTATCAATGTTGGAAACAGTTGTGCTGCCAAATATTTTTTTGCAACCTGTGATTCTTTTTTTCAGGATTCTTTGATGAATAACAAGTTTAAAAGAATGGCATTTAGTCAAAATATACTATGCTATCACTTTTTATTAATTTAACACATCCTTGATGAATAAAAGTGAATAAAAGTATTAATTTCTTTAAAAAAAAAAGAAAGAATAAAAAAGGACTGACCTCAAACTTTTGTACAGTAGTGTATGTTGTTAGAAAACCTTTCTATTTTAAATAAATGCTGTTCTTTAACCTTATATTGATAAAAATATCCTGAAAAAAGTATAACAGGTTCCCAAAAAAATTAAGCAGTGCTGTTTCCAGCACTGATAATAAATCAGCATATTAGAATGATTTTTTGAAGGATCATGTGACAATGAAGACTGGAATAATGATTCTGGAAATTCAACTTTAATTACAGATATAAATTCAATTTAAATGTATATTAATATAGAAAAACATTGATTTACATTGTAATATTTCACAATATTACTTTTCTGTATTTTGATCAAGTAAAAAACAGCCTTATATGCATTAGACTCAGTTGGTACTACATTACTATAATACTGAAGGTTAAAATTAACAGATTGGTATACAAAAGCAGTTTGTTTTTTGAAATATAAGCATTTAAATGGTAGCTGTCACAAAAACATGACAAAATTATTCAAACATAAATTAAACATTGAACAGTAAGAAATATAATGAATGATACATGGTGCATATATCAAGCAAAATGCTCCTCTCTAGAGTTCATTTCTTCGAACTGCCACTTCTATCGAGGCGCTACAGCGATCTGTCACTCCACATTAAATTTATTGTTTGAATACTATAATAAAATGGACAGAATTTGAAATATGAGACTTTGTTTTATATCAAAAGTAACAAAGCACAAAGCTTATTGCGATTTATTGGATAGGAGGTGCGCTACAATGTTCCTTTTATTAGCCGAAAACAGGCTAGACCAATCAATTTGATATATTTTTTTTTACCCAGCCCTAATATGTATGGAAAGTGCCATATTGCACATATTGCACAAATTGGCATTCTAATAGCCCGTACTTCCTGTTTTAGAACATTGTTGCAGTGGGCGCAGGCTTCTGTGATGGTCTGCAGTGTGGAGACAACACCAAAGCAGCCGTCATTCGGCTGGGATTGATGGAGATGATCGCCTTCGCCAAGCTCTTCAGCAAAGATGATTCTGTATCCTCTGCCACATTCCTCGAGAGCTGCGGCGTGGCTGACCTCATCACCACCTGCTACGGAGGACGAAACCGGCGCGTGGCAGATGCTTTTGCCAAGACAGGGAAGGTAAAAAAGAAAACAATCCATTTCAGCCTTTCATCACTTGCCTGATGTATGTTTTATGGATTGACGGAAGGAGCTGAGCATTAGGCACATTGGGTGATGCAGAAAAGATCAATACAGATTTCTTTTTCTTTCAGAGCATCGAGGAACTGGAGAAGGAGATGTTAAATGGACAAAAGCTTCAGGGACCATTGACTTCTGCCGAGGTCTATCATATCCTCAAACAGAAGGGCCTAGTGGATAAGTATGTGTTTTTAAAATAAAAGGGATGATAGTATTTTTTACTGACCTGAATAAGATATTTCGCATAAAAGACATTTACATATAGTCCACAAGAGAAAATAATAGTTGAATTTATAAAAATAAGAAAAAGTTCAAAAGTTTATATACACTTGTTTCTTAATACTGTGTTGTTACCTGAATGATCCACAGCTGTTTTTTTTTTATTATTTATTGATGGTTGTTCTTGAGTCCCTTGTTTGTTCTGAAAAGTTAAACTGCCTGCTGCTCTCTGGAAAAGTCCTTCAGGTCCCAAAAATTCTTTGTTTTTTAAGCATTTTTGTGTATTTGAACCATTTTTAACAATGACTGTATGATTTTGAAATCCATCTTTTCATACCTAGGCCAACTGAGGGACTCGTATGCAACTATTACAGAAGGCTCAAACGCTCACTTATGCTCCAGAAGCAAACACATTAAGATGCATTAAGAGCCAAGGGTAGATTTAACTTATTTTTGTCTTTTGGGAGACCTCTTTATTCTGTTCAAAAGTTTACACTCCTTAATGCATGTTTTTTTCCTTCTGTAATAGTTGCATGTGAGTCTTTCAGTTGTCCTCAGTGTGAAAAGATGGATCTCAAAATTATACAGTCGTTGTTTGAAAGGGTTCAAATATACAAAAAGGTTGAAAAACCAAAGAACTTGTGGGACCTGAATTTTTTCAGCGGGCAGTTTAACTGTTCAGGACAAACAAGGGACTCATGAACATATCACAAAAAAAACAAATAAAAAAAACAGCTGTGGATCATTCAAGTAACAGTGCTAAATAAAAAATCACATGCATTATGTGTGATCTCACGTATTTTGGTATAAAATAATTAACATTTTGCAGATTCTGCAAGGTGTATGTAAACTTTTGACTTTAGCTGTATTTACATTAGCCTTTATATTGGTTGCAGAGCAACATGTTTTAATTAGGGCTGTCAAACGATTAATCGCGATTAATCGCATCCAAAATAAAAGTTTATGTTTACATATTATATATTTGTGTACTTTGTATATTTATTATGTATATATAAATACACACACATTCATGTATATATTAAGGAAAAATATTTTAGATTTATATCTAAAATATTTGTATTTATTTATAATCTAAATTGTATACAGGTATAAATATATATACATATAAATATTTTGTTTTAATATATACATGTATGTGTGTGTATTTATATGTACATAATAAATATACAAAGTAAACACACATATAGTGTGTAAACACAAACTTTTATTTTGGATGCGATTAATCGTTTGACAGCCCTAGTTTTAATAATAAATAATCAGGCTGGGTATCGATTCAGATGTCCCAATTCAATTCGATTTTGATTCGCAAGCTCTTAATTCAATTTCTTTTTATTTATTTCTTTTTACATTCAGTGAATATAGTTTTAATACAAATTAAATTTAATACATATTTTGAAAAAAAATAAAATAAAACTTACTTGCAGCTGCTGTGAATGTTATATGATGGTAGTTTTCTCAAATTAAACAGTAAAATGCTAATGAAGTGACTCAGAGCAGCTGGAGATGATATTGTGTGTTCATATCATCATATAGAGAGACGGCAGAAGCTGTGAACACAGCAAATGGATGTTGTTTTAAATGTTTGCTCAAATAAATACAGGAAAAGATTGATTCACCGCTTTGGAGAATTGATATTGAATCGACGGCATTTAAAAAAAAAAAAATAATAATTTTTTTGCACAGCCCTAATAAATAATGTCTCTGTAGCACAAAATCAGCATATTAAAATGATTTCTGAAGTATCATGCAACAACGAAGACTGGAATAGTTGCTTAAAAAAATCAATATGGCACTAATTTGTATCCTATTTATGGAACGTTCTGGATACATTGCACTATCCTTCATTTAGCAGACAGTGTCTTATTCAGAGTGACTTTTCTACTGCAGTGTCAGTCCACCTGGAGCAACCTGGAGGCTAAATGACTTGCTGTAGGGCACAGTGTTCTTTGTCTAGATGCATTTACAAAATTGGTGACATCTCGAATCTTAATTATATTCCAGGTTCCCCCTGTTCACGGCTGTTTATCAGATCTGTTTCGAGGGCAAACCGGTTCAGGACATGATCACCTGCCTTCAGAGCCATCCAGAGCACCTGTGAGAGTCCCACAGTGTCCTCCTCCTCCACCACCATCCACTATAGTCTGTTAGGTGGTCCTACCTCTAACATTTCTCAACATATGACTTCCTTTTTTGACTTAATATACTCGTACAATGTTAAATCTTAAGCTTCTCTTTTTGTCCCAGGTCCAATTCTACACTAATGGTTAGGCTTGAACTCAGGGGTTTGTTTTTGATAATACATGAGAATGTACTTACAGATTTTTCAGAAAAGCCATGTGTTATCTATCAAGATTGAGCCGTTATGGCATTTTTAACTACGTTCTCTCTGTCTGACTGCCCTCTTGTGGATGGTCCACAATATCACCTCACTGACAGATGAGATGAATGCCTCTTTTTAAATGACCATAGAGATTTCATTATAGGCTCACTACACGTCCATATTAAGAGCAACACGACACGACTAGAACACCTCCGTTTAAATCTTTAAGATCCTGTAGAACCAGCATAATAGTTTTTGACACTTTCACACATCGTTTGACACGAGGACATAAGCTAGGTTTAAAACTAAGAATACACTTTTTATTATTTCAGTTCTAATTGTTTAGTTTCATACTGACAAATGTTGAAACTGCCATTTAAACTGACCTTTTTGGGGCACGGTAGGTGAAGTAAAACTAGATTTCTGTGAAAATGTAAAGATGCCTTTTAACTCCTCACTGGTTGGGAGCATTTCACACTGGTCAATGAATACTTGAATGGTCTCACTTTAGGTTTGAGGTTGTTGTTACAATATTCTATAAAAGGGACTCAAATAGGTCATCTCAACTTCTTAGCAACCCCCTTTTAAGAATAAGTGCTTTCAAGATGGTGGAAACATGAAAACTGAACATGTTTAGTTTTTATCATGTTACAGTAATAATACAGTGTTACATATCTAAGCTTCAAGAATGCATTGAAATCTTTTTAGAAGCCCCCAATCAATGATGCTCTAACCGCTTTAGCATCCTGAAAAGCTGATCAACCATCACATCTACAGTTCACGTTTTAATAACTCACATTTCTGTGAAGATTAGCATTAAAATACTAATGTAATCTTTAGTTGTACTATGAAAAGAATGAAGGAATGGTTTAGTAAGATCTGTAGTTTTCATATGAGGGAGCAGCTAGTGTTTGGATCCACAATGGCCTTCTTTTTTGCACTATACTGTGCTTATAGATGTTAGGTCATACCTAACACAAAAAGACTAGGTCTTAGCATGTATGTGTTACAGTGTGTCATATTATTCCTGTGTTGTTTTTATTCTTTTCAGTGTTTATGTAAGTTTAATTCATACTACAAGTATTCAGCTGTGGTAATGTTGCAGTGTACTGAGTCTAACACTCCAGTGAATTAACTATATATGTATTCATGTTGATGTATGAACCCGTCCGTTTTTTTTTCTTCTCTGATAATGTGATCATTTCTGCAAGTTGTATGTTCTAAATGTCATCAAGGCTGAACATTGAAACAAATGCTGCTTTTAAAAAAGTAACCAATAAAATAATCCCTGTGTTATATGTTTGTTCTCTAATGTACTTATTGGTTTAAATGTGAAGCAACATTACAACGGCAACATTTTAAAATCTTAATGTAGCATAAAATAGTCCCACGTGAGGCTATAAAGATTAAAAAACCTGATAACTCCATTAAAATGGTGGTTCTTGAGACTTGCATAATCACAAAATTAATTGTGGTTGATTAATGTACTATAGCACTCCAAGTTTCTAATATACGGTCAAAAGTTTGCATGCACCTTGCACAATCTGCAAAATGTTATTTTACCAAACTGAGGGATTATACAAAATACATGTTAGATTTTATTTAGTACTGATCAGAATAAGATATTTTACATAACAGACATTTACATATAGTCCTTGATTCTTAAGGACACTGTCTGATTCTTGTTACCTGAATGATCCACAGCTGTTTTTTAAGTGATAGTTGTTCACGAGTGCCTTGTTTGTCTTGACGGTTAAACTGAAAAATCAGGTCCCTCAGGTCCTACTAATTCTTTGGTTTTTCAGCATTTTTGTTTATTTGAACCCTTTCCAACAATGACTGTTTGATTTTGAGATCCATCTTTTCACACTGAGGACAACTGAGGGACTCATAAGCAACTATTACAGAAGGCTCAGAATTTCTTATTTTGCCTAAATATCTTTTTTTTTTCAGTTAGTACTGCCCTTCAGAAGCTACAGAAGATACATACATGTTTCCCAAAAGACAAAAGTTAAATTTACCTTGATTTTCTAAATTTAAAAAGTTTTCACTTCTGGCTTTTAATGCATTGCGTTTACTTCTGGAGCACCAGTAAGCGTTTGAACCTTTGATCATCTTCTTGTCAGTGTGAAAAGATCTCAAAATCATACAGTCATTGTTGGAAAGGGTTCAAATTCACAAAAATGCTGAAAAAACAAAGAATTTGTGGGACCCGAAGGATTTTTCTAAAGAACAGCGGGCAGTTTAACAGTTCAGGACAAAAAGGACTCATGAACAACTATCACTAAACAACAAAACAAAAAAAAAACAGCTGTGGATCATTCAGGTAACAACATAGTATTAAGAATCAAGTGTATGTAAACTTTTGAACAGGGTCATTTTTATAAATGTAACAAGTATTTTTCCTTGTGGACTATATGTAAATGTCTTTTATGTGAAATATCTTATTCAGGTAAGTGCTAGATAAGAAATAACATGCATTTTGTATGATCTCTCTTATTTTGGTCAAATAATCAACATTTTGCAGATTCTTTTGCAACTTTTGACTTATTAACTGATATCCACTTGATTTTTGCTGTAAGAGTGAACATGGCCATTTGTAAATTGTATGTGTCTGGCTTCTGGTCTCATCCGCGTCCAGCTATTTTTGCTGCTTGATATTGCAAATTAGTGTGTCTTACCATATTATTTGAATGTATTATCTTAGTTATGAACACCCTGGTTTGTAGTGCAAACAGTATTTTACTGCATGCCATTATTCCTCTCGTTATTTCCCTATAGCGGCTAATAAACTGAAAGTCTCTCTTATAGGCTTATTTCCGCATTGAAGAATAAGTGAATACAGTTCTGGTAATATTGGGAATCCTTTGAATATTGTTTTGGACATTGAAGCAGCTTTTGGGACAATACGTTTGAGAACCACAGAATATAAAGGAAGTTATACATATATTAATATCAGTGTAATATCAGTTGGTTATATTTAGTCCTTCTTTCCTAAAGTGTAATTTTACTCAACCTGATGATGTTGATAAAGCACCCTATTTACATGTTAATGACATTCCTTCCCGAACAAAGACACATGACTTATACTTAAAACACTTTTTTTTTTTATTTCAGTTGCAGCACAAGATAAATGGTGGTAAAAACATTTTATTTCAGAATGCATGTTTTTTTTCTTTACCTAAAATGCATATATTGAAAGACAACCCTAAATATCCCAGAATCAGGGATTTTGAGTGTCAACCATGTGCAAAACAAAAACCTACAACAACAAAAAAGGAAACTGCACAGCTCCTTTATAGAAGCCATATCTGTACATCCAGTTGGATTTCATAATGATTTCTATGAAACACTTAAGAGCATCTTTGAAATCAACTTCTATGTTCCATATTCCCATATTTGCATTTCTAATTGACCCATATGTTGTTTCTCTTTTAATCCATACGTTTATCATAGTTTTAAAAAGTGTCAGTAATGATTATGATAATCAAAACAAATCATATATTGTACTTGCTGTTGAAGATGCTCCAGAGGCTCATAATGACTCACACATTTTACAAAATTATATAACAACAAACAAGCTGCATGGGTTTCACAAACATCTATTTTACACACACAAATATATTTTTAAAAGAGCAGATTGGTCTCTTTAAGAACCAGTCCAAGAGGCAATCTGACTCAAAGAGATGCTTGTATCCCTGTCAAACTAGTCTTCCTCATCCTCCTCATCATCATCATCACCACCAAAAGACAGCAGGCTGTTGTTCTTCACTTTCACACCAGCTTTTGACTCTTTCTTCTCACCATCCTCACTTTTCTTCTTCTTGCTAGAGCTGGCAGTAATGCCTTCGAATTTATCAGAGGAGCGTTTGACAGGCTTCTTAAAGACAATCTTTCCATCCGATGGAGGCTGTTCATCTGGAGAAAATGAGCATTTACTTTAACGAATGGCTTTATACTTACTGAACCCCAGAACATTAGGGGAGACTGGAGCGATTTTGTGCTTTTTCTGTCATAACTCTCAGACTACAACAAATCTACCTGTCATCCTTTGGTACAAGAAACATTTATATGTGTAAAAAATAAATAAATTTAAAAAGTCAGATATATTCAGAAGTCAAATATAATAAATGATAGAAATTTACACTATAAGGCATGTTTTTTAACAGTAAGATTTTTAATGTTTTCTAAAGAAGTCTCTTGTGCTCACCAAACCTGCATTTACTTGATCCAAAATACAGCAAAAGCAGTAATATTGTGAAATATTTTTACTGTTTTAAATAACTGCTTTCTATTTGAATATATTTTCAAATGTAATTTATTCCTGTGATCAAAGCTACATTTTCAGCATCATTACTCCAGTGTTCCGTGTAATAGAAATAGAAATTAATAGAAAGATCCAAAGATCAGCATTTATCTGAAATAAAAAGCTTTTGTAACAGTATGCACTATACCAGGAGTGTCCAAACTGGGGCCCGCTATCAGTCCTGTGGCGGCCCGCGAGGGATTTTTAAAAATGATACGAATCTGCAGAGGTTGGAAAACTACGGGCGTTTTCATCCGGTCCGTAAGGCAGTTGGTCCAAAATGGATAATGTGATACAATATCAGTAAAATCCAAATTTTGATGCAGGAATGTTCACCTTTCCTGGATTAAGTTTAGGGGGTGAGGCGCTAGGATGTGTGCACATACACATAAGGAGAGAGAGAGTGCAAGTGTTACAAGTACACACACAGCCTCTTCTCCATTCAACACTCAACAAGTGGCAAAGACACCTGAGAGCCAGCAGTTTGTTTGCGTTTTAAACCTCGTGATTTTGAACAGATGTAATCATGTAAACAATGGCAGGAGGCTTAAAATATAGATGTAATACCAGCTAAATTTAATTATTGTACTAAATCGCAGAAACAAAGTACTTTAGTCTGCATGAGAGAGAAAACTAGTTGACGTTAGCTAGTTATTCAGCCATGTTATCTGCCTCGGTAGCAAGCCAAATAGTTTTTATTTCAACACTGAAACAAACGGCGGTGGGTCTCTGTCTTGATCGGGGGTGAAAGAGGGAGAAATGAAGATGACAGTTTGGTCATGAATCAGACACCACTTTTTCATCTCGGACAACGTTATAAATTAAAAAGAGTAAAAATATGTTTTATGAAATGTAGTGAAGTAAAAAGTACAATCAAGTAAAAGTAAAAGTTACTCAAAATAAAATTACTCCAGTAAAGTACAGATACTTGAAAAATGTACTTAAGTATAGTAACAAAGTAAAAGTACTTTGTTACGGACCACCACTGCGCTTCCCTAAAGATAGGCGCCTAGTCTATATTTGGCGGACACCGCGTCCAAGCCACACAGCAAATACTAAATAAAATGTCAAAATATACACCCTACAAAACTTGCTCAATTGTAAATAAGTTGCTTGTTTTAAATGTGGAAGTGTTCATTTGTTTTGAAAAATGCCTTGGATTGGTATGTTGACGAATGAGAAAAGGCAAGTGAGTTTGTATTGTGCGTGTACGTTTATAATGTATGTTTAAATTGTGTTTTTACTTATATTTTCATTCCTTTTTCTGTTCTGAACACTGCTAAATTTACAGGATTTTTTAGAGTGAGGGGAATATAATACACGTTTCTAATGTTTGTAAACATTTTGTTTATTTTACATTATTTCTGAATTAAATGATAAAATGTGTCTTATACATAAATCGAATTGAACAATAATGCAAAATATCTGTCAAAGTGCTCATAAAAAATGAAAAAATGTATGTACAAGTATATGTACAGTAGTAAGTGAGCGTTAATTTAGAATAAATTAAAAAAAAAAAAAGCTTCATTTGTCATAAACATTATGCAGCCCCTCACTTAATGTGGAAAACCTGATGTGGCCCTCAAGTCTAAAAGTTTGCCCATCCCTGCACTATACCATTCAAATACTTCTATAATTTTTTTGTATAATTTTTTTTGGTTGTTTTGAGGAAGAAATTATAAAAATTAGTACTTTTATTTAGCAAGGATGCTTTGAATTGATTAAAACTGATGATAAAGACATTTATAATGTTTCAAAAGTGCTGTTCTTCCAAACTTTCCATTAATAAAAAAGGGAAACAAAACTCAGCTGTTTTCAACATAATAGTAATAAATATGGTTTAAGCAGCAAATCAGAATTTCAGAATGATTTCTGAAGGATCATGTGACTGCAGTAATGATGCTAAAAATTCAACTTTGGAATCACAGGAATAAATGTCATTTTAAAATATATTCAAATAGAAAAAGAGTTATTATATATATATATATATATATATATATTTTATTTTATTTTATTTTATTTTTTTTTAAATATCGGTAAGCAATTGACATATTGAAAATGAGTGCAATTTCACAGCGAAGTCAGAAAGCTTGCGTAATTATCTTTTCATTGGTACACAAATATTAGCTTTAATAAAGCCCCTCATCAAAATATGCAGGACCAAAATATCTGATTAACTAAATACATGTTAAGATTAAATACCTAAATATTTTAGTGTCACTCTTTATTAAATAACTAGAAATAAATTATGAAATGCTTAATAAATATTGTGTTTTTATTTATGGAATGTTAAATGTGCACCTTTAATTTTTCTTTTATGCATTTTTACTGAAATAATTATTTTGGTTCACCATCACATATGGGGCAATAAGAATTTACTCAGAGCTCAGAACTGCATGAAAGGTTAGGTTTGATCAATATGTGTGTTATCCTTGTGAACAATGCATCTGCTGTGTATTACCTTTGTTTGAGTCCGTTGTATCTTTTTTGATTTTCAGAACCTCATCAGCACTCAGATCTCCCTTTTTCAAGACCACAACCTGCGGCATCTCATCCTCCCGATCACTGTCACCACTGTCATCGTCTAACTGCGGCATCAGCTGCTTCTGCAATAACAACAACATTTATTATTACATTTCCTACAATAAAAATAAATGCAATGAAGGTTATGTCTCAAAACATAGTGAGCTGCCTACATAGACAACATTTTGGAGACGTTTAGGTAGCACTGTTTTTACGTTGGCATCTCACTATGCTCAGTGGCACGACTAATGTAACCGACACACTTACTTTAGTCTCCACCGTCGGCCCTTCTTTAAAACCAACATCATTCTTGAATTTCTTCAAAAAAGATGGCTCGGCTGGCTTCACCCATGATACATTACCCTTTTTACTCATTGTGTTTCAGTTCAAATCGGCCTGATAAACTGTAAATGCGCTTAATGTTTCACAAACACTGAGCACACAGGAACCAGACGCGTAAAGTTTGCGTTTACGCGACCTCATCAGTACGCGTCTGTAACGACCAATCAGCGAGCGAGTTTTCGATTTCTTTCAAAGCGCGACAAATGCTACTTTCTAATAATAATAATCAATTTCCTCAAGAGGCGCTTGGTGGCTCAGAAAGCCGAATTATCATTTGAGCCAGGTTCAGGTTGTTTTGCCTTATTAGAGACAATTGTACTCTAACACGTATATTAAATGTATATATTTTAATAGTTAGTATAGGTTTACATCCAAACATTTGACAAAAATGATTTTTAAACAAATCTTAGCTGTAATCACAAACGACTGTGAATGGGCCATTATGAAAAGCGTTGAGAAAAGTAACACTTCTCACATGACGCCTCGAAACGCTTGAAGTGGTTTAATATAATAATTTTCACCTAAATAATTACCCTTCGACCTTAAAAAGAAAGATAGACTTAAAATACATTGTTGAAAGGTACAATACGACATTGTTATTTAAACCTACAACGCAAGTCCCGCCCATTTGCGTTTCACGCCGTCACTCTACCTGTTTGATTAATTTCTGCGATGCATAGTAGGAAGTTTCATTTTCATTCTATGTCCTAAAATCTAAAATATGAGGGTAAAATAATATTGTTATCACAGTCGAGTCTCAGGGACTCGGTCGGACCGAGCTGGAATCATGTTGCCTGGCGTGTTTTACGCGTTAATGGCAGGGTTTCTGGCAGCTTTAGCATCATCTTCCGCTAAGTTGTCTCTGGGTGCTGATTATCTGAAAGATGTATGTGATAAAGGGCTGAAGATCTGGACAGATGGACAGGAAAACACTGATGGCTTTGATGCCACAGCTTGTGACTGGGTAAGAAATGTTCTATACTGTATATGCATATATGTTTAAATTAACATGTCATTTTAATCTCATTAATTAACATTACAGTTACATATACCCCTGCGACTGCTTTGTGGTGGTCTTCTGTTCACCTGCAATGCAGTGATGTGGACCTTCTTCGCCAAAGCACTCAGGCATTCCTCTTCCTCTGCCCGGGCCACTGTGACCACCACTGCCTCAAATTTTATCTCCTCTGTGAGTTTTATTTTTCTCCAAACCCTCAAATTCATTTGATAAAATTGTTATTTAATCATTTAACATTGTCTTTTTTCCCCAGGCTTTCCTTGGACATGTGATCTTTGGTGAAACTCATGCCACGCTGTGGTGGGTTGGTATCATTTTGACCCTTTCAGGGCTTTATGTCTTGCATGGATCAACTCCTCAGGCTCCACAGGAAAATGTGGATAAGAAACACGAGTGACAGAAGAATACAGGGAGCAACAATGCCTTATCCAATGCTTGAAGTGAAATGGTGTGGGAAAAACCACTAAGAGCTAATAAGAATTATTTATGCACAATTGTATGATAGAATTACATGCTAAATGTATATATTTTTTGTTTTTGTCATAGGAAAGTTTTATAAAACCACTGTAGTTAATTTTTTTTAAGCATCAGTGTGAATAATGTGAGCAATTACGCAATGTAAAGCCTTAAAACGTGACCTGGAGCCTATAGTCATGCAATGGACTCAGTCTTGTACACTACTCTTTTATACCTTCGGTTATTGAAATATGTTCATATTATACATTCTTTGCTGGATACTTGACCAAATGTAGCGATGGATCTCAAAAATAAATTTCGTTTCACCTATTATCTTTTTTTCAATTTCAAGTCTTTCACAACTTGCACTCCAGTCAAAACTATGTAGTGAAAAGGATGCACACACTGATAGTGGTTAAATGTGTTTGGCTATTAAATGTCTATATTGTGTGTCAAACCACTGACCTGGACTCTATTTTAGAGGGAAACCCAACCACAAAAGCAGCATCTGTTGAGCACAGCAGGACGTTATCATGTATTCTACTCAGAAATCACATCTGAAAGTTGACCTGGTGCTATGTGGGTGTATAATAGCCCACCTGCAACCATACACTTTATTCAAACAACAATGGACATGTAAAAAAAAAAACAGCACATTTATTTGAAAAAAAGAAAAATTGAAGTTGTGCAGCCATGGGAAACATCAGGTAATAGAAAAAAGTTCAGAACATAACAAATAACAATAATGAAGCCTGTAATGGAAAGATGCACAGTTAGAGAATATTTTAAAAGATCGTACATACAAAAAAAGACATGCCATAGAACAGTAAAATTGTAATATATCAATTAAATTATGTGATGGTACAGTCTTACATGCATTTTTGCTATGGAAAAGGCTCGACAGGTCTACAAATTAGCACCACTTGTTTGTATTGTCAAATTCTGCACCTGAATTGATATAGTCATTGGTTTGCTGCCATTTCATTGTGTTTCAGTTACAGGCCATTTAAAAAAATATTGTGATAAAAAAATATAATATTGTGATACAGTTTAGACATTAGTTACATAGTTATGTAGTTATGTATGGTGCCTGAGGAGTTTTTTCAAAAAAGTACTGAGTGTGTATTGAATATAGGAAGTAAATCTGACAGGCCTAGGTATAGAAGCTCGTTTCCACCACTAAATAAAAAAAAATGAAAAAAATTGTCACAATTCAGATTTTTTTTGCAGATAATGCACTCACCCCCTTGTCATCCAAGATGTTCATGTCTTTTGTTCTTTAGTCGTAAAGAAATTAATTTTTTTTTTAGGAAATTATTTCAGGATTTCTTTCTATATAATGGACTTCTATTGTGCCCCCAAGTTTGAACTTCCAAAATGCAGTTTAAATCCAGCTTCAATGGGCTCTAGATGATTCCAGCGGAGGAAGAAGGGTCTTATCTAGAGAAACGATCGATTATTTTGGAAACAAATTGACAATTTATATACTTTTTAACCTCAAACGCTCGTCTTGACTCGTCTCTGCGATGCGCATGCGTAGTCTGTGTGATCCAGGTCAATACAGTTAGGGTATGTCCAAAAACTCCCATCTCGTTTTCTTCCCCAACTTCAAAATCATCCTATATCACTGCAGAAGTACCAACCCAGTGTTTACAAAGTGAACATATAGAGGAAGATCAAATGCCCTTTACAAAAAAAAAGGTAATGTAGGACGATTTTCAGGGTTTCCACTCTAAGACAAATGTCAAATTCCCTGACTTTCACTGACTAAAAAGCTGAATTTCCATGATCTATAATTAACGGATCCATCCGTTTGCATCTTTATTTACTTGTTTACAAACGTTGTTAGTACAAAACTATGGAAGCCCGTTTCTGCCACTAAATGAAAAAAAAAAAGCTAAAGATAAAACTCGCAATTCTCTCAGAATTGCGAGTTTATATCTCACAATTCTGAGAAAAAAGTCAGAATTGCGAGTCTGTATCACGCAATTGTGAGAAAATAAGTCAGAATTGTGAGATCAGTCGCAATAACCTTTTTTTATTTTTTAAATAAATTTATTTCAATGACTGGAATAGACCTTTTAAAATTCCATGATTTTCCAGAAATTCCATGACCCGTGGGAACCCTGGATTTTGATGTTGAAGACGAAAACAAGATGGGAGTTTTTTGTCATACCCAAACTGTATCGACCCGGACTACGCATGCGCATCACAGAAACGAGACAACGCAAGTGTTTGAGTTTCCAAAGTATATTAATTGTCAATTTGTTTAAAAAAATAATCAATTGTTTTGCTAAATAAGACCCTTCTTCTTTGGCTGGGATCATTTAGAGCCCTTTGAAGCTGGATTTAAACTGCATTTTGGAAGTTCAATCTTGGGGGCAGAAGTCCATAGATAGAAGTCCATTATATAGAAAATGGAAGTCCATTATACAGAAAAAAAATCCTGAAATGTTTTCCTCAAAAAACATAATTTCTTTACAACTGAAGGAAGACATGAACATCTTATATAGTGTACAGTTGTGGTCAAAAGTTTACATCCCCTTTCACAATCTGCAAAATGTTAATTATTTGATCAAAATCAGAGGAATCATACAAAATTCTTATTATTGTTAATTTAGTACTGACCTAAATAAGATACATCACATAAAAGATGTTTACCTGTGTTCTTACCTGAATGATCCACAGCTGTTATTTTTTGTTTAGTGATAGTTGTTCATGAATCCCTTGTTTGTCCTAAACAGTTAAACTGTCTGCTGTTCTTCAGAAAAATCCTTCAGGTCCCAAAAATTCTTTGATTTTCCAGCATTTTTGTGTATTAGAACCCTTTCCAACAATGACTGTATGATTTTGAGATCCATCTTTTCACACCGAGAACAACTGAGGGACTCGTATGCAACTATTACAGAAGGGTCAAATGCTTACTGATGCTCCAGAAGTAAAAACCATGCATTAAGAGCCGGGGGGGGGGGCTTTTGAACAGAATGGAGATGTGTACATTTTTCTTATTTTGCCTAAATATCATATTTTTATTTCATTTAGTCCTGCCCTTCAGAGGCTACAAAAGATACTTACATGTTTTACGTAGAAAATACGTAAAATTTAACCTGATTTTCACATTCAAAAAGTTACACAAAATGCTGGAAAACCAAAGAGTTTGTGGTATCTGTAGGATTTTTCTGAAAAAAAAAAAAAGCAGGCAGTTTAACTGTTTAGGACAAACAAGGGACTCTCACTTAAAGCAGTATTTAGAAACTTTTGAACAGGGTAATTTTTTAAATAAATTCAACTACTATTTTCTCTTGTGGACTATATGTAAACATTTTTTATGTGAAATATCTTATTCAAGTCAGTACTAAATAAACAATAACATGCATTTTGTATGATCCCTCTTATTTTGCTAAAATAAATAACAATTTGCACATTCTGAAAGGGGGATGTAAACCTTTGACCTCAACTTTACTGTATATACTGTGTTTTAATGCATCTTGAGGATGTCCTATAGGAACGAATTAACTTACAGTTACTTAATACAACATTTTTAATATTCTAAATTAGATCAAACATGAAGATACACCAAACTAAAAGACATCACTGCTCCAGGAAGGAACACCTTGCATAATGTACACGTTATGTCACTCTGTCAAGAGCTCAGTCTCTTTATGCACAGTGTAAGTTTCTCTTTAGAAGAGCAAGATGTATTTTGGTTTTAAACACTGCTTTAAGGCACTTTGGTACAGTACATAAATGCTTTTTCCATAGGTTTAAAATTCAAAAGTAGTCTCACAGTAGTCTCTTTTCAAGTCCATGGCAGAAAGTTTGCCATTTAAGTCTCAGGGTTTAAGCAGCAAACACATTTTGATCTAATGAGGCTCCAAAGGAATCTCAATCACATCCTCCTCAATGATCTCACCCTGTGGGAACATGGGAACAGGATCTGAAGTATCTTTCTGACACGAGAGATCTGTGAAAGGGCTCAACCAGGTCACAGAAAGAGGCCCTCCGAATGCTGACTTCATAGCTTCCCAAGATGGAGTTTTCTCCCATGTAGGGTCTTCACGCTTTAACTTTTCAATGCCCTGTAAAAGAAAAACAACACTTGTGTTATTCTTGAAAGAGATATGAAATAATAGAATCCATAAATAGATGGAAAACAACATCCATATTGCTAAAAAAAAAAAAAGAAAAGGAAGAAAAAATAACTTAAATTCCACTGATTGAACTGAAAAGGAAAGCAAATGGTTACCATGGTAAAAAAAGGCATGGGAAGCAATTCATTTTGATCATGCACCTGCGTGCTGCTAGTGTTTAATCTTTAATATGAAATAACCCAACTGGAAGAAGTGGATTGACTTTATGGCACAAATTAAAAACACATGGAGCATGCAGCATGCCTTCACATTCCAAAGGACGTATCTGAAGGAAAAGAAAAACAGACCATTTTAAATAGCATGCACTGTGTCGAATGAACAAATGTGTCTTTATAGCGGTAGCAATCAAAGCTTACCTCCATCTCACACCAATCAAACAGGGACATCAGCCTAATTTAATACTAAATATAATTAGTTGCTTTTTCATTCTTTAAATTCCCCAAAAAGCATTGTGTGCAAGGGAACTACCCATAAAACAACACAAAAGAACAAAAAAAAAAAGGGGGAAACTAGGTTAGTGTCAAAGACAGACAGGAGGAAGTGGACAGGAAGATAGAGACCAAGCAAATTTAAAAACATTTGGACCTCCTGAGAGATTGCAACACTGTGATTTTGCAATGTGAATGGTATGTTAGCTCCTGTCATCCTCATTTTAGACTTTTCAGAAGCTGAGATGGATTCACATGTGGTTGTGCATTTATGAAATCCACTGTCAGACACATTGTCATATCAAGTACTGGGTGACTGAGTGTTTAGGTTTTTAATTTACCATTTGTCAAAGAACAGAATGATTGTCTTTTTCATACACACTTAAAAGTTCAAGCACATATCATCCGTTCATCATAACAAAACATGTATATATCAATAAAATGTAAAATACAAATAACCAAAACAATGGCAACAATGGCGAATCAATTCAATTTTCGAAAAACACACAAGCCTGTTCCTTTCTTAAACATTTCTGCAAACCAGGTTTATGGAAACATACCAAGTAAAACAGATTTTTTTTTTTTTTTTCAAAAAAGTACTGAGTGTGTATTGAATATAGGAAGTAAATCTGACAGGCCTAGGTATAGAAGCTCGTTTCCACCACTAAATAAAAACAAAAATAAAAAAAATTGTCACAATTCAGATTTTTTTTGCAGATAATGCACTCACCCCCTTGTCATCCAAGATGTTCATGTCTTTTGTTCTTTAGTCGTAAAGAAATTACGAGTACCAACGAGTGTTTACAAAGTGAACATATAGAAGAAGATCAAATGCCCTTTACAAAAAAAAAGGTAATGTAGGACGATTTTGATGTTGAAGACGAAAACAAGATGGGAGTTTTTTGTCATACCCTAACTGTATTGACCCGGACTACGCATGCGCATCACAGAAACGAGACAACGCAAGTGTTTGAGTTTACAAAGTATATTAATTGTCAATATGTTTAAAAAATAATCAATTGTTTTGCTAAATAAGACCCTTCTTCCTTGGCTGGGATCATTTAGAGCCCTTTGAAGCTGGATTTAAACTGCATTTTGGAAGTTCAATCTTGGGGGCAGAAGTCCATAGATAGAAGTCCATTATATAGAAAATGGAAGTCCACTATATAGAAAAAAATCCTGAAATATTTTCCTCAAAAAACATAATTTCTTTACAACTGAAGGAAGACATGAACATCTTGGATGACAAGGGGGTGAGTACATTATCTGTAATTTTTGTTCTAAAAGTGAACTAATCCTTTAAAGTCACAATTCTGAATTTTGTTTGTCTCAGGATTGCATGATTTAAAGTCACAATTCTGATAACTGCAAGTTATAAACTAAGAATCAAGATATAAAGCACAATTCTGACTTTTTTCTCAAAATTGTGTGATATAAAGTCACAATTGCAAGTTAGAGCAGAACTGCGATATAGACTTTTTTTTTCTCTCAGAATTGCGAGTTTATACGTTACAGTTCTGACTTTATAACACGCAATTGCGAGTTATCAAGTCAGAACTGAAATATAAACTCGCAATTCTGAGAACATATTAGTCTTTTTTCCACCTCAAAGTTTGAATTTATAAATTGCAAAGTCATAATTGTGAGAAAGAGAGACTTTATATCTTGCAATTCTAACTTTGTAACTAAACTAAATTCTGAGAAAAAAGTCAGAATTGTGAGATTAAAAGTTGCAATTACCTTTTTTTATTTTTTATTCAGTGGCTGAAATGGGCTTCCATAGATAGGACAGCTGAGTGACATCTGTTATCACTCGAAATCTGATGTATAACAGCAAATGCACTCCTAATATCTCAAAACACATTTGTTACATTTATAAAGAAATTATCAATTTATAAATTATTTTCAATGTCAAGATTTAGGGGTGTAGAAATGATCTGACAACGCACTGGATTATGGAATTTAATAATAGGTAAATTCTGTTGTACAATACTTGTGAATGTAAAAACTAGTATATTGTGAATATTCAACAACAGTATGAACTGTCTCTTTAGTTACACTTCTGTCTATTACCATTTTAAAAATAAAAAAACAAACCAAATTATGAATAAATGCCATTATCATTTAGTACAGAATTGTTTGAATCCAAGCTTTGTCAGAACAATTTATACCCATGTTAAACTTCCTATATTTTGTTTAAATATACTTTTTCTATTTTGTATACAGCCAAAGGCAATAATGTTAAAGAAATAGTTCAACCAAAAATGAAAATTCTGTCATTATTTAATCACCCTCATGTCTTTCCAAACCCATAAGACCTACGTTCATCTTTGAAACACAAACTAAAGGATATTTTTGATAAAATCCTTGTTAATAATCCTAATCTGTGTTCTGAAGATGATCAAAGGTCTTACAGGTTTTCATTTTTGGGTGAACTATCCCTTTAAGGCCCGTTCACACCAAGAATGATAAATATAAGGATAACTATATGTCCTTAACAACAGTTCTGTTTTTTATAAGTGCTTATAAATACTCAAGCTTGTTAAAGTCTGGTGGATTCTCATTAACTGTTACTTTTTTAATAATTCATGAGCTAGAAAAAAATGGTTCTGATTGATCCAATGATATTAGCTGTGGTTTGCACTTCACTATTCTTATAGAATGATTTATAGTTAACGTTATAGTTATCGTCCTTGGTATAAACTGCCCTTAAACATTTTTTTTTTTATCTGTAAGCATAAACCATTTTAGCGAATGGTTGTCAGTGCTCTTACATTGTTAACCAGGAAAGGGCAGGAGTATTATAATGTAGCTACTAGATATAAAAAATTAACAGAAGTACCTTCAGAAAGTAGGTTATCATTGTGGACAGTCTGTAAAGATTATAATAGTGATTATATTAGCATAAATTGGCTTCTATTATCTGCGCAACATTCATCTTCATTTCAGTGTAGCTAGGCAGAGACGCTTAAGATTATGACATGATAAAGCGTCCACTTTCTGTTTTTAATTAAAATAAAAAGAGGCAAGGATAATTGGATATGCAACGATTCGTTCCCTGGAAAAAAACAAGAAGATGAAGGTGATTTCGTCTCACTGGTAAATGCTCCGCTCGAGTCGGGATTACAAACAAATTAAAAGACGCTGTTTTATAAGGGCAGTCCAAGTGCACTCGAGTCTCTAGCTTAAAGCTTCCTGAGCTCAGACCACATATTGGTAGGGGTCAGCTTTCCCGTGGTCAGGTGTGGAAAACGGGCTAAACCATGCTATCGAGAAGGGGTGTCCGAATACCGCCTTCATGTTCATCCATTTTGTTTTTTTAGCCCATCTTCTCTCTTCCTTTTTCAACTGCTCTATGCCCTAAAAACAAGAGATAACCGAGACTTCAGAGTGTGTGAATATTACAAATAAGAAAAAAAGAGGAAAAGAACAACTGACCCATTCCATAAAACATAGAACTTTAAGCAGATGTTACATCAGTGATTTTCATAGTGAACAGTCATGCCACTATGGTTATGCTCAGAATACAATACTAGCATATTGCTTAGTCTGTTTAGTGCAGTATACGCTGCATACTGCCCACTTTCTGTTATAAAAAGTTTGTGAAGTATAATGTATTATATAACGGCATGTTCTCAAACAGTAATGTGCAAAAAAAGGTACTGTAACTGCTAACAATTATGTGACCGTGGACCACAAAACCAGTCATAAGGGTCAATTTGAAATTGAGATTTATATATCAACTGAAAGCTGAATAAATACGCTTTCCATTGATGTATGGTTTGTTATGATAGAGCAATATTTGGCCGAGATACAACTATTTGAAAATCTAGAATCCGAGGGTGCAAAAAAAACAAAAATATTGAGAAAACTATTTATAGTTGTTCAAAAGAAGTTCTTAGCAATTCATATTACTAATCAAAAATTACGTTTTGATATATTTACAGTAGGAAATTTACAAAATATCTTCATGGAACATGATCTTTACTTAATATCCTAATGATTTTTGGCATAAAAGAAAAATCAATCATTTTAAACCACACAATGTATCTTTGGCTATTGCTACAAATATACCCCAGAGACTTAAGACTGGTTTTGTGGTCCAGGGTCACATATCAAGATTAAAGGAATAGCTCACCCAAAAACGCCAAATATGTCATTAATTACTCACCCTCATGTTGTTCCAAAACTGTTGGAACAAAGTGTTTGGAACACAAATTAAGAAATTTTATGAAATCTGAGAGCTTTCTGACCCTGCATAGACAGCAACACAACTACCACATTCAAGACACAGAAAGTTAGTAAGGACATCTTTAAAAGAGTCCATGTGACAGCAGAACATATGTCAAAGACTGGCACGTAAGAGAAGAAACGACTGAATAAAGCACAAAAAGTATTGTTGTAGATTCATAAAATTAAGGTTGAACCACACAGTCGCATGGACTATTTTACCAATGTCCTTACTACCTTTCTGGGCCTTGAATAGTTGCGTTGCTGTCTATGCAGGGTCAGACTAAGAAAGCTCTTGGATTTCATCGAAAATATCTTAATTTGTTCCAAAGATGAACAAAAACCTTACATGTTTGTAACGACATGAGGGTGAGTAATTAATGACCGAATTTTCATTTTGGAGTGAACCGTCCCTTTATCAAATAATTATTTAGCATTTTTAATCCAGTTTTATGTAAAAATGTCTTTATTCTTAATACTCCAACCAAATAAGGATTGAGAGGTTAAAACTGGTATCGATATCACTTTAGGTTTATTTATCGTTCTGGAAGAATACTTAAAATGTATTTTATTTAAGTTTAGGGTCATTAAGATTTTATATTTTTGAAAGAAGACACTTATGCTCACTAAGGCTGCATTCATTTGGTCAAAAATACAGTAAAACAGTAATAGGGTCATTCCTGGGATTCGGTTCATTTTCAACTTGGAATATACATGTTTTAAAACTACATTTGATTCAACTTCCAAATACTCCACATCATTAGGCACATATCAAACTTAAAAAAAATAAAAATAAAAAACATTTTATAAATATATATATATATATATATATATATATATATTATATATATATATATATATATATATTCTCACCTTAGGCATTAAAGACCTTTTATTATTTTCAGTTGTTTTAAGCTTTAGACACTCTTTTTCTCAACCCCGTAACAAAATGGGATTGGTTTAAAAAGGATTTTACACATAAGACATGTACCTACTGCTCATGTGTCCCTGATAACAATTTAATGATAAAAATGTAACATTTATCATCATTTTTATAGGACTGAAGCTCAAAATATACAAATTGTGTGTCTATGGTCTTTTTATTTTTGTAAAAAAAAATAAAATAATTTTAAATTTCAACTAAAACCAAATTTTTATTGTTTCAGCTTGTTTCAGGGATACATTGCCTTAAATTAAAAATTTGTTTCTCAAATTGGCCCCTTGTTTCTGGGTCAACATATCTGCATGGCCAACAGTGTCTTTCTGCTGCAAATGTGGGTGCAATTTCTGATGTAGGATGCTTGTCAACGTTTAAGCGGACATATTAAAATAAAATATGCGTTGTCATTATTTTTAAGTACATATATTTACTGAAACCATGATTATTTTATATATTTTTTCATTTAACTTAGTAATAAATGAAGCAAATATCTCAACCCTGTCACAAGTTTACAACCCCGTCACAATGAGAAATACACATATTTGTGACGGGGTTGTGGTTTTTCACTCAAAATGGCCACTGCTCCTTATGTAATGTAGCAGAGTAGACCACATATGGCAGCAATAAAATAAAGTACATTGTATATACTTATGGATTAACATAAAATGTTGAAAAAGTAATAATTTTCCAATTTAATCTTAAGTGATGGGGTTGAGTTGTTAAGCTTGACAATACCCTCCCTGACTATAACATGCCTCAAAACTATGAATAAAGAATATGATTCTACTTACCATTTTCTGCACCATTATTAAAGAGACCTAGATGATGTCACTTCTGGTAAATGATGTCATATAAGTGTGAAGTCTAAATTATTACAGGCGTAAAATGGTTAGTGTGACAGGCTTGAGTTCATACTGAGGGACATAAAACTCACAGACACTATGCATTTCATTAATAATTGTAAAAGTACAAACTCAGTGAAGTGTCTCAGGGACATGACAAAAATCCTTGGTTTAAGATAGATATAAGACATTATTTTATGCTAAAAAATATTAAATGCAATAATTGCTTTTATTCATTATAATGGGTATTCCAAAGTTTTGTGAAAACAATTCATTTTGGTGAACCACCACTTTTAATAACTTTGGGGGACAGAAATATTACCGATTCCCAGGAATGACCCAATAATGAAACATTACTGCAACTTAAAACAGTTTATAGTTTTAATATGTATTAAAAATAATGTATTCCTATGACTGTCAATCCAGTCTTTCAGTATAATATATCCCTTAAAAAAATAATTCCAATATGCTGATTTGGTACTCATGAAACATTTCTTACCATTCTGACTTGAAAACTGTTAAGCTGCTTATTATTTTTGAGGAAACTATTTTTTTTTTTCAGGATTCTTTCATGAATAGCTAGTTTAAAAGAAAAAAATATTTGAAATAATTTTTTTTTTTTGGAACATTATAAAATGTCATTATAAAAAGTGTTGTTTAAAAAAAAATAACAAATATATCTTACTGACCCCAAACCTATGAACAAGTGTACATACTACAGAAGTAGTACACTATTCTAATTGGATGCTATCAAAGGGACCTACTGGAAACAGTACAGACACTGTAGTCCAACAAAGAGAATCAAAAGGCAACAAATTGCTGGCTGCATCTATAGGACAGGAATATGTGTGGATTGTTTTTCAATGTCATTTGTTAGAAGTTCACAAGACTATGTGTTATGCAAGTATGCTGGCCAAAAAAAAAAAAAAATTCCAAACCTGTCCTGGAGAACCCCCAGCATGGCTTGTTGTATAACACACCTGATTAAACTCATTCAGCTCATTAGTAGAGACTGCGAAAGCTAAACTGGGTGTGCCTGATAAGGGAAACATGCACAGTGCTGCGGGTCCTTCAGGACAGCTTTAAAAACCCCTGGCCCAAAGCACTGGATCGTTTGGACCTATATGTCAAGTGTCAATATCACATTTCACCAATTTACAGCATATTTTAATAACTAACAAGGTATGTTATGTGGCAAATAACCAGAATTGAATGCATGCTACTATTATTAGATATACATTTCACGTAAAGCATGATCGCATTTTTGGTAAAACCGTTCACACGCATTAACCTAAAAATAACAGCGCATATCACACCACAACACTACCTCCACCATGTGCGCCCACTGCTGAAAGGAAGCGATCTCTTACCGTCTCATCTGTGCAGATGGAATGGACTTGGGTGCCAAACATCACAGAGGTGAAGATGAGAAAGAGGAGGCCCTCAAAGCACAGGAGGATGAGGAGAATAACAGTGGCTGGAGGGGAGAAGGAACTGCACTCTGGGGTCAGGAGGGGAGAGGGAACACATACATCCTTAACACACATACAGCTATACAATACACTAACAATCTAATGTACTAATACTAATTAATATACTAATAAAATCCCACAATCATTTTGACTGTGTATAATTATTTGTAACCAGAAGAAAAAGACAGTTTGTGGGTATGAATATCTGGCAACATGTCTGTATGTGCATGTGCAAACTGGAACACAACAGGCTGGGAAAGCGTCGAAACACATCAGCACACAGGTTAAGAGGTTTGATCGTTTAACCAAGCTTGGTTAGCAATATACCAGACCTGACCTGTTTGAAAACTCCATTGGTAACACCATTGGTTTTTGATTGCCATTTATTTGCTATCGTTTAAAAGTTTGGGGTCAGTAAGATTTTGTAATGTTTATGAAAGAATATTCAGCAAGATTGCATTTATTTGATCAAAAATATGATCAAACAGTTGACGTCTATAGTATGGAAGGATGTCAAATGTGGTAGTTGCGTTGCTGTTCAAGCTGGGTCTGACTCTGAAAGCTCTCTGATTTCATCAAGTATATCTTAATTTGTGTTCCGAAGATGAACAAAAGTTTTACGGGTTTGGAACAGTATAAAGAGTGAGCAGTTAAAGGAACACTCCACTTTTTTAAAAAATAGGCTCATTTTCCAACTCCCCTATAGTTAAACAAATGAGTTTTACAGTTTTCGAATCCATTCAGCCAATCTCCGGGTCTGGCTGTAGCACTTTTAGCATAGCTTAGCATAAATCATTAAATCTGATTGTACCGTTAGCATCTCTCTCAAAAATGACCAAAGAGTTGATATTTTTCCTATTTAAAACTTGACTCTTCTGTAGTTACATCTACATACATACATACTCATCTGTTTAAGTCTAGGGGAGTTGGAAAATGAGCCTATTTTCAAAAAAAAAGTGTTCCTTTAATGACAGAATTTTCATTTATGGGTAAAGTATCCCTTCAACTACTCTCTCAAAAAAAAAAAAAAAAAAAAAAATCATACTGGCCCCAAACTTTTGAATGCTGTATTGATGAAATCCACCCTAACACAAGGCTTTTCTCTTTTAAATAATTTCCCAGGTGCACTTTTGAGTATATTTGCCAGCAGCAAAACTGTTGAACTAATGCAAGGCTGAATATAATTTCACATAAAAGCATCACTGGAGCTAAGAACGTCCTCCAACATTTTGAGCTGTGGCACTAATCTGAACAATGTGTTTGAATCCACCTCAACACATTTGCTTACATACCACTTGCCTTTCTTCATAACCTGTCCACTATTTGTACTAATAAAAGGAACTTTATGATACATTTACATAATACTGTTTGCCCATCATAAAATAGTGCACAGCAGCAATTTTCTGTTCTCACACACATTAACTTCCACATGCACACAGACAATAGTCTATTTTTATGATACTTTTATGATACTTCAGCATGCTTTTTAGAGATTAAAATAGTTATTTACATTGGTCATTTTTTTCCATTCGATTACAATGTGTTCATACACGGACAAAATTCATTTTTGGGTGAACTGTCACTTTAAGAAGTTGGAATGCTTTTTCCAATAGATAACATTCTAAAATGCATGCTTGCCATCTGACCTTCACATCTAGAGGTCACTGTGGTCAAGTTATCAGTCTTGCTAATAATAGCTTTTTTTTACTTACTCGTCCAGTCATCTTCAAAGCAGTAGAGAAAATGAAAGACCACCATGACCAAGGCATGCAGAGAGATCAGGGAAATGTACATCTGAAAAACACACAAGCACCAACGTTAGATGTTTGTTACTGTTTGTTTCAAATAACCAGAATTAAATAAAACATACAATTACAGTCAAACCAAAAATTATTCAGACCCCAGATATAAGTTTTGATATTTTTTTTTACTAGTGGGTGCAGGACACTATAGTTCATTTATGTAAGTGAGGATAGCAGAATAAAGTAAACTGTGACATATTATACAAAAAAAATCTTCACAGTGGACTACCAGTAAAATTGATTAAAAAAAAAAAATTGATTTGACACTTTGACCTGACCACGTTTTGTTACATACATTTTTATCAAAATTATCTGACATTATCAAGAGGAATTTGTTCTGACACAATTTAACTCTTGAGTCCCCATTTTTTGTTTTTTGTTTGTACCATTTTCTAAATAACAGCGAATAAAATGTGATCATGTGTAAACTGTGAAGGTGTTTGAATAAATTTTGGTTGTGATTTTCTTGATGAATTTGTTCTGACACAGTTCTCTCAACACATATTATACATCCATCAAATACTTTTACTTCAAACTCGCTAAAATCCTAGCCTCAGCCCAAACAAAAGTACTTGCATAGAAACTTATACATCAGAGCCTGATAGAAATGCATTTTTTAAAGAAAGACGTCAGATGGATTTAGTGGCTTTTGCATCTAAAAGTCTTCATATATAAACTGTGATAATGTGAGAAAGGTTGAGGGTGTCTGAATAAATTTTGGTTAGACTGTAAATCCCAAGTGAAAAGAAAACGTTACAATCAATTTAATATTATTGATACTTTCAAATTCAGAGGAAAGCAACTGGGTAGTTATATCCATCTGGACTTTTTTAAGCAAGTCCAAAAATAGTTGCATTAAACATGTGTCAGAAACAACTGTGTCTGTGGTATTTGTAGGAGTGCGCATAAGACTTTTTTTAGCACTTACTGTGAAAAGCACAAAGTACTTCTGGTTATTTTCCCCGACGCAATTGTTTACCCAAGGGCAATGATGATCCATCTTCCGTATACAGCGCTTACAAACACTAAAATGAGTTTGAACAGAGGGGTGGAGAAAAGAAAGATATGTTGAAATTGTCACCTTAACACTTCCAAACAACTGTAACTATGGTTTGAAGATATGGCTTTTAAAAAAAATATTCAACTTCATATACAGGGATTAAAGAAAATAACATGAACATTTATTATTATATGTGCTACAATGAAAACACTGCCATTATCTTTTATTTATCCTTTTTGTTGTCATATGCTTATAAGTTTTGCGTAAATTGTGTTTAGAACAAGACGTGGGTGAGATCAAATGTCCACAAAGGACAAACCACGAGAGCCTGTTTAGCAGGAACTTCTGTAAATTTAACAGCCTAATTGTTTGGTGTTTTATGGTGTTGTTTGGTTTTCCACAGTCTTTATAATCATGACTGCATATATAAAGCATGGCAAGATTTCATAACGAAAAAGAATAATGAGCAAAAACTGAAAGTGAATAATAGGGACTGTCAAACACTAAGGAGAATCGTGTCCAAACAACACAGAACAACTGCCGCAAAGTGACAGCAAACCTCAATAGACTACAGAGAGCTTCATAAAGCAGGCAGCGACGAAAGAGCTGCAATTGCTAAAACTTTAATCACAGATACAAATGCTATAATGAGAAAATGATGGTGTCATGATCACAAAACCTGGACAGCTGGAACACCCTGGCCAGTTCATTTTTTTGGTTTGTTTACACACAAAAAGCATTCTCGCAGCTTCATAAAATTACGGTTAAACCACTGACGTAACGAAGTCCTTACCATTTTTCTGGGCCTTTTCTGGTAGTTTGCTGCCTATGCTGTCTATGGCATTGCTGTCTATGCAGGCTCAGAAAGTTCTCAGATTTCATTAAAAGTATCTTAATTTGTGTTCCGAAGATGAATGAAGATTTGGAACGACATGAGGGTGTTTTATTAATGACAGAATTTTCATTTTTGCTTGAACTATCCCTTTAATAATGAAATATTGCCTATTTGCTTTGTGCAACCCCTGTATATACATACACACCAAGTCAGTGCATGACTAAATAACTAGAACTGAAGAGAAAGCATCTAAATGATTTCAATGATCTCCATATGCTCCTCTCTTACCTGCAGTGGTGAGCTCTATCTGGCTTAATACTGCAGCACTTGGGACATTTGTAAACCACCTGGCCTGGCTTCAGCTGCAAGCTCTCGATGTACTCCTTCGTAGCGTTTCCCTTTGGCACGGCTCCCTACGAACGCATCAGGCAACTTCAGCAACATTTTAATAGTAGTATGGGAAGCGTTTATGACACCCTGCTAAAGATTTAGAATAGAGTAGGGGGGAAAATAACACTACATTTCTTAAACTGCAAGCATGCTACAGTGATGACAATAGTGGGCCCAATATTTTTCTTCTTTTGGTACCTAATGAAATCAAATTCATGTCTATTGTTGTTATTACTCTTAACATAATCAAACATGTATGTAAAACACTGTTAATTACAGTTGAAGTCAAAAGTGTACATACACCTTGCAGAATTTGCAAAATGTTAATTATTTTAGCAAAATAAGACGGATCATTCAAAATGCATGCTTTTTTTTATTTAGTGTGGACCTGAATAAGATATTTCACATAAAAAAAACTTTTACATATATTCCACAAGAGAAAAAAATAGTTAAATTCATAAAAATGACATTGTTCTTCAGAAAAATACTTCAGGTAGCATGAATTCTTTGGTCTTTCAGCATTTTTGTTTATTTGAACCCTTTCCAACAAAGAATGTATGATTTTGAGATACATCTTTCACAATGAGGACAACTAAGGGACTCATATGCAACTATTAAAGGTGGTTCAAATGCTCACTGATGCTCCAGAAGGAAAAATTATGCATTAAAAGCCAGGGGTGTAAATTTTGTACAGAATGACGATGTGTACATTTTTCTTATTTTGATTAAATATCATCAGTAAAGCATCAGTGAGCGTTTGAAATTTCTGTAACAGCTGCATATGAATCCCTCAGTTGTCCTCAGCGTGAAAAGATGGATCTCAAAATCATACAGTCATTGTTGGAAAGGGTTCAAATATACAAAAAATTCTGAAAAAACAGAGAATTTGTGGGACCTGAAGGATATTTCTGAAGACTGTGGGGGACTCAAGAACAACTATCACTAAAGAAAAAAAACACAGCTGTGTGGATCATTCAGGTAACAACACAGTGTTAAGAATCAAGCATATGGCAACTTTTGAACAGGGTCATTTTCATAAATTCAACTATTATTTTCTCTTGTGGACTATATGTAAACATCTTTTATGTGAAATATCTTATTCAGGTCATTACTAAAAACATTTTGCATTTTGTATGATCCCTTTTATTTTGCTAAAATAATTAACATTTTGTAGATTCTGCAAGGTGTATGTGAACTTTTGACTTCAACTGTATATATGCAATATTTATAATTATTAAAAATATAATATTTTTCTGTGAGATAAAGGTAAGTATTAGTAAGCATTACAATTCCCCTCATGTACTGGTAGAAACGCCTCATAATGGTGGCAATCATCGCCTCTACCCAGTATACACCATGAAAGCGTTAAGTATTATATGTAAAAACCCACCGGGTCAGTGCACATGGCTCTAAAATGAGACGCCAAGGCAAGGAAGGCCAGGCTGTTGAAGATGGTGCCATTCACCAGGCTGTAAGTGAGGTTCTTCGATGGAATCAGCATGACAAACAGCACGACGAACTCGGCAAAGAAGACGAGAAACCAGGTGATGATCGCACAAACGATGCCGCAGGCATCTTTGATGAACCACATGTTGCTCTGTTGCTCATGACAGGGTGGAAGACACTGTGCAGGCTGCAAGCCGCTGGCCTGCCTCTCGACGTCCCTGAAACGCGGCACCGGACTTCTCATCCTACCACAGAGATGCCATCCTGTCAAGGATGATGGGAAAAAGGGACAGAGATGGATAAATCTGCCTCATTACATCACAAAAGTTAGTCTATCTTGAGTTCCTGGTAAGCAGAATAAAGTATAGATTTGTTTAGACAGTGGTTCTCGACTAAGGGGCTTCAGAAAACTTAGAAAGGCAACAACTGTCATTTTTATTTAAGAACCATGATTACTAGAGTCTTGGAAAATGTAGATATACAGGGAAATTTAAAAATGTGACTATTAAACTTGGAAAATTCATGGAAATGAATAAAATACTAAAAATGTGTGGCATTTTTATAATAAACATATTTTTCTAGTTATTAAGCTTTAAGTACCGATAACAGTACCAATAGGTGTAAAAGTGTAAACTATGGGGACCACTGGTTTAGCAGACACAGAAGGTCATATTTAGTGGACACAGCAGTATGAAAGCTGCGGTCTGACAGATAGAGTCACTTGAGCAGAACCAACAATGTCACTAGAGGACACACTGTAGCTTCAGTCTTTTTTTCCCCTTTATGGCCCACAAATCCATACTACATCCAACTTTAAAGCCTACTGATGACATTCCTATCTACTTGGGTCCATAACGAGACACTCGTGCATTGTTCAGGAGTGCCAGAAATTATTTAGCAGTAGCATTATGCGTTTCAAAATGTCTAACAACAAAATCAGCTACTTCACCACACAACCCAAAACCTGTTTTTAAAGCAGCAAAAACAGGACATACAACACAATAGCGTAAATTACGCCTTGACTGTGCCAAGATATCATACAACAGCCAAGCGCACTGTTTATTACATTATTAAATCTTGTGGAATAAAAATTGTATGGCATAACAGCTCATAATAACGCAATAAAATTGAATTCTGTAAGCCAGCTGTGCATAGAAACCTGCGCTAACATTACCTGGCCATGGCGATACTCACATATTTGGCGACACTGGTGCTCCTCGCGTTTGCTCGCCCACTTAAGGCCAAAAAGACCAAATAATGCATGGATCACGCTAAAGGGGGAACATGTTCCAGATTAGTGTTTTAACAAAAATTGTGGTTTACCCGATTATTGCACACGGGGGCTTGTGAAATGCTGCATTTTTGTACGGAGCCAGCTCCTCCCTTCTCTGGAGAAACTGATAGCCACACCTCCCTTTCACTAGAGGCGCAACCGGATCACGATCCGAAATGGAAACCGCTTCTAGAAAATGAATCGTTGGATTTGCTAGGCGTTGCCTGGGAGATTGAAACGCGAGGTCTTTTATTTGGGGGAGCGTGGAGGCTCAGACAGCCCAATGTCCCATTGAGATTCAGTCAGATCTGAGATTTTATTACTGTTGGAGATTTTTTTGGTAGAATTGAAAAGTAAAATCATTTAAATCTGTGACTTCATATGAATTCGAATCTGGTACAAAAACAAATGTCAGCGCGAAAGCGTCTTATAAAAGGACTTTAAAATATAGCCCTAGTTGTAATCACAAACGTCTCTGATTGGCTCGTCCTCCCAGCGCAGAGAAATGTAAACAGATACCTCGTGATATAGTTGTCTACCTGGCGCTTCTGGATGGTGAAAAACATTATTAGTGGTTGCTTAAAAAATAAATAAATAAATGAATAAAAATAAATTAATTAAAAATATAATGCACACCGAAAAGTGAATGTAGTGAACTATTATTTTATGATTATATTATATTATATATATTATATTACATATTCTGCGATTGCTTTTGCCATTCTAGCCTCTTTATTTCTATCTATTTCTATGTATGTACGTAACAAAATAATAAACTATAAATAAATTAAAAGATTGAGATCTGTTTAACTCATTACTTATTTATAATTGGTGTAATTGTGCGTTAGTCTATACATTTTAGTTTGTTTCTCATTTATAGAATATATGTTTATTGTAGAATGAGTTAATGAAAACCCTGCCATAAAATTTTATTTCTTTTAATTTTATGACCTAGTATTGGTTGCACTGTTCGTTACTAAAGTCACTAGGTGCAAGATTAATTCTATTTCTATTTCTATTCTATTTGTTCATCCTTTTTTTTTAAGCAAAAAAGTACATTTTAGCACGGACTTTTATTCTGTAGCATGGCTGAAAACGTAAAGCGTCCCTTAAAATTTGCGCAAACGAGCAGCACATATGGGTTGCCAAGTTGCACGTGGTAATTCAATCTAAGCCACATCTTTAAAATTATAATGTTTAACAAAACCTTACAGATAATTTAATTTAATTTGATTTCAAATTATAATTTTATTTTATATGTATATTTTACATTTTCTGCAAGAACAACTCATGCAAAATAACCCTGGTTAAAAATTCATTTTGCATATATCACTGGCCTATGGGGCACAAATACAGAACCAGATTTTTTTTAATTGTCCATAAACAAAAATGTTGTGTATTTTGTGTGTGTGTGTGTGTGTGTGTGTGTGTGTGTGTGTGTGTGTGTGTGTGTGTGTGTGTGTGTGTGTGTATGTATATTTACGTCGTTTTCTGGCACCAAAAAATATATACACGTTTTAACCCAGGAAAATAATTGTATGCTGACAACCTGGCAACCCACAGACTCCAGTTCCCTGTTGGTGTGAGGTGGTACAATGAAGGGACGATGGCTGCTTGCATCAGAGTAATATGGATGAGAATGACCACCTTGACAGCTGCTATTCATGATGGTTCTGCTCTCCTGAACGCTTTCTTTGCCAAAACACACTAATCTCCCTGTTTCGTCCCATCTGTACAGACCAAGCGTTGTATTAGCCTCAGTCTGCTAGCCCCGTGCTATGACTCTACCCACATCAACTCTATTTAATTGACCTGACCGGTGAGTAACTAGATGGATATTCACCGTTTCATAACACATGTACGCATACAAGCTCTGTGAATGTTAACTAAAGCGAAGTGACCTCATTAGGCAACATAGATGTTTAAGTTTGCTGGCTTTGCTTGTAGCTAACATTAGCAATTGCTATTGTAGTACATTTGCTTCCTTGATTGTTTCTGGTAAAGGTCAATATGGCAAATTGGGTGAAGCAAAATGCATTATACAAATGTATGGATTGTAAATTATGCAAATACCATTCGTGTCTAAGGACCTCTGCATGGATTTCTTCAGTACCTAATCTACATGTCTGAATTGCTGACGTTGCTTGTCTTAATTTTTGAGGTTTGGTGTTCCTGTTTTGAAATTATGAATTAATGCACACCCTTTCCCCGTGTTCTTTCTCTCTTTAGATATCACTCATAACATGGCCATCACACAGTTTCGCCTTTTTAAAATATGCACCTGCTTGGCATCTATTCTGTCATTCTTGAAAAGACTTATTTGCAGGTGAGTGTCAATTTTTTGCATTTTCATTTTACAGATTGTCAGTCTGAAGCCTATTCACATAGGAGGATCCAGAAGTGAATGTGTGTTCCTTTTTCCTTGATGCTGTGGTAATAAGTGTCCTCTGTTACACTGTGTTTTGACTGTTGTCATTTGTTAATGTAGGACTGGAAGGTCACGCAAGTTGAGTGGGGATCAGATCACCCTCCCGACCACAGTTGATTATTCCTCTGCATCAAAACAGGTTAGAGAATGCATCATAACTGGAGACTATGTCATGAATATGTACCATGATGTTTGGTTTAGAAATTAGTCATAAGAAAAATATTTTGTATAGAGAAAGCAATTTTTTAGAGCAATTTTATATAATAAATAAAATATATTGTTAGAAAAGATTATGTTTTACATGAATTCAGTTCCTTTGGATTTACTGTTTATTAAAGAATACTAATAAATATGTATCAGTTTCCATTAAAATATTAAGAAATAATTAATGTTTCTTGAGCAACAGGATTATGTGAAGACTGGAGTAATGACTGCTGAAAATTCTGCTATGCCACCACAAGAATAAATTACAGTTTAAATTGTATTAAAATATAAAACAATATTTCACAATATTACTGTTTTTACAGTTTTTTTTTTAAGCAAAATCCCTTATAGTGGCAAATAAAAAAAATAATGGTCTTATTTTTTGTTTTTATTTTAGAATAAATATTTTTTGACAGATTCACCTCATTTACACTTTTTTTTTTAAAGAAGTATGTTCTGCTTATCAATCCTGCATTTATTTGATCCAAAGTACAGCAAAACAGCACAATTTTGAAATATTTGTACAATTTTAAATAGCCGTTTTCTATTTTAATGTATTTTAAAAAGTAATTTATTTCTGTGATTTCAATGCTGAATTTTTAGCATCATTACTCCAGTGTACAGTGTCACATGACATTTATTATTATTATGTTGAAAACAGCAGAATAGATTTTTTCAAGTTTCTTTGAATAGAAAGTCCAGAAGAACATCATTTATCTGAAGTATAAATCTTTTGTAACATTATAAATGTCTTTATCATCACTTTCATCAATTTCAAGCATCCTTGCTAAATAAAAGTATTAATTTCTATCATTTAGAAGAGACTTACAGTCCAAAATCTTTTGAATTGTAGTGTATATTATTTTTATCATACTGATTATGTGTGCAAATAGATGTAGAGCTTTTTGAAACAGAGCATGTCTAAATAATTCAGTTGTCATGAAGGACCTTCGTGAACAGAAGCCATGCATCGGCCACTCTGTGAGAATGTCAAAAATAAAGCAGAGTCACTTAGAATTAAACTGTACACTACTAATAACCTTTGCTTGATGAAATGAGTCAATGTTTGTTGTATAATCGAATTCAGCCAGAGATTGAGGAGTGGAGCTCATGGGATGAGGAAGCTCCCACAAGTATCAAAATTGAAGGCGGTAATGGGATAGTTCCACCTCCACAGAATGAAGGTGAAGAGGAAGAGCCAGACTACTTCAAAGACATGGCTCCCACCATCAGGAAAACACAAAAAGTAGGTTCATTATTAGGGGGGGGGGGTTACATGTGCTGTCAATTCATTCTCATTTATCTATTTCTCTGTATACCTGTATATCCTATAATAATAATTTCCATTATGTGCTCTTTTTTTCCAGATTGTCTTGAAGAAAAGGGAACCTCTGAATTTCTCTATGCCAGACAGCTCCTCAGGTTTCTCCAGCCGACTAGCTGCAACTCAGGACATGTCCTTCATCCAGCCCTCTGTGAGTGATACAGTGTAACAATGATAATCACATTAGATCAACAAAAAATTACTTTTTAGATTTATTAGGAGTCCTCCAACTCCACCAAATCACATCACTTTGATACGCTGTACCAAATGATATGGTGATCAGAAAACACAATGTCTCTGTGCTGCAGGCAGAGCTGGGGGACCTAGACACCTGGCAGGAGGACACCAATGCCTGGGAGGATGAGGCAGATGCAGCATGGGAGGCCGAGGAAGTGCTGAGGTAAGCTACATTACCTGCTGATTATGAGGTGATCCTGTACAACAAAAAATGTTTCTGATTCTGTTTTTTCTCTTGATAACTTCAATATTAAATCATAATATAATACCTATACAGTCAAACCAAAAAATATTCAGACACCAGATATGTTTTTTTTATATATTTTATTTTACTATATGGGTGCAGGACACTATAGTTTATGTAAGTGAGGATAGCAAAACAATGTAATCTGTGACATATTATACCCCAAAATTCTTTATACACTGGACTACCAGTAAATACAGTTGATACAAATTTGGTACCAAACATTATCCAGACACTTTGACCTGACCATGCTTTGCTTAAGTGTTTTTTCTTTGATTGCTTATGTGAACTTTTTACATCACAGACTGGACAAAATTAAGCTTTGCTTGGCAATTGGTCAACAAAGCATTGATAGTTGTGTAAATATTGTCATACTAACAGTCATACCTTTCCATCAGAGTTATCTAACATTTTCAAGATGAATTTGTTCTGACACAGTTTAACTCTTGAGTTCTTGTCATATTTTATTACCATTTTCTAAACTATAGCAAGTAAACTGTGATAATGTGAGAAATGTTAATGGTGTTTGAATAAATTCCATATTTATATATTTGTTAGTGGTGTCAAATTAGTGTGTTAACACAGGCAATTATTATTTTTTTTAACAGCAGTCAAAATATCCTTATAACCAGCTGCTGTGATGTCTTTTAATCAAAGAAGAAAATTAAGAGGAGGAAATTAATAACTTCTGTAGTTTTAGGCTTTATCTTTATATAATTTAGAATTGTATATAATTTAGTGATTGATAACTTTATGCTATATTTTCTTGATGAAGGGCACAGGTAGCTAGCCTTTATGACATTTATTATAGTGGGTTTATGTGAAGATTGTTTAAATTTAGAAGTTATTTTTTAAAGTCGGATAAACGTTAGTGATTGCTCATCAGTTGGAATCAATGATACTTGCCTTCAGTCATAAAAAAATGGCATTAAACAAGTGTGACCCTGGACCACAAAAACAAAATCAGTAGTCGCTGGGGTATATTTGTAGTAATAGCCAAGAATACATTGTATGAGTCAAAATTATTGATTTTTCTTTTATGCTAAAAATCATTAGGATAGTAAGTAAAGATTATGTTCCATGAAGATATTTTGTACATTTCCTACTGTAAATATATCACAACTTAATTTTTGATTATTAGAACTAGTAGTAGAACTTAATTTGGACAACTTTAAAGGCGATTTTCTCAATATTTAGATTTTTTGCACCCTCAGATTCCTGTTTTTCAAATCTCTGCCAAATATTGTCCTAGCATAACAAACCATACACCAATGGAAAGCTTATTTTTCAGCTTTCATATAATGTATAAATCTCAATTTTGACAAATTTGCCCTTATGACTGGTTTTGTGGTCTTGGGTCATAAATATTAAAAATATACATTCTTTATGTTGTTTCTACATTAATTTAAAGCATGAATGTGAAATTATTGCAATATAAAAATCTAAATTAAAAACTTTAATGTCAGGTCGGATTAATCGCGATTAATTTCAGGAAAAAATGTGTGATTAATTAGTTGACACCACTAATATTTATATATTATTATTTGGACACTAGCATATGATGTGTATGTCAGCTGACCAGATTCTGTGTGGGCATTCTGGTTTTGTCCACTAGGTGTCAGTGTACAAGCATAGTTGTTTCCATCCTACACTGCATTGTGCCAGATCTTGAGTAAAAGGATAGTTCACCCAAAAATGAAAATTGTGTCAACATTTACTCACCCGCATGTCTTTCCAGACCTTTTTGCATTTCTTTGTTCTGTGGGGCATGAAAGAAGATCTTTTAAAGAATATTTGTTAGGCTTAGTTTCAGTTCCCATTGACAAAAACAATGAAACCTGCTGTGAACCGAAACTGCTTGCTTATCAGCGTCCTTTAAAATATCTTCTTTTGTGTTTAGTACAAATAAGAAAAAACATAATTTTTGTGTTAACTGTCCCTTTGAAGCGGTCATGTACCTTTTTTATTAGAAAATGTGTGATTTTTGAGTGTTTTTAATTTCCTCAATTTCACCAGAATGAACATGTCAACCTATTTTAGTGTCAGTACTTCAATGTGCAAAACTGCCTGCATAGAATAAAGCAGATTACTGATTTATATATATACAATATCTCTTTAAACTTACCATCTTTCATTGTTGTGAACACAGGCAGCAGAAGCTGGCTGAGAGAGAGAGACGTGCCATAGAGCAACAGAGGAAGAAAATGGAGAAAGAGGCACAGAGAATGATGAAAAAAGAGCAGAAGATTGCTGTCAAACTTTCGTAACATTAATACAGCGCACCGGACACTCAAAGCAACAGCCAAACAACTGTTCATATTAGATTTTACCTGGTTTTGTCCTGCGCTCCACACTGCTGTCTTCACCTCTTCAGGATATTTTTTTAGTCCATCAGCCATCTTGGGGATTTTTTTGTTTGTTTGTTTGGGTTTTCTTTTTGGACTAAACTGAACACAGCACAAAGAATCGTCCCTTTTGTTTTTTGAGTTATTGTGACTGTTTTTACTGCGTGCTTAATGAAAGAAAACTAGGTGTATTTTTCTGTCAGTATTTATAACACTTGAATGATTCTGTCCAGGAAAATTTTAGATAAGGAATTCCGTTCATTTTTGGTTTTGCGTTTTTGCCTTTTTCCCACCTGTTTTTCTTCATCAGAGTCTTGTATCTGTGCTTTAAACACTGGACCTCACCAGAAATGGGTGGTATCTCAGTATTTCGAAATAATCAAATTTATGCAACCTTGAGTTTTCCCTCTCCACATTCTATTTAGCCATCTGTTGCCATTCTTTTTACCTGATAGTCATGGGCTTTATTGTGAATAATCCTTCCATAAAAATTTGAGTCATCTGGGTAGGGAATTAATTGTCACTGGGAATGGAGAGTGGAGATATTCAGTATGTACTGAAGCTCGAAGAGAGCGCTTTTAAGAGATGTGGGTTGGTCGTCATGGAAACACTGACATTTTTTAAATATCCAAATTGGCAAACAAACCATCTTTTATGTTTAGCAAGACTGTGTTACTGAAAAGTGCATTGACTAAGAGAAAAACATTCACCATTTATTTTAAAGCAATTTCACTGGAGTAACGACTATTAAAGTATTTCTTATCTCTTGAAAATATATAAATCGATCATGTTTATTGATACAGTGAAGATGATGGTGATGCTGAAATTCTGCATGCTATGATCATTAAGGAACATAAAGCCATGAGAGTCACAGGTACCAATAACATTGAAAAACTAAATAAAATCACCCCTTTTACAATGATTTATGTTTCCCACTCATGCATGCTCATGCCTTTTTAGGTTGTTTTAACAATTTTTCACAGTGCAGCCTTAGCTGTAATAAACATTTCAGTTATCTCTTCAATTTTTATTTTATTCAGAGCTTTCAGAATCTTCTACCATCATTTCTTGATCAAAACACATGCTCATTGTACCATGGTAAAGAGGACGTCTCTGGGTCTCTGAACATAATCAGCAATACAAGACTTTATTCAATCTGTTTGTACCCAGACTGTTAAGATGTCCGATCAGCATCATAAAGCTGTCTCTGGAATATGTATGTTATCGTTTGTGATATTCAAGGTCAGACGCATTGTCCGGACCGGTGGAATATTCCAGCTCTGAGAATGTGATGTCATAATCCCCATCTGCCTCAGCAACGCCCCCGGCCGACCAACCCTCCCACAGCCTGACCCACTTAGACGGAGAGAGGAAAATAAACCCTGACTGAATTATACATTACACATTACACACTGTCTTCTGCAGTTATGCGCATCCCACCCGAGTTTATGATTTTCACATGCATTGTCTCTGTAATCAAGATTTTTGGACCATGTTCATTAAATAAAATGTATATAAACACTGTTCTAAGGTTTTATTCACCAAAAATGCATAAGGGTGGAAAAACACCTCAGAAAAATCATATTAACATTTACAATACATAGTCTGGAAGAGAGCTGAAAGCTAACTGTAGTGTCTTAACAGTAGATAACAGCAAGCATTTGCTCAGTCTTGGCATTTCATGCATGCAGGGTTGCATGTTATGCAATAGTCAAGTCCCATCTGGTAAGAGATGTACTGTGTGTTTTTCAGTCGGCCCAGGGGTCCACGCTTGCTGTGTAATGGTTGCTTTAACTCAACTTCTGAATATAGCAGCACTGAGGTTCATATTCTCCATATATTTTGTGTTATATAAAATGTTTTAGGCTCTTGTGCATATGTGTGTATGTGTGTGTGGTTCCCAGGAGGTCCATTAAAGAAACATTAATGCACTTTGGCTTTCAATGACAGAATTTCTCTTAAAACATTAAAGTTTAAAACCTTTTTTGGGCACTTTTGTTTTAGAAGGTGATTTTTATTAGGCCTAAATGCAACAACTTTATTTATGCATATATTTATTTATTTATTATAAGAGGGTCACATTACCACTGTCTTGTAAACGTCTTACCTTGATTTTTTTTTTTTTTTAAACTTCATTTGTGCTACTTTTCAAATCAATTTTATGTATTTTATGCAATTTTATGCACAACCATTTGTAATTTTTATGGGTCTGACTTTCAGTCTCATCCAGCAATTTTTAGCTGCACATAACAGTTCGTTTTGCTGCTTGATATTGCAAATTAGTGTCTTACCATATAATTTTAATGTATTATCTTAGGGAATCACTAGGTATTAAGATTAATATAATGTAAATAATGTCTCTTATGTAGAAGAAAACCTATGAATGTTTACGTTATTTTAAAAATACACATCATTTAAAGGGGGGGGGGGGTGTTACGATGGTGTTTGGTATATTCAGAGTTGTGTACAGTGTTAAAGAGTTGGATTCTCATGCTAAACATGGCCAAAGTTTCAAAAAAAATAATTTGGACAAATGACAGAGAATTTCTTTGCCGAAAATCTTACTTCCGGGTTGGTACAAGTTTCGGCTGATTTTTTAGATCGTGGCATTAATGACGTAATCGGTGGTGGAACTCCTTATATGAGCATTTCTCCCGGAAAAGCGCGTCCGCGGCGCCCGCGATCAAGTCGGCTAGACCATGAGAAAGAGAGTGCGCCCATCAAGGTGCTTAATTCGGCTGCACTCTGCAAGGGATTCATTCTGGAAGAATGTCTCTAAAGAAGTGTGGTTTTGGTTGTAAGGCAAAGGTAACTTTGCTCAGCTTCCTGAAGAACCCAGCGTTACGTGAACAGTGGATGTAGTTCCTTTTACCGGGGCAGCAATGGAGTTTAGCGAGTGTGTTTGTTGATGAATGTTTCATATACGAGGACCAGTTCGACGCTGGATTTGCACATTGTTTGATACTGAAAGATGGAGTGGTCCCAGCTATAAAAGATCCCAGTCATGATTCAGAACTGCAGATGGTAAGTGAAACAACATCAAATGTCTGTTTTATTGGCAATCCTAACGCAAGTTATCGTCGAATTTAGCTCCGCCCACGGCGCGCCTCCAGAAGTTCGGCGTTTTCCGGAGAAAATCGGAAAGCTGTATTTTTCCTTTATAAATATAATAAAACTAAAGACTTCTCGGAGATAATAAGGATACATTACCACGCTATATGTACTCAGGAGTAACATGAGATTAGGTGAAACTGTGTATGTTATGTACCCTTTAATACATATTTTAGACTATGAGGGGCGCCATTATTTTGATTACATAGAACAGTTGCACTAGGTGAGCTACTGGCACAATCTTTTGGTATTTTCACCACAATGCAACTCGGAATACACGACTTGGAAAATAAAATACAGACACAATAACATGTTTTGATAAGAAGAGGGGAAAAATGGGAAGATGCCTGTGGAAGATGCTTCCTTAAAACCTGCATCTTTGTTTTCTCCACTAGAGAGACATAATTTATGTTGTATTAAGCTATACAAGTCTTAATACCTAGTGTTCCCTTACTTAAAATATGCTTAAAGTTCAAAAGATGTTATTTATGTCAAAAACAGCTTTAAAATTGATGTTGTTTAAAATATCATGAACTTATCTGGTGGCACAAATCTCAGGGATGACTTAAGAATGAAATGGTGACTAGTTTTTCATTACCTTTTGACATTTTCCCCTCAAACAGCTGATACTGTTTACAACAAGCAGTGTTTATGTGACTGTCCAAAGCCCATGAATGAAACACGCTATTGGGTGTCAGTTACTAAGCATCTATCTGTAACATTTCAACACCTAATCACTTCACACCGTTCAAGTTTGGCACCACAATGCGAGATTAACTCCACTTCTGAATTACAGGTGTGAAACATTCCACTGCCTCGGTTTAAAAGTGAGGTTTAAAAGAAGATAACCTGGGGTTAAGCCCAGTGTGAAAAGCCCTTGAATACAGCAATAATCAACAAAATATAAGTTTCGTTTAGTGGCATTGTTGCCACCATTGACATTCAGTGCCACCATTATGGCCGATTGATGACACGTTGTGAAAACACTCTATAAGGCTATAAAGTCTTTTCAATGTATTTTATTTTTAAATAATCTTTATTTTATTAATATTTAAAATGTAATTTCCATCACAAAATGTTATTAAACACAATGGTGTACATGACACTACAGGCCAATAATTTTCTGGCTTGGTAAAATAGCCTATTGCTTTTTATAAACAACAAGTAGCTGTCCTAAGAAACTTGTGAACAGCAAAGAATTAAATTGTATTAATCTAGGATTAAAGTTTAAGGATTAAAGATTAAGGCTCACTTTACTGACTTAACTCACTTTGCTTAACACATCACAGTGTTAAACCTTTTTGTCCAACAAAACTCCTCTCATAATAGGTTTGTGGAGATTGTATTTTGTGTGTGTGTGTGTGTATATATATATATATATATATATATATATATATATATATATATATATATATATATATATATATATATATATATATATGTTTAATGTTTAATAGACAAACATGCAAATGGTGGAGTATTTGTATCACTTTGTAAATGTCATTCATCCAAATTCTTTAGAGACAAAACAAGTTTAGAAATTATGCAAAAGCTTCTTCATTCTCTAACACACAATAAAAGTCCAAGCTTGAAGGGGTTTCCCATGCTTTAATAATAAATATAATGATATACATCTTATATAATCAAAAATATTGCACATAGCTCAGGCACGTTACAAGTGTTCGCTGTACTGTGGCAAGTGCTGCCTTTCAGGAAAATGTTAGTTTACAGAGCAACATGTAAAAGCTCTAACTCCAGGGAGAGAAACACATTTCCACTTAACACAAAACGCTGAACACATTTAAGCTTTGGCAAAAGGTTTTAGTTCTTTTGGAACAGTGACATTTAAACTACAACAAAAACGACGGCCGACTGACAGTCAACCCCTATTGTCACTCTAAATGACTCTTTTATAAAAAGCAGGGAATAGCAGTCAGCAAAGAACAAGACTTGAGCAACATAATCACCTACCCAGATGATCCGATTATGCAAAAATATTTATACATACACAAACATAAGGGCAATAAATAACAAAAAAAAGACAGAACAAGTCCCTTTACATCCCCTTAAATTCATCCTTTGTGCCTCAAATGGCAAAAACACAGTGCAAAGTAGGAATGATGCAACTAAACGGAAAATAAGTGTATGCGTATAATCACAGGTGTACGAAAACACAACTTCTACTTGAAGATGATATATAAGTGCTGTTGTAACTGTGGGTGAGGGCCACTAAGTGTCCGGCCCGTGAGAGACATGGCGGAGCGAGTGCAATCCCATAATGCAACAGCCTCGAATTAAAGCTGCTATGTTGTACACAGGAGCCCCTCCAACCAAACCATGCTGCGAGTAGAGCCATGCCACGGTGGGCAGAACGGGTGCTGCCACAGCAACCAGATCGACCAAGAAGTTGTTGCTCCAATGGCTTTTTCCCACCATTGCCATGCTAGAGGTGTTCTTGGGATTCTTCAGGTCGAAATTCAGCTCTTCCATGAACGGAGGACTCATTCTAGGCTCAGAAAAGCCCAAACCAGAATCACCAACGGTGTTTTGGGCAGCGTTGGTGCAAACGGGGCCAAGATCTTTGACTTCTTCATCTTGTGCTTCAGGTATCTCCTCCTTCTTTGTAGGTTTTTGTGCTTCAGGAAAGTCCTCAAGCTTTTTGGGAACCTGTGCTGATTCCTGGGATTGGTGGGGAGAAGAAATAAGGAAGCCAGGGAAGCCGCCACCTTGAAGCTTCAGTAGCTGGAAAAGGAGGGCTTGGAGATCTGCGGTGTAGATCATCTCATCAGTCTGGACACCTTTATCTTCTGCACCAAATGGGTCAGTGAAGTTATGCTCCTCTGTGCTCTTTTCTGAAACACTTGGCTCTAAGGTGGACAGTCCTGGTTGGGGAATGGTCTTGGAATCTTGGGAATCAACCGCAGTGGACATGAGAACCTGCTCAAGAATTTCAGCTCTGTTGGCCATCTCGTCATTGGCCAGCAGCTCACTATCAGCCATCTCCTCCACCGCTTGTTCTTCACCATGTAGCTCCATCTCCAACTTCCCTGCAGCGGATCTTTCTGGAGACTCACAGATAAAGTCCAGCGTTGGCTCATCTTGCAAGTTGCAGCCATTCTGTGCCAACTCCATGCTGTGGAGCAAGGACTCCAGCTTTCGGTTTTGAATGTTTATGTCGATGAAATACTTCTGGATGCCCTTGTCTTTCTCCATGAGGCTGTTCTTCATGGTTTCCACCACTTGGCGCAGCTGCTTGATCTCTTTGCGTGCTTCTTTAAGAGCTAGCTGAGCTTCCACACGGTGACATTCCTCCTCTATCCAGTCCTCCCGCATTCGTCCCAGTTGGGACTTCAGCTCCTCGATCTCAGCCTCCCTGTAACCCATCATTGACAAAAATGTACCATGTGATATCAGTTTTTGAATTGTGTCAGAGCTCTCGAGGGAACTACAATTCAGTAACACATTAGTGCAAGTATTTCAAAGCAGAGTCTTACCGATCACAAACGGTGTTCTGTGAGTCTCTGAGTTTTGTCTTGAGGTGTCGTATGGCTACCTCTTTCTGCTGTAGAGGGGTAAGGTACTGCTCTGGATTGGGAGGCTTGATGCCATGATTGTCTCCGCAGGAGTGGTAGCGTACAGGAATGGTCCTTCTGAAAATAACAGCAAGTTTAACTTTTTAAATTCAGTGAAGCATGCTAATATGAAAGCTACAATAAGAGATGAAGTAATCAACTGTTGTGTCTGTAGCAGTTTACTAGGGATGCATGATTTTATCGGAGCGTTATCGTGCTCAGGACTTCTTGTTTCAAAAAAAAAGGGAAACATACAGTTGAAGTGAAAAGTTTACACAGCTGTTTGTTTAGTGATAGTTATTCAGGAGTCACTTGTTTGTCCTGAACACTTAAACTGCTGTTCTTCAGAAAAATCCTTTAGGTCCCACAAATTCTTTGGTTTTTCAGCATTTTTGTGTATTGAGAACCCTTTCTGAAATGATTGTATGATTCGGAGATCCTTCTTTTCACACTAAGGAAAACTAAGGGACTCATATGCAACTATTACAGAAGGTTCAAATGCTCATTGATGCTTCAGAGGGAAAAACAATGCATTAAGAGCATGGGGTGAAAACTTTTGAACAGAATGCAGATGTACATTTTTCTTATTTTGCCTAAAATATATACATTTTTTTCTCCTTTGGAATTCCCCTTCAGAAGCTACAGAAGATGTTTCCCAGAAGACAAAATAAGTTACGTTTTCCCTGATCTTCAAAAGTTTTCACCCCTGGCTCTTAATGCATTGTGTTTCCATCAGTGAGCGTTTGAACCTCAGTTGTCCTCAGTGTCAAAAGATGACCTCAAAATCATACAGTCATTGTTGGAAAAGTTTAAAATACACAAACATGCTGAAAAACTAAAGAATTTGTGGGACCCAAAGGACTAGGACTGTTCAGGACAAACAAGGGACTCCTGAACAACTATCACTAAAAAAAAAAAAAACACAGCTGTGGATCACAGTATTGAGAATATAAAAACTTTTGAACAGGGTAACTTTTTTATAATTGTAGCTATTATTTTCTCATGTGGACTATATGTAAACGTCTTTTATGTAAAATATCTTATTTAAGTCAGTAACATTTTGTATGATCCCTCTTATTTTGGTAAAATAATTAAAATTTTGCAGATTCTGCAAGGTGTATGTAAACTTTTGACCTCAACTCTAAGTCTCCATAATTGTTCTATATTTGGTCTTTAAAATTTTGTTTAGGTCAGTGGTTTTCAACATGTGGGACGTCACCAAATATAGAGCACAGGTCTGATTTGATTGGGTCATGATCAGCAAGGTAAAAGAAATAAAACAAAAAATGCAACAAACCAGACAACAGGATAGAAAGGTAAAATAAAAGTAAAATTTAATATTAGTATTTAAAGAACATCACAAACTAAAGCACAAAATTACAAAAGTACAACAGAAAGAAAGAAAAATAAATGAAAAGATAAACGCAATGGCCCTGTTACCAGGCAGTAAAACTAGAAGCACAATATCCTAGCAACCTGCTATGTTGCTGTGAAGTCAAATTTGCATCTGTGCCAGAGATGGCACAATGGAAGAACAAACAAGGACCCTGGAGAAGCTCAGGCAGGCACAGAGAACACACATTCTGTGCTCGGATTGAAAAAAAGAAGAAAAATAAATGCAAACTACATATACAATAAACCCCAATTTACCTCTCCAACGCATAAAAGGCAAAACTAAAACACCACAACACGCAATTAAGCCAAATGACAAAGCCGAAATATCTTCAAACATACTGACTGTGCACGCATGAAATATTAATGCCCTCTTCAACCTCTCTACAAAAATGTAGCACTGAAAAACACTTTACTCGTATCAGCCAGGCAACGGATTTGCTGTCTGCGTGGGCAAAATGAGAGCAGACAATTTTGTTAAAATCCCCTCAAAGCCTGGCACAGCCAAACCATGACCAATCTAATCCTCTATTTTGTGAAGAACTCTCTATCTGTATGGTGCTGGAGTCCTGCATAGAATATATTGCATCTAGCACATTCTCAACGTCCTTCTATCTGTTTGTCCATACCTTCTGGTAGAGCTGGAGTTGCTACTGCTGTTGGTAAAGGAGGGTGCTTTGGCGGGCGTCCTGTATGGGGCATAAAGCTCTGCATCGCTAGGGGCAGTAGGGCTTCCTGCGGGCTTGAACACTGGCAGGCTTCTGATGAGGGGCCCACGGCTGAGGAAGATAAGAACAAGCAAATAGGACAGGACAGTGTCATGATAGGCAAGACACATAGGCTATGTTTAGAACAACAAACTACTACCATGCAACTCATTCTTTCAGTATGCATGCAATATATTATCAACCTTCTACTTTTACAATTTTACATTTACCAAAATGTGCATCTTGCTTTCCATTTTTAAGATCATGTGACAATGTTGCATACTGTATCACACTGTTTTACACACTATATGTGACCCTGAACCACAAAACGAGTCATAATGGTCTTTTTTTTTTAGATTTATACACAATTTGAAAGCTGATAAATAAGCTTTTCATTGATGTTTGTTTAGGTTAGGATAGGACAATATTTGGCCGAGATACAACTATTTGAAAATCTGGAATCTGAGGGTGCAATTAAATCTAAATATTAATCACCTTTAGCAATGCATATTACTAATCAAACATTACGTTTTGACCTTTTTACAATAGGAAATTTACAAAATATCTTCATGGAACATGATATTTACTTAATAACCTAATGTTTTTTTGCAATAAAATAAAAATTCATCCTTTTATTTAAGACTGGTTTTGTGGTCCATGGACACATATTTAACATGCAAATTTAATATTCTAAGACATCTAGCATGAAATATCAAATCCGACACAAAAAAAAAACCAAACAAAAACAGACAGCAGCCATCTTGGATTAGGCTTCAGAAACTTAAAGCACAAAAACCATACCCGCGAGAAGATGAGTTTTTCCCTGCAGAGTTGCTGGGCAGTTTTTCATGCATCTTGTAGCTTCCAGTGCTGCTAGATGAGCTGAAATCTGTCTCACTGCCTACAGTGCATAAAAAAAAATGGGGATCAAAAGTCTAAAGTTTCCTTAAAAAGACTTCAACATCAGCGAAACGTATCCATTCAAGGGAATCTAAAAAGACAGTGGAAGTAGAGACTTCAAACCCGCTGAACGCACAACCCAAGCACGTTTTCAATTAGCATATTTCCAGTAGCCAGATCAAAGAGGCTTGTCAGAGGATATAAGGTTGCAGACTTCTGTGATGAACATCATCTGCCTCCATTATGGATGAACTAAAGCTTGGGAAGTCAGGGACAAAATCTTTAAGTGACAGTGGAATCCTTCACATTCAGTTTTTTCTTTAATATGATTTAATAAAAGTGTTTTTTCACTTTTATATATAAGATTGAATATCACCTTACCTGTAGCCATTAACTTTTCTAGTTAGCTTTAGCATTTAGACCCTGCTGGTAGATGCCATAACGACACAATTTCTACTTTGACAGCCATGTTATCTTGCAAGATGTTAATTCCAAAATTATATTTTAAGTAACTGTTTATTTATTCATTCAGAGGGGTCTTAAAAGCATGATATATTCTTATATTATTTTGTTCCCTGCTAACCCTAACCAAAGACTGAGAGATAAAGTGTTTTTGCAACACATCGTCAGTTTGCCATATTGGTGGCACTGAACGTAAACAATGCCACTGAACCGAATGCAACTTGCATATTTTGCTGGTTACTACTGCTAAAAATGGTCAATTATTGTCATATTTTAGGCTGTACTAATCGGTCTGTGGAGTGCTATAGACTGTTTGTGGTTGAACCAGGATTTCCAGGGCAAGAATCTTGACAACATTCGAGTTTATTCTTATTTCTGGTTAGGTAGCTAAAATATTAGGCTAATATCTTAATTAATACTGCTCATACATATCTTTACCACCTATTACTTTAGTTTGTCAAAATAGTGTGCCCTTTCCAGCTAGTGTGCCCAGTCCTTCTCTATATGATTTAGCAGCTTCCACATGTTTTTTCTGTGGTTTAGACAGCATAAATGAGCAGAACAATGTATTTAGTAGTACATTACCCATGCAGTTGTTTACATCCAAGTATTGCCAATATGGCCGCGTATCCGAGTAACATAAGTGCAAACTAGGGTTTAGCCCTAAGGTGCTAAAGAGAGGGTAAGATAATTCAGTACCTTGATTTCACAGAAAGTTTTTCCAAAAATGTACACACCTGAGAAGCATCTCTTTCCTTTTGACAAAACCATGCTAAAGTGTTTACTTTTCAATCGTGCTACTAACTATCTAACTATCTAACCAAACAAATGTGACTAACTAGCTAACAATTGTTGTGCAAGTTGCTCAATGCAAATCAAGCTCAAATGCTGTGAATTCTCACAGGCAGTGGGAGGTGCCAACTACTTTTAATTGCACTGATTGGCCATCTACAAGCCAACCAATCATTGGCCTCTATGAGGAAGGGTAATCAAGCACATGACAGTTACTTCCTGGATTGTGTTGTTTCCATTTTTTGTTTTTTTTTTTTAAAAGAAAAGACTTCAGAGAAACCCATTTCAACAGAACTTTTAAATGGATTAAACATGCAGGTGTGACCATGACATTAGATGAATCAATTACTAATCAGACACTTGTTTTAAAACTTTAGAGAACATCTGGAGAACTGCATGTGTTTTTGTATTTGAACTTGCGCCCCTGTGAACGTGCACACTTGCACACAAGCTGATAAAGACCCCATGTGCAAACTGTCCTTGTATGTGTACTAGTCATGGATGTTTATGTAACTAACCAAACATTAGATTTCTACTTTTTCGAATGCACAATACATGCAGTTCTGTAAACATCGCTATTTAAACTGATGGCACAGTTAGAGTCTTAATAAATAATAATAATTGTATCAGATGTCAAATAAATCAATAGAATTTAAAAAGTTGGTAATAATTAGAGTAGTAAAATTACCTTTATTCATGATGGGTGATCGCTGTTGCTTCTCTCGCTTGTGCTTCTGTGTGGGTGCGCTCCACTCGGCCACTACATTCATCCGAACTCTTTTCACCTTGACCTTTCGCTCTCCCAGAGAGGGTGAACCCAATGGGCTGTTGTCAGAGCCTGAGGGGGTCTTGGTTGGCGACGCACATTGACTGCTTGGGCATCCAGTATCATCTGAGAAGGTAAAACCAAGTGGAAATGATGCAACACTTGTTTCAAGGTTACACTAGTGTGCTTTTCCTTATCAGAGAGATCAAATGAACAAGGCCAACTACACCTAAAAGCCAGCATAGAGTAAATAATGACATTTCAGCATGGACACTTATCATATTTGGAATAAAATTCCTAAATATCTTATCAGGAAGGTATGAAGTCATGACAACCTCATGTGGCCTACCTGAGGACAGGCTGTTTGGACTGATGGTTCTTTTCGAGTGCTGGGAGCTGATGTCAAAATCCTTGCTCTCCTCTTCTGACAGTGGCATGTTGGACGCTGATGACTCCTTTGCTTTAGTACGCAAGGGGTGGAGGACAAATCGAGGGATACGGCTGCGCATGCTTCCCTTTTCCTTCACCTGCTGGAAATGGAAAATCAGTAACTGGGAATGTAGAATGGAGTTACGACTAGCTACAGCATCTGAGGTTAGCCATTTAATCTTTTTTTAAAGCTGGTGTTGAGATGAATTATGTTTGGGTCCTTAATGTAAATGGCTTACTTGTCATTAATCTTAATGTCCTTGCACACTGAGTCTGAAATTCTTGTTCGAAAATTTTGTCTGTCAAAAAATAGCATAGGGTTCAAATCTCGCACTCAGTGTGCCAGGACCTTTACTGTAAGTAAAAATGTGTTTACACACAAATAAAGTTAAGATTTGTACCTCATATGTCTGAAAAGGTCCCATTTTTCTTACACAGGGAGTACTTCAAGTAAAACTGTAAAAAATAAAACAGGTTGCTTGAATATGACATTTTGGTATGACGAAAAAGAAACAGAACAAAGAATGATAATAGTGTAAAAGTGAATGAGGACATGACGCAAGATGCCAAGTTGGTTTAACCCAGTTTATGAATGGTTCTTTAAATAGACTAAAGTTAAATAGAGTGCCAGGCTACAGTATTTATATACACTACCAGTCAAAAGGTTTTGAACAGTAAGACTAAGCCTGCTTTTATTTGATCCAAAGGGCAGCAAAAGATTTTTACTATTTAAAATAACTGTTTTCTAGTTGATTATATTTTAAAATGTAATTTATTCCTGTGATTTCAAAGCTGTATTTTTAGCATCATTACTCCAGTCACACGATCCTTCAGAAATAATTTTAATATTCTGATGCGCTGCTTTTTAAAATACATTTATTATTATGTTGAAAACGGCCGAGTCGATTTTTTTTAGGTTTCTTTGATGAATAGAAAGCTCATAAGGACAGTGTTTATCTGAAATAAAATCTTTTGTAACATTATGCATCTTCATCACCACTTTTGATCAAATTAAAGCCTCCTTGCTAAATAAAAGTAATAATTTCTATGATTTATTCACAAATTATAAAATAACTGGCTCCAAGCTTTAGAATGGTATAGCGTATAATGTTACAAAAGCTTTTTATTTCAGATAAATGTATATAAATATATATAAAAAATGATAATAAAAAATGTTTCTTGAACAGCAAATCAGCGTATTAGAATATTTTCTGAAAGGTCATGTGACACTGAAGACTGGAGTAATGATGCTGAATATTCAGATTTGATCAAAGGAATAAATTACATTTTAAAATATATTCAAATAGAAAACAGTCATTTTAAATAGTAAAACTGTTTTTGCTGTACTTTGGAACAAATAAATGCAGGCTTGGTGAGCAGAAGAGACTTCCTTAAAAAAGCATTAATAATATTTTGACTGATAGTGTACTTAAATACTAAACATACGTTTTTGCCATGAATTGTCTTAAAATCTTGTTTTCTACCCAAAACAGTCTTTAATGGACAATTTAGAAATGTTGTGCCTTATTATACTTAAGTTTCAGCCACCCACTAAATCCAAATGAATTTGCTAGTACTTGGAATTAAACTCTTATTCTAAATTAAACTGATCCAGTGCTATTATTTAACATGATTCTTCTGTTGATCAGTGATTTTACTAAGGGTTACGTAAAAGGCTTTGCACTTGGAGAAGGAAGTAATATGGTCAATTTAATCCTTGTCTGGGTTGAGAGATGATAAAACCCCACCCATCTGGTTAGCTTATTTAACTTCTCTCAGTGTTCCAGATCTGCTTATAACTAACAGACCCAAAGCCCAACGGCTGAATAATTTAATTTGATGTATCACGCTTGATTGACTATGACGTCACTAGTCTATTTCCTGTTATTATTGGTGTATGTTGAGGTTGATCTTTGAAGTGGGTTATATAAGGGTTATGGTTGCTTTCAATGAGGATGGCGTAATTCACCCCTTAAGGTCGATGCTTGTTGCGTAGCTGGGTTCTTGCCTCTTTTCATTTAGTGTCCGGATGCCACGTTTCATTATAAAAGAAGTCAAAGCACAACCTTTATGTAGGTCGCCCCATTCCTTACGGATATGGGAAACATGCTACTTGATTCTGAGAGTCTTATGTCACCACAATCCTTTTCCAGTTATGCAAGTGTTATGTTTTTTATATTTTTGTGCTTTGTTTAAAGAAAAAAAAGACTTGCTTTAATTGTTTTGTCAGATTTAGTGCAATATCGGTGTTAGAAGTACATCAAGGGAACTGAAAATGAAAGTGTACAAGTGCATTCAAAAGAGTGGAGTCAGTAAGATTTTTTCTTTAAGAAATTAATGCTTTTGTTCAGAAAGGATCCATTAAATTGATCAAAAATTACAGTAATGACATTTATAATATTACGAAAAACTCCTGAAAAAAGGTATAAGCACAGCCATTTTTATCTCTGATAATGATAAAAAATGTTTCTTGAGAAACAACTCGGCATATTAAAATGATTTCTGAAGGATAAAAGTTATTTTAAATTGTAATAACATTTAACTGTGTTTTTGATTAAATAAATTTAGCCTCGGTAGGCATAATAGAATTTCAAAAATATTTAAAAATCTTACAGACTCCAAACTTTTGAACAGTGCTTTTCCTGTTCCTACTTAGTCAACGATCTATAAAATGATTGACTGTCAAATTTTCACTCGTGGGAGCTCGATTGTTTTCTCTCTGAGTCTAAGTCACAGTCTTAGCGACAAAACCTAGCAACAAAGACTTGGCAACACAAACATTGCGTTTACAGAAGCCAGATAGTGGTCGGTGACATTAGTCAGCCATTCAGTCCTTGATTGATGTCTTGTGTCAGGACAATACGCTTAGTGTTTTTACTGCATGTCAGCCTAATAGAAAAGCTGAGACTAGTTTCAGTTTGATGCAGTTAGTAGTTACTGATGCAGTTTCTCTTAAATCACCTCATTCATCCTATATGCAAATGGAACGCCTGGCTTGAGGTGATAAAGCAGGAGTGCAGCCAGAGTTAGAAGTTATATATTTGTTGACTCATAACACCTTATGTAATACGGCTCATATTTAATTAAGAAGAATGATTCCATGCATAAAACATGATAGTAAAAATCTGTTTCATCACACACTCAAAATAAAAGGTACAACGATGTCACTGGGGCTAAAAGGTACATCACTGTGCCTTATTTACCACTAAATGGTATATTAGTACCTTTAGGGTACATATTGGTACTTGTGACAGGTTTGTACCTTATTTTTCTGAGTGTACATATTGTGTGTTCTTAAAGGATTAGTTCACTTTCAGAACAAAAATGTACAGATAATGTATTCAACCCCATCTATTTTTTGTCTTCAACTGCAGAATTGTCCTACAGCGCTGTTTTACCTTTTTTGTAAAGGGCGTTTGATCTTCTTTGTATGTTCACTTTGTAAACACTGGGTTTCTGCAGTGATATAGAATGATTTTGAAGATTTTGTGAGTTTTTCGACCTACCCTGACTGTATTGACTCGGATCACACAGACTATGCATGTGCATCGCAGAGGCAACAAGACCAGCATTTGAGGTTAAAAAGTATATAAATTGTCAGTTTGCTTAGAATGGCTGGGATCGTTTAGAGCCCTTTGAAGCTGCATTTAAACTGCATTTTGGAAGTTCAAACTTGGGGGCACCATAGAAGTCCATTATGTGGAGAGAAATCCTGAAAGGTTTTCCTCACAAAACATAATTTCTTTACGATTGAAGCAAGAAAGACACGAACATCTTGGATGACAAGGGGGTGAGAACATTATCTGTACATTTTTGTTCTGAAAGTGAACTAATCCTTTTAACAAAATATACTGTATACTTCCATTATAATCTACAAGTTGAACAATTTATTAGTAGTATTAGTTCTGATATAAGGCTGTCTTCTTGTGGCTAAATATGTAGTCAACACAACACATCTAGAGACACTTTAATCAGTTGCCTCAGCACCAGTGACTCCTTATTCTGTCATTAGTCCACTAAGGCAGTGATGACTCAATGTGCGACTCAGTGCATTTGCTTCTGGCTTTGAGTGCTTTCTTTTTTGCTGGATTCAGTGTTGTCATTTGAGATATAGAAAAAGATTGCTAAACACAGGCTGACATCATAGAATTCAGTGTGCATGTTTACAAATATTAGTAATTCCTTTATTCAGTTTGCTTTGCTTTTCTGTATGGTGAAGCATTCAATACATTTTTAACTGACTAGGGTTTTTATTATTATTTAACTAGTTTTATTCTACCACTTTTTAAATTTAAAACCAGTTTTTTTTTGTGGTCAGGTAATGTTGGGGTAACATTTTACTCCTGGATCAAAAAAGAAAAAAAAATACACTGCAGTTCAAAAGTCTGCATTTATTTGATTGAAAATCCATTGCAGTAATATTGTGGAATAATATTTCAATCTATAATAACTGTTTTCTATGTTAATAAACAGTAGTCAGCATTTGAATTGATCAAAATCTTTCATCAAAATTGTCCTAAAAACAAAACAATACCTGTACTTGTCTTAGGACAACTCTGATTAACTTTTTGATCCACTTTAAATGTTGACTATTTAAAAAAAAATTTTAATACTGTGATGCAAAGCTGAATTTTCAGTATCATTACAGTGCCACATGATCCTTCAGAAATCATTCTAATATGCTGATATATTATCAGTGTTAAAAATGTAAGATTTTGTTGGAACCTGTGATACTTTTTTTCAGGATTCTTTAATAAATAAAAAGTAAAAAAAAAAAAAAACTAAATATAATATATAAATAAAAGCAGCACAACTGTTTCCAACATTAATAATAAAAGTAATAAATCTTCATATTAGAATAATTTCTGAAGGATCATGTAACACTGAAGACTGGAGTAATGGCTGATGAAAATTCAGCTTTGCATCGCAGAAATAAATTCCATTTAAAAAAAATATTAAAATAGAAAACCATTATTTGAAACTGTAATAATTTTTCAAAATATTACTGTTTTTTTTTCTATATTTTTAATCAAGTAAATACAGCCTTGATGAGCATAAGATCTTACAGATCCCAAACTTTTGAATGGCAGTTTCTATATAAAATATAATTTAATAAAAGTTTTACTAACAAAGACTTTCAAAGTCTTTTGCTGTTTGTCATTTTAATGCCCTCTTTTTCTCAAAAAGGAATTCTTCTTAAATTCTTGATGCTATCATGCAGTAAGGAAGTTACTGTATTGCAGTATCAAGAATTTAATAAGAATGCATGTTTTTACTTAAATGTTTTTACTCCGTATTATTTATAAATAATTCAAATATAATCATTCAAAAATCGCTATTTTTATATTTATATAACGAAACTTCAAACACCCCATAGTGTTTATAGCGTTCTGTGAATATTCTGTCAAAACTCAAGACTCTTAAATCAAAACTTTCCCCACAAAATGCAGATGTTTTCTAATATTTCATCTTGTAAATAACAATTTGAATTAAAACAAAGTTGATTGACAGTACCTGACTGACGTTTAGCTGCAGACAAGTATCTCTGAAATGTCAAATGACGCTTCTGCCCCACCTAAGCAATGACTGAAAAAACAACGAAAGAAATATTTTAATAAACTGCATTACTAATCGAAAACATCATTTTAATTTACTAATTGTTTTTATTATTATTATTATTATTTAACCTTAATCTTACACACTGAGTGAACAGCAATGCGTAATTCAAGTTTAGAGCGAACATGTTGAATAGACGCTATACAAAGAACATGTTGTACTCGTTTTAAAAACTAGCCCATATCTACTAATATTAGAATGTATAGCATTATTTCCGTTACTATATGTGTGTGTTAATAAAACCCGCTATGGTAAACAAGAGTGTGACGCAGTAAGTAAATACACTTGCCTCGTGATGGGCTGGATGGATTCCTGTGAGTGAGAGTGAAGGATGCGCTGCTCCGTATCCCTTTCAAAACAACACAATGCGCGCTCTCGCTCCTCAGCCCTTGTTTTGATCTGATGTGATGGACTCTCAGCCTCAGTCTGCGGGAGAAGCCAGATTATGCCACGCAGCTCATCTCAGTGCATCAGTGTATGGGCTCAAGCAGAAGAGGCTGAGGACATTGACATCGCCAGGACGACGTAAATCTGACTAATGTTCCAAGTGTGTTATGCAACGAGCAGCAAGAATTAACCCTTACATGGTCGAATGAGATTTTAACAGGTCGGTTTTATTGCTTTAGTGGATAATACTGATGACAGTAACATGCCATACGTTTATAATTTTATCAAAAGTCACTTACAGAGCCTTGTTTTTATAGTTAATTGTATTGGGGGGTTGACACTTTTAAAAATGTTCTTTATTGGCATAGATGATCCCATGAACATCCATGGAACCTTTCCATTGCACAAAAGGTTCTTCATAGCGGAAAAAGCTTCTCAATTACGACTAAATTCGTTTTCTTAGCTGTTTTAGGATCGAATACCAGGCTGACCTGTTGAAAAGTACCTAAAACTCTCACACTGAGTTTGGCTGGGAGACCATCTGAGATCAGAAAACCAGCTTAGTCTGGTTTCATATGTTTATTTTCAGCAGCGCTGCTGACAGTAAAGACTGAGTGCAGCGAGTGGAGGCGTCAGCTCTCCATGGTGCTGAAGTCAACTTTCCAATCCAGCGTCAAGTCAAAGCGAATGGAAGTCATTCTCCGTTATAACTCAAGCCGATTCAGTATAACATCCAAATTATGTCTGAAGACTGGGCAAACCTATTTTTGTATGAAGGAGATTATTTTATTCAATCTCATTTAGTTTAATACCTTCTTACGTTTATCAAAAATTAAAGTTAGTCCAAGCAAACACGTATGACCGACTGAATATACAGGCCTAGTGTATTTGCTGGTTTGTTAAATGATAGGCGCGCAGTTATAATAATATGGTGTTCCGCTGCCCTCTGCTGGTAGATAATAGAACGACAAGTGGCGTTTGACTGGAAATGTGTCAAATAATCCACATCAATCCGCACTGATGCAGTAGAAACTGCTCGTAAAACATTACGTTGTGAGAAAGTAGTTTCTTTGCACAAATCTGCAAGGTTGTATTTTTTGAGTTTAGTTTGTCATAATTATCTGTTTAATGACAGATTCTTTTGAGTCAACAATAGCATGCAAATTTAGAGACGTGACTTTTATTTCCCTTTCAGTGAGAAATATTCACGGGAGTAAAAGGTGTGACAACTAGTCCAGTCTTCCTGTGAATTCAGATAAATTGGGATACTGTTTGTTAATGAAATGACTGGGGAAAATATCAAAATTAACCTGAATGTTGCTTACATTGGAGTTTGTTGCTTTAGATATGAAAATGTTATCAACTTTAAATAATATAATCGTAAACCTACACTACCAGTCTGGTTTTTTTTTTTATAAGTCTCTTCTGCACACCAAGCCTGCATTTAAAATAACTGTTTTCTATTAGAATATATTTTAAAAGGTCATTTATTCCTGTGATTTCAAAGGTACATTTTTAGCATCGTTACTCCAGTCACATGATCCTTCAGAAAGCATTCTAATATTCTAATTTGCTGCTCAAAAACATTTATTAGTATTATTGTGTTGAAAACAGCGGAGTATTTATTTATTTATTTTTTTTAGTTTTTTTGATGCAAAAGACAAATACAATAAAATACAAATGCTTTCTGAATGTTCAGAAGAAGAAAAAAGTTCAGATTTCTATCATTTCTTTACCAGTAAAATTAAACTGACACATTTTCACATTTTATAAATGTGAAAATGTGATAAATGTGTCTTAAGACAAAACAAAGGCACTGAAATTTTTTCGATCAGTCAGTGCAAGTTTCTTTTAGTTGAAACTGCTCAGACTTACATTATAGTCTAGGACTAGTCTTTAAGCCTTGTCTGTGAAACTAGGGGATAGTGTATGTTACAAAAGCTTCTTATTTCAGATAAATGCTGATCTTTGGATATTTCTGTTCATCAAAGAATCCTGAAAAAAATGACTCAACTGTTTTAAATATTGTTTTTTGTTTTTTAGCAGCAAATCAGCATAGTTTCAGGATCATGTGACACGGAAGACTGGAGTAGCGGTGCTGAAAAATTAGCTTTGATCACAGTAATAAATTACATTTAAAATATATTCAAATAGAAAACAGTTTAAATGGTAAAAATAGTTCAAAATAGTACTGTTTTTGTTGTACTTTGGATCAAATAAATGCAGGCTTGGTTAGCAGAAGAGACTTCTTTAAAAACATTACAAATCTTACTGTTCAAAAACTTTTGACTTGTAGTGAACATTGACTTGAAGAACATGAATTTTGTTGGGTTGTCTTATTTTGATAATATGTGTACTTGGGCTATTTTTTCTTCAAATAACAACGCTGTTACACTGCATGACCGCAAGGAGGCAGTGCAGCGCAAGATAACGGGACAGGTGAAGCTGGAGAATTAACCTAAGTGTCTGCCGCCAGTTTTTGTGAGAATAGAAGTGAGACTTTTTGACAGTTACAGTAATGTCTTTTCGCTTTAGGACTTCTAGTGAACATTTACATAACCAGGACTGCCTGGAAATTATACATTTGAATATACTTTCAATATAATTGTATTCCATTGAAGATTGAAACTTCCAACATGTTTAAGTTATTTGGTCGTTTACGGTGCAATTTACCATAATATATTCTCAGCTAGCTTGTTCTTTCCCTGCAAATACGTCTTCCATTTCGACCTTTCATTATAACAGCATTGATTTAATAAGCAACTTGTATTTTTTACGGGACCAGTGTAGTTCTTCGCGAGACGATGTGGCCTGCAGTGAGGTACTTGTAGCCAGTGCAATAGATCTGTGAATATTTTTGTCGACCTGTTAACCTCTGTCAACATGTTAGTCTACTTGGAAGGCCTGGCATCCTGTTGTGTTGCCTGGTGGAGAGACGGAGAGAAGACCATAACCCCCTCCCTCAGTGACCAGTTTTATTTCAAGACAAACTCTTAAGACCTCCAATTCGTTTTTAGACAAATATGAAAAAACAAAAACTTAAATTGTTAAATTAAACTTTGAAATTATTTCTGAGACCATGCATACCATTCTTTTAGGCCTTGCATTGTCTTTAAGACTCTCTCTGTCTCTGAATATTTTATACTTCATAATGTATATTAGTTATTAGCAAATTGTAAATATACTGTGCAACGATTAATCTCATCCAAAATATATACTGTATGTGTGTGTCTTTATATATACATAATATACACAACACACACACACACACACACACACACACACACACATTAGGTACACAAAAACTTTTTTGGATTCGATTAATCGCAATTAATCGTTGCTCAGCACTAATTTAATTTAAACATATGAAATATAAACATTGATGTTATACATTTAATCATCACATTATTTTATCGAAGAAAATGCACTTATAATATTTATTCAATATAATGATATTATTAATAATAATGGCACTACTACTGCTAGTACTACTAATAATTTTAAATTAATTTTATATAGCAATTATTATAATGAAGTAAAAAAAAACACTTAGGAGGTGTATAGAGAGTCTGGAGAAGTTCTCCAATAAATACAGGAGCGTCTGTGGAGTGGGCGTGACTCGTGAGCGAGTGTGTCTGCAGCCTCGCTCTCTTGAGCGTACAGCGCACTTCACTTGAGACACGCAACACAGATCCCGCGCTGTCCGCGCCCGTGAAACAAACACAAACCAAAAAAAAACCCGGCTTCACTGGGAGACACGGCTCGCCTTCACTTTTTTCTGGGACAGTAACGCCATGGATGCCTTGCGAGCAGTCGCCTTTTACACGCTCTTCATTTTCCTTTGGAGTTTACCGTGTTGCCAGTCAGCTGCGCTTCTATCGCAGAAAAGGAGCAAGGGTGCCAGGAGCGCGTATGATGGACAAAGGTCACCCAAATTTCTTAAAGAGATTTTCGCATCCTCTCCAAGCGCAAGTCGTCGGGATGATATAAAGGACCCGGTTGTGCCTCACGATTACATGATCTCTATATACAGGACTTACTCCGCCGCTGAAAAACTGGGGCTCAATGCAAGTTTTTTCCGCTCTTCAAAGTCTGCAAATACTATAACGAGTTTTGTAGACCGGGGAAAAGGTTTGTTTTGCTTTTGCTTTTGTTTTCTTACATGAATGATCTACCTGAATTGTGCAGTTTCAATATTTAATAATGAAGCATTGTTTTATTTTGAAGGCTTTGTGATATTGAAACACATGCTATAATTATTTTAAAATGATGTATGCTTTGAGCACAGACTTGTGCACTCGTGAAGCAACGACTTACTGTTAGTCAAAAAAGACATTTTGCTCTGAGAAACAAATAGATCTAGATTATTGTTAGAGGGAAAAATAATGAGATCTTCCGTTGAAATTCTTTGAATAATTTTCGAAGGTTTGTTCATGTGCTAAGGATCTGCCTGCTTGGGCCGCACGACCTCATATTTCAGCTAGTATAAAGTTATATTAGTTTTACACTGACCCTAAGGTAACATGCCAATAAAACACTAATTGGTGCGTTTTCTAAATGAAGGCAATAAATCATTTACTTAACATCCTCGCGTGTAAGCAGGACGAGCTGTTCTCACAAACCTCTAGGATAAAACTAGTTACGTACGGACATAATACAGTATTTAATTTGCTTTTTTTTTTTGTTCTGAAAGGAAATATTTTATTTGTGCAATACAAATGCTTTCAAAAGATAGGAGACTTTTATTTCAGTAGATGTTCTATTTAACAGTTTTGAATTGGATTTTCTTGCAACAAAGTAACTGTGAACATTGAGTGGGAAAACGAATGAAAAAGCACGCAACAAAAAGCGGAAGGCGGCGCAAACAGTTTGCAGAAAAACGCGTTCGCAGAAAGAACAGAAGCGCAAGCTGTTTTGATGAAAAAAGCTTCACTTTCCTCACTGATTTTGATTTGATGTGTCATTGGCTATGACCCTGCACTGGACCCTCTGAGGGTTGCTTTGCATCAAACCGCTGATTGGAGTATTTGAACTGGGTGATCTAATTGAGTGTCCATGTCATAACATATCAAACACTGTCTATTCTCCCGTAATGAACTAGTTCAGCCAGTGGAACATCACCAAAAGAGAAGAGCAAAAACCGGACAGGACGTCTGCAACTTTTTGGGCATTTTACTTACTTTATAGCCTTCAAATTGTCATAGCGTAGTGCATTATGCGGTGTTACGGATCAAAACGTTTTTATAAGCATCTTAAAGTGCTGTAGCAATCGGTGTGTAACACTTAGCATCAGTACTTCATGCAAAATCAAACCGTTCCAGTTGCCTGGCTGCGCTAGTGTCTTGGCTATATGCACCATGCGCGTCATTCGCTGCTGAATGTCATCAAGAATCATTTCCACTCAAGCGCCGTTCAATTATGATAAGGCAGTAATCTTTTTCTGTAACAGGAAGGAATTTCCTCCAAAACAGATAAGACATTTCCCCAAATTTTAGATCGTTATGGTTGCAAGATCAGACAAGAACAAACGGAATGTATGAAAATTACTTTTGGCACTTGTAAGTAACTCATTAAAACGCAGATGGTGCCCCGGTAGCCACACCAAGAGAAGTCTCTCTCTCTCTCTCTTTTTCTCTCTCCCCCTCTCTCTCTCTCTCTCTCTCTCTCTCTCTCCCGTCGTACAGAATCGAATTATTGGAGAAGAATGTTCATTGATTAAAAGCGAGCGACTGTGTGGCTGAGGTGATTTATACATTTCTATTAGCGGCCTTCACTTGTCTAGGTTATCTGTTTGGGCCGTCGCGTAAACTCGTCCAACTCTTGCTGCATGCAATTGTGTTTTATATGCACAATAATCACGATGTTGTTTTTGGCGGAAGGGATGAAATATAAGCGGGGTGCATTTTAATGGGGTGGGAGGGAATTCAGAACTGTTAATTATTTGGTGACCTTGTATTCGATTTGTTTGAGGTCTTATAAAAAAGCTAATGTGGACCATACGTGCACAGGAACGAAAGCAAACATTTCATTTGAATTATTTGACATTTATGTTCACGCATGGACGAAGAAAGTCATAATAATACTCATTTTCGATTTATTTGTTGTAAATATTAATTAAAACTACAAATCAAATTGTAGGTTTGATTTAGTTTGAACTGCAGTGCAGTTGTTTTGTATTTAAGCATTAAAAAGCCATCGACCGTCGAACAGCCATATTAAAATGAGTCTGGTGTTATTCAAAATTATGCACGTATTTATCTGGGATTTTGTTCAGGCTAAATGATGTCTGTGCCCAAGGCGTAGTTGGAGCGATAATAGTCTAATAGTTCAACTAAATTTCTTACATACACAAGCCCACATGAATTCAGATAAATGCTTCTCGTTTGGTCCGTCAGAGAGATAAAAGGCGGTGATAAAGTGCGACTAGGCCTCTGGATTCCTGAAGGGGAAAGAATGCATTAATTGTGCATTGTTCAACACGTACAGTATGTCGCTTTGTGTCTGGCGCACTCTTTTTTTCCCCCACTCTCTCTCTTTCTCTCACTCTCTTCTTCGCTATGGCTACCAGATCTCTCTTTTTTTGCGTTATCACCTGTACATATTTCTGACAAATTATTTTGCAGTTTATTAAAAGACCACATAAAAACGACATACCCACATGGCGTAAAGGTTCCACATCGAACCAAAAACGCGTTAAATGTATATGAGAACGTTTTTAAGTTCTAAAAGTAACTTCTAGTGCTTTAGAAAATTATGTAATGATGCTTTATAGACCAATAAAACTAATGCTGATTTTTTTAAATCCCCCATATGCATCAAAAAAATATTTTTTAATAAGAAAAGGGTTCTGTATTGCACAAAAAGTGTAGAATATTTAAGAATGTTTAATTTTAGGGTTGTAGATTTAAGCCACATTTTTTTTTTGCTCTACTGACCAAGCACAGTTATTTCTCAGAAAAAAAATAATTGTCATCAATTAGCTTTTTTTGTGGGCTACAGCTGGTTGGTCATATTTAGCTTCTTGTCTTGTTCTCTCCAACTAAAATAAAGCCTGGTCTCTGAGAAAGTAAGCCAGCAGAGCAGCGTGATTATTTAACCATGTATCTACTATTTATTTTATTTCCAAGTTGCATTCTAAAATGATTAAATATTGTTGAATGTTGAATATGCTTGCTACAGTTACCAAACTTCAAGAAAAAGTGAAACGCATAATAACAACTATGAATTACTAAGCTACTGCGTCTTAATCATATTCGTTTCTGCTGTGTATTTTCCACTTTGAAAACTAAAAGAAAGCCGTAAATAAGGTTTTAGGTTTTACCTGGACACTTTATGAGAATTTGAGTCACTCTAAGTGAATCTGACTGCAATTATTTCTCTTTATCTTGCAGACGATCTCACGCTCTCTCCTTTGCGAAGACAAACGTATCAGTTTGATGTCTCAACTCTCTCAGACAAAGAGGAGCTGGTCGGTGCTGAATTAAGGATATTTCGAAAAGCGCCCGGGGATGTCCAACCGTCCCCATCAGGCGTCTACAATCTTCATTTACTCTCGTGTCGATCAGAAAGGCCTTTGGCTTCCAGATCCCTTGATCTTCAGGATTCCCGAAAAGCAGAATGGGAGGTTCTGGATGTTTGGGGAATTTTTAAAAACAGACATCAAGGGAATCAGCTTTGTCTCCAGCTCAAGGTTACGCATGGCAAGTCAGACACCGAAATCGACCTGAAGCAACTGGGTTTCCACCGGCACGGCCGAACGCAGCAAGAAAAGGCCATACTGGTGGTCTACACGCGGTCTAGGAAAAGAGAAAACTTGTTTAATGAGATGAAAGAGAAGATCAAGTCTCGCGGAGACGACGACGAGGAGGAGGAGAGCGCGCTGCAGTTCAAAGCGCGGCGTCGACGGAGAACTGCGCTCAATAATCGCCATGGAAAGCGGCATGGCAAAAAGTCCAAATCGAGATGCAGCAAAAAGGCGCTGCATGTCAATTTCAAAGAGTTGGGATGGGACGACTGGATCATCGCTCCGCTGGATTATGAAGCCTACCATTGCGAGGGCGTGTGCGATTTCCCGTTGAGGTCGCACCTGGAGCCGACCAACCACGCCATCATTCAGACGCTCATGAACTCCATGGACCCCAACAGCACGCCGCCGAGCTGTTGCGTCCCCACAAAACTCAGCCCCATCAGTATACTATACATAGACTCCGGCAACAACGTCGTGTACAAACAGTACGAGGACATGGTGGTAGAACAATGTGGCTGTAGGTAGCGAATCACACACGGGGGCATAAAAGGCATACAAAAACTTGAACGATGCGTGCAGACGCGCTTGAGCCGCCCAAACGGCGCATTCTCACCTATGCAAAAGGGATTCTTCATCAGAGACGTTTTTGACGATTTAAATGATCTCCACCGGCCACTGTTCATGGTTGTGCCAAGAGTACGTGTACAGTTTCTCTAATCTTGGAACAAAATCTTGTTTTAGGAGGTTCGTCGTCATTTTTACTTACACATGCTGGGTTTCTTTTTTTAATTACGTGTCCAAAAAAAAAAAAAAACCTTAAATATTTCTTTAACGAGTCGACGAGGCAGGTAGAAGAAACGCCAGATTTAGTGCGTAACCGTCTGGACAGGATTCACTGAGGATTGTGTTACACCATTATCTCTGTGGACTCAGAAGAATGTGGAGACGGGCACCTGTTCAAACTCATCTGTATGGTATATGGATAATAATGAATGAGTAAAACGCAGTGCCCTGAAAACGCTTTTTTACAACCATCGAGTCATATTCAGCTCTTGGGGGGCAAAGGTGAACGTACCAAACGCTAAACATGGCATAAAGCGATTCTGCTTCATCCCTAGAGAGAGAAAGCGAGAGACTGAGTGACTGATGCTTTTTTTTTTTTTTTTTTTGAGGAGTTTCCTCGAGAAAGTTCTAGAGTAAACGTTTCTTTTGAAGTGCCTGGACTTTTGACTGTAGGTGAAAAACCACAAAATGTAATTTTGTACTTTCTGGGAAGACACAAAATGGAAATCCATCAACGTTTGCATCTTTACAAAATGCACTTCCGCAACTGTCCGAGTAGTCTGGAAGGAGCGTTTTTTTTCCCTATCGACTGACAAGGAAAAAAAAGAGACTCGAAAGCGAGATTCTATTTAAATGCACATTAGCTTTGAATGCACTGTTGTTCATTTTATGAGCTGTAAATATTTGTAAAGTAAAACCTAAAGTGCAACGTATGAAGAAATGCGAAACCACATTTCTTTGTTAATGTACATTTATAAATGCACTCAAATCGCTATAATTTCTATTCTATAATTATTTTATTATTTGTGATGTACAGAGTTTCATGATAATCGTGTATTTCTTACGCTGATAAAAACAAATTTAATTTAAAATGTATTCATTATTGCTGAGGGTGGAAATACCATTATCGATGTCTACCTCATAATTGCATAGAATCTACGTTCTGAGGTGCATTCAGCTAGAGTTTAAGGTTTTTCCCAAATATATATAAATATATATACAGTATATCAATGGATAATAATCCACACTATTACTGTACTAATAAAAGGAATAAATTTACTTTGTGTGGTGCCACTGACTCCTAAGATCCATTTAAATCTTTTGAATGACCTAGAGATGAAACTAAAAAAAGCTTCAGTTTTTTTATATAATCTGTAAAATCAAGCCAAAACCAAAATTTATTCAGACACCTTCAACATTTTTCACATTATCACAGTTTATTGTATTATTTATAGTTTATTTATTATATAATTTCTTACATTATCAGTTTATTTGCTATAGTTTATAAATGGTAATAAAATATGACAAGAACTCAAGAGTTAAACTGTGTCAGAACAAATTAATCTTGATAATGCCAGATAACTTTGATAGAAAGGTCTGTAACAAAACATGATAAGGTCAAAGTCCTAAATTTTTGCCAATTTTACTGGTAGTCCACATAAATTAACTATAGTGTCCTGCACCTACTAGTAAAAAAATATGAACAGTTATATCTGGTGTCTGAATCATTTTTGTTTTGATTGTATATGTATGTAGTATATCATTGAAATGTGATATTGGTCAGCAGAAAATCAGACTTGGCTAAACTGTTTAATCTAATCTGTAAAACTCAGCTCGTCAAATGTTCTGTAGAAAGACTGAATCTTATTTTCTCCCACATGCAGTTTTTGGTAAAAGGCACATTCAATGGCATAAACTACACTGGAAGTTCTTAATTCCACTTCGTATGTTATCAATCTCCCAAACCCTTTAAAAGAGAAAGTAATTTTATCAGTTGGGTTAAATAATTGTCTCGGGAAACAGGAGATGATGACCTCATATAAGCCACTGCAGCAGCTGTTGAAAGCCATGTTTCAACTATCAAAAATACTGTATGCTTGTTGTATTTCTGTAAACTGCATGTTGGCATCCATCATTTTGAATGATGTGCCGCTTATGGTTTTTAACTGGATAAAAATGTTATGATTTATAGATTAGATTAAACAATTTGAATTAAGGAACACACAAGTGACATTCTTATGGGCCTGTGTAGATCATTTAGCTAGTTTCACACAGTGTCACACAGAGTTAAAATGCTTCAGCCCTGTGTGAAGTCTAACATTTCTATTCTTTTTTTTTCACTCAGCAGCTTCTTTTCATGTGTCCATCTTTTGTTTCCATTCTACTGACAGATCCTCTCGAGATAATCCAGCTCTTCACCTGATCTGTTTCACATTTTTATTAGCTCTCAGACGGTTTTAAAACCCCATGGGATTTCTGTGGCTCGTTTTCACAGTGCATTATTAGCAGAGTTTTTATCCTCGCATACGTTTCTGCTCCAATAATCAGGCCCGTGTAATGGTGCTAATATGTCGTAGAGTAATGCCTCGCACAGTCACCTCTCAGTGGTTGAAACATGTGGACCACAGAGATTCGAGGAAATACGTCTCCAGCGTGGATCTGAGCGTATGAGCAACAGGCTGTTTTCCAATGAATTAGCCGTCCGCGGGTCAAGTTTTCTTAACACTGTAATGTTTCCCAATCTTCAGATGAAAAGGTTGAAGGGAGGGATTGCTTCCATATAGGCATCGGCCTTGGCCTGGAAGCAATTAGGAAATTGCTTTGAAATGCTATATGTTGTCCAGACTCTGTTACAGTATCATGTCACTCTACACATGTTTGTTCAAGGAGGGGAAAAAGATGCTAATGTGCTCTTTAGCTGTCTCTGCGAATGACACTTACGATGATAATGTCTTTCAGTATGAGGATGGAGACAGCATGCGCTGTGTCAGGTGGGATCGCATCAACCGTTACAGATCCTTTTAGATCTTTCTAAACATCATGGACACAGAAAAACTCATTCTGCAAGATTTTACACTTAACACTTTACATTAGGTAACATTAGTTAATTCATTAGGCATGGCTTTTTAATAGCATTTATTTATTAAAACACTACCTGTTGAAAGTTTTTGAACAGTAAGTTTTTTAAAAAAAAGTCTCTTCTGCTCACCAAGCCTGTGTTTATTTGATCCAAAGTATGGCAAAAACAGTAACATTTTGAAATATTTGTTCTTTTTTAAAATAACTGTTTTCTATTTGAATATATTTAAAAATGTGATTTATTCCTGTGATCAAAGCTAAATTTTTACATCATTACTCTAGTCTTCATGATCCTTTAGAAATCATTCTAATATATTGATTTGCTCTTCAAGAAACATTTATTATAATTATTAGCAATATTTAAAACAGTTTAATACATTTTCTTCAGGATTCTTTGAATAGAAAGATCCAAAGATCAGCATTTATCTGAAATAAAAAATAATAGAAAATTGTGATGATAAAGACATTTATAATGTTACAAAAGATTTCTATTTCAGATAAATGCGGTTCTTCTGAACTCTCTTCATCAAAGAAACCTAAAGAAATTCTACATATAATAATACTACTACTAATAAATATTTCTGAGCAGCAAATCAGAATATTAGAATGATTTCTGAAGGATCATGTGACTGGAGTAATGATCCTAAAAATTGCTTAAATTTTTAAATATATTCAAATATATATAAATATATATAAAAGTAAAAATATTTCAAAATTTTACTGTTTTGGATCAAATAAATGCAGGCTTGATGAGCAAAAGAGACTTCTTTAAAAAAAACATTACAAATCTTACTGTCCAAAACATTTGACTGGTAGGCACTTTAACAACTTTAATGCATTAAAAATGTATTAGTATATGTAGAAATCAAAACAGATTTGAAGAAGATAATTGCAGAATGTAGAATATTGTTCTCATTTCACATAATAGGACCTTGTTGTAACACGTTACTGTCTCCATTTAAGGTTTCTACTCTTCTATAGTGGACAGTATGAATTAAACGTTGAGTCGAAAGACACACATGGGATAAGTTTACTTTGGATAAAATAATGGGAATTGCCTTGCTAGATGTGACAGGCCTCATGTCAGCTTGACCGTATTTAGCATTTTGATCCTTATTTGAGGTTTTCCGGCACTTTCGACCATGAAAACTGATCAGAATCTGTTTCTTAATCCTTGTCCAACATCGGTGAACTATTAAAGGATAGAAACAGAGACTGACTGCAGACTTGAGACCCTCTCTTATTTGATTATGATTTATGAAATAATAGCTGGGTTCATAGAAAGAGTAGATGGAGATCGGAATGCAGAAGATACAGAGGGTGTTTAGCAAAATGGAATGCAGAGTTTACCATTCCGGGTTCCTCAGTGCATTCCTGGACTCAGTGCTGCATTAAGTAAATGGCTCTTCCTGGTCATTGGAGAGCTATCTTCTACTGTCGGGAATGCCTCTTGAGACATCACTGTTTATTTGAATGTTATGTCTAATGTGTGTGTGTGTGTGTGTGCGCGTGTTTTTCTTTCATAAAATTGTACAGTGAAATGCCTGGCAGACGGACAGATACCTTTCAGTGCAGTTTTGGGGAATGTTCTTCATAAATAGCCTTGACACATCACATCTGTGCGTGGAGCTATCAGACAGGATTTCGACTGTGGAGGGCTGTGGTAATGCTTAATCTCTAAGATATACTGTTTTGATTCTTTCTTGATTCTGGGAAGCTCTCGTAATCTAGCAAATCAGTTACTAATAATGGATTCATCAAATAGACATTAAAAAAGCATAATTCAAAGGTGGGACAAATTGGATTTTAATATAATGTTAAGCCAAGCTTAACTGACAGCATTTGTGGTAATGGTTACCACAAAAATGTATTTACATGTTTTCCTTATTTTCTTTAAAGCAAAATCTGGTTTACAATGAGACACTGAGAAGTAAATAGGGCCAGTTCATATCCATCAATAGTTTAAAACTTGTAAAATGTACATTATCATGATTTTAGTATAAGTAAAGTGCATATTTCTGTGTAAAGCTATGGATTTTTACAACTTTGTCAGCAATATAATGCAGTGCCATAAACTCTAAAATGACTGTAAAAAATAAAAACATATTGACAGCTCATATAGTACACAAATTTAAAAAGAACTGTACAGTTTAAATAATGCACAATATTTTCTTCCATTGGAAGTAACTCACTGTAACCTTGATTTTGCATTTTAAAAGAAAACTAGGCACAAGCAAAAATTATTTGTTAAATATATGGAAACGTTTAAGGACGTATTTCAACTTTGATATATTTTTTAGTTTTTATTGATTTAAATGGAAGGTTTAAAATAAGGGCAGGACACATGTGTCCATAAAACTGAACGGGCAGAGAGACAGATCAAAAGACAGTAAGGAGGAGTGTGCGACTGAGGAGACAGAAGGACTGCAGCGCACACAGATGGGAAGATGAAGGGTGGATGAGAGCGTGCTTGAAGGGTGGCAGATGCCTTGACTGACCCCCAATGTAGCCCTGCATTCATCCGCTGGACACGACACAAAGACAAAAGGCCCGACCCAAACAGTACATACACTTGCCCATGCCTTGGGGTCAAAGGTCAGATTATCTGTCATCTAATTTTGTAGCACTGTTCTCTTTGAAAATGTTTTTGGGTTTATTTCAATTGACGTCAAAGCAATTAGTGGCTGTTGATTTGCAGAAAAAACGCATGACAGAGGGAGGCAGATGAAAAAAAAAGGTGTGTTCATCTAATGGGGCATCTGACTGAGAGCTTTGAACAATGAACAATGTGCGACATCAACAATAAAAGATAAGGTAAGCATTTTTACCTCTCTTTTAAAGATCATATCTAATCTATCCTATCTAATTATGCAATAACTATACACAATTATATTTCACCCTCTACTGTTTGGCGATCCTGTCAGAGCAGACTTGGGACCCATTAGGTTTGCAGGTTATGCTGAACTGAGATACTTGTGTTGTTCCAAACCTGTATGGGAATTCTGAATAACATTATTCTGAATAAGTAAATTCTGAATAAGGTTTTATATCAATAGAGGCCAATGCAATTAGCGGCTGTTGATTTGGTAGAAAACTCATGACAGAGAAGGAGAGATGAAAAAAAAAAAAGAATTGGTGTTCTTGACAGAGAGGTCAACATCAAAAACATAAGTTTATACAATAACTATACATAACTGTACATAATTATATTTTCCCGCCTTACTGTCTTGTGATTCTATATTTTAAAAATAGATATCTCCTGACCAATTCTTATAGGTTTATGAACTGCTGAACTAAAAGATCTTCAAGTTGTTTCAGACCTCTATAATGTTCTTTTTCTATGTTGGACACATAAGTGGGAAATCTGAATAATGTTATTCTGAATAAGGTTTTATTCTGATAGAGGCTAAAGAAATTAGAGGCTGTTGATTTGCCAGAAAACACATTAAAGAGAAGGAGAGATGGAGAAAAAAAGGTGTTCCTGACAGAAAGATTTGAATCTAAATCAACAATGTCCAACATCAAAACTAAAAGATTATACAATAACTATGCATAACTATACACAATTATATTTTCCCACCTTTCTGTCTTGTGATTCTGTTAGAACAGACTTTGAACTTGTTAGGATTATGAACTGCCGAAGTAAAAGATCCTCAAGTTGTTCCAAACCTGTATAATGTTCGTTTTAACGTGGAAAATACAAATGAATTCTGAATAATGTTATTCTGAATAAGAAAATTCTGAATAAGGTATTAAATTGATACTGGTAAAGCAATTAGTGCCTGTTGTTTTGCCAGAAAACACATGAAAAAGAAGGAGAGATGGAGAAAAAAAGTGTTCCTGACAGAAAGATTTGAACCTAAATCAACAATGTTCAACATCAAAACTAAAAGATTATACAATAATTATACACAATTATATTTTCCCACCTTTCTGTCTTGTGATTCTGTTAGAGCAGACTTTGAAATTGTTATTAGGATTATGAACTGCCAAAGCAAAAGATCCTCAAGTTGTTCCAAACCTGTATAATGTTCTTGGAACATGGAATATACAAATGGGAATTCTGAATAATCTTATTCTGAATAAGAAAATTCTGAATAAGGTATTAAATTGATACTGGTAAAGCAATTAGTGCCTGCTGATTTGCCAGAAAACACATGAAAGAGAAGGAGAGATGAACAGAGATTTGAACCTATATCAACAATGTCCAACATCAAAAATAAAAGATTAAACAGACCAGAACAGACCTTAATCCTGTTATTAGGTTTATGAACGGATGAACTAAAAGATCCTCATGTTGTTTTAAACTGGTATAATGTTGTTGTTGTTTTTTTGTATGTGGACCACACAAATGGGAATTCTGAATAATGTTATTCTGAATAAAGTTTTATATCGATGCAGGCCAAAGCAATTAGCGGCTGATGAATTGTCAGAAAACGCATGGCAGAGAAGGAGAGATGAAAAAAATATTCCTGATAGAGACATTTGTACCCAAATCAACAATGTCCAACATCAAAAATAAAAGATTACACAATAACTATACACAATTATATTTTACCGTTTTATTGTTTTGTGATTCTATTAAAGCAGACTTTGAACCCTTCATTAGGTTCATGAACTGCTGAACTAAAAGATCACCACATTGTTCCAAACCTGTATAATGTTATGTATGTATAAATGTAATCTTATGTGGAACACTCATATGGGAATTCTGAATAATGTTATTCTGAATAAGGGCATTCTGAATAAGGTTTTATACTGATAGAGGCCAAAGCAATAAGCGAAGGAGAGATTAAAAAAGATAGTGTTCCCTACAGATTTGAACCCAAATCAACAATGTCCAATATCAAAAATAAAAGTTTATACATACATAACTATGCACAATTATATTTTCCCACCTTACTGTCTTGTGATTCTATTAGAACTATTAGACTTGGACCCTTTATTAGGTTTATGAACTGCTGAACTAAAAGATCCTCATGTTATTCCAAAACATGGAAATTCTGAATAAGGAAATTCTGAATAAAGTTTTATATCGATAGAGGCTAAAGCAATTAGCTGTTGATGATTTGCCAGAAAACACATGACGGAGAAGGACAGATGATAAAAAAAAAAAAAAGTGTAGTTCCTCTAATGGGGCATCTGTTGAGTTTCCCCTCCTCAGTCACAGCCTGACATGCTTTTGAGTAACACCTGGCTTTAGCTTACCTGCTAATCGCATTATAACACAGGCCGGGGGCCATTTTGAAAACCGAGTCTGTGCTTTTATCTCGTTAACATTTCAAATCTAATAGTAGCGTGTGGAGAATGTTCCGGATTGGTTGCTTTAGTTTAAGAAAGGGAGAATACGCAAATATTTGCAGGGTGTCCGCAGTGATGAATGTCTCACACACTTGTTTGACAAGATGCTTTATTTTTCTGGAAACTATTTAGGCGTTGTCACACTCGCGGCTCAATCGAGTGTTTAGAGACAATGGTCTGGTATTGGTTACTGTCGTTAAGTGTGTGTGCATCTCGTCTTGGGGTTTGGTTAGAGTGTGTGCTAAGAGCAGGGTAAATTTGCACAGCCGATCAGACAATAGCAGCGTTTAGTGGTGGGGCAGGGACGCGACCTCTTCGCCACCCTCCATCTGGTTGCGCTGCTGGCCGTGTGCCTTGACTGCTACTCCTAAAACTCGACTTAAAGTTCGGGTGAGCTGCTTGATTTCATAAAAACAAGCTTGCGCCGCTGGGAACAATGAAGCGTTTGGAGTTGTACTGTAAAGTGATCCACTGAGAAAAACAAACACTGGGCATGAGCAGCGAGCTCGCAAGAACAGACCCTCCGCGAACGGGGCGGGCCGGGGGATTGAACTCGGGTACTTGATTGGTAAGTCGGCCTGATGGACACCTCCGGGCTCTGTAGATGGTGCCTGGGGTGTCTCAAAAGGTCACAGCCCCTGCTGGCTCGCACCATCCATTAGTCATGAGGCTTTGCAGCTTACCTGTCTAGCGTTTCAGCTCAGCACAATACAGTTAACCTCAATTGCGCTTGATTAGGAGGTGTGGAGAACGGCCGGCTGGGAGCAAATAGTCTTCCTAAAAAAGATCAGGCATCAATTATGCACCTCCAGGATGAAGTCCGGGTCTCATCGACTTGGGCTGAACATTCCCTGAGCCTCACTAAAAGAAAAGGGGTTCGGCAATGTCCTGAAACCAACCGCCCCCCGCTCGGTAATTACCCCATTACGTGTTAGTGGCGGATGGAACTGTTACAGATGTTTTATGGCGGGGAGCCCTTTTCATTTTGTCTCCCTGATGAGGGACAGATTTATGGTGTAACTCGACGATGCCATTCAAGAGTGCAATTCTGAAAGCACACACGCACCCTCCCCCCTCGCACACAAACACACACACAAACAACAAACAGATGAGTTGTTCCGGATGTGTTTCGTTTTTGTAGGCTCCCGTCTGGGAGACAGTCAGCCGGCGTGCATTCATGATGTGGTCTGACACTCTCAGCAGCGAGTGTACCACATGCACTTAATTTGGACTTGGAGAACGAACCGGGATTCCACAAAGCAGTCTCTCAACAGAAATCTCTCGCTGTGTGTGTATGATCAGATACGTTTTGCTGCTTTTTCAGATTTCCTCAGTGGATGTGGCCTGCAAGGGGTAGAGATGGGAGGAGGTGCTTATCAGCTGCAGAGGCTTCTTCTTTTGCCTTTAGATGTATTTAAAGGTTAGCAAACCACATTTGAGGCTGATAGGTTTTCAAGTTTTATGCTGTTGTTGTCTTCAAAAATAATGGATGATTCTGTGCCTCCTTGTGGCTCTCTTCATTACTTTGTTTATCAAAATATTTGATGCTGTTGCTGAAAAGCTTGGAACGATGCTTTGCAATTAAATATTTCAAGCTCATTGCAATAGTGCATACCAGACTTTATAACTTGTACTTAACATACAATTTAGTGGACAGAGTGATCAAATGATAAAAACAAAACATCCACCAGAGTGAATTCCAGGTCATTTACCCTCAAATTTCCATTTACTCTCAATTTTCCGGCAATATCGTCGACTTGATTGCACAGATACTATTTGAACTGAACTGAACTGGCCGATGGCATCACTGTATCAATAATGAACCGGCCTTAAATGTAAAGCTGCTTTGACAAAATCTGTATTGTCGTACACACACACACACACACACACACACACACACACACACAATTGCTCAGTTCAGATGCAAAAGCCTCTACGTCCATCTGACATCTTTCTTAAAAAAAGCATTTTTATCAGGCTCTGATGTATAGTTACTACCTAAGTACTGGTAGGCCTACTTTTGATTGGGCTGAGGCTGGGATTTTAGCGAGTTTGAAGTAAAAGTATTTGATGGACGTATAATATGTGTTGAGGGCATTCACTCAGTATCATTACCTCATTTGTGACAGGCACAGCTTTTTAGGGGGGTTTGCATCTAAACTCTTCATATATATATATAGATATAGATATTTATATATATTGCTTCAAGAATATGATACATTTAGGATAATTGTTTTTTTTTATAAGTTTCTTATTTCTGATGCAAAAAGCATTTAATTCTGGTGTAAAGCAGCTCTAAAAAGACAATAGTAAACATTATTCATTTGAAATGAGTTCATAGTTGAAGTAAATACTAAACATAAACACTTTTTTATTAAACATTTCTTATCTCTAATTTCCTAAAATGAATAATTTCTTCATTATTTTAACTTTAGAGGGGGAAAAGAACACTTGTTTTTTGATTCACCAATATATCTATGTTAATACTAGATATTTGTGATACCCAGGGGTGCAAATATGTTTTTCAGTCTGGTTCTCATAAGAGCACCTGGAAATGTGGTTTGGTGCTCACACTGCACATTGTGACACTTAAATATAACTATAAAAGTAAAGTAATTAAAAATAGTAATAACAGTATTATTACACTTTATTTGGTTAATTCAATCAATCAATCAATCAATAAAAGGTAATAATACTGATATATTTTAAAATATAAAATGAGTATTAAATAAATTTTCATTTCTTTCTTTCTTTTTAAAATGAAATTTTTACATTTTTAAACCTTAAAGCAGCAAGTTTTTATTTGTGTGCATCAGTGAATGGAATGTCTTAGTTTGTGTTTTACTCAGAAACCGAAAGTGCATAATTTATATTTATGCTTTCAGTTTGAATGGAAATCATATACAGTATTACAGTTAGTTGATCTAAAACTGTGATTGTGCATTAACAGCTGTCAACCATGTTGGTAAACATGTTAGTCTAAACATATTCACCCAGTGCATTTTTTATTGTGGTTACACTTATGTACACCCCTGGTAATACCTCATATTTATATTTGTATAATTCTTTAATGATCTTTACATTAACTTTGCAAATCTTACAAACAGGTGGTCATATAATCTTAAAGCAAAGAGAGCATGAGAGTTTCCCTTTGTGACTGATGAGGCATTTCTCTTCCAGCTAAGGGTTGAGAGTTGTCAGGTACAAGTCTTTAACCAACAAGGTCAGAGGAGGAACAGTTGACATTAATCATTTACCAGCGTGACACAATGGGGACCTGAGAGACTAGATAGCCCGGTGCAGCCAGGACTCTGTGAGCCAAACACATGCTTGTGCACTCCTAGATAAAACACAGCCTGACAACAGCACAAATCAGTCTAAACAGATGCTGATTGGGTCAAACAGTCTTAAAGTCATTTACAATAAACATAAAAGAGCTAAGAAAAAATAATATAATTCATAGGTGCAGAGTTTTTGTTGCATTTTTTTAAAAATTGATGCATTTGAAATGCACGTTTTGAACAGGTTGCATCAGTTTTTGCCAAAAAAGCCCATTTTTCCATTAAATTCTTAGTGTGCCATGATCCCCTTCCTGTCGAGGCAGATGTAACTTCATCTTCCTTAATGCTTTTGTCTTTTTTTTCTGTCTCCCATCACCTAAGAATGAGAGTGAGCGAGTGAGAAAGCGTCTCTCCAGCGTGATATTTCTGTTTGCAGAAGTCTGACCTTTTTCTGAACTGTTCTTAAGTGAAAGGCACTTTCAGCTGTGGAATCAGATGGCAGTAACCATATGCTGCTCAACTGATACAAAGGTGGAAAGGGAGGGAGGCTAGAGAGTCGGCATGCTGTGGTGAAAAGGAAAGTGTCTTGCCACTTCTCTTTGTGGCGGTAAGGGGTCTGTTGGTGCATGTGTGTGTGTTAGTGTTTGACTGGACGTGCTAAGAAACACACAGACGGTCTACTTTGCTGTCGAGATGGTGCTTTTACATGGATGAGTGCCGTGAGCAAACAGAATTCTTTCCTTTGTGGACCACTTTGTATGAGAGTGTGTTTGCATGGGTCTGAGTGTTCAATAGTGCATGTAAGTGGGTGGGTCTGCATTTGTCTGCAGATGAGAGACTCTGAATCTTCTGGTTCGGGTGTAATAAACTCCTCTTGACCCTTGGGTTTAGTGAAGTTGGGAGGCAGACTCTCCCGCTTCTTGATCCTGTTCCTCCCTGGGCCGCTGGCAGGAGGGCCGCTGACCGCCCTGTTTGATTGGCTCAGAGAATGACAGAGATAGAGAACTAGGGCCAGCTGTGAGTGGTCAAATGCCACTAACACACTGCTCTCAACTGGCTATAATTCATCGCCTAGATTTCACAAAATGTCAACAGAAATGTCTTTAAAATCAACACTTTTGTTTCCAACCCATTTTACTGTCATTCGACGTTCTTCAGAGTGAAACTTGATATTCGATGAGAATAAATGGAGGCAAGGACTTGATTTTATCCATTTGGAATTGATTGGATCATAACATTAGACGTTTCATACCAGAATATAGCTGGGCCGAAAGCAAGTTTGCTAAACACAAGATGTATTTGGCTATTATCATTACTCAAAAGCTGTTTATTCAGCGTTTTATTTTATAAAAGCCTATTATTCAAAAGCCCATGTGACCTAAGTGACAGAAAAAGGAAGAGTGGGCTAAGTTTTGAATAAAGATTATGGCGATAAACATTTTATTTGGAATAACATGTTCTAAAAAGTTATTCACTAAGACCATAAAGGTGCATTAAAGGAGAAGTTCACTTCCAGAATGAAAATTTCCTGATAATTTACTTACCCCATGTCATCCAAGACGTTTGTGTTTCTTTCTTCAGTTGCAAAGAAATTCGTTTTTTAAAGAAAACATTCCAGGATTTTTCTCTATATAGAGGACTTCAATGGGAGCCAACTGGTTGAAGGTCCAAAATGCAGCTTCGTAGAAAAAGACAAAGAGAAAGCTGAAAAAGGAGAAGCTGAAGAAGAAGTCGAAGAAGCAGAAATAAGAAGAATTTGAAGAAGCAGAAGTCGAAGAAGCAGGACTCGAAGAAAAAATTGAAGAAGCAGAACTCAAAGAAAAATGTTGAAGAAGCAGAACTCAAAAAAAAAAAAAAGTTAAAGAAGCAGAAGTCAAAAAAGTCAAAGAAGTAGAACTCAAAGAAAAAAATTAAGGAGCAGAATTCAAAGAAAAAGTTGAAGAAGCAGAAGTCAAAAAAGTCAAAGAGCAGGACTCTAAGAAAAAATTGAAGCAGAAATAATAAGTATTTGAAGAAGCAGAAGTCGAAGAAAAAGTTGAAGAAGCATAAGTTGAAGAATTCGAAGAAGCAGAATTCAAAGAAAAAGTTGAAGAAGCAGAAGTCAAAGAAAAAGTCAAAGAAGCAGAAAAAGTCAAAGAAGCAGAAGTCGAAGAAAAAGTTGAAGAAGCAGAAGTCGAAGAAACAGAATTCAAAGAAAAAGTTGAAGAAGCAGAAGTCAAAAAAGTAGAAGAAGCAGAAGTTGAAGAATTCGAAGAAGCAGAATTCAAAGAAAAAGTTGAAGAAGCAAAATTCAAAGAAGGAAAAGTCGTAGAAGCAGAAATAAGAAGAATTTGAAGAAGCAGAACTCGATGAAAAAGTTCAAGAAGCAGAATTCAAAGAAAAAGTTGAAGATTTTGAATAAAAAGTCGAAGAAGTCAAAGAACTTGAAGAAAAAGTAAACAAAGCAGAAGTTGAAGAAGCAAAGAAGTCAAAGAAGCAAAAGCTCAAAGAAAAAGTCGAAGAAGCAGAAATCAGTATTCGTCGAAGAAGCAGAAATCAGTATTCGTCGAAGAAGCAGAAATCAAAGAAAAAGTCGAAGAAGCAGAAATAAAAGAAAAAGTTGAAGAAACAGAAGTCAAAGAAAAAGTCAAAGAAGCAAAAGTCAAACAAGTCAAAGAAGTAAAAGAAGCAGAAGTAAAAAAAAAGTCGAAGAAGTCAAAGAAGCAGAAATCCAAGAAAAGGTTGAAGAAGCAAAAGTCAAAAGCAGAAGTCGAAGAAAAAGCAGAAGAAGCAGAAATCATGATCCCAACCAAGAAATAATGAACTTGTCTAGTGAAACGATCTGTCATTTTGTTAAAAAAAAAAAGTATATAATTTTTTACCACAAATGCTCATCTTGCACTAGCTCTGTGATTCACATGCACATCTTCATGCTTTGCGTAATTAGGTTGGAAAAGTCATGCACAGTTATTCATCTGTGTACTTTGGTTAAAAAAGGTAGGGTAGGGCGAAAAACTGTCACGCATGACCTTTCCAACGTGATTACGTAATGTGTGAGGTAAGGCTAGCAAGACGAGCATTTGTGGTTAAAAAGTATAAACTTTTGTTAGATAAGACCCTTATTCCTTGGCCGGGATCGTATAGAGCCCTTTGAAGCTGCATTGAAACTTCATCCCATTGGCCACCATTATATGGAGAAAAATCCTGGAATGTTTTCTTCAAAAATTTTGAATAATTCTATGCAGAATAAACACAGCTATTTCCATACAATGAAAGTACATTCTGTGATCAAAAACACGATCTTAGTTTGTTCTACATGTAAGTATTCTAAAACATATTCTAACTTGGTGTATGAAGACACATTGTGCCAGTTTTTACGTCAGTAAAAATAATCATAGGCTGAATGATTAAAAAAATATTTTTCCAGAACCACCAAAAATCCAGGAACAGGATCCAGGATCTAAGTATAATCCTTCAATTACATAATTTTATTTGCAGAAACCGCATAGATGTGTTTGAGAAACAACTTCATTCAAATTATATATATATTAGCACAACTGTTTTCAGCATTTCTTGAGCAGAAAATCCAAATAATTTCAAATGGGTCATGTGACACTGAAAACTGGAGTAATGGCTGAAAATTCAGCTTTGCCGTCACAGAAATAGATTGCATTTTAAAATATAATACAATGGAAAGCAGTCATTTTAATCATTAAATTGCCCTTTAAACTAAAAAATTCAATCGTGGTGTATGCTTTCTGCTACTGCTTTGGGTCATTCTCTGATTGTTTATGAGAGAAGGCTTTCATTTTAAATCATATTATCATACTTATCATAACTGCATTATGATTTCAATTACGCTTAAATTAGTCACTGTAAGTGTGCCCTCTTTCAATCCCTTCATACGGATCTGTTCAAGATTTCCCAGACACACACACACAGACACACACTATCATAATCGGCAATATGGGGAGGGGAAGGAGGGGGGATGAGAGGAAGAGGAAGGATGTTAGTTACAGGAGCAACATTAATTCATTCCTCCAGCTCCTCTTTGAAGAGCACAGGCAGCTATGACAGGCTAAACGCTTCCAGAGATGTCACATTTCCAGCCAATCTTAAAGAGCTCGAGCCTGCACTCTTCCTTTCATGTTTGATTCTGTTTTCAAGATTCTATGATAAACAGACGAGGACGGGCTGGGGGCAGGAGAGAGAGACAGAGAGACAGAGGGCGACAGGGAGGAGGGCAAGTCTATGCTGTCAGGGGAACCAGATGCCTTTGCAAATTGGCTCTTTGTCTGTTTCATAAGGGTTTGGAAACGCAAGTCCAAAATTAAGACCTGGAATTTGCCTTCAGCCTTCTAGGATTGCAAGGATAGTGCACTGAATCCAATTAATTTACGTTTTCAGGTCACCAGATCATGCCTTCAAATGTACAGTGGTCAGGTTAAACTATTCTTCACATGCTGCCAACACTGCAGGAAACTCAAATCCATTCTGGTCACAAAGATGAATTTGTTGTTTCTGGTTATAGAAGAGACATTAAGTGGTGAGCCAGAGCTCTACTAAACTTGTTTATTGTACAAAATAATAGCAAAAAATGTCCTTGAAGTCAATGCGAATTGCAGTTTACAAACCAATTGACTTTATTTTGATGTATTTTCTGAGTGAAAAAGGATGTTGAAACAGAAAAATGTAAGGCAGGGCTTGATTTTATCCATCGGGAGTCTATTGGATGGTAAAAAGTGGGTGTTACTTAAAGTGAAGTGATTGTAATATGCTGTTAAGACTACCATGGTATTTTTGACATAGAACATATGGTGTGCTTAGAAGTACCATGTGATATTTTGGGCATATACCACGGTGCTATTATGTATTCTTGCCATAAGTTATTCAGTTTGGTTCTCATGAGAGCACCTGAAGATTTGGTTTTAGTGCTCACACCACCAAATGTCAAACCAAAAATTATTCAGACACCAGATATCATTTTCAATATATATATTTCTAGCAGGTGCAGAGCACCATAGTTCATTTATGTAAGCGAGGATAGCAAAATAAAGTAAGCTGTGACATATTATACCCCAAAATTCTTCATACAGTGGACTAACAGTAAAATTGATAAATGTTTGGGACCATGACCTGACCATATTTTCTTTAAGTGTTTTTTCTTTAATTGCTAATGCAACCTTTTTACACCACAGACTGAACAAATGTGTTAAATAGTGTTAAATAAAAATAGAATTATTTTATAGTACACTTATTAATCTGCAAGCTTTTATTTTGGCGGGTTGCTGATGAGTGAAGCGCGTCAGTGAATGAAATATCACAGTTTTGAGTTTTGCTCTAAAATCGGCAGCGCACAGCCTAGATTTATGCGTTCAGTTAGAAGTTAGTCGATCTAAAATGGTGATTGTACATTAACAGCTGTCAATCATGTCGGTCTGAACTTGTTTACCAAGCGTAGTTTCTTATTTTCGCCGCGCATGCGCACCTGCGCACCACTTTGTGCACTATTGTTCAAAAGTTTGAGGTTAGTAAGTTTTTTTCCTTTTCAGCAAAGACGCATTAAATTGATCAAAAGTGATACTAAACACTTTTATAATGCTGCAAAGATGTAGTTTTCAAATACAGTTGAAGTCAAGTTTACATACACCTTGCAGAATCTGCAAAATGTTAATTATTTTAACAATATAAGAGGGATCATATAAAATGCATGTAATTTTTTATTTAGTTTGCATACACTTGATTCTTAATACCATGTTGTTACCTGAATGATTCTCAGCTGTGTTTTTTGTTTGTTTGTTTGTTTGTTTGTTTGTTTAGTGATAGTTGTTCATGAGTCCTTTGTCCTTTGGAAAAATCCTTCAGACCCCACAAATTCTTTGGGTTTTCATCATTTTAGTGTATTTGAGCCCTTTCCAACAAAGTCTGTATGATTTTGAGATCCATCTTTTCCCACTGAGGACAACTGAGGGACTCATATGCAACTATTACAAAAGGTTCAAATGCTCACTGATGCTTCAGAAAGAAACAATGCATTAAGAGCCTGGGTGTGAAAACTTTTGAACGAAATGAAGATGTGTACATTTTTCTTATTTTATTTAAATATCTTTTTTTTTTTCAGTTAACACTGCCCTTCAGAAGCTGCAGAAGATACTTACATGTTTCCCAGAAGACAAAATAAGTTAAATTTACTCTGATCTTCAAATTAAAAATGTTTTCACCCCCTGACTCTTAATGCATTGTGTTTCTTCTGAGTCATCAGTGTTTGAGTCCCTCAATTGTCCTCATTGTGAAAATATGGATGTTAGAATCATACAGTTATTGCTGGAAAGGATTCAAAATGATAAAAATGCTAAAAAAAAAAAGAATTTGTGGGATCTGAAGTACTTTTCTAAAGAACAACGGGCAGTGTAACTGTTCAGGACAAACAAGGGACTCATGAACAGCTATCACAAAAAAAAAAACAGCTGTGGATCATTCAGGTAACAACACAATATTAAGAATCAAGTGTATGTGAACTTGTAAACGATATTTTATGTAAATTGTTTTTTTTGTCTATTGTTTTCTTCTGTGGACTATAAATGTCTTTTATGTGAAATATCTTATTCAGGTCAGTACTAAATAAAAAATAACATGCATTTTGTATCATTCCTCTTATTTTGGTAAAATAATTAACATTTTGCAGATTCTGCAAGGTTTATGTAACTTTTGACTTCAACTGTAAATGTGCTTTTCAATTTTTTAACAATCCAGAAACAATGTATTACAGTTGCTACAAGAATATGAAGCAGCACAACTGTTGTTAACATTTTTTTAACAGAAATGTTTCTCGAACACCAAATCAGCATATTAGAATGATTTCTGAAGGATCATGTGACACTGAAGGCTTTAAGTAATGATGCTGAAAAAATAGTTAAAATAAATTACTTTTGAAAATATATTCAAAAAGAAAGCAGTTATATAAAATGGTACAAATATTTCACAATATTACTTTTTACTGTATTTTTTAAATCAAGTAAATGGTCGAAATGCTTAAAAACTATGGTAGAATTTGTTTCCAGTGTAGATTTAATTCAAATTTTTTTAATTGTACAGTAATTTGTTACCTTTAACTTAAGTAACTGAGTCCGTCTCAAGACTCATGCCCACTGTTAAAAAGCTGTTACAATTAATCAATACGCCATTAGATGTTTAGGAAAGGTGTTTTGACAAACTAAATTTAAGGCCCTTGCATATCTGAGCAGTTAAAGGACAGAGATTGCCGGGAAATGTTCCGCATGGCATTGTGCTCAGATTTAAAAGTAAATGTGAGCCAGAGAAAATCATGTGGTGAGTTTAACCACATCCTTTTGACATCTCAAACCTACCCTCCTCCTCTCTTGCTCCCTCTTTCTGAGGTCTGTGGAGTATTCTGTGTCCTAACACAGTGTTAGGGGGCAATAAAAGCCTTTGGGGAAACAGAGCATTTCCAGCCAAACTCCGGAAAAGAGGCAGTAAAGGGAATGCTAACCCAGGCAAAGAAAGAGAGAGAAGAGGGGAAAAAAACCGGAGCACCCATAAAAATAAAATCATAAAAATACCAGAACAGTAGTGAAACATCTTTTCATTATTCTTAATAAAAGCCCTAAACAAGCCCTCAATAATGGGTAAGGTTTCATAACAAGGGACTGGTTAAATGTCTATGAATCTTGTTAAAAGATATTGGTTAGAGAGAGACTGCGTAGGGGCCGCCGAGCCGTTACATGGTCGGTTACGGTGACGGGTCACTCGATAAATCTGCCTTGCGCTTCCTTCAGCAGGACGGATGGAGCACATGTTTACTGTGATGCTCTGGAAAGCCTATGGAGAGTAAAGTGATGTGCCTTCAAGGGATCTTCTCAGATGAGCCAAGAGAGAGAAACCCCGGTTTGAGGGCAGTGAGGTAGGTCTGGATGTTGGCAGAGGTGATTGAGTTCCCACAGGCTGGTGGTGCAGGCTTTTTGGCAAAGATCGGGGGGCTCCTGGTGGGTTTGGTATGAGGAGGGGGCATTCCAGAGTTCCAGCCAGGCTGATCGGTGATTGCTTCTCCTTCTCTTCGCTCCGAGGCAATGCGCTGGCCCCGAGCAGCAGGATGCCCTCCTGACTGGCATGTCTCATTAACTGGAGTGAGTGGTGAGAAAACGAGAGAACGACCCAAGGAAGCCACTTTACATACTGAACACTCCTGCTAGATGGTCTCATAGTACGTTTCTTCAGGTATAGGCAATGCTGCAATCAAACCAGATGCAAATGTACAAACAAATGTTGACTTAAAGGTCGAGAAAGGACGTGTAGAAAGAGATGTGCATCTCTGACCGAGTGAGTAATGTGCAGTCAGAGAGGAAAATGAGATTGAAAGCAGCTCGCTGGCTCCATCAACAGGCTGCTGATCTGAATGACGTGCCCTTGGGCCAATTGCATTGCTCTGTGCAACAGCCATTAGCCAGGTTAGCTGTGAAGCTCCACTGACCTCTGGAAGCTGGGACGCGTCTTAGGAACATATGGCATGGTGTTCAGTGTCCTTTTAGGGACTTAACTGAATGATTGCAAAGCTTTTTTATTTTATTTAGTTTTATTTATTAAAAAGAGCACTCTTTTCTCTTTTGATTTTTATTTTTTTTTTGAGTTTGCTTTCCCAGAAGATATTTAATTTGTGAAAAATGTTGGTCTTTCATTGCTTTTAAGACGTTCAGTGTCTTTTGGGGACTTAATTTAATGATTGTGTTGCTTTGTTTTTAAATTGATTTTACTTTTTAAATTTTATTACTTGAATTCTTTATTTAATTCTTTATTTAATTTGTAGGAATTATACATCATACACAAAAGCAGTGAGTGTGTTTGCCTTCCCAGAAGATATTTTATTTTATTTTATTTTATTTTATTTTATTTTATTTTATTTTATTTTATTTTATTTTATTTTATTTTATTTTATTTTAATTTTCACAGGGGCAATTCACAGTTGGCTTTTAGGAACTTAATTGAATTATTGGTTTATTTTTTTTTCTACAGGAACAATTTACATTTGGCTTTTAGGAACTTAATTGAATTATTGTGTTTTTTTACATTTTGTTTTATTTTATTTCTACAGGGACAATTCACAATCGGCTTTTAGGAACTTTATTTATTGTGTTTTATTATTTTAATTAATTAATTAATTAATTAAATTATTTTATATTTAATTTAATTTATTTTATTTTATTTCTACATGGACAATTCACAATTGGATTTTAGGAAATTAATTTAATTATTTGTTTTATTATTATTATTTTTTTCTACAGGAACAATTTACATTTGGCTTTTAGGAACTTGATTATTGTATTGTATTTTATTTTATTTCTACAGGGACATATTACAAATGACTTAGGAACTTAATTGAATTATTTTGTTTTATTTTATTTCTACAGGGACAATTCACAACCAACTTTTAGGAACTTAATTGAATTATTGCGTTTTATTATTTATGTATTTAATTAATTACTTCAATTATTTAATATTTTATTTTTATTTTGTTTTATTTTAGTTTATTTCTACATGGATAATTCACAATTGGATTTTAGGAAATTAATTTAATTATTGTGTTTTATTTAATTTTTTTAATTTTATTTTATTTCTACATGGACAATTCACAATTCATCAATTGCAACATTTCAGCTATAGTCCAATAGCCCTGGATAATATTCACGTAAAATGTTATGATTTATAAAAATACTAATCTATACATTATTAAATAAAACAAATAAATTATTCATTATACAAAATCATTGTGTGTTTTGCTTTCCCAGAAGATATTTTACTGCTAAAAAAGCCACTTCTGCTCCACTACATTCAGTGGTTCTCCATTATAGTCTGCATACAACACAGTAACGCAGAATTTTGTAAATCTGTATTTTTCAGCAAACTCCCACAAGTCACCAGGTTTAAAACCCTTTTTTTATTAAGTCCGCTGTATATCCAAAGAGACATCGTCAGAGCAGAGAGTTCACGTTTAAAACACCGAATAATAACAATCCTGAAACAGACAAACAAAAGCTTTCCAGCACACAGAACTGTGTCAATAAAAGCCTGGATTTACAGACATGTCAATTTTATGAGTTGGCAGTCGCAGGACCAACACTCTTCTCTTACTGTGCGCTAGTCACATAAAATGGCTCAAGTGTTTATGTAGCCTGTGGCAAAGCTCTGCTCTTGGTTACAACAGTGCCGGCATGACAAGATGTTTCCGGATTAAATTATGTGTATGATAAAACTGTAGTCTCACATCCCATACGGAAGAAAAAATCACAGATGAGATCTTTTTAATGCACTTTTGGGTTTTCAGAAGAGACCTGTTCTTGTATTTACAAAGGTAACAAAATTCAGAAGTAAGAGATAATAACGACTTCCAAGACCAAATGTCTTGAACTTGAGAAGATGAAATATACATGGTTTTGGCCACTTAAACCAGCTAAGACCCCTCTAAAATAAGCCAACAGAGCAGTCTGGCCAATTTAGGATCTGTACATTATTGTTTTCTCTATGCTTTATATATAAACAACCAGTTGAATTAGTTTATATTTTACCTAAGGAACTGAATGAGAAACACTGACACATAGTTGATACTAAAATGTTGTTGAGAACCACATAAAGTCTCATGAGCAATGAAATAGCAATGTTTTCAGCAATAAAATTTTCCTCTGGGAAGGCAAACCTGTAACTTCTGAAGCACTTGATGCTTACCCTGGTGATATGTTTTTTCTCTTGGTAGGAAAAAAAGCAAACTTTCCAGTATATAAAAGCATTACGCACAGCATTGCTGTAAACAGCATTTTCGACCAGAAACAGCTCTGGCTGTATACATGGAACAGGATGGTGGCAATCTGCTTTAAGTGATGTCATGTAGCCGGGGATGGGGTCTCCCACCCCTGCTCAGCGGGGAGATTTTACAAGGGACACTATGATCTCACATACTGCCCTAGGATCAGTGGTCGGCCTGTGGGGGAGTTCTGCAGTGCGGTGTGTGTTTCTCTGCCAAGCACAACTCTAAGTAAATAAACAGTGGAACATTAAAAGCCTGGCCCATTCACCTCTGCACCGCTGCATTAGATTGTGCAAACATACATTTATCCACAGTTAGCGCTGACACTGTGCTCTGGAGCTCGGTGATGATCCTTTCCTGCAGTCTTGAAAAACCACTCTTTGCTCTTTTGATGTAAAAAAATCTGAAGACTAAAATGAAAATTCTGTCATTGTTTATTCACTTTCATGTCATTCTGAACCTGTATGACTTTCTTTGCTCTGTGCAAGACAAAAGGTGAATTTTTAAAGGAAAATATGAAGAATAAACACCATAAAAGTGATCCATACTACGTACTGCTGTGTGCTCAGAGGCTGCGTCTGAAATCGCATACTCTCTAAACAGGTATTTCTTTTGAATAAAAATTACTTAATCCCACAAATAAGTAAGCCCATTTCTGCCACTGAATAGAAAATAAGAATATGTTATTGCAACTTTTTTCCTTAAAATTGCATGACACAAACACACAAATCTGACTTTTTTCCTCAGAATTGCGTGATACAGACTCACAAATCTGACTTTTTTACTCAGAATTGCGTAATACAGACTCACAATTCTGACTTTTTTCCTCAGAATTGCGTGACACAGACTCACAATTCTGACCTTTTTCCTCAGAATTGCGTGACACAGACTCACAAATCTGACTTTTTTCCTCAGAATTGCGTGACACAGACTCACAGTTCTGACCATTTTCCTCAGAATTGTGTGATACAAACTCACAGTTCTGACCTTTTTCCTCAGAATTGCGTGATACACACTCACAATTCTGACTTTTTTCTCAGAATTGCGTGATACGTTTATATCTTGCAGTTCTGACTCTATTTCTAGAATTGCCACTTTATTTCAGAATTGCGTGATACAAACTCACAATTCTGACGTTTTTCTCAGAATTGCGTGATACAAATTCACAGTCCTGACTTTTTTCTCAGAATTGCGTGATGCAAACTCATAGTTCTGACTTTTTTCCACAGAATTGCGTGATACAAACTCACATAGCCAAAGATACATTACATGGGACCAAGTTATTGATTTTTCTTTAATGACAAAAATCATTCGAATATTAAGTAACGATCATGTTCCATTAAGATATTTTGGAAATTTCCTACTGTAAATATTTTAAAACTTAATTTTTGATCAGTAATACGCATTGCTACGAATTTTATTTGGACAAAATTTATAAGCAATTTTCTCAATATTTCCAGATTCCAGATATTCAAATAGTTGTATCTTGACCAAATATTTTCCTATCCTAACAAACTAACCATCAATGAAAAGCTCATTTATTCAGCTTTCAGTGCAGTATGGGCTATTTTTATGATACTTTTATGGTGCTTGAAAGCTTTAGAACCCGTTGACCTCATGTGAAAAATCCTTTTGGTTTATCCTCTTTTAAATAGCATTTTTACATTTATTTGTTTTTCACAGAAGTAAGTAAATGGTTTGGGTTCGACATGACGGTGAGTAAATAGCGATTTCAATGTTTAACTAACTAAGTTGTCTTCACGTGTGTACATCTGAGAGAAAGAGCAAGAGAGTCAAGTGTGCTCACCACATTTGGTCTGTATTTACTATCGGTGAGCTGTTCGCTTCCCTAAATCGCCTTGGCAACATTTCCATGGTTTAGTAAACCAAACAATCCCGTTTCCAGGTAGATCCACCAGCATTAGTGGATGGAAAGCTCTCGGCTCGCTAAAGAGCTCGCGAATTAGAAACCGTACCTGAGTGCGCAGTGACCACATCATTAAAAGTAGATGCTGAACATGCCCTTACATATTTGTGAGGGTGCAAGCATGTGTTTGTGTGTGTGCATATGACCTGCATTACCCCCCCCTCCACCGCCCCAAACCCTGGTTACAGTCTTTCGTGTTTTTGACTCATGATTTGCGCCCCAAGGCAGACAGCAGGGGTTCCATTCTTAGCTTCCTGTAAAAAATACCTCCCCACTCCACGTCCTAATTAATCTGAAGGGCATGCCCAAGATCCCTATAAAATCATACGAGACTATACCAATTTCCTGGTAGCTTGTGCCCTACATGTGCTTCTTGTTCATGAGTATAAGTTTCCTTTCCCGTGACTCTCCAAAGATTTATGCCTCCTCTTGTTTAATCTTTTATGTATGTATGTATTTATTTATTTAAAGTTAAGTTTTCCCTCGGTGAGATTAAGGTGTTATATTGCACTACAGTGAAAAATTCTGTAGATAACAAGCATAAGGATTATCCAAGTTAGTTAAAAACATCAAAAACATGTGGCTCTTGCTGTTTTAGCATATGATATGGTTAACCCTGGTTGTGTGTCTGTTTTGGGGTATGTGTGTTTGAGAAAATGAGGGATTGTATGGAGCGTGTGTGTTTGAGAGTGAGCATATATGCATATTGAGTTACACGAGGCCTAAAACAGTCACGGTCTGACATGTAAAGAAACATACATTGATTTCTGCAAGCGCTCCACCTCCAGACAAAACGACAAAGCCAGTGAAAGAAATGTCTGCGTGAAACACAGCAGAGCCGCGCTGCACATGCTAGAGCTGTGTGTCATGATTACAAAAGCCCAGCATGCACTCCCAAACCAATGGATGAAAAAATTAAGACAATCCTGGAGAATTGCTTAAGTAATCAAAATGCACTGATTCTAAAACAAACCAGATTTTGTTCTCGGTCTGATGGCGATTCTATGATTCTATGTGTTAAGTAACAATTGCATTGTAACATGTTAGGCTAAATTAACAGCATTAGCATAGCAAATAAACACCGCTCAGAATATATTTAAATGTTTTTGAAAGAAGTCTCATATGCTGACCAAGGCTGTATTTATTTGGTAAAAAATACAGTGAAAATGGTAATATTGTGAAATGTTATTACAATATAAAATTACTCTTTTCTATTTCAATATAGTTTTAAATAAAATGTATTCCTTTGATGGCAAAGCTGAATTTCCAGCAGCCATTACTCCAGTCATCAGTGTCTTTAAGAAATAATTTTAATATGCTGATTTTTGGGGATCAATAAACATTTTTTTATCACACTTGAAAATAGCTGTGCTGCTTAATATTTTTGTGGAAACCTTTTATTTATTTTTTTTGTTGTTGTTGTTAATGGCATTGTTTTTACTGACACATTTAATGTGTCATCACTGAATAAAAGTTTTTTTTTTCTTTAGAAAAATCTTTAAAAGTCTCATGTTCACCAAAGCTGTATTTATTTGGTAAAAATGCATTAAAATGGTAATATTGTGAAATATTACTACAATATAAAATGACTGTATTCTATTTCAATATATTTTAAAATAAATTTTATTCCTGTGTGATGGCAAAGCTGAATTTCCAAGTTTTCCCGCAGAGCTGGGCTACTTTCATACTGTTGCTGCGGGTTGTCTTTCATGTCCGTGGGTTGAGGCGACCCCAATAACGTAATATTTAGCCCCTGGACTGCTAATTTTACCAGAGGAACCCTACCACAAAACGTGTATTTGACCCCCTGGAATGCGTTTTTTTTATTGGGGGACCCTCCTCGAAACGCAATTGGGCTACTTTTGGGCTAGTTTTGAGTAGCAATTGGGCGGGATTTGTTGTAAAAACCTGGCAACCCTGCTTAAGTGTCACATGGTCTTTAAAAAATAATTTTAATACACTGACTTTGGGGATCGAGAAACATTTCTTATCACAGTTGAAAATAGTTGTGCTGCTTAATATTTTTGTGGAAACTGATTTTTTTTTTTTCTTCAGGATTCTTTGAATTTTTTTTTTTCTTTTTTTCTGTTTTGTTAATGGCATTATCTTTACTGACACTTTTGATCAGTTTAATGTGTCATTGCTGAATAAAAGTATTCATTTCTTTAAAAAAAAAATCTTAAAAAGTCCCTTATGTTCACCAAGGCTGTATTTATTTGGTAAAAATACAGTAAAAATGGTAATATTGTGAAATATTATTAAAATATAAAATGACTGTTTTCTATTTCAATATATTTTAAAATAAAATGTATTCCTGTCATGGCAAAGCTGAATTTCCAGCAGCCATTACTCTTCACAGTCTTCAGTGTCACATGGTCTTTAAGAAATAATTTTAATAAGCTGATTTTGGAGATCAAGAAACATTTCTTATTACAGTTAAACATAGTTGTGCTGCTTAATATTTTTGTGGAAACCTTGATTATTAAAAATAAAAAAATGTTTTTGTTGTTAATAGCATTGTCTTTACTGACACTTTTGATCAATTTAATGTGTCATTGCTGAATAAAAAATATTAATTTTAATGTTTTAAATCATTATAATATGATTTTGGTGATCAAGAAACCTTTTTGTTTTCTTTACAAAAAGGATTAGAAAATAGATTTTTGTTGTCTTTACTGTCACTTTTGATCAATATAACGCATCCTTGCTGTATAAAAACTTAATTTATTAAAAAAAAAATGAAATCTTTTTGTTATGAAAAAGATGCTTACTATACCAAAGTGGTAACAGGATTGAGTTTAAGTTTGTTACTTACTGACAATCATAAGAAAATTGTTAAAAATAATGCTTAATTTGCCCTTAACTCTTTGAAAGATTCTTGTTAGCAATATCAACGTTTTAATTTATGCAGTATTTCTTTATTTTAGAAAGGGAAATGTATGATATCAAAAGGTAATGACATAATCTGAGCACAATTTAAAATATTTTTTAATAAAACACATTATAATTAAAATCTAAATCTCGAGAGAAAACACATTTATGTACATTTCTTTAGAATTCTCTAGAACGTTTTCTTTAGAACTGTAATTTTTTTTTTTGTAGTTAAAAGGATCTGTGGAAATGGCTGCTTTGAAGCTGTACATTTTCACTTTATACAGTGCAGCCTGCTTCTGGTAAACATGTTGAAAGGTGGTAAAACTGAATTTCAGCTGGTTTAGTTTTTAAGTGTTTGGTGTGCTTTATAAGTGATTGAATAAAGGTGCAACGGCGAGATATGAAGGTGGCCTAAGTGCTGCTAAAACAAGAAACACTTCCCTTCCTCTGCCCCACAGCATGTGACGCAGACCAGATCCCGTTCCCGAGAATGTGTGTGTGTGTGTGTGTGTGCATGCTTAACTTGTTGTGAACTAGCATGGGCTGCTGCCTCTTATCTGTGCTGTCCCTCAGAGGACATTTAATCCATCTAAGACTAGACTACATCTCATTTATTGATTTATGTACATGTTTCAAACCCAATCTTTAGCATTAACTCAGTCAGTAACTTTTCGTACAAGTTAGATACAAACTGCAAGCTTGACACCTCGAGGTTTTGTGTACTAGAAGGTTTTTATTGGCCAAAGACCAAGAAGCAGGAAAAAAAGGAATCTTGGCCAGGCCCTAGCAACAGACTACAGGCCTGAGGAAACGACTGTCGTTGGGTAAAGGCGAGAGCTTTGTGCTGACTGATGGATGATGGAGGTGACAGTGTATTGATAAGCAACGGTTTTGGCCGCAGCAGCGAAAATGCAGGGAGAGAACAATGTATGCGGTCAAAGGGAGGAAATTGGGATGTGCGGTCGTAAAGTCGCTCGGTGGAAAAAGAGCGTTGCATTTTCACAGCAGTTCTGTGCTGAGAGAGATTGCAAATAGTTAAACTTTCCAGAGAAACAAGTTTAGAACTTTATTTCTTATAATTGTGACTAATATCCCACAATTTGACTTTATTTATCACAGTTATAATTTTATATCTGTATGTATTTATATCATGTATTTCACAGTAGCAACTATTATTATAACTTTAACTACTTTTAGTAATTTTGACATTATATCTCACAATGTGTATTGTTTATATTTCGCAGGTAAGACTTTTGCAATTCATTCTTTTTTTGACTAATTTGACGTACATAAATTAATTTTCAGTAGCAGCACAGTCACTCTGCTAGACATTCATTGATTGTTTTACATCATTTTACATTATATGTGTATTTTTCTTTCATTTTAAATTTGCTGATGGTTTCATCTTTTTAAATAGACCTATTGATTTGATAAAAACAGCAGGACATGCAGTTTCCTGATGTTTCGTGCCATTTTTGACACATGATAATTGTTTATTATGTATATTAATAATAATATTTCTTAATATTAATATTTATTTTTGTTCAGAGGCAGAATTTGACATACATACATTTATTTTCAGTACTAGCACAGGTGCTGTGCTAGGCATTCATTAATTTACATTATTATGTTTTACATAATTTCACTTTTTTTTTTATTTGAATAGTTTTTGTGATGATTTCAACTTTTTAAATGGACCTTTTGATTTGAGATGAAAACTCCAGGACATGCAGTTTCCTGATGCTTCATGCCATTTTTGGCACATAATAATTGTTTATTATGTATATTATTAATAATATTTGCTAATATTATTATTTTTTTGTTTAGAGACAGAGTTTGTCGTGAGTACATTTATTTTGAGCACTAGCGCAGTCGTTCTGCTAGCCATTCTTTAATTTTACATTATTATATTTCACATCATTTTACATTTTATGTGTATTTTTCTTTGCATTTTATATAGCTTTGCTGATGGTTTCTAAACTTTTTAAATAGACCTTTTGATTTGAGATGATAAAAACAGCAGAAAAAAACAGCAGGAGATGCAGTTTCCTGATGTTTCTTGGAATTTTTTTTATTATGTATATTAATAATAATATTTCTTAATACTATTTTTTTTATTCAGAGGCAGAATTTGATGTACATACATTTATTTTCGGCACTAGAACAGTCACTTTGCTAAGCATTTATTATTTTTACATTTTATGTGAATTTTTTTATTAATTTTTTTTACATTTTAAATAGCTTTGCTGATGGTTTCTACTTCTTTAAATAGATCTTTTGATTTCAGATGATAAAAACGGGGGAAAAAAACAACTCATGCCATTTTTGGCACATGATAATTGTTTGTTATGTATATTAATAATAATATTTCTCAATATTTTTTTTTGTTCAGAGGCAGAATTTGACTTACATTGATGTATTTTCCGCACTAGTACAGTCACTCTATTAGACTTTAATTAATTTTACCTTGTTTTACATCATTTTACATTTTGTGTTTTTTTTTTGTATTTTAATAATATTACTTGCTATTATTTTTTGAAGTACATAAATTAATTTTCAGTACCATCACAGTCGCTCTGCTAGACATTCATTGATTGTTTTACATCATTTTAAATTTTATGTGTATTTTTTTATTTTTTACATTTAAAATAGCTTTGCTGATGGTTTCAGCAAAAAGAAAAAAAAAACTCATGCAGTTTCCTGATGTTTCATGGCACATGATAATTGTTTATTATATATATTAATAATAATATTTCTTAATATTAATATTATTATTTTTGTTCAAAGTCAGAATTTGACTTACATTGATGTATTTTCAGTACAGTCACTCTGCTATACTTTCATAAATTTTACATTGTTTTACATCATTTTACATTTTATGTGTATTTTTTTTAAATGTTAAATATCTTTGCTGATGGTTTCAACTTTTGATTTAAGATGATAAAAACAGCAGAAAAAACACCAGGACATGCAGTTTCCTGATATTTTGTGCCATTTTTGGCACATGATAATTGTTTATTATGTATTTTAATAATAACATTTCTTTCTATTATTTATTTATTTTTTGTTCAGAGGCAGAAATTGATGTACATACATTTATTTTCATAATGTTTTACATCATTTTACATTTTATGTGTATTTTTTAAATTAGATGGAAAAAAAAACACCAGGACATGCAATTTCCAAATGTTTATTAATAATACTAATATTTTTTAATAATAATAATAATTTGTATTATTATTTAAAATGTAATTAATTGAATTCTGCTTATGTTCCTGTTTACATTTAACATTTTTAACATTTGAACTGTGCTTAAAATAAATGATTCCATATTTAAGTCACATTTACGTTCATAGGAAGCACCGGCTAATTAAGCGTTTGTTCAAACAGGCAGCGTGTGACCGCTGATGTGAACAAGACGGCTACGGGAAAGCCTCCTATTACTCATAGGTGTGCTGTGTTTCATGAAATCTAGTCATGGGAGTTTTAAGTAAGCCTTTATGCAGTCAAAGGTTAGATATTTCAGAGTGCACTAATCAGACCGTGTTCTCCATTTCCTCCCCGTCCGTTTCTTCCTCTCACCTAGCAGCTGCATTCTGTAAGTCTAGCCTTGCACTGTAACGCTGCATCCCTTTCATCTCATGTCCCCATTAGCATCGCAAAGACTTGTGCGTAGTTAAGGTTGCTCACGGAGAAGGGGCTGGCCGGGCAAGGAGGGAATACTCGTGTAACAGTCCAATAAATATCAGATCTGCGTTTATTGGTTCTGAAGCATATTTGCTATTTGTTGGGAACACTAAACCAAGGAAGGGTCCTGGCGAAGTGCTGGGGTGGTGCTCCTTTCTGGGTCAGTGAGAACATTGAGGAAATCCAACATGACATTAACAGGCTGCTATAGGAAGTGTTGTTGGATTAAACCAACGTAGCGCTGGCGGGTGGCTGGAAAGGCGGGGGTTGGGAAATCATGGAGGCTGGGGCGAGGGTTTGATCTCGGAGTCTGTGGCGAATATTGGCTCGGGTGCCTATGATGCGACCACAAGGGTCTCTGTTAGCGAGAGGTGACTCATAGGTGTGGCCCGGTTCCTGTTCCTCTTTGCGGCACAATTATGCCCCAGGCACAGGGCGTGTCTTTGAGCGGAGACGACCAAGAATAAGGGTGAATCACTGATGGCCGAGTGCCGAATGTCTGCTAGTCTTTCTTGCTCGCTTGCTTTACGAACTTGACTTTTTAAGACTTGTTTATCTCTCTAGAACTTAGGGCATCGTGTATCCAGTGTCCAGTGCCACCAATGATGACAAGCACCTTCACTCAAAGTTACAGCACTTCATTTCTTACTGCCTGGCCCACTGCTTTTTTTTAGGACTCCTGGTTTCTCAGGGTTAAACTGCAGGTAAGGAGTTTAAGTCATAACAAAAATCTCTTAAGTTCTGAAAGTTCATAAAACATATTCAAAATTGATTCCAATGTGACCCAGGACCATAAAACCGGTCATAAGGGTCATTTTTTTTAAACATCATCTGAAGGCTGAATAAATAAGCTTTCCATTTATGTATGGTTTGTCAATATTTGTCTGACAACTATTTAAACTCTGGAATCTAAGGGTGCAAAAAGTATTGCCTTTAAAGCTGTCCAAATAAAGTTCTTAGTGATGCATATTACTAATCAAAAATTAAGTTTACGTTAGGAAATGTACAAAATATCTTCATGGAACATGATCTTTATCTAATATCCTAATGATTTTTGGCATAAAATTTTTTTTTGTCATTTTGACCCATACAGTGTATTTTTGGCTATTGCTACAAATATACCTGTGCTACTTACTAGTTTTGTGGTCCAGGGTCACATATTATGAATAGGGCATTAGCATATTGCTAAGCAAATAATGTGACACTCTAAAAACAACATACTAATAAAATACATACACTGCCCTCCAAAAGTTTGGAAACACCCCTGTGAAAAAAGACAGGCAAAGTGTGGTTTTGGACGATATCAGCATAAATCCTTATTATTTTTTGGTGCAAATACATTAAAGTAACTTGATTATTATCATTGAAGGCCATCATGTCTGTCATGGAATGGCCTCCCCAATCACCCGACCTCAACCCAGTTGAGCTACTATGGGAGAAACTGGACCATGATGTTCATAAGAAGTGTCCAACCAGTGTGAAACATCTTTGGGCGATACTTCAGAAGACTTGGAGTAATATATCAAGTCAATGTTTGAATAAACTGACAGCTCGGATGCCCAGATTATGCAGAGCTCTAATAGCTGCTAACGGTGGATATTTAGATGAATCGAAAATGTAAGTTTTTTCTGTGTATAAACTGTTTATGTAATAAAATATGTTTTTGTAGTTTGTGTTGTCCCTTATCAGTGCAAAATTATCACAAATTAAAAAGGATTCATACCAATATTGTCCAAAACCCAATTTTCTAGGGCGTTTCCAAACTTATGGAGGGCAGTGTAGCTTACACAAGTATTGGGTAAAATAGTCACTTATTGTTGTTTTTAGTATTAAATTCATTTTAAACGTGCTTATTAGGGCTGGGTTTTTACACAAATTTGACAATTTGATTATTTCATAAGCAAGGAATTGGATTTGATTTTCAATTCAATTCGATATTGATTATTTTGGATATATATCAGGTATAGTACATGTCAGATTTTCTAAAAGAAAAAAAAAATCTCTCAACTAATGCTGTAAAATATACACAAGAGTCAGCTGATACTACATTACTGTAATATTGCAGGTTGAAATGATCTGATTTTTTAAAAAAATGCTTAAATTACACTCAGTGAAGTTAAATTACAATTGCATAATTATAATTCTACTCCAATTAGTTTTTTGAAATATAAGTAATCCCTGTCAACATTCGAGTCAAAAGGGACACCACTAAAAATAGCTGTCCCCTAGGGGGAGATTTCGGACACAGCCTTGGTGTTTTCTATGCTAATTAATTGCAAAGCAGAGCACCTGACTTTAAAACTTGCAGCACTGATATCTAATCAATTAAACAATATTCAACCTTGAAATATGTTGATGTATTTATTAATATAATGAGGTTTGGGCCATACAAATTCCGGGAGTTTTACCAGAGACGAATGTAGGAAACATAAAATATGCTTAGTGGGATTTTTTCTATAGAAAGATAAAAAATTTGGGAGAAAAAAAGGGAAAATATTTAAACGGGATGATAGCGGGATAGAATGGTAAAATAAGGGAGAATCCTGGGAAAAACAGGAGGGTTGACAGGTATGATATAAGCTTTCAAATAGTGTCTTTTAATTCAAATATAAATGAAACGTATATAAACAAGTAAGTTTTTTCAAGCTGACTAAGCAGTTTATGGTCAGTAAATGACATATTGTTTACAGGCTATATTGATATCTTTGAGTGGTTGAAACACATATTACATGCTTTCAGATGTTCATTGGTGTTTATTTTGTGCTAAATCTGGTTAAAGCAGAGGACATGATCAGTTCACGTACGGTTCGCACTGCTGCTTTTCTTGACTTGAGGTGGTACAGTGTTCTGTCGCTCCACATTAAACAGCGCCAAAGCGACATTTATTGTTTGAATATTGCATAAATATTAGCATAAATATTAATATAGATTTTGTTTCATATCAAAATTAAAAAAGCACAAAGCTTATTCCGATTTATTGGGATTAATGGGAGGCGTGCTGCAATATTCCATTCATTAACTGAAAACAGGCTAGACTAATCGATTCTTGAGATTTAAGTGTCAGTATTGTTTCGTAAAAATGAATTTTACCCAGTCCTAATGTTTATAGTTGATTTTTTTTTCTCACATCTGTCCGCAATCTTAATGATTTAAAAAAAAATTCTGAGCTCTTTGCAGTGCGTTGTAAAATTGTCCTCTTTGCAAGGATGCATGGGGTATTGTCTTAAAATGTGCTGCCTAAATGAAGCATCTGTTATTCAACATACTTATTTGGAACAGCTTTCGCGTCTCACTACATTTTGGATCAGCTATTGTCGCTTGTCTTACAGACATAGTCATGTCAGCAAAACCTAAAGTCTTTTCTCCTGCTTATAGCGATGCAGTGTTCCCCTGCTTTCTTTCAAAGGCAAACAAATGAAAATAGCCGGATATGGAATTGGAATGGGAATAATCATCATATGTTATACTGACAGATGCAATAATTATATAACTATGGCTGTTTGATTAATATCTCATTCTTGCGTAACTGCTTATGTGGCCCAAATACCATTTTGCTTCCATAAAGGCAGAATCTTTGCTTTTCTAATAAAAGTCCAGGGCCTGGTTGCGACAAACCCTTTAAGCTGAGAAAACCCTTTGTTTTCCCAACTATGTTTGTGCATAAAATCAGTCAATGGGGTCCAAAACAATATTGGAGCTCACTGATTATCATTGTATGGACAAAACCTGACTTAATTTATGTTCTGCAAAAGAAGTCATAAAAAGGTTTGGAATGCCATGAGGATTTATACATTTTAATTTTTGGTTAAACTGTCCCTTTAAGCAATTGGCTGAAGCTCTTTGTCGTTTAACTTAGGTCACAAAAAGCTGGAATGTTCCGGAAGGAGCTCACGGAAGCGAGGCTATCAGCTCGCGAGCCCCTCCGCAGCCTGCTTCCACCCGGCCAGCCTGCCGCCCAACATCCAAGGTGATGATTACAGTTTGATAAGGCCCACGAGGGTCCGGGGCTCAGGCGAGAGAGCCCAGAGGGAGAGAGTGTGGGGGCCTGTAGGCTTGAGTAGCCGCCCCCTCATAGCTGTCTCTCATCACGCCATTGACCCCCCAGGAAGCTTTAGATGCCAGAAGCGGTTTCATAATTCTCTTATCCCGACGAATCTGCGAGATAAGCTAGGAGGAGTTGAAAGTGTAAACGGAGCACCACGGACCTGGAATCCTGTTGCAGGCTCATTCTTTACCAGCCCGCCAGCATCGTTTACAGCCGGCATCCTCCCCCTGTGCTAAGACATAGAAGTAGGGCTGCAGGTCTGCGTTTTTCAGGGTCTTTTTTGTTTGTGTGTGTGTGTGTGGTGGGCCTCTGTCCTTTTGGCCGTCCTTACAGCCCTCATCAGGACCCTTCCGCCCGCCCCGCTCAGATAGTCGGAAATTTGATTGATCTGTGAAAAAAGAAAGAACGAAGAAAAGAGGGAGCGAAAGGCTTTGGTCACATCCTGTGACCGGTGCTGATTTCCTTGAATGCAGCCCTGGAGTATATCTCGGGCTCAGTGTCACGTTTGTATATGTTTCCAAAGATCACTAAGAAAAGTGAGTGGTGTGGGGGGTGGCGAGCGCGCAGACCTGTGCGAGTTTAAAGCGCGGCCCTTTCTCTGACATAAATCTGTGTCATGGAGAGCGGATGTAGCTACTGGGGAATGCGTTAATTGATCCAAAGATCACATGAATCGTACAATGGTTAAAAACATTTTTTTTTTAACCAGGGCTCTGTGTAAATATATGGGCCGTTCTACAGAACTGGTCTAAAGTCCAAAAAAATTGTATGTATGTAAATTATAAAATATCCAAGGTACACATTTCTAGTAATTGTGCAGTTCATTCTCATATTGTATTTTCAAAAAGTTTTGGATAATTTGTCTTCTCCCCAAATTTGCCACGACCGAAACACAGTAATAATAATTTAATTAGAAGGGTTATATTTTTAGATTGCAAATGTATATTTTTTGCTATTTATTATTATTTTTTTAAAATTCAGGTGTAATTCAGTATGCTTCATTTTTGACAAAACATCCCATGTTTCGGTAATGACAGTATTGCTTTGGTAGCAACCACATCACATTCGAGAATTTAAACTCTCATACTAAAACAATACTAAAACATACTAAAATACAAAAAAAATTGCATAACTGTACTAAAATTCAGTTTATTTTCCCCAGATATGAGGATTATGTGTTCCCTTTTCCCGTTTTGGTAGTGACTGTTACGGTAGTGGCAGTTCTATGGGATACCACCCACAAACAAAGATATTACTACCGAAACTCCACCAAATGTTTCGTTAGTGACAATTTTAGTTAATTTTAAAGATGCTAATCAGCACATGGTTAGCTAGCACAGCTCTGAACTGTGGTACACATATAAAAACTAAATGTTGTGAAATAACTCCCAACAAAGTGTGCTTAATTGCAGAAAAAAGGTATTTGGTAGTGACGTTCCTTAAAGTTACACACAGATTTTTCAGACACATTTACCTCAAAATTATGAGATCTATCTACTCACACCTTGTAGCTATGAGGGAGGGGGACACAAGAACATTTCCTGATCATAAATGTATGGGTATAGTTAAAATCAGTCTCAGCCAATGGACTAAAACAGGTTTCGGTAGTGACATGAAAAATGTGGGACACATTTATTTTACATTATTTACATAGTTTCATAATTTAGCAAGCAATTATAAAATAAATTATTTATTTTTTTACTTTTTCAAAAAATCAAAAAGATACTTTAAAAAACAACAATGCAAAAAAAAAAAAAAAAAAAAAATATATATATATATATATATATTTATAATTTTTATAAGTTTAAATTTTAGGAGTTAGGGTTCGGGACAGCCACCTCCCTTTTGAAAGTACCCAGTAAATTATGTTGTTATATATTATTATATATAAATAAATAAATGCTTAATCTTACAATGCTAGGAGGTTAGATAAGACTGGCAAACCTACTTAGCATGGTTTAAATTTGGCATGAAATAAAACCTCACCCTATCTATTTTCTAAACGCATGTTATAGGTGTCATAAATGATACACAGAACCAAATCCCCGCCTACATATTTTCTTTTTCAATAATATGTTACACTTGGACATATGCCACGGTAAGAAAAGATTCGTCACTACTTCCTTTTCGACGTAACTTCAGGCTTTTTTCTTTTTTTTTTTTTTACTGTGTTAGTACTCCAGCCCTTTGTCCCCAAACTAATGATCTCTTCCTCACAATTCCTACTTCTCACTAACTCCTCCCTACTTGGCCTGATGTAAATGTGCTCTCATAAAGTCGCAAAGTCCGTTTGCGTATGATGCTAAGGGTAATTGGCGGTTTCTTATGTGGTAATTAGTATTTAGAAGTGTAATTTTAGATGTTCTAACCTTACAGCCTGTAATTAGCCTTTATACCACCTGAGGTTATGTGACTCACCTTTTTAAAAGCCGCTGATGTGTTTGATGAGTCGGAAGTTGATAGAGTCATCTACTGTTGCATCTGTTGTGAAAAACGCCCTTGACTGACACATAGATTTGTGAGGTTTTATTGTTTACGACTCTAACTAAAGACGCAAATGATTCTGACGTTTTTCAATTGTTCAGTTGCCCTTCCCCGATACTGCTCTTGTACTCTGCCGTGTTTTAGCAGGCCTTGATTATAGAGTGCCACAGCATTTCTTGGATATCACAGTAATACAGTAATGGCTTGGCATGAGAGGAGTCTCCCTTTAATTATGCTTTTCCAATTTTGCAAGGGCCGTATTTTTTTTTCTCCTCTTCTCTTTCTCTATTCTTTTAGACCTGTCGCTGTCTCTTCCCTTTCATCTCCGTTCCCACCTGATTGTGGGCTGGTGTGAATTTGAGGGTACGGCGTGCAGCAAAGCTAAATAACATGCTTGGAGACTAAGTCCCTTACACGCTACACTCTTTATGTAATGAGACTTAAAAACCCGCCGTCTCGTTTCTCGCAGGCAACGTCTATCCGGCCGTCCTGTGATTCATTTGGGACGTGTCAAAGCTTGGGGATTATCGCAGACAAATCCAGTATGGTGTATCCTCTCTAAAGTGATAAGTGATTTATTGGTTTTCTCACAATCAACTCCTTGTATTTTATTGCGTGTTCTTTTTATGTGAGTTCAGTAGTTTTTAAGGTGAGTAATTAAGATGGTTATTGAGATGAGTGTGAGGTCATCTAGGTGTCTCTTGCGTAACTAGTTTTGGTTGTTAATGACTGGTACGCTTGTCGTCTGACTGTCATCTTCAGCTAGGTACTCCGTCCAAGTCCGCAAGGAAAAAAAATGGGTTTCATTAAATAGCGCTTGGCAAGTCTGTGCAAGGCTCTGAAATCAACCTTGTCTCAGAGGTTTCTTCTTAAATGTGACCCTGGACCACAAAACAAAACAAAAAAAAATCGTAAGTAACATGGGTATATTTGTAGCAATAGCCAACAATACATTGTAAAGATCATGTTCCATGGAGATATTTAGTGAATTTCCTACTGTAAATATATCAAAACTTAACTTAATTGATTAGTAATATGCATTGCTAAGAACTTTGGACAACTTTAAAGGCGATTTTATCAATATTTAGATTTTTTTGCACTTCAGATTCCAGATATTTACATAGTTGTATCTCGGCCAAATATTGTCCTATCCTAACAAACCATCTCAGTTTAAAAAATTGATCCTTATGACTGGTTTTGTGGATCATAGTCACAAATAAGAAATCACTGGGTCTTATTTCTGTCTGGGAGAATGGGAAATCTCATTTTGATTTTCCTAGCCTATAGGAGAGCTTCATCCCACTTTGAGCCCTTGGTTGATGAGCCAGCAGAGGAGGAGCAAGACCTTACTCTTACTCAAGGCTTGTCTGAGAGAAACTAGCTTGCTCTCGAAACCTCCTATTCTTTTCTAACCTCAGTGACTGTAATGAGATGAGTTCTGTTTGGATGATAAACTTGGAGGGCTTTCAGTCAAAGAAATACAGCATCTGTAAGGATGACAATCCTTTGGCCAGTTCACCTCTTTCCAACAGCTTGGGCTTGTCTATCTCAGAATGTATGTTAAATTTTGTTATCATAAGGAATCAAGCTCAATTAATTCCTTCTTTTGAGTGCAAAATCCTGTTACTAAAAGCCATTTCAATAGCTTACACTTTACAATAACAGTTAAAGGGTTAGTTCACCCAAAAATGAAAATTCTGTCATTAATTACTCATGCTCATGTCGATCCAAACCCGTAAGACCTTTGATTATCTTCGGAACACAAATTAAGATATTTTTGATGAAATCCAAGAGCTATCTGACCCTTCATAGACAGCAACGGTCCTACAACAGTCAAGGCACAGGAACATTGCAAGGACATCGTTAAATTAGTCCATGCAACAGTGGCTCAGCTGTAATTTTATAAAGCTACGAGAATACTTCTTGTGTGCAAAGAAAACAAAAATAACGACTTTATTCAACAATTTCTTCTCTCCCGGGACAGACGGGATTGCGAAGAGTACCACCATTTTTACGAGCAGAACAAAGCACGCGTAATGGCAGACGACGGGTCAGAGAGCTCTCGGATTTATCAAAAATATACAGTTGAAGACAAAATTATTAGTCCCCCTGTGAAATTGTACATTTTTTTTTAGAATATTTCCCAAGTAATGTTTAACAGAACAAGAGAATGTTTTCACATTATTTCCTATTATTTTTTCTTCTAGAGAAAGTCTCATTTCTTATAGTTGCTTGAATAAAAGAATTGAGAAATAAAAAACTGCTAAGGTCAATATTATTAGCCTCCTTAAGAAATTATTAGTTTGATTAGCTATAGAACAAACCACTGTTGTCCAATGACTTGCCAAATTAACCTAATTTGCCTGATTAACCTAATTAACCTAGTTAAGGCTTTAAATTGCTCTTTAAGCTGAGGATTAGCATCTTGCAAAACAACTAGTAAAATAATATGCACTGTCATCATGGCAAAGACAAAAGACATTAGTTTGAACTTGAGAAAAAGATGGAGAAGGATACACGTTTATCAAAGCGTTTTCAAGTGTCAAGAACTGCAGTGAGATACATTATCAAGAAGTTTAAAGAGACCAACACAGTGGCGAGCATGATAACGACCCAAAGCATACCTCACTTCTGGTGAAGAAATACCTCCAAATGAGCAAAGTGAGTGTACTTGACTGGCCTGCACAAAGCCCAGACTTGAATCCAATAGAAAATCTGTGGGGCACACTAACGTCCAGAGTTTGTGCCAGAAGACCAACAAATCTGGAGGAGCTTGAGAGATTTGCTAAGAAAGAATGGGCTGTCATTCCTCGGGAGACATGCTTGAAACTTGTTGAGAACTACAACAAACGACTAAAGGCTGTTATCAAGCAAAAGGCATACAATATTGACTATTAACATCAGAGGGCTAATAATTTTGACCAGTAGACTTTTTAAAATCCTTGGTTATACATTTATTTCTATTTGTATTACAAACCCTTAAAGCTTCCTGAATAAAGCATTATGTTTAAAAATGCTGTGTTGATAAAATCGTCTTTCTGTTAAACAACACTTGGGAGTTCTTTGAAAAATAATGAAATATTTTATAAGGGGCTAATAATTTTGTGAAAAAAGGGGCTAAAAAGGTTTTACAGGTTTGGAAAGGCATGAGGGTGAGTAGTTAATGGCATAATTACAATTTTTGGGTGAACTAACCCTTTAAACCCTGATGTCGAGCATTTGTCTTTTACTTCCACGTACATTCGCAGTCTGAAGTAATCTGTAGATTCTCTTCTTTGTTACAGAGAGAGTAATGCACATACCTCCGAGACCCGAGTGCATATGGAGCCCAGCGGCCCTGTTAGGTCATCTGCACGACCCTGGGTGGGTGAGGGTCTGCTCTTGATCACATGTCCATCTTCATAAGCTCGTCTGCTCATTAAAGCGCTTTAGCGGCTGTGTTCAGAACCGATAAATCAGCGGTGTAATATAGGGGCATGTTAGCACAGATAGTAGCCTTCTCAGTTACCTCCCTCAGGAGAGAACCGGCCCGGTCCTCAGGTCTTAGTTCAAATCAAAAAAGCTGTTGCGAAAGGGGGCCCTCAGACCCCAGTTAGAAGTAATGCATGCTGATCAAAGGACAGCTGGCTACAAGATTGGTTTATCCGGCCGGGATCAATTTTTCATCTGGGCTACGGTGATGTATTCGCGAATGTGTGCAAGGGAGCGAACAAACGTGTACCGCCGTGGCAGGTGTGTTGAAGTGTGCACGCCGAGGTGGGGTGGAGGGCACTTTTTCATTATGAACCTGCACATCTGCGTGTGTGTGTTTTTGTGCGTATGAGCTTGCATGTGTTTAAGCGAGCCGGAGAGATGTGGACCGGGGGCCGGTTTGGGGTGAGGTCTTTTTGTTATTGCTCAGTGGATGGTTCCTGCTAGTACTGGGGCTTCTTGTGTTTGCTTTGGGGAGTGCTTCCATATGCACAGCCCCGCAGAGACATCTGGCCGAGCGAGAAGGAGATCAGCCACGTTAGGACGCCGATCCCCGGCCTCTTTGCTTTCATGGAACATCTCCAAAAAAGCTGCACCTGCCTTTTCGATCGCCGTTGTTGTGTCTCGCACATGCGTGACTTTCACGGTTTCGTTTTCACGGGGGGCTTCTAGCGCAAAGGGTTTTTGCCGTCTGCGCATCGGTGGGGAAAGTCTGTTCCGTCACGTTAAGAGTAGTTATTAACACTTCCCCAGACTGGGGTGAATGTTCCCTGCAGGATGGAAAAGGTCTTTTAATAACCTCTTCCCACTCCACGTAAGGCTCTCTGGGGGAAAAACAGATTTAAACAATTATCAGGCTACTGTACGAGCCCAGCGCCCAGAGAACAGCCCTAAATTACAGTGCTTAAACTGTCCAAATGTATGCTGCGCTACCTCAAGGAAAGAACATGTTATGCGTGACATAAATAATTGATATCAGTTCTGCTCTGACAGCACTGTTCTGCTTTTGTCCCTCGTTCGTTCAGCTGCTTTCCTGTATTCTCCCAGATCTAAGAACAATGGAAGCCAATCGGAGTTGGCGTCAAAATGCTGGAGAATTGTAAACTTTCCGCAGATGAGACTTATTGTAAGTCACTTTCTTTTGGGGGGCCGTTCTCAGGGTTTGTACTTGGGGGTTTGGAGAGGTTAGCAGGTTAAAGGGGGGCCGAGGCCGCACTGACGGACAAGAGCAAATTGATTGCATGTGGGAGAGGAAGCCTTTCTATTAAAGGTATTTATTTTAAAGATGTATGGCCGTGCCTGAGCCCAAGCGCTTGCTTATTGTAAGAAGTCACTTCCAATCACATCCCAGTGCGGGGCCTGCGGTGCGTGCCACGGAGCCATTGTCACCCTATCGCCGGGTCCGAGGCCCTCTCACGCCAACTATTTTGGCCCCTCTGGCCTCAAACTTCTCCTCAATTTTTCAGGGCAAGACTTTGGGGGGGTATTCGTGCTGTTGTTAACCTGTGTTTCACACCTGCTGCTCAGTGTGGGGGGGTCACAGTTCAGGCTCCTCTGAGTTTAATTTACTTCAGGTGTTTCGGTGCCTGTACCAGGCCTCCGCTGCCCTGTATCCTAGCCAGGAGCACTTGGCTCCAGGACTGAAACCTTTCAAAGGGTTTCTGAGATGTAAGAGCAATTTTGAATTGAATATCAGGTTGTCATAAACATTATTTGCAATTTATCTTGAGTTGTGGTCCTCTGAGAAGGTGTGAAAAGCCATTTTTGTTTCGAATTAGGTGTGCAGCAAAGAAACACATGTAGAGACTATATGTGACCATGGCCCACAAAGCCAGGCATAAGTGTAAATTTTTCAATTTATACATCATCTGAAAGCTGAATAAATAAGTTTTTCATTGATGGTTGGTTTGTTAGGATATGACAATATTTGGCTGATATACACCTATTTGAAAATCAGGAATCTGAGGGTGCAAAAAAATCTAAATACTAAGAAAATTGCCTTTAAAGTTGTCCAAATGAAGTTTTTAGCAATGCATATTACTAATCAAAAATTTTTATTTATTTATGGTATTAAATTTACTAAATATCTTCATGGAACATGATCTTTACTTAATATCCTAACAGTGTTGGGGAAAGTTACTTTTAAAAGTAATTGCATTACAATATTGGGTTGCTCCCTATAAAACTAATTACGTTACTTAGTTACTTTTTATGGAAAGTAATGCATTACATTACTTTTGAGTTAATTTTGCGTTACTTTTTAAATCTGGGCAGGGCTTGCTTGTTTTGTTTTTAATTAAAAAAATTTGATTCTTAGCAAATGTAAAAGCCCTTTCACACCAAAATGAAATGAAGTGAATAAGCCTAAGGCTGAAGGAAAAGTAAATTCACGTCTGTACAGTAGAACTGTAGGAAAAGGAAGTTCAACACTCTTCAGCAATGAGAAAAAATTGAGCACAAATATTAGTTCATCTAAAGTAAGTTTTGCTTATTAGTACACTGCAAAAAATGCTTTTCTTACTTAGATTTTTTGTCCAGCCAAAATATCTAAAAATTCATAAATCAAGAAGGATTTTCTAGACAAGTAAAAATTATTGTCTTGTTTTTTTTTCTCAAAACAAGTCAAAATTAAGTGTTTTTGCTTGAAACAAGCAACATAATTTGCCAATGGGGTAAGCAAAATACGTTTTCTGTTTGAAATAAGATTTTTTTTGCTTACCCCATTGGCAGATTATCTTGCTTGTTCTAAGCAAAAACTCAATTTTTTAAATAATTTTTACTTGATTTAAGAGTTTTTTTGTATTTTGGCTGGAAACGAGACAAAAATTCTAAGTAAGAAAAGTATTTTTGCAGTGTATGGTTGAACTGGATCAACAAAGGTCATTGGCAGCAAAGTCATTGGTTAATAAAATGGGATTAAATACATAAAGGAAACAAAAAGTAACTGGTGTTACTTTTTTGAAAAAGTAACTCAGATATTTTCTTGGAAATTAAAAAGTAATGCGCTACTTTACTAGTTATTTGAAAAAAGTAATATTATTACGTAACTTGTGTTACTTATAATGCGTTACCCCCAACACTGTATCCTAATGATAATTTGGACCAATACAATTTATTTTTGGCTATTTCTACAAATATACCTGTGAAAGGTGAAATCAGCCTGAAATGTGACTTTGTGTCAAGTTTGTTGCTAGATTTGCTTTACTCTCCAAGGTTTTCATGCTCAGCTTTAAATTAACGACTGATTGGTGTATTAACTATACCAGCCTGTCTTATGCACTTTCAGCAATTGTGTACAAAATGTGCATTTCAATTTCTTTATAGAGCAGGTCATATGGTATTTTAAAGTGTCCTAATATTGTGTTGGAATCCGCTGCAACAGGTTTAATGCATCTAAGGTCAGAAAACATTGTAATTGTCTCAGAATATACATTTAATATTAGAATCAGTTTGCAAGGATTTCGAAACGATTCGTTCGAAGCAGTTCTGAGCGGTAAACCTCTCATTACTATAAGCCTGCTCTGCTCTGATTGGTCAGCTGGCCAAGTCTGTTGTGATTGGTCTTTCCGTGTACAATGCAAGCGACTCGTACCCCTAAACTGTAAACACTTTACAAAACAATAACAGATACGTTAGCCGAGTGCTGAATGAAACAATGATGAAACAATACAGTTTGTACTTTGTAAACCAAAATATGTCTACATTCTTTATTATTAAACAAAGTTTAATAGTTACATTAGAACAACGACAGTCTACAATAATCAACGCATTCTTAGGAAATGAATCGTTAAGGCGACTCTTTCTTTTAAGAGACAATATCTTTATTTATCAGGCACTTTTTTGATCAACAGTTCGCAGACTTGTTTACATTGTAGGATAGCTATACGTTACAAACAGCAAAAAATATATTTTTCGGAAACCCATATGACCTGCTCTTTAAATTTATTCATTTTAAATCAAATCTTTGCACTAGGTTCTTGGCTATAATGTACCTTATTATTGTCTTTTTTATTTAACTTTTCTGTTTCACTTTTTAACATTTGGTATTGTCTTATTTTGTACGGAACAGCTGTGTCTATATTTTTAGTGAAAGATTATAAATTGAACAAGTCATCTTGTCATGTTTACTTTTCAGTCCAGTATAAGCAGCCTGTCTTCTAAATCAGCACATTTTGTCAAGCTCCTCAATATTTTTAAACTCAGAGCTGAAGTGAATGTTGAAAATGTCTCCGATTTAATCAGCCGTATGTGCTTGGGGCTGCAAAACATTTATCTTCGTTTCAGTTTTGGATTTATTCTTGCATCAGTCTGTAAAAGCTGTTTTTGTAAAAGTTTTCCCTGGAATGTCAAACTTTTTCAAAAGACAGACAACATCCCAGACCACACAACACAAAACATTAGTGAAATACATACTCATCACTGGTAGCAATTAATGCTTTGGGTGTGTTGTGATATTGTGGAAGCGGAGGGAGAGAGGAAGATGAATCATTGGCCTTGGAGATTAGGGCCCTATTATCTCATCTCTAATTGTTGATTGATCTGAGAGGCTGTGTCTGGATTCAGGGGCTTTTTTCCCATGGAGATTAAACCATACTGTTTAAAGTTGTGTCAAACAACACGCTCGCCAGAGGTCAGAGGGCAACCATATAGTGGTGGCTAATGGTAGCAAATAATGTCAATCATGTCAAATGACCCGGTGGTGAGACTTGTGCCTGCCTTGAACTGGAATGCCAGGAATGAGCTCGCTAGGTGTGCGTCCATGTGGGAGAACCGCTGTCTGCTAATCTTTCTTTTGTTCTTTCGTTCTTTATTTTGTTCTTTTTTTGTTTAGTTAGGCGAGTTAGGTGTTCTGTCATTTCTTTCTTTCTTTCTTTCTTTCTTTCTTTCTTTCTTTCTTCCTTTCTTTCTTTCTTTCTTTCTTTCTTTCTTTCTTTCTTTCTTTCTTTCTTTCTTTCTTTCTTTCACTCAGTTGTAAGTTAGGTGTTCTTTCTTTCTTTTGTTCAGTTGTGAGTTAGGTGTTCTTTCTTTCTTTCTTTCTTTCTTTCTTTTGCTCAGTTGTAAGTTAGGTGTTCTTTTGTTCTTTTGTTCAGTTGTGAGTTAGGTTTTCTTTCTTTCTTTCTTTCTTTCTTTCTTTTGTTTGTTCAGTGGTGAGTTAGGTGTTCTTTCATCCTTTCTTTCTTTCTTTCTTTCTTTCTTTCTTTCTTTCTTTCTTTCTTTCTTTCTTTTGTTTGTTCAGTGGTGAGTTAGGTGTTCTTTCTTTCTTTCTTTCTTTCTTTCTTTCTTTCTTTCTTTCTTCCTTTCTTTCTTTTTACTCATCAAAACGGACAATTCAGCATCATTTTATGTGCAATTTTTTGTGTGTAGGCCAGACCAAATTAAGTTCTCTTTTGCATCGTTTTATGAGACGTGCAGCATAGGCATGGGATGATAACTGGTTTTAAGGTAAACCGTGGTTTGGAAATGTAAGGTTGAAAGGTTGAAACTAAGGTGAAATCAGCTTTAAATGTGACTTTGTGACATGTTTGTTGCTAGATTTGCTTTACTCTCCAGGATTTTCATGCTCAGCTTCAAGTTAATGACTAATTGGTGTGTTTTTAATTATACAAGCCACACACACTTTGTCACACTTTTCAGCAATTGTGTACAAAATGTGCATTTGAGTTTATTTAAAGAGCAGGTCATATGGTATTTTAAAGTGTCCTAATATTGTGTTGGAATCCCCTGCAACAGGTTTAATGCATCTAAGGTCAGAAAACATTTAAAATTAGAATCATTTTGCAATAATTTTGTTCGAAAGCAGTTCTGAGCTTAAGATCAGTAAATCTCTCACTACTATAAGCCTGCTCTGCTCTGATTGGTCAGCTGGCCAAGTCTGTTGTGATTGGTATTGGTTTCAAAACCACAAAAAAAATCCATCATACCGTCATAAATTCTTCCAGGTTGTACATAAAATATAACCCACTGCCATTTGTTTCAGTGTTGATTTGGCTTGCTACCGAGGCAGATAACATGGCTAATTAACTAGCTAACGTCAACTAGTTTTCTCCCTCACGCAGACTAAAGTACTACATTTCTGTGATTTAGTACAATGATTAAATTGAGCTGGTTTCACGTCTATACTTTAAGCCTCCTGCCATTGTTTACATGATTACATCAGTTAAAAATCACAACATTAAAAACACAAACAAACTACTTGCTTTCAGGTGTCTTTGCCACACGTTGAGTGTTGAACGGAGAAGAGACTCTGTGTGTCTGTGCGGGTAACACTTGCGCTCTCTCTCTCCTTGTGTGTATGTGCACACATCCTCCAAACTTACTCCAGAAAAGAAGAACATTCCTTCATCAAAACTTGAACTGAAAGATGAATGTGTAGAAAGTGAGCATGTCTCCAAAGACCTTGTTGAGCTGCAGGTTTAACGACTGCATTTTTTATTTATTTATTTACAGAAATTATGTTTTGATTATGTTTTTGATTATTGAGCTGCAAGTGTAGGCTCACTTAAGTGACTGCACTTAATTTAGTTAGGAAAATTCAGTTATTAATTTTAATTATTTAGCCTGATGTTTACTGCTCCAAAATGTTTCTTAAAAATAAAATATATTGTGATCAGTGTAAGAAAAGTTTTTTTTTACCCAGACATTTAAAAATAACATATTTTAGAGTTGTAATTGAGTTGACTTTATTACCCGAGAATGAATCTGTGAGCTAGATTCAAACTCAAATTGCCACACGAGCACCACTGCTAGGCCACAGGTCCAACTTGAGGAGCACCTGACAGGCGATCATCTTGTATATTTTGTTTTCCTAGTTGGTGTGGATTTGTACATTTCTGGTTACTAAGCAATAACATGGCAGATACACGCATAAACACAGAGCCATATTCCCAGAGTATCTGGCCTTTTAATATGTGCTTGACTGCAGAAAGAAAAAGGCCCCAGTTTTGAGACAGGACGAGAGAGGGAATAAGAGTGTATGTATGTGTGTGTGCAAGCGTTCTTAAAACTCAAAGCAGCCCCCTTGTCATGGATATGATGTATATCAGTATCACTGTTGGTAAATGGCCATTGGTATTCAGCCCATGAAACTGGAGATCAGGTGTGTGGCACACAGTTAGAATGTTAGTGCCCTTGCACATACACACACACACACACACACACACATGCACCCAGAGCTTTCATCGATGGACTACACGAAAAACGGCACCATTGTACGTTTAACCTTGCGTCATTTGAATTATGCGCTATTTACTGGACTTATTTTGTTATTCATACACTCTAATGAATTAATGAACAAATGTACAAATAAATTCAATCATGTCCGCCATAAATCCAAAGCCTCCTGCCCGGGTGCAAAGACTTATGGGAAAAGGAAGTGTCTCGATCGACAGCCAGAACAACAGCTCATGCATGCAGGTGTGAAGTGACAGTTTTATAAGTCAAAGAAATGCCTGTCTATATGTGTGTCTGTGTTTGCATTAGGGGGTGCGTTTGTGCCCAGATGCAAAGCTCAGTAAAAATTCCTTCACATCCACATAGACAAACGCACATACACATCCTACTATGTTTGATCAGTTTATGGCAGACCTTTGGCACGGCGTTAACTGTGACAGATTAATGTAGGAGAACCTGCCAGCGGCCCTCTGCCGGAGATGAGTGTATGTGTGTGTGTGAACGCATTGACACATGTGGTAAATTCATAGTCTCTCTCTTTCCATGCTCTGACAAATCCAATTATAAGACAAATTATTTTGTCTGGATGTGTTTGTTTTTGTTTGCTGGAAATTGGCCCGGACCGAGTTCGCTTTATGTGCGTTGTGTATACTTGCGGTGGTCTTCCCGTAAGCGCTTTATAGCTGCTATATGCCGAAGCTGTTTCTTGAATCAGCGGGAGATGGCTTTATTTCGAGCATTAATCAAAAGGGCTGCTCGCTAAAACGTCGCCATTAGTTTGTTTGCACAGAGGAAGATTTGTGTCGCTCTCGTTTTGAGCCTGTAGTCTATAGTGTTTTTGCACTACGTTCATAACTAACGTCAGCTTGTCTAAATAAAGCTACTACATGGTCTTTGTTGGCCGGCCTTGTCCTTCCACTTCTCCAAAAGATCCCCCATTGTTCTAAATGACAGATGGCTACTTTATCACATTAAGCTACAATGACACTCAAAAGTAAGTATTTTTACAACCTGCAAGCATCAGTGACCAAATTTAAAAGATTGCTCAATGCCGCTGTTGACCTGATTATCGGCCGGTGGACGTGTCTTCGCCAGGCAGCCGGCCCTTTTAAACTCAGCAAGGTGCCAGCGAGAGAAGTTAATGAGCTTTAAGCTGCAACGCTATGCTACGCTCGCTCGCTCTCCCTCTAACTTTCATGTTGTAGGTTCTTCTGAATTTCCCAGTGCTCAGCTCACCACATGATCAGCCAGCTCAGTGTTTTTACACCTGTTAAATCTACTGAGATGTTGAAAGGCTTTTTTAAGGGCGGCTGTTTTTCAGGGTAAGGGCTTTTTGTGAGCGTGAGATGAAAAAAGACAAGGTTTTTCTTGTCTGACTACTTGGTTAGTTCATAATCTGCAGTTATTTTGGACATATAAATAATGTTATAATGTTAACTGCTTTTGCTTGTCATGCATTTAACTACACTAAATGAATCTTAAATATATAGAAAAACTAAAATAAAATAAAAAAAAAACATGACATTTTATTTTCAGTTTTATTTAAAGTTTTAGTAATGTTATGTGTTTTTTTAGTCCTTTTTTATGTCTATTTTTATTAATTTTTGTTTTAGTTATTTTTGTACATCAAGTTAAACTGACTTAAAATGAGAAACGGTGTCTTGGCAAGTAACTGAAATTTAATTTAATTTTTATTTCAAGAAACAAATGTTTTGAATGTTTTTAGTTTCAGTTTTTTTTTTCAGTTAATGTCATAAAACTATCCAAAACCATTGCAAAATGTGCATATTGTGACTCATTTGATTCAGATCTAGACTTTGGAGCTTGTAACAAAAATCATTTGATTTAGATCGGGACATCGGTGCGGGTTTGCGAATCATTTGACTTAGATCGGAAATTTGCATTTTGTGACTCATTTGGTTCAGATCGGAACTTCACTTATCGCAAATCATTTGATTTAGATTGGGACTTCGGAGATTGCACTGCGAATCATTTGGTTTAGATCAGGACGTCGGAGCGGGTTTGTGAATCATTATGAATTCAATTGGAAATTTGTATTTTGTGAATCATTTGATTCAGATTGGGACTTAGGAGCATGTAGCAAATCATTTGATTTGAATCTGAACTTTGCGTATCTCGAATCATTTAATTCAGATTGGGACTTCGGAGCGCGTAACACAAATCATTTGATTTAGATTGGGACATTGGAGCGGGTTTGCGAATCATTAAATTGGAAATGTGAATTTTGTGAATCATCTGATTCAGATTGGGACTTTTGGAGCACGTAGCAAATAATTTGATTTAAATCTGAACTTTGTGTAACACAAATCATTTGATTCAGATCGGAACTTCAGAGCGGGTTTGTGAATCAATTGACTTAGATTATAAATTAGCATATTGTCAATCATTTGATTCAGATTGGGACTTCAAAGTGGGTTTTTTAATCATTTCGCAAACTTAATGATTTGCAGTCCACGCTACGAGTCCTGATCTGAAATGATGGTTCGCAAATCATTATTCAGGTCGGGACTTAGGAGCGGGTTCACAAATCTTTTGCTAAGAATGGAACCTAGGAGCCCGAATCGTGATTCATTTGATTCAGATTGGTAGTTTGGTGCAGAAGCGGAAAACATCAAGTCAAACAAAAGTCCTTTCATTTTATAGTATCTGTACAAACCCTGTAATAACCCTGCTTGGTTCATTATTTCATTAAATTGCAATCATCTTGATTGATTCATTTCTGTAGCATTGTGCTTGCAACTTCAAGGTCATGGGTTCGATTTCCAAAAATGCATGAAATGATTAAATCGATGTCACTTTGCATAAAAACATCAGTGAAATGCATAAATGTTAAATGGCATTTTGATATTTTTATTTGATTGGCAGCCCTAATAACTATCATTAAATATGTTTGGGCCATATGTGGGGGTAAAGGACTGGTCACAGGAAATGAGGTAATAGTGATTGTACAGCTAGTCAAACTGTCTCGAACTCAGTGTGCGCGCTTGTAAATGTGTGTGTGCTGTGTTGACCTGAGGGTAGCCACATGAACTCTGGAGGGGAAGAGGAAAGGAGAGAGAGGGAGCGGTGCAGAAAAAGGGGGGATTTGGCTGAAGTACGTTCTAATCCTGTGCTCAGCCAAGCAATCTCATGATGCAGAAGGCTTAGCCATGGCAGTGAAAGCAATCTAATGGCCAATGAGTAATCAACACTATTGCCTGTCCTGACTAATATAGTGAAACGGGCCAGGAAGGAGGCATAGAGACAAAAGAGTTGCTCCAGACTGCACACCCGTATAGGCCGCTGCTCTTACACAAAAGCACACTTGTGTGTTTGTTAAGCTTACATTTATTTTGAACATTTTAAAATGGTAATGCCTTGTCCAGCTGAACGTTTTGAGTATTTATAGGTTTATGTAAATAAACACTTTTTTGAAAGAAATTAATACTTTTATTTAGGAAGGATCTTGATCAAAAGTAACTGATTTTCATGTTGTTACAAAACAATATTTAAATTATCTTTTGAACTGAAAAGAATGCTGAAAATATTGTTATACTGACTGTTTTGACAAAAAAATCAAGCCGCACACAATATTTTCAACATTGATAATAATAAATGTTTCTTGTGCAATATTTCTGAATTAGGTGACACTGAAGACTTGAGTAATGACTACTGAAAATTCAGCTTCGCCATCACAGGGAAATATATTTTAAAATAAAATAAAGTAGAAAACATTCATTTTGAATAGTAATAATATTTTACAATATTGCTATTTTTACTGTACTTTTAAGTGCAATGCAAAATTTACTTGTCTTGCATATGACATCTTTCAAAAATATTTACAAAAATATTAAAAAGTTAAAAAATATGACAGTCCCCAAACTTTGGGGACAAACTCCCTTGTTTGTCCTGAACAGTTAAACTGCCCACCGAAAAATCCTTCAGGTTCCACAAATTCTTTGGTTTTCCAGCATTTTTGTGTATTCGAACCCTTTCTGACAATGACTGTAGGATTTTGAGATCCATCTTTCCAAAACACGATGCATTAAGAGGTGGGGGTGAAAACTTTTGAGCAGAATAAAGGTATGTACATTATTCTTATTTTGCCTAAATATCATATTTTTTTCATTTGGTACTGTCCTTCAGAAGCTACAGAAGATACGTATATGTTTCCCAGAAGACAAAAGAAGTTACATTTACCCTGATCTTCAAATTTCAAAGGATTTCACCCCCTGGCTCTTAATGCACTGTTTTTCCTTCTGAAGTATCAGTGAGTGTTTGAACCTTTTGTAATAATTGCAATCTCGAAATCATACAGTCATTGTTGTAAAGAGTTCAAATACAAAAAAATGCTGAAAAGCTAAAGAATTTGTGGAACATGAAGGATTTTTCTGAAGAACTGCGGGCAGTTTAACTGTTCAGGATAAACATGGGACTCATGAACAACTATCACTAAACAAAAAAAAACAGCTGTGGATCATTCAGGTGACAACACAGTATTAAGAATCAAGTGTATGTAACTTTTGAACGGGGTCATTTTTATAAATTCAACTATTATTTTCTCTTGTGGACTATATGAAAACATCTTTTATGTGAAATATCTTATTCAGGTCAGTACCAAATAAAAAATAACATGCATTTTATATGATCCCTCTTATATTGCTAAAATAATTAACATTTTGGAGATTCTGCAAGGTGTATGTAAACTTTTGACTTCACTGGAACAAAGAAAATTCCATGTTTTTTAACAAATTTTTTTTTACATCCATAAACAAATCCATCTTTTTCTTCCTGTAAGAGTGGGCGCAGCCATTTTATACATATTATGGGTCAGGCTTCCCGTCACACCTACAATTTTTTAGCTGTACAAAACAGCTAGTTTTTCTTGAAATTGCAAATATTATTTTAATGAATTATCTTAATTATGAACACACTGGTTTGTAGTGCAAACAGTGGTACCATTTACTGCATGTTGTTATTCTTCTTGTTATTTCCCCATAGCGACTAATGAACTGGTAGTCTCACCCAAAGGCTTACGTCCGCATTAAAGTAAAAGGTGGATTTTTAATGTCAATTTAGTGTAGATAAATGCATGTCTAATTTTATTGTTGTATTGCCAATTTAGTTTGCTTACACTTTTTAGACTTTAAACTAACTACAAGTAACTTTGCAACTAGATGTCAACTTCAGTAGATGACTTGCAAGGTTAAATATAGTCAGTAGGGTGTCTGTTGGGGATCATCAAAATAGCATTAGCAGATATTAAGCAGACACTCTACTAATACTCTAATGACTAGTAGTTGACATGTAGTTATTATATCACTTACTTACAATCATCAGAATGTCTAAAGTGGACTACCAAAATATAGTGCTACCTAAAGTTTTTGAGTCGCACATTCTTATAGTGTTTCAAAGAGTTAATGATAGTAAGTTGATGCCTGTGCAGTCAGGCAGGCATTCGACCAGCTCTGTGGCAGGAAGCAACTCTGGCAAATCAAATGGAGGAAAAAACAAGGAAAAGTACTCATTTGATAGGATTTATGGAAACGCATAAAATGGTATTTATTTTGCTGGCAGGGCATTGTGGCCAGGGAGCTGTGAAACCATGCTTCACCCCCGCTTTAATTTAAGAACCCGTCCCACCTCTGCTCGAATGATGGTTTGATCCACCTGCCAGAGATGGGACGCGGCCAAAAGAAAGGATCACAGAGAGATGGGGAGGGTGTATATGGGATCATCAGTTCACAGAATTAAATACAGTATTGAATACAGTCAGGTGTACCTGAATGGTTTTGAACAAGCCATTATTGTGTGTAAAAGAAATTTGGGATTAATATACTTTATGCGTGTAAGCCTGCTACTTACCAACTTAATTTTATGTCTATTACAGAAAATGTGATTTTTAGGGTTCTTTGGTGGTTGCTTGCTTACTCAAGTCAAACAAGCCCACCCGCAAGCCTATTTTATGATATTTTTATCATCATTCTTGTCTTAGCAAGCACTGCTAATTAAGTTCAAATGACTTGCCAGCCGTTATTAAAATGTATTCTTACATTAAATCCATTTTATAGTAATTACCGCTTCTGTGAAAGTTCGTGATTGCGACTGACTGGCTGTGGTGTTGTTACTGAACCTTGAATGACGAATATGGTTTCCTTTTTACAGCACTGCTCAGCTGGAATAATTTATTTAAATACTTTTATTAGCCAATATCTCGTCATGCAAATGTTTATCCGTCTTTTTGAGTCTACTAAATGTTTCGGTGTGGTCACTAGAAGTATTTTTATGCCTCCCCGACACTCTGTGGTTTGGAGTGCGCATAATGACAGGATCTGTTTGTGTAACAGGTTCTTTTTTTGATACAAAGGAAAATGTTTCCAGAAATCGTAAAGAATGACAATTTTGGTCGTTTCTTAATAGCACGGCCATTTTGGGTGGGCGGCTTGGATGTTGCGGTGGGCTCCGGTGTGTTATTCTATGCTGTTCATTGACTTTTCCCCAAATTAGTTTTGACGATTTTTGGCCAGAACGCCACTCTCCCTGTTGATCCCTCTCCGCGAACGCTGTGACAGGAGCCATCTCTCAAAGAAAAGAATGGCAGTGAGAGCGGAAGCCGGCTAACCTCTGTCAAAAGCACCATCCATCACTCGGCTGTTTAACCTAGGCCACACTGAAAGAGGGCCCAATTACTCCACCTAATGAATGAAATAAATATGTCCTCACATTAGGGCCCATTATGATCTCTCTCACTCTCTCCTGTTTCCCTCCGTTCGCCCGCAGAGGGGAGACTGGAATGGTGCTTGGAGGCCAAGCTCCATAGCTCAAAGCAAGCAGCCCAGAAGTGGCCTCCTTCTACGGTAAGATGCGAGATGTGATCCGTCCATCATATTTTCGTATGAAATCCATAGGGCCTAATATGAGAGTTACTTAGACTATTATTGCCTCTATGGCCTAGTGGTTCGTGCATATGCTTGGATACAATGAGTAGTGGTGCTCACATGGGAGATGTGAGTTTGAATCCAATTAGTGTTATGTTCTGATCCAAAAGTGAAAGTAAAATGTGCACAGGCATTTACAAATGATTTAAAAGCAAATAAAAGTGAGGAAAAGAGGGTAAACTCTAAGAAACTCATCGTCACAACACTTTAAGCTTTATTGTTTTCCAAATGTAGCCTAATATGATTAGTCCAAAGAATCCTTTGGTTTGTACTGCGTAGGGTAAAAAAAAGAAAGCCTTGTACCGAATGGTTCAATATGAATAGCCTACATGTATCGTACATATAATAAAAAATACAATTGTAAATAATGGGGGGCTAGGGTTTTTCCTGTAAATAATACTCTTCTATAAAGGACAAAAGATTTATAGCATTTTTCTTTTTCACCAATTTGAGGGCTTTTGTAGGCTATAAGAAATAGGCTAAACTCATTATAAAATGTACAAAACGTTAGAAATATTTAGAACATTTTGTATAAATTTGTATTGTGTATATACAATTTTTCCAGCAGAATATGTTGTTAACAATGAAGTCATTTTTATTAATTATTTTGTGTCCGGGGAGGACCATAGATCGCAATATCAGCGTGATCTTGCGTTGTTTCCTTATCACTTCTCGTGTGTGTTTGGCTCGATACCACTTTTCTGATACCAACAATTCTAAGTATCTGCCGATACCAATAACAATCCGATACTAGTGCAGTTTTTTTTAAATCAGTGTTGGATTTCTAAACCTCAGTGTGTGTTCACCTTTGTGTTACACACAATCTACTAAATATAGACAACTTTATTGTAAAATTTAAAGTAAGTTTTGCATATTAGTGCACTGCAAAAAATGCTTTTCTTACTTACATTTTTTGTCTTGTTTCTAGCCAAAACATATAAAAATTCTTAAATCAAGAAGGATTTTCTAGACAAGTAAATAATTTTTATATTGTTTTTTTTTTTCTAAAAAATTAAGTGTGTTTTTGCTTGAAACAAGCACAATAATCTCCTAGTGGGGTAAGCAAAATAATCTTGTTTTCTGTTTGAAATAAGATTTTTTTTGCTTACCCCATTGGCAGATTATTTTGCTTGTTCTAAGCAAAAACTCACTTAATTTTGACTTTTTTTCTGAAAACAAGAAAATAATCGTTTACTTGTCTAGAAAATCCTTCTTGATTTAAGATTTTTTTTGATATTTTGGCTGGAAACAAGACAAAAAAATGTAAGTAAGAAAAGTATTTGTGCAGTGTACGTTGAATTGGATCAAGAAGGGTCAGCAGCAAAGTCACTGGTTAATAAAATGGTATTAAATAAATAAAGGAAGCAAAAAGTAACTGGCGTTACTTTTTTGAAAAAGTAACTCAGATATTTGGAAATGAAAAAGTAATGCGTTATTTTACTAGTTACTTGAAAAAGGGAATATTATTACATAACTTGCGTTACTTGTAATGCGTTACCCCCAAAACTGGTGTGAACTTGGCATTACTTTCTCTAAGGAAAACCAGTCACCTCTTGGCATTTTTCTTTACAAATCCTAGTTTGTACTTCTAATTTGTGACTGTTGTTTTGTTTTGATCTTTCCACTGCATGTCCACATTCGTCACTTCTAAACGGTGCATACTTAAAGCTTACGTCATTTACTAAGAGCTGCTTCAATGAACAACTAGAGAAAAGTGATTACTACATTTTAAATATGGATATTATTTATTCACCCCCCCTCCCCCCGGAGCAGTGTGAGGCATTTTTATGATGGATGTACTTTATTGGACTTGTTTTAGACTGATGAAGAGAAAAACCCACCCATTGGATTATAAAGCCTGAAGGACTCTGATTGCATTTGTCTGAAAGAAGTCATATACATCTAGGATGCCTTGAAGGTGAGTAAATAATGGGCTAATTTTTCATTTTTGAGTGAACTAACCCTTTAATGGTCCAAAATGTCAACACACCTTTAGACATGTCATACAATAAATGATTGTCCGTCCCTGGTAATATTCTGACTTATTTTTGCAATGTCGTATGCCTGTGTGCTCAGATGACCTCTTTGAACCACCTGCAGTCTCATCCTCGTCCCCTCCTTCATTCCAGGTGTTCGTGGTTTACAGACATTTTCTGTCCTTTAAAGCACAATAAAGAGTTAGAGTGGGTTGAGTTAAAGTGCTGGGGGTGGGGTGGAGGGGTAACCCTCTGTTTATTAGACAGCAAATAGAGGGCCAGCAGCTTTATGATGTGGAAGGTCATTGTTGGTTAATAAATGGCCACATGAGTGCAGGCAGGTGCTGTGTTAACACCTCCTCTCAACGCTCCACCATTCATCAGCCCGGTGTTAATGAAGGTTGGAGCATTAATAGGTGGGTGGCAGAGAAAGCCAGTTAATCAGTGCAAGTCCTGGTCCTGTTTGAAGTACCAGGCTACAGCGGAGGGGGGGGACATGGGATGTCGGCCTCTAGGGGGGAATTCAGGGGTCGAGGCAAGTCGGGTCTTTGTGTGGGATAGTTTGGTTGCTGGGAATCTGAGGGCCATCATGGTTTGGATTTTTCCCAAGGTGTTGAGTTATCTTTGTTTAGTCAAGCGTAGGCCATTTTTGATGCGGTCACAAGCCGTAAGCCAGGGTGAAACTATATATTCAAGATTGGGCAGACCAAATGTAAAAGCTTACGAATCACTGTTGAAAACCATATCATTTGACCACTGTTCTGAACATTGGGTTGAATGTTTTCACTTCAGTGTTGATAGCCATGATTCAAATACATAATCTATTATCAAATGGTTTTTCGTAGTCACTTCTAAAAACATCAGTGTTAGAAAATTAGTTCTTATTCTGTTTCATTTTTATTTACATTTTTATTTCTTAAAAATAGTGACAATAAAAAAAATTCTTACAGACGTAATTCAAGCCTGCATCGCAATGTTTTGGGGCAAGAATTTCAAGTTTTTTTTTTGTGTGTATGTCTGACAACTTGTTTTGCTCATGATTATTCCAAATTCTGTAGATATTTTGTCTTATTTTGCGCATATAAATAATTTTAAGTCAGCTGTTTTTGCTAGACATGCATTTAGCTACACTAAAATGATGAAAATTAAATATATAAAGAAATAAAATAAAATGAATAAAAAAAAATATGAAGAGGTCTTTGTTCTAGCGTTATTTTGGTATCATAGATGAGATGCTATTGTAGTTTTTAATATTTTAAATCAGAATATATATATTTTAAATAATTACCATTTTAATTTTATTTAAAGTTTTAGTAATGTTGTATGTTTTTGTCTTAAAAAATAGCTTTTCTATGTGTCTGTTTTTATTATTTTATTGTTTTAGTTGTTTAGTAAGTCAAGTTAAACTTATTTTATTACATTTTTAGTGCTCATTTGCTATTGCATGCATAATGCAAATTTTAATAAAAAACAACAACAACAAAGCAGCTTTTGAGTCATGTTTTTATGTGCATTGTTTTTAGTTGTATTGTTTTTTTTTTTTGTATTTCTGTTTTTATTATTTTTGTTTTAGCTATTTTAGTACATCAAGTTAAACTAAATCAAAATGAAAAATGGTGTCTTGGCAAGTAAAATTTAATTTAATTTAATTTAATAATTTAATTTTTGTATGAATCGCTTTTGAGTCATGTTTTTCTTATTTTAGTACATCAAGTTAAACTAAATCAAAATGAGAAATGGTGTCTTGGCAAGTAACTGATTTTATTTTATTTTATTTTATTTTATTTTATTTTAATAATTTTTACTGCTCATTTGCTAAAGCATGCATAATGCAACTTTTAAAAATGTATCAGCCAGCTTAATCGGTTTTGAGTCATGTTTTTCATGTGCATTGTTTATAGTTGTGTTTTTTGTTTTCATCGTTCATTGACTGGATAGATTACAGAAAATGATTTGTAAATTGGGAACTAACAAATGGCAGACTTACAAGAGCACCACTGATAAATGAATTTTCTTCAAAGAGGATAAATGAATATTTTCTTTTTCCATTCTGAAATTGAAGAAAGAGATTGGGACCAGGTACAGACTTGAGTCAGAATGAAATTTGTGTTGCTTGTATTAGCTGATTGGAAGAAAGTAACTATTTGGGGCCATGTCAGATCCTGTCAACCTAGTTATTCCTCTCTGTCAGCTTTATTCCTTCTCTCTTTTGGCTGTTTGCTCATTTGTCACGCTCTGTAATTTCTTCCTTGATGGGAATACTGACTACTTCACGTTTATCTCCTTGACAATAAAGCTCAATAAGTCACCTAGCAAGACCCATTTGTGAACTAAATAACGCAACAGATAATCCCAGCTGTGCAGTCATCTGGTCAGCTTTGGTTCAGAGCCCTTGTAGCTGGTCCGTCCTGTGTGTGAACTGCAAAGCAATGCTGTGGATTTCTATAACCATATTCTCAAACTTTGCAGATGCTATACACCCCAAGACGTGTCCGTATTCGTGTATGTGCACGTCTGTTTCTGCATGCATGTGTGTTCGGGGGGTGGCAGTGGGGTTTAAGGTTGGGGGGCTGTTGCTGGAGCTTAGCAAGACAATGCACTTTGTGAGGAACAATTAAAAAAAAAGGCCAGGTCAGGAGAGAAGGTGGGGGGTGGTAGCTGAACTGTTTTCCACGCTCAGTGGAGTTACAAGTGGCCTAGCAGGCTCTTTCTTCTGCCTGAGGAGTTTGATGCATATCACCGAGCTCCTCTTTCGTCCTCAAAGCAAACGCTTCAGCGCTGAACCCGTACCGGTTAAACGAATCAGAACAGCGTGGAGATTGCACAGGTACACAAGGCCTGAGGTACACAAAGCAGCACTCAGTACCTCCGAAACGCTACTGAACAAGAATCAGTGACGATAACAACTTTATCCTTTGTAATTTAGGCCTGCACTGCAAGGTCTTAGGGCAGGATTTTCAAGGGGTTTTGTGTGTGTTTGATAACTGATGTAGACCTAAAATTATGTTTCAATGCACTTTTTTTTTTTTTTTTAAATATGCAATATTGCGGAAGTTTGTTAAGCATTATATGATATAAAGGGTCCTGAGATATGATGGGATATAAATACATTTTACCCAGAAGGTTAAGGCTGGCAAGGTTAACATGCACTTAAAATATTAATGAAAAAGAAAATTGTGTTATATTTACATTCAATTTCTGTTTCTTAAAGAAGTAATAAAAGTAGTATTTAACAGAATAAGAAAAAAAAAAATTATATATTATAATTTTTTTTTTTTTTTTATTCTGTTAAATACTACTTATATATATATATATATATATATATATATATAGTAAAATTAATCCATGTCCATGAATTTGTTTTTTTTTTTAATGAAGAAGTTAATACTTTTATTCAGCAAGGGTGCACTAAATTGACAAAAAAATGACAATTACAATACTATTTTAGTATTAGTTGAATTATTATTGAATATTTTTTTTAAATGATCTTTTAGCTCTAAATATTCAAATGATTTCTAAAGGGTCATATTGTTATTCATAAACATATTAAACACTTTAACATAACAGATATTTAAATTGTAATTACTACCAGTCAAAAGTTTTTGGACAAGATTTTAGATGTTTTTTTTAAGTCTCTTCTGACACACCTGCATTTATTATGAAATATTTTTACTATGTAAAATAACTGTATTTTAATCTGAATATATTTTAAAATGTAATTTATTCCTGTGATCAAAGCTACATTTTCAGCATCATTACTCCAGTCTTCAGTGTCACGTGATCCTTCAGAAATCATTCTAATAAGCTGATTTGCTGTTCATTTGTTATTCTTCTTATTATTATCTTATTATCTTTTTATTATTATTTGATGATGCTTTAAATTGATCAGGCTGTTCTTCTGAACTTTCTATTCATCAAAGAAGCCTGAAAAAGTTCTACTCAGCTGTTTTCAAAAATAATAAATATTTTTTGAGCAGCAATTATATATTAGAATGATTTCTGAAGGATTGTGTGACTGGAGTAATGATGCTAAAAATGTAGCTTTGAAACAGTTATTTTAAATAGTAAAACAATTTCTAAATTGTACTGTTTTTGCTGTACTTTGGATCACGTAAATGCAGGCTTGGTGAGCAGAGGGACCTCTTCAAAAAAAAAAAATAAAATCTTACAGTGCAAAAACTTTTGACTGGTAGTGCATATTTTAAAATTTAATGTACATTTTGTATTTTTTGTGGGCCATCATATTTTGGGGTCCTTTGCAGTTTGAAAACCCCAGCATTAGAGGACATTGTGGGATCAAGTTGAGAGGTGAGTTGGGCAGGCGGAGAAAGGCTGTATAATGGTTAACTGAAAGGAACCATTCTTTTATTCAGCAATTAACCCCATCTGGGTAAATAATACGGTGTTGTGGAATGGATACATACTCCTACGCGCAGCGCTCAGAACTCGAGAGCGCTTCAAAAAGCCCCGCGATACAAAATGATGACAAGATGCACCATACACCGCCTTTCATGAACTATATTACGTAGAGAATAGTGTGTCATTGTACAGTAGAAAGAGCAAGGAGAGGTAGAGAGAGAGAGAGAGAAAGGGATTGTGAGGTCTTGAGCTCCTGTGATAGTACAGATAACATGTCTGGATGCACTTATCGGCCCAGAAACCTGATCTTATTATTTTAAATTCTGAGACTCAGGCACTTATAAACGGACATGGAGAGAGAGAAAGAGAAAAAGGGGAGAGAAAAAAGACCTCTAAGTGTGACAGTGATTTTGTGGGGGTTGGAGACTGAGGGGGGGACGGGGGTGTTTGGTTGTTCTGGGAGCTTCACTGCATTGTGGTCCGTCTCTCTCTTGCTCATATGTTCGAAACGCAGATATGTTCATCCTGCTTTCTCATGACCCAAGCCCCCCTTAGGACACACATCCCAGCTATCAGTCGCTGGCTTAGAGGAGCTGTAATTACTGTCGATCAAGCGCTCCTTAGCTTCACATTGGAATGGTGGAGAATCTGATATGGCAAACGTGAGAGTCGTCGAGCGAGGGGTTGGTGGCGGAGAGGGGCCCGGGGCCCAATAAAGAGCTGACCTGATCTCCCCACTGCGACAGGCTCATCAGCCTCCAGCTAAACAGCTCTGGGGGTCTTTTTTTCCCATCGGCTGACCAACTGACCCTTCCGCCTACCCCGGCAAGGGGTGTACATCCCGGGGGGAGAAAGCAGACACACCCCCTTTTAACTTTGTAATATTTTTCTCATCAGTAGTAGAATGTTTACTATTTGTTGCCCCTTTCAAGGTGAAATGAAGTCTGCATTGCTGACCCCAGGGCCTCTGAAAGCCCTCGACACTAATAGACAGGGAACTCGGGGTTGGTCTGGAGAAAGCATCTTACCTGGGGCAAGTGTCTTCTCAGACATTCCCAACTCTAGTAAACTGGGCTCTATCTCTGTTTTCGCCACTCATCCATCACTTTTACTCCTTTACTAATGAATGTAGCTTCACTTTTATGTTCCCCATTTGCAGGCCATTATACAGCACCTTAATTAAGCATCTCTGCATGCATGTTATGATTATTTTTTTTTAGTTCTGGCCTGAATAAGATATTTCACATAAAAGATGTTTACATATAGTCCACAAGAGAAAATAATTATTTATAACATTTTTAAAATGACCCCATTCAAAAGTTTACATACACTTGAGTCTTAATACTGTGTTATTACCAAAACGATCCACAGCTGTGATGGTTGTTCATGAGTCCCTTGTTTTTCCTGAACAGTTAAACGGCCTGCTGTTCTTCAGAAAAATCCTTCAGGTCCCACAAATTATTTGGTTTTTCAGCATTTTTGTGTATTTGAACCCTTTCCAAAAATGACTCTAGCATTTTGAGATCCATCTTTTCACACTGAGGGACTCATATGCAACTATTACAGAAGGTTCAAACTCTTACTGAGAAGGAAAAACAATGCTTTAAGAGTGGGGGGTGAAACATTTTGAACAATTTTAAATGTAACATATTTTGTCTTCTGGGGAATATGTAATTATTTTCTGTACCTTCTGAATGGCAGTACTAAATGAAAATAAAAATAGAATACTTAGGCAAAATAAGAAAAATGAACACATCTTCATTCTGTTCAAAAGTTTTCACCCCCACCAGCTCTTAATGCATAGTTTAGTTTAGTCCCTCAGTTGTCCTCAGTGTGGCAAGATGGATCTCAAAATCATACAGTTATTGTTGGAAAGGGTTCAAATACACAAAAATGCTGAAAAAACAGAATTTGTGGGATCTGAAGGATTTTTCTGAAGAACAGCAGGCAGTTTAACTGTTTTGAACCCTTTTGAACGGGTTCATTTTTATAAATTCAACTATTATTTTCTTTTGTGGACTAAATGTGTTCTATGTAAAATGTCTTATTCAGGCCAGTACTAAATAAGAAATAACGTGCATTTTGTATGATCCCTCTTATTTTGCTCAAATAATGAACATTTTGCAGATTCTCCAAGGTGTATGTAAACTTTTGACTTCAGCTATAAATTAAGAGGAACCTACAATATTTTTTTTCTTTCAGATGCAAAGATGCAGCACCTGAGGAAGTGGCAAAAGTGACAACATCTACTCAATCCACAGGAGTGATATTATTTGAAATTCACCACTATATTCACTTAATTGTACTGTTGTGATTACAGCAAACTAACCAGCATGATTTCCAGCTCAAAAATGGTTGGTTTAATATTTTATCCAATATATTAAGGCGTACAGCACAGTATATGGACATTTATAAAAAGTACTGCGTAGTAGAAATGGCCTGGGTGTTTTTCAGGGAATGTTTGGGGCTTTTTTTCCTTCTGGGATATAGGTTTGTTTCACAAGCTAAACCTATATTATATATTTGCATCATTTAGACTGACCACAAAAGCAGCAGGTAAAAAATGAGATTGTGTTACATGCCAATGTAAATGCATGAGTAATGTAAACAGTTTAATAATAATTTGTTTTTCTATGAAGAAAAATCTTCACACCAGGCCCAAATGGTTGGAGTAAACAACCCACACAGAGATGTCAGGAGAATCACTGTGTAAATTTTCAGCTGCGAGTCTCCACATTTCTGCCTGTCAGCACACTGCAGTCCGTAATTGCACATTCTGTTTATTTCCATTTTGTTGTAACACATTCCTTAAAAACAAACATCCTCGGAGGGGAAAAAATGTACAAGTACCAATGATTTGTGCAATATTTCTTCTAAATTGCAAAAGCAGCGGGCCAGCACGAGCTTTAGCAAAATTACATTTCTTCAGCGTAAGCCATAAAAATGCCAAAGCGTATAAACATCCTCTGGTGGATTTAAAAGAAATGTTTAAAAGTTCAATAATATTACACTACTATGATCTACGCTGTCTGAGGCCAATGTTTGTTATTTAATCTGCGATTAGATCCAGGCAAAATGGCTCGCCTTCATAAATTCCGCGCCAGTTTGCCCTTCTGTGAAGATATTACACGAAATACCTTGACTGCAATCTGCTTTAATAATTGGTTACATTTCCATCTCTGGTTTGTATCAGACTCGGACGTCCCGGGGCTCTCAGTAAAGCACAGTCTTTCGGCCAATGGCACCTGAGCGCTTCGAATGCTGGAGATGTCGTGTCCCATAGTATAGTTTATTGTATAATCACGGAAGGCCTTCGAGACCCAGCCATGGTCAATGGACCCTAGCGACATGGCCAATAGAGTGCCCAACAGACTGTGTCATCTCAACCCCCACAATCAAAAACAAACACTCTTGTTGCTTTTCTGCCACAACGAGATGGTGGGGAGGGTGAGAGTGTACGCAGCCGGGGCTCAGAGCGCTGAGGTCAAGCGAAATGTGCTCTTATCCCTGGCTCTATTTATTTCTTCTACAATCTGCCTCTTAAAACACACGAACTGTCTGACCGGGGGAAATAGGGGTTAGACGTTTTCCGTTTCTTTCTGTTGCGCTCTGGGATCAGAGATGCTATTACGATTCTGCTTTTGTGAAGACCTTAAATTTGGATTTCTTGTCCAGGCTTGTTAACTACGTTCCGGAGTTGTGTTTGATGTCAGCTGTGCTATTAGCGAGACTGAGATCACTGAAGATTTGATTCAGAAAGTGGAGCACTGATAGAGTTCCGCTGTTCCCGGCTCTTAATTCACAGTTTTGATACGGTTAATTTCCCGGCTATTGTTATAGATAATCCAGCTCTGTCTAGTTAAGGACATGCGTGTGTCTGCAAGTCAGCGTTACTTTAAGCGTTTCGTTTGTGGTCTTGTTTTGAAGTTCATCATTTTCAGACCGCTGAACTGTCAGAAAACCGTCCTCGCTTTGAATAATGAAACGACAGCCCAATCAGTCACACTGCACTTTCAACAGGAGTCCCTACTAGTTGCCTTCGTGTTAACACAGCCCCTATTAATCATTAAAGAAACCAATTCACACCACCGGCGTAACAAGCTCACTCATCCACATCCCATTAGAAACCACAGGCGGAGAAAACCAGCTCTCCTGTCCCACGCTTTAATGAAAGTCCAGTTTCCCTTGCCTAAAGGTAACTGGGTTAGTTGATGGTATCTGCCCGAACAATTACACTGTCACAATCAAAGGAAACAGACTTTAAATAGTCTGTCAAGTCTCATCGGGAGCTAATAACTACTCATTTCTCTCCCAGCGTGTCAGCGGGGCGCTGAATCCTCCCTTTGTTCTCTAGATCACCTGCCTCTAAATAGGTAGCTTGTCCTCACACTTCAAGTGCTTAGATGTCAGAGGCGAAACCCCCATGCCCTGAGGGTGAAGAGGGCTCAGGGGTGATATCCACTCTGCTGAACATAGTGAATCTTCTCGCTCAAGACTCCTGCTGCTCAGGTTGTTGGGCTTTCTATTACTTTGGCACCATAGAAAACCTGACAAGAATATGCTAACATACGTAAAGTTGCAGTGTTGGGGTGTGACTATCTGAAAGAAGCAATGCTACATACTTAAAGAGATATTAAAAATCATTTACTCACTCATTCCAAATGTCATCGCCAAGACAGATTAAGATAATCCTGAGCAGTTTCTGTCCCTCTATTGACAGTACAGCTAGCCAAAATTTAGATTTGAAAAGTTGTAAAGGCATCATAACATTGATTCATATAATTCATTTATCCAATTCTTATTAAAAGGTACTAAACAGACTTAAATGAAAATGAGTAAAACATGACAATCATTTTGTGTGAACTTTTTGACTAACTTTTAAGGTGTGGTTAAATTTACCATTGTTTGGCAAATTTTCTTTGGGGAATCGTCATTATATTGGAATCCAAAGATTTCTCCATTCAGATTTTGCAACAGGTTTATGTCGGTCACTTGAATTTCTCACACTGACCAATAAAAAGCTGCTTCGTTTAAAATGATTTCTGCCTAAGAAGTTATTAGTGCTGGCCCCTAATAGTCGACTAACCAAAGAGGCTTGGTCAAACAAAATTTTATTAGTCGCTTAGACACAGAAAAAAAAAATTCCACAGGAAGTGGCGAAGTCATGTATCATTAATGGCTGGTGTGTGTGGTAATACAGTACATCGGGCGAACATTCGAACGCTCACCATCATTCATCAATCTAATGTTAACCTAGAAAAAATTGGTGCTATTCAAGCTTTGTGACAGATGGAGGCGCTGTTGCGGTCACCTTCTCTTAAAATACTCTTTGGTTTTTGGTGATACAGATAAAAGAAATATATCTTTCAAATCTGTAAAGATTTGAGGTTTATTTGTGAGCACTTACAATAACAATGAAATGTTGCGCTTTTGTAAAATAATGAAAGCAAACAGGATGCACTTTCTGCTGTCTTAGTCTCTGTAAACTTGAGTGCGAAACTCTGTGTTCTTTCTTTACAGATATGAAAAACATATTTATAGATATTAAAATGTCTGCTTTTAAATGAACCAATTCAAATGTAAAACAAATATTCTCAGATAATGTAATCCGTATGACACACGCATACAGGCGCATCACTACTACTGCGGAGATGACAAGTCATTGTCGCCGATTTAATCTCTTAAGCCGAAACTTTTATTATCAATGTTGGAAACAATTGTGCTGCTTAATATGCTGCCTTTTTTTTAGGATTCTTTGGCAAATAAAAAGTTAAAAAGTACAGCATATAGTCAAAATAGAAATCTTTTCTAACAATATAGGTCTTTACTATCACTTTTTATCAATGTAACACATCCTTGGTGAATAAAAGTATTCATTTTAAATTGCATTTACATTTCACAATAATACAGTTTTCTGTATTTTTAATCAAATAAACGCAGCTTTGATAAGCAGAAAAGTCTCCTTAAAAACATTAAAAATCTTACTGATCCCAAACTTTTGAGCCGCAATGTATGTATTTGCATACCTCTGCATACTCTGTTCACACAGACATGATACATCATCAGCGTATTCCATTACTTTGCAAAGTGATAATAGCTTGCTATTGCTATCCTCTCTGAAATCACCTACCCTACCTTTAAATAGCTATACTGTACTTAGCTCTTAACTTGTAGTGTGTAGCTAGACCTCAGTTTATATTAGCATTGTTCAGTTGTTTGTTAATGATAACAGCTCTTATTTTCTCACTGTCAAGACTGTTATTTATGTGTTTCCCTATACTTTGTCTTTCTAAAGAGTCTGTATGAGGAACTATGAGTCTGTAAACAGGTGGCACCGCTTGATGCTAATCTGTCTAATTTATAGCCCTATTATGCGTCCTCTCTGGAAGATATAGTGTTCCCAACTTGGTTTTAAGGCTCACAGATCACCCTCCCAAAAGGTTAATACCTGTTTCATGTTTTGGATCAATTAACAGGCTAATAGCAACAAGGGGAAGACAAGAGAAGAAGAAAGGAGGTATCCTGGAGTCTTTTTTTCCTCTTGAGTTTAATGATTTGCCTGTAGCCTGGACATTTGGCATGCGTGGAATGTTTGTCTCCACATCCAGACCCATTGTGTCGGAGGAAGAGAAAACGAGAGGAAAATATCTACGTGCCTATCTCAGGATGGGTGTTTGTCCGTTTTGAAGCTGATCAATGAGAGAAAGAAGATTATTGTTTCAAAGCGTCCAGAAGGTCCTGCGTGAAGCCAAAGCAGCAGCTGGTTTCACTTTACCTGCTTTATCGATGTACAGAACCCCACCGTAATAGGTACAGTTTCTAAAAGTTATTTTTCTTTCAGAAAATGCCTGTTGCTCTCGTGTGTTCTCTCTCTCTCTCTCTCTCTCATTCTGTCCCTGGGACACCCCATTCATTCATTTTTTATTAAACTTCAGCGCTCACTATGCTCATTTCCTTTCCCAGGTCCGTTCCTGTGGTTTTAGTGGTGGAGTACAGAGGGATTGGATAGGGCCCTTCTCACAGACTAAACCTGGAGCTGGAATCCACACTGAAGGGGTTTTGGAGGTTGGGGAGAGGCCAAGGGTTTGAACTTTGGGCATAATTCACCTGTTATTCAAAGGAACAATTCACACATTTAATAAAAATGCAAAACAGGCTTAGACAATTGCTCTGTTCCAAAACCTAGTGAGCTCCCCAAGGAGGGAGTATTTTAAGGCATCATGAATATGTTCCTGATGCAAGATGTCCCAAATTGTAGGTGATTTAATTATGCTGTCTCCTAAGATACCTAAAAAGCAGCATTGCAGTCAGAGCTCAATTACAGAACACACTCAAAGCACTTGGTAGTCAAATAAATCACTAATGGTGAATGAAAAAGAAAGATAATGGCATAAAAAGTTATAGTTTTCTACTAAAAAATAAACTACGCAACTGTTTTCAAGATTGATCACCAAATAAGCATATTAGAATAATTTCTGAAGGATCATGTGACACTGAAAACTGGAGTAATGATGCTGAAAACTCAGCTTTGCCATCATACAAATTAATTGCATATATAATTGCATATATAATTAAATATATCAGTTATTTTAAATTGTAAACATTATTACTACATTATTACTGGTTTACTACATTTTTGATGCAAAGGCAGCCTTGGTAAGCATAATTCAGCTTCCGTTTATTTGATGATTAGAGATAACGTCTCTTAATGCCTTAGCATAATCCTCCTGTTGGCTAATTGGTTTAAATCTCTATTTACTTTTCTGTCACTTTGTGCCTTGATGTGTTACAGTAGGAGTGGTGGCGGGCCCTCAGGACATACAGCGTGAAAGATTATTCATCATCCAACAACAGTAAACTTCCTCCTCGCCTGCAGATGCCAAGCTGTTCGCCTAATGAGATGCATACCAGCACTGAAGCCTGTGAGACAGATTGGGCCTCCTGCTAGCGCGGTCCACTGCGGTCAGAGACCTTCTACTGCCCCGCAGGCAATACGGCACAGCTCCGTCACTCTCTTCCCATCATGCTCCACTGCTGCTTGCTTCGTGCTCCTCCCACCTCTGCATGTTTGACATCCTCACAGGTCAGTTAACCCCATACAGATTTAGTGGAGGTGTTGTTAAAGATCTTGTGATGGATTTGTTTTATTAGTGTTGTAGGTTTTGGAGCTATGAGCAGATTCTGTTAATAAAATTGGTCAAAAAGATTCACGTAAATTATTTGAGTCACTTGAACACTGAATCAGTTTGATTGAAATAGTTCTCTTGGTATTATTTATCTTCTATTATTAATATTTTGAAGTTTGACCACTTTTATTTTTTCATCCTTTTCTGTTTAGTTTCAGTTTTTGTTTTTTTTTAATATTTCTATTTACTGTAGCTTATCAGTTTTAGCAGTTTTAGTACTTATTTAACTTTATTAAAGTTTAGTTTGGAGCTTAAACTTTTCAGCTAAGACCAGGCCATGGACCACAAAAACAAGTCTTAAGTTATTTGTAGCAATAGCCAAAAATACATTGTATGGGTCAAAATGATCTATTTTTTCTTTTATGCCAAAAATCATTAGACACATAAAGATTGTGTTCCATGAACATATTCTGTAAATTCCCTACTGTAAATGTATCAAAGCTTAATTTTTGACTATTTAGATTTTTACCCTCAGATTCCAGATTTTCAAATAGGTGTATCTCGGCCAACAAACTGCACGTCAGTGGAAAACTTACTGACTCAGCTGTTGTATAAATCTCAATATCAAAAAGTTGACCCTTATGACTGGTTTTGTGGTCCAGGGTCACATATTTTATCTTAGCTCTATTTCAATTACAGAAATTTTCTAATGTTTCGGCTATAGTTAACAATAACATTTTTAAGTTAAAAAGAATATTCAAATACACTCTTAAAAATAAAGGTGCTTCACGATGCCATAGAAGAACCTTTTTGTCTAAATGGTTCCATAAAGAACCTTTAACATCTGAAGAACCTTTCTGTTTCAAAAAAGGTAATTTGTGGTGAAAGAAGGTTCTTCAGATTATAAAAGGGTAAGAAAGAGATGATTCTTTAAAGAACCTTTGACTGAATGATTCTTTGTGTAGCCAAAAATGGTTCTTCTATGGCATCGCTGTGAAGAACCTTTTAAGGCACCTTTAGTTTTAAGAGTGTATGCAAACAAAAATAGTATTGATTCTGACAATTTTAGACCGTTTCTCCTTAAAAAGTACTTTGAGAATCTTTAATAGAATCATTAAAGAAAAATGTTGTGTAATCAGAATCTTGTTATTCTGAAAAACATCTTTCTGTGCTCTGAATGTACATTACGTTGAGCTGAAAACACTGGTTCAGTGTTGCTTTGGGTCATAGATTGTTCAAATTGTTTAATTAATTATGATATGCCAGTTTTAGCTGTGGCCCCGTTTTGTGGTTATGAGTATATTTACAAATGCCCGCTTTTGTGGGGTATCGATTGCCACAACCTGAGTCACTAGGGGAAAACAGCTGCTGGAAATTCCAGACAGCTTGTAACTTTCTTCAGAACATGACATTTAAAAGAAAACATTCTAGAAAAGACCACATGAGAACGACCACTGAATTCTGCCTCCTGCGCGTGACCTCTCACTCGCTCGCTCAAAAAGCACACTCTCTAACTTTCCACTGGGTTGATAATGAAATCTCAATATCATAAGTCACGTACAGTGGTATCGCAAAGTTGTAGCTGTGAAAATCATAGTATTTCTATCCATTCTGAATGAATCTCTTTGATGTGGCTTGTTCATGATCCGCTTTACCGCTGTTGCGAAGTTGCAAAGTTCCCTCTCTTTTGTCAAGACACAAGTCTGAATGAAGTTAAAGGTCGGGTTTCATCCTCCGTTTCAGTGGATTTGAAATTACAAATGCACCGAATGGCAACACTCCAAAAACGATCGTTATCCAATCGTACAAACCCTACAGTGACCGTCTGTTCCGATGGATTTCAACTTTATTTTCTTTGAAGACTTAACCCAAACAAGAGCTTTCATTTATTTTCCTTCCAGAGGAGTGTACACTTTGGGATATTGTCTGGCGTGCTGATTGTTTTGAGAGGAGTTTCATTGTGTGAAATCTTTCCCTTGCCTAAAACAACAGAATGTGGGAAAAGTTTGGAGAGGGTGAGGGGGTGCCCACTTTTTGCCTTTTCTTGATTTCCATCCAAGTTTGCTGCAGTTAATGTGGTTAAATGCAGGGTCTGGCCAGTTTTCTCTCCCGCTGATCTATATCGAACTGTGCATTCTTTTTTTCCCACCTCAATTTCATATGTCACAGTATCTTTGCAGGTATGAACTGTAATCCTGTAAGGTATTTTCAGTTTATATACGCATCCCACAAGGGTTATGTTCTCTTAAAAACACTTGTTCTATAAACTCATTTGTTTTAGTAATGCACATGACAGCGTTGCATGATTTAGAGTAAATTTTATTGCACAATATGTGGGTTGATATGATATTGTATATTTCATATTGATTTGTTTCCATTTTCATAATGATTTGTTGCACAGCGAAAAATACTGTTTTTTTCCCCCAAAATATTTTTTTTGTAAAAAAAAACAAAAAAATGCATGATGGCTTGTTTAATGGCATAGTTCACCCTAAAAAGAAAATTCTATCATTAATTACTCCCCCTCACGTTGTTCCAAACCCATAAGACTTCATCTTTGCAACACAAATTAAGATTTTCCTGAAACCTGAGTGCTTTCACTGACATGGAAGAGAAGAAATTGTTGAATAAAGTCATTATTTTTGTTTTCTTTGTGCACAAAAAGTATTTTTGTAGCTTTGTAAACTTACGGTTGAACCACTGATGTCACATGGACTATTTTAACAATGTCCTTACTACCTTTCTGGGCCTTGGTAGTTGCGTGGCTGTCTTTAAAGTGTCAGAAAGCTCTTGGAATTCATCAAAAAAATCTTTAATTCATCTCCCAAAAACGAACTAAGGTTTTGCGGGTTTGGTAACAGAATTTTCATTTTTGGAGGGCGAAAAATGCTGTGACTATTTTTTTCCCCCAAAATCTTTTTTTTTTTGTAAAAAAAAAAAAATGCATGATGGCTTGTTTAATGGGATAGTTCACCCAAAAAAGAAAATTCTGTCATTAATTACTCAGCCTAATTCATCTTCCAAAAACGAACAAAGGTCTTACGGGTTTGGAACGACATGAGGCTGAGTAATTAATAAAGGAATTTTCATTTTTGGGTGAACTATCCCTTTCATTTTGCAGCTCAGATTTGCTCGGCAGACCTCGATTATCACAACATGAAATATAAACATGGCAAAGAAGCTTCTGTTTTGTGCTGAATGTTAAAAGGTTTTATGTTTAAAGTCTTAAGTGCCTTGGCCTAGACTTCTTAGTAAATGACTCTTCCAAGGTCGAATCACACATCAGAGTCATCTTCAAACTAAAATGTCATCCCTTAAATAGTTTTTTGCAGATAAATACAGTAGCTGTTTCTTCTGTATTTGGTCATCTGGCCCAAGATGCTGTAAATGTTTTTTGAACCACAAAGGATCACAGAAAAGGCCAAGTCTAAATTCTTGGCATTAAACAATGCATCACTATGATCCTATCTCAGAAAAATGTGTTCTGAGAATGTTTTTCTAACCTTCCCATTAATAAATGAAAATGTTATTTCTGAATGTTGTCTGAAAATTTAAAACGCCCAGTTTTTAAATATTTAAAAAACATTTTGTCTTAGTTATGCGAGCACTACAAAAAACATTAAAGGAAAGTTCCATTTTCTCAACATGATCGGAATGTTACTTTTGAAAGTTCTCTGAGCATTCTAAAACAAGTAGTTAGTAATGTTTAAAAAATGTCCAACTAAAACATTAAAAAAAAAGCATTCCATGAGTGATGCGTAAATTGTGTGCTAACATTTTGAGGATGTTATTAAAGACCAGATAACTCTGAATGAACATTCTATAAATGTTACTTAAGGAATGCTTGTCATAGCTTTGCCAGAACGTTAGCCAAAGTTCCATGAACATTCCTTGTAATATGGGATGCCCCAGTTTGATGATTTGTTCTACTTTCATATTTTTATGTTATTTATACTTTTTTTCAGGAACTTTCTGACCAATAAGATATTGTCAGAAAATGTAAATGATATGGCACTGACCTTTGTGAACATATTCTTCCATGTCATTTAATCACATCGGACATGTTATGAACAGGCCTTTACACTGTTTTTGAAGTCAGTGGATGTAAGGTTTACAAACCCCTTTAGGGATTTCCTCCCTTCTTCACCCCTCAATATTGCTCTTGTTCTGTGTACTTTCTAAACATGTTTGTTTTCATTCCCCCTTGTCAGTGCAGTTGGGCAGCACAAGCCATGGATTGTCTGTCCAGGGTGGGAAAAGGTCTGAATCTTCTCACTCCAGACACCGACCTCAGGTCAGATCCTAACAGTTCGTCTCCCTCCACAGAAAAAAAGACTTTCCAAATTCTGTGGAGGAGTCTAGTGTGTGTGTGTGTGTGTGTGTGTGTGTGTGTGTGTGATATGTGTTAAATAGCTGAGGCTGCACTCCTGAATTTAAATGGGAATTATCTCTGGGAACACGAATAAATCTCTGCTGGTGGCTGTCTGGTCCACAGTCTCACACTGATTTAGTGGAATGATGTTCAACAGATACAACAAGAGAAAAAAGAGAAAACCAAACTTATGAAATTGTGCCTTTCAAAGTTTCTCTTCATGGTCCGTTTTGAGCAAGCCCAGCGCTGTTCACAGCCCAGCACCTGATTAATTGTACAGCTTTGGATTTGTGAAGGTCAGCCTGTTTTTCCAGATGAGGTTTGTGTTACTCGAAGAGAGAAAGAATGAAATGGAACCAAAGAATGAGATAGACACAATGGGTATGTTCTGAATAACAAACCTCACCTGGACTCTTGCTATAGCAGGGATGCATGCTGTGGGCAGTAAATGAATTTCAATATGACCAATTTCAAATTTTTTTGAAGGCACTGCTGAAAGTTGAGATATTTTTACGAAAAAAAAAAAAAAGCTAATGTAACTGATTTCTGTATTGCTTCTTTAGTGTCACATTGATTGCACACACAGTTTGAAAATAATCAAACTAATAAAAAAAGTTTCTTAGATTCAACATTTCTTAGATTCCTAAATGATTTTCTTTTCTATTTTCTTTTTAGTGCTAAAAAGTTCCATTTCAAAAGTTTGATGTTGGTAAGATTTATTTATTTATTTTTTTTTAAAACATTCTGAGTTTTTTCTGCTCACCAAGACTGCAATTACTTGATCCAAAATACAATAAAAACAGTAATATTGTGTAATAATACTACATTTTAAAATAGTAACAGTAAAATAGTAGCGTTCTATTTTAAAATGTCACATATTTCTGTGATGGAAAACAGCATTTGTTTTTGGTAACAATGTAAAAGTCACTTTTGTTCAATTTAATGTGTCCTTGCTAAATAAAAGTGCTAATTTATTTTAAAATTAAATAAATTAATATATAAATCAATATATTATGAAAATCACCTTTAAAGTTGTCAAAATTAATTTCTTAGCAATACATAATACCAATCAAAAAATTTTTAATGTTTTGATATTTACGGTAGGAAATTTAGAAAATGTCTTCATGGAACATGATCCTTACTTAATATCCTAATGATTTTGGGTATAAAAGAAAAATCGATAATTTTGACCTATACAATGTATTTTGGCTATTGCTACAAATATTCCCATGCTACGTAAGATTGCTTCTGTGGTCCAGGGTCATATACTATAAACTATTTAACATAATAAATGTTTATATATACTCCACAAGACAAAATAATAACTGAATTTATATAAATGACCCCGTTCAAAAGTTTACATAACCTTGAATCTTAATACTGTGTGTCGCTTCCTGGATGTTCCACGACTGTTTTTATCTTTTGTGATAGTTGTTCATGAGTCCCTTGTTTGTCCTGAGCAGTTAATCTGCCTGCTGTTCTTCTGAAAAATCCTCCAGCTCCTGCACATGATTTGGTTTGTGACTATGATTTTGAGATTCATCTTTTCATATTGAGAGCAATTGAGGAACTCATACATAACTATTACAAAAGGTGAAACATTTACTGATGCTTAAGAAGGCAACATAATGCATTAAGAGCCAGGGGGTGTAAACTTTTGAACAGAATGATGATGTGTATATTTTTCTTATTTTGTTCACAGACTTTTTTTCCCATTTAGTATTGCACTTCAGAAGCTACATAAATATTTACATCTTTCCCAGAAGACAATATAAGTATAATTCACCTTAATGCATTGCGTTGCTTTCTTGAGCAACAGTGAATGTTTTCATTTTTTGTAATAGTTATGTATGAGTCCCTCAGTTGTCCTCAGTGTGAAAGATGGATCTCAAAATCACACATTCGCTTTTGGAACGGGTTCACATATGCAGATGCTGCTGGAAAACCAAAGAATGTGCAGGAGCTAGAGGATTTTTCTGAAGAAAAGACCAAATATTTCTGATATTTTTCCTATTTAAAACTTGACTCTTCTGTAGTTACATCGTGTACTAAGACCGACAGAAAATGAAAAGGCTGATATGGATGGGAGCTATACTCTCATTCCGGCGTAATAATCAAGAAACTTACCAACTTACCATACCATGGGTACAGCAGGCGCAATGATATTACGCAGCACCTGAAAATAGTCCCAGCTAGGTAGCTTCCAACGTGACCAGCACTAAGCCACTAAGGTAATAGTAAAATAGCTGGGGACTATTTTCAGGTGCTGCGTAATATAATTGCGCCTGCTGCACCCATGGTACGGCAGCAAAGTTCCTTGATTATTACGCTGGAATGAGAGTATAGTTCCTATCCATATCAGCTTGGAAAATCGCAACTTTTCATTTTCTGTCGGTCTTTGTACACAATGTAACTACAGACGAGTCAAGTTTTAAATAGGAAAAATACCGAAAACATTTGACCTTTATGACCTTTGGTCATTTATGAACGAGATGCTAATAGTCTAATCTGATTCAGTGACTTACGCTAAGCTATGCTAAAAGTGCTAAAGGAAGACCCGGAGAATGAATGGATTCAAAAACGGTAAAACTCATCTGTTTAACTCTAGGGGAGTTGGAAAATGAGCCTATTTTCAAAAATAAGTGGAGTGTTCCTTTAAGATTCCTTTAAGATTCAAGGGTATGTAAACTTCTGAATGGAGTCATTTTATAAATTCAGTTATTATTTTGTCTTGCAAAGTATATATAAACATCTGTTAGGTGAAATGGCTTATTCAGGACAGTTCTAGTTAAAAAATAACATGCAATTTTCATGATCCCTCTTATTTTGTTAAAATGATTAACATATTCTGCAAAGGGTATGTAAACTTTAGCACAACTCTAGCACAACTCTACACACACACAACAGTTCTTTCTGGTCCTCGAATCTCATTGGCTTAGAAGAGTGCAATATTCTAGTGATGTCTGAACTCCAACCGGTGTCAAGCTTTTTATAGTGTAGTTACCTACTTTTCAAAAGATTAGCTTTTATCTTGGCAAAATCAAACACTGGTTTCACCTGCAATTTTTTTTGGTAGGCAGTATGCTGTGTGCACTGTGTAGTATGCCAGTATTCCATTTTAAACACATGTAGTAGATAGTTATTTCCTGATTAATCCACTCATTTTTTACTGCTGAACAATTTATGTACAACTAAATCAGCGGTCATTAATTCCAGTTTACCGTTTAATTGCATTCAGGTGGAGCGTGTCATGTTTTGATGAAGGGGGAAGCACGCTTGGAATATCCTCTCTCTCGCTCACACGCGCTCAGAAATATGAAGGTACAGCAGGTGTGTGGTGTGGTGTTGTGTTGGTCTCTCCAGGGGCTCCTCTGCCTCACACTTTCCACTCCGTACTGGAATTTTCCTGAATGTCTATACACTGCACTGCTGTGTTATCGCTCCACAGGCATCCCTAACCGTCTCTGACACGTAACATTTAGGAAAAAGCGCAGCAAAATCACGATGAAAGCGAGAGCAGCGCTAGCGTTCATCTGTGCGGATGTGTTTGTGTTAGAGCGTTCACCGTGGCCGCATAAAGCTTACGTTCATTTTGTGAAACTGTAAAAAATCAACTGCTTTCACAAGAGTCAAATTCAATCTCGGATGGGGTTCTGAGATGTTAAAGAAATCTGCGGCCCCAGACCTCACAATGAGGGATCTATTACACCGACTACCAAAGAAATGTTCTTTTAATTAGCCACATTTATCTTTTTTTTCCATGTTTTGACAGAATTTCTTACATAAACATACAGCACAAAGAGAGACAGACACACAAAGCATGCTCATTTTTATGTTTGACAGAGCCACTCGGAACAAAAACAAAGGTGACCTTGCTGTGCCGTTTCAGACTGTAATGGGTTGCTCTGTTTCATTCGTGAGGTCATATCAGCAGCACCTGCAAGCACTGTAAGTACATAATAACAGATTAAACGGATGAACCTGAAAGAAAGTCAAAATTAGAGTTTTTGTGGATTTTAGTGCATGTGTGTTAAAGTACAAATTCTGTCATTAATTACTCACCCTTGTGTCGTTCCAAAGCCATACGATTTTTGGAATATTATAAAATAAAGATATTTTTGATCAAATCTGAAAGCTTTCTGACACTGCATAGACAGCAACGCAACTGGGACGTTCAAGGCCCATAAAGGTAGCAAGGACATTGTTAAAACAGTCCATGTGACATCAGTGGTTTAACCTTAATTTTATAAGCAAAGAGAGCAAAAATAATGACTTTATTTAACAGTTTCTTCTCTTCTACGTTAGTCTCCTACAAGCGTTCACGTGAGAATCATGATGCAGGAGGCGTGAGAAGGGTCAGAAAGCTCTCAGGTTTCATCCAAAATATCTTCATTTGTGTTCTGAAGATAAATGATGGTCTTAAAGTTTTGGAACGACATGAGAGTGAGTAATTAATGACAGAATTTTCATTTTTGGGTGAACTATCCCTTTCTAATAGTGAGATTCAGCAATCCCTTTGAAAAGGATGTGTTGTTTTAATGTAACAGAGCTAGACGAAAAAAAAAAAAAAGGCCTGGCTACCTTTTAAATGTTGCATTTCATTTGTTGCTTCCCATCAGTGCTGCCCCTGTTAGTCATGTCAATCCTTTAGTCTCCCGTTTGTCAGAAAGTGTCAAATACCAATAACATTTTAAAGACTTTTGGAACATTGTTGGTCCCTGATCAAAAATTACTAAGTTATATTTGACCCTGGACCACAAAACCAGTCTGAAGTAGCACTTGTATATTTGTAGTAATAGAAAATTTAGAGTATAGCTTAAAATTAGGATATTAAGTATATCATAATATATATATCAAAACGTAATTTTTGATTAGTAATATGTATTGCTAAGAACTACATTTGGACAACTTTAACCCTTTAACTGTCACTCCCATTTTTGAACATAGATATGAAAATCATGAACGGTTTGTAATATGATTTTAAATGTACATTTTCCATGGTAATGCTATGTCTGATTTTAAAATGGTTTTCAAAGGATGAATTTTGAGATTTTAAGTTTGCAAATGATATATAATTTCTTATGATTTCTTTTGTAATGAAGTAGATTTTTGAGGTGCACTCCTGTCCTATATTAATCTATTACTTTTCCTAAATAATTTGTAATACTAAAAATGGTAAAATATCTATTTAGGAGACTTTTTAATGATATATTGTTTGCCATGATTAGATTAAGATTTATTTGTCAAATGGTGAAGCAACCCACAGAGGGGACGGGTGAACGTTAAGGGGTTAAAGGCGATTCTCTCAATATTTAGATTTTTTTTTGCACCCTCAGATTCCAGATTTTCAGAGTTGTATCTCAGCCAAATATTGTCCTATCCTAACAAACCATACATCAATGGAAAGCTTTGGAAAGCTTTATTCAAGCTGTCAGATGATGTATAAATCAAAAAAAAAAAAAAAAAAAAATTGACCCTTATGATTGGTTTTTGTGGTGCAGGGTCAAATATTATAAGTTGTAATAATTCATTTTATTTTTTTGTTTAAAACTAGAAACATAATACTTATTAATAACTAAATATTTATTATTATTTAAAAAAATAATATGAATAATAATAAATTATTATTATTACAAAAATGTTATTATAAAATTATTTTTTATATATTATATATTTATATTATTATTAATTTATGTTCAATCATCTGAGGGGGAAAGATGGTGTGAACTTGGCACCTTGAGCTTCAACTGTAAATCTCCCATCTGTAAATCTAAACGTGCTGAGCTGCCCGTCTGTATGATGGAGTGTTCAGCCTAAGTAGGTGCAGAATCAGATTCCACGTTGTCTCTCTAGAATATTAAAACCAACATGATATCCAAATTGAGACTACAGACTACTCTTCACAGCTAATGTTTATCTGTTTTATCACTGTCACTGTCTGTTAAACCAGGCTCTGAGGTCAGGTGGCTTATCTTGGCACAGAAAGAGGAGGAGGTTTACTGCAGTTTCAGGCCATTTGCCATGGATCATCATCATAAAACATAAGAACATTCTGTTCTGGATGGCTCCTTTGTCCACCTGATTACAGATATGCCTCCTAATAGTAAGTATGCTATTTTTTTTTTTTTTTTGTGAAAATGCACGAGGTGGTCAGTAAAAAAACTGTGGGTGGTCAATTGCCATGCCATAGCTTAGACAAGAAGAGCATAGCATACACACAAAGAAGCAAGAAAAATTGAGAGAGAAGTGATGTAGAGTAAGGAAAAGAGAGAGAGAATGTGTGTGTGTGTGTGTGTGTGTGTGTGTGTGTGTGATCCTCCAAACACTTCTCCTTTACAATGTACAGGTGTTGGTTGCATAGTGTGGAGGCCTGTGCCATTCTCTTAGCTGGCCGAGATGGCGTAATGGGAACTGCCAGCTGTGATGGTAATTACAGCACCACTGAAGAAGACTGGGGCTGTTTTTCTTCAGGGGGCTTGCAGCTGAACTGATTTTTCATTTACATGTTTTAAGTAAGATGAAGGAGCTCCCCAAATGGGTTTGAGCCATGCATTAGCGAGAGTGGATACATGCTATTTTTCAAGTGTTGTTCTTTGTCACTGGCGAATTGTTTTAACGCACCTCCATGCTTGGAACGAGGTCTGGAGGAATGCTCAGGAAACGGATATAAACGCTCGATACCTCCAACCATACATTCACAAGAGAGGCAAATATGGTTTTGATTAGTCGATAAGGAAATGCTTTATTAGTGGTGCTTGCTAAGGCAAGTATCACTATTATTGTTATTAGTGATATGATCATAATTCGTCTTGCGTCATTTGTGCTACACACATGAATGATACCTCAAATTGTGTAGTTTATTGAAGAGAGGTGTGCAATTACCTTTTGCCTGGCAGATGATGAAAGGGCAAAATCCCATAGATTTATAGGAAAGACCCGAGCCGTATCTAGTGTCCAGAATATTATAGAGATGTGGGGGTGGGCTGAAAATTATTTGGCAGCGAGTTTGCTAGATATATTTTCTGCAAAATGCACACAAATGCAACTAATTTTAAAGAAACTCTTGCTCCATATTGGCTTACATTGGGACCATTAAAGTGTCACGATCAACAGTTGATAGTGTGATTTCATAGTCTCAAACTTGAAAACTGTATAACCAAGAAGGTTAGGTTAAAACTTGAAGCATTACTCATGTTATAGAAAACCTGAATACTTGCTTCTCCTGTGGAACACAAAAAAGGGAATTTTAAAGGGATAGTTCACCCAAAAATGAAAGTTCTGTCCTTTATACTCACCCTCATGTTGTCCCAAACCCGTAAGACCTCCATTCATCTTCAGAACACGAATTAAGGTATTTTTGATGACATCCGAGAGCTTTCTGACCTTGCATAGACAGCAATGCAACTGACACATTCAAGGCCCAGAAAAGAAGCAAGGACATGAATGGTATTCTCCTGAATGCCCAGTGGATTTTTTTTCTTTGCGCAAAAAAAAGTATTATTGTAGCTTAATAACTTTATGGTTGAGCTACTGATGTCACATGGACTATTTTAACAATGTCTTTACTACCTTTCTGGTCCTTGAACATGTCAGTTGCATTGCTGTATGCAAGATCAGAAAGCTTTCGGATTTCATCAAAAATATCTTAATTTGTGTTCCAAATGTCTTACGGGTTTGGAATGGCATGATGGTGAGTAATTAATGACAGACTTTTCATTTTTGGGTGAACTATCTCCTTAAGAGCTGGTCATTCTTTGCCATGTAAAATCAATGGGTAGAAGCTTAGAAACTTAAAAAAGGATGCATAGTAAAAGTATCATAAAAATGACATACAGTGTCTTGCGAAAGTGTTCATACCCCTTACATTTTTTCACATTTTGTTATGTTGCAATCTACACTCCATACACCATAATGGCAAAGCAAAAACAGGTTTTTAACATTTTATTAAAAATAAAAAACTTAAATGGTTCCATTGCATTGCAGTTCATCATTATCTGAGATGGTTGAAATTTAGCTCAGGAGCATTCATATTGCTTGTAGATGTCACTACACTTTGAGTGAATTTAACCTGTGGCAAATTCAATTGAATGGATATGATTTGGAAAGGCACACACATCTTAATAAATGGTCAAACAGCTGAAAATGCATATCAGAGCAAAAACCAAGCCTTGAGGTAAAAAAAACCTGCATGTAGAGCTCAGAAACAGTAATTCATCAATCCACACATCTGGGGAAGAGTTCAGAAAGAATTCTGATGCATTGAAGGTTCACAGAAGCATGTAGTCTCTGTTACACTTAATGGAAGAAGTTTGAAACAACCACAACTCTTCCTAGAGCTGGCCTCCTGGACAAACTAAGCAAATGGTGGAGAAGCACATTGGTTGGAGTGGTGACCAAGAAGCTGATGGTCACTGAGCTTCATGATCATATATGCAGATGGGAGAAACCTACAGAAGGACAAACATCACTGCAATATTTCACCGATCTGGGCTTTATGGCGGTGTGGCAAGATTCAGTCTTCTCCTCAGTGAAGACACATGAAAACACACTTGGAATTTACAAAAAGCACTTTATAGAACCCCAGACTGTGAGAAACAAGATTCTGTGGTCTGATGAACCTCAATTCCAAGCATCATGTTTGACGGAAACCAGGCACTGTTCATCACCTGCAGAGTAGCATCCCAAAACTAAAGTGTGCTGGTAGCAGCCTCATGCTGTGGGGCTGTTTTTCAGTGGCAGGGACTGAAGAAGTCATCAGAGTAGAAGGAAAGTTCAATGCCCCCAAATATTGTGATAGCTTTAATGAAAACCCAGTCCAGCATTCAGAACCTTAGACTGGGTAGAAGGTTCAATTTCCAACAGGACAATGACCTTTAGCACACAGCAAGAGTGACTTATATACAACTCTGTGAATGTCTTTGAGTGTCCCAGTCAGGGCCTAGGTTTGTAATTTTTCTGGAGAAACCTGAAAATGTGTGACAGTCCCCATCCAAGCTGACAGAGCTTGAGCGGTGAAGAGGTGAGGAGAAGATTGGCAGATAACTGCCAAATGCTGGTGTGCGAAGCTTGTCACGTAATACCAAAAAGATTTGAGGCTGTAAAGGTGCTTCAGCTAAGTACTGAATACTTATGGAATGTATTTATTTAGTTATTTCAATTGTTTTATTTTTAATAAATTTACAAAGTTGTGACAATACTGTTTTTGCTTTGTCATTATGTTGTATGGAGTGTAAACTGATATTGAAAGAAAGTAATTTAAAGCAGTTTAACATAAGGCAGCAACATAACAAAATGTAAAAAAAAAATAAATAAAAATAATGAGGTATGAATACTTTCGCAAGGCACTGTAGAAGTGATCCTTATGATTTGTTTTTAATTATATATTCCAAGTTTTAGCTTTTTGGGAGGAACAGACAAAAGTTCTTGAGAGAAGTAGTCGATTTGTGCACAAGTTCAATGAATCAACTCACAAAACTGGTCAGAATAATTTGTTCACATCATGCTGATCTGGTTCTTACATAGGTTCAGCTCACTGACTCAAAGCTTACTGGAAGAAAAGACTGACAGTGAATCATTATTAAGTCATTCAGACCGGATTTTGTAAACTGAATCAAGTGATTCATTTGAAAAGATCGGACTCAAAGGAAAGAATTGGTCATGAATCTGCTAATTCTTTCAAGAACTTTCTTTTCACTCCATTTCTTACAAAACTATCACATAGTTTCAGAAGACTTAAAATATAGGGCACAAGTCATTTTCTAAAGCTTTTACAGTGCTTTTTGTCGTTTCAGAGTTTTACAACAGAGTTTTACGCACAAAGCCAGTATATTCCTACAAAAACCTTTTGTGTTCTACTAAATAAAGAAAGACGTACAATACAGGTTTGGAACAGCATGAGGGTGTGAATAAGATGACAGTTTTTATTTTTCTATGAGCTGTGTGTTTAAGAGAGCACAGGTAATTGGGAAATGAGAAAGTTGCTTGGCTGTGACTTCTGAAACCTTTCAGTAGTGGCATTAAGACTGTGAGCACTTCACTAGCAGCCGTGCCAAACTAAAGGAGGGGGAGAGACCAAGAATCTGAATGTATTGCAGATGGCACAACTCTATTCTCTAACCAAGCCATCTGGAGTTTACTTAAACTGATGACTTCATTATCAAACACGGCTCTCTTGCCAAATACTACCCCTGACATGCTCACACACACATGCTGACTGACACACACTTTAATGTCGACAGACAGACACACACATTGGCATGATTCAGCGTATGGCACCCATAATGACGAACCGGGCTGAAGACGGGGGCACTGTGATGTATTTCTGTCGGGGTGAGAGTGTGGGTGTGGATGTGTTTTTGTGTGCGTGTGTGTGTTGGATCAGACTGTGGCATTGGCAATGGTTTAAGCTTCGTAATTTGATGACATAATAGTGTAAAACAGGCGTAAGCGGCCTGACCTCTCGCTCAAAGGTCACGGAGGGACCTCTGCTGACCGAGCCTTGTGAGTTTGTGCCTCAGCGTCAGAAGTAATGGTTTGACCTACTGTAATTTGTTTGGGAGGCCTCCTCTGAGACACCTGCAGGAACTGGGTGGGTGCGGGTAAAAGCGGCCAAGTTCTTGCCAATTAAATCATTGTGGCACCAATTTTTCCAGCGCATGCCCTTCCAGCACTGAAGTGTTGTGGTAATTGATGTTCATGACATCAGAACTGCGTATTTGTGTAACCCGTATTAGATTTGTTGTACATGTGGTTTTGGCTGTTAGGTTTTTTCTCATACAGAGCAGCTACTGACTGAGAATTCTAACCACAAGTTGTTCTGCAGACCTGAATGAAACAAATGCTTTGTTTAACAATGTTTCCATGTTCTTGCTATCTATCTATCTATTGTTCTGTCGCTCTATCATTCTATCGTTTTCTTTCTATCTTTCTATCTATCCTTCTAATGTTCTGTTGTTTTATGTCCATTGTTCTATCATTTCTATCTATCTGTCTATCTATCTATTGATCTATTTATTATTCTATCATTCTATTTATCATTTTATCATTCTATTTATCATTCTATCATTCTATCTATCGTTCTATCATTCAGTCTTTCTATTGTTCTGTTGTTTTGTCGATCTGTCTATTGTTCTATAGTTTTAACATTCTATATATAATTCTGTCTATCTATCTATCTATCTATCTATCTGTCTGTCTGTCTGTCTGTCGTTTGTTCTATCGTTCTATTGTTCTGTCATTTTGTCTATCTATCTGTCTATCGTTTTAACATTCTATCATTCTATCTTTTGTCTGCTGTTCTGTCATATTATCTATCTATCTATCTATCTATCTATCTATCTATCTATCTATCTATCTATCTATCTATCTATATGTCTGTCTGTCTGTCTGTCTGTCGTTCTATCTATTGCTCGTTCTATCGTTTGTTCTTTCATTGTATTTATCGTTCTACCATTCTATTTATCATTCTGTCAATCATTCTATTGTTCTGTCGTTTTGTCTATCTATCTGCCTATCGTTCTACCATTTTAACATTCTGTCTATCATTCTATCTTTCGTCTGTTGTTCTGTCATATTATCTATCTATCTATCTATCTATCTATCTGTCTGTCTGTCTGTCTGTCATTCTATCTATTGGCTTGTTCTATCATTCGTTCGTTCTATCATTGTATTTATCGTTCTATCATTCTATTTATCGTTATATTTATTGTTATATTTATCATTCTATCTATCTATTGTTCTGTCATTTTATGGCTATCTGTCTAGCGTTTTAACATTCTATCTATCATTCCATCTTTCGTCTGTTTTTCTTTCTTATCCATCCATCCATCCATCGTTATTTGATCTTTCAACTCTCTATCATTCATTCTGTATATCCATTCTACTTCTGCCTGTCATTAATTCTATCCCACTATTGTTTATATTTCTAAGATTCTGTCTATCATTCTACATATTGTTCTTTCTGTCCATTGTTCCACCGTTTATTGTTCTGTCTATTTGCATCAAAGGTATTCACACCAAATCCAATGTAAAAATTTGTGTGCAAGAGTTCATAGTGATGCATAGTTTTGTTTGTAAGTCATAGTGTGTACTTTTGTTTCAATTCCTTAATTTGTTTAAATAGTTCCTTTACCACATAAAGTAAGAGGAAAATGATTAAATTCCACAACTGTTACCATCCGTTTCATTTGGCACTGCGAACACCACAGAATGGTTCCTCGCTCATGCTCAAATACATCTGAAAATGAATGTCATGTTTCTAAAGCTTGACCCAAACTGGGCTCGTAAAATACACACAAAGCATATCAATAACGCTCGCAGTGCGCCTACAAAGTGCGCCTCTGTGATTTAGTGCATTTTCATTGAGATTACGTTCATATATTATTGTGAGCGTAATTAAAGAGTTCTCCTTCCCCGTTGTGCCTCTTTTACAATCCCTCCGCGTAGGGGAGTGGACCCAGTTAATTGCGTGCGCACTTGTAACCATTGCCGTAATCATGGAGGTTTTTTATATGACCGGCGCACCGCACCGGTTTCACACTTTCTCTCCACACGTGTGAGGCCTCCAGGTGTCATGCCCTCCGCCAGCCGCCTCGGCCCGGTCACACAAGCCCAAACCAGGAACGCAAGAGTGGAAAGAGAACCCAAAAGGTTCACAGGCCACTTGATTATGGGCTGGCGGACACAGCTGCGGTTTGTGCCACTTCATTAAAACTGTCATCTGCTTCACAACATATAGCAGAGGTACATGACATTATGGGATATGTGCAGTTTCTGTCAGAGGCAAAGCCTTGGTGGTGAATGGTAGACTCAATCCTTGGCCCCACAAACACTGAGGCAGGTTGTCACATTTTTTACTCCAGTAAATATTTCTTAGTGTCAGGGTTTATTTTTGAAAGTCAGATTCTCTATAGATATGTACCTTAAAGTTGTAGCTACAAAAATGCTTTTGAAAATTTCTAATATGAATTGACCTTTTGTGCCAACATATAAGCGCATTTAAAAAAATATATGGCCGTAATCTCAATGAAAATTGGCATTATAATATCATTTTAATTTCAGTAGGTTTTGTTTACTCAAAGGCTGTAAAGGATAAAACATGCTTCAGTAATGAACTTTAAAATTGAATAATGGAAAATTCAAAGCTATTCACAAAGTGTTAATTTCATAACATTTACAATGTCACATGTATTCATTTATTTCCCTTCTAGTTGTTTGAAACCAATATACAAAAGAAAAGAAGAAAAAGCATTTTTGTAATTGGACTTTTGTCTAAAAACATACTTCCTTGTGTGACAACTAGCCCCAGTCTCTCCAGTTCATTATTGTGGCAAGTTATGATTTATATTGCCGTCATCTACTGATATAATGTATTTACTATGGTCGTAATACTCATTTGATTCATTGTGATTCATTCACGCCGTACCCTGTAGAATAAGCTTGTGGGGAATGAACCAGGTTGGGTTACGCTGACATTTATAACCATTAAAATGTTGGCCTAGACGGACTTACATGAAGTCAAACATTTAACACATGTTTTCATAATTCATATTTTTGTATACACAATTGTGACTGGAATAAACTCTCTAGTTCATGTTCACATTGACATCTGTATGTGATTATAAGCATTTAAAAAAAAAAAAAGTTATTAATAAACACAAAGAAACCCTCTAGTTTATTTGGTGAATCCTGATATCCAGCTAAAGATGCAACAGAGCAATCATGATCAGAATAACTAAATAAATACATCTTTGTTGTTTTTAAAGCAGAGTGCATGAACCCTGGAATCTAGCACAGGGGGGTCAGTGTGTGTGCCGCAAATGCCCAATGGTTGGATCGGTTTCTTTTCCTAACTACATATAAGATGTCTCCTTCTTGCATTTTGTTTATAAAAGAAAGTGAAGTACTCATAAATGGCATTTGTCTCTGGCTGCTCAAAAGTTTGACTAGGAGCTGAACAAAGAGAGCTGTCAACCAGTCAGGGTCCCACTTCATAATTAACTTCTCCTGGGGCACACTGGCCATGTGGCCACGCAGACCACAGTGAATATGAACTTACTCTCAGTTTCCCTCTTATTGGAAGCTATTCAACCTTAAAGTAAACCACCAGTAATTTTGAAATACAGTTTAAGCTAAGAAATAAAACCAGCGTGAGATTAAATTGCAAGATTTAAAGTCACATTGTTTTTCAAATGTGAATTTATATTTAATATTTTAAATATTTCAATCTGGATTGGAATTTTTTACGAAGTAGCAATTGTATGATATAAAGTCACGTTTCAAGATTTAAAATCCCATCGATTTTCTAATTGTAAATGTATATTTATTTCACAGTGTGACTAAATCTTTCATTGTCACATTGTTTTGAAATATAAATTGATCTTAAAATGTGACGACTTTGTATTTTACAGTATGACTTGAAATGTCACAAAAAGGCAGAATTTTACAATTGCATATTTCCTAATTTGGATTTTAAATCTCATAATCACACCTTTTTTGTAATTCATTTTTTAAAATTTCATTGTTTGTTTCACACAGTTGTGAGTGTAAGATTTGAAGTCACTTTTTAAAATGTATATTTATTTCACAGTTTGACTAAATCTCACATTAATTCACATTTTGAAATAAAAAAATTGCAATTTATGAAATATACACTTTCAGTTTGTGAAAAAGAAATTTACAATGTGACTTAAAATGTGTAATCTTGCAATAAAACTACATTTTTAAAACTTTATATTTCCCAGTTGGGACTTTGAATCTTACTATCATGAATTTAAATATATATATTTAAGATTATAGGATTTAATGTCACATTTCACAGTCATGAATTTTTTTGCAATTCATTTTGAAATTTCACAATTTGTTTCACAAAGATGCAATTATAGCAACTTTGAATCTCATCATAGGGAATTTTTTAATTAATTTTCTGAAATTCACAGTTTGTTTTTACAAAGTTGTGATTATAGGATTTAATGTCACATTTCAAGATTTCACGATCATCAATTTTTTTGTAATTTGTTTTTTTTAATATCTCGGTTTGTTTCACAGTTGCGATTATAGCGAGTTTGAATCTCACAATCATGAATTGTTTTGTAATTAATTTTCTCAATTTCACAGTGTGTTTCACAAAGTTATGATTATAGGATTTAATGTAACATTTCAAGATTTCACGATCAAAAATGTTTTTTTGTAATTTGTTTTCTGAAATTTCACAATTTGTTTCACTAAAATGTGTTTATAGCAACTTTGAATCTCACGATAGTGAATTTTTTTTTGTAATTCATTTTCTGAAATTTGACAATTTGTTTCACAAATAGGATTTCACCATTATAGGATTTAATGTCACGTTTCAAGAATTCACGATCATGAATTTTTTTTTGTAATTTGTTTTCTGAAATTTCACAATTTGTTTCACAAAGTTGCGATTATAGGATTTAATGTCACATTTCAAGAATTCACGATCATTATTTTTTTTATATTTGTTTTCTAAAAATTTCACAATTTGTTTCACAAAGTCATAATTATAGCGACTTTGAATCTCACAGTCTTAATTTTTTGCAATTAATGTGAAATTTTACAAATTGTTTCACAAAGTTGCGATTATAGGATTTAATGTCGCATTTCAAGATTTTACAATCATTAATTTTTTTGTAATTTATATTCTGAAATTTCACAATTTGTTCACAAGTTTCGATTATAGTGACTTTGAATCTCACGATTGTGAATTTTTTTGTAATTCATTTTTTGAATTTTTACAAATTGTTTCACAAAGTTGGAAGTCATGATTATACTGATTTTGAATCTCACAATCGTAATTTTTTTGTAATTAATGTGAAATTTTACAGATTGTTTCACAAAGTTGCGATTTTAGGATTTAATATCATATTTCAAGATTTCATAATCATGAAATTCATTTTCTGAAATTTTACAAATTGTTTTACAAAGTTGCAATTATAATGACTTTGAATCTCACAATCATTTTTTTTTTGTCAATAATTTTCAGAAATTTCACAATTTGTTTCACAAACTTGCGATTATAGGATTTAATGTCACATTTCAAGATTTTACAATCATTAATTTTTTTGTAATTTGTTTCACAAACTTTCGATTATAGTGACTTTGAATCTCACGATTGTGATTTTTTTTTTGTAATTAATTTTCTGAATTTTTACAAATTGTTTCACAAAGTTGGAAGTCATGATTATACTGATTTTGAATCTCACAATCGTAATTTTTTTGTAATTAATGTGAAATTTTACAAATTGTTTCATAAAGTTGCGCTTTTAGGATTTAATATCATATTTCAAGATTTTATAATCATGAAATTCATTTTCTGAAATTTTACAAATTGTTTTACAAAGTTGCAATTATAATGACTTTGAATCTCACAATCATTTTTTTTTTTGTCAATAATTTTCAGAAATTTCACAATTTGTTTCACAAAGCCACAATTACAGGATTTAATGTCACATTTCAAGATTTAAAATATCATTTATTTTCTCATTTGTGAATGTATTTTTTCACAATGTGACAGTCTAGCAAAAGGTCACATTGTAAAATAATTTGCAATGTGACTAAATCTTCAAATGTGACTTTAAATTACTCAGTCATTGTGCATTTTGGCCATTATGTTATCTCATATAACATAATTATAATATAATTATAGTTGATTTTAAATCTCAAAATAGTGATATTTTAATAATTTGCTTCACAAAGTCGCAATTAGAAGATATAAAGATTGCACAAATGTGCGAAATCAAGTTGAAAAATAATAGATACAAAGTCATAATTGCTTTTTTACTTATCTTTTAAACTTTAAGGCAAAAACAGGCTTTCATAATCTTTTACTTTATTACACTTTTCTATCTGAAGAAAATGTTGTATTTAGCCTTCCCTGGCAAAGACAGGATTTTTGTCAGGATGGTTTGTTTATATCATTCTCCGAAATCCACTGCTTGCAACATGAGTCTTAAAAGGATTAGAGTGCTATGGAAAAGATGCATTTGAGTTCTTGTTTGGGTGTGTGGGAGATACAGTGCATTTAGCCATGTTCTCATTCATACCTTAACAATAACACGTTGTGTTGTGAGTAAATATGACCTTTAGATAATCCTTTTAATGTTTCTAAGAAATAGGATTTTGTGAGCTTGCATTTTTCATGCTGTAAAGTTAATCTCACTCGAGTATTAATGAGAATAAGACACGGTGAACCCGGTGGCATGTTTGTGCAACTTTTTTTACATGCTGGGTGAAAAGTTCAGTTTCCCTTATTCCATTCGAACCTTGTGAAATATAGGAATATAGGAAAAGAGCGGATGAATAAGGAAAAAGAGACTGCATGGGGTGACTATTGAGTCCGGTGCTGAGTGATTTTTATCGGCTCTTCATTGCCACCCAGGTCTCTCACAAGAACACCCAGACAGGAATTCCAGCGCGGCTTATCAGAGCGCCCCATCTCCGTACAGGAGGGGCTAGTTTGAAGGGTTTGTGTGTGTGTGATGGGGGGGGTCGTTGTGCAAGCTTGGATTAGGTCGAGAGGAAGCGCGCTGTTGGGGTTAGCGGTTCATTAGTGTTTACTAACAATCGCTGGATGTCAAAAAGGTCTCAAGAGAAGAAAAGATGTTTAGGAGGAGAGATTGGTTTATGGGGTCATGTCTTACAACTTATTACACAAAGAGATAAAGGATTAGCCTCCCCCTCTCTCGCGTACACAAACTCACTCTCTCTCTCTCTCTCTTTTTTCTCTGGAACTGATCTGAGCGAGTGACCTAAAGCTTGATTAGGTCAGTGGACCACAGCCGCTCTGTGGTGCTTGCGGAGGGGTTTGACTCTAATGGTCGCTAATCCAACTAGCATGCTCTCAAAGCATGTGGCTCACTTTCTCTCTTCAGCGCATGGCTAGCTAGAGGTTAAAACCATTAGGTCTTAAAGTTGCCATCATTAAATGTTGCCTGTGGTAGCATCAGTTGATGCCTATGGCAGATTTAGCATCTAAGACTCCATTTTACATAGATGCTGGTTTTTGCTTCGAAATACATATTGACATTTAATACAGTGTTACCAAATTGAATTAATAAGTAGCTCTTATTTATTTATTAAGACCAAATTTTTCTTAATGCACTGCTGGTTATGAATGTTTGTATTTATCAATTTTCATATTAGGTAGTGTGCTTTTCCAATGAGCTTAGGTTGGGATTTAACCATATGAACTGTTATTTTGATTAGATATAGAGGGAATGGGGTTAGTTGTCACATGGGAATGTTGTCACAAGGGCTATGTGCCAGCAACTAGAAGTCAAAAGTCCAATAACACAAATTAGTTTTTTCTTGTTGTGTTGCTTTACAGCTCAAAACTAAAATGTTGTCGCATGTAATTTTTAATTTAATTTAATTTAATTATTTATTTTATTTAGCTTTTTATTTCAGTATTTATTTTTTGTTTCATTTTATTTTTCATTTAGTTTCATTATTTTTTTATTTTATTTTCATTTCATTTTATTATTTTATTGTATTTTTTCATTTCGTTTTATATTATTTTGTCATGTAGTCTAATTTCATTATTTTATTTTATTTTCCATTTATTTATTTTATTTTTCATGTAATTTTATTATTTTATTGTATATTTTATTTCATTTTATATTATTTTGTCATGTAGTTTAATTTCATTATTTTCTTTTCTTTTACATTTCATTATTTTTTTTATTTCATTTTATTTTTCATCTAGTTTCATTATTTTATTTTATTTTTAACTTCATTTTATTATTTTATTGTATTTTTTCATTGCATTTTATATTACTTTGTCATGTAGTTTAATTTCATGATTTTATTTTATTTTCCATTTCATTGTTTATTTTATTTTATTTTTCATTATTTTATTTACCATTTAATTCTTTATTTTTATTTTATTTTATTCTTTAAATACAATATCAATTGGCCATTTTTTGGGGGGATATTTTAATGTCATAAAATATTTTGTATATTTTACTATACTTTATATACTATATCTTATATATTTTATTATACTTTTATGTATTTGATGTTTAAGTCATTTTATTGTGTCCTAATTCTATACATTTAGCTGAAAAAAACTATAATAGGGTATTTAATGGCAGTATCCTTTATGACAATTTACTTCATATATTTTTTCTTTATTGTTCTTTCTTTATTTTATATAAATTTATATTTATATAAAATTTTATATGTAATAATAATTATATATAATATAATATAAAAATAAATGAAGACATGCATTCGTAACCTACAGTATGTCTGTGAAAATTTTGTATTAATCAAAAACTCAAAACACACATGAGTATTTGTCTTTATTTTTATATTATATCATGTGTCATATTATATTTACAGCACAGATCAACCTACTGTATATTAAGATCTTAAAAAAACCCTCTGTCTCATGAATTTAATTTGCACTAATCCATGTCAGCTTGACCCCCGATAGAACAGCAGGCCAGGGTTAACTTGCTATATTATTCTGAGTCAGCAAACCTGCACCAAATCTCCAGCAAGCTTCATTTAGAAAGCAAATGCAGCATTCTCCCTGTGGGGGTTTGGGTAATGCCACCATAAAACTTGTTTTATTGCCCGGTTTAAAAGACCATATTTTATACAAACAGTAAATAGGAGCACCTTTCATACTGTAATTGAAAATGCAAGTAATGTTAGGCACATGCATACATTTCGTACGGCTGGACTTCAAAGACAACAGCTGAAGTTATCTATTAAAGAAAAAAAATCTGTCAGTCTTTTTCCTCTAGCAGAGACAGGCGAGAGGTCAAGGCTATTTTGTATTGAGGTCATATTGAAAGGCCTGCTGGTTTCAGGCAATCTTTAAACAAAATACTGCCATCATTGCCTTGTAAGGTTGTAAATATTTGAATGGATTCAGCCTTATGATCTTCCACCTGCAGAAAACTGAAATCCTAACATAATATTTTTATTTATTTATATTTCTGTTTTCTCAGGTGAACTAGTGAACTACACTAGCACACATTCAAGCATATATTTCATAATGTCAGTTCATGTCAGTTCAGGGCAAGTACATTTTTATTTTTTTTATTTTATTTTATTTTATTTTATTTTATTTGCCAAAAAAAAGTGATATATTTTTATATTATACGATATTTATATATTACTTCATGTACATTTGGTGTTTCATTAATTATTTGTTTTGTGCCCTTATTGTTTAAATTTAGCTTAAAATATAGTAATATAGTAGTAGGGTGTTTAACTAGAGAATTCAATGACACTTTACCTCCTGTAGTGTGACAACTTGCCCCACTAAAAGCAACAGATTTTAAAATGTGTTTTTTATTTCTCTGTCATTTGTAGTTAACACTTAAGTTTGTTCCTAACAGAAATTTACCTCCAGAAATAAACTTAACCTGAGAAATATTCACTAAATAAACAGTGCGATAACTAGCCCCAAACCCCCCCTAGCCTTTTTTCTTCCTACTTAAAGGAGATTTCATTTGTTGTGTTTCTGTCCAAGTGTATTTTAGCAAGTGCAAGTCACCGTGAAGCAATAAGCTGATTTCAGAGTGGTAATGGCTTTTGAAGTTATGTATCCTCGCTCATTCTTTTGCTTGCGGTGGGCCGTGACCCCGTGCTAAGAAGGTGGATTGTGTATACGTTTGTGCCCGTGTGTCAGAGAGTGTGTGTCTATGCGAGAGTGTTTGTGCACGGAGGAGAGCACAGAAACAGTACAAAGTTGACGGTCAGTGTTTTTGACTTGATAGCCGATTTGCCCTCTTGTTCACCTTTAATCCCTGATGTGACTGGCCGGGGAAGGGGTCACAGAATGGTACTGCAAGCTTTAACCCAGATGACTCGATGCACTGTGGAAATCCCATGTAAAATTGTGTCACTCACTGGCAAACACAAGGCATTTCCTCCCCTGACTAGTCTGTCAGGAAACAGGTATCAGAATGGCATGGTATAAGCTAGATAACAGAAAATAAAAGCAAAAAAGTTTTTTGCATGACTGACTTACTCCCGTGGACCAAATGTTCAACAGCGTTTTAGTGCCACATTAAAGAAATTTAAATAACAAGATTGAAGTTGTAATATTTTGAGAATAAAGGCAAAATCAAAAGAATAAGGTTAATATTTTGAGAATAAAGTCGAAATTACGAGAATAAGGTTGAAATATTTTGCGAATAAAGTTGGATTGTTTTAAGAATAAAGTTGAAATGTTGCAAGAATAAAGTTGAAATGTTTCGAGAATAAAGTCAAAATTATGAGAATAAAGTCGAAATTTCGAGAATAAAGTCAAAATGTTTCAAGAATAAAGTCAAATTGTTTTGAGAATTAAGTCGAAATTTTGAGAATTAAGTCAAAATATTTTAAGAATAAAGTCAAAATTACCAGAATAAAGTCAAAATTTTTAAAATAAAGTTGAAATGTTTCGAGAATAAAGTCGAAAGGCTTTAAGAATAGTCGAAATGGTCGGCGCCGATAGCCTTGTGGGCAGTGCGCCGACATACAGCGCCGTTGCGCAACGGGCGTCCCGAGTTCGATTCCCGGCTCGAGGACCTTTCCCGACCCTACCCCCTTCTCTCTCTCCACTTCGCTTCCTGTCCTTCCTGATCTGTCCTATAATAATAAAAGCCAAAAATGAATCTTTAAAAAAAAAAGAATAGTCGAAATGGTTCAAAAATAAAGTTGAAATGTTTCGAGAATAAAGTCGAAATTACGAGAATAAAGTTGAAATGTTTCAAGAATAAAGTCTAAATATTTTGAGAATAAAATCGAATTGTTTTGAGAATTAAGTCAAAATTTTGAGAATAAAGTCTAATTTTGACAATAAAGTCGAAATTACCGAATAAAGTTGAAATTTTGAGAATAAAGTCAAAATGTTTAGAGAATAAAGTCAAAATTTTGAGAATAAAGTTGAAATGTTTCAAGAATTAAGTCGAAATGTTTTGAGAATAAAGTCGAATAACGAGAATAAAGTTGAAATGTTTCGAGAATAAAGTTAAAATTGTGAGAATAAAGTCAAAATGTTTTGAGAATAAAGTCGAAAATTTGAGAAAAAAGTCAAAATGTTTAGAGAATAAAGTCAAAATCTTTAGAGAATAAAGTCGAATTCTTTTGAGAATAAAATCGGAATGTTTCAAGAATAAAGTCGACATGTTTCGAGAATATAGTCAAATTGTTTTGAGAATAAAGTCAAAATTTTGAGAATAAAGTCTAAATATTTTGAGAATAAAGTTGATATTACCAGAATAAAGTTAAAATGTTTCTAGAATAAAGTCGAAATTACAAGAATTAAATCATAGCAGTTAAAGTTATATTATTTTGAAAGTATAGCCTATGCATGCAAGTGGCCTGGATTGGCAGCACAAAATATTATATTTTGACTTTTTCTCTAAACATTTCGACTGTAGTCACAAAACACTTTGTGACTTTATTCTTGTAATTTTGACTTTATTGTCAGAATACTTTTACTTTATTTTTGGAACTTCGACTTTATTCTCATTATATTTCAAATTTATTCCCGTAATTTTTTCTACTTTATTCTCATAATTTCGACTTTATTCACAAAATATTCGACTTTATTCTCATAATCTTCAATTTTTTTTACCGTGGCACTAAAACGCCGTTGTACGAAAGCACTGTAACGTAGCGCAAAAATACTTGTGCACTATATTCCAAGACTTCTGAAACCGTACAATAGCTCTGTGTGACTGAAATTTTAGCCCTAACTTTTTTCGAGTTCATGAAAGTTCATAACATGAATAACGATGACAAATGTTCTTTTGAGTGTGAAATTTTCAATGAATCACGATTAAATGCAAAAAAACGTCCTGAATGATTTGTTCATGAATCTGACTGATCAAGTTCTAGACATAACAATTATCTTATTCAGTGATTCTGGATTATTAGTTAACAATGGCTTAAATTTTGGTGAAACAAAGCTGTAATATTGCTTCATCTGAAATATCATACACACACCTCTTTTATAAAAGGAACTGTTCTACAAATGTTCTTTTTAGGTTTTAATTAATTAATGTGTAGAAGTCACAGTAGGTTGAGTGAAAGAGAATAGCTTTATGACTTTATGACATTTTAAGATCAGTTATTAATGTATATAGCATTTTCTACATTTGATAAGGAGACTCAGTAAAAAATAATGATAAACTAACCCTGTGCTATCCAGTAATGTTTATGATGAAACTACATATGACAACAGTTTAAATTATATTGTTCAATTTATTTAAAAGTTTATTTATTTATTATTCCTTATTTTAGAGACTGTTTGATTTAATTTACCCATTAATTAATGTAATTAACTAATGTATGAATAATTTCAGCAGCATATGTTTGGTACTCTTAGTTACACTGACTGTATGTGTGTGTGTGTGTGTGTGTGTGTGTCTCCTCTTATCGGTCACAGTAAGACAAATGCTGACATCCTGACGAAATCCAGTGCCTCCCCTAGGTGACAACTCTGCAAATCACTTTCTGATTTAAGCTGTAATAATAACAAATAAATGTCCAGATTTAGGGTTATTTTTTCATAGTACAGATAGATTAGATAGATGAGGCCCTATACAAGATTTTAACTGTCCTGTGTGTATCCAGCACTAATAAATTTGTAAAATCTGGACCTGCGTCCAGCGCTATTCTCTTGGACGTTGTAAATTACATGCTCAATAACAAATTTCACAGAATTTTGCTATTTCACAATCGACTGGACTGTGTTTAAACAGCTGCTGTGAAACTTCAACTGATGACTGTCAACTGTCATGTCTCGGGATACTTCGAGCGTAACATTAAGTGTAATGGAGTCTCAAAAGGACAAGTACAGAAAGTTTTGTAGCCTCTATGATAATTTAGAGTTTGTGACACTGTATGTCAACACTTTCTAAAGGAGAAGCTCATATTTCCAAACAAAAATGTTTCTAGAAATGGGGGAAAAAATGTTTTTCGACCAGTTAGGCCTGGACTGAGCAAAACTATTCGAGGTCACGGTTTAACTCTGGAGTCAAGCACTTTTGAAAAATGACTAAAATAACACTTGTTCGAACAGCAAAATAAAGCGTCTTTAAAACAGTTCAGTTAACAATTAACCTACGTTAAAGACCATCATAAAACTTCGCTACATTAAAATTTATTTCCTGTTATCATCGTGGAAACATTTACTCGCATTATCTGTTTTGGATCACAGCTCTAAATTCGAGAATACCACGTTCGTGACTAAACGAGAGAAATTTCACACAAACAAACATCGCTGGAGATGAGCGATTAAGATAAGATGACCAAATAGCCCAAATTGGCACGTGGGAAGCATGGAGATGCAAAGAGCGGCCTGGCTAAAAAAAGGCAGCTCCATTAGAGATCGGAGGCAGGAGTGCCCGCTCTTCAAGTCTGCCTAATGGGCCGACCAGGACTTTCATGTGATAAATGTTGTTTATATTAGGACTCAGGCCCCATACATTAGTGTCCTTCAAACGTCTCTTGGCCTAGTTGAAGCTGGGTGTTTCTAAATACTTGAGGGTCCTCCTATGCAGTGGCTGTTATGGCTGGGTTAGGGCAGGGGAGAGCGAAAAGGAATGGTAATTGAGCGGGAGTCGCTGAATTGGTGGAGTGGAAAGTATGTGCTCGTTGTGGTCACCCTGACCAATATGGATCTTACCTGAGTGGGGGCTGTTAAAAGCATACATTGCCCCCTATAGGTCTGGCCAAGCTACTGCTAGTTGCAAAGTGTGTGTGTTGAAGTGTGGACTCAAGACAATATGTTGAACACATAGGACTCGATGTTGACTTTTTGCACTTACATCACAATTTGCTCAGTTGCCCAGATGCGCTGCCATACTGGCGATACTTGGATGTAAACAACAGCATTGTTTGCATGGTTAATGTACTACTGAATACATTGTTCTGCTAATTTATGCTGTCTAAACCATGCAAAAAATGTGTGGAAGCTGCTAAATCATACAGAGAAGGACTTAGTAAGCAGTAAAGGGCACAATATTTTGACAAACTAAAGTTAATAGGTGGTAAAGATACATACGAGCAGTAATAATTAAGCTATTAGCCTAATATTTCACCTACCTGACTGGAAATAATAAGAACAAACGCAAATGTTGTCAAGATTATTGCCCTGGAAATCCTGGTTCAGTTTGGCCAACCACAAACGCATTTTGTTCCTCAGACAGTTTTTTGCACTCTTCTTGATTTGTTAAACTTTTTGGCGGTCTATAGTACTCCAAATGTTTTTCCCGGTTAGTACAGCCCAAAAACATGACAATAATTGACCATTTTCAGCAGTTTCGTTTAGTTCAGTGGCATTATATTCAGTGCTGCCAATATAGCCAATTGATGACGCGTCGTGAAAACACTCTATTAAGTACTTACAAATCAGTCAAGTCTGGTTAGATTTGTGAAATGGTGTACTTTAGGGGTTGTGTCCGATTCCGAATACCATGTTCGGAAAGGAAATGACGTGTACTACGGAACCGCTAAAGGAAATAAATTCGAGATGAGAGGAAAAAAAAAAAAAAAAATTCTCGCAATTATATCGTCGGGTAATTATACTGTATACAAATTTATGGGAATCATCTGCTTTTAATATGTGGCCATTGAAATCGCGTTTGAATGCAAGCTTGTTTTTACTTTCACTTTTAAGATTATCTGCGTAAACTATAGAGCGGCAGTGCTTACCAAACATCTGACAAAATTACATGTTTGTCAGTGGTGATCAGGATTTACAAATCATTCGCCATCTTCCTACTAGGGCTGCACGATTTGAGAAAATTTTCATATTGCGATGATTGAGGTCAATATTGCAATATGCGATTGCGATTATAATTATAGTAAATGGTATCTTTAGTCAACTTGATGGGTTTTTAAGGAGAATTCGCACACAGGTTAGTAATAATAGTCTACTGAAATGTGCATGCAGGTTAGTAACAATGCTGAAACATTTTTTCAAGTTCGACATCAACTTTCTTAATATTCCTCAATCTATTCATTATAAACAATATAACATGAAAACAAAATAACAAAATATAAAAAAGTCTGATTTCTGATTATTTTTTGTAAAAAGTGTATAGGGTCGCTAGAGACCCGAGGTCTGTAATAGTGTAAGTTTATTTTTCATGCGCAAAAATATGTAAATATCTGATGACTAAATGCAAGCAATTCACCTTTATTCCTCGAGGAGGCACTGTTTAATTGACAATAATGACGTGAAGTTTCATGTTTCACTATCGCATAAAACAAAAGAATAATATCAGCAAAAATGTAACTGATTTGAATGGAGCAATTACTGTATGCGTGAATATGGGCCAGATGCTGAATATACTGTGCAAGCGCATTCTGAGGATGACAGCGATCGTAAAATCATCTGCTCAGATTGAATCCTTCTAAGTTTTAAAAGGTAACGAAATATGCGTTATTTTATTCTTCTGTAATTGTTCTTAAAATATTAAGAGAGTTTTTTGCTATTGCAGAAGTTAGAGGTCCATCCGTGCAGGATATATAGGTCAGGGTTGCTAAAGACCCGAGTATGTAGGCTAATAATGATTGGCGAAACATTCATGCATATAAGTGTTAATGTAAACTTCTCAACAGTATAGCTAAATTAAATAAAACAATAAATAAAAACATGCACATCAACATTTTGTCCAAACAAACAGGGACATTTATGCAGGATGTAACATACTCTCTATAAACTCTTTCGAGTCCACACACTTTTTTATTTAATATAATTGGAACATTTTCCCGTCATATAATTGCACAGGCTGACATCGCGATTGCGATACGATTAATCGTGCAGCACTACTTCCTACCAGTCATTTCTCCTTATTTTTATGTGGTAAGTGAAATTTTATGCACTCTAATGTAACAGGCTACCGCTAACAAGTGGCTAACCATGTTCCTTTAGTGGCTCCATAGTCTTACTATTAAAATGATTTCTGAAGGATCATGTGACATTGAAGACACTGACGTGATTCAGCTTTGCCATCACAGGAATTTCTTTTTTAAATATATTAAAATACAAAAATGTTTTTAAATATTTAAGCACAAATATTTCTGCATATTTTGTTTTTGCTGGCTTGGAGGCCCAAATTCAGAACTTGACTCGATCAGTCTTGCCATTCGAAATCCCAAACCATTTTTCCATCATGTCATGACACTTTACACAAGACGCAAATTGCTGGGAGTAGAGACTGGACTCTGACTTGCAAAACAACGACTTGGACCCTTGTCTGGTGTTAAAGTTCAGCCTCACACACCGTTCGGTTATGCGAGAGCACAGCTGTATGGCAGCGCTCCTTCAAAGGTCACCTAACACCGCAGTGAGCCGCAGAACAGTATGGATGTGTATACTGATACTATTATGAATCATAAGAGACGCAGCTTTACGCATATTTGACAGCAGGGAAAGGGTTTTGGAACGAGCGAACTGCAGTCAGACGCACTAACAAGGTCTCTTTTGGCTTGTGGTTTTGACTCAGGTGAGATTCGCTTGTTGAACAAAAGAAGCTGCTCCGGATGTCACAGAAGCACAGTTCAATAAGCAAAATGAAGCCGTTCCACTCAGCACAGTACACAAAATATTACCTCCCAAACTTAATTCAAATCATGGCTTTTCCAATGGAGAGGCAGTGTTATGTGACAACAGACTACTCAACACAGTTTCCTAAGAAACAAGCTAGCGGTTTCGTTTTATAAAAAAATCTGATTATCTTATAAACCCTGAGGGAAGTAGTTGCGCACACAGCCAAATAGAAAGAAAGAAAGGGAGAGAAAAAAGTGTTGAAAAGACTGACGACGCGGCCCAGGCGAAGAATCGAAACAACACGTGTGGCGCGTAAAAAAGCCCATCACAGTCAATCAGGCAGCCAGGGCTAGTCAGGCAGGAGGGAGGGAAACCCTATCCAACATGAATCTGTCTGCAGAGTGAACACGAGGGATGTCACATCAAGCATGATTTTTATTTATGTTTTGATACCCCATGCAAAGGCTCCCTTCCAACCAGGTGGAGAGTGTTTATATGAGCCGTGTCAGACAAACAGGAGAGCTCTGATCCTGCTGGGTTATTAAAACGAATGTTATTCTAATTACAACTGGAAATAATTAGCCTAGGAGAAACGTTGGGAATCAGGTCATTTGGAGAGGCATACCGTTTCCTGTACGCCGCATGCGAGTGTCAGACTTCTGCAATTGACAGATGAAGTAGGATTGCAAAAATCCCAGTGGATATTTGATCTTATTTGTGTGTGTGCTTGCGAATATGTATATGAACAAGAAAGAGAGCCAAAAAGTGCAAGCATGAACATATTTAAAGGGATAGTTCACCCCAAAATGAAAATTCTGTCATTAATTATTCACCCTAATGTCGTTCCAAACCGTAAGACCTTCATTCGTTTTCGGAACATGAATTAAGATATTTTTCAAGGTTCAAACGCTGGGATTTCATTTATTTTATCGTAAATTGCTTTCCGTAGAGTAATGAATGTCTTGCAAGTTTGGAACAACATGAGGGTGAGTAATTAATGACAGAATTTTCATTTTTGGGTGAACTATCCCTTTAAGAGTGTAATGGAAAATGATCAGTGAATGATGACTTAACTTAAACCATTTGTCAAAATATGCTGCATGACTCACATGGACACTTGTATGGTGATTTTGCATCCTTTTTGGAGCTTAACAGCCCCGTTCTTTATCCACTTACATTAAATAACTCATCTTGTGTTGAGAAAGGACGTCGTATGGGATTTGAACAGTGAGAGTGAGTAAATGACAAGTTTTCAATTTTAGGTGAACTATTCCTTTAATTAAGAGCCGTGAACATGATAAAAAGACATAAATTGCTAGGTTTGGCTAATATCATTCCCATATGTGCTGGCAGGGACACAGCATTAGATTAAGTTATGGCATAAACATAAAGATGTGGGACTAATACAGCAGGGCCATTATAAACAGCCATTCCTTACGCAACAATAATATTATGCAAGAAGCAAAATGGAAACAAGCACAAGTAAATCTGCTGAACATATAAAGTACATTCCAAATGACAGAAAATCGGTCAAAAAAGGCTAATAACTTTCTGTTTTTCACACTTTAGGGCACCGTGAAAATTATAAGCTTTTGCCCAAGTTCATTCGCTGTGAAATAACAGAGCAAACGCTGGTCAATTAATAGCCCATTTGGCTGCATATAACCCTTTGGAGAGCAATGAAAGTGTGTCTTTAAATCTATGTACGTGTTGATATTATTTCATATCAGGCCCCTTCCTTTCTGAGCCGTGCTGCCAAGTCAAATGTTAATGAGTTCCACCTGCAATGTTATATGAACATTTGTTGCACGCTGGCACTTGTCTAAATGAACGAAGTGTTGCATATGCCTTGTGCAATGTTACACGACCCACAGAGCGTCATCTGGAATGCCAGCAAGTGTTCTGCGTGTGAAGGGGATTTCTCGTCTTAAGCAGATCTGACGATTAGTTCAACAAAATGTATACATGCAGCTACGTATATCTGAATGGATTAAGAAACCGTTCAGTAAGGCTTTTGTGCAAATTAAGAACCTGTAGCCTCTCCTTTCAGATGGACTGCTAAAAAAATCACAGTAAGTGGACTGTGGTGTCACCGACGTTGATTTGGCAGTCTTTCCCATGATGCTTTCCCTGAGCTTCGTATGAGCTGGTGCTGAAAGACAGACTGTTTATTGCCCTCGTTGAGGGGAGGTTAAGTTACAGCAAAGGCCGTTTCATTAGCATTAAATCACAGTGCAAACCATCCACCCCCGGCGGGACAGTGCTGCTCCCCTTTAGCCCCCAAGCTGGTATTCCATTGGTCTGTAGGGGGGCGGGCTGCTCAGATTGAGTGAATGCTTGAGATCCTTGGCTGTGGTCCTTCAGGGTCTTTTTTGCATTCAGCAAGACTTAGGCTCTTAATTGTGTGACTAAACCAATTGTTCTCTTAATTGACGCCACTTAACCTCTTCAACAGACTCCCCTCAGGTGTACCACAGGTGACTCACGCAGAACCAGATGGATAAGCGACAACGCTGTGGATTATGCTGGAAGATGATGTCATTCTCTGAGCCAATGTACAACGATGAGCTTGAATCCAATCCATCCAATCAGACTGGTTGGTTTTGAGCGAGGTCTGTAGTTATTAACATTTTTTGTTTAACATCATTTACTCGCCCTTATGTCATGCCAAACATGTTCAGCTTTCTTATTCTTAAGAGATCCAGTGTTGTTTTGAGCAAAAAACAGTTCTGGAAAACGTCTTCTTTTTATGTTCTTCAGAAGAAAGTCATTTGGAACAACACGAGGGTGAGTAAGAAGTACATAAAAACAAGTATAAGTAACATGCAGTTAAAGTTTTTTGTGGTTTTATTTTTTAGCTAGAAATGATATAAGGCCTCATCTTACTGGCTGTTGCCATAATAGTCCATAACATGAATTGGCTGCTCGTAAATATGAATATTTGCATATGAACCCGCACACACGGAAATGACCCTGTGAAATAGCAGAGGTAAAATTCCCTGCTCAGGATTTACGACTGCTCGGGGTATAGCCAATACTTTTATTGTGGTCTTGCGCCAGATATGGTCAATTGTACACGAATGCCAGGAGCAATGGAGAGTGCGGGGTTGCGAGGGGGAAATGTGGATGTGAAATTTCCATTTCTTTTTTTAACCCTCTGAAGTCGTACTTTATAGTTGACAAATCTTCACTCGGTTTCTGTTAGTTTCCATCATTTAATGGTACAAAGAGTGCGGCGGAGGGGCTTTGAAGAGCTTGTTCCCTTTAAATCCTCGAGCACCTGTGAAACCGCTTCTTTCGCAGAGTGGCATTTCAACATTAATTCCTCATTTTGATGAATTCACAGGCCCTGAGTGTGCTACAGGGTGGAGGAGCTCAAGTAGGAACGTTCCAGAAAGAAACACCCTCCGATGGAACCGAAAAAAAGAGGCTAGTTAGCTCTGGCCAAGGTTTGTTTTCACCTGAAGCAGCCATTTGTCTTGGCGCTTGCCCAGCGCTAAACCACTGTGTATGTTTCTATGGTCTCAGCGGACCTGAGTGTGCACCACAACCACTTAATGTGGTGGGGGAACCGAAGATCTCCGTAATAATCTTGAAATTGTGAAACCACACCGTTTCCTCGCACCAAAGCTAACATGGGAGAAGCACATTTCCCTTAAACGCTCGCGATCCAATACTGTCAGGAGGATGCCAGCTCATCAGCCAGACTTGCAGCTAATCACACGGGGGCATAAAGAGGTACTTGACCTCATTGAGTTTGTGAGGCTTCCAAGAGACTCGGAAAAGTACAGAGCTTGAGATGAGAACATCTCAGGTTTGGGCCACTTAGCACTTAAATGCGGCGGTGACTGTCGCAAGGACGGAGCCCTGAGGGCTGGACCTGATCTCCATGTGGATCTGATAAAATCGAATGCGAGTTTGAGAGCTAATCCCTCGCCTTGTCACTCACCTGCAACGGGGCTGAAGAGGCTGACGCATTCCTCACGCCTCGTTTAAGAGAACAGGATGGAGCGGGATTAAGGGCGACTTTTGAGACAAGCCATCACGCAACCACAGAACATATAAAACACTGTCCAAAAAATATGAGGCATGGTTCTCAGGAGCTTCTCCGGGTTAGAAAGCTCTCCCGAGAACTTCCTGGAACATAACTTGGGATTAGACTTATGTCGCTGACCTAAAGAAGGATCTGATAATTTATGGGAGGGATTTAACTCTGAGGCCACGGTTGCACAACAAGGCAGTCACTTGCAGGAATCTTCTGTGTTGATACTGTGTTGATTAACTGGAAGTGGAAGCAAGGTCCAAATGTTATCACAACCATATGGAGTATAGGTTATGAATATTACGATTTAGTGTCAACATGACCTTGAGACCTTGACCTTGTCCCTGGCTCACTGCTGTAGTGGATAATTGCACATTCTGTCCAACTTAAGGCAAGTCCGAGGAGCTTTTTGTTATTGCAGAAGCATAAAATTCAACATTTTCTCTAGTAGTTCCTGATGAGCCCAAGCTGTCTGTCTGTGTGTGTGTGTGTGTGTGTGTGTGTGTGTGTGTGTGTGTATGTACGTGTGCAACAAAATATACAATGGGCAATTCAGTTCTCTCAAAAGACATAACAAACAGTAAATTGTCTGTACTAAAACAAAACATTTAAAGCACGTGGCAATGTGGACTTTGCTACGCCTCTTAAGCCATACTGTATATGAGTGTTGTCCTAAGAGTTATACATTAGTAAAAGAAACATTTCTGTTTTAGAAATCTGTCAAATAAAATGGTCTTGGCCTTTTTATGGATTTTTTAATGGATTTTTTTTAAACTAGTATTGCTACTTTTTAACTAGTATAGCCATTTTTTCAGTGTATTTTAAATTCATTATATTTTATTAATCTGAATTATTCATTTTAACTACAGTAGGTAAAATATTTGTTTGTTTGTTTATTTGTGTACCTGATAACCAAGGAAAAAAGATTATGCTGGAGACATGCTGGAAACACAGATGATTTAAGGTAAATATCACTTGTTAACAGTATTTTCATTTTTTTATCATTTACTCTGTGATTTTGTCAAATTATGCCAAAAATCAAAAAAAAAAAAAAAAAAAAAAGATTAAGTTGTGTATTTAAAGTGTTTAAAATTCTATGATTTTTTTGGTTTAAAATGTAATTTCCACGAGGGTAATTTTAGGGCTGGAAGATATGGCTAAAATTTATATCACGGTATATGTCTTAATTTTGGTCGATATGATGCAATTCCGATTTAAGCTTCAGAAAAACTGCCAAAAATGCCCACAACAGATGTCTGTGCCTACAAATGTCTGAAAAATGAATTTGCCAAGTTTATGAATCCTCTCCCTATAAAACTATATCATATTTTATAAAAAGTTTGTATTTAGCCTTCATACAAACAAAATGTGAAATCACTGCCAAATAAGCATAAGACTCTCAGACTCACCTTATTCATTTTAATATCTTTAACTTTAAACTATAACATAGGCTGATTATTTGTATAGATTGAAACAAAAGTGCTTCAACCAGGATAAAGAATATGAAAAGTGCAAGAGTTGCTGTAGAAAATAGAAAAAAAAAGAATGAGCAACAACAAAAACATGTTGCTGGAGACTAGCTTATTATTGAAAATACAAATTCATTCTTTGCCAGCAGGAGGCGCTTTTGGAGCGGAAGAAACAGCGCTAAGCTCATGAACGCTACTTTATCTGATTAAATGAAAATGCCATCGTAACTTTTCCGAAGACAGTCGGTTCCCTTCGAAGACTCGTACACTCTTAAAAATAAAAGTTATTTATTGGCATCGATGGTTCCACAAAGAATCTTGAACATTGACAGAACCTTTCAAATGCAGAAAAGGTTCTTTATAGTGGAAAAAGGTTCTTTAGATTTTTAAAATGATTATTTTAACAACTGTTCACTGAAAGGTTCGTTGGGGAACCAACATTGGTTCTGCTATGGCATTACTGCAAAAACACCTTTTTGGAACCTTTATGTTTAAGATCGTAAATAAATGTATGGGAAACATTTTTTTTATTGAAAAAAAAATGATATTGTGGTAATATATTGATATTGAATTATTGTTCATCCCTAGGTCATTTTACATGACACAATGCTATTATAATACATCATTTCAGATGTGATAGTAATGACACTGGTGGAAATGATCAAATATGTTTAAAAAAAAAACAGAATTCTCCTGTAGCCACTGTTAGCGACAAATTCAACAAATTAGCATGTGAAAAGTATGTTTTAAGTGAGTTTATTTTCTTTAAGCCCACAGGACCAAAAGTAAAACTCCCATATAAATTTTCACAAATCCATCTTTTCCCTTTGATTGCAGAAGGTTTTCTTAAGAGAGTCTGCAGCTCAGGACATTTATGCGGATTCAGCAGTGCACATACAGTACAGCCCAGCAACATATGTGAGGCAAGCAGGGTGGAGCTGGACCCCGGGCCGCTGATCGTGACTGGTTGGTGGGGAGAGAGGCCCCTGCGAGGTGGGTCCCAGGCCTGCGGCGAGGTCCTGGGGAGTCATTTCAAATGTTGTCCATGACATAGCGCTGGGTTGATGTGTGCGTGCTCCCCTTTTCTACTCACCCCGCCTGTCTCACCTCTGCTGCACTGGAAGTGGCGGAGTTTTGACAGCTGTGTTTGGATCACTCCGATGGCGGTCTTGGGGAAAAGGGCGTGTGCTGTACTTGTGTGTGAGCTTGATATCAGGTGTATGTGAATTTCTGTACATTAGACCTGTGATCTATAGGCAGGGTGGAGATGTGAAGCGTATGCGTGCTTATTTGCTAACATATGGACTTGACGTTACAGTACTGCACGTTGCCCTCATCAGCAAGGCCGCAGCTTTGGGAATAAACCTGGAATGTGGGCTAAGTGGGGGCTGGCGGGCGGCTCAGCCCTTCTGGGTTGCGGGGAGCACGGCCTGGCCGGCCACATGAGTCTCAGCTGATCCCAGCGTTAACCACAACTCCGGTGGTATCAAGGCTGGAGCGAACCCTGCCACAAGCCCCACACTCTTAAAAAGGGTGGGTTTATAGCATGCCATTAAAGAATAATTTTTGGTTTTCAGTGAAAAGTTATTAAAAGAAGTCCAAAGAGCAAAAGAACCTTTTGCGGAACTGCGGAAGGTTTCCATGGATCCTAAAGGAAATCATAGATACCCTTTATTTTTAAGAGTGCACAGTTGTCTTCAGATCTCTGTATTGGAGGTAGAAATCCAGAAGTATTTAATCTCAAAGTAAAAACTGTGTAAAATACATAACTGCGCTTTAATTGACGTCAGCCAGATGTGGGTTAAAGTGCAGAAAGAAGCAGCGGGCCCATAAACGTGCTTATATCCAGGTCAAGAGAATTAAAATGAGTTGAACTGGATTTCTACAAGCACCAGAGCTCTTTTTCTATGGACTGTGCATGATGCATCATTGGTGTAATTGCTTTATTGTTTTTCTTGGCAAGGGACGAGCTCTTTCACAGCTGTGAAGCCGAATAGATTAATTAAGTCGGAAGAGTTCAACGAGGTAGCAAGGTGAATCACTCTTACTACACGCCTGGCACCTGTGTACCAAACAAGTTGTGTTCCTGCAGTGTTACCGTAATAACGTTGCATGTTTTTCCCCATTGCACGGCACCGATGACCTCACACGGTGCTGTAAAATCTTCACACCTTCGTAAGCGCTTTATTGCAGGCACCTTGACTCTAGTTTACCGACCAAACACCGCTGCTTATCAGCAAGGCTGAAACAGGAAAGACGAGCAGGAAACAATTCTTCCTTACCAACAGGAATGCTGCGACATACCTTCTTCTTTGGTAGGGTACGTGCCGGCTAGCTAATAATTACTCTGACCTTAGCATCATTACGGAAGATTAGCTTCATTAGAAAGATGGGCACTTTTCCATCGTTTGCCAGCCTCATAAAAAAGGTGCGCCAGTTTGTGTTCTGTTGTTGGTTTTAGATGTGTCCCCTGGGAAGGAAAGTGAATCAACGCTAAAGCTACTTTGTTTCTTTTTTCCTGCTGTTTTTCAGGATGGTCATAACCTTAGGTGGTTACACTCTCGTGGTAGAATCAGGAAACAGTTCCCCTTTTTTTCCCCCATTTTGCCCAAGAAGCTCATAAAAACACAGGACATCCTGTGGACTTTTAATGACACTGTGCACATTGTAATGAAATGAGTCAAATAAACACTCCCGGTCATGTCAACCAATAAACAAGCACGACCTGGGGAATGGGTGTTTTTATGTATCTGTATCATTCATCCCATTATACCAAAGGTTATTAAATGGCCCACCTGGTGATATTTTCCAAGCATGCATACATACTAGGTTTGGGTTTGAATCGTCTTACTAGTTAAACCCATTGGCCCATCGCTTTATTATCAATGCCAACTGCTTTAGTCTCCATCTGCGGCTGTGCTTTTGTTGTCAGTGGGGTTTGGCCTATCGGTAAGACTCGATCCAGGAAGACTCTGGTGTTGCCACGCCACCAGGTGGCTGATCTGTATTATTGCTCTTTCGCATGATTTACTGTTACACATTTAAGTGTGGAATTTAAACACAACAGATGGTGCAAAGACATCTGAAAATGACCACAACTTATAAAATCTCTGAAGAAAAACATTTAACCACATCAGGAGAATTGTATTTATTTTTTGATTCCCACAGATTTTTTGATCGCCAAACAAAAGCAGAGTAAAAATAAGCCAGTGGCTTTATTCTTTCCTTTCCTTTCATGGTTACGTTTCTCATGTTTTGCCCGCTGGAATATTTATAGTGCAGTTCAACTGAATTATGCTGGATAATCCAGTGGCATTAAGAGCTGCTGCTGTGCCAAGATAAGAAATGACAGGACAGATAAAAGAGTATTTTAAATTCCTCCAATCTTTTTCAGAGATACAATGAAGTTGTTATTAGTAATCATTAACAGAACGGGAATGAAGCATAAATTAAGTTTTTCATATCTAACTTAAGCCGTGCATTAATATTACATGCAATGAAATAACTTCACTTGGTAGCAGACTTTGATAGTGATTTGTGGTCATAATGGCTTTGATAAGAGCGTCGAAGCGATAACTAAGATGACTGATAAATAGTCCTCTCATATCATATCTTTCGCGCACTGAACACATGCTCAAAATCCAACAATAAAATTCCAACAGGCCTAAATTGCATTAACCCTTTAATAGGCATCTTAACCATTTAAGTGCATTTGAGTCATTGAGGAATCTCTTGCATATTTTTTTATATTTTTTTACTAGTGGGTGCAGGACGCTGTAGCTCATTTATGTAAGTGAGGATAGCAAAATAATGTAAACTGTGACATATTATACCCAAAACTTCCTCATACAGTGGACTACCAGTAAAATTTATGAAGATTCAGAATCCAAAAACTGGATATGACACTTTGACCTGACCATGTTTTGTTGCATACCTTTCTATCAAAGTTATCTGACATTATCAAGATGAATTTGTAATGACAGAGTTTAATACTTGAGTTCTTGTCATATTTTATTACCATAAACTATAGCGAATAAACTGTGATAATATGAAGGTGTTTACATTCCTCGTGCAGAATATGCAGAATGTTAATATTTTAACAAAATAAGAGAGATCATGAAAATTGCATTGTTATTTTTTATTATTTAGTACTGTCCCGAATAAGCCATTTCACACAGCAGATGTTTATATATACACAACAAGACAAATAATAACTGAAATTATAAAAATGACTCCATTCAAAAGTTTACTTACCCTTGAATCTTAATACTGTGTGTTGTTTCCTGGATGATCCACGATTGTTTTTATGTTTAGTGATAGTTGTTTATGAGTCCCTTATTTGTCCTGAGTCCAGTTCAACGGCCTGTTTTTCTTCAGAAAAATCCTTCAGCTCCTGCACATTCTTTGGTTTTCCAGCATCTTCTGAATATTTGAACCTGTTCCAAAAGCGAATCTATGATTTTTGAGATCCATCTTTTCACACTGAGGACAATTAATACAAAACTATTACAAAAGGTGAAAACATTTACTGTTGCTTGAGAAGGCCACACAATGCATTAAGTGTTGGGTTGTAAACTTTGTGAATTGGATGATAAGAGTATATTATCCTTATAGTGTCTATGTAGCTTCTAAAGCGTAGTACTAAATTAAAAATATATGATCTTTAAACAAAATGAAAGAAAATTTACACATCATCATCCTGTTCAAAAGTTTACACCCCCTTTGTGTTGCCTTCTTAAGCATCAGTAAATGTTTTCACCTTTTGTATGAGTTCCTCAGTTGTTCTCTGTGTGAAAAGACTCATCTTAAAATCATACAGTCACTTTTGGAAAGGGTTTAAATATGCAGGAGATGCTGGAAAACCAAAGAATGTGCAGGGACTAGAGGATTTTTCTGAAGAACAACAGACAATTGAACTGCTCAGAACAAACAAGAGACTCATGAACAACCATCATCACAAAACATGAAAACAGTCGTGGATCATCCAGGAAACGACACACAGTATTAGGATTCAAGGGTATGTAAACTTTTGAACAGGGTCATTTTTATAAATTCAGTTATTATTTTGTCTTGTGGAGCATATATGAACATACGTTGTGTAATATAGCTTATTCAGGACAGTACTAAGTAAAAACCATCATGCAGCTTTCATGATCCCTTTCATTTTGATAAAATTATTAACATATTTGCATATTAAACTTTTGAGCACAACTGTATATGGATGGACGGATGTTCCACAAAGATGGCAATATCCAAAATCCTTGTGCTTGTGGGAACATCCATTGGTCGTGGTGACGAAACAAGCTTGTAAATCATGCAGAATGAAGGTTTTTTGAAAATCTAAACATGCAGAAAGTGTCCTGTGAGGGACAGGTTTAGGTGTAGAGTTTATGTAATTTGATTTTAATGTGAATCACATTTATGTCTGGAATTTTTACAACAATTTTTTACATTTTTTTTCTAGAAGGTGAAGAAATCGTATTATGGTCTTTAATTATAAATTTTATTTTGGTATTGTTTTGTTATACACATTAGGTGTTTTATTAGTGAGCAGTGTGACTTTACCCACATTCAGACTGGTTTACATCACATTTTTTCATTCAAATAAGATACAGTTGAGTGAGAGAAGCCTTTTATTTCAGTGTAAATAATAGAAATCAGTGCAAAATTGTGAAAAATCACATAATAAAAAATTAATTATTGTTATATTAAGTTATATGATTCATTTATTCAGTAGGTGCATAGAGCCATTAAAAGATTAAAATGCAAACAACATGCAGGAAACTATTGCACAGCACAGTGCATCTTTGTAAACACATGTGGATGCAAACGTAGCATCTTTGAGAGAAATATGTCGTGTAGTTAATGAAGTTCTTTCTGTTATGAGTGGTTTGCATAACACCTGGTTTCATGCCAGCTTTTGGGCTGGCCAGTTGCTGCGATACACAGGTCATGCACTCTCTCTCCCTCCTGCAGCGGGGCTCTTCAAATCATGATTAACGGCTGTTCTTTTTCCCACTCTCTCATTCTTGTTCTCTTTCTCTCTTTTCCTGTTGGGATTCTTCCTCTTCAACCTAGCATTAAGTTTGTGGGCCATGCAACAGCACATGTGTGTTCCAAGTTCCCACAAGCAAACCGCTGGGGTTGATGAGAGAGGCGGACGGCTCGGGATGGGCCGGGGTGTCGTTGGTGGGGTCCCGATCGGGGCTGTAAATTCAAGCGGGGAGGGCGAGATCCTGTAAGATGAAACCCTTCTCCCTCTGTGTATCAGCAACACAACTCGGGCCGAGACAAGAGAGAAGAAGCAGGCAGTAAATCCATTGGAGTTCACTGATAGCAGTGTTTGCACAGCCACCGCCGCCTCCTTTGATCAAATCGCCGGGGGAGTGGGGGTCGTGTGTCGCTGCCAAAGGTCAGCTATATATTACGCTCCTAAAAGTGATTACTGAAATTCTTAACTGAAACCATTCTGCTGCCAGGGTGTGCCAGAAGCCCCTGCAGCGGTGTCTGGCCCGCTCGGGGGCCTCTCTGCAGCCCCGTCCGCCAGAGAAATGATCTCTGCTTGTGTTTCCTATCATAAGAGGAGGGCCCGAGAGAGCCCCACATGGAAAAGTGCTATCCAATTGCAGCGGCGGTGGGTAAAAACCCGCAGTTGAGGCTTTAGAGTCAGGAAATATAAATGTGTAGCGCACTTCAAAGGGGGGAACGGCAAATTAGGCCAAGACAATAAGTGGCCTTGCATTCAAAACAGTATAAACAATGTCTGCTTTGTGTTTACTGCCCTCGTTCTCTCTTTCGCTGCATTGGATGCGGCACGAAACCAGCTGATCTCTGCTACGCTGTAGGTATTGCTCATTGAAATGTTTTGGATGTAAGCAGATGACAGCTCAATTAGATTGTTTAGGCTTTCCCTGGCACCTGTTTTAGTCAAGTCACCTTTATTTATGTAGTGCTTTATACTGTACAATACAGCTCAGTGCACTTGATTAAACCAATCATTTATCCAAAAATGTAAATTTGCTCACTTTACTCAGTATTGCTATCGGTGGATTTTGATGTGAGAGGAAAACTGAGACCTTTTTAACTGGAGGAAGCGTTATTATAGATTGTGGACTGGCATTTTGGCCAAAGTTTAAAGTTAAAACGCCTTAATTATGAAGTTGTTTCTTGCAGACACATGGATTTTCACTTCAGAAGACATTAATTGATGGACTGGAGTTGTAAGGATTACTTGTGTATTATTGGGATGTTTTTATCAGCTGTTGGGACTCATTCTGACGGCACCCATTCACTCAAGTGGATCCATTGGTGAGCAAGTAAGGTTAAATTTCTTCAAATCTGTTCCAATGAAGAAACAAACTCATCTACATCTTGGATTGCCTAAGTTTGAGTACATTTTAAGCAAATTCTCTCTCTTCTTTTTTTTTTTTTTACGATTTCTTTAAATAAATGCATAGTTCATCCAAAACTGAACTTTCTGTTATCATTTAAAGGAACACTCCGTTTTTTGTGGAAAATAGGCTCATTTTCCAACTCCCCTAGAGTTAAACAGATGACTTTTACCGTTTTTGAATCCATTAAGCCGATTTCCGGGTCTGCCGGTAGCACTTTTAGCATAGCTTAGCATAAATCGTTGAATCTGATTAGACCATTAGCATCTCGTTCAAAAATGACAAAATATTTTCTATATTTTTCCTATTTAAAACTTGACTCTTCTGTAGTTACATTGTGTACTAAGACCGACAGAAAATGAAAAGTTGCGATTTTCCAGGCTGATATGGATAGGAACTATACTCTTATTCCAGCGTAATAATCAGGGAACTTTTCTGACGTACCATGGGTGCAGCAGGAGCAGTGATATTACACAGTGCCTAATAGGAAAAATATTTAAAATCTTTGGTCATTTTTAAACAAGATGCTAATGGTCTAATCTGATTTAGTGATTTATGCTAAGCTATGCTAAAGGTGATGCTAAAACTTTAGAGGAGTTGGAAAATGAGCCTATTTTCAAAAAAAGTGGAGTGTTCCTTTAACAGACTTCTTTTTTGTGCCGTAGAAGAATGATTCAGTAGGTTTTGTCCATGCAATGAAAGTCAGTGGGGTCAAAAACAAACCAGAGACATTTGTTTCACAGAAAAAAAAGAAAATCATAAAGGTTTGGAATGACATGTGATTAGTGAATAATGACAGAAATGTCATTTTAAAGTAATCATATAGCCTACATGACACCTGTAAAGATGTGGAAAGTATTTGGGATTCTGGGGTCCTTTTTGAAAGCTACACTCTGGATAAATTCATTTTGTTGTAGTTATTTTAGTACATTAAAAATGTTGCAGTAGCAACTGGCTTAATTTAAACATTCCAGTTTATTTCATCATTTCTTTAAAGTAACATTTTTGTCAACTACAATAACCTCGCTGAGATTCAACTTCATATATTTCAGTTACAGCAGATTCTGATTGTAACATGTGCAAATAAATCTGCGCTTCCACAAAATTCCTTCCATAGCTGCTGTGGATTTAAAATGTTGCCGTCGTGGGATAAACAAGAGAAATGTGAAGTCATGTTCAATGAAACTTTATACACGCTCACTGATCATTACCTAAGATTGCCTTGTGTTAACTTTGGCAGACCTCGCCTTGGCTCTTAAATTAAAAGGGATGATGTATTTCCTCTAATTTGCAATGGGCTACTGAGAGAAGAAATGAGAAAGAGAGAAGAGAGAAGGGGAGGGAGGAGGGATAGAGAGAAAGAATGATGCCTGTTTGACCGGCAGGCACATGCCAGAAATAACAGAGTGTACCTTGCTCTAGAGTCTCATTAGCTGGTGGAAAACAGTTCCCTGGAGGCACAACAGGGTGTAAATACATTTAAAACTTCTCAGTCCTGAGGCAGAACTCTGCCAATTTTTCCCTGCTCATTCTCGAGATGCACACCCATGCAGATGTAGACATGAACTCTAAGCTCCATAAGAGCTGAAGCCCTGTGTTTTAAGCCTCATAAATTTAGGCAAAAGAATTCAGCCGATTTTAGCGTACACCATGGGAAAGCTGAAAAAGCCCTAGAAATCTGATAGATATTTATTTCTATTCTTGGTTTGATGACAAAACTACAGTTATTACAAATCAGCTCTTGGTTTGAAATTTTCTTCTGTGGTTAGTGTGCGCTGTGAAATTTCAAAATCAGCGTTATACAATTTGTCATTTTAAATCTCTGACAAAAGCGGGTTATTTTTTCAGTGAAACATTATGAGATTTCCAGACTGTGCTCTCCTCAGCAAATATTAAGAGGTTTCAGTTTTCATTAGGCCAGTATAACATAATATGTACCTTTTTTTTTTTTTTTTCAGGAGAGTTTTTCAAAAGAAGAATGCACACAGTTTGGATGTCAAAATGATATTTGAACATACTTTGAATCATTATACAATATTGGAATACTCAGAATATAAATTATAAACATAAACATAAATTGTGATAAAGATTTTGGCTTTAATAGACCAATAAACATTTGAAGGACATGGATTTGATATTAATTAGACTTAATTATGTTTTATCTGTGCTGAGTTAATGTTTAACATAGGAAATGCATGCAAACTGGCATTAAAGTATTTTGTAGGTCTGAATAAGTTGGAATCAGTATTAGGTTTGGTTTGTTGCTATAGTTTTATGTAGTGGCTTTTACTTGATTTTATAATGGATATATCTTTCATTCTTTTTTAATTAGGGCTTTTACTGCATAGCTTTAAATAAAAAAAAAATATTTGAAATGTAGGAAAACATACAACAAAATGAACACTTGCAAGTGAGAAAAAAATGTTGGGATAGCTTAATTTTACCACATCAAGCAGTTAAATGTTTCATAATTACATCCTATGATCTATGTTTTTGTTTTTTAGAGCTATTTGTTTTACATTTTGACAGTTTAGTTTTGATGTTTAATGTCTTTTTCCTTTTTTAATTCAAGTTGCAGAAGGGCACCATAGCTCTGTCTCCACCCCAAACTCTGGCTCAATTAGTTATTGACACAGCTGCTGTAAAACTGCACTGATATTATTCCTGAGCCTCCTAACATTCTTGACATAGACACAGAATGACAAATATGGGATCTCCTTAAAATCTCGTTTTTAAAGAATTTTTTAATGTTCTTCACACTAAGAAAAAAAAACAGTTCTTCCAAGAACCTTTCACTTAAAAGTTCATGTCTATGGCATCCCTGTGAAACCCCCCTTTTTTCTGGAAGAACAGGCCTGGAAAATTCATAGAAATGTAAAATCAAAACAAGAAGGTTTATAACTAGGTATCTAGCCTTGCCCAGCAGAGGGCAGTGGTGTTTTGGTAAATATGGGTTTCTGTATACCGTACTGGACTCTTGACTTTTGAATAACACTTGATATAGTTTGTCAAAAGTTTACATACACCTTGCAGAATCTGAAAAATGTTACTTATTTTAGCAAAATAAGAGGGATCATTCAAAATGCATGTTATTTTTTTAAATTTAGTACTGACCTGAATAAGATATTTCACATAAAAGATGTTTACATATAGTCCACAAGAGAAAATAATAGTACAATTTATTAGAATGATCAGCTGTGTGTTTTTTACTAATAGATGTTCATGAGTCCCTTGTTCGTCCTGAACAGTTAAACTGCCTGCTGTTCTTTAAAAAAGTCCTTCATTTTCCACAGATTCTTTGGTTTTTATGTATTTTTGTGTATTTGAATGCTTTCCAACAATGACTGTATGATTTTGAGATCCATCTTTTCACACTGAGGGACTCATATGCAGCTATTACAGAAGGTTCAAACACTCACTGATGCTTTAAAATGAAAAACGATGCATTAAGAGCAGAGGGGTGAAAACTTTTTGAATTTGAAGATCAGGGTAAATGTAACTTATTTTGTCTTCTGGGGAACATGTAAGTGTCTTCTGTGGCATCTGAAGGGCAATACCAAATGAAATAAATATGATCTTTAGGCAAAATAAGAAAAATGTACACATCCTCATTCCGGTCACAAGTTTACACCTCTGGCTCATAATGCATTGTTTTTTCTTCTAAAGCATCAGTGTGCGTTTGAACCTTGTGTAATAGTTGCATATGAGTCCTTCAGTTGTTCTCAGTGTGAAAAGATGGAACTCAAAATCATAGTCATTGTTGGAAATGTACAAAGTACATTTTAACTAAATGCCTTTTTACCATTTTTTTTTTGTTTGTTTGTTTTTGCTGTTAGTGAGCACATGTAACTTTCACATCACATTAACATTGTTGCAATTATAGTTTAATGTTGTGTGATTTGTAACAAACGTACCAAATACTGGTGGAAATAAGCATAATGTTCTCATCGGCATGTATGTGAACCTCTCTGCTGTTGTTGGTAGCCTTCTGCAATAGTTGCATATGAGTCCTTCATTTGTCCTCAGTGTAAAAAGATGGATCTCAAAAGCATACAGTCATTGCTGGAAAGGGTTAAATTACACAAAAATGCTGAAAAAACAAAGAATCTATGCAGACTTATCTGAAGAACAGCAGACGCTTTAACTGTTCAGGACAAACAAAGGACTCATGAACAAATATCACTTAACAAAAAACAGCTGTGGATCATTCAGGTAACAACACATTATTAAGAATAACAGGGTAATTTTTTAAATAAAAATTCAACTATTTTCTCTTGTGGACTATATGAAGAGTTGAAAAACCAGCTAAAAGCCATCTTGGTCAAAAATGAGATGTGACACTGAGTGAATGCTCTCAACACATATTATACGTCCATCAAATACTTCTACTTCAAAATCGCTAAAATCCCATCCTCAGCCCAATCAGAAGTTCCACTACTTACATAAAAAAACCTATACATCGGAGCCTGATAAAAATGCATTTTTTATAGAAAGATGTCAGATGGATTTAGAGGCTTTTGCATCTGAACGCTTCATATGTAAACATCTTGTTTGTGAAACATCTTGTTTTATTCAGGTCAGTACTCAAAAAATAACAGATTTTGTATGATCCCTCTTATTTTGATCAATTTATTAACATTTTGTAGATTCTGCAAGGTGTATATAAACTTCAACTGTATATTAATTCAATACAGAGATTATAAATGAAGCGAGTGGTCCAAAATAATATGTACAAACATGATCAACCTTTATTGGCAGTAACAAAAATACACAATGAAGAGTGAAATCACACCATTAAAACAACTTATCGCATTCTGGCATTGCTATTGGCATAAGGTCAATACAAAAATGACAGATACTCTCATATGCTGAGCATCATGTTGAGTGCTGGGCGAGGAAGGCTCTTATTCTTTGCAGGAGCTCCTTCTTTACACTGTCAGGGACCAGGGCTGAGGAACACAAGAGTGTTATTAATAATGATTATGCTTATTGCACCGATGTTGATGAATAAATAATGCAATAACCTACCTCTTCCTTTGGGAGTCACTCCAGCGACCAAGTCTTCTACTGTAACATTCTCTATGCCTTTCTCCTTGATCACGTCTGCAAACAACCAACAATATGACTTTACAAATCAACCACTGAAGGGTATGCAATGCTTTGAAACAGATCAGACTAGTGCTTTTACCTTTGCAGAGAGCTTTGAGCTGATCTCTCCAGCCACACTCAATGAGCTTGGCTCGAAGCAACTCCTTCAACCTGATCAAAAAAGCAAAGACCATGTGATTCATAAACAAAATTAAGCATGTACTCATTGGATGTGTCGACAAACTTAGAGAGTACACTACATGATAGCATTTTTGAACATTATACATATGATGCCAGATATTTTATTTTAACTAATTCATTTGCATGATCTCACCAGTCAGATGTGATATAATTTTGTAGCCAATCGAATACTTCATAGCTAAGCATAAAGCTAAAAACTAAACTAAAACGTTTCTCAAATGTGTCTAGGTAGGCCAATCACTATGATGCTACAAAACGTTACATATAAGCAGGAAACTTTCTAGGTTTTGACACCTAGCTCACGGATCATGTTTATAAACACTTACCTCTCCCTCTCACCCATCTCAATTAGCTTCTGGTTAATAGCGGCCCTCATTTGTGATTCTTTACTCATATTAATCTGAAATATGAAGTGAAAACAGTTAAAGGTGACGCAATATTGAGCTCGTAATACCAGTGCCACAAACAAAGGGTGTGCCCGCTCACAAAACACAATATTCACTGCTGATTTTTACATTAAACGTGAACAAACACCACCGGACTTTGTGGGAAAGTACATTTTTAACTAAACGCCTTTTTAGTATTTACATTTTGCTGTTAACGAGCACATGCAACTGTTTTTATTACCCGTGAAACTAGCGACAGATGAAGTTAACGTTGTTGCAATTACAGTTTAATGTTGTGTGATTTATAATAAACGTACCAAATACTGATGAAAATAAGCATAATGTTCTCATCGGCGTGTATGTGAACCTCTCTGCTGTTGTTTGTAGCCGGCGGTTCCGCACACCGTTTACCTTCCCTACAGAAACACGTTCACATACGGAAGGTTCCTTCCAACTTAATGGTTCCTACGCAATTACAATAATGTATGGCGTCCTGAGCGTGCTTGATGTACAGTAAAGACGCGGGTCTTACATGTTTTTTCTTTCTTTTTTAGTACATGCGAGACTACTCTCGCATTTTTAATAGTTGTTGAAATAATGTGCTTATGGTTAAAATACGACATAGGTATTTAAATATATGTGGAGAAAAAACGAAACGTCATCACGAAAAGTATGTTTTTGATTTTGAAATATCGTAGATTCGTACTATTAAATAATTCTATTAAGGGGAAATCTATTTATCGATTGCATTAATCTTACAAGGCATAGAGAAATCTATGATTTTAGGCCTGTCTGTGTCTGTGGTAACAATATTACAAATACCACAGTTTAATTACGCAATAACTTAAGGTAAACTTTTCTGAAGGTTAGCTAGTGCTTACTGTATTATAATATAATAGTACATTCATTGATACAAAATGAATACTTACGTTTTTCTCTATTTTTATAAAGGTATTCTACACCACAAGATGGCGGTCTGTTATCAAGTGTGTGATCTTAGAACAGGTAAAGCTTATTTGAGAATAACAATGTACAAGAACATGATGCCCCCAAGGATTTATGTGGCTCTGTTTTTTTCTTTTAGAAGAAAATATTATGCTTTGCTCATAAATTATGTACTATATACACTTTATTTACACTGGCACTGAGTAATATATTAATTGGGTTGAGACCAAATGATTTAGCATACAAATTTACAACGCTTTCCAGTAGCTTAAAGAGAAAGATTTACATTTAAAGTTGACGTAAATATTAAAAATATATAATATTTTTATTTTATTCACAACATTCAAATGTAATGACATGAAGAGAAGAATGTGAATGAAGAACAACATAAAAAGTATTGGTCTAAAATTAATTAAATATAACAGAAATATAGTAATAATAGATAAATCTGACATCATGCTAACAGTATAGCCTTATATTATAATTTCTTAAAGCACATACACATGTGATAGTTTTTCAGATATGTCTGTAATTGTTCAGATACAAGAAACATCCTTGAACATCACTCAGTTTTATGTAACTTATATGTAGTTACCATTTATCCCATGGACCTCTCTCCATTAGAGGGTAAGTAAAATGGTCACATCACCAATTTTGTTTAAGGTTGCCTAGAGACAATGGGTGGCTCAACTTCCCCGTAGGCTCAAATCACCCCAATTTCCCCTAAAATCTGTCACAATGAATGATTTGTGCTGTCTAGCTGCAAAAAGCATCATGAACGCATCATAAAAATAGTCCATAAACAATTTTTAGTTTTTGACGATTGAGTAAATGACGAGAATTTTTCTTTCTTGGTGATGTATTTTTTTAAATGGGCTTCTTGTAGGCCACTGCAACAAACCACCGGCACTTACTGGTTGTATATTTTATAACTTTACACCAGTATGTCTGTGTTGGCCTATGTGCTAACTTTTTGGTTTTTAAATAAAGTTATGAATATAGCTTTTTTTTGTCTTCTCTCTAGTGTTTTTCTGCTTCCATGCACTTCGTTTGGGAGTAAAGTTGCAGCAGAATTTAATTCAGGCTACAGCAACACCCAGAAGCCCTTCAGTGAGGCAGAAGAAGTCATCCTGACTGGCTGTTTGATTCAGACAAAACACCTGTGGTACAGATTAAGTCAGTCTCAGGTAGAAAAACTTATTTCACTGATATGTATAGGTTAGCTTGGACTATCGGTGTCAAGTAGAACTTGTACTTGTTAAAACTAATAGTATTATTATTATTTTTTATTTATGTACACTACTGTAGCTTGAGATAAGTTTTATTTTTTTTTTAAGAATATAATACCATTATTCAGCAGTTAAGCATTAAATTAATTAAAAGTGATAGTGAAGACGTTACAACCAGTTATACACTACCAATCAAAAGTTTTTGAACATCATTTTTAATGTTTTTTTTTTAAAAAGCCTCTTCTACCCACCAAGCCTGCATTTATTTGATCCAAAGCACAGCAAAAGCAGTACAATTTTGAAATATTTTTAGTATTTAAAAGAACTGCTTCCTATTTGAATATATTTTAAAATATAATTTATTCCTGTGATTTCAAAGTAGAATTTTTAGCATCATTACTCCAGTCTTTAGTGTCACACCACCCTTCAGATATTATTTTAATATGCTGATTTGCTGCTCAAAAATATTTATAATTATTATTATGTTGAAAACAGCTAAGTAGAATTTTTCCAGGTTTCCTTGATGAATAGAAAGAGCAGCATTTATAGCTTTTGTAACATTATACATGTCTTTGTCATCATTTTTTAATTTGATTTAAAATGCAATTTAAGTGTTAAAACAGTATTAATTATTATAACTGGAGTGATGATGCTGAAAATTTAGCTTTGATCACAGGAATAAATTACATTTAAAATGGAATCATTCAAATGAAAAACGGTTTAAATAGTAAAAATACTTCACAATTTAACTGCTTTTGCTGTATTTTGGATCAAATAAATGCACGCTTGGTGAGCAGTAGAGAATTCTCTCAAAAACATTAAAAGTCACAAAATATAATTTATTATTCAGGAAAAATATTCATTATTCAGCATAAAAATATTATTTGTCAACCACAGGAACACTGTTTTCAGCAGTGATAATAAATGTTATCAGCAAATCAAAATGATTTCTGAAGCATAATGTGACACTGAAAACTACACCAATTCAACTTTGTATTCACAATAATTAATTACATTAAAAATAGAATACTGTGATATATTTTTTAAACTGTATAAATATTCAAATAAATGCAGCCTTGGTAAACATAAAATGATTTTCAAAAACACTAGAAAACTTAGAAACCCCAAAAATCTAAATGGTAGCACAGAGAGTCTACATTACTTATTTGTTCATATGCAGCACATGGTCTCTTCTGAGTGTCTCCTGCTTTAACTTAATCAATTTTGCATTTTTTGATTATACATATATAGATCTTGCCACCCAATTAGCTGCGAGAGTTCGGTGAATGCATTGATTGAAGTCAGAAAGGTCTGAAACATTAAGTAGCAGGAGACTCAACAGCACCATAACATATAACTGGATGTCAGTTCAAGTCTAGTTTATAATTATCTGCTTTAGAATTGTGTTATAATTGTCTTAAATATCATCAATAATGGCAGTTGTAGCTAACTTCTTAAGTTCTATGACCAAATGTGTGGTGGTAAAAAGTATTACAATTATCTAAATGATAATTTCCATCTAAATCAGCTAATTAAACCATGGGGGTGTCATAAACCGCTAAAAAGTGTGGCGTTGTGCTTTTTAAGGGGCCTTATTATGCTTGATTTGAAGACCCCATGACAGTCTCCTACCATGGATTTGCTCATCTCTAGTCTAATTAAACACTCTACTGAGCTTTAGGATGCCTCATGGTTTTTAATTGCCCTTGTTTTACTGACATGTAGGCATCAGAAACATTGTGTTGAACGGCCTAGGGTTCATAAGATTGCCGTTAACACCTTTCTAGACATTGTGTGCTGATTTTTATTGATACTGACCCATGTGTGTTAAAGTCGTGAACTCAGGCTATACGATTTGAGGGGCGAGTGAGCACTCAAGTGGAAACGTAGTGACCTGACAGAGTGATTGATGGCTTACAAGGTCTGTTATAGAGTCATAGTGTCTCTTTAAATGAGAGAAAAGGATGGGAAGATTGATCGTGCTCACACGTGAAATCCAGAAACAGCTTGTTAACTGTCAGTCTGAGAGAGCTAAAAAGATCCTCCTTGATTAGTCTCCTTTCAGCTTAACGCCTAACTTTTTATGCAATGATACGTTTTCGAAATAAGCAATTAACTGTTGAAATATGAGCTGGAGAACATAATCTGAAAGTGTTCTTAATGCTTTGAGATATGAATTTATAATTAATAGGAGGTGAGCAGTCAAAACATCCTCTTTTGCCTGTTTCTCTGGGGCTAATTTTTGTCATTCACTAACCATTACCAGTGACGTGAAGAGTGCAGCTGAGACATGCGCAAGCAGAGACATGAATAATGGGATATTTAACCGAGATTCACCATGGATGAACAGTATTTGTCTCATCTGTTACCTGCTGTTACCTGCTAAATAACAGCTTTAAACCAATAAAAACTCTGGCTTTAATGCTTTACAGGAAGAATCTAAATGTTAAACCCCAGGAATATGACATATTGGTCATAGCCCTTTTTTAAGGGTTAAAAGAATCATTAAAAAGGGCTTAATTGTTTCAGGAAGTTTCTCCAGGTGGTGTTTTATGGAAGGGACATGGTGATTCACAATCTCTCTCCTCTACAGCCTGGTGCGGCACTCGATCTGCCACTTACAGCTGCTAATGCCTGGCAACTTCACAGCCGCCATTTAATTCGTCATGAACCGGGGCCATTTGCCTTTGTTATATAATCAAGACGTCAGAGGGAAAGACGCAAGAGAAATCGTGATTTCCTTGGCATTATTCAGCAAACATCACTATTGCATGCTAAATAACACGGTTTAACAGCATCTTCTTGCTTTGAAGAGTTGTTTTTTAAATTGTAAAAGTTGTCATTTCCTGACGTTGAAGTCGAAAGTTTACATACACCTTGCAGAATCTGCAAAATGTTAATTATTTTACCAAATAATCGTACAAAATGTGTTATTTTTTATTTAGCTCTGACCTGAATAAGATATTTCACATAAAAGTCGTTAACATATAGTCCACAAGAGAAAATAATAGTTGAATTTATAAAAATTACACCATTCAAAAGTTTACATACACTTGATTCTTAATACTGTGTTGTTACCTGAATGATCTACAGTTTTTTTTGTTGTTGTTGTTTAGTGATAGTTGTTCATGAGTCCCTTGTTTGTCCTCAACAGTTAAACTGCCCGCTGTTCTTCAGGAAAATCCTTTAGGTCCCACTAATTATTTGTTTTTTCAGCATTGTTTTTGTGAATTTGAACACTTTCCAAAAATGACTGTATGATTTTAGGATCCATCTTTTCACACTGAGGACAACTGAGTGAATCATATGCAACTATTACAGAAGGTTCAAATGATCACTGATGCTCCAGATGGAAACACATTGCATTAAGAGCCGAGGGGTGAAAACTTTTGAGCAAAATAAAGATGTGTACATTTTTCTTATTTTGCCTAAATATCATATCTTTTTCATTTAGTACTTCCCTTCAGAAGCTACAGAAGATACTTACATGTTTTCCAAAAGACAAAATAACTTATATTTACCCTGATCTTCAAATTTAAAAAGTTTTCACCCCCGGCTCTTAATGCATCATGTTTCCTTCTGAAGCATCAGTGAGCATTTGAACCTTCTGTAGTAGTTGCATATGATACATGCAATACATGCATTTTGTATTTTAGTAAAATAATTAACATTTTGCATATTCTGCAAGGTGTATGTAAACTTTTGACTTCAACTGTATATCTGTTTGGTAACACACCTGGTGCACAAATTGCTTACAGCAGCTTTAAAATGTGTTAGACCTGTGGTTATGAATAAGAAATTCAACTCAGCTCCCAGCTGCTACATGCTCCAAATGTATTTGTTAGATTTCAAAAGTGTGATTACGATACTGAAATAAATGATTCTCAAGTCTTTCTGTATTCGCTCATTACCTGATGGCGTTGCACGGATCTTCTCATGAGAGAGGTAGCGATCACAAGAGACATTTTGAAGATTTAGGGCTCAGGTGGGAACGCTGAAGTGGGGAGGATGCGTCCCTCTCATCAGCCACACTCGTTTGCTTCAACTTTAATCAGTGACAAACGGGTTCGGTGCAAAATCACTCAATGAGAAACAGAGCATGCGGTGGCATTCATTTGATGATTATGCATAAGCTGCTGTGGGAAATTGGTGATTGTGTCATTGATGAAATCTTGTTTGAGATGCAGCGGTAAAGTATGTCCCTCGAGAGAAGCTGCATGGCGTACTCGAGTCTGGCATCAAGGATGTCACTGACCGTCAATTCCTGAGCTTAATTAACAGGGAATCAGAATGCTTTCCATAACTCTGCTACTCCAAAGTAACCACAGTCTCATAATTCATCCATCTGCTACAGCAATCCTGACCTCAGCAGTAGCTTTAGTAGCTGTTGTTTGTTTTTTGATTCTCTTATGTGCTCCACATCTATACTTAGTAGCTAATCTCAGTGCTACAAATGGGTTTCCCTCAGCGAGCACCTGAGGAGAGACACTTGCTTACGTTTGCGTCATTGCTTTGATTCTCTAGTGCTTGGCCACCTGCAGCTATGTAATGCTGTTGCATGCTTAATGAAGTAAGCCGACGCTGAATTTGAAATGAGCGACTCTGTTGTGGTCGATTGAAATGCTGCAAATAAATCCAGAGATGACAAACATCAGTGCGGGAGAGAGGGAATTTATGAGGGCAGCTTCCGCTTCAAGAAGTTAATCACACGGAGGGCCATTTTAAAAACAGTCAGCATCACAGCTTAAGGGCTTCAATATAATAATAATAGATCTAAAATTGAGGTGAGAGCTCTTTTTAGGTCTATGTACTATATGTTGCCACTACCAGTATCAGTCAATATGTTCACTGTCTTAGTGGTGTTGGGGTTACTGAACTGCAATTGATAATGTGAGTGATGATAGACTCATTTTCTTTGTCTTTTTTCAGTTTCTGCTCTCATTCTTTTTTGGTTGCTTGAGTCTACACACTGCTGAAGCACTCTGAGAAATCTCTGCTCTTTTCGTGTAATTATTTTTGGGTTGTGATGGCGGCAATGCTGGAGAGTAACTAAAAGTAGCTTTTCCAGCTTTTCTTTTATCCGTTAAGTAGCAATAAAGTGTGCTATGTTGCTGTGTTTTTGGGTCATATGGTATAATATTGGTTTTCTAAAATGTCTTCTGTATTTCATATGCAGTGTTGTATCAGTTCAGTTTATATCAGTGAATTAGTTTGTTTGGATACTCAAAGTCAGTCATAAGTCAAGATGCTAAACAAGATGTTCATGTCTTTCTTTCTTTAGTCGAAAATGAATTAAATTAAGGAAAACATTCCAAGAATTTTTTCCATATAGTGAACTGAATAGGAGCCAATGGATTAAAGGTCAAATCTGCAGTTTAACTGAAGTCGAGCTCATGCAAGATGAGCATTTGTGATTAAAAAGTATATACATTTTTATCGTTTCGCTAGATAAGACCCTTATTCCCCGACTGGGATCGTGTAGAGCCCTTTGAAGCTGCATTGAAATGGCAATTTGGACCTTCAACCATTGGCTTCCATTGAAGTCCACTATATGGAGAAAAAATCCTGGAATGCTATCCTCAGAAACCTTACTTGTGACCGTACTGGCAAAAAGAGTCTGTGCGTGGTTTAATTTTGAGTTACAGGCAGAAGAATTGAAAAATGTCAAATCTGACCAAATATTTTGGTTTGAATTTGAGGTTATAACAAAAATGAGTTAATTAAACCTCTTCTAACGATCCTAATGGTCCAAATAGTAATTAAACATCTAAAATGATCCCTATTTGCATGTTTTCTGAGAGGAGTACCTTTTTCCCTGCTCACTTCTGGACAACTGCTGCTGCTTCTTACCACAAGTTGTAGGTCTATTGTTGCAAACAAAATGATTGTGCTGACTGACATTTGCAAAGCGTGTGCATAAGACAGCCTCACCGAGAGCTTGCAATCTTCCTGTAGAGTACATTATTGTGAAAAATGTCACACAAACATAATCTGTTGTCTTACATGAGCGTTTAGGTAATGGTTGGGGAAAAATATGATGTGTAACATATTAGATCCATGCATTACAGTAGGTCTTAATATACACTACCAGTCAAAAGTTTGGACACACTCTCTCATTTAATCTTTTTTAAAGAAGTGCTCTTCAAGGCTGCAATGTAAATCTATGCTTTCATTTTTTATTAATTTAACACACCCTTGGTGAATAAAAGTATTAATTTCTTTTAAAAAAATAAAGGATACAAATTTACTGGTTCTTTTTTAATCTTTTTGTTGATTAAAAAAACTCTGAAAAAAGCATCACAGGTTAGCAAAAAATAAAAAATAAAAATAAGCAGCGCAACTGTTTTTAGCACTGATAATAAATCAGCATATTAGAATGATTTTTGAAGGATCATGTGACACTGAAGACTGGAGTAATGATTCTGGAAATTCAACTTTAATTACAGATATAAATTAACTTTTAATGTATATTAATATAGAAAAACATTGATTTACATCGTAATAATATTTCACAATATTACATTTTTTCTGTATTTTTGATCAAGTGAAAACTGCCTTGATAAGCATAAGAAACTTCTTTAAAAAACATTAAATGAGAGGGTGTGTCCAAACTTTTGACTGTTAAACATTAAAATAAAAGATGGAATCACTGGCAGCGATTAATTAAACTACTATTTATTTGCATCTTTGTTCTTGCTTTTAATAACAAAGATAAAATAAAGAATAGCTACATTGTGATTAATAATCTAGTAATTATTGTTTAGAAAAGAATTGGAGGAAAAGGGGCTTGGTGATTTTGCTTTGAAATCTTTAGAAAGTTTAACTTGATTTTTCTCATACTCAACTCTGGTGACTCTATCACCTTTAAACGGTTGTAGCTCAATCATTTTTTGTCCAATTCCAACAGGTATATATCATTTTGAAGGTATTTTAAACAGCTCATTTTTGAAAATTAGCTCATTCTGACTTATTTTGCCAGCATGAGTCATTTCTTTTCGACTGAAGAGAGACAGACATGAACATCTTGAAAAATAATGATATTTTTTTAACTTTAATGTTATATGTTTTTCTTGGCTTTTAGTATAGCGAATTAGATGTTCCAAAAAGTAGATTGATTAACTGAATTAGTTATTGGGTTTCTTTGAGTTTAGCATGCTAAACTTTTAAAAAACTTTTCCAATACTGGATGAAGGGCCCATCATTTGGTAATGCCAGCTAACACTGCAGTGTGGGACTCCACCGTGGCGTCAGGGTGCCAAATGGCTACTAATTCTTGCTTTCAGATAATCGTGCCTGAATATTGGATGAGATTCTTTTGGAAGGGTGGCGAAGCCTGGAAAAACTGCCAAGTTTGAACTGTGGCCGGTGTGCAAACTGCCATGCCATTTTTCATGTAGCTGTGTAGAGCGTCAGAGACGGATCGAGGATATTTCTCATGTCCCGTTGCTTGTTGCCGATGGGGTAGGCGGCAACACTGCCACTGCAAGAATTCATCAATTGAAATGGAGTTTCCATTAAAAGATAGACCTACCTTGGCTGAATGCAGTCCTTTGATATTTTCTGCTGTTAATGTGAGTTTTGTAACATGCCAGAACTCAGGAACATTGCAGTTGATAATTAGTTCATTAGCATGCAAGCTGAATAGGTTCTTTTAATGCCATGTCTTGTGGTCATATAAATGACAAGCTGGTATAAACCTCATCTGGCAATTTGCTGTTCATTAAAAGAACACATATGGCACTGAGGAAATTTTTAAATAACCTAATTACACAAATACCTCTGCAAGACCTCTTCTCAGTAGGCTATGTTGCATACTCCAGCTTACACATTTGTGGATGTGTGCATACCGATGGGGAAATAAGGTGAATGTGATGTGTTATGACATTCAACTGAGAATTAATAACCATGCATGTAGCAAATAACCTTTAGGGTTAAAGGTTTGTGGGCTGCAATAATAAGCACCAGCTTTCTCAAACAGCACCTGAGTGTAGCTTGATCTTCAGCCCAACCAGAGTGCAGTGTTTGAGATATTGAGAAGCTCCTCACTAATGGTTTATTGATGATCTTCTTTAGTCAGTGTTTGGAGAAGCCTTATTGCTGCCACAGTGATTGATCTAAGGTGGAGACTCGGATGGTGCTAAATGAGCTTAGGTCAGGAAGGCTCATGTCAACAAATGCATCAAATTTCTTGGAGGTTCAATTACTAAAACAAAAGGTTTCCAAGTGGAAGAATAACTGGGTGGATCGATGACTGCCATTATGAGTAAAAGTATTGGTAGCATTACTAGTAACTGTTTCCTGCTTCCAGCAAGTATTCTGAATATTCCTTCATTTATTATTTAAACTCTTGACTTAATATGGACATCACTGATGATAATAATAACTTGCAGTTCAGTAAGTGAGTCAAACATTCAGTAACTGGATTGATTTTATGAAACTGATTTTGATTGAAAAGGGGTCCGCTCATACAAGCCATTTGTTTTTTTAATTAGACTGTACTGGTTGTGTGATTCAGTAAAAAAATGTCAGTTCATAAGGAACATTTATTCATTATTTGGACCATAATCAATGGTCGCACTGTATGTTTGAGCTTTTGCTGTGCATACACCCTACGTCATCCACTGGAATGGCACTCTCTCATGAACATAAGTTTGATAATTAGTGGAAGCTAGAGATTACAGTTTATAAAGTTTTAAATATGGATATTTTTCTTACACAAATGCATCGATTCACTTCAGGAGGAATTTATTAACCCTCCGGAGCCATGTGGAGTCATTTGTATGATGATAGATGCACTTTATTTAGCTTCAAAATCTCAACAGCCATTCACTGCCATTATAAAGCTTGGAAAAGCCAAGAATTTTTTTTCATATAGGCCTACATCGAGTCATGTACACCTAGGGCGGATTGAGGGTGAGTAAAACATGAGGTAATTTTCATTTTTGGGTGAACTATTTCTTTAAATGTTGCAATTTTCGGGTTACCATTTTTTCGCATGGACATTTTGAGTTGTTGTACTTGTGCTTCTCACGGCATTTTGGATATAACACAATATTGAGCTCAAGAAATCTCAAAAACATACTTTTTTTTTTTCATTTTATTGCCCTGCTTTTTAAGCTCAAAAATGTATTCTGTGTGAATGGCACTCAAAAAAGTTTAAATGCATCCTCTAGTGCATTCAGTACCGTCAGGGCAATCTAAGTGACTAGAAAGGGCTAGTCATTTACTTTTGTAGATAAAGAGTACATAGATTGCAATCGATAGTGTTTACAAAGGATTTCTGATGATAGCCTGAATAGGTCTTTATTCTTTTTTTCTTCTTGATAATAGAAGAAACATGTATACTAACCGCACCTGCTATATAAATGTTATCTATAGCGGTCCCATTCTTCAGATGCGCAGGCTTTGTTTGTGGCACCGTGTGCAGGTTGTCATGATTGCCTTCGTCTTGGCCTTGACTTGATTAATACCTCTTGCTATCGGCTGAGAATCAATTGTCTGAGTACAATATTGCATGACCTTGTAGGTCACTTTTGACGAAAGGCATCTGTCAAGAAAAGCAATGTAAATGTAAACCATTCCATTTTAGTGGAGTAGTACTTCATCAGGTGATTTCTGCCAGTAGTGCTTTTGTGGTCGTAAGCCAATCTGATCCAGTTAATGAGATGGAATGTATTCATTCAGTTTAATCTAGCACTTTTCAGTGTGAGAGAGTCAATAGGCAGTTAACTGAAATATCTCACTTTGAAAGGTTCATAAATAACCTACAAGTTTCTGTCTTATAGATAGAATAGATCACTAAAACATAGAACATAATGTTTTCTTTTAGGGGTGAATTTTTCTTTAAAAAGCAAAAAAATATTATATCTAAATCATAAGGTACTGACTCACAGGAATTTAAAGGCATAGGTCACCCAAAAATGTAAATTCTTTCATTATTTGCTCAACCTCATGTCGTCCCAAACCTGTAAGACCTTCGAAACACAATTTTTTTTAAAGATATTTTTTAATGAAATCCAAGAGCTTTCTGACCCTGCATAGACAGCTATGTAATTGCCACATTCAAGGGCCAGAAAGGGAGTAAGGACATTAGCCCCTTTCACACAGCAATCCTAGTAAATTGCCGGAAAATTACCAGTACGACTTTCCCGGTAAATACAGAAATATGCTGTTCACAGAGGCAACAGCTTTCTGGCTTTTTAACGGTAAAAGACCATTCACACAACAGCACCAACATGCCGGTAAATTCTGTGATGTCAGTAGAAATGCTTTTGTTTCACTATCTGTTCAATTTGACAACAAAGTATAGTGACCGGCATAATGGGATAATCAAACCAAGTGTGCCGCACAAGTCTTGAAAAGTGAAGCCGTCGTGTTTCGATTGCCCCCAGGTGGCTGGTCCCAGTATAGGTCATAAACCCCGCCCTCTCCATGTAATCTAATGGGACGTGAGGCAAACTAAATAATTAAATTTAAATAATTAAAGTTTTTTGTCATTTTATGTAATATGTATAACGCTGATCTAAGTTCAAGTGTTTGTTTTTTAAATAAGTATTCACATATTGAACCTGTGTTTTAGCGCCCCTCAGTGGACAATTTTTTTTTAAAACTGCTGTGAAACGTGCAGTAAAGTACGTAAAAACAGCGCTGCTAAAAGTACCCAGAGGTATGTATTTTTATGTATTGCCAGAATGAATTTAGTGGTATTTTTGAAAAGGTCCTATTCATACATGATCTTGTAACAGTAATTTACCGGTAATTTACCAGTGAAGACTGTATGTGTGAAAGGGATTATTGATAAAATAGTCAGTGTGACACCAGTGGTTAAACTGTTAAACAATGTCCTTACTACCCTTCTGGTCCGTGAATGTGGTAATTACATTGCTCTCAGAAAGCTCTTGGATTTCTTAAAAAATTTCTTAATTTGTGTTCCAAAGATGAACGAAGGTCTAACGGTTTTGAAGCGACATGAGGGTGAGTAATTAATGACAGAAGTTTCATTTTTGAGTGAACTATCCCTTTAATTCTCTCCTTCCTTCCTTCCTACTCTCCTCCTTTTCTTTCTTTCTTTCTTTCTTTCTAGTTCAATGCTTCCATTCTGAAAACACTGTGTAGTGTATTGCCTCATCTTTGAAGAACCGCACAGCACCCAGCGCAACCCTTGAGTGCAGTGATCACCTGCTTTTGAGACGCTCTGCTGTAATCACACTGAATGATGGTGTCAGTTTCTCTATGGGGACTGAATGTCAAAACCCAGAGTGATTCTCCCTCCCACTCAAAACATCACCGGCAGACATTGATTAATAACCACTGGACCGTGAAGAGTCAAAGGACTTGCTATATTTCCGCTACCGCTTGCATAGCGCTTGATGGTTTCCTGAAGAAGAACTGTTATTTGTTAATGTTGTTTATATGATGAGTCACAATTTAAAACAGTATTGCAGAGCTTATTATAAAACATTGATGTTGTTGTTTTTCAGAATATTGCACAAAAGCACTCATATTCTTCTGGAGAAAAAAAAAAACAAAACAAAAAAAAACATCAAACTCAAACTAATCTTATATGACCTGCTAGTTTTAGCTGCTTTATGATGGTGGCAAAGCTGGTGTTCAGCAAGTCAGATGGCTGGTCCTCAAAGTATATGACTTTCTTCTTTCAGACAAATACAATCTGAGTTATATAAAAAATGTCCTAGCACTTTCAAGCTTTATAATGGCAGTGAATGGGTGTTGAGATTCAAAAGTACAATAAAGTGCATCCACTTGGCTCCGGGAGTTAATAAAGGCCTCCTGAAGCAAACTGATGCATTTTTGTAAGAAAAATATCCAAAGCATTTCTCTAAAACTACTAAACTCATTGTATAGGTTTGATATTAAGATTTTATCATGATAGACAGATTTAACTGCTGTGACATGCAACATGCCTTTATATTAAAATGAAATGAAACCACTTCTCATAAAGAAACAAGAACATGTTATTCTTTTCAATGAAATACCAGTGGTTATATAGGCTAATTATGCATTCTTTGTAACAACTGTTTACCACATTCTTCATTTTTTTCAAGCGGACAATTTTTTTTATATAAATAAATATAGATTAATCTTTATTAGGACTAATAAAGTGATTTAGTCAAGAGCAGTGAGTGATTTTCTGTCTTTCTTTTGTTGCTTGATTAACATCGAGGCCACCGACAATAGCAACTAAATTAGGCTGCTGTCCCTTTAAAACTGGATATGCGGATGCAATGTACTGATACACGTCTGCTATTCTCACAACTGTTTGCGCTCATATAAGATGTAATCGACTGTGTTTACGTGAATACTCGTAAAAACAGATTCATTCTGAATGAATCTCTTCCCAAGTTTTTTGTCATTTTTGTCTTGTTTTTATTATTTATAAGATTTTTGTCATTAAAAACAAGTTTTTGTTTAGTTATCATCTCGTTTTCCTCTGTGAAAAAATGTTGTTAAAGAAAATTAAGACAAAAATTATTTGTCAACAAAATTAACACTGATCACAAGAACCAAGCTTTGTTTACAGTAAAGGAAAACCAGTCTCCACTTGGTTTACTTGAAATCCTCCTACATTTTTCTTTACAAATCCTTATTTTGTACCTCTAATTAGTGAGCTGTATTTTGTTTTGCTTTCTCCCTGGAGCCATGTGGACCACTTCATTATGATAAATGGATGCACTTTATTGGACTCCTGTTGGTCTACTGAATATAACATCCATTTACTGCCATTATAAAGCTTGGAAGAGCCAGGACATTGTTTGTTTTTTGTTGGTTTGTTTTTTGTAACTCTGAGTGTATTTGTCTGAAAGAAGAAAGTCATAGACATCCTAGAAAGCTAGGATGGCTTGAGGGTGAGTAAATCATTGGGTAATTTTCATTTTTAGGTGAACTGTCCCTTTAAACGAAGCAAACCAGCTGGTTTAAGGGGGAAAAAATCTTTAAAAAAGCCTCCAATAAAGAGATATTTTTTTTAATTAGAAAGATTCTGTGATTTGAATCTTGTATCCAGCTTTGAACTAGACCTCAGAAGACCCAACGATTACTATTTCACTACATTTGAGAACAGAATCCCTTTTCACACCCTTCTTGGTCTCAGCATAGCAGAGAAGCCACTGTACGTTGTTCTGTATTCTTTGTTCTTGTAGTAGACTGAATGTTTGGTTTGAAATGTTTGGTTAAGAGTATACTATGCTAATGCAATAATAATTTCGTATTTTCTATCTCATTTTCTAATTTTCCCTAAAAAATTTAAAATGCAGCATGTTTATAACAAAAAGGAAACTACTTTGGCTTAACACAGCCAGATGAGAAACTTTTGCCCAGTAGACTAAAATGTTGTGAGCCTGAAAATGAGTCATCTGTTCTTGAGAAATTCATTTTATCAACAGCAAGAGGCCTTGTTTTTAATGCAGTTGTGTTTTTTGCAATGACAAATTCATGCTGACTAATATGTTGTTTGGTTTGATGTGTGAAATCCCATGTGAAGTCAATTAATATTTTATACTTTGCCACATTATTAGCCTTTATGTTTCCCTTTGTGAAAAAAAGAGAGAATCCTTTAAGAAGTTGTTTTTTCAAACCTATTTTTTCCCTTATTTTATTGTATTTTTAAAAGGGAACATTTTCTCTGTGTTTGCATGGAATCCATCTGGGCTGTGTGTGACTGACGTCAAATGACTGTAAACAAAAGATGGAAAGTACAAAAAGACCAATGTTTAATATCCTCTCGCTGTTCCCCTCATCAGTGCCTTTTCATACTGTTCAATACGTGAGATATGAAAGGAGGGAAGTTGTTTACCGTCCCTCCCTCTCTCTTTCTCCCTCTCTCTCTGTCTCTCGCTCGCTCTCTCTCACACACGCGTACACACACACACATGCACTAGATGCATATTTTTCACAAACACTCTTTCCTTCCTTTGAACTCCAAAAGCTCACATCAGAACTACAAAACTGTTGCGTTCACTCGTAGTGTTGCCATAGCGACCAGATGACGGCTAATGCTAACTTGAAAAGACGTGCTCCCATTTAGTAAAAGGCTCCTCTATGATTTCTCTGTATTTGGAGATTATGAATATACCTGATCAGTTTTTTTCCCCCCCACAGAACCCAATTAAGTTAGCTCCCCTTTTGTTTCAAATGCAAATGGAACACAGCACTGTAACATCTTTAAAACATGATATTTACTGGAGAAGAAAGATGAGATATTAAGATTTACTTAAATTGTTGTTATAAAATTTAATGGTTTATAAAGAAACCCCCCCTAAATTGGTTAGATACAACGTTAGAATTGTTATTTATGCTTAAAACAAGTCATCAAATGAATGTATAAGAAAAATAATAAATTATTTGATCTGAAATCTTTTATGAAATCTATTAGCCACATTTGATTTTTAAGTAATTGTATCTTTTAAGTATGTTTTGATATTTAACTGGAAGACAGCATGAAAATACTCGTTGAGACAATTTTTATCATTGAAATGAAACTGAAAAAGTACTGTATATGTGTTGTTTTCATCATGTTGGTGCGCACTTCAAAATTAATCCTCCGCCAAATGAATCATAGTCATTGTCTAATTATGAGAAAATTACAGTCGCAGTGACTATTTACTTCAAACTCCAATGACACCTGTGTGTTAATGTGCCGTACTTCTGACTTCAGTTCATTTTTAGGTAAAATGGATTTGAGACAAGGTTCTAGGTCCAGCATTAGTCTTCTCTTGTACAATTGCAAAGCTCCTTGTGAAACGACAATATATTACGGATAGCAGGCTGAAACGGGGAGATAAGGGCTATTTGGAAGAGCCTTTGACTGGCTGTGCCATTTATAATAGAGCCATTGAGCAGGTTGAAAAGAGCAAACAGTATACTGAGCTCTCAATCCACACATTTTGTATTTTCCGAAAAATAAAAAATTAATAAAAAATATGGGGAAGATTTGCTAACATTTTACAATGTCGAAGTCATGTGAACTCTTAGGCATTAGATTTTGTCCAAGTATGGCTCAGACTTCTAATGATTATATGGGTCTAAATGATTTGGCCAAAATGTAAAAGGGACCCAGAAGTCCATTACAATTGATAATATTGCCATAACAATTTTGAGTTGAAAAGCCAAATTGTATAATTCAGACTGTCCTCCAATCTTTCAATCCAAAGAGCATCTTGAGGTTCAGTGGAAGCAAGAACATCTGACATTTCAGCTTGGTGTCATTGTTTGTACGTATTAGTATGTAACATTTACAACCACAAAACATGCATTTTTGTATGTTTTTATTGATGCCGAAACAATTTGGACGTACACTGTAAAAAAAAATCCATAAAATTTACGGTAGAAAACCAGCAGCTGTGATTGCCGGAATTTTACCATAAAAAATACAGTAGCAATGTTTTACAGTTTATGGTTTTCACTTAAATTTACAGGTAAATACCGTAATTTCATTAACTGATATAATGGTAATGTACCAAACTATTGAAGTACTGAAATCTGTTTTATATTAGTTGGGGACAACAACTAAATTGGGGAAAACTAAATTGGGGACAAACAATTTATTAATTTGGAACTATTGATTAATTTCCTCAAACTAAAATTGTTTAAAGTTTCTTTTGAATTATTGATATATTACTTTCCCATTTGATACTGTAAAGTTGCTTTGACACAATTTGTATTGTAAAAAGCGCTATATAAATAACGTGACTTGACTTGACCTTTGTAATACACAGATAACCACCAAAAGCTGGTGGTGATGAGAAAGTCACATGATGAACCAAAGCCCATCACAAGCAGCTTTTAAATATTAACATGTGCGCAGTGTCATTCACACTTTAATTTTATTTTCATTTTAAAAAATGTAACACAGGGAATTCTGGGAATGTCAATTTACGGTTATTTACTGTAAATGTTACAGTTTTTTACCATTAAATGCAGTCATTTTTTACAGTGTATTTAAAACATATTTAAAACGTAAAAATGGCTACGTATTTGTAGCTAAAAAACTTAAAATATTTCAGAATCTTTTATATCTAAGATGTTTGTATCAATGCATTTGTATTATTTTATTAATAAGTAATTTAGATTTAGACCCCTTTAACCTAAATCTACCCATTATATAGCGAATAAAAAAAATATATAAAACACAATAGACCGAAATATGCATGGAAATGATAGTTTTAGTAACAATACAGCATTAATCCTCCTCCTACCTCGAAACCTAACCATAGCTATTACTTAAAAATATGTAGCATAAAGAACAACATGACAGATAAGTTCAATCGCAATCATTTATTTATTCCAAAAATATTCGAAGCAGTACCAAAAGCAGTCCAAATGACGATGTGTTACAGCTGAGTCCTCTCTGGCGAAATAAGATACACTCTTAAAAATAAAGGTTCCAAAAGGGTGTTTTTGCAGTGGTGCCATAGAAGAACCATTTTTGGTTCCCCAAAGAACCTTTCAGTGAACAGTTCTTAAAAGTACCTTTTCGAGTATAAAGAACCTTTTCTGCATTTGAGAGGTTCCATAGAACCATCGATGCCAATAAAGAACCTTTATTTTTTAAGAGTGTAGGTTTGTATGAGGTGCAGAGCAGAATTTAATTTGTTAATCGCTGAAAATATCCAAATTATTCACTCTGTGAAGGCGTACACTTCTCATTAAATTTTTTTTTGCCGTAAACCTGTAGTAAAGCTTCTTGAAGTGCCAATTTTTGAATTCGTAACGTGGGTATTGCTGCTTACAGTCACGATGGAGATGAAGAATGCTAAACAAAGGCTTGGGTTTGTCTTATGGATTCTGAAGATTTGAATTACTGCGCATGAATAAAATTGTTCCTTTTTAAATTATGTTGCGTTTAAATTATAAACGCCTGTGTCCCAGGTCAAACAAAGTAAATATTACATGACAAGCAATGGTTAAACAATTGCAGAAATGTTATTTATTTTAACCCTTTAACTGTCACCGGCCCATCAGCAGAATGCAGAAGTTTACTTCACCATATTACAAATAAATCCTAATCTAATCATGACAAACTATATATTGTTGGAAAGGACCAAGACTCCTAAATAGATATTTGACCACTGTTTTGTGTTACAATGTAGGAAAAGTAATAGATTAATTTATGACAAGAGTGCACCTCAAAAAATCATAACAGGAGTTTTGATGTTTATCACAATAAGACTATCTTCGTTGCCTTTTTCCCTAACTTTCTCCCTATCAGTAGAAAACTTAAAATCTCAAAATTCATCCTTTGAAAACCATTTTAAAATCAGACATTGCATTACCATGGAATGTACATCAAAATCATATTACAAAATGATTAACATGATGTTTTTTTCTAAATGAGTTGGCAGCAGAAATCACACAGAATAAAATGTTATCATTTCGTATTAAGTAAATGAGTAAACCTAATTTAATAATGCAATTGAAAACATAATGATATTGATATGACAGCTAAATATAAGAAAAAGTTAATGCCGATTTCATGTTGATTTCACGAGTTGCTCATACGTAACATTTTTGGTGTCAATACATCAGTATTGTGCGTTAAAATTTTGAAAATATGACAGTATTGTACGTTAAAATGCTGTAAATATGTCAGTATTGCATGTTTTAGTGCTTATACGTTTTGTAGAACCACATTTTATGTAAAATACATACAAATTCTCATGAGATCACATTGGACATTAGTACTAAGGAGTTTGCATGATTTTATTAGTGACCTAGAAATAGTACAGAATCTTAAATATGTTATGTAATATAATTTCTGTGTTCTAAACCTTTCAAAATCAGAAAAGATTTGGCTCAAATTAGATCCTAAATACCATTTTTATTTTATTTCCTCAGGAAAAATATAACACTACTATTTATTTAATCTCTGTGTATGTGATTGCAAAAAGAAAAGGCTGTGCTGTTTATAATGCACCAGGGTTAAAAGAGTCAAGAACAGAAAGACTTACTTTCAATATTTCTTTTACTGGTTTTTTAAGGTCATATTGGTAAAAGCTCTGTAACTACATTTTCGTGAATCAGAAGGCGAAAATTTCAATGTGAACAAACAAACAGATCCGGCTATATTTTGTTCTCATGTGTTGATTGATGCACTAATCGTTGCTCTTAAACACTAAATGGTGGCTTAATGCTCACAATCAGGCTAATATCACAGAGATGCCATGATATTTATGCTATAAATGCCACCTGTCTTCCTCGCAGTTGCCATCCGGAGGCCACGCTACGAGAGAATGTTTTAATAAGAGCAGATTGAGACATGGAGGAAGTAAACATTAGCCATCTGGAAACATGACCCAACATTCAATGGTCCCCTCATTTAGTTTGCCAAATCGATTAGTTATCTCTGTGTCTGGAAAAGGTGTACATCCGATATTCACACACGGAGCAGTGGCAAGAGAGACACATAAAATCTATCATTAGCAATGAGGATAACACAGAACTGAATGAATTCTGAATCCCAGAACAGACTATAGAGATTACATAAAGCTGTTTACTGTGAAGCATGTCTGGACAATCTCACAACTTGTCGTCATAATCTTCACAGCCGTTATCGTTCACGAAGTGGCGCGGTACTATTGAGCTGCTCGCCTGATATGGCACCATAAACACACAGGACAGGAAACTTCTGACGTAATATTTCTTAAACAAACGTGAACTACTGTCACAATAAATCCAACTTAAAACCACCCAGGTCACAATCTATTGGGTCTTACAGAAGGAATAAGAATGTAAACCATCTGATTTAAAAATATCATTTTTCCAGTCGACTGCACAAACAGCAATAACCTCATGCACCTGAGCTTATGTGATTATTTAATGTGTAACAGTCCTTTTGGGGTGGTTGCTGCAGCATGCTTTCTACTACAGTATATAGTAGCAGTCAAAGGGTTTTGAACAGTAAGATTTTTAATGTTTTTTAAAGAAATTAAATTTGATCCAAAGTACAGCAAAAACAGTACAATTCTGAAATATTTTTACTATTTAAAACAGCTGTTTTCCATTTGAATAATTTTAAAATGTAATTTATTCCTGTGATTTACTCCAGTCACATGATCCTTCAGAAATAATTCTAATATTCTGATTTGCTACTCAAAAAACATTTATTATTATTATTGTGATCAATTGAAAGCATCCTTGCTAAATAAAAGTGTTAATTTCTATAATATACTGTGTGCAAGCTTTTGAATGGTATAGTGTCTAATGTTACAAAAGCTTTTTTTCAGATAAATGCTGATCTTTGGATCTTTCTAATCATCAAAAAATCCTGAAAAAATATATACTTGACTGTTTTAAATGTTGATGATAATAATAATAATAATAAATGTTTCTTGAACAGCAAATCAGATAATAGCATGTAACACTGAAGACTGGAATAGTGATTCTAAAAATTCAGGATTCACAGGAATAAATAAAAGGAAAATTCAGATTTGTACTGTTTTTGCTGTACTTTGGATCAAATCAATGCAGGCTTGGTGAGCAAAAGTGACTTCTTTAAAAATCGTAAAAAAAAACTTTAGACTGGTCGTGTAATTGCGAGGTAATTGAGATAAGTGAGTGGTGAAATATAAAGTCAAATTGTGAGATGTAAATGCAGAATTGCAAGATGTTAACTCACAATTGTGATTTTGTGGCAGTTACAAGATGTGAACTTTAGAGAAAATTCAGAGGAAAAAATTGTAAAATAAACTGCAAGAAAATATGTTGATTCTGATTTTAGATCTAATTTTTTTTTTCTGAAAATTGCTCACGAAAAAGCTAGAATTATGAGATAAAAAGTTGAAATTACCTTTTATATTTTTAATTTTATTTATTTTATTTTTTTCAGTTCTGTGGCGGAAATGGCTTACATAAGTCATTGTATAGATTTTAAAATGTCTTGCTGCATATATTATATTATATTATATTATATTATATTATATATCTCACAGAAGTGAGTACACCCCTCACATTTTTGTAAATATTTTATTTCTTTTTATGTGACAACACTGAAGAAATGACACTTTGCCACAATGTAAAGTAGTGAGTGTACAGTTTGTATAACGGTAAATTTGCTGTCCCCTCAAAATAACTCAACACACAGCCATTAATGTCTAAAACGCTGGCCACAAAAGTGAGTATATCCCTAAGTGAAAGGCCGTTTCTCTATATGTGTTCTTATGCGATCTTGCGTCCTTGTGTTCTTGCTCTACATCATCATTAACCGTCGAAGTTCAATTCCAATACTCACCAACGCAAGTACAGAGGACACATGAAAGTGCCCGGATGTGTTCTTGAAATCGAGGAGAGAATCGAACGGTTAGAAATCCCAGAAGACGTCGGCGCCGATAGCCTTGTGGGCAGTGCGCCGACATACAGCGCCGTTGCGCAACGGGCGTCCCGAGTTCGATTCCCGGCTCGAGGACCTTTCCCGACCCTACCCCCTTCTCTCTCTCCACTTCGCTTCCTGTCCTTCCTGATCTGTCCTATAATAATAAAAAGGCAAAAATAAATCTTAAAAAAAAAAAAAAAAAAAAGAAATCCCAGAAGACACTGCGGGCGCATGACATACAGAAGCCTGTAAGCTTTAAACTTCTCATTCTCGCTTGAGAGATTACTGCTGCAAGCTTGCAAATATGTGACGGCTCGTCTTTTGCATAATTTTAAAGAAGTGAGAAAGCCTGTTGTACGCTTATTGGCATATTAAACAGAATTTTAACATTGGTGAAGAATAACATTATAGCCTAGATAGCCTAATATTTTCCCAAATACATACAGTAAAAAGCTATAAAATAATATAAAAAATGTGTCTATAATAAAATGAAATACAAGGTTTTAAAAGCATTATGACATTTGTTTGTGATGATGTTTATGTGTTATTTATTGTGTATTGCATTCTGTTGTCTCGTTCCTTATAACGTGCTGGCACTGTCAGTTGGGAAGCAAGATTACAGCACATCTCAATTCTCACAAGGATGCGTTCTGTGTTCTCGCACCCTTCCAAGTTCGTTCTTTCAAGGCAGCCTGGCAATACCGGTCTTCATGAGAACACAAGTTCATTCTTTGTGTTCTTGGAATTGAGAAACAGCCAAAATGTCCAAATTGGGCCCAATTAGCCATTTTCTTTCCTCTGTGTCATGTGACTCGTTAGTGTTACATGGTTGCAGGTGTGAATGGGGAGAATTTGGTGTTATCGCTCTCACTCTCTCATACTGGTCACTGGAAGTTCAACATGGCACCTCATGGCAAAGAACTCAATGAGGATCTGAAAAAAATAATTGTTGCTCTACATAAAGATGGCGTAGGCTATAAGAAGATTGCCAAAACCCTGAAACTGAGCTGAGCACGGTGGCCAAGACCATACAGCAGTTTAACAGGACAGGTTCCACTCAGAACAGGCCTCGACATGGTCGACCAAAGAAGTTGAGTGTACTTGTTCAGCGTCATATCCAAAGGTTGTGTTTGAGAAATAGACGTATGAGTGCTGCAGAGGTTGAAGGGGTCAACCTGTCAGTGCTCAGACCCTACGCTGCACACTGCATCAAATTGGTCTGCATGGCTGTTGTCCCAGAAGGAAGCCTCTTCTAAAGATGATGCACAAGAAAGCCTGCAAACAGTTTGCTGAAGACAAGCAGACTAAGAACATAGATTACTGGAACCATGTCTTGTGGTCTGATGAGACCTAGATAAACTTATTTGGTTCAGATGGTGTCAAGCTTATGTGACGGCAACCAGGTGAGGAGTACAAAGACAAGTGTATCTTCAAGCATGGTGGTGGGAGTGCCATGGTCTAGGGCTGCATGGGTGCTGCTGGCACTGGGGAGCTACAATTCACTGAGGGAACCATGAATGCCAACATGTTCTGTGACATACTGAAGCAGAGCATAATCCCCTCCCTTTGGAGACTAGGCCACAGGGCAGTATTCCAACATGATAACAACTCCAAACACACCTCCAAGACGACCACTGCCTTGCTAAAAAAGCTAAGGGTAAAGGTGATGGACTGAGCATCTGTGGAGCATCCTCAAATGGAAGGTGAAGAAGCGCAAGGTCTCTAACATCCACCAGCTCCGCGATGTCGCCATGGAGGAGTGGAAGAGGACTACAGTGGCAACCTGTGAAACTCTGGTGAACTCCATGCCCAAGAGGGTTAAGGCAATGCTGGAAAATAATGGTGGCCACAAAATATTGACACTTTGGGCCCAATTTGGACATTTTCACTTATGTCTCACTTTTGTGGCCAGCGGTTTAGACATTAATAGCTGTGTGTTGAGTTATTTTTTTGAGGAGATTTTGCCCTGAGCCAAAACTATTTGCTCTTGAGCAAATGTTAGATTAATGAGACCAAAGACTTTCCGTTAGAGTTACCCAAAATTAATTATATATCATGTTCAACCACTATTGACGTCATAGCCGGCTGAAAATTCCACAAGATCTGGCCGAGATAAGGCTGCTCTCAGCAGGTTTATGAGTGCTGAACGATCGCTGACACACTGGAGCTCACATCTTCGAAACATCGAAGCAAACTTTAAAATAGACGTTACGTTTATTAACAAACCGCATATTTAAAGTCTAAACAAGTACATTCTCGCCTAAAAAAGTCTTCAAACTACAGTCCGTGCCACAAAATTATAAAATTCTAGTGGATTTGGGTGACTTCCATGACATTCACTGTGAGAAATACCACAAGCGGAGTGATACAAACTGTGAAACGGTTGGAGTTCTGATATCACTAGAATATCGCACTCCTCTCAGCCAATCAGATTCAATGACTAGAAAGAATTGTTGTTCTATTAAGGTTTTGTACTGTTTGTCCTTCCTTTTTTAGTGAGTCATATTAATCTTCTAGTGCTCTGCTTGCGTATGGCTAATGGAGGATATGATGTCTTACATTATAAGGTATGTCAGACCAAAACACTCTAACTTTCTGTCGTCTAGCTCTCAGTGTGCTTTAGTAAAGAGTATATCTAAATTGATCTCTCCCTTGTGGCTAGTTCATTAAAATACAGTCAAAGTGATTGTTCCGGGTTTGTGTATGATGCTGATTGGTCTTGAAAGGCAGGGTACCTGCGGACGGATGAAGACATGGTACAGTGATTTGTATTTTTAGTCACGGTTGCTGGACCCATTTGCCACTAATTAAATCACATACTTTATTTACCCAGCTAGCCTATCCCAGGATACTTTTGAACGTAAGTGTTCAATCTAGTTAATGCAGTTTCAATCAATAAATGTCTTCAAAAAGGAAACATTTTATCTTAATGTCTTTGAATATATCACCAGAAAGACTGCAGTTGATGTTTATTACCAGGTTTAAGCAACAGAAATCATGAGTATGTAGTATGCAGGTAAACATGAGTCAACTATATTTATTGTCAGTTTAATTGCTGTCATTTGAGGCCACGGGCAACTAAACCTGCCCAAGGCTCTGGCTCTCATGTCCACCTGTAGATATAGTTTTAGATGATAGGTTTAAAAACAACTTGCATAAGAGGAGACAACCTTTTGACAACTTGCTGGATAATGCGTCATGTGGTGGTGTTAAATTCGTGCTGATGTTTATGGCTCTTTACACAGAAATGCACCTGGCAACTTTATTGACCAGTGAGGAAAAAAAATCCTTATTATCTCTGACTAGGTTTCAGTTTAGAGATAAATATGTTCACAGATCATCTTTACATGACAAATAAGCATGAAAATGGTGAAAGAACTAAGATAACATTGGTATTAATGACTTTTTGCATATAATACATTTTTATAACTAACAGAAAGGGGATCCAAATTCTCCTAATAAAGTACTTACAGTAACAAGTCTTAATTTACAGTCTGATCACAGTTTGTTTTTATCATTTATTTCTTTAGCAATGATTAATTTTATGAGCATTTGGCTAATTACCTTAGTAATAGCTTGTATTATCATGCTAATATGTGATCTCTATTAGTGTTAATTTTTAGTATTGCACAGTGTTTTGATTTACAAAAAAACTAGTGACTTGCCAAATGACTGTGTGGGCGAACATTGTATTTATACAAAATTCTGTGGTGTTATGCAGCCGCAGTGTTTATTTTCCTTTATTTATAATATGGGACATGCTTATCATAGAGTTTATTTAAAATGCCTAACTCAATTGTCTGAAACTAAACATGACATGGATCAGAACTGAGCTTGGATACAGTTGTGGTCAAAATTTTACATACACTTTGCAGTATCTGCAAAATGTTAATTATTTTGCCAATATAAAAGGGGTTAATACAAAATGCATGTTATGTTTTATTTAGTACTGATCTGAATAAAATATTTAAAAATAATAATAGTTGAATTTATAAAAATGACACAGTTCAAAAGTTTACATACGCTTGATTCTTAATACTGTACTGTTCATTAGTCCCTTGTTTGGCTTGAGCAGTTAAACTGCTCGCTGTACTTCAGAAAAATCCTTTTGTGGTTTTCCAGCATCTTTTGCATATTTGAACCGTTTCCAACAGTGACTATTTGATTTTGGGATCCATCTTTTCACTCTGAGGACAACTGAGAAACTCATTAGCAAATATTACAAAAGATTCAAATGTGCACTGATGCTTCAGAAGGAAACACAACGCATTAAGAGCCTGGGGTGAAAACTTTTGAACAGAATGTGTACATTTTTCTTATTTTTCCTAAATACCATTATTTTCATTTAGTACTGCCCTTCAGAAGCTACAGAAGATACTTACATGTTTTCCAGATAACAAAATTAGTTCAGTTAACCTTGATCTTCATTGTTTTTCTTTCTGGGGTATCAGTGAGCATTTTAACCTTTTATGATAGTTGCATTTGAGTCCCTCATTTGTCCTCAGTGTGAAAACATAAATCTCAAAATCATACATTCGCTGTTGGAAAGGGTTCAAATACACCAAAGATGCTGGAAAACCAAAGAATTCGTGGGACCTGAAGCATTTCTGAACTTATGAACAACTGTCACAAAAAAACAGCTCAAAGGTATCTAAACTTTTATAAATTGAATTATTATACTCTTTTGTGGACTATATGCAAACATATTTTATGTGAAATGTCTTATTCAGGTCAAAAAAAAAAAAAAAAAAAAAAAAAAACAATAAACAAAAACATGCATTTTACAGTTGAAGACAAAATTATTAGCTCCTTATAAAATATTTCATTATTTTTCAAATAACTCCCAAGTGTTGTTTAACAGAAAGACGATTTTATCAACACAGCATTTTTAAACATAATACTTTATTCAGAAAACTTTTAGGGTTTGTAATACAAATAGAAATAAATGTATAACCAAGAATTTTAAAAAGTCTACTGGTCAAAATTATTAGCCCTCTGATGTTAATAGTCAATATTGTATCCCTTTTGCTTGATAACAGCCTTTAGTCGTTTGCTGTAGTTCTCAACAAGTTTCAAGCATGTCTCCTGAGGAATGACAGCCCATCCTCCTTAGCAAATCTCTCAAGCTCCTCCAGATTTGTTGGTCTTCTGGCACAAACTCTGGACTTTAGTGTGCCCCACAGATTTTCTGTTGGATTCAAATCTGGGCTTTGTGCAGGCCAGTCAAGTACACTCGCTTTGCTCATTTGGAGGTATTTCTTCACAAAGCCCTTTTTTCATCACTTTTCTCACTTTTCATGTTTCCTTCAACCCTGATGAGATTCCCAGTTCCAAACACACTGAAACATCCCCACAGCATTATACTCCCGCCACCATGTTTCACTGTGGGAACGGTGTTCTTGGGGTTGAATGCCTCTCCCTTCTTTCTCCAAACATAGGCAACATCTCTATGGCCAAAAAGCTCTAGTTTTGTCTCATCTGACCAAAGGACACGTTTCCAGTATGCATCACATTGCCCCAGGTTGTCCTTAGCAAACTTCATTCTAGCTTGGAGGTGTCTCTTCTTCAGAATTGGAGTCTTTCTTGGTCGGCAACCTCGCAGTTCATTCCTGCGCAGGACTCTAGTGACTGTCTTCGTTGAGACATCAATTCCAGACTAGTTTTCTTTTCAAAGTGTTTGAAATCTTTTGCTTCCTGTCTCTGCCCGTCTTGTTCTCCACTGTGTTGGTCTCTTTAAACTTCTTGATAATGCATCTCACTGCAGTTCTTGACACTTGAAAACGCTTTGATAAACGCGTGTTTCCTTCTCCATCTTTATGAGCATTAACAATTCTTTCTCTCAAGTCCAAACTAATTTCTTTTGTCTTTGCCATGATAACAATGCATATTATTTTACTAGTTGTTTCGCAAGATACTAATCCTCAGCTTAAAGAACAATTTAAAGGCTTAACTAGGTTGATCAGGATAATCAGGCAAATTAGGTTAATTTGCAAGTCATTGGACAACAGTGGTTTGTTCTATAGCTAATCAAACTAATAATTTCTTAAGGGGGCTAATAATATTGACCTTAGCAGTTTTTTATTAATTTATTTTTAATTATTTTATTCAAGCAACTATAGAAGAAAAAAAAAAAATAGGAGATAATGTGAAAACATTCTCTTGCTCTGTTAAACATCACTTGGGAAATATTCTAAAAAAAAAAAAATGTAAAATTTCACATGGGAGCTAATAATTTTGTCTTCAACTGTATATGACCCCTCTTATTTTGGTAAAATAATTAACATTTTACAGATACTGCAATGTATATGTTAAATTTGGACCAGAACTGTATATTTGCTGGTAATTTCAGTAAATTATTGCTACATTGTAACATTATTAAACCTTTATTCCAATCTGGTTTTATTTGTACTGTGAATGGTCCTCCTTCACATGTCACTTTATCATTTGTGTTCATTCAGGTGAATTTGCCATTGATCTTTCGTTGTTCGAGAGACCTTTTCATCCAGGTGTAGAATGATAATCTTCCTGTTCATTGTACTGGAGAGGATGACACATTTTAGCAAGAAGGTCCTAAACCCCCTGTGATTCAGCCACTTGATCCTGCTTAATGCCATTGGCACTCCCACTCAAATTTGGAGATTAAGCCTCTTGTGATGACAAAGAACAGATGATGTAAACAAAAGCCTCCGCCAAAACAAACTCCAGTACATCTTAGTTTCTTGAAAAGGTGGACATTTTCTTGTCAAAGCTTTGTTTGATCGCCATCCATTGAGGATTGATTGTTTTTCCACGACCGAAATCTCAGGCATAACGGAAGTGTTTATTTCTCCGATTTTCCTTGGTGTAACAGAACATTGTTCAGTTACAGTTTGTGCACTATAGGCCATTAATGGTGACATTAAAAAGCTTCATTGCTTTTCAAAAGCCTCAAACATTCACTTGTGTGAAATTCCACAAACAGCTTTCACATTTTACCCCCTTTTCTCTTTTTTCCTTCAGCTCTTTCATTTCATTTTAGTTTTTCTCGCTTTCTCTCTTTCCTACCCTTTTATTAATAAAGCTGTCTGTCTTAAAAAAAGAGGAAACATGGAGAGACAGGGATAACATGAATTTCGGCAAACATTTATGGCAGACAGTGGCAGATCTGGCTGAATGCCTGTGGCAGAAACTGCAGCTGAATCATTTCTGTGTTTAAATTCGTTTTCTTTTTCTCTGTGCTTAGTTTATTACCTTTGAGTCCAAATGAGTCTAATTGCCCATTGTTCTCAGTATTTCTGCAGATGAATGTATTATTGGTGTTCGAAAAGCAACAACAATTTAATGTGATGTTGTGTCCCACACACGCTAGCACACATAAAGCTCAAAATAAACAGTACAAAACAAAAGGCGTAATAATGTCACAGTTGCAAAACAATTCTTAGTATAAGTCATGGGTAATTATATAGTAAAGTATCATGGGTTTTAACATGGTTGACCTTATGTATTACCCAATCAGCATCCATGACCATGTGATCTGTTTTATCAAATTGCAAATTGCTTATTCACCAAGAGCACTAACAAAAAATGATAATGCACTACTGAATTATGGCAATTTCTTGTAGTCTCAAAGAGATAGTTCACCTAAAAATGAAAATTCTGTCATCATTTACTCACCCTCATGTCATTTTAAACCTTAATGACTTACGGTCTTCCGTATAACTCAAAAGAATACATTTTAAAGAACAGTGCCGTACCAAACAGTTTCAATTTCCATTGACTTCCATACAATATAAGTGAATGGGAACTGAAACTAATTTCAGATTATTCAAAATATCTTGTGAATTAATTACAGAACATTCATTTTTGGGTGGATTGTCTCTTTAAGGATGCCAGCAGAGTTTGTTTACCTTCGTCAAGCAGGGTTGTAGCCTAAAGACACAGTTTGTTTTCTTTGGTATGTTGTTGTTGATTTTTTAGGATTTTGAAAGCTTACCCAGTATATCAAGTTTCAACTCCAGCCAGATGACTGCTCATGGGTTTGCTATCTGTCAGGAAACACTGTAGCACTGAAAAACAAAACAAGCTTACCTGACAAAACAGACACAATTTAGCTGCTCTCTTCTGTAGAAGTGGGTTTTAGTGAGCAGACGAGACCTTGTTAGAACAAAGTACAAACCAAATTTTCAGTCGTGCTCTTGGCTACTCTTTTTAACACAAATGGATGTATACAGCGACCATTACAAGTCTCTAAACATAACCGGTGCACTTTATGTTTGGTAAATGGAGTGTTTGGAAGTAGTTAAGGTGTTTGGTTAGGACACACATGGGCCAGGGTTGCATTAGGTGGTCCGCCCAATCTTAGTTGTCTTAGAAACTTAAGATGACATTAAGAGTGAGCAAATGATGACTCAACTTTGATTTTCGGGGGAAGTATTAAGGATATTGACACACAACGTTTATGCAACCTCTCTCTTTTAAACACAGTGACACGCATATGCAATTAAGCTGAAGTCACGGCGCCTCAGCATGTCATTAAAGCAGTGCAAAATAAATGGATGAATAAAGAGTTAAATTGTGTGTAAACCTCTGAGACTTTAAAGGGAATTGTTTTTTGTTTGTGACTCTGTAGCCATCTGCTAAAGTCAGTAACTGTGTAGTCCCTAGAGCCATGTTTATTCAAAGCCTGTATTTTGCATCAAAACTTGTTTTCTTCACACATCTATGAGATGATGAAGTCTGAGGCTTCAAGTAAATGTGCACTTATTCTCTTTTAATTATTTTGAATATTTTAATATATATATTAATTGTATTATCTAAAATTAAACAACAGCCCTTCGTATTTTCTTTCCTTTTTGCTCTCGTTTTTAAAAATATATATTTCTCACAATATATATATCTCACAATTGTGACTTTTTTTTAGAATTGCGAGTTTGTATTTTACAATTGTGGCTTTTTTCTCAGAATTGTGAATTTCTCACCGTTGTGACTTTTTTCTCAGAAGTAGGAGTTTATATCTCGCAATTGTGACTTTTTTTGTTAGAATTGCGAGTTTATATCTTACAATTGTGACTTTTTTCTTAGAATTGCGAGTTTATATCTTATTTTGACTTTTTCTCAGAATTGAGTTTATATCTCGCAATTGTGACTTTATTTCAGAATTGCGAGTTTATATTTTACAATTGTGGCTTTTTTCTCAGAATTGTAAGTATATTTCTCAGAATTGTATATTTTTCTCAGAATTGCGAGTTTATATCTCACAATTGTGACTTTTTCTCAGAATTGAGTTTATATCGCGCAATTGTGACTTTTTCTCAGAATTGCGAGTTTTTACCTTACAATTGTGGCTTTTTTCTCAGGATTTAGTTTATATCTTGCAGTTGTGACTTTTTCTGAATTGCAAGTTTGTATCTCAAGATTGTGACTTTGTTCTCAGAACTGAGTTTATATCTCAAAATTGCGAGTTTGTATCTCACAGTTGTGACTTTTTTCCCTCAGAATTGCGAGTTTAAATCTTACAATTGTGACTTTTTCTCAGAATTGAGTTTATATCTCACAGTTGTGACTTTTTTTTAGAATTGCGAGTTTATGTCTCACAATTGTGACTTTGTTTTCTCAGAATTGCGAGTTTATATCTTATAATTGTAACATTTTCTCAGAATTGCGTGTTTATATCTCGTAATTGTGAGTTTTTTTTCTTTTTTTTAGAATTGCGAGTTTATGTCTCACAATTGTGACTTTTTTTTCTTAGAATTGCGAGTTCTTACAATTGTGACTTTTTCTTCTCGGAATTGAGTTTATATCTCGCAGTTGTGACTTTGTTCTCAGAATTGAGTTCATATCTCAAAATTGTGACTTTTTCTTAGAATTGCGAGTTTATATCTCGCAATTGTGACTTTTTTTTCAGAATTGCGAGTTTATATCTTACAGCTGTGGCTTTTTTCTCAGAATTGTGAATATATTTCTCACAATTGTACATTTTTCTCAGAATTGCGAGTTTATATTTCTCAGAATTGAGTTTATATCTTGCAGCTGTGACTTTTTATCAGAATTGCGAGTTTGTATTTCGCAATTGTGACTTTTTTCCTCAGAATAGAAAGGTTATATCTTACAACTATGACTTTTTTCTCTGAATTGCGAGTTTATATCTTGAATTATTTGCCAAGATTGTTGCTTTGCTTTTTACTTTACAATTTACTTGTTTCATTCATTATTATTACTATTATTATAGTTATTTCAATATTTTAATAAACTGTGACCTAAAATTAAGCAACAGCCCTTTCCTTTTTGTTTTTTTCCACCTTTTTCAGACTCTTTTCCTGTTGGCATCAGAGTGCTGTGAGGGTCTTTTCAAGTGCCATAATTATGATTTCTTGTTTATCTGAGTGCATATGTGGCTTAAGTAAATGTGCACTCGTTCCATTTTTAATTATTTAGATTACTTTGTTAAATATTTCTTTAATTAATTAATTAAACATCAACCCTCCATCTGATCTCAGATACACACTTGTTCAAAATATTGCGATTTCACGGCCACTTGTAAATGCATTTATTTCTGAGTCGAGTGGCAGTATAAGAGCAGGCCTGCTGGTCCAGTGCTGTCGTCTCCTACAGCTGTGTCCTGATGCACGCACTTCACTGAGAGGCTGATCAGCAGTCCACCTCTGCTCCTTTTCCATTCCATTAACATTTAATGCTGTCGTCCCCGTCCTCCGATAAGCACATCTCCCCCACACCGAGTTGATGAAGGCCACTCACCCACCACACTTACTGATACTCTTTTATTTGATCGTATGAATGCACTATTAGGAGATGGAGAGGGAGAATGGGTTTGGAGGTGAAATTAAAATGGATTAAGTTTAATGAGTTCCCATGATCATGATGCAACCGTCCAAGTAAGACACGGTATTGACACATTTTTATTATTTTTTTAATAATAAAAAGATGTGATTAGATAATTACAGTGTCGGACCCATGGCAACATGGTCACCATATAATGTGTATTTTTCTTTTCTTTTTTCTTTTTCATGCTCTCTTTATCTTCTTTCATCAGTGAGGTGAGGTCAGAATCCGTCGTTTCAATTGCTGTGGTTATTATGATGGCGATGGGTAGCCTTGCTCAGATCTCAGCTTGACTGATTTCTGCGGTGATGGTAACAGCGTCCAGTAATGGCACACTGCCAGCTAACATTGATTCAGATGGGCCTGACATTTTCACCAGCGCTCTGGCAGAGTGACAATAACAAGGATGCCCACATCATGTGCTAAGCAAAAGGCTTCAGAGGTCGATTTTGGCATTGTGCTGGCTCTCTTCTGTGTTTTAGGGGAGGTCGAAACACAGAAGTGCGTGCTAGAGAGAATCTAAAACTCGCCAAAAGTTATTTGTGATTCAGCCTCCCCCACAGTGGAGCACTGTGGCGTTTTTAAATCTCTCTCCTTTATACCTTTCCCAGAAATACTCAGAGTTGAAGTGTGTTATTTTATTACATTTTAAAATGCATTACCAGTTTAAATGATTCAAAGAAACAGTTCACTGAAAAATTACAGTCTGCCTGCATGGCGTTCTTTTTTCTGTGGTGCATTTTTGAAGAATGTCATGGCTTGAATCAGTACTTGGGTCAAATTTTTTTTTAAATATGGTCAGCATGACTCTCTTACAATATAAAAAACTATATTATATAGCAATATCTGGTGCCTCACAACTTGTATGAGGAACAGAATGAAAAGTTACTGATTCCTGAAAATCTTCACATTTGCTCTAGCTATTTTCACCTTGTTTTAACGAGAAGTAGAACATGTGTTATGTGTGGATAAATCAGATCTTTTTGATTACTGATTTTATCTGATTTAAAATCAGTCTGAATGGTTCATTCATTAATTAAATGGTAAATGGAAATTTTAGTGTATAAAGATTTAAATTTCAGTCTGTTAATCGCACAAAGTTATTATACGGCATGATTTCAGAAGACTTGGAATATAGAGCACAAGTCAAATGGACTAATTTTATACTATTTTTTGCTACTTTTGCACTTTTTATAATATGGCTGGCTAGGTATTGACAAATGTAATTATTCAATTTGATTTTTATGCACAAGTTTGCAATTTGATTCCAATTTTGACTATATTCAAATTTAATATTGACTATTTTGGATACACAGTGCTGCTTAAAAGTTTGTGAACCATTTAGAATTTACTATATTTCTGCATAAATATGGCCAAAACATCATTAGATTTTCATATGAGTCCTGAAAGTAGACAAAGAGAAGCTAATCAAACAAGTGAGAGAAAAAATATTTTCTTTGTCATTTATTTATTTATCAAAACGTTGCAAAAGTATGTGAATCTTTGCTTTCAGTATCTGGTGCTGCAGTAACTGAAGGTAAAGTTTCTTGTAAATGCTGATCAGTTCTGCACAATAACATATAGGAGCCCATTCCTTAATGTAGAACCACTTAAACTCTGTGATGTTGGTGGGTGTCCTCCTATGAACTGCTTGCTGAAGTCCTTCCACAACATTTTAATTGGATTATGGTCTGGACTTTGACTCAGCCATTCCAAAACATTAACTTTTGTTCTTGTTTAAACATTTTTGGTATAATGACTTGTGTGCTTGGGGTGGTTATCTTGCTAAATGACCCACGTTCTCTTAAGACCTTTTCTTATTTGCTGGTATAATTCAGAATTCATTGTTCCATCAATGATGGCAGGCTGTCCTGGCCAAGATGCAGCAAAACAGTCCCAAGCCATGATACTACCACCACCATGTTTCACAGATGGGATAGGATTCTTAAGCTGGAATGCAGTGTTCTTTTCTCTGAACATAACAGCTTCTCATTTAAACCAATAAGTTCTATTTTGGTTTCATCCATCCATTAAACCTTTCTCCAATAGTTCTCTGGCTTGTCCACATGATCTTTAGCAAGCAATTTTCTTTTTGGAGTACAGTGGCTTACTTCTTGCACCTCTGTCATGCACACCTCAGTGTTCTCCTGATGGTGGGCTCATGAACATTAACATTAGCCAATGTGAGAAAGGCCTTTAGTTGCTTAGAAGTTACCCTGGGAAATTTTATAACCTGATCTTTGTTGGTTGACCACTTCTCGGGAAGGTTAACAGTGGTCTTGAATTTCCTCCATTTGTACACAGTCTGTCTGACTGGATTTGTGGAGTCCAAACTCTTTAGAGATAGTCAAGTCAAGTTTATTTGTATAGAGCTTTTCACGAAACATATCGTTTCAAAGCAGCTTTACAGCAAATTAAAGTTGTTAATGCTATGTTCGTGACATGATTCACTTCCACAAACATGATCAGACTTTGATACAGCCGTTCTTTGAATAAAACAGGTCACATACTGACATTTGATAGTCATTGCACTGACTGAAAACACATCTGCACAGATGGACTCTAATTTCACCTTTAAATGAACTGTTGATCCAAGAGATTCACATACTTCTGCAACGCACAGATATGTAACACTGGATTTTTCTCAATAAATAAATGACAAAGAAAACATTTTTCTTTCACTTGTTTGATTGGGTTCTCTTTGTCTACTTTCAGGATTTATATGAAATTAAATTAGATTAAATTAGATTATTATCTAATCTATTATCTAATATCCATCTGTGCAGATGTGTTTTCATATAATCTCTCAACTAATGCTGTAATATTTAGCAAAATACTGGAGGCAAACCTGAGAAAATAGACCAGGTATTTCACTGCGTTCTTGGACATGTATTTTCATAGGCGGGGATTATGCTAATTGAGAATGAGCGTGCATGTGCGCCCTATTTACGAATGATTGGAATTCATTCACATACACTTTTAACTATCAACTATGTTTGCAAAGCGTTTGTAAATCCAAAGGAGAGTTTTTGTGAAGGTCTGTTTTATGCGCAAATTACTCATGCAAGTTTCATGAATGAGGCCCATTGTACGTAATTGCATTGACAAGAATGTCCAGTATAAGTTATTCGAAATATAAACAGACATGTTTGGAGCAACAGGGACAAGTAAATTATTTAATGTAATTTAATATGCATAGCAATATGTCTGATCTGTCTGACCAGTGGCAGATGGTGGTGAAACCGCCATTATTATTTTAGCAGTTCTTTAGTGATGCAGAAATGATACACTTCAGCTGTGCCTTGATGGCCACTGTATTTGTCCTGGCAACACTATGTGATGTGGTGTCATAAATGTGCCAGTGTTCGTCTGGAAAGCTGATCTTTCCCAGCAATGTGATTTATGAATTCTGGTAGATGAACTGTACTTTGAGATTTTCATGTCATTTTATTACGCAGGGGAGGCGTGAATGGATTGTTGGCTGACAGCAGGGTCCATGTACTGCCCGCTGAATACTGAATGAATAACAAATATGCTCTGAAAAGCACTTTACCAATTCAACCTGACCTTTAACCATTTTGGATCATCACAAAATAGGCACTCTCATCAGTACGAGCAAACAATGTCCCTGTACTTGGATTCTTTCTGGGAATATATCCAGTGTTTTAGGTTATTCTGTCAGTTTTTTTGACGAATAAAAAATAAATAAATACAACAAACAAATACATAGAAAAGCCTTCTTGCATTGTGGGTGCACAGTGCTGTCTTTTCTTTTTTCTTTTAGTTTATCAGTACGGCTTTGATGAGTCTTTTGTGTGCGCTCTGTGTGTTAGGCAGGCTATGTGAGGAGAAAGTGTGCTCTCCTCCCAGCGGTGTGACTCGAGCATCCATTAACCATTCTTAATCACAATAAGAGCTTCCGAATATTCTGAACATCATTGGGAGGATGAAAGAAACCTGCTGGGCTATTATTGCCAATGTTGTAAAGATGCACCTCCCTCAAGGGAGAACATCTCAGTTTACTGTTTGCATCGAAGTTTGTCTAACCTGCATTGAGGGAAGAAATGTCTACGATGGTTGTAGTTGTAGAAAACTGTACTGACCTCCTTCCATTGTTGCACATCCACTTATACATAGTTGGGCTTCAATTCCGCTGCACAGGATATGAGGAATGACATGCAGGGTCTTTTTTTCACTTTTTTTTTTTTTTTCAAATTTACTTACGTCATGACATCACAGCACTGTAAAAGCACTTCCATGTTCCCACTGAGAGGAAGCACAATTCATACAAGGTTTTACAGGAAGTGTACCTCAAAACAATACTGTCAGTTAGATTGTGAAGTGTAATAGGGATATTTTGAGATATTTTGAGATGATCTGAATGGCATTCCAGCATATAAATGAGAGCAGAGATTTAAAGAGTCTCAGATGTCTCACTTAACGCCCCTTCACTGAATCCCAAAAGACTAGGGAACAAATTAATTCAGTACTGTCATGTGTCTGGAAGGCAAGGGAAATCTAACCAATGCAACGTTCAGTTCATCACACCAGCTAATTAGGTAGTTCCTATCATTTACAAAGCAGAAATTAAGCCGTACAATTGCTTTTATTCAAAAATGATTAACAGCAAATATTTATATACTGTAACCCTTTGCTATTTTTATTATTTGCAGTCTGGATTTTCTCAGATTGCAGCTGTATAAGTAGAAGCAATTAAGTCACAATGCCAATTTCCTCTTTTACCACAGATAGGCTCCTAACACATGCTTTAAAAAGTTTAAGCATTAGAATTTGCTCATTATATCTGAAGACAGACTTTAGACACCTCTGGGATTTGGCTGAGTGCTTTCAGATCCCACAGGAACATTACAGTATAGACCTGCTGACAGTTCAGATGGCACGGAGGAAGTCCTTTGGGGCTTGAACTGGAAGTCAAGAGGTGTGTGTATTTATAAACATTTGAGTGCGAACTAAAGTTGGTTCGTGACAGTCTGAGAGTTCTTCATGTGTTTTTTCAGAGCAAAACCTGCAGCTTGTTCACTAATCAGCCACCATCCAGTTTAAGCAAGAGCTAAATGCTCTGAAATAGTACAGATTCACAGCTGAACTATACAGTTGTTATTTAAATGAAGTAATTGTCATTCCTCCCGGCGCATACACGCCTCCTTTCTATGCAAATTAGGCTTATTATAGATAATTCAACAAAAACTCAGCAGTATTTGCCTGGTACAATTAACGTCACGCTATTACCACATGGGGAAAGCAGGTGGGCTTTGTACATTGAAATGTTTGTGTACATTTTAATTATCAAATGATTACAAATCATATTCAAATCATTCACAGACAAGCGCTTGCTGGCATTTATTTATTTAATTTATTTAAATTGAATTCTCTTTATTAATTTATCCTATAAACAGCTGATAAGAGCATCCCAATAATACACAAGTAATGTAAGCAAGAAACAAATACATCATTAACACATGTTTAACTTCAAACCAGCTAAAATACATGTCCTCTATTCATAATATTGCTTTCTCAGTTGAAAAAGTCACGTCATTTGGATCGGTAAAGAAATATGCACAGATGAATGAATGAATGAATGAGGCATTTATATATCGCTTTATTGTGTATTGCCGTACACCCAAAGCGCTTTACAATCATGTGGGGGATCTCTCCTCAACCACCACCAGTGTAGCATCCACTTGGATGATGCGACGGCAGCCACAGTACAACGGCGCCAGTGCGCTCACCACACACCAGCTACAGGTGAAGAGAAGAGAGTGATAGAGCCAATTCAATGAATGGGGATTATTAGGAGGCCATGATAGACAAAGGCCAGAGGAGGGAATTTGACCAGGACACCGGGGACACACCCCTACTCTTTACGAGAAGTTTCATGGGATTTTTAATGACCACAGAGAGTCAGAACCTCAGTTTAGCGTCTTATCCGGAGGACGGTGCTTTTTACGGTTTAGTGTCCCCATCACTATACTGGGGCATTAGGACCCACAGTGAGCACCCCCTACTGTGTAGTGCAGATAATGTACTGTTTACCATTGAAAACAGTTTAAAATAGTTGGTGGACTCTAATATGAGAGGGCAACAGGCTCTTTTTACTAGTAACTTTATTAAATGGTTACTCCACCCCAAAATGAAAATTTGTAAAAGGTTTGTTCGTCTTCAGAACACAATTTAAGATATTTTGGATGAAAACCGGGAGCTTTGTGACTGTCCCATTGACTGGCAAATAAATAACATTGTCAAGGCCCAGAAAAGTGTGAAAGACGTCATCAAAATAGTCCATCTGCCATCAATGGTTCAACCATAATTTTACGAAGCTGCAAGAATACTTTTTGTACGAAAAGAAAACTAAAATAACAACTTTATTCAACAATTCATCTCCTTCACGTCACCATTTTGGAGAGTATCTATTGGACACAAACAGCGTCCACTGTTCTCTGTCAGCTGCGTCACATGGATACGCTGTTTTCATTCGAATAAAAACATAAATAAACATAGAAAACTTATTAATGTGCAGCGGCTGACAGAGAACAGCGTATGCTGTTTGCGTCCAGTGGATACTCTCCAAAATGGCGCTATGGGGACGCAGAGGAGACAAAGCGTTGAAACCATCGTTATTTTTGGGGTTTTTTTGTGTATAAAAAGTATTCTTTTAGCTTTGTAAAATTATGGTTGAACCACTGGCAGATGGACTATTTTAATGATGTTTACTAACAAAGTTCGGGAGGAGCGCGTCAGATACTTAGCCTAATTAACACAAGAGGAGATCCATCAAGTTAATCAATGCTAGCAGGTTAAATACAGCTGACTTACCTCTACCTATTCAACGGTTTATCAGCATCCCTCCACCACCTCCTCACTACGAGTTCTTACTACACCTATACGGGGGGTACTCTGGGTTCGGGCTGTTCCCGAGCTCGGAGCCCTTCCCTGGACAGCCCGCCAAACACGCATTACAATATTCCAGCTAATCATGTGTAAGCGTGAACTCGTGAAATGACGATTTTCATACTTTCCTGGGCCTAGACAGTGTTATTTACTTGGCAGTCAATGGGACAGTCTAAAAGCTCCCGGTTTTCATCCAAAATATCTTAAATTGTGTTCTGAAGACAAACAAAGCTTTTAAGGATTTGGAACGACATGGGGGTAAGTGATTAATGAGTAAATGTTCTTTTTGGGGTGGAGTAACCCTTTAAGGTTTATGGATTTGGCCAAAAGTGACGGTTTAAAGTTAAAGCACCTTAAAGGATTAGTTCATTTCCAGAATAAAAAATTCCTAATAATTTACTCACCCCTATGTCATCCAAGATATTCATGTCTTTCTTTTTTTAGTGGAAAAGTACTAGCTTGACGTCACAAATTACGTTATCATGCACACATGACAGGCAGAAGTACCGACCCAGTTTTACAAAGCAAATGTCAAAAAAAAAACAAAAAAAGTCAAACGGCCCTTACAAAAAAAGTTGGAGAAGTTGGAGGAAAAAATTAGATATTTTTTTGCCCTACCCTACCTTTTTGAACCGAAGTACACAGACGTGCACGTGACTTTTTCAGTGTGAATAATGACGGATTTGTTTCATGCAAACACTCAGCACAAGACATTAATTGACAGTTTGGAGTGTGGATTACTTGTGGATTATTGTAATTTTTTTTTATTAAATATCTGAACTCCCATTCTGGCAGCAACCATTCACCGTAGAATATCCACTAAAAATGATCTTTAATGATGTCCACAGACTTCGCAGAGCAAACTGATTATTAGTTATGGTGTGTTTTGCGTTCCATACTTAGTATTTGTCCTCTGAGGATACATTCAGCTGTGATAACAGATAACAGGCAAGCATCTCGAAGCAGAGAATATGTTTGTAGTCCCCGGTCCTTCACAGAGCATAAAGATAAAGCAGGACAGACAGCCTGCCTGATAGCTGTGTACACACAGATACACCCGCTGTAAATCAATTATGCTGTTTAAAAGAACAAGCTAATGTTTCAACTCCAAACTTACAGGATTTTAGGCTTGTGAACATCCCTGTATGGGTAGCAAATAATTAACTTGTTACGATTTGCTCCAATTAAGAGAGAGAGATCTTATTTGATAATGACGATCCTCCTTTTCTTCTTCTTTATAACTGATGCAAGCAAAAGGAAGCATGTTATAAACGTTGCATGTAATGAACTCCGTATCAATTTGACCTGGACCTATAAAGCTAATAATATCGTGTGAGGCTGTTAAACTATAAAGCAAAATAATTCTGTGATTCATTTAACAATTAACTGAAAGGGAAAGAAGAATCAATATCTCCCTCGAAAGAACTTAATTTGGTTTCTGCACTTCATCTCGTATATTGAGATGACTGACATCCCATAATTCCATTCCTCCACTATCTAAATCAGCTATAAATCTCTCAGCACTGCTGAATCTGGTTCATCTGCGCAGTGTCACTGTAAATTAACTGCTCTGATTACAGGGTCCCATCGGACTATCACATATCATGCAGTTATCTAGCTCAACAATGATAATGCGCATGGACAGGAAGAGCTGTTTGGAGCTCCGCTGACAAAATGAGCAATTTTCGGATCTATTATAGCAACATGCGGTGTGTGGAATGCCATCTGACCTGAAGGCTGATTTAAATTTTACCCTGGCATTGATCTAGTGAGCAGGATCAGGCAAAGCCAGAAGCAGTGACTACTGCTGCATCGTTATTAAGTGTCTAATGAGACTTCAGCGCCAAGTGAGTAAGCATGTTTTCACGTCCGTGGGGATGTCATAATCGTTATCATCAGGTCTGTTATTTACTTAGCAAGCTAAGTCGAGTTTATTTGCATTTGCAAATGAGCAGTCTAGCCAGTTGGGACATTCGCTAAAACGTTCCTAATTATTTAATCGACTTTGGCTGTGATCATTTAAGCCAGTAAGGCCAAGGCAAAGTCGGTCACAGGTATTCATAGAAAAAAATGTATGTTTGTTGATATATACACTAATAGTCAAAGGTGGAGTCACTTCTGCTTATCTAACCTGCATTTATTTAATTCTAAATACGGCAAAAGCAGTAATATTGTGAAATATTTTTACTATTTTAAATAACTGCTTTCTATTTGAATATATTTTAAAATGTAATTTATTCCTGTGATCAAAGCAAAATTTTCAGCATCATTACTTCTGTCTTCAGTGTCACATGATCCTTCAGAAATCATTATAATATGCTGATTTGCTGTTCAAGAAACATTTTTGTATTATTATTATTATTATATCAATATTTAAAACAGTTGAGCACATTTTCTTCAGGATTCTTTGATGAATAGAAAGATGAAAAAATCAAAAAAGAAACCTGAAAAAATTATACTAAGCTGTTGTAAATGTTTTTAGAGCAGCAAATCAGAATATTAGAATGAATTCTAAATGATCATGTGACTGGAGTAACGATGCTAATTCAGTTTTGAAATTACAGGAATAAATTACATTTTAAAATATATTAAAATAGAAAATAGTTAGTATACATACAAAAAATATTTCATAATGTTACAGTTTTTGCTGTACTTTGGATCAAATAAATGCAGGCTTGGTAAGCAGAAAAGAAAAAAGAAAAACATTAAAAAATCTTACTGCTCAAAAACTTTTGACTGGTGGTGTCATCAAATAATCTTGAAATCCTGAAATGATGTGTTACTGAAGACTGAAATAATGAATGCTAAAAATTCAATTTTGCCATCTTGGGAATAAATTATATCGCAAAATACAGTAATACAGTACACCCCTCAAATTTCTGTAAATATTTTATTATTTTATATTTTATAACTTTTCATGTGACAACACTGAAGAAATGACACTTCGCTACAATGTAAAGTAGTGAGTGTACAGCTAGTAAAGTGTCATTTCTTCAGTGTTGTCACATGAAAAGATATAATAAAATATTTACAAAAATGTGAGGGGTGTATTCACTTCTGTGAGATACTGTATATTCAATTAGAAAACAGTTATATTAAATAGTAAAATTATATCACAACATTTCTGTTTTTACTGTATTTTTTCTAAAATAAATGCTTTCTTGGTGAGTATGAGACATTTAAAATAAATAAATAAATCGCCCCCAACTTTGGAACGATAGTGTATAATTATTAATCAAATCCAGATGGGAGTAAAACATATTTGGTTGAATTTAATTATCGTTTAAGCATATCTGGTATGAAATAAGATTTATAAGAGTTAAAAGCTGTAAGTGTTATGGAGATAATGTTTATTTATTACTTATTTGTTTTGGCCATTCTTTAGAAATCACTCAACAGAATAAAAACGTTAATATCAAATTGAGTAAATGCATTTATTAAATTAAACATGTAATTTATTATAAATTGAACACAATAAATGAATAAATGAATGTCTGTCCAAAACTTTCCAATGTCAAACTACGCTTTAAGCGCCAAATCCAACCTTGACCTTACCTATCCCAAAACCTTTTTTTAAATCTAAGTTCAAACGTGATCCTTCAAAACAGGACGTTTTTGCCTCGAGAAGCCAATTTAGGCTCTCTCAAGAACCTGTTTGTATTGGGGTTGAAATGAAAACGATCCTCATATCTGTCCAGTCCGGCATGAGTCAAAGATGATTCGCGTCCTTTCATCTCCTCACGAAAAGGTGCATGAGTCACAGTGGCATATTAGTGTTTCCTTGGCAATGCAATATCTTTATTAGAACAGGAAGGAACAGGAAGCATGGTTATTGGTCTCATATCACCTCCATGTTCTTACCCTGGGCAACACATAGGAACTCACAGACCTTGAAAAAGAATTTCTTGGGAAACTACATTATCTAAAAGTCCACTGTCCAGAGGAAGAAAATGTCAAAGAACATCTTGAGTGTTTTGCAATCCTTTCTTGACATTAGCGTTGGATACTAGGACTGTCGATCACACTCAGAAACACAAACAGTACTTTTTTCAGAGATATCACAAGATTTCATATAAAATTGAATGTAATATCCTGTCCTAAAATAATTTCCTAGCCAGCTGCATATAACAGAACACAGTTGAACTCATTGCATATTTTTTAAATAGTACACATTACTATTCAAGTTAATGTGAATGATTTGTTCATAAAATCCCCTCTGGCTTGTTACGGTTACATCTACTAGTGGATGTACTGAAGAGGTTTCGACAGCAACTGGGCTTGACACAGCTGATGAGATCAAATGGCATTGAGCGTATATAAACCCACTAAACCTGAGAACAGCTTAGGACTCACGTAAGCTATTTTCTGATGGCTGTGGATACATAGACAGATAAGGAGCAGAAGTAGTTTTGTTGTTGGAATATCGTGTGCAATAAAAGGGAACAATCCATAGGTCATCAGTCAGCTAGCCATGAAGCAAACATCTGAAATCTGATGCCAGGGAAAGTGTTGTGTAGACACAGACTTATCTTGACATGAGGAGCTGTGAAACTTCTTGAAAAATGTTTTGCTGGATACACTGCCAAAATTAATTGGCTAAATAAGTGTTCTTAATTAGTTTATTTTCATATATAAAATATTTAAAAATACATGACCACATTTTCTTGTTTAAAGAATTAACCTCACTAAATTTATGTTGGGTTAGTTCACTTCCAGAGTAAGAATTTCCTCACCCATATGTCATCCGAGATGTTCATGTCTTTCTTTCTTCAGTCAAAAAGTAGAAAGTATTTGAGGAAAATATTCCAAAATTGTTCTCCATATAGACTTCAATGGGGATCAAAGGTTTGAAGGTCCAAATTGCAGTTTCAATGCAGCTTGAAAGGGCTCTACATGATCCGAGCCGAGGAGTAAGTGTCTTGTCTAGTGAAGTGATCGTCCATTTTCTAAAAAAAATATGTTATATACTTTTTTTTTTTTTGGAAAGGTCACGCATGATGTAGGCGGACGTACAAACCAAGTGTTGACAAAGCGAATGTGCAAAGAAAGTCAAACGCCCTTTACAAAAAAGGGAAAAAAAATTCAATTTTGACAATTTTGAAGTTGGAGGAGAAACCGATACAGAGTTTTTTGCTGTACCCTACCTTCTTGAACTGAAGGACACAGACGAAGAAATAACCACACCCAGAGGTGGGACCAAGTCATTGTTTTGCAAGCCACAAGTAAGTCTCAAGTCTTTGCATTCAAGTCCCGAGTCAAGACAGACAAGTCACAAGTCAAGTCCCGATTCAAGATGGGCAAGTCCAAGTCAAGTTGCAAGTCCTCAACTTTAAGCTTCAAGTCCTAAACAAGTCATTAATGCCGTTTGCCCAAATTAGTGTCTCTGTATTAATTACTACAGTAAATTTAAAGTCAAGAATAGTCTATAGTAAGAATAATTAGTGGTGTTTCATTGAGGAATTAATCATTGTTTGTGAACAAATATAGGCCTAATTGAATGAATCATTTATTTTAAGTCCACTGTTTCATTTGTTTATGATTCAGTGATTTGAATGAATCAATTTAATCAGTTGGGGTCTTAGTTTTGGTATCAAAATATGCCATTTTCATACCAAAACTACATATTTTACAGTCACCTCTATGCAGATTGATCATAAACACAGCTAAAAAGCTTCCTACCACAGTGGCCATCCTTCACAAGACGAATATCTACCACAGTTTTATCATAGGCATAGGTAGAATGTAAAATGTTTCAATACAAGCATTGCAGTCAAATGGAATTTATGCAATATTTCCAACTTTTAACCAATGTAAGAAAATCAACCCACTGCAACTGTTTAAAATCAGACCAGTTCTGTGGAAAAAATGCGGATTTGGCAACCCTACATTCAACATGAGCTGCATCCAAAGCGATTTAAATACTCTGCACATTGATAGCGACTCTACGTAAAAAATATATTCAATATGTTTAAGGAAGCAGGATAAGAAAACAGTCCTGCGCAAGGCTTTAAGACAAAAGTGCACACAATGAATTGAGACTGTAGAAAGTAAAAGCCAAATCCCGGACATTTTGTTAATTTAGGAATCCCGGCTGGACGCATGTTTTAAGTCCAAATAGAGGATGAATGGTCACCCTAATTTTGTGGATAAAAACAATACAAGCGCTCACTTAGCAAGTCCCTATCTGGCTCAGTGGTAAAAGCTGTGCTTATCATACCATTGTAATCATACACTTCAGTAACCAGCCTACATCGATCAGAACTTTTAGAAGATATAGAAGACTTAAAGACTTGCTGAGTCACAGGGTTCAAAAAAGTCCAAGTCAAGTCTCGAGTCATTGCTGTCAAAGTCTAAGTCGAGTCTCAAGTCTTCTTTGATTATGTCGAATCAAGTCACAAGTCATCAAATTTGTGACTCGAGTCCACAACTCTTCCAACATGATTATGTAATGTGCGAAGTCAGTTAAAAATATATACATTTTTTAATTTTCTTAGAAAATGGCAGATCGTTTCACTAGATAAGACCCTTATTTTTTTGAAGCTTGAAATTGGAATTAGGACCTTCAGCCTGCTGATCCTCATTGAAATCCACTACATGGAGAAAAATCCTGAAATGTTTTCCTCAAAAACCTTAATTTCTTTTTGACTGAAGAAAGAAAGGCATGAACAGGTTGATGTGGGAGTGAGTAAATTATCAGGAAATTTAAATTCTGGAGTGAACAAATCCTTCATCTTGAAGCTTATTTTAAAGACGTCAGAGATCATAAAGAGGTTTAGAACACTTTTGTAGTGTTCATTAGTTTGTCTACTGGGTCATAAATAAAACATGTATCAGGTGAGTGAATTATGCCATTAGCACAGTTGTGAGATCTAGAGAGAAACTTTCTCCCGCACAGAGGGAAATTGCTATTTATGTGTCTAGCTTTCCTTGAAATTCCCCCATAGACGGTTTTCAATATAATTTCAGTGGCTTATTTATTGCAAGCGCTTTTATTTAACCATTTTTTTTAATTATTTTACGCACCAAATATTAATAACAAGCTTTATTTCTTCCCCTGGCACAGTGTGGCATTTTATACCACATGCTATTGCATGCACAACAGCATCAGAACCATAATTCCACATGATCCATTCATATGTGAGTCACATCCACGGTTGTTGGCGAGAGCTTTGAGCTGCATGGCTCTAATATGACAGGAGATTAATGGAGAAGGAGGACTACTTGACATTTGAAGTCACTGTCATTTTAACACACGCCTGTACCTGAGCAATTGCCAGCTCCTTAATTACCAATAGTAATTACTTTCTTGCCACATGCAACCATAAACCATCACTATGAGAGGAAACTAGAGATGAATATGTATGTTGGTGCTCTGGAAAACTGTAAGGTTACAAATGTGTACAAAAGCTTTACAGTAGGTCTGTAAAGGGGATATAACTGATGATTGCAGACATGGACGTGCTCAAGGAATTATGCTTTTGAAAATGTGAATTTTGCTCAAATGGTCATTTTGTCTACAATTTAATGATCCAAGTCAATAAAATCATTCAATCTAGATCACTAGAATAAAAATATATTGAAATGAAACTATAGCTGAATTAACTGTTTAGTCTCTGACTCCAAGCAACACAACAGTTACATTCCTGAATGAATAAGTATTATCAAACAAAATGGTTCAGTTAATTTATTTTTTGCCTCACTCATTAAGAGTCACTTGTTTCATTCCTGAATAAATCAGTTGGTTTATTCAATCATTCACTTATAAAAACACTTACATTGGAAATTCCTAAATAATTCAGTGTTGTTGAACAAATCGGTTTAGTGAATGTTATTAAGAGTCACTTGTTTCGTTCTTAAATAAATCAGTGCTTTTGAACAAATTAGATAATAATTTGACAGATTCACTCATAACAGCAGCAACATTTCTGAATCAGTTAGCATTGTTGAATAAATTGGTTCAGTTAATGATTAATTGAGTCACTGATAAAGAGTCATATACTTCATTTCTGAATAAATTTGTGTTTTTAAATAAATCGGTTGAGTGAATGACTTATGAGTGAATGATTCACTCATAAAAACACTCACATAGTAAATTCCAGAATGATTCAGTGCTGTTGAACAAATGGATTCAGTGAATGGTATTTTGACTCACTCATTAAGAGTCATTTGTTTTGTTCTTGAATCAGTCAATGTTTTTTAACAAATCAGTTGAGTGAATCGTTTAATGATTCATTTGTAACAACAGCCACTTAGGGAAATTCGTGAATGATTAAGTGTTGTTGAAACGTTCTTGAATGAATTAGCGTTTTGGAACAAATCAGTTGAGTAAATGATTCACTGATTCACTCGCAACATAACTTGGGAATTTGTGAATTAATTATTATTGTTAAACGAATTGGTTTAGTTAATGATTGAGTCACTGATAAATAGTCACGTGTTTCATTCCTGAATGAATAGATGTTTTTTGAATGAATCTGATGTGTGAATGATTCAATTTTTCACTCATAAAAACACTCACATGGGAAATTCCTGAATGATTCAGTGTCGGTTGAGTAAATGATCTTTTGACTCACTCATTAAGAGTCACTTGTTTCGTTCTTGAATTAATCAATGTTTTTTTTAACAAATCAGTTCAGTGAATAATTCACTGATTCATTCGTAACTGAATTAATTAGCATTGTTGAATAAATTGGTTCAATTATTGATGATTTCATATGTTTCATTCCTGAATGAATTAGTGTTTTTGAATGAATCGGTTGAGTAAATGATTCAATGATTTACTCATAAAAATACTTGCATGGGAAATTCCTGAATGATTCTGTGTTGTTGAAGAAATCAGTTCAGTGAACGATATGTTGATATGAAGAGTCACTTAATTCGTTCTTGAATGAATCAATGTTTTTGAACAAATCAGTTGAGTGAATAATTGACTGATTCACTCGTAACAGCAACTTTTAAAAATGTTAGCATTGTTGAATGAATTGGTTTAGATAATGATTAATTGAATCACTGATACAGAGTCATGTGTTTCATACCTGAATGCGTGTTTTTGAATGAATCAATGTTTCCTTCATAAAAACAGTGGCTGCTTTTGAAATCACATACGCTCTCAGAAAGTACTTCTTTTGAATAAGTAATTACACAGTGACCATTAAAAAGAGCATGTTCTAAAGTATAATTGTATGCAGCATGAATGCAATCTGGACATATACATTCATCATGTTGTCATGTGACTTGTCAGTTGCATCACTTCACTGCCATTTAAAAATCCTCTATGTTGTACAGACTGTCTGCATAGAGAGAGAGATTGTTGCTTATTCATTTTGTAATCTTAATGTGTGGATTTGTATTCTGTTCTGTCATTCGCATGTGGTTGCATTTCTTAATAAAGTTACCATCTAATGGCAAATAACTCCAATTCTAAAGCCAGTTTTTACTCGCATTTGGCACTTGTCTGAGTGTTCATGTTAAACTGCATGCAGCAACACTCTGACATGAGAAAAAAATACACATAACAGCTGTTTATTTTCCTTTTTACAGACTTTAAAGGTGAATTGTAGACCTCTACAGTTAGTGCTTCTTTTGTAAAGGCCAGACCGAAGAATTTCGCTCTTTGACGTGACCTGACAAGTAGCCATTAGCTGACCTTTTGATAGATGAACTCATCAGTATGCAGATGAATGACCTCCAAGCAACTGACTCAAAGCTTGAGGCGACAGAGGTCAACATAGAACCACTCACCTCTCCTAAAAGAGTCTGAAGAGGTCAAAATTCAACACATTTAGTCTTCTTCTGTACAGGAGGCTTTTAAAGTAGTCTGTGAAACACAAGACCCTAAGGTTGCGCAAACTAAGAGATCAGAGGGGCTATGACGCACCAAAACTCGGTAAGCAAGAACAAGAGACCGTGGGAGATCTAGCATTCAGCATGGCAAAGAAAAATACAAAGCCAAAAATGGAAAATGAGATTCCAGTGGGGGTCCAGTGATGTGTAAGGAAATACAATTCACACTAATGGATTAGATAATTACATCTGAAATGGTACACGCTGATGAAATATGAAATGGTTTGCAGTGTGGAATAGCTTCATATGAGAAGTGTAATGTGATCAAATGCTTCATATGAGACGCATAATGTGATCAAATATGAGGCATAAATTAATGCTTCAAAGCATTCAAGGCTTATTCATTTCTCTCTGCATCAAGAGCTTTTGGAGGGGCGTAACAGGTTCACACTAGAACTGCAGTTCAAATCTGATGAAATGGTTTGTTATTTTGGTGGCTAATAGTTCTTAATGATTATTTCTGTCACTTAAAATGGCATATTAAAATAAGCCTATTGCTATATAGACACTATTGCCACCAAAATGCTTCAGTTTGAAGAAAATTATATGTAATATAGTTTTCAGAAGCATGTCTTTTAGAAATCTTGAAGTTAATAACTATAATATACCATGCACACTCTTTCAATATCGATCTCAGCCTAAGGTGTCTGTTTATCGAACTTGTTTAACCATGAAATTAAACATGCATGAAATATCAATATCAATTCTATAATGTATTTCATTTATGCATCAGTATTCATTGTTGGCAAATCAAAGTCACTGAAGGATAAAGAGTATCAATATGTTTGATTGATTGTTTGAGACCGGTTTGAATATGTGTTTTCATTATTCATTATTAGTAACAGAAATTACTCTGGATAAAAAAAGAAATTTGCATTGGCAAAAAATCATTTAAGCATCACAGTAGACTAAATCCTATTTTAAAAGATCAGATTTTTTTTTTGGAAACCACAACAACAAAAAATAGGAATTAAAACTCACTTGTCCGTGAGCGCTTGTCACCTGAGCCCCCTCTTTAGTAGAACGTTTGTTCTGAAAAACCTTTTTCATAAGGCACCTGTGGCTTTTTAGTTTATTTATTTATTTGTGTACATGTGCATGAAAGAATGGGTTGTAGATGGTTTAGTAGACCGTTTGTTCTGAAAAACCTTTCGCATAAGTCGCTTGTGAATCTGATGTTTCGTTTATGTGTATATGGGCCATTCTACAGAGGGGTTTCAAGTTGGAAACATCTTGAAAAAACAATATGTCTATTTTCTACAAATTTTGTATGCATGCAAATTGTATAATATCCAATATATATTAATGTCCAGCAAATACTTTTACTTCAAACTCGCTAAAATCCCAGCTTCAGCCCAATCAGAAGTACCGGCACTTAGGTAGAAACCTATACATAAAAATGCATTTTTCAAAGAAAGACAGATGGATTTAGAGGCTTTTACATCTGAGCTCTTCATTTGTCCTATCCTCAAATTTGTCACTAGTGAAACACAATAATATATGATTTAATAAGAAGGTTTATGCTGACCTATTAAGATTTTGCTTACATCTTCCTTGTAAGTATATTTTTTCTATTTTAAAGTTTTCAGAGGTACATCAATAACGATTATTATTTTAACAAAATTTCATTTATGATTAATGAGATATGTTGTATTTTGAATCCAATTTTTTCTTTGTAAAAGGCAAAAAGTTGATCATACTGCTTTCAAATATTTGTTAGTTTGAATATACATTGAACCAAACACTATCATAACATCTTAGTTGATAATTCAGTATACTTTATTTTTGACAAAACATCACGTTTCAGTAGTGACAGCACATTTTCGGTAGTGACAGTAATGTTTTGGTAGCCAATTGTAACCCACATACTAAAAAAACCTAAACCTAAAACTTTACCAAATGTTTCAGTCATGACTGTTTCGGCAGTGACAATTTTAGATACGTCTGAACCTAGCTCAAAGATGCTAATCAGCACATGGTTAGCTAGCACAGTTCTGAACAGTTATACACATATAAAACTAAAAGTTATGGAATAACTCCCAAAAAAGTGTTTGATTATAGAAAAAAGGTGTTCGGTAGTGACATTCTTTAAAGTTACACACAGATTTTTAATACTTTTGAACATATTTACCTCAAAATGATAGGGCCTATTTACTCACCATGTAGCTATGAAAAAGAGTGATAAATATTTCCTGATCATAAATGTAGGGATGTAGTTAAAAGCAGTCTCAGCTAATGGGCTAAACACAAACACTGTTTCAGTAGTGACATGAAAATGCGGGACACAATTACATAAACAACTAACATTATATACATGTATATATATATACATATATATTAAACTTCACTTTTTTAAAATATCAAAAAGATATTTTTTTGAACACAACAAAATTTAGGGTTTAAGTTTAAATTTAGGGGTTAGGGTTCGGGATAGTGACAGTGACCTCTTAATTTCAAGTACCCAATAAATGATGATTTCAAGAGGAGAGTACAGATGCCACAGCCACTAAATCCATCTGACATCTTTCTTTAAAAAATAATTTTTTATCAGGCTCTGATGTATAGGTTTCTATGTAAGTACTGGTACTTCTGATTGGGCTGAGGCTGGGATTTTAGCGAGTTTGAAGTAAAAGTATTTGATGGATGTGTAATATGTGTCGAGTGCATTCATTCAGTATCATTATCTAATTTTTGACGAGATGGCTTTTAGCTGGTTTTGTATCTAATTTCTTCATATATTAAGCTTACTAATATTTTAAATATTATTGTGGGTTTCAATAGATAATAAAAGAATCTTAGTAAACATCTAAGATTTAAATACTTTTAAAATGTGTGTTTGCAACAATTCTGTAGAAAGGCCCATATATCCACTTAAAATGTGGAATTACTTCGGAATAGATCTGAGTTAAATTACGCATCTTTAGAATTTGAGTCTGAGACAATCAGTTACACAAATAATGCTGGAAGGAATTCACTATGCTATTGTGTTTGATATAGCCAGAGGTGGTTAATGTGTATCGGCTTTTTCCAAAATATTATTATTATTATTTTTTTTTGTGATACTCAGATTTAGATTAAATGTGATTTGATTAATCTTTAATATCTGGCTTGTTGTAGCAGATTACTCAGAGATAATCATGACTTATCGGATTTGACTGTCCAGGGTCTGGCTTTTAGCACCTGAACCGACTTATCAGTGCCCTCTCGACCGAGTCCTTTTCCTCCACTGAGTTTCTTCCACAGCTGTCCACAAGAAACCCATCAACTCGAGCTTTGACGGATAGAAATAATTGTTGCCTAGCAACACTGGTTTGAGATTTTTGAATGCCAATGAGGCTTTACTGTTCATTCATTGCAACATGGGAAGGATAGAGGTTAACCATTAATTTTAGGCACAGTTCAGGCAGAAACATCTGCTCAATCTCCCATCCTACAGTGTATTATAAGCACACTAGGTGAAGTGTTGCATGACACACTGTGACGAATTCAGAGATAATCTACAGAGAATGCTTGCTGCTTGATTTGTTGACCATAATGACACCAGCTTGATTTATAAGTATGAGGACAACCATTATTAAGGCACATTAGCCTCATTACTAATCATTTTATATGCCAAAGCAATTTTTTCATTGAATCAGCAAGTAATGCTTGGGATTTATCCAAGATATACTGTATATGGGTTAAGTACTTTATCTGGGGGTAAAACAACTGGGCTGTTCTCAGGGTCTATTTTTTTTGATTATGTGATAACATTTTGTGACATAGTTTATTACTGAATTCGCTCTGCCTGAAAACACTACAGGTGCTATAAAATATCACCCAAAGTGCAAAGTATTATATTTCCAATGGTGTCAGGTTTACTTTTATATTTTAACAGGTTAACCTCATAGGTCAATAGACACATACGTGCCTCTTTTCACAGCAGAATTAGAGGTGCTTTGAAGAGTGAAAAGAAGCCTTAGGTTGAAGCCAGTATGTATAGTACTTATTCAGACTGTATCAAGTGCATACTTTAGATTTGAATGGCACTTTTGTTCTCACTTAGCTAACAAAAGCCAATCAGAGGAAACTAGCCAATGACCACCTCAGCAACCCATTATTATACAGTCTTAACTCACTTTGTTGCCCTTGTGATAGCAGGGCAGTGATTGCAGCGCCATTTAAGGTCTTTTGCATAAGCACATAAAATCTGCATGAGGTCATTGCTAAACTGTTCTTTAGATATTCTTAGAATTTCCTTTTGAAAATATTGTTGATGTGATTTATTTAAGGAATATTGATACTTCAATCAAAAATAGCCCAAAAGTAACAAAATGTACTATAAATTAGTGTGGTTTATTATTTCTTATGACAATGAGATAGGTTAAGAAAAATGTCATCATAGACAATATGAGAGAGGAAATACATTTTGTCTTGGAGGAATAGTTGATCCAATCATATTTTACCCTCATACCCCCCCCCCCCCCTTTTTTTTTTGCTGTAAAAAACAATAGAGGATATTTTGAAAAAAGTAGTTTTTGACCCCAGTGACTTTAACCCTTTAACTGTCACCGTCCCATCACCGGGAAGTTTACTTCAGCATATTTCAAATAAATCCTAATCTAATCATGACAAACTATATATCGTTGGAAAGGTCTAAGACTCCTAAATTGATATTTTACCTGTTTTGTGTTACAAATTATGTAGGAAAAGTAATAGATTAATTTATGACAGGAGTGCACCTCAAAAAAATTTACATCATAAGAGGGGTTCAGACCTTTTTCACAAAAAGACTTTCTTTGTTGCCTTTTTTTCTATCACGCTTTAGAAATCATAAGAAATTATATATCACTTAAAATCTCAAAATTCATCCTTTGAAACCCATTTTAAAATCAGACATTGCATTATCATGGAAATTGTACATGAAAATCATATTACAAAATATTTTTGTTCATGAATTATAAAAAATTACATTTGGATAGTGCATTTTCATGTCTATGTTCACAATAGGGAGTGACAGTTAAAGGGTTACTCCACCCCAATATGAAAATTTTGTCATTAATTTTGTCATTAAGCTTTGTTCGTATTCAGAACACAATTTAAGATATTTTGGATGAAAATCAGGAGCTTTGTAGCTGTCCCATTGACTGCCATGTAGATAACACTGTCAAGGCCCAGAAAAGTATGAAAGACGTTGTCAAAATAGTCCATCTGCCATCAGTGGTTCATCCATAATTTTACGAAGCTACAACAATACTTTTTGTACGCAAAGAAAACACAAATAACGACTTTTTTCAACAATTCGCCATTTTGGAGAGTATCCACTGGATGCAAATAGCATATGCTGTTCTCTATCATCTGCGTCACACGGATACACTCTTTTAGTTTGAGTCAAAGCGTAAATAACATAGAAAACGTATCTGTGTGCTGCGACTGACAGAGAACACCGTACACTGTTTGTGTCAGGATACTCTCTAAAATGCCGCCGCGTTGACACAGATGAGACAAAGTCTTGAATTAAGTCATTATTTTTGTTTTCTTTGCGTACAAAAAGTATAGAGTAGTGGAACTATGATGTCACCTTGTAGGCCGACTGGCTGTTAGCATTGCACTGGTTCCCTCGACAAAAAGTCAATAGGATTTTTCTATAGGCTTTTGGATTATCGCAAAAAAATAAGCTCTGTGTTCAACCATAGTTCATGAAATTACACGTTTTGTCCATCTAGATAATTTTCACTAAATAATATAACTTGTATGAATTTTGAAGCCTAAATACTAAACTAAATACAGAACTAAAAAGCTAAACTTAGGCCAGGGATCCTCAAATCTGGCCCACGAGATCCACTTTCCTGAAAATTTAGATCTAACCCTACTCAACCACACCTGAGCATGCTAATCAGTGTATTCAGGATCATTAGAAAATCACAGGTAGGTGAGTTTGATCAGGGTTGGAGCTAAACTCTGAAGCGCATTGGCCCTCCAGGGCAAGATTTGAGGAACACTGACTTAGGCTATTAATGAACTACACCACGGTTGCTCGCCTTCAACGTCACTACTGCTATGCTTCCGACAACTATTTCAAACGTATTTTTAGAAACATGTTCAGTGAAAAGGATTTACTCTGTGGATGAATTTTTTTCCATGTTACATGAACCTTTTAATATAAAACTGGAATAAATACAAAACTAGAGCCAAACTAAAACTGAAATGAAACATTAATAATAAACTGTAAGGAGTGAATAAATGAAATAATCATAACTAAAACACATATGAAACCACGTATTTCTGTACATTTCAAAATAAGGTGCATTAAAATCAATAAATCCTTAATTAATATGAATATTTTAATGAAAAATGAGTCTAATATAATATTTAATTGAAAAAAAAGTTTATGATTATGGTAAAATTAATTTTGTTTTAGTGAATAGCTATCATTTTGTTAGGGTGGTTACACAAAATGTTATTTTATCCTTGCTTCTAGAAAATCCACAGTCTTTCTGCTTTCTAACAGCTTCATGTGGCCGTAAACATTTAATTTTACGTGGCTTCAAGCACTATGCATCATTAAAGTTTTACCTTTACCACGTAACGACGGTAAATGTGCTGTTTATATGGAATAATCGTAATATGAGTTTACCTTATGGTACGAACCCAGAGTCTCTGCTGGTTCAGTAACAAAACGAGCATCTTGACAATGTTATTTACTTGGCAATCAATGTGACAGCCACAAAGCTCTTGATTGCCATCCAAAATATCTTAAATTGTGCTCCGAAGACGAACAAAGCTTTTAGGGGTTTGGAACGACATGAGGGTAAGTGATTAATGACAAAATGTTCATATTGAGGTGGAGTAACTCTTTAAAGGGATAGTTCACTCAAAAATGAAAATTACCCCATGATTTACTCACTCTCTCTAAGCCATCCTAGGTGTATATGACTTTCTTCTTTCTTAAAGAGACAGTTGATATCCTCATGTTGTTCCAAACTTGTAGGATTTTCATTCTTTTCTGTCCATGCTATTAAAAGGATAGTTCACCCAAATATAAAAATCACCTCGTGATTTACTCACCCTCAAGCTACTGTAGGTGTATATACAAACAGAATTATATTAAAAAATGCCTTTCCAAGCTTTATAATGGCAGTAAATGGCTGTTGAGATTTTGAAGTCCAATAAAGTGCATCCATTCATCATAAAAAGTACTCCATGGCTCCTGGGATTTATAAAGGTCTTCTGAAGTGAATCAATGCATTTGTGTAAGAAAAATATTCATATTTAAACTTTATAAACAAATCTCTAGCTTCCACTAGCTGTTCATGAGAGAATGGTGTTCCAGCAAATTACATTAAAGTTTTAAATATGGATATTTTTCTTACACAAATGCATTGATTCACTTCAGAAGGCCTTTTTTAATCCCTGGAACCATGTGGAGTACTTTGTTTTTATGATGGATGGATGCACTTTATTGAATTTCAAAATCTCAACATCCATTCACTTCTATTATAAAGCTTGGAAGAACCAGGGCAATTTGTAATATAATTCTGTTTGTATATACACCTAGAGTAGCTTGAGGGTGAGTAAATCATGAGGTGATTTTTAATATTTGACAGAAAAGAACGAAAGTCCTACAAGTTTGGAACAACATGAGTATGTCAACCGTCTCTTTAAGAAAGTGTAACATTTTCTGAGAAGGAGGTTATTATGTGTATTCATGTGTTCTGTGTAGCTGAATTTAATGAGCTGCATTATAATAAGAAAATGGCCAGAGATAACACTAATGCTTCAGTGAGTTTGTGAGTGTGGTTTTGTGTCTTTGTGAGTGTGTATGTGTCTATCACCCCATGTCAGCCTGGTTAATGATTTGAGCTACTTTGGTGCTGAGGTGAGACAGACCGAAAATGAAAATGTGTTGAACATATACTTACTCTCAGGTCATCCAAGATGTAGATGAGTTTGTTTCTTAATCAGATCAGATTTGGATACATGTAACATTACATTATTTGCATAGCAATGGATTCTCTGCAGTGAATGGGTGCCGTCAAAATGAGAGTTCCAATAAAAAAATAAAAAACTATTCTGATGAGAAGCAAACTCATCTACATCTTGGATGACCTGAGGGTGAATACATTTTCAGCTCATTTTTGTGACCCTGGACCACTAAACCAGTCTTAAGTTGCTGGGGTATATTTGTAGCAATAGCCAAAAATACATTGTATGGGTAAAAATGATTGATTTTCCTTTTATGCCAAAAATCATTAGGGTATTAAGTAAAGATCATGTTCCATGAAGAGATTTTGTAAAATTCCTACTGTAAATATATCAAAACTTAATTTTTGCTAAGTAATATGCATTGCTAAGAACTTCTTTTGGTCAACTTTAAAGGCGATTTTCTCAATATTTTGACTTTTTTTGCACCCCCAGATTTCCAAATAGTTGCATCTCGGCCAAATATTGTCCTATCCTAACAAACCATACATCAACGGAAATCTTATTCATTTAGCTTTCAGATGATGTACAAATCTCAATTTTGAAACCCTTTGACCCTTATGACTGGTTTTGTGGTCCAGGGTCACATTTATTTATTTGTATTTTTGAATGAACTATTTCTTTAAGGGGGATACAGGCATTTGGTGTATTTCAAATGTGTTACTATTCATTCTAGGTTCATTTTACATTTTCAGTTATATATTTTGGCCTCAGACTTAGATTTAAGCCATGGGACATAAATTGAATGTAGCACATTATTGAAGATCCCATGTTTCAGCTCATTTTTAATATTTAACATCTGAGATGTTCTTGATTTTAACATTTGCATGATTTAATTTGCATGTGTTGTATTTCTGACAGAAATTCATGAGGCCAACTATAATTTAATTAGAGCGGAAATTGTAGTTCCAGTCACTTATTATTGAATGTTAATTTTGATAAGCTAGTTGTGGAGAGTTGACATTTTTATGTGGGCGTTTGTGTCACTGCAGTATTTTATTGTGTTTAGTTTTGTTTGGACTGAGAAACTGTACAAGCCACGCTAACGAGTTTCTCTGTCTATTATTCTATGTTCCACTACGCAGCCTGTGGGAGTTTAAAACATTGATTTTGATAATTTGTCTCATTTGCAGTAGCAAACATTCTGGGAAGGGCTTTTTTATTCCCAAGTCAATATTTGTTGAACATATTAGAGCACAAACTGTTCGTGTTTATCCTTGTGAAGTCTGGAAATAATTATTTCCAGCATGCCAAACACCTGATGCTCACAGGCTGTCCTTATGACTGATAGATAGATATTTATTTGAATAAGCGTTGAATATAAACAGCAATTAATTTGTGTTCCAGACTCCTTATTCCATTAGAGGCCATGATGTTATACAATGCAGCATCCTAAAATAGAAATGGAGTGTACGGTTATCTCCACTGGGTCAAGTGTTGACATAAGTGCATGAGGCTGAACTGGGCTGTAGCTGTTTACACTAATCAGTCCTGTCCTGCTAAGCTCTTTTGCTGACTCTTGTGTCAAGAGAACGTTGGTTCAGATTAACATTCGCTCATTCTCACCACATCCGACTCGAGGCTAATGCTGGACACATTTGTTTGGGTCTGTTTAGCCCCAGGCACACAAACCAAGGTGTTTTAGTGGAGCACCCCAGCTGGTTCATGTATCCAATTAGAATGTGTACGTAAAATGTTGAAAAATAAGTAAATATAAACAAACAAATACTTTTTTTTAAGTTGTAAATAAAGCAAAGTAGAGCTGCAAAATGATTAGTCATTATTAAGTTTATGTTTGTATAACTTGTTATGAGTGTTTACTTACACATACATACAATACATACAAATATTTTATAAAATGTATACAGTTGAAGACAAAATTATTAGTCTCCCTGTGAAATTTTATTTTTTTTAGAATATTTCCCAAGTGATGTTTAACAGAGCAAGAGAATGTTTTCACATTATTTCCTAACATTTTTTTCTTCTAGAGAAAGTCTGATTTCTTGTAGTTGCTTGAATAAAATAATAATAAAAAAATGCTAAGGTCAATATTATTAGCCCCCTTAAGAAATTATTAGTTTGATTAGCTATAGAACAAACCACTGTTGTCCAGTGACTTGCCAAATGAACCTAATTTGCCTGATTAACCTAATTAAGCCTTTAAATTGCTTTTTAAGCTGAGGATTGGTATCTTGTGAAACAACTAGTAAAATAATATGCACTGTCATCATGGCAAAGACAAAAGAAATTAGTTTGGACTTGAGAGAAAGAATTGTTAATGCTCATAAAGATGGAGAAGGAAACCCACATTTATCAAAGCATTTTCAAGTGTCAAGAACTGCAGTGAGATGCATTATCAAGAAGTTTAAAGAGACCAATACAGTGGAGAACAAGACGGGCAGAGGCAGGAAGCAAAAGATTTCAAAAACTTTGGAAAGAAAACTAGTGAGAGAGGTTTCTACAGACCCAAGAACAACTGCCAAGACACTAGTGAATGACCTAGCCAAGTCTGGAATTGATGTTTCAACGAAGACAGTCACTAGAGTCCTGCGCAGGAATGAACTGCGAGGTTGGCGACCAAGAAAGACTCCACTTCTGAAGAAGAGACACCTCCAAGCTAGAATGAAGTTTGCTAAGGACAACCTGGGGGAATGTGATGCATACTGGAAACGTGTCCTTTGATCAGATGAGACAAAACTAGAGCTTTTTGGCCATAGAGATGTTGCCTATGTTTGGAGAAAGAAGGGAGAGGCATTCAACCCCAAGAACACCGTTCCCACAGTGAAACATGGTGGTGGGAGTATAATCTCGTCAGGGTTGAAGGAAACATGAAAAAGGAAACTATAAGAAGATTTTGAAAGAACCTCAGACAGTCTGCAAGAAAACTTGGTTTGGGTCGACATTTTGTCTTCCAGCATGATAACAGCCCAAAGCATACATCACTTCTGGTGAAGAAATACCTCCAAATGAGTGTACTTGACTGGCCTGCACAAAGCCCAGACTTGAATCCAATAGGAAATCTGTGGGGCACACTAAAGTCCAGAGTTTGTGCCAGAAGACCAACAAATCTGGAGGAGCTTGAGAGATTTGCTAAGGAAGAATGGGCTGTCATTCCTCAGGAGACATGCTTGAAGCTTTTTGAGAACTACAGCAAACGACTAAAGGCTGTTATCAAGCAAAAGGGATACACTATTGACTATTAACATCAGAGGGCTAATAATTTTGACCAGTAGACTTTTTTAAATTCTTGGTTATACATTTATTTCTATTTGTATTACAAACCCTAAAAGCTTCCTGAATAAAGTATTATGTTTAAAAATGCTGTGTTGATAAAATCATCTTTCTGTTAAACAACTCTTGGGAGTTATTTGAAAAATAATGAAATATTTTATAAGGGGCTAATAATTGTTTTCAACTGTATATACACATAATAAATATACACAGTGCACACACAAAGTAGACAAACAAAAACTTGTATTTTGAATCGATTGCGACTAATCGTTTTGCAGCTCTAAAGCAAAGATTATTAGAATATGTTTTACATGAAAATACTGTTTCAGTATTTATTTATTGCCTAGTTGTCTGGATTTTTCTGCTTTAACTTTAGGGCTGTCACTAACAATTATTTTAGTAATCAAGTAATCAATCGATTATTCTGATGATTAATCGAGTAATCGGATAATTAGATTTGTGTGTGTGAAAACCTAAGCAAACAATAGCCTTTAAAATGACTTAAAATACACCAGGAAGGCAATAATAATTAATTGAAATAAAGTAAGAAAAGTAAATAATCATATGGTTTTATTGAACAAAACTGTTAGAATACATAATGTATTAAACAATAGAGCTAATGTACAGTATACATTATAACAAATGACTGCAGATTGCGCCAAAGGCCTGATGATTGTTTTTCCAATTTACGGCGTTATCTAATCCTTGTTTAATATTGACTAAAGCCCTGGTCAGACTACACGATTTTAACCCGATTTTGCCACAATTTGCTTGTCGTAGGGTGTCATGGGGAAAATAAAAAGTATTTTACCTCAGTTCTCTTTGACAGTCCATGCTGTCCTCTTCATGCAATCCATATGTGTGTCCAATGTCTAAAAGAAAATTTAGTTTAGAATTGGCTCAAACAAGCCAATTATATTTCACTTGCAGCTGCAATCACTCCAATGTTTGTTAGTGCTCTGTAATTTACTGCCCCTTATAAATCACTTTGTTGATAACCCACTTCTCTATATGGAGTGATGATTTATTGTTATTGGAGGACAGGAGGGAATGGTAATAAATGGCTGTTCAGGCTCTTCCTGTAGAGCGTTTACATCCATCTTCTAGCGGCGCATCTGCCCTGCGTCAGGGCTTCATTAGCTAGATAGTTTAGTGAGGCTCAGGACTGCTTCTGCAATGGAATGGTCCTGAAAGGAGTTTGACCTGGACACTCATAAACCCATAAACAAGTGTGACATCTTGACTGTTTTTGTGTCACTGGGTAATCTGCGACAAAATATAATATCCAAGGGATGATTTAGAGGAAATGAGCTGAAATCGGTTTGACTGGATTTTATGTTACAAGATTATTGTCACTGAAATTCTCATACATTGCCGCTTCTGTATTAGAAGACGTTAAAGCATAAAAATGAAATCAGGCAAAGAGGAATTCCCCAAACATCTACTATCAGTTTATTTTAAACAACAACTGTACAAATACAAATACAAAACAGCAAGAAAGGCATTTAAAGACTAATAATGAGCAAGTATTACCACCACAGACGTTTTTTTGCTTACATCACAACAGCTGTACATTTCATCCACTAAAGTGTTGTGTTAGGTTTAAAATGTCACATCACAGTCCATATTCACACAGATATTTTACAGCAGCCAACTACTGAAAACTACAGATAAAGTGTGTTTTTTTAGGGAGAGAGATATGAAAACAAGGTATTTACAGCATAAAATGATTCTTAAATTACCTTCCCTTATATAATAACAACAATGATGCACATGATACAGAAACCAACACCCAAAATCAGATTATCTCCATCTCCTCTTTAATTTTGCATTTTACTATCTGCAAAATTGAGCTCTGCTAGAAAATCTCACTGTCACCGTGAGCATCAGATCTGAGAAAACGGCCTCAGCTGATGATGCTATGCACAATATGTGACACAAACAATAGACGCTTGTTTACTCTAGATTTAGACTGATAAATTTGGGAAGTGGGTGTGAATCGTGACTTGAGTATGCAATGGGCTTAAATCAAGTGTTACGGCTGTGGGTGTACTATGCCGTTTTAAGCCTCATAATGGTCTAATTTTATACCCCTTTGCAAAACAAAGTATCATTGAGCAGGACACAGCTCTACGATTGTAAAACTGAGCTTACAATTGAAACAAATGAGAGCCGAGAGGTAATCACCCATCCATTTTTTCAGAGCGCAGTGTGTGACAATGTGAAAACTGTTCCTGGAACAAGTTTTCCAGAGTGATTATTTGGCAGTGATGCGTGCAGCTGTTGCCACAGTGACCGCTGGTCATCACTTTGAGGCCAGAGTGGTACAAATCTTCTGACATGAAGTACAGAATTCACCTCTTAGGTCACTCTGCCCAATTTAGGATTAAAATTGTGATTTATTCTGGCAAATGGAGGGAGCCAAAAGCAGCCCTGAAAGGTTATCTTTAAACAACTGGCTTATAAGTGCTTCTCATTCAAATTTGGGAATGCATGTAAGCCACCCAAACTCAGTAAATGCAGAGATGAGTTCATGTAGAGCAGCTTTTACTACAGTTCAAGCTGCTTTGAGATACTGAAAACACTCAGAAGCTGCTTGTGTGTAACAGAACACAGTGCCGCGCTTAACACAGGCCATTTGGGACGCACCAGTCACAAATGTGTAGTTATTTTCAATGGGAGACGTGGAAAATGGCTAAATGTGACGTGGTGCTCGTGCACTCAAAATCCTTTTTAAAACACGTAGCGCATATACAGTTGAGGTCAAAAGTTTACATACACCGTGCAGAGTAAAAAAGTTTATTTTACCAAAATAAGAGGGATCAAATAAAATGAATATTTTTTATTTAGTACTGACCCAAGTAAGATATTTCAAATAAAATATGCTTACATATAGTCCACAAGAGAAAATAATAGATGAATTTATAAAAAAAAAAAAAAAATCTTGATTCTTAATACTGTGTTGTTACATGAATGATTATTTATATTATCCTTTAGGTCCCAGAAATTCTTAGGTTTTTCAGCATTTCTGTGTATTTGAAATCTTCAAACGCTCACTGATGCTTCAGAAGGAAACACGGTGCATTAAAAGCAGGGGGTGAAAACTTTTTGAATTTTCTATTGCTCTCAATGCATTGTGTTCCCTTCTGGAGCAACAGTGAGCGTTTAACCTTCTGTAATAGTTGCATATGAGTCCCTCAGTTGTCCTCAGTGTGAAAAGATGAATCTCAAAATCATACAGTCATTGTTGGAAAAATAAAACACAAAAATGCTGAAAAACCAAATTTGTGGGCAGCATGCAGTTTAACTGTTCAGGATAACTATATGTAGACATCTTTTATGTGAATATATCTTATTCAGTTCCGTAGTAAATAAAAAATAACATACATTTTGTATGATTCCTCTTATTTTGGTAAAATAATTAACATTTAGCAGATTCTGCAAGGTGTATGTAAACTTTTGACCTCAACTGTATTTATTTCATTAAACTGCAGCCTTTGTGATTTGATAATACCACTAAGCCATATCACTGCAGTTTTATTTCAATTAATCATACAGCCCTAGCTCGCACACTCAATCACCTCCAAATCAATACCATCACAGAGTCATGTTCAATCAGCCATCCAATTGTCTGTCTATTCTCACCCATGATTGCTTCAGGAGGACTGGACCAGGCCTATTTTGGACTTCAGCCACTATATAAGTCTAAGTTATGAATAAATTGACTTTGTTTCAAATCTGCAACTGAAAGTCTATGATTGTCAAAATGCTGTTTCCATGTTGAGGCCACTCCAATAGGCCACTCAGAGGCACTGTGAAAGTGCAAATTAAGCAAACTAATCTACGAGGGATCTAAGCACTAGCCAATGTGTCTTTACAAGCCAGCGAGGACTCTTTAAATGACAACCTCTTCCTCTCAGGCAGAAGCTCTTCGGCGGCCCCGCGGATGTCGTCGAGCTCTGTGGTGTAGTGGTCTGGGCTTTCTCCATTGGAGGTCTCCTTGATGACGCTGTATGTGAGGGCCACGCTATACGTGGGGGGCTTCTCGGAGCGCTGGGGCCCGCAATGGCACAGTTTGTGGAAAGCGGCACGGAACTTCTGAGACATGGCGTTGTAGATGATCGGGTTGATGGCGCTGTTCATGTAGATGCAGAGGCGGCAGAATAGAACGAACCAGTTGTCCAGATAGGCAACCTTGAGGAAGGAGTTGACCACCACTAGTGTCCGATAGGGCATCCACAGCACAGCGAAGAGAATCACTACCACTGCCAGCATCTTTGTTACCTAGAGAAGAGAGGATGACAGATGTTTTCAGTTATGTACGCAATTCTCTGATCCCTCATAATTACTTTTTCCCTCTTCGGTCTCTATTATATTATATTATATTATCATGCACCTCAACAGTGTTTAAGTTAAATATGTGTACATTTTGCATTTATGTTTATCATTAATACTCAATTTTACATATGTGACCCTTGACCACAAAACCAGCATGGGTATATTTGCAGCAATATTATAGCAAATAAATTTTATTGGTCAAAATGCCAAAAATCATTAGGATATTAAGTAAAGATCATGTTCCATGAAGATATATTGTGAATTTCCTACTGTAAATATATCAAAATGTAATTTTTAAGTAAAATGCATTGCTAAGAACTTCATTTGGACAACTTTAAAGGCGATTTTCTCTTTTTTTTTTTTTTTTTTTTTGCACCCTCAGATTCCAGATTTTTAAATAGTTGTATCTCAGTCAAATATTATTCTATCCTAACAACCCATACATCAATGGAAAGCTCCATTTATCCATGCATAAATCTCGATTTAAAAAAATTGACCCTTATTGACTGGTTTTGTGGTCCTGGGACAAATATCTACATTGCTGCTTTAATATGACTGATTAATGTGCAAGGTGAATATGAATATTGATGACCATGGACTATGAACCTGTTTTCTAATTAGAGGGGTACCAAAATGCTCACTTTAATTTCTCATTCAACCTTTTGCAACAGTATAAACGTGATTGTCATGGTACAGCTGTTGTACTGTTTGCCATAATTGTTTCCAAATCTATTAACACACCATAACATGTCACGGTTCATTTATTGTAGAGATTTACAACATGGCTTTAAGACTGATTTAATAAAGGTCATGAGAGGTGTGTTTTCTCACCATGTTGGACAACCAGGCAGTCAAAGAGCCCTAGGGCAACACAACAACAACACAAGTGCAGTCGCTTTGAGTTTATCAGATGGGGTCTGGCTTCGCTATGTGTTTGGCCTTTTACTTGCTCAAGGCTATGTAAGCATCACAACACGTAGCCTAACATTTCTCAAATAATCAGCAAACGTCCGTGTTCTGGTTGTGGATCACATATTTTCTGCACTTCCATTCACTGCTACCAGCGTAGTACGATTCCCGAACGAATGACTCTTATGAGCCGACTCTTTAATGTGAATCAAGTAGGACTAATGCATTCCGAATCTAGAACGACTGAGTCGGTTCTTTTAAAACGCACAGCACGACCAGTGCAGTTCTGTTTCTAAATCTAATGATTCTAATTAGAGAATCAAACACATAGCAAAAAGACTTTTTTTGAGTGAATCTTTTTAAGTGAGACTTGCGTGTGGTTACTGTTTGTTTGTTAGTTTTGTTCAGCGTATAAAATGGATAGCGTATACATTTGTTTTATTATTTTTATTCAATTCGAAATTATTGAAGTGCTTGTATGCTGTCTCTAAAACGTCAAAGTCATTCAAGTGTTTGTATTTATTTTATTTCTTTTGCAAGAACGGTATTACATTTGTATTACGTTTGGTTGATGTTTGTTTTCTATCATCTATCTATCTATCTATCTATCTATCTATCTATCTATCTATCTATCTATCCATCTTTTATTAATTCAAATATTGTTTCCTCAGAAGTAATAAAAGCATCATAAATGTCAAGTCAAGAAATCGAAACGAGAATGAACGATTCCTATTCCAATCGGTAAATGCTAACTTTCAGCAGGCTCCATACGCGCACTATTACGCACAGAAGAAAAATATTTTTTTGACTAAAATAAGCCATGTAAGCATTTTACCTGTCTCCGAGAAGCAGCAGTTGTGCTACTGGAGGAACTCCTGGAGTTCCCATGCACGGACGACTCCTTTTTCCAATTTCTTCGACTTTCCTTGGGATCCGACGGGAGTGGGTTGAGGAAAAGAATTCTTGCGATCAATCCGTATAAAACAGTGGCCAGCAAAAGCGGGATAACGTAAAACACGGCAAAATCTGTGAAATATATGGGCAAATACAGGTTTCTAGACACTTTGTAGGCGCATGTCACGAGGACAGCGTTCTCAAAAATGACCTCTTTCGTGTCGGAAAGATAAAACCACATAACGCAATAGAGGGACGTTAAAACCCAAACGAGAACAATGATCTTTTTAGCTCTGGAGAGGGTGCACATAAACTGCGCTTTTATCGGGTGGCAAATGGCGATGTAGCGTTCAATGGTGAAGGCTGTGATGGAGCAGGAGGACGCATTGATGCCGAGGTACTGAAAATAAGTGATGGAGAGGCACCCGGCGTATCCGTACACCCAGTGGCCGCTGAACAGACTCTCGGTGATGTTGGGCAGCCCGGCTGCAGTCAGGACCATGAGGTCGGCAACTGCCAGACTCACCAAATAGCAGTTAGTTGGGGTACGCATGTGCTTGGTCGTTAAGACCACGAGGATGACCATAACATTGCCAACAATTCCAACTCCACAAATAAGAATCACTAATAGGATGCTCGCGATCTTGTATTCGATACTATAATCAGTCCACGTTTCAGTCCCGTTGTTAAATTTTATTAAAGTGCTGTTCTCCATGCTCCACTTGGTTGTGTTTCCTTCTTTAAGCAAAAATCACTTTTCAGCTTTCCAGGACCCGCGCAAAAAGGTCATGTTTTAACATTCCAGAGAAAGAAAATCCCTACAGTTCAAATCTGTGCAATGTCCGTCTAGATAGAATAAAACAGCGCTCACAGCAGACTTCAGATCTCAGAGATGAAAATTAAACCGTTTGCGCTTGGTGCAAAGCCAAAAATGTGTCCGTGGCAATTTGTGTGTGATATAAAAATCCTGTCCCTGGCGTGCATAACTGCAGAGAGCTGACAGAGGTGTTGCACCGCCCAGGGCTGAACAGGCTGATATGGTCTCTCAAAGACCCCTGTAACCCTAATACGCGACCGAGAGCGTCAGTAAGGGCAGGTTGTGCGGTGCGTAATGCCGCAGCAGCAAGCAAGAGAGGAAGTGTCTCCAACACACGCTCCTTTCAATTATAGGTTTCTCGGCTAAACTGCCAAAAAACCCTAAGTATAGGCCTATTTCACATTCTAATTACAGTGTTCCTCTGCAATATGGTGTTTGTTTAAAAGTCAGTTTGCTTTGGGCATATTAGAACTGATAGTGCTTGCTTTCAGGCTGTTTGTTTCAAGGGTTGTGATAAGGTTACAGATTGAGCCAAGCCGAGAAAGACTGGCCAAGTTTGATTTCACCCGCAGAATGCAGGTGGTTTACACCCGGAGGAGAGCTATTGACGCTTGTCTACTGAAGATGCACGGGTCTTCAGTATATTTATGATGAGAGAAAAATCACTATGATTAATCATAGTAAAAAAAAAAAAAAATTAATCTCTTTATTCCTTCCCTTTCTAGCTTGTACTTGTCTGAAGCACCACTTGAAATCTGGTATTATAGCACTGCCTGTGTCTGTTTGTCTCCTTAAGAAGAATCGCTCTATGTTCTCCCAACTGTATGTCGCTTTGGAAAAAAGCGTCTGCCAAATGCCTAAATGTAAATGTAAATGTAAATGTAATCTTTGAGTTTTGTGCCTTAAAGCTATGGTGTATAACATGTTACACTTGTTATTTGACGTTGTATTTGTACAAACAGGTCTATTGTTTAATAATCGCTATAGGGAAATAACAAGAATAACAATGTGTAGCCTAAACTAAAACAGTTTAGACTACAAACCAGTGTTCATAATTAAAATACATTAAATTAACAAGGTAAGACACATTCATTTGCAATATCAAGCAGCAAAACGAGCTGTTTTGTACAGCTAAGAATAGCTGGACGTGGATGAGACCGGAAGCATGAGACATAACATTTACAAATGGCCACGCACATTCTTATAGAAAAAAGGTGCATATGTTTATGCGTAATGCAACGTTCTGCCTATTATCCACCTTTTTCCTGAGTAACCGATGAGTGGCGCCAAAGAAATCTTTGTTAAAACGGGGTTAAAAAGATTGACTAAATTGATTTTTTTTCAATATTACTAAATGTGCGCAGGTTTAACGTTATATTATCGGCTCGGAAAATATGTCAAAGAAAATATGTAAAGCACCATTCCAGTAGGGCTAGTGTGCGTTCAGAAAACGGTGGATTTTGATTGGCTTTTTTTTTTTTTATCGTTCATCAGCTAAAAAAACGTTTTGGAAGTGATTCCAATTAAATTTAACATTTAATTTGTGCTGTTATTGTTATAGTTGCGGTTTGGACTCTATTACCTGTTGAACTTTTGAATTCTATAAAATATTGAACGATTTTTTAAAATTGCATCTTTTATGGTTACAGTTATCGTCCTTGGTATGAACGTTCAACGTTTGATTGGCGTGAGGTTTTTCAGGTTGGTTCATCCTTGCTCATTGTGTTGCATTCATGTCACAAAATAAAGAAATAATTTTTGACAGCTTTTGTATTCTGTCAAGACTTCACACAGATTGCTTTTATATTCTTGAGAAAAGTTAATAGCAGTTGCCCATCATTTTAAAGCTTTTTGTTGTTGCTTTTTAGGATTTGTTTCCTATTCGTGGACTAGACAACATTTTGCATCATGGCTATTACAGACAGTAAGTGCTACATGCGACATAAGTCATTGCACTTTTCCATTATGCGAAGGGCAGATCTATTTGTAGAGTTTATGACTCTGTGAGGGGTGATATCTGACAGCCATAAAGACATAATCCATTATGGCCACCTTAACATTTCGCTTTATGCAGTGCATGAAGTGTTTTCTCAGCTATTAATCTTTCTAGACCTTTGCAAATTACACAAGCGTACAAAAGTAGAATGATGATTTCTGATTTATTATTTGGTTAAAAGTTCTAGATAGATATGCATTATTTGTACAATATATTTGCAACCATAAATTATCTTCATAAATTATCGCCCTTTACCTAACGCAAATGTTTGACTTTTCACAGAATTCTTTGCAAGGTTAGGGTTAGACTGCCATCTTGTGGACATTTTGAATAACCACACTAATAGCCCCCCAAAATTTGGGATTTTTTCTTAGGGTTGTGATTCATTTCAAGAAACGAAAAGCAACTAAAAACGCTTTACTGTCAAATATTTGTTTAAACTACCTTTAAAAGATTCACAAATGCTGTTAGGACATTTCATGTCACGTGACCAAGAGGTACATTTTGGATGTTTTTAGACACTAGGATGAGTCCTTTTGCAATGCGTATTTGATTTACATCCCATACCAACCCATTAACCTATTACTCAAACTATGGCCATCCAGGTAAAAAAAAAAAAAAAAAAGAAAGAAAGAAAGAAAAACAAGTGCACTTCCATAATGTACTTAAAGTGGTCTATTTTTATTTTGTACGGAATATACAAAAATACTCTTTAGTACTTCTTAAGAAAAAATAACATATACACATACAATAGCCAAATATACAATGTATGGTTCAAAATGATTGATTTTCTTTTATGCCAAAAAAAAAATAATCATTAGGACATCGGGTAAAGATCATAAATGCTCCATGAAGATATTTTGTAATATATATATATATATATATATATATATATATATATATATATATATATATATATATATCAAAACTTAATTTTTGATTAGTAATATGCATTGCTAAGAACTTGGACAACTTTAAAGAAAATATTTTCTCAATATTTAGATTTTTTTGCACCCTCAGATTCCAGATTTCAGCCAAATATTGTCCTATCCTAACAAACTATACACCAGTGGAAAGCTTATTTATTCAGCTTGATGATTTATTCAGATGATGTAAATCTCAATTTTAAAAAAATTGACCCTAAGGGCTGGTTTTGTGGTCCAGGGTCACAAATCTGCTATTTTGGGACACCATGAATGTGAACTAAAATGCGCTTTAAACATACCATCTCTGTATTTAAAAAAAAAAAAATTAGTTACTACTTGTCAAAATAGCACATTTGAGTACACTTAAATGTTTTAAAGATTATCTTAAGAAGTACTAAAGAAATTTTTTTTAGTATAATAAGTACAAAATTAGTGTGTGAAAATAGAGCACTTTAAGTACATTAAGGAAGTGCATTTTTTTTTTTCCGCCTGGGCAGGCAAAATAATAAGATGAATAAAAATGTGGAAGCTATTGTTCATCAAATCTCCTTGAGAAAGAGATAAAGCAGCTCATATTGCATTGATCAAAGTTAACTTCCTGTAATGGTTCATCACCCAACTTCTACTCTGAAAAGAACCACCAAAGCCTGTGAGAGATCTGAGAGATTATCGAGCTGAGACGCAAGAGTTTATGAATATGAGAGCGTGACAAGCATTCATAAAGACTGGGCTGTGGTTTCATCGTTTGTTATGGAAATGTAATGAATAATTCATCGTCTGCCGGACTGTATGAATCATTCATTCTTTAATTGAATTTGATTTCAGCAAACTTCAGAATTGAAAACACAAAGATGTTGTCATGCTCTTAATCCGACACAATGCCAGCAGACCACTCAAAGCTTGGCAGCCGGCATCTCACAGGAATAAATAAAATTTCTGGCTGCGACTCAGGAATCTCTCATTTTCCTAATGACAAGAGCCCGTTTTTACATCTCACTTTGCACGTCTCCCATCCCGAAGGCCATGCGCACAATGAGGTGAAACTAGTCATTCGGTGCGCTCCCCGTTATTGGCTGCAAAGAGAGCCCGTTCATATCAGAAAAATGAGATGAGTGCAGGTAGCTGGTGGTGACGGCATCGGCCCATCGAAACCATTTCATCAAATTAAATTTATTACAATAATACTTACATCTTCAAGGACAATGGAGCTACTTCTTCTTCTCAACTCTTGTTCTATAAAAACCTCTTTGTCAATTAAAACTCTGGGATAGCGGATGTTGTGTTGTTGTAATTTTAAATGGATAGGGATGAGCTCATATTATGATACAATAAAAGCATTTTGTTAGCAGTGAGTCAGTATTTTCGATGACCTTCAAGGATGTTTAATCATTAAAAGAGCTGTCTGTCATTCTGTCTCTTAAAAACTCTTCTCCATCTCCACATTGCCCTGAAAGTTCTGTCTTATGCTGTATGTATTTAAGAGGCTTAAGAGTTTAGAGAAGTCTTTGTCAGAGAATTATTCCTCTTTTTTTTCTCTTTTTTCAGGCATACACCTCCTTATACAAAACTAGCATACTATTCTTTATTGCTGCGGTATATAATACTGTGCTTACTATATATATTTTTGTTTGTAACTTGACTTCAAGCATGATGGATGAACTTGAATATCAGCTGTGATTCTATTTCTTGTTTATTTCGAAAAATTAAAAATAAAACCTTTTTAATGTAAAACTGCATTAAAATGCAAAATAATAATATGATGATTGGAAACCAATTGCTGAGTTAATGAGGTCGTTATTTTAGTATTATTTATGTATACACTATTATATTATTTATTATAATATATAACATTTTGAATGGGCTTTTATTTATTTCTATGCATGTTGTGTTTGGTCATTGTATTAGTTTTTAAAGCTTCAATTTATATTTATTTCAGTTGTACACTACAAGTCAAAAGTTTTTGACCAGTAACATTTTAATGTTTTTTTTTTTTTTTTTTTTTTTTTTTTTAAGAAATCTCTTCACCAAGCCTGCATTCATTTGATCAAAAGTACAGCAAAACAGTAACTTTAATATTTTTACTATTTAAAATAATTGTTTTCTATTTAAATATATTTTAAAATGTAATTTATTCCAGTGAGTTTAAAGCTTATCAATCCTTCAGAAATCATTCTAATGTTCTGATTTGCTGCTCAAAAAACATTTATTATTATTATTATTATTATTATTATTATTATTATTATTATTATTATTATGTTGAAAACAATTGAGTGGATTTTTTTCAGGTTTCTTTGGTGAATAGAAAGTTTAGAAGAACAGCATTTATTTGAAATAGACATATTTTGTAACATTTTAAATGTCTTTATCATAATTGCTGATCTTTGGATCTTTGCATTCATCAAAGAAACTGTCTTAAATATTGATGATGATGATGATGATGATGATGATAATAATAATAATAATTATTATTATTATTGTTTCTTGAACAGCACATCAGCATATTAGAATGATTTCTTAAGGATAATGTGACACTGAAGACTTGAGAAATGATGCTAAAAATTGATCACAGGAATAAATTACATTTTAAAATATATTCAAATAGTAAGCAATTATTTTAAATAGTAAAAATATTTCAAAATATTACTGTTTTTACTGTAGCTTAAGTAATTTTAGTACTTCAACTTACACATTTTATTTCAGTTAGATATCAATGCAAAATTTCTCTTTTTAGTTCACATTTTTGAAGTGGATTTTTAAAATCTAATATTTATATTTTATTTTATCTTTATTTAATTTACCAAAAACAATTCAAAGTTTTACTTTTAGTTAATGTGACAGTGTATATGTATATCTGTATATAAAGTTTGCCATCGAATAATCCCTACTGTTTTATTTACTATTTTAAACAGTATGAAGTATACAGTACACTGTTATACAAGCTGTACACTCACTACTTTACATTGTAGCAAAGTGTCATTTCTTCAGTGTTGTCACATAAAAAAAATATTTACAAAAATGTGAGGGGTGCACTCACTTCTGTGAGATACTGAATACAGATACTGAATACAGTATTCAGTAACTAGTATTCCATTCTGAACAGCCTAAAAAGCACAACTCCTGGATCACATAACATGTGACCTTGGATCACATGAAATGTGACATGTTTCGCTCTGTGGGCTGCAGTGATTTCAGTCAGAGCTCAGTTGTAATTGAGTCACTGTGCTCAGCACCAAGGACAGCTCCTCCCTTCCCTACCTACTTGCATTTGCTTACCTTGGCTGTATTTTTCACAAAGACACTGTCACTGAGGATAATAAAGACTAATTGTCCTCGGTTACTATACCCAGTATAACTTTTTTTTTTTTTTCAGCATCTGTCATATTTTGGAGTACTTATTATATGTCCTATACTACCAGTCAAAAGTTTTTGAACAACAACATTTTTTTTTTTTTTATAAAGTAGTCTCTTCTGCTCACCAAAATACAGCAAAAGCTGAAATACTGTGAAATATTTTTACTATTTAAAATAACTGCTTTGTATTTGAATATATTTAAAATGTCATTTATTCCTGTGATTAAAGCTACATTTTCAGCATCACTACTCCAGTCTTCAGTGTCACATATTCCTTCAGAAATCATACTAATATGCTGATTTGCTGTTCAAGAAACATTTATTATTATTATTATTATCAATATTTAAAACAGTAATTTTTTTTCTTTGATGAATAGAAAGATCCAAAGTCCAGCATTTATCTGAAATAAAAAGCTTTTGTAACATTATACATGTACCATTCAAAAGCTTGGAGTCAGTATATATATATATATATATATATATATATATATTTTTTTTTTTTTTTTTTTTTTTTTTTTTTTACTATGGCGTTGATCTCTGGGAGGCAGCTGGTAAAAATACTAACCTTGGTGGCACAGACTGCCAGACGAGCGTCACCACCTGGTTTCACACCCCTGGTTTTGAGAATCTGTCTGTCTTGCAGCTCCTAAAACAAAGAGCCAAACTTTATACTTGTTCGTTCCAGTCTAGCATCTCATTATGTGGTTTTGCAGTATAGGAATGATCATGTATTACATTACACATTACATTTTATTTATAATTAGGGATTGTTAAACCTTTAATTTGGCATTATATAGATGCACGAGCAGAGGTATGTGAGGTTTGTTGCTGTTATATGATGTTATTTAGTGCCTTTGTATCACTCTATGCCTGTGTAACCACCTGCTCCAAACAACATGAGGATAGATCGTCAAGCCACAGCATGCATTTGTACATTTCAAGGTGACTTGATTGATACCCAAGGCTCTGAAACTCAATTTTGTCCTTGGCAATGCATGCAGGATTGGCTCAGCTGGCAGCTGACAGTATGGAAATCTCAGAGGGGCATGCAGCAGAAAATAAGCTGCGCACCCTTCTGAGATTTCCGTCCTGTTGAAAATAGTCCAAATTGACTGCAGCATACAGCTACTCCACCTATGTTCATAAAGTCTGCAGTGACAGATGGGAATTCATGACTGTGCACCTCATACTCCCTGAGCTGAGCCTCCTCCACCAGTCTGGGACATTAATCTCCGGCTGAGTAAGCCCCACTTCTCTGCAGACTCATCCGTTAAATGGGAACTTGTCTGGCATTGAGCCGAAGTCATCCTTTGTATTGGTCAACACAATAGCACATATCTGTGGAAATAATATCAATTGTTTACTGTCAAGGAGAGATCGGAAATGCTAGTTAGGGATCATTTCTGAATCAATTTTTTTCATAACCACAGCATAGTAAAATAGGTTATATTTGGTTATAGATTATGTAAAAGGTATATGTTTCATATGTTTACAATGTCATTTTAAAGAGTATGATATCTGGTATAGTCTGCTTGTGTAAATTAAAAATAGATTATATAGACCTCAAACTGACCAGTAATCTTTCAAGCTTTCAAAGGACCACAGAGCAGATGGTGTAGAATGGGTGTGGTTTAGCGGAGTTGCTGCTCCTTACTGGTCGTAGTAGGAAATGTCTCCAGGCTATAGTTTCCAGTCAAACGCTAGTGATTTGTCCAGAAAATAAGTACTTTTCGCTTTCGAGAACTTCATTTCCCATGGTACCAATATAATTTTAAACCTCTTATGATTTATTTGAAAACGCAAGAGTGATGTAAATCAGCGAGGCGTAGCTATACCGGAGGGAAATTTACAAATCTCACTATGGCGAAGACTTATGAATGAATATTCATAACCGTTGCTTTGCCATTGGAACGTTTGGAAGTAACGTCACCAACATCTAATTAAAATTCAACGAGCTGGCATTCGCTATAGGACGGCAACTGCGGGACGTCAGCGCAAGCTCATTAATATTCATACACTAACAGTTCCCAATAGGAAGGCTGCCGGGAAACGTCACCACTACCTAATAAATATTCACAAACAGGCCTTTGCCATAGTAGAATTAGTAATTTGGCTATCAAGAGCTCAGTTCATCTTTAAAACGGAGCGTGGGAGGGAGAACGGCGGAGAGCAGCAGCCGGGAGGCCAAAATGTTCGGCAAACGAGAAGGTATTATTCAAGAACCTTTGTTTATACCAAACAAATAATGCGTAATTTGTGTCTAAATATAAGGGGATGCGGAATGCGTCCTGTTAGTGCCGCTTTCTCTACGGGATATTCATGACCTATTGATGAGTATAACGATGCAGCCTGATGGACACGTGCCAAAACTACAGTATATTTGTGTCTACTAGCTACTGTGTATCGTGTTAGCTATTGCAGATTTGATGATTTGCAGGATGACTTTATTGTAATTTTTTTCGAGTATTATATATACACCAATAATCACCGTGACACATTTTTATACTGATAATCGCACTTTTCCAGTTAATTCGTTATTATTTCTTTAATATTGATTCTAAAGATTAAAATTATATATATATATATATATATATATATATATATATATATATATATATATATATATAAAACCACTCTGCATAAATATAAAAACATAAATTAAATTAATATGTATATTGGTTATTGGAACACTTACATGTAAAATGACTGATATCGGTCGTAAAAAAATGTATCTTGATATCGATCTATGCTGTAAAGTGTGATCTCCATCGGCCGTTGAGCCATGAGTTTTAAAGCGTCTTATAGCTTATCTTGGGTTTTATACGGATTGCTTTGCTAATTGGATATTGAAGAAGCAGGGCTAATCAGTAACTTTAATCGTCTTTCATTAAAGAGGCAAAGGGTTTCGTTCAAATACAGTCATTAACTGTTGCTAGACCATTGTGGTGTGCATAAATGGGTTAGAGCAGTAAATAGTACCCATGAATCACAGTTTGAAATCATGAACACTTGCTGTAGTACACTGACCTACAAAGGCAAATCAAGTTTGTATATAAGTGTAAATAAGGTAAAAATCGTATTAGGAGCAAATTGGGTCTCTTTTGATCTGTCAGCAAATGCCAGTGAGATGTGTAAATGCTTGTCACATTATAGTATTTAAATGATTAGTTCACCCAAAATTTTAAATTCTGTCATTCATTACTCACCCTCATGTTGTTCCAAACCCGTAAGACCTTTGTTCATCTTCATAACACAAATTAAGATATTTTTGATAAAATCTGAAAGATTTCTGACCCTGTATAGACCCGCAACAGTCCTTCCACTTTCAAGGTTCAGAAAGGTACCAAGAACAGGGTTCCCATGGGTCATGGAATTTTAAAAGGTCTATTCTAGTCGTTGAAAGTCAGGGAATTAATAAAAAAAACTGAATGATAACCTTGATTACAAAGAGAAAATCCTTGTGTTTAACCCCTGAGATCATAAAAAACATAAATTAATTTCTGTAGAAATAGTACAGAAAAAAACAGTTTCCGCCACTAAATAAAAAATTAATATGAGATATAGAATTATGAGATATAAACTCACAATTCTGACTTTATTTCTCAGAATTGTGAGTTTATATCTCATAATTCTGAGAAAAAAAGTCAGAATTGCGAGTTATAAAGTCAGAATTGCATGATATAAACTCGCAATTGCGAGAAAAAAAGTCAGAATTGTGAGATAAAAAGTCGCAATTGTGAGTTAAGTCAGAATTGCATGATATAAATTCACAATTGAGAGTAAAGTCAGAATTGTGTGATATAAACTTGCAATTCTGTGAATATATCAGTATTTTTTCTCCTCAGAAATGAGCTTATATCTCACAATTTTGAGAAAAAAAAGTCAGAATTGCAAGATACAAACTCGCAACTGCAAGAAAAGTCAGAATTGCGAGAAACGGGCTTCCATAGTTTCGTACTAACAACGTTTGTAAACAAGTAAATAAAGCTTGCAAATGGATGGATCCGTTCATTAAAGATCATGGAAATTCTGCTTTTTGGTCAGTGAAAGTCAGGAAAAAGTCAGGGAATTTGACATTTGGCTTCGAGTGGGAACCCTGCAAGAACATCAACTAAAACAACGAGTTTATTCAACAATTTACCTCATCTGCACCACATGTGCGTGGTCTCATCTGAATGTAAACAATACGTCATGGTACACTCCAATATGGTGCTTTGGAGAAGAATTGTTGAACAAAGTCATTATTTTTGTGTTTTTTTTTTGCACAAAAGTATTCTCGTAGCTTCATAAAACTATGGTTGAACCACTGATGTCACATGGACTATTTTGTTGATGTTCTTGGTAGGGCTGCCCCCTAATAGTCGACTAACCGTTAGTCGAAAAGATGCTTGGATGACCAAAATTTTATTCGAAAAAAAATTCCAGATAAAGTAGCGAAGTCATGCAGTCCATGATGGACAGATCGTTAATGGCTGGTCTATGTTGTAATACAGTACATCGAGCAGGCCATCCAAACCCATTCAAACCCATCCAAACCCATAATTCATCAACCTCAAATATGGCTTTTGATCTGAAAGATGTAGCAACTTTACATGACTGTTCAATCTAATGTTAACCTAGAAAAATGTGAGCTACTGAAGTGTCTGTACGGAGTGGGGAAGCTGAACAGTAGCGCGTTCACCGCTCACTGCATGACAGATGGAGGCGCACTCAGTCATTTTTGGATACAAGTAATACATCTTTACATCTGTAAAGATGTTTATTTGTGTGCACTCACAATAACAACGAAACACTGCACTTTTGTAAAAGAATGAAATCCAACAGGATGTGCTTTCTGCCATCTCAGTCTCTGTGAATTTGAGCACGAAACTTTGAAACTCTGTGTATACTTGCCTTACAGACATGAAAAATGTAATGTACTTTATGTACTTTAGAAAGTGAAATGTCTTCTTTTAAATGAACGAATTCAAATAGAAAACAGATATTCTCAGATTATGTAATCTGTATAAAACTACTACCATCACTACTGCGGAGATGACAAGTCAGTGTCGCCGACTTCATCTCTTAAGTCGAAAACAAAGAAAGAACTAGTTTATCAATAAATTATTAAAACGTTAATGCTGTCTCTTTGCTGATTTTTCCAGACACATTCATAATTATTAGGCTATATCTGCTGGAGTGCTGTGGCAAGCTTTTTTTGCATGCGCTTGCAAGCTTATTATGCATTTAAATTAAAATATTAGGATTTTATATGGTTTATTAATAAACTTGTGAAACAAAATGAACGATTACTAGTCGACCAGAAAAATCTTTAGTCGAGGGCAGCCCTAGTTCTTGGTAGCTTTCTGGACCTTGAATGTGGTAGTTGTGTTGCCATCTATGCAGGGTCAGAAAGCTCTCAGATTTCATCAAAAATATTTCAACTTGTGCTCCGAGGATGAAGGTCTTACAGGTTTGTACTGTTTGAACTATTCCTTTAATAGTAGTTTGTCGAGCAAATAAAACTTTCAATTGAAATAGCATGCAACAAAGGTAGACAACAATGAGATGCGGCCATCTGTGACCTTAAATAATTATTATTAAAATATTCATAATTAATATATTCTTGTTGCAGTATGGTAATTAGTTATCATTGTGTCAAAAACAGGAATTAAACAAAAGTCTGTTTTGTCAGACATTTAAATTTACAGATAATGTGTATTTTTTGCTTTAAAACAACCCTATTGGATAATCTTTGGTCTGGTCTCATTTAAAAGATTGCAAATTGTGTGTTCATAGGTATAGTGTGGATGGCTTGATGCAGCAAGAAATCAAAGCGATCTGTGGGAGTGGATCTGATGGCCTCCGTGGAGTTACTCTACATAGATAATAGAGGGGGAAGACCTGATCCCCCCAGGGTGCTGGATTGGTCTTCTAGCCCTCTTCATGTTCACAGGGTAAACAGTTCGGTGGAAGAAGCTTCTCCCACTCAGAAGGTGCCTGCCTGTGAGGGACAGTGTAATTCAGCACCAAGGACGGCTCCCATCAGAGGACAACATGGCCAGCACCGACATCAGCCCACAGAGAAGGTCAGGGTGTGCTGTGACGAGGAGCTGGAGACCTCGTTCACTTACATCGACGAAAATGTCAATCTCCGGTTGGCCACCCCGGACACGAGCGAGAAAAGTGCTCGCCATGTGACTTCGCTCCGCGCAACTTCGCTCCACGACTCCTCGAGCGAAATCCGTCCCGAGGGCCTCCAGGAGTTGTCGTTGATGTCCGACATCGACCTCAGCTCAGAGAGTTCGGGGAAATCCGTGGATTACGGATTCATTAGCGCAGTCACGTTCCTGATCACCGGGATCTCGCTGGTGATCATATCGTACACGGTCCCTCGTGACGTCAGAGTGAACCCCGACAACATCTCGGCACGTGAAATGGAGAGACTCGAGAACGAGAGCGCCAGGATAGGCGCGCACCTCGACAGATGCGTTATCGCCGGCCTTTGCCTTCTCACCTTAGGCGGAGTGGTGTTGTCCACTCTGCTAATGATTTCAATGTGGAAAGGTGAGATGTACAGAAGGAAAGCCTTCGCTTATTCAAAGCACTCCGCAAAGCTCTACGGTTCGATTAATTTAAGAACAAGATCGAGTCCCAGTCGCTCATCCCCACCACATAGTTTGGTTGAGGAGGAGAATGGCAATGCTGTTAGTTGACTGTTTTCTCTGTTATCTCCATTGGACTGACCTTTCTAGCATGGCCAAAAGAGCTTGTTTTTCAACCTTGTGTATCAGTGGCAACTGCATACTGATGCAGAAAAGCCTAATATCACATAACAGATTTCTCAGGCTTCAGAGAGACAAAGCATGATATCATTTGTATTAATCATAAAGCTTCTTTTTGAATAAAAAGAAGTTGGGGTTGTGTGGCAGAAATGAGGTTCCTGATAGTATTCAAACCCTTACTTTCCAAGCTGAAAATAAGAGCTCTAAAAGAAGTCCTATGCTGCTAATACTGTCAATCCTACTGCCTCTTTCTTACTCTTTCAGAATACTGAAATGTTTCCACTCCAGCCATTTTATCATGGTATGGAAAAGGATTGCGGGCCACAGTTTCTGGTTTTGGGCACTTTAGTGTTTTCAGATCCTCAGAAACTCAGAAAATGTCATCGCATATAATTGGGATGTTTTTGCCATTATTTTCTCATATTGTCCTTGTTAGTTCATCTGTGGAATGGGCCATGCGGAAATCTAATACTTTTCCCCCACCAAGAGCTAAAATATTTTATAAATATTTAATGGAGGAAGCTGCCACACAATGATTTGCTATCTTTCGGAAATTTAAATCCATCTCTCTGAGAGAGCAAAGCACTGCTACTGTATCTTCACTGACACTGTATACACAACCTATAGGCTCTCAGTATGTAACAAGATACGGACACAAATGGAAAAAATGTCTGTGCTCACAGGATTTATCATAAGGCTTAGAATATCATAAACATATCATCTGTATCAGTGCATACTCTGATGATTAATGACAATTCATAAAACTCATAACCTGACTCACTTTCTGATATGAAAATAAAATTATATTATTCTTAATTTTGTGTTTTATTGCTTCTGATAAATTATCATGCATTTGACAGCACTAAGTGACCACTTAAAACCTGAATTTGACATTTATGATCATGAGTTTGACTCATGTCTGACTTACTGGTTTTGTTCATCTTTCTGAGGTTCCATGGCATCTCTAAAAAAAAAAATAATAATAATAAAAAGACTGAATTAAGCGTCCTTCTGCTGTAAAAAAACTTTAGCTTTCAAAACTCATTAACCAAAAATCACGAATTACTCACCCTCATGTTATTTTCTGCCGTAAGACGTTGTTTTTTTTTTTTGCGCAAAAAGTATTCTCATAACTTCATAAAATTACGGTAGAACCACTGATGTCACATGGACTATTTTGTCAGTGTTCTCTTGGTATCTTTCTGGGCTTTGAAAGTGTTAGGACCCTTGCCATACAATCTGTGGAAGGACAGAAAGCTCTCAGATTTTATCAAAAATATCTTAATTTGTGTTCCGAAGATGAACACAGGTCTTATGGGTTTGGAACGACATGAGGATGAGTATTTAATGATTTTCATTTTTCATCTATCACTTTAAAGCAGATACTTCAAATTTCTCAATAACAAACAAACAAACAAAAAAAAAAAATAAAAATAACATCTCTATTGTAATATAATGGATGCTGTTATTTTACAGGAAAAATACTCTTTGCTCATAACATCTTCCTCACAATGAGTAAGATCTAAATTTTAGCCCTATAAGAGATGAGTCACTGGAAATTCCCTATATTATCTAGGATGATCCTACTGAGCATCTCAAAGGGACTTAGAAAATTTAATAGAATCACTTTTAAGGAGCTGTTTTGAAAGCAGTGTGTAAACGGAACTGTTAGTAAGATTAGTTAGCCAGTTCATCACAAAATTATACCTGTCACAAAATAGACGTTAATCCACATTCGCGTTTCTGAGGTAGGTAACCGAAGTAACAGTATTGAGCGCTTTCTGTTGGAGCTGACTGTCAATATTTTTCACAAACCAATGTTTAACCTTCAATTTACACATTTTTTTAGTAGACGGTAAGATTATTCAAAGCGCCGAAACATACAGGTCACAAAACTGACACTATTTTAAACAGCAGTCGCGTTCGGTAGTGAGGTAACCGCAACAATACAATCGCGCGCTTATTTGAATTTGGCGCGCTCGGTAAGTAGGCTATAGCTGTCATTTTTCAAGAACGAATGTACCATTTAGACTTTGACTATTTTTTTTTTATCGACAAGTAAAGAGAGAGAAAGAAAATAAAACACTCTCTGCAACCTAATAAGTAATACAAATTTCCAGTGATTGCTAAATATAGCAATGTTTTCCATTTCAAACCACACTGTCATGTTAGGGTACACCTAGTATGACAGCTTGCCTGCATCAGCCGTATGTTTTAAGAAATCTGTGTTCTCTTCCTTCTCCAACATCATATGATTAAAGTGAACGAGGGTTTTTCTGGAAAATGCGCTTAGCACTGCAGACTTTACGGACGAATTGAATCAACTTAAGCACTTGCAGCGTTTCCAATAAAGACGGTTTTGTGCAGTTGTTTGTTGTACACTTCAGCTTCTCAAGATGGAACACATTAACCTCACTGGAAGCTTTTAGTCATCTAGTCCCATCCCCTCATTCAATAGCATAGGGATGCCACTTGTTCCTACAGACATGCTCCAGTATTTGATGGAAAGTTGAAGTGTGTGTACTTGTACCCTTGGAAACCCTGTGGAAAATTTCCAGTGGTATTGATTTCTGAGAAGAGCACTCTACTGAGACAGCCTCAGGGATCTGACCCCCAACTCTTGGCTGCGTTTCCCCAGCATTATTTTTAGTAGCAGCACAATGTAGGTATTTGTATGGCTTACCAAGGTTTATTAACATTAGACTTGATATCTCTTTGTAATGTAAATTCAATCCTTTAAGCTCTTTAGCTGAAATGGAACTATGCTCCCCTGCACTCTGCGTTAGCACCTAGATTAGTTTCTCCCATCAGCTCTATTAGCCTGAAGCATTTGTCATTATGAGGTGGAATAAGGATGCTTCTAAAAGCCCACGGGAAATCTCCGAGGGGCCTCTTTGGCTCGGAGAGGTTTCTACCTGTCTGGATAAACAATGTAGATTCAATTGCAAAATGAAAAAGTCACATTTGAAGGCTCCATGCGCACTATTGTCCAAATAAAAGCGAATCAGCAAAGACAATAATGATGTCCCACTTGCATAGTAGTATTATTTGAGTCTGTCCTCATACATACTGCATTCCTCTTCCTAGGGATTTACTTTTCTGCAAAATGTAGAGCCTTTAGACCCCACCTGATAAAGATAGTCAAGGTTTTAGAACTCAATAAAAGTTACAGACAGGTCTGCTTTAGCTGGCACCATTTGTTCTCATCTAAACTGACTTTTATTGTCCAAGCTTACCCACAAAAGTGCAGCATGCTTTTCAAGATGGATTGTTATACATATTAGAAAAGGATGCCAGTCGGCAACAGAGTCTAGTGTCTCCAGTACGCAAAAGGCGGCTGTGAAGAAACTAATGGTCTGTTTAGATCAGACAAAAGCGGGTGAAAATAATGCCCTGCAATGTCAACACTAATGAGAACTCAGAGAGCACCTGGAAATGATTGCTTTTGTCACATTTCATTTGCACTGTTTGGTATCTGCTGTGGAGTAAATAAGAAGAAACAACAGCAAATGGACAGCCAGCAAAGTTACAATTCTGTTCATTTTCTCTATGCTTTGTCACCTGAATGTGACGATTTTTTTCTTCTTTATCATTTTTTAATATTATATGGATATTTCTCTAGTCAGACTTTTTTTTTAGAAAAATAAGCAGCACATCCTAGACACTGGACAATCAGCACTTGCAATAGAATATCTCCGTGTCAGTTCTACTCTAAATAAAGGCTATTCAATTATAATTAAAAGGTATAACCTAACTTAGATTAAAGGATCGCTTTTGAAGACATTCAAATAAAACTCGCCCAATCGTTTGAATGCATTTCCCACTAACGACCAGCAGGTGGCACCTTTAGATCTGCATTAAGCAGCGTGCTGGATCTATAACTTACCCTAGATTCACAGCTTATTTGATTTCATAAATTGCATGGTGGTATCAGTTCCTCGCAGTTATCAGTTTACAGACATTTTATTTCACTCCCATGTGGTGAACTCTGCGATAGCAGATTTTAGATTAGCACACTTTTCAAAAGAATTCAGTTTCGCAAGGAAGTTTTTGCATGCAAGGTAACCACACTGCGGCCTATTAATCATATCAGACATAGCCAATGCAAACAAACAGCTTTAAATGCTTCCCGCTTATACATCTGTAAAACGGCCTCATTACACGTAGCCCATGTAACTGCACAACAACCTTTTCCTCTCGCTGATCTTGTTATAAAACACAAACACATGCATGCAAGGAAGGTGACCTGACCTTGCATCTTCATGCTCAGGCTTTATTTAGGCTCACAAGTGTTTCTCTCCGCCACAAGAACCCTCAATGGAGCTACAAACAAAGAGCTGAATTATTTATTCCCGTCAATAGCTGTTAAAAGGTAACAGACCAGCAGGCATGTGGAACGAGGGTTTCCTCTCACGTATCGCAAGGATCAAGGCGTCTTTTGTTTGCATGTCGCGCTCGCGCGCCGTGTCAAGGATTACTGCTGCGTCATGTTTTGTTTAGCGGTGATGTTGACAAGGTATGTGATGCCCTGATGTGATCTCGCTCCGGCCCTGCCTCCCCCCTCTCGGTTATCTGCGGAGTGGAGAGGACCGTTTGCGGGAATCGCTGGTGAACGATCGTATCTGGGCCGTTCTCGAGTTTCTCAGCTGCACCGAGAACTGATGCTGTGCGCTGTCATCACTCTTAACCTTGGAGCCGGACTTTGCTTTCTGGCCCTCACAGTGGCTACTGTAAACACAGCAGGAGAACAACTGACGGACTGTGTATTTTGTAGTGAATGACTACAAAATACACACAGACACATAGAGTCAATTGTTATTTGATTTGTCTGTTTCTTTTGAGTTCAGTTATTCAAACACATGTAAAAGTGAATTGAATACACCTGTACTATGACGAACTTGCTTTCGGTTATTGAAGTCATTGTAAGTTATGAAATAAGGCTTCCATTAAAAGACAAGCTTTAACCTAATCTTTTATTATTTTTGAAACCAGTAAAACAGTTTTGTCAGTTCAAGTCACCTTTATATACACTCTTAAAAATAAAGGTGCTTTAAAAGGTTCTACAAGTGATGCCATAGAAGAACCATTTTTGGTTCCACAAAGAACTATTAAGTCAAAGTCAAATTTCTTACCTTTTTATAATCTTTCACCACAAAGAAACTTTTGTTAGACAAAAAGGTTCTTCTATGGCATTGTGAAGCACCTTTATTTTTAAGAGTGTAGGGATTTTAACAATACAGATTGTATCAAAGCAGCTTTACAGTATTAAATAGGAAAATAGTTTGTTGATAATCCAAAGGAACAGTAGTAAACACTCAATTCTGAGTTAAAGTCAGTTTAATATTGATTCATTGATGTCATCATCCATCTCAGTTCGGTTCAAATAGTATCTCTGCAATCAAGTCGATGATATCAGTGGAAATTAAGTGAAGTTTTGTCATTGAAGTTTATGGCCCGGTTTCACAGACAGAGTTTAGACTACGACAAGATTAGCCCATAGTTCAATTAGGACAGTAATTTTTATAAACATGCTGGTGTGCATCTTAAGGCAAAACAAAGGCACTGACATATTTTTAGTGCAAGTTTCTTTCAGTTGAAACAGCTCAGATTTACATTTTAGTCTAGGACTAGGCTTAAGCCTTGTCTGAAAGCCCCCGGTAATGTGTTTCTTTGTACAGAAAACAGACGTAAGAACATTCTTTAAAGCATTGAAGAGTTAGTTCACCTAGAAATGAAAATTCTGTCATTAATTACTCACCCTCATGTTGTTCCAAACCCGTTAAGACCTTCGTTCATCTTCGGAACATGAATCAAGATATTTTTGATGAAATCTGAGAGCTCTCCGTAGACAGCAAGGGTCCTTCCATGTTTAAGGTCCAGAAAGGTATCAAGAACATCAACAAAATTGTCCATGTGACATCAGAGTCTATAGAGGGTCAGAAAGATCTCAGACAATAACAAAAATATCTTAACTTGTCCTTCAAAGATGAACGAAGGTCTTATGGGTTTGGAACGACACTGATGTAATGTAAGTAATGACAGCAAGTTTCTTTCAGTTGAAAGAGCTCAGACTTACATTTTAGACTAGGACTAGGCTTAAGCCTTGTCTGTGAAACCAGATGTATAAGTTTTAAGTTTTGTCAGTTAAGTCAATGTATAACCAACATGCCAGAAGCTCTTTTGTTGTTATGTGAAAAAAAAAAAAACATACAACTATTGTACTATTTGGGGAGGAAAAAAAAAAATTATATATATATATATATATATATATATATATTTTTTTTTTTTTTTTTTTTTTTTTACCTTGAAATGTGAAACCTAAAATCTTATGTTCTTCTTTACATTTTTCTATGTAGGCCTATTTGTTTTGGTTTAATTTTTTTTAAATATAAATTGAAATCATTTATGATATTTAAAAAAAGGAAATTATCTTTATACATATCACACACGCTCCTTCACTTCCTTTATACTGCCGTTCAAAAGTTTGGGATCAGTAAGATTTTTAATGTTTTTTACAGAATTTTCTTATGTCAACACAAACTAAAATCATGATCTTCAGAGGAAGAGAAAGAAACACGTGCAAACATATGTTCTACATAAAAGAAACCAGTAAAACAATAACTCAGTTGAAAATGACAGAGAAGATGGATTTGACCTGACATCATTGATAAACTGGCTGAAAACTGGAAGCTCCCTTCCTGGTTTTTCCTGATTGACACAGTATTCTTACTCCTCCCCTCAAGCTTCTGAATAGCAGCTGTAGTAACTATGACCCAGGGTATGAGACACTTCTGGAGGCTGCCAAACTTCTTATAGCTGAATTAAACTCATAAATTTGATGAACTTTTCACTGCTATTAAACTAAACGCAATTAATACTGACCTGACATGAGCTGAACAATAACTTAAGACAGGTTTGACAACAATAAATTGGTTTTATGTCTTTGTTTGAAAGCCTCTGGTAATGTGTTTCTTTGTACAGAAAACAGACTTAAGAACATTATTTAAAGCATTGAAGAATTAGTTCACCTAGAATTGAAAATTCTGTCATTAATTACTCACCCTCATGTTGTTCCAAACCCGTAAGACCTTCATCTTCGGAACACGAATCAAGATATTTTTGATGAAATCCGAGAGCTTTCTGACACTCCACACATATGCAAGGGTCCTTCCGCGTTTAAGGTCCAGAAAGGTACCAAGAACATGAACAAAATATTCCATGTGACATCAGCATCTATAGAGGGTCAGAAAGCTCTCGGATATCATCAAAATTGTCCTCCAAAAATAAACAAAAGTCTTGCGGGTTTGGAATGACACTGATGTACTGTAATGACATAATTTTCATTTTTGGGTGAGCTATCCCTTTAAAAAAGTCATACAGCTTTAGAATGACATCATAGTTACTAAATTGTTAGAGAATTTTCATTTTGGCTCAGCTATTCCTTTGCCACAACTGAATGTTAAACTATTCATTTGATTGAGAACATTTGGCATTTCATGAACATGACCTGTCTGTGATATGACTACCAATTAATTAATCAAGCAATCATTTACTCAAATTGGCCATTAGCTATTCATGTCCTTAAAGTATGGGATAAATGATCCACCAAGCTTCGAGACGATGCGTCATCATGAAAAAAAAAAAAAAAAAAACTTTACATACACACAACTTTGTCCATTATATAATAAAATACAATATTAAATAATAACTGAAATTCAATTCCAGGCTCCTACACAGAACAATGGGTTTGGAAAATGGATGGATGGATGAAATCCAATTCTTAACCTAAATTAATGCAAGGCAGACTTTGTCTCGCAGTCAATTAGCAATGAATATCATCCCTGCGATAGCAAAACTGATGAAAAATGACGTTGAATGATAATTCATGTGTCTACCAGAGCTCCACCGAAGAGAAAAAGAGCTCCGTTTTGATTGACAGCATGAGCTTAATGCAAATCCCTACTAAGTCTCAGTTGTTATTGGTTAGTACAGCTGGTCTGATGTGCCGCATCACTCCCAGAAGAGTCCTGCCACTGACAAAGAGCTTTGAGAGTGTTTGATGGTGATTGCTCTCGAGACAGATGATAAATCAGACAAATAGAAGAGGGAGAGTGTGTACTTGGTGCGCTATGAAGTGAAGTGACAGGTGTTTGGTGTTTAGCCCATCTCTTTTCCTGTCCCGCTTGTTCCAGACTCTCTTAGAACAATGAATGAGTCACTGAGGTGAGAAAGCAAAGAGTAAAGAGGCTATGAGTCACCGGCCTTGTTTTGAGATAAATAAAAGGACTCCCTCATTTGTCTGACCGTGCCAAACCGGAGGGCTCTTCTGTCTTCTCCTCTCGGCTGAAGGTTGGCAGAAGTTCAGTTTGCGACGGAAGGGCTGGGCGAGCTAAACAAATCTCTGTCCTGACCGACGTCCTCTTTGCTAAGGTTTGTCTGAGGCTGGAGATTTGTGTGTGTGTTGGGGAGGATGAGGATGACGTGATCCCCTTTATCCCAGCCAATAAAAGAGAGTGGCCAGCAAAGATCCGGTTCTGTACGTGCCGTCAAATTCAATAAGGTAGTGCTTTAATGTTTTCTTTTAATCAACCAAATTGCATTATACACCAGCGGCGTGCTGTACCCCTCGAAGACGGCCCGACGGAAGAGAGGAGGAAACGGCAGGGGGCAGACAGGACACTTTGTTCCTCTCACTTCGAACATGGGGTGAAAATGCAGGATGCAGGTGAGATTTTTAAAGAGTCATGCAAATATAAGTGTAGGTCGAATGAGTGTTTAAACCAGCTCGGTCCTGTCTTCTCCAGTTTGCAAGGGCACCATAAACACTAAAGGACTTAATAAGTGTGAGAAGAGACTAAAGTCACTGCTGCTGGCGTATGATTGCTAATAAAATACAAGTCTAGTCAGAGATGTGGTCAAGTGGTCAGCCCACTCGCTGACACACGACGCTGTGATGCTCATTTAGGCAATGGTAGTTTGAATCCGGCTTGCAAGATTGCTTGATCATAGTCTTCCCCATATTCCACTTCCAATAAAATTTTCACTTTCCAGTGAAAAGTGCCTCACACAGCTCCGATGGGTGAAAAAGGCTTCCTGTAGTGAACTGATGAGTTTTTGCAAGAAAAATATCCACATTTAAAGACATTATAAACAGTTTTCTCTAGCTTGCGCTAACTGTCACGCTCGTAAGCCGTTTTGTGCAGATTATGTAGGATGTATTAAATATGTGATGTAATCTGGGAAAACCCAACACATACTGAAATTTGACCTTTTTTAGGTTTTGATATCATATGAAAGCTGGGTTCAAGCCCTTTCCAAAACTATTTTTATTTTGTCCATAGCTTTTAGGTTTAAAGTGGGGCAATGGAAATAGAAACACAACCATCAAGTATCACAAGTAAAAATCACTTTACTGTGGTAAAAAAACTTATTTTAGTCACTGTACATGATGTAAAAGACACAAAAATACCCTAAGGAACAGAGAACATTAAAAGTATATTTGTTCATAAAACATCACAGATTACTGCAAACAGGCTCTCCAATTCTTCTCCTGTTCTACTCTGGACACAACCAGACACAGTTTGGGGTTGTAATTTGTAGTTTTGTGTGATAAACTTGTAGTTTTAGTTCATGCTGTCATGTTTAGTTCATTTGAACTAAATGAAAGTAATGCATAGCGATATGAAAATGGTGCTGGGGGCTCTTGAAGAATGAGAGCTGTCTGTCAGATGCGCTATACTGCATCATTACACAAACAGACTAACGTTACCCTGAAGAAAACAGTTTTATGTTGTTTATCCTGGGCATAGTCTCTGAACTTTTGATTACCCCTTGCATGTTTAGATAGCACGAATGTCATCAGACTCCTCTTTAGTAACTTCATTATTCGATCCTTCATCTCTGGATGTGAAATAGTCCATTATAAAATTGTTTAGAGCACTGACATCACCAAGTTTGAGTAGATTGAGCGAAGTAAGATTGTTTAAGCACTCCGCCATCTCACAATATAAAAAATAAATAAAAAAACTTTGTGTGCCATAGTCTACACAAGACTGGCGGGGAATTTGCATTGATACACGTTTATTATATGTTACATGGTTTATTTTGATAAGTTAACTGTTTTTGTATTGTTAAGGGAAATGCATTAGCGCAGCAGCGCATTATTAATTTAAGAGAAAGACACAGTCTTTTCTGCTTGCCGCAATAAATCGCTATTTTGCTGCAAAAAATGAGTGAATTTTGACAAGATATTTTCAGAGATGATAGACAAGATGTTAGGGAATGATAATTTAATGAAATCTAATTTTGCCAAAATTTCCTGAAAACGACCCAGCATGACATCCGACAGGTTTTCCCAGATCGCATCACATATGGATATTTTTCTTACAATTTTTTTTTCGTCAACTCAGATTGGATTCGTTTGAAAGAAGAAAGTCATATACACCTAGGATCCCTTGAGGGTGAGTAAATAATGGGCTAATTTTCATTTTTGGGTGAACAAAAACCTTTAAGCTTATAAGCTATAAGCTTTGTCAAGAATATCAAAACATGCACTCAATACTGGATTATGAACAGTAATATTAACATGCATTGTTCTGCTGGTTTGGAGAGAACATCGCATTCAAGGCACTATGAAACCATAGCTGTACAGCATGATTAGTGTTGTCCGAATCCTGAAAAAAATGACTCTGAGTAAGTTATTTTCAGTCCGTCAACAACATACAGCACATCTGTACTTCGATTTCTAAACGAATGACTCTTCTGAGCAGGTTCATTTTAGTCAGTGAACAACATAAAGCATATCTATTGTAGTGTACTTCAATTCCAGAAGGAATGAGTGTTTTGAGTCATTACCTAGTGTACTTAGATTCCCAGACAAATGACTCTGAGTCTGTTTATTTTAGTCAGTCAACAACATACAGCGCATCTAGTGTAGTACGATTCCCGAAAGAATGGCTCTTATGAACCGATTCTTTATACACAGTGCAGCCCGATTATCAAACAAATCACTCTTATGGGTCGATTCTTTTAATAATTCAAAAACCTACAAATGTTCCCAAACAAATAACTCTTATGAGACACACAGAACTCTTTATTCTTTTTATTTCTCAGAATCCCAAGTTCATGTCTCACAATTCTGACTTAACAACTCGCAATTACATGTTTTAAAGTCAGAATTGTGAGAAATAAAGACGCAATTTTAAGAATTTTTAAATGTTTTTATTTCTCAGAATCCCAAGTTCATGTCTCACAATTCTGACTTTATAACTTGCAATTGTGATTTTATATCATGGAATTCTGAGAAAAAAAAGTCAGAATTATGAGTTAGCATTGCAAATCTGAGAAAAAAAAAATTCTGAAATGAAAAAAGCAGAAACAGGCTAGGCTCTCTCTCTCTATACATGATTGGCCTATCATGAACGTGAATATAAAGGTCACTCACTCAGTACTGATTTGATTAAATCATTTAGTTGGGAGGCTAATTTGTGTTAAGAGGAGAATCTCAAAAACCTATTAAGATAAAACTATTCTTTTTTGGAAACTTGAAAACATGATTTGCAGCACTGCAACATAGTGTTCCTCAAAAATATTTGCTGCTCCCCCATAGATTAAGGACTTAGGGTGATAAATAGCATCACAGTACAAGCAGTGCTCTTTTACAGCTTGCGGTGTGTTGACTGATGTTCTCAGCATGACATATCAGTACTATGTTGATTGAGTGTTTCTGCTGTCCCACAGACAGATCTCACGTATTCACCGCACACTCACGCAGTGGAATGGACTGGCAAATACATTCGATCCTCAGGATAGAGGAGGAGAAGAAACTAAAGGGATGACTTCAGCCACAAAGTCACTTTGACACAGCGAATGAGGAATCAGGTAACGGGATCAGGCTTCATTAGGTGACTTCAGGCAAGCTGGCAGTCAGCCAGGTGAGCTGGACGCACAAATGGACATTGATTTTTCAATAAGGGCCCCCTGAGCTGTCAGCCAACCGTACCACACCGATATCCCTCCTCCTGGGGATCGGCCTTCGGCTACCTGACTAGTGGGTCTTTTTGGCATCCACCTGCTTCCTACCTTTAATCTAACTGAGAAGCAACCACCCCGACCCCACTTGGAGAAATTGATGTCTTTATTTAAGAGCACAGCGAGAATTGTAGCCCAGGACAGGAGAGGTCATAATCTGTTGACATCTCAGTCGTATTTTTAAGCTTGAGTTCTGTACCGGTTGTGTTGCGGTTCTTCTGTTCCAGGCCTGCTGGGGCTAGACACCTTTAATGTGTCCCATCCATCAGGCCGTCTCCTTGACCACGGGGCACCGCTTAAACTGGGCTGCCCTCCACCTGAACCTCTTCACCCAGCGGGAAGTAGTAGTTTGCAGAGGATTCATTCCATCACTTTTACATATAAATCCGAGAGCAAAGTAACGCTGAGTTTGCCGTGTCCTTTCCCCCACCCACCTGCGTTAAAATTTCATGTTTTCAGAGGCGTTCTGTCCAAATATCAACCTTCGCGTGTTGCCAGATTGCAATCAATAAGGCTTGATAAATGCTGCGTTCTTCTTTTGGAGAAAGCCTCTAATAGGCCTTGGAGGAGAGCAGATGAGAAATCAATATTCACAGCATTGTAAAAATTATACAAGTTTCACTTACATGTAATTATCAGATTTCAAGCCGATTTACCCTGACACTGCTTAATGAAATCGATTATCTGTTGTGCAAAATAACAGAGGGCTTCGCGATCTATATTCAGGCCGGTGCTCTCTTGCAAGCTCATAAATTATGAAAATGCAGTGAAAAGTGGATAATAAATAATATTTATACTAGCTGTGAGGTAGAAGCCATCAGGAGCGTAATAAAATTTGGCTTGGCTAATGCTTACTGAAACGGCGTTACTAATGAAAGGGCACTTGTCAACAACTATGAGGTCATTGCAAGCCATAATGAGATTCCCTAATCGTAAAAGTGAGAGCACATGCAGATTTAGGGGACGTTACGAAAGTTTAAGGGTGCTGGGGCACTAAAATGACAGTGGGTTTTAACTATCCACAGCTGAGAAACTGATCGTCTAGGGATTACAATAAATAAAAAAATATGGCAAACTACATCCTGTCACTATGCAAGTTGTATGTACTTTTAGAGTAATCTGACAAAGCCTGTTTCTGCCTTATAGTAATAAAAAAACATTTAAAAGGTACTTGTGAGGTAAGAAATAAAGTTACAGCTGTGAAATATAGTCATATTTGTCATAGATTTGATCAAGTCAGTTTTAAAAAAATGAAATTGCAGTTGTGAGATATAAATTAACAAATGTGACACATACAACAGTAAAGTTGAGCGATTTAAGTTGCAATTGTGAATCACACACTTTATAAATAATTAAATTGCAAGACATAAAGACAACTGGTCAATAAAAAAAAGTTGCAATTATGCAAAAATATAGTCAAAATTATGAAAAGATGCAATTGCAATATAAGTTGCAATAATGAGAAATGGCTGCAGTTTTGCAAAAAGAGTAAAAAATTTAGATATAAGTTCTTCTATAGCCTCAATTACAAGAAATAACTATGCAAAGATACTTACAATTGTGCTGTATATGTTGCTATTGTTAGATATGGAGCCACAATATTGAAAAATTGTTCACTTTTCGCTCAAAAGAGTCAAAATTGTAAGATATGAGTTGTTAAAGATAATCAAAATTGTGATGTATATGTTGCTGTTGTTAGATAGTCACAATAATGAGAAATAGTGGCAATTTAAAAAAAGAGTCAATTTTGAGATATATGTTGTTATGGATATAGTCTCAATTATGACAGATAAAGTCGCAACTATCTAAAAATACTTAAAATTGTGATATATATGTTGGTACTGTTAGATATAGTCACGATAATGAGAAAAAAAAATGTAAAAATCAGGAAATATAAGTTGTTATAGATATAGTCACAATTATGACAAATAAAGTCGCAGCTATAAGATACTCAAAATTGTTATATACATGTGGCTATTGTTAAATACAAAGCCATAATAATGAGAAATAGTTGCAATTTAGCAAAAACAGTCAAATTGTGAGATATAAGTTGTTAAAGACAGTCACAATTATGACAAATTAAGTTGAATCTATGCAAAGATACTCAAAACTGTGATATATATGTTGCTATTGTTAGATATAGTCACAATAAGTAATAGTTGCAATTTCACAAAAAGAGTAAAAATGTATAGTCACAGCTATACAAAGATACTCAAAATTGTGATAAACATGTTGCTCTTGTTAGATATAATGTCACAATAATGGAAAAATAATTGTGGTAAGTTGCTATAGAAATAAAGTCATAATTCTGAGAAATAAAGTTGCAATTATGCCATAATTGTCAAAACTGAGTTGCTATTATGTCACAATAAAGAGAAATAAAATAAATGGTAAGATACAGTCATATTGTGAGGTACAGAGATACAATTACTAGCTATACAGTCATATTTATCCAAACGTTAGTCAAAATTGTGAGGGTTTCAATTGTTAGATATAAAGTCACAATAGAGAAACAAAGTCAGATTGTGAGATTTTTTTTTTTTTTTTTGAAGAAATAGGTTTCCATACTGTATCCACTCATTTTGAATGCCATTCAATAACACTCCAAAAAAACTTTTTAAGGCAATAACAGGACGCATCAATCGCCGGCTGCTCAGAGGATGTCACGGCATGCAGCTTCTCCCTCTGTTTGTCTTACAGATTTCCCATATTTTGAGTGAGACAGAGAGACGACAGTGTGAACTCAACACATCAATGCTGTGAAACCGTACTATGTCGGTTGGGTGTAAATCCTGCAGGTACGCAGCAGACCGTTTCGGAAATGAGCAGGCCATGTCAACAGTCCACTGTGTGTAAAAGTCCATACTTTCATTTGATATTGGGCTGTTAAAGAATCACCTGCAGGGTTTTGGAAACCGACCGACGCCTTGGCATCGACCGAGTGCAAAGTGTAATATTCACATCCAGCCAGACGTGGATTTTTAAATACATTTTATTTCAAAGCGATTTGCCAAAAATAATCGTTTTCCATTTACTGAACCCATGGCTCGCAGTAAAGTCAGCAGACTAGACGTAAACCTCTCTTTACTTTACTTTGCGCAGATTGTTCACTGCCAATTATTGTGCCAAATTACTCATGCTTTTGAATGTCACTTTTTATTGGGATAACTACAATGAATTGGTTTGAAGTTTGGAGACCACTTGAAAACCATGACTGTAATGGCTTTTGCAGTATTGAGTTCACCAATACTGCTTAGAGCACCATCGCCTATCCTGTTCTTTGTCAATACAAAGCGCTATGCATAATGCATCCCAAAAACAGATCAGATTGGCCTACAGTTTCAAGGTGAGAGAAAAGCAATTCAACCCTGTAAAATCCTTTTCAGTGAATCATTTGATCCAATTCAGAACTGTTCTTAATTATACGTTCATGAATCAGACTGATACAGTTTCGAAGTTCAACTCAACAGCTCATTGGGAGTGAACATTGTTAAAGAATAATGACTTCAGTCTGCTTGTCACGCACATCTACGGCCTCAGAAGATTTGAAATTTATTGCACAAGTATGTACGGACAGTATGGACTGATATTTGCAGCTCGAAAGCTCCAGTTCCCATTAACTCTAATTAAAATGAAAATCGCTCAAAATGTCTCCTGTTGGTGTCTCACCGAAGAACTTAAGTCGAATGGGTTTGGAAAGACATGCGGGTCAGTCCATTTTCATTTTTGGGTGAACTTTCTCTCTAAAGGTTATGAGAATGCTTCTGAATTGTTTTCCTTAACATGCTGGAAGACCTTTTTTAAGCTTCAGCATCAATTATCCCATGGCACGACCTTTAGCCGTCTGTTTCTTCATGTGATCTACACAAACACAAGCACGTCGTATAATTGCCCCAAAATGCTCCTTCTTCACTATCTGGAAAGGGTTTTGCAGCTTTTGGTCTGGAAAGCCACAGAAGTTGCCATTAGGCTGTTGAATGGGCCCGGCTCCCCTCACCTCATACGATTACCCACACATTTCTCAAACAAATCTCATCTGAAACTGTCTAGATTCCTGTAGCAATTAAAGCATTTCTCTCATTCTCCGGTCCTTTTTCCCTGCTCCTTTTGGCAGGAGAGGTGACCATGTTGGTCAAGTCATCTCGAGGCTCGCCAGCCGGCGCTGCCAATGTCGATTTGCAGGGCTGCTGAGATCCGACAAACAAAAGGAGAGGCGGATTATTGTGCTGAGGGGAAGTCTGGGCTTCTCGGAGTGTCGAAAAATGTGCAGGGTGTGCCATTGTTTCTCAACCGCCAGTGCTGTTTTGGCAGGTCTGCCGACCCTTCTCTTCCCTTCTGTCAAAAGTCTGAGAGAGGAGACAAAACGAAAATAAAGAGCATTTGCGGGCTATAAGAGTGACATTGGCCGAGAGGTGGAATGGAGTGATGGAAAGTGGAGCTTTGACTAAGAATGAAGGCTGATGGCTGCCACATCATATAGGAGTCCCACATCCACGTATATCAAAAACAGCCACGCAGCAAATACCACAGACTCATGCAATACTGAATCGTGGTTTGTTTTGACATTAAAATGACTTTCAAGGCATTCCTTTAATATATCATTATTTAACCTCATGATACAATGCAATGTTAATCGACAGAGGCAAGTGAGACTTCAAGTCTGTGAAACATGGAAGGGACATTTCTTGTTTTGCTTAGGGGTATGTATTAGCTAGAGAAAAAACAGACAGAAATATGCACAAGTAAAACAGATTTAAGGTTCTGTGTTTTTAAATTTGTCTCCCCTGCTGAAAAAAATAAATACTTCTTGCTTATCTCTCATAAATCATTATGATAATAAACATAAACAAAATAATTACACCATTAAATAATTACATCAGCAATGATTCATTCATTTTTTTAAGTACAATATACACTACCAGTCAAAAGTTTTTGAACAGTAAGTTTTTTAATGCATTTATTTGATCCAAAGTACAGCAAAACATTTGAAAACAGTATAATTTTGAAATATTATCACTATTTAAAATAGTGTTCTATGTGAATATATTTTAAAATGTATTTTATCGCGATCAAATCTATCTGCAAATTTAATCTTTTTTAGTGTCACATGATCCTTCAGAAATCATTCTAATATGCTGATTATTATTCAGTATTTTTTTCAGTATTCGTTGATGAATAAAAAGATCCAAAGATTAGCATTTATCTGAAATAAAAAGCTTTTGTAACATTATACATTATAACATTCAAAAGCTTGGAATCAGCATTTTTGTTATATAGATTAATAATTTTATTTAGCAAGGATGCTTTAAATTGATAAAAATAAGACAAATAAATAAAGACAAAAAGACTTTCAGATAAATATATAAGGCAGACTAGACGTGTATATATATATATATATATATATATATAAAGGCTTGGTGAGCTGAAGAGACTTCTTTAAAAACATTAAAAATCTTACTGTTCAAAAACTTTCGACTGATAGTGTATAAAGAAGACACATATGTTAGATGATAATTATTTACATATAATGCTATAATTATATGTTATCTATTTTTTTAGAATACATATTGATACATTTATGATATGTGTATTCTTTAAAAAATCCTGAAAAAGATCACGATTTCCATAAAAATATTAAGCTGTTTTCAACATTGATAATGATAAGAAATGCTTTTTGAGCATCAAATCAGAATCATTTCTAAAGGATCATGTGACAGTGAAAACTGGAGTAATGATGCAGCTTTGCAACACATGAATACATTACTTTTTAGAATTTAAAAACAGTAATTTTAATTTGTAATATTATTCCACAATATTAAACTCTAAAATCTCAACACCTAACTTGGAAAAAACACTACCACATTACCCCAAAAACTGAAACAAAATGGCAGCACAAAGAACAAATAATGAAAGAAAGTACAAATCAAAAGAAAATAAATGGATACAGGCAGAAAAAGTTAAAAAAAAAGTTAAATATAATTGCTAATACATCATTTTCAGCCCGAGGTGGTAAATTAGTAGATCTCCATCTATTATTTCACAACATGCAGACTGGGAACACAAAATGATTTCCACCTCAGTGAGAGGTCAGTAAAGTTCAGACTATTTACTCCAGAGTTTTAGTGTCTGGATTCTGTTTCTGTTTCTCATGGGGAAGGTTTACACCCGAAAAACACAAACGTCCTTGTTTGAACACTCGAATGCAAATTGACTGAATGATGTTATACCGAGAACTTTTTAATGGCCGCTGTGAGAGCCATGGAACGTACTAATATTACCTTTGAAAGGGATACATATTTTTGGAGCGGCAGTACAGTGGAGCAGGCCCACTCAAACGTGCTTTAATGGACGCTAGAGTGGAGTTGTGTGTAATTACGGGGAAATGAAAGTGAAGGCGATACTGACAGCAGCGAACCTCGCTGTGCTAATGTAACACAACACTTCTCAGTTTAACACAGCGAGAGCAATATGAAAAACATCTGTTTCAACATCTCTCACTTTCCAAAGCACTTTCTCAAGCTGATTGGTGTTTAAGAGAACTGATTGTGTTTAGCTTTTATTTGGCTGTTGGGTACGTCGAAGACGTTGAAACGTTGGGTAGTAGGAATCTTTCTGCTCTCAATTCACTCATTCTTCACTGTTTCGTTTTCATTCATTCTTCCATCACCATTGTATCCACACATTTTCTCAAATGTTCAAATATTGATGTCCAAAGAGGAGGCTAGGAGTCAACAGTAGACTGCAGAAAATTCTTAAATATAAGAATACATCTTTGACAAAACACTTCCCGTGTCTGCAGAAAAATAACAACGTGTCTGGTTACCAGCATGTTTTTAAAAAGCTGTTTCCCAGTGGTGCTGGTTTTCCCACATTTTGTAACTAGCTAAACCAGCAAGATAAATACAACTGAAGAACATTTCCTCAAGCTGGAGCAGCACCAAACCAGCACTAACCACTCTGGACAAGCATGGCCTTTTTTGCTAGACAGATGGACGAACAGACAGACAGATTGACTGACTGACTGACTGACTGACTGACTGACTTATTTATTTTTGAAGAGGTGAAGAGTTCCTGGGGTCATTCTAACAGTTACATATAATATATAAAAAAATTCATACATAAAAAAGTAACACCAGTACCTAACAATACTAAAGTACTTTATGCCTTTTTGTAATAACAACTAATTATGTGAAATTACTATATAGGTCAATATTTTAACATTGGTCTACAGGGTTTAATTGGAACATAAATAAAATGTATTTTTGATCAAATAGATGCAGTTTTGGTAAGACTTCTTTCAAAAACATAAAAAATGTAATTGTTATTATTATGAAAAATAAACTTTGATTTTCCCTGTAAATTTGTAATGTCCCTTTTACTTATATATATATATAAAAAAAACTCTTTACTTATATATTTATATCTTTACTTATATATTATAACTCTCCTTTTACTCATACACCATTAGGACCCAATGCACCCCATTTGTTTTTAACTTCTTTGAAAAAAAAAATGAACAAAAAAAATGTTTGTTATTTTTTATAAATTTTTATTTTATAAAAATTTTATACATTTTATACAATTCAATAAAAAAAATAATTGATGCAATGATATTTCACTATTTTACTGACGTATTTTGATAAAATAAATGCAGTCTTGGTAAGTCTTTTTTTCAAAAACATTAAAAACATATATTATTATTAATTATAAAAAATAAACCATTAGGATCCAGAGCACCCCTTTTTTAATATATAGATTGTTTTTCTAATTGTAATAATATTTCACTGTTTTACTTATGTATTTTTGATTAAATAAATGCAGTCTTTGTGAGACAAAACATTTGGATGGATGGATAGATGGAGTAAATTATTATTATTATTATTATTATTATTATTATTATTATTATGAAAAAAAAAACTAATTTTTCCTGTAAATGTTTTTGTCCCTTTGATTTTCCCTGTAAATTTTTTAATGTCCCTTTTACATGTACACTATTAGGACCCAGATCACCTCATTTATTTGTTACTTTTTAAAAATATATTTAAATGGATTTATTTCTAATTGTTATAATATTTGACAATAAAAAGAAAATTATTATTATTATTATTATTATTATTATTATTATAAAAAATAAACTTATTTTCCATTAAAATTCATTTAACGTCCTTTTTATTAATATATGATTAGCTAATATTATTAATTTATTAATCTAATAAATGTAAAAAAAAAAGAGAGAGAGAGAATCAGAGAGTTAATAAAGAAACCTAAAAGGGTGGGGGGTTGGGACATGCTAAGGGGGCAAATTCCCTTACTAACCATAGCATTAGGATCCCACTGTGTTTCCACTTTCACACAGTACTCCAGAACTCCAGGACACTCCAATTGGTCTGGACAGACTCAGAGTTACCCAGAAAACCCAAATATTATCCTTCTGAAACTCAATATGTGGGCACGACTGTGGCAGCTAATAAGCTGGCCCCTGCCCTCACTCCACACCTCCCACGGGTAGATGGCGGTGTAGGCATAAACTCCCACACAACGCAAAGAATGCCTTCACACTGAGAGAAGGTCATTGGTCACTTGAGGGTCTTCAGCGAAAGCCGCAAAAACGCAATTCGTCTGCGAGAATCTGCTCGCACACAGACATATCCACAACACTACACACCCAATGCCTGGAACTGTTGTACGCTCAGATTACAGTGTTGATAGTGTACATTTAGTGGGAAGAAATAGCTAGAGGTGTGTCTACTTCTCCTTGGGCTGTGGCTGCTGGCGCCTCCATTGTTTCCTTCTGTTATTTCAGAGCCTAGAAATGCTTAAAAGTTGATTTTCTCTGGACGTTGGTGTGAGAGCACTAATGTCAATCTGGAGGTCTACATCTTTTAGCCGCATATCTGATCCTTGGTTTCCTTGACTTGCTCTCTAACAGGCCACACAGAGATAAAAACATGGCCAACATAGCGTCACTGCCTGCTGTCAAACCATCTTAAAGAGCTTACAATGCAATAGTACATAAACTGAGAGAAAGAATACTAGTAACTATAAATAAATAAATACACACACACACAAAGAGTTGGGAACACACAAGTGCAGCTAAAAAAATTAGAATATTGTGGAAATTTTTTTTTTATTGTAACTTGTTTAAAAAAAATAACATTTCATTTATTCTAGATTCATTACATGAAAAGTAAAACATTTCAAAAGTTTTTTATTTTTTTATTTTGATGATTAGAGCGTACAGCTCATGAAAATCAAAAATCCAAAATCTCAAAATATTACAATATTTACATTTCATTCATTAAATGACCATGCCTACAGTATAAATTTCGGGTATCTCTTGTTCTTTGAAATCACATTAATGGGGAACAATGCTGACTTGGCAACTGTCCAGGAGACAATCATTGACACCCTCCACGAAGAGAGTAAGTCACAAAAGATCATTACTGAATGGGGTGGCTGTTTACAGAGTGAAGTATCAAAGCATATTAAATGCAAAGTTGACTGGAAGGAAGAGGAAAGGTGCACAAGCAACAGGGATGACAGCAAGCTTGAGAATACTGTCAAGTAAAGCCGATTCAAACATTTGGGAGAGCTTTACAAGGAGAAGAATGAAGCCAGCGCATCAAGAGTCACCACACTCAGACATCTTCAGGAAAAGGACTACCAACCCACTTCTGAAACAGAAACAATGTCAGAAGTTTGAAGTCCAGTGTGATGTTTCTGAAGTCAGTAATGATTTGGGGTGCCGTGACGTCTGCTGGTGTTGGTTCCAAGTGCAAAGTCAATGCAGCTATCTACCAGGAGATTTTGGAGCACTTTATGCTTCCATCTGCTGACAAGCTTTATGGAGATGCTGATTTCCTTTCCCAGCAGGACTTTAGCTTCTGCCCACAGTGCAACAACCACTTACAGGTGGTTTGCTGACCATGATATTACTGTGCTTTACTGGCCAGCCAACATGCCTGACCCGAACCCCATCTATGGGATACTTTCAAGAGAAAGATGAGAAACAGTCGATCCAACAATATACAGATGATTTGAAGGCTCAATAGTGCCTCAGCAGTGCCACAGGCTGATCACTTCCATCCCACGCTTCACTGATGCTGTAATTTGTGCTAGGAGCAAGTCATTTGCTATAATATGTGCTGCCGACCAAGTGTTGAGTGCATAAATGAACATACTTAAAAGAACATGAACTTTTCTGTTTTGCAAATACATTTTTTGATTGATCTTTGAATATTCTAATATTTTGAGATACTGGATTTTTGACTTTCGTGAGCTGTAAGCATCAAAATTAAACCCAAAAAATGTTTTGAAATATTTTACTTTACATGTAATGAATCTAGAATATATGAAAGTTTCAGTTTTTGAAATGCTACAATAAAAAAAACTTTCACAATACTTTTTCACACTAGTCTATTTTTTTTTTTTGAGCTGCACCTGTGTGTGTGTGTGTGTGTGTGTATACATATATGTATATATATTATATATATTACTCCAGTCTTTAGTGTCACATAAATCTTTAAAAATCATGCTGATTTGTTGCTTTTTTTTTTTTTATTGTCAATGCTGAAAATGTGTGTACCTAATATTTTGTGCAAATGATAATATCTTTTTTTTAATCTACTGTCTGACCTTCACATGCCATCATTTTTTTAAGCATGCATTAGCTACAGTATCCCTATGTGCTCCTTAAGACTCAAAGACATTTAAACAGCAAAAATAGCCAAAAAACACAATGAGCTCAGCTCGCTTTTAATGCTATTACACATCCTTCAACAGCCAATTTACATAGATAATCAATTAGGACCACCTTGGTAGCGTTTTTATTTCTTGCATTAAAAAAGCCTGTATTGATTGTACTGTGAAGGATTGTGGTACATTATGTGGAGGTTGTGCCAGAGGCTGATGAGGACACACTAAATATAATCGCAGTCAAAACTATCTTTTTCCCTTTTCTGTTGCTTGAATGTAAATTTGTCAGCAGCCCCTACAAATGCCTGGACGCCTACAAAAAGCGCTCTCTATTTTTACTTACACATCAAAGGATCTCATTGATTATGTCACGCTCACTGAGACGAAAGAATCGTACAATATGTCTATTTTTGACTTTAAATGTCTTGGGCAGAGGGCCTTGTATGGGGTTGAATGAACAGAAACTCCCTGATGGCGGCACTTTATTTGGACTCTCTTGGACGTCATTGGAGGGACAGGGACCAACAAGGAGGAACAGGATGGGTTGAGAGGAAGCCCTGTAGGTTGAATCAAACAGGAAGTGCATATAAGGAGCGTGAGTCAACAGAGATATCGTCAGCAAACAATATGTGAGGATGACCTAGTTGCTCATTGATTTGCACCCGATCTACTGAGCACCACACTGCATTTTGGGGAAATCAGAAGGCATATTATGAGAACCAACTATATTTGATGTCACTGATGTCCAATATACTCAAGAGGCACCGTATTTGATTTTGGAGCAAATAATGAGCTAAACTCTAGTATGTTCATCACCTTAAGAAAATAGAATATAGCATTGTTGTTATAACTTATATATGTGACCCTGGACCACAAAAATAGTCTTAAGTAGCGCGGGTATATTTGTAGCAATAGCTACAAATACGTTGTATGGGTCAAAATTATAGATTGTTTTTTATGCCAAAAATAATTAGGATATTAAGTAAAGATCATGTTCCATGAAGATATTTTGTAAATTTCCTACCGTAAATATATCAAAACTTATTTTTTGATTAGTTTGGATATTTATATCTTAATTTTTTTGGATTGCTGAGAACTTCATTTGGACAAAATTAAAAGCGATTTTTCTCAATATTTTGATTTGTTTGCACCCTCAGATTCCAGATGTTCAAGTATCTCGGACAAATATTGTCCAATCCTAACAAACCATACATCAATAGAAAGCTTATTCATTCAGCTTCAATATGATGTATAAATCTCACTTTATAAAAAAATTGACCATTATGATTGATTTTGCGGTACAGGGTTTACTTTTGTAAAATAAAGAAAACAAACAAAATGCGCTTGCGGTCTTGGTCTCTGTGAACCTCTTTCTAAAATAAAGCGATACTGTCTTGTCAAACGGACATGAGAAATATGTTTATAGAAACCTTGAAGTGCCTGCTTTTAAGTGTTTATGTCTTTGGAATATAAAGCATAGCACGTTTCAGAAGATTAAAAATGCAAGTTGCAGTCCGGAAAACATTGTATAGCAAATTATTTCACGGATCCCCTGGCTTTGCGTCACGGACCCCAGTTTGAAAATCTCTGGTCTAGGGAGAGTTTAAAAAAAAGTAGATTTTCAACATGAATCAAAATGCCAGACAGGAAGTTTAGCCGACAATGGCAAAAAAAAAAAAAAAAAATTAATTAAATAAATAATTATTAGCATTTTTGGGCATTTCATTTTTAATGGTTAATGAATGGTTTATTATTTTTGACCAATAGGTGGCACTGTTATCAAACTGTTACCAAACTGTCAGTGTGAGGTGACGATAGCACACACAAAGTTCGGTGTCAATATGTCAAAGCTTTGCAGAGATACAGCCTCAGACACAGTTTGGCATTATTTCAGCAAATTCATTGATGGGTTAAATGATAACCGTTTTGTATATCAACACGAAATCCATAACCTTTTGCCATCATGGTATGAAGATGATCCAAGTCAAATTAGGGGGAGTTTGAAAAAGTAGGTTTTCAATAAAAATTAAACGGTGAAGAGGAAATTCTGCCAATTTTGGCATAATTGGTATCATTGTTTTCGGCAAGACCCAAGGAACCTATCAAGACCAGTTTCATTACAATAGGCTTATATACTCAAAAATTATCAGCATTTTTGACATTTTCATTGTAACATTTGACCACAAGCTGTCACTGCCCTGAATTTTTTTTTTTCCAAAGACACACGAATTTCATAAAGATACATCAATGCATTCAGAAAATAAAGCATTTTACAAATAAATTGAGAATAGCCAATAACCAAATTGGCTGAAATTGTAAAATTGGGTATGGTTCGACTCTGCATGCTTCAACAAATCTAAAGAGTTTTGCGATTTTGGTCAAACCATTCAGAAGTTCTAAGCAGAAATATCCAAACCCTGGTTAATGCTGAGACAGTCCTCTATCAGTTTGCCAAATTTCATAACTTTCCCGCAAGCAGTTCTATGGCTGCAATAGCCTTCCAAAGCAGGAGAAGAAGAATAATGAGAACACCAATGGATATAATGGATACTAGCAAATCTATTTCAACAATACCAAATACATTAACACTGTCATATCATTTACCATGCTAAAAACTTCCAAGAGCTGTCATGATAGAACTTCTGTAATAGTACGACTTCTGAAAATAAGACTACAGTGTATGTAGTACAGTGCATTATATGTTATAAGAAAAAAATTCAGAGAAACTGAATAGAGTTTCACTCTTTAAAAGTTATTTTCTTCTGGCAAAGCAAAATATATGAGTGTTAAAATTTTACTAGAAAATCTTAATGATGGCATATGACACTGGAGTACTTTTACTTGTATTTTCATCATTTCAACTTCCATCCCCAAATCCAAACCTATCACTGGATTTGATTCTTGGATTTGAAGAATGCAAACTGAAATAAATAATCAGCGCCAAAATAATTAACCAGTGTCAGATGAGAATGTACTGTACAGAGCCACCATCCACTGCTTTCACCCTTTTTGCTAGCACTGAAAAAATGTATTCGCTGAACATTTTTCCACGCCGTTTACCAAAGGTTTCACCTTTTCATTTTATTCGTGCTGACTTTGGCATAAAAGTGATAGAATATATGCATTCCACAGTTCATTTCGGGCTATATGAAAACATCTCTAGACTGACGTTTTGATGCTGCTCTCACAGCAGGCCTTCAACCAGGAATCATGAAAAGGAGGAAAAAGAAACGGAGTAGTTCTCTGGGAGAATCAGTGTGCTCTTTGCTGGCTCTGGCCTAGTCAGGGATAGGGTTTGGTTTGAACTGCTCTCTTCTTTGAGTCTTTGATTGAAGGCCATCGGGAAAGACTAAAATTCCGGTCAGCATGGGCTCTCGCTGCCATGACTGGCTAGTCTGTGGCCTGACCGTTTGGAAAGCTGTGTACAATAACATTTTACTGAGTTCATAAACCTCTTGCGCATGTAAGAATCGCTCTCCTCCATAAATCTGAAGGTGTTTAAGGCACGGCTGTAAAGTTGATGCAGTGGGAAAGGGAAACGTATGAAGGGGGCAAGACTCCAATGAGGCGCACGCAGCCAGATGGATCCTGTTTGAAATAATACACTTATTCTTGATATTAATCAAAAATGAACATGGCTTTTGCTTTCACACATAATTCAAGTCAGGCAGACAGAGCAAATTGCCTAACAAACTGGATCTAGCTACTGAAAAGACATTGTGCAGGTACTTTTTTAGTATTTACAGGTGTGAAAAATGTATTAGAGCATTAATTTCTCTGGCTGTTTGGAAGTTTTAATATCCCTCTCCCATGATTAAAAAGCACCGCCGGGGTCATAAAGTCAGCCAGCCCTATGAGGATATTGGGTTTGACTTGCTAATAGGATAGTAATAGTCCCTCAAAGAATTTTTCCCGACTCTTTCTTTAGCAATTACACCAGTGACGTCAAAACATCCTCTTTCCCCCCTTCTCAATGCTTTCAGTCATCCGAAAGCCTCATGTGGTTTTTAACTTGTTCATGTACAGTGTGTCACGCTGCTACAACACAGATTCTCATTGCACTTCCTCTCTTCATGCATCCATGTAACACATAACACCTGTTTCCTCGATCCCACTTTTTCATGCACAGACCATCCTGTTCTGTAGCTTGTTAGCTGTGCAGAGTGTGTTTTACTTACGATGCAGTCTCTGTGGGGGCACCAAAGCTCATCCCTTATAGCCCAAATTTTGAGACCCCATTGAGACCCATTTATAAACCAGCGTGAGTCATCCTACTCCAGCCTGCCGGATATGCCGTCCTCTTATTGAGTTCCACTGCAAGACACACACATATCTGCATCTGATCATCCGCAGATGTTATGATCACAGAAGAATGAGAATGAATCATGCAACGGTTTGGAATGAAATGTAAGATGAAGAGTTCCAACCAGAAAACAAAACAAAGCTTTTGCTGCTTACATTTTTTTTTTTTTTTTTTTTTTTTAAATGGCCATGAAATTGGATTTTACTTTTTTGTTTTTTTTATACATACACTTAAAAAATGTTCTTTAACTTAAAAACAAAAGTTGATTCCTTACAATTTTGAGCATAATCAGCTTGGCTGTACAAGTCAACTTAAATCACATTAGTGATTTGGCCAGTGTTTAATTTTGGACCCATAATTCCACTTCTAAATTCAGATTGAAACACACAATTGAGATGAAATGTTCTATATTAATGCATCGAGTTGCAAAATATAATATAATGGCAAAATAATTATTTTGCTTATTATTATCATTAATAAATGTAACTCTATGAACATTTGTCTTTTATCACATTGCTGTAGCATGCACAATATGATACTCAATTGTAAGCAATAGTTCATATTACTAAACATTAGATGTAAACATGCACGTTTATAAATATATTATCACATAAGTGGATAACATGGCCAGTTTAAATGTCACATTTTTCATTGCTCAGCATAAAACGATCACATGAAACAGCTCTGCTGCCCGGGAGGGCAAATCTATACATTGATCTGCAACTATAATGTCACCGGCAGACCAGTGTATCGTCAATCAACAGTCAGTCCTTCCTTAGTGCAAATCCTTACCTTACCTCTTTGTGTCCACCATTTAACAGACATGCCTACTTAAGCCGCTTCTGGTATATTAAAGCTATCATAGGCCTATGCTGAAACAAAATATCAAGAATAAAAACTCCAAACATCTATCCCTTTTCCAAACTGTTCTGCGTGTTACCACAACAGAAAATACAACACATGCCTATATTTGGTTATTTTTGTACTGCTAGTGTTTTTAATTCTTAGCCAGGAAATTTACCTGCTGCAGAGTCGTTCTCGTGATGAACGTGGAGGTGTTAACATATTTAAGACCATCTTCATCGGTTTAAAACGATGGGATGTAATTACAGGTTGGTTTCGGATGACTGTAAGCTACTTTAGGTGAATATTCGTTCCATCTAACGCTCTTTCTGTCATGAAGCGCGTTCGCGTTACTATTTACAGAGTTACAAAACGCTGCAAATGATTCAGTGAGTAAACGAGCCGTCCTAAATTCAGAATGGGAAATGTGTTTATCGCAAACCGATTCTGTAAATGATTCAGTGAGTGAACGAGCTGTTCTGTGACCGTGAAATGTGCAAATCGTGAACCGATATGCTTCAAAGTCAAACTATTTAGTGAGAGAACGAGCTGTCCTGAATTCAGACCGTTTAATTTGCGAATCTCGAACTGGTTCATGCTGACAAGGATTCAATGAGTAAACGAGCTGTCCTGAATTGAGAACGTGACATGAGCAATTCACGAAACGATTCATACGCTGCAAATGATTCACTGAGTGAACGAGCTGTGCTGAATCGTGAACCGGTTCATATGCTGCAAACGGTTCAGTGAGTAAACGAGCTGTCCTGAATTCAGACCGTTTAATGTGCGAATCTCGAACTGATTCATAGGCTGACAATGATTCAGTGAGTAAACAAGCTATCCTAAATTGAGAACGTGAAATTAGCAAATCATGAAACGATTCATACGCTGCAAAACTCAACAAGCTATCCTGAATTCAGACTGTAAAATGTGCGAATCGTGAACAGTGAGTGAAAAAGCTACCCTGAATTCAGACCGTGAAATATGCTAATCACGAACCGAATCATACTCTGCAAATGATTCAGTGAGTAAACGAACTGTCCTGATCATGAAAGCATGTGGCTGATATATGGATCTAATATGGTATTCTTGTGTGGCTGAGTTCTGTAAAGGGCTGCCGCTGACGGCCCTTATGTGGCCCACGTGTGGCTAATAAACTAAAAGCCATTATTTAACCATATTTATGCCACACCTATTTTTTTTCCTTTAAAATACCCATCAAAAAAGAAAAAAAAAAGAAAATAGACTACCTGATAGACAGGACTGACATATGAATTTTATTTGTTTTATAGGCTATTATAGTCATATAGCTATTTAGGTTTTTATTTATTATTAAATTACTTGATGTAATGTGTTTAAATCTGTCAAGTAAAGACTGCAATGCCCTAAGTTTATGTAACAATGTCAGTTAACTTACATCATCTTTCAGTTCTCACGTCACTGGAAACAGTAGGGTTCTTATCCTTCAGCCAAGAAGTACCAGCTCCGGTGTGAAAACCAGCACCATTCAAGCCCTGTGAGCATTATGCTCCTGGAATTTAGAAGCATGAGGTATGTGTTTGAAGTGATATTCCATGGATTACAAAATGCCTTTCAGTTTAATAACGAAAAGAAGATGGAATCTACAGCTCTAAAACCTCACTTGGAAGAGATATGGCAGAACAACCTCAAGATTCCTCTGCACTATTAAAAGTGAGGTGCAGATATGTGCTGCCTCTGCATGAATGTCCATAAATAGTGGAATACAAGTTGGGTGAAATGGTAACTGTGAGCAGGTGTGTTTTTGACAGTTCATCAACTCTTTCTTTACGCCAATTATTAAAATAAATAAATATATATTTTTATAATATGAGAGAGAGAAAGAGAAAGGAGTGGGATGAGATAATACTAAATGAGAAATAATATTCAAATTGCCATCCCACCTGTTGCAGGCAAGATTCCATGTGTCCTAAACTTCACGGTTTCTTGCCTCCATCCAGAGAGTGCTGTCACTTGTAATGATCTTCTTTAGTAACTGTGCACCACTCCTGCTGTGCTAACATCTCTCCAGGAGACCTGGTTCACACAGCTACAGCTCCTAATGTATACACAATGTTCATAGTTTAAACCTGATGCGCAGGCCCACACAGAATCTGAATCACCACAGAAAGCACTGCAGAATTCAAATTCATAAAATGTCCTCAGTCCCTTGCATATTTGATAATGCTTTCAGCTTTACATTCTTTTTTATACGTTCTTTTTAACAGATCTATAAATCAATTTAAAGTTTTCTTAAAGCTATATTAAATATGTTAAATATCTGAGTTTGTCGCACCACAATGTGTTATTAACCACCCAGCCAAATTTGAATGATAAAAAAAACACCAAGTGAATAAAATAAGTTCATGTCATATCATGAAAACATTAAAATCATGAAAAAATAAGCAGTATCCAGTATAAGCAGTATATGGGTCTGGCTTCTGGTCTCATCCGTGTCCAGCTATTTTTCACTGTACAAAACGGCTTGATTTGCTGCTTGATATTGCAAATTGGTGTGTCTTAGCTTGTTATTTTAATGTATTATCTTAATTATGAACACAATTTGCATTGTGGTAGCAGAAAAACACTGGAAACAAGTGGAGTGAAACCACAGAATAAGAGAAACAATGTATTGCAGTCAATGCAACGTCAAATGCAGAAATAATTCCTGCGTATATGACCTCAAGGATAGATTATTGTAATGCTTTATTGGGTGGTTGTTCTGCACACTTAATAAACAAACTCCAGCTGGTCCAAAATGCAGCAGCTAGAGTTCTAACTAGAACCAGAAAGAATGAACATAAAACTCTGGCAATTTGATTGATTATACCTAGAATATCAAAATCAACTGCGGGCAGCAGATCATTTTCTTATTTAGCGCCCAAACTGTGGAACACTGTTCGGAAGGCAGACACTCTGTCAGTTTAATCTAGATTAAAGACCCATCTCTTTAACCTGGTTTACACATAACACATTTTCACATTTCTATAATTCAAATCCATTAAAGGATTGTTAGGCTGCATTAATTAGGTCAACTGGAACCAGGAATCTCCATAGCATCTGATGTACTCGTTACATCGTAAGAAGAATGGCATCTACGCTAATATTAGTGTGTTTCATTCTTATTCCAAGGTCACCGTAGCCACCAGATCCAGTCCGTATCCAGATCAAATGGTCACTGCAGTCCACTGGATCCAGCCCAGATGGTAGATCAGCACCTAGAGACAATTTCTGAATTCAATGATGAACTGCCTTTAACTGAAATTGATTGTTTACTGTTGTTTTGCATTATTGACACACTACTGTCCTACTTGATACTGTAAAGTTGCTTCGACACAACCTGTATTGTTAAAAGCTCTATATAAATAAAGGTGACTTGACTTGACTATTGCCTTTGTGCATTTGGATGTCAGAATCATTTGAAGCTAAACACAGACATTTAACAAACTATAAACTAATGGATGAAATCTGGGGCCGGTTGCATAATAGGTTTAGACTAGTCTTAAAAAGTTAGTCAGCTACTTTTTTCTTTAAGACTGGTCATAATTTTTAAAATTCAGTTACAGAAAAATGTAGATTAGTCCAAGTTGAATCCAAAAAATAAGACTGATTACCCTTTGGTTAACTGATAGTTGGGCTTAACATAGAGGCTAAGTTTATGCAACTGGTCCCAGCTATCTTAGCAAAAGATGAAATCTGCAAATGTACTTTTAAAGCATACATTCGATTGAAACAACAGGTCTACATAATATTCACATATGCAATTCATAGGGGACATATCATATTAGCCCAACATTTACACCATGAAATAATATTTAAACCTATAACATTTTACATTTACCTATTTTATCTCACAATTCTGACTTTTTCTAGCAAATGCAACTCGATTTAACTCAACAATAGCGACTTTGTCAGTTCTGAGGGGAAAAAAAAGCCAGAAGTGTGGATAAGCTCATTATTCTGAGCCGAGGGCAATAGAGAACTCTTATCAGAGTTGTGATATATAATCTCGAAATTGTGAGAACAGAATTCACAGAGTCAGAATTTTTAATTGCCGTTTTCTGCCACCAGATGGGCTCCGCCCACAAAAACAACTTCATCACTGTTTGCAAACACCGAATTGGTCTAGGTGGATTCTCTGCTCTCAAACGCTGTGGGGCGCTGAAACCACGCCCACTCGCGGGAAATCTGCCGCCTCTATCAACTGTCAAATACCGCTACAGCCCGAATGGATGTTTTTAAATGATCGCAGCCAGGTAATATGCGTGATAAAGGCATAGCTAGCTAGCTAGCTTGCAAACTGTAGGCTGTAATCCTGTAAAATCCTAAGCACAAAAAGTGTCAAACTTTACAATTCAGTAGCTACTATATAGGCTAGTTCACAGTCTTTGTAACATATTAAAAAATGTTTTATGTTGTTTTTCACAGGAAGAATGTAATTAACACTGGAACTAGGGTGAGTAAGTTAAATGATGACAGAATTATTTCCTTTTTTTATTTCAAAAATGAGTTTTATTTTCAGTGAACTGTTTTTAAAGTCATCTGTGGAATAAAATCAGACTGTAGTTATGTAGTTATCTGGCATTATGAACCAAAAAAAAAAAAAAAAAATCATACTGGACACTGACGGCAAAGGATCTGGCGATTGTGTGAACTTTAATTTAACCTTAGCAGGAATTGCATCTGTAATTGATTATTAATGAAAACTCCAACCACACTGACAGCATGAAAGCAGCAGAAGAACAACATGTCAAAAAATAACTGATGCGAATAACATTCCAGGATGGCCTTGGATTTCCCACAACCCAAGAAAGCTGTTCCCATCTCTTTATTAAGTTGGAAATAAGAGAGCAGTTTAAGTGGACACAGAGTGCTGGCATTTCATTGCATTACTTCCAGAACATCATGTGATTGTTCAGGAAGGTGCAGTAGGCTACTGGCACTATTAAGCTACTGTTAAAGGGGTTCTGTCATATTTTTTATTATTACAAATTTTTTTCTCTCTGAGGTCCACTCTTAGACTTAATAAAAGTTTTTTATGCCAAAAACAATATTAATTCAGTTTTTTATTAGCTTCAATTTTCTGCACATATCTACCCTTTCTGTAACCCTTAAAATTTAATGTTCCATTTTATTTATTTTTTTTGCTCCTGTGCGGTATGTGTGAATGCATACAGTACATGCAGAAATATTCACATATTCTCAAAATTAAGAAACGTTTCTTGATCACCAAACATCACTCTATAAAATGACTTCAGAATCGTGAATGTTTTACAAGTAAATACTATTTCAGTTTTTCTACTTCAAAATGTAACGTTTGGTTACATTTTTTATTATTATTTTTGGAATGATTTCTAAAGGATCATGAAGTAATGGCTGCTAAAATTCAGATTTGCAATCACAGGAATAAATTAAATTTTAAAACATGTTTAAATAGAAAACAGATTAATAATATTTCACAATATTACTGTATTTAAATAATAGACTTTTTCAAACATAATAAATAATATATAATGTACATTATATATTGTATCAAGCCTTCATTTTATCCTTTTTGGATAAAAATGCCAAAGGCATTAAAGAAAATTAAATTATTTTTAATGCCAAAGGCATTAAAGAAAATTAAATTATTATTTTTTAAACTATTGCTCTATAAAAACAGAAACTTGTTAGTTTGATATTGATGCTCAAACGGCACTAAAGCTTGACTTATTAACTTTTCCTTTGCTCCTGCGTCAGTGCTGCATCCCGTCACAATGTCAGAGTGAAAAAGTCACCGTGCACCGCAGATGCTTGGCTTGTGACATCAACTCAAGTCTGAAATTGCTGCAGAAACCACGTCTTAGCCATAGTAGGGTGGTGTATGTAGCCAGGCAGCATCAAGTGTTAAGACAAGAAGAGTGAAATATGCCAGCACTTGATCTGTCAGAGGTGAAGAATGGCAGGGCTGTCTACAGGACGTTGTGGGTTATGGAGCCAGGCTCATTAATCTCGTCTGACTGCTTCGTGCGCTGAGCCAGGGTCAGTGTGTGATCTTACCCCAGCACACATGCAGCAGGGATGGGCTTCACTTTAGCAGCAATCCCCTATCCCTCTTCTACATTTCCATACCAGCCGACCCCAAAAGATCCCACTCCCCCAGCTTAAAAAATGCTCTGGCAACTGGATTTTTCTTCAGATTAAAATCAGAGAGTCCATATGGAGCGAACTGCCCAGTCCAAGTTTCTGCAATCCCTTCTGGGGCTTGTATTACAGTAGAGAAGCGGAGAGGTGTTCTTATAAAGCATATTAATACTGTACATCTGCAGTGTAATATCAGAATCTTAACTGTTCACATTTTAACAACATTAAAAGGATAGATCACCCAAAAATGAATTCAAAAAATCAATTACTCACCCTCATGTCATTCCAAACTTATAAGTCCTTCGTTCATCTTTGGAACACAAATTGATGAAATCCGAAAGCTTTCTGACTCTGCATAGACAGCAGCGCAACTACCACGTTTAAGTGTCAAGGCCCTAAAAGGTCAACACATTCTTGCTCCCATCTAGTCACATATTGACCCTTGGTCAGGACCCCTTTTGATGCACAGGATACCCCTTTAGCATTTTTCAATGTGCAGGGTCCTCCATTACTTTAAATAAGAAACCTTTGGCGTCAATATGCTGACACGAAAAGGCATTGGGAATTGTATTGCCATGATTAAATTACATATTGGGTAAGAATTTTGCCATTATTGCATGTATGTTGGGGCGTTTTTTTTTTTTTTTTCTTCAGTCAAAACTATTATTTTCACATTACAATACACATTTATAGGCACGTAACCCAACCCCTGCTCCTGAACCTAACCATTTGTCAATATAAAACACAGGATATAACAGGCAGATACAACTACAGTCACAGTTTATTTAAAAAGTATTGATAACCCAAGTCTTCCGAGGCAGAATGATTGATTTCTGAGAGGAACAAATGCTGTCTTTATCTGCCGTATAGCTCATCCTGTGTGCCGTCTGTGCACAAATTTAAAAACTGCTGCCAGAAGAAGCATTATGTCAGCTTTGGTTGTGAAATGCCATTGGCTCTTGTGTGTCGCGTGACCGATTGCGTCATGCTAAACAAGTTTGGGAGTATCTTTTTGAATGTGATATGATCATTTTCAGCAATTAAAACCTTATGATTCAGAATCAGAACAGAATCACACTTTTCAAGTGTTCATGATATGGATTGCCTGAGGGAAGAAACTGTTCCTGTGCCTGGTCGTTCTGGTGCTCAGGGCTCTTTAGCGTTGACCAGATGGCAACAGTTCAAAGAGCGAGTGTGCTGGATGTGAGGGGTCCAGAGTAAATTTAATAGCCCTTTTGCACACTCTGGATAAGTACAGATCTTGAAGAGTGAGGAGGGTTGTACCAATGATTCGCACAGCAGATGCTCTGTTCTTCGCATAAACATATCGGAGGACTTGGAATGCAATGCGACTTGTTTGTAATGTTTTATTCTGCTTTTTATGGTCAGCTTTAGCAATAAAGTTTTGCCTGTTGTGTGTTTTTTTATATTGTTCAGAAGTGGGTAGGGGTGGGGTTAGATGCTCCAAAATATCTTTGAAAGTATAAATTTAAATAAAACGATTTCTATCTTTGCAAATGCATGCAAATAATTAAATGCGACACATAATGCAAACAACTAAAACTCCAAGGGGTCCTGACCAAGTGTCAATATGTGAGAATGTGTTGAAAAGGTAGTAAGGACATTGTTAAAATAAGTCTACACTCTTAAAAATAAAGGAGCTTTAAAAGGTTCTTTACAACGCTGCCATAGAAGAACCATTTTTGGTTCCACAAAGAACCATTCAGTCAAAGATTCTTTAAAGAACCATCTCTTTCTTACCTTTTTATAATCTGAAGAACCTTCTTTCTCCACAAAGAACTTTTTGTGAAACAGAAAGGTTCTTCAGATGTTAAAGGTTCTTTATGGAACCATTTAGACAAAAAGGTTCGTCTATGGCATTGTGAAGCACTATTATTTTTAAGAGTGTATCTGACATCAGTGGATCAACTGTAATTTTAGAATACTTTTTGTGCGCAAAGAAAAAAAATACATAGTGACAGTATTTTTTTTTTTAAGAAGCCGGTGTTCTAGAACATCCATCTCTCTTAGTTTATCGTCTGCATATTCTATTTCAAATAAGTAAAGATGGGTAAAAAATTGCAGAAATCTTCAGATTTCTTTACGAGGACTGTTTTATGTACAGTGTGTGTCTTCCTCTACTTGTAAACAAGGCGCAGCGCATCCAGGTTCTATGTCAAAACGTCGGCTCCTGTGTTAGCAGCACCTCACGTATGCATTGCAGCGCTCTCGTGAATGCGCATCAAAGACTGACACAGAAGAGAAGAAATTGTTGAATAAAGTCATTTAATTCCTTTGCTCACAAAAAGTATTCTCATAGCTTCATACAATTACGGTTAAACCACTGATGCCACATGGACTATTTTAATGATGTCCTTACAACCATTCTGGCCCTTAAACGTGTCAATTGCGTTGCTGTATAGGGTCCAAAAACTCTTGAAGGGGTCCTACTATGCTCTTTTACAAAGTCTTGATTTTGTTTTGGAGGTGTAACATGTTATAATGCTTGGTGGTTCAAAAAATGCATTATTTTCCACATAATTTACATTATTACAACAGCTTTCTTCCCAGCCTGGCACAAATGGCTCAATTAGTTTACGGGTCTGAGGAACACCCACCTTCCGGGAAAACAAAGTGTGTTGTGATTAGTTAGCTTTCCCACTGCGTTGTGATTGCCGAACAGTTTAGATGGTGTTTCAGTACTGTCACTACCCTTGCCAAAGCATCAGGCTCTGACTTGGTTATAGTCAAGGATATATGAAGGTATAGCTGATGCTACAGTAGTGTTGGTTCCTATTGTCAGCCTGCCAGATTGCCAATACATGATATTATCGTGCTAATTTATTACATTATTTACATACTTTCATTGCCCGAAACCAGCTCCAGCATAAAGAAGGCTAATGTTATTAACATAACATAATTTGTATTTAACACGACAACAATTGAATAAAGACATTATAAGTTACTGATTATAATTCTTACATTTCCTTAGTTATTCAAAAAGCAGCTACAAAAAACGAGCAAAGCACTGATTAGCTTAGCCTTATATAAGTGAGGCTATCTACACTGTATAATGAATAAATCTCTTACCACACACTGCACACATCCACGGTTACGGCTTCGATGCGGTCACCGGATTCGATCGCGGCTACTCTAGTCAATGCTTGTGTTTTTATCAGCCTCGCCTCGGCATGTGTTTTGCCCCCCATACTGCACATGACGCGGCCACCAGAGGAGATCACGATCACTGTTGTCAATGCTTGAAGCGCTGTGGCTTGTTGAAATGTCCCAAAAGCGGCTCTCTGTGCTGCATCGCAACCATTCGAATTTCAGTAGGCGGTAGGGCTGCACGATTTGGGAAAATTTTCATATTGCGATTATTGAGGTCAATATTGCGATATGCGATTATGATTATAATAAATGGTACTGGGGGCACAAAATGGGGGTTCATGAATTATGAGCTTCTAGAACATTTGGCCTCTTAACTGAAGTTCTTTTCACAAATTGAACATAAATGAAAACAGTATAAATAACCAAAAAATAAACAACACCGTTCTTTCTTAGTCTTATTAAGTGCAAACAATAAATGCAGCCATAATCAAAGCAGGCTACTCTCTTAATATTCAAACTGCCAATAGAGACTTTTTCCAAGCATGATACTGTCACACTTCAGGCGTGTTTAGGAACACGCAGGCTCACGAAGATGATAATAAGAAGTCTTTTAATAAGACACAACGAAAGGTACAAACACGGGAGGAGATTTCATCAACACACATAACGTGAGGTCGAAGACCGGACCAAAACCACAGAACAGAAACGAACTTATAAAGGGGAGATAACGAGACACACCTGAACTAAATCACCAATCAACAGAAACTAGGTCACACAAAGCACATGGGGAAGAAAACAAAACAAACACAGTCCAGGGGCGTGACAGTACTCCCCCCCTCCCGGATGGCGCGTCCTCGCGCCACAAACAGAAGGAAACTTGGGGGGAGGCTCCGGAGGAGGACGGACAACCGGGAGGAGGAGAACCAAGGGAGTCCAGGGAGGAGATGATGGAGGGAGGAGCCAGGGAGAAGACAGGAGGGATCTGAAGCAGGAGGAACCAGGAGAGACCCAGGCCACAGCCAAGATGGCGGCCCACGGTGGAGCCGACGGAGGGAGGAGCCATGGTGGAGGAATGGCCACCGACTCCAGGGGGCCGACCGACGGCGGCGGAGCAGGTGGAGGAGGAGCCCGAGGCGGAGACGGAGAGCCGATGGGCCAGGGCGACGGGGAGGATCCGGAGGGCCAAGGCGGAACAGATGGCACCGGCGACCGATGCGGAGACGGGGATCCAGAAGGCCGCGGTGGAGCCGGAGCGACCGAGGACTGAGGAGGAGCCGGAGGGAAGGAGGAGCCTGACAGAGCTGAAGGGATGGAGGGACGAGGCGCAGCCGGAGGAGCGGAGTCCCGAGGCGGCGGATGGTCGACGACAGACCAAGGCGGAGCCGGAGGGACGAGGGAGCCCGGCGGAGCTGGTGGACTGATGGGCCACGGTGGAGAGGAGGGAGCTAGGAGCCATGGTGGAGCCGACGGGTCGAAGGGCCGAGGCGAAGTCCGGGACTCAGAGGCTGGAGGCAGAGATGAGGGATCCTCCAGCCATGATGCCGATGGAGACTGGCAGACCCGTGGCGAATCCAGCACACAGATGTTGGGCTGAGGGTGAGCCATGGGGCTGACAGGAACCAGCAGCGGAGTAGACAGGAAAGGGTGGGTGGGCGGGACCTTGTGAATGTCCTCAGGGCTGAATTCGGGAGGGCGCTCTTGAGGAGCGGGCACTGGAGGGCGCCGACGAGGCGTTGGCACTGGAGGGCGCTCTTGTGACGCGTATACTGGAGTTTTGGGAACCACTTCTGGGCTGGACGAGACCAGCGGAGACGAAGGAGGGCTGGACGGGACCAGCGGAGACGAAGGAGGGCTGGACGGGACCAGCGGAGACGAAGGAGGGCTGGACGGGACCAGCGGAGACGAAGGAAGGAGGAGAGGGGCAGGATCTAACTCCAGTTCTGTTTCCCAGTCAATTAGGTCTTCTTTTTCCATTTCCAGCAGCCCCAGATGTATAATCAGCTCACCCTCAGCCATGGTGCAGTGGGCGGAGCTCCACTCCGCACTCTCGCTGTCACTGGCGTTCTCCACCGTGGCGTGCTCTGTAGCCGGCTCACACACCTGGTCTGACTCTTTGGGCTCGGGCTCCGAGGCGATCCTCAGCTCTGTCGCGCTCCTAGGCGATGGCTCGTCGGTCGCTTTGGGCTCTGGCTCTCCGTCAGTGGTGGGCTCGGGCTGTTGCTCCGCGCAGCGGGGAGATGGTGGGCTGGGCTCTGGGTCCGGAGTGGCACTGGCGCGATTTTCCTCAGGGCGGATGGTGAGGGAGGACCCGTTTCTCGCCAGTGTCCACTCCACATAGGCGGCGAAGTCCGCTCGAGGACCATCTTCGGACGACAACGCTCTGCACGTGGGGTTCAGGCTGGCGTTATAAAATGTGCAGAGCGTGCCGTCCGGATAGCTGGAATAGTTCGCAATGAAAATGAACTGTCGTGTATGGTCCTCGAGCGTTCTCTCCCCCTGCTTCAGCATTAGGAGGAGAAATTCGGGGCTGTATATGGGGTCCATAACACGACAAAAACTGAAAATAAAAACTGTTCAAAAACGGAAAAGAAAAGACTGGGGAACACGACGCTTACTGTTTTGTTAGGTCCGGTCTTCTGTCACACTTCAGGCGTGTTTAGGAACACGCAGGCTCACGAAGATGATAATAAGAAGTCTTTTAATAAGACACAACGAAAGGTACAAACACGGGAGGAGATTTCATCAACACACATAACGTGAGGTCGAAGACCGGACCAAAACCACAGAACAGAAACGAACTTATAAAGGGGAGATAACGAGACACACCTGAACTAAATCACCAATCAACAGAAACTAGGTCACACAAAGCACATGGGGAAGAAAACAAAACAAACACAGTCCAGGGGCGTGACAGATACAGAGCTATAGCCAACTACACAACCGATTATAGCTTACATGCTAATGACAGCCTAGATATGTCATGTAGCCTAATTTGCGCGCAATGGGGAGTAGCTCTCTTAAAATTGCTTTTCAATGCGCGTACGAGTCTTACTTTCGGTTTCGTTTTAACTCGCGGGAAACGCTCGGCGCTGCTGAGCGTGCATTCTACAATTTGATTTCTTTATGTCTAAACGAAGACTTATAATATGGCGTGAGGCTCACGAACACATTTGTAATTATGCTTTGTTTTGTTTTGATATAAATTTCTTGTATTGCCACGTGATGTAGCAACTTTAATTTTGCGAATCTTGCACAATACATGTCTCTGCTCAGTGTCAGTAATCTCAAATCCAAATATCGTCATACAGAGGTAGGTTTTTTTTTTTTGCCTACCAGATCAATCTCCTCGGCACTCAACTTCATTCTTGTCTTTTAGCGCTGCGCACACAAGTGAACACACGTGCACTGTCTATACTGAGAGACTGTCAGATCTTTATTTATTTATTTATTTATTTATTTAATCTTTTTTTTATTCGCAGCACGGAAAATAGGAAAACTGTTCTCAGAAAGCATGTGTCCTCAAGTGCACAGAATTAGCCTAATGTAAAATAATATAATCGCAACATTTTCCCGGCATATAATCGCACAAGCTGACATCGCGATTGCGATACGATTAATCATGGGGTTTATTTTAACATATTCTAATGGTCCGCGTTATGAGATCATAACATCTGGAAAACAAAGCTTGTAGTCCAAATGAGTCGTTTATTGTAGTTCTTGTATTTTTTTTTTTTTTTTTTAGAAAAACAAAATATCTCCCTTTGGAGTGTACTTTGAGATTTGTAACTTTATAGATCTTTTTTATGCACAAACATACACACCACACACTGACTAAAGTTCAAAAAGTGAAAAAGCATAATAGGACCTTTAACTTGTGTTTCACAGGTGAGTGAAGTACTTATGGGTTTGGAACGACATAAGGGTGAGTAATTCATTACAGAATTGTCATTTTAGAGTGAACTATGGCTTTATTTTGCTTATATTTAGCATTTTTAAATTAGATTAGATTTAATTTTTGTTTTAGATTTGTGTAGTTAACAAAATAAGTCAATACTAACATTTGCTAGCTGGTATGTTCTTTTGACCAGCAGTACTCAAAGGCATTAATGTTTTTAAACGACATAATAACTTTGGTTTGTTAATCCATCCTTTTTGAAATATGAGTCCAATTTGGGTTTTGAGGAGGCATCCTCATCCTACCACTGGTTGTGGTTTTGTCCCTAAGAGTTAGTGTGTGTGCTTTCCATTTGCGGGTGAAGGTTCACTTTGGTATAAAATCACTAGATTTAGGAGTGACATTTGGTTAGGTGTCAGATGTCATACAATGAAAGTGCTTCGTTGTTGTTAATGTTGTTAACATATTAACTTTTCATTTTTGTCTGACATGTGACTATGACCTCACGTATTCATTTTTGATATTTAGACTCCGATACTTGATATCATAAACAGAAAAAGTTTCCCATAAATTAAATGCGTCTTAATAAGTGTTCCACACAATGTGCCGAACACACACAGCCTCAAAAGACATTAAAAGTAGTTCCTGCATTCAAACAGACTGTGAAGTCATTTTTAATTTGCAAAGTATAATGGAACATGTACCTTATCCATTTCACTCTTTATACTCTTGTGCTGTTTTATTTATAGTGGCTTGCATTTTTTTCTTATCCAATACGTATATTCCAGTCAGTTTCGCAGTGTGTCATTGATTGAAATTCATATTACCAAATTTGTATTACATAATGGCATAAGTTGGCATAAGCAAACATACTGTAGTAGGTGGGCTATTTAGACAGAGTCATCTTCCAGCAGCCTTTCATTACCATTGTTTTCATTCAACCATCATTTATGTAACCAGCCAACCACTTAAACTGTTTGGTTTGTTGTCCAACTCCTGAATAGCTCTTTATTCTTTTCCGTTTTCATTCCAAATGCGGTAAATGTTGTTGGATGTCTGCGTTTGTGCAGAACTTGAGCATCTCTAATTACGTTTTGTATTATCCTTCCATCAAAAACAATCACTTCAGTCGTGAGAAATTAGTCATGGTCAATAGAACACGTGAAAAAAAGTATTCTGAGGGTGATGAATACAGAAAACCAAAGATTTAATATGTAGACTTGATAAAGTCTGTGCTTAGAGAGGAAAAAATCCAAAGAATACACATTTAGTTGATCACTTACTATTAACCCTCAACTCAAAACGACGCATAACTTTGCCTGCCTCTTCTACGGATTCTCGATAACGACAGCAGCAAGCAGTTTGATTTTATTATGTTTGGCACTTCTCAACTTGTTTATTCTGGTTTCCCAACATAAAAATTATTGAACTGTGGCTTTTTTTGGCTGCCGGACTCTTGCAAAAACAATTATTGCTTTGTAAAATATACAACAAAGAGCACAGTGTATCAATTACTACAGTTAAACAGGAAAGAAAGAGCAAGAGAGATGGAGCGTTCGAGAAAGTATTTAGCCCTAATAATTGTGTGGGGTAATTGTGACAGTGAATCCTGCAGTTGGCCACGTGCTGCTGATGACTGCGGACGAAGACAGAGACTCAGTGGAACCCTTCACTATTACCTTGGCTGTTTGCGGTGGTCCCTTTGGCATCTCGCTTTCCCACAAACAGATGGTAATCTCTCCCGTCTGCCAAATATTTAGTAAGAGGAGGAGCCGCAATATGCTCCCTGTACCAATATTTTAGCATCAATCTCTTGTACAGACACCACAGCATCTTCGGCATCATTGTGGATTGCCCTTACTGTGGCGGCACTGTGGTATCAGATGGTATGGTCATACTGAATGATATTCATATCATGGTCTGTCTGACTGTCTGTCTGTCTGTCTGTCTGACTTACTATTAAAAATATAAATGTTTTTGAAGTCCCTTTTGCTTACAGTACAGAAATATTGTTATAAATTAAGAAAACTTTGATTTGAATATATTTTAAAATGTAATTTATTCCTGTGATGGCAAAGCCATTACTCCAGTTTTCAGTGACATAATCTTTCAGAAATCATTCTAATATGCTGATGTGCAAAAAACATTTCTTATTATTTTCAACATTGAAAACAGTTGTATGTAATCCACAATAGGTTAATCCACAGACAAGAGGACAGGAACACGTACACGTACACAACCATGCAACCTTAATACTGGACAAACTAACATCGAACTGAATGCAACTTATAAAGGAAGCTAATGACTTACATGACATTACTCCCCCCTCTTGGAAGGAGCGACGTTGCCGCAGACAAAGAATGGATGGACAGAGGGGACTTAGGAGGCAGACAAAGGAGTGGAGATGGGATGGAGAAAAGGAAGTCTCTGTAGGAGGAGGCTTCAGCGGAGGACAGACACCCGGGAGGAGACAACGAAGGAATGAGCCAAGGAGGAGACAGAATGGTCCAGGCGGATCAGACAGAGAGCGGAGCCAAGGAGGAGACAGAAGGGATCCGGAGAAGGAGGAGCCAGGCGAGACCCAGGCCGCAGCCACGATGGTGGCCCAAGGATGGAGGCGACAGAGGGAGAAGCCATGGTGGAGGAAGAGCTGATGACTCCAGAGGGGTGACCGACAGCGGCAGAGCAAGTGGAGGTGGAGCATGAGACAAAGAGCTGATGAGACCGGGTGACACAGTGGACCCTGAGGGCCAAGGCGGAGCAGATGGGGCCGGCGACCGAGGAGGAGGCGGGGATCTGGAAGGCCATGGTGGAGCCCGAGCGACAGAGGACTGAGGAGGACCCAGAGGGATGGAGGAGCTTGACAACACTGGTGGGATGGAGGGACGAGGTGCAGCCAGAGGAGAGGAGTCCTGAGGCGGCGGATGGTCGTCGACAGACCAAGGCGGAGCCGAAGGGACGAGGGAGCCTGGCGGAGCTTGTGGACTGACGGGTGAAGATGAGGGAGCTAGGTGCCGAGGCGGAGTCCAGGACTCAGTGGCTGGAGGCAGAGATGAGAGATCCTTCAGCCATGACACCGATGAAAACTGGCAGACCCACGGCGCACCCACTGCACAGATGGTGGGCTGAGGGGCTGTCAGGAGACAGAGGTAGAAGAGGCAGGGTGGGTGTGAAAACTTGACTTGTGTTTGTGATGACATCTGAGAAAAATTCTATTAGATTCAGCTCAAGGTCCAGTGCCAGTTCACCCTCAGAGATGGTACGGTGGACTTTCCCTCGTCATTCTCCCCCGTGGTGAGCTCTGTAGCCGGCTCACACACCTGGTCTGATGTCACAGGCTAGGGCTCCGAGGCGATCCTCAACACTGTTGCATTTTTCGGTGATGGCTCATTGGTCGTTTCAGGCTCTGGCTCTCCATCAGTGGTGGGCTCTGGCTGCTGCTCCACGCTGCAGGGTGATGGTGGGCTGGGCACTGGGTCCTGAGTGGGGCTCGAGTGGCAGTGTTAAATCCAGTCTCGTAAAATGAGTAAAGGCAGCTGTCCGGGTAGTGTGTGGTTTGCTAGAAACACAAAGTCGGTGGTGTGGTCCTCGAGAGAGTGTTCCCCCTACTCCAGCAGGAGTAAGAGGACGGCGGGATCATTCATACTAAAAAAAAAACCCAAAACACTATGCAGGGTGAAGCACGCCGAGCATAAGAGAATAAATATAAAATATTTTGTAAACATAACCAATTTAAAACTATAACTATTGTAATAACTGATTAATCAAATCACAATAAAATAAATTATTATAGCACTATTATTATGCACTATAGCGTGGAATGAGGGAAGGATGTGAAGAAAGGAAGTGGGGGTAACAAAGCAGAACAACTGATCCATATGGACAAAGGTTTCTTTCCTCTTTTTAATCAGTGCTATGAAAGGGAGAGGGAGAGAGATTTACTACAAGAATAGCACATTCCAGACATGTACTTTGAAAAATCCACTGGGATGAATTTCAAACATAAGCCTAATAGCTGGCAGAGAAGCAGCTGTTTAGACAGGATTACATGACAAGGACAAGATTCTGTGATTTTGTGATATCCACAATATCACAACAGCACACATCAAAATGTTTAATCGCCGACCTAGCTCACGCTAAAAGAACGTGTTTGTCAACACGAGCCGACCGTGAACTGTTTATGTGAAAGTCATCACGGTTCAACTGTCACCCTGATCCTTGTATGTCTTACAGATGTGCATGAGAATTTGACTCGCCGAGCGAAATCAAACAAGGATGCTGAGGCCGTTCAGATCATATCTCTGGGGTTTTTGAAGGCTTCCATGTCTCCCAATTATTATTTTTTAAATTAGCAGTGGCCAATTACCTCTAGTTGTGTGGAGAATCTGATCGTCTTCCATGAGGAAAAAGTAAACAGCCTACTGGTAAATCAAACCATGCGTGTCCACAAATCATTTCGGCACATGTGGATGTCATAAATAATGCTGGTGCTGGGTTGAATGCAGAGAAGACACTGAGAAAAAAGAAGAAAAGAAAAAAATGTTGAAGCATAATAAAATTATACCAGTGGCCTCTTCACTTTGTAGTAGAGGTAACCACCACTTTAAGAAAGTGTATGAGGTTACTTTCAACCAGGATGTTACAACCCCAAAACCTCCATCCACACAACATGCTCTTTTCACCACAAGGGGCAAGAGAATTTGTTCCAAATAATTTAGTTTTATTATGATTGCTCTTTTTATGAGGTCATTCGGCATCATATAACTAAAAAAATGTATGTCAGGACAAATGCTGAGAAGAATACTGTGTGTGTGTGTGTGTGTACAGTATATACTGCAGTTTAAAAGCCAGTAAAGTTTATAATGTTTTTTAAAGAAGTCTCTTATGCTGATCAAGGCTGCATTTATTTGACCAAAAAAATAAAAAATAAAACAAATAAATTAAAGATATAATAGAAGCAAGTTTCTGTCACTGAATAAAAAAGCAAATGAAGACTGTATCTCACAATTCAGATTTTTTTTTTCGCAATTGCGAGTTTACATCTTGCAATTCTGATACCAAAATCTGCATACAAATATTTTTCTCAAAGCTGCATGATATAAACTCCCAATTGCGAGTTATAAAGTCAGAATTGCGAGATGTAAGGTCTGAATTTTTTTTTTCTCAGAATTACGAGATGTAAATTTGCAAATCTGACTTTTTTCTCAGAATTGCGAGTTATGAAGTCAAAGTATTGAGTTTATTTCCCCAAATTCTGACTTTATTTCTCAGAATTGCGACTTCTCAGAATTGCAAATTTATGTCTTAATTCTGAGACATATGTCTCAATTTATGTCACAATTCTGAGAAATAAAATCAGAATTTACTTTTTTTATTCTGAAAAAAAAACATTGCATTTACAAGTTTATATCTTGCAATTATGACTATAATTCGCAATTATGTTTATGAATTGCAAATTTATATCTCACAATTTTGAGAAGAAAGTGAGAATTGCGTGAAAAAAAATCACAACTGTGAGTTTATATCTTGCAATTCTGACTATAACTCACAACTGCGAGTTTATATCACAATTAAGACTTTATAACTGAAAAATACAAGTTTGTATTTCACAATTCTAGGGGTAAAAGTCAGAATTGCAAGTTTGTTTTACACAATTCTGAGGAAAAAAGTCAGAATTGTGAGATAAAGTCGCAATAACTTTTATTCAGTAGCAGAAATGCTATATGTAATAATAGGAAATAAAACACAACCACAACTTTTTAATATATGCAGAGTTTAAGTTACACAACAACAAAGGTTGTTCAGAAGTGCTCTTAGTATTAACTTGGTAACTTTTAAACACAATTTTTTTTTTCAGGACTGAAAAAAACCTGGAAGTTGACATTGAATTTCAGATTTTAAAGTAACAGCACTGTTGTATTAAAGTGCATGTTCAACTGGATGTTCCAAAAACAGCCAATATGTAAGTAATTTGAAGTGGTCACCGTGGCTTCAAAGGGGTTGAGATCCAATGCTTTCAGGAGCAAAATCATATTGCTGAGTCACAAGTAAATGTGTGGGGGCATGTGTGCTATACACAAAGACACACAGACTTAGACTTGTGTTTGTTCACAAGATATCCAAACCAAGAAGAGGAAGTGTCAGCATCAAAGGAAGGAAATGTAGTGAAATTCCTTTCACCTCCAATAGCTGCCATTATGAATTCTACCTGGCACATGTCTAAGACTCCTTTGTCCTTGAGCTGAAAGGCATCATTGTTTTGAAAGAAGAAATGAGGAGCAGAGTGAAATGCTTGTGAAGAAGTTAGTGCGAGAACAGAGCTGGTGTTTTCTGAAACTCAACACGAACATCTTCTCATATCAACTCGACGTGCTTCAACCTGAACGCTATTCACAAAGCTAAAAGGGTCTTGGTGAAAAAAGAAGTTTTTATTGCAAATGCAGATATCTAGTTTCTGTTTGTCAATTACATTTACAGTGTGAGATTTATACACTGACTTTCAGGGGGGTCGACTTTTTAAAAATCCATTTGTATTAGTCATTTTCTTGTTTTTACCCAAACCATTTAAACACTGTCATCAGATTCTGTTATCACTTCATGCATATGCAACAATTTTCACAATAGTCTGTTTAAATGTAGGCTATGTAATGTAAATGAATGCACATGAGCGACAAAAGTTGATGATAGTGTAGAGATGTACTGTGTAAAGCTCATAGAAGTCACATAGGTTTTGCAACCAGTACTAACTACCCAAAATCATGACTTTGACCAACATAAACCTGTGTGGCTACCAAGGGACTTTTGTGACCAATTTGGACCAAAGCAGACTTTATTCGTCAGCACGTTTTACAAGCTCATAACGGTAAGCTTGTTCCATGTTCACAAAGAGCACATTACCGGTAATTAACGGGTAATGTTACAACTTCTGATACCGGTAAATTTGTTGTGGCAAACGAGTGTTTTCATGACACATCATCAATCAGTCATATTGATGGCACTGAGCGTAAAAAATGCCACTGAACCAAATGGAACTCCCAAATTTTGCTGCTGAAAATTGTCAATTATTGTCATGTTTTAGGCTGTTCTAATTGTTCGGACCGGGAAAACATTTGGAGTACTATAGACTGCCAAAATTATAACAATTCAAGGAGTAGTGGTTGGCTTTCCAGGACAAGCATCTTGACAACATTTATGATGTTTTTATCATTTCCGGTCAGGTAGGTGAAATATTAAGCTAATATCTTAATTAATACTACTAGTATATATCTTTACCACCTATTAACTTCAGTTTGTCAAAACATTGTGCACCTTTTCCTGCTTATCAAGTCCTTCTCTATATATAAATAGCAGCCTCCAGCATAACTAACCAAACGGTGACGTAAGTGAAAACTCTTTATCTTTGAAAATGTCCTATTCACACATGATCTCTTAACAGTAATTTGTATGTATGTGTGAGGGGGCTATTGAGAATATACCTGTTTACAATTCTAGCATTGAGCCTCCTCATTTTTTATTGAGTTTTTCCTGAATGGACTTTACGGGCTTTAAAGGTAAGAATGAATCCGGTTCTTCTTCACTCCAATTCACGTGTTTCCTGTCACCAGTGAACTTATGCCGTGTTCCAGGCAACCCGTTACCTGTGTTTTACCAACCTTCTACCCGTGAAAGTGCACTGGAATGGAAGTTAAACCCGTGATTTCCCACCCGTAAACTCGTACTAGTGCTGCGCTCCAGGCAGGTTTTTGAGCTAGTAAGTCACGGCTTCAAACCACGACTCACGACTTTGTAGCATTCCAGGCTTATGCTCATTTACAAATAATTTCTATCGCCAAAGGTGCTTACTCCTTGCTTATCTGAAGGAAATGGAGGAGGAAAACGGAGCACAAGAGAGAAGCTGTTATACCTTTTATTTAACGTTATTTGTATATTTGGAAATACATCCATAGGGGCTGCCATTGTTGGTTTGTGGGCTATGTGACGTCAGAGCGCGGAACTGGGAGTACATCGATCTAGTATGAGTTCACGGCTGGGAAGTCACGGGTTTGACTGCCGTTCCAGTGCACTTTCACGAGTAGAAGGTTGGCAAAACATGGGTAACGGGTTGCCTGGAACACGGCAATAATCGATGTACTCCCAGTTCCGTGATCTGACACCACATAGCCTGCAAAACAACAATAGCAGCCCCTACGGATTTATTTCCAAATATACAAATACCGTAAAATAAAAGGTATAACAGCTTATCTTGCTTATGTGCCATTTTTCCTCCTCCGTTTCCCTCAAATAACCGAGTAAACACCTCTGGCAATAGAAATTATTGTACAAGAGCATAAGCCCCATATGGTACGCCATGCTGGTTTGTTTACATCTAGTTAGCACAATTCCTTGCGCTGGGGCAGTTTAGCTTGACTTGCCTGGAACGCTACAAAGACGCGAGTCGTGGTTTGTAGTGTTGGGAAGTTCGGATCATTTTACCAACTCGGACTTCTGGTGGTTAAGTAAACAATAAAGCAGCCAAAGGCCTGTGCCAAAAGCCGAGCTTTCCTCGGACGAAACATTCACCACATTCCATAGATCGATTCATATTACGTGCACAAATAAAAGCGTACAGTGTGTGTGTTTGTTGAATTTCTGTCTCTGATCCTAATTTACCCATTAACACTTTACCATTACCATTGAATGCCGGTACGAATATCAAGTAATAGACATATTATTTTTTTATTATGACGTAATAGAAAAATAATATACACATATATGAACTGCATATGGCAAATATTTAATTTTCCTGAAATAATTTGTACTTTTCATATTACTTGTATGACTGGGTATTTAAAAATGTAATGAAATAAATCTGAATTAGATCTGGGGGTTTGAACATTCTGACACGCAAAGTGAATCTCACACGGACTGGACAGAAAGTGAGACTTCGTTTGTCACTGATTTTGTGATTTCTACATTAAAAACACAAGCCTCGAATCAAGGCTTCGTCTGGCACACCCCTTAACACAAGCGCCGATGCCTCGGTTCAAATGTCACATCACTAGTTGGCAGTCATTTAAGATTTAGCGATACAAACTTGCTAACGATGTGCGAACACAGCTTTGAACAGCACATGATGTCCCTGATGTGTCTCATAAAGGTTTGCAACTTAACAAAGTAAACAATGATCCGAAAAACACCTAGCCTCTTCGCTAATTAGCACACAAAATACCACTGGTATACTAATCCCACCGCAGCACCGGAAGTTGTGCCCTCGTTTACAGTAGCGCCCCTCGGAAACTTGTGGATACTATAGGATGTTGTGCATGCGCAAATGAACGAATCACACCCAGAGACGACTTGTTAAAACCTGCCTGGAACGCAGCATTAATTTCACTCAAACGCTACAATGATTAGTCTATTTATACAACGTGCAGCATTTCCGTGACTATACTAAGCACGAAAAAACTCCGCTTCCAAATACAAGTGTGAAACCTTTATAGCTGTGAGTAAAAAAAAAATTGAACAACGATAAACGGGGTTAAAAAAAATGTCTTACCAGCAGGAAAAACACTGCAAGCGCCTTCAGTCGATAACTTGCAAAGGTTACCATGGATGATATTTATATATCTGACCATTGAATGCTGTGTGACCAATCAAAACTAAGCAAGTATATTCCTTATAGTGGTGTAACAAGTATAATTAAAACCTGAATATGCAGCATACTTTTTAAAATCCTTATTAAGACCCTCCATACGGATTCAAGATCCATATAATTAGGGGCATCAGACACACTAAATCCCATATTAATTCGCACTCTGCAGTAGTACATCAGTAGCTCTTTTTGTTGGCTGCAAGACTTCACATGGGATGAGACACTTGCATCTGAGCCCAGAAGATAATTTACTAAGAGGGCTGATGTCTCAAAAGACCAGGGCTGATGGAAAACCTTGGGAATTGAAATTTGGAGCCTTTCTGTTCCCCTCCCATAATTTGACACATGCCATGCACTGTGACATACTGCTGGACTTGCCATGACAGCGCAGACAGGAAAAGAGCAGGCAATCTTCACCAGCTGAAAAGCAAGAAACTTGCATCTGAAGCACAGTGGAAAAAAAAGAGATCATGTATAATTTACATATTCTGAGGTAAAATCTGACAGAATATATAAACTGGACTTTGTACACAAGGTGCAGGATTAAACCTCATGTTACATCTCGAGTGTAAATATTGCAAAGCACTTTGATTTCGCCGCATACATCTGTGGTTGTAGAACACACTGTAGAATTTTCATTCCCATCACATTATAACTATATTATTCCTTTCTGAGGCAAAACCACTGTGTATAATCTGCCAGTTGTCTGAAAGAGCATTCCACTTTGGGCTAATACATGTTTCATGAATATAAACAATAAGATTACCATTGGCTCTGCTAAATGGCACATTTTTATCAAAACGCAATTCACTGCTCCAAATGTGTTCTTACACTGAAATACTACAATATGAACAGTCAATGCTAACTGAAAAATGTATCATTTAAACTTGATTTAGCAATGCATCATGTCTTCTAAATAGACTAAAACGACAAAGGCAACTAACCTTTGATGAAAATGGATTCGAGAGACTTGCATTTTGACAAATTGGATGGTATACTTCCAAAACTCTGGCATTTGAAAGGCAACACGCATGTGTCTGTTTTCACCAGGGCGGAAAACTGCCTCTTGCGATAGCCATTCTAAATCAATAATGTCTGAAAATAACTATTTTACCCAGTAGTCAATATGCTTTGGTGTTGCATAAATGCTTGGACAGTTCAGTAAATGAAGGGTAAATTCATAGAACAACCTTCTGCTGAAAAAAAAAAAGACCCAAAAAAACCTTGGGCCTGTTTTTCATGGCTAGCCCTGTTCTTGAAGGATCATTAAATACGAAAACACATTGTTCCTGGAAATTGTGCATTTCACTTTAAACAACACAAGCGTCCAAAAGACAGATATCAGAGATGTTGAGTGAGTCTACGTGCAGTACTATAGGCTCCTATGCATTAAGAAATTGGCCAGATAGCAAAGCATACTGTGTTTTATAAGCATACGGAACGTGAAGCTGTGAGACGCAATAATATTTGCCTGTAAGTAATCACACGTATAGACCTTCCTGGCACCGATTTTTGTCATCAATACGTTTTTAGATGGAAACATGCTTTTGATCTGCAGCTTTATAAAGCTCATGAAAGTCTTTTGATGGATGCTGACGTCTTGCTGTCTATGGAGAGTTTCCATGTTGGATATCAAAGAACCTAGTGGACTCACTCCAGCCCGAAAGAAAGAAATAAGGACGGCGGCCCACAGGAACCGCTGTGGTCTGAGAAAATTATCTTGTCTATATTTATTTACTTGCTTATTTTTTGTAGTGGAAATATATTTACATATCCTAAAAAACTGACAGAAAGAGACAAAGACAGAAAAAACATGTCCAGGTGCTAAAATAGAAAATTGCAAATTAATGAAAACGAAAACCACAGACAGATCATGTTTGCAAACTTTTGCTGTCCACCCTGAATCCACCCAGTTGATATAGTGGGCACTTTTTTATTAAGTGTTTTTTTGCCATTTGCCATTTTAACATTTGACAGTACCAAAATTTAATTGTGGTTTTGGTGTTGAAAATTATCTTATTATATCTATGAAATTCAGAGCATTTCTTACATCCTTTCCTAATTCACATGGAGCGTGGACGGCTTTTTATTACCTTACAGAATGCCATCTCCATTGGACCCTTGAAAAGAAATTAAGGTTTTTAAGGAAAAATCCCTCCAGGATTTTTCTCTATATAGTGGACTTCAATGGGAATGGGAAGCTGCATTGAAACTACAGTGTGGACCTTCAACACGCTGATCCCCACTGAAGTCCACTATATGGAAAAAAAAACCTTAAAGTCTGTGTAAAATCAATTTCCAAACTTTTTATAAATGTAAGAAATGCATTGCTGAAACATGCTACAAAGACTGAACTATGTAGTACTTACTTGTAAAGTTAGAACGTTAAACAGTTTTTCACCGTTTTGATGTTCAGGATTTTTTGGGCGGGGTTAAATCATGACTCCATGATGAAACGGAGCAGCTGAGCACGGCCAAAGTCCCTTTAAGGCAAGTCATTCCACTCGGCGGCCATCTTTGAAACGCCTCTCGGGCATGCAAGTGCAGCTCTTTGAATGGGGAAACATCAAATTCTCTAAAACCGTTCACCAAGTTTATGATTAAATTTCATATTTGAAATCACCAATGAAATCTGAAAAGAACTGCCTCATAAATACGGTTCCTTGTGCTCCAATAGCGTTAAAAAAAAATGCTTATAGCCAGTGCGCATGCGCAGTACTGAACGCACGTCTTAAGCCCCGTTCACACTACAAGCGACTAAGTCTGGGGCCTGGCTGGCGATGAGGTTGCTAGTGGGCGTTTCCCACTACTGGTTGCCTTGACAGTGAATCAGGTTTCGTGTCTCTAAATACAAATATTTTGGAGGCGAAATGCTAAATATAATATAAATATACACTAAATCCGTACATACAAACACAAATGAGTGAGAAGCAGAGCCTACTTTTGTTCTGTTGCATATGTTTATCTACTGCTGAGAGGAGAACGATCACACGAACTCAACCATCTTCCTTCCTATTGGCTGTCGCTCCCGAAAGTCGCTCTTCATTTGCATAAAGTTGAAGGATTCTCAACTTTGTCGCGTCGCTGGACACGCCCCATCCAGTCGCTAACGGCCGCGACGCTCTTGTCGCCGGAAGTCGCTAACTCTCCGTTGAAATGAATGGGGTCGCGTCGCTTTGTCGCCTGTAGTGTGAACGGGGCTTTAAGAACACTAACTGTTTTTACAGCAACCGGTACTTTTAACGGCAGCTGCTGTAACGCGCTGACTTTACTAATAAACGATTGGCTCTTTCATTAAGAAGGCCGGGCTTCGAGGCCATAATGAGCGTTGCCTGTTTCCCAATTCAAAACTATACGAGTGACACGTCTTAAGTATTCTATAGTCTTTGAATACACCTAATAACTAGAACGCATTAGCATCAGTGGTTCAAGGCTCAATCGCGAGTTACTGTCATTAACGTTAGTTACTACAGCCTATGCCTTCATCAGGTAAATGCATATTACCTGGTTGCAATGATTTACAAAACAGCTCGGTCTCCATATTTACATTAAGCTTGCAGCGTATTTGGCAGTTGAAAGAGATGGCAGCTTTCCGCGAGTGGGCGTGGTTTCAGCGCCGACGGCGGACACGCCCCCAGCGTTTGAGAGTGGACAATACTGCTTATTTTCATACCGTATTTTATTAACTTGCCGAGGGTTTTCATCATTCCAATTTGACTGGGTGGGTAATAACAGTTTTCTGTGCTTTGACAAACTTAGAACACACATTTAATTTTACTTTACACTGACTTTAGTTTCATTTTGACTGAAGAAAGAAAGAAATGAACATCTTGGATGACATGGGGGTGAGTAAATATCAGGAAATTAACTAAATAAACAAACTCTTTTAAGATTATTCTGTTAAGTAATAGAATCTTGCACAAGCACTGGTCTGTTTTAGTGAATCAAAAAGACTTTTACAGTTTCTTAATTAATTTGACTTTCTAAACCACAAATCATTCATTTATATACATTTGATTCAAAGTAAACTAAGAATTAAGGTAATGTGTTATTAAAAGGAGAGTTCACTGAAAAACTAAAATTCTGACATGATTTAGGCCTAATCACCCTCATGTTGTTCCAAACTATTCCACTGAAGATAGTAATTCATGTGGATTTGGTAACGGTTACAGAATTTTCACTTTTCAGTGAACTCAGATTTAAATCTGAATTTCTTATTTCCAAGTATTTCTTCCACAAAAATAATAAAAGGATCATTAAGAAATAGGAATCAGAACTGAAATGACTCAAGATTCCCAGTCCTACACAATGCACAAACCCCAAGCTTCTCCATTCTTAATTCTACTCCCCAAAATGAAATTAAAGAAGACACACCTCACACTGAGGCAAAGCATTGTTTCTTCACTGCATGGTGCATTGTGACAAGACTAGGCAGGGTTAACGTGTCTCATTCATCTTCAGTCCTCCCAGCCTCATCCCTAAACCAGAGAGAGACAGATGTGCCGCGGGGGAAGCCCCCAGCTCCAATTCAATTCTCTTGCCAATTTCAGCCACCCTGGGAATTCTATGGGGGAACCATGGGGAGACTCCCTCTTTCCTCACCTTCTTAGACTCCCTCTGATCATTGCATTTCTCCTTGAAAAATAGCACAGAGAGAAGTCACTTTCTACACACGGAGATTTATCTCCATTCGCCGTCTGCGGAGCTGAGTGTATGGATTACAGATGATTAATACCTTCACTGACTCATCACCTGGGGAGTATTCACAGGGGCTTAAGTGTGTAATGCACAGCAGACATCCAAGTGTCTCCTACCCGCCTCGACCCGCCTTCATTTCCCATGCATTACTATGGAAGCCTGTTTCCGCCTCAGAGAATAAGAGTGGCAATTAAGTGTCTTTAAACAGACTGTTTAATGCTGCTTAAAGGTGGCATAAATGCACTTACACAGCAATTGTAACTATACTTTGATACTAAGGGCTGAAAAAGGCATCAGTTAGTCTGACTTTAATTGCAGCATTAGAGTTTTACACTACAGTGCCTTGCGAAAGTATTCACACCCCTGTGTGTGTTTTTTTTTTTTTTTTTTTTTTATGTTGCTGCCTTATGTTAAACAAAACAAAAACAGAACTGTGTGCTTAGGCTCATTGTCCTGTTGGAAGGTGAACTTTCTGTCCAGTAAGAGGCTCTGAATGCTCTCGACTGGGTTTTCATTAAGGCCATCTCAAAATGTTGGTACATTAAGCAGTTCTTCTTCTCTTGCCAAGTCCTTCGACAAAAAACAACCCCACAGCATGAAGCTGCTACCGGCACACTTTACTTTGTGCCTGGTTTCAGTCAAACATGATGCTTGGAGTTGCGGTCCATCAGACCAGAGAATCTTATTTCTCACAGTCTGAGTGTCCTTTATGTGCTTTTTCACAAATTCAAAGTGTGTTTTTTTAATGTGTCTTCACTGAGGAGAAAATTGAGTTTGGCCACACCACTATAAAGTCCGGATTGGTGGAGTGTTGCAGTGATGTTTTGTCTTTTTGTAAATTTCTCCTATCTCCACATATGATCATGGAACTCAACTAGAATGACCATCAAGTTTTTGGTCCTCTTCCCCAGATGTGTGGCTTGATGCAGTTTTTTGACTTCAGGGCTTGGATTTTGCTCTAATGTGTATTTTCACCTTTATTAAGATGTATGTGCGTTTCCATAATCATACCCATTCAATTAAATTTGCCACAGGTTAACTTCAGTTGAAGTGTTGTAACATCTACAAGCAATATGAATGCTGTCCCAGAAGGTATGAATACTATCAAGTTTTTTATTTTTAATAAATTTGCAGTGAAGTTTTTTTGCTTTGCCATTATAGTGTATGGAGTGTAGATTCATATGGGGGAAAAAGTCATTTAAGCAGTTTAACATAAGGCAGCAACATAAAACATGAAAAATGAAGGGGTATGAATAATTATGCAGAGCACAGTAAATTGAGCAAACAAAGTCAGAAATGTTTTAATTGTAAAATATTGTGTCATTTGGAAAAACTAATTTGAGATTAAGACACATGAAGTCATATAAGCAAGATATTAAGTCACATTGTGAGATTTTAAGTTACAATTATGAAATCCGAGAGCTTTCTGACCTTGCATAGACAGCAACGCAACTGACACATTCAAGGCCCACAAAGGTAGTAAGGACATCATTAAAATAGTCCATGTGACATCAGTGGTTCAACCGTAATTTATTAAGCTACAAGAATACTTTGTGCGCAAAGAAAACAAAAATTATGACTTTATTCAACAATTTCTTGTCTTCTGTGTCAGTCTTTGACACATGATCAGGAGATTAACCATGACATAGAACTTGTATTTGCTTCATTGTATGCTGAAAAGACTGCCCAGCCTTACTTATTTGAATCAGAATGTACAGACGATAAGCTATAAGAGATCTCCTGCATCAGTGCAAGAAACAATGCCATTGTGAGATTTAAAGGGTTAGTACACCCAAAAATGAAAATTCTGTCATTAATTACTCAACCTCATGTCATTCCAAATCCGCTAGACCTTCATTCATCTTTGGAATACAAATTAAGATATTTTTGATGATGATCCGAGAGCTTTCTGACTCTGCATAAACAGCAACGCAACTGACACGTTCAAGGCTCAGGAAGATAGTAAGGACATCATTAAAATAGTCCATGTGACATCAGTGCTTCAACCGTAATTTATTAAGCTAGAATACGCAAATGTGCGCAAAGAAAACCAAGATGACGACTTTATTCAACAATTTCTTATCTTCCGTGTCAGTCTTCGACACGTTCAGGAGAGAGTTCAGGAGAGTACCATGACATAGAAACAATGTTGTGAGATTTAAACGTAGTAATGAGAGAAGTTGTATTTGTAAAATAGGATTATACAATTACCTCTTGAATTTCTACTCTGAGGTAGAAACTGCCATCATACGCAACAGATCAATGGATCAATTCACAAGCTTGCTGTCCAAACGTAGATCTAAGTTTGAGCTGTGACATAACAGGAGGAATAAAGGGAATTAGAACTAACACGAACAACTAATCTACAGTGCTTCGTCTTTGACCTCAGTGGTCTAGCGTTTAAACGCTCCAGCTGTTGGACCTCTTTGGCATGAACGAGAGTCTGGTTCAGCTGATTTTCCATCTTCCTAAGAAGGCACCGCAGAAATTAGAGCTGTGATTACTGGAACACTAAATCAGATGCAGCCGTTTTCACTCCGTTTCCGTGTTGATGATGAACAACACTGTATACACACATTTCCATGAATTGTGGAAGTCGCTACCTGTGTGTAGCGCGTCTCATGTTGCGCCAGAGCACCTTGGCAAACTCTTTTCAAATGTGAGATTGACAAGTCAAGTTCTTTCTTCTATCATGAAAAGACTCCTAAAGAGGTGGAAAAGAAAAACACCCTCCTAACTACAGATGGCACTATTGCGTTAAGTTGAAGGCCAGCTTTGTGGGTCTTGCACATCACTCACACATCAAAGTGATTGACATGTTCCTTTACAGACCACTTACAAGACTTTAATGACCTTTACAAGAGAGGGCATTGGCTTCTTCCATTCCTAGTTGCCTGGGAGACAAGGATCCACATGTAAATGATATTCTCTCTCAAATGAACCATCCTTGATGGTTCCTCAAAAAGCTACACTTCAATGCAGCGGTTCCTGTAAAAATAACCGCTCTGTCAGTCTCCCTCCGCGGTCCCCAGGCTTTCGTCGGTTCCGCGAGCTTGGAATGCGAAATCAAACGCAGACACATCCACTGACCAAAGTATTAAAACTGATGAGTAAATGACTTTCACCGCTCCCACTTCAGGCTTTCAAGCCCCTTAACAAGTCAGTCGGTCCATGAGGGGAAAAAAAAAAAGGGAGGCAATAAAGTCAACGCTCAACTTTTCCACCGGACTGCATGTGAAATTATGAGACAATTGCCACGACTTAATAAACAAAAGAGATGGAAGTAGCAGCTGACCCGGCACGGGTGAGTGAGAAAATAACGCTCATTTAGTCCCGAAAGCGTTGTGACCGTTACAAATGAGCGCAGTAGGAAACCAGACCTCCTTTTCACAACCCCTCTCAATCTTTCCCCCTTTCTGCCACTTGAGAAAAACCCAAATTTATGCATTCAAAGTGCTTTTGTTTTAATTACCGGCCGAGCTTTCCTGACGGTCTTGCTGTAGGGGCACGAGTCCCAGTCGGATCGTCGGGAGTGAGAGACTGCCTGCTGTTCAGCCTTCTTTTAATGGGAATTTCTGTTGCTCTTAAGTATTTCTGCAGACCCACACAGCTGCCCAATGGGGTAGCGTGAAGCTGGGGCTCTATCGCTTCTTAAAGTTTTCTGAGGGCACATTATACGACCATAGTAATGGCGATTATTATCCTCTTTATTGCTATTATCATTCAGCAGTCCAAGGGTGGTCCGAACAGGCTTCTAACCGCTCATTAGCTTACAGCGGCACAGAGAAAAGCTGATCTTTGAGCTGGGTGATTGAAAACGACAAGCCAAAGCATTTCTAGAAAACAGGGCAAGACAGAAGAAACGCTCCTTGGACATCAGTGCATGAAACAGATAATTGACCAATGAAGAGACCCGATAAAACACTGGTATGGTTAGTCAAAAAATGCAGTCTTTTATTTCGCTAAAAAATTTAGCTGATCTTCTATCTGGTTCATTTATTTAGCTAAGAAACAGATCAGTCATGACATCAGTTTCTTGCACATACATTAAGTACATTTCCATCTTCTCACAGTTTTCTCTCTAATCGAACCCTTATAAACTACAAGAACTGACCGAACTAGAAACATTACGTCGATTTTCCTTTTCGCGCTCACTCCCATCGCAGACGCATTCGATTCCACCGTCTGACCCAACGATAAGCTCTTAATAATAAATAAAGGAGTGCTGAAGGTTGAATGAAGAAACCGTGTGGAATGGTTCGGGGTGTCTCAAGCCTACGCGAGACCTCAAAACAATACAAAGATGGATGAACTGATATAGAGGTGGTTGGGTTGGGTGGTCTGGTCTGTGGGTGGTGGTGGTGTACTCTAGTGAGCAGGGAGAGCTGCCATGGTGTTGTGGTGACAGAGGTTGTGGGAAGGGGGGGACAGAGCTGAGGTTTAAGACATGGTGATCTGCATGGACTCCAACATTTCCTCCACCGCCTTCACTGAGCATTTGTTCTCCTTCTTCCCACGGCCCGCCATCTAGGAGTAACAGAGAGAGAGAGAGAGAGAGAGAGAGAGAGAGAGAAGGGTTGATGAAAGGACATCATTCCATTTACAATGTTTTTGGACGTATTACGTTTTAAGACAAATACTGTGGCACGACAGACTCCACGACATACTAATGCTAAAAGACAAGTATTTGTGTACGATTCCCATATCACATTGCAGGAGCTGCATTCATGAAACACTTTAGACTTGTTCTGAGAAGGTGAAGAGTATGTAATGAAATTTAAAGGACTAAAAGAGTTAAGATTTCCTGATAATTTACTCATTTTATCCAAGATATTCATGTCTTTTTTTTTTTAGTCAAAAGGAAATGAAGGTTTTTGAAGAAAACATCAGTCATTTTCTAAAAGAAAAATTAATTTTATATACTTTTCAAACACAAATGCTCATCTTACACTAGCTCAGCGATGAGCATATATGACTTCAAGCATTACGTAATCATGTTGGAAAAGTCACGTGTGGTTAGTTCTTCAATCTCTGTATTCTGGTTTAAAAAGGTAGGGTGAAAAGCGTTACCTCATTTTCTTCTCCAACTTCAAAATCATCCAACATCACTGTTTTACCTTTATTCGTAAATAGCGTTCGACTTGCATGTTCTTTGTAAACACTTGGAGTGACTTTTCCCAACATGATTATGTAATGTGCGAAAGTCTTGAAAGCAGAGCTAGTGCAACACAAGCATTTGTGCTTAAAAAGTATAGAACTTTTTTTTTTTTTTTTTTTTTTTTTAGAAAATGGCTGATCTAGGACCGTGTAGAGCCCTTTCAAAAATGTGGACCTTCAAACCATTGATCCTCATTAAAGTCCACTATAGGGAGAATCTGGAATGTTTTCCTCAAAACCTTATTTTATTTTCGACTGAAGAAAGAGAAGACATGAATATCTTGAATGACATAGGTGTGAGTAAATTATTAGGAATTTTTAATTCTGAATTGAACTATTCCTTTAGGGCTCTATCCTGGATGCCTAATTAGACAATGCACCCATTTTTTTGGAGGGGTCCCAATGATAGTAACCAAAATAGTACATCTACAAGAAAAAAATTTAATTTATTGCTGTCACTGTACTACAGACATAATAAACAATTAAAACATCATTGAGAAAATATTATTATTAATTTTTCCAAAAGTCCCCAGAACTCCCTTGGTTTGTGTTAGTGTACTAGAGTACTCATAAACTTTTACAAAATTAATTCTATGCATTTCAACATGTGCTGTCTGTCTCTTCTGAGAATACCGAACAAAAACTGATGAATTACATTGCTTTATGACTAGCAATTACTGTAGCAAAACATTTCATGGCTGTAACTAGTCTATAACCAATTTTATTTTAAATTTAATTCACAAAAAAAAAAAAAAAAAAAAAAAAAAAAAAATCAACCTGCAACTTCATTTTCAATTTTATTCCAATGAAAAGTGGCTCAAAAATAGCTTGAATGGTGATGACGCCTTTGCCTGCACTAGTAGAGTAATTGAGATGCCGCCGCAGGTCTCTCTTCCTCTCTCCTTGTTCGCCCTATGAGAGTAAAAGGATTGGAGGGATACTACGGCCTAATGAGTCACCAACTTACAAGCTCACTCACAAAGACCCATTAGCCGACAGCCCCCATGGCCAAGCATACTTACTCACACGCTCTTGCCACATCTGCCTGTGACTCATCTGCTAAGAGTCCCTCTGCCTCGCTCAAACTGGACAAATTGAGCATATCGGCCAAAGCTCACTTCTCTATCCTCCCCTCCAGCAATTGACATAATAAACTAATCCACTATCCATTAAAGGCTGTGTTCTCCGTTTCTCCTCATTAGTCACGTCCAAGATCTGCGACATAACCCGATCACCACAGCAACTCCAGCTGAAGCAGCAGTTGTGTAAGGTGTTTTGGAGGAAATTACGAGGTCAAGGTTTGGCTGATTAGCATAACCCCTGCTGATAGATGCTGTAAATACACCAAAAACGAGCATCATGATGATAATTAAACTATTTTAATTTAAAAAATACAGTTGCTGATTTGCATTTACAATTGAGGTCAAGAATTTGCAAAATGTTAATTATTTTACCAAAATAAGAGGGATCATACAAAATGAATATTAGTACTGACCTGAATAAGACATTTCACATAAAAGATGTTTACATATAGTCCACATTAGAAAATAGTAGTTGAATTTAAAAAAAATGACCCCGTTCAAAAGTTTATATCCCCTTGATTTTTAATACGGTGTTCTTACCTGAATGATCCACAACTGTTTTTTTTTTGGTTTTCCAGCATTTTTGTGTATTTGAACCCTTTCCAACAATGACTGATCCATCTTTTCACACTGAGGACAACTGAGAGACTCATGCAACTTTTACAGATGGTTCAAAAGCTCATTGATGCTTCAGAAGGAAAAACGATGCATTAACCATGCACTTGATGACTTTTTAAATCTGAAGACTAAGATAAAATTGAATCTTCTGTAGCCTCTGAAGGGCAGCACTAAATGAAAAATTATGATATTTAGGCTAAATAAGAAAAATGTAGGCTAAACATCGCCATTCTGTTCAGAAGTTTTGAACAGCTCTTAATGCATGTTTTTTTTCTTCGGGAGCATCATTGAGCGTTTGAACCTTCTGTAATAGTTGCATATGAGTCCCTCAGTTGTCCTCAGTGTGAAAAGATGGATCTCAAAATCATACAGTCATTGTTGGAAAGGGTTTAAATACACAAAAATGCTGAAAAACCAAAGAATTTGTGGGACCTGAAAGATTTTTCTGAAGAACAGCAGGCAGTTTAACTGTTCAGGACAAACAAGAGATTAATGAACAACTAAATGTTTTCATGAACATCACAAAAACAAACAAACAGCTGTGGATCATTCAGGTAAGAACACAATATCAAGGGGATGTAAACTTTTGAACATTTTTATAAATTCAACTATTTTTTTCTCTTGTGGACTATATGTAAACATCTTTTTTTGTGAAATATGTTATTCAGGTCAGTACTAAATAAAAAATAACATTCATTTTGTATGATTCCTCTTATTTTGATAAAACAATTAACATTTTGCAGATTCTGAAAGGGGGGTGAAAACTTAATGCCACATACAAAGATTTCAGATTTCAAATTGCGCCAGCCAAACAACTACCACTGAATTGAATGGGAATGCTTTCTTCAGGTATTCTAGACCTCCTTGGAGGAAACATCTGCATCGTAATGGGCTGCGGGTGCGCTTGTAGAAGGAAGGAGCCAGCCATCCTAGTGAACTCACTGGGTAAACAGAAAAAAGCACACAAAGCATGGCCGAGAGAGCATGGCAGTGCCGTTTCTGAGCTTGGCAGTGCATATCTATGTCTTTGCAAGTAATTCATGGGTCCCGCTGGACATGTACACATACAGAGAGACAAATGTTATTTTCTTACTGGGAAACATCGCTTGATTAATAGAGCCGATACGTGGTCTGTGCCAGGCTGCCGTTCCCAGCATTCTCACAAAATTCCCACATTGTTGTGCAAGTGAGCTGTGTGGTTTCTTTTCAATGATGGATTCCATCACGTTTCAGACGAGTGCAAAAGTCAAGGGCATCTACAAATGCCCCTACTCGATGTTCGGCAGTCCAAGCATATCATGCATTTCAAAGCAGTTAAATGTAAAAATGCTGACTCAGTGCCAGTGTTTTCATGTTTGCTGCAAACAAGCGACTGGGTAATTGTGATTACTCACTCATGAAATGAAACAATTGCTTCCGTGTGGTTTATGACGATCCGACCCTGTCGTATCGCTCAATCTTCTTTGAGTGAGGGCTATGGCATTGCGCATCAGAAGCCCTCTGTTGCACCCTAATCCATCAGCGGAGTGAGTCATCCGTCTGTATGACTATTATGAAACGTGGACTGACTCAGGCTTTGACAGCCGCTGTGGCTGAATGATATCAGCAGTGAATTATTAGCTCTATATTGAGAGAGAAGGATGAAGTTAATGTATTTATGCTCAAAGTCAAACGCAGAAAGCACTAAGAGGAAAAAGAAGTGAGTTGAGTAGAAAATGTGCCATCAAATTCAATTCGAACAATTGGCCATGGCCGGAAAGTGACTTGCCAGTACCATTAAATAAAGGTATGCAGACCAACAGAGGTTGGAGGCACTGTTAACCTCCAGAAGACCTCATCAATCAAAGCTACTCTGCTAAAGAGTGACTCAACTTCTCTTTGAAAGACCTCAGAAGTTCTTCAAAGCAGAGAATACAACAGGTTCCACTGACCTCCCAATACAACCAAGGTGCTTTCAGGTACAGTGAACAAGGTTCAGAATAAATGGCTTATTCTGAACAGCCTTAGGTTAATTCTTTCGTGCATATTCAAAGCCGTTTCACCGTATCTGTGTCACTAGAGGTCACACAATATTCTAGCACAGTATTTCAAGCTTCCAACCTTCTATTATAAGCAACATCAAAGTCTGACTCATCTTGTATGTCAAAAAAATCTATGTGACATATGTAATATACCTCCCAAGCACAAACACATAACACCTTGTCTTATGGGGTATGGCTTGTATGGCTTAATATAATGAAAATGATGTCTCTTACTGAAAGACGTAGTAGAAATCCAATAAAATATTTTTATAGTTGTATTCATTTTTAGATTATAGGGGGCACCATAAGAAATTAATGACATTAAATTTAATGGTTGTTACCTCAACGCAACTCGGCATACACAACTCCTGAAAACAAAATAATAATACGATGCCACATTGTATGACTTGTGGTTGTAATTTTCAGTTGAAGGGCAACAAGAGAAGTGATGCAATAAGAAGAGGAGAAAAGAATGGGAAGATGCCTGATAAAACTTCCTGAAAACCTGTATATTTGTCCTCTCAATTTAGACCTGAAGCCTCTGAGGCTTTTAGTAGACCACAGCTACAGAGAGAGCTTAGAAACAGCAGAGACAAGAAATGCTAGATGTTATCCTGGCAGGGTATAAATATGCGACGCTTGTCATGACGCCACAGCAGTGAAGCAGTTTCTCAGTGCAGATTTCACTCGTTTAGACTTACGCTTATATCCATCTCCACTCTCCAAACTCTCTTTCAGTAGCTGTAGTCATTGTATTATCAATTTTATATGCAGAGTTGTGTATTCGGAGTTGGGTTGTGGTAAAAATAGCAACAGTTAGTGCCTGTAGTTAGTGCAGCCATTTGACGTCATCGAAATAATAAAGCCCCCAAAATTCAAAAATGTCTAAAAAAAACAACTTTTTAAATAACGTAAATCTTTAATGGGCTTTCTACTACATATTTCAGTAAGAGACATCATTTATGATATATTAAGCCATAAAAGTCTTAATACCCAGGGTTCCCTTTAACGCTAACCAGAAACCTAACCCAGAAACTTGCTTTCGTCTGGGGAACAAAAAGGATCACTGGATCATCAAATGAAAGTCTTCTTTTGTGCTCCACAGATTTAGAATGACATGAGGGTGAGTAAATGACAGGAATTTCCTTTTTGGGTAAACACTGGTAAACTACACGTAAACTACATGACGTCAAGTTTGAAGCGTCAGGATTTTCCAACCTTATTGAATGTGAAGTGTTGAAGTGACTATCAATCGGCCAATCAATCAAACCGTATTTTATGTTTAAAATAAAACCACATGGAGCATGACTTCTTTCCAATGAGATTTCACTGTAGGATGGACTACCGGGCCCAACGCGACAAAAACGGGAACCAAGCCCCGCCACAAAGTCATGACGCAGGACGCTGCTGACGTTATTCTTAGGACACGGTGTCAGAATGACTGCCATCCATAAGCAATGACGTTCTTCTGAGTAAAGTCTCTCCTGAGGCATACAGATCAGTAAATGCAGGAATCGAGAAAGATACAGAAGATGATTGTGTGAAGAAAGAACGAAAGGAACATTAATATCCGTTTTTGGGTGGTCTGGAAATTCCAACAGAAATCCGGCCAAGTTGTAAACCACCCAGAGGCTAGGAGACCACAAGGTCGATATGTTACTTCTGAAAGTGGAAAACAGTCCTTGGATGTTTAATTCTATTAAAGAAATTTAAAAATGTAACAATGCACATTTTATAGGCGCTTTAAAGCATTAAAGCTGATGCAAAAATGAAATCGGTCATTATTTACTCATGTCCAAACCTGTAAAGTCTCAGTACTATGAAAGTCAACTGAATCCAAAGTTGTTCTGGACTTCATTGCCATTTAGTGTGAACAAAAACAGTTTAAACATTCTTTAAAATATCTTTTTTTGGTTTTCCATTTTTCATTTTGGATGAACTATGTCTTTAAAAGCAAGATATAGTTCATTCTGATCAGACTCTGGTCTTGTGGTGAACCTCTGAAGAACCCCTCTTTGGAACGGAGACGAACAACCAACATGTCAAAGGAAAGGGGGCTCCATCAAAAGTGTGTGACAAGAGTCCTCCAACCGCACAGGAAACACTCCAAGGGTACACTTATGTGTGTGTGTGGCCCCTGACGGCCCTATTTGCTGACTAAGGGCCCCTTTATTACACTTTTAACTGTCAATCCTTAAAAAAGCAATGTATATCATTTTGATGGCAGTTAAAATTTCTTATAAATGTATAATATTTACGTTCTGTGTACCATGGCAACAGTATAAACCGCTTTAGTGATACCATGCACGGCACTTCACTTTTTCCTCTCTTCTGCTATCATTATTGCCTCCCTTTGCAGCCATGGTGCACGCACTGCATATTTTCCCCTTGCTAACTCCCGAGGCCTGTGTTTGGCACCAGCTGTTATGCTTCATAGGGATAGTGGCGCTTTAACATGCAGACATAGAAAACAGCTGCGTAACACAATGCCAGGCCCTGTGGGCTTAAGTCAACACATTAGCTGCGCTCTGCCCAGGCACGCGTGTTCAGCACAGACCCAGCGTGAAGGCATGGCATACGCTCACTGTCTGGGGATGTACTCCACTGTCTGTGTATCAGACTGCGCCTGCAAGAAAGAAAAAGAACGAACCTAGACGGCCAAACGCCACTGCCAGTAACCAGGGCTGGATAGTATGACTAGGCAGAGATTGTGCTATAGCACGATATATCTATGGCACGATTTAAAGGATCTAACATCAAACAGGATAATGTTATGTTTTGACATACCTTGCATATTTTACAAAGGTTTCGTAGTATTCGGTATAATTCGTAGTACAAAAATAATAACGCCAATATAACAAAATATAACATTAAAAAGTGTACAAAAAAGAAACATCAGTCTGAATAAACAATATAATGGTGTTAATGGGAAGACTAATTTAAAAAAGTAAGTGAACAACTCACACACTTCGATACAACCGTCAAAATAAGACTTAAAATGGTATTGGACATGATCTGTGGGAGTTTTTAGTGAGTAATCAGCTTTGCGAAATTTAAAGTAAATCTTTGTGTCTGACTAATATTTTTTGAGCTTTGATGAGTGATGATCCGGAAAATTCAAAAATAGTTAAAAAGTTAACTGTTAAAAAGAACAGCTGAGCACAAGTTCACACATAAAATATATTGTTTAAATTGTTACTGCCTTGAGTTATTATTTTGGAATAAATGTAAAATGTTTAAAACACTAACTTGATGAGATTTATACTTGGCTTTAATAAATGTAATATTGATTACACTGTTAATGTTCTTGTAACATAAATTGTTTTTTATTTCTTTTCTCTAAAGTGTAGGTATTTTGAGTTAGTCTTAGTCATAGTTTCAGTCATATTTTAGTCATCTGAATTGTTTTAGTTTTAGTCGATATCAGAGGATTTTAGTCGACTAAATCTACAGTAAATGCAGTGTAATGCATTTATTAAGCATTTGTCTAATATTTCCAAACTTGGTTATCTGTGACCCTGGACCACAAAACAAGTCTTAAGAAGCAATGGTATATTTGTACCAATAGCCAAAAATACATTGTATGGGTCAAAATGATAGATTTTTCTTTTATGCCAAAAATAATTAGGATAGTGAAGATCATGTTCCATGAAGATTTTTGTACATTTCCTATTGTAAATATATCAAAACCTAATTTTTGTTTAGTAATATGCATTGCTAAGAACTTCATTTGGTTCAATTTTAAAGGCAATTTTCTCAATATTTTGACTTTTGTGCACCATCAGATTCCACATTTTCAAATAGTTGTATATCAGTCAAATATTGTCCTAACAAATCATACATCAATGGAAAGCTTATGTATTCAGCTTTTAGATGACTCTTATGACTGGTTTTGTGGTCCAGGGTCACATATAGGCTAATTATGCATTCTTTATAACAACTTGTTTACCACATTCCTCATTATTTCAAGCAGACATTTTTTTTTTATTTATTTCTCTTTTTCTTTTGTTGCTTTATTTACATCAGTGCCACAGAAAATAGCAACTAAATTAGGCTGCTGTCCCTTTAAAACAGAACACACGGATACAATGTACTGACACATGTCCGATATTCTCCCTATTAACCACGCTTATATGTGTACATATATATATAGTGATCAATTCAGATAAACGGAATCAGCATTACCACAGTTACGTAAAACAGGTTATACTGCCCATCCATACCAGTAACTCGGGCACTTGTCTCACCTGATAGGCTCTGCTAATCTGAGAAGCGGCCCAAGCGGCATACTTCACGTTGTCCTTCTTCACCTTTGCGCTAACTTTTGGGCTGGCAGCGATGTGACTGGCCGACTGCAGGAGAAAAGACAATAAACAAGGGTGAGATGGACCACAGTGTTGGGGGAAACACATAAAGATTAGAGTATCACTACTCCTGCAAAGCGTCAATAAAGAGTCATGAGATAAATACCCATCGGCTCCCACTTAAAGCCCACATAATGGAAGGGTGGCTAAACCCTGAAGGCAATGGAGGGTATTTTTTTAAAGGGTGGAAAATGTGATGGTTTTGAGCCTGGTTGAGCAGTTAGAAAAAAAAGCCAGGGAGTGCTGTGTTAACGCAGCTTGATGTGTCTCGCATCAGAGATAGGATAGGCGGCGCTGACAGGCCTGGGAGTGTCAGGGAGGCGGTGTGTGAACGGCAAAGCACAACGTGAATCATGCTCTCCAGCCGCTATAAGATCTCCGCTCCACAACCACAAATCCTCCATCTTTCCCTCGTTATTGCTATTAGACCCGCTCAGCAGAGCTCACAGGACTCTGTCGGCTAGCATGAAAGCCCTTCCCTGTGGATGTGCTGAAACTTTAACTGCACACCAATCAACCTCATCTCTGTTTCTGGCAGTAAATCCCTCGGCTTCTGGATTTTGGGGTGTGTAAGGTTGGTGAGATGTGGCAAATAGGGCCTGTTAAGGGAAATTTTTGGTAACTCTAGTCACAATATGTACTAATTTTATACTGTTTTTTTGTTCAAAAATGTCCTTAATTTGAGTTAATATGGTCAATTATTCATCAATTTGATTGTTGATGAAAACACTTTACCTGATAAGAAAACTGTGACAAACTGAAAATTGTATTATTTATTTATAAACACACATGTTGCCAAAAGTATTTCTCATAAACAGGTTTGACTACTTCAGTCATTTCCATGAGTACTAATCTTAATGTTTAAGCATATAATGATATTCTAGTGAATTGTGTCCTAATTTTATAGCAAAAGTTTGGACAAATGTTTGATTCAGTCAGTGCGAAAGAACTTGTCTGATCTGCATAAAGCCAAGTCCTAATCCCAGCTGAACACCTCTGGTGTGACTTTAAATGCAGATATTGAGCCAAACACTTATCACCAAACACTAATGACTTGTACATACACTATATGGACAAAAGTATCAGGACCCTTCTTTAGAACAGAAAAGGGCACTTCCAAAACTGTAGCAACAAAGACGGAAACAATTCATGTATTTAAAAATTGTATTTCCATCACTGGTGCTTCAGTTTTGAAAGTGTCTAAAATGACTGTACCTATATGCACAAGTAACTGGTGTTTGGTCTGAGTTTTTGGCTCAAGGTCTGCATTTAAAGTCACACCAGAGGTGTTCAGCTGGGATTAGGACTTGTCTTTATGCAGACCAGTCAAGTTCTTCCACAATGACTGAATCAAACATTTCTCTATGAACCTTGTCTTATACACAGAGGCATTGTCATGTTAGAATAAAAAACGTTCCTGTCCAGACTTTTACTATAAAATTAGAGAGACACAATTCACTAGAATATCATTATATGCTTAAACATTAAGATTAGTACTCATGGATATTACTAAAGTAGTCAAACCTGTTCATTAGAAGGGGGTGTCCCAATACTTTTGGCAATATAGTGTACTACTATAGTATTGCAAATTGGCATTTTTATTGGTTTTGTGTTTTTTTTAATGCAAGATATATATATATATATATATATATATATATATATATATATATATATATATATATATATGCATTTTGCTTTTTTATTTCAGTTTTTTTATGTTACTACTTAAATTTTTACTTTAGGTACTTGTCAAGGCAAACAATAAAATAAAAGACACTAATTAACCAACATTTTCATCAGTTGGCAAAATTGGTCAAAATCTCTTTGCCGGATGGTGTCGTTTTTCACTACATATGACCGGGTAACAGGCTCTTAGTTTTGTTGTACTGACCGACATCCTGCTATTCCCGGCCTTGTTTCACGTGCAAATCGCACATCAAAGAGTGCTGATGACTGTCATGGTTCTGTGTTTGAACTACTGAAGCTTGCGTGTGCGCGCGTAATGTTTGAACAGAGGGCTTGTGTGTGGCTCCCTGCGCTCCCTCTGTCGGCCTTCTGCCCCTGGCTGGCTGTTTGTGTTCATATGTCAGGAGTCACTTACAAATGATGCATTGGTGTTAATGGACAACTTCCTGTTTAAATAAATACAGATGAAAGGCTTATTCAGCGCACATATTGCCTGAACCTTTCCAGCAGAGCCACGTGTGACGGAGTGGTTGCCATTTCTCTACCATTCTTTTACTGTCAAAGGTTTGTTTATCTCTGGAATAAACAGAGAAATGCCCTACAAAGGTCCGACGGGTTACGTTACAGCAAAAAAAAAAAAAAAATGCGAGTCAGAGTTTTTCCAACACAGGGGCTGGAAACATCAATTGCAACTGCCCCTGTATGAACCAATCACAGCCTCTGGATCTATTCACATGCACACAAAAAAGAGAAATAGAGAAGGTGTCTGTTTTCTGAACAGCTCACCATGTAAAGGCCGAACAAGGCCCTCATGTTTCTGTTGTTAAGCTTCAGTGCCTGCGCAAAATACTTCCTGGCCAGCTCGAGGTTTTCCAGACCTCCCTGGGTGTACTTTACCTGGGGGAGATTGCAGAGGAAACAGAAAGGTGATGTTGTGTTATAGGCACACTTAAAGCTGACATGAGAACTAAATAAACAGAACATGATCTAAATAAACAGGAAAATCTTATACAAGCATACAACATGATAGATGCAAGCTAGTCAGAGTGCAAAAGGGAGTTTTGGCTTATGGGACGATGTTTTTTCTAAGGAAGCCCGTTTCCCGTATCTGCGTGACACAAACGTGCAATTCTGACTTTTTTTCTCAGAACTTGTAATTCTGACTTTTTTTTTCTTAGAATTGTGAGATATAAACTTGCAATTGCGAGTTATAAAGTCAGAATTGCATGATATAAACTGACTTTTTTTCTCAGAATTGCGAGATATAAACTTGCAATTGCAAGTTATAAAGTCAGAATTGCAAGATATAAACAAGCAATTCTGACTTTTTTTCTTAGAATTGCATGATATAAACTCGTAAATATTGTCAGAATTGCAAGATATAAACAGGCAATTGCAAGAAATAAATTCAGAATTGTGAGATAAACTTTGTGAGATGAACTTGAAACTTGACTTTTTTCTCAGAATTGCATGATATAAACTCGCAATTGCGAGTTAATAATTGTAGGATAAACAGTATAAACAAATATAAAGAGTTTTTTTTTTTTTATCTGTCAACATCTTTTGTGATGGCACAAATTATTTATATCTCAAAAATGTAAGATATACTGCTTCAGATTGCACAATAATTTTTTTAAATAATGCTTAAAATGCTTTAAAAAAAAATCACCTTAAATTGAAAAGGACCATTTATTTCAGTCAGAGAGAAAGAAAGCTACTATACCTCAGCGTACTGTTCACAGTACAGGTGATTGTGTGGATTCGTCATCATCAGCTCTTCAAGACAAAAAGCAGCTTTTGCGTAACTGTGGGAATAAAACAAGAGAGATGGAAAAAAATGGAGATCATAGAAAACATCTCCCAGTAGCTTTGCGGCTGATTATGCAAAGCGAGTCTCAGTCTCGCTGACAGTCAGAAGACGTGACAGTCTGAGGTTTCTCTTTCATCAGCTTTTATGAGGGTTAATGGAAATCTGTGTATGAACACCCATATGGTCAAATGATGAACGAAGCATTGCAACAGAGGTGGCGATCCTGCCCTAGATTCACCATGGCCTCTTTTCTGATGAATCTGCTCTACCAATCTGTCCCTGGGTTCTTCATTGACATTTCGAGACTGTCCTAAGGTCGTTCCCACATGAGATCACTGCTGAGCCGCTGACCTCACACTAATTTACAGTTTCATGTCTCAGACACTCTCTCCCTTATAAGTATACAACATGGGACTGCACATTTCCCCACCAAAAAACCAAACAATTTCAAAAAGAACTTCAGGACTATTACGACAAAGCCACAAGACACAAAAATGGGCCAAATGTGTCCAAAAGCTGTGGACGGGGTTGAAAGCCTCGTTACCGCCTCAAGTCCCCGAAACCGCATGGCTTTTTTAGCTACCGTTAGCAAGCTTTCTGTCTCGTTCCGTGCGAGGTCCACACATCGAGGCCCACATTGTACGTGCTCGTGCACACATATCAATTTATCACAACACATCAAATCGTATAACAGAGCTGGAGCGCGTCCAATCGAGTTATGGATGCTAATCTTACGACTGGCAGAAAACACGTGTTGACGCAAACTTTTTTTGGTGGAAACAGACTGTTGGTGTTGCTGACTCACATAAAATGATGAGTCTATCTAGTCGTTTACGAACTGTTTAAGAGAATTTGAATACAAAGAGAGGAGAATGAGAGTGAGAGAACAACACAGACAGTCAAAGAGGTTGGAGGAGTAAGCCAGTGAGATCAGGCCACTCAGAAGGTTGAAGGCTGCTTGCAATTACCATTTCCTCTCCATAAAGACTTTCAGATGTGCTCCTGCCGTGGCGTAAACTGCGGCGGAGCAAAGCAAAGAGTGAGAGAGAGATAGACAGATGGAAACACAGAGAAAGCAAGGCAGGCATCAATCCGTATCACTACTGAACTCAACGCCCACTACCTGAGCATTCGGTATCCACAGCCAACTCTACCAGTCTACCAGACTCTAGCATGTTTTTGTCTTTTTGATTTTTGTCAAAATATGTCTGTATATCACACAATTTTGACTTTATATGCCTAAAATATTAGTTAAAATTTGCTCACGCAAAGATGAAAATTCTGTCATTAATTACTCACCCTCATGTCGTTCCAAACCAGTAAAAACATAGACATGTCTGCATAGACAGCAACACAACTACCACATTTAAGACTCAGAAAGGTAGTACGGACATCTTTAAAATAGTCCATGTGACATTCAAGTGTAATTTTACGAAGCTACGAGAATACTTTTTGTGCGCAAAAAACAAAAATAGTGACTTTATTCAACAATAATTCTCCTCCAAGTCACCATCCTCCACCAGCATGGAGAGAACCAAGACGCATGCATGTGATGCTGCTGACGTAAAACAAGCATTCTCTGCGTCTTGTTTACAAGCAGAAGAATGCACACACAGGGCTCCAGACTAATATTTGAGGGCACACCAGGAGCAGATTTGGTAGCACTGGGGTCATTTAATCATAAAATTACTATTGTTTAGCATTATAAGTGCAGTTGCATTTCTTGTATATTTTGTTTATATGGATTTGACAGTAAAGCACTACGCTTGAGTTGGGAAGCATACAAAATGTACTTAACTAAATTACCGTGCAAAATAAAATTATGTAAAAAATGTATTTATTCTACTCTTATTAAATGTACCATTATTCTTCTACAGTGTTATATGGAACTGCCCAACTTCAGTGATTATACTTTTTTTTTTAAAAAGTTGTTTTTCAAGGCACTTTGTTCTTGAAGTGACTACACAAAAAAAAGTGTAAAACTGACACAATATGGTTTCTTGATGATTATAGTATTATAATTTAAAAATATGAAGCAAAAAGTAGAAAATAAATGACTAATAAGCCAATTAAGTGATCCTCTGCATCCATCTACTGGTTATAATTGTGATTTTACGTAAGTGTTTACTACAAAGTATTTCCTGGTCATCCCTGTAAAAACAACATTCAAATTGGAGAGCTTTAAATTGCTGGAAATAGTTATGTGAAAAGCTTGAAAGTCATGAAAAGTACTTTTATTTCTGACACAACACTATGGTATAGTTATCGTTACTACTAAGTTTGTGTTGAGGCTAAGCTGATAAACGGTCTGCGCTGCGCATCTCAAACAAGCAGCAAGTTTTTTGTTTTGTTTTCGTTTCGTTTGCCATTTGATATTTCTCATATGAAATAGAAATGGCAGTGCTTATGAGTTGATCGGTTGAACGGCTGGTGACGTGATCAAATTTACTGGCCAATTTTTTATTTTTTTATTTTTTACCGGCCATGAAATTCTTTTTGCAAAAACAGGCAGTTGCTACTACAATGACTAAACATATTTAGAATGTTTGAAATTTGTCCTATTGGTGTTTCTATTAGATGCATTTTCCCTTAATTTTCCCTATTAATTATAGCCATTCACCATTACAGTATAATTAAAAGCTATTATTTCTTATTTTTAGGCTCTGAAATATATAACTTATAATTTAAGCGATCTTCACCTAAACTCTAAATTGTATATGCATAAACTATACAGATGAATCTTTATTCAAGCTACAAAATAAGCGACTAGAGCAGTTGAGTGATGATTTCTCTTTTATTTTTTTCTTTGATTCCATCAATGACAGACTTAAGTAGGTTTCACTTTAAAAGCAGCACTGCGTCTTTAAGTCCTGATGTACATGACCAAATCTGAGTCATACCCCAAGTCTTTATGGTCATTTAAAACTTTATAATTCAAGACTATGTTCACGAGGTAACTCGCCAAAACAGCAAATCATGACATAATTGTTTGTGTGTTTTCATATATATATAAATATATATATATAAACCCTATTAGAATTTCAGCCAGTGGCCAAGAAAACATTTCTCATTTTCATTTTGTTTAACCTGATGTACTAAAAAAACTAAAAATAATATAAAATAAAAAAAATCTATAAACTATATAGACATGCTAAAAACAACAAAACAACCAAGCTTACATACAAAAAAAACCCCCAAAAAAAAACGCATTTTTAAATTCTGAATAAAAACGAATAATAAAAACTATAACAATATCATTAACATAACACTAACAGTGACTGGGAGACAAAGTCAAACTGGGAGGTATAAAGTCATGTTGAGAAATAAAAAGTCTGAGAAATTACGAGAAATTAAGGTGCAATTACTTTATTTTTCAAAGGCGTAAACATGTTTTCACATTCATCTCCTGATGAACCTACAAACCTAAACTAGTGATGGGTTATAACAGGCCTCAAATCTTGCCCTGGAGAGCCAATGCGCCGCAATGTTTAGTTCCAGCCCTGATCGAACTCACCTACCTGTGATTTTCTAATGATCCTGAATTAAGATTAGAGCCAAATTCTGTAAGAAAAGGGGATCATTCATGACAGAATTTAAATTTTTGAGTGAACTAACCCTTTAAGACCAACTAGTTTTGCTCCTAAACCTAGTAAATAATTCACCACTTTGACATATTTCTTTAGCAAAGTGATATTTGGTTTAATTGCCATTAAAAAGCGTGATCCACTAGTGGCCTATTTGTACTACATACTTCATAAAGATAGCCACCCATCAAGCTGTGTAATCAGCTGGTAGGGTGGCGTTTGTTTGTCTTCATCTTGTTTTGACATGGTTGGGAGACTGGGTGCCACCTCATTCTCTTGGGAATTTCTCTTTTTCCCTTTTCTCCTGTTCTTTCACAGCGTGCAAGAGAGATGTGATAATGCGGGCTTTGCCGGAAGAGGAGGGGAAGGGAAAAACCGAGTCTGTGACCTAAAATAAAGAACAGAAAGAGAAAGGGGAAGAAAAGAAAAAGAGTGACACTGACACGCCTATAGATAGGGGGCTGTCAAAGAATGGTGTGATATTAGAAAAGTTGGGCTAAGCAGGCAGATAATCCTCTCACCCCTGGATTTCCTCTGTCTGCTACAGCAATAAAGCCCTTTACACAAAACCGTGAGGTATCTAATAAGCGGTGCTCTCACCAAGCGGCTGCATTCTTACGGCCAGCGCCCCCTGACCGGGACAACCGACTTTTTCTCTCTCTCTCTCTCACACGCTTACTAATGCCCTGCAGCCCCCCTCGTGGACAATAAGACCAAAACAATTAAAGAAGGATGGAGGAGAGGAGACATAAAGTAAGTTTCCTGCAATCCTGATGCCTGGCAGAAAGTAACCCCGGGCAAAAGAGATATCAGCAGGAGAGCACAATCTTATCCCAGGAGTTGGAGAGGGGGCTCAAGAAACAAATCCTATTATGGCCCTACTCCATAGGACAAACAGACATGGAGCTTTAAGCAGGGCCCCTGGCTGAGACTGGCATTTCACTGTCTTTTACTCCAGAGGGTCCCACAGCTCTGCAGCAACCGTCGCACGTCAAACAAAGGTCCTGAGAATGACCTGCAAGGTGCTGATGAATCTGACCTCAAAACCCTCTTAAACATCACATTCCATGCAAACAACTTCTGAACTTTTACTGACACTTTTGGTGACTGGCTAATCACTTATAGCTGATTAAATCTTTTTGATGAGACAAAAAATAATCTTAAATGTATAGTTTCGAAATGTATAGTTTTGAATCTATGGGAAAGTTACCATTTTCTACATTCTACATACATGAAAGTCAAACTGAAAACAAAACAATACACTGAAGTCAATCTTTTGATTCAGTTTCTAAAAAACATTTAAAAAGTTGAATTCTAGCTCATTTTTATGTTATGGGCATAACCAATAAATGGCAGAAGTAAAAAATTAATTACTATTCTGTCTGAATAAATTAAAGTACAGCAAGAAAAATCTAATTATTATTAAAAGATAATTATTAATTTTTAAAAGGAAATGTATGGCAAAGATAACATTTAACTGTGTTATTAAATAATTAATGAATAAATAATAAATAGTTTAAAAAAATTATCTTTAAATGAGTAATCCAAATGTCCAATGTCACAATTAAACATCCAATATTGACTAGTCCTGATTTAAAAAAAAAAAAAAAACCTCCAATAATGTCTGATAAATTAAATGGTGCAAAATATAAATAAATAAAACTGAAGAAATTGACTACCGTTTTTTCACACAATTAAGTTTGTATGAAAATTAATCTTGGAATTTCTCATCAAAATATTTAATAAAATAATCCGAGCTGATAGACACCCAGTAGGAAGATATAATTGAACATCTTTTCCCTGTTTTGTAAAAATTCTAGAATATTTTCTGCCGTTTTTAATGTCTTTTTTAGTCTTTTTTGCTCTCTATATTTGATCAAAAAAATATATAAAAAAATAAGTAATATTGTGAAATATTATTGCAATTTATAAAAGTGGTTTTCTAGATTAATATATTTTAAAATATAATTTTTTCCTGTGATGCAAAGCTGAAATGTCAGCATCATTCTTCCAGTCTTTAGTGTTATATGACCTTTCAGAAATCATTTTAATTTGCTGATTTATTATCAATGTTGGAAACAGTTAAAAATGATTTATTTAAAAATAAACATCTTTTGTAACAATATACACAATATACCATTCAAAGTTTGGGGTCAGTAAATGTTTACTTAATTTCTTTCTTTGAAAAACGAATATTTGTATTCAGCAAGGACTTGTTAAATCGATAAAAAGTGATTACAGAAAAAGCTTCTGCAGCACAACTGTTTCCAACATTGACAATAAATTAGAATATTAGAATGATTTCTGAAGGATTGTGTGGTGTCTGAGTAATAATGATGAAAATTCAGCTTTGCATCACAGAAACAAATTATGCTTTAAGATATATTAAAATAGAAATCTTATTTTAACTTGCAATAATATTTCATATTACTTTTTTCTGTATTTCTGATGAAAAAATTCAATTTTGATTAGCATAAGAGACATTAAACATTACAAATCTTACTGATGCCGAACTTTTGGCAGTTTGTTGTTTCTGTATGGGGTCAGTTTGGCCACAGACAATTTGATTCATCATGTTCTATCAACTTCTTGCAAGCATAAAGAAAAAAAAAGCATAAAAAATGAAATTAGGTAAGAAATCATTACTCATGTTCATTGATGTAGAGTTCTGACAGCTCATGCCATGCTTCCTGGTCTCCCACAAACCTGCAAGACAGAGTAGTTGTAGTTATCTCATCAGAAAGGCCACTGTGGACAAAAGGGGGGTTAGGGAAAGGCTTGGGGGCCAACTCAATCAAATGCAAAACCCCTTTTAATTAAAAAGTGGAGGGGAAGGGAAGGGAAAAGGGGGGGTCTAAATCCTCTTGTAAAACACTCACTGCTCCAGATATTCGTTGAGCTCACGGATGGCCTCGCTGCTTTTGCCCTGCGCTCGCAGGATGGAGATCTTGCGCTTTCTTGCTGCCTGTTGAGTTGACATCAACACAGGATTAGAGCTTTAGATTTTCAAGTGTTTGTTAGCAACAGAAAAGAGCAAAGAGTGAAAGGAAGAGGGATGTGTAAATGATCATAGTATTGTGAGAGCTGAAGGAATCTCCACAATCCCCTGGGGTTCTGCTGATCAGACTCTGAAAACAGGGACAGCTAAGGCATCACAGTCTAACAGAGTTGGATTTTATCCCTATCTTACGAGTTTAGATCAGACAAATGCTGATTTTGAGATATACATACATACAAAAAAAAAAAAAAAAGATTTAAATATATTACAACGATGTCAAACATTGTCAGACTGTCACCAAATAACAGTACATATATAACATTTGAGGTTTTGGTGATTACTGTTAACCTACACAAAGTTTCAGCAAATTTTCAGCTAGTCTTGCATATCCAGACTTCTGACTTGTGGCAAATTGTCCTCATGTTTGGTTATGTTATTTTAATAGCAACTTTGGATGTGATTTTTCACAAAACAGATTTTTTGTGGTGTATTTTAAGATTTTTTAACCTCAGAAAGAAAGTTTTCTAGAAAACTAGAAAGTCTATCCTTTTTTTTTTTTTTTGCCTAAAATTCATATTTACATAATTCAAATTAAAATATGAAATATGGCACAGAAATTCAATTTTAATAAATGTTAAAACTCAAAAATGTTACAACTTGCAAAAACTGCTGTTTTGTGGCCTATTTTATTTTATTTATTCATTTTTTTTATTTAGACACTTGATAATTAAACCAATTTTGTGGCATATTACAGAGATTTTTAACCTCAGAAAATAAAAAAAGATCTTTTAAAAAAAAAAGCTTCTGAAAGTCATTTTATGTCTAAAATTTATATTCACAAAATTCAGACTCAAAAGTATAAAATACATCACTGAAATTTTGATAAATGTTAAATCTAAAGTTAGAATGTACAAAACTCATACACTGCATTCTTTTATTTTATTTTCTTTTGTAAAAAAAAGACTGAATGAAAGAATGTATTTAGCAATTTGGTAAGACTTTTAGATGTGACATTTCACAAAACATTTTATTTTATTATTTTATTTAGATTCTTGATATTTAACAAAACTATTTTTGTGGCATGTGTTTACCAAAACTATTTTTGTGGCATTTTTTGTGACAAAAAAGAACCCAAAAAATTAATAAGAGTTAATTTGTCATTTTATGCCTACAATCCATATTCACAAAATTCTAATTCAAAACTGAAATATGGAACAAAAATTCTATTTTGATAAATGTTAGATTTAATATTTATTCTTTATAAATAAAATACAATAAAATAAAATAAATACTTAGTGTAGCACAGAAAAAAAACTTAAAAAAAAAGAGAAAAAAAAATACTTAACCTTCCAACCATGACTGGGATTGTACATTTTACAATGTATATTTTAAAACAACCTTACAACAACAGCCTAAAAGCATTTTTTGAAACAGGGCATCGTGGAGAAATAAATGCTGTCAGTCACTGGTCAGAAGTGCATGTGCAGTTCTTTTTTTTTCCTCCCCTGAGGCAATGTTATAATAAACAGCCTTGCACCATCAGATTGTCCAATATGACATTTCCTTGAAAGCATATTATTACTGCATTCAAGTCATAAGTAATATAACAGCAGATACCAAGAAGTAATGTCTTTATCAGATTAGAAAGCCTGTGGATTCTGGCGCACGAGCATCAGCGAGGATGCTGCTCACATAGGGAAGAGCAAGCAAAGAGCCATTTCAAGTGGTGAAAATAACACATTGCCAAAGAGCCGCGGGCCGTACGCATTCAAATAAACTTACGAAGCCCAGCTTGCATCAGCCACAAATAACGTCCGCCTTGTTCCGACGCAGAAGTGACCTTCAGGCGGATTAGAATCTCATCAATCTGAATCAGAAAGTATTACGCCAGGTTCGACGACTTTTCCAGGAGCGGCACTTTTTTCCCCTTCGCTGGTGAAAGGAGAGCAAAGAGCAGAAGCTTTACCGTTAGAAGTGCCCCAGATATTATTTATGAACTGGCACTTGATAGAGTGGGTCTTCCCTACTACCACAGCACGGACCAAACTCCATCAAGCCGGGCATGAGTCACGTCTGAAAGGCCATAAATCTGGAACTGCTATGATACCACCGCCACTCCAAATCCACTTATCCATCAACCAGGCGGCCAGACGAACCTGCTTCACTGGCTGCTCGAGCTAAGGAGTTGATGAACTGCCAAACCCCTACTGTACGCAAGTCTGATAGTACTTACTGGATCAGCGGAAGACATGGTTTCACATTACCGGGCTGCAGATGACAGGTGAAATAAGGCTAGAGCTACAACCTCAAGATGTTTGGATTATCGTGCACGTTCTGTATCGCTATATAACTTTATCCTCCAAAAGTATTTAAAGAAACTGTGGAACGGAATCAAACGCCAATTCCAAATAGTTTAAGCTATCAAATTTTATTGTTAATGTTCGCTTTCTGCCAACGAACCGATTTCTTTGTACTCGGTACTGAGCGAGGCGGAAGACTATTTGCGACCGCAGGTTATTTACTCGGCCCTCATATCTGTCTTTCGTTTCCTCTTAGCGCACTTGGCACCGACGGAAACATACGGAGGCTGGTAGACCAGAGAGTCTTACGAAACATTATTAAACAATGAGCTATTCCAAACCATTTCAGTCTCTTTATTTCTTTCCCTCCCTCGCACTTCTCTTTCGACGTGATCCAGGAAAGGCCGGCATCTCATTTTCATTCTCTTTGCGATTCTTTCTTCTTAAGCATTTCTGAGTGGCTCTCACCGTGAAGGACCTGGCTGCTTCTATCAACCCCTGGCTCCACTTTCAGACTGCCGTTGAGAGCCCACCTCTAGGGATTTCAAAGGCAAACGTCGTTCCCACAGGGTGAAGAGGAGTTGACTCTCAGCGCTGTGGTGTACCGACACGACCTGACTTCAAATTCATCCTTCAATATGAGAATGACCTGCTAGTGGTTTCAACATAACCAGACCAAATCTACAATCTTAGGAATGGCTTAAGATAAAAAAAAAAAAAGACCAGTAGCATGAATACTTAGAATAACGGTCACAAAGTGTCATTTCAAAAAAAGGCGGTTGTGTAAATGTAAGTATGTCCAAATTCATGGGAACATACATTTAATGAAAATGTTTAAAGGGGTCACTGAATGCCCATTTTCCACAAGTTGATATGATTCTTTAGGGTCTTAATAAAAAGTCCATAATATACTTTGGTTAAAAATTCTCAATAGTAGTGTAAAATAAAAAAAAAAAAAAAAAAAAAAAAAAAAAAAAAAAAAACACCCTTTTGCCTTGTCAAAATCAGATCTACAAAAAAATCAACTCATTCTAGTGCATGCTCCTTTAAATGCAAATGAGCTCTGCTCACCCCGCCCCTCTCTTCTCTCTGTGGAGTGACAAGCCTTTGTTTACTTTAGCGCATTTAGCCGTGAAACTTGCTAACTAGCACATTATTAGAAAAGTGATTGCAAAGATTAATAAAAAAAAAAAAAACATACTTCTGATGTAAGCGAAGCTGAATCACATATAATTTGTGCAAATGCATTTATGTAAATCGGGAGGCACATTCCATTCACAAACCAAAGTCATCCACTGCGTCTTCAGCGGCTCAGATGTCCGGCAGAAATGAGGACTACAATGTTCATTATTACATCCAACAACAGAACACCTCAATCGCTTAGGAGCCATTCTTGTCTACGTCCCTGTTCCGGCATTGAGACAATAGTGATCAGACTGCTACAGCTCACTCAGAGCGGCTCTAAGGTAAGACGGCCGTGTCAATCAATCTATCGTGGGAGCGGCCTCTGTTTGTGTCACACCAACAAGAAGCTGAGCTTGATATGAAAATGGGAAATTATTTTTACAGATTAAATAAAAAAACACTGGGTGGATTTTGATCATTATAGGGTAGATGTGTACACACACTTCCAGCCTCAGAGGAGACAAGAGAGCAGTGGATTTATTGAAGTATTTACTTTATATTACGCTGCTGCCACACAGATTTAATACTAACATGTGATTTCTTTCCCAGCTGTTTACCTTCACAGACATAACCGGCTGTTTTTGTAACGCATAAACAGTTTAAGCGCAATAAGACATGAAAGAGAACTTAGTTTAGTACTCACATGCCTCCAACAGACGCTTTCTGTGCACATGCTTTGAATGTGTGTGCTCAGAAAACCCTGTATCAGACGTTTAAACTAACATGGCTTTAAAACGCATGATATACATGATAATCAAAACCAAACTAATTGCCTCTGTTTTTTAGCGGAGTATCTGACTTACAAGCTGTAAAGCCACAGCCCGATTCTGGAAAAGGGGGCGGGAAGCAGCAGCTCATTTGCATTTCAAGAAACATGCACAAAAGCAGCGTGTTTCTGCTTTTACTCAAAATAAGCATTTTCAAAATGATGTTACATTCTAGGGACACCTGAGACTTATATTGCATATTGTAAAAAAGGGCATAAAATTTTAAAAGCTTGTAAAAGTTTAGCCAAATGATAATTCTGTCATCATTTACTCATCCTCATGTCACATTATTATAAAGAATGTTTTAACTGTGCTTGCCTATACAAATGAAAGTCAACCAGACGTAAAGCAACATTAGACCCCGCTGACTTTCACTATATGGACAAAAAAGTATCTTCTTTTTTTGTGTGGCACAGAAAAGTCAGCCAGTTTTCTAAGAACAGTACAGAAAAAATTGAATTGCACCAAAATATCATAGTGTGTCAGTTCAGACACAATCTGTTTGACCTTTACAAACTCCATCTTGTTCTGCACTGTAATTGGGTGTAATTCTAGGGGTCAACCTCAGGAGGATTCTTATTGACCTCAATTGCTTTCACAAGCACGACCGTGTTTATCCTGCTGAATTACAGGCAGAGTGAAAGTGCTGAAATTCAGTGAATGCAGTAAGCCTGCTTTGTCAATCAGTGTTAAAATAAACAGCTTGTTAACATTACATTTAAGTGGCTCAGCAATGGGCAGTGTTTTAGGTGAGTAAAGGTAGACCACTTCAAAGACAGACAGAGAGACGGACAGAATGATCAACGGATTGATAGAACAATTGACAGATGGATAGATGGAAGAAACAACAGATGGTAGAGGAGACAGATTGACAGAACTAACAACAGATGGATAGATAGAATGACCAAATGACAGACAGATATACAGACACAGAGATATAAAGACAGACAGAGTTATAGATAAAGAGATAGATAAACAGGCACTGAGATTGACAGAAGCCAGGAAGAAATCATTGCTGTAGGTACTGGACCATAATGAGCGATGGAAGGGCTAGGAGTTCGAACATTTTTTGGACACCGCCATGGCAGAGAAACCTTGAGCAATTTTTGTTGATTCAACAATTTTGGTTAATGGGTACCACATCTATTCCACAGCCTATAATTACAACAGTTCAGTTTCCAATCTCAGCTCCGCATGCTGGGATGCCTCACAAGTCCTCACAGTAGTCGCCAATTTTCCGCCATTTTCTTGGATCGTGCCCCCATCCCATTCCACTGAACATGTTAAAAAACACAGCATTTAGATAAGCCTTGCATTTACAGACAGGTGACCTAGATGATGTCATCCCTCCTATACCACAACCTCTTGTCATCCCGCCTGGGACTGGATTGTGGGAAAAATACAGTCTAGTTGCAACTGCACAACAACTCTTCCATGGTTTTCTTCCATTGCCTTCCTTAAAACGCACAGCATTTAACTTGCGTTTGAATATCAGAAAAAAATCAGGGCTGAACCTAATTGTGTCAGGGTGGTTCACATGGTTCTCGCCTACACTGTTTCCATAAGTGGGTGAATCCTACCAAGCCTACCATGTCCTGTCAAAGTGCGTTCAGCGTGAAGATAACACATGGGATTTTTCTGCCCCTGATGGCTACACTGATGGCCTGTTTTGGTCTTTTGACATAGAGAGCCACCTAAAGATAAGTCTGAAAGAGTAAAATCCTACAGCATGACATTTCACAGAGCGATCGAGCAAATCTTTAAGAATCTGTCAGCCCATTTCACTTCATTTCCCAGACTTCCTGGTTCAAAAAAAAAAAAAAAAAAAAAAAAAAATGACGGCTGTCTGAGTGATCATTCACAAATGCACATTTCCTTTTAGGAGATGATGGTTGCAGCCGGTTTCTGCGAGAGACTGATGAGGTAATGAGACGTGGTTGGACAGTATTTTCCAGCCATTTTTCTGCTGAACTGTGTGTAAAAGGACCATTTAATTATATTGATGATGACAATTCAAATTTGAGCTAAAATGACAGTTCATAAATAAAAAGCCCAGTTTAACAATTTTAAGTTCACCCTGTAGATTTCACAAAACGTATGTTTAATAAATGCTATATTTCTACCTGCAGGTGTTTAGTAATGGAATATCGTATTTCTCCTGATGGTTTTTATTACTACGGAAGACAAAGTTCACGTAAAACGCAAGACTTTGATGGGGACGTTTGCAAGAATCACGCTATTGCCACATTCTTTTCCAAAGCGTGTTTGGCTTGGATAACACTAGGATTTTGAACACAAAATTTTTGAACACAAATTTCCCCCGAGGGGAAATTTGTTTCATATCTTTTGGATGTTAACAGAGGGGCAAAGCGATATGATTACTAGATTGTGAAGAATAATGTAACCGCACTGGTTTGATGATATCCATTTTGTGCCGATCTTCTCAACTTCCCATTTACACGCCGTTAAATGTGCTTGCAATTTAACCTTGATCATGGGAATAGGGAGAGTGCCTCGGTTGAAATGCACAAAAAACAAACAGTACAGGCCTCTCGTTTTCAGAGGGAGAAAGACGGATGGGAGCAGTTCGGTCCAACAGTAACAGATAGTTAAATAAATATCAATGGTAATGATATAACAAATGCAGGGACGAGAGGACGGAGGACAGGAGGGTTAAAGCAATAGCTTAAAATGAAAACCCAAAAATGAAAATTCTGTCATTATTTATTCACTTGTTCCAAACCCGCTTGACCTTCTACAGTGAAACACAAAAAAATTAATTTGACCAGAATGAGGACCAGGTCTGTCAAGCTCCCAAATGATAAAAAGAACCCAAACGTGACCCTAAAGTTCTTGTCAGAATTAGTTAATATTATAATATAGTATAATATATAGTCATAATATAGTTAATGAGAGAAATAGCAATGCCTTATGTGTGAAAGAATTATTTGATGCAGTTTAGAAATCCAGTCTGAATAATTTATGAATCTGACTGATCTGGTGCTTATTTAATGATCAAGTCAAAATGATTAACAGTCAATTTGAGGAGAAGATTATCAATGGATAAAACTTTAAAGCTATCATATGACTTCAAAAAGTACAAATACAGTTGAGGTCAAAAGTTTACATACACCTTGCAGAATTTGCAAAATGTTACTTATTTGACTAAAAAAAGAGGGATTATACAAAATGCATGTTATTATTTTTATACATATTATTTTGAATATTTCATATTTTTATTTAGTACTGACCTGAATAAAATATTTTACATAAAAGAAGTTTACATATAGTCCACAAGAGAAAATAATAGTTGAATTTAAAAAATGACCCCTTTCAAGAGTTTACATACACTTGATTCTTAATACTGAGTTGTTACCTGAATAAAGTGATGGTTGTTCATGAGTCCATTGTTTGTCCTGAACAGTTAAACTCCCCGCTGTTCTTCATTTATTTTATTTTTTTTTAGGATTTTTGTGCATTTGTAGGAAAAACAATGCATTAATAGCCAGGGGTGTAAACTTTTGAACAGAATGAAGATGTGTACATTTTTCTTATTTTGCCTAAATATCTTTTTTTTTTTTTCCATTTAGTACTGCCCTTCAGAATATTCAAGCTACAGAAAATATTTTCACGTTTTCCAGAAAACAATATAACTTAAAATAAAAATAATTTACCCTGATCTTCATATTAATGCTTAATGGATTGTGCTTCCTTCTGAAGCATCAGTGAGCGTTTGAACCTTCTGTAATAGTTGCATAAGTAATCAAAGTCTCAAAATCATAAATCAATGTTGGAAAGGGTTCAAATACACAAAGAAAACCTGAAAGATTTTTCTGAAGAACAGCGGGAAGTTTAACTGTTCAGGACACACAAGGGACTCATGAACAACCATCACTTTATTCAGGTAACAACACAGTATTAAGAATCAAGCGCATGTAAACTCTTGAAAGGGGTCATTTTTATAAATTCAACTATTATTTTCTCTTGTGGACTATATGTAAACATATTTTACGTGAAGCATCTTATTCAGGTCCTACTAAATAAAAATAGCATGCATTTTGCATGATCCCTCTTATTTTGCAAGGTGTATGTAAACTTTTGACCTCAACTACTATTTTTATGATTTTTTTTTAATTCAGTTTTTACTTACTTTTTAAAACTTAAAAGTTCCCCATTTATCATAGTTGCATGCAAAGGAGTGACATTATTAAAAATTTCTCATGGAAGAATGAAAATCTTTCAGGTTTAGGAGAGCAAACGATGACAGACTCTTAATTATGGGTGAACTATCCCTTTAAGACAGAAAACACGCAGAGAGAGATCACTAGGGGAAGGGGTCTCGTCGGAGCACACATGAGGGTTTATTGACTTTGCCAGCAAAGCCTCCATGTGTTCAAAACAGATGGACGGTGAGGTGAGGAATCCGTGCACGATGTCCAAAGAACAGAAGTATCCGCTTCATTATGCGCGCTTTGCCAGCCGAGAGAAAATGTTTAAAACATCTAAGCAAGTCCATGTGTAAAGACAGAGTAAAAAATGTGTTTGGCGTCTACAGGGAAGGGCCAAAACAAATAAGGTTATGAAAACACTTTAAAACATTTGTTTTCTTGCATGGCTGCACAGCCCTTATGTAAGAATGAAGGGCAGGTACAATATGTTTTGAGGTGATGGTGGAAAGATATTGGAAAAACATGGAGCATACTTGGATTCTGTAAACCACTCCACTGAAATGCAATAAATATTAAGTGAATAAACAACAGGCTTCATGTGTTACGCCAAGGCAAGACAAATCAATAGCTAATGGTGCGTTTGGGCTTTTAATACCTAGGTGATCTTTAAATAATAAATAAATTAAGACTGAACCACATACTTTAAAGGGAGAGTTCAACCAAAAACAAAATACACTACTATTCAAAAGTTTGGAGTTGGTAAGGAATCAATACATTCACAAAAGAAGCACTAAATCGATCAAATGTGACATTAAAGACCTTTAAAATGTAGCAGCAGATTTCTATTTCAAATAGGGGTTAATTTAGGATAACTGGGCCATTTTCCCATCATCTCAATGACAAAATGTGTCCCAATTTAACCAAATTCATCCTAAATGCTCCTTGGGAATTTCTATTGAAAGAATAAAAAAAAAAAACCACCATGCTGTTCACAAAAATATATAATAGTTTTCAATACTGATAAGAAGTTTGTCTCTACATTGTTTTTCGGGTACAGTCCTTGGATATAAACGCACGTGTCACTTGTTCGTGTTATTTTTGTAAGGGGCACGCAGGGCATGCGGTTTATTTCAGTTCATTTTCCTGACCGACAACCGACACTCGTTAACCAATCATTAATCGTTACCTTAATGGAACGCTCTACTTTTTTTGAAAATAGGCTCATTTTCCAACTCCCCTAGAGATAAACAGATGAGTTTTACCGTTTTCGAACCAATTCAGCCGATCTCCGGGTCTGGGGGTAGCACTTTTAGCATAGCTTAGCATAAATCATTGACTCTTCTGTAGTTACGTTGTGTACTAAGACCAACAGAAAATTTAAAGTTGTGATTTTCTAGGCTGATATGCATAGGAACTATACTCTCATTCTGGAATAATAAAGGAACTTTGCTGCCGTACCATGGGTGCAGCAGGTGCAATGATACTACTTAGCGTCTGAAAGAGGTCCCCAATGTGACCGGCACTAAATTGTCATTGTCAGTAAAATAGCTGAGGACTATCTTCAGGCGCTGCGTATCATTGCGCCTGCTGCACCCATAGTACGGCAGCAAAGATCCTTGATTATTACGACAGAAAGAGAGTATAGTTCCTATCCATATCAGCCTGGAAAATCACAACTTTTAATTTTCTGTCTGTCTTAGTACACAATGTAACTACAGAAGCGTCAAGTTTTAAATAGGAAAAATATCTAAACTCTTTAGTCATTTTTGAGCAAGATGCTAACAGTCTAATCAGATTCAATAATTTATGCTAAGCTATGCTAAAAGTGCCAGACCCAGAGATCAGCTGATTGATTTTGAAAATGGTAAAACTCATCTGTTTAACTCTAGGGGAGTTGGAAAATGAGCCTAGTTTCGTTGAATGTTCCTTTAAATTAGATTTAAAATAAATGATACATGTGCAAATAGCAGCACAAACATCAGAACTATAAGAATGCATGAATCATCACATCATGCACCTGCAGCGCTTCTGTGTAGACAGAAAAACAGAATACAACATCTAAATTTTGTAGTCCTAAACTAAATTTACTTCTCTCATTTTTTATTTGGCTGTGTGACAAGTCTACACCGAATTCTGTCAGTTCAAGAAACAAATAATGTACTATTCTTATCTGTATGACAAAAAAATAAGAATCGTCTTACCTTCAAAAATGACAGAAAGGAAAAAATCCAAGTGGTAGCGCCTGAGCCTCTATCGTTTGAAACATTTGTATTCGTGCCAAATGAGAGATGTAGCAAATATGCGCATTTCAGTTTGGCGTGCATATGAAACGCAGTGGTTAGGGGTGTGGGGTAGGTGCGTAGGACTACGTACGCCGTAACTGCACATCAAATGCACGCCAAAGACAATTTCTGTGTATAAAAAGTATGCCAAATACAAACAGAAAATCGTGCTAAAGATACAAATTTTTGTGGGATCGGACTACTACTGAGGAACAGTGAGAGAGAAGTTCAACAGAACAGAACAGAAATAAGTAGGCCTATAATAACTGCAGAAATTTTTGCTGGGTAGATGTTTCTCGAGAGAGCTCATGGTAGGTGTCATTGTTGCAAACCATCTGCACTTCTGTAACTTTACCAGCAAAAAAAAACAAAAACAAAAAAAGTGTGGTGATGACCGCGGTCGGCATCTCATTACTATGCGGTTATCGTCACAGCCCTACATGACACTAAAGACTAGAGTTCGTTGCAGAAAATTCAGCTGTGTCATTTCTTTGCCAGGTGTTAATTATATTTTGAAATATATTAAAATTGCAAAAACATTTCAGAACATTACTGTTTATACTTTTTTTTTGACTTATGTTTTGAATTGTAGCGTAACTCTGTGTGGAAAAACAGAGCAAAATTTAATTTGTTATTCACTGATCCTCACCTCTAGTGGATCACTGAGTCACTGAGTTGAAATGAAGAAATGAATGAGTCAGTTTGTAGATGAATCATCAAGACCAGGCCAACCAATTCACTTAAACTCCAGAAACTATTTGTTTAGTGAAAAAACAAAACCTTATGCATTTAAAATGACATATATGATTAAATGAAGGCTGAATTTTCATTTCTGGATGAACTATTCCTTTAGGTTATCTAAAGGTTAAAGGTAAAAAAAACGAAGGGAAAAAATCAGCACCCCTGGGACCTCTCAACGGAGTCTCAGGAAAAGCAATAAATCGCCATCTTCAAAAGACAAGGCATTTATTTTTGCTGAGGTTGCCCCGGTCGTGTTTAATGCAACTGAAGTCCATAAATCAATGGTCTTTGTTACCTCACACACTTGTGTGCACTGCGTTTGCGTGTGTGTGATTTTACCAGCTGAGGTCACTGAGGGGAGAAAGCATTTTACATACACGGCTGACTTTATAAAAAAAAAAAAAAAAAAAAAAAAAAATTTTAGACAGCAAAACAACTTTCAACCACATTATTTTGGCTTACCGTATTTGTCGGGTCATCTTGTAGTATTGAGTCATACAGCTTATTGGCGTCCTCATACCTTCAACAGAGAGATCATGTTTAGGGATAATCAACAGGAACACCGGTCATGTGAAGTTAAGTGGTAGGGCTATCAAATAAAGTTCACAGTAACCAACTTTTTGTATACAGAGCGGCTTGTTCCTATAGTGACCGAGACTACGTATCCAAGCGGCAGAAATAAACAGTCATTATAGTACCTCCTCAAATAGCCAGTGTTGTGCGAGGTTTACTAGCTCCACAAAGAGCGTAATCCACAAACGTGATTGCCTGCACTTTGATTTACCTCTAAACAAATCAGCCTGCACTTCCACCACAAATCAGACATCGTTTCGAAGCGCATTTCGCTTAAAAGCCATTCCGAGGAGAGACGTCTATGAGTTACAGATGCAAAAAAAAATAAATAAATACACTCGGGCCCTTCAACCTGAACTGAGCGCTGTGTGTTTGAAAAGACGTTATGAATTATCATGCTGATCTCATACGGAATGGGAGGACAATGCCACAAGCACTTCACTTGTCATGTTGAATGAAAGATGAAATCGAGCTTGTTTTTTTACGAGGGACAACCTGCGAAGCTAACGCTGGCGCAGCCAAAACAGCCGGTCTTATGATCAAAACCTGTTTCAGCCCGCAACCAACAACAGAAGCAGCTCTGGTTCTTATTATCATTGAGCTCCAACGCCACTTCTCTTCTCACATCCACATTAGAGCTCAATCACTCTCTGGCACATCTCACATGGCACCAGCCGCTTTGACTTACTCTATTTACGCAGGACTGAACCATGTGGGAGCGTAGGGGGGAGTTTCATTTAAGCCGGGCGTCTGATGGCAATTAGACCCAAATTTGCAGTTTATTTAATCTGACTGTGCAGGCGCAATCACTCACAATTACGGAACAACCTCTGGCATAACTGATAAACACGTCAAAGATATGGTGAGCAGACTGAAACAGACCCTGTTGAAACTTTATACGTTAACATCAATTTATGACTTTCTTAATTGTTTGCTCAAACACAGAGACGGGGCGAATTTCTCTCAGAGAGGAAACGCAGAGCATAGGTACTATGTTTACAGGTCTGGCTAGTGTTGTTTTCCCAACTGGAGAGACAAAAAAGGAAAAAAAAGCAGAGGGGGACCCCCAGAATAATAGCGGGAAAGACCACTTCCGTTTTCGGAATTTTACGCTTAGGCAAAAGAGCCACAGGACTATCGAGGGCTAAACCGTTCTCTCTCGCTTTTCCACTTAGCAGAAGGAACGGTGGCTTGCAAAATAAACAGCCTCCCTTCCCACGCATCCTGTCACTTACATCCCAGAACCCCCTCCTCACCCTCCCTTGTAGCTCATCCAAGGCCGTGGTGTTAAGATGGTGCTGCGGTGTGTCTTACCTCTCCAGAGCCTCCAGCCGCATCCCTGCTAATCGCTTCACTCTGTGACTGTCTGGAAACTGCCTCTTCAGCTCCTGTAGGCAACTCTACGCAAAACACAACAACAACGTTAGGGTTGACCATGCGGACATGCAACTTTTCCAAACAGTCTACGCAAACAGGTTTTCCGAACATTCTCTATGTCTGCCTGTTGTAAATTTGTGCTACTGGTTAAGCCAATGTGGGAATCAACCAAAAAAAAGGCTTTTTTAAAATATTAAAATATTTTGAAATAAACACGCTCAACAAGGCAGAATTTATTTGATCAAAAATACAATAGACAGTAATATTGTGAAATATTATTACAATTACAAATAACAGTTTTCTGTTTGAATGTATTTTAAAAAGTAATTTATTCCTGTGATGACAAAGTTACATTTTTAGCAACATTACTCCAGTCTCTACTCACAAGATCCTTCAAAAAACATTCTAATATATTGATTTATTATCAATGTTGAAAACAGTTGTGCTGCTTGGGATAAGTAAGATTTGTAATATGTTTTTAAAGATGTGTTTTCATTGAGGCTGTGTCTATTTGATTAAAAATACAGAAAAAAAAATTGTATAATAATATTACAATTCAAAACAGTTGCTTTCTATTTTAATGAACTTCAAAATAGCATTTATTCCAGTGATGCAATACTGAATTTTCAGCATCATTACTCCAGTCACATGATCCTTCAGAAATCATTCTAAAAAGCTGATTTATTATCAATGTTGAAAACAGTTGTGCTGCTTATTTTTTTGTACCTGTGATGCTTTTTTCACGATTCTTTAAAGATTTTTTTTTTTTAAAGAACAGCATTTATTTAAAATAGAAATATTTTTTAACAAAATACACTACCGTTCCAAGTTTGGGGTCAGTATATTTTTTCTGTCTTACTTTCTTTGAAAGAATGTAATACTTTTATTCAAGTGATAGTAAAGACTCTGGAAAAGATTTCTATTTTGAATAAATGCTGTTCTTTTTAACTTTTTTTTTTTTTTTTTTAAATATTACGCAGCACAACTGTTTCCAACACTGATAATAAATTTGCATATTAGAATGACTTCTGAAGGATCATGAATAATATACACAACACAGTGTTTATCATTTACACAGAATTCATCCTTTGTTTTCTGACTAGAAGCAAAAATTTAATGGTTCTTTTATGCACAAAAAACAACAACAAATACTTCAAAGATTCATGTTTCAGGAGTTGTGATCAATTCCTTAAACTTGATTTAGCAAACAAGATACATAAAAAAAAATATTGAAAAAACATAAAACTGAATATTTTGTTCGAGTCAATATATAATCAAAACAGCCATGATTATTTTTGCAAAGAACAAATTCATATATTTGTTGCACCACAGTTTGAGTGACTATGCAAAGCCTGCTGGATTATAGAGTACTTGGAAATTATATTACAACTCTCAGGGGCGATGAAATGTGGGCTTCGTACATTTTTTTCATCCACAGCATTTAAAAGTTTATAGATCTACTCTAAAAAGTGTGATGTGACTAGTTTGACAACACAATATTACAGCGAAGGTTTCTGCTGACCATAAAATGAAACAGTAACTTTCCTGTCCATGGGTGCCATGATAAACAGGTCGGGGATACAGCTGTGAGGGAAGACGTGAAAAATTGCAAGTGACGTGGGTGAGAATTCAGAGCACTGCACAGCGGGATCCCACAATTCCACACTGGCTACTATAAAAAGCAGAAGCAGGATGCTACTTTTACCAGTTCTTTCCCACTGAGATGAACAGGCCCCTGTTTTTTTTCTTTTTTTTCACACACTCATGACTTGGTGAGGAATGGTTACTGTCAAATCCAATGTTTTCCTGGTTAAGATGGAAAGTTTGCTCTGTGGCTGAGCCCGGCTGACCCATCATGCTCACAGACGGTTTTTCCTGCTGTTTTCCTAGCCACTGGTAAGAACCTCAGAAACTGACTACTGTAAGTGTCTCAAGTCAACAAGGAGGATCCGGAACAAGCCATTTGTTGTTACAAAAGAAATATGTTGAAATATGAAATATGTATATTGTTACAAAATGTTGAATTTTCAATAGGCAAAAATCATTTCAAGCTTGGCGAGTAGAGTGTAAAAGTTGAATAAAACTTAGCGTAGTGCCATTTATGAATGAAAACATGGCTGTGAGGGATAGAAGTTCAGTGCGTTCAATGGATTTTACTGATGTTTTAACAACAAACCGAATATTCAGCTGATGACACATTAAAAAAAAAGTCAGGGCTGGGCGATGAAACGATAACAAGAGTTTGGTAAATGTTTGACATAATGTTAAAGAATTAGTTCACTTCTAGAACAAAAATGTACAGATAATGTACTCACCCCCTTGTCATCCAAGATGTTCATGTCTTTCATTCTTCAGTCGTAAAGACATTAAGTTTTTCAAGGAAAACATTTCAGGATTTCTTTCTATATAATGGACTTCTATGAAGGTTGAACTTCCAAAATGCAATTTAAATCCAGCTTCAAAGGGCTCTAAAGGATCCCAGCCGAGGAAGAAGGGTCTTATCTAGCAAAACAATCGATTATTTTCAGATCACACAGACTATGCGGATCACACAGACTAGATAAGACACTTCTTCCTCGGCTGGGATCCTTTAGAACCCTTTGAAGATGGATTTAAACTGCATTTTGGAAGTTCAAGCTTGGGGGCACAATAGAAGTCCATTATATAGAAAGAAATTCTGAAATGTTTTCCTCAAAAAACATAATTCTTCATGATTGAAGAAAAAAGACAAGGGGGTGAGTACATTATCTGAAATTCTTTGTTCTGAAAGTGAACTAATCCTTTAATGTGCCAAAAGCGGAACAAAACAGCGCTACTCATCTGAACAGCGCCACACATACCATATATCCACTCAGCTCAAAGTTAAAATGGCAGTGAAGCGCGATTACTCGTCTTGGTCAAGCGAGCACTAAACAGTGCTGTAAGATCCAGTGAATTTAGGAAAGAACACGCATGACTTGGTGATTTAAACTATTTTAAAGACGGATAAAACAGCACTGACAAACAGGAGAAACACTCTGCGTAACAATCCGAAGGCTTCTCAATATACAAGTGAAATGAATTTACTGTAGTAACTAACTGCACCATGGTATTGTGTAGGGCTGTCTTCACACAAAAAAAGCTTGCCACAGTGCACCGGCTGATATAATAATTATGAATGTGTCAGGAAAAACAGCAAGGAGACTGCATTAACATTTTAATAATTTATTGATAAACTAGTGCTTTCTTTGTTTTCGGTTTAAGAGATGAAGTCGGCGACACTGACTCGTCATCTCCACAGTAGTGATGCACCTGTATGCGTGTTTTATACTGATTACATAATCTAAGAATATTGGTTTTCTATTTGAATTGGTTTATTAAAAGTAGACATTTTCATGTCTGTAAGGCAAGTATACACAGAGTTTTGTGCGAGTCCACAGAGACCGAGATAGCAGCAAGTGCATCCTGTTTGCTTTATTTTACAAAAGTAAGAAATGTGGGATATTCATATCAAATTTTATTCTATTATTAATGTAGACATGCTTTAAATGTATTAAAGATGTAATGGAATACAATTACAGTATTTTTGTGGTTAACCTATAACGTTTGTGCATTTATACTACATGTATTTCCACTAATGTTTTTCATGCAAATTCCTAGAAACCATATAGTTACATTTTTACCATGGTATTAAAATGCTATGTGTGGTTTTAACTATGGTTATCATGATATAAATATAATGGTTCATTTTATTAAACCTAAACAGTAAGAATAATTAAACTTGAGGTTGTTACAATTTTTACAGACACTACCGTTTTTGAAAATGAACATAAATTTACATCTGCATCTGAACTTAAGCTTTTACTGTTCACTCAAGCTACCATCAAATGTGCAAGAGATGGAAAAAAAAAAAGAAATATTTTTAATATTGTACCCTGCACTGCAAAACATGCTGAAAATACTCATCATCAAAGTGAGGCAACACAAACCTGTTTCAAGACATGAAACAATATCACTCAACATGCAGAAACTAAGAAATTCATTTTTTTTCTATTAAGACACTGATTTTGTTGATGGAAAAATGATTGGAAAAGTGTAAAGAATACAAAAAGTGGAGTGTTTGTCAGATTGGGATCATAAAGATTTGAAATTGATCGTGATAATTATCAATATCGACTGATGTATCTTAATAAAATAGTAGAGAGAGAGGAGACGAGGAGACAAAAACTCAAAATATAAAATAATCTAGGAACTTTATACAGTGCCTGACATGGTATAGACTGTCTATAGACAGCCTTGTTTTCATGGTAAATTCAATATAGCATCTAACCTGAAGGTTTATAGATGAGAGAGTGCGAGAAAGTCACTTAAAGCAAACTCACCCAGGCCAGATCGTCACGACTGCAGTCCAGCGCCGCAATCATCACCTGCTCGTAAATTATCCAAACTGAACACAGGAGACAAACATAAAATCACACCGTATTAGGAAATCCATTTTTCATCGTTGTAGCAAAGATGACAAATGAACATCGAGCCCATGTGAACTCCTTTCGAGCAAACTGTGACGTTCCTTCTCTGTATCATTAGAAAAGACAATCTTTAGCATCCATCAGCGACATAGTTTGTCTTCGTAATCTCCGGGTGTGGGCGAGCTGGCAGGTTTCATGGAAACGGTCAGGAAATTCACGCCACGCCGCCAAACAAAACTAAAACGTCGAATTTTGACAAGAAAACCTTAGCGCATTCATCAGTTTTATGTATCGGTTCAGTCAAACACCGCAAAGGGTGAGCGAATTTCACCCTCTATTCGTCATGACATGCATTACGTGCTGAAACTGCGCAGCTATCGTCATGTCGGCCCAAGAAGTGCGTCGTTACTTTGACAGATTATAGGAATTAAAAATTCCTACAATTAAATGCTTAAGTAATTTCCAAGATGGCAACGTTTAACGTTCAACTGGCAACCGTAACAAAGCGTGTGGCTTTAGCTGCTCTATGTACAATGAAGAAAACTGATTAGGGGGCTTGGCTAATGGATCCAATTAATGAAATTAATGCTCCATGTCAGACAAGTGTGTTTTGACAAGCATGCCTGAGTCTATCGGCTGAATGATTTCAAACGTGCTAATTGAGAAAGAACAATAAAATCCCACTGAACAAGAAAAAACTGATATGCCAAAACAAACAAACGCCTGGAGTTTTTTGAGCCGTTTTTATGATTCCAAGTCTTGCTTTGATAATTACCATCTTGTTTCACAGCCAATTTAAGAGCTGGTTTCAATAAAAACAAGCTGTGTAAAGTATTTACCCTGCTCTTTAAGGACAGTATGAATCATAATCACAACAAAAAAAATTAAAGGTTCTTTAAAAAGACTACATCACGGATCAATGTGTGAGAAGTAGAAAACTTTCACTCATCTTTGCTTCATTCTTTCCTTAATTGGATAACAGGCATATTTAGAAATTTGAAAAGCTTCCTATAGCCACAAAAACCATTGTTCTTTTTTTTGTTTTGCTTGTAAGAGCGCATGTATTGCAGTAAATGCCTTATTGAGAGATGTTTGGCTACTTACAGCTTGGATCTTTCATTGTTGTTTGCTAAGATTCCTCAAACAGTGGTGTTGTTCTCTTACGAAACAGCCAAAAGACGTTTAATAGCAGTCATTTGAGATTACATGTGGTTTAAAAAAAAAAAAACAACATAGATGAAGAAAAAAACAAAAAGGCCTAAATTCGATTTGTGTTGAAAAAGAGCTCAATTTCATCAATTGGTAAACCAAAATTGTCAACTATAGGAGTGAGTTTGAGAGCCAGTTTGAAGGATTGGATCACCTCTGAGATAATGATTTTAGCTGAAGAGATTTTTGGCTTTAGTGGCTGTGTTTGACAACACGATTGCAGGACTTCATCTGCTTGTCTGGCTTAGAAACCCATAACTGACCAAAGCAAATAAATATTAAGCCATCTGAAAGGTTTCTGCAGTTTCCACTAGAACCTCATTTCAATGTCAAAAGAAAAGCTGAAAAGTCCTTTTGTTATCGGATCTTTAAGGACAAATCAAGACTAGGGAAAGAAAAAAGAACTTGTGCTCTTTTCCACCTTCTGCAATAGTCATATTCAAGCGGTCAGACACTGGACAGACAATACTTTTGTTCGAGAAAAATAAGCTAGTGTTCAGCGCCTTCATATGTGTTTTTATAATTATTATTTTTTCCCCTGGTTTTGGGGTACAAACCTAATGCCAGAAAAATATCTGCTTTTGAAACAACGTGCAAATTAGTGGAACATTAGCAGATCCAAATACTTCAGCCAAAAAAAAACAAAAAAAACACACACCACATTTAATGTTGACATTTGCCATAAACTGCTTATTTTGAAAATCTTGCCTGAGGAAAAATAAAGGTTAATGTCTTCCGCCACCGAACTTTTATTACCCAGACTATTCTACAGACCGCAAAATCTTAACTAGTCACTTAGTGAGTTTTATCTATATATATTTTTATTGAACAAAAATCTAAGTTTTTAGTGGCAGTAGTTTAAAGAGTGAATTTAGAGACAACTTCTCAGAGAGTGTTTTATCTCACATTTTAATAGTAAACCCTTTCCGAGAAGTTGCACTCTAAATTCATTCCCCCTTTAAATCACTGCCTTTACAGCCATCAAAGCACTGCTTTTGTAACAAACTCGCTGCCTTTAATAAATTTCAAGACAATTACTGTCAGACTTCAGATCGCCTGCTGTGGGAAATGTTCCTATTATTTGTCTAATGGGAATATAACCTCAATGTTTTGTGAGGACTATGATTGTTCAATGCAATAAAATGTTACAGTTATTCAGCCTATTTATTTGCTAAATATCTGTCAGTTGTTCTATTGAAGGGATGCGCTTAGTGTCCATCTGAGCATAAGAAATCACTGCCAGGCAGACATCACCCTAAACCAGATCTAATTATAAAAGCCATTAAGTTTATAATGAACTCCATGAAGTTATATAGACTAAAGGTTGTTTGTGTTTTAGAACTTCCTATAACTGCTTTTGTTTACTGTAAATGTACTTACTGTCATCTCCCAGTTTAGACGCATGCTCATTAATCAGCTCTTCACCAACATCCACGATCTGCTCACTGTTCCTGTAATTCTCTTCTCTCCACTTACGGAGTTTGTCACGCATCTCTGAAATGCAATAAAGAAACACATTAGCCTTTGGCTGAAGTTTTATCACCAATTTATTTTCCTCATTAATTATTTATTGTAAATATAGTGCGTTTTCTATATTCATCCTCCTACTTTGTTTTCAATATCTTTAGTGCTGCCTTAGCTTGACATATTTCCTGACCATACACTTTTTATGACAGTCTATATCAGAAAAATACAACATGACAGTATTTTCTAAAAACAGATAAAAGGCCAAATATTTAACCATTATTTCAAATAAAATCACATACAGTTAGGCACAAAGGTCTGAGAGAACAAATTATGCTTTACGCATGTTTTAAAATGACTGATTTTTCTCATTACAAATTAAATTATCATAAAAATAAGGTAAAAAGTAACATCATGTTGTCTTAGTATTTGAAATCCTTGTTTTGCTTTAATGTTTGCACTCCAGAAATCAATTTGAGAACTCATGTTGACTAAAGAATTAGTCAAACATCACATAATTAAACTGTGATTAATCTATTAATCTATTTAAACCTGTAACTGTTAAATCACTGCACTGAATTATGTTTGTCAGCTTTATGGCAACAAAAGAGTGTCATCATAACAACAACGGGAAATGATCATGATCATCTTAAGTGAACAACATGATATGCAGGTGCACTGATATCACATCTGAGCTTTGCACATCCTCAAATCCACAAGGGATTCACCATAAGCAGACCCAGACAGACATAAAAAGACTTACATTAATAAGCAGCTTACGTTTCAACGTTATAATTTAAATAAAGCACAAACTAACAGTTAAACAAACACTGAACCTTTTCAGTGTAACATCTTATATGAACATAAAGTGATATTTTTTAGAATAACATTACAGGTTTTGTTACTAAGCTGTGCCTGCATAAGCTAACTGGCTACCTAGATAGCATGTTGTCTTTAATGAAAAGCACAACAAATAAGGCACTTAGTTCGTAAACCTGTACAAAATGAATAACTCGGGGGAACGATAGAAATACTGTGGATATATACTGAATGTTTTAATAGACGCTGATAGCGGAAAAAGTCATTTACCTTCCCAAGTGACATCGTAGAGCTCCGATATAGACGACATGTTTTCCTAGTTCCGCCCCTTGTGAGCTGATTGGTGGATGACAGTGACGTCGTCGGATAACGCTGTGAGAAGGGTCAATGAAGGGCAAAAGCAAAATCCAAGAATTTTTTAGTGAAACACTACCAAAAAGAGCGATTTTATTTTTTTGATATTTAATATTTTGCTAAAAATCACAATTTTTCAACTTCCACTTCAACTAAGTAATTTAAAAGTACTTAATTCTTAATAATTAGAAAAGCTAATCATTACAAAGTATTTTTCTCGTCTCTTGGTTTTGTGAACTAAATAATGTGGATTCAGTAATAAAAGATAGGCTTTATCTCTCTTTGGTGTATATTGAATTCATAAGGTTTAGTCTGTTTTATTACCATAGAAAGTCTTTGTAGCATTTCTAAAGGTTATTGTGGTTTTATATGCTGTGTCTATTTTCTCTCTCTGTGTGTGCTCAATTGGTCTCTTAGGAGCTGTGGATCTGGCTCAGCGTGTGATTTACTCTGCTGTGTCTACCACACAGTGCACTCACCAAGTGGACTCAGCACATGCTTGTTTATAGTAGCACAACCTAAACTTGATGTCATTCCTATTGTGGCTGCTTGTACATCGTGGAGTTTAACCGAGGTTTGTTTCCTAAAGGACACTGCTAGCGTAGTGGTGTAAAATGGGCATCTAGAAAATGTCATCCCAAAAAGAAAAAAAGAAAAAAATCTTGTGTGGTTCCTTGTGCTCCTCTCAGCTAGTGACTTGTGGATTTGTAATTTCCAGGCCTCCTGGATGGCAGTCACTTGATATGTGGATAAGGATTTTTTGCTGGAAAGCTAAAACACCACATTAAAACAAGCCAGCGCTAGTTGTTGGGCAGTGTTGGAAAATTACAAAAAAGGCAATGCTACTAACTTACACTACTGTTCAAAAGAGCGGAGTGATTTTTTTTTTTTCTTTTGAAGAAGCTTTATTTAGCAAGGATTCAAGAGACATTTATAATGTTTATACGTATTTAGTTTCAAATAAATTCTGTTCTTTTGACATTTCTATTTCTAAATATAATGGTTTCCGCACAAATGTTAAGCAGTGCAACTGTTTTTAAAATTTGTATTATTAAAAATAATAATGTTAATAAATTAATATAAATTAAAATAAATAAATTACATTTAAAAAAATTTTAAACTGAAAAAAGTTGTAATAATATTTCCCAACATTACTGTTTTTATGATATCCTTTTTCAGTTAAATTCATTCTTGGTGAGGGATTTTTTAATAAAAGCTCATGAGGTAAGCGCATGTCAAAGAAGAAATTGTTGAATAAAGTCATTATTATTTTTTTATTTTTGCACACAAAAAGTATTCTCGTAGCTTCATAAATTTAAGGCTGAACCACTGATGTCACATGGACTATTTTAATGATGTCCTTACCACCTTTCTGGGCCTTAAATGTGTCAGTTGCATTGCTGTCTATGCAGGGTCAGAAAGCTTTCAGATTTGATCAAAAATATCTTGATTTGTGTTCTGAAGATGAACAAAGGTCTTACGGGTCTGGAACAACATGAGGGTGAGTAATTGATGACAGAATTTAAATTTTTGAGTGAACTATCCCTTTAAGTATAATCAAACATGCTCATCTAAACCATCCTCTCTCTCATATAAGTCCAGATGTGTTTTTTTAAACGTTTTATCTATCGGTTTGCTATAAATATACCCATGCTACTTAAGACTGGTTTTACTCATTTGAGTGAATTAGTATGCTCAGATGATTCATTTAACAGATTCACAAAAATGATTCACCAGTCCCTGAACGATGTACTGTTTTTGACTCTTTTTTTGACTGCCATGTAAATCAGAGAGTTTTTGTCATATTTTGTATGTATGCAAATACATAAATTAGTATGTAAATTTGTGAAGTTACCAAATTAGATACTGTCACATTAATTGAAGTTGTTCATTCATTCAAAACCCCTATTGCTTTTGAATGAGCAAAAATGTCTCCATCTGACAGGGCAATGTGTTAAAGGAACACTCCACTTTTTTTGAAAATAATTTTCCAACTCCCCTAGAGTTAAACAGTTTTACCGTTTTTGAATCCATTCAGCTGATCTCCGGGTCTGCCGTTAGCACTTTTAGCATATCTTAGCATAAATCACTGAATCAGATTACACCATTAGCATCTCGTTCAAAAAAGACCAACGATTTTTAATATTTTTCCTATTTAAAACTTGACTCTTCTGTAGTTATATTGTGTACAAAGATAGCCAAAAATACATTGTATTGGTCAAAATGATTGATTTTTCATGTTTTTTCATCATATTTTGTAAATTTCCTACCGTCATTATATTAAAACTTAATTTTTGGTTAGTAATATGCATTGCTAAGAGCTTCATTTGGACAATTTAAAGGCGATTTTCTCAGTGTTTTGATTTTTTTGCACCCTCAGATTCCAGATTTTCAAACAGTTCTCGACTAAATATTGTCCTACCATAACAAACCATACATCAATGGAAAGCTTTATTTTATTCAGCTTTCAGATGATATATGAATCTCATTTTCAAACAATTTCCCCTTAGGACTGGTTTTGCGGTCCAGGGTCACATATAACATATTCATTATAATTTTACTGTTCTTCAATATTTAATTTGTTTAAATAAATCAGTCAAGTTTTTATGACAGACACCATTTAAATGTTTATATTTCAAAAAATGAGTAGAAATCTATTTATGTAATTGTAAAGTTAATATTGATTTCAATATTAACTTAACTGTGTTATTATAAAAACTTAATTGAGTGTAATTTAAGTGTTTGTATACAAATCAGTTAATTTTAACCTTAATGTACTACCAACTGACTTTAATGTATAGATCAATTAGGAGTAAAGGTCATAGTTACGTCACTTGCACTTGAAATAATAGAAAATAAAATTATTGTTCTGCTTTTGGATGTCAGAATCAGACTGCGAATCATTTTTATAGAACACTGTCGTCAAAGACTCCATATAAAGCTAAATGCAGATTTAAACGGACAGACTAATGGATGAAACCTGCTATGATTACTCTACTTTTAAAGTCTGATATATAAACTCATGATTCTTAGCCAAGGGGAAAAGAGAAAATGACGAGTTGATTTTTGTTATCAGAATTGCGCAATATAATCAGAATTTCTAAATATAAACTCAAATGTACCTTTTTTTATTTTTTTATTTTATGGCTTCCATAGACTGCTATTTGAAAACTCTCATTTTCTGCCACAAAACTTCACCACTGTTTGCAAATTGCACAGCGAATTGGTGTGTACAATTTTTTATTTAATTTTTTTTAAATATGCCACACTGCAAAAAAAACTTTTCTTACTTAGATTTTTTTTGTCTTGTTTCCAGCTAAAATATCTACAAAAAAACTTAAATCAAGAAGGATTTTCTAGGCAAGTAAAAATTATTGTCTTGTTTTCAGAGAAAATATGTTAAAATTAAGTGAGTTTTTGCAGGAAACACTCAAAATTATCTGCCAATGGGGTAAGCAAAATAATCTAGCTTTCTGCTTGAAATAAGATTATTTTGCTTACCCCATTGGCAGATTATTTTGCTTGTTTTTAGCCAAAACTCACTTAATTTTTACTTCTTTTTTCTGAAAACAAGACAATAATTTTTACTTGTCTAGAAAATCCTTCTTGATTTAAGAATTATTGATATTTTGGCTGGAAACAAGACAAAAAATCTAAGTAAGAAAAGCATTTTTTGCAGTGCATGTATTGTACCTGATATATATATATATATATATATATAAATCAATATTGATGTCAAATCAAATCAAATTGGAATATAACCCAATTCTAAGCTTGTGAACATAATTGTGAACTTTTTGTTAAATCGGCCCACTGGAGAATGATTGAAGTCCAGCATATATCACCAGAGATAAGTTCCAGTTGTAGTGAAGATCCCCTAACCCTAATTTTATAAAGGTCAATAAACGAGAGAAATATATGTATGGATTAATGGTTCACAATAAGATTAATAACATACATCTAGAAAAAAATAATAGAAACATTTGTTTCTATGCAGACCAGTGCATGTAAAAGACACCTCATGTCCATAGGTCCTACAAGCTCTTTACAAGTATCAGACTGATTTACAATAGTTTCTATGGGAAGTGAGAAAAAAGTTAACACATGCTTTGTGTTTACCTTGGAGCTCCGGTTTGCCAGAAGTGTCACCATAAGGAGAGATCAATAACAGCTATTTGAAAAACGAAATTGTGTAGCTTAACTACTGTGTGCGTAGTTTTCCGTGCCTTTGGAGCACCACATGTGACATGAGGTAGACCTGTGTTTCCCCTTATATGCTTGCTTCTACAGAAAGAGGGCATTCACTGAAATACTCTGTTCAGACATTTTATTTTGATTTCTGACAGAAGTAGTCAAGGCTACTGATCTCTGACACAAGCAGTTCTAAAGACGCAATTTGGAGCAATGGGTGAGGTGTTCTGTGGCTTTAAACAACCGCTGCGCTTTTCCAGTCTTTTTTTTTTTCTTTTCAAGCAATATCTTTCAATTACAGAAAATGAAGGCAGATGCCATTTACAACAGTATTTGCTTTGAAAGCAAATCTCGACCCCAGTCTGACAGGATCGCTTTCAATCGTAGACAAATCATACACATGACTTCAACTGCCTGCTTTGTTGTAATGAAGCTTCTTCCAAGGCACCTTTACCCTCTAGACCTGGTCACTGTGGCAAATTGCAATTATTAAGTAACACATTTTCTTTCTCAATTTCTTTATTGGCTCCAGCACACACACACACACACACACACACACACACACATACAAAGACACTTAACAAGTGTGTCTGTCACACACCTCTTGCTCCAGTGCCAAGAATAATAGTCAACTCTTGACTGATCCTGTGACATAAAACCTAGTCTAAAATGGTAGAATGTCTGTCAACACATGCACAAGATTACATGCTGCTGGATTGAGTTTATGGATGTCATTCTTTCTCATTAAATTCAATTCAAAACGGGTTTCAAATGACACTACAATGTGAAAGTGAAAATGGGCAGTTGTTACCTTGAAGAGTTATTTCTTCCTGGTGACTCCTAAAATGACTTGACTCACTGATGTAATTCTACTTGAATCAGTCAATTTAGATTTTTTTTTTTTTTAATTTGAATATAGTTCAACAATAAATATATTTTTTCTTTTTATAATGTATAAAAATTATGCTTAACAGCAAGTTAAATGACAGCAGTTACATAAGTAAATGTCTTGACTGAACTTGCCAAATTGTTTTAAACTATCAGTTTATTAAAAGTTCTACACAAATTGAATGGATTTATTTACATGGATTTAATCAGTTTAATACTGTGCTTTATGTAAGTTTTTGATGAGAAATTTACATGGTGAACAAACTGCAATTCTGAAACATAAATGTGACAAAATGGCACACACAAATAAAATAAAATACAAAATAAAATAAATACATTTTTTTTTTGGTCATATTAATTATATAAATTACATTTTTAGGCATCATAGTTTAGGCTGATTATTAAGCCATTAAAATAACTGCTTATTTGACTTTTAAAAAGTCAGAGGTTGTTAGAAATGCTGTTAGAAATGTAAAATAAGTAAAAAGAAAAACATTTTGATTTAAAAAAAATGAATAAATTAAAATAAAATACATTTTATTACTTTTTAGTGGTTATGTTATTTATATAAATTACATTTATATAGTTTAGGCTAATAATGATCATTATAATAACAGTTTTATTATAAAACTCACCTTTTGCGACATTAAATTTTAAAATACAAAATGGTACACACACTCCTCAGCACTTAGTATATAAAACATGAGTTTGAATGGGCCAAAAATAAATAAATAAAATAATTAATTTGATTGCTTTTTTTGTGATTATATTATATATATATATATATATATATATAAATGTATATGTAGTTTTAAAAAGTCAGAAGTTGTTAGAAATGTTAGAAATTCAAAATAATTTAATACAAAAAAAAAATAATAATAATAATAAAATAATAATTTAAAAAAAGCCTCACCAAAAAATTAAAATGATAATAAATAATAACAATAAATTAAATTTCTATATAGTTTAGACTGATAATGATCATTATAAATGATCATTTTTACAGCTTATTTTGAAAAGTCAGAAGTTGTTACAAATGTAATCTACACCTTCAATTGCAAGTATCTTCTGAAATGTACATTTGTACTTGGAAAATGGTTTTAAAGGGTTACTCCACCCCAAAATGAAAATTTTGTCATTAATCACTTACCCCCATGTTGTTCCAAACCAGTAAAAGCTTTGTTCGTCTTCGGCACACAACTGAAGATATTTTGGATGAAAATCGGGAGCTTTGTGGCTGTCCCATTGACTGCCAAGTAAATAACACTGTCAAGGCCCAGAAAAGTATGAAAGACGTCGTCAAAATAGTCCATCTGCCATCAGTGGCTCAACCATAATTTTACAAAGCTACGAGAATACTTTGTACGTAAGTGTAAATAAACGTAGAAAACATATCCATGTGCTGCGGCTGACAGAGAACAGCGCACGCTGTTTGCGTCCAGTGGATACTCTCCAAAATGGCGCTACGTTGATCCGGAGGAAACGAATTGTTGAAACCATCGTTATTTTTGTTTTCTCGTAGCTTCGTAAAATTATGGTTGAACCACTGATGGCAGATGGACTATTTTGAGGACGTCTTTCATCCTTTTCTGGGCCTTGACGGTGTTATTTACTTGGCAGTCAATGGGACAGCCACAAAGCTCCCGGTTTTCATCCAAAATATCTTCAGTAGTGTTTCTGAAGACGAACAAGGCTTTTACGGGTTTGGAACGACATGGGGGTAAGTGATTAATGACAAAATGTTCATTTTGAGGTGGTGTAACCCTTTAAATATTATACATTGCTTGTGACTATGTCGACAAATGTTAACATGAATGCGCTTGTAATCTTGATTTGTGATATCTCCGTAAAACCCTGCGCCACATTTAAGGAGATGTAATTGGAAAACACAAAGCCCTGTTGAAAAGCTATTGCATTGTCTCTCTACACTCCAACATGTGCTCTAAAGCTGTAAAACCACAACCAAAGAGCACCTCATTTAAGCTGACAGCCTGGAAACCTTTTTCCTGTTGTGAAATACTTTTCAAGCTCGCGACGCTGCACATTATTCGCCGTCCTCAATTGGAACTCATTTCGTTTAGCAAAACACTTCCTGTGAGCGAATGGGTCACGCCTCAGTTGCCCTCAATATGTGGGGGCAATAGAGCATGACCCACAACTCACCCATGCCACTGTCACTCCTTGGACTCGGTTTGTAACATCTATAAAGACGTTTTAGAGTCTTCCCATGTGTCTGCTAGGGCTTGGCACAGCACAGCCACATCAGAAACAACACAGGACACCTACTGTAGCAACGCCAATACAAAGGAATGACTGTTGTCACCAGTTCTGTAAACAGTAAGCACAATTACGAGAAACCGCTGGAAATACAGCTTGTTTTTATAGCACGTCTGTAATTTCCTCAACTTTACTCTGGCGGTGAAGAGCAGCCGAAGCACAATGATTTCACAAGACCACTGCTTGATTCTCCACAGAAATAGGTATTCCCAAACTTGCAGTATCCAAAGTAGCGGTGGTCTGGCCCTTCTCTGCTATTGTTGCAACTGAAGACGTCTACGTCCTCAGGGGGTCAGCAATCATTTGAGGTTTTGGTGCATTAAAAAAATCTAAAGTTACTGCCATTTCATTTTTAGTTACTTCATATTTGCCTCATCCTTGTTATTTACCCAGACAGGACCATTTAGGTTTGTTACCAACTTCATCTTTTATTTCTCAGAGTTATGGTTAGACCTAACTCATATTTTCTTTTTTTTTTTCAATCACAGATTTCTTACATAGCAAGGTTTTGCTAAACTCGTTTAACATAGATTAATCAATACACTAGCTATCCGTTTTTGCTCATTGAAATTTTTATACATAAATAAATGAAAGGTATTCTGGTTTTGGGGTTAGGGTTTTTGGTTTGGAGTCGGCACTTATTTTTAAAAATGTTTTGAAAGAACTCTCTTTTGCTTACCAAGGCTCCATTTATTTCAGTAACATTGTGAAATATTATTACAATTTAAATAACTGCTATTTATTAGATTTTAAAATTAAATTTACTCCTGTGATGGTAAAGCTCCAGGCTCCAGAGTGTCATATCATCCTTCTCTCTTCTCTAAAACACTTTGTAAACACTGTTTTTAAAAAGGTGCTATTTAAATAAAGCTTTACTTAGTTAAGAAATCATTCAAATATGCTGATTTGGGGCAGTATTGATAACAGCAGCACTGCTTAATATTTTGGTGGAAAACTGTGTTTTTCAGGATTTATGAATAAAAAGTTACTGTCATTTTTGGTCAATTTAATGCATCCTTGCTGAATAAAATAATTTCTAAAAAATAAATAAATGGTAGTGCATTAAATCAAAATTGACCTTATTTATTTAGCCATTGTTTTAGCAAACTGTTTGTTGAAAAAACCCTGAACACAGAAGTAAATGGGATAAAAAATTCTCAATAACTTTTATAGTTAAGATAACATAAACATTATTGGACATTTTATTCACGGAATAAAATAATCATGGCTGGCAATTCAACAATAGAAATGCAATTTAATTGTATAATTAGTTAATAGCAAATGTGATTAAACTTTCAAATACAAATATTAAACAAGAATAATACAGTTTTTATTTTTAAATGCACTTCATTACTTTTCTTTTTTTTTATTAGTAAAGGTTTCTTTCAATCACAGTTTCACACAAGCACTCAAATGCATTTGCACGTCCAGAAAAACATTATTGGACGCTCCGCTTTTCCATTAAATCATTAAAACGTTTAAAACGTAGTCTTGACTTGAATTCTCAGAGCAAGCAATTGTGTTCTGGCTTACATGTGCGGTGCAGATGTTTGTCTCACTGCGCTCGGTGCATTGGGAGGTTCTGTGTGAGTTTGCATTGTTTGCTCATGCTCACCCCCTTGGCTTCTCAGATAACCTAAGTCCAATGGCATCAAATACAACAGTGCTGAAGTCAGCATCGGGCACGGGATAAGGGGTCTGGGGTGGTAATTTATCACTAAACACGTCCAGCGAGCGAGGTGATGCATATCTAAAAAGCAATGGGGGAAAATAATTTGAATTCATATCACTGGTACTGAGGCCCTGTTCAAAGGTTTGACTTTGAGGTATCATGCATGGAGGCATTCATCTGTAGAGGCATTGATTTGGATTCATTTGATATTGCAATGAAAAGCAGCTGGATGACTTGTCTGGCAGTGTCTTTTACTTAATAAGGCAGCTATCAGTGGGGAATAGTTGTTCACGGAAAGTTTGGCTATGTGTTGTTATGTATATCATCCTGTTTCATTATATCATTATTTTTTTTGCATTGAACGTCATGAACTGCAGTGAGACACGTTTAGTTGAAAATGAGGTTGTCAATATTCCCTAACATGCTAATTTAGTGCAATTCAAGGAACGATTTAAACTTGATTGAAAAGAATGACGATACTTAAGCTATTCGACATTCAACTACATGTTTTTAATCAATACCTTGCTTCTCTTATGAAATGACTTCACTTTCCCACTGACATCTCAGCCCGCAGCTGGACTCCGGACTAAAATATCGCAAATGCAATAATTACTTACAGTATAGTTGCAAACTTTGTGTAGATTCATATGCGATATGATGAGGCGTAATAAAACAACAAACGAGCAGTCAACAGCGAACAAATGACTCATATGAACTGGTTCTTTTGAGTTAGCCAAAAAGATTCGCCAAACAGTCTCGTATTTGATAATTTCCGGTTATGCCTGATTTGAAACAAACTAGGAACCGTTTCAGGTTAGCGGTATTTACAATATGCATTGGCTAGTTATTTTATATGGCAAAGCGTAATTAAACATACATGTTCACAGTCAGAACTATTCTTGCAAAAATTCTTACTTGAATTTATATAAGACATGAAATCTGGATCTAGTGAGAGCACCAGTTTGGAATGAATTTCACCAAAATGGAAAATTCTGTCATTAATTACTCACCCTCATGTCATTCCAAACCTACAAGACCTTTGTTCATCTTCGGAACATAAATGAAGGTACTTTTGATGAAATTCGAGAGCTTTTCTGAGAGAAGATATTGTTGAATAAATTCGTTTTTTTTTGCACAAAAAGTATTCTTGTAGCTTCATAACGTTACAGTTGAACCACTGATGTCACATGGACTATTTTAACAATGCTGTCTATGCAGGTCAGAAAGCTCTCAGATTTCGTCAAAATATCTTAATTTGTGTTCCGAAGATGAACGAAGGTAATGACAAAATGTACAGTTTTGGATGAACTATCCCTTTAAAAGTAGTGCAATGGGATACTCCTTAGTCATCACCAGACAATTAAGAGAAACTAAAATGGCATGTTTACAGTGGATTTTTTTTTTTTTTTTTTTACAAGCATCCAATCAACTGCACTATGTCCCTGGCATATTTTGCTTCTTATTCACAGTGCTGGCCATGGCTCCTCATTAAGTCTCTCCCAGGTCGGGTAGACTGGAGAGCGCCTGGAAGCAGCAGCCCACACAAAGGTGCGGAGAAACTGGCCAGACACGACTGCTCTGGGGACCACCCTCCAATCTTCCACCCCTGATGGAGTCAGATAAGTAACAACAGGGGGTCTCCTCAACAATGCACTTAACAATAGTTCCCAGCAGCTAATGAGGTGCCTACAGGGCCCCATGATACACATGAAGTCAGTACGATGCCAGGCTGTTCCGTAGGCTATTTATATCACTTCCTCTATGTAGCCTACATATCACCTCTTTTCTTTCAGGAACTTCCTTTATCAGACTTATTCATATATATCTTTGCTTTTTATTTATTCATTATGAAAAAGTATAATGCAGTGTTCAAATGTTTTCTTTCTTTCTTTCTTTCTTTCTTTCTTTCTTTCTTTCTTTCTTTCTTTCTTTCTTTCTTTCTTTCTTTCTTTCTTTCTTCTGTAAGTGGTATAAATCAGTTATGGGAGTAATGCCTTACAAGTAACACAAGTTACGTAATCAGATTACTATAGTAAAGTAATGCATTAATGTTACATTTATAATAAAAATAAAATAGTTACTTTTTCAAATAAGTAATGCTAATTACTTTGCTTATCCATTTATTGACTGACAAGTCTCATTTCTCCATGTTGAGAGAAATCGTTGTAAACATGATGTTACTGTAGTTGTAAACTAAATGTGAACATGCATTAATTTATCTCACCCGCAAAAAACATTCCGTTTTTCTTAAAATAAAAAAAAACACTGCACACTCAGAATATGGCACAAACATGCAATAATTGATTGTTAAATAACACTATTATACTTTACGTATTTATTTAATCCCGATTTATTAACTAGTGTCTTTTCTGTTGACTTTTAATGATTTTTTTTTATTGCGGAAGAGTGTTGAACTTTTCGTGAATTTACTTTTCCTTCAGACTGAGGCTTATTCATTCCACTTTTTGATGCGAAAGGACTTTTACATTTGCAAAAAATAGAACTTTTTATGATCAAAACAAACAAGCAGGCCCTGCCCAGCTTTAAAAACTAACAAAAGTAACGCAAAAGTAGCGTAACACATTACTTTTCATAAAAAGTAACTGTATAACACAATGTTTTAATTTTATTATTTATCGTATGAAACATTTCGGTTATATTTATTTTTTTATTTATACGGTGAGGAAGGGCCGTCTGAAGTTTGCCTGTGAACATCTGAATGATTCAGAGGAGAACTGGGTGAAAGTGTTGTGGTCGGATGAGACCAAAATCGAGCTCTTTGGCATTAACTCAACTCCCCATGTTTGGAGGAGGAGGAATGCTGCCTATGACCCCAAAAACACCATTCCCACCGTCAAACATGGAGGTGAAAACATTATGCTTTGGGGGTGTTTTTCTGCTAAGGGGACAGGACAACTGCACCACATCAAAGGGACGATGGACAGGGCCATGTGCCATCAAATCTTGGGTGAGAACCAAGGCATTGAAAATGGGTGGTGGATGGGTATTCCCGCATGACAATGACCCAAAACACACAGCCAAGGTAAAAAAGGATTGGCTCAAGAAGAAGCACATTAAGGTCCTGGAGTGGCCTAGCCAGTCTCCAGACCTTAATCCCATAGAAAATCTGTGGAAGGAACTGAAGGTTTGAGTTGCCAGACATCAACTTCGAAACCGTAATGACTTGGATCTGCAAAGAGGAGTGGGATAAAATCTCTCCTGAGATGTACAAGAAACGTCTGATCTCTGTGATTGCCACCAAGTGCTGTCATGTTTTGCGAAGGGGTCAAATACTTATTTCAAATGCAAATCAATTTCTAACTTTTTTGAAATGCGTTTTTCTGGGTTTTGTTTGTTGTTATTCTGTCTCTCACTGTTTAAAAAAACCTACCATTAAAATTGTAAGACTGATCATTTCTTTGTCAGTGGACAAACATACAAAAGCAGCAGGGGATCATATAATTTTTTAACACAATGTTATATTTTGTTCATTTATTTATTTTGATGTGATATAATGTAATGTTCTGTGCTTTCTTTCTTTAATTATTGTGAAGTGTTTGTTCGTTTAGTAGTATAGCACACGGCCCTGTTCACACGGTTGAGCACAATACCAGAGCTTTCATCCATGGCCATACATGGTCATGTAAAACTGTAAGCCTCTATGTGCAATGGTAAAGTGTGATGGATCTAAAACAAAATGCAGAAGTGGCTTTTACTTACACTGTGCTGTTTTTATTTTGAGGCTTGAGGTTTATGATAGTGAAAGGAAGAAAGATGTACGTTGGAGTGGAATACTTAATTGTGCAAGTTATTATTTTTGTGGTCATACCCACCACTTTTCTCAGTTGGGATGGGTGGAGATGGAGCGTGGGCGTGCTGTATTCACTCCGACGTGTTGTGGAGCATCTGCATAGTGTAGTTTCCAGACAGAAGAGCTGTAAAAAAGAAGCAACAACATCTGGGGCAATCAGAACTTTTCCTGCAAACATTTTACTGTCTACCACAGACATTTAAACCATCCATTTCCATCTACATAAACACTGTATGTCCAAAAACATCAAGGGAGATACTGTTGCAAAATATTAATTGAGTCCATTTTTGACATCAATTTGATTTGCAGGCAAATGTAGACCTTCAACCATGAGCTCATTCAACACTTCGTCAGTCACAAAAAAGGTTATACGATTTTAGGCCTCCTTTTAAGAAACAGACTTTAAAGATCCAGAGGGATTCGGGTTTACTAACTTCATCCAATTGCGAATGCAGAAAGGTCTCTATTTTTCCGGAGCACTGGGTACGTTTCCCTCTAAGGAACATCAGCGATTTAATCACCTTAGCGCTCACAGTTTCCCGTGCATTAACAAAGCCACAATTTGCTATGATTCACTGTAAAACACAGTTCCTCTTTATAAATGGCTCTATTTGTGTTGAAATGACCTGTTAAGGAGGTACCAACGCCAAGAGAACTTTTTTTGTGTGTCTGCTTGCGTTCGCATTGCGTAAATTATGGGTCACCAGCGTCACCTTGACTTGAAATCTGTTGCCTGCTCTTCAAAGGTGTTTTGGTGGCTTGTGTTAGTCACTGGTGGTTTTTTGTCAAGGTCCGTAACCGCAAATATTAATAAGCATTGGTTTCATGTGTTCTGGAGTATTAGCTGAGGTGTCAATCTTCAGGAACTATTATTTCTCCATTTCCTCATGTGTCACAAATGGGTTGCTTCAAAGCAATATGCACTCATGCTATAATAGAAAGGGTTTGTTTTATGAATTTAGCGTGATTCAAGTTTAAACGGACGTGCGAGAGAACTAAAAAGTGAATTTTCATCACGCACGTTGTCTCTGACTCTTCTAGCCTCACTCTTGTTTGGTGGAGCGGGTAAACGTGGATTTTCCAATGCTGTGCTCCAGGGCCTCCTTCATTAAAATGATTGGCTGGTTGAAACAGGAGAAACCAGAGCAATTTGGCCTCAGAATTAATTTTTCAAAAGTAGTCTTAATGTCAATTAGTATTCTATTGCGGTGTTTAACCTATTGCTCCTTCCTTTTCCAACGGTCTTTGCCAGCATTGGACTCTTTCTGGAAGCCATTGCCTTATCAAGTTTACAAGCAAAATAAAATAAAAAATAAAAAACAGTTGATTTTGTGTGCTGATTTCAGCATATTGGTTGCGTTCGCTCTTAAATATCTAATAAAATACTGCACTGCACTCATCATATTTAAAAAGAAACACACAAATACGTCGCTATTAAAAAAAAAAAATCACCTTGATTCCCAAAAGAGATAGAACACGTGTACTTTATAAATAGAGACAGTGAGGAAAAAATAATTCTACCTTAAGTGCCGAAGCATTTACAATCCCCGACATGGTGCCTATTTGCACAGTTAAACCAAACCACTTAGTAATAGCCGGTAATTTCCTTATGTTAAGCCATGGATAATAATTTCACAAGAATTTTCATGGATGCCTTCCCAAGCCTGAGTGCCAGCTATATAGGCTTGATGTGCCAAATTGTTGAAACAGGGAAAATACATTCTCTCATTGAAAATGATAAAATAAGAGTATTAAATAAATGAGCTCCTTGCTTTACTTTTGGGGGGGAAAAAAATTCAAAGTTGTCACAACACATAAGCTTGCATGGAAGAAACGCATTATTGATGTTGAATTATTTGGACAAAAGGAGTTTCTCATGAACTCTGGAAATGTATGGTGGGTGTGACAAAAAAAATACTCAATATTGAAAAAAAAAAAAAGAGTAGATGATTGGTTAGCTCAGAAAACCTCATGCACACATAAGGACTGTGAAAATTGGCTCATAGCTAAAGCAAGCGTGACATTTCATTGTGATTTTTTCCATGTTTCAAAGGGAGACGTTAGAAATCATGTCAACCTTTTAACCTCAAAACCAACATGTTGTTATGTCACTGAATGCTATTGAAAAGTATTAAAATACAACGAAAACGTTTAACTGTAAAGTTCTCAAACATCCAAAGGCTCGAACAAAGACGTCTTTAACTATACTTATGTTGTTTTCCTTCCAAACTTTAAGTACGCCTGGGGTGAACGGTTAAACGGAGTTGGCCAAAGTGACAGCTTTACATTTGTGACTCATTGTACAGTCAGGAGAAACGAAACGATGTTACAAGAGGGAAATTGTTTTGGGATCCAGGACAGTACCGTGTGGTTGTCAAGTAAACATGCTGCTGGTGGAACCTATTAGAGATGGGCCATTTAAGAGCTGATATTGGCTCTTCTTTGCAGTGTATGGCCAACACATGGGCATCTTTATGAGACAGCTGCTGAAGTGAGGAGTAAAAACCGCTGGATGCTCTTCTGCTCCTGTCTTCAATTTCTCAGTTGAGGTAGGTCCGTATTGCGTGATTATTTTGACAGTAATGTCACTGAGTGAGCTTTTTCTCCTGTTGGACTTTCTTTTTGTTTTGATCTTGAAGTGAAGGTAGTTCTGTGTTCCAGAGAGAGGTCATTTTCCCCGGGCCTGGTGAACTCTCGCTGATACTTGTCTCCTGGAGGAATTTCAGTGGGTTCTGGAAGAGGCCCAATATTTCGGCAGGATTTTCAAAATTCAGCGAGTTTACTTGGCAAAACATGACCCCTTTATAAATAAAATGTTTCATTGTATCAATTTTGCGGTCAAATTAAAGAGTCTTGAAAGGTTTATAAGCATAGCTCATATATTTAACTTTACAAATAAATATCAGGGTATTACACAATTAGGAGAGATTGTTCTCTATTCTATTCTATTCTATTCTATTCTATTCTATTCTATTCTATTCATGTACAGTTTAGTAAACTTCATATTCTATTATGAGTACAAGAATTAAACTTATTATTTTTACTATTTTATTATTACTATTCAACTACATAACTGTATAACTATAATTACTATATATGCTGAATTGTTGTGCAGAGTAGTCAAGTAATTTTTATCAATTGAAATTCAGTTTTATTTGTTAAATTTATTTTGTTTTTTTTCTGTTGTTCCATTTTACAATTGAGTAATTATATATATATATATATATATAGAAAACCGACAGCTGTGGTCGCCGGAATATTATCATAAAAAATAGTAGCAATGTTTTACAGTTTATGGTTTTCTCTTAAATTCACAGGTAAATACCGTAATTTCATTAACTGATATAATAGTAATCTACCAAACTATTGAAGTACTGAAATCTGTGTTATACCTTTGTAATACATTGATAACCACCATAAGCAGGTGGTGAAAGTCACATGATGAACCAAAGCCCATCACAAGCAGCTTTTAAATATTAACATATATATATATATATATATATATATATATATATATATATATATATATATATATATATATATATAAGGTGTACAGTGTCATTCCCACAAACACTAAACACCATCATGGTAACACACATGAAACTGAATGCAATAAACATTACTTTAACTTTTTTTTTGTGTAGGCTTTATTCTTAAAAGTGCATATTATCGAGTACATTTTATTATGTAAACTATTGTATTCTCTTTTATTTTATTCACTATTATATTCTATTAGCACAGAGTAGAAAAATATTGTAAGTAAATTTTTTAATAAAGTTCTGTTTTATTTTTTACAAATTATTCTTCTCTGTTTTATTTTACAATAGAGTAATTATTTCACATAATAATTTTCAAATGTATTCAACTTTATTTTATTGTATTTATTCAACTTTATTCTTAGAAGTGCAGATTATTGAGTATTTTTTAATGTAAACTATTGTATTCTCTTTTATTTGTTATGTTTATTCTGTTATATTCTATTGGCACAGAGTAGAAAAATATATTTTTTTTAAATAAAGTTCTATTTTTTTATATATTATTCTTCTCTGTTCTATTTTACAATAAAGTAATTATTTCACATAATTATTTTCAAATGTATTTAACTTTATTTTATTGTATTTATTAAACTTCATTCTTAGAAGTGCAGATTATTGAGTATTTTTTAATGTAAACTATTGTATTCTCTTTTATTTGTTATGTTTATTCTATTATATTCTGTTAGCACAGAGTATAAGAAAATAAATTTTATTAAATTTTATTCATAAAATTTTCTTTTTAAAATCTATTCTGTTCTGTTCGATTTAAAAATAAGTAATTTTACACCAAATTATTTTCAAATGTGTTTAACTTAATTTGTTCTATTTTTTATAGAATAATATATTCTTTTTTAAATTGTATTTTTTTATTTACTCTATAAAATGTTTTGAGTAAATTTTATTACGTAAAAAAGTATTCTTTTCTGTTCTATTCAGTTTTATTTTACAACAGAGTAATTATTACACCTAATTATTTTCAAATGTGTTCAACTTTTTTATTATATTATATAGGTTTAATAATTACTCTATTGTAAAATAAAACAGAAAAGAATATTTTCTTTTAAATAAAATTAGCTAATATAATTTACTTCTATAATTTATTGTCCTTCTCTTTGCTAATGGAATATAATATTAATTAATATAATAGAATAGGGATAACAAATAAAACAGAATACAAACTTAAATGTATTTAAAATGTATTTTTTTCTGTTCTATTTTACAATAGTTCTATATTATTGTATTCTGTTTTGTTTATCTTTATTTTATTATATTCTATTAGCACACAGTAGAAAATAAATTAGTACATTTTATGAATAAATTATTCTTTAGTGTTTATGTTCTATTTTATAATTATTTAGAGTAGTCAAGTTTTATTAATAAAATTGTATTTTATTTACATTTATTAAACCTACCTTTATTTTATTCTATTAGCACTTATTTGAACTTTATTCTAAATTTTGTCTTTTAAAATTTATTGCATTATATTAAAGTAAACATCTTTACAGAGCAAACATAATTCAATTTAAAGCAGTATATTTCCTTTGATACAGTGTGACGCTTTCGCGGACACCTGCAGATACAGCCCATGGCGCGTTGCACTGTGTGAACGCGCTACATTAAATAAAGTTTTTCCGGTTTTGAAGCGCGTCCTCTTCCGTTGTCAACATGGCGGAATACGATCTAACCACCAAAATTGCCCACTTTTTGGATAGGCATCTCGTTTTCCCACTGCTGGAATTCCTCTCAGTAAAAGAGGTACATGTGTAACTTACATTCGTATTTGAAAGCGTGCTGTAGCACTGTTTATATGTTGAAGGCGGCAAAGCTAGTACCACGTGCGCGTTACTGTAGCCACAATAGTGTTGCCGCACCGGCACGTCCGGTGGTTTGGAAATCACATAACTCATAATTTCAGACGGTAATTAAACAATAACAGAGCCAACAAACTTCGACAAGAATAATAGACCGTCTATTCTTAGTATAACTAACACGTTTAGTAGTTATTTGCTATGTTTTTCTCAAAACCTAGTAAGCTGCCTAACTAAACAGCATTGCAAGCAGCTAGAGAGAGCTTAGCTTAGGACAGCTGACAGAGCTGTCAGTTTGTCTTGGCTTGCCATTCAAGCTAGTGCTGCGTTGATTACATTTATCTTTGACATTTTTACTTAAATAGATGCGGAACGGTTGGTTTTGTGGTGTTGACTTTATTGTTTTGAGTTTTCACCAAAATATATGGTTGATTATATCTGGCAAAGACAGATGAGGTTAGACTTCGCACCAGTAAAAAAATAGTTGAAACCCAAATGTGTGTGTTTATGAATTTACATTATATTATAGCTGTTACAGTTTGTTGCAGTAAGAAATAAAAGTACACATATGAAGTAAAATTTCTGCATTGGGCAGAAAAAAGATATTATAGAAGCTAGTTAATATACTTTTGCCTTATATCTGCGCGTATGTACTGAGGATGTTTCAATCACTAGATCTACAATGAGAACGAGCTCCTCCATGGAAAGCTGGATCTCCTCAGCGACACCAACATGGTGGACTTTGCCATGGATGTATACAGGAATTTATTTCCTGACAAAGAAATACCCAACTGTGAGTAGATTCACTTTTAATCATCTTCTGAGATGCATGAGAATTTACTTTATGAGATTTATGTAAAACATTTGCACTTTTGCAGCTCTCAGAGAAAAGAGGACTGAAGTTGTGGCTCAACTGAAACAACTGCAGTCTGACACAGAGCCCATTGTGAAGGTGTTTGAGGACCCAGAGACCACGAGGCAGATGCAGTCAACAAGGTAAATGTGAAATTATGCGTGTACTAATAGTCTAACCTCTTCAGACGTCTCTGTCACATACTGTCTTGTGGTTGTGTTTTATTGCTGCAACTGTAAATATCAATAAACATAAGCTGTTTGTGAGACTTCTTAGTTGTGAGAAAGTTTCATCTGAGACTTTGAAAAATTAAATTCTGCTTTTTTTTGCACTATATTTAAAGCAAAAAGCATTACTTGATGGGCAGACCAGAAGTTTGTGTATATTATTATAATTTTTTTATTTTATTTCAGCTCTTAGAATATATATATTTGTATTTTTTTATTCATTTTTTGGTGCATATGCCATTGTGGTACAGCCAAAAACATGTTGCGAGTGCCAAAAAAACAAATGGAATCAATAAATGGAATAAAATTCCAAAAATTTGCAGAGTCAAGCAATGCTCTTTTGTGGCTGATTTATATATCCAGATGTGTTTGTCCAAACAGATGCCCCAAAGTCTGTTACTTTGGATCATTTAATGAAGTATTTAGTACACGCTTTAGGGTATATTGCGGTTGATTTGAAATTAAGTGACCTTTCTGTACTTTATATTACATTGTGTAGACCTTTACTTGTCTGCGGTTTTTACTGGAAGACTGTGGAGAATCTTTTAAATGTTATGACAGTACTTTAGTCATTTTTTATTCCAAGCAACAGCTGAGATGGTACTTATTTTCTTGTTCATCTAATGTAAGTTGAACAGTGTTCAATTGCACAGTTTAGACAAGACAGTCCTCAGGGATGTGGGATGGAGCCCTGCTCGATGCTAGACGATACTCCAAACAGAACATTTGTGGCTCTTTTTCTGGAAGGTCGGGCTTAAGTGCCATTTAATTAAGTGGATGGCAGAACATCAGCGGGCATTTGTAATCACAATCGGTTTGTATTTGATTGAAATTGCCATGTGGATGAGTGTATGGTTTCATTCTGCAAATTTCAGAAGAGCTGAATGCTCGAGCGTCCTGTGGTGAGTTTCACAGTGGCTACTTTTTTTATTTTATTTTTTTTTTTATACTTTTTTTTTTTTCTGATGCTGACTTTGCCATAATTAAAATATTTTGGTTAAACTCAGTCCTCATCCAGTGCTTGCTTTTCTCTGATGGATGTTCCTCATTTCTAGCCGCCAGCCAATCTAGATGTTTTAGGTTTTAATGTGGTGTATTAGGGATTAGAGATGTTTTTATTTAATTAAAAAAGAGGTTGTTGCACTGATCACTGAAGGCAGTAGAGATATTCTCAAATAGTTGCCTCCATTAGCAGTTGCAGGGATTTGCAGCATTAGTAACAGTGGATTCTTGTTGATTATGTTGGATTGAAAAGACATTGTTCTGCTCTCAATCAGTCGCCATCAAACCTAGACAGAAGAGACAGCACAGCGATGACATAGTGGCCGCTTTATCCACTGTATTTGATGTGATTTAGGCCTAATCTTGAGACCGCTATAGACTTGAAATGTCAAAGAGTTCAAATACTTGAATCTTTGCCTATGCTCTATGCCAGGGATTTCCGAGTTTTTTTTTGTTAGCTGAACTTTTTTGGCCTAAAATATTTACAAAGTACTCCTGAGATTTAAAAGTAAATATTTTAATAGTTTAATGGCACATGCATCCTCACGATTCTCAAATGTCAGTTAATATGCACATATGCAGGTCAACGATTCAAATATTTATTTACTTAGGAAGCATTTTATATTTATTCTTATTTAAAAATTATTGTAATTATTGTGGTTAATTTGGGTCATTTTTATACCAGAACCTTTGACATCCCTAGTACACATTTTTAGACATTTGTGGCTGTATTAAACTAAGCTTTGTGGGTTTGGCAGATTTAATGTTTTTTTTTTTTTTTTTTTTTTACATGCTCTGAAGAAAAGTGGTGTTTTCTAGGGCTGGTTATAATTTAGATTTTTCAATTTTAATCGATTTCTTATTTACAAAATTTAAAAACACTTGTGCTCCTAACTTGAATTAATAAGCACAGTCAAAATTCCCAATACGAGGTGATATTTGATTCTTTAAAGTGATTTACAGGGATTTTTCTTTTTACCTTTGTAATGGCATTTTTGGCAACTTTATTAATGTATTAATATATAAAGTATGTTTTTTTTTTTTTTTTTTTTTTTTTTTTTTAATTTTTAAAGCTTTTTTTTTTACATTTCTAATTGAAACAACAGAATCAGAACAAGTAGAATAAGAGTAAGTTATCAAATCAAATAAAATCAGTATTAACAATTTATTTGTACTACAGAGGTGGCATAGAAGAACACGAAAGTGGCTTGTAGGTGTGTTTTCATAAGTTTAATGAGGCTCAAAGGTGGCATGAGTTCAGTCAAATTCATAAATTCATAAATTTCAGTTTTAAATATAAAATTTTGAATACAGAAATATTAAATGATTTAAATATAAATTTAAATTAAACTAAATCTGCCAGTAGGTGGCGGCAGTTACCGATTTAATTACTGAATCATATCATTCATTTGATTCGTTCGAACAGCTGATTCATTAAGAAAGCAAGTGCCTGTCTTTATGAATGGGAAATTGAATCATTGATTCGTTTAAAAATGCACGTTCCTTCGTAAATGAAACACTGCTGCATTTGAATGGAGATGCGCAGCGGCTCAGTTGTGACTTGTTTCAGACCATTTTTGACGGCGAAATAGAGCAAAATCAGGCAAAATAGGGTTATAGTCAGACAATGTAAGTCACTAAATATTAACTTCTTGTTTATTTAACTGTTGTGTTAAATTAATATCTCATTTACAAACTCTCTTAAAAATCATTAAAAGCTGTCCCTTATCTTAGTTCACTGCGATCTTGCAAAGTTCCATTATAATCAACGAAGCTCTCTACACTGCACAATGAATCTCACAATGCTTCTACGCGGAACATAATTACAAACTGAAAAAACTTGTGAAATTCTCAGAACAAAAAGATACCAGCTTGTAAATAATGTTGCGTACATCACATTTACCTCAGAGAGAGAGAGAGAGAGAGAGAGAGAGAGAGAGAGAGAGAGAGAGAGAGAGAGAGTTAAAAACAAATTATGTGAGCATAAACTCATTAGACACCTAGAAAATGAACTCTAGAGAGGAGCATTTTGCTAAATATATGTGCCATATGACATATTACAATTTATTTATTTTTACTGTTCAATATTTAATTTGTTTTAAAAAAAATCTTAAGTTTTTTTTTTATGACAGCCACCATTTAAATGTTTTTATTTCACCAACCATTTAAATGTTTATATTTAAAAAAAGAAAAAGAAAAAAAGAATAGGAGTAGAAATAAAGTTATGTAATTGTGAAGTTATTATAACTTTATTATTATAAAAATGTGTGTAGTTTGTGTTCGTATACAAATCAGGTAATTTTAACCTTCAGTATTATAGTACTTTAGTACCAACGTACTCTCATTTATATTTTACAGCATTAATTGGTCTTTCTTTTTTGTTCTTTGAGAAAATTTGCCATGTACTGTGCCTGACATATTTCCAAAATAATTTATATCAAATTAAAACTAACCGAACTCTAATCAAATCGAATTGCAAGCTTGTGAATCAGAAATGAATTGTGAAATTTGTCTAAACCGAGCCTTAGTATTTTCTTTTGCAATGCTGTGCGGTGTGTTCTGTGTGGTTCCTGCTGCAATCCAATCACTTGGAAAAGTAATTGTTTATATCGCTCCTCAAAAAGCTACACAAATTGAGGTATCATTCATATCCTTAGCACAAACCATGTACGCTCCAAAGTTTAGTACTTGAGGTTAGGGGTTTGTTGAAATTCGAAGTTTGCTTGCCATAGCAATTGTCGCTAATTACTTGTATCTGTTTTGTATCTCTGTTTTGTGTCTCTGTTCAGTGTGTGTGAATCTTTTGGCCAAAGTAGAGACAGTTACTGAGGCCTCGATCTGTACTTGGTTATTGTTTAATTGCTCGCTTTGACTAGCGCTAATACCGCACCGTGCTTCCATATATTTTATCAGGCTACCGCTGTGCATTTGTGGTGTCTCTACAGTGAGAAATCTCAGTAGGTGGTATTGCCTTTCCTAGACAATTTAAAGACCAGTTTGCGTTTCGTTTCTCCAAAACATGCTTTTATCACAGTTCAGGATTAAGTTTGTGGCCTTAGAACCAGGCGCAGTCTTAATTAACCCACTCAAATGGATGTCTGCTCTTCATTAACGAGCGACTTTGAAGTTTACTTGTTCGATCTGAATATTTCGGGTTTCGGAGGGCATTTTTCGCTGTCTGGAGTTTCACAGGCTGAGACGACCACGAGGAAGTGCAGATCAGGACTCGTCTTTATTTGTTCTTTTATTTGTTAATAGCTGCGTGCGTGTGACGTGTTTCTTTTAAACCGCGTCGTCGGATGTTTCCTGGATTAGCACTCTTGACAATGTCGCTCACAGGGCGGATGCTATAAGCAGGTGATCTCATGTTTGGAAATCTGTCAGGACCATTGTTCAGGAGTGTTAGGACATATGGGGTGGCGATGATTTAAAAAAAAAAAAAAAAATTTTCTTTAACAGACTGAGCGTGATAGATGGATAGGCTGCTCTGAATGGCGGAGGGCCGAGTTATCTCGCAGTTCCCTCTGCACCAATGCATTGACCTCCATAGCAAAACCTGCCCTGTCTGTCTGTTCCTCATTTCAACCCAGACGGGAGGTGGTGAGAGCTGACGGAGTAAAGATGTAATGTCCTCTTCAGCAGACAGATAAACATGGACTGACTGTTAGTTTTTGGAGACGCTAGGTGAGAGCTGAGGATGTTGGTTGAAGTCAAAAGTGCTCACCCTTATGTCGTTCCAAACCCATAAGCCCTTTGTTCATCTTAACCCTCTATGGTACGGAGTTGCCATATGGCAACAATTAATTTCTACTGATTTCCTTGTTATTCTGAATAAAATACAATATATTGTAATATTCTAATTAAAAGGGTCAGCCCTTTTAAGTCAGTGATGTGCTGTTTTTAAGTAAAATGATATTTGAATGTTCCTCCAAAACAATTTTTCCCACTGTCACCCTCACATGGAGGACACCGGTTGAAGTGCTCCAGAAATGGCTCTGTTAACCTCATTTCTGAACATCTCTTCTCAAGGGGGATTTTTTTGGATAATCTTTAGTTATTTAAATTACATATTTATATTCACAAATCAACATTATCTAACATAGTATTACTGTAAAATTTGAAAATAGCAATGTTACCATATGGCAACACTGTACCACAGTGGAGCTGAAGTAATGCATTTCCCCATTGGGATTTTTTATAAATAGTAACATCAATAATTTGATTGCAGTTATTTATTAATTTGAAGGGTTTATTGCAGTATAGTTGTATTTATGTATTAATAAGAAAATTATTTATTCTTTTCAGAAAATGAAAACAGCAGTGTTTCACAGAAAGGGCAATAGGAAGAGTGCAGAGTTGGCTCTTCCATGTGATGACAATGGGGATGAGTGTGTATATGTGTCTAAATGTACGTGTGGCAGATTTTGATGGACATTAAGATTGGATGCATCAATTTCTAAAAGAAATGTGCATTTGAATTGAAAAGAAAAAATCATAAGTTAATAAAAAATCTAATTTTGGCCATTTTTCATTGTGGTACAGTGTTGCCATATGGCAGCGATTTCTTAAATACCCCCCATAATTATTTTTCTCAAATCTTTTTGATTTGTATAATTGAAGCTATTTCATGTAATAAAAAATATTTCATGGTTGGAACATAATGCGTACCATAGATGGTTAAGGGTCACACAAATGAAGATGTTTTTGATGAAGTCCGAGAGCTTTCTGACCCTGCATAGACAAACGCAACTGACATGTTCGAAGCCCAGAAAGATAGTAAGGACATTGTTAAAATAGTCCATGTGACATCAGTGGTTCAACCATAATTTTCTGAAGCTATGAGAATACTTTTTGTGCGCAAAGAAAACAATAATAGCGACATGAAGACTGACGTGGAAGAGAAGTTGTTGTTGAATAAAGTCATAATTTTTGTTTTCTTTGCACCAAAAAGTATTCTCATAGTTTTATAAAATTAAGGTTGAGCAACTGATGCCAAATGGACTATTTTAATGATGTCCTTACTACCTTTATGGTCCCTGAATGTGATAGTTGCATTGTTGTCTATGCAGGGTCAGAAAGCCCTTGGATTTCTTCAAAAATATCTTTGTGTTCTGAAGATGACCAGTCGTGCTACAGGTTTGGAATGACATGAGTGTGAGTAATTAATGATACAATTCTCATTTTTGCTTGAATTAGACCTTCAGTGTTTAAAAAGAGTTTACCAAAAAGATGTTCACAATGCTCTCTTCCATACAGTGCAATGAATGGGGACTGGGAAGGACTGTATGGTTCAAATCAAAATCAAACTGACATTTCTGCATCTGTTCTGAGCTTGTGGTTAACGTGCATTTGGAAATGCAAGATTTTTCTTTTACTTAATAATTATTGATATTTATATTCTAAGGTAGTTGAAGGCTTGAATCTGATTCCTGGCGAATGTTGTAAGGTGTGCAATTATTTTCAGTGAAACGTAGTTCCAGGCAGCTCTTGATTGTATTACATGTCCATATCACTTCAAGTGATTTCAGATATTTCAAAGGACCTTACAGCCTAAAACAGCAAAATGACAAAAACCCACAATGACACTGGCCAAATAAATACATGCAGTAAACAACAGGATAGAAACAACTGATTATTCCTATATTTTTGCTACAAAATTACGTTTTATGATGTACGGAAAGCACATACTCTTTCTCCTGCTCTCTCTCTTTTACAGACGTACACGGCTAATGTTGTTAGTGCTACTCTGATGATTTTATTAACAAAATAGTTTAGCAATTTAAAAACTACATGACATTTCTCACAAGCGAGGTATCTACGGCGCTGTTCTTGAAGAAAATTAAGTTCGAAATTATTTGGTAGAAACGCTGCTGCCGAACACTGTTGACAGATGCAGAGAGAGGTAATACAAACACTTAATCTCTCTCTCATTACTTAGTTAATAACTGCATTAGTCTGCTATCAACGGCTCTAAGGTCTAGTAGGTCTAAAATTACGTTTTGGAATTAGCAACAGAGGCGTTAAATGAGATGTGCAAGAAATTAATCCTACTCACATTAGCGTTTTAAGTACAAAAACTGGATGAATGCCTTGAAATATATATTATTTGATCAATGTCTTGATGTGTGGTAAACGCAGTATAAGTGGAATAATTGACTACGAGGCATTGAAAATAATGCATACCTGCGGTGTAACAGCATTAGCCGGCAACAGCCCGTTGTCGATTAATCGTTACGTAATGTAAAATTTTGGGCCTAATTGTGCAGCCCTACAAACAAGATAAGCAAACCTTTAAAAAAAATCTAATCAGAATTTTTATCAGACAAATCTTTGTTTAAATTGTGGTGCTTTATGACTGGGACTGCCAAGCTCCCAAAAAGGACAAAAATACACCATAAAAACATAATTAACGTGTTCCTCATGATTTCTGCTCTATATTCTGATCTTCTAAATCCATGTAATAGCTTTGTGTGAGGAACAGCCTATTTTTATTTAAGCTGTTACTCAAAATTTAGCTTGGCAGCTGTGGTCATCATTCACTTTCATTGTATGGAAAAGAGCAGCTTGAACATTCAGCTATAAATAACCTTTTGTGTTTCACAGAAGTCATACAGATTGACATGAGGGTGAGTAAATAACAGTTTACATTTTAAGTTGAACCATCCCTTGCTTCTCATGTGGAATGGGATTTGAAACCATTGAGATTTCAAGGCCAGGACTCGCCAGAACAATGCTGTAAATATAAATCAGACAACTGCAGAAATGTACTGTTTCTTGTTGTGGCTGGTTAGTTTAGTAAAATCTGATTTACATGGAGGAGATAGTTAGGTTTTATTGCTTATCGCTGGTTAGGACACAGCATAAGGGAGGTGGCTTGTCTCCACCCAGAGTCCCAGCATCTGTCAGATGATAGTATAATGGAACAGAAGCAGTTCTGCAGGAGAACGCCTTTATAAACAGCCTTTGAACCTCCCCACAAATAAAATAAACGTGCAACCTCCTCTTTCTGTCTGGGGCTCACTGTGACGCATGGCTTCGTTTGCCGAATTCTTCAGAGACTGGCCACATTTGGCGGAGGTGGTCGTGCGGTACGCATGGTTCCCAGCTCCCCGTGCCAAGCATTTTGCCAAAACTCAATGATACGCACAAGTAGCAGTACATTCTTACTCCAGCTCACCTGATGAGGAGACACAATGTTTACTCTCTTTTTTAAATTAGTGGTGTTTCCTAAAGAATACTTACTAAGGCTCATATTTAGGCTTATTGGTTTTTCTAAACCCCAGTATTAAATGTTGGTGTGTAACTCGTCCCGCAAAGTTTGTGCTACGGATATGAATAATACCTCAAATTATGAGGCTGGTTGAGAAATGTGTGCTATTATAAGTAATCAGACTTACTATTTTTGCCTGACCGACGATAAACAAAATCATATACTTTATTGAAGAACATGAGGCATATCTAGAGATCACATTTTCTTCAGAAAATGTGGAATTGTATTTTTTTCATAATACTTGTAGTTTTTCAACTTTTTTCTTGAATTTTTGACACATCTAGAGCGGAGTAGTGATGTCTGAAGAGAGAGGGATAGTTCACTTCAGAAATAAAATTCTGGTAATTTACTTACCCCCATGTCATCCAAGGTGGTCATTTCTTTCTTCAGTTGAAAATAAATTAAGGTTTTGAAGAAAACATTTCAGGATTTTTCTCCATATAGTGGACTTCAATGGGGATCAGCGGGTTGAAGGTCCAAATTGCAGTTTCAATGCAGCTTTCAACACGATTCCAGCCGAGGAATAAGGGTCATATCTAGCGAAACGATTGGTCATTTTCTAAAAAAAATTAAATGTACATGCTTTTTAACCACAAGTGCTTGTCTTGTGCTAACTCCATGTCCACAACTTCACGGATTAGGCAATCATGTTGAAAAGGTCACGCCCAGTGACCCAGTGTTTACAAGGAACATACAAAAATGTCAAAAAAAAGGGAAAAAAAAGGTCAAATTTTAGAGTTGGAGGAGAAAATGAGATGGAGTTTTTGCCCTACCCTACCCATTTGAACTGAAATACGCAGACAACAAGCAAACCACGTGTGACCTTTCAAATGTGATTGCGTAATGTGTGAAGAAGTAGATGGTACGGATGTAACAATATCATCAATATCGTGGTATCGCAATAGCAAAACTCGTTATTACCGTGGTCACTTGGCGAAATGAAATGATATAGGTTTTCTGGGCAAAAAGTGTATTTTTTTTTTTTATATTCTAACATAAGTCTTTAAAGTTGTGTATTGGGCCATTATGCTTTGGCACAGTATATGTCAGATTAACTAAAACTGAAAGCACAATATGGCTTAATCCCTTCATTAAGTCTGTTTTTACTGCACATTTCAAAGCGAAGCACGCACTTCATTCAGGCGATCAGCTCGTGATCCAGTGTTTGCCGTGCCTCTGAACAGCTCCATTCACAGTAAATGTAGTGAACTCGTTTATTGCATGTGCTGTAAGTTTAGTGCGTGTTTGAGAATGCAATGGCCAATAATTGCGCTTTATTTTTGCGGCAGATGATTAAAGCATTTCACTACATTTGTAGTGAGATGTGTTTTTGTAAGCCTGTTTTCTGGAGTTTGCCATCAAATTAAAAGCCCATTGAACCCCATTGAGAATCTATGGGATATTTTCAAGAAAAAGATGAGCTACAGTCGATCCAACAATATACAGACGATCTGAAGGTACAATAGTGCCTTGGCAGTGCCATAGGCCACACTTCACTGATGCTGTAATTTGTGCTAGGAGCAAGTCATTTGCTGTAATATGTGCTTCCGACCAAGTGTTGAGTGCATAAATGAACATACTTTAAAGAACTTGAACTTTTCTGTTTTGCAAATCCCTTTTTTTTGATTGATCTTAGGAAATATTCTAATATTTTGAGTTTTTTTTACTTTCATGAGCTGTAAGCTCTAATAATCAAAATTAAACCAAAAAAGCTTTTGAAATATTTTACTTTACATGTAATGAATCTAGAATATTTTAAAGTTTCAGTTTTTGAAATAAGTTAAAATAAAAAAAGAACTTATCACGATATTCTAATAAAAAAAATGTAATTAAATGTATTGAATATCATTTCCACTTAGGTGAATTATTCTGAGAGCTGTTTTTATCCACTCTTGCAGCTTTAAGAAACCCTTGCTAACCTCTTAAAATGTTTGTCTTCCAGGGACGGGCGTATGCTGTTCGACTATCTGGCTGACAAGCATGGCGTAAGTACTTCTGCTGACTCTTCCACCCCTCTGAGGAGTTCTCATGACTCTTCTATGAACCCAGTGTTGTTTTGGGGGGCCGACGGGAGGGGCAGCCCTGAGCAGCAACACTTTAAATGACTTCCCAAAACCTTAAGTCATTTTCGGGGATTTTATGGCTTGCAGAAATTTCTGCGGACATTTACATTCTGTGGCGAATTGTTAAGAATAAACGGAACAGCTCGGAACCCGTGGGTATGGCCTCAAGAATGCTGGAGATTCTATATTTGACTTGACGGCACTCCCACCCCAGCATCCTGAGACTGACCTGAGGCCTGTCCTCGGTGCACCTTCACTGCACGGGCTGCGGCGTCTTTACGACACGATCCTCGCCTTAACAACCCTCTCGTCGCCGCCCCCAGGAAGGCCCCTGTAGCCTTAACGACATCCGCACCAGGGCTCTAGTTTACTGTGACCGCACAAACACACAGACGTAAACTAGCGCACACACATACAATGAGCTCTCTGTTCCGAGACGCTCTGCCAGCGAGTTTCCCGAGCATGATCTACCGTACTGTCCGTCAAACCGCTGGTGCTCTCTGGTCATTGCTGTTAGCTGAATTTGAGAATTGCAGTTTAAAATGGCGAGACGATAATCATGAGGTCACATGGGGTCATATGTGGTCACTGTTTCCTGAAGAGGTTCAACGATAGTGTACAAATAATTTTTCCGTACTCACTAGAAGTAAAATACTGCACCAAGCACCAAAATCAAAGCCAGTAGGAATGTTTTTAATGTTTAAAGGAATGGCTTATTTGATTTTTAAAGGAACAGACATGTTGTGCGTAACAAGATGCGCTCTGACTTACTGGATTTGAGAGCTGTGTTTGAGGGGAAGATTTTCAGTCAGATTTATTGGTAATACTTTACAATACGGGTGCACAAATATGCATTAATTCATGCTTAATTAATGCACAGATAATCACTATGCATTTTCATGGGTTGAAGCCATGCATTTCAACTTCCAGTTGTCTGCTTTAATCATTAGCAAATGGTTTGCAGATATATCATTGTTATGACTTAACTCATTATGACATCAACAAGTAATGTGCCTCAACAAGTGAAGTCATAGCAGAATTATATATTTGCAAATCATTAGCTAATTAATTAAAGCAGACAACTGGAAGTTGAAATGCATTAGTTCATAAAATAAGTTATTAGGGAATTAATACATGACACATTTAACTAATAACAATTTCTTGATTAATCTACGAATCATATAGAAAGTTCATTTGTTGCTAATGCAGTAATATTAATAAATGGTTTAGTTCTTTGTGAGTTATATATTAACTCATGATTATCTCTGCATTAGTTATGCATAAAATAATGCATATTTGTGCACTCGTATTGTAAAGTGTTACCACCATTTTAGTATATGTTCTCAAGAGACAGTACTAAAGAAATTAAACTTGGATATATTTTAGAATAGCCAATGTGCAGCTTGTATAGCAGTATAGATTTACTGTAATAATAATAACTCAACATGCAGCCATTTTTGTCAAAATACCTGACAACTAAGTGTGTACACCCTAAGTGATAACGGCAGTATATTGTTTAACCATGCAAAGCCACATGTTCCAGAATTAGAATTGTTGCTCTCCACAAAGATAGCCAAGACTATTAGAGGTTCAGTAACACCCTGAAATTGAGTTACACTACAGTGGTCAGGGTTATTCAGAGGTTTTTCAAGATGGGTTTCATTCAGAAAAGGCCTTGCAAGGGTCGATCAACAAAGCATTGCTTTGGAGGTTACAGAAGTAGAAGGTCAGCGTGTCAGCGCTCAGACCATACGCCGCACACTGCAACAAGTTGGTTTGCATGGGCGCCATCCCAGAAGGAAGCCTCTTCTGAAGCTGGCTCACAAGAATGCCCGCAAACAGTTTTTGCTGAAGTCAACCTGTCCAAGAGCATGAATTACTGGAACCATGTCCTGTGGTCTAATTAGACTAAGATAAACTTGTTTGGCTCAGATGGTGTCCAGCATGTGTGGAGTATCAAGAAAATTGTGTCTTGCCTACAGTCAAGCATGGTGCTGGTAGCATCATGGTCTGGGGCTGCATGAGTGCTGCTGGTACTGTGGAGCTGCAGTTCATTGAGGGAAACGTGGATTCCATTATGTACTGTACATTCTGAAGCAGAACATGATGCCTTCCCTCCAGAAACAAAGCTGAATGGCAGTTTTCCAACATAACGACCCCAAAAACACCACCAAGATGACAACTGCCTTGTTGAGGAAGCTGAAGGTGAAGATGATGAGGGGTTAAGTATGTCTCCAGACCTGAACCCTATTAAACACCTGTGGGGCATCCTCAAGCGGAAGTTGGAGAAGCACCATTTGTTTAACATCCAGCAACTCTGTGTTGTCGTTATAGAGGAGTGAAAGCAACAACCTGTGTAGCTCTGGTCAATTCAATGCCCAGAATGATTAAGGCAGTGCTACATAAAGGTGGTGCTAACACAAAATATTGACACTTTGGACACAGTTTTGACAAGTTTACTTAGGGTGTTCTCACTTTTGTTGCCAGCTATTCTGACAATAATGGCTGTATGTTGAATTATTTTCAGAGGACAGTAAATATATACAAGCTGCACATTGACTAATCTAAAATATATACAAGTTTTATTTATATAGTATTGTCCCTTGAGAAGATGAAATCACTTTTGTGAGATACCGTATGTATGTATGTGTGTGTATATATATACATATATATATATATATATACATATATACATATACATACATACACACACACACACACACACACACACACGCACATTGATATACACTACCGTTCAAAAGTTTGGGGTCAGTAAATGTTTATTCATTCTTTTTTTTTTTATTTAAAGAAATTAATAAATTGTTACATTTAATAAAAAGTGACATAATAGATTTACATTGCTAGAAAAGATTTACAGTTTGAATAAATGTTGTTCTTGAAAGAAAAAAATACAGGTTAAAAAAAAAAACAAAAAAAACATTGGCAGCACAACTGTTTCCAAAACTGATAATTCTACTAATAATTCAGAATATCAGAATGATTTCTGAGAGATCATGTGACTCTTAAGCCTGGGAAACTGAGTAACAGCTGATGAAAAATCAGCATTGCATCACAGGAATAAATTATATTTTAAAGTATATGAAAATAAAAACCATTATTTTCTATTGTAATAACATTTTGTAATATTACAGTTTATTTTCTGTATTTTTGATAAAATAAATGCAGCCTTGACTTCATTAAAAAAAAATTGCAAGTCTTACTGACCCCAAACTTTTGAATGGTAGTGTATGTGTGTGTGTATATATATATATATATATATATATATATATATATATAATATTTCAAATATATATAAAATATGTATGCATTTATAGTATTATATATATTTATATATTATATAAATAAATAAATATATTTCTTCACTAAGAATTGATTGGGGCTGGTGATAGTGCCATTGATAAGTGTGTATATATACAAATATATGCATATTTTTTGTGTGAAATGTTATATATGCAAAAATATATGTACCGTATATAACTGATACATACACAGATATTTTTTTTTATTTTATGATGGTATTAATTTAATTGACTATGAACACAATGCTGATCTAGTTTTTGCTTCTGTATAAATTTCATCACCATCACGCTTCATTACATTTGCGCACAAATGCATATTTTGTCTATTTAATCATACACAAAGTGTGTACTGTTAATGTCTAACCTACATAAGTTTTTGTGTGTCTTTCCTCTCAGTTCCGCCAGGAGTATTTGGACACCCTGTACCGATACGCTAAGTTCCAGTACGAGTGTGGGAACTACTCAGGTGCAGCGGAGTACCTCTATTTCTTCAGAGTCCTGGTATGTGTCTTACCACGCCCCTGTCTTTAACAGATGACAGAGTTGTGTTTTCTAGCATTCTCCTCTGGGACGTTCCCAGCGGGGCAATTTTCGAGAGCTTCTTTTCATCACGACACCCTTTCATTTTCTCCTTCGCAAATTGAAGCCATTAAATGCATTCTTGTTTAATAAGTTCTTGTCTAATGGACAAACAGTTTTATTTTGATGGAGGGTTCCCCTGAGAGTGTTAATTAAGCCAAACGGTCGCCCTATAGAGAGTTTGAATTATCGTCTCCACTTAATATGGTTCTGCTTTTTTTTTTTTTTTTTTTGTACACGACTCTGCCAAATCCCATGAGTTACGAGCATTACGTATGCACTTAACGGTGTGTTTTTCAAAATGACGCAGGTGAAAAGTAGACACGACTCCCTCACAGGTAGGTTTTCTCAAATTAGAATCCAAATCCTTTTATTATGAAATATTGTGTCATTTATTCATGTTATCCATCTGTTAAAGCAAAACAGGCAGCTTTTTGTTTGCACTTGAGGCAATCCGAAGAACTAAAAGCTCCTGATCTGTAATTACTTCTCAAAAGTGCCATCCCATGGCTTGTTAAATTCCTTGCAAGTCTTGAGTGCTGAAAAGAACCTCTTCAAGGACTTGGTTAAGAGTTGTTTCAGGGCTGTGTTTAGTGGCGGACTTCATAAGCTTATGGGTTTATGGGCAGTGCTGCTCCCCATAGATGATTGGTGGGGATTTTGTGGCCTAATCACTCTTGGTTTGACAGGATTCCCCAGTTTTTGCAAGGGTTAAAGGTTACACAGCTTGCTCCATATAATCCCAATTCACCAAAAGCAGGCTTTTAAACAGAAGATGACTAGAATTTGTGTTTTTCCAACAGTCAAACCATGTAGAGTATTTTATTGAGCCAAACTCTTATTGGATAACAGGATATTAAGGCCACATTTACAATGCAGTTGAATGCAGCTCAAATAAGTGTTTTTCCTCTTCTAGTTTTTGAATTTATATTCTGAAAATCCAAAATCTCTCATGACATTTCTGATCAGATATGTATCAGATTTCTTTGCGACTTCAAGTAACCAAAGAAAATGGTCAGAGGCACAAAGGATAGTTGAAATTCTAATATATATAATACTTACAAATATATGTGCATGCATTTATTATTAATAGCAATAAGTTGTATTAAAATGATCCTAGATGGAAGAAATTATTTATCTTATTTATAGTACTATTTATTTTTATTATTATTATTATTGAATAATAATAATACATGTACATGAATGTAATACAAATAACAATATATTTTAAATATAGTAATAATAACTTTTTTAATATAATTGTTGTTAATAATAAATGCATTAAAAATCTTTAAAATCTTAATAAATATCATATAAAATGTACAAATATTTATACTATTATTATTATTATTATTATTATTATTAATAATAATAATAATAATAATAATAATAATAATAATAATAATAATTATTATTATTGCTTGTTGTTTATTATTATTATTATTATTAAGTCAGTTATTATTATTAATAATAATGATAATGATTAATAATAATAATAATAATAATGGTAGTAATAATAATAATAATAATAATAATAATAATAATAATCAAATAAATAATTTAAATATTAATACATAATATAAAACCCAAAAAGAAACAATAATAATAATAATAATAATAATGTTGTTGTTTTATCATTGTTGCTAATAATAATAAATGAATGCAAACAAAAATATTATTACATACTATAAAATGTAAACAATAATAATTAATACATTTGTATGCATGTATTATACATTTATGTATTTATATCAAAAAAAAAGTTTTTAAAAAAGTAATTTGAGTTTTAAAGAACAACATATGAGTACTTTACACCTTTTTTTCTTGTTAATTTTCCCAGAATTTAGTTTCATTAATTGTTGATTGAGTTATTGACAATTAACACACATGAAACAATTGAAATTTACAGTTTCTTTTTTCAGAGTTTAATTTTTTCGCTTGCTATTTAGTTGTCCCCTGATAATCCCCTTGTCTGATATGGGCTACTTTTAAAAGGCTATATGAACAACCTTACCAAATAAAATTTGGTTTGAGCATAAAATTGAGTTAGTTGTTTTGTCTTGTGATGTGAAACTTGCATAGATCACACACAAACACCTACAAGTTGCCTGTATTAGGATGACAAACCCTTTAACTTTTTTTTTTTATGTTGTTTTCTGGATAAAGATCCAGGCGGTGATGCACCGAGGACCTTGGATTAAATAATTTTCACCAGTGGAATACTTTTGGAATCAGATAATACCAAAGTAGGTTTGTGGGGGAAGATAATTGCAGTTCACTGAGAGTACTGGCAGTATCCATGTTACACGTGCGTACTTCTTATTTCCTCTATAAACAAAGGGCTCATTGCTGGGGCTCTGGTGTTTGTGGCTTCTCTCCCACTGCCTGTAGAAATGAGTGAAAGATGAACTTATGGGGAAAAGCGGCCGGACGCTCTGGGCCCAGTGCAGTGCTGTCTAACTAGTGGGGCGGGGGGCAAATGACGGCTGGGAACGAACAAATTGACCCGCTCCTTTCTCTCTGGCCGCAGTGTGTGGAGGTAGTCCAGTGTCCTAAAGAGAGGTGCCCATTGTCAACGCTGCCCTGGGCCAAGAGTGTTGCGAGAGGCTCCATGCCTGGCTAAGTTATCGGACTCCCTTGCCGGCGAGTGTTTCTCACGTAACCACATAGCCTGCCTTCTCACATGGAATGCACTCCTGTTTCTACAGACCTGCTCTCACGTATGATTCACTCGGCCTACATTGTTGTTTAAAAGAGGGCCAGACGCTTGCCAAGCGACAGTGAGTCGCTGTGGCAAGAAAGTGACCAAAAAGAAACCCTTTATTTAATTTGGAATAAATCTTGGTTTTAGCATTTCAGAGGTGTGATGAAGTCTGTGTTGTTTAGATTTGCAACATGTTTCCCATTTGCGAATGATTTGCAGCGTCAGTCACGCTGTTTGTTTGTTTGTTTGTTGTGTCCCTGTGGTTTTCGTGGGAGCCAAGGGAAGGAACGGCCGACAAGCCTTGAATTACACCCTTCAGTTTTTGTCACCCTTTTTTGCATATTCATTAGTATAGATGCTTAAAGGGATACTTGAACATTCTGTCTTCGTTTAGTCACCCTTGTGTGAGACACTGAGACAATTTTCAGTCTACAGTTCAAACGTTAGGAAGACTTTCTTTTTGAAAGAAGCAGCTGTTCACCAAGGCTGAATTTGATCAAAAATACAGTAAAAACAGTAATATTGAGAAGTTACATTGTAGGGATGGCTCAATACCATAATTTTGGCTTTGCTGTGATACCAGAATGTAATACCTCGGTATCGATACTAAATCATAACAAAACATGTATTGGTTCATTTATCATTTATAACTAATTTTTGATTTCATGTGTTTACATCATGACGAGAAGACACTGTGTTCTGTGCTGTGAAAGCAAGTTTGTTTTGGTTTTTATTGCCAAAAGATGATGATGTGAAGAATCAGTGGTTAAAGTTATTTTTTCCCTGAAACCACAGCAATACAATTCAAAACTTTTGTTGTGTGCTCATCATTTTACAGAGGACTGCTCCTCTAATCCTGCCTTTTATCTTCTTTGGCTTCTAATCTTCTTTATTTGGACTAACAAACGTCTCCGAACCACAACCTGTAAGTACGATTCATATGTTATGTGTACATTTATAAGTGAGTGCTCAAAATATCTAATTTTTTGTGCTAATATGTGGTGTATACCTAGTGCACCTTTAGGTTTCAAGATATTACTGTCTTACTGAAATAGTTCTAATAATTTGATGTGAACCCACTGTTTCCTGAGAATGTGTTGATTTAATGCAGACTGCCGTTGTTCTAAGTGTTAAACAAAATGTTTTTATGTCATTATTTTAAGAACTTTGGAGCACTGTATTAGTGCTTTATGTAAAAAAACATGTAAATCTGTTGCATTTTTAAGGTTATTTATTTATTTACTAACTAGTACAAATTTTATTTTAAAATAATAATTTTGAGGTATAATTATTTATAAATCTGATAATACAGATTATTATTATTATCTTATTATAATATACTGTTTTTGTTGTAAACTAACAAATACTGCACTACAAATACAAACAAATTGGATCTTATACTTATAATTTGCATTTTATGGATATTTATTTATTTACTTATTTTATTAGTACTGTTGGATACCATTTTAAACATTATTATTGTCTATAATTATTATTTATAAATTTATTAATAATAATAATAATAATAATAATAATAGTACTACTAAAAAAAAAATAGCCTTAAAAATGAATAAAAAAAGTATTTTTACATCATGGAAATCAGTACTGCAGTATTTGTTAGTATATAATAATAATAATAATAACAGTAATAATAATAATTTATTTATTAGTACTATTAATAAAATCAATAATAGTTTATTATTATTATTATTATTATTATTATTATTATTATTATTATTATTATTATTATTATTATTATTATATACTAATAAATACTGCGCTACAAGTATTTTGCTAATTTCCATGCTGTCAAAATGCATTCTGGGGTGTAAATACACACTTGTTGTCTGGGTTCCCCTAGTAAATTCGCATTCCAGAGGCTAAATATGTCTTTATTGGGGCCGCTTCAACCTGCGATACCAAAAAAAAACACGGACTTGGCAACACAGATGGTAGCACTCGCTAACTTGCTCAAGTACTCCTCTCTGTGCCAATCACAACAAACTTGACCAGCTGACCAATCAAACCAGAGTAGGCTTATGGAAGGGAGGGGTTTACAGACATTACAGTCAAAGCTGCTTTGAACGAACCGCTTCAAAATCATTGACAAGTGACTCTGTGCATAGATGTATATTCTGAGAAAATTACAATGTTTTCTGACCTTAGATGCTTTTAACCCTGTTGTAGGGGACTCCAAACATAATATTAGGACACTTTAAAAAGCATGACCTTATTTTTGTGAAAATGGTGGAAAAAAAAAAAAAAACCTTCAAACAGAAAGTTCTAAATAACAGCAATTATTGGAAATAAAAAGCTTTTGTAATATTATAAATGTCTTTACTATCAAATTTGATCATTTTAATTCATTTTTGCGGAATTAAAAAAAGAAAAAGACAAGGGATCTTTAAAGGGATAGTATACCCGAAAATGAAAATTGTCATTAATTACTCACCAAAGATGTGTTCCAAAGATGAACAAAGGTCTTACGGGTTTTGGCTGAGTGAGGGTGAGTAGTTAATGATAGAATTTTCTTTTTTGGGTGAACTATCCCTTTAAGTGTCTAAGTGTGCCGAGAGCTCTGCAAACATGCCATTACGTTTTTTCTGAAGGCTTTTATTTTTCAGTTAATGATAAAATACAATGGAGTCTACTCATCATAGGAAAACCACATCATTGATATTGCGAACACATCAAGCGTTTTGGGTAGATTAGACAGTCGACAGCAACCAACCTTGTTTACGCCGTCACTGCTCGGTCTACTTTAAATAAACCGAAATAGCTTCCAGAAATTCTCCCCCGTCTAGGAAATTATCTTAAATATAAATTTCCTGATATTGTAACTCAATACCTTCTATTTTCATCAAGAGTGAAAAGGCGTTTGTAAGAACCATGATGTAGAAATAGATTTAGTTGGGCTTTCTCACCAAATACCTGCCCCTGCTTCTCTTTTTACTTCTTGTCCACCCCTGCTGAAGCCGGACCTCCCATCTCCTCAGACGGCTCCTAGCATGGGAGATGTCAGGCTCTAGAACTCCTCTAGCGTGGGAAACACAGCCATTTAACGAAGGAAGCCAGGCTTGCAAAATCCAGACCCGAGGTCCTGTTACAGTGAGGGCCCGGTGCGAAAAGAGCAACTTATTCATATCATCTGTTAATGCAGGGATTGGATGTTGAGAATAAAGATTGAGTGTCCCGTCGGATCCCCAGCACAGTAAATTTATTGTTGCTGGTCAGTCAGTGAAAATGTGCCCATTTCGGGAGGCAGTGGAAACTCAAGGTAACTTGTGGAAAAACCCAGGTATTGAAACTATTCTTGCATGGCCGCTGCTGAAAGCCAGTCAGTGTGCAGAAAGCTGCCATAATGACATGGAGCGTCGCCAAATGTAGCAGGCAGGGACTTCCAGGAAAAAAAAAAAGGAAAAAAACAAACACTTTTAGAAATGAAACGTTGACCTTTATATTGGCAGAGAGGATGGCTTTTTCCCTGGTTGTCCCTCCGAGCTGATCTCTCTTGAGTTTTTGGACTTTGACTGTTATTTAGACGCATCCAACTTGGGATTTTTGATCAAAGTGCTCCAGTGTTGCAAGTGGAGCAGTGGTTGCGTCTGTACTGTATGGATTTTTTTTTTTTTTTTTCAGCTGTTCCATTTTACCATATGTCACTATGCAAATATCACTGAAGGGTATTTTTGACCCACCATAAATGTACTGAGCCATTTATTTACTTACTAACTAACTAGTACTATTATTAGATACTATTTTAAACTGATTATATTATTATATGCTATAATTTATACATTTAATAATACATGTAGTAGTAGTAGTAGTAGTATTAATACATATTATTTATATTATTATTATTATTATTATTATTATTATTATAAACTACAAATACAAACAGTTTGTATCTTATGTATTTTGATACTTATTATTGTATACCCTTGTATTTTCCTGATTAGCATGACATGTACATTTGTTGCATTTTTAAGGTTATTTATTTATTTACTAACTAGTATTAATTTTATTTTAAAATAATAATTTTGAGGTATAATTATTTATAAATCTGATAATACAGATTATTATTATTATTATTATTATTGTTATCTTATTATAATATACTGTTTTTGTTGTAAACTAACAAATACTGCACTACAAATACAAACAAATTGGATCTTATACTTATAATTGGCATTTTATGGATATTTATTTATTTACTTATTTTATTAGTACTGTTGGATACTATTTTAAACATTATTATAGTCTATAATTATTATTTATAAATTTAATAATAATAATAATAATAATAATAATAATAATAATAATAATAATAGTACTACTAAAAAAAAATAACCTTAAAAATGAATAAAGTATTTTTACATCATGGAAATCAGTACTGCAGTATTTGTTAGTATATAATAATAACGGTAATAATAATATTATTTATTTAAATAATAGTAATTTATTTATTAGTACTATTAATAAAATCAATAATAGTTTATTATTATTATTATTATTATATTATTATTATTATTATTATTATTATATACTAATAAATACTGTATTTTGCTAATTTCCATGCTGTCAAAATACTTTTTCATTCAAGGTTATTTACTAACTAATACTATTAGTAGTACTCATTATAATATTATATGCTGTAATTATGTATACATTTTTTTTATAATACATAATTATTATTATTATTATTATTATTATTATTATTATTATTATTATTATTAACTAACAAATACTGCCCAACAAACACAAACAAATTGTCTTATGTGGGTTGATACTTCGTTGTTTTTAATAATGATGATAATAATGCTTAGAAATAATAATAATAATAATAATAATAATAATAATGATGACGACAATAATAGTAATAATTATAATTTTTGCTGTTGTTTATTGTTATATGTTATATTGCTGCGCTGCAAATACAAACATATTGTGTGTTATTTACATTGTACTTTTTGTTATTGTATACTCTTGTATTGTTCAGATTTCCATGATGCTTTGCAGATGGCGTCCTATTTATAGTTTTCCTCGTGGAACTTGAGAGACTTGTCACACAATATCCAATATGTCTCCTCGTCCATATTTAATGATTAATGTACGCGAGGAGCAGTATATTCGTCCAGTCAGATTTCAGTATACGCATGGCTGACTTCCTGGTCTTCTGCGTGCCGCTACGTCTGTCGTAGGTCACAATCACTCCACTTCCCATGAGCCTCTGGCTACAGCTCATCCCCCCTATATACACGAAACACGCTTAGATACTTCAGCAGCACGCTAATCTGCAACACATTATCTCCTCACTTTGTTTGTTTTTGTCTTTTTAGTCATAATTTAAAACAGCTTACGCTCCTTTGAAGCTGATTGTCTCTGCAGAGATGAACCAAATCTTGTTCATATTTCCATACAAGAAGCTTGAGCGAGTGTCTTTCAGGGGTTTCATAACTCGATTCCACAGGATGTTTTTCTTTTGCGCTAAATGTTCAGGAGATTATCACAATTACTAGTTAATCAAGTTATCTAAACATTATTTTCAAGGGCCTGTTTCTGCTTAACAAGACTTATGTTATTGGCTTCTGCTGTCAAATGGTTTTAGTCAAGGTAGAAGTGACGTAGGAACTATGCAGCTCTTGTAGCCTCATGAAAAATTAAACACCTTTAATTATTTGTCCAGCAAAGACCTACTCAAATGGTTCTCATTTACGTCGTAAACACGCACCTATCCATCCTCACCCAATTTTTGTGTTTAGTTCTTTGATTTGATTGGTTGAGTTTCTTTACCTAATGTCTGGACCTCATTCTCTCACTCCTCCATGAACAGACATTTTGATTAGCGTCCCGCCACTCCGGTCCTGTCCACATCTCAGGGCTGATCAAAGCTTGCAGACATGTGTTAGGGCCAGTAACAGAGGCTGCAGCAGTAGCAGCACACATCATTAAAGACCCTCACCGAAGGCAATGCACAAAGGTCACTGCAAGTTCACGTGAACTTTGGAGAGCTTTTCTTCCTTGTTTGTGCATGTCGATGCTTCACACCACATATAAAAAGGACTCTGTGTGTGTGTGTGTGTATATATAACATTTTAAGACTCATTCACGTTTGTTTCGGAGTTTTGAAAAGACACGTTCCTGTGATTTGAAGCCACTTTCATCTCTTGACGTGACCCTCCTTACCCTCAAGATAGCACTTGACCCCAGGCTAGTTAAAGAGCACTTGTTTAACTTACGTAATTATTTCCCAGCAATATCACAGACAAGTTGGACTTTTAACCTTTAGCTCTTGTCTGAGGACCTCTTTGACCTAATGACCTCAAAAACATCTTTTTTGAATGTAAATATATACTTTACACTTTTATTGTTTTTTTAAAAGATGTCATTTAAGCTCATCAAAGGTGTATTTATTTATTCAAAAATATAGAAAAACAGTAATATTATGAAATATTATTGCAATTTAAAATAAGTTTTCTATCTCTATATAGTTTAAAATATAATTTTATTTCTGTGATGAAAAGCTAAATTTTTCACCATCATTACTCCAGTTTTTAGTGTCACATAATCCTTCAGAAATCATTCTAATATGCTGATTTATTATCAGTGTTATCAACAGTTGTGCTGCTTAATATTTTTTTGAACCTGTGATATATTTTCAAGATTCTCTGATGAATAAAAAGTAAAAATTTAGTGATGTCAAAATTAGCACGTTAACTCGGGCTTTACATTTTTTTTTAATTTAACGTGTTAAAAATATATAATGCAATTAAAGCATAGGCGGGGCTAGGTTTGGCCACCTCACTCACAACTGCTAAAGAAATGTTTATTTAGGTGCACAGAGCATCTTTACGAGCACAACGCCGTAGTTAAGTCATCTGTTAAGATATGAATTAGCAAAAAATGCAATTAAAGCTGCCTTAAAACTGTGCATCTAAGTATTTATTATTTATAGGTCACATTTAAAGCAGTGTCAGATCCGTATCAAGTTCAGCAGTGGCAGCCTTTAAAGTAACAGCATAATATCAATATGCTGTTACTTTAAAGTCATTACTTTAAATATCAGCAAAATATCCTAATAACCAGCTGCTGTGATGTCTGTTAATCAAAGAACAAAATTAAAAAAGAGGAAATTAATAACTAAGATTTATCTTTATATAACTTAGATTTTGATATAATTTAGGTAACTTTAGGCTATATTTTCTTGCTGAAGGGCACAGGTAGCTACTAGCCTATATGACATTTATTATAATGGGTTTATGTGAAAATTGTTTCAAGTTCACTTAAATTTGAATTTTTTTTTTTAAAGTCTAATAAATGTTAAAGTGATAGCTCTCAATTATACGGCAATGTTGAATGGTTATATTCAATCGTTAAATATTAGGGAAACATCAGCTGGAAAAAAAGATGGCATTAAACAAATAATAAAAATATCTGTTCTTTGTTGTTTCTACAGTAATTTGCATAAATCAATGCAGTATAAAAGTATAGTTAAAAACTTTAATGTCAGGTAGGATTAATCGTGATTAATTTCAGGAAAAGTGTGCAATTAATTAGATGTTTTTTTTTTTTTTTAATCAATTGACACCACTACTAACAATATAAGTCTTTACTATCACTTTTTATCAATTTAACACATCCTTGCTGAATAAACGTATTCATTTCTTTCAAAAAAAAAAATAAAAAAAATAAATAAAAAATTGCACAATTTTGAATGGTAGTGTATATTTTTGGAAAAGATTTCTATTTTAAATAAATGCTGCTCTTTTTGACTTTATTCATCAAAGAATCCCGAAAAAATATGGGTTCCCAAAAAAACAACAACTGTTTCGAACTTTGATAATAAATCAGCATATTAGAATGATTTCTAAAGGATCATGTGACACTGAAGCCTGGAGTAATGATGCTGAAAATTCAGCTTTGAGTCACAGGAATAAATGGTATTTTAAAGTGTATTGAAATCAAAAACCACTATTTTAAATTGCAAAGATATTTTGTAATATTGAATTTTTTTTTTCTTGATGAGCAGAAAAGACTTCTTTAGAAAACATTAATTTTAACATTTAAGTCTTACTGTTAAAAACTGTGGACTGGTAGTGTATATTTAATTCCTGACATTACAACGTAGTACATTTATTTATCATTTTATTTATAGAGGGGGTCACGTGTGGTATGTATTTTGATTTTTTTTATTATTATTATTTTTTTTAGATGTGCTTACTAAAGTGAAATGCATAAAGACACAACAATGACTATGACAAAAATTCAGCAAATGAAGTTTTATAACAAGCTAAATAGTCTTTCAGGATCCATTTCTTTTTCCCTTGCGAGCCCAATTCCCGAAGATGACATAATTTAATCCGTTTATCCACTGTAAATAAATAAAGAAGTAACTCCGGCAAGCAGCGTTGCCAAGCAAGCTTAACTTTTAGCTGTGGGAAATGGTAGATGTCAGAAATATAGTAGTATTCAGTGTATTATTATAGTGAGTAAGTTGATTCATTGTCTGCCTTTGTTTACAGTGGGGTCAATGTATTTTTCTCTGTTTGTCTGTGTTTGTGCAGGTCCCCGCCACAGACAGAAACGCGCTGAACTCTTTGTGGGGCAAGCTGGCCTCTGAGATTCTGATGCAGAACTGGGAAGCTGCCATGGAGGACCTTACCCGCCTGAGGGAGACTATCGATAACAACGTAATGCCCCGCCACTCAGAATTCAATACCACACTCAGATTCCCTTACATAGGCCCTAATATTGACCGCCTTGCGTTTCAGCACAGCACCGCTGCTGTTTGCTGTTCCTCCCCTCCTCTGCTCCATCTCCTCGATTCCTTCTCACCGCAACTCACAAGTCAAGCAAAACCTTAATTGCTGTGTTATGTCGGTGCAGCTTGATTTTTAATTGGAGGAATTGAGCTGGGAAAGAAGGGTTTGGCCTGGGGAGAAGTATGAGTAAATAAAAAATTAAAGTCTTTGGACATTGTAAATTTCTATTCTGAACTTTGATTTGTACCGAGTCTGGAAAGCAGCAGAAGCCAAGTGTTTGGTTTTTTCGGAGTCAGAAGTTCATCTTGTTATGATCAAGATCACGATCAAGAGGAGTCACGTTTTAAAGGGATAGTTCACCCAAAATGGTTTTTGGATTATGCATTAAATTGATAAAAGTGACAGTTTCATTAAAGTGACAGATTCTTTTCATTAAAGAATCCTGACACAAAAGTATGAAGCAGCACTACTGGAGTAATTGCTGCTTTGCCAACACAGGAATAAATTAAATTTGACAATATATTAAAATGGAATACAGTTATTTAATATGTTTAAATGACAACAGTTTTGTGAAATATTTATTTTCTAATAAATAAATAAAGCCAACTTTAATATTGCAGTACAGTACCTCTTTAAATATACTAAAACACATTGTTTTAAATTTCTTTCAATTCATCTTCCTAATTTTGATTACCTTTCCTGTTTGCTACTTCATTTTTTAAATTCAAGTGTCAGTTCGAAATGTATTTGTGTGTACAGTATATACAAGATTTTGAATGTCTTTTCTGCTCACCAAGCCTGCATTTATTTGTTCTAAAATACAGTAAAAACTGTACAATTTTGAAATTATTTTATTAAAAATAACTTTTATATTTGAATGCATTTTAAAATGTAATTTATTCCTGTGATTTCAAAGCTGAATTTTTTGCATCATTACACTTGTCACATGATTCTTCAGAAATCATTCTAATATTATTGCTGCTCAAAAAACATTATTATTATTATTATTATTATTATGTTGTTGTTGTTGAGCACAGCTGAGTAGAATTTTTGAATCTTTGAATAGAAAGTTCAGAAGAACAGCATTTATCTGAAATAGATTTCTTTTGTAACATTATAAATGTCTTTATCGTCACTTTTGATCCCATGAATAAATTACATTTTAAAATATATTCAAATAGAAAATATTTCACAATATTTCGCTGTATTTTGGATCAAATAAATGCAGGCTTGGTGAGCAGAAGAGACTTCTTTAAAAAACATTACAAATCTTACTGTTCAAAAACTTTTGACTAGTTGTGTAGACCAGGGATTTTCTAATCATTATGAAGCCAAAAACATGTGCCAGCCAAACAACAGCCATTCCAGTCATAATGGAGACTCTCTCCAGGTATTATAAACCTTTTTAATAGGCTCTTCTTGATCTACTGTTTTTGCCAGTCATATTTATTTCACATCAGTTTTACACCATTTAGCAAAACTCTCTCAAAGAAAAAAATGCCGCCTTGTGGAGCATAAATGACTTTGTTTTTCTATCATATGAATTCAAAACATCACATAAGCCAAGTGGACTGTTTTATGGTACTTTAATGGTGCCTTTTGAAACTTGAAATCTCAATTTCCAATTATTTGTAATTTCATAAAATAACCAGGACATTCAGTTCAGTCTCCTTTTGTTTTCCATGGTAAAAGAAACTCATTTAGGGTTTGGAACAACATGAGGCTTAGTAAATGATGACTGAATTTTAATTTGGGTTTGAACTATCCCTTTGCAATTATTTTTAACACCTTTCCTCCCCATTTTGTTTTTTCTCTACAGACTGTAAGTTCTCCTCTCCAGTCTCTCCAGCAAAGGACTTGGCTGATCCACTGGTCTCTCTTCGTGTTCTTCAACCACCCCAAAGGGAGAGACAACATCATTGAGCTTTTCCTCTACCAGCCACAGTAAGCACCTTCTGCAGCTGCTCGTTTTCCATCTGGGATTTGGTTTTGCTTTGGGTTGACTCTAATAAAAACGGATGAGGTAGGAGGAGAGCACGGATCCAGGTTGGAAAGCCCACCGCAGTCCGCAAACAAAACTGCTGATGCTGGGCTCACCAGCCAGCCGCTCACAGACCCACGACCCCAGCGGTCAGCGCGAAAACGAGCCTGGCAGCTCAGACGAATGCTGACAATGGCAAACGGGCCGCTTAACTCACGGGTTCAAGCTTCTTAAAGTGACGTTGTCGAGTCTGGACAAGTCTGTTGATCTTTAATCATTTTCAGTTTGTGTGTGAACATAGAAAAAAGTTTCCAAACGGGAAAAAATATGAAATCACCTCTGACCTTCATATGTAATCAGGTCTAACTGTTCCATGAGGAAAAAGTGGTTTCCTACTTTCCTTATGAGACGTCAATAGTGTGAATATAGTTTGTATTTCATGGTCATAGAAACATGAAAATGTTTTCAAACAACATGGCAGAAAGACTTTTTGCCCCGATTTGCACAGAAAATAACTTTATTTATGGTCATTTCACCAATTTTTACGTTTAGATGATCTCTGAACCCATTTAATGCAAACTTAATGTCTTAAAATCTGTTTTATGCCATTAAGTCGAAATAATTAGTATCCAAAATGAATTTCCATTAATAATACTTTGTATTTTTAATGTTGTGATGCCTAAATTAATTTGTAGCACCTTAAAACTGGTTTCATTTTTTTTTTTTTTTTTAATTAATATTTCAATGTGTATGCGTAAACGGTTTTAAATATAAAATAATAGAAATATTATATAATAATGTTCTTCGTGTTTATATATTAATAAGTATATGTAATTTAGAGTTCTATATAAATTAATATTCAAATATAAAAATACAAATTTATTTATATATATATATATATATATATATATATATATATATATATATATATATATATATATATATATATATATATATATATATATATATATATATATATATATATATATAATATAAAAATACACTACCAGTCAAAAGTTTGGACACACCCTCTCATTTAAGGTTTTTTAAAGAAGTTTCTTATGCTTAATTAAGGCTGTTTTCACTTTGTTCAAGAATACAGAAAAAAGTAATATTGTGAAGTATTATTATGATGTAAATCAATGTTTTTACTATACTAATATACATTAAAATTTAATTTATATCTGTAATTAAAGTTGAATTTCCAGAATCATTACTCCACTCTTCAGTGTCACATGATCCTTCAAAAATCATTCTAATTATTATTATCAGTGCTGGAAACATTTGCACTACTTAATATATATATATATATATATATATATATATATAATGATGAATAAAAGGTTAAAAAAGAACAGCATTTATTTAAAATAGAAAGGTTTTTTAACAATATACACTACTGTTCAAAAGTTTGGGGTCAGTACATTTTTATTCTTTGTTTTTTTTTTAAATAAATTAATACTTTTATTCACCAAGGATGTGTTAAATTAATAAAAAGTGATTAGTATAGATTTACATTGTTAGAAAAGATTTCTATTTTGAATAAATGCTGTTCTTTTTAACTTATTCATCAAAGAATCCTGAAAAAAGAATCACAGGTTGCAAAAAAATATTTGACAGCACAACTGTTTCCAACATTGATAATTCTAATAATAAATCAGCATATTAGAATGATTTCTGAAGGATCATGTGACGCGTAAGACTGGAGTAAAAGCTGATGAAAATTCAGCTTTGCATCACAGGAATAAATTATATTGTAAAGTGTAATGTAATATATATATATATATATATATATGGAGTGTGTCCAAACTTTTGACTGGTAGTGTATATATTTTTTTTAAATTAGACTTTCACACAATTGAGCAAGAGTCTCAGCCCCAGCTACTTGTTGTAAGTTGGCTGTAATCAGGGGCTTTTTATTGCTGACTTGTCAAGCACTTGACACATTAAAAGGGCAACAAGATTCAGTCCTGTAGCATGCACTTGAGTGCAAAGAAGCTTCAAGGCTCAGCTATTGGATAGGAAAGGTAAGATAGGAAACTTGATCTACTAAATAATTCTACATTCCATGTATTTTAAGGCCATGATTTTCCCCTAGTCCACTGTTGTGGAGCCTAATGCCTATATACTATTCAGAGACAAAATGGACTTATTTGATGATGTTTTCCACCAATTTCCAGCAGCACAGGTGATTAAGGGTGAGCAGACCAATAATTATTCATTAGTAACTGACCACAGTGGGTGAAAAGACCAATTGATGTGGCTTATTGTGCTGTCGCTAGCTTGAAAACCAGTTTTGGTTTGGCTTTTTCCTTCCGTTCATGGCCGCTTTGTGCTGTTTTTAGGGCCAATGACCTGTGGCTGTGAACCTAGTGTGAATGTTTGACCTGCCTTTTGAGACAATCGGCTGGCTTAACAGCAGCCCTTTGGACGTAGGTGCTCATTATACGAAAACATTCATTATGCTTCATTAAAACCGCTCCAGAAAGGTACTTCTAATTTGCGGTTGGGCTCGTCAGATCAGAGGTCTTTCAATGCTGGCAGCCTGCTTTTCACTTTTCGTTTTTGTGTTGTTCTCTCACCTCTTCTGCCTTCAGCTTTTATTTGCAGAGCTGTGGCCACGAAGAGCAATCAGACCCTATAAATCTGAATCTGAGTGTAATTTACTGCATTAGATACACTACGTTTTATGCACCACAACAGTATTGCGTTCTTGGAGGGCGGACAGTCTTGTTTTAGTTGGAAAACGGCATCATGGTCTGTTTTTGACCCTGTGAAAAGACCTTTTGTTTTCTGTTCTTCTCCTTTTTGTTATTCTTGAAGTTTTGTTGACAATTAGGCTGACATCAGCCTGTGGCGTTCAGGTTCGTTTCATAGTTGTTTGGCTGTCGTTCAGCACAGGGTACGATCCAGTGCTCTCGGCCTGAAGATCGTTCGTGATGTAGTCGTGCCGTCGAGCAGACGGCCAAAACAAAAACAGAAACCGAAATGTTTTTAGTGCAGGAAAAATGATACCAAAGATAGACTATCATATAATACGCTCCAACCAAGTCCAAGGGCAGTTCGAGAGAGAATATTGTCACAAGATGACCTATGATGTAGGTGCAAACAGGAAAGCTAATGCCGCCGAAACACTATCCTGGCCAACGCAGAGTGGATTCAGAGTTTCACTTGATTTACCTCTAATTCCCCTCCTCCCTCCAGATGCATCATGAAATTGGAACTGCACCACCTTCTTTTTTTTTTTCTTCGTTCCTACCTTTTTCTCTCCCTGCTCTCTTAGAGCCACCAAATTATGGCTGCAACAACTAATCACTTATTATTTTTATTGAAGAGCCACTTAAATGCTGTTCTTTTGAACTTTCTATTCATTAAAAGGTCCTAAAAAATAATCGTTTCCGCAAAAATATTAGACAGCACATCTTTTTCATTTTCAACACGGAAGGATCATGTGACACCGACAACTGGAATAATAGTTGCTAAAAGTTTAGCCTTGTCATCACAGGAATAAATAATATTTTAAAATAAATTACAATCAAAGAATTATTTTAAATGGTAATATTTCACAATATTAATGTTTTACTGTATGCTTACCAAGGCTTTATTTGATCATCTTTTAAAAACATTTATAAAAATCTTACTGACCTAAAGTTTTGGTGTGTGTGTGTGTGTGTGTGTGTGTGTGTGTGTGTGTGTGTGTGTATATATATATATATATATATATATATATATATATAATTTTTTTTTTTTTTTGACTGTTTAATTTATTATATTGAACAATTATTTGATGACTAAATTTAATAAAATGTTCTAAAAGCATTTAAAACTATTTATTTTAAAATGTTTGTTTTTATTTTATGCTTGCTTGAAATAGAATAATCATATTTTTCAATAATTGTCTATAATAGGGTCAGAAATTAACAAGGACCTCAGGCAAAAATGAATTATAATGCCCCATAATTTCAGGATAAAGGGTCAAAAAAATGCCCCTGCAATTAAAAATGGTATTACAGCTGTTGTGATTTAAAAATGAAACGTGAAAAGAAATGAAAAGTGTCAATTTGCGGAATTACATTTAGATTCACTCAAACTGCATCAGCTTTAACGTGCTGTTTTGTCAAATGCGTTTCTGTTGAACTTAGGAATGCATTGGCTAATCAGAGGTGCTTAGATTAGTCAGAGCTGTTGTTGATTGCGCACGTTTACGAGCTCCTTCATAAATAATCTTGTTGTTTTTACATAACTTGTGTGAGACTTGGCTGACGTAATGGGCCGACATGCTTGTCTGAAGCAAAAATGTGACATGCCCAAAGCAAAACAAAAACATTGTATATTGTTTTCTGTATCGATATTAGTAATCATTATTACAATATAAAGCGTAATAATTTACAGTAATGTTTAATTATTTTGTTATTATATTGCAGCCCCATAAGCTTTTGTTTTTTTTACATGTATAATTTGGATATGTGTGTTATTGACAACAGTTTAAAATATTGATTAAAGTAATTGGGTAAATTTAACCCTTTAACTGTCACTGTCCCATACACAGGACGCCTACATTTACTTCACCATATTACAAATAAATCCTAATCTAATTGTGAGAACTATATATTGTTAGGAAGGTCTAAGACTCCTGAATAGATATTTTACTGCTTTTTTTGTTACAAATTATGTAGGAAAAGTAATAGATTAATTTATGACAAGAGTGCACCTCAAAAATCTACATCATAACAGAGGTTCAGACCTTTTTCACAAAAAGCCTTTCTTCATTGCCTTTTGCCCTATCACACTTTAGAACTCATAAGAAATTATGTATCACTTGAAAACTTAAAATCCATCCATTCAAAATCCATTCTTTGAAAACCATTTTAAAATCAGACATTGCATTACCATGGAAAAATGTACATGAAAATCATATTACAAAATGTTTTTGTGCATGAATTATAAAAATGTAACTTTGGATATAATATAATATAATATAATATGAATTAATATATATAATCATATATAAATATAAATATAAATATATATATATATATATATTTATTATCTTCCATATATTAGTAATTAGTAGTAATAATTGTAGCCAAATTATTCATGGTTTATTCGATATTTTTTCATATATTATTTATCGAGTAATGGATATATTATGTATTACTATATTATTTATCATTTTCTATATATTAGTAATTAAAAAAAAAAGTAAAAATTTAATCAAATATTTGTTCTTTTCAGACCCAAATTATACAGTCATAAATTTTGATTTGTGAAATTATACAGTCATAAACATGTTATGTTTTCCATTTTATTTTATTTTTTATATATTATTTATCATTTTCTAATTTAAAAACAAAAATAACAATTTAATGTTGATCAAATATTTGTTCTTTTCAGACCAAAATTATTCATAGACATACATTTAGAAAGTCATTTTACTTTGGATAGTCATGTAACTTTGAAGTGGATTTTCACGTCTGTGTTCCAAATAGTGAGTGACAGTTAAAGGGTTAAGCATTTGTGACCCTGGACCACAAAAGCAGTTAGTAGCATGGGTATATTTGTAGCAATAGCCAACAATACATTGTATGAAAAATGATTGATTTTTCTTTTATGCCAAAAATAATTAGGATATTAAGTAAAGATCATGCTCCATGAAGATATTTTGTACATTTCCTACTCTAAATATATCAAAACTAAATTTGATTAATAGTTTATTCAGTAAATTGTGTATAAATCTCAATTTCAACAAATTTACTGGTTTTGTGGTCCAGGGTCATGTTCGAGATTAAAGCCAGAATTGTAATAATGTAATTTTCAGAGGAAGGAGCACATTCTACTTCTTACTTTTTACTAGTTGACACTTATTTTGTGACTTTCCCTATTTAAACTGCTCCAACAGGAAAGTATACTGAGAGAGTGAGGTGAAACAGCAGCGAGACATGACGCAGACTGGACTCAAACTCGGATCAGCTGCACAATCAACACCTTAATCCATTATCAAAGTAGTTTTTAGTTGCAGCCTTATCCCAAATCCCCAGCTCCGCAAGGAGAATGTGACGCGCTCGAATTGAACTGCTACTGCCTGTTTTGCCCTCTTCCTTGCGAAGTCATCTAGCAACCGATTAAGCCGTATCATGGCTTTGGTCGTAGCTGTCGGGCTCGGTTAGATAATGCATTTTTTTTTTTTTTCTCTGTTCAAAGCCCAGATATGGCATCATGACTCATGAGAGCGGTCTGGCCATCGGAGCCTCCCTGGGAGAGCGAGTAGGTGTAAGTTAATCAGGAACACAGCATGAAGTGTTGTGGTTTGCCATGAAGTCAGACAACTACAAAGGGAGGAGAGACCGAAGGCTGCGCCAACTGGGATCACACGCCGCCGAAGCCCGCTGCCGTTTTTAGCTCCGACATCACAAGTGCCACAGGCCCCCTTGTCCCTTTAATTGTTTCGGCTAATTAAACCATCCGGCAGCCCTCCTCCTTTTCCTCCAAATGACATGTGGTTCGACAAGCTTTAGGGCCTGGCCGAAGCAGAGCAGCGCCACTTCCTCCTTGAAATTTAATTTGGTCCTCGTATGGGGGATGAAGAGGGGGGTCAAAGATGTTCGTACAGATACCGCAGGCGCGGAGGCCGTCCTCCAAATTGACTCGAAATGTTAAGTGCACTTTAACAGGAGCTCTCAGCCCTATGACAAGGCATCTGTTGTATGTTTTTTTTTTTTTGTCCATATAAGAAAGCTCTTGCACGTCTCTAGTTTGTAGAGAGGGAACTTTGTCTCGGGTTGTAATAGTAGTGCTATGTAGCTTTTATTCTCGGAGAAGCCCACAGCTAGTTGACCTGTGGCTGAAAAACAAGTCCCTGGTGGATAGTGTTTCATTGCTCTGCAGGCCTGTAGCTGGTGATCCGTGTCTAGAACGGGGCTTTTCCTTTTCCCTTCCCTCCACAGTGGGACCAATGAACAGAGGAGCTTTCAACACGCTCTGATTCTTGTTCTTCTGTTTAATAAGAATCTGCAAGTTCACTGTATGAAAGCTTGTTGGAAATGGCTGTGAAAACAACGTCTGACCTCGACAAATGATGTCATGTGACTTCATGTTTTCATGTAGAGATCATAGCTGTCCTTCAGGCATGTGAACATTGTTGTTGTTTGTTTTTTTCTGTTTACAGGTACCTCAATGCTATTCAGACCATGTGCCCACACATATTGCGCTACCTGACCACAGCCGTCATCACTAACAAGGACGTCCGCAAGCGTAGGCAGGTGCTAAAGGATCTGGTGAAAGTCATCCAGCAGGTATCAGGCAGGATTTTGGTCCTTTGTTTATGTCCTGCTTTGTTCTTTAGTCAATTTCTATTTTGTGTCTTGTGTCTATTAACCTATTGAATAAAAAAAATACAGATTTATGATATTTATATATAAATAATAAAATATATAATATATAATTATATATATATTTTTTACAAACATCAAATTAAAATGTTTATACTAATTCATTAAAAACAATTCTATGTTTGAGTTAATGATTAATTTACATTTGTTTTGTTTTTTTAGATTATTACATTAGATATTTTTTGTTTCCATATATAGTATTTTTTTTCAAACAGTAAATTGAGTTCTCTAACTCGCTAACTTATATTGTGTATGTATGTTACTTTTTATTTTTGAAAATAAATTAAAAAAAAATAAATATGTTTTCCTTGTTAAATACAAATAATTTATAATTATGAATAATTCACATATTTATTAGATATTATATTATATAATTTATTATGTTCCATATGTTAGTAGTAATTAGTAGTAGTAATTATTTTTTAATATAACAATTTAATAGGTTGATCAAATATTTGGTCAGACCAAAATTATTCATAGATTATTAGATATTTTTTCATATATTATTTATCATTTAATAGATGTATTATGTATTACTATATTATCTATCATTTTCTATATATTAGTAATTAAAAAAAAATCTTATATTATAATTTCCATTATATTTTTGATTATATTTATATTTTTTATTATTTATCATTTATATTATTAATTAATATATTATTTATCATTTTCTATATATTAGTAATAAAAAACATTAATAGGTTGGTCAAATATTTGTTTATTTCAGACCAAAATTGTTCATAGAGACAAAGTTGGGAAGTCGTATTACTTTTTTGATGCACATCTAAGAATTATTTCCTTCTGCATATATTATATTATATTATCCATTTATTTTTTAATTATATATTATTTATCATTTATATCATTTATTAATATATTGTTTATCATTTTCTATATATTATATATTATTTTCTATATCTATATATTAGTAAAAAAAAAAAAAAATTGGTTGGTCAAATATTTGTTCATTTTAGATCAAAATTATTCATAGACATAAATTTGGAAAGTCATATTACTTTGTTGATGCACATCTAGGAACTTTCTTTCTTTCTTTCTTTCTTTCTCAGAAAAAGTGCCATAAAATTAGTCCACATGACTATTTTCCAAGTCTTAAGAACGTTTTACTATTTAAAATCATTCTCGTATGTTATACACTGTAACACAATTCGTGTTTCCACTTATTAGTAATTTTCTTTTTCATTATTAATTTTGCAAATAAATTAAAAAGAGAGTTCTCATACATGTGTGCCAAGCTGAAAACAGTTTAAAAGGTGTTTTAGTCATTCTAAACTGTGTAATATCAAGTTTATTAAATGATATGCCTTTATCCTTTTATTTCAGCATAAGCAGTCCTATTGGTCAGGTGGTACTCTATTACATAACTGTTTAGTTTTCTGTTGGTCATCTACTGAAAGAGGTTTTCAAAAGGAGGTTACCCACACCAGACCAAACAACACTTTCTCTCTGTTGTGTTTAAAAAAAAAAAACAAAAAGAATATTTTTATTTGAATTTAATACATCCAGCACATTGCAGGGAATCTTCTGCCTCACTGCATCTGTGGAAATGAATGAATGAAGAAGTGGTGTGTATTGGCCTGACTATAAAAGCGCTGTTTATCTATGTGCCTCCTCAGGCCGTGAGAGTCTTGAACCCATTAGATTTGATGAATGGTGCTGGACAGTCTGATTGTAGTGTTCCGATGTCTCCGTGTCCAACAACAGTAGCTTCTTCAGAGATCAATGACACTGAAATCCAAATAAGCGTGTCCCCGCAGCCTTTGCGTAATCATTTAAACATGTGTCCTGAGGTGCTCACCATACTCCCAGCACAAGTTTCCTCTCTCATGGTTACTTAAGCATCTATGGTATTTAGATCGAGGGAAGACCCAGAGACTATCACGTAACCAAATCAGAGTCATCCCATCAGGTTCTCTGCTAAAGGGACTGTACTAAGTATTTCAGCTTAGGGCTGTGTGCAGACATGGGTTTTGCTCATTATTATATACAGCCAGTTTGTTTAAAGGATAGTTAAAACAAAAAATAAAAAATTCTCTGATCATTTGCTCACCTTTTCAGCATTTGTTTTGTGGTCCAGACTCAAAAAGTGAATTGTTCAGGCTAACTGTTTCAGTCTAAGCTGAAAATGTAATTTATTTGACACTTTTTTAAAACATTTTTATTAAATTGCAATAAAGTGGTAATAGGTTTAATTTAATAGGTCAATCAAATATTTGTTCTTTTCCGACTTAAATTATACATAGACATACATTTTGGAAGTCGTTACTTTTTTTACTTTTTCCACTAGGAATTCTTTCTTTCTGTATTTAAATTTATTAAAATATTTTTCCTCACACCGTAGTGTTTATATCCAGCATTTTTATGTGAAATCTCAAAATCTGTATAAAAATACATGAATGAGAAGCCACAAAAAGTGCCATAAAATTAGTCCATATGACTAAGTCTTCTCTTATAAAAATCGTTCTCATTAAAAAGCAACCATGTTATGTACTGTACGCAAATTAACTGTCAGCTTATATATGGATGAATAAAAAAATGTAGTGAAGCATCATTTAAAAACAAGCTAGAATTAAAAATATTAACACATCATAAATGTGTAAATATAAATAATAAAATGTATATTATAAATATATTGATTTTATTTTATAACCATTGCATTGAAATGTTTATGCTAGTTAATTAAAAACCACTCAAATGTTTGAGTTAATGATAAAAAAATTTGGTTTTTATTTTTATGTTATGTATTACATTATGTATTTTTTTTCTTTCCATATATGCCATTTTTAATTTTATTTTTAATTATTTTTTACAAACACAGTAAATGGAAAGTTATGTAATTATATTGCTTTTTATTTTTGAAAGCATTTAAATGTTTATACTAATACAATTAATTAATATTTTTTAATTTATTATTTATTCTACCTTCAGTATTTTATTTTTTATTTCCATTTATGAGTCTATTAGTATTATTATTTTTAATACATTTTTACATACATCCTGGTGTTTTTTTTTTTTCCAGCATTTTTATGTAAAATCTAAAATCTGCATGAAATATTATGTGAATGAAAAGCCAGGCTGTTGTCAAGTAAAGAAAAAGTGCCATAAAATTAGTCCATATGACTTGGCACACTATTTTCCAAGTTGTCTTAGGGAAGTTTTGCTATTAAAAATCATTCTCATTAAATCGGCCATGTATGTTACATACTGTAAGCAAATTAACTGTCAGCTTGTGCCAATTAAGTAAATAGCGACAGCCACTTTGTAACCGCAAGATGAAAGCAGCAGTAATTTTATGCTCGAGCAGCTGATATCAGTTCTGCATGTAATGTGAAATTTTATTTGTTAATAAAACACTTACATGCATGTCATCAAGTAAATTTACAATAAGAAACTCAACCCAGTTTAAGAACCAACAGTGTAGGTGAAAAGTACATTTAATTTGTGTGTGAGTTTCCCTTAAATTGCATTGTTTTTTCTTTTTTAGGAGTCATACACCTACAAAGATCCCATCACGGAGTTTGTGGAGTGTCTGTATGTGAACTTTGACTTTGATAGTGCTCAGAGGAAGCTGAGGGAGTGTGAGGCGGTAAGTTCCAGCTGTCTTTTCCTGTTACCTTTTTATTAGCTTGTTTCTCAGCATGTCCTTAAAAGCATGGCACACCCTACTCTTTATTGGGACTTTGCAGATTGATTGTATCTTTTGTCATGGTCCTGTTTTTCCAAAAGCGTAAGATTCATAAAGTAAGATTCATAACGTTTCATAACAGGTTCCATTAGTGAAAGCGTTTGAAGGGACTATCCTTCTCCTAAGACATTGAGCTCATCCTTCACTACTTGTCTGGCCACAAAAAGCCTTTAGCGTTCTAATTTACGCAGATGATGCTTCAATTTCCCTAATGATGAGATGTGATGTCATCACGGCAAGTCTCCGACCTCTGATTGGTCACAAGCGTCCTCTGAACTTTCCTAGAACTGGTGATAGTCATTAGTGATGCTGTGTGTCACTTTTCTGCAGCCACAAACAGCCTGGCCTTCTGTTTTGGGCCCTGAAAGGGGTCTTAAAGCACAGCGGTCTCTGTGTACCGCGGTGTCATGGCCAGCTGTGGAAGTGGGCCCCTGAAAGAGCCTCTGACTCACCATTTGTCATGTTTTTATGATAGCCGGTAATTGTCAGATCAGTGGGATGGTTAACAAGAAGTGCTTTTGGTGAGCAGAGGCGGACACGCGCACTGGAAAGAGCTTTCTGCGGTACAGACAAGCCAGTGATCTGTATTTTTGTTCCCGTTTATAAATGGTCTTCCATAATGGTCACTTCATCAGTTTTCACCCTTGCCCTGCTGTGTCATTCTTTCTGTTTTCATAGTGAAACAAGGGGCTTATAGTGCCAACACAGCACCGAAAAACAAAAACATAATGAAATAGAGTAATAAGCTCTGTTTTAAAGAAATAGCTTACCTCAAAAACAAAACAAAAAAAATAATAATTGTAAATATTACTTTTTTTTTTCTTCAGAGATAAATTCTGAAGACTCTGCTGGTCGCCCTATTCCATGCAGTGTTTACTGAATGAAACCAAAGCTTTCAAGCTTCGAAAAGTCTAAGGCATCATTAAAATATCATAAACGTGGTCCATACGACTTGTGTGTTGTACTACCAGTTTTTTGACAAATTTTAATGTTTTTTTTTAAAGAAGTCTCTTCTGCTCACCAAGACTTCATTTATTTGATCCAAAATACTGCAAAACCAGTAGGAATGCAAAATATTTTTAATAGCTAGAATAACTGCTTTCTTTTGGAATATATTTTAAAATGTAATTTATTCCTGTGATCAAAGCTACATTTTTAGCATTATTACTTCAGTCTTTAGTGTCATATGATCCTTCAGAAATCCTTCTAATATGATGATTTGCTGTTAAAGAAATATTATTATTATTATTATTATTATTATTATTATTATTATTATTATTAATGTTTAAAATGGTTAAGTACAATTTTTTTTTCAGGATTTTTTGATGAATAGAAAGATCCGAATATAAATAATAAAAAGCTTTTGTAACGTTATACACTATACCATTCAAAATAATTCTTTTTGGGAATGAAAATATAGAATTTAATACTTTTATTTAGCAGGAATGCTTTAAACTGATCAAAAGTAATAATAGACATTTATAATATTGCAAAAAATGATTTATTTTTCAGATAAATGCAGTTCTTTTGAACTTTCTATTCATCAAAGAAACCTGAAAATTCTGCTCAGCTGTCTTCAACATAATAATAATAATAATAATAATAATAATAATAATAATAATAATAATACTACTACTACTACTACTACTAATAATAATAATAATAATAGTTTTTGAGCAGCAAATCAGAATATTAGAATGACTTCTGAAGGATCATTTGAATGGAGTAATCATGCTAAAAATTCAGCTTTAAAATCACAAAAATAAATGACATTTTAAAATGTATTCAAATAGAAAACGGTTATTTTAAATAGTAGAAATATTTCAAAATGTCACTGTTTTTGCTGTACTTTGGATGAAATAAATGCAAAAAAAAAACATTAAAACCTTACTGTCCAAAAACTTTTGACTGGTAGTGTTTATTCCGAATGTTTCGCATTTTTGGCAGTTTTTGGTGAGGAATGATATGAAATTTGTGTCTGTAATCTTCCCCCACAGTGAGCTGTCGGAGTCTTTGCTTTAAATGCTATCAGATGAGATTCACAAATTAATCAATTTTATTAATTAATCAAAATTAATCTTCAACTCAAAGATCCAACTCAAAAGAACGATTTGCTCATGATTCATTGCTTTTTTTCCCTCATATTTTTGGATAAGAAGGGTGGATGTCAGGAAACACTAAATTCGGAATATGCTTTATAAATGAAACACTCTTTTTATATAAAGGGTTATTTACCCAAAAATAAATTCTGCCGTTTGTCTTCGGAACACACATTAAGATATTTTTGATGAACCTGACCCTCCATAGACAGCAGTGTAACTACCACGTTCAAGGCCTAGAAAGGTAGTAAGGACATTGTAAAAATAGTCCATGTGACATCAGTGGTTAAACCTTAATTTTATGACGCTACAAGCATACTTTTTGTGCAGTTTTCTGTGTCACATGGACTATTGAAACAATGTTTCTGCTACCTTTCTGTGGTAGTTATGTTGCTGTCTATGGTGGGTCAGAAAGCTCTCAGGTTTCATCAAAAACATCTAATTTGTATTCTGAAGATGAATGATGGTCTTACAGGTTTAGAGCGACATGAGGATGAGTACTTAATAACAGAATTTTCATTTTAAGGTGAACTACTCATTTAAAAGAGCTTTAGTAAGAGGGGATGTTTTTTTTTTCTTTACAATGCGTTGCGTTGTTTCAGTGCAGGAATGGTGCAAATGATTTTTGTTGCCATGCGATTACAGATATCATTGGCACAGCGCTGAGATTCGTTTGCCATTCTGACCCTGGAAAACATTACATTTCGACCTAAATGCATTTGGTAAGCTGCCCCACGAATGTGCCAAATCTTAAACGGCAAAAAGTATTTTACTTTGAATAAGAAAGTCTCAGTGTGATAAAAGCCAGAAATGGCCTTGAGGCGCATTCTTGGTTGCAGTAAACACATTACATTACAAGGATTCATCCCAAGCGTAATTAGCTTGAGTGCCTTTAGCCTAGTGTGCACTTATGTCAAAGCTCGTTCCTGTTCTCTAAATTATTATGAATTCAAAGACCAGTTGCACTCGCCTGCCGTTGCCTAAAATAAAACAATTCAGTTTTGTTTAGCGGCAAGCACCTCATATGTTAAATCGCAGGCTTTTTATAGAAGAATGAAATAACCCAACTTAACATTGAAATGGGAACCTTCCTAAAACTCTGACATGATTTATAAACATTTACTCCTGTGAGAGTGCCCATTTGATCAGGCCAGCTGTTTTTCATTCTAGACGTTTATCGTCAAGAAGCGGAGAGGAAAACGAGGCCCAAATCACCAGGAGTCATGTTTTTTTGGGGGGTCTCTGCAGGTCCAACTGATCGAGTCATTTGGGAGATCTCCATTACACTTTGCATGCTCTGAGGCCAGGCTTTGTAAGGCTAGCAGTAATTAGCACACCTGCATCTGTGAGATCTCGTGAGAGCCCTCCGGCTACCGGACCTCCAGAACCAGGCGGTTTCTACGACGAGAGCTCAGCCCAGACACTCCGTAAATGGTCACTAATTAGTCCTGACCCTGATTATGAAAGCCTGAGGCATTATCGAGATCACAAGCTGCAGAAAAAGTTAAACTATGTGGCATGTGAGCATAACTGGCTAGGCTCAGATGTATGTCAGCTCTAAATGCTCGCAAATTCACAGTCTGATTGAGTGGTGACTTGGAAAATCAGAGTTGCCCGTCTACAATAGCCCAAGGCCTTTCCTGTTAGACTGCGAGTCATCAGACGGTCTGCACTCAACCGCCTTTATTCGTACAAAAACAAACATCCTCTCACCTTCAAACAAATCAGTTACATTGACTATTTGGTTGTTAGGTGACTGTAAATGGGGAAAAAAAGAGAGAAATGACCCAAATGAGCAATTAGTTTGTCTTTCTTTCTTTCGTTCTTTCTTTCTTATTAATAGGCAGTGCATGACCTCCAAAAATATATATATTTGTCTACTGACCGTTTGTGATCCTGGATCACAAAACAAGTCTTAATTAGCATGGGTATATTTGTAGCGATAGCCAAAAATACATAGTATGGGTCAAAATTATCCATTTTTCTTTCGTGCCGAAAATCATTAAGATGTTAAGTAAAGATCATGTTCCATGAACAGATTTTGTACATTTCCTACCGTAAATATAGCAAAACTTAATTTTTGATTAGTAATAAGCATTGCTAAGAACTTTATTTAGACTTTAAAGGTGATTTTCTCAATATTTCGATTTTTTTTTTTTTTTGCACCCTCAGGTTCAAGATTTTCAAATAGTTGTATCTTGAGCAAATATTGTCCTATCCTAACAAACCTTCCATACATTAATGGAAAGCTTATTTATTCAGCTTTTAGATGGATAAATCCCGATTTCAAAAAAAAAAATTGACCCTTATGACTGGTTTTGTGGTCCAGGGTCACATTTGTCACTTTTTTAAATAAAGGTAATATCACATACAAGATTTATTCATTTTAATTCAGGACCACTGGAAAGTTTTATTTTTCCTCATTTAACATATATATTAGTCTTCAAAATCAGTTATGTTTTTAATAATTGTATATGAAGAGTTTAGATGCAAAAGCCTCTAAATCCATCTGACATCTTTCTTTAAAAAAATATTTTTTTTTATCAGGCTCCAATGTATAGGTTTCTATGGACGTAGTGGTACATCTGATTGGGCTGAGGCTGTGATTTTAGCAAGTTTGAAGTAAAAGTATTTGATGGATGTATAATGTGTTGAGAGCGTTCACTCAGTATCATTATCTTATTTTTGACGAGATGGCTTTTAGCTGGTTTTGCAGCTGAACTCTTCATATATTACACACAAATTGCCTTACAAAAATGCTAAACTTTTTTTATGGCTCTAAAATCGTTTATTTTGGTCAAAAATACAGTCTGAACCTGTTTTTTTTTTTTTCATTGTACGTTGTTCCATTCTTTAGTGTCACATGATTGTTTGAATAGAAAGTTCAAAATATTTTTTTTTAAATGGAAATATTTTTTTAACATTCTAGAAGTCCTTACTGTCACTTTTAATTGATTTAATGGTGAATAAAATGATTTATATTTAAATCATACTGACCCCAAACGAGATGTCTAAAATAACCTAAAATTACCCAAATACAGTACTGTTGTTTACAAGCAATCCTTTAGCATATCATCAGCACCCATGGCTCCAGAGGTTCTGCAGGCCTGTGATTCAATCCAACTGGACACGGTCCTGGATCTGTAGAGACTGACCGCATAAGTGTTCTGGGATTTTCTTCAAGCTGTGGATCATCACATTGCTTACTTTGCATCGTGATTACCTTATCATGCTTATCCAGTCAGCTTTTGTAATTTTTCCTTCTTCAGTTGATCCATCTCAGCGGAGAGGGGCCATTTGCACAATGGTTTGGGCTCATAATGCCTATGCTATGCATAAAACATAGACACAACCTTATATAGCCCTGTTTTCAATCTTTTTGAAGACTGACGACAAAAAAACCCCCAAAAAGCTGCACTTTAAGATTCCAGTAAGTTAAGCAGAAATTGACATTTTTTTTGGTACTACTTTGAAATTGTCGTAGCCTTGTTCTCTTACCTCGACAGTGATTATAGCACTTAACCAAACTGTTATCAGCTTAAGATAAGACATTGTCAATGATGAAATGTGTGTTGGCTGATAGGGCCGTGGCCATGTAGTTAGGATTTCTTCAAGCAGAACTACGGAGATAGTAGCTCTCAAAGCCTAAGCAAACAAAGTGGGGGCTGTGTGCGCAGACGTGCACGCAAAGAAGCGGGACTGCATGTGAACCGTACAGGGACAGCGGGGGCTCGCACATGTCTTCAGCTTTGTGGAATGCACTGACTATTTGCGTTTTGACTGCTAGGTAAAGCACACCAGGTCTCTGCAGGATGTGGAGGTTAGAATGCGGTGATCAGAACTCAGCTGCTCTGCGCGCCTGAGATTGATAGTTAGACGGCAGTTGAGACGTTTGAAAGCAGTGGCACTGTAAATTGGTTCCACCACGCAGCCCGGTGGACCCTGCGGCAACGGGCAAGACGAACGGTGATAAGTCACAGCCACTGCGGTGAATTTGGTGGCTGGCTCTGTTCCTGCCCTGTTTCATGTGGGGGCTGTGGAATTCCAAGATCTGCGGTTAGTTTAGAGTGCTGAGAATGACCCCGTTTTTTTTTTTTTTTTTGTGCTTCTGGTTTCTCCTATGAGGATAGCATTAAACACTGTCGTATACGTGTTAGCTATAGGCCTCTCTTGCATTCATTTCCATGATTTGTCATAATTCTATTTTAATTCGTCTTGCTTTTGGCTTTTTTCCCATTCCGTTATTCCCCAACCAGGTGCTATTACAGAGACCTCAAGATGAAGTAGAACTGTTTTTATTTCAGTTCTGAGTTTATATAAACTTCCTGTTCTGCTCATTGTCCAGTTTGGCCACAGAGTTTTCTGTGTTCCAGAAAAGGTTGTGAAGGAACGCTGCTTGTAAAACACGTGACAATGAGTGCATTTACATATGTTTAGCTAACACAAGTACCTTTACCAAAAAAAAAAAAGTCAGAATTTGTGAGATATTGCAATTTTGACCTTTTCTTTTTCAAAATTGCATAATATGAACTCATAATTGCATAGTTATAAAGTCAGATTAGTGGGATATAAACTCTCAATTCAGATTTTTTCCCCCGCAAATGTTTGTATCTTGCAATTCTGATTCTTTTTCTCACAATTCCAAGTATATATTTCACAATTCCGACTTTTTCTCAGAATTGTGAGATATAAAGTTATATATAAAGTTATAAAGTCCAATTCTGAGGGGGAAAAAAGACTACTTTGTTCTCAGAATTGAGTGGGTTTATATCTCACAATTCTGACTTAATAACTTGCCAATGCGTGTTATAAAGTCGCAATTCTGAGGGGAAATTAAAGAATTGTCAGTTTGCATTTTGCATTTCTGACTTTCATTTCTCTAAATGGCAACTATTTCTCTAAAGTGCGACTTTGTTTCTCAGAATTGCGACTTTATATCTTGCAAGTCTGACTTTCTCAGAATCACAAGTTTATATCTTGCAATTCTGACTTAATTTCTCAGAATTGCAAGTTATGTCTCACAGTTGTGAGAAGAAAGTCAAAATTGTGAGTTTATATCTTAAAATTCTGAGAAAAAAAGTCTGAATTTGTTACATTTTGTGGCTTTCATAGAAATGTTTCTTGAGTACCATATCAGTATAATTTCTGAAGGATAATGTCGCACTGAACACTAGAGTAATGACTGCTGAAATTCAGCTTTACTATCCAATGAATACATTACAAAATATATAAAAAAAGAAAACTGATATTTTTCTTTTACAAATATAAAATTCTTTTAAAAATATATATATATATATATATATATATATATATATATATATATATATATATATATATATATATATATATATATATATATATATATATATATATATATATATAAAAAGTCTTACAAACCCCACAATTTTTTAACTGTAGTGTATGAAAATAAAAAGCCTTTATATTTTAGTTGTCATACAAATTATTCATGATATTTAGGGGTCTGTGGCTTTAAAATTTGGGCATTGAACTTGCATGTTTTAGCATAATCAACATTGATGGAATGCATTTTTTATTCACATTGTCTAATGTAAATGTTTAAATGTTTTAAAGGTGCTGGTAAATGATTTTTTCCTTGTGGCCTGCCTTGAGGACTTTATTGAAAATGCCCGCTTGTTCATCTTCGAGACCTTCTGCCGAATCCACCAGTGCATCAGTATAAGGTAAGTACTCAATGCTAATAACTTTGCTAGATCATGTAACAAACCAATAAAGTACCATTTAAAGGAGTTCACTTTTAGAATAAAAAAAAAAAATACTGATATTTACTCACCCCCATACTTTTTAACCACAAATGCTTGTCTTGCACGATTAAATTTTTTTTTTTTTTTAAGAAAATGACTGACTGTTTCGCTAGATAAGCTTATTTCTTGGCTGGGATCAGCCCCTTTGAAGCTGCATTGAAACTGCAGTTTGAACCTTCAACCCATTGACCATTATTGAAGTCCACAAGCCTATATGTAAAAAAATCCTGCAATGTTTTCCTTAAAAACCTTTTCGTAACTGAACAAAGACACGAACATCTTGGATGACATGGGGAGTGAGTACATTTTCAGGAAATTTTAATTGTAGAAGTAAACTTCTCCTTTAAAAGTGAACAAATTGATGATAAATTGTTGTCAGGAATGATCAAAAAGAAAAAAAAAAGGTAGCAGGTCTGAAAATGTGTCCACAATGTGGGAACGCTTCCTGTTTCCTCTCTTCCATTCCCACTCCGCTCTCTGATAAGTTTTTATTACCCAGTGTGCTGGAGGAAGCATGTCCAGAGACCGGCTGCCAGCACCTCAATCTCACACATGGAGACACGCATTCAAAACCAGACATCCCAGGCACATCCACCCATCTGTTTTGAAGCATGTCTAAAGGGTCTACATATTGGCCCTCAGGAGGATCTTAATGGCTGCGCCCCGTCTCTGGATAACACAGCGGATTTTTGTCTTCTGAGCACCACTTACTCTGTTATCGTCTGTTGCGTTGTCACATCCTTGTTAGGAGTGTAACATAGTGGCGCTTTGAGATTTTCATGTGCGCTAATTCATCCACAATTAAATAAATTATAGTCACTAGTTAAGGTGATTCACACTGACCAATAATCCACACGGCTCAATTAGCACTGACACATGATGCATCTTCTGAACTCTTCGTCTGCGACCAGCTCAATGCGGCAGGTGTTTTATTACCACTTTACTCTGGTTGCGCTTTTTTATTGGTCCTTTTACGGTATTTATACGGCATCGTAGGCTTCCAGAGAAGACACGCAATGGTTTCAGTCCCCAGGATTTTCCATTGGTGGAAAAGAAGTGGTCTGTATGGAAAGGGAGGTTTGGGCGGGTGTCACTGGTTTCCCTCTGCCTGGTTCCTATTAGCCTTCCAGTGACGGAGTGCAGAGCAGAGAGGCCGCGTTGCCCTCCTGCCTGTTTAATGAGCTTTCATAACTAGTAGTCTTTGAGCATCTGTCCTGCATTCTTTTTCCCTGCCGTCGCCTCTGCGCGCCAAGCAGAAAGCACTTGACGGCAAACTAGAGATCTGCTAACAGGTTGCATCTACCTCGGGGGATTTATGACATCCTGTAAATCCCGAAAGGGACCGTGTTCGCAAATGCACACGCTAACCCGGCACAATATCATATACCACATTTGATGAAAGCCCTGTGGCCGTTCGGAATCTGTTATTTCTCTTTTAACCACACACACGGCGATCAAAAACCAGCCATCCCCAGGTTCTCACACTATTTCCATGCTTCATTGTACAGCCTAATTGCTCGCATTTTCTGAGCTGTATAAAACCGAGAAGGGCTGGAGTCAAGGTTGAAACATGGAATGTGATCAGGCTCTGTCCAAATCTCCAGTTGCAGATAGTCTGGAATTGATTTGGAGTCCTGGCTCTTTTTTGGCAGCCTCGTTGCAATTGAATCCATTTTCTTGTCAGAGGCGACAAAGGTAATGCTGAACTAGAAAACTGAATTGTGATTGCTGTTTATCTGCTCGAGTTAGTAGCTCAAAGGAGTCGCCTGAAAGGCTGCGTTTTGTCCGTTTGGAGGGTATAGGGGATTGGAAAACATCCATTCTGGTTTATAAGTGCATGTCACTGGTACAGTACGCAGAAGTCCTGTGAAACTAATTGTGGGCTCAAATGAAATGTATGCCAGTTTTGTTATGTTTACAGTTGTTGGCCTTGAATGAGTAGGCAAGATTGTTTTTGTTTTTTGTTTTTGTTTTTTCTGTTTTTGCCTTTGGCATGCACCAAAAAACGACCACAACTACAAATGACTTTATATATAAAAATGTCTGAAAACGCTCCAGTTGAAATCCAGTTTTATGACTTGCACTTATGATGGCGTTTGCATTTTTGTGTCTTGTCCTCAAAGACTTAAATTCCCAATTTTGCGTTCAGCGGCCCTGATTTGAATACAGAGTCTCTCTACAGTCCATAGTAATTCATTTTGCAGTTGATTTGTGAGGCCTCTGATATAAGTCTGCTGTTTGTAATGTTTGTTTGTTTTCCTTTCCCTTAGGTCAGTTCACACTAAGAATGATAACTATAAAGCTAACTATAAAGATAACCGTATTATACCACACAATGTTAACGTTACGTTTATTGCAAGCATTTACGCAGTTATGTCGTCTGCTGCTTTAAATTGCGCAAGCTCTTTACACTCTGGTTGACGTCATAGTTGTAGTGTGGACTTTTCTCATAGAATTAAGAATGATTATTAAAACTTTATAGTTGCAGTCATCATACACTACCAGTCAAAAGTTTTTGTACAGTAAGATTTTAAATATTTTTTTAAAGAAGTCTCTTCTGTTCACCAAGCCTGTGTTTATTTAATCCAAAGTACAGCAAAAACTGTACAATTTGTAAACATTTTTACTATTTAAAATAACTTTTTTTTTATTATAATATATTTTGACACGTCATTCCTGTGATTTCAAAGTTAAAATTTTAGCATCATTACTCTAGTCAAATGATCCTTAAGAAATCATTCTAATATTCTGATTTGCTGCTCAAAACCATTTATTATTATGTTGAAGACAACTGAGTAGATTTCGTTCAGTTTCCTTTGATGAATAGAAAGCTCAGAAGAACAGCATTTATCTGAAATAAGAACCTTGTAACATTATACAATATACATATAAGCTTTTTATTTCAGGTAAATGCTGATCTTTGGATCTTTTTATTGATCAATGTATCCTGAAAAAAAAAATTGACTGTTTTAAATATTGATGATGATGATAATAATAATAATAATAATAATAATAATTGCAATAATAATAATAATGATAAATAAATATTTCTTGAACAGCAAATCATTCAAATGATTTCTAATGGATCATGTGACACTAAGACTGGAGTAATGAAGCTGGAAATTTGATCACAGGACTAAATTACATTTTAAAATGTTCAAATGAAAAGTTATTTTAAAAAGTAAAAATATTTCCTGATATTGCTGCCTTTGCTGTATTTTGGATCAAATAGATGCAGGCTTGGTGAGCAGAAGAGACTTCTTTAAAAAATACACTTACTGTCCAAAAACATTTGACTGGTAGTGTAAAATAATAAATGATTAATTCAGTTTGCATCCCTACCAAAACCCTGCAATTATATAAGAAAAGCAAGCAACATTACCTTCTGAGTGAAGAGAGGAGGATGTTTTAATGGGATAAGGGGAATCCGTTTTACCCCAAGCTATGAAGCAGGGGTCACTTCCAATGATGTGAAATCCCTTCATGCCTTCATATGGAAATATTTAACAATCCATTTGTTTTGAATCCACTATGTTAAAAACTTCTGTAGTGCAGGTCAGCACTGTATCAATTCACAGCTGACCTTTTAACAGTCTGCGGCTCCTGCAGTGAGACCGGTTGCCCCCGGTCCCACCGGCCTACAATCGGAATCGGATAAATCAACTGCGAGGAGCCGATACACGCAAAGAGTCGAAGTGAAAACGATCCTTACCCTCCACACCCCCCACACAACCCCAGAGGACCAGGTTTAAGTCTGTGTAAAATGAGACTGCAGCGAGAGAAGTCAAGCAGCTTGGCTTAAACCGCCCTGTCAGGCACTTACGCTTGAGTGGCTCGTACACCCAACCTCGTTCTTTTCCGTAATTACTTCTTTCAGCGTTTGTATATTTTTGGTTTCAGTTCAGACCTTCATTCATATTAGTGGCAAGCATGTGTATGTTCTACCTTTCCCCTCCTTTTTCATTTTAAAAGCCGAATTTCTGGATAAAATTAGATTAACGTGTGTGTGTGGGCCATTTCATTGCGGCTGTGGTTGACCTTGGTCTCTGGTTTAGCTCGTCCGGAGGGTCAGCTCCCCGAAGAGGAAACCCGATCTTATTTGTTTTGAGTCGATTTTTGACTCTGGTTTGACTGACATGTGTCGCCACTTAATTAAATCTGTGAAATAATATTCGTGGCCGCTTGCGTCACTAGACTAAAGATGTTTGTTTACCTTGCGATTCTCTCCTAAAACCAGATGATGATAAACTTTTCTTGTGATAGCTCACAAGTCTGCTTCATTTCAGACATGGTCTAGACCTCTAGGTCTGCAGGCCTGTAATGGATGTACAGCTATCTAAACTTCCCAGTGTCTTAATTGGTTTCCTGTTCCTTTTCGGCTGTAATTGTTCATCAGCGTGCCGCATGCTTCGCGAAGAGCTTGGATTTCATGTCCTTGCTTTAACCCCTGGACTCGACAGGCGTTCCTTTTTCTCGTAGCGAGTGTCACCGCTTGATGTTGGACATGTGTTAACCATCACCAGCTTGGAACTCGTGATGTGACAACCGGCACATTCGTTGGCGGTTAGCTCTTAAATAATGAGCTTTATGACCAATCTAGCCTGTCACGCATCATTTTCGGAGGGTTTCGCTGGGAGCGAAATGATATAAGCTGTCATCTCTGCCTGTCTCCAGACCCATGCTGTTGCCACGGTGGGTGATTGAGTTAACCTTTCACTGTGAAAGCATATTTGTTGTTTGGAAACCCGGTGTGTAGGGTTGACTTGAACAGAATGGGAGAAGCCTGCACTTTCTGACTTGCACGAAATGAGCTTAGCCAGCTGCGGTAGTGGGATTTTGGATCAAAGAACACTAGAGCCCCTGCTGCCACCCTCCTCTGTCAATGACACATCTGTGAAGGAGACACCTGGCTTCATTTAAAATGTCAGGTGGATGGTCAGCAATGTCCTTTTATTCTCGTCTGCAAAGTTCGTCGCAACCTAGACCGCGTACTCCCGAAAGCACAGTGATGTAATTGTACTCTGTTTTTATGGGTTTCTCAGTGCGATTAGAATCATGGACTTGATTACATAATGCAAGGCATTTGTCACTCTTGAACAGACGTCTAAATGCTGAGGTATGACAGTAAACCCATTATCATCCAGCACTTTCGATCAGCACTTTAAACCTGCTCCCACACACGCATACACACACACTCCTCAAGCTTGTTACATACCTCACAATTTTCACATAATGCCATCAGTGTATATAATGTTCTCCCTTTACCTAAGTTTTGTCCTAATGGACTCTGTTGCCTTGCAGTATGCTGGCCGATAAGCTGAATATGACTCCCGAGGAGGCAGAAAGATGGATTGTCAACCTCATTCGTAATGCCAGGCTGGACGCCAAAATCGACTCCAAACTGGTGAGAGTCTCTCATATTTAATTTCACTCTTGTTTCTCTGCCTCCCTCCTCGGATAGCAAGCGATTGATAGATGCTGCGTTAGTGTCCTTTAATTAGTCGGAAAATCAAATTCAGCCTCTTTTGTGCGGGGATTGTGTTCTGCTCTAAAACATAAAGGAGAGGCAATCAATTACGTCAGTGCTCGCTTACTCACCGTATCCTTCCTTGAGGGTAAGAGGACTGTCATTACAGTCCTGGAGGAGGGTCATTCTCAATATAGTGATAGATACACTGCTGTTCAAAAGTTTGGGATCAGTAAGTGTTTTAATGTTTTTTTTTTTTTTTTAAAGAGGTATTTTATGCTCATCAAGGCTGCATTTACTTGATCATAAATAGAGGAACAATTTGTGAAATCTTATTACAATTGAAAATGATGGTATTCTATCTTCATACTCTTTAAAATATAATTTGTTCCTTTCATGCTAAGCTGACTTTTCATCAGCCATTACACAATTCTTCAGTGGCACACAGTCCCTCAGATATCATTCTAATATGATGCTCAGTTGTCATCAGTGTGGGAAACAGTTGTGCTGCTTAATATTTTTTTGGAACCTGTGATGTTTTTCTTTTTTTTTTTTTTTTTTTCAAGATTCTTTGAATGAAAAGTTAAAAAGAACAGCTTTTATTAAAAATAGGTCTTTTTCTCTAATTTATTTTTTATCAATTTAACACATCCTTGCTGAATAAAAGTATTCATAATTTTTTTTTTTTTTGAATGGTTGTGTATATTGTTACGAAGGATTTCTATTTTGATTCTTTTTGACCTATCAAATTATCCTAAAAAGGTTATTACAGGTTCCAAAAAAAATATTAAGCAGCAAAAACTGTTTTCAACACTGATAAATCAGCATATGAGAATGATTTCTGATGGATCATGTGACACTGAAGGCTGGAGTAATGACAGCTGAAAATTTTGCTTTAATCACAGGAATATTTTTTTTTTTAAGTATATTAAAGTAGAACACCGTTGTTTTAAATTGTAATAATATTTTTTACATTTTTCTGTATTTTAGATCAAATAAATGCAGCCTTGATGAGCATAAGAGACTTCTTTTAAAAAAAGATTAAAAGTTATACTGATCCCAAACTTTTTAAGATTAATATTTAAGAAGGAAAATATAAACTATTCTGTAACTGTTCTTTTCTTTCTTTCTTTAAAAAAAATAAACATTTTGGTAGGCATTAGTATAAATATATCGTTAAATACAAGTTCAAAAAAAGAACAAGCTGTTCAAATTTCCTTATTTCTGTAATGCAAAGCTAAAAACAATTTCAGAAATCATTTTGATATGTTGATTTGGTGCTCAAGAAACATCTTATCAATGTTGAAAACATTTTTGCTGCTCCACAACAAATTACTAAATATATCTTTTAAAATTACAGTTTGATTACATTACTACATTTAAAATGGCATAAGTATCAAAACAGCAACTTGAACAATCGCTTGCATTTTTCCTTATAACAGCGTAAAAGAACTTCAAATTTTCTGTCATTTTTGATTGTACAGATAAGAGTAATACATCATTTGAAAGGTAAAAGATCTACTTTTATTTGTATGAACTTGCAATATCAACAAAACATTGTGCTTTTGTAAAATAAAAAAAAACCCAAACAGGAACTTTCTGCCACCTCGGTTTTCCTGAACTTCTTTCTGAAATGCACCCAAAAATTAACGAAAACATAATTTTATTTCATATTTTTATATTAATGTCTATGCCAAAAAAATAATAATAATAATTTTGGACAGTAATGTCATTATTTAACTTTCGTGTGAATTGAGCAACACATTTGTTTTTTACAATTGACAATAGAACTTGTTCATAACACCCAAACCAAGTAACAGGACTTCTGATCTCAGAAATCACATGACGTTCTACTGGAATGACCTACAATTAGCTCCTGTGTGTTCGTGAGGAGATTGTGAAAATGTGTCTGTGCCAACAGAAAAGAATTGGCGTTCTGAGTTTAGCCCTGACGCTCTTTTCCTCTGCTTTTTCCTTTGGCAGGGTCATGTGGTGATGGGCAACAATGCAGTATCACCATATCAGCAGGTGATCGAGAAAACCAAGAGCCTGTCGTTCCGCAGCCAAATGCTGGCAATGAACATCGAGAAGAAGCAGAGCAACGCAAACAGGAATGAGGTCAAAGCAGCAGAGCATCTCTCCTTCTCCTCTTTTATCTGATCTCATCTCTGTTTGTCTTGAGCCCTGTAGTTTACACACACAAATGATCTATCCAGAAGAATGTCGAGCGGCAATCAGCCCAGAACTGTCTTTACACGGCGTAAACCAGTAAGAGCAAGTTTAACAGAGCGAGCGCTTTCATCATGCCGTTTTTCTTCAAAGGCCTAATGACAAGGTAGCACAGCACGGCCATAAAGAAGAGGGTCTGAGTCCCATGACTCAGCGCTGCAGAGTAAATAACGCTTGCACACAATCGCACACACGCTTCGCGGAGTTCCCTGCGTTTAGGAGAGTCACCACAGATGTTTTGCTCGGGGTCCGGTCGGCCTCCGTTTGATCTTGGCCTCGCGCATTGATTGGCCCACGACAAACGTGCCCTCGCTTAGTTTGAAATGGAACTTTTCAAAATAACGGCCTTTAAATGTCTCGGTCCCTCAAAACACGTCATTTAACTGACTCACACAAACACCACAATGGCAAAGGCCATAACACACAGTCCTGTATTTTGATGTGTTTGGCCAGACGCAATTTAATTTAACATTTTCTCAGGGAAAACCCAGAGGAAAGGTGCGAGCGTGAACTCGAACTTCTTGTACTTGGAAAATGACCACAATTTCGTAGTAGATGGTTTCAAGAGATATCGTAGGAAGGATATATTTGGAACTTGCAGTTACGTTGTTCTGAAGGTTTTTTTCTTTCTTTCTTTCTTTCTTGTTTGGTTAAATGCTTGAAATAAGGTCTGTGAAAAACGAAAGCTTAAGATATTATCATGTTTTATTCTACATCATTAACTACATCAGTAACACCACCTTGTGTTTTTAAACTTACACTTGTCTTAAAGGTGTTTGCTAACAAGTAGTTAAATGGGACTACATTTAATGTAATTCCATACATTTAATGTAGTCCAAGGAAGGTTTGACTTGTATGTATGGAATTGTGAAATATAAACTTGCAATTCTGAGAAAGTCAAAACCTGCTGAGCCTCCTAGTCTGTTTATAACCTGCAATTCTGAGAAGAAATTCCAAACTGTGAGAGATAAACTGTCATTTGTAAAGAAATCACAATTTATTTATTTATTTATTTTAATTCTATGTCAGAAAAATAAATAAATGCAAATTGCAAATACAAATAATCACAATTATTTGTTATTCGGTGTCTGGGAAAAAAATAAAAATAAATACAAAATTGCAAGATGTAAATTCAGATTTGTGAAAAAAAAATTCAGAATTTTTTTATTAAGTAGGCAAAAAATCCACATTGTGAGACCTTTTAAGTTTTTATTCTCGGTCAGAAAATACAAAGAAATAAAATGAATAAATAAAAACAATCTTGTGAGAAGTCAGAATTGTGAGGAAAAAAAAGTCAGAATTGCAATGGAAAAAGTTGGATTTACCTCTTATGTGGTAGAAAAAATCTGAATTATGAAATGAAAAAAAGTCTTATAAAAATTACTTTTTTTAATATTTATTCTGTCAACAAAATTGAGAGATAAACTTTGTTGTGAAAGAAAAAGTCTGAATTGCAGGGAAAAAAGTTTTGATTTATCTTAGTTTTTTGTATTATGTGGTAAAACAAATCTGAATTATGAGATGGACAAAGTCAGTTACCTTTTTTGTATTTATTCTGTGTCAAAAAATATCAAACAAATAAATGAAACAAAATTGCTCAACGTAAACTCAGAATTGTGAAAAAAGGTCAGAATTGCATGAGAAAAAGATTTACCTCTTAGTTTCTATTATGTGGTAGAAAAAAAAATAATTGTGAGATGGAAAATGTCATAATTAACTTTATTTTTATTTTAATTAATTATTTTTTTTACTAAATAAACCAAATTTGTAAGATGTAAACTCAGAATTGTGAAAAACATCAGAATTGCAGGGGGAAAAGTTTAATTTACCTCTTTAAACTTTAAAATCTGAATTATGAAAAGGAAAAAGTCATAATTACCTTTTTTATGTTTATTCTGTGTCAGAAAAAAAAGGTTAAATAAAAACAAAGATGTAAGATGTGAACTCAGAATTGTGAAAAGTCAGAATTGCAAGGGAAAAGTTGGATTTACCTTAGTTTTTATTATGTGGTAGAAAAAAAACTGTGAAATGGAAAATGTCATAATTACCTTTTTTTGTATTTTATTTTGTTAGGAAAAAAAATTAAATAAAAACAAAATTGCAAGGTAATGTAAATTCTGTAAACTCAGAATTGTGAAAAAAAAGTCAGAATTGCAGGGGAAAAAAGTTTTATTTACCTATTAGTTTTTTATTAAATTAAGAAATGGAAAAAGTCAGTTACTTTTTTTTGTATTTATTCTGTGTAAAAAAAATAAAAATAAAACACAATTGCTCTGTTAACTCAAATAATTTGGATTTACCTCTTAGTTTTTTATAATGCGGAAGAAAAAAATCTGAATTGCGAGGTCAAAATTGGAACAAAATTAAGAACAAAATTGCAAGATGTAAACTCAGAATTGTGAACAAATAAGTCAGAATTGCAGGGGGAAAAAAGTAGGATTTACCTCTTATTACGAGCTTCCATAGTGATGCCAACTTCCAGGTTGGCCTACAAAAATACATCATCACTGCAGCTCTCTGTAGCATGTTCATTCATCTCTAATGCATCACCTGCGTTTGTGTTGGGTAATAACATCTTTTGACGCTCTCTTCCTCTCTATTCAGACTCCAAACTGGGCGGCTCAGGATACTGGCTTTTATTGAGTGGATCTTTTGGGGACCGAACCTTCCAGCATTCCCATACGGCGGCCGAACATCCTGTTCTCCCTCTCGCGTCCCTCAAAGGAGCGAGACAGAGGCCTTATTTTTACACTTGGGTTCAATGCGTCTGGTATTAAATAAAAAACCCCTTACAAAACCATCTTCACCTCATGCCTGCATTTTATTCCTGGACATTACAAATGGTGGTTGAGGGTTAAGTGGTTGTGATCTTTTGTGTAATAGATGAAGTTTTAATGTGCTCTGAGTCACTGAGTGGGACGGGGGGTTTTGTGCCGCTGCACATGTATGCGCCGTAATGATGAATGAGTGTTTAGTCTGCTGCGTTTACGGCGCTGTTATGTAGCGGCCCACTCCGCTGCGGCAAAGAGGGCACCGAAAGGTGATCGTCCCCGACTCTCGTTGTCATTTTTCGACGTCGCTCGCTCTCTTTGTTCGCTAGACAATCAACATAATGCCTCTGCACCTTTCCCATCTCATCCCGTCTTCTGCGCGTGACACCTACAGTGTATACGTTTTCTATTTCCATCCCTCGCTCGCAGACGCTGCAGGCTAGGATTCGAAGCGTGTCTTAATGTCTGCTTTGGCCTCTCTATCAGCTGACATGTTTATGGGCTCTGTCTCTCTGGACGAGTGAAGAGGGGGCTTATAGCTGCCACAGCGCTCGGGCTCCCAGCCAGACATCTAAAACAACTGACGTCACCTTTACTTTCCCAGCGAGCGGGCGGGTGGGGAGGAGGAAGGAGGGGGGTGGGCTAAAGTGATTGGTTTACCGGTCCTGTGCCATGACACATTACGAAAATAAAACCCTCCTAGCCCTTAATTATCACATTCACCTTAGGAGTGCTGTCTCAGATGTTGTTTTAGTAAGGCATCCAGACCAACAGCAGACGTGTGGCTGAGAAGGTTGTCCACCACAACGTCTGTCACTTCACTTAAAGTAAATAAACAAACACCCAAACGAGAAGGTCAACGTAGGTTTCGGTTAAAAGGGCTACATAATCTTTCCCTTTTTCGCATTGTTCATTCCTTTTCCCTTACATGAAAAGGTTACGGCATTTGTTCAAAAGCAGGCCGCGTTGTTAAAATACACAATGTATGTTCCATAATAAATTTTTGTCGGGATTATTCCTTGAGTCCTGTTTTCCAACTTGCAACTCTGTTTTTTTACAAGAGCGGGCCTATATTTAGAGCAGCTTTTCTTTAATGTGAGCGATCGTTAGAGTCTTTTCCAATGCATAAGCTTTTTTCGTTGGGGAATCACTTCAGGTGCTCTACATATAGAATGCACTTAATGTCTCTGCAGTAAATGGCTATAACTAAGCTTAGAGAGCAACCTGATACAGCTCTAGCATAATAAAGGCAGGTGACTAAATATATCTTCAGTCAGATTTCTGTGTTTCACTGATAAAGACAAATAGTCGTCATATAATTAACATTGACTTTGGGAGAATTTCACTTTGATCTAAGCATCAAAGCGCTCCAGAGGAGAGAGTGTCATCACTTAAAAATGACAAATGTTTTTTTTTTTTTTCTCTCCCCTCTCTCTGTGGATGGTCTGTGTTGGCTGTAAGTGTATATTTAAGGACGGATGGACTTTTCTGTGTTGCATAACACCCGTTTGTTATAAATCAGTTTACCTGAATCAGGTGCTGCACACTTTAACCTCACCTGGAGGATTTCTAAATAATTTGAGACGAAAAATAACTGGGGAGAAAAGAGACCTTTTAAGATTGAGTAAAAAAAAAAATGATATATAAATAAAAGATTAAGTGCCACACCTAGTGGTCAAGCTGGGTAAGACATTTCTTGAATTTCAAAGCAATTAATGTCAATTTTGGCATAGAAGCTTCCAAAGGAAAATTGCGTCAGCAATCATATTTTTGGAATTTGAAATAACGTTAATATCTTAAATAAAACCTGTTAATTGTCCTGAAAAGAGAAGTTCATTAAAGTATGATTGCTAATATATAAAAATAAATAGTATTTTATAGAATTGAAAGTTTCCAAATATCAGTAAACTCAAACTTTCTAAGTATTATGCTATCAGGGATCATATATATATATATATTTTCTTTTTTTCTCAAACTGTATGTATTAATTTTGTTTAATTAATTTTCTAATTTCATCTCTTGATTAAACAATTAAACCAGCTTAAGCTGGTTTGCTAGACATAGCAGTTTTAAACTAGGGTTTTAACTTCTAGTCCCTGGTAAAACCAGCAAAACCATCCGTCTAACTTTTTGTTCGTTTTTCCCAAACATTGAAATGAAGATTGAAGTTCAGGTACTTCTTACACATTTTTTTTTTCTACTTTTGTGTAAATCTTTAACAAAAAAGTGAATATGCGATCAATCCATAATGCTATTAATTCAAACCAATGCACTAGGACCCTGGGGGAAGCTCGTATGTGGTGTATAGATACAGTGGGAGAAATTCCATTTGTCATCTTCTAAAACTTAAAACAAGGAGGGGGGAAGCAGCCCTCCTTTCTCTGACCGAGGGGCTCCTGAAAGTGCTCCGAAAAGCCCCACAAGATCTTGGAGTCTCCACGTGACAGCAGCGCCTATATAGCATCAGCACCAGTAGAGTGATACTCCATCACAAGCCGAGCACTGCAGCATATACCACAGTTACACACACATCCTCATGCACCTCAAGGGTTTATTCTAGAGCTTTTGCAGACTATTGCATCCATGTGTTTTCTCACTCTGTCTAGGGGACGAAGGGACTAAACTTTTCCTGCGAGAAGGGATGCTGGATGTTCCAAGTCCACTTTGGCAGTCGGAAGGAACTTGATGTATAGGCAAAGTTTCTCTTTCTTTTTTGGACTGGACCCGCGCAGGTATCTATCTTTCGCTCCTCGCATCTACCCACCGCGTCCCGTGCGCTTTTGGAGATTCAGTTAAACCGAAGTTCCTCTGAATGAAATAGTTCGCTCGCAAACACGTTGATCCATCAAGGTGTGTTTGTTAGCTACTCAAAAAGCCTCAAAAGCTTTTTCTCTCTCCACAGACATTAACGAGACACTTTCTGGTGTGTAAAAAGCGCGTTTCGCTCTCTAAAATGACATTAACCGGTGGTGAAGAATGGTGTTTTCTCTACCCATCTAATGTGTGACACAACTGAGTCCGGACTCCTCAACTCCCCGCTCCTCTGTGGAAAAATATACATTTTGAAAGCTCATATACGGACCTTGAAGGCTCGCGGCGAGTACCTTTGACGCTTTCTACCGTGAGTCGGGACAATCATACAGCCGCCCAGATGCAGTTTCGCCTGTTCTCATTTGCGCTGATCGTGTTGAACTGTGTGGACTACAGCCACTGTCAGACGCAGCAGTCTCACCGCTGGAGAAGAAACAAAAGAGGTGAGGGAACTGTGCATGTGGCTTTGATAGATGCTTTATTAATTCTCTAATTAGTCATTTAGCTGACGCTTCTACACGAGAGACTTACGCTCCGCGTATGACAGGAACTGTCCCACCTGGTGTTACGCTACTTCTCTTCACAAAAATTACCATGGTAACCGTAGTTACGCTTTCAGAATCTTTCTGTGATTTGACTTTATTGCCACTTGCAGTTGCAAGTTTCCAGTTTTACAATACTGAGAATAGCTAGTATCTGTAACACTCTTGCGAAAACTGTCTTTACCGTAGTATTTTTTGTAGGTTCGCTGTCTTGCTCAAGGGTTCAGTGATGTTCATGGATCATTTCACCTCGGGGCACCGTAACTTCTCGAAGTTTTACACTTCGACACGTATGTTGCCAAAATGTTAAAAATAAGACTGTTGTTAACATAAATAATCAAGTGTTTTTAAGAAGACCTGTTACTCAACCACATAGCTAATGTTTTATTCATTTTTGGCATGATGAGCTGAAGTGATCCTATAGTGCGCTTTTTCCCTGTACCTGAAGATTTTTTAGGAAGTTTAAATGTACCTAAATTGAAAATATCAGGGTTTGTTGTACCTACAAGAAGAGACGTTTGCATTATAATTGTTTCAACGTCTGTTCCCGCCAGAGAGTGCGATGCGGTGCCATCATCCCTGAAGATTTTCATTTTAAAGGTCTCTTTCTGTCATCTTCATCTTGTTTAACGTCACGCCTTTAATTTGTTATAGGCTATAAAAAAAAGTCGTCTTGATCAATTATCCACTTAAGAACGGTCTTAAAACGCACATTTTTTTATTAATAGATAGATTTTGGACAGCCGTCCAAAAAATCAAACGTTAGGTGAGAATATAGGCTAATTGTTTCAATATTTCATGAAATTCTTATGTTTGACGACGTACCCTACAGAAGTGCAGTTATAGATGTAACCATAGTAACATTACGACGCTCGACTGATTTCAGTACCGTCTGACGGCATTTCTAGAAACGTAAGTGTCTACTGTCTTTATGTATTATTATATCGTAGATTTACACATTTATCACAATTTATTTAAAAGTGCTTAAGATACTAGATTATAAGTATGCTAGAGACGTTGCGAGAAGCCTAAAAATTGTGGACGTTCTTTAAAAAGTGGACATTCGACGCCGTGCAAAGTCAATTATTAATAATAAAAAAAAACTTAAAACCTAGAGTTTGTAAGGTCAAATCTCGTTATGACTGTTGGTTATGTTGGTTAGTTCAATTTTTCATGTCTTGTTTAGGAGAGCTATACTAATCTTAAAGAATCTGGAAAATTCTTTCTCAAGTAACGTTAACTTTACTGACTGTTGATCAGATCCTCGCGGTGCGGCGCTGTCTGGTGGCCATTTGATGAATAGAGCTTCCCTCTTTCCTTTTCAAACGCACTGACCCTCCTTTTGCCCTAAGCCGCTTTTAATTGATCTCACAGACAGACATTGATTAAGCTTTGAACAACTGGTGCAAGTATAACAATCCACTCTTAAGAGCCACAGGGATTTAACCCATCAGTAAATATTAGGGCTGCCTTGCTTAGCCAATGCATGTGGACACAGGGGGGGCTGAAAGTCAAACATTTCAAACTTATCCAATGCTCACCAAAGCCTCAAACCCCTGGACATCAGTCATTCACTGCATGTGACAGAACAACCGCCTCCCAATTGAACTTGAGCCCAGATAAAGACACTTGCTGACACCACGGCTGATATGCGCTTTTAAATCCACAGAGATGTAAATTGGGAGGCATTCATAGATTTAATCACATGCATGGCATGCCAGGGGAAACCTCTGCTCCCATCTGCAAATAATCAGCCAGACACTGTAGGGAACTGGCACACATGAGTTTGCAGCCCCGCTGTTTTTCTACAAGATTTGTGATTTCAGATACTACGTAATATAATTTTCTTAATAGGATCAAACTTGTTGGCAGAGGCAGACTAGTTAAGCATTTTCAGGGGGGTTGGAGGAGGGAAAATGGTGGCAAAAGTGCATCTGGAGGTGAGCGGCATCCTGTGTAGTGTGTGCAAATGGTGACGCATTTGTAAAACATGCCTTGGAGGTGCAATGAACTCGATTTGCTTTGAGTTTTTCACCTGTGGACAGAAATGTGTGCGCGCGTACGAGGCTGTTGCATAGAGTGACGTTTTGAAATGCAGCCAAGCTTTAGATTCGCTTTATTTCTATATTTATCATACTTACAGAGGGCTGTATCGCTGTTCAATTGAGTCTAAAATGCTGAAATGGTTTTCTTGCCCTCAGCGCACTTGAGACAGCTTTATGTGCAGTCTTTTCTGGCATGCTCGTGTGCAATCTACAATCCCACATCACCCCAGCGACACGGTCAATCCTCTTGAACTGTTTAACAAGACTTTGTCGTAACCGCCTCACAACTGTATTTATTATCACCAGATACTCTTGTTCCTTTTTCTTCATTGTTGGTTACATTTCAGCTGTTTGTATTCACACAGCCTTCTTCAGATGAATATAACAATGCCATAAAGCAAGAAACATATTAAATTTGCACCTCTGTACCCCCCATTTAGTGCTTTACGGATGCCAGGGAGTTTGCTATGATATCATTGCTTAGCCCAGGGGTAATACTTTTCATTTTTATTCTCTGGCTAATGATGCCACCTGCTGACTACATAAAAACCGTGGGCTTGCGTATACCAGCGCAGACCAGAGAACAAATTCACACACAGGACTTGCTGGTTTGACAAGCTGGAAGGGGTGTAAATGCTTCACCCTCAGAACTACTGTTCTAAAAATGTCAAAGTACTTTTTTTAGTATATAGAATTTGGTTCTTTCTCAGTGCACAAGTTGTTCACTTGTGAAACTCTGCTCTGCGGGAGGTTAAGAAGCGGCCAGCTCTGATGAGCGGTCCGATTAAGCTCATGGTAATGGAACTAATAGAAGTCTGTTTCCAGAGAAACACAGTCACGGTAATCCATGGGAAAGTGGAGGAGAGGAAAGGCTTAGCTCCATCACTGAGCTCCTCAGCTTCACCCTCGAGGGATTAGGGGGAAAGCACCTGTATTTTAACACTATCGAACAGTTACATCTTAATCTGCACACAGCACAGGGCGATCTGTCCTGTTGTACCCTTAAAAGTTGTTTTGCACATAAATATTTAATAGAGAAGTATGAAATGCAAGATTATCAGTTTCTGATTGAATCCAAACCTGTATGCATGCATTTCTTCTGCGGAGCACACAAGGAGATATTTTAAACAATATCTAAATTTTTCTTTATTCAATAAAAGTCAATTAGAAATGGATACAGGTTTATTGGTGAGTAAATGATGACTATTAAGGATTGTTTTCATGCCAACATCAAAGAAAGTAGTAGTGACTTTATAGCTTACAATTCAGTTTTTTTTTCTCACATTTCTGACTTTTTTCTCATATAAACTCAGAATTGAAAGATATAAACAGAATTGTGAAAAAAAGTAATAGCTGTCATATAGTAACCCAGAACTGTGAGGAGTTAATTTATTTTATGTCTTGCAGTTCTGATTTTTTCCTTAGAATTTTGAGATATAAAAAAGTCGGAATTACACTCTCAAAAATGCTGGGTTAAAAATAACCCAACTTGGTTTATTTGGCAACCCAGCACTGTAAATATTGGACAGGGCACATGCTGGGTTCAGCTGTTCTCTGTAATCACTTTTCACCAAAATAGTGCTAACTCTCATGTTGGCAAAATCTATGCTGGTGATGGGCTGCTGTTCGCCGGGGAACAGTGAACCTCAAACCGCCGCCTCCTCATAGCTGAAAGATGCCGTGACTGACTCCATAAACAAAAAAAAACTGAGATATGTTCAGTACAGAACAAATTAAATTTAGTATTATAATGAATAAAATCAATTTCTTATGCAAGGCAAAAGGCGTTTTGATCATGCGACCATGATGCAAAACGACCCCTGCTGATGCATTTAGCCTTCTCCATTTAGCTAACTGACATTTTATCCCTGTATGTTGTGCTAAATAATATAATTTACAGCACAGTAATGACTTTATAAATGAAATAAAATGTATACAAAGCTTTATTTCACTGGAGAAGTGCACCAAATCGACGACACTGAGAAAGGCTCTCTTCTGTAGAGGATGCAAAAAGCCTGCGACTTGACTATAACTCAGCAACTGGGTTGTTTCATTGGAGACAGGCTCAACTCAGCGGTTGGATCAAAAAATAACCCAATATTTAATATCCCATTAAAAATAACCCAGCAGCTTAGTTACCAAAAAAAAAAACTACCCAGCACCTGGGTAAAACATCTGAAAAATAACCCAATAAAATTACTCCAGCAATTTTTTTGGGTTAAATTTTTTTTACCCAGCATATCTTTGAGTCCAGAAAAACTGCTCAGCCCAACATTTTTTAGACTGTACCTTTTTTATTTTTATGTTGTGGAATAGGGCTTTTATAGATGAGAGGTTTTTTTTTTACCACTTTGCTGCATGGCAGAAAAACTGGCCTGAGTTTGAGTGTAGGATTTAAAAAAAACACTTTGTTTTACAATGATCAGGTCATTAAAATTTGTCCGGGAAGACATAAAAAGAGTAACGACAAAAAGAACTGTTTAGAGCTGTGCTTTGTACAAGTTTACCCGAGGTCCCAGGTTTATGGGTGTAAGTGTTAATGTTGGCTCTTGCTATGTTCATGCCATTTAATGTCCTGATGAAGTGCGTGACAGGATGGGTGACCGCTCCAGAGTCTTTTTATTTTAAAAAATAATAACATTCTGCCACTCTTCTTGCGGAAAATGTGACTGTGTTGTTTCATTCTGAATCATAACAGAAGTCATGTTCTATGGAATTGACGTTCATTTTGTTTTGTCAAGTACATCCAGCTCTCTCACCCCAGGCCAGGAGTGACTTTCTTATTCCAGCAGGTTAGACAGGGTTGGTTGTGCTCACTGCATCGCTCTCCTGTTGCACCGCAGCCTGCCGTCGACCTGTGGCTTGATCGCTTTGGTGAATCTCTGAGAACTGAGTGTGCGTGAGAGAGAACATCATTAGGTGAAGAGCTTGAACTCTTGAGCTTGAGGGATGGATGGCATATTTGAGGAGATCAGTTTTAATGGGAGCACCATCACCTGAGACGGATTAAATCTTTTGGTGTTCTAAATTATCTGATGAGACGTGTTTCTCTTGTTCTGTTACAAGTTTTTGTTGGCATTGATGGTTCCATGAAGAGCTTTTAACATCCTTGGAAACTTTCCATTGCACTGAAGATTCTTAATAAAAGGGTTCTTTAGATAAATACAGTGTTTCTAAGAAAAAAGTTTCTTTTAAGAACTGTTCACTAAAAGGATCTTTGTTTTTTAATTCAAAAACTCCTTTTGGAATCTCTATATTTTACAATGAGGTACTTATTTAGATATGAGTGGGGCCTCTTTTTTTGTTGAAAGTTTTTGTTTTTTGTTTTCTAGTCTGATTTCATAGAAAAGCCATAGATAAGCCGTACAATTTAAGGTCTCACACGAAGTTTTAAAAAACTCTTAAATGTACTACTAAAAGACTGTGTCCAAACCTCTTTACTATTAACTCACTATTAAGTTAACTCAATTAACTCATTTAATTCATTTAAACGGGCCCGAAGTTACCAGGCGTCTCGTGTCTGAATGCTTTTCCTGCCTCATGTTCCATTTGATGAACGTTGAATGCGTGCAGCTGAGAAAGGTTTTGTAACACTTTCCGCGCCTTCATTCGTCATGTCGCGACTGAGAATATCCCATTGTGCGTTCATAGTTTTTTTTATCGTAATGTACACAGGGGGATCCTCACCACTGGCCTCAATCGTTGTCATCAGAAGATCCCATATGTTGGCAAAGCCAAATGCCAAACAGATGGTTTCCTCTCAGGCAACAATTTACCACACTGTAAAAGTTCATTTTCGGAAATGTGAAATAAAATAGACTTATTATATAAATCTTACGATAATGCGCTCCATATTTCCCGATGGTGATTGAAAACCGTGGTGCCACAGACAAAAGCTCCAGTGTGCCTTTTAAATTCCAGGATTTGTTCACCTCTGTTATTTTCTCAACAGCCACCCCCTGAAGTAATTTTACTTTAATGCATTTCTTATAAGGCTACTAAATATGGTAAGCCAGTTTGATTCTCTTGAGGTTATTGAGCAATAAAACTTTTGAATACTGGACTTGTTTCCAAGACGTGAACATAACACAGGTTGTTTAAAATAGTAACTTGAGTCATACAATGACACAACTAGAGCTGTTCCTTGAATAACAATACGAATTCATATGGACTTTTCACACTGAATGCATTTTTTCATTTCTGAGCTATTTTTAATTGATCTGTGTACCTTTAAATTGATTTTTGACCTTTCCGTTGTCTGGCATAAGTGTTGCGCTTTTAAAGGTCCACTGAAGTGCTTTGAAACATGCAGCGTTATTCTTTAATTAATGATCATGTTCCATGAAGATATTTAGTACATTTCCTATCGTCAATATATCAAAACGTAATTTTTGATTAGTAATAAGCAGTACTAAGAATTTCATTTGGACAACTTCAAAGGTGATTTTGAACCCTCAGATTCCAGATTTTCAAATAGTTGTAACTCGGCCAGATATTGTCCTATCCTAACAAACAATGCATCAATGTAAAGCTTATTTATTCAGTTTGTATAAATCTCAATTTTGTAATATTGACCCTTATGACTAGTTTTTGTGGTCCATAGTCACAAATGGGTCAGATACGTTTTGTGGTCTGCGCTGATTAGCGCATATGATCCGCTTCAAGCTATCGTGTCTCTGGACAGGAGCAGACTGCATATGCACTGCGGTGGTTTGCGTGACACAGCGTGAAACCAGACTTCTTTCACCCCAATTGAAAGCATATTTACACTGTCTGAATCATTCCCTATGCTTAGTGTACTACGTGTCATTAATCGTACAGAAAATACTAACTTGGTGAGTAAGACACCAATTTCAGCCATAGCTTCAGCATCTATTTTTTTAGTGTAGGGGGTGGTACGCTTCGGATTCTAGAAAACATTTGATTTTACAGAAAATTTGATGAGAAGCTGAAGTGCAGGGTGTCATCAAAATCGCTGATCCATATTGGAGGAATTTAGAGAATGTATGTTTTAAATGTTGTGAATCTGTTGTAAATGCAATTTTTTTGAAACACACTAGCTTATAGATAACCTTAAAGGATTAGTTCACTTCCAGAACAAAAATGTACAGATAATTTACTCTTTGTCATCCAAGATGTTCATGTTCGTTCTTTCTTCAGTCGTACAGAAGTTGTTTCTTGAGGAAAACATTTCAAGAATTATCTCTATATAGTGGACTTCAGTGGTGCCAGTTTGAACTTCCAAATGTTTAAATGCAGCTTCAAATGGCTCTAAACAATCCCAGCCGAGGAAAAAGTGTTTATCTAGCGAAACTATCGGTCATTTTTGAAACAAATTGACAATTTATATACTTTTTAATCTCAAAGGCTTGTCTTGTCTGGACCAATACAGGTATGTTGAAAAACTTCCATTTTGTTTTCTTCTTCAACTTTAAAATCATCCTACATAAGTCTTTTACCTTTTTTTTGTAAAGGGTGTTTGATCTTCTTTGCATGCTTACTTTGTAAACACTAGGTCGGTACTGCAGGGCGATTAGGGCGATTTTTAAGTTGGGGAATTAAACGAGATGGGAGTTTTTTGACATACCCTAACTGTCTCGAACCTTGAACATAGACATAGCAGACATAGACAAGTCAAGCATTTGAGGTTTAAAAAGTATATAAAGTATATATATGTCAGTTTGTTTCACAAATGACAGATCGTTTTGCTAAATAAGACCCTTCTTCCCACTGCATTTTGGAAGCTCAAACTTTGGCAACCATTGAAGTTGATTATATACAAGGAGGTGAGTATATTAAATAACTACTCCTTTAAGGCTGACATACTCATACTAAAAAAACAAATAAACACAATTTTGATTTCATTGGAACTTTAGGATTACATGTCCAGTTAAAAGTGGTTACACCTTTGTACATTTCGAGTACATTTCGAACCGCCTGCATTATGTCCTTCACTCCGTTCCACCCTGTTTTTTGCTTTTGAATGTAAGAATGTGTCATGTACATTTGCACATCTGTACCATGCGTGCTATTCAAAAGCATTGCTTTTTACGTCAAGTACTGGTTTTACTTGGTATCATCTGGACATTTGATGAAGTGAGACAAACATTGTGCATGTCATGTTCAGTGACAGATATTCGCTCTGTTCCAAAACCTAGTGAGCTTCCTCCGTAGCCAGCATTTCAAGACATCAAAAGTGTATGTCCAATATGTCTTTTCTGAAAAACTTGCATCTTGTTTATGCTTCCGTTCCTAATTTATAAAATGCCATTACTTGTGTCTTTCATGTAGAGGCCAATCCTAGAATGGATTGCAACAAGAACATTTCTAAATACTTGTAAATCCATTAATCCATTGTCCTTTTGTAGAGCATTCCAAATCACTTGTCATTTGAGGTTTCGATGCCTGTGTAGATAGAAGTTAACTACGTTTTGAAACAAAGTAAAGAAACTGGTCTTTTGCATCATGCACTTCCATATGAATCAGCCACCCCTCCCATCCCGATCCAGCTATATGAGAAAGGACGGGAGAGCACAGACAGGGTAATGGGGTGTCAGCTGAGTGTGCTGGACATTTTAAAGAATTTAATTGGTGGTTCAAAGTGCTTTGGAAGGGATGGAGAAATCGAACTGCCTTGAGTAGGCTCTCTATGTTCTCAGGCCTTGCCAGGTTCTATTCTGTACCGCATTTATGTCCGTCCTTCGCGAATATGCGTGCAGGCCTCCTATTGTACCTAGTCCGAATCGATCGGCGAGTCCTCGTTGTAACGTGAGCTCTAGAGGCTTCCTCAGACAGAAACACACATACATATGCAGGCGCGTGAGGTCTGTCTCCGGCTCTGATGGATATTTACATCCACGCCTACACAAATCGCTGGAAGAACAACAACAAGGGGGAGCGTTGGGCTGCCGTTTCCCCCTCCCCGTCCCGCTAACACCCGACAGATGGACAGGCCTCCTCTGTTTCCCTGCGCTTGATAGGACCTCTAATTACGCATCCACACCACATCAAACCAGCCATCCACACGCCTTGCTTTCAGTATGGTGCGGAAGTGAGCCGGTCAGGGGCAATAAAGCTACAGCGCTCGCTTGTAATTTGTCCGTGTGGATTGAGCTTGGGTCTCGTCCCCTTTGCCCTGTCATTGTGCCCGTCTTCATTGTGGGTCTGGGTCGTCTGGACTTTCTAAGAACTTGGAAGGGAGGTAGAGACGCCCTGCCTGCCTGCCTGTGGAACCCAGAAGCCCTGGTGTGGTTTTAATCAAGGCCAGGCATGGTAGTCATTATAGTGCCCTGGCGCTAAGCTCATTGTCTTTCTTTGTCTCTCTCCCTCCCTCCCTCTCTTTCTATGAGGATTCAACATGCGTCTCAGATGCGAAGAGGTCCTCAAGGGTCACTAGCCGTTGATGAGAAAGTGAGTGTCAGCGGTTTACGAGCGGTAGCCAACATGTATCTGCAATCAGCGTATTTGTTTCGGAGCCGTGAGTCATCCGCGACCTCGCTTAATGCAACAGAACTAAACAAAAAAGGTCTTCAAAACATTCTGTTCTCTATTATATAATAAGCTGTGCGCTTTTGCAATGGGAAATGGGAAATGAATGGGCGATTCTGTGTCAATCTTATGAATTTGTTATGGCTAGGAGTATAAAATGCTCAATTAACTTCATTACTATCATGCCGTCACTAACGTGGTTTATACGTTCTCTCTCACAGACTGAGGTAGTTGTTCCCTCAAGAGAAAAAATAAATAAACTTTTTCTAATATATATACAGGATACAGTGATGCATGTCATGGAAATATTTACTTACCGTTCAAAAGTTTTGTAAAGTTTATTTTTTGTTGTTTTTTTGTTAAGAGTTTCAGAGAATTCTGAAAAAGCGGCACAACTGTTTTCAACTTTGATAATAAAAATACTTTTTCTTGAGCAAATCAGCATATTAGAATGATTTCTGATGTGGCACTGAAGCCTGGAGTAATGATGCTTTGCCATCACAGTAATAAATTACATGTAAAAAATTATTTAATTTGAAAATAGTTATTTTACATTGTAAAAATATTATATATAGCCTTGGTGAGCATAAAAGGCTTGATTTAAGAACATTAAAAAACTAACTTAACCCCAAATGAATGGTATATGACCCTGGCCCACAAAACCAGTCATAATTTTTTTTCGAAACATTGTGATTTATACATAATCTGAAAGCTGATAAATAAGCTTTCCATTGATGTATGGTTAGGATAGGACAATGTTTGTCTGAGATACAACTATTTGAAAATAGTTGTGTAAAATAAAAAGGGTGCACCTTTTGACCCATACAATGTATTTTTGGCTATTGCTACAGGGTCACATAAAATAGTCATTAGCACAAAATAAACCCTTACATTATGAGAAGGATCCTAACATGAATTGAAGGGGTCTCATATTTTATTTAAATGTTATTGTATTTTAATATTAATTTGAGTTAATCATAGTATAATGGCAATCATTGTATGCGGTGGTCATTATAAAAAAAAAAAAAAATGATATCTGACCAATCAGAATCAAGTTTCCAATGTGATAATAAGAAGTTTCAGTCTTGTACTGCAGCAGCTATTGTAGTCTTGTCTTTGCTGACGCTGGTTTGTGTGAATGCGTGTTATGCAGTCTGGCATTGTGCCACCTAAATAGGAAACAACTGAGGAGAAAAGCCCTGTTTTGTGCTTTGTAATCTGTCGCGCATAATTTGGGGAAATTCACAAGCTCGAGTTATGATTTTAATGTGCATGTGGCCTTGAAACGCATTCCTCAGACTCTTCAGTTTCAGAACACAGAGGACTTCAATTGTGGTGAGTTTTTGCATTGTGCGCCTTCAACATATCTCTATTTTTGTCCCTTTGTTTTCCATTTGTCTTGAACTACCTACTAAGTAGTAGATATTTAGAGGGGGTCAGGCCAGTGGTGGGGGAGAATGGTAAAGAAAAGGTTGGGGAGGAGAGGAAAGAGAAAATATCCATGTACATTTTACAAATTCCTTCTTTTTTCAGCCTCTCAGTTATCCACTTGTATTACATCTTGGCTGACTTCAACTGTGTATTATTTTATCTGAACCAGAGCCAGACCTCAGAAGCACACCGTCTTCTCTTGTGTAAACAGCTGTCACGGAGAGGGACGGTACGGTGAAGGTATCCGCAGGCAGGGGTCACATGTAGTTTTCATGTTCATGTGCTAATAATGGCTTTCAGTGGTGACGCTCCAATAATAGACACTACCAGTTTGTCACTATAATTAACTTGCAGAAAAGTCTGGTGTCTTTACATTTTTGCATGTATTTTTGTTTCAAACCATATCATACCAAACCAAGTCATAAGGGTCCATTTTTTTTTTATAAATAAGCTTTTCATTGATGTATGGTGTGTTAGGATAGGACAGTATTGGCTGAGATGCAGCTATTTGAAAATCAGGAATCTGAGGGTGCAAATAAAATCTAAATATTGAAAAAATTGCCTTTAAAGTTGTCTGAATTAAGTTCTTAGAAATACATATTACTAATCAAAAATTACATTTTGATACATTTACGGTAGGAAATTTACAAAATATCTTCATGGAACATGATCTTTACTTAATATCCTAATGATTTTTCACAAAAATGATCATTTTGACCCATACAATGTATTTTTCGCTGTTGCTACAAATATACCTGTGCTACTTAAGTCTGGTTTGGTGGTCCAGGGTTACAAATGAGTTACACTTTTTAACTAGCATGTATAGTTCAAGTTCACTTTTCTGTGAAAATATATATTACCATTAAAATGTTTGGGGCCGGTAAGATTTTTTTCAATTTTTGTCTTTTTTTTTTTTTTTTTTTAACAAAATATTTTCTACAAAAATACAGTAAAAACTGTAATATTTTGAAATATTTTTACAATTTAAAACAACTGCTTGCTATTTTAATATATTTTAAAATTTAATTTATTTATGTGATGCCAAAGCTGAATTTTCAACAGTCATTACTCCAGTTTTCAACGTCACATGATTATTCAGAAATCATTTTAATATGCTGATTTGTTTCTTGATAAACATTTTTATCAATGCTAAAAACCATTGTGCTACTTAATATTTTTGTGGAAACGGTGATCCATTTTTTTCAGGATTTATTTTTTTGATAGAATAGAAATTTCCAAATATATATTACTTTGTATTTGAAATAGAAAATATTTAACATTACACAACAGTGACAGACTTTTGAACAATTTAATGTCTCCTTTCTGAATAAAAGTATTGATATCTTAGAAAAAGAAAAAACTAAACTTACTGATGTCAAAGTTTTTAACAGTAGTTTAAGTTGTAATATTATGTTAATGTTATGTATATAGTTAATTAACCTCATATTCTCTATATCAGATGTGTTTCGAGTGCAGATTAAAGCTACAGTGAGTGTACAATATTATCTTTAGGTATTATTTTTCCGCATAATGTTTTAGCCAAAGTAATTTAATTCTACAAAAATGCTTTTTCATCTAGTCTTCATAATCGTTTTTGCCAACAAACATTTTTAGCAGGAACAACACTGTTTCAAGTCTCAGAGGCAAAAGAAGAAAGTTGCATGATGTGGCCAACGTGTTTATGGGAGTACGGGGCCGTACAGGGGCCGTATCTGAGATGTATCTGGCTGCCAGACAGGTCTGTTTTGGTAAGAGCAAGAAGAGGTTGAAGTTGAGTGATTATCACAGAGCTTTTTAGTGTAAGCTTTGCCCTGGGGAGCAGATGAGACGAGCGGCCATTACATAAAAGCCCTGCCCTGGTGTTCATTTGTATCTGGAAGTGTTCTGGCATGTCCTCGCTTGCCAGGTTTTCACAGGGATTTGACAAATTTGTAACAATACACGCAGATTTTATACATTGTGCCACCCATGTGTGCAGGAAACCGCAACCGTGGAACCTGTTTTTGTTATTTTCAAGCTTCTGCGTGGCGTTTTTGAAGTCGATGGCATGGGTGTTGCGTGGTATCCTGTTGAATTTTTGCTTAATTAGCTCAATAGAAGTTTTTGGAGGGTCTGCTGAAGCTATTTGTGGAGTAGAAGACTCGGTCTTGGGCATCGGGCTTTGAAGTCCCCTCTCAGTGGTTGGGACCATATGAGGTTCCTCAGAATGTTTCTGCCTGCCACCCCCGTGGTGCTCTCCACTTTTGACCCTATGGATCACTTCTGATCTGTCCTGGTAGGGAAGGGTTTAGCCAGGGAGGTGGAGAAGAGGTCTCGTTAAAGGGTTAATGAGGTAATACCTTTCATGTTTTCAGCATAGCGCGGAGTCAGGCGTGAAGGCAAACAATACTGTTTAGAGGGAGGTCTGTTTTATGTGCATTCATAGTTCTAAACTTGGTTTTAGAGGTGTTTAAGGAAAGCATAACAGCTAGAAATGCTCATACTTGAGATTTGAACAACCCCTAAACTGGTAGTATTAAACTTAAGCATGTAATTTAACATTTAAATGGTTAGTTTAACCAAAAATGAAAATTCTGTCATTAATTAATCACCCTCATGTCGTTCCAAACCTGTAAGACCTTTGTTCATCTTCGGAACACAAATTAAGATATTTTTAATGAAATCTAAGTCACTTTTTTGTTTTCTTTGCACACAAGTATTTTTGTAGCTTCATAACATTATGGTTGAACCACTGATGTCACATGGACTATTACTCTAGGCCTTTAACGTGATAGTTGTGTTGCTGTCTATGCAGGGTCAGAAAACTCTCAGATTTCGTAATTTGTGTTCTGAAGATGAACAAAGGTCTTTCGGGTTTGGAGCGACATGAGGGTGAGTAATTAATGACGGAATTTTCATTTTTAAGTCAACTAACTCTTTAAGCTAAGGACATAATTGATTCCTCAAACTGTGTGGCTTGAGAAGAAGTGTGCTATACTTTTCCAAGCAATCCAACAATAATTTTGTTGACAGATGTTAAAATGAAAGAAAAAAAAAAAAAAAACTGAACCGTGTCATATCTACCAGAATATAATTTAGACTGGTGGGTAGCAACCGCATAGCAACATGCCAAAACCCGCCAATACCACCCTTGTGACCAACAATATTTGAAGGAATTTTTAAGCTTGGCATTGTTGGAAAAATGGCATATTAAGAGTTTTATTAATTTAAATGACTTTTCCAAGTCTAGAAGTGACCTTTTAAAATAAAGCTTTCTTTTCCAGGTTTGGGGAACTGTGGGAATCCTGGATCTTCAAATAATAAACAACAGTTGTTGACAGAGTAAATTAAGCAATATCTTGAGTTGTAGTTGTTTTATTTTTTTAATCCTGGTTTTGTTATATGTGGCCCTGGATCACAAAACCGGTCTTAAGTAGCACAGGTATATTTCTAGCAATAGGCAAAAATCCATTGCATTTCCTACCGTAAATTACATCAAAACTTTGCTTAGTAATATTTATTGCTAAGAACTTCAGAACTTTTAAAGGTGATTTTCTCAATATTTAGATTTTTTTGCACCCTCAGATTCCAGATTTTCAAATCGTTGTATCCCGGTAAAATAGTGTCCTAACAAACCATACATCAATGGAATTGACCCTTATGACTGGCTTTGTGGTCCAGGCTCACATAATTGAAGTCATTTCAAGTCATCTTGAGGCCCTCTAGTGACCCCCAGCCCCCTGGTTGAGATGAGTGTCTTACGAAAATTAATACAGTTCTACTTCCTGTGTCTTCCTGTTTCATCTTAACAGGATAGTTCACCAAAAAATGACCTTTTGACAATTCTGCCAGCTGTACCTTTTCTTTTCTAAAATGCTTAAAAATATATTTTTAAAACATAAGTTGTTTGGACACTAGTGTTCCTCAAAATATCTTCACAGAAGAAAGTAGGCTAAGTTGTACAGGTTTGGAACGACATGAGGGTTAATAAATCATGACAGAATGTTTATTTTTGAGTGAATCATCACTCTTGCGTAACTTTTGTACTGAATTGTAGGATTGCGGTGGTATTGTTATGAAGTGGCATGTGATTGGATCACTGGCAGGTGGAAAAGGAGGGTCTTGTTAGGTCCACTAATGCTCAATGGTGTGAAAAAATCCCAGGCATGCTGTTTCTCTGATCTTTGGCCGTGACGTTGCTCTTTCTCCATGCAGGGAACTCACTGCAAGCTCCTAGCATGTGTGTAGAACAGCATGTGTGACTGAATTGCGGGATTCAGAACCCATTGTGCCACAGGTGTGAAAATTAGGTGTGAGTTTTATGTGTGATAAATTACCAACAGGTGTGCTAATTTTAGCTGTTCCACTTCCCACCCTCTCCACCACCACCCTCCTGTCTTTGCTTCTCTACCACTTTCTTTACACTGCTGTCATTTTAAGGCCCTTTTAAGCATGAACGGAATAGTTTGATGCAAATTAATTTTTTTAAGAAATGTAAATATAATTAGTAGCTAATTAATAATGCCAGTGGAAGAAGAATAAAATAAGATTCAGCTTATGTTCAAGATACATTATTATTATTATTTTTTTTTTATCTATCCTTTCTCAGATCCACACCTCACCTCTTCTCTATACAGACCTAAACATCTAACTTTGAGAGGAATTCATGGAGTGGAAAAAGTTGCTGACTTCCAAATTCCATTCCAAAAAAAAAAAAAAAAAAAAAAAAGAGTGAGCTGTGCGGAAACATAAAATATATCTCTTCACACATAACCCGTCATGACAGATTGCCTTTTGCACCTTACGGCACCTGCACATCTTTGGTCCGCACGTAAAGCCCTCTTTTTCTGTGTTTATAAGATGCACAACAGGCAAAGTGCTATTTCACCTCTCACTCAAAGCACCCATTGTTACTTTGAAAGCTTTTAGAAAGTTTGGGCAGGCTTCACTCGAAAAAATAACTTGTTCAGTGAATTTAATAAAATTAAAGTAAACATTTAAGTGGACTGAATATAAAGTTAGAATTTAGTTGTTTCTGCTCATTTTAACCAAGTAATTTGAACAAGCATATGAGTATTGGAGCATATGAACAGCTTTTCATTGTAGTAATTATTTTTTAATATACTCTATGCAACTATTACAGAAGGTTCAAATGCTCACTGATGCTCCAGAAGGAAAAACCATTGATTTTGAAATTTGAGGACCAGGGTAAATGTAACTTAATTTGTCTTCTGGGAAACATGTAAGTATCTTCTGTAGCTTCTGAAGGGCATTACTAAATGAAAAATATATGATATTTAGGCAAAATAAGAAAAATGTACACTTCATTCTGTTCAAAAGTTTACACCCCTGGCTCTTAATGCATCGATTTTCCTTCTGAAGCATCAGTGAGCATTTGAACCTTCTGTGATAGTTACATATGAGTCCCTCAGTTGTCCTCAGTGTGAAAAGATGGATCTCAAAATCATACAGTCAATGTTGGAAAAGGTTCAAATGGACAAAAGTGCTATAGAAAAACAGAATTTGTGGGATCTGAAAGATTTTTCCGAAGAACAGTGGGCAGTTTAACTGGTCCAGACAAACAAGGGACTCATGAGAAGAAAAAAAACAAAAAACAGCTGTGGATCATTTAAGTAACAACACCGTATTCAGAATCAAGCGTATGTGAACTTTCAAACAGGGTCATTTTTATAAATTCAACTCTTATATGTAAATGTCTGTTATGTAAAATATCTTGTTCAGGCCAGTGCTAAATAAAAACAAAACAAACAAACAAAAAAACATGCATTTTGTATGATCCCTCTTATTTTTGCTCAAATAAGGTGTATGTAAACTTTTGAGCTCAACTGTAATTGCAGCCTATTTGAATCACGTTTGACAACCCATTAATGTGATCTATTTCAGAGTGACATAGGATATCCATCCAAAAATATGCTTTATTGTATTTTATTAACAGCATTACATTTTGCTTCAAGATTATAAAGAAAATATTTGTGGAATATAAAAAATGTTTACTTATTAGCAGTGAAGTGTAACCTATTAAAGTCAAAATATGATCTTTTTTTAAAGTTAGTTTCTTTAACCATTTTTTCTCATGTATCATCCCCTACAAAAATAAATAAATAAATCAAGTCAAATTCATTTCTGAATGTTTCTTATATGAAGAAACAAAGGCCTTATGCAGCTACAAGAATACTTTTTGTGCACAAAGAAAACGAAAACAAAGACTTTATTCAACGATTTCTTCTCTTCAATCTCTTCCGCCATTCGCAAGAGCATAGACGCCGATTTATGTTTCTGCCGGTGGGTGCTCATCAAATATTCCATTCTCATTAGTCAGTAATTTATTTTATACAAGCTGCAATCCACTTCTTACTGGTTAAAATGAACCAAGAAAAGAGTACAACCTATACGCAAGAGTACAATAATGTAGGTCTCAATGTAGATCTAACTCTTAAAATAACTATTTTTTTCTTTTTTTACAACTTGAATGAGTAAGACAAGTCAACAGTAATCAATCCATGTGTGTGTGTGTGCTGTACAGTCTCTTTGCGGACTAAAAAGCCATGCCAGGGTATTAGCATACACGTCAGCAGGTTTGCCCTCAGGTCCTCTGAATCCCTTTTTGTTTTGCGCCAAATGCAAGCAAACACTAACACCAGTACCAGCTGCCTGAGCTTAGAAGGTATGTTTGGATATCAAGTCCACCGATTCAATCACGGCGATCCGATCAACAAACTTATCTGCGCTTGCCATGTCTCCCGGGCCTGTATCACAGGAACACTCTTACTAAGCTAATAAGCCAGTGCAGTGAAACAAATGTGTTTGCTCAGACACATGGTGCAGAATCATTATAAGTAATGGGATTGCCCTAAATTGTAAACATATGCATACAGTACAATCTGTTAAAGTAAACTGGAGTTGGGGGGGGGGGGGGACATGGATGCCCAAATCCTGACTATTTCCAGCTGCAAAGTAGTCGGAGGTGAAGTCCAGCATATTTTCTGCTAAATTGGAGGAGAAATGTGCCTGTAGAGCAAAACGCACTCTTGCCATATACCACCATTCTGGCTCTGGTGTATTAATCTTCTGCAAAGTGTGATTTCCATACCCATGACCATGACAAATAAAGTCAGATGCAACAAATGTGGGCGGATTGATGCAGTTTTCCATGTACTGTCTTCAACCATGTGGAACAATGTGGGGACTGGCACACTTTTAGTGGATGATCTGAAAGTTTTATTGCATACTCCCAGTTTCTTTTCCATTATAAGAGGCAAGCGTTTCTGATTCTAAATGGATGGTTCACCCCAAAATACTTACCCTCATGTTGTTCCAAAGTTGTATGACTTTCTTCCTTCCACAAGTGGAGATTACAATTGAATAGTGAATTCTGACTGAGACTGTCAGTCAGCCACAGTTTTGTGCTCCACTGAAGAAGGTTTTTACAGGTTTGGAGTGACACAATGAGTAAATAATGGCAGAATTTCAAAACGAGCCAAGCGATGAAGACTGTTACAGAATTCATTCCCAGTAATGTGGAGGTTATTACTCATTAACAACTTTGAATGATCTTAGTATGTTGGATCATATGTGACCCATGCTAGTTAAAATATGTAACTCATTTGTGACCCTGTACCACAAAACCAGTTTTAAGTAGCATGGGTATAGTAGCAATAGCCAAAAATACATTGTATAGGTCAAATTTACAGATTTTTCTTTTATGCCAAAAATCATTAGGATATTAAGTAAAGATCGTGTGCCATGAATATATTTTGTACATTTTTTAAGTTTGATTAGTAATATGCATTGCTAAGAACTTCAGTTGGACAAATTTAAAGCAAATTTTCTCAATATTTTTATTTATTTATTTATTTTTGCATCCTCAGATTCCAGATATTTAAATAGTTGTATCTCAGCCAAATTTTTGTCCTACCCTAATAAAACCATGCATCAAGTACTAAAATAACTAAAACAGAAATATTATTTAATTTTTAAAAACTAATAGAAAAAATGGCAAATGCACAAATTATTAATAGCAAACATATTAATATAAAAATAAAGCTAATTTACAATATTCATAAATTCTATAATAATATATAAATAATACTAAAACAACAAGGTAAAGGTGCACAACCAGTCAAAAGTTTTTAAACAGTAAGATTTTTAATGTTTTAAACAAGTCTCTTCTGCCCACCGAGCCTGCATTTATACAGTACAGCAAAAGCAGTAATATTGTGAAATATTTTTACTATTTAAAATAGCTGCTTTCTATTTATACATATTTAAAATGCAATTTATTCCTGTGATCAAAGCTAAAATTTTTAGCATAATTACTCCAGTCTTCAATGTCACATGAGATTGGAGTCACTATAATGAATCATCTTTTCATCAAAGAAACCTAAAAAATTATACTCAGCTGTTTTCAACATAATAATAGTAATACATGTATTTCTTGAACAGCAAATCAAAATATTAAACAGTAAAAAATATTTCTAAATTGTGTTGTTATTGTGTCTTGTTTGTTTGAATGGTTCAACAAATCATTAATTTTACAATTTCAGTTGGGGGCTTCAACTATAAAACACCAACCTAATTAAGAAGAATCAGACTGTAAATGATCTATAGTAGTAGTGTTACGCCTTGTGTAGATAAGTACAGAAAATAATCTCCTATTTGTCTTTCAAACTGTTCTCGCTAATTAGACGAACATCAGATTAGCCTTACTGTTGTGTATAGTATTATTCTTCATGGTTTCCTGTCCATGGAGTTTTTTTGTATTTTAACTTTTTACAGCTTTTGAATCTTGACATATCATATGACGCATGATATCATCGAGATTGTAAGGATAGGCATGATGTCATGGTATGATGTCATTTGTATTTGTGAGTGTGAGAAAGAGAGATCGCTGGAAGTCTTTGGCAGTTTTGTGAGTGTTTGTTTGAGGTGGGGGTTTGCCATTTCTTCCCAGCTTTGTCGGCCTGAGGCGATGAGCGTCACGGTTGTTCGAGAGTCTTTAAATGTACCTTAGACAGTTTCTATTTTTTTTTTTTTCTGTTGGATCTCACTCACACTGTAATTACTGTTGATCGGGATTCAAAACAAAGCTAGCCAAAGCTGAATGAAGGCAACACTCTCCAACAATGCCGTCATATGTTGTGTTATGAGCTTGTGATTCGCATGAATGGAGGACCAAGAATTTTGCGTTTACCTGAATGAACCACAGTCTCCCCACAGAAACTGGGCACAGCCAAACTAGCACAGATTATTGTTGGATAGATATTTCACTCCTTTTAAGTTTCGTTTCATTGCACTAATGTCTGCAGATGAATATTTGTCAGCAGATAGATGCTTTACCTGTCATTTGATGTTCCTGTGTCGATTATAGATGAGAGAGGAAAGTAAGTGCCCAGAAGAGTGTGGCGAATGATTGAGAGAATGAGGGAAAGAAATGAAAACACAGCTAGGAACTTCTTTAAATGAGACATTCACCTACAATACGTTTGTACTGGTGCTTTTGCGTTCCCTCATGTAACCTCATTCTTGGCTGACAGAAATGGCGGAGACAGTATGACCGAACGGTTTGTTGGCTCTGTTACACAAAACATTGTCACACTTTAGACAATTTGCAGAAATTGTCTTGTCTTCTAGTCAGGCTGCTGTAAACCGGAGTTGTTGTTGTGTCTTCAGCACAGATGTTCAAAGAGAACAAGGCCTTTGTAAATACAGTTGTTTGTGTTGTAGATGGGTCGTTTAATGCATGATGAAAGAAGGCACTTGCATATTTTGGTTTCGTCAAACATTTGGCCCGTGCTCTCAGTGTAAACTCTTTCGCTTTGTTATGGGAAAGGGTAGTTCAAAGAGAGCACAGGTTGTCAGGTCAAGATGCATTTGCATTATTCAATATGGGTGTAAAGATGCATAATTCGGTTATGAAATGATATAATCCTTTATAATATACAGTGTGTTACAGAGACCATCTCAAGTTACCCACATGCACTTGCAACAGAGTCTGATAAATGCTCAATTTAATTGAGGAAAGTTCTTGCTGCAGAGTATGGATTTCAGCATTAATATTATTATTATTAATACCATGCATCAATTTCAGCAAAGCATGCTAACTTGTCATTTTCTTTCCCGGTTGTGGGAAAGGGATAGTTCACCCAAAAATGAAAATGATGTCATTAATTACTCACCCTCTGAGAGCCTTCTGACCCAGACAGTAAGTGAATAGTGAGCTAACAACGTTTACTGATTTTAAAGAGACAGATCACTCAAAAATGAAAATTCTGTCATTAATTACTCACCCTCATGTCGTTCCAAACCCATAAGACCTTTGTTCATCTTCAGAACACAAATGAAGGCATTTTTAACGAAATCGGAGAACTTTTTGATCCTCCATAGACAGAAACATCTGTTAAAGGATATTTGAAGGGATATTATTTTTTCTTTTTATTGGTTGATTAATAATGATATGCAAATTGAAATTTGGAAGAAATTGAAACTTTGAACATAAAGTCTGATGTATTATTTTGTTCTCAATTTAGGGGTGGATTTGTATGACGTTAAAAAAAATGTGTTCCTCTTCCTCTTCCTTTTTTTTTTTTTTTTTAAGTCAACAAGAAATTATATCCATAATACATGCTTGCCAGCACAAGCTACACTTCAGCAGGTTAACATGACAGACTTATGGCAAAGTTTAAAGCCCATGCTGGTATGATTCTTGGAACAAAAAGCACTCTTAGCAGCCAAATTAGGCTTATCCACTGTAATTTACATAGAACTCGAAATTCTGCCAGACCGACACACTTAGATAATTAGCGTTCTAGAGTGACTTAAAAACATAGCCAGAGATGTTGTTTACATGTATGAAAGCCACTCGGATCATTTGGTTTTTCTTAAACTGCTTTTTTTTTTATTTAAACAGCTAGGGCAAATTGCTGCACGAATAAGGCGCATGAATACCACATGATAATTCTGACATAACTTTAATTTCATTTAGCTCAAATTTAAGTATAAATAAAGTTGAATGCAGAATATGAATAGGGTCCCACTGAGGCACTTTGTCTTGTTTGCTTCCCCTCTTGGGTCCCAGTGTCTCTTTAAGACCCGATTTGACAGTGATATTGGAAAGCCATCATTTTTTCTGGTTTAGAGCTTGAATTTGATCCCCTCTATGAATTGATGAAAATACGATGCGGAATGGAAGACTCCAGGTATAAATCAGCTGGCGGTGAAAAGATTTCCGTAAAATGTGGAAGCACTGGGCCCTCAAGGGTGGCTCTTGGACACCCTTGCCCTAGACGCACCAGATCCCAGCCTCCTTTTTGACATGCCTGTGGTCGGAGCTGGGAAAGCCGTCCTCAGACATGCTACTGATCCAAAAATCTCGAATGAGGCAAAATACGTCTCTGACTCTTTCCATTTATAATTACTAGACCAGTGAGAGCACAGTGCCATCAACACAGGTCTGAATTTCATACAGTTGATAACAGTCAAACCCAAGGCAATGAGGGAAACGGCACGACCGGGCGATTGATTCGGTGATTCGATCATTCAAGGTCGATCGTGTTGTTCAAGCTCATGTTGACAGCAGCAGTTAAAGAATCATTTAACTGCTGCAAGGCTTTGCAGAAACAGCTCTGACAGTGGGATGAAAGGAATAACACCCCTATGATTATGATTAAGGAACAGGGGAAACGGTTTGTGATATTGCCATACCGCCCTCAATTAGGGAAATTCAATAAGGAAAACGCTCTGATAGTTCTCGGCTTTTTGATGTTCCAACCTCACGCCAGTCCTGGTTTCCGCCCGTTCTCTGCACTACGATCGCAATCAGGTCTGAAGTGTGTGGGCTGAGTTGGGGAGATTTTTACCAATTTACGGTGAATGTCAGGTTTCTATAAACAAGTTCAAACTGTATACCATATGTCTTTATGTGTGGTTTGGGAAAAAATGTGTCCAGATCATTTCCTCATCACAAAAACACTGAGGTCACATAGCATGAAACAAGCTACACAATAATGTTGCCTATTTTTTTGTAACCATGAAAACATCACGATACATACAAAAATACTGTAAATATTTCCTCTTGATGTAGACATTCTAATCAGTTCTTGGGCTTTTTGTTGCAGACTAGTTTACTGGCAACATTACATTGTTACAATGTGAATTTGACTGTGTGTGTAGCATAAAGAATTGTGTGCCTGTGTGGCGTATAGATGACATAAACGTTGTCTGATGATTGTTTTTTATAATTTGACATCACTAATGTGCAGTGTCGGGGAAAGTTATTTTTAAAAGTAGAGTTACCCCCTGAAAAAGTAATGTAATTAGTTACGTTTTACTAGTTACCTTTAAAAGTAACTTTCCCCAACACTGCACATTAGTGATGTCAAATTCTAAAAAACAATCATCAGATAACATTTATGTCATCTATGTGCCACACAGGCAATTCGATATGCTACACACACAGTCAAATTCACATTGTAACAATGCAATGTTGCCAGTAAACTAGTCTGCAACAAAAAGCCCAAGAACTGATTAGAATGTCTACATCAAGAGGAAATATTTACAGTATTTTTGTATGTATCGTGATGTTTTCATGGTTACAAAAAATAGGCAACATTACTGTGTAGTTTGTTTCATGCCATGTGACCTCAGTGTTTTTGTGATGAGGAAATGATCTGGACACATTTTTTCCCAAACCACACATTTAATGGAAAGTATTTTTTTACATTATTTTTTTAATCTAGGCAGGGCTTGCTTGTTTGTTTTTAGTATAAAAAGTTAGATTATTAGCAAATGTTAATGCATGTTCACATTCATTCTAGTACTAAAAGTAGTTGTTTTCCGTGCTCACGTTCAAAACCCCACTACCTTTCTGGGCCTTGAACATGTCAGTTGTGTTGCTGTCTATGCAGGGCCAGAAAGCTCTCGGATTTCATGAAAAATATTTGAATTTATATTCAAAAGATGAACAAATGTCTTACAGATTTAGAATGACATGACGGCGAGTAATTACTGACAGAATTTTCATTTTTGTGAAATGTGAACTATCCCTTTAAGGTTTGTTCTGGCAATTTTTTGTGCAGTGAAACATTAATGAGAAATTGCTCATATAAGAAGAGACACAGACTCAGTTATGAAGTTGAGAATGTGAAGAATAATGTTAAATAGCAAACCTTTACTCCTCTTGTATGGTTTGTTCACAAAATTTGTATAAGCCATGCTGAAGTTTTGATGTTATTTTAAATGGTGCGCTCTCAATTATTTATTCAGACTAAAGAAAAGATGAGGGAATGGGGGAAAAAGGTCAGCAAAGTGCATGATATTTTATAAAGCATTGTGGTGGGTCGTCCAGTTCGGACTGTTACTCTATCTCGGTTTGTGATATTTAAAACTTGGCTTCAATCAATAGCAATGTCTCTGGTTTGCAGCTATTGTGTGCGCCCAAGGACATTTTCCTGTAAAGAGGACGCTAAGGAACTTACATTAAGAGACCTTTATTGTGAAACGGTATGGTCGTTACTGGCTCCTTTGTCTTCTACCAGCAACATGATCCTGCTCGGAGTCAATGCGGTTTTGGGCTTTCAGCGGCTGTCTGAACTCTACATACAGGAGTTGAGCTTTGAATCAAATCACTGTGCTGCTCACATTTCCTCTGCAAAACCGTCAGGCCTCGCTAGTGTCACAGTAATGACAGTTTCTTTAGTCATTGAAAGTTTTATGTGTCAATGAAAATGTCTGTGACAGTTCTATAGCGGCACACGTTTAACCGTTCAACGGAGCACTTTGCAGTTCGCTTGCTCTGTGGTGTAGTGGTTTACAACTTAACGTTGCTGGTTCGGTTGCAAGACACAAGTCATGAGCTATCACCATGTTCTCTTGAGCGAGGCACTTGACCTCTGTAAATGTAAGTTGTTTTGGATAAAAATGTGTGCTTTTGCTTTGCTACTTACAATACATTGTGCTTACATTTAATATTAAATCCATATGGGATGTGTTTTTTTCATATATTTCAGTGTATTTATTACATTTGAATTGGTTTACTATTCAAAACACATTTGCGTACAAGTTTCACTGTTAAACTATTGCATATTAGAATGGGAAAAGCCACATGCAAGGGTATATAAGGACAAATATAGACAATCAATTTCTTGTGAATTTTATTGTTATAATATGGCTAGGTTGAAGCTCAAGTTATTAAAATGCATATATTTTACAACAAATGTGATGAAGTCATTAAACTTGATAGAAATAATTCACCCAAAAATTTGAATTTGAAATGAAAATTATAAAGTTATAACAGAGTAATAAAAAAAATCGTCCTGGCTCTTCCAAGCTTTATAATAGCAGTGAATGGGTGTGATTTTTTTGGAAGTCCAATAAAGTGCATCCATCTATCATAAAGAGTACTCCACATGGCTCTGGGAGGTTAATAAAGGCCTTCTGAAGGCCTTCATATTTAAAACTTTATAATCCTTAATCTCTAGTAACTGCCAGTAACTGACATACTGGCGTTATCAAGAGAGTAGCTTTCGAGAGTATGGTGAGAATATGCTAGTGGGAATGCTATTCTTGTGCGAAACAAGTTATGTTTAAAGCAAGGGAAATCCAGTCTCATCTTTACTTATATCAAATTCCCCTAACATTTTCTTTACAAATCCTCATTTTGAACTTCTAATTCATCCCCAGTGTTTTGTTTTGCTCTCTCCTCTGCGCTTCCGCATTCGCCTACGTTGACAGTTAGCAGAAGCTAAAGATTACGGTTTATGAAGTTAAATATGGATATTTTTCTTACACAAACACATCGATTTGCTTCAGAATGCCTTCATTAACCCCCCGAGCCATGTGGGGCACCTTTTATGATGGATGAATGCACTTTTTTTTTTAAAATCCACAGCCATTATAAAGCTTGGAAGAGCCAGGACTCTTTAAATATAACTGAAAAAAAAAGTCATATACATAGGATGGCTTAAGGGTGAGCAAATCATGGAGAAATGTTCATTTTTGGGTAAACTATTCCTTTAATTTTTTTTAAATACACATAGAGTAAATTGCTGACGGCAGTATTATTATTTTTTTTACCTTGTGATCAGTTATCACCAGTGTTTTGCCGCAAGTGACGTGGTAATGAAATGGGGAGAGTTGGCAAGTTGAGATGTTACGTTAGCATTTTTTGATGTTATTAGCTGGTAAACGTTTCTGTTTTGTGTCTTGCTTTTTTGCAGCTAGCTATGGAGCTTATCCCATCTGTAAAGGCTGCTCGGTGTGTTCCAAGGACAACGGGTGTATGAACTGCCAACCCAAGCTCTTCCTGTTCCTGAGGAGGGAGAGGATGAGACAATATGGCGAGTGTCTCCATGCCTGTCCGTCAGGCTACTATGGCATGCGCGGGACAGAGATCAACATGTGCAACAGTAAGATCCTACACTCATTACACTTCCCCACTCTCATACACACACACTGCCTGTTTGTGCCACTGGTGTGTAGATGCTAATGCAGAGACACGCTGGTTTAACATGGATTTGAGTGAGAGCTTAGCTCTGTAAAAATATGTTTATGTGGTCACGTACTGTGAATACTTTAAGTGGAGGAATACCGCGTTGCCTTTGATGTTCAAAACGCTTGTAGCTTGTAAATTTGTTGTGAGTGAACTGACAAATCTGTTGATTTAGAAAGTTACGACTTTGCATATTGACTTCTTTCCCAGCATTTTCCATGCGCCATTATTGGTTTAAAGGGTTTCTGACATACTTAGATCATGTAGGTCTTTTAAAACAGTACACTTAGCTAACTTATATGCATTTTGTGTGCAACAATAAGGGATGTGCAAAACGACATTTCCAAAATCAACTAGTTGTTCAGGCAAACGAAAAACTAGTCTTTTGTTTTCAACTGTTAGATTGTTCTGTACACTTAATGCAACCTAAATGTTTTCTGTATTGACCAATCAGATAAGCTCTCTTCCAGATTTACTCACCCCATGTTATCCAAGATCATCTTTAGAGGAAGATCATCCAAGAAAGACATGTCTTTCTTTCTTTAGTCGAAATTATGGTTTTTGAGGAAAAAATTCCAGGATTTTTCTCCATATAGTGGACTTCAATTGAGATCAATGGGTTGAAGGTCCAAATTGCAGTTTCAATGCAGCTTCAAAGGGCTCTACATGATCCCAGCCAGGGAATACTTGTCTTATCTAGCCAAATGGTCTGTCATTTTCTAAAAAAAACAAAAACAAAAACAATATATATATATACTTTTTAATCACAAATGCTCATTTTGCATTAGCTCTGCGTACGTAACTTAAAAAGTATATACCTTTTTAAGTTTAGAAAATGACCAATTCTTTTGGTAGATAAGACCCTTATTCTTTGGCTGGGATCTGAGCTCTTTGAAGCTGCATTGAAACATCAGTTTGGACTTTCAACCGCTGATCCCCATTAAAAGTCCACAAAATGGTGAAAATCCTGTAGTTTTTTTGTATGTGATTTCTGTAAATAAACATTGTTGGCTGATGGATGTCACATAAGCTTAGATACAATAGCTGAATAGGAAAAGAAAATTCTTATATTTGTCTGCAAAGAGCAATATAATAGTCCTATAGGGATTGCGTATCTCTCTTCTTCCATACCCTGTATTTTATAACCTTATTTTAACATTTGCACCAGACCTGAGACACTCTGGACCTTTGAGGTTAAGTGAAAAGCCTGAGGTGTTGGCTTTGTGTTTCATGTGAAAACAAAACTCTCTTTGGACTGTTAAGCCAAACTCCTGACAGACAGACTTAAAAACTCAGAGGAGAGTGTCAGGACCTACAATACTAATAAACCCAGACGGAGTACAGACCCCTGTATAAAAAAAAAGTCTTTTCTCACTCAACAAACTTGATATTTGCCATTTTTATCAAAAGAGGATGAGAGGAAATGTTTAAACGCCTCATTTACCATAAACCGGGTGTACCAATTGAGACTACTTGGCGTTATAGAGTTTTCCCATTCTCGACCGTTAAACAAAATCATCAACCTGCGTTTTGTAAACTGTGGAGAAAAGAAAAAGACATGTTGTTTTCTGCGACTGTGTCCTCCAACCATTCGTTGTCCTGGGTGAGTTTTGATTCTAAATGATACTGATATGTGGCCAGTTAATCTGGATTCCTTTCATGGAGAACTTCTCCCAGAACAAAACCTCACATTGTCACGTAGCATCAAATCTCCGCACAAAGCCTACTTTGATGTGATCGCTGTTTCAGTCATGACTTCGTAATCCAGCTTCGCATTTGACCCTCCTCCTTAAGTTATGCTTTTTCTGTCGTCTTCGCTAAGCTCTTCATGTCTGTCAGTCATAATGGGATGTTCTATCAGGGTTAGTGCAAGAACTAATCATTGGGTCACTGGGAACACACGGCAGCCATTCAAAGTCGCTCCGTTTTCCCTCTTGTCCAGGTTTTGAGCGCAACTTCGTTCTTCTCAGAGCCTGGAACGGTGGATTACATTGGAGTTGATCATGTTTTTAAAAAACGGGGCTCTGAAATCACTTAAGCAGCAGCTGCTTATCATTAGACCCTAAGTGTGTGTGTGTGTGTGATCCTATCTCGTTTAAGAATGCTTTGCAGAATCGTTGGGCCTGAGTGAAAACAAAGGCAAAGAGGAGACAGGTTTGCAGTACATCAGTGCAGACTCTTCCGCTGCAGCCGTGGGGTGGGGTCGAGCGCTTTTGAAATCCTCTCGCCAGATTGAATGCTCTGACCTACCTCTGGCGAGCATCATGTGCGTGACCCATCTCGAATCAGTAGAAGGAAGGCTGGAGTTGTTTTTCTCCTCTTTGAGAAGATGAGCCCACTGTTAGGTACCTACTTTGATACCAAGCTTACTTTGTTGCCAAGCTACAAGCTACTTGTAAATTAAATAACACATTTAAAATATTTAAATATATAATTATAAAATTAAAACTCACCCTTATGTCAGTGACTTTATTCTGTGCAATATAAGAAAAAATATACTTCGAGAAATGTCTGCTATTTTGTCCACACAATGAAAGTCAATGGAGTGAAAGATGTTCATGTCTTTCTTTCTTCAGTCTAGGTTTTGGAGGAAAAAATTCCAGGATTTTTCTCCATATAGTGGACTTTCTCCATATACTGGACCTTCAACTGGGTTGAAGGTCCAGTTTTAGTGCAGCTTCAGAGAGCTCTACACAATCCCAGCTGAGGAAAAAGGGTCTTATCTAGCAAATAATCATTCATTTTCTAGAAAAAAATAAAATATATATACTTTATAATCACAAATGCTTGTCTTGCACTAGCTCTGCGGTGAACATCTACGACTTTACGCATGACGTAATCACATAGGAAAGGTATTGGTTAGTTCTCTGTCTGTTTACTTTGGTTCACAAAGGTATGTTTGGGCAAACAACTCCATCTCATTTTCTCCTCCAACTTCAAAATCATCTGACATCATTGTTTTACCAAAAGCATTTGACGTTTGACCTTTCCAACGTGACTACATAATATGTTGTGGACTGAAAGCTATAGCTGGTTAAAAAGTAAATAATTTTTACCTTTATTCCTCGACTGGGATTGTGTGGAGCCCTTTGAAGCTGCATTGAAACTGCAATTTGGATCTTCAACCCGTTGATCCCTTTTGAAGTCCACTATATGGAGGAAAATCCTGGAATGTTTTCCTCGAAAACCTACATTTCTTTTAGACTAAAGAAAGAAAGACATGAATATCTTGGATGACATGAGGCGTTATTTGAGATAAACATACTTGGAGAGTGTGTTTAATTATTACCTGATCTCACTAGATTGTTTTGACTGTGTGTGCGATAAAATATGACATAAATTAGTAGCCTCTCTGTTGTCGGTTATTTGCTCCCAAACACTGCTGCAGCCTACCACTGAAGCTAACCAGATAAAAAGAGAGTGTGGGAAGGATGAAGGAGAGATAAATGTTTGAAAGGAGACTCTGAATGCGAGTCTGAATGTGAAGTTCTCTGAGAGAAATGGTAAGATGGTACCATCAGTTTTCCCGCAGGTTGAAGTGAAAGCACTCTTCCTCATCCATCTTGAACCCTCCTTTTCTCCTTTTACATTTGAAGTCTTTAGTGTCGCCACAAGGAACCCCCCCACACACACCCTCTTCTCACGGACACATAAGCAGATACATGAAAAGCTTCCAGACCAAGAATGAGGATAAAACCTGCAAGCAGAGACTGGTTTCAACCATAACCTTTACAGCAGCCATCAAGGTACTTACCAGCTTACTCTTCACGGAGGCAGGGCTGTGAGTTTTAATGCTGACTTCATGGCTTTATGAATTATTTTTCACATGATTGATAGTCTGTGTGTAAGCAGCCTTCCAGTGAATAAAAGATATTGGACCCAGATGACCTCTAGTTTGTCCACATGTGAAGTTCCCTGTTCTCTCTTTACTCATATGGAAACCCTTTTTAGAGCTTTCTGATTGCCAATATCCTAGATGTGTAGTTCAAGTATCACAGTTCATCCAGGACTAGTATATGTGCCACATGAGAGCCCCCATGTCAAGGATAATTGTTTCATCCAATTTTATACTATGTTTTATCGTCCCTGGTGTTGTAAAAATCTGTTCCTATTGTTCTGTTGTTGTAATTATTCCCACTTTGTCACTATTTTAAATGGTCGAAAGAAGGCATTTGAGTAAGTCTGTCCGAAACCTTCCTAAGCTTCTGAGTTTTACGGGTAGTTTTGATAATCCGATGGGACCGCGGTGGACCTCAGCCACACGAAAGGACTTTAAGTTGCCTACAGTGGTACCCAAATGTAGTTAAACAATCAACGCAATTCTGCAATACGTCGTTCCAATGAGGTAATGAGTCCTGTACCCTCTGAGAAAGAATGGGTTGCAGTTAAAGGGATGTCATTTGGGACCTGCAAATGAACAGTTGCCGTTGGCACCTCTGTCTTACTCTCACACCAGAGAATTTGATTTGCCAGACAGTGTAAGTGGTACCTATCCTTAACACAGTGAGTTTTACAGCTCTGTTCAGTCATCGAGAATTTAGATGGCTCTTGTAAAGTTTAATTTAATAACCATACATTTATAGAGACTTTAATAGTTGTCATTTTTGGTATTATTATAGTGGTCTACAAAATAATCAACTGTTAGGCCACACTTAAAAATGAAAGAATATCATTGAATTTAAAAACAAAAACATCAAACCAAGTGACATCTGCAAACAATTGATGTTAGACTTCTTCTCAACCGCTTTTAGAATGACTTTTAAAAACAATGGACTTTTAACCACTAATGTTTGACAACCACAATTATTTATTTATTTATATGCATGCATGCATGTTGTTATATATTGTTGCATATAATGCCACTTGGTTTGATGCAATTACATGCTAATGCAATTACATTTATACATTTTTATTAGTCAAATATGCCATTTTGTGCAACTAGTGTCACTTAGGCTGGCTACACACTTGCACCGCCGAATGACTGGGGGGCCGTGACCCCGATTTGAGGCTTGTCGCGAATGTTTTTTGTCCAAAAAATCCTCTATTGTGTGCTGTCGTGCCGATTATTTCAACCTGGTCTCATGATGAAAACAAGACGTGAAATATGTACTGCCATTTATGTTTTGTGGCACATTCGATGTGAAATGTACATATGGTACATTTTATGTGACGTTGGTTTTAGTTCTGACTGAAATCCGTTGAGTGGCGTTATTAGTCTAATGATCCATGATGTATTAAAATAGCGTACCATCTGCATTACACTTAAACCTACACGATAGTATGAACAAAAGCGAATGTGATGTAAAAACACAATCACAAGCATGCCGTTTTAGCTTGTTTTTCATTCTCTTATCTTTTAGCTTTTACATCGTGCATCAGGTATTTCACAGGATTCGTGAAAAGCAAAACATATAGGGATAGAGCTGCAGCTGGGAACTAACAATAAATGTTATATGTATATATTAATCTATATATAATCTATACATATTAGATTGTGTCTACGTCTACTCCTACCCCAACTCTAAATCTACCCCTTGCAATAATGCAAAAACTATTTTAAAAAAATTTAAAGATTACAAGTGCTCACTGTTTTACTGACTCTAGTGTCTATTTCTGTTGGAAACTGACATGGTATGTACTTATTGGTATGTATTTTGCGTCTTCCAGTTCCCAAAGTTCCCAGAGGTAAGTTTTCGTCATGAGACCAGGTCGAGATGGAGCGTTCCCAACTCAAATTGTCGATTGTCCTCCATTCATTTTTCTACTCAAGTCATGTTTGATCTCACGAGTCTCTGTGAGATCTCATGTCACTGTGAAAGTGTGCGCGTTCAAAGGATTATAAGGCTAAAAATCAGTCTTCATGTTCAGACTTCAAATTTGTAAAGATTTAAAAATCATCTACTGTATCTTAGGCCTTAGCAGAACTATAAAAATTAAAGCAACTTTTGCAAACACCCATTTCGCGTATCACGCCTCCCACACACACACAAAAAAAACACAATTTCCTGAGTCAACTTAAAATAATATGTTACTCTGCTGACTAAGTTCAGTCAACTCAAGTTTATTCAAGTTGAAATGTTAGGTTGTACTAAGTGACAACTTAGATATTCGAGTTGACTAAATTATAAAAATTGTTTGTTAAACTTAACAGCTGTGTTTGTTACTCGGCTGCCTTAAAAGTTTAAGTTGAACTCAAATATCTAAGCTGTCACCTTCAAGTTGACTAAACTTTTTTGAGTTGACTGAACTTAAAATTTTAAGGCAGCCAGGTAACAAATTATTAAGTTGACTCAACAAATTGTTTTTTTTTTTACAGTGCATTCTCAAACATCACATACACAGCTCTTACAGGTCAATAAAAGTGAACAGGTAAAAGTAGGCTACTTTCAGTCAAAGGTTCAACATTTTAACTTGAAGTTTAGCTTACCTGTCGAGAAGGACCTTGCAGGTTTGTAGTATCATACCGAAACCCAAACATTCCATCAAATTCCTCTATCTTGTAAAAACACTGCCATTGTTTACCCTTGTTTCACCCCGTTGTCTGTAGCTGTGTATTTTGGCAAGTCTTTGAATTTTGGCTTACACTTCTGTAATGGAATCTGAATTTTTCACCGTCTAAACACTGGCCTGAATGCAATAACTGGACAAACATTTATGGTCCTGTAACTGCCACCGAAGTCACAAAGCTGGTTAAAAAACAGTCAAAATTGTTTAAGCATCTAAATAAATTTGTGTGTAGTTTCCTCTCTTGCAGGAAGCTGCCTGTGGACAATTCAAATAGATGCTTGAAGGTCCTCAAGGAAAACCCAGAGGGCTTGTTGTACCCACTGGCACATTTTTGGGTGTGAGAAAGTCAACCGCATGATATGCACACCATAAACAAAGCAGGTCAGATTGGACAAGCTCTTTCAGCGAGGCACTTTCAGTACGAGAAATGGAAAAATGTGGCCGGATTTAGCGCTCCCCAAGCATGGGCATCCCTTTTGCACCGCAGATGGCTGCCGAATACTATGCATTGGTTACCGTGACCTCAGGGCTGACTACCAAAGTTACCCCTTGTTTACAAGGCCCTGCCATATAGGATTTAAAGTCGATTTTTAGTAGAAAATAAGTTACTGTTACATGTTTAATTGCTTTAAAATGAAGTAAACTTTCAACAGCCCTGGCCAACGTGGTTCGCAGCCGCTCGAATATGACACTGGCTCGAATGTCCACAGTATAATTTGCTTTATTGTTTTTTTGTTTCATCCAGACCACAGCTGAGAGGCATTCCTGCCACAAGTCTTTCAGGATTAGATCACCCCTAAAGCTTGATGATTCAACTCAACATGCACTTGACTTGAAAACCACATTGAAAGCCAAGTGGAAAAAAAGGACAAACATAAATCTCATGCAACAGTTTGCAGCAGAGTAGGCAATTTCAGTTTCCTCTAATGTTCTGTTTGTCCCTCTTGCATTGGGTTTTCATCAGATTCCCATCGTCTGTCCTTATTCACAAGTGATCTAATTATGTCACGTTAGTTTCCTGTTATCATCTAGGCCTTCAAAAGTGGCATTCTGTTGGAATAGAGACTGCATCTCTGTCAAAGACTGGCCCAGGGGTCTCAAACTCTATTTACACTTTTAAAATGACTTAAAATAATTTTTCATTATATATTATATGGGTTGAGACCCCTGATCTAGACCTCACTTCAATTTTTTGAACCCAAACTCACCAAATTCACTCATAGGCACGTATAGCATGTCTAATTTGTGACTGATATTCCAACGCAGCGTTTTTTGATATTGCAGCATCTGCACATGATCATGGATGACAAATGACATTTCATGACGAGTCAGTCCAGTCACCGTCCGACTCGTGTGCCAATAGTTGCTCTGTTTGCTTTCTCCTCCTCAATTCCCTGTTGAAGTAAGCGATCCAAAAGGTGATGACAGCATCCCCATGGCTGCAATATATCAGACAGAGGACAGAGGCGGCTTTTCTGTTACAAAGCTCATTTATTAGCTGTTGCTCCCTGTCATAGATTGGACATGTAGGGACATAGAGACTCCTAGAGCTCTGATTACTTTGGGAACAAAAGCGAGTGGATCCATCTGTGTGGCCTTCTTCTTCTCCTCAGACTCCACGCCAAGATCTCTACAGCACAGCGTAACTTGACCAGCCAAAGCACGTGTTTATCAAACAAAAGATGCAGTTCTGCCCCGGTGTCTTGGCTGATGTAAAGACAAGGGTGTTAAAGACAATGACATGATGAAGATGTATTTTTTGTTGTTCGAGTGGCGTGTTTTACATTCTTGCCCTGCAGCAAAACTACGAGACAACACGGCTCGTCTCTTTAATCTGTGTGTCTCGTCAGTTAGAAAGCATGTGAACGGTGGCGGTTTGATGGTCTGAGTTCGAGTCTAGTCTTCGAAATAGGGTTGTAAATATCTTTTTAAAAGGACTTGCATGGCTTGATATAACATAAATGATGATCTCACTGAAATATGTTTTAATGTTCAGTCGAAGGGCAACAAAAGAAGCGATGTAAGTCTTCACTGCTTTCCTAGCGAAGTTAAGATGCCTGTGGACGAATAAAACTTTCCTAAAGACCCGCATCTTTGTTCTCTCCACTTCAGCCCTGCCTTTGAGGCTTTTAGTAGACCATAGCTACTAAAAGAGCTTACAAATCACAGAGACAAGAAGCATTTGATGGCATCCGGGCAGGATTGTAAACATGTCGATGCTTGTCGTGACACCGCAGCCACTTATGGAGTTTCTCAGCGTGAATTTCACTCGAAATCCAGGGGCGTTTAGACTCCTTGTGAGGAAAAATGAATGGTGCGCCATTTGGTTTAAGCCTACGCTTATATCCATCGCCACCTGTAAACTCTTTCAGTAACTGTGGTCATCGTATCAGTATTGAGAGAGACACACAGAGTTGTGTTGGGGGTAAAAATAGCAACAGGTAGCGCCAGTAGCTCACCGAGTGCAACCATTTCATGTAATCGAAATAATGCCATCCCCCAAAGCTCAAAATATGGATTTTTTAAAATAACAAATCTTTCATGGGTTTTCTGCTACACATCTCAGTAAAAATCATTCATGTACCTTTAAAACGCACAAGTTAATACTCAGAGTTTCCTTTAAAGAAAATCATGTGTATTTCTTTAAAATGTCTGTAAAGAAAACTTTTAACAATAATATTTGAAGAGTTCAGATGCAAAAACCTCTAAAAAAAAAAAGCATTTTTATCAGGCTCTGATGTATAGGTTTCTACTCTGCATATTTTCCTGTCATCTCTCTGCTAATAATTAAGCAATAAAAATATTAAGGTTGGGCCTATTGTGTGTGTAATTAGGCTTAAGGGGTGTTGCTTGACATGCAGGACATACAGGACAAGAAATATTGGTTTTAAAATTCGTGAAAGGTCAAAAAATACTGTATCACAAGTCATTGGCCTGGGAGTGATAATAATGGTGATTATGGTTGTTGGAGTGCAGTATGTGTGTGCGTGTGTGTTATTTTCTCTGCATGAGATTGTTTGGACTGGTTAAAGAAAGCGTGAGAGATCAGGAAAAGTGGGCGGAGGCTTGGGGGGTTCAAAGGAAGAAGGGGAAGGACTCGTTTGTTGGGAAGGAATGTAGTTGAGGAGACAGGCTGGTTAGCTGGAGATGGTCTAATTAGGGGGGTGTGATGGTGAGAACCTTCACAAAACCCAGAGAGGGTCGGAGATTAAAGCGAAAGCCTTATCTCTTTGTAATGTGCCAGATTTTCTAATTTTTAAAAAATGTATGCTTACCTGTAGACTGGTAAAAGTTACCAACTTCCCGCTAAAGATCCACAAACAAGATGCCTTGATGTACCTGAGTGGAACCTTCACATTGATGTCGATAGCTGTAATCTGAGATCCAGTGCCTATCAGGCAATCGGGCCTCTGAAGAAGCTTTTAAGAAGCGCCATAAATTAGACAGCTCTCAGTGGCTCCTTTTAATTATGCAGGCCAGCGCATCGCCCTGTTGGTGTGGCTCATGTAATTTTGCTCTGCCTGACGTGCTATTTGCAGAGTCACAACTTGATGACATGCTGGCAAGCTGCCCTCGATATGCTGTGGCAAGGCGGGGCGTGGGAGGATCGGTGCGGCGGTATTGCCTCCTTCACTGTGCCTTGACCCCTGTTTCCCTTCCACACAACTCTGATGTTAACACAGCAGAACTTCATGATGTCTCAGTCTGGATCATTTCACTTAGGCCTAGATTATGAAGAGTTTTTGCTGAAAATGTCCTCAAATTTGATCCTAATTGTGACATTGCATAAGATTTTATGCAGAGTTTGTTAACAATTTGTCAAATTCTTGCACTAATAATGACCATGAAAATTCGTTTTTTTTTTTTTTTTTTTTTGCTCAGATTTTATGCAACGTTCTTGTTGAAAACTTAAGATTTTATGCTGAGTTTATATTTATAATTTGTCAAATTACACAAATATTTTTCCTCAGATTTTATGCTAATAGTTTTATGCTTAATTAAGGAGTTTATGGTAAATTCTTGTTAATACTTTTTTCAGATTTCATGATAATAATAATTTATGCTGAGTTCTTGCTGAAATGTGCTGTTTTCTGCTAAAATTGATTTTATGCTACATTTTTGTTAATAATTTTCTCGACTTTGTGGTAAAGATTTTATGTCAGATTTATGTTAATAATTTTAATTTCAAGTTGTTGGTGAGAAATTGCTCACCAGTTTTTATGCTAAGGTCTCGCTGAAATTTGGTCACATTTTATCCTAATGTAAGTTATTCTAAGTTCTTATTAAAACTTTGCTCAGTTTTTATACTAATACAGATTTTATGTTAAGTTCTTTTTGAAAGCATAAGATTTTAATGTCTAGCTGAAAATTTGCTCAAATTTTATTCTAATGTAAGTTTTTAATTTTAATGATTTTATGATAACTTCCTGCAAGAAGATTTTATGCTAATGACAATTATTGTTTTTTTTATGCTAACAATGGTTTTATGCTTAATTAAGGATTTTATGGTAAATTTTTGTTAATATTTTCTCAATTTTGTGCTAATGATTTTATGTCCTTGCTGAAAATGTATATTTTTATGTTAATAAGGATTTTATTCTAAATTCTTATTAAAATTTATTGCTGAAATTTGGTCAAATTTTATCCTAAGTTTTTTATCTCTATGATTTTAAAATTCCAAGATTTTATGCTAAATGTGATTTTATGCTGAGTTTATGGTTATAATTGGTCAAATTCTTACACTAATAATGGCCATTAAATTCTCCCTTTTTATTGTTTGCTCAGATTTCATGCTAACAATGATCTTAATGAAGTTCTTGTTAAAACTTTGCTTAGATTTTATGCTAATAAGGATTTTATGGTGAATTCTTGTTGTGATAAATTCTTGCTGAAGTTTTTATGCTAATAATCTACTTATGCTCATTTTTGGTTAAGAATTTTCTCGATTTTGTTAATGATTTTATGTCATGTTCTTGCTGAAAATGTGTGTTTGTATGCTAATAAGGATTTTATACTAAAAACTTCACTTAGATTTACGTTAATAAGTTTAATAAGTTGTTGGAAAGAAATTGCTAAGATTTTTTGCTAATACAGATTTTATGCTAAGTTCTTGTTGAAGATTTAAGATTTCATGCTAATAATGTTAAGTCCTAAGTCCCTTTCGTTAACAAATGTCATTCTACTAATTATTTTATGCTATATTCTTGTTTATTATTTGCTAAAATTGTATGTTAATAATGCTAGGTTCTTGCTGAGATTTTTTTGCTAATAATAATTTTATGCTACGTTCTTGATAAAAAATGATCATTACTAGCAAGATGCTACTTTCTTGCTAGTAATGATTCTATGCTAACAAAGCATGCTCGGTCAAGAGAGCGAATGAGAGAACTTTTCTTTCTTAATTGTGTACTCTTGAATGCTTGGAGATCTTCTGCTTTCCTTTCTTCTGAGAAGGGTCATGATGAGGTAATTCCTCATTCTAGATGTCATCACATCTTTGGAGTTGTATGCAGCCCTAAAAACTCTCACACCCCACACTCCCTGGCTCAGCATGCATGTCAGAGGAAGCTGCACTGGAACATCTCACTTCCCTGAAGAGAAGAGCTTCACAAGGCATCAAAATGCCTTTTTTCCCGAACCATAATCCGTCTCTCACGCGGATCCCCTCCCCCACCCTTCAGTCTGCTCCAGATGAGGAGGTTTTGTCTGCTGTCCCGACTGACGTCTGTCTCTCGTTTCTTTACAGGGTGTAGGATAGATAACTGTGAGGCCTGCTTCAGCAAAGACTTCTGCACAAAGTGCAAGACTGGTTTTTACTTGCACAAGGGCCATTGCTTCGAAAAGTGTCCGGAGGGCTTTGCTCCTTTGGAGGATAGCATGGAGTGTGGAGGTAAGTAAATATTTTTATAAAGCCTACTGGAAAATAGATAAAGCTGGCAGCTGTTCTGAAATATCATATCATAAGATGGTCACCAACTTTTTATCTAGTTCTTTAAATTCTAGTTCTGTTTCGCCCAATAGAGGGTTGTGAGGTGGGCCAGTGGAGTGAGTGGGGAACGTGCACCAGAAGAAACAAAACCTGTGGTTTCAAGTGGGGTCTGGAAACCCGAACACGGCATATTGTGAAGAAGCCACCAAAGGACACGATACCATGTCCGACCATCGCCGAGTCCAGGAGATGCAAAATGGCTATGCGACATTGCAGGAGAGGTGAGTGTGTGTAAAGTAATCGGGTCAGCATATGTGCTCATGCCTTCAAGACAAGCCCTTGTTTAAGATACGTATCGTTCATTCCATCTGCAAATCGTCAATTTCATTAGATTTCCAAACCTTCTTCGCTCAAAGGAGGAAATATAGCTGTGGCTTTTTCGTCTGTATCTCACCTGTTTAATCTTGAGCTCTGTTTTTTTGGATTGAAAAGTCTGCTGCCCAACCTCAACCCCTCGATTTGGGTTTTCGGTGTCGACTGGCATTTTCATTCATGATTTATTAGTATTTTTCCATGCTCACTTTAGCCAGCTCGCCTCAGGTTTTTTTCTCTCTCTCTCTTTTCTTGAGAGCGTATGTGTTCTCTCACTTATTCTCCTCTCCTCCCAGTGGAATTCCTTAAAGTATGAAGTGCAGGTTTCCTCAATGGTACTCTGTTTCCTTTCTCTATAAGAGAGTTATTTGCGGTAGGTGGTGCATGTATTTTACCACTAAAACGAGAAGTCAAATCGGAGGGAAAATATTTTTTGAGTAAATAGAGCCAAGGAAACATATTTTATAAAGTGTTTAGTTTGAGAAGAGATGGGCCAAGTTTACTCGTGGAAATAATTACCCTATTCAGGAGGGCTTATCAGGGAAAACTCACGATGATAGTTAATCGAGACGTTTCCTCGCAGCTTTTTTTCGCTCTGCTCACCTGAACAAACTTAAATCTTTTGCGGTCACTGACTTATGATACTGTCACACCGAGTACACATGTAAATTCAATTTCGGAGGTCAGTAAAGGACAACACATTCACATTGAGAATGTTTTTTTGACTGATTATGGAAAGGTTAATTGTCAACCCAGAGACCTGAGGCAATACAAAGTTGAACGTACTCAGTTTCCACTGTTTATTTAGGTACCTCAGTCTTGTACTATAATGTCCATCTCAGTATCAGGTCACCAGTTTTGAAAAGTGCATCGTTAAAGCGGAATCTATTCATCTTCACTCAAATCATTTGTAAGACATAAAAAGAGGCCTACATTTGTACATAGACACTCTTTAGAGTTGCTTTAGAGAGGTGCTGATTGAGTGAATGTGAATCAGACATGTCACATGGCCCTTTTCGCCATCCAGTGGTTGTAAGGTGGGGAAGGAAGGTTGGAAACACTGATTTTCTGGCACGTCGTCTTTCTGTACCCTACGTTGGCTTTCTCCACAGGAATTTTTCCATCCCTAATTTAGCTCCTCTTGACCTTTTCCAAGAGTATTTTATAGTCATCTTTAATTAAAAACTGGCATTGTGATGCATGGTTACTGGTCTCAATTATCTCATCTGAGGTCAGTGAGCCATTGTTAAAGTCTTAACTGAACACGGAGTGAAGCCGCTCCTTTGTTACCTTTAGAAATTACTTTGCAAGTAAGCTTATGGTCATTATGAGATACTACCAAACTTTTCCTCTGAGGAAATACAATCAATGCAATGATAACTTACAGTTCAGATGGTGAGTCGTTTGTCAGGCTGATTCAAAGCGTTAACTTGTATTTTTAAACAATTCATTGAAATAACTCCTCCTTTAGAGTTACTAGTATCAGACTACACTGACCGTGCATCATGTTTTTTGTTCACTAAAAAATACTGATTCATCAGAGTGACTCTGGCTACTCTGTATGTTTTTGTTTAAAAAAAAAAAAAAGAATCTGTTTAAAAGATTTGTTTGTTCATGAATCAGACTACACTTATCGTGCAGCATATTTATGACTCACTAAAAACAACAGAATGAGAAGAGTCATTTGTTAATGAATCAGGCTGTATGTTAATGAATCAGTATGTTTTTGATTCACTAAAAAGAACCCATTCAAAAGAGTCATTTATTCATGAATTCATAAGAGTTATGTTTTAGTGAATCAGGCTACTCTGGTCACACTGAATGTTTTTTTTTTTTTTTTGGCCTTTTCATGCATTTTAGATGACAAGACAGTGGAGACTGACAGGAAATTGTTGGGTGGAGAGGTGGGAGTGGGATCAGCAAATGTCCATGGGTCGGGATTCAAACCCAGGACGGCCAGAAGCACAGTTGTGCTATATGTCATTGCGCTAATCACTAGGCTGTAGGCACTGACACACTGTAAGGTTTTGATTCATAAAAAGAAGCTGTCTAAAAGAGTTGTTTGTTAATTAATCTAGTTAGGCTAGTTATGATTCACTAAAACTGATTCATAAGAGTTAGGGTTAGTATGTTGTTTCACTAAAAAGAACAGATTAATAACAGGCATTTGTAAGTCAGTCAGGCTACACTGCTCACACTGTTTTTGATTTGCTAAAAGGAACCATTTCATGGACTACACAGATAGTGAAGTATATTTTTGTTTCACTAAAAAGAATGATTCATAAGAGTCATCTGATCAGGGTATACTGGTCACACTGTATGTTTTTGATTCACTTTGATTCACTATATTCTACATTGCTCTATAGAACATCCCAGTGTATGTACGTCATAGAAATGATTGTGCACGAGTGACCAGGAAGTAGCCAAAGCCTCTAGATAAGGATAAGGGTGCTTGGCCTAGAGTCTTCATTAAACAAGAGGCCAGGATAACATAGCCCGACTGACCTTTACATTACACTGGATTCCAAGGACTTTACAAATAAGTCCCTGAATGCTACCTAATACGACAGATTTGCTCTGCAATATAACAAATTACTTGGTGAGACATAAATAGGATTACAGCCAGACCATAAACATGTACGCATGTGTAAGTTTATGTATGCCCTGCTGCCAGGCAAATTGCTCTACATAAGAGGAAAAATGAGGTAAAAGGTGACTGCGGGAGAGTGAGCTAGAATATGACCCTGTTACCATAATGCACATAACATCAGATACTAGACGCCCGCCTGTGGAAATAGGTATAAGATTACGTAACAGCAGACTTTGCAGATTGCTATGGATTAGACAGAGGAGGGAAATACGAGAAGGTAAATAACATCAGAGGAGTTCTACATGTGAATGTATTTCTGGCATTGTTTTGTTTATCTGATCATCCAGCTTGCATTTCTATGAGCTTAAATGTCGCTGGACATCTTTTACAGACCTTTAGCCCTAGCTTGAACTTGATGCACATGCGACTTAAGAAAAGAAACATCTCTTAAACATCTCCTTTTAAAACATCTGGACGCCAGTCGTTCAAACTACTCACATGCACCAGTGCAACAATAAGTAGTACGCCCTTTTTTCTGTAGATATTTACAGTTACTTTAGATTGAGGGTTAGTATTACTAAGAGCCTCAATCATAACTAGGGGTGAGAGAATTTGATTCATTGCAATTCTTTACTTAGTGACTCTCAGTTGAACAATGGTTTAACATTAAATAGCACAATAGCTTGAACCGGGGAATATAGTGTGACAAACATTTAATGGTCCTACACCTTCCACAGACGACCATAGTGATTGCTGTCGGGATGTGAAGAGACTTTTAACCAGCATAATAACAATGTTTTTGAACCAAATCACCTGCATTGCTTTTAAATCAGTTTCGTTGCTAACTATTGTTGAATATCACCATAGTTCACTTTAGGATCTGATAGTCGGTTGCCGGGCCGACGCTCTCTCCCAGCAGGCTAGACAGCCTCTTTCTGGCAGCGTGATGGGACTCCTCAGGGTGTTGTATAGAGTGGGCCGTAAACACAATTTATTAATAGTCGCCCGGCTGTTTGTGAAAATGAAATGCCTGCTGAGCTCCAGCTTGCACCTAACCCAGCCCCTGTCATCAAATCAACTGACTGACCAGACACACTAGAGAGAGAGAGAGAGAGAGAGAACAATGTTAAGAGAACTCGGCCATGAAAGTGCTCTGTAGACTGATATTCCAACCGGGAGCGTCTGTCAGTAGTATCGCTGTCCTGAGGATAGATTTTCCTTCCTTCCTGTCGCAAAAAGGTTCTTAGCTCTTTCTGCAACCAACTAGCAGCAGGTTACTTAGTGTCAATTGTATTAAATGTTGTGTAAACAACTCAGACTGTTATTGCCTCCAATCATCTGCTTAATCCTAGTAGTAATTCCCTAACATTGGATTTAGCGTGACTGAAGTTCAGACACAAACTCGACACTGAGACTTATTGGATAATTTTGCTGTTCGTAGCAAAGCGGCTTTCAGATTCTCAGACGGCTAGAAATGCTGTATTGAATGGCATATTGGTGCATTCATAACCACGTCTGCACCACTTACGAGTGGCTCTAGCGGGAAAAAATGTTAGTTCAGGAACAAGTGAGTCTTCATAGCGCAATGATATGCATACTTGACTTCTCGTAACGATTTTCTGTGGTTTCTAGATTCTATAGCTCAGGGCCAAAGAGCCTTGTATGGTGCAATTGATTTCCCATTTCTGAAACAGGAGAAACATATAGTTTTTCCTATATGCCTTGATATCTGTGACAGTTCCTTGTCCTTCATGGGTAACTTATGAGACTTTGTCACTTTTAAATGTGAGATCTAGACACTTTGGCTTCCTGTAAGCAAACAATTGCAATTTGAACTTAAAGATGGTCCAAACCTGTAGGATCTGTATGAGGGAGATATTTAGAAAAATGTTTTTTTTTTGTTTTTGTTTTTGTTCTTACAGTGGGGTCATTAGGGTCTGATATTGTTTTGGACTAGAGGTCTGCAGGACTCAGAAGTCCTGAGGCAACTGAGTGCGGCACAGGACAGGTTTTGAAACTGATCCGCATACCTCCATTTTGGACCCCATTCACTTTGAATGTATGGACAAAAACAATTGATCATCTTTGTGTTTCACAAAAGTCATACATGTTTGGAATGCATAGGTTTTAGGTGAACTGTCATTTTAATTTATTGTGTACGTTATCTTGGTATTTGCACTTTGTCTCTTTATGATGTGTCAATGTAAATGTTGCACCACGGGGCCTTAAAGCAAGATTTGTAGGGCTTAATGTAATGTAAATAATGTCTCTTACTAAAATACGTAGTAGAAAACCCATGAAAAATGTACGTTATTTAAAAAAGCCATTATGTTGATGATATGAAATGGTTGAACTCTATGAGCTACTGGCGCTACCTGTTGCTATTTTTACCACAACTCGGAAAATAAAATACTGATACGATGCCACTTTGTGTGGTATTTGGTTATAATTTTTAGTCAACAAGGGCAACAAGAAAAGCGATACAAGTATTAACTGTTTTCCTAGCAATACAAATAGGATAACAGAATGGAAAGACAAATAAAACTACGTAAAGACCTGCGTCTTTGTTGTTTCCACTTTAGCCCTAATGCCTTTGAGGCTTTTAATAGACCACAGCTACTGAAAGAGCTTACAAATGGCAGAGACAAGAAATGCTAGATGCCATCCTGGCAGGATGTAAACATCCCGATGCTTGCCATGACGCTGCAGCCACTGACGGAGTTTCTCAGCATGGATTTCACTTGATATCCAGGGGCGTTTAGAGTCCTTGTGGGGAAAAACTGATGGTACGGCATTACATTTAAGCATATGCTTATATCCAATGCACCTGTAAGCTCTTTCAGTAGCTGTGGTCATCATATAAGTATTTTATTTTCCAAGTTGTTTCGCAATAAAAATAGCCATAGATAGTGCCAGTAGCTTACATAGTGCAACCATTTCACATCATCAAAATAATAGTCCCCCCCAAAGTTCAAAATATGTGTAAAACGATGTGGATTTTTAAGTAACGTAAATCTTTCATGGGTTTTCTACTACGTATTTAAGTAAGAGACATAATTTATGTTATATTAACCCTGGGTATTTCGCCCCCTCTGTATACTTGTACATGGCTAGCGCTCTTGTATCTTGAATCTAATACTCCCTTTAGAAGTTGCGGAGAGATCAGTTGCTCCAGAGGCGCTATTTGCCTTCCCATCTTCCGATGAGGATGGACGGATATCCAGCCACCAGTAGCACTGTAAAAGAGCTCCACCCACACCCTCCCAAATCCTCTTCTTGTCAGTCCGGGCCAGTCTGGGAGCCAGATGGAGACTATGGTAAAGTGATGCCCACAGAGGAGTAATTGCCTTTAATCTGTTATTGAGGGAAGCAGGACGAGACCCGCAGAAAGGCATATCCCTCTGTGCCACAGAGAAAACACTGGCGGAGTACGTTTTAATGTGTGCGCGGCTTTGCGCGGCACTGGTGTGTTTATGGTTAGTTAGCGGACCGAATTTGGGGGCTTGGCAGGATAACCTTGTCCTCCGAGCATTTTAATTACGCACCGTGATCTGACTCTGGGCCTGTGTTTAGTTTGGAAAACCAAAATCCAAATCCATACTTGAACGTCTTTTGAGAGTCAAACATTCCTGCTACAGATGCGAGCGTCCACAGACAACTAATTCACTTCTTATGTGAGTCTCTTACGCTCGTCCTGTGCCGAGTGCCCCTCCAAAACAAATAGCGGACGCCTTTTGCCACCGCTGCCGAGTGCGAGAGTGTGTGTTTGCACTTATTTATTTAATAACTGTCAGGCTGCCTAGCACTTCCCACTAAAACTTGGGCCTCTCGCAGGAGAAAGTGATCCGCAGATGACGACTCCCGATGAGATCCTGACTCGGTGTTGAAATTCAGGAATGATAAATGGTGAATTGCGCCTGGGTAATATTGCGGGCTATCATTGGATAGAGCAGGAGCGCAGCATGTGCTGCTTTCCCAGGGCAAGTGGAGCTCAATAATTGGCTGGTGTGTTGGGTGATTATCCGTGCCTTGCGCCCAGGTCTGTTGTGACTGGTATGCCAATGGACTAATCTTTCTTTAATTAGCTGACTCTGCAGGACTGACACAGAAGCAGTAGGCCGCTGTTTCACAGCCAACATGCTTTTCTGCATTCACAAAGCAGCTCCCATATATCCTCCCATCATGTCCATTTGTACCCTTTTGGTCTTCTAAACTTTGTGTTGTGACAACGCTAATGTTATTGGCTTTGTATGATTAATCGCTCACTTTTTTCAGACTGTTTGTCATTTGTAGGTTGATTTGGATAGTGTCTGCCAAATGTAAATGTCCATTTAAACCCCAGCTGAATGGGCATCTGGTGGGAGGTCAACAGTAAATGGTGTTTGTCAATAGTTATTGATTCCTAATGATTCTTATTGAATTATTCATAAGAGGTTCTTGAGAGATTGATATCCTAGTTCACTGATTGCTGCTTTTTTGATTTTGGGTTGGCTTTTCTAATGGTGCCTGGTTGTAAGAATGAATTTTTAGCACTTATATAATTTAAAATCAATCCTCTGTCTATTTTGCCTGACCCAAAGTGGCTTGAACTACGATTTTATATTGATTAAGTGATAACCTATATTGTAATTTCAACATCATATCTGTCAGTTATGCTACTGTATCTTACAAAAAAACCAAAAAAACAAAAACTTTTCTAATTTCTCACAGTTGCAACTTAATTGTTCATAATTTTCTACATTATGTCTCACAGTTGTGACTTTATTGCTCATAGTTGTGACATTATATCTCAGAGTTTGCCTTCATATGTCACAATGAGACTTTTTTTTAAAAGTTTAACTCACAATAAAAACTTTTTACTCAAGTTAAAAGGGCTACCATACTTTTGTATGTCTACAAGCTTTTGAGGCTTTCGAGAACAAAAAATAATTGACGCAATATGCCTAACTAAATTTACTAACCTGATAAGCACATGTGTGGCTTCAGCTTCATATGTATTCTCAGTCTCACTCTAAAATCTGGATGTTTAGCACTGTTTACAATGTTTTAGAAGTACCCTCTAACTTGAAACTCACGTTGCTTGCCCCCCTGATAGCAGAAGATTGCAGCTTCTAGAATGAGAGACCTTTATATCCCCTACTAGAGAAACCAGGTAATTGAATGAATACATCTAGAAGTCATGTAAAAGTCATAGCTGTCAGTCAGGTTGCACATCAGTTCATGCAATTTCTCACCTGCTTTACAGTTTGTGTCGCACCCTCTGCCTAAATTCTTGTGGTCTCTAAGGAGTTCTGCCAGTGGTAAATCTTCCACAGGGAGCGAAAGTCATTACTAGTCCCTGGCCGTCTTTTTCATTTTTTTTTCTTCACAGTTACATTCCTTGTAGGGGGGAGAGGGGAGTCTCTGATTAACTCCCCACTAAGTGCCCTGCTCTCTGACCAAAATAAATACGGACCCTGTCATTCTGTCAGCAACTGTCTTCAGAGAGCAATATTTGAAACACCCCATGATCCTGCTGACTTTTATATGGAGAATCCGTCGTCATACCACAGGCATGGACCTGTGGAGTCTTGCAAAAGAGTATCTATCTATCTATCTATCTATCTATCTATCTATCTATCTAGATTTGAAGTCAAAAGTTTCTGAATCTGCAAAATTTATTTTACCAAAATAAGAGGGATCATACAAAATGCATGCTATTTTTAATTGAGTACTGATAAAAATATATTTCAAATAAAGTACATTTAAATAAAGTCCACAAGAGAAAATAATAGTTCAGAAGTTTACATACACTTGATTCTTAATACTCTGTTGTTACCTGAATTATCCTGTGTTTTTTTTTGTTTAGTGATAGTTGTTTATGAGTCCCTTGTTTGTCCTGAACAGTTAAACTGCCCGCTGTTCTTCAGAAAAATCCTTCAGGTCCCACAAATTCTTTGTTTTTTTAGCATTTTTGTGTATTTGAACCCTCTCCAACAATGACTGTATGATTTTGAGATCCATCTTTTCACACTGAGGACAACTTAGAGACTGAAATGCAACTATTACAGAAGGTTCAAACACTCACTGATGCTCCAGAAGGAAAAATGTTGCATTAAGAGCCAGGAGGCTGAAAAATCCTGAAAAAAACAAAACAAAGAATCTGTGGGACCTAAATGACTTTTCTGAAGAACAGCGGGCAGTTTAACTGTAACAAACAAGGGACTCATGAACAACTATTACTAAACAAACAAACAAACAAAAGAAAAACAAAGTTATGAACAGGGTTATTTTTATAAATTAATTTTTCTCTTGTGGACTATAGGTCAGTATTAAATTAAAAAATAACATGCATTTTGTAAGATCTCTTATTTTGGTAAACATTTTGCTGATTCTGCACGGTGTATGTGAATTTTTGACTTCAACTGTATGTTCTAAAAATTTGTCAGAAATTATTAAATTCATTTTGGATATTTCATTCTATTGACTGTCATAGGTTTGAACTTTAAGGGGGAAAAAATAGTTTTGTGGAGAAAATTGCTAATCCCAATTACACTATAACTTCACAATTGCACAGCACAAATGAAAACTTTCTTTCTTTCTTTCTTAGACAACCTCTTTCTTTCTCTAGACAACCTAAGGCAGTTCATGTATAGTTTACAATATACATTCTTGCGACAATGACTTTCAGCAGTTATTCTGTCTCACAATAGCATCATAGGTTTATCATCACTCTAATTAGGCTGCAATCATTCAGTGTTTGCCATTTGAGTGTGGCCCTTCTGTCGTCCAGGCCTCTGCGTAGCCCAATGCATGCCCTTCCGCAAGGCCCCACACATGCTTTCATCTCCACAGACACACGCAACAGGCGTACACACATCACACATGACAGGCAAGACACTTCCTCCACACAGCCTTCAATAAACATGCATTGATACATTCCCACACATAAGCACTAATGTATAAGCTCGACTTTTGATAGTGTGTATGCTGAGGTTCCGTTTCATGTGCCCGCAATAATTGTGGGACACTGGCAAGGACTAGACCACCCCCTCTTCGGGGCTAGCTGGGAGCGGGGTATGACTTTCAACATCTGGTGCACAGTTGCACCAACTCAACCGCTAAAATCTTCTGTCCTCTCTCTCTCTCTCGGGCATTTTTATTGAGACATCACAGCTTGTAATCAGAGCCTCTCGATACTGAGGGAAGCTGTGGCTTCTGACCCGCTCACATCCAGAGGCCTGGACCAACGAAACAGACACCCAGACAAAACAAAGTGTCGTTTGCTGGTAGATTCCTGTGTTTTTAGGTGTTTAGACATCCAAGCTTGCATACACACAGCAGGGGATAGCCAAAAGAGACTGTGTCGATTTACAATTGGGTAAATGCACCAAAACAAACAGACGGGTTGTAAGTGGGGTTGTGCACTATTCAGAGCTGAATTGAGTTCAACTGCTGAATTTGAATTGAGTTAACAGGATTTCACCAAGCTGATTAGTCACTAAAAGTTGTTTTAATGCCATTTTAAGTCTTATTTTGACATAACAAAGTGGTTCTATCTAAGTGTAAGAGTTGTTTACTCACCTTTTCAAATTAGTCTTCCCATTACAGCAATTATTTTATTTATACAGGCTGATTTGCAAACTCAGAATGCAAAACACGCACAAACACAAGAGGCTGGGTTTATTGCATTGCCCCCAATTACCCCTACCGAACTTGCCGCACGCTTTAGGGGAGGCAAGAGAGATGCGGACTGCCGCTGTAACTTTAACTGCTGGTGTCACTATTGGACAACATTTCTTTAGAAAAACAAGTGATTTATACACTGTTTAATATATTGTGTAATACTGGTGTTGTCTTTTGTACTACAAATTTTTTCATCATCCAATATTTTAGGGAGATACTGCCTCCCTTGCCTCCTCAGTTGAAAAGCCCCTGACAGATACAACATAGGCTCATTGGAAATACTTGCCTCTATATAAATTTTAGCAAAACTAAAAAAAACGTACCTATATGTAATCACCGGTGTTGTGGGGAAAGTTACTTTTAAAAGTAATCCATTACAATATTGCATTACTCCCTAAAAAAGTAACTAATTACGTTACTTAGTTACTTTTTATGGAAAGTAATGCGTTACATTACTTTTGCGTTACTTTTTAAATCTGGACAGGGCTTGCTGGTTTGTTTTTAATATAAAAATGTTTGATTCTTAGCAAATGTAAAAGCCCTTTCACACCAAAATGAAAAAAAAAATGATGATTTTCTTACTTAGAGTTTTTTGTCTTGTTTCCAGCCAAAATATCAAAAAATTCTTAAATCAAGAAGGATTTTCTGAAAACAATTCAAAATTAAGTGTTTTTACTTGAAACAAGCAAAATAATCTCCCAATGGGGTAAGCAAAATCATCTAGTTTTATGTTTAAAATAAGATTATTTTGCTTACCCCACTGGCAGATTATTTTGCTTGTTCTAAGCAAAAACTCACTTAATTTTGACTTGTTTTTTTTTTTTTTCTGCTAACAAGAAAATAATTATTTACTTGTCTAGAAAATCCATCTTGATTTAAATTTTTTTATTTATTTTTTTGGCTGGAAACAAGACAAAAAATGTAAGTAGAAAAAGTAAGAAAAGTATTTTTGCAGTGTACGGTTGAATTGGATCAACAAAGGTCAGCAGCAAAGTCATTGGTTAATAAAATGGGATTGAATACATAAAAGAAACAAAAAGTAACTGGTGTTACTTTTTTGAAAAAGTAACTCAGATATTTTCTTGGAAATGAAAAAGTAATACGTTACTTTACTAGTTATTTGAAAAAAGTAATATTATTGCGTAACTTGCTTTACTTGTAATGCATTACCCCCAACACTGGTAACCACTGCAGTTTCTAGTTGAAATGAACTCTAGAGGCAGTAAAACTCCAACAAATTTTGGCTTAAGACAATTTTAACATCCTGGGCAAAATAAAAACTGATACTTGTGAACATTGTCATCACATATGCAGCTTCATATGCATGAGTTTTCTAATTCAGTAGGTTTGATCACATAAAATGCCAGTGCACTTGAGTGATAAGGAGCCCTGGTATAAACCCAGTGAAACTACGGTTCGACAAAACAGCTCAAAACACAAACCTCAACCAGCGTAATAAAAACGCAGCAATACATGCCTGTACCAATGTAATAAAAATGTGCCACGGTCACATATTGAGCGTATGTCTTAGCGCCACTCTTTTCAATTTCACTTTGAAACTGCTGTGAAACGTGCAGTAAGGTATGTAATTACAATGTTGCAGAAATGTATATAAAGGCATGTCTTTTCAAGAGCCTGGGGTGGATAGATAAATAGACTGATTGATTGATTGACTGAAATTAACATTCATGACCTCTGAATTTCACCCATCCTTGGCTTTAAGTTAAAAATCTACCTTCAAAAATGGTGCAGTTGCTCTTGGTAGAAACTCTAGTTTTCTTTATGCTGAATGTATGTAGATTTTATTCAGTATTGTAATTTCAGTATAGCTGCCTTACAGCAATGAAAGAAACCCTCAGTGTTCCCCCCCTCCACCCTATACTTTATACCTGGATGTAGGACAAATCCCTGCTACCTTCTAGTTACTCTTGGATCTTTTCCCTGACATGTTCCTGTTTTTCTTACCATTGCTGTGGTGTGAAACCCCTGACCCTGTTGGGCCTTGAAAGCGCTTAGCAGAAGTACTGTAGCAGAACCAAGGGGAATTACTGGCACCGGGGCGCTTGAGTTGAGGGGGGCTCCATAGGTAGATGATAAAAGCTGTCAGATCCACTCAGGTGAGTGCTTTTGGTTTGACAGGAACCTTTGCACCTAGATCCGCAAAACATTAAACACACCTTCAGCCCCACAGGCCCACAGATGCAAGTACAGAAGTTGTTGTATTGAACTTTTTTCAAGTTAAATCATCTCAGAAGGATACAAGCTTTGAATTTGCACACAACCGTCTTCAGTTTTAGCGTATAAGCCTGTCTGATTGAGCACAGACCGTCTGCCTCCTGGGCACTTCCTCTTTATATAGAAACCCTCTCAGTTCCTCAAGACACGAGGCAGATTTCCTCTTCGTTCCCCATTGGAGATGGAGATTGAAGGCCTTGTTTCTGAAATGAGATATAAAGAACACATCATGGTGCACAATTTCCTCTTACATCCTCCAGAAGTGCCCTTGGGGAACGAAGGAGCAAACAGATCTGTATAGTTTAGAAACGCATATGGCCCAGACGGGCCTGCGACAGGTATGTTCTCGGCTCAAGATGTAGCCTACAGGTTTGCTTTATAGTATGGCTGTGCCTCGGAGTGTATTTATATACGGAACCGATTAGATTGTATGAATTTAACATGGACCTCAGTTTGAAAAGCCCCAGTGGTGGCGGCGGCCCCAACTGTTTCCCATAAATTCACAATGAACGTTCGCTCTCCTGCCAACACAACCGCACATCGTGGTGTAAAATAGTATTACCTCTGCATCCATATGTACAGTACTTGACAAAATCTGAGGCTTGGCCCCTATATAGGGGGGGCTACGATGTTCTCATTTGCCGTGACGCACACACTTACAGGCCGCACTTCCCATCACCCACAGCACTCGCAGGAAATGCAGCTTCAGGAGTAAAATGGAAAACAAATGTTCCATCAAATAGTTTGTGTAATTGTAGTGTGACGAGGTCACATCCTTGGCAAAGCTGTTGAAATTTTTTCTTCTTCCTCTCTCCGTTTGCAGGGCAAACATGAAAATGTGCTTTTAAACATACAGTAATTGTACAGTTAAACATTGCGCACTCCCGGAGCAAGCGAAAAGTGATGGATTCCAGGGACGAGATATTTTCCTGCCGGTTTATAAGTCGGTGAAGACAGAAGCCTTAATCATGAGCTAATTCTAGCAACCGGCTTTTTCTACTATAAACAAAAGATGTTCTCAATACACTAAACATTCCGAGATGTTCGTCGTAAAATGCCTGAGCGTGTAACACAACACATCAGTGCTTTTCCTCGCAAACTGACGATAGCTAAATTGATAAGAACCACCGCTAGTATATCATTCCTCCGTTCTATCAGCACGAAACAGATGTTTACGTAAATCTGACAGATCAAAGCGGCGCGCCGAGGTTTTAAATGCACTTAAGCGACTCCAGAAAAATGGAATAGTTTTACCTCGGCTGTAGCCTTATCAGAAATGATGCGTTTGTGAAATTGTGACATATGACACGAATTATGAATATGTGGTATTCCCTTGATGTTTTTTATCGTCCTATACCGTAATGGCGTTGGACGCTTGCTAAAATAGCGCAGAGGTTCTCTTTGATAAAGCTGTGGAAGCTTTTTATGTCGCTCGTCAGAAATGTAACATAACATTTAGGCAGTAATTAAATGAAACTAAAGCTAATTATGCCTCATTTTCTGAGGGACACAAGACTGCAGCTCTATGTACTTAAGCCCAGATGTGGGGGTGAGTCAGGCAGGGAGATAGGAGACCACAGAAGCTGTTTTGCAGCCTTCTCGATGGGTTTGCGGTGGCAGGCATATCAGCTTCTGTGTGTGGCAGAGAGGGCAGCTCGCACCGCTGTGGAAAGTCATAGTGGACTTAAGTCTTAAGTCTGCAGGTGATTGACTGACTTATAAATAGACTGATAGCTCCATATATTTGTAATCAGACTTCATTGTGTACTATGCATACAGTAGTAGCATTGTTCAGAATAACTCAACTGCCTTGTTTTATGTGCATATTATTCAAGGTATACATTTCAAATATAAAATAGGAAAAAACTTATTTATTTTTTCTTGATCTTTATTTTTGTTATTTGTTTCCAGCTAAAATATTTCAACATAATAATTAATATTTTCTATGATTATGCATTTGTATGTAAAACATACAAACACACAAAAGCCAGTGTTTAAAAAACAATATATATTATATGAAAACAAATTTCAATGTCTTCTGCAGTTTTGTTCACATAAATATATAAATACACAAACAATAATTTTTAAATAGTTAAAATTTAGTAATTTTCTTATGTGCTTTTGTCATTATTATCACTACTACCACTATTATTTAGCTTATATATATATATATATATATTGTTTTTAGTAATTTAACTACAGATTACTTTGAAAAACAGTTTCAATTAGTTCTTAATCCAATAATAATAATAATAATAATAATAATAATAATAATCATAATAATAATAATTTTCTATAATTATTTATTTGTACATAAAACACACAAAAGCCACTGGGAAATGGGTCTATATATATTCTGAAAACAAATTGCTAATTCTTCTGCAGTTTTGCTCCCACTATAAATTTATCCTGTTTTCAGGATGCTTTGGATAGATAAATAAATAAATAAATAAATACACACATAAATCCATACATACATTAAAAAGACAAGACAAGTAATTCATTTAACAGAAAAAAAAAAAAAACATTTTTACTCAAGAAAAACTTTACATTTGTCATTTTAATAATTTTAATTTTTAGATATTTTTTAGTAATGCTGTTATGTGCTTTTGTCATGATTATTGTTATCATTATTTAGCTTTATTTATTTATTTAGTAATTTTAGTACAAATCTATTTTGAAAAACTTTATTTCAAGTAGTTGCCAATAAAACATTTCTATTTTTTTGTTTATTTTTTTTATGTAATAACTATATTTTATTTTAGAAAACAAATAAAAAATACTACTTTTTGCAGCCCCACGTGATTGAGTCTGGTACACAATCATTTACAAACCTTTGATCATTAAAATGGCATAAGTACATTTTAAAATTCACCATTCTCAAATAATAACTTGATCTAAGCTTGAAAAGTCTGAACACATTATTTGTATTACATTCAAAATAATGTGCTCGGACTTTTCTAGTTCTGCTCTGGCCCATGACCAGTCATGTGTGTTTTTCTGCTAAAAATCCTAATCTTTACTTTGATATATTATCACAGACATCTTCAAAGAAGCAATGCGGTGCATTCACATGCTCCTGAATCTCTCGAAATTTGTACCGTTGCACAGAATTAAGACAATAATGACCCACCTAATCTCAACAAAAGCTTTGAGTTCGGAATGCATGTGTTTTAAATCATTCCTTCTGATAATAAGCAGAGCTTCAGAGGGAGAGAGAGAGGAGGGGAGAGAGGTATGATCCAGAGTAACCTTGTTAGGCTAAGTGACACTGTGCAGAGAAGCTTCTTGTCAGCTGGTTAGCAAGATGGACTTCTACCTATAAAGGATTGTCTTCTCAGGGAAGTGCTGGGGAAACTGCTTTAATACTGTAACTTAAGCTGCGTGCGAATCATAATTTAAAGTAGTTCAACTACAGTAAAGTGTGTACTACACAATGAGCTGCTAATAAAAAGTCACTTACTGAATTGATCCTACTAGATGGCAGTATTTTTAATTATGCAACTGATGACGTAATATATTATTAAAATACTGTACTTGTAGTTTACTTGTATTTTTTTACTTGTAAATATTTTATTTAAAGTGTTGAGCTACACCGCAATCTGTTAATAAAAAGTCAATCACTGCATTGATCCTTCTAGATTTTAGTGTTTTAATTTGTATAACTGTCTAATGACATAAATTATAATTAAAATACTGTACTTGTATTTTACTTGTAAATATTTGATTGATTTAAAGTGTTTAGCTATGGAACAAGCTGTTAATAAAGTCAGTAGCTGCATTAATCCTACAAGATTGCAGTATTTTTAATAGTAAAACTATATAATGATGAAATCTTTTATGAAAATACTGTACTTGTAGTTAACTTGTATAATTCACTTGTAAATATTAAATTTACAGTGTTTAGCTACACAATAAGATGTTAATAAAAAGTCAATTACTGCAATGATCCTACTAGATGTTAATAATTTAAATTGTATGACTATCTAATGACAAACTATAACTAAAATACTGTACTTGTAGTTTACTTATATAATTTACATGTAAATATTTGATTGATTACAGTGTTTACACAACAAGATGTTCATAAAAAGTCAGTCACTGTAATAATCCTACTAGATGTTAATATTTTAAATCGTATAACTAATGACATGAATTGTAATTCCAATACTGTACTTGTATTTTACTTGTAAATATTTGATTGATTTAAAGCATTTAGCTATACAACAAGCTGTTAATAAAGTCAGTAACCGCATTGATCCTACTAGATTGCAGTATTTTCAATTGTATAACTATATAATGACGTAATATTTTATTAAAATACTGTACTTGTAGTTAACTTGTATAATTCACTTGTAAATATTAAATTTACAGTGTTTAGCTACACAATAAGATGTTAATAAAAAGTCAATTACTGCAATGATCCTACTAGATGTTAATAATTTAAATTGTATGACTAATGACAAACTATAACTAAAATACTGTACTTGTAGTTTACTTATATAATTTACATGTAAATATTTGATTGATTACAGTGTTTACACAACAAGATGTTCATAAAAAGTCAGTCACTGTAATAATCCTACTAGATGTTAATATTTTAAATCGTATAACTAATGACATGAACTGTAATTCCAATACTGTACTTGTATTTTACTTGTAAATATTTGATTGATTTATAGTGTTTAGCTATACAACAAGCTATTAAAAAGAAGTATATCAGATGGTAGTATTTTTAGGTGTATAACTATCTATAAACTATAATTTATTCAAATACTGTACTTGTAGTTTACTTGTATAATTTACTTGTAAATATTTGATTGATTTAAAGTGTTCAGCTACACAATAAGATGTTAATAAAAAGTAAATCACTGCACTGACCCTACTAAATGTTAGTATTTTTAATCGTAAAACTATTTGATGAAATACATTATAATTAAAATACCGTACTTGTATTTTACTTGTAGATATTTGATTATTTGATTGTTTAACTAGTAGAAGTAAATCACTGCATTGATCCTACTAGATGGCAGTATTTTTAGGTATATAACTATCTAATGGCATCATTTAAAATATTGTACATGTAGTTTACTTGTATAATTTACTTGTAAATATTTGATTGATTTACAGTGTTTAGCTACACAACGAGATGTTAATAAAGTCAATCACTGCATTGATGCAACTAGATGTCAGTATTTTTAATTGTAAAACATAAATTGTAATTAAAATACTGTACTTGTATTTTACTTGTAAATATTTGATTGATGGGAGTATTTTTAATTGTATAACCTTCTGATGACATAATTTATTATTAGAATACTGTACTTGTATTTTACTTGTACATATTTGATTGATTTAAACTGGTTAGCTATTTTTATTTTTAAGATATTTTTATGCATTTATTAATTTAAGAATTCTTAATTTACATATGTACATCATGCCTGTTGGAAAATAGGAACTGACTAATGAAACCATTTTAAAAATGGGCAATTTTATTTTAGAATTTACAATATAGTGCAAAGATTAATTAATATTCCACAAAAAATGGGAAAAAAAATCATTTATTTAAAATATCTTTTTTTTTTTTTGCTTGATTTTGTAATTTCTCATCTCCCAATATCTGATGAACAACTGCTGCTTTGATCACCATACAAGTTACACAGTTACGAAAATTACAACATTAATTACACCAGCAAATTAGTTCTCACCTTTGAACAAAAAGGCCTAATCTATAATTATCTTAATTTATATAGAAACTAGATGCAATTAGACCAGTAAAACTGGATTGCAGCGGTGATGAATAAACAGGGTTTAGCGCTGAAATGCTGTGTGTAAAACTGACTCAACGGTTTCATGAATTCCCCCTCTGTGCTCTGCCAGGTTCGCTGTATCTCCTTCCAGACACACTGTCCACGGTGTAAGTCAAGGGAATCTGGCTGCAGTTATGCATCTCTTCACAGCATTATAAATGTATGTGTTAGGAGGCCCTTAATGGCTGCTAATCCAATTTCTGCCACTGAAATCAAATCTTGCTGGCGCCAGCGATCCTCTCCTTTACTCACAAATAATGACTTTGCGTTTGGTGTCTTTATGAAAATGATGGACCACCAAAACTGCAGCTTTATCATCTGCTGCTTCTACAAGACTCCTCATACCCTGTTTTCCATTTCGTGTCTTTCCTCCTCATTCTCTCTTTATCTCTCGCCGTTTTGAGGGGGTGGCGGGAGGAGTGGATGAGATTAAGGAGCAGCAAAGAAGGCAATTATTAATTGTTGATCCCTTGAAAGATGAGAAGGTTCTGAACAGAAGAAGAGCCTTCGCAGAGAGGCCCATTTACCGCTCGCTCGTAATGCTTTCCTGAGGTCAGACATCGATTTCCTTAAACCACATGCTGTGCTGATAAGATTAGGACTTTCGATTCCTGAACTACTTGAGTCATGCAGATGAAGTCACTTTGGGTTGCATTTTAAGGCTGGACGGACGTCTTTTCATTTGGTCACGGCCTATATGATAGCAGGTCACTGCCAGGCCTAGATGGAATATGATGCATTTTGTCAGCATTTAGGTTAAAAAAACACATTTTAACATTTTTTAATTGTAAGCGAGAATCCTTTTACCATCAAGTAAAGTTTTTAACATTCAGTGGATCCTCATTACTGTATGTTGTTTTTTTCAGAATATAATATTACACAATATTAATTTATTTGCATTGCGTATAGAGTAATAAATATGAAATATGTTTATTAAAACTTATTAAATTATTATTTGTATATGCATTTAGTGTAAAATATAATGTCACATTTTACTAATTTAATTTATTTATCTTTTTAAATATATATATTTTTTAATAATTATACATTTATTTATGTATATACATTTGCAAATGCATTTTTATTCGAAGTGACTTACATGGCATTACAAGGTATATCATTTATCACTTTATGCATTTCCTGGGAATAAAACCCATATTCTGTTTTAATTTTTTTTTAGTAAATTTTTTCTGGATTCTGTCCCCTAATAGCCCCCAGCTAATTTTTCTAAATTTAGTTTTAATGGTTAAATTAAATTGTATTAACCAAAAAGCATGTCTAATTAATTGAAATCATGAAACTTACAAAGTTATATTTATTAAGTGTTCAACAAAAAAAATTTTTTTAAATCCTATGATTTTTTTTCTCACATTCAGTTTAAAAAGCAACTCTTTGAAAAGCAACTCTATGAAACTGATTTCATAATATATATATATATATATATATATATATTTTTTAATTTCATTATTAGTAGTTGTATTCTCGTTACATTCAGTAATCTATTTGTTATTGTTTCTTCAATCGAACTTTTATTTTGATGGGTTGCTGTGAAGACCTTTAAGTTTTTGTTTGCATATATGACCAGTGTTGCCAAGTCTGCAGTTTTCCTGTGGAATTGGGCTACTTTAACACTGTTGCTACATGGCTGGTTGAAGCAACCCCAACAATGTGATATTTAGCCTCTGATTTGTAAAATTTACCAGGGGAACCCCACCAAAAAAATGTGTATTTTACCACCTGGACCATGATTTTTACTGGGAAAATCCCTCAAAAAAGCATTTGAACTAGTTTTGGGCTAGTCTTGAGTAGCAACTGGGCGGGATTTGTTGTAAAACCTGGCAACCCTGGATATAATGATAGTTTTTCTCAAAACGGTAAATTGGTCATAAAGTTACTCTAAGAGCAGTTTTAGAAATGATGTTTATGTATTCATGACCTCATGTATATACTGAGGCGGCAGAGGCATTCATTCACAGAGAGATACACAGAATGTGCAGGATTCATATTTGAATAGTATTTTTGCAGCTTAATGTATTTACAGACACTAACCTGTATCATTTTGATTTAAGTGCACTGACCTATTTTCGATTTAACCATCCAGAATTTGGCAAATTCTGTGACATTCCACCTTATACAGTAACGTTAAATTCCATTTTTATGATTGGATTCCACGATTCTGTCCGCATTTTCTGCATTGTGGAGTTTTTCCTAGTTTTTAAACCCGTGTTGGTAGCTTTAAACTGCAGGACTGCTAGCTTCATCAGTATGTGATTAGAGTTTTTTGATAAAACATCAAAATCTAGCATTTATATGATATTGTACATTTATTTGATAACACTGATGTGTTATTTTGATGGCATGAGAAAGAATAAACACGGCGCAGTCAGAGCCAGGTAGAAGACTGAAAGGAGAGAGTAATGCATCAAATCATGTGCTGAAGGAATTTGTGGTCGGGAGTGGAACTTCCACTCAGCGGTTTACCGTGGGCTTCGTTTCACATTGCCAGGTGTTTCAGCAGATCATATCCATGCATGTGGCAGAGACCAGGAGAAGAAAGAAAGTTATGAGGAAATCAAGAAGACGTACAGCACAGAATGTGTTTCAACTTACACCTGTGTTCTCTTTTCTTTGCTTTCCCTTCTTGACACTCATTCACTCAGGGGAAAACTCTGTCTTTTGTAGCCAAGGAGCGGTAATCAATTTTCCGTGCAGATATCGGAACATTAGAGCGCGCACAAGCACACTGTTTCTGATTAGCTCTAACTTGTTTATTTGTTTGATGCTGAAAGTCATGTAAAACTGAGTGTCTTTTGGCAGATGCTTGTTTTATCTACAAAAGGAAAGCAATCAGTGTCGGAAAGATTTCTTTTTTTAATTCCACTAAAAAAAAGAAAGAAAGAAAAATAAACCAATGTTTATAGATAAAAACCATTCTGGCATATGGTTGCTTTCAGCTTTCCCAATCAGAGATGCTAAAAACACATCATTTTTTCCCCCTTGCGTCTCTCCGCTGTAATCCAAACTGCAGGGTTGTAGCGAAAGGCAGCGCCGTCTTGACCTTACTCTGTGAACCTTGCTAATTAGACTTGGCAATTAATTGTAAATATTAGATCAAAACTGCAAACACGGCCTAATGCCTGACATCAATTCAGGTTGGGACACATTAAATAGCTGCAGACATCTTGATATGATTTTCCATTTCAGGCATTGTTTTGACCTGCACAGACATAAGGCTTTCAGCTAGTTTTGGTTGCCCTCTAGCTGTCAGTTATGAAATGTTATAAAATTTCCATCAGAATTTACAAATGTGTGATGATTTGAGCGTCCAGTGGGACGTGGAAATGAAAGCTGTTACTTGTAGGAACCTTTACTTGATCCTGTTTCGTGATACAGATTTCTGAAATAAAATCAGGAACATTTCTAGATTTGAAGGTCAAAGTTGCAATGTTATTATCAATGACTTTTTGTAAAAGCTGGAAAAAGAATCTGCAAATTGTGAAGTATTTTGCCAAAATAAGAGGGATCATACAAAATGCATGTTATTTTTTATTTAGTACTGACCTGATTTAAGATATTTCACATAAAGAACTTTTACATACAGTCCACAATACCCTGTTCAAAAGCTTACATGCACTTGATTCTTAATACTGTGTTGTTACCTTTTTTTCATGAGTCCCTTTTTTGTCCTGAACAGTTTAACAGCTTGCTGTTCTTCAGAAAAATACTTCAGGTTTTTTTTGTGTGCATTTGAACCCTTTCCAACAATGACTGTATGATTTTAAGATCCATCTTTTCACACTAAGGACCACTGAGGGACTCATTTGCAACTATCACAGAGAGTTCAAACACTCACTGATGCTACAGAAGGAAACACAATGTGTTAAAAGCTAAAGATCAGGGTAAATTTAACTTATTTTGTTATTTATTTTACTGTGAAATGTTGAAGTATCTTCTGTAGCTTCTGTAAAAAAAATTGGGCATAGTAAGAAAGCTTCAAAAGTTTACACCCCTGGCTCTTAATGCATCAAATTTCCTTCCGAAACATCAGTGAGCATTTGAACCTTCTGTAATAGTTGCATATGAGTCCCTCAGTTGTCCTCAGTGTAAAGAAATGGATCTCAAAATCATCGTCTATTATGTGAAATATCTTATTCAGGTCAGTATTTAAAAAAAAAAAATAACATGCATTTTGTATGATTCCTCTTATTTTGGCAATGTACATTTTGTAAACTTTTGACCTCAACTGTAATACTATCTTGAAGTATGGTATATTATACTCTCTAGATGACACTTTTAATTGTATTTGAATAATATAATTTTATTATTTTAATTAACACGTGACATCCTTTTCCTTTAAATTAATGCTTGTTGAATGAAATTGATAGTAAGTTCCATTTTTAAGTGCACAATAAGAACAAAAAGACACTTCCAAGCCATCAAAATCAGGCACTCATGTACATCTGGTAACTTGCATTGCCTTCGACAAATATTGTCTAGTAGAAAAACCTGTCCTTTAATGTCCTTTCGACTGATGTCTTTGGACCGGTTTGATCAGCAATAGCCTGAAGTTTAGTTCTCTCCTAGTTAATCACACTGCTCTCCACTACTATAAACACAACTTAATGAGACAGGATATTGTTCTAATGGTTGGGAGGAAAGCACACATGTGCTCTGGCCTGCAACACAGGTCTTTTTAATGCAGACCTCTGCTCTTTACTGCACCCCTAAATTGATCACATCGCAGACTGTGTTTATAAAGCACACAGTTTCGAATCAAAACGGCCTCTTCAAACGGAAAACGAAAAGAAATTGCCTGCGGTCATTATGGACTTCCATATTGTGCCTGAGTAAATCCGTTATAGCTCACTTGGAGCAATTGGAGGCGACATTTATCGAAGAGGTTCAACGGCTTCTCTGTTGCTGTTGTTTTTATGTGAGGCGCATGGAGATTCGGTTCAGTGAAAACGGAGTAAAATGGACCCCGAGGGTTTTTCGAGGCGTTTCTGACGGCGTAACGAGCCGTCGTGTAAAGACAACATTTTTGCGTTGTGCCAAATTGCAAGACCGCAAGAAATCAGTCCCGAAATAGAACGATTGTATTAATTGCAGGAAATTGCTGGTGGAAGATTAAGTGAAATTGTTACATTTTTTTTTCTCGTGCCACCAAAAGAGAGCAAAAAGAGAGCATTTTCTCAGGGTTGTTTCCACTTAAGAAAATCATTTTCTCAGAATTCACATCGTTGGGCTGGGAATGGCAATGGGGCAGCTGTGAGCGAGCCAAGTACTGGGACTGCGTTTGAGAGAGAGGCCCACTTGAGATAAAGTCACCACACATTATGCTGCCTTGCCTCATTTTGTGGTGCTAAATGGCCTGAACAAGTGCAATAATAAGACTGTGAGCCAGGCCTTGAAATACAACTATAGAAAGATTATTTTCTGCAGCCTGTACGTGAACCGTAGCACAGCTAGCGGAGAATGTGTGCCAGATCGGGATCCAGATACCACCCAGCATCCAAGTCTGACTCGTTTTTCCCCTGCTGACAAATTTTCTGTGCCTCTCAGTCACACTTTCTCCTTCGAACGTTCACACACTCGCACACACACTCCATCATACGCACCTCGTTATCTTATTTGCCACTGTTGGATTTAGCAAGCCACCCCTCCGTTGTGTGCGATATGCCACACAGCCTTTCCCAGAATGCTTTGCCTGTGACACCTGGCTTGCATTAATTCTGGTCTGAGAAGCCTGGCTGAGAAGTGAACGAGTGTTATGCACTTTGCTCCACTGTTTTTTGAGCTGGAGTGTGAGGAGGGGAGAAGGGGTGAGGAAAGGTTCATTTGGTTTGGGGTTCTGCTCGGAGAGCTGCTGTCTTTAAATCATTAAAAATATCATTCACAGGCAGTTGAAGGTTTTAACCCTTTAAGAAACTGTAAAAAATTGGAGGAAAGAGGAAAATTAAATGTTCTAACTGAGTGACAGAACATATTATTGTACTTGTTTTCAGCTTTCGTTTGCAGCTTTAATGAAAGAAATATTTACCTCAGCCTACCTTTCAAAAGCTTGGGGTCAATAAGGTTTCTTTTTAAGAAACTAATACTTTTATTCAGCAAGGATGTGTCAAATTGACATTTGTAATACTATCAAATATTTTGGGTATTTTTGGTGTAGGTGTTTAGCAATGATAAGAATAAGAAATATTTCTTGAGTAGCAAATCAGCATATCAGATGGGGTTTTGGACAATATTGGTATGAATCTCCACCATTAGCAGCTATTACAGCACTGCATAATCTGGGCATCCAAGCTGTCAGTTTATTCAAACATTGACATTGATATATTACTCCAAGCCTCCTGAAGGATTGCCCAAAGATGATTCAGACTGGCTGGACACTTCTCACAGACATCACAGTCCAGTTCCTCCCATAGTAGCATAATTGGGTTGAGGTTGGTGATTGGGGAGGCCATTCCATGACAGACATGATGGTCTTCAATGATAATGTCAAGTTACTTTAATGTATTTGCACCAAAAATGATAAGGATTTATGCTGAAATCGTCTAAAACCACACTTTGCCTGTCTTTTTTTCATAGGGGTGTTTCCAGTCTTTTGGAGGGCAGTGTATAAAGTTACAATTCAGTCCTTTTTCCTTAGATTTGCATGATATAAACTGAGTTTGTATCTCGCAATTCAAACTTTTTCCTTGCACTCTGACTTCAAATCAGAGTTATTAAAAAATATCCTGGCTCTTCCAAGCTTTATAATAGCAGTGAACGGCTGTTGAGATTCAATAGAAGTCCAATAAAGTACATCCATTCATCATAAAAAGTGCTCCACACAGCTCCTGAGGGTTAATAAAGGTCTTCTAAAGCAAACTGATGCGTTTTTGTTATTTAAAACTTCATAAACCATAAACTCTAGCTTTCGCTAACTGTCAAGAGTTTCAAGGATTAATTTGCTTTTTCTGTCTGTTTTGTTATAGGAGGTTCGGGGAAAGGCCACCGGACCAAAGACCAGAAGAAGAAGTCCAATAAGCAGAGGCTGCGCTTCCGGGCTCAGAACCAACACAGCGACCACCTCGCCTCTCTTCGAGCCAGCCAGTAAAAAAAAAAAAAAAAGAAAAGAGAAAAAAGAGAGACTTTTCGATGGAACAAAGACCACAAAGCTGCTAACCCATGCTCCACACACACCTACCCTGATGAAAACACACCCGCGCATCCAAACGGGATTATTCACACTCATGCGGTCACACTGTGTCTCTGTGCCTCCTGCTGCTTCTCTCACCGGTGACACGTCCCCCGACCCGTGACCCCACTGTGATATCATGGAACACTATAGCAGCTGTTCATATAGCTCATATCTCGTCCCGTTTGAGGAGGAAGAAGAGAGAGACTGAGCTGGAAGCACAGAAAGCTTGGGCCTGGAGGAGCAGAAGCACAGAGCGGCGAAAGGAGCAGAAGGGATTAGAAACGTGATTGACTGACAACGATGCCCTGAAAAACAAGAGAGAGACTTATCTGTATTTATGTACAATTTACACCATCCCCTTCCCTATGAAATCAAGGCAGAGTGTGTCATGTATTGCCTTTCTTGTCCGATAGGTACTTTGTTTTTCATAGCAATGTTGCAAACCATGCATAGTTGCGAAATTATTATTCTCAGCACAAGATGTTTACGTCCAGACCGCTTTATGCTTTAACTGTATATTGTGGATAAGAATCTTTGTTGTTCAACTAGCATGGCCACAAACTCATGTGTACATAGTTGGTGAGTTTATCTAATAACGGTAACATTGATGATAAGTATAAAAAAAATTACTGTATTTTCAGTATTGACACCTTCAGCGTTTAAATGTGTAAAGGGTTATAATACCAGCTACAGTTAAATGAATCTAAAAAGAACAAAAAGCTAAATAAAAAGCATAGCCTCCACATAGCTATTACATTTATATGGTATATAATTGATTTATTTATTGATCTTTTTTTTATTATTATTATTATTATTATTATTATTATTATTTTTATGTTTGGTGAAAATTATGTCTCTGTACCTGATGTTCCTCAGTGCTGAAGTATTCTTTCAACCACTTATAACAATACAAAATATCTCCAACAGTGGAAACCGTGTTTGATTTGCCCATAAATGTCCCTCAGAAATGCATTGTGTAAACCCGGTTTAGCATCTTGTACTTTATGTTGATCTCACATCCTGCAGCAGCTGAAGTATATCGTCAACTGATTGATAATGTGTATATTGTGTGCTATTAAAACGCAGTTCATGGTGCACTTCATGGTGCTGTTGTATATTTTCAGAACTTCGCCAACGTCCCGTCTACTCCCAAAGCTCTATGATGTAACATTTGTCACTTCACAGCACACCAGAAGATATGCCCAATTGGCAGCAGAGAATAGGGCTCTTATTGGAATGTGACATCATTCGGAGCAGCCGTAAGTCTTTCTGACAGGTGCAAATGGCATCAATCTGTCTGTCGCTACAGGCACTGAAACCACTTCACAAAACCTCTCAGAAGGAAAATGAATAAACATTTTCTTCAGGTAGGTTCTGCCAAAACGGTTTAATTTGAGTCACGGACAATTAACCTAGTGCTGCGTTCTGTATAATCATTGCCTCTAGAGAGAGCGAGAGCGAGAAACAGGCCTAATCTTACTGTCTCCATTTATCATGTAAAAAAAAAGTATAAATATATATATATTTAAAAAAAAAAAAATCCAGAAGAAAATAAGGATTGCTAAATAAATAAATCACACTGATCATTTATATACATAAACTGTGAAATATTAGATAATCTTACATAAGATTTAGATGGGAGGGAAATTGGGGCTTTTTATCCGACCTTGTTACTTTCCAAGAAAAAAAGTATGAAGGGTCGTTTCACAATTACTTAACACTTGCTTTATTCTCCTGGTTATTTTAAAAGACACCTGGCCAAACTCACGTTGCTTCATCAACTGACCATATTGGCGGCACTGAACATAAACAATGCCACTGAACTGAATGAAATTCACAAATTTTGCTTATTTTTGCTGCTGAAAATGGTCAATTATTGTCATGTTTTGGGCTGTGCTAAATCGGTCAGACGGGGAAAAACATTTGGAGTGCTATAGACTGCCAAAAGTTATAACAAATCAAGGAGAAGAGTGCAAAACACTGTGTCTGTGGTTGGCCAAACTGAAACAGTGTTTGTTCTTATCATTTCCAGTCAGGTAGGTGAAGTATTAGGCTAATACCTAATTAGTTCGTCAAAATATTGCACCATTTCCTGCTTACTAAGTCCTTCTCTATATGATTTAGCAGCTTCCACATGTTTTTTCCATGGTTTAGACAGCAGTGAATGAGCAGAACAACGTATTCAGTTGTATATTAACTGTGCAATCCATGCTGTTGTTTACTCCGAGTATGGCTAATATGGCCGTGGATCCGGGTAACTGGCCAAATTGTAACGAAAGTGCAAACCCTCTATAATAGTTCATTTTTGAAGTAGGAGTAAGGTTCATAAACTCTCCATATAGTGAACGTATATGTAAACTCAACTGTTTAAACACCCATCTGCTGTGGGTTACAAGCTAATGAACTGCACACAGATGTCACCTCGGGGGCCACACCATCACCAAACCAAATTGTAAACTCATAATCAAGAATGAGGCACACTGGAGTGATTCATTAAAGAAAAGGCCACCGGCTATATAACATTAGGCTACATGATTTTTACTGTAGGACAAAATCTCTTGTGAACTTGTGCAACATTATAATATGCATTATATATGTCTTTACTTTTCTCTAAACCAACTAACATGTCGCCTTCTCGTCCGTCCAAATGCAACAGTGATTTAGTCGTTCTTTTGAATTGAATCTTTTCTATATCAATCAGTCTGAATGATTCGTTTGTTAATCGAACGAATCCGGTTCTCGAGTTCAACTCACTAATTCAACGAGTCACTACAGCAAAACACAACTAAATAGCAACTTAAATCACGTTGTTCCTCACACGAAACGTATGAATTCAGTGGAATTATAAATAGTGTATACGTCGCTTGGACAAACTTTAATGATGTTTTTATGAAACTCTAACATCATTTTGGAAGTTTGAAAGCTCGGGTTGCTATCAACATTAAATGGAATATTAGAAGGTTTGGAGCGACGTAAGGGTGAGTAAATGATGACAGATTTTTTTTTTTTGGGTGAAGTAATCCTTTATATCCAGGACCAGGACACATGCTAATGTTATGGTATCTAATGTCTGTCCACACATCAGAGGTTTGTGCTGCCCGTTTCCTCTTGCCATTTTTCGCTTTTCTTTTCATCATTAAACCACTTCTGTAAACTACGCGGCAGCGCCTTAAAGGCATAGTATCGTACTGAGGATGTCTGTATTTTCCTGGTGTGTGTCTGTGGTAAGAGGTTCTGGTTTAGTTGAGTCTATGGCTTCCTTTTAATCTGACAGAGTGCGTTTTCATTAGCTCCATTTGGTTCTATTATTATGGCACACTTCAAAGACCGAACAAGTGGAACCACAAACAGGAAATGCTGTTTGTGAGGCCTGAGTGCTAGTGGTCCTAGCGCGATTCCCTCTCATCACTCGGTCATGTATAGAGCGTTTGCTGCCTGAATGACACATTTGTTCCAAAGCAGATGCCGGAGATGGAAGTTATGACATCGCATCGCCAGATTAATAACGTTGCCTGGGACAATAAACGTTGAAATAATTTGCTGTTTTCAATAACTGTAATGGGGCATTGGTTGCCCACCGAGGCAAAGGAAATGTGGGATCGTTAGCGTTCTCAGTGAAAACGACATTTTTGGCGAGACATTCAGCGTGAATGTATATGCTCCGATATATCTGGCCAAAAGTGTCCGGCGGTGTACAGTACAACTTTACCACATGTTAATGCACAAACTGTACAAATTTGCTAAGAGAGAGTGCATAGTTAATTTTCAGACAGAATATTATTCAAAGTTTTTGTGCTTATCCATCTTTTCGTTCTGTAAGAGTGAGCCATTTGTGACCCTGGACCACAAAACCAGTCATAAGGGTCCATTTTTGGAAATTAAGATTTATATATGAACTGAAAGTTGAATAAATAAGCTCCCCATTGATGTATGGTTTGTTATGATACAAAAATATTTTGCCGAGATACAACTATTTGAATTTCTGAAATCTGAGGGTGCAAAAAATATATATAAATATTGAGAAAATCGCCTTTAAAGTTGTCCAAATTAAGTTCTAGCAATGCATATTACTTACCAGAAATTAAGTTTTGATACATTTATGGTAGGAAATGTTCCATATATCTTCATGGAACATGATCTTTACTTAATATCCTAATGATTTTTGGCATACAAAGAAAAATCAATAATTTTGACAATGTATTTTTGTCTATTGCAACAAACATACCCCAGCGACTTATGACTGGTTTTGTGGTCCAGGGTCACGTTTGTACATTTTATGGGTTTGGCTTCCAATGGCATCCAGCTAATTTTTAGCTGTACTGTACAAAGCACCTCGTTTTGCTGCTTGATATTGAAAATTGGTGTGCATATTATTTCATTGTGTTATCTTAATTATTATGAGAAAATTCCTGAAATGTTTCCTCAAAAAACATAATGTCTTTACGACTGAAGAAAGAAAGATATCAACATCTTGGATGACAATTATCTGTACATTTTTGTTCTGGAATTGAACTAATCCTTTAAGAGCAGTAATGGTTTTAAAAGACTGTCACAGGGGAAACATATAGGTCTAGCTCCATCCAGTGGTTTTAATGTAACTATATCTGCATACTGTACATTAGAATTATGTCATTTAGGTGTATGATTCATTATAGTGGTTTATCAGACTTTGAGAAATCTTTTCTTATGCTTCTGTCATTGGAAAGGCCTGGCCTGGTTAATGTTCACTTTGAGCCCTGGAGTCAAGAGGGAGTAAAATAATATTTATGGCCTAATTTTTCAGCCCTGGTCATCTTGGTTTCATTATGGCAGGTGCAGCGGTGGATATGGGCTCGATATGATTCCCGCTGGAAAGAGAATTTCTTGGCATGGGATATGGGGCATACAATATTATTCTTTAGCGTCTTTTCCCTTGCCATGGCTAGTTTCCTTGCAAGTGACCACTGTACCGCCACACTAAGTCAGCTGTTTTATTTCAGTCAGACAACCACACAAGACCTTGCGTCTTCCGCTGAGGCCTTGAGGTCTCGTAATCACATGAGAGGTCAAAGCCGTGAGTCGACCGCACCGTCAGCACCTTCCTCTGGACTCCAGGTCTTACCAGAAGGATCTTTAACATATGTTCTTTATCAGCGCTGCTGAGTACAGTTACATATATTTAAAAGACATTAGCTAGAGCTCTGAGCTCCCTTTATGGCCAGACAGCAGTATGTGGAGACTAAAGTCACTTTTGGCCAAGCTTCCGTGCCTGTTGCTGTGGACGAAATTAAAACCTCCGTCGTGATTCTGCGTTCTCCTTTTTGTTTGGCTCCATTTATTGAATTTTATAGGGGTCTAGTAGCTACATTAGCTAGAGGTTTCAAGGGAGGATTAATACAAAACAGTCCTTTTTAAACCATAGTAGAAAGACTGCTGCCTATAGAATTACCAGCACGCACCCAGAAGGGTGATATCAATCCCAAAGCTGACACAAATAACTGTGAGGAATGAGGGATACTGTTTTGCTTTGGACATGAGGGACATAACCGGGAGTTAAAGTAGTGTTTTGGATGTGAGGAACCTCCAAAAGGTGGTAAAAATGAGTATATTGCTAAATGAATTTTAAACAAAAACTGACCTGGAGCATATTGAAACTAGATTGGATTGCAAAATGATTTGCCAATAATGATTCGAAGGTGCCAGAATGCTGTTACAGACTGTTCCAGTCATGGACAAAACAATACTAAATGCAGCAAGGGTTTTTATAGAGGTGAAACTGTGTACAGGAAGTGGCTGGAGGTGTAAAACAAGAATATTTTTTTTCCCACATAGCAATTCTTTGAGTAGTTAGCTAAATCACACCTCCCTCATGTACTCACACTTACAGGTGGTCTCTGATAAAAATCGCTCCTAACATAACCACAGATTACAAAAGGAAACACAGAGTTCTGCACACGTAGAGTTTAAGGTTTATTAGCTGTATTATTGACAGGTTTTTTTTGTGCAGAATGGGGTGGCCGCACGGAGATGCAGTCTATCGTCTCTGCTGTTTTCACACTTTTCTGGTGCCATAACACCCAGAGTTTCAGTCTATCACCCAACTCGGCCTCTGCCAGGCCATTCTGTGCTTATTTCTAAATGGTGCATGCAATAATTTCTCTGCATTCTGTACATTCTGTATATGCCACAAAATTAGGATAATAATGTGACTTTTAAAAATGAAATAGGACTTTTGTATTTGTGTTAATAGTTCGTGTTAAAATTTTAAGAGAGAGATTAACTTCTAGAACATAAATGTACAGATAATTTACTCACTCCCTTGTCATCCAAGATGTTCATTTCATTCTTTTTTCAGTTTAGTAAAGAAATTGTTTCTTGAGGAAAACCTTCGACCTACCTCTCATTTTTTCCTCCAACTTCAAAATCATCCTACATCGCCGCATAAGTACCTCCCCCAGTGTTTACAAAGTGATCAAATGCCATTTACAAAAAAAAAAGGTAAAACGGCGATGTAGGACGATTTTGAAGTTGGAGGAGAAAATGAGAAAACTGTATTGAGCTGGATTACACAGAGTACACCTGCACATTGCAGAGCTAGACAGGACGAGCATTTGAGGTTAAAAAGTATATAAATTGTACTTTTGTTTCGCTAGATAAGACCCTTCTTTCTTGGCTTGGATTGCTTAGAGCCCTTTGAAGCTGCATTTGAACTGCATTTTAGAAGTTCAAAATCACTATATGGAGAACATTCCTGAAATGTTTTTCTTGAAAAACATAATTTCTTTATGACTGAAGAAGGACATGAACATCTTGGATGACAAGGGGGTGAGTACACTTTTGTTTTCCTTCAAATCTGACCTTGTTTACTCACTGTCAGTTTTGTGGAACACACAATATTTTTTTTTTTCAAATGTGGTTGACTAATAATGAAAATATTGAGCATATTTGCCATTGTATTCAAAACCTAGCAGTCAAACTCACACACAGTAATTTTTAGACCAAGGTAAAACTATTGTGGCCAACAGTTATTAATTTTTAATGGTATGGATTATAGTAGGGTTGCGACGATAAATAAATGCATCGTGATTTATGATACAATTCTGTGATTTTCCAAATGCATCGCGATTCTCTTTCGAATTGAGTTTGATCTTAGTCTTTAACAGCAGGCAACACTCTAATCTAGTTTATAACCACAGTCAAATTGCTGAAGAGCGTCATGTAATTCATGTAATAGCACCTCGACTCAGAATGTTTTTATGATGCAAGATTAGTGTAAACAGCCCAATAAAAAAAAACCTTGGAATTCGCTTCAACCTTTTCGAACTTTGTAATTGATTATTTTAGGTTCAAGGTGTTATTTTAGGTGTGTAAGGAATTGAAAGCAAGCAGAGTATGGCTGTTTCTAAAGCATGCAATGCCACCAGCTGTTAAAAACTAACCTCAGAATCGATTTGAGAGAGAATCGCGATGCATTCGGAAAATCTAAGAATCGATGCAGATCATTTCTTGATTTGCGAAGCATGGATTTATTGTCGCAGCCCTAGTAACATATGGATTACCTTTTTTTAAATTCTTTTTTAAATAGTTTTAGTTTGCAAAAATAACCAATGAAAGTTGATTTAATAGAGGGTTTGCACTTACGCAACAGTTTGGTCAGTTACCTGGATGCACGGCCATATTGGAGATATTCAGATGTAAACAACAGCATGGATTGCATGGTTAATGTACTACTAAATACATTCTTCTGCTAATTTATGCTGTCTAAACCACAGGAAAAAATGTGTGGAAGCTGCTAAATCATATAGAGAAGGACATAGTAAGCAGGAAAGGGTGACATTTTGACAAACTAAAGTTAATAGGTGATAAGATACATATGAGCAGTATTAATTAAGATAGTAGCCTATTTCTATTTCACCTACCTGACTGGAAATGATAAGAACAAACATGAATGTTGGAGTCTTGGAAATCCTGGTTCAGTTTGGCCAACCACAAAAGCCTTCTTTCCTCAGACAGTCTTTTGAACTCTTCTCCCTAGCTTGTTATAACTTTTGGCAGTCTGTAGTACTCCAAATGTTTTTCAGTCTGACTGATTAGTATGGCCCAAACCATTTTCAGCAAAATTTGCGAGGCAGGGCAAAAACAATATTAAATTCGACATACAGAAAAATTTAAAAAGGCTGTTAAGTCAGTCTTTTTTAAATTCTAGTGTAGTTGCTGAATACCCAGTGAAGTTCTATGCTGACAAATAGAGGACAAAGGTAGAAATTACAAGCAGAAAGCTCAAACAGAAACCATTTAAGTGACAAGAATACACACATGTCCCTATGGTTTTGATTCATATTCCCAGAGATTCTACTAATAAGATTCACTAGATTGAATGAAGCTGTAATGCATGGAACAGTTTATCATTTTTAATTCCTGAGAGGTGTCATAAATATCATTCAGCCGTGTGGCATTTATGTAGTTTACTAAAATAAAATCCAGGTGAGTTTATTCTGAGACGTGATCTGTTTTCTTCATCAGTCTGCTCTTTATCCCCACATTACACGTTCATTACGCTTTCCTCTCATCAGCGTGTCTGAAGCAATGACAGGCAGTTTGTCGGAGAGGAATACCGACTGAATACATGCTATCACCGGCCTCTAAATTAATGGCTAGTGTTCTGTGCAAGCCTTTAATTCAAGACCTTTTACTACAGTATGTGTTTAGCCTTTAACCTTTTCACAGAATGTTTGTAAGCTTTACGCAACCTCCCATGTATCTTCTGTATGTGTTTGCTTGTTTGTACGTCTGTCTACCAGCTTAAGTCAGCACAAGGCATATTTACTTTTCTTGTTTTTCCATCTCGTGAACTGAACAAGATTGTACATTTTCTGAAGAAACTCGCCACAACACAAGGGTGTTGTGGGTGGTTGTCAAGACATGAGTAGGATGTTATGGGTAGTTGCTAAGGCATGGCTACTCTGCTGTAGAGGTTAATAAAAGGTTCTCAAATAGTTATTTGTAACACTTTAGATTTAAAAAAAACAACTGCTTCCTCATGAACAGTATTTTTAAGTTACACTATCCAGCTATTTTTAAAGTAAGAGTGGGCATGGTCAACATACAAGTCTTAAATGATTATTTTGCTTTCAGAATAAAAAAATCCTGATAATTTACTCATCTCCATGTCATCCAAGATGTTCATGTCTTTCTTTCTTCAGCTGAAAAGAAATTAAGGTTTTTGAGAAAAACATTCAGGTTTTTTTTTTTCCATATATCAGAATCAGAAAGAGCTTTATTGCCAAGTATGCTTGCATACAAGGAATGTGTTTTTGTGTCATTAGCTTCCAGTACACAGAGACAACAACAACACATAGACAATAAAAACAGGATGAGATAAATTGAGAAATATATAAGTGGTATGTACGGTTGTGTAATAGAGAATAGAAAGGAATAGAAAGGAAAGAGATGCAGGGATGTATTAGGATGGAGGTGGTAAGCTGTTTATAAGTTTGTTTAGCTGTTCAAACGGTGGATTGCCTGGGGGAAGTAACTGTTCTTGTGCCTGGATGTCCTGGTATTATAGCACTGGCCAAATGGCAAAAGTTCAAAGAGGGGATGGCTTGGATGTGAGGGATCCAGAGTGATTTTCTGAGCTCTTTTCCTCACTCTGGATGTATACAGTTCTTGAAGGGTAGGCAGGGCAGCACCAATGACCCTCTCTACAGTCCGAACCTTTGTTGGGCCTTTTTTTACAATGGAGTCGACGTGAGTGTCTCACTTCAGGTCCTGGGAGATGAAAGATCCCAGGAACTTAAATGTCTTATACTTTTTAACCACAAATGCTCACCTTGCACTAGCTCTGTGATGCGTGTCTAGTACTTCACACATTATGTAATCACGCTGGAAAGGTCACACTTGGTTAGTTCTCTACCGTAGAGTAGGGTGAAAAACTCCATCTCATTTTCTCCTCCAACTTCAAAATTGTCCAACATCGTTTTTTTTTTTCTTGCTGTTTTTTTTTTTTTACTTCTGCCTATGTCACGTGTGACATTTCCAATGTGTGAAGTTGAGTTAGTGCAAGATGAGCATCTGTGGTTAAAAAGTATCCAAATTATAATATTTATTTTTCTCGCTAGACAAGACCCTTATTTTTCAGCTGGGAAAATGCAATTTGGACCTTTAATCCATTGGCTCCCATTGAAGTCCACTACATGGAGAAAATTCCTGAAATATTTTCCTCAAAAACCTTAATTTCTTTTCAGCCAAAGAATGAGGACATTTTTATTCTGGAAGCTAGTATAAAAGCCCATAAAAGTATTCAAAAATCAATATAATTAATCAAATCAGTATAATATAGTATAAATCAATATAATTAATTTTTGTAGCTCATTGAAGCTACAAAAATGCTCATGGTCTGGTCCCCTGCTACCTTTGTTTGTGGTTTAAGCTGTAGTGTCGAATGGGCCTGAGTCTAGGCGCAAGGCATGGCATGAAGCCGAGATCTACCGTGCTGCTTAAAGAGACTGTTTTCTGGGGATGGCCCACCGCTCGGGGGCCTCCCTGTCTGAGAGAGAGCGGCTACGAGGCACCAGTCTCTGCAGGGGAGACTTAAGCTCCAATCAAAACAGGATTATATAGACCGTAGTTTAAACGAGAGTTGTGCCCACACACAAAGACAGTAGCGCTGAGGCAGATGACATGGTGAGGGCAGCTTTCTCTCACACCACACACTGCTTACAGCCACAGCAAACCAGTTTAGACTTAGAATACCCCACGGAAACTGCAAAGCCATTATAGAGAACTTGTTCATTCTTAATCCTATTCCTCATTAACAAGCTCCCCAAAGATCCAAGAAACACAACGCAAAACTTCCCGGCCAACAAGTGACGCACTTACAATTATAAAGCTAAAAGGTGCGGAAGGCCATTTGAGACTTTTGTTAGTTAAACCAAACCTCGCCAAAGTTTCTTCCCAGTGGCACGGTGCTGAATAAAACGACATTGTGACAGGACATGGGAACACCGCCAACGCATCTGTAACACAGGAAGAAAATTCAACGGGAGCCTGCTGTAATTAGACTAATAAATGTTTTACCATGGATGTATTGGAAACAAAGCAGGGCTTATTGCAGCGTGCATGGCTTTCATTGCGAGACCTTGTACGCGAATGATGTCTTCTACTCCGAGTCAAAGGGCGTCTTTAGCGTAGCAATGAAACAATTTAACGGGAGCTCGAGCTCTAACAAAAAAAAAAAGATTTTGCCACTAAGGAAGGAGGAAATGTGGAACTGCTTTTCTTGTTGTATAATCGACGGATGTTAGAATTTGTATGAGGATTTTGTTTAATTCAACCCCATTTTATGAGCATATAAATTCTGATTAAAGATATAAATGTGGCTCTGAGCGAATGTCACTGGTTTGACAGTGTTATGATAATGCGTGAAACATTTTGCGCAAGGTCAATTAAAAACGCGCCTGCTGCTGTTGCAGAATAAACTGGGGTGTTTTTGGTTTGATGTGGTGCTTAGAGGTCTGGCTCATTATTCGATTTGGCCACAGAATAGGACCTGTTTAGACCCGATTGGCCCTCTTTAATGGCCCTGGGGCCGCCATATCACATTCCCCCAAGCTTTTCTTATTAAAGATGTGGTTATTCAAAGAGTGTTGGGGGAATAAATAGTGGCACAGAGTGGGTCAGGAATTCATACGCCACTGGTTGCTGGCAGACCAAATCATTGCCACATGAATGATGCTTACAGGTAGGTAGGCTAAAATTGGGTTTAGGCCCCAGCGAGAGCAAATAAGATTAAATTGGAGAGCCAGACAGGTAACCTGATGTTTGCATTATAACCTCCATGTGTATACTGTATATCCAACCTCCTACGGTAGCTTACATTGCTCTGTAATTTGCACAGACTGTGTCCTGGAATGGTTAATTAATCCTGAAGTCCAAACCAGAAACAACTGCCTGGTTATTTTGATTGGGACGGTTATATTTAGCTGTCTGGCGTGCCACTCTGAGGTGGTTGCTTTGGAAGTAACTGTGAACCTTGGCCTGCTGGGTTACTGGCTGTCAGAGCTGTAAAAATGTCCGTTTGTCAAGTGAAAATGCCCTTGAGGTGTTTCATATCACCCCAAAAGGACTCTTCACTTAGGCACAAGCCATAATAAGAGACGAATGAGACAATTTGCACTTTTTAAAGACCTGCGTGAGCTATGCCAGAAATAAAATGGATAGCCAAATGTCTAACGGCTTTTGTGGTAAAAAACCTTCTTAGATTGCCTGTTATTTTTCAGGATTACTCATTAGTCATGACTGCAAAGCTAAGCATCACTAATGCACATTTTTTATGCGTTACAAATATTTAGTTTTAAGTGTTTACAGTCACAGTCTTTTATTCTATCTGAAAAATTCTAATTTGAATGACTTTCTTTCTTTGGTCTAGTGTTGTATGGACCATACACCATTCTTCAATATCTTCTGTTGTGTTCCGCAGAAGAAATCAGAATCAGAATGAGCTTTATTGCGAGGTATGTTTGCACATACTAGGAATTTGTTGTAGTGACAGAAGCTCCACAGTGCAACAGAGTGACAGTGACAAGACAAGACACATATAATAAAAAGAACAATATACAAATATACAGACAATGTGCAAAATAGCAAAGACGCAATATACAATATACAAAGACAGAGCCAATACAGGTTTGGAATGACATGAGGGTCAATAAATGTTGACAATTTATTTTTTTACTATTCCTTTGACATGCATTTACATTTGTATTTGAAATGGTTCAGTTTTCAGTTTTTCAGAGTGCATATACAAGTAGCTTGAACAGATATTCCAAAAAACTGTGCATGTTTTATCCATCCTGCTTGACAGCCAGCTTTCATAATTTAACATGGCACCATTTACACATTGAGCATCTAATGTATTTGCTCAGCTGGAATATTAGAATAGCATTATGAGGTTTGTTGAAGTGTTGAGTTGCAGAGAATCCACATGCAGCGAACAGGAGGGGGGTCTCCGAATAAAAAATCTATGGAGGAAATTACATGTCCTGCCAATGAAACATTCACAAAACCCAGACTTTACCCTCTCACGGTGGAGAAATATTCATTTTTAATGTTGGGGAAAGTAGGTCTGGACAGACGATTTCATCTCTTGGTTAGTGGAAACTCGACAGTCCGTTGTGCCTCCAAAATGAAGCTACAGCTGTCAAATCAACCTGTCAGGAATTGCTGAGCAATTGCCATAGATTAAACTATTTGGCAGCTTATACAGATGAAACCTGCTATCCAAACACATTTGTAGGTGATGGGACCTTTCAGCAGTAAAGTGTGTAGAGCAAACTTCTCTCCATGAATTTTGTCTTACAATAATATGAATGTTGCACACCGGTATATTGATAATCCTATTCCTCATTTCAAATAAAAGCTATGTTCATCAGTTTAGCTCAAAACATTGTAGCTTAAGTTAGCTAACTCAGATTTTTTTTTTGAAAGTTTAGCATAGACATAAAGTTAGACCTGTATATTAAACATATATACAGTTAAGGTCAAAAGTTTACATACACCTTGCAGATTCTGCAAAATGTTAATTGTTTTACCAAAACAAGAGGGATTATACTGAGTACTGACCTGAATAAGATATTTCACATAAAAGATATAGTCCACAAGAGAAAATAACAGTAGAATTTCTAAAAGTTTACATATACTTGATTCTCAATACGGTGTTACCTGAATGATCCACAGCTGTTTTTTTGTTTGTTTGTTTTATGTATTGATAGTTGTTCATGAGTTCCTTGTTTGTCCTGAACAGTTAAATTGCCCGCTGTTCTTCAGAAAAATCCTTCAGGTCCCACAAATTGGTTTTTCAGCATTTTTGTGTATTCACAGCCATTCCAACAATGACTGTATGATTTTGAGATCCATCTTTTCACACTGAGGACAACTGAGGGACTCATATGCAACTATTACAGAAGGTTCAAACGCTCACTGATGAACACAATGCATTAAGAGCCAGGAGCTGAAAACTTTTACATTTACATGTACATTTTTCTTATTTTGTCTAAATATATATATATATATATATATATATATATTATTCAGTAGTGCCCTACGGAAGCTACACAAGATATTTCCCAGAAGACAAAATCAGTTAAATTTATCCTGATCTTCAAAACCTTCTACCTTCTGTAATAGTTGCATATGAGTCCCTCAGTTGTCCTCAGTGAAAAAAGATGGATCTCAAAATTCATTCATTCAGTCATTGTTGGAAAGGGTTCAAATACACAAAAATGCTGAAAAAGAATTACTGTGAAATATGTTCAGGTAAGTACTAAATAAAAAATGACATGCATTTTGTACGTTCTCTCTCATTTTGGTATAATAATCAACATATTGTAGATTCTGCAAGGTGTATGTAAACTTTTGACTTCAACTGTAGTTTCTCTAATGCTAAAGCCCAAAATTACACTAAATATAACAAACAAAAAGAATTCTCCATACTTTATATGATCCATTTATATGAGTCAAATACATGCTCAAATCTTTTGGAATTTTAAATGTGACATTTTTGGTGAATTTTTAAGAACTTTCCAGCACTTTCGCATCTTGTTCGGCAGTGAAGTTGTATGCACAATAAAAATGTGACAATAAAATGTGTTTGCTACACAGCTGATCTTTAGAAAATGTAGCTTGCTACTGGAAAAAAACTACTGTTTTGATAAAAGCCAAGCTACAGTCACACTACTTAGTGAAGGCAAAAAAACTTAACAAACTAAACAAATAGGCTATAATTATTTTGTAGTTTCATTTTATTTACAACCCATTAGTATATTCTTGAAACTTTGGTTGGATCAGCTAGTCTTCCATATATGTGGATTATAGTGCCACTTTAACTTGTAAAAATGGGGAAAGAAAGAAAAACAAAACCACCCACACAATGAAAAGTAATTTAATTATACTGCAATTGTCTAATAACTACAATAGTAACAGTATATTTAGAATGTGATTTGCTGTGTAAAATGTGAGATCCTAACATTTTTATCTTAATTCTGTTACGTGGGTGGGTCGTAAGGATTTTGAAACTCTGGAAAATGAGTTGTGTGCCAAAAAGTTTGAAAAATAGTTGGCTAAGGGATTGCACAAGATCATCTACTATGTGATATTAAACCCATTAAACACAAGCTGACAGAAATTAGACAGTTAATGTAAATCAAATGATATAACTAACCATAAGGCTCTTTGTGATAAACTTAGCAGACACATAATCATATTCACAGTTCTTGTTCATTTAGAGAGTATGTCGTAACATGGTCAGGCTCCACCAAGTGCAAATTACTCCAAGTTATAGACTTTAAAAGTGATCCCTTCCTTTTTTTTCATTCATAGAGCTGAGAGGGGCCACGAACAGATGAACTTTGTATGTATAGTGTTTCTTATATTTAAATGTTCAAGAGGACCACATTACCTTTTTTTATGATTTTGATTGTAATGGGGTTTTATCAAAACCAGATGTATGTAGTAATAATAGGCAGCTGCATAACTCTGCCTCGGGGGTTTTCCTTACATTTAAAAAAAAAAAAAAAAAAATGAGCAAAAGGAAAACTTCCACATGCTAACATTTACACAGTGATTTCTTTTAATTGCACTCTGCTTTTTAATTTGCCTCGGACTAATGCTTTTAAAAATGTGCAGAAGGTATTTTATTGAAGTCTTGCCTAACGCTGGACCATGCTTCCGTGCATGTCCTTCTCTTTGGTGCATACCTGGCAACCTGCATTCCTTGTTTCATTCCCAGAGTCAAACGTGTCACACGGCATGTCGAATGAGCGGGCTTCCGTCAGTTCTTTGCTTCAAAGGATTACTGTAAATTAACATTCCTTATGTTGGGCTGCATGGACAAGTCCCAGTGAATCACGTTCAAGGCTCTGGTTGCAGCCTGGACCAAAGAACGCAGGTTTAAAACTACATGACCTGCTATATACTGAAAGGAGCATTGTGCTGAATACAGTGTTTCTATAAACTTCCAGTGTCTTCAGAAACTTGACAGCATCCGAACATTTTGACGTGTATCTTGGATGACTTTTGGTACGTTGCTTGCATAAGAAATCAGCGTTTTCATGGGCCGTGACCAGCACTGCATCATCATCATAATCATGTTAGATTCGATAGAGTCTTCAATTTCAGCTATTATAATATTTATTTGTTCACGTACCATCATAGGCACTGATAAAAATATGGGTGTTAAAGATTGTTCCAAATTCTGTAGGCTGCTTTCCCTGACAGAACACTGTAACCTCAACTATCTCTTGATTTAAAAAAAAAAAACTTAAATTGATGAGAAAAGCAACAACATAAATAATGTGGCTAAATTTATGGTTATGAGCTTCCAGTGGCGGTTCCTTCCAGAGGCTCTATATTTCCTGCTTTCAGCTTGTGGAAATGAGGGATTGAAGGCTTGAGGAAGAGCCCGGACCCCCGACCGGCAATAAAGCAGCTTTACAGGATGACAGCCACGGCACCATCCACAGCCGACCTCCAAAAAGGAAAAAGTGGGCAGAGAAGTGTGCAGAGGGGAGATGTGCGTGAGGAGAAGAAAACCCAAGAAAAACAAACGTTGATCTGAAGAATTATGGTGCAGGTTTAACCTGAGAGTCACAGCGCTACTGTATGTCTTCCTCAGCCCTGTACTGAACCTCAATTTTCCATGTGAAAAAAGTCAATGTACGGGTGAAAAGCACTTACTATGCTACAGTAGATGTGTGTACTGTATCCTGTAAAATTAGTATTATGTAAAATCAGCTTTAATGGGTACTTAAACTGACTTAAAATGAATCAAAATGATTTAAAAATACAATATGTACTACTGAATAGCCTACTAAAAAACATGTGGAAGCTGCTAAAACATATAGAGAAGGTCTTAGTAAGCAGGAAAGGGTGCAATATTTTGACAGACTAAAGGTAATGGGTAAAGATATATATGAGCAGTATTAATTAAGATACCTATTTCACCTACCTGACCGGAAATGATAAAAACAAACACAAATGTTGTCAAGATTCTTGGCCTGGAAATCCTGGTTCACTTTGGCCAACCACAAACGCATCAGACTCTTATGTTTTTGCACTCTTATCCTTGATTTGTTATAACTTTTGGCAGTCTGTAGTACTCCAAATGTTTTTCCTGGTCTGACCAATTAGTACAACCCAAAACATGACAATAATTCACCATTCCAATAATCAGCAGGTTCCTTTCGGTTGAGTGGAATTTTTTAAGTTTAGTGTCGCCAATATGGACGATTGATGACGCGTTGTGAAAAAACTTCTTTATTTACTCACTGTCATGTCGTTGCATCTGTGTCCTACAGGTTTCACATCTCATTTGCATAGTCAAACTTTGCGATGAAAACGAGACTTTCATACCTCCATGTACTAATTATTAAGTGACAATTTAATGTTAATATTGCCTAATAATGAGAAACACGTCTTCATTTACTTTTGCAATGAAGACAGCATAAGTAACTTTTTAGTATGTAGCGTGAAACAGGGACGCCGACATTTTTACTACTGACAGACTGTGACAGCTTTAACTGAACTCCTCATACTTTCTTTTTGGATAGAGCTGCTTTTAGACACTTTCTTGGTCTCTTTCTAAGATAATCACCCATAAATTGCTGACGCTTTCTTGGTCTTGTTCTAAGATAATCACCCATAAATTGGTGCCTCAAGACAGGGAATCATAGCTGGTGTTTTACGTCGTCTTGACTTTGTTATCAACACTAAGAGCAAACGGCCTGGTTTCATTCAGTAGTTCGCTGACTTAGGGCTTGTGGTCGTTTATATAGTCAAACTAAACAGACAGCACCATCGTGTGGTGAAAGTGAGGTCAACCATTCTGTTAAGTGGAGAAACTCGAGAATACATTTGTCCTCTTCTGACGCAATTTAAGGTCTGCACTGCTATTATTAAGTTAGCTATATAGGTTTTAAAGTAAAACCATTTTTTTTTATAAAGTTCACCAAATGAAAATGTACTCACCCTCAGGCAATGCAAGATGTAGATGAGTTTGTTTGTTGTTGCTTCATCTGAACTGGTTTGAAGAAATTTATTACCATTTTAACACCACTTGATTACCAGTGGATCATGTGCAGTGAATGGGTGCCATTAGAATGAGAGTCCAAACAGCTGATAAAAACATAATAATCAACAAGTAATAATTCACAAGTAATCCAAAGTTAAAGTTTATGGTTTGTCCTACTGACATGAATGATCACCTCATTTATTACCAACACCCTGGCAACTGCCAACAATACCATAAAATCCTGACGTAAAAACATCTACAAAGAATCTTAGCCTTGTGAAGAAACTCAAATCAGAGCTGCAGTAAATATACTGATATTTCATGCCAAGGGTTAAGAAATAGCAATAGAAACCCACAATCACACATATCTGTGAAAGTCATGAATGTTCAGCAGATGGACACCTTTATTCCCTCACAGACATTGGAGTTGGAGCATCGTTGTTAGACTGTGGTCCTGCTCAAAACGCATGGTGGTTAATTAGAGGAGTCCTGTGGGAGCCTGGCAAAGCCTCTGTCTAATGAAACCACTTCAACCAAAGCCACAGTCTCTCCAGCGCATTAGACCTACAGTAGCAGACTCACAATAACGTCTCCACGTTATTATGCATTCTCAGTAAGCAGAAAACCGCACTGCTGTCTCTCTTCGGTCAGTCAAACACTGGACCCTCTGTCATTGCCAACCTGAAGGAGAGACAGCAGCAGTATCCAGGGATTACACCCAGACTGCTCCTCACACAATGGCGGGCTTCTTCTGGCTTAATGAAGCAGATGATGTTTAATCCGGAGATGGATGTGGAAAGTCTCATCACAGAAGCTCTTACGTCTACTTTAAGACACTATTACGGGGTGTAGTGTAACATTTTGGCCTATTTTGTTGTCTTTTATGTTGCCATTTACTACAGAAATATGTCTCATTAGAGTGCCCGCCAGTTTCCCGCGCACAACCTTGAACAGCGAACACAAAACCGTGATTTGCGAGCAGCGTTGCCAGATCGGGTTGACGATTTCCAGCCCAAAATATTAACTGCCAAAATAATGTGGTAGAATTTTATTGCCATGTCAATCAAGGTTGATAGGGACCATTTTTATCTCTTTAAAAAAATGATGACAAAATAAAATAAAGATAATCAATTTCACAGGAATATGGGTCAAAACAGGGCAAATGCAATAAAGGGAGTTCGAAAATATGCTGACAATGTCCAGAAATCTTTTCAAAGTGGCAATCAAGAGTTTAACCGATGACTTTAGCCAACAGTAAAATGTCTGCAGTAAAAGTAATATACAATAAAGTGATTAGAAAGCAATGTAATTTAGCTGGCATTTACTCTTGTTCATGCACACATCACGACAGCCAGAAATGTGTTATTCATTGATATATATACTGTATAATAACCGGACAACAAAAGTAAAATAATAACAATAACAATTAACAACAATAATGCGCTTACCAGACAGAACAACAACACGTTTCACAAAGTGCACATTTTAGAACATAATGTAGAACTTTGTACAGTCAAAACTGTTCAAGTCCAGCAGCTGTCAATGCCAAGTATACCAGAGTAGTCTGGACGGTTTAAAAGATGTTCTGATGCAGCACAACATTGCATATAGTCCCATATTCAGTTTTGATTTTTGATTAACTATTGATTCAACTGTTCTCTTATTTCAGTTACAAATACAGTTCTGACATGAAACTCTACAATGCAGTCCGATGGGTCTAACTCAATCTGACAACATGACATCATAATCACATGGCACAGCCGATTGGTTCTCTCCTGTATCAGTAGCCAATGAGCTCACTGCTTAACATTCAAATATATGACTAGTGCTAGATGTAGCAGTTGCAGCACACTTCAGGAACCCTCCACCTTCCCCAGCTCCACCTGTGTAGAGGCGCTATGAGGTGATTCATATATGCTATATGGGGGTTAATTATATATGGTATATGTGCAGCAGCAGTGTTTCTTACAGGCTTACAGCAGCATGTTGTGGATGTATTGGTAGTAGCAAGTCTCGGTATGACAGAAATATTATTTCAGTGTAATTAATGTAATCCACGTTGTGAGATTTGAGACACTTAGACTTTTTATCGTGTAACTTACATTTAGGCCACTTTGCCATTGCAATCACTTAAATAAAATGAATGAATTTACATTTACATTTAGCAGACGCTTTTATCCAAAGCAACTTACAAAGGAGGACAATGGAAGCAATCAAAATCAACAAATGAGCAATAACATGCAAGTGCTATGACATTTAGCCTCATGACTTTAGTCTCATTTAGCCTAACGCAGTACATGTAGCAAGGGATTTTTAAAGTATAAAATAATAAATACAAGAAAATAGATAGGAAAAAAGCAAGATTTTTTTGTTAATTGTGTAAAGAGAAGCTAGTGTTAGTAGTGTTAGTGTTTTTTTTTTTTCAAGCAGCAAGTAAATGGATAGAGTAGAAGACAAAAAGAGCATTATTTAACAAATAGAATTAGAAAAGATTGTGCTAGAGTTAGAGGGTCAAATAAAGATGGAAAAAATGTGTTTTTAGCAGATTCTTGAAGATGGCTAAGGACTCAGCTGTTCAGAGTGAGTTAGGCAGGTCATTCCACCAGGAGGGTACATTTAATGTGAAAGTCCGTGAAAGTGATTTTCGTGCCTCTTTGGGATGGCACAAATATATATAGCTGCACATTCAAAATCTTGCCTTTTATAGCGCCACAACCCCATCACATCTCACCTCACCAGTATAACATAACAATGGTATATATATAATTGATAGACAGATCTCTGTTAAACTGAACCAAGGGTTTGTTAAGGAAAAAACAGTTGGTGACTGCACTACACATTATTTTATGTTGCATTCCAGGCAGGTTTTTAAACCCGTAAGTCATGACTTCAAACCACTACTCACCACTTTGTAGCGTTCCAGGCAAGTCACGCCAAACTGGCAGAGCGCAAGGAATTGTTGGATCTACCCTGCTGAAAAAATAGCTAAATCCAGCCTAGGCTGGTTGGCTGGTTTCAGCTGGTAATAGCTGGTCAGCAAGCTGGTTTTTCAGCAAGGAGTTTTGGCCACTTTCCCAGCCTGGCCGGGCTGGTTAGGCTGGTCTTAGCTGGTCAGGCTGGGAGACCACCAGCTAAAACCAGCTACTTCCATCTTAAACCAGCTAAGACCAGGCAACCAGCCTAGGCTGGTTTAAGCTGTTTTTTTTTAGCAAGGTAGATATAAACAAACCAGCATGGTGGACCGTATGAGGCTTATGCTCATTTTACAATCATTGTAAGGAAAAACAACGCATAACGCAAGAGAAGCTGTTATACCTTTTATTTTACGTTATTTGTATATTTGGAAATGCATCTGTAGGGGCTGCCATTGTTGTTTTGCAGGCTATGTGACATCAAAGCGCGGAACTTGGAGTACATCGATCTAGTGCGATTTTATGGTTGGGAAGTCACGGGTTTGACTGCCGTTCCAGTGCACTTTCACAGGTAGAAGGTTAGAAAAACACAGGTTGCCTGGAACGCATTACTGTGATACTTTGAGCTCAGACATTAAAATAACATGACTAATAATAAAAGCGAAGAAAAAAGCAGCTGATTGGGCGGCTTTTGATTTTTTTTAAAAGCAGCCCAAATTTTGTCTACCCACCCAATGCGTTATTCTCCGGTCCAAGACTATCAAAAGAAGCCCAATTCGGACGGCAACCCGCCCAATCTGCCAACACTGTTTGCAAGTGGAAATCAAATGACTCATGACTCAACTCGTTTGAACGAGTCAACCAGAAATATTCGGGAAAGTTAGCGGGTGAAGTCAGATTCACTTACAAAAACTGTGACAAATTTCCGAGTTCGATGTCTGACTCGTTGTTTATATGACAACGTATGATTATTAAAGATACATATTCACAACATCATTTTACTGTCGTAGTAGATTGGTAATGGTTTTCTTAAAAGCATTCAAATATTTAACAATAAGTATTGGTTAAAGTTGAATGAATTTACAGAATCTATTTAAAAGAGGCAGAAATATTCTTTCAAAACAGACATTATTGAAATCGATTTAGTGTAGGTAGGCCTACATAAAAATATCATATTATTGGGTAATTATTTCAGATTCAACTGTAAGGATGAATTGTTTAGGTCCGTAAATTGATTTATTTCAATTCAGTTCTTCAAACTAAAATGTCCGTTCATGAAACAGCAATTGTGACTGTTTGACCCGTTGTAAGCTATAAAGTATACAACCATTTTTTATAAGGCTATATTCTGTAATTTCTACATGTTAAAAAAAAGTCAGATAAAGGGATGTCGAAATAGAAAATAATAATTTATCAACTTGTGTTTACCCGCTCTTTCACATCTGTGCTTGACTGGATAAGAATCGCATTTTTTACATAACACATACTTAATAATATCAGCCAAACCACTTGATATCATAACTATGTCTGGTGTGGTAAATAACTTGATTGAGAGCCAGTCATATTATCAAATCCAGTAAGTGACTCACTGACGATTATAAGTCAAGGTTTATGTAAATCATGAGGACTTCATTTAGCATTTTCCCATAGTGCCAGGTTTCCATTGGAGCATTATGTAAAATGCGGTTTGGTTTGTGTTTCTGTTCCATGAAGGTATGTCAGACCCAACATGAGTTTAAAAATGAAACACTCCATTTGAGCTTGAAAAAATAAGATCTAGAATGCTAACTGAGTGTTTGAGGTGAAAGTCATTTCTTATGTTGTGGCAAAGCAGTTTGTCTTATTTTTTTTTTTTTTTTTTTATGTTCAAGCCTGCGTACTACTACAGTCAGATGGCAGAGGAACCCCGTCATCGTCACCATCAATAACATTCACAAGTTCTGTGTTTGTATAATTTATAATAACGATATGTCACACAGGTTTGTGAGCTCATTTGTGAGCTTGATAAATGGGCAGACAAAGCTGGTTATACTCAAATGCTCAATTTAAAATTATTAAATTTACAGCTCCGCTAAAGTTAAAACTGTCTGACAAATGAGAGTGGTTTGGTTTTGGTTCTTCTAATTGAAAGATATTGATTCCACCACCTTGCATCAAGAATGGGAAAATAAAGAAAAGTTTGTAAAATAAATAATGAACGTTCCAAGTAATAAGAAATATATAAGAATCATTGAATTAATCATTGAATAAATCAAACAATCCCACAGTGGAGCGTTTGTGTGCTTTTTTTGATACTGGTCTTTTAATATGATGATATACAAATAATGAAGAGAGATCTTCCAGCAGTGCATAGATGTAATATGTTAACACAATAGTGTTTTCATGTCATCATCACAATCGGCCATATTGGAGGCACTGAATGTAAACAATGCCACTGAACCGAACAAAACTTGCATATTTTGCTGATCATTGCTGCTGAGAATGGTCAATTATTGTCATGTTTTGGGCTGTACTAATCAGTCGGACCGGGAAAAACATTGGGAATACTACACTGTGTGCAGAATCGTTAGGCAAGTTGATATTCTGGTCATATATTTTTTTTTCCAAGCACATTTTACCAATTCTAAGCCACATCAATCATAATAACTACTATTGATTTTGTATTTAATAATTTATAAGGCTGGAAGTGAAAAACTTTTTATAACCAGGTGTGCATAATTATTTTCTTTTACAAATTAAATGCGGCAAAAAAAGAGATTTAACTCAGGTTAAAAGCCAATTATTAAATGCCCAGAAGAATGCAATACTAATTGAATAATAAAGAAGAAAATACACTTGGGTCATTCCGTGTCAAATCAACCAAATTTCAAAAACTTCCCTGACTCAAATTTTTGATTTTGCTGATTTTTTTTTTTTCTTTCTTTTTTCTAAGGAAAGATAGACATGTATAGTGATGAAAGCCAAAACATTAAATGCCATGGATGAATATTTAATCCACTGTTTTGTAGAGGGAGGTCAAAATGGCAAGTTACAAGGGGGTAAAAATGACTTCAGAAAGATGGCACCGGACGTCGCGCCCATAGGCTTACTTCTGCGTTGAAGAATAATATGAAGAATTTATTCTTAAGAAAAGAAAGCAGCGCTTGTGGTTTTCTAGCCACTAGGGAGCGCCATAAAATATTGTATCCTTTTCTGTCTTTATTCATAAAACACGTGTTACTTCCTGAGTAACTTGTCATTTGAATGCTGTTTGTATGGTGGTCCTCCTAAAAGAGTTAGAATGTCAAAATAGAAACACAAAACTTGATTGCTTAGATTTCAGAGTGAATCCTAAATGATGATTTAAAAGAATATTATAATAGGATAGGGAGAAAAAAAAAAACAAACAAAAAAAAAAAACAATGACCAGATTGTTTCTTCTTGAACTTCACTGTTTTATTGAACTTTTTATAAAGTTCAATAAATAAAGTTTTATTTATTGAACTTTATTCTACTGAAATTGTAGGCTAAAAAAATAGTGAAGACAAAAAGTCTGTCTGAGATCTATAATCTAAAATGAACATTAAATTCTAAATCTTGTGAATTGTATTCAATGAAAGTTGTATTAGCTTCAGCTGCCAATTTATATAAAATCACTTGAACTAATAATATAGTAAGTAATAAGTAATATTAAAAATACATCGTTTGTGTCCTGTAAATTTTCTAAATTCTATAGATTACATTTACATGAGTTATTGATATTTTGGCTTTTATATAATAAAAAAAAATCATATGTGCAGTCTTACCAGAACAAAAATGTAGCGATAACTTACACAATTTTTTAATCCACTTTATAAACATACATTTTACTCACTGTCATGAAATTCCGAAAAAATCCGGAAAAGAATATCTGTAAAAATGTGTTTTTAACTGTTTTTGTCCTTAATAACAGGAAAATATACTATGAGGTAGTTTTTTTTTTGTATTTCTATTAGAATGACAACAGTGTAAAACATTTTTTTTTTTTTTCTGAGAACATTTGCTGTATGATTTCTTTAGCGTGCCTGACAATAACATTGTTAACACATCACCCCACATAGCATCCAAACTTCTTGTTTTTGGACAGTCCTTCTCCACTTGCATGGGGTTCACACTCCAAGCAACCATGAAGCATGCACAATTTTATTACAGCAAAAAGCCTTTTTGTCTTTGCCACACTGCCTCTTGATGTAAAGATGCGATTTTCAAAAGATGGTGTTGATGTTGAAACCTTTGTGCATGAATCTGTCACCAAGTAGGTTGCTATTTCCTGTGCGTCTACCAATGCTCCTCTTCAGCACAAGCTCTGTGGACTGTCCATGTCCTGTGTGAAAGCGGTGTTTGATTTCTACTGAGCACTATGGTCCATGTACTCTGGTTACCGTCACACATACACTTCAGGCATGGTCTTGCAAATCAAATGATTGGTGATGATCACGTTCTTGTCTTGATGTTGTATTTTCATCAGAGAGTCTTTTAACAGCTTCTTGTTGCTTTGAAATACATTCCTTAAACAAACCTGTGGTAAACATAACTCTGGTAAATAACTTAAAACACAGGTCATAATATCTTGACTCAAAGTATTTGGATGCGTGATTTAATAAGACATTTTAAATACTTACATAGCTCATGCAGAGCATCAGGAGTGCCATAATGAGTACTGTGACTGCCACAATTATATGAATTCTATCACTTTCATTAAATTCCATTTTCTCAGTTGTAGTGTGCTCTAAAAATGAGAAAGGACAAAAAACAGATGAACATCAGATTGCTAGCTTGTGAGCTTTTGCTTACAGTTGAAGTAGATACAATGGCCTTAAAAGTATTTGGAAGCCATACTTAGAATTGGATGTATATTATTGCTTTGAGATGAACTACACCTTTGGTTAACATACTAGATCACCCCTGTGAGCTTGATACAGAAATGTCTAAATCATCTGTATATTTTAAGTGTGGCTTAAGTATGTGTTCAAATACTTTTGTGGCCATTATAAATCCTCATACTTACCAATGACATTCAAAACGATTTCGCCTTCTTGGTTCTGATGGCCAAGGGGAGCAGATAGAAAGCATTTGTATATCCCACTGTCCTCTTCAGTTACATTAGACAGAAGAAGGCTCATTGAGTTCTCAAGTAGCTTGACCTCTCGTTCGACACCTTTATATTTTTCCACTGTGCTGTTGTTTTCAGTCAGCTTCTTCCTTACAATTCCAGTTAACAGGTGGGAAGGCTCTTCAGAAACCTGCAAAACAAAGTTTTGCTCAAGGTTAAATGACATCTTGGTTGAAACAATAGTAGCCGAAACATAGGGGCAGATTAGAACATTTAGTACTAAACACGAAAATGTGAGGGCAAAACGCAAAGTTCTAACTTAGAAAAATATAACACTTTACCTTGTACCATGTGACCCAACGGTACTGGACTTCGGGCTTTGATTTCGCCTCACAACGCAAGACTGCGTCCTGACCACTGACGAAGCGAATCTCCTGCCGGACTCCCTCCGCCACAGCTGAAAACATAACACTTCGTGTCAACCTGGAGCAACAACAGTCTGCGTGAAAAAGTTCTCAGGAATGTAAGTAATGTTTAAATCTTACCTAAAATGACGAGACAGATGATGAATTCTGAGAACTGATGCATGGTTCTGAGTATAGCTTGATGTCGACACGTTGACTTCATGTGCCTACTGCCGCTTTTATGCTTGCTCTTAAGCAGAAGTGAAGGGAATTCCCTGTCTGTCAAGCTCACGCGAGAGCGATTGTCAATTGAAACCTCGGAACCGCGTTGTCATTGATGCTAGCACTTTCCTTGATAGTTGATACCTCCTCCTCTACCGAATGTGCAAACACGCGACGCGATGTGCTGGAAAATGACATTTTACGTGTGGTTCGTATCGCTATCGTTCTTTATTGTGCCTGGTAAGATATTTCATGCAAATCTCTAGTTCACTCGCTTCACGCATTTTAGCTGACGCTTGTATTTGTATTATTCATGACGCAGCGACACGTTTATTTTCCACATAACCTCATAGCATGTACGCCTGAGCGTGTGTTTTAATTTTAATTCTGCCTCTGTTGGCTGTTTTTTCCTATTGTGTATATGAGCAATCTTCCAAGGTATTTAATTTTCACAGTGCATCTTAATCTTGTTAAAAAAGTTATATATGCAGTTAATTTAAGAATATGTTCGGCAGAGAAAGTAAAACGATTTAGGGTATTTAACAAAACTCCACTGGGATTCCCTCTATGACGTAATGTTGTTGTTGTTGTTGTTGTTGCACACGTTTTGGTATTTACTGTAGTTTTAAACTGAAACTCTTGTCTCAAATAAACGTCTCACGTACATCACAGAAACACGCACACAACGCTTTATTTACGTTGACATGCATATAAAATGCTTCGAATTGTTGCATCGGTTTTCCTTTTCTAAATACATTTGAAGTGAAAAGTTTACATACAGCCTTGTAGAATCTGCAAAATTTTAATTATTTTATCAAAATAAGAGGGATCATAAAAAATACATTTATTTAAACACATATTATTTTTATTATAGAAGGTGCAAATGCTCATTGATGCTTCAGAAGGAAACAATGCATTAAGAGCCTTTTGTACAGAATCAAGATTCTTTTTGTCTAAATAATTATTTTTTTTTTCCATTTAGTACTGCCCTTCAGAAGCTACAGAAGATACTTACATGTTTCCCGCGACACAAAATAAGTCACATTTATCCTGATCTGCAGATATAAAACGTTTTCACCCCTGGCTCTTAATGCATTCCCTCAGTGTGAAATGATGAATCTCCAAATCATACAGTCATTGTTGGAAAGGGTTTAAATACACAAAAATGCTAAAAAACCAAAGAATTTGCGGGCAGTTTAACTCTACAGGACAAACAAGGAACTCATGAACGACTATCACTAATCCAAAATTCCAGATCATTCAGGTAACAACACAGTATTAAGAATCAAGTGTATGTAAACTTTTAAACAGGGTAATTTTTTTTTTTTTTTTTCTCTTGTGAGAATTATTATGTTAAATATATCTTATTCAGGTCAGCACTAAAAAATAATATGCATCCTCCTATTTTGATCAAAAAATTAACAATTTGCAGATTCTGCAGGGTGTATGTACATGCTATAATAGAATGAAACATCATAATGCGTCTTTTTTTCCTCAGCGTTCACTACAGTCATCGAGACGACACAACACTACAACTGTACAGAGGAACTGCACCATGCACAATCTGAATATGCGATAAAGAACCCAGACTGTGATCAATATTGGTCTTCACAGGATCATGTGAGTAATTTGAAGAACTGGTTTAGTGATACATTCTATAGACTGCAGCTTTCTGACTTTCATTCTTTTGCATCCTTCAGTCAATTGCAACATTTTTGAGATCCACCCCAGAGTGCCACAGTCCATGCATAGAGTTATCCGTTGGGAGAATCGTTTTGATCGACTGTGTCAATATCACCCTGGCTGTAATATGCTCAGGAGTGAGTCATTTTCTCTGCACCACAGATCACGTCTTTTATGAGTTATTGAGCATTTGAATTGTACATAACCAGCATTTGTATCTCTTTCAATTTTAAAGGATTATTTGACTGAACACCGCATACATTTTTATGGTAAGTTCATTTTTAACCAGCATTATATTGTTTATTATTGACTAGCCGATGCTAAAAGATTTTTCTTTGTTTCGTTTTAGGCCAAAGATTCCCTCAATCACTGATCAACCCTGTGCACAGAGAACACTTTGGTAATATAAAACAAACACTCTGTGTGTGTATGTGCATTGTGCAATATATGATACTGTTAGTACAGTTGTAGTTTTATTTTCATTTCAGAGGACTTATCTATATACTTATGTTTTTTAGGTATTTTCCCATCCATTGCCTTGGTGGTCATAGCCATTGCTGTTTTTCTGCTGTGCGTTGGATGTGCACACTGCACACATAAACAACAGATGCAATGTTCAAACCACTCACTGTAATATAGGACAGTCCCCTTAAATTTTATAGTTTTTGATTTCTGGCAATAGCTTCATTACATCAAGGCTCTTGCTTATTTGTTTACAGCATTGAAATAGTACTGGTTATATACGGTTCAGAACAGAATAGCATAGCATACTTTATCTTGAGGGATGTCGCTCACCTTTATACGGTTTTGGTGCAATTATATGATTATGAATTTAAAAAAAGTTAAAAAAATGAGCTTCATATCTACCTCTGACTAATGTGTTGTAAACTAATACTAGTCAAATGAAAGTATTATTTGTACAAGTTCTAAATATTCTATTTTTGTAATGTTGATTTATATACATTTTTTTTTATAATAAAGGAAATGCATGTCTTTCTACCAATACTACCTTAAGTTGTGTTTTTTTAAACTGTTCCTTTTCTTGTACGTTTCATAGCATAAATAAACATTATTTTCTTGTAGAAAACAAATTTTGTCCTTCACATCATCAGCAAAAAAATTTTTTGCAGTTATTCAAAAAGGTATGATAATAGCATGACCAATGATCATAACATATTTTGGTTACACTATATTCATGTCACACAATCAAACACAGTTTAACAAGTTTACAAAAAAACCCTATTTTTACTTCAGCTTGATGAATCAAGAAAATAAAGCATGATATTTCAGGACACTGAAGATGCTTTACACAATTATTTACATGCATGTATTGTGTTCATAATGAAACCAAAACATTGATGATGATGATGATGAATGAAACCAAAAGTGCTGGTAGTTTCAATTTATATAGTTTCATTTTTGATTTCACTTTGGACATTTCTGGGCTCCAGTTTGTTTGAATGTGATTTCTTCCATCCGACAGGTCTGGAGATTATCTCCTGTCCTGGGTCACCCACATTTGTCCCTGTTCTCAGGCCTGGCTGAGGGGGCCTTTAACCAATCCCATCTCTTTGCGCACCACAGGCGCATGAATGCTGCAGTCTCGCGCCTCACACACGCCGGGTATTCCCGCATCGCCGATCATGCCAGACTGACCCACAGGCCCGGGAAACCCACGGGGTCCTCGCGGCCCGTCGATTCCATCTTTTGGTTCTGCTGCATGGCCTGGCAGTCCTGTTTGGAGAAATAAACCAGGGTTAACAACATCTAATGCACAGTTACTGAAATGGCAGACAGAAAGTTATCCCACCTCTGAGGCCTTGATGACCATCATGGCCTGGAAGACCTTTTCCAGAATCACCTTGCTGTCCTTTTTGACCTTTAGCACCTTTTAGAAAAACACAGGGCTCATTTATATACATGAACTTTTTTTTTTTTTTTTGGGATAGTCAAACAAAAAAGGAAAGTACTGTCTGAAGTCAAGGGGACCTGAAACTGTTTGGTTACCAACATATCAACTTTTTTTTTTTTTCACAGAAGAAAGTAAGTCATGCAGGTTTGGAATCACATCAGGAGAAGAAAAAGAATGACTAAATTTAAATTTTTAGGTGGAACAGTTTCAGGTCCTAAGGAAGTCAATGGGATCTCAAACTGTTTGGTTACCAACATATTTTTCAAAATATCTTCTTTTTTGTTTCACTAAAGGAGTAAATGATAACGACAAAAACAAGGATGAAAATTTTCATTTTTGGGAATAGTTTTGGGTCCCATAGTTTGTTTGTTTGTTTATTTGTCCATACTAAGGAAGTTAATAGGACCCAAAACTGTTAAAAACATTCTTTAAAATATCATTCTTTTTGTGTTGTGGGTGTTCGACAGAAGAAAAATAAGTCATACTGTACAGGAGTGCGTCAAACCCGTAAGACGCTCATCTTCAGAACACAAATTCAAATTGCGTCGACTGACAAGAAGAAATTGTTGAATAAAGTTGTTATTTTTAAATTACGGTTGAACCACTGACTATTTTAACGATGTCCTTACTACATTTTTGGGTCGCTTGAACGTTGGTTCAGAAAGCTCTCAAAATTCATCAAAAATAACTTAATTTGTGTTCTGAAGATGAACGAAGGTCTTACAGGTAATTAATGACACAATTTTTACTTTGGGGTAAACTATCCCTTTAAAACATGTTAAAGGTGTGTTCACGCTATATCAGAATTCCCAATATTATGAGATTCCACGTTCACGTCCTCGTAGAACTCGTAATCACAACTTGTGAACTGGGAGTCCTCTGAGAGCTAGGACTTGTACCACATGGCCGCTTGTACCATCTGACCAACATAGGCTCTGTTTAGGCGTTGATAGTGTTGCCATAGAAAAGCATAATTTCGAGTCCGAGGACGTGAATTACGGTAATTGCGATATGGCGTGAATGCAGCATAATAGTAACGTCAGCGCAGTACCTCTATCCCCTGCAGCTCCTTTCTGGCCCTCTAGACCTTTCATTCCTTGAGGGCCTCTTTCTCCTTTAGCACCTGCCTTTCCTGCTTTACCCTGAATGAAATAATGTGTTATGAAAGAGAATGTGTTATCTTTTTAATGTAAGAGTGTTTTTATATGCCAGTTATGTGTCAACTTCATATTTCAGCTCACAGGTTTTCCTGGACTTCCAGGGGGTCCTGTAACTCCTGGGGGTCCGATGAGGGTACGGTTGTTGATCGGACAGCCCTGTACGCATTTGGCACGTATAGATGCAGCATACTGAGAGATCTGAGCCGTCACCACACCTTGACACAACTGCAATATCTGCTCATCCGTCAGTCCTGGACCCTGCAAAGAGTGAGTTAAGCCAATATACAGTTGAAGTCAAAAGTTTACATACACCTTGCAGGACCTGTGATACGTTAATTATTTGATCAAAATAAGAGGGATAATACAAAATGCATGGTATTTTTATTTAGTACTGCAACTATTACAGAAGGTACAAATGCTCACTGATGCTTCAGAAGGAAAAACTACGTATTAAGAGCCAGGGGTGTAAACTTCTGAACAGAATAAGGATGTGTACATTTTTCTTATTTATAAATATAAATATTTTTTTTTACCTGGTACTGCTCTCAGAAGTTACAATAGACATATGTTTCCCAGAAGACAAAATAAGAGAAATGTACCCTGATCTTCAAATGCGTTTAGGCCTAAAACACTGTCAGATACTCAAAATGAATTTCTTGCTCATAATAATCATGATGATACGCACAGCTTCACCTGGCTCTCCTTTCGGCCCACTCTGTCCGTTCACTCCCTGGTCTCCTCTAGGGCCTCCATCACCTCTGGGACCTGGAAGACCTGGAGGTCCAATTGGACCAGGAATACCATCACGACCGAAACGACCCTTCACCCCACGCTAAGTCACATAAGAAAAATCCCAGTTACTTAAAGTAATAAACCGTTACAAAATAAAAACTGGCTTCACTTTATGTAAGTACATGTATGATAAAAGGTGACAGAAGTGAAAATGTATCACGGTTTCCACAAACATATTAAACAGCACAACTTTTGTCACCATAGACAAAAATAATATAAATGTTTCTTGAGTACCAAATCAACACGTTACAATGATTTCTGAATGATCATGTGGCAATATAAACTGAAATAATGGAGCAGTTGAAGATGAGATGAGGAAACAGTGTAGACCAGATACAAACCTGCATTTTTGTACGTCATGAGCTTGTGATCTACCACTGTGCCACAGCTCTGACGTAAAAAATGTTGTTTAACCTCAGCAGTGAAACTAACCTGCCCTTTGTCACCACGAGATCCAGCGTCTCCCTGTGAAGTGAAATGATGACGAAATTGTGGTTATAATAAAAACTATGTCTAGTGTAATGGAAAGAGGAAGAGAAACTGTGATAGCTAGTTCAGATTCTAGCAGCTGTACCTTGTCTCCTTTAGCACCCTTCCCTCCTTTACGTCCTCCTGCCCCCTGAGAGAGTCATGAGTTAAAAAATAACTCAGTAAAAATAATTCAAGTGTGTGTGACTAATATTATATTGATATTACATGCTTGTTATATCACCTTTTCACCATCTGGTCCTGTTTCTCCTTTGGCACCCTGTAGAGCATAACATTTGATAATCATTTTGGATTTTAAAAATAACAATAATCACTGTTCTAAGTGTATTTTAATTGTGTCATCAACTGAACTTAAAAATCAACAAAGACTGAAATTAAGCATTTGATTAATTCATTGCTTAATCTTTCTAAAACTGAATTAGTTGCATACTGTTGGCCCAGGCAAGCCTTTTGGTCCAGGTTTCCCTGGAATTCCTGCATCTCCACTGTCTCCTTGTGGACCCTATGAAAGAAAAACAATGTCCAAATAGATATTCCTGATATTGCAAAACATGTATTACATATTGTTTACAAATTGTCACATAAAAATGAGTAATCTTTTATATTACCTTTTATAGTTTAGTCTAAACTACTTTAAGATATGCTTATACTATGCTATGCTGTGCAGTACAGTCCAGTCTCATTTCCATCAGGGAGAAAAATGAAGGGAAAATCCAGATAATCTGAGAAGTAAACAGAACTACAGTGCTGTTTCAGGAAATAGGGTAACTTTAGTGAAACTGCTGTAGGTAGGTATAAATAGAAGCTGTAGTTTCACTTTCAGTCTTGTGTGGCGTAATGTCAGGTAAATCCCCAACGTTTAGGGACATTCCCCTCTGGAATAATATTACAAAATACAACCAGAACATCTGGTGATTTCCAACCTAACAAATAATGTGGTGAGTTTGCCACAAATAATGTGGTGGCTTTGCCATAATATGGCTTTTGTTTTGATCTAGAAAGTCACATGACAGTCAACAGATCAACACTGTCTGGTGTCACATATCACAAGTGTGTCACGCACACTGGAAATAATAGGGAAGTATAATATTCCCCTAAAGGGCCAAATCAATAGCTTACCACAGTTCCTACTCTTCCAGGTCGCCCCCTCAAACCACGATCACCTTTCAAACCCTGGGGAAAAGAGGAAGAAGGAAATTTAGAAACTTTTTGCAAATTTCAAAGAAAAAAATTCCTTTGAAACAGTTTTCACTTGGAAAATGATAGTAAACTCACAAAGAATTACCAAGAAATTCTAAGGAACACACTGAAATGTGTGTGTGTGTGTGTGTGTGTGTGTGTATATATATATATATATATAGCTGAAGACAAAATTATTAGCCCCCTGAAATTTTACTTTTTTTTTTTTAAGAATATTTAAAATTCAAAAGTGATGTTTAATGGAGCAAGATAATGTTTTCACATTATTTCCTATTTTTTTTTCTTCTACAGAAAGTCATTATTAAGTTAAGTTCTTATAGTTGCTTGAATAAAAAATTTAATATATACATTAAAAACTGTTAACGTCAATATTATTAGCCTCCTTAAGAAATTATTAGTTTGATTAGCTATAGAACAAACCACTGTTGTCCAATGACTTGCTAAATTAACCTAAATTGCCTGATTAACCTAATTAACCTAGTTAAGCCTTTAAATTCCTCTTTAAGCTGAGGATTAGTATCTTGTGAAACAACTAGTAAAATAATATGCACTGTCATCATGGCGCAAAGACAAAAGAAATGAGAAATTAGAAAGAATTGTTAATGCTCATAAAGATGGAGGATACACATGTTTATCAAAGCATTTTCAAGTGTCAAGAACTGCAGTGAGATGCATTATCAAGAAGTTTAAAGAGACCAACACAGTGGAGAACAAAACGCAGAGGCAGGAAGCGAAAGATTTCAAAAACTTTGGAAAGAAAACTAGTGAGAGAGGTTTCTAAAGACCCAAGAACAACTGCCAAGATGCTAGTGAATGACCTAGCCAGGTCTGGAATTGATGTCTCAACTAAGACAGCCACTAGAGCCCTGCACTGGAATAAACTGCGAGGTTGCCGACCAAGAAAGATAGGTGTTGCCTATGTTTGGAGAAAGAAGGGAGAGGCATTCAACCCCAAGAACACCGTTCCCACAGTGAAACATGGTGGTGGGAGTATAATGCTGTGGGGATGTTTCAGTGCATTTGGAACTGGGAATCTCATCAAGGTTGAAGGAAACATGATAAAGGAAGACTATAAGAAGATTTTGAAAAACAACCTCAGACAGTCTGCAAGAAAACTTGGTTTGGGTTGACATTTGTCTTCCAGCATGATAACGACCCAAAGCATACCTCACTTCTGGTGAAGAAATACCTCCAAATGAGCAAAGTGAGTGTACTTGACTGGCCTGCACAAAGCCCAGACTTCAATCAAATAGAAAATCTGTGGGGCACACAACTGTGTGTGTGTGTGTATATATATATATATATATATATATACATACAGTTGAAGATATTATATACAGTGCCTTGCGAAAGTATTCACACCCCTTACTTTTTTCCCCCCAGTTTTGTTATGATGTTGCCTTAAATGTGCATCTGGCCCCATCTAACCTGACAGAGCTTTAGAGGTGAAGAGGTGATTATAAGGATGGCAGATAATTGCCAAAAGATGATCTCAAAACTTGCTGCATCATACCCCAACAGACTTGAGGCTGTAAAAGCGCTTCAGCTACGTACTGAGTCAAGGTTATGAATACTTATGCAATGTACTTATTTCAGTATATATATATATATTTTTTTGTAATAAATTGACAAAGTTGAGACAATTCTGTTTTTGCTTGGTCAGTATGGTGTATGGAGTGTAGATTGATGTGGGGAAAAAAGTAATTTAAAGCAGTTTAACATACAACAAAATGTGAAAAAAAAAAAAAAAAATATATATATATAATTTAATTTATATAATTATATAATTTTATTTTATTTTATTTTTTTTTTGTTGAGAATGTACTTGTTTGGACTTCAAATATGGGGTTTGTTACTAAAAATACCGTCTATTTGAAAATTTGAGCTCCAAGGCGTTAGTGGCCGTTCATCGCTCACGAACCCGCCGAGAGCAGTCTTAACTTATCCATCTGGCATTACTTATTTTCTGGCATTTGCCACTGGCTCTGATGTCTCTGATATACTTTTTAAACATGAGATATAGTTCATTTTGGATAAATCTAATGGGCAGTCTTTTTGGTCTGATTAATCTATTCCAGAGCAAATAGTTTTGGCTGAGGGCAAAATTTCATCATGTTATATTTTATGTTGCCTGGCAACTTTTGTGATGGCTATTGTTGTTTACTAAATATTAATATTCATCGATAATATTTCATATAATTAATAGTATTTAATAATAGTATTGAGTATTGAGAAACGTGTGTGTTTGTGATGGTGATTTAAGTTACATTGTTCCTCCATTAGATGAGGATGAGTCAGCAGTAAAGACTCTTATATTGAAAGCAACTGAAAAACGGTTGTAAACAAGTTATTTTTACTTGGCAGCACCTTGTAAGATGCTGCCAACAAATTTGTAATCGAAAATCAGCCTAAACTGATGAAAGGATAGTACGACAAAGATATCATATTTCCTTAGCAGACATTCAAACTAATGTTTTATTGCAAATATAAGATTGAACTGAAAAATGAATGCTGTATCAGGTGCAGATTCTATATTTACGGTCAGCTTTGTGCTGTATATCGGCACACTATGGTTACCTACAGCCAAATCACAGCTGTGCTGATATATATGTTTTTCCTACCTTGGGTCCAAAAGGCCCAGGCACCCCCACAACTCCTGGAACACCCAGAGGACCCTGGAAAATATATAAAACTTTTTTTTTCCCCACACAAACACAGTACATAAGTTTGTTTGCATCTGCATCAAAAACTTGCTACTCACATCCTCTCCCGGCTCCCCATCACTTCCTGGCAAGCCACCTGTTCCTTTAACACCCTGAAGATAGTAAATGGAAAGAGAAATTTGCCTACCAAACTTAGTCACCAGTTAGTCACAAGTTCTGATTCATGGCAAAACTTTCAGTTTAAATGATGTCAAATATTATGTGTTTGTAAAACATAATGAGTAAAGGGAATCCACTGTGCCAATATCTCAATTTTAGTTACTGATAACCATGATAAGCGATTTAATGAGAACAGACCTTTGGTCCCATCATCCCACGGTCTCCTGGAACTCCTAGATATCCCTGATAGCATGATAAGTCAAAAATATAGTATTTGTTGAGATTATTATAGGGATTTTCCTGATGGTAATATGAGAAAGAAAGAGAAAGAGAAAGAGAAAACTTTGTGATTTTATCACCAAGTAGCCCTGCTCTCCACGGTCTCCTGAGAATCCAGGTGCTCCTGTCTGACCCTGATTATGCAGAGAGAAAATGAAGGTTTAATCAGCAGTAGATGCAAAAAGTTTGCCAAACTAATAATTAGTTATCCCTGTAAGCCTTGGTGCCAACCTTCTGTCCCTGTCTTCCTTCAGGACCTTGTTTTCCTGTTTTGCCAACGGAACCCTGTTGAAATATGGGGAGATTTCTCAGTTTCAAGACATTTTTGAACAAATCAAGACTTAACTGGAAGTGTATCGGTTACATGAGAAGCTGACAATTAAAGATTACTTTTCCATTAAATATAAATATTTAGAAAGTCTATATAAACACTGTAAGTGGGGTTTTCACCTTCAGCTTGTTTGTGATTCACTTAAAATGAGAGTTCATCCAAAAATGGAAATTCTGACATTATTTATGCATGCCCAAGTTGTTGGAAACCTATATGAATGTCTTTCTTCTACCGAACGAAACTGACTTCCATAGTTATTTTTTTCATATTATTGAAGTCAGAGGGGACCATCAAATGTTTGGTTACCCGAATTCTTCATCTTCTTTTGTGTTCAACAGAAAAAAATATACAGGTTTGGAACAACTTCAGGGTTTATAAAGAATGACAGAATATGATTTTGGGGTGAACTGTCCCTTTAAATAATCATGCAGTGTGACAAATTAATAGCAAATTATCTCTAATGCATAAAAGCACATGTATAAAAGGTCACTGCTGTCTTCAATTGAAAGTTCATATCAACCACCCACTACTCACACATAGTTCCACAGATGATAAATTAATAAGAGATATAAAAACCAACAGACAAACAAAACGAACAGAAAAACTCCCCACACATGCAAATAGGAAATGAAACTTGTGACACACACACACTTAATCAGAATAGGGAAGCATTTGACATTAAAACTCAGATTATATATGCAGATATTTTTATATCTATTTAAGCTCATTGAAGGGACAGTCCCCTTGGAGGCAAACACTGGGTTAAGCGTCTTGCTTAAAGTCATAATGTTAACATCTGCACCTTTGCTGGTAGCTGAAATCAGTATCAAAATAAATAAATAAATAAAGTAAGTAAGTAAAGTAAATAAACAATGAGCATTAAGACCTGTTGACTGGCCTTAAACCAGCAACCTTCTGGTCGTTTGTAATTATTTGTAGAGTAAAGCATCTTACCTTAATACCTTTACCGCCTGGTTTTCCAGATTTACCTTTTGGACCAATAGAACCCTGCAGTCGGTCAAAAAATATAATCTCAGATTAGATTCATTAACAAATTAGAAATTTTGTCAGGAATCTATTATGTAACTAGAGGAGTTAGCATGACGGCACAGATGTTGCTTTTAATTATCAGATAGGATCTAGAACATCTCAGCCATTGTATGTGATCTATTTCGGTGATTAAAATGGGATTTAAAAACATTCAAGTAATGTGGAAAGAAAATGCTGGTGGTGATATGTGTTACTGAAGATGCTGTTTTGCTCACAGTTTTTCCAGGGAGACCCACTCCTCCACGCGGACCTTCCATTCCGATATCGCCCTGAATGACACAAATAAATTTAGTTTCAATCACAATTATGAATACAAGCCATAATGCAACATTTCATTCTATTTCATTGAATATAATTCTGGATAATCTTTATACACATATAAAATAACACCAAATAGCTCCGCTACTACGACCAAGATCCAATGGTTTCTAATCATAACTTTTTTTAGTGAGACTATTACCTTTAGTCCAAGTTGACCTGTTTCACCAGGGTCCCCTGGTAACCCGGGAAGGCCCTAAGAAGAAAAGCAAGAAAATTACATATTATTATAGACATTTCCATGAATGAAACACCAAAAAAATGTTGGTTTTCCAAAATTCTTGGCTCACAATTGCACCAGAGAAACCAGATGCACCATCTTCTCCATCAGGCCCAGAGTCACCCTAAACAGAAAGCAAGTGAGGTTAGTAAAGTAAACAAGTAAAGTCCTGGCACTCACAGGATGCTCACATAACTAGTGTTTCCTGTCACTCACCTCTGGGCCAGTGTCTCCTCCTCTTCCTCTCACTCCTTTGGTTCCTTTGTAACCCTAATAAAAACAGACAGTTTGATCTTGTGAATTCTGGATTGACTATTCAACACCATGAACATTCAAATCTGATGCTTTGCACTTACCTCCCTTCCTTGAACCCCAGGAAACCCATGTTTGCCGTGAAGCCCCCTAGAACCCTAAGTGCAAACATAAAAATGCAATACAATAATTAAATTGAAGAATGCGTTAAACTTTAAAAAAGCAAACTTTAGCCATGGCATGGCAAAAATCAACCTTGGGTCCAGCAAAGCCTCCAAATCCGGGCTCTCCTGCTTCACAGTCGCATTCAGTGGGTCCCTCCACTCCCAGCTCAACGTCCCCTCCAAAAGGGACCTGCGTTATCAGTGTTTTATCCTCTTTGGCGTAATCAAAAGAGTCCACGGCTGTGGCATACGGGTACGTTTCCTCAGTGATCATGGTGACCCCGGTGGCCGCAGGAGCATAGGGGTCAAAGCCGGATGCTGAGTGTTCATCTTCACTGCCACGTTTGGACTCTGCAGGATACTCAACTAAGGAAGCAGACATGAAAAAAAAAAAACAGACATGACATGAAGACATGCTGACTAATATTCTAAAAAAAAAAAAAAAAAACCTGACTAAATAAGCTTTCCACAACAAATCAATAATTTTGACCCATACAATGTATTTTTAGCTATTGCTACAAATATAACCATGTTAATTACAACTGGTTTTGTGGGTCCAGGGTCACATAATATATAACATATATAATATAATATAATATAATATAATATAATATAATATAATATAATATAGGGTTGTTCAGTATTGTAAGAGTAGATAAAATGACTGAAGAAATGATTGTTATGTAATTGTGCAATAATTGTTTGTCAATAAAAAACTTACTTGCAGCTTCAAGTTCAACATCATATAAATTACCAACAAATCAATAATTTAATTAAAATTAAATAAATATATATTTATTTTATATTATTTTACTTTTTAAATTAAATTATATTTATATTGTAAAGAAGCCTATTTATAATATTTCATAGGTTTTCACTTTTGTCGCCATCTTTGTTTGAAACCTGCAATTGCAGTTATTTGCGGAATTATCTTCACGTGGGCACGTGCGAATGAGTCAGCCTTGCTTCTCAGCGTGGATGAATCTAATGTTTTGAGGTCTGAGTGGTCTGTCAGTGAGTCAACATGCCAGTGCGTGATTATTCATTTTACTTCGAAATTATTATTACTGTTATACTTTGTTCTCAAATTGGTAATGTTAACAACATCAGCATTGCATGACTATGTGTATTTAGTGTTTGTTTTTTACCATTCGAATGTAATCGAAAGAAATTGTTCTTTTAACCACAAGATTTTTTTTGCTCTTCAGAACTTAAGAGTGGACACGCCCATTTGTATATTTTATGGGTTTGGTTTTCGGTCTTATCAGCATCCAGCTATTTTTATCTGTACAAAACAGCTAATTTTGCTGCTTGATATTGCAAACTGGTGTCTTACCATATTATTTTGATGTATTACCTTAAATTTGAACACACGGGTTTGTAGTGCAAACCATTTAACTGTTTACTGTACATTGTTATTCTACTTGTTTTTTCCCCTGAAAAAGGTGGATACAGATGTGACATAATGATCGGGTGAATCGGGCTAAAGTAAGGAGATAGTTTTGAACACTGATTGGTTATGTCACTGCGCAATAATTGAATGTGAATAATTTTTCAACCAAAAAAAACTTACTTGCAGCTTTAAGCAAAACTTTAGTACTAAAAATGGTGTACTTAAGATTGTATCAAATTATAAAACATGTTTTTTATAGTGCTGTCAAACGATTAATAACTTTTTGTTTACATAATATATGTGTGTACTGTGTATATTTATATTTATAGTATATATGAATACACACTCATGCATTTAAGAAAAATATGTTGTTTATATATTAAAATATTTAAATTATATGAATATAAATATATACATGGGCAAAATATATACTGTATGTGTGTGTATTTATATATACATAGACTACATAATAAATATCAGTGGCGAGCGGTGACTTTTTTTACCGGGTATGCTGAGTGCTGAGTCCCAGCCCCCAACCAGCTTTTAGGACAAACTTAACGAGGAAAACACTGTGGCATGTGTCGATTTAAAAGTATGCACATTTCCTACCTTATTTGTGAATAAATCTCATCTTCAATCTTTCTTGTATCGTTTCAGGTTTATCTATAGTTATTTTAATGCTAGAATGCTTTCCAAATAAAAACCGCAAAACAACGTTTACACGTATTCTTTTATGATACGTAATATTAAGAGAGTGGGGAGGTGGGGGATTCCCCGTTCTATATCTCTGCTTCGACTGAATTATTTTATTATTATTATTAATCACCAGTGAATATAACTCCCACCCAGGTGATACTATGACTATGCAAAATGCAAATAATAATAATATATTTAGAATATTGCCAAGTAAGTTACAAACAACAATAAAATAAAATAAATTAAAAAATCTGATTTTATTATTTCCTCTTTTCCCCCTATTTGTTAATATTAAAAAAAAATAAAAAATAAAAATAATAAATAAATAAATAATTTTTTTTTTATACTTTTATATATTATACTATTTCTATACATTTTTATTTAAACCACTTAGGCATGTTGACAATATCTTCAACACGGTCTATATGTTTTCAGTGAACTTTCAAATTTTGAATTGCTTGAGAAATTATGAAAATATACAGTTAAGATGTTTTTTAATTTGATTTAGTCGAGTAAGTTGTGCATCAAACACAATGTGATTTTCACTTTAATGTGATTTACACTTTAAGTTACATCACAAACACAAGGTATCAGCTGACAACCATGTTTATATTGGGTATGCGGAGCATTAGCAGCGTATATGGACGGAACGCCACTGATAAATATACACAGTATATACAAATTATGTAAACATAAACTTTTAATTCTAATGCGATTAATCATGGTTAATCATTTGACAGCACTATTTTTTTATTATTATTATTTCTTTATAATTTCCACCTTATTTTAACACTAGAAGTTAGTATTGAACTTACTGAAAATGTTTCAAAAATGAATATTAAAATATTGGGGTTGTAGTTGTAGTAGAACTACTTAATAATAACAGAAACATCTTAGTTACCGCTCTGAGTGTATCCAGATTGTTCATCATATCGATCGACTAAGGAGCCTTCATAAATGTGGTCTTCTCCTGTAATTGTAAAAGAGAGGGGGAAATGTTTAATGTTTATTTGTCATTTATACATATCTAACAAATGTAAACATGTTGGACACGTGATAGTCTCACCTGATTGTAAACCAGAATAATCAGGCTGGGCCTGAGAGGGCAGGACGCACAGCAGGAACACAGAGCTGAGTGACACAGCCCACACCTGACATCAACAAACACAAACACCATCAAACACATGCAGAGGAACTTATTACAGTAACACTTTATGGTTGAAAGGCTTCATCTGTCAGTTGAAGTTCAGAAAGGCTTAGACTCAGTGTTGGAAAACGGATTCAGAAAGTTTATTATAGATACAGATGATCTGTACATAAAGAACAGTGATTGCTGTCTTTTAGTTGTTATTTTACTGAGCAGTGTAAAAGGGGCTCCCCTTTTTGATGTGTTTTCTCAAAAAGTTCCTTCCTTTTTGGGGTTTTCCTCACCACTGTCACCTTTATTACTAGTGCCTTTTCCCACTTTAAGTCATTTGAATATACATTTGATTAAAAAAAAATGTCACAACTTCAGTACCTTGTTGATTTGTTCTTTTGTGGGAACAAATAAATATGGACTAATTAAAGCTGAGCTATTTTTTTTTTCTCTCTGTCTCTCAGCCTCTGCTCAAATTAACCTTCTTCCTGTTTCACACTTCCTCGTGATCACTATGCTCAAATGTCAGCAATGAGGTCACGGAACATGATCTAGCTGATATAAAAACAAAGGAATAAATAAAACTTTGAATGATCTACATAACTCAAGACCTATTTATCAACCATGCCTAGATTTTCAAAACCAGTTATCAGTTGGCTACAATGAAACAAAAATTGACTTATTTTTTTACTAGGGGACAAATAATAGATTTTAAACAATAATGATAGTAATTAAACCATGCTGACAGAATGGTTTATAAAAAATGGGGGAAATGTCTAAATAGACCCCCTAATAAACCTGAACAGGAACTGGTGACATTTTAGTAAGAGCTAGAAGAGTGTTGCTGCATGTAGTGGTCATTAAACCCTCTAGTGGTCATTATTAAACACAGCAGCACATTGCTGAAAAAGAATCCCTAGAAAATCACCTTAAAATACAAAAAATACCAGAAAAGTACAAGCATTAAACTGTTATCTAGAATTGTATCACGTGCTATAGCTGTTAGTATTTGTTTGACTGATGGGTTAATTTTCGTAAGACCTCTGCTGAATAAGGCTGTGAATTGCCAAGAATCTGGCGATATGATACGTATCACATTACAGGGGTTGTGATACGATATGTTGCGATACTTTAAGCAAAGGCGATATATTGGGATATTTCTTATTTTATGAATAGGACATAATTTTAGGAAAGCTGTAAATAAGAACATACCATATGCAAACCTTAGCCAAAAATAATAATACAAACAACAACAACAACAACAACAACAACAACACAGACAGTGGGATCTGCTTATGCATCAGTCCCTGTAACATTCAATGTTATTGAACCACTTTTTGTGCAGCACGAGTTAAGGGGGGAAATAAAGTGCTTGCAAGATTATTTAGTTATTAAATGTATAAAATGTAAACTTTTATACAGACCATATTTGTAGCATACAATGTCAAAGTGCTTGCAGGATTTCTAAAGAAAATAAAATTGTAAAACAATAAAATAAATACAGCCATTGGACATTTTGAGAACCTTTTTGTTCTAAGAATTCGCAAGTTTGGGATTTCGCAAGTTGTTCCATTTTGTAATTATGTATAATTATGAATCGCGTCATTTTCGACTAGCGCCCCCTCAAATGCACAAAACGGACCAACCACGAGAGAAGGCTGCGGGCAGCCGCACCGACCACACGAGCAGCGGAATCGCCGTGTGGCCGCTACCCCTCCGCGGAGTCCGTGAAGCAGAAGTGCCCCGTGCAGCCGAGGCGGCGCCCGCGCCGCGGTCCTGAGATGGACGTTACCTCAAAGCCGAAATGACGCCCCACTTTAGCTTTGTACACCGAGACGGGAGCAGGATTCTTTCATTCTCCATTAACGCTAACATTAGGCGTGCCCTTATGCTGGTATTTCCTGTCGCTGTTTAAGTTCAGAGATAAGACAACTGCAATCTACCGGGCAGGATATAAACTCAATTCAAAGCAACTGCCATGAATCTTGTATGATTTTTTTTTTATATCGATATTGCGTTTTTGAGAATCGCCATGCAAAATATCGCGATACACACGTGTGTCTTTGTGCACTTTGTATTAAATTGAATTTGTTTGGTAAAATAACCAGCCAGGAGCATACATGTAAATGTAGTATTCAAGGTTTAAGGGTGACTTCAATCAGGTCATCTGAAAGCTGCACTGCATTACAGTTCTCAGGCTGCTCTCACATTCCAGACTAGACTGCTGAAAGCCGGTTTTCTTTTCACTCTTAACACAGTCTTTAAAATCTCCCTCTTTCTGCTAGACAACAGTACTGCATGTTGCTTATACAGTACAATTTACACAGCATGTGACCTTTGACCTTTCCAACAAATATAAAATGCTTACATAGAAAGTCAGCTGACCTTTTGGGTCACTTGTTCAATGGCAGATGTCTTAACATTATTAAGTTACAGGCAAAAAAGAGGAACGTGTCTAGCATAATTATTATACACTACCTTTCAAAAAATTTTGGGGTCAGTAAGATTTTTATTTTTATTTATTTATTTTATTTTTATTTTTTTGAAAGAAATAAATGAATTAATGGATTCATTTTTATTCAGCAAAGGCATATTTAATTGACCAAAAATTACATTTTTAATGTTACAAAAAAATAAATAAATAAATAAATAAATAAAAATGCTGTTCTTTTAAACTTTCAATTAATCAAAGAATCTTAAGGGATGAAAAACAGCCTTGATGAGCACAGGACACTTCTTTCAAAACATTTTAAAAATATTACCAACCCCAAACATTTAAGTAGTACTGTAAACACATTTCATTTTCATGACCTCACATTTGTTTTTTGTGTTTTTTTGGAAATGTATTTGTTACACAGCAGGACTATTTCAGGTGAACTCCAAGACAGACAGACAGACTACCAGTCAAAAGTTTTTGAACAGTAAGATTTTATTTATTTTTTTCTCTTCTACTCACCAAGCTTGTACAATTTTGAAATATTTTTAGTATTTAAAATAGCTGTTTTCTATTTGAATATATTTTAAAATGTAATTTATTCCTGTGATTTTAAAGCTGAATTTTAAACATCATTACTCCAGTCACATGATCCTTCAGAACTCATTATAATATTCTGATTTGCTGTTTAAAAATCATGATATTATTCTTCTTCTTCTGTTCAAAACAGTGGAGTAGAATTTCTTATGGATTCTTTAATGAATAGAAAGTTCAGAAGAACAGCATTTATCTGAAATAGAAATCTTTTGTAACACTATAAATGCCTCCTGACTTCCAGCTTTTGAATGGTATAGTGTATAATGTTACAAAAGCTTTTTATTTTAGATGAATACTGATCTTTGGATCTTTTGAACTGTTTTGAATTTCTGAAGGATCATGCGACACTGAAGACTGGAGTAATGATGCTGAAAATTTAGCTTTGATCACAGGAATAAATGACATTTTCAAATATATTCAAATAGAAAACAGTTATTTTAAAATAGTAAAACTATTTCAGATTTTTACTGTTTTTGCTGTACTTCGGTTCAAATAAATGCAGGCTTGGTGGGCAGAAGAGACTTTTTATATTTCTGTTCAAAAACCTAGATAAACAGATAAATAGAAAAAGAACAAAGACAACGAAACCGTATCTCTTGTGTATCAGACAAATTTCTTTTAATTCTCCACAACTTGACAATCTGAGGGGTGGAACTAATGGCTCGTACAACCAAAGTACTGGGTTCCTCACCAACCCACAGGTCCTCTGGGACACTGAGGTGCAGCATGGGCGATACACACATTTCCATGATCTCCGCCAGCTTCAAATTTGGACTGGCCTTTAGAGTCTGTTGTAAATTATTATTGTACTAAAATCTGGCTAGTTTAATCCAGCTTTTACAAGTGCTTAATAAAGCAATTACATAAACACAAATCAAAGAAAGTGTATTTATGTAACATGATTTATGAGGGTCTTATAGGCCAAGTATCCAAAATACAAAATAGTCGTTGACAGCACACATTAAGTATTATAAAACAAACTATAAATTCTGTGAAAGGTCCATAAAAACATGTCAAACTATTTCTGTAGCTGGTAATATCTTTACTATGCACTTGGTACTATTTGACAGTCTTATATAAAAATAAAAATAATAAGCACACTAAGCCTGAAAGTAAGATTATGACAGTGCTTAACAGTTCATTAGTTAAAACATAACTCGTAGTAAGACCCTTGAAAGCAACCCACACAAATCGGACAACACTGACTGTTCACAGCTTTGCATAGATGACGCATATAATTCCCTTCTGAATTCCCCTTAGATCCAAGGTTCCCATCCTGCATCTTACCTTCACCCTGGAGGCTCCCATGGCCAGCAGCCTCCTGCTCAGGTTTCCAGGCGCTGTTCGGACACAGAGCTCTGAGCCCTTGGATTAGCTCAGTCAGGGGGTCTGTGAGAACGCAGGCAGAACTGTTTCAATGAGGGGCTGCAGTGATCCTCAAAGCATTGTCCCTGCTTGCATGCGATGCTAGTCCTCCTGTGCTGAGACAGATCAACAGACCTCCTGGTCCCTCACCATAATCTCCCAGGCTCCCACCTCTCCTCAACTGGGTGAGAAATACCTGAGCCTTCACCAAAACAAACACACTCCTTCACTGGACTGAGAGTAAGAATAAAGGCACTGTGAAATAATATTCTTATCAGAGATAAATCACTATTCTTTATTCCAAACAATACTTTTATTTAAAAATATTTAATTATAATATAAAATTGTTCCCCCCAGTAGTATACATGGTTCACTGCTATATTCAGTGAAGGCTAAATAACCTCAACCTGAATTGCAAGCTAATGACCTTTTGACCTCCTTGGAAAAATGTGCCATTGATGTAAGAGATTTCTCAAAATCCATTTCATTTCTCTCTCTACAGCTGGACATAAGCAATGAACAGCTAGAGGTTGAATACAAATCAGGTTAAAACTGCTCTCCTTAATTATATATACACACACACACACACACACACACACACACACACACACACACACACACACACACACACACACACACACATCACTCCACCTTGAACTACTAGCATATGACATATAGGCAACCGATAATATAATTGATACTCTTATTTAGCAAGGATGTGTATTACATTGAAAGACATTTGCAATGTCACTAAAGATTTATATTGTAGCTCACATCTGTTCTTTTAAGATCTTTGAAGTTCTTTTAAGAAAAAAAAAAATCCTAAAAAATCATGGTTACCACAAAAATATTAATACTGAAGACTAGAGTAATGGTTGATGAAAGGAATAAATTACAGCTATTTTAAATTGTAACAATTTTACAATACTTCTGTTTTTACTGTATTTTCAACAAATAAATGCAGCCTTGGTGAGACTTATATATAAAATGAAATAAAAAAATACCAGTCCCAAACTTTTAAACAGAAATGTTTATGAAAATCATGGCATGTACATTAAATAATGCAATAAAAGCACAAACAAATATTTATTGTAGTAATTTTACTTGGCATACTGTCCTTAAAAAAACAAACAAAAAAACAAAACTATAAGAGAGAACACTGAAACACTGAAATCCAAACATTTTAAATCATGGTTTGTTAAAATTACACTTTAAGACTTATTTTTTTTCTTCTTTTTCTTGTGATGTCTCTCCACATCTGGAGAGTGTGAATCTCTGAGGATAAAACAAAAGGAGAGAATATAGTCAGTCTATCACAAATGGTCATAAAATAACCACAATGTTATATCAAATATCATCTTAGCAGTAAAATAAGTGTAGTGAGAGATGAGTGTAAAATAGCAAAAGAAATGATGATGTTATAAACAAAATAAAAGACCGTTCACATCAAATTTCAAGATGTTTACACTACCAGTCAAAAGTTTTTGAGCAGTAGGATTTTTTTTATTTTTTTTAAGAAGTTTTCTTTTAAAGTACAACAAAAACAGAGCCATGGAAATTTGACATTTTTTACTATTTAAAATAACGATTTTCTATTTGAATATATTTTAAAACGTAATTTATTCCTGTGATCAAAGCTAAATTTTCAGCATCATCACTCCAGTCTTCACTGTCACATGATCCTTCAGAAATCATTCTAATATACTGATTTGCTGTTTAGAAACATTTTTTCTTCTTCTTCTTGATATTTACTTTTTTTTTTTCAGGATTATTTGATAAATAGGAAGATTTATCATTTATCTGAAATAAAAAGTGTTTGTAATATTATACACTACACTAATTCAAAAGTGTCAGTATAATTTTTTGGGGGGGAAGAAATTATAGAAACTAAAACTTATTTAGCAAGGATGCTTTAAATTGATCAAAAGTGATGATAAAGACATTTATGATGTTATAAAAGATTTCAGATAAATGCTGTTCTTTTAAAATTTCTATTCATCTAACAAACCTGAAAAAAAAAAAATCTACTCAGATGTTTTCAATATAATAATAATAATAATAATTGGTGTTCAAAAACTTTTGACTGGTAGTGTAGGTCAGTGCTAGTGTGAACAGGCTTTGATTTGAAATGTTTTTAACATTCTAACTTGTGTCTTTTATTAATGAACACCAAATAATACACATCAGTAGGCATTTAAAAAGTATAAATATAGAAACTTACTTCTAAATCAGTGTTTAATGGTCTTACCTCTTACTCTTGTTTTTCTTCTCTCGACTGCGCTTGCGACTTCGACTGCGGCTGCGTTTGCGGTGCCGTTTGTGCCCATGCTCATCTCGGGAGCTGACACGGGACTCGCGTGACTCAACGGATGCGGAGCGGCCTTTCTCAGATGCCCCTCTGCAACCAAAAACCAACATAAAATCAATATCATTCACTCTATGCTGCTTCTGTCATGGATGATAGACATGCACTGCACAAATCAGACATGTGACCTGTAAGATGACTGCTGTGATACTTTGAACTCTTCATCATTCGCTTCCTGCCAAATCTTGCCCAGTTCTCCAGAGTGGATGTCAATCACCTCCCGAATTACCTGGAAAAAGTAGCAAAATTGATACAATTATGCAGATTATTCTCCTTGGCTCTCAAGCCATCCACAGAATAGAGATAACTCAAAACGCAGACAGAAAGAACAAATGTAGTGACATGACACACAAATAGTGTTTTGTGGATAAGTAGATAAGATGACCACAAATCACAGACCTCAGTGTAAGACTTCTTGGTGATGTGAACGTTTTTTGCTCTGTAAGACTGTCTGCGCCTCCTGTAGTCCCTCATCTCAGCCAAGACCTCCAGATGAGACTTTGGCCCGCTCTGTCTATCTTCTATAGAATGGATTAAAAAATAATTGTGAGATCAAAAAATAAAAAAAATTGATGGACTTGGTATTGAAGCCCTTCAAAGTGGAGGCATTCATAAGATAGCCTCCAATTTTAGTGCAATTTGGGCCTGATGATGCAGCTCCACCTCAGAGCTCAGTGGGTCCTGTGGTGCAGCTGCACCTCAGAACTCAGTGGGCCCTGTGGTGCAGCTCTGCCTTAGGACTTTTTTTCTTAGGACAGGTTTTTGATTTCTCTGTTATGACATCTTTACAGTATGTATTTGCTGAGCATGTCATTTTATTGGTAACTGCCATAACTGAATTACACTTGAAGCATTTCAAATAAATAAACTAACATTATGTTGTGTCCCCCTGTAAAAAATGCCTTTGAAAACAAATAGTTGTTGTCTGTGAGCGTAATTCAAGTACCTTTTTTAAGCTTTGCAACAAGATCTACATAAAGATCCTCATTGTTGGATTCTGCCTTTGCACTCTGCTGACTGGCTTCTTGTATCACATGATCATAGATGGCCAATCGGTCTGCTACAGTGAGGTCACATAATGCCCGCTTATGATTCTGAGGTACGTCAGGGAGATCTGTAGATATGTCACCTACAAAATGAAAACAGATTTTACATAAAAATCACAATTACTACTAAATAGTTAGAATAAATCATGATCAAACTATTTGTTTGAAAAATGAGTTTCCAAATAAAATATTATTAATTGACCAGTCTGCAAAAATAAAGTAAAGAGAGAAAGACACTGCCAGCATGTACTGGGACAAACTGACCTTGAGGTTACTGGAATTATTGTCTTTAGATATTTTTCTTATGTCTATGTGCAAGATCTTTTATCAAATGATATTAAGGACCAAGTTTTAAGCTTTAAAAGGATATTGAGCCAAAGGATACAGCAAGTATGAGTGGAAATTTGTCTAGACCAGACTTCCTCTAATACTCACCCCTGTTACTGGAAAAAAGAAAGAACACATAAATGTTGAAAACGTTTGGAAAAATTAATAAATTAAAAGGACATGGATATAATTGATACACACATTCTGGCACACACCATTTTTGTATGTGCCAAATTGCTTAATATTCCTATAAATGCTAAAATTACCCAATCACTGTCAACTTACTTTGTGTGTGAAGTCCTGTAGATCTCATGCGAAGGGCATTTTCCCGGGTCTGCAGAATCACTTGATGAAATGTATCTTTGTCTGTAAGTGATAAAAGCCATCAAACAACTGCATACAGCATTGGCAATCTTTGAAAACTAGGTCTCAAAATCAGGGTCACAGAAACCTTATTACAAGAAACTGAATTGTAGGAAAGGTGTTTCACCAAGTCAAAAAACAACAACAACAACAACAAAACCCTCACCCATGGTAATGGAAGGAATGTTAGCTTTCTCATAGTACACTGATGGATCAAACATTTCAGCCTGGAAACAAATAGCAGAGAGAAAAAAATTAAAATAAAATGTTCATATTGTGCGATATGCAATTAAGCTGTTATTGACATTTATGCGGTTCTTTACTTGCCTGTTCCTCTTTGGAGTATCCCATCTTACTGAGCTGACAGGAAGCTTTGTGTTTCTCCATCTTGTCCCATGGGACTCTGTGGTTTTGGTCATATGGACACACATCCATCTGTCAAATCAGAAGATAATACAGGGATTTTAAACTTTCAAAGCATAAGAGATTTAAAGCAGGTTCCAAATATTTTATTTAGGCTATAACTTTTAATTTATATTAAGTATTTAGATTTAAAGACAGGTGATTTTACGTGTAGTTAGTGAAAAGAATCATTTTGATAAAACAAAAAGAAAAACAAACAAAATGATACTTTCTAGCCATCATCTCATTCAGTGATTTAAGCAGTGTACAGTTAATAACACAATAATGTAATATCATAAACCACTGTGAAAAACAAAAATGAACAATACAAAACATAAACCCTCAAAGATTGTCCTACTATTTGAAGGAGACTTCATATTAGTTCTTTTTAAAATGTACAGTAATACACTAATTAATTTACTGCTAAATAAGCCGTTTTTATTTTAGTTGTATGTGTTCGGCCGTTGTTTCTCTACCTGAACTGCATGTGAATCTAATTCCTGACTCCATCCCAGCGCCTCAAACAAACACTTCAGTTCAGTTTGACAACTCTCAGTGAAGTCTGTGAGCTCCTGCAAACGCTGAATGCGCTCCTTGAGACCCAACGAGAAAGATGTTTCACACATTGTGTACATTAGAAGTGCTAGAACACAAACTTATTGTTTCGCGACTGTTGTCTTCTTGTGTGTTCGTTGGCGCTTTAAAATGACGTAAGCACGACGGACGTCGCCTCGAATTAGAGTTGCCGGTGGTTGCCACAACCGTAAAAAAACAGGTACCATAGGCTAGAAGACATTACTTAGATACGTTTGAATGGTGGATAAGAAATCTTTTCTTTTTCCAAACAAGGTACTTAAAATCCTATAAAATACGTTGTATTTAACACCGTGAGTCATACAGTTTTTAATCACATACTGATAATATTTTTTATAAGTGGTCAATTTTCAAAAGTACAAACTGATCAAGATTTTTAAATGTTGATACTTTGCGAATACACAAAATAACCAGGGAAAACAAAACTATTTATTCCAAATATAGAGGGTTTTCATTTATGTCACAATTTGGTCAGTTACCCAGATGCACGGCCATATTGGCAAAACTCGGATGTAAACAACAGCATGACTTGCACAGTTTCCATGGACTGTCTACTCTAAACCACAGAATAAATGTGTGGAAGTTGCTAACTCATATAGAGAAGGACTTAGTAAACAGGAAAGGACACAATATTTTGACAAACTAAAGTTAATAGGTTGTAAAGAGACATATTCATTAAGATATTAGCCTAATGTTTCACCAACCTGACCGGAAATGAACAGAACAAATGTGAATATTGTCAAGATTCTTGCCCTGGAAATCCTGGTTCAGTTTGGCCAACCACAAATGCCTTTTGTTCCTCAGAAAGTTTTTTGCACTCTTCTCCTTGATTTGGTCAGTCTATAGTATGTTTTTCCCAATCCAAAACATGACAATAATTGACCATTTTCAGCAGCAATTATCAGCAAAATATTTGAGTTTTGTTTCAGTGGCATTGTTTAAATTCAGTGCCACCAATATGTCCATTGATGAAGCGTCGTAAAAACACTCTATTATTTGTTGATTAATCATTTGGTTAATTGCTATGCATTCAAATAAATGAATTTTTCATTTAAATGTAATGAAATATATGATGAAAAAAGGTAGGGTACTTTGTGATTCCTCATTTGTGAAAACAGTATCAAAGTGAATTAAAAACCTAACAATATAATCATGAATCCGTTGACTCATTAAGCAGTTTATTCCTTGATAGTAAGAGTATATCTGCTATTATTTCATTGTTTTTGTGTAAATAACATGTTTCAGTTCTAATTGAATTCCTAGTCCTCATCTTGGAGTTTACCACCAGATGGCAGCACATCTTCATTTAGTGAGCAAGCACGATCCACATGTTTTTACAGTAGCACATTGATGGAGACAGACTCAATTATAAAGACTATCAGACTGCCTACGTTGTTAGTCCAAAATAACTCTCAATAAATTCTTTTGGTTTAACAATATGACTCACTTTTTAAAGTAAGCACAAAGCGTGGTATCAACGCATTCTCAGTTCTCAGAACATGTGACAGCAGTGAATCACAGATGCCTCCTCTATTGACCAGATTTATCTGAAGGACTTCAGATTCAACAGCATTTCCAACATAATTATGCCAAACTGAATGAATCACTGTTTTCTTTTTCCTTTTTAATAACCTTGAGATGTACATGTGGCAATTAAGTAACTTCCTTTGAAAGAATTTGAAAGTCAGATGCTTGACATGTTTTATACATTACAACACCTGACTGCATACTGAGTCAATGATGAGCCAAAAGACCCCTCTTTCTTTCTCTTTCTTTGTTTCTCCAGAAATAGAGACGTTGGTATGGTAATAATGGTGTGCTCTCATTTCATGGGCCATCTGTAGATGTTTTTTTTTCTGTTTCCATATTCACTTCATAACCAGTGTGGGTGTTCTGCCCTGATGCCATGCTAACGCATAATGACGATAGTAGTATAACTTTGCATCTCCCACGCAGAAACAAGTTAGCACTGACGTCTGCTGGCTGAGCGCTAACACCTGCATTAAGAATACCTGCGGAGGAAAAGATAATTGCTATCTAGAAAATTCAAATGAGATATCTAAAAATACATTGTATGGAACTAACAGAGCCTTGGCTCTCTGTTGGCGGAAATACATCTGAAAACAAGTTTTAAATGTCACATTATAATGTTTCTAATACTATATGTTCTCAAAATAAAAGCTGGGCATTATTTCTAGCTTATTTCTCTTCTTTTTTTTCAGGTACCTTTGCCGTCTTGTGTCTACAAAGGACTATATGTTGACATTTAATCATACCAAAGTGCCAGTGGTTTCTTTCTTCTTCTTCATCTTTTTCTTCACCCAACGTTTAAGCTTTCACCCCCAGAAGTCAGCCTGGGTTTGTATATGTTTTTGTTCTGTAGCAACACCTCTGATAGCCCTTTATTGAGAAGCAATCAAGTTTGTCATGAAAAAGGAAGCAATTTTCTCAACCCAGACATTGTAGACAGACATCACTGGACAGCAGAGGCTGAAGCGGAAAAGATTTGTGGTAATAAAACCATGTCCCACTCAGAGACCCTTACAGTTCACTCGATTTTCTTTTTCACACAGATGCCTTATTGCTTTTCCCTCTTCTAGTTCTCTGCGTCTCAGTCAGCGGACTCTGCCATTGAATGTATTTCAGTCTGAAAGCACAAAAGAATGCCCTCTTCGATTAGTTCCAGCCCTTGAACTATCAAAATTACCACCTCGTGGACAAAAATGATCACAAAACAGTGCTGGGGTGCAAAAAAAAAAAAAAGGTGTTTCAGGACTTCACTCAAATGTTTCAGTATGTTCAGCTTGCGTCTGCAGCATGGAGCTCATACTCGGCTGGATTAGCGCTGCCGCTGTTGGAAATAAACGTGTGGCCTGTGGCATACCAAACGCGGCCTATTAGTGTGCAGCCCACGTGGGCAACTACACTCTCAAACGCTCCCTCTCCCTCACTCTCTGCCCTCACCCTTCCCGCACAGTTTCTCTCTCGCTTGTGTCTCCTCTGGCTCAGTGGTGTGTTTCTAAGAGATAAGACCCTTGCTCATTTCACACATGAACAGAATGGCGGGTGCTGGTGGAGGAAGAGAAAACAGAACTCCAATGGCAGGAGAAATGCCTCACCCGGTAACTCCGCCCCCGGCTGCGGTGCTTGATTGGTCTGTCTCAAAGGTGGGTGTGTTTACAAAATGCAAGAACTGACTAGTTGCAGAACTTTCACCGTGGCTGTGTTTAATGTGTTGGTCGCAGGAGGTCTCGTGCAAATAAAACTTTTATTGTGAGGTCATATTAGTTCAAATGAAGTTTATTCCACTTTTTTTTATCACTGCAGGCCAGAAAAAGAACAGAAGTACAACACTTCCAGAACCTCAGCAGAAAATAGCAAAATAATCTCGAAAGCTATTTTGTTGTATAATAAACAAGATTAGTTTTATTAGAAAAAGTATTTGTATTCATTTCTTTTATTTTCCATAATTATATAGTCTTTAAATAATATTTAATATTTAAATGTTGTATTTTTCAATTCAATACATAAAAAGCAAGCTGGAAGAATTGCAAGATCGCAATTGTGAGTTATATGGTTAGAATTGTGAGATATAAACTTGCAATTCTGACTTGTTTTTTTTTTTCAGAATTGCGAGATTGCGAGAAGCAATTCTGACTTGTTTTAGAATTGCGAGATCGCAGTTGTAAGTTATGTAGTCAAAATTGAGATATAAACTCGCAATTCTGATTTTTTTTTTCTGAACTGCAAAATCACAATTCTGAGTTATATGGTTAGAATTGTGAGATATAAATTGCAATTTTGACTTAGCATTTTTTTTCCAGAATTGCAGGATCACAATTGTGAGTTATATGGTTAGAATTGTGAGATATAAACTCGGCATTCATGACTTGTTTCAGAATTGCAAGATCGCAGTTGTGAGTTAGCCTATATGTAGTCAGAATTGATATATAAACTCGCAATTCTGATTTGTTTTCTCAGAATTGCGAGATCACAGTTGTGAGTTATGTAGTCAGAATTGTGAGATATAAATGCGCAATTCTGATTTGTTTTCTCAAAATTGTGATGTATAAACTTGTAATTCTGACTTTTTTTCAGAATTGCGAGATTGCAGTTGTGAGCTTTGTAGTCAGAATTGAGATCTAAATTTGCAATTCTGTTTTGTTTTCTCAAAATTGTGATGTATAAACTTGTAATTCTGACTTTTTTTTTCAGAATTGCGAGATCGCAGTTCTGAGTTATGTGAGATATAAACTCAGAATTTTTTATTTGTTTTCTCAGAATTGTGAGATATAAACTCACAATTCTGACTTGTTTCAGAATTGAAAGATCGCAATTGTGAGTTAGCCTATATGTAGTCAGAATTGAGATATAAACTCGAAATTCTGATTTGTTTTCTCAGAATTGTAAATTATGTAGTCAAAGTTGTGAGATATAAACTTGCAATTCTGATTTGTTTCCTCAAAATTGTGATGTATAAACTTGTAATTCTAACTTATTTTCAGAATTTGGAGATCGCAACTGTAAGTTATGTAGTCAGAATTGTGAGATATACACTTGCAATTCTGATTTGTTTTCTCAAAATTGTGAGATATAAACTTGTAATTATGACTTTTTTTCAGAAGTATGAGATCGCAATTGTGAGTTATGTAGTCAGAATTGTGAGATATAAACTAACAATTCTGACTTTGTTTTTTTTTCAGAATTGCAAGATCGCAGTTGTGAGTTATATGGTTAGAATTGTGAGATATAAATTTGCAATTCTGACTTTGTTTTATTTTTCTCAGAATTGTGAAATCACAATTGTGAGTTATATGGTTAGAATTGTGAGATATAAATTTGCAATTCTGACTTTGTTTTTTTTCAGAATTGCAAGATCGCAATTGTGAGTTATATGGTTAGAATTGTAAGATATAAACTCACAACTGCAAGTTTATATCTCACAATTCACACAATGTCGCACAATATCAGACAAAATAAAATAAGTCAGAAATGCAACATTTTTACCCTTTTGTATTTTTTATTCAGTGTCGGAAAGAAACTTCTATAGAAAGGCATTTGCCATTTCTTATATAAATTATGTGTGATTTGAATATGTTTATTTCAAGCAGCCTTGTCAATTTAAAGGCCATTTCTTGAGGAGACTCCTCCTCTGATGTCTCTGGAGCTTTATGGGAAGTAATTGTGAGGAATGAACTGCCTACAGTCTGTTGGCCTTGTGACAATCAGACGACACATGAAAGGAGCTAGTCATGCAAATACAAGTTAATGAAGTGTTTTTAGTCCCTTAAGAAGGACCTTTTCGGGTGCCTTTGTCTCTATTGAACATCCTGTTCGCAGCACTGGTTGCAGGCAGGAAAAGAAACTCGATTTGAGCAGCATTTGTACATTAAAAGCCTTGTACATAAAAAGAGTTGCTGAGCCTTGCTTGCGAATTAAACCACACACAAAAAACGTTGTATTTCCACAGCAGAACCAACACTCTGAATTCATGTTTACTCGAAAAGCTGGAATAAATTTTATCTGACATAGAGCACATTGTGCACATTCCCCGAGTTGAATGAAGTAGAAATATTGATGACATCTGAAGGAGCTGTAGCTCTTGAAAACTCGTTCAGTGCACTCGAATTACATTTGAAGCCTGGGTTTTTCTTTAATTAATTGCTCAAAATCATTGATGACTCTATTACAGAGTGTGAACAGCTAGTGTTGACAGGAATCATCTTTAGTCTGTTGCACAGAGTTTGTTCACGATGTAAATTCGTTCCCTGTTCAACTCATCCCCCGTGGTAAATTAACAGAGCCAAGGTCGATATGCCTGCAGCACATCACTGGATTCAATGCAAAATTGCATCGCTGCCACTCTATCAGTAGAGCAACGACAACAGAGTGACTCGATGAAGTGAACATCAGCTAGTGCATCGGAAATGAACAATCTGTTCAGATGCTAAATTAAAGGAATACAGACAAAAAGAATAAGCTTTCAGCACAGCCCAGGGCTGGAATAAATAAATTAAAGTTACAGAACCGTAGAGTATGTAGACAACTAGAGCAATGAAACTGATTTCTGTGAAGAGGGATCTCAGAAATGACTCACCTGAAGTACTTCCCATGATTATCAGCTGCAGGTAATTATCACTATTATGGATTTAACTTATTACATGACAGCCGTTTTTAATAGTTCTACTTGCATTTTTATTCTCAGTATTTTTATTTAAAGAAATCGTTCACCCAAAAAAGTAAAATTTACTCACCCTTAGGCCATCCAAGATGTATGTGAGTTTGTTTCTTCATCAGAACAGGTCTGGAGAAATTACCAATGCATCACTTGCAGTGAAAGGGTGCCGTCAGATTGAGAGTCCAAACAGCTGATAAAAACATCATAATAATCCACATAAATCTAGTCCATCAATTAATGTCTTGTAAGTGAAAAAACTGTGTTTTTAAAAATCAAATACAGCCTTAAGGTGTTTATATCTTCAAACCATTGCTTACAGGTAAAATACGAGTTGTCTGTTTGGGATCAGTAAGACTTTTTTTTTTTTTTTTTAAGAAGTCTCTTATGCTCATCAAGGCTGCATTTATTTGACCAAAAATACAGTAATATTGCAAAATGTTGTTACAATATAAAATAATGTTTTTTTTTTTTAATTATTATTTTATTTTAATATGCTTTAAAATATAATTTGTTCCTGTGATGCAAAGCTGAATTTTCATCAGCTGTTACTCCAGTCTGAAGTGTCACACGATCCCTCAGAAATCATTCTAATTTGCTGACTTATTATTAGAATTATCAATGTTGGAAACAGTTGTGCTGCCAAATATATATATATATATATATATATATATATTTTTTTTTTGGAACCTTTTTTTGGACCTTTTTCTCAGGATTCTTTGATGAATAACAAGTAAAAAAAAAAAAATTCAACAGTGTAAATCTAAGCTATCACTTTTTATTAATTTAGCAAATCCTTGGTGGATAAAACTATTGATTTCTTTAAAAAAAAAAGAAAGAATAAAAAATTACTGACCCCAAACTTTAAACAGTAGTGTATATTGTCAGAAAACCTTTCTGTTTTAAATAAATGCTGTTCTTTGTAACCTTTTATTGATCAAAGATTCCTGAAAAAAAGTATCACAGGTTTCAAAAAGTAAAAAAAAAAAAATTAAGCAGCACAACTGTTTTTAACATTGATAATAAATTAGCATATTAGAATGATTTTGAAGGACCTTGTGACACTGAAGATTGGAGTAATGATGCTGAAAATTTATCTTTGTATCACAGGAATAAAATACATTTTAAAGTATATTCACAGAAAACAGTTATTTTAAATTGAAAAAATATTTCACAATATTACAGTTTTTACTGTACTGATGAGCATAAGAAACATCTAATAAAACATTAAAAATCTTACTGATCCCAAACTTTTGAGCGGTAGTGTATGTATAGCTCAAGCATATACACAAATTAACTCATCAACAGTAAACTTTAAGCAAGTTTTCATTTTCGGTTGAACTGTTCCTTTAAATCTAGAAAGAAGAAGAAGAAGAGAGAAAACACACACACACACACACACACATAAAATAACAACCAGATTTTAAGGTTGACAGCAAGTATGAAAAAGTATTACAATGTTTTAAGGCTGCAATACACTATATGACTTTTAAAATCTGAAAAACAAAACAACTAAAGATCGCACATCATGTGCCTTGTTTCTTGGAAATGCATGAGTCTGAAGCTAAAAATAAAATGGCGTATGTGCCCATGATATTCTACGTATTTTTCTGTGAAATCTGTCAGTTCTGACTGCATACATTTTCAGAAAGAAGAAAGTATTTTATACATATAACATTCCAACTCTACTCAATTCTCATAATGTTATTACTTTATTCACACAATCCTATATATCTATATCTATATCTACATCTATATCTATCTAGTGTTGAGGAATAACTAGTTACATGAAACAGAGTTACATAATTTAATTACTTAATAAATGTAATTGTAATCCGTTACAGTTACTAAGAAATAATGTGTAATTAAAAACAGTTGCTTATGAAAATGTTAACGTTTTTTTCCAAAGCATTGTGAGATGTAACTATACAAATATTTGATTTCAAAAACGGTATCATAGCTATTAAAACTATGTGATTTCCAATCTGTATTAATCTCAAAGAAAAAGAGTTGCTAAAATCTGATTTTAGTGTGGGTGTGCTTAAAAATGTAATGATTATAATCTTAATTTAAGTGACGACTCGCTGTGCTGGGTTTAAATGTTTGAAAATGATTAACAGTTGAAAACGGTCAAAAAGCAATCAAATGTAATCAGTTACATTAATAAAGTAATTGAAATAGTCACCTTAATTATTACATTTTAAATAGAGTAACTTGTAAGCTGTAATCTATTACATTTTCAAAGTAAACTTCCAAACTTTTTTATTTCACAGTAAAACAGTCATATAACACAGCTGTGTGAACATTCTACGAAACATCTCTCTTATGTTCAGAAGCAAGCAAGTCTGTGCAAGTAAATAATGACAGAATTTTAATTTTGGGTTGAACTACCCTTTTAAATGTTCCTGTCTGTCCTGAGCTTAACGCACTTGCGTTGACTTTCATGTGTATTTGACAACATAATTAGTCATCACTGGAGTACTTAAACCTCAGGCTTTGTGAAGCGCACTGTGACACGGGTGAAGCAGACTTGCTGTAAGCTAGACAGACATGTCATTAGAGTGGTCTTTGTGTTTGTCCAGGTCCTGAGTACATGAACATGTAGAGAAAAAAAAAAGCCCTGACATTAAGCAGAGACATTGATATTTCTATTTCGAGGCACATGCTCATAATATGTTCTCAGATGGCAGCTTCACCAAGGCTATTTTGAGACTGAGACTGGACTTAAAAATACAGATCATTGTTCAATTCCTACAGAACCAAAGTTCTTATATAGACCCTTCCTACTTATTTATTGGTACTAAATGTGGTTACTGCCTTTTGTATTCTTCTTTTAGAGATTTAAAGGAATAGTTTACCTAAAAATGACTTATGTCGTTACAAAACCGTAAGACCTTCGCTCATCTTCGGAAAACAAATTAAGATATTTTTGATGAAATCCGAGAGTTTTTCAACCCTGCATAGACAGCAACGCAACTGAGGTTGAACCACTATACTTAATTTGTTTTCCGAAGATGAACGAAGGTCTTACGGATTTGGAACAACATGAGGGTGAGTATTTAATGACAGAATTACATAAATATGCAAATATTTGTGTAATAAAAGTACAGAGGAATTAAATATGACCATAATCTTTGTACAGAATTTAAATTTAAATAGGTGCCAGCTAAAGTGAGGTTTTTGCTGAAATGTCTGGTTACTGCACTGTATGTCAATGCGGGCCTCATGCAAGCAATTGGGTAAAACTGTTTTGTGTCACAATATCTCATTGTAAAAATCATAAATTCACAAATTCATTATTTTCACAGTCTCTTGCAATGGATATATATCAAATGCTGAGATTAAACTGTCAGCATTGATTTTAAATGCTTTAATACGCACTCAACAGTTATTCAGTGCAGCAGCAACTAATTTCTCTGTCAAGCCGCTGCTGGGGGCCGACAGAGACTCTGGGCACAGGATTAGCAGAATGACAGAGCAGTTATTACATCTACAAATCTACTTTTACAATTAAAGGTGCTAGAAAGAGAGTGCCAGTGTATTTGAAGACGTTCGTCACACCAGTTCCTGCTGTTTGACCCCTGTCAACCCCTGGAACATAGAGTTCAGATAAAAACCCCCTAAAAGCCATCTCGGTCAAAAATTAGATAATGCTATTGAGTGAATGCTCTTGACACATATTATACGTCCTTCTAATACTTCAAACTTTACTTCAAACTTACTAAAATCCCAGTCTCAGCCCAATCAGAAGCCCTCGTACTTAGGTACCAACCTATACATCGGAGCCTGATAAAAAGGCTTTTTTTAAAGAAAGGCATCAGGTGGTTTTGAGGCTTTTCCATCTGAACTCTTCATATGCTAGATAACATTTTACAGTAATATAGATGATAAGGAGATATATTTATTTAAGATGATGCTGGTAAACAGGGAAGTTGACTTTCTCAAGGACATGCAGATACAGCACTGGGTGCCAAATGAGCTGGGACCCCCTTTTTTCTTTTAGGGAACACCCTCAGGCAAGAAGCATGCCATTAACATGGCAGCAATAATGAAGGTGGAGAGGAAATAATTAGACTTGTAGAATGTAAATTATGGAGCCATTAATCATTAAACTGGGTCAGTATTAGCACTCACTGAAAGTGGCAAACAAACAATGCTTTAATTATCGGCCAATTAGGTGGTTAATAATGCTTTCAGTGGAAAGATGGCCCTTGCCGCCATCAGATACATATTTTATTGTTATTATTTTTAACTGTTCACTCACAGCAGGTAACTGAGGTGCCTATTACACCAGGTTAATGCAAATCACTCTTTCAACAGATAATGTTAATTTTAATGGTTTGTTTTTAGTCGTAGTTTTGTCATTTAACAAAAATCTCCATTAATTGTATGTGTATATATATATATATATATATATATATAAATCCTTAAAATATATATTTTTTTTCTTTTTAGACAAAACATAATGCCTTTTATTATTATGCAAGAAAAGAATGAATTTAAAACATTTTTAAATGCCATATTCAACCATTTTAGTTTGTTTACTGTAGAATGGACTTTTCTGCTCATCAAGCCTGCATTTATTTGAATAAAAATACAAAAAACAAACAAACAAACAAACAAACAAACAAAAAAACAGTAATATTGTGAAATTGTGATATTTATTTTAATATATTTTAAAATAGAATTTATTAATTTGATGCAAAGCTGAATTTTCTTAATCATTACTCCAGTCTTCAGTGTCACATGATCCTTCAGAAATCATTCTAATATGTCAATTTATTATCAATGTTGGAAACAATGTTGTGCTACTTAATGTGCTACTTTTTTCAGGATTCTTTGATGAATAAAAATGTAAAAAAAAAAAAAAAAAAATCTTTTGGAACAATATATCATTTGAAGTTTGGGGTCAGTACATTTTTCTTTCTTTCTTTGTAAGAAATTAATGCTTTTATTCAGCAAGGACGTGTTTATATTTGTTTAAATTGATAAATTTAAAGCGATAGTAAAGACTTATAATGTTAGAAAAGATTTCTATTTTGAATAAATGCTAATTTTTTATTTATTTATTTTTTTTTTCATAAAAAAATCCTGAAAAGAGTATTAAGCAGCACAACTGTTTCCAACAATGAAAATAAATTAGCATATTAGAATGATTTCTGAAGGATCGTGTGACACTGAAGTATAGGCTGATGGCTGTTTAAAAATAAATAAAAAATAATTCAGATTATCATGTAACTGAGTCCATGTGCTTTTGCTTTACTGTGCAAATGTTATAATAATAGTGTTTTTTTTCTGTCAAAAGATGTATTTTTTTTATGTTTGTTCACTTTTTTTTGTTTAAATCCTTATATCGCCAGTAAATTAATTGAGATCGTCACAGTTAGGTGTATGTACACACAAAACGGAACCAAATTTAACGCACTTTCACTGTGTTTCACAGGTAAAGGATTTCATTCTGTCCAATTCCGTCAAAACGACTCACACCAGTTTGGAAAGCCAAAGCACATTTATTAATTCAATTTTTAATTGAATTTTTCCCACAATTTCTCTGCTTAGTTAATTCCCATGCTGTCCTCAGGGTGGATGATTGGCGTGTAATTACTAGCTGTTGGCACAGACAAGACCCAGTATGTCCTCATTTTTTTTTCTCCCTCTGCCTTTCTTTTTTTTTTTTATTGTGGATCCTTTTTTAAAACTCTCTGTCTGCACTTAAAACTTCTTCCCAAAGTCATCTCCCTCTCCCTTTTTGCCTCCCCCACATATCTTCTCCATCTTCTCGTGCTGTTTAATAGTTTCTATCCTTCCATTAGCCAAACTGCCTCGCTCATTGTGAGGGTCCGTGTGGGTGTTTCCAAGTAAAGCCCTCTTTATATGGCATAACAAGAGCTTTCCTCATAATAATTATTTCTTCCTGCAGACCTATCAAACTGGGCATCGGCCCACATGGCGTCGCAGTTGAACTCCATTCTTTGAGGACACGTGTTAATAAAACAAGTGGCAGATAACAGTAATTACCACTCAATGGCTCCAGTTCTCTAGAGGGGCCATGCAGAGAGAGACTCCAGTCCTGTGTGTTAAGTTCATTTAAAGGGTTAGTTCAGCTAAAAATGCCAAATTCTGTCATTATTCACTCACCTTTATGTAATTCCAAACCTTTATGACTTTCTCTCTTCTGGGGAATATACAGAATGTAGATTTCTGGAAAGAAAAAATAAAGTGAATGAGGAGTTGGGCTGTCAAGCTTTAAAAAGGGTCATAAAACTATTATATGACTTACTACACTATATTACTAATTAAATGTGTACATTGAAATTTCGCAAACTTCTATGTGACTTATTACATATTAATGATACCGTTTGAGTCAAAAGTTTACACACACCTTGCAGAATCTGCAAAATGTTAATTATCTTACCAAAATAAGTGGGATCATACAAAATGCATGTTATTTTAAATAAAAGATATAAAATAAAGATGTGAAATAAAGATATTTCACATAAAAGATTTTTACCATTAGTCCACAAGAGAAAATAATAGTTGAATTGATCAAAATGGACTCTGTTCAAAAGTTTACATATAATTGATTCTTAATACTGTATTGTAACCTGAATGATCCACAGCGCGTTTTTAGTTCTTTAGAAAAATCCTTCAGGTCCCACAATTCTTTGGTTTTTCAGCAATTTTTGTGTATTTGAACACTTTCCAACAATGACTGTATGATTTTGAGATCCATCTTTTCACACTGAGGACAACTGAGAAACTCATATACAACTATTATAGAAGGTTTAAATGCTCACTGAGGCTCCAGAAGCAAAAACGATGCATTAAGAGACAGGTGGCAAATCAGGGTAAAGTTAACTTATTTTGTCTTTTGGGGAACATGTAAGTATCTTCTGTAGAGATTTAGGCAAAATAAGAAAAATGTACACATCCTCATTCTGTTCAAAAGTTTACACCCCTGGCTCCTAATGCGTTTTTTCAATTTTTGAAAAAAATTTTTTATTTTTATCTTGTGGACTTATGTAAATGCCTTCTATGTAAAAAATCTTATTCAGGTCAGTACTAAATAATAAAAAAAAATAACATGCATTTTGTATGATCCCTCTTATTTTGGTAAAATAATTACCATTTTGGAGATTCTGCAAGGTGTATGTATTTGACTTCAACTGTATGCTTAGGTTTAAATAAAGCTTCAAAACAGATTTAGTGTGAGCTGGGAACTGGAGCTTTGGCATTATTCTTGTACACTTACTTCCTGTCGTGTGAACACACAATCTCAAATAGGTCCCACTCAGGCTGGTTTGATGAACTAAATCATTTGATTCTTTGAAAAGAATAAATTGATCAATCTTCGCCAATTGACCGGCTGCCTATTAAAGGGATGACACCAACTACTGTGCAGACTTTAGATGACGATAGCTCTGAATAAATATACGAAACTGACAAATTTACCCTACATTGTAATCATTATGATCATAACATATAATCACTGCCTTAATCATGTTCATTGTTTCTGTCTGAATACACATAATTTACTAACTGCATGATTTGTATTATCCAAGAATGGTATATTTCCGCATTAGGACATTACTTTGACATAGTTACCTCTCATAGCAAGAGTACATTACTCTTATATGCAATGTAGAAACATGCACAAAACATGCAAAAAATATGTATCTGTAAGCTAACTTAAGGCTTCAGAAGGCTTGAAATATTGACTTCTATGATACTTTTGACAGCCTCAATTCTCATTCACTTTCATTATATCCAGGTTTGGAATGACACAAGGTTGATTAAATAATTTTTGAGGGATAGGCTAACATTCGCACTCCTTCCATCCATCCATCTGTACCACCTCTGTCAGGAAGTCTCAATGTCCTCCTTCTATCAGCAGAGTATTAGCATAAGTAATTACAAATTCATGTGTGCCTGCATGGGTTTCTAAATTAAAATAAATGTGTTGATCTCTTTGATTCACATTTAGTTCAGAGCAGCCCGTCTTGTACAATTAAGATAACAGGGGTTTGTGATGGGCGTCAGCAGAGGGGGGTAATTGGAATTCCCTCCCTCTTTAAGCTGTTATCTCTTTTTGTTTTAAAGTCTTCCGAGCTTTCTGAAGACTCCAGCAGCGACTCGTTCGTGCCGCACATTGAAGTCTGTGTGGCTATCGCGACGATCCACAATGAATGGTGTTTGGAGCTTGGTGCTCATGTAATTCTATTGATTTCACTTCAGAGGAAATGTGTGTGAAACACAGGGATCCATATCCACTTAAACCGCCGAATAACGCTTCGCCCTGAATAAGAGCGAGACGTAAATACACAATTTAACACTGCTCTAAACCAGCCATCGCCTCTGACTGAAATCTCAGTGAAGTTGATTGTATTCAAATGAGTGTCAGAGCTGCACTTGACATGCATGCGTTCACAATAGAGCTCTCAAGCTTACGATACAGTGTGCTTTGTCAGGGAAAACTGACTTCACAGGGTTTTTTTTCTCCAGTGCTGCGGCAAAAGAAGAAAAGAATACAGCGCTTTTACTTCAACAACAGTTTCAGTAATGTTACTGGTTTTAGTTGGGGTGGAAGAAAAAGTCACTGTCCGATGCATTGCAGTCTTTCTTCAACGATTCTGAAAAGGACAGAACAAAACTGATTTGTTAAAACAGCATAATGTTAATCAAACCATAAATGTTAAAAATCCATCACTGGCTTGTATTTGGTCTTGGAGGAATAGATCTGCTACGCTGCTGCTGAATTGCTGCTGCTGTTGGTTATTGCTGTTGTTGTAGACTATTGCTGCTGCAAGCAAGTACAGGAACTTGCTACTGCCAAAGCACATGGCGATACGATGCTGTGAGTATTTAAGACATACTGCTGCTGCACAAATAGCATATAAAATAAACCATAGCAGATCTATACAGGTGGAGCTGGGGAAGGTGGAGGGTTTCAGAGGAACTCTGAAAGCGTGTTGCCAAATGCCCAAGTGAATACTACCAGCTAGGGATGTGACGAGATCTCGTGGTTAACGTGAGGATATCCTTGCAAAACCTAAGGGACCTTATTCCTAAATGACAACAACAGTAACAGTGTCTATTACGACTGTTTCACATTGCACTGCTCACACTATATATGTGATGTAAAAGACATTCAAATCTGCATTCATGCTGCTGTGATCCAGAAAGAGCATTACAAAAGTCTTTTCAACCACATAATGGTCATTTCTGTGTTACAGACACATTTAAATAACAGCAGTACTACATTTTGTGTTTTTTAGTTGAATCAAATACTATTTTTCCCTATATATTCCATAATTGAGGATTTCTTTAAAAAAAGTTTAAAAATCTTGTGTAATCTCATTCTCATGAACCCAGTCTCATATCTCGTCTTGTCTCTTGGGATAAGTGTCTCGTCACACCCCTACTCTCCTCGCGTGCGCAACATGAACCAATCAGCTTGTGCCAAGTTGTATACTCTGTGAATATCATTAGTTACGTTAACAACCCGTCAGCCTGCGTTATCTAGAATTTCATGGCAGAACTAGGTATTTTTTTAATGATATATATATATATATATATATATATATATATATATATATATATATATATATATATATTAAAATTAACATAAGACAAAAAATTAAGATTATGATTCCCACAATCTGAATTTGGTTGGAAAACTGATATATGATGATATATGTATAGAAAAATGGTATTTACTCAAAGTACAAGTACAAGTAAAATATATGAAGAGTTCAGATGCAAAAGGCTCCAAATCCATCTGATTACTTTCTTTAAAAATGCATTTTTATTAGGCTCTGATGTATAGGTTTCTATGTAAGTAGTGGTACTTCTAATTGGGCTGAGGCTGGTATTTTAGCGATTTTGAAGTAAATTTTTGACCAAGATGGCTTTTAGCTGGTTTTGCATCTGAACTCTTCATATATAAATACATAAAATGTGCATTAATGGTCAAAACTGTCCTTCAGATTTTAAAATTGTTACAAGGGTGTGCAATTATAGTATAATAATGTTGTAATATTATAGTATAGCAATTATATACTATAATATCTGTTGGCAATACCATGGTAGATTTTTGTGATATATTTTTGTGTCTATATTGAACACACTATGTAAACATAAGAGTGCAGGGTGGAAAAAGTATGTGATCCCCTTGCTATTGATTTTTCAAAGGTTAAATGAAGTACTGAGCCAGTCATTGAGACAATATTAGAGACGCTGTTCAGAGCCGCCCTTACATTTGCAGTATATCTACAATATTGAGTATTCAATATTTCATTTCCACCATTATTATTATTCAGCATGTTGAAACTGATTTATGACTATCTATATATGAAGCAGTGGGATTGCCACTCAATATCCAGCAGACTTGAAGTTTCCTTCAACCGTGACAATTCAAAAAAAATTATGGGATTACTAAAGGGAACATTTTCAAGGGCTAAGAAACAATGCGAGGAAAATGAAGAGAAGTTAAAGTTAGAAAGAGCACGCTAGAGAGAAAAAGACAGAGAGAGGGGGATAGAAATTTCACAGGAGCCCAAGGGTAGATGTTGTTCAACACCTTGTAAGAAGATAGTCCCATGCCCATGGCTTTACCCATAGCTCTCTATTTTGCATGAATTAGGTTGTCAAGGCCTGGAAGAGGCAATCCGATTCTGTTCATCATTCTGAGATTATTTCCAGTTGTCTCTGAAAGCCACAGGCAGGACTGGTTTGAAAGAGTCGCTTATTAAACCTGCACCAAAGGGGAGGAGCTGAAAGGCAGCAGCAGACTCTTTTTTGAATGGCTCTTCTGACAACGTAATTTGCATTCTGTAATTAACTGTCTCTCCTGCTCCCCCCCAACCCCTTTCTTCTCCACCGTTCTTGCACCCCTCCTCTGCACCAGAGGTTAGTGCATGACAGTTCCAAGTCTGTGAATTAGGTCTGTGTTGCCCCGGTAACAGGTCTTTATCAAAGACCAACACACTGAAGTAGGAGGAAAGCTGATGTCTAAACGAAGAGGATTTTTTCTCTTACTATTTGCTCTTTCACTCTTTTTGTGTGCCATTTTGGTGTGCATGCGGCGCTACTCTGAGAAGCACGGATATAAGCAATACAATGTCAAAAAATAGAAAATGTTGTGACTGCACAAAATGAAAGATGAAAATATTAAAACTACATTTTGTTTGTTTATTTATTTATGTGTGTGCATATATATAAGCAATATCACACAAGTAGCAGTGTGATATGGCTGTATATCATCACGGCTGTGATTCAGCAATAGAATCATACAACAGTTCGACAGCACGTGTGTAATGCATAAGAAACAACAACGGAGTTGTCTTTAAAAACCTTTTGTGTGAAACTACTTCCTTATGGATTTAAATCTGAAGTTGACAGTTTAACAGCTGAGCCCAAGCATCTGTTACCAAGATAAAAACATCACTTTAGAACTAGTAACGAAGTAACGTTGAGTTGCGTCACTGAAAACTAATTGTATTACTGTATTAAAAGCTTAATGTAACATGTAGAGTATTATGAGAGAGAGAGAGACAGTCTAAGCAAGCGTGATTGTCTGCATCTGATACAGCATTCATTCTTCAGCTCAATCTCATATTCATAATAAAACATTAGTTTGAACATCCGAAGAGGAAAACAATATCTTTGTCGTACTATTCTTTCATCAGCTATTAAGGGGGATTTCCGATGATGCCGCTGCTCAGTGCATTTGTTGGCTGCATCTTACAAGCTGTTGTAAAAATGACTTCCTTGTTTACAACCCTGTTTAAGTCGCCTTCAATATAAAAGTCTTTACTGCTGACTCACTCATAAAAACAGTCTATTGTCGCCATCTATTGGCAGACTATTGTAAATCAACATATAAAATCACCATCACAAACTCACACATTTCCCAATACTACATACTACTACTATATACTACTATTATCATCATGAGAGTTGCTAGTCAATTCAGTCAAAAGTACAAAGGCAGCACTTTGACATACAGCATTAAGTTTACCAATTTCAAACCACATCAATCTTAATAACTATTAATTAACTACTATTAATTTTGTATTTAATAATTTATAAGCAATATATATTTTTCCATAATGGGTGGAAGTGAACATCTCCTTATATTTAGATGTGCATAATTATTAGGTAAATATTCTTTTACAGATTAAACAAGCCAAAAAAGAGATTTAACACAAGACTGAAAAGTCAAAAATTATTAAATGCCTGTGAGAAGGATGCAATATTAATTTAATACTAGAATTTGCAAAGTTAAGGCTTGACCATTTGACAGCGAAATGCTCATTCAGTGCTCGGTGGAGAAGAAAAGGCACATGTTAACTGCAAAAGAATTAAGAATTAAGGTGAAGAATTAGGTGTGAAACCATCAGGAAACATTTAGTCTCTATTGCCAATATTTTCCAGAACTGCAACATACCTGGAGTCTCCAGAAGTGCAATGTGTCAGGTTCTCCGAGAACCTATCCGAGATCCTAAAAAAAAAAATACCCTCACTTAATAAGAATTACATGCTGAAGTGTTGTGAAATGCGTGAAGATTTTTTATCTTCCTTAATCTGCAGTAAGTTTTGGGAGTTCATTTTAAGTCCATCTTCTATCCTAGAAAAATCTGTCTTTCAGAGACGGACTAAAAATGAACTCCCAAAACTTACTGCAGATTAAGGAAGATAAAAAATCTTGAGAGAGGATGTTTTGCTGGTCCTTCAAGAGTCATTCTCAACTTATCTGTCTATAAAATCTATAAAGCCTATAAAAAAACATGTATTTCATGCTTGATGTATTTCACAGTATTTCAGCATGTCATTCTTATTAAGTGAGGGTCATTTATTAGGATTTTTTACCCTAGCAAAGTCTGAGAATCTGACACCTTTTACTTCTAGAGACTCCAGGTAGGTTGCAGTTCTGGAAAATGGTGGCACTGGAGACTAAATGGTTCCTGATGGTTTCACACCTAATTCCTTTTTCTTTTGCAGTTATCATGTGCCTATTCTTTCTCCACCTATTTTTTTGACCATGCAGACCCAATGAGCATTTCATTGAAAATTCTATTATTGCATTAGTACTGCATTCTTCTCATGGGCATTTAATTGTTTTTGACTTTTCAGTCTGAGTTAAATCTCTTTTTTTGGCTCATTTTATCTGCAAAATAAAACATACCTATTAATAATTATGCACACCTGAATATAAGAAGTTTTTCACTTCCAGCCTTCATGGACAATTATATATCACTTTTTAAAATTTTAATTAATTTCACAAATTTAAAAGGCAGAGAGCTGAAACTATACAGTTGCGCGCAAGTTCAAGATCATTTGCGATTCATAGATTTCACATCTGAAAGAGATGCGTACGTGCGTTTTCTGTACGTACATTCATTTTATGAATCACACGTATGCATATTTGAGAAATGATCGTAAGATGACATTTAGGATGGTTTCTGCACAACATTTTATAAACGAGGCCCCACATCTCCGAAAACATCAAAGCTAATTTCCAAACAGACATTATCTTTTTTCAAAAAAAACTGCATATTTGAAGTCTAAACAAGTATTGCCTATAAACTCCTAAAGCTACATTCCATTACATAAAAACTGTATTATTTATATTTGGTGTCTGCAATGACACTCGCTGCGAGACATACCACAAGCGCAGTAAAACAAATGGTAAAACGGTAAAATTCCTATATCACTAGAATATTGCACTCCTCTTAGCCAATCAGAAAGACCAAAGAGAACTGTTGTAAAAATAAATAAAAAGTAATCTAAATGATAATATTATTTTTTTATTGTCTATTTTAGTACAAAATTATATTATAATAAAAGTATCATATTGTATAAGTACATACATTGATAGTCAGTAAAACTGATAGATAACATCACTATATCCAAATATTTTATATAAACTATAGTCATGTGAATGTGAGTTAGGGTACCCTATTCCATGGTTTTCTGTATCAGGACATAATAATAATAATAATAATAATAATAATAATAAAATATATATATGGTCCTTGGCAGGTCACCGTGTCATTATTTATTTAACAAAAATAAAGCCAAGAAGGAAAAGCTATGTTTGACAAAGTTAAGACACCGTATGATTCAATTGCTTGTAGATCCACTTTTAGCAGTAATAACTTGAAGTAATAATTTGCTGTATGACTTTATTAGTCTCTCACATCGTTCTGGAGGAATTTTGGCCCACTTTGCTGTAGTTTATTGAGGTTCATGGGCATTTGTTTATGGACAGTCAGGATGAGGTCTGGACTTTGGGCCACTGCAACACCTTGATTCTTTTCTCTTCAGCGGTTTGTTGTAGATTTGCTGGTGTGCTTGGGATCATTGTCCTGTTTCATGACCCAATTTTGGTCAAGCTTTAGCTGTCGGACAGATGGCCTCACATTTGACTATCGATACTTTGGTATACAGAGGAGTTCATGGTCGCCTCAATGACTGTGAGGTCCCCAGATTCTGTGGCTACAAAACAAGCCCAAAAACTTTTGATATGAGTATTACATGGTTTGATCCTGGGGTGAACTTCCTGGGACGTCCACTCCTGGGAGGATTGGTGTCTCTCTTGAATGTCTTCTACTTGTGAGTAATCTTCCTCACTATGGAATGATGGATTTCAAATTGTTTGGAAATGGCTGTGTTACTCTTCCCAGATAGATGGCAGCAACAATTGCTTCTCCAAGATTGTTGCTGATGTCTTTTCTTTTGGGCACTGTGTTAACACACACATGAAAGCTCCAGACCAGCAAACTGCCAAAATATCTGCTTTTATAGAAGTGATAATTCTTGCTGATGATCAGTTAATCAAAGGCATTTGATTAGCAGTGTCTAACTGCTATTTACCCTCTTAAATCCTATGTTAAGAGTAAGGGTGTCCACACATGGCTTGTCCATTTTGTCTTTATTTTTATTAAATATGTAATGACGTGGTGCAATATGTTATGTATTGAGGTTTTACTTTCCAATTTTTAAGACCTGCCAAGTAACAGATATTTTTTTATTATGTCCTGATACGGAAAACCATGGAATTCAATAGGGTGTCCTAACTGTTTCACATGACTGTACTTCATATAGCAAGATATTACTCAAAATTCATGGTTTATTATTGATATTTTTTATTTGCAGTTTTATATTATGTATTATATTATGTTTAATTGTCTATTTTAGGATAAAACTGCATTTTAATAAAATGTTTAGAACATGGGGTCCATATAGTGATATGGTGGGCAATGATATGACAAAATCACAATATCTAAACACTTTTGATATAGCAAGATATTTTTCAAATAATATTTAGGGACTTACTCAACATAAACGACAATTTAAATGTTTATTTAATTAACTTTGGTATTTCAGAACCTCCTAACAAAGTTTCAAAGGGACTCTTCTGCTCAAAAAATATATGTGATAGATTCAGGGATTCTTTTTACCTATATAAATCTTCAGGGTTTTAAAATACATTAAATGTTAGATTAAACAACCCCAAATTCAATTTTCTGTTTGTGCGCACAAAGACCTCAGGGATTGGGAAAAATTCATGCTGTACTGTGATGTTGTTTGTTGCTATTTAGTTTTTGAGAAGAAAATAAAATCAAACCCTCCGGGGCCTTTAGCTGTGAAAACGGCAAGCCAAGCTAATATTTAGACAGGGGAGTGTATACTCGTTAACATTCAGCCTTCGTTCACCACGTAACTGCTTGTTCTCCGTCTGCACTTGTGGCTTCCCGAGGTAGTCAATCTGTGCACCACCACCGAAATCGATAGGCGTGAGAGTAGAAAAGTATGAACTGAGTGGCGAGATCTGCAGCTATTGTCCTCTTTAACCTCTTTTCTTTACTGTGAGAGCGACTAGGGGCCATTATAAAATGTTCAAAGTAATAGATATTGAACTAGCATTCCAAATGGGCCGAGCGAAAGGTAATCAAAGCATTCAGTAATTACAGTGCCTTCTCTAGTCCTCCCCAAAAAAGACTCCATTATGTCCTTGTTCTCCGGATAATAAAGAAACAGGTGTTCGGCTGTGTGTGCGTGTATGTGTGAATTCCTTTTAAGTCAAAGGACACAATTATATGGGAATTGCTAGTGAGGCCAATTTGCTTTCTCTATGAAAGCTAGATAATGGCAAAAAAAAAAATCAGTTTTTTTTGTGTGAGAAGAAAGAAAACATGCTTGAACAAACAGTTCCTTATTCATTATGAAATATAACTGAGAGGAAACTGATATCATGATATGAATTAGTTATTTTGCATCAAAAATGTATGGTTTATAAAGCTTTGAAACAAAGCAATTTTGTGGTTTCATTTCACACATTTCAAGGCTTCTCAATGTGCACACTGTACCTTATTTGTTTATTTTATTTTATGAAGCTAATCATAATAAATAAATAAATGTTGAAATCCTTCCTCTGCATGTTTCAACCTCTATTATAATGTTTGTTTAAAGGCAAATGATATGTCATTCTGAGTCCTGGCTAAATTGGTCCATTGTCTGTCTGAGCGCTGAACATTATTTCTTTATGTCTCAGGGGAGCTGCTTTTGTGGCACGTAAGTGTCGCATTGGAATTCTGCTCAGGACCAGACCAGTGTCTGACTGTCATCCCTAATATGGATGGTGCCAATTAGACCACAGCTACAGAGCCTCACACTCTATCACATAGTCTCTTATATACAATCCACTTTAAACATTTAGCCCACTACACACTCATTAATCTATACTCAAAGTTTTGTGTGACACAATTTGTCCCTATGATTTTTATCACAAGCCACAGATCATCCCAAAAACAGTTCTCTGTACAGTAACTGTTGTGTGTGTGTATGTAGGTATACGCACACCTTTTAAAAGTAAAAAAGTTGTAATATTTTCTCTCCCTCTCTCTTATGCTCACCAAGTCTGTCAAAAATGCTTCTGATTTTAGAACAATTTTAGAAACACATGCTTTCTATTTTAATATATTTTAAAATGTAATGTATTCCTGTGATGCAGTCAAATACTTCAGAGTTCCGTGTCACATGATCCTTCAGAAAACATTTCACAAAATATTTAGCATATTATTAGTGTTGAAAATAGTTGTGCTGCTTAAAATTTTGTAGAAACCGTAATACATTTTTCAGATTTTTTTAGTGAATAGATATTTCAAAAGAACGGCATTTATTTGTAAAAGTAAATTTTAAAAAAATTTAAAGGGTTTGATCGCCCAAAAATGGAAAGTACCCCATGATTTACTCACCCTCAAGCCATCCTAGGTGTATATGACTTTATTCTTTCAGATGCATACAATTGGAGTTTTATTAAAAAATGTCCTGACTCTTCCAAGCTTCATAATGGCAGTGAATGGGTGTTGAGATTTTGAAGTCCCAAAAAGTGCATCAATCCATCATAAAAAGTCAACCTGATCTCATGACAAAAACATACCTGTGGGAACTTTTTCGTAAGATGCTACTGAGCAAGCTTGTTATGTCCAGAAAGCAAAACATATGGAGTTGTAATCATAACTTTGTATGAAAACGATTAGTGAAAGTGCTCACTGTTTTACCACCTCAGTTAATTCCTATGGGAAACTGCAGTGATATGTAGATATTAGTCTTGGGTAGCCATCCTTCAGACTGACGGCAGAAGGTCTGGGAACTTTGGCCGCTTTGAATGGCCAAGGCCCACCCATTAGGCCATATGACTGACAGGTAAAGCAACCAATCATGTTTAGTTTTGGGCATGGAAATGTTGCCACAATAACAGACCAGCGTGTGAAACTCTCAGACATATATTAAAGATTCTATGCCACGAACTTTACATTTTTCACATTCTTTTGAAAATCCAGCATTTAGTTGATCCTAATAGGTGCTTGTCGTAACAGTTGTAAACACGACAGCTTCTTCTTTCATGAGGGGGCTGGGTTCCACAGCATTTTTGTTTCCAGGTGGAACATTTAAGAATGCAACAATGATGATGACTTCGAAACTCCTGAAGTGTTTCCAGAAAAGTGTGCCATATGCATCAGACGTTTAGCCAACGTTTCGTGGGCATGACGTCTGAGGCTGAGACTATGTACAGATTTCATGTCTTGCGAAAAAATTCCCACAGGTACGTTTTTTCATGAGATCAGGTAGTAAAAAGTACTCCACGTGGCTTCTGAAGCAAAGCAATGCATCTGTGCAATTGCTTTAAGCTTGAGAGAGCAAGAACATTCTTTAATATAACTCTGATTGTAAGAAGAAAGCCATATGCACCTGGAATGTTTTGAGGGTGAGTAAATCATTGTGTAATTTTCATTTTTGCATGAACTATCCCTTTAATGCATCGTTGTGGAATTAACATTTATTTATTTATTTTTTGTTGTGGTTTCAATAAATAAATTAAACACCTGCATCATCTGCTAACCTGTATTGACCAAATGTTCCGAGTTTTCTCGGGATTTCATAAAAAAAAAAAACAAGAAAGGAAGATTCTATCACAGCATCCTATTAGCAAAATATACCTCTGAGCTGTAGGTCTCTAGTTTTCTGGGCATGGTGTTTGTTCATAAGTCTTTGAGCTCATGCACAGATTTTTCTCCATCCTCCATCCCTTATGTTGAGACTTTTGCTGGCAGCTATTGGATGTCTGGGTGAGAAAGGTATGGCTTCTTTTAAGCTCTGTAGGGCAACAATTTCATAAAAAAGTAAAAAACAAAAAAACAGCATTTAGAGTTGAATACATACACTTCACCTATCTTCAAACAAGCACACTGACCATTCAGACATTTTTTGAGTTCAAACATTTGAGGATAATTAAAGGGAAATAAATGACAGTATTCAGATGCAAAACGCATGGCGGTTTTCCTTTTTGTCTTTAGTTGCTTAATTAGTTTAAGCCCTGTTTAGAATAATTGTGCAGAAAACCAAAACAAATGAAATTATCCTGTCTGACACTGTCCAAATTATAAACAGAACACCCAAAGCAAGTTTCACTTAGGAAGTTATCACCTACTGATGCATCATCATTAACAGCAAGCTGAGTATTTATAACCAAACTTGCATCCTGTCACTATTTTAAAACACTGTATATTTGCTTTATATCTTTTCTTTTGCTGCTACAAGTTGTCTTGTCATTAGGCATCTTTAAAGTTTAAGTTCTGTATGAAAACAGAATAAAAGCAATATTAAAATGTGACCCTGGACCACAAAACCAGTCTTAGGTAGCAAGAGTATATTTTTAGCAATAGGCAAAAATACATTGTATTATCGATTTTTCTTTTATGCCAAAAATCATTAGGATATTAACTAAAGATCATGTTCCATGAAGATTTTTTTGTAGATTTCCTACCATAAATATATCAAAACTTAATGCGCAATTAAGTAATATGCACTGCTAAGAAATTAATTTGGACAACTTTAAAGCGATTTTCTCAGTATTTCGATTTTTTTGCACCCACAGATTTGAAATTTCAAATAGTTGTATCTCTGCCAAATAGAGACTGTCCTCAAAGAAAATACGTCCCAGTTGTACGTTTTTGAATCGACTAAATACGATCCATTCTTACGTTTTAAAGTTAAGCGCCCTCTAGCGGTCGTAAAAATAATGACAGTGTCGCGTTGGATCTGACGTCATCGAATGACGTATGAGTTTTTATACGATTTCAGGGTAATTTAAACGTGTTTTACTAGGTGTAATTCGTATATATGACCACACCTAACCCTACCCTAAACCTACCCCTTACAGAAATAGTGCAAAATCATGATTTCTAGTGCATATTTAAAAAAAAAAAAAAAACATACAATGAAAACATTTGCGTTCTCTGGAATCGAACCTGTGTTCATATGATTATAGCACTCCGCAATGCAACGCGCTACTAATTGACCTACACATAATGCTATGGTTGAGTTAGATACCTGTTACTGATAAGGGAGCAAATGTTGAATACGCTTTACAGAGACGTATTTGAGGATTTGTGAAAACGACTTTAGTCGGTCGTATAAATTGGAGGACATGTTGGCCAAATACTGTCCTATTGTCTGAACAAACCATACATCAATAAAAGGCTGATTTATTCAGCTTTCAGATGATGTATAAATCTCAGTTTCAAAAAATGTACCCTTATGAGTGGTTTTGTGGTCCTGGGTCACAAATGTGCTTATCTGATGAGGATTGGATACTGTTTGAACAAAATAAATACTGCATTCAAAGCATTCATGAATCAGTGAATGGGTGACATCAAAATGAGAGTATGTAAAATGAGGGAAATAAAAACATAACAATCAGCAAGCAATCATCATGACTCCAGACCATTAATTAACATCTTGTACAGTGAAAAACTGTGTTTTAAAAAACAAATTCATTAAGATATATTTAACTTTAAACAAGTGCTTCAGGTTAAAATACAATTCTCCATCAATAATATAGCTTTCTCCAGTGAAAATGTTGTCTTGTCTAAATCCGGAGAGAAATATGCACAGATAAACTTCGTTTACAAATGAAAACAGTGCAAAACAGTTCTAAACAAATATATTGGTGAATTTTGCTGTCAAAGTACAAAAGGACTTTTTCACTGCAGGAAGTGTTATTTCGTATTATTATGGACTAAATATGCAACGCCTTAAAGGAAGACTCCACTTTTTTGAAAATAGGCTCATTTGCCAATTCCACTAGAGTTAAACAGATGAGTTTTACCGTTCAGCCGATCTCCGGGTCTGTCGGTAGAACTTTTAGCATAGCTTAGCATAAATCATTGAATCTGATTAGACCGTTAGCATCTTGCATCCCAAAGAGTTTCGATATTTTTTCTATTTAAAACTTGACTCTTCTGTAGTTACATTGTGTACTAAGACAGACAGAAAATCACAACTTTTAATTTTCTGTTGGTCTTAGTACACGATGTAACTACAGAAGAGTCCAGTTTTAAATAGGAAAAAATTTGAAACCCTTTGGTCATTTTTGAGCGAGATGTAAATATGTAATAATGGTCTAATCAGATTCAATGATTTCTGCTAAGCTATGCTAAAAGTGCTAACACCAGAACCGGAGATTGGCTGAATGGATTTGAAAACGGTAAAACTCATCTGTTTAACTCTGCTGGAATCGGAAAATGAGCCTATTTTCAAAAAAAGTGGAGTGTTTCTTTAATGATGAATTTGTTTTTTAGAAACACCCTGCTTTTCACTTCACAAGATGTTAATTAATGGACTGGAGTCGTGTGAATTACTTGTGGATTATTGTGATGTTTTTATCATCTGTTTGGACACTCAATCTGATGGCACCCATTCAATGCATAGGATCAGTTGGTGAGCAAGTGATTTCTCCAAATCTGTTCTGATGAAGAAACAAACTCATCTACATCTTTGATGTGTGAGCAAATTTCAGCAAACTTTCATTTTTGGGTGAACTTTTCCTTTAATAAACAACAATGTTTAAAAAGAATACAAAATAACTGAATAATACATATGGTATATTTCCCTCACCTAGCACAAAAGTATCTCTCAACCTAAGAATTGTCTGGATGTAACCACAAACAAGTATTCCGCTATCATCCACATGACACAACGTACAAGTAACTCTACCCTCGTCTCTTCTCATCTTCTTACTTTCGCTCCATCAAAGCGATCCTCGGAGCAGTTGAGGTGGGTACAAAAAGAACTTCAAACTTGAAAATCCAACAACAACATCAACAAAAAAGCAATTTCCCAATTTGTTTTATTTATGTGACACATGCTTTCCAGCAGGGAACTTATCTGCAGGCGTCAGGAGGCCTGCGAGTGGAGGAGCACCTAATCCCAAACAGAACGCCTCTGCTAATCTTAAATGGGATGGAAATCCTGGAGATCCTGAATAACTCAACATGGGCCACTCATGTAACTCCGGACGAAGCGGGGAAACAATCATTTGACAAATGTGATAACACCAACAATAGCGATTTGGCAGCTGAAACTGTGAAACTTGCCTGTTGCGGAGTCGCAAAACCGAATCTAATTTTTAAGTTCCAATCCAATAAGCTTGGATCTAATTAAATGTGGATTTATGATGCCACTTTAATTAGTCCATATTATATTTTGAACAATGCCATCTTTAATTTTGCTAACTGCCATCAGACTTGGATAGGTTTTTAGATTTTCTGTGATTATCTTATAATGAGTTCGGCATTGATGTCTTCATATGGCCTGATGACATTTTCTCTTTGGTTTAATGCCATTATGCGATGTCCATCAGACAATAATTTGTCTTAAAGTTAAATCTATTAGCACTAAACCTACAAGGGAAGAATACCAAGTAGAAGGCAAAGTACAGGAATATTTTTGTACCTTTTTGCCACTTGACTTCTATTTCTAATGTGCTCAATTTTATATCTTTTTGAAAAAATAGATTTGTAATATTTATTTAGACAGATTTAAAGACTTTTAAAAGGATTGTTTATAGATTTTCAAGATTTTGTAATAAAATTATTTATATAGATTTGGGCTGGGTATCGATTCAGATGTTACAATTCAATTCTGATACGCAAGCTCTCAATTCAATTCGTTTTTATTAGATTCTTCATTTTTGAATCAATTCAATGGATATAGATTCAATACAAATGCTATTCATATTTCAAAAAACATCAATTTACAAATGGTGAATTCTTAAAAAGAAATTAAGTGCTTGTGATTAATCACATCCAAAATAAAAGTTTTGTTTGTATATATAAAGACACATACAGTATATATTTTGAAATATTTACATATTATATATTTAATATATAAACATAAAATCTAAACACACACACACACACACACACACACACACACACACACACACACACACACATATATATATATATATATATATATATACAATAACAATAATGGGACCCTATGAAATGTTTCCTTATTTTTTTTCTGGTAATCAGATGAAGGTATAAAACATTAATTTCAATTACCATTTAATCAAATGAAAATTAAACCCTTTAATTTTTTGGCAAACAAAATATTTATTATTATTATTATTATTAGTGTTAGTACTATTACTTAAGTCTTACATTCTACTGTATTTGAGGAAATAAATACTGAAAAAGGGTTGCTGTGCAGCATCGATATCATTTCAGCAAATAATTGCTGTTCTTTTAACCTTTTTATTCATCAGATATTTCTTTAAAAAATCTGGTATGGTTTCCACAAATAAAATAAAATCAAATAAAATATATATTTTTTTAATAAGACTTTTATATATTATTATTTATATACATTTATTTTTATTTTATTTTTTTTGTGTTTTGTGTTGACCACACAAGCGCTGCATCTGAACAGCTCCAACAACCAAATGTAGACTTTTATTACTCGCTTCTCTAAGCAATAAAATGTATTTGCACATCTCCAGGAAAACCATCTTTTTCACACTTCTAAACCAATTTGAGCTGCGCTTTCAGATTCTAACATATGAAGTTCAGAACAAGCGATACAGACTGATAGAGGATGTTTTATCTTTCACAGGATTAGTTCACCCCAAAATGAAAATCATTTACTCAGCATCATGTTATTCCAGATCTATATGACTTACTTTTTTGTCCATATGCTTCGAGAGAAACTTTCCGAACAGAGAGAGCAATCTACAAAGTTGAAACGTAGCATGATTGTCCATGACTCTGTCACATTCAGAAACTGCCTGAGGAACAAAGAAGAGGTGGAGACACTCAAGTGTCAAATAAGGGCAAAAGATGGTAAGGTGGAATAGGATTGAGGATATAAGGTGCAGTCTAAATGAGAGATCAAACGCTGGCTCTCTGTCTGGCTGTGCTGACTGTGACAAAGACAAATCAGACTTGCGAAGAAGAATAGGGTCAGGAAGTTGTCATATACTGCTTCACACAGAAGTTTCAGTGAGTAAAATCATCTTTTTCTATCTTTGGGAGCTTTCCTGAGCAAATGTTTCCAGGTTAAACACAAGCTAGCCTCAAACGACAGCACAATTACAACACAGAATAATTTAAAGGGGACATTGGATGCCCATTTTTCACAAGTTGGTATGATTCTTTACGGTTTTATGTAACATACCTTTGTTAAAATTCCTCAATGGTCATCTAAAACCCTTTTTACCTTGTCAAAAACAGCTATGTTCACAGTAAGCCGTTTTGGTGCATGTCTCTTTAAATAATAATAAGCTACCCACCCCTATCTTTTCTGTTTTTATGTATTCGTTGGCACTTTGACAAATTTTTTTCAATTCAGTCAAAACGCTGACTCAGGAACATCTCAGTATATTTTCGTTGGCCAAAAACAAAAAACAAAAAAGTCACTAAATAAAATGAAAGTTCAGATATTTAACTTCTTTTTTAATGAATTTGAAAAAGAAAAAGAAACATGATTATTTTAAGGTAAGACACTGCAGGCAAAAACACTTGTCAAATTTGAGATTTTGGGCTTGTTGGTTTTTCATAAAGTGTGTTTTCAGACTAGTGAAAGGAAAACATCCAAAAGACACTGTTAAGTGTTTCTTTTATAGCACTTTATCTATTTTTGTCAACAGATTTCAATTCCAATACACATTTTTAAAGACTGTTTTCTCAAAATGAGTTTTTTTTTCTCCTACACTGAGCCATAAATCTCCACTTTAGTAGCATTTACACACACCAAACTTTAAATTTTTATTCCTGTCTATATCCTGAATGTTTTTACAGATGGATTTGTTCATATATAATTTGCTTGATTATGTACAACATTTTATTCCCCCCCAAATTGTAAAAAATATACACTTTTTTTGTCTACGTATTTTCTGAATTATGGAGTGACAAAATGGCATACCCAAAATTCCCCCGTAAAACAAAATTGAAAACAAGACAAAAAAACAAGAATTTTGAAACTGACTTCATCCAGTGTTTAGATTTTTGTACTAGAAATGTATGCAAATTAATGAATATTTCAATAAACAATGCCTCATTTGCATATTTAAACGTAACATTTTAGAAAACTTGTAATACAAAAATTGTTTGCAGTTATCAATGTAATCAATTGGGTAAGTAAACTGATAACTATTAGTTTTTTTTTTTTTTAGCCTATTCTCCTGCAGTGTCTCGCCTTAATAATTGTAAAATGAATGAATGAATGAATCTGAAATATGAGCTGGATTTAAACTGAATTGGTCAGAGCATGTGATGCTAACCAGGTCACAACGCCAACCTAAAAATGATCTGCCTGTTGATGACATGCAGTATTTACTTTCTTGCTTTATTTTCTCCTTTTAAGTAAACCCTTTTTTGTATACTTGTTTGATGCCAAAAAAGGCATATGTTGCAGGTGGCATCCTCCAAATGTTTCTCTGTACCTCAGCCAATCTCAGTGAGATGAGCTGCAACATTGGACGTTCTCCTTAAACAACATTCTTTCCCGAGAAATCTGCAGGACTTCCGTTAAAGGTGTGATCATGTCTCAAAACTTGCCTGCCTCCTGGCAGAAAAGGGGGGAAAAGCATAAGTGAGGCAGACACTAAGATAATCTAAAGTGCAGGTAATCACAGAGCTGCTTTGATCATACCTCAAATGTTGTAGAAAAGGAGATGGAACTCACCGCCGAGGACACTGTTCAGATGTGCAGACCTCAAGCGACTTTCAGATCCTTCTTTTTTTCTGAGGTTAGTTTCACAAGTCGGTGCCTTTACTGAGAAAAAAAGAGAGAGAGAATAATGCCTTTTGCAGATATAAGGTGCAGTTGCATCTACAAGCAGGGTTGTAATACTAATTTTAAGCTTCTCTATCAAAACATTTTTGTTTAAATTTAGTACTACATCACTTGCTCACTAATGGATCCTCTGCAGTGAATGGGTGCCGTCAAAATGAGAGTTCAAATAGCTAATAAAATCATCATAGTAATCCAGAGGTAATTCACACAATTTCAGTGAAAAGAAAAGCTGTGTGTTACTAATAAGCAAATCCATAAAAAGACGCTAACTATTGTTTCCAGCTAAAACAAGTTTACTTCTATAATAATACAGTTATAGTTGACTCGTCTGAATCAGGAGCTGTCTTTTATTCATCAGCTATGTTTTAATATTTTTTTGAAATCCCTATAAATAATAACCCCTTTCTCAGATCAAGCCATGTACTAATGAACATAGAAGTCATCATTTACTCCTGACGTCTGAGTCGCTGAAGACGAAAGGATTACTTTTGTTTTTGAAGGGAATGCGCCCCACGATCTACCCAAATGCGTTTATGTTCGTGCAAATCATTCGTTATCCAGCTTCACCTATCCACAAGTTTCCTACGGCCCATGAGGCCTTGCGTCAAAAGTGGGAGCGTCTTCCGGTTTGAAGTAAACAAGCGGGGCGTGACACTCATTCATTCAACAGTTGGCAGTAGTGACGGACAAATGAAGCCTCGTGAAGCACCGAGACTTTCCTCTGACTGTTTCGGGAAAAGCTTCGAAGCTTCGATAGTGTCGAATACAGCGCTATCTGGTGGTTAGTAAAAAAATAAAGCAGCCAAAAGTCTGTGAAGCTCTGTCGGAAGAAGCATTCACCACAATTTCCATAAATCAACTCATGTTACATGCACAAATAAAAACTTAATCCCTATAAATAATAACCCCTTTCTCAGATCAAACCATTTTCAGATGATGTCATACTGAGCAGGAGTAGACAAGAATGTCATTGAGGTGTTTTGTTGTTGGATGTAATAATGAACATAGCAGTCGTCCTTTACTGACATCTGAGCCGCTGAAGACGCAGAGGATTACTTTTGTTGGTGTGCAACTTCACAAAGTAAACAACGGTTTGAAAAACACCTCTTCGCTTACCAGCATTATACCATTATACCAATATACCATTTGTATACTATGCCTGTCACCTCACCGGAAGTTGTGCCCATGTTTGTTATTATAGTAGCGCCCCCCGGAAACTTGTGGATAGAAGAAGTGAGTATAAAGGTTTGTTTTTATGAATCTTTTCAAATCGCCTTTCCTAAAAATGTGCTAGTAGGCTAAATGTGGCTAAAGTTTACAGTCTCAGAACCGCTCGTCGCCCCACAGAAGAGAGGGGCGAGGTAAGCAGAGCTCATTAGCATTTAAAGGGACATGCACCGAAACGCGTTGCTGTAAACAGAGCTGTTTTGAACAAGGTAAAAAGGTTGTTGTTTTACACTATCAGTGAGAAATTGTGGAACCACTGATGCCAACAAAGAGCCTTTATTTTTAAGAGCTTTTCACTTCACAAGACGTTTAATTGATGGACTGGTTTTGTGTCGATTACTTGTGGATTATTGTAATGTTTTTATCAGATGTTTGTCCTGAGGGTGTTTAAATCCTTAGGAATTTTTTATTTTTGCGTGTATAATAAATGTTGTGTAATTAATGCCACTATAATTAGTTTGGTTTCTACTTAAATTTACAATTACTGTTGTGAATACTTTTACATTTAAAGGATTTGTTGTGAAGGGAACTAAAATACATATTTCTAGTTTTGTTTGCAATTTTTTTAATTTACTTTTTTTTTTTTTTTTTACACCAGTATTTTACATTGTTTCTGAATTTAATATCCAAATGTGACTTATACATCAATGTGACGTCAGGTACAACTTCTTTTTTGGAAATTAGCTACAGTATATAAAAATGTAAATCAGGAATCTAAAACACATTCTAAAAAGAATCATTAATTACTCACCCTCATATAATTTCAAACCTGTAAGACCTTTGTTCATCTTCAGAATACAAATTAAGATATCTGTAATGAAATCTGAGAGCTTTCTGACCCTGCAGCAAAGCAGCTACCACATTCAAGGCCCAGAAAGGTAGTAAGGGCATCGTTAAAATAGTCCATGTGACTTCAGATGTTCAACCTTAATTTTATGAAGCTACAAGAATAATTTAGCATGACGCATGCATGTGGTGCTGCTGACGCAGGAGCTGTGGTACTCTTTCTCGCTGAATGTGTGTCGAAGACTGACACGGAAGAGAAGAAACTGTTGAATTGTAAGAAAGCTCTCAGATCTCATCAAAAATATGGTAATTTGTGTTCTGAAGATGAACAAAGGTCTTATGGGTTTGTTACGACATGAGGGTGAGTAATTAAGGACAGAATTTTCATTTTTGGGTGAACTATTCAGGTTGGTTAGTGAATTAGATTTTAGCATTGAAACACTGTACACAAAAGTGGCTTAATAAATTCATCTTTCAATTGGTCACAGATCAAAGTGACCTAGTTAATTCTACCCCAGTTATGTGTGTGTGTGTGTGTGTGTGAAAGAATGACCTTTCAGTATCACATGAGCTCGGACACGGTTTAAATGCCTCTGGGTTCCGTCCGTTTGACTATCTCTACAGACACAACCAGCAGCAGAGGGCACCAGTGATCTTCTAAAGCACTGTCCACTGCCACAAACCGGCTGGCACTAACGCTGCAAATATCATCTCGTGTGCGTGTGTGTGTGCACAAGGGTGTTTGTCTTTGTATAAATTTGATGTTTAGATTTCTGTGAGATTCGTTCTCGCAGCGTTTGCACAGATCATGTTTGTGGGTGCACCTGTGACAAATGCATGTGTAGCAGTATCTGAGTACACGTGTTTACATAAATGTATGTGGGTGTTTCTTCAACCTAGAGCACTTTTATGTCCCAGGGGTTGATTTTACACCATTTTTCCACCACAATGAATTGTTCTGCTCCTGATAAAGTGTTTTTTCTTTCGAAAAACCCTTGTGTACTTGTTTACCAAAGAAACAAAGAGCACCTTGAGGTCAAGAGACATAAAAAAATTAAAGAAAAATCAAGATAAATATTTGTCATTAGAGAATTTTTATTTTGCATCAAGCTATAATTTTGTCAAATTATACAAAAAGCCTTTTTTAAATAGGAAATATGGAATGCTAAACTAAGAGTTGATTTTTTTAAAATGCCATTTCCATCACTGAATGCTATTAAACACATTACAACAATTTGAGTTTTGGAAAGATAATGACTTTTAGAAAAAAAAAAAAAATAGAAAGAGAGAATTATCCTGTGATGTATGAGGAATAGCCCTCTCAAAAATCTAAATTTGCTGAAAATTTAATCACCCTCAGGCCATCCGAGACATAATTTAGATGATGTGTAGATGAGTTTGTTTCTTCAGATTTGGAGAAAATGACATTACTTGCTCATCAATGGGTCCTTTGCAATAAATGGGTGCCGTCAGAGTTTAAACAGCTCAAACAAGTAATCGTCTTGACAGTCCATTAATTACCATCTTGTGAAGCGAAAAGCTGTGTGTTTGTAAGAAACAAAACCATTAAGATGTTTTTTTAACATCAAAACATTGCTTCAGGTTAAAATATGAGTCCTTTATTCATAATATTGCTTTCTCTAGTGTAAAAAAGTCACCTTGACTGAATCAGGAGAGAAATATGCACTGATCAAGCACTGTTTCCAAAGAAATCAGTTCAAAACAAATTCTAAACAAATATGTTGAAGGATTTTGATGTGAGAGAACATAGGATGGATTTGGTCACAGGAGAAAGCGATATTGTGGAATATGGACCAAAATGATGGTTTAAAGTTAAAACACATTAATAATGAATTTGTTTCTTACAAACACAGAGATTCTCACTTCACGAGATGTGAACAGATGGATCTCATTCTGATGGCACCAATTCACTGCAGAGGATCCATTGGTGAGCAAATGATGTAATGCTAAATTTCTCCAAATCTGTTCTGAAGAAAAAACAAACTTATTTTAATTTTGGATGGCCTGAGGGTGAGCTAAATTTCCAGCATTTTCATTTTTGGGTAAACTATTACTTTTTGAGAGTTTGAAAGTCTTTCTTTGAGAGGGCAAAGGGCCAAAGTGGCCATAGCTGAAGAAACACCCATTACACACCACGTACACAACCACAATTGCAGTAAAAGTTGTTATCTTGCTGTGCTCATTCCTATCACATGTTGTGAGCTGACCGAGGGGTCTACAGCAAACCTCCTAGAGCTCCATTAGTCTGGCCACCAGCCCTCTGGAAAATTCTGTATCTCTGCATCTCCCATTTCCCTTCTCCTCGGGGGTTTTCACTTCTTATCTCAATGAAATACATTAAAAGGAAGATTAATGTGGGAGACCTTTTAGAAGACTCAAGAACTTGCAGGAGGGCGAGTCCTGGGAACCCTACCACAGGAGCAGCAGATGCTGAAAGCATAAAGAGACTGACCATAAATTCTTGGGTTTTCTTCTATGTGAGATCACAAGGTTGTAACTTGTAACCTTTAATAGGCCCCTGCGCTGTATGAATTATTCAGAATTGAGTGCTTTCCCCTTTATGAAAGAATTAACTGTGTCTAATACTGAATGTACACGGCTAGAATGCAATAAACAAGACAGGACAATCCCCCCATAATAGATAAATAGTCATTTGCAAGGCTTTCACGCAAAGCATACCGGTGTTGCAAAAAGGAAGATAAACTCTCACCTTCACTTGACATTTGAGGTTTATGTGACAATTTATTAACAATTAGGAGTCATGCATTATGAAATCTTATTGTCTGAGATCAAATGTCTATAAAATACACAGAATACCCAGGGTTCCTACACTATATATACAGTATACAGAAATGATCAGTCTATAATTTTTAGGTAGGTTTATTTTAACAGTGAGAGACAGAATAACAAAACAATCCAGAAAAATGCATTTCAAAAAAGTTATACATTATTTTAGATATTTTATATATGAGTGAAACAAGTATTTGATCAGTAAGATTTCTGGATCCCAGGTGCTTTTTATACAGGTCACAAACTGAGATTAGGAGCAAGCGAGTGCTTTTAATCTCAGTTTGTGAACTGTATAAAAGGCACCTGTCCACAGAAGCAATCAATCAATCAATCAATCCATCAATCAATCAATCAATCAGATTCCGAAAAAAGCTCCAAAAGCTGTCCAAGAATTCAGGGACAAGATTGTAGACCTATGCAAGGCTGGAATAGGCTACAAAACCATCAAGAAGCAGCTTGGTGAGAAGGTGACAACAGTTGCGATTATTTGCAAATGGAAGAAACACAAAATAACTGTCAATCTCCCTCTGTCTGGGGCTCCATGCAAGATCTCACCTTGTGGAGTTTCAATGATCATAAGAATGGTGAGGAATCAGCCTAGAACTACATTGGAGGATCTTGTTAATGATCTCAAGGCAGCTGGGACCATAGTCCTTGAGAAAACAACTGGTAACACACTACGCCGTGAAGGACTGAAATCCTGCAGCGCTCGCAATGTCCCCCTGCCTAAGTCTGAAATTTGCCAATGAACATCTAAATGGTTCAGAGAACTGGGTGAAAGTGTTATGGTCAGATAAGACCAAAAACAAGCTCTTTGGCATCAACTCGCCGTGTTTGGAGGAGGAGGAGGAATGCTGCCTATGACCCCAAGAACACCATCCCCACCGTCAAACATGGAGGGGGAAACATGCTTTGGGGGTGTTTTTTGGGGACAGGACAACTGCACCGCATCAAAGGGACGATGGATGGGGCCATGTACCGTCAAATCTTGGGTGAGAACCTCAAACAGGGCATTGAAAATGGGTCATGGATGGGTATGGCCAAAAACACACGGCCAAGGCAAGAAGGTGGCTCAAGAAGAAGCATATTAAGCGGACAAAATCCCTCCTGAGATGTGTGCAAATCTGGTGGCCAACTACAAGAAATATCTGACCTCTGTGATTGCCAACAAGAGTTTTGCTAAGTCATGTTTTGCGAAGGGGTCAACTATTTATGTCACTCATTAAAATGTAATCAATTTATAACTCTTTGAAATGTGTTTTTCTGGATTTTTTGTTGTTATTTTGTCTCTCACAGTACTAAACCTACTGTTAAAATTATAGACTGATCTTTTTTTTTTCTTTTTTTTTACTCACTGTATATATAAATATAAAATGTACTGGTAATATTCTGGCAGGACATTACCCATTCATTTTACAGACATTTCCCTTCTTTCTGCAATGTAACGCAATGCAGTGCAAAAAGTAAAAATACAGGGAAAACATAAATAAATAAATACATACATGAACAAATAATAATAATAATACAAACAAATACAAAAAAATCCTTCATATTAATTAATATTAATTATCATTATTGCCTAGAAATATAAATTGTGAAAATATACTCTTAAAAAATGCTGTAGTAATGGCCAGTAGTTGTAATTATTTTCATATTAACTGATAAATGGCCAATATCTAAAACATTTACAAAAACACTAGAAATTAAAACCAATTGCTTTAAACACTAGAAGTGAATTTAAATATTATAATGAATATTCTATAATATTCTTGATATTTGCTTAAGATTTAAAATTTTTGTTTTTAAATATTAACTTTTAGTAAGCATTAAATGATGGCAAAGGCAATCCAAATGTAAAAATATATAAAATGAGCATGCATAATAAAACATCCAAATACTTTCCTGCACCAGTTTATTGTTAATAAGCTATCTCAATTAAATATCTCAAATAAATAAATTAATTAATAAATACAAATACAGATTAAATAGAAAAGTCTGGCTCTGTGTACCAACTAACTGTCTTTTTAAACCTGAACAATGAAGAGTATGACAAAAATAATCTTCGGTGCATTGTTGGAAATCATAGAGTAAACTAATTACAAAAAATAAAAAAATATATCTGTACAACTACATTAATACACTGAATGGTAAACAGATTAATAGCTCTGTCAAACAAGTATTGATTAGATGTTTGCTTCTCAATTGATTTTGGTCATAGCTCAGCCAGGGGAGGGAAAAAACCCTCAAACACAACAGTCCTTTACCACCAGACCACTGAAAGAAACTTTCACCCTCTGACTTTCTCTCTTCTCTACCCTGTTGCACAGTGGTAGAGTAATTGACCATCGGAAAACCTTGGCTCTCAGAGTCAGAGGATAATATATCAGTCAATAACCCTGAAGAAACCATTAAAGCTGGAGAATGTTAGCCAATCTCAGGGAAGAAAAACAAAGTTCAAGCCTCTGTAATCTTCTCTTTAAAATGATCAATAAATCAAATTAAAGTTTGGGGTGTGTGAGGAGGCTAAATAAATCCTTGTAGCCACCTGAACCTTTAGAGCCTTCAAAACCCTCACGTTCGTCACACTGACGTTAGTGTGTTCGCAAATGCGTCCTCACATACATATAGCACACCAGAAGTCCTGTATTGCAGAATTAGGCCTGTCACGTTCATAATTCATAACCGCACATTCCCAGCTTCATTAATATGATATCGGAGCAAACGTTGACAAATAGCTCACCTGATTTAACGCAGGTGTAGAAACAGGTGCCCTGTCTGGGACTGGCTGCGCTGACCACCAAACATTTCCCCTTCTGCTTCCACAAGGTGTCCCATCATAAATAACTCATGACATCATATCCCGCGCACACGATGGCCGCACGAACGCAGAGTAGCTTTCCTTGTTAACACTGAAGCAAAGGACTCTAAATTTTTCATCGGCCTTGAATTATTCAAAAAAAGCAGAGTAATTGAACAAATTCAAAGAAGGAATGCATTCGCTAAAGTGAGTCACATCTCGCAACTTTTTGTTTTTTTTTCAATGTTTTTCTGAGGTTGTAGGTCAGCGGAGGCGGTTGGTAGTGCATTGTGGGAGCTGTGCGCCGTGACCATGGTATGAATGTTTGAGGTTTAGCGGCTACGCCGTCTCACCATAAACATAATTATCTCATTATCTACTCCCCATCCGTGCGTATTGCCGTTACACACATGCAGACACACTTGTTTCAGTGATTTTGTGTGGGGTGTAATGGAGTTTTCTCATTAGGGGGAGTTGTGGGAGTATTTTTGGTGTATAATGATATGAAGAGGAAGGTCATTTTTCCTCCAGCAGACTGAAACGTCAGGCACCAGTATTCAGTCAGTCAGCTTTCTGATGAAATTAACGCTGCTCTTCACCCATCTTCTCCCTCTAAGCAGATTACGGCACTTCAGGGACATTATTTGGACTGTTTATCACTTCACACACCAATTGAAATGAAGTGGAATCTATGGCAGAGAGAATCTTTGAAGAAATCAAGCTGTGGTTTGCATAACGATTTTAGGACGTCATCCTCAGGTGGACATTTGGATATTGGGCTACCATACAAGAAGAAATAAGAATAATAAATATATTAATAAAAAATAATAAAAGACAATAAGCTATAATGTAAAATTAAAATTATTTGAGAAATATACATATATAATTTATTGCGAAAGTATTCATACCCCTTCATGCCTTATGTTAAACTGTTTTAAATTACTTTTTCCACATCAGTCTACACTCCATGCAGCATAATGACAAAGCAAATACAAAATGGTCACAACTTCATAAATGTAAAAGTAAAAAAAAAAAAGAAAAAACTGAAATAAGTACACTGCAAGTATTCATACCCTTAACTCAGTACTAAGCATCTTTAAAGCCTCAAGTCAAAAAGATTTGCACATCAAAATCTGGAGATTCTTCGCCTCACCTCTTCACCTCTCAAGCTCTGTCATCTTGGATGGGGTCCGGCAGACATTTTTAAAGTTTCTTAAAGTTTCTTGTCCTGTTGGAAGGTAAACCTTCTGCCCAGTCTGAGGTTCTGAATGCTCTGGACTGGGTTTTCATTAAGGCTTTCTCAATATTTTGGTGCACTGAGCATTTCTTCTACTCTGACAAGTGCCTCAGTCCCTGCCAGTGAAAAACAGCCGCACAGCATGAAGCTGCTACCAGTACACTTTACTTTTGGGATGATAGTCTACAGATAATGAGCAGCAGAGCTGTAATCGGGCCTTAAAAGTTAAGCCCGACAGGGCCCGAGCGCCGACAGTATTTGGCCCAACCCCGACAAGTACATTTTGATTGACAGCTTTTTAAAAGCCTCAACCTGTTTACAGCTTGACATTATTCAAATGTGCGCACGTACACAGCTTTTGTCAAGAATGAGTCATTTATACATGTTTTAACATAATTTATTCATGACTAACGTAGGCTATAGGCCACTTGGAAGTTGGAACAAAGAAATAAATCCTCTGTAACATCATAACATCTCAGCACTCTAAATAGGCCAACGCGCCAGTAAAAATGAATCTTTCTTAACAAAAAAATTTAAGATAAATTCTAAATTAAGATGGGTATTTGGCAATAACGAAAGGCTCCGCGGGATTTGCTTCGTCACTTCTCTTCACAACCCGGCCTCAATGCGATGGTGAATATCAGCTGAAATTTAATAAAAGAATAATGCCAACATTAGCCTATACACTCTGTCTACATTATGCATTTAAGACTCAATTAATATTTAGTTATATTTTGAAAAACCTTCTCTCACCAAGATTAGGCGACATATTTTTGTGGAGGAAAATGATTGAATCCACTATAGATGGCTTGAGCGAGGTCCTGCTCTCTCTGTTGATGCGTCCAGCAGCACTGAACACCCTTTCACTGCTGCTGCTACTGGCCGGGATGCATAGTTGCTGTTGCAACCAAAACGTAATCGCTAGAGGGAAAGCCTCCATTTCACCTCCTCAGCATCTATTTTCGCATTTTTCTTGCGCTAATCAAATCAAAACTAAACTGGTTCGGGCAAAGATCTTCAGCTCTAATGAGCAGTGCCTGGTTTCTTTCAAACATGATGATTGGAATTGAAGTTCATCAGACCACAGAATCTTGTTTCTCACACTCCAAGTGTTTTCATGCGTTTTCACTGAGGAGAAGATGGAGTCTTGCCACACCACCATAAAGACCGGATTGGTGAAATGTTGCAGTGTTTGTCCTTCTGTAATTTTCTCCCATCTGCATATATGGTCATGGAGCTCAACTAGAACGACCATCAGGTTCTTGGTCATCACATTAGCCAAGATCATTTTCCATCAATTGCCCAGTTTGGCCAGGAGGCCATCTAGGAAGAATCATGGTTGTTTCAAACTTCTTCCATTAAGGGTAATGGAGACTACATGCTTCTGTGAACCTTCAATGCAGCAAGTTTTTTTTCCTAACTCTTCCCCAGATGTGTGGCGTCATGCAAGGCTGTCTCTGAGCTCTACAGGCAGTTTTTTTTCTTACCTCAGGGCTTGAGTTTTTGCTCTGATATGCATTTTCAGCTGTTAGGCCTTTTATTAAGATGTTAACCACAGGTTAACTTCACTCAAAGTGTAGTAACATCTACAAGCAATATGAATGCTCCTGAGCTAAATTAAACTGTCCCAGATAAGGGTATGAATACTTATGCAATGGAATCTTTTTTTTTTTTTTTTTTTAATACATTTGCAAAAATGTTAAAAACCTAGCAAAAAGCAATTTAAAGCAGTTCAACATAAGGCAGCAACATAACAACCTGTAAAAGAAAAATGAAGGGGTATAAATACGATGTCCTTACTGCCTTTCTGGGCCTTGAACGTGTCAGTTACGTTACTGTCTAAGCAGGACCAGAAAGCTCTCTGATTTAATCAAAAATATCTTCATTTGTGTTCAGAAGATGAACAAAGGACTTACGGGTTTGAAACGACATGAGGGTGAGTAATTAATCACAGAATTTTTGGGTGAACTATCCCTTTAAAATATTTATATTTTTTTTTGTAAAATGACCACTGTGTGTATATCAGTAGACGTACAGTATATCAGGAGCAGGGATGAGTTTTGATCAATTTTAATTTGTGATATCTCTGGAGCGGAGAGCTCTGCAGGAAAGAATATCGCTTCTGTACAACAGGATCTGCCGCTGATGATAACCTCAGTGAACACACAGCTAAAAGCTAAACATAAAAAAACCCAGTAGGCTTCACCACTCATTAAATCAGATGCTAACGAAAAGAAAACTCCTGCTCAACAACTGCTCTGCATTATCACATCCCTCCCGCTAGTTATTTCTTCCTCGTTTTCAGCAGAAGGAAAGGCCTTCAAAAAGTGTTTAAGACAAAATCGTCCATGGCAAAAAGTGGTGGGAAATTTTGTAAATTTTGCTTATGCTTGAAAACATTTACCAAAGATGAAACACACAATCCTGCTCCAAGTATATTTTGGGTGGATTATTCCTTTAAAATATATGTTTTAAAAATTACCACTGTATGTACACTACCAGTCAAAAGTTTTTGAACAGTAATATTTTTATTATAACATTTTGAAATTGTAAATTATTCCTGTAATTTAAAAGCTGAATTTTTAGCATCATTACTCCAGTCACACAATCCTTTAGACATCATTCTAATATTCTGATTTGCTGCTCAAAAAACATTTATTTTTATTATTATGCTGAAAACAGCTGAGTAATTTTTTTTCAGGTTTCTTTGATGAATAGAAAGTTCAGAAAAACAGCATTTATCTAAAATAGAAATCTTGAGTAATGAACTAAAAAAAATGCAAAATAAAATAAAATAAAATAATGGATGGTAATAAGATAATGCTAAACAAAGCTAAATAATAATAAAATGTTTTCGTAATTACTGGTAATGGAAGGATTCAGAGCAAAATAACCTTAGATTGCTTACTGCAGCTGCTGTTTTCAGCAGACACGAGGAGAGATCCATAATCACACATTTTTAAGATGCTGACAGCTTAATGGCATTTTAGACGATATGGAAGACAGTGGGCCGTGAGTGTAGCAAAGCCTATGGTGTGTAGGCACACTTACACGTGTAAACAATAAATATCTGGGCCCCTACATAAAGCACTTCCTGAGGTGGTAATATTTCACAATCCAGCAGAGAAAACTGAGCACAGATATCTATAAATCACTTCTAGCGTGAGCTATTCTGGTTCAAAATAGCACCGTAAAGCCAGCCAAAAGCCTCGTTGTGAATGAATGATGGAAATAGTGATGTATATCTTACCAAAAATGATCATTCAGTGATCCGGACTTCACTCTGTACTTCTGAACATGACAGGATCCTTATTGGTTCTGAAGTTCTTATTCAGCCACTGTAGCTCAACCACGGTTGCATATTCTCTCTCTCTCTTTCACCGCTCAGTGCACTGCGGGGTGTTTGTATGGTCTTGAAGATTAGAGGTGACAGCGGTTCCCATGTGGCCTCTCTGGGAACGCTGTCAGACAGCCGCACTGTACACACATGCAAAATGACACACACACAGGGTAAAATGAACTATAACTTCCTTCCAACTGTTGCTTTTTAGTGTTTGATCAAAAACACTGACATCTGACACAGTCTTACAACCTTTTAAACCCCCTACATACAGTGTGTTTTACTAATTCAGCTCCATGTTGTTTAATGGCCTTTTCCACAGTGGGTTCTATTTTCATGCCATCGGCACAATCTCACTTCTGATCTGACATGGGTTGGTTGTTTAATATTATTGACAACCCCATATTCGAACAGAAAGTGTTCCGCTGTAAATCACAGGGATAAACTCAAATGACATTAACAGATGACCAAGATCCAACAATTCATTTCTGTTTACCCAAGAGGCTCAGCGTTCGCACATCCACAACATGTATGGACTCAACAGCCAGTTTGTTCACTTTCCAGTGTTATTTTAGTATTCAAGTTTTTATTATTTTAGATTTTCAGTTTATTATTATTATTTTTAAATTTGATTTCATTTTCTTTTGCACTGGCACTTGAAGTGCTGCCACAAGTTGTCTTGTCATTAGGCATCTTTAAAGAAAAAGTTCTGTATAAAGACTGAATAAAAGCAATATTAAAAATGTGACCCTGGACCACAAAACCAGTCTTAAGTAGCATTGGTATATTTGTAGCAGGAGCCAAAAATACATTGTCTAGGTGAAAATTATTGTTTTATTATTTTATGCCAAAAATAATTAAGATATTAAGTAAAGATCAATTCCTACCTCTGCTGAAAACATCCCGCGAACCCGCTCCAAGGATCCGATCTAAATGATTCGCGATACGAGCTTTGAATTCTTGTTCTGAATCAAATGATTCGTGATGCGCGCTTTGAATTCCTGTTCTGAATCAAATGATTCGCGATACGCGCTTCGAATTCTAGCAATACGATCCGATTGGAGAGCTTCGAAACAATGAATCATTTTAAGACGTAGTGGTACCTGATTCAGAGTTTCAAAAAGCTTCGTTGATGCTCTTTGCTCGCTTTCTCTATACAATTTATTCGTTGTTTGAATAACAGTGGAAATACAATGCATTGCCCAATTTACAATGCATTTAATAAATTGTGATCACGTTGGACGCAGTTTCCGTCGTATTAAAAACATTTTATGACATGACACTCATTATGTGGTACTTGCCTAAAAAGACGGGTTTATAATGTGCGTTGTTAACAGATTACATAGTCTTACTGGAGTTGGGTCAACCTCTGCCTATGAGAAAGAAAAAAGTTTTCAAAAGCATCCACCCCTCTGCTTTTTTTCACAAATCGCATCCTGTATACATATACATTGTTTGTGATTAATTTTAATTAATAAAAGTATTTTAGTTAATGAGAATAAATTTTGCTTTGGCCTTTTTTTTTGGCTTTGGATTAGTGGTTAGGGCTGGTAATTGCTCCACAAGAAGCAGACCATGCGTTTGCCATTGTGCCCTTGAGCAATGCACTTAACCCAGACTGCTTCAGGGGAAATGTCCCTTTAAAAAGCTGATGATGCTGTTCTATGACAGCACTGGCTACATTTTCTAGCTAATGCCTAATTTTCGGATTTTCTGTTAATTATTTATTTATTTACTTACATTATCAGTCACTGGTCTGAAAAAGCAGCTTCTTTAATTAAATGTGAAAAAACCCTACCCTGGCACGTTCATTAGAGGTAAACAAACAAATGGATGCAGTTTTAGTAAAACAGTGCTGGATGTCATCAAATTGCATGTTGATGAGTGTGCAATTATGACAAATACATAAAAATTGGATTAATTCTGACCAGACTATGTTTGTACTGAGACATTGCCCAAAAAAAAAAAAAAAAAAAAAAAAAAAAAAAAACTCTGCCCAAATTAGAACAAAAAGGGTTTTCAAACTGGATGTCTACAGAAAAAAATGGATAAAATAAAACTGAATTTTATAACGCTGTAAAGAATTAAAATATAAAAAAAATTAATACACATATATATTAATTAATAATGTTATTATATTTACCAAATGTAACAAATTTATTTTCCTCCTTTTTTGTCCCAATAATTGTATTTTATTGACTAGGGCTGGGTAAAAAATATGAATTTCTTATTTTTATGAAACGTTATCGCTTCTTAAATCCCAAGAAGCAATTAGTCAGCCTCTTTTCAGTTAATGAATACAACATTGTAGCACACCTCCTATCAAATTAATTGCAATAAGCTTTGTGCTTGTTACTTTTGATATGAAACAAAGTCTCAGATTTCAAATTCTTTCAATTTTATTACAGTTTTCAAAGAATGAATGCTGTTTTGGCACTGTCTAATGTGGAGTAACAGATTGCTGTAGCGCCTCAGTTCAAGAGAAGTGGCAGGACAAATCTCCTCCACTTTAATACCAGTTTCAGCATGAAATTAACATGAATGAACATCCAAAGTCACGTTAAAAGAAAAAAAAAAGTACAACTTACCGAAATCCATATCCCACCAAAGATGTCAATATAACAGATTGTAAACAATATGTCACATTTACCTCAGAAAAAAACATATTCAGTGACCATAAACTCATTAGTCAGCTAAAACTCTAGAGAGGAGAATTTGCTAAATATATGCACCATATAACATATTTATTAGATTTTTTACTGTTCTTCAATGTTTATGTTTGAATAAATGTCAATGTTTATGACAGAATTGAAATGTAAAATCGTAAAATTTGTGTCAAAAAACAGCCCTTGTACTGACAACCAAAAACAGATTTGTCACATGTGAAGGGGAAAACAAAAAACATAAGATCTGGACTGTGGCGTGAACAGCAAAGTCTCGTTGTATTGTGACTTGTATTTAAAATACTGCAGCAAGCCTCAGTCCCACGTCCCTCTCTCTTTCCAGAAGCTATTCTCCAGTCGGGCCGCAAGGGCCACTCATTCAAACGCCACATGTTGTTTTATGTGGTATATGACAGTTGTCGGGGGAGTACTGTGTGCTGGATTTAGAATATATCTCATACCCAGGGTTGTGGATAATAGCTTACAAGGGAGGCGTATGATTGGTAACGGGCGTTAATGAATTCCTGTGTAACATCTGCCGAGATGCACTCCACATGCTGGCTATTAAAGGGAGGTGATGGAAAGCATCTCTTTCGGCAGACATTAATTGCTGCCTCCGCCAGATGCCAATTCTCCCTCCCGGTAGGTAGTGGTTTGATAGACAGAGCGGACTGCTCTTGTCTGACATAAAAAGAAAAAGATTGAAAGATGATGCACGCACCGACCCAGTCTTGTCTGGCCTTTGTCACATGAACTAGATTTTTTCACAAGCCCGGAACGTTCGGAAAAGGCTCCGCCCCGTGATTCAGTTTCCCGGGATTCCCTGGTGTTCTGTAATTAGTCTATTTAACATTGTTTGTCTAAACAAAGTGCTGCATTGATAATTTTCACAGCGTTGAGCTGCTGTTTGTTTGAACCTGACAGGAGAGGAGAATGGCGGGCTCGTGTAAAGCCGCTGTGGGGGCGTTCATGAGTCATGCTGCTGGTGAAACTGCAAAACAGTGATGGGCAAAGCTCATTAGTGACCTTGAATACAGCGGAATCTGAATCACAGCCATGCCAGAACATCCTCGTTCCTTTCACATATTGATTGTGTCCCAGTCGCCCTTGATGGGGTCCTCAAGTCCTTGGACTTAATTCCTTTCGCTCTCATGCTGAATGAGCCTCGAAGAAAAACTTCTCACGGTTGTGTCGTGGACTGAATTATGGGCTTAACCTGCTGGAACAATGATATGAATTAGTCTGCTGTACAATTCACTTAGAGGATCGCAGAGGCTCAAACCACATGCACTTAGCATGTGTTTTACAGCTTCACCAATCATTTTGAACCATTTCTACATTAGCTAATGCACAAACTACAGGCATATTATGATGAAGAGCCTATGCATTACTGCTTCTAGATTTTTGACGTTACAGTCTATCACAGGGTGCAAATTACAAGGAGGGTTTTGAGGAGGAGGGGGTCTGGCGCCCTCATTTAATGCCTGAACCCTTCCGAAGGAGTCAAAACACAAGAATGGAGAGTCTTAAAAAATGTAGTTCTAATTCTGCATATATTAGGAACATTCAACCACATTTTAATAACTTAACTGAATTTGGAGCAGTAACTGGTATAGGGTTCTATAATTTCGCAGTATCCAGTCATAAAAATGTAATTTACCCTATAACCCAGAATGTCACAGAATTTGCTGAATTGTAGATGAACGAATCATAACTGGGTCAGTGCATTTAATGCGTCTGTGAATATTAAGCCACAAAAATACAATTTAAATGTGAATGTTCTGCATGTCTCTGTGTGAACGAATGGCGCGGTTTACTTTACACAAACTGAAGCGAGTGTCGCTCTTGGCGTTTTCAATGTATAAGTGCGTGAACACATAAACAAACTCTAAAAACCGTTCTGAGAGTCACTTCATTAGCATTTTATAGTTTATTTTGAAAAGAACTATCATCGTATCATATACAAACAAAAACTTAAAGGTCTTTACAGCAACTCGTCAAAATAAAAGGTTGGTTTAACTTGAAGACACTGTCACAGAAGTATACTACTACCACTAGTAAAGTTATCAATAAAACCTATTTTTTTAAAGGAATATTTAGCAAAGTAATTCTTTACCAGAATTTATTTACCAGAAAAAATGAAAATAAAATAAACAAAACAAAACAAAGAGAACAAACTAACAAATATATATATATATATATATATATATATATATATAGTAAAATCAATTCATTAGAGATGATTTTGATTATTAAAAATCAAATTAAACCACTTAAAAAGAGATTTAAAAAAATAAAATAAAACTGAAAGCACAGAATTTGGTAAAGACAAAAATGAATTTGAAAAGAAAAAAAAAAACGTATTCCGTAGGGCTGTAAAATATATATTTTTAAATAAATTGCTGTTAAATTGTTTCATGATTTCAATTGATTAGTTTAAATTATTAGTATTTCTTAATTTAACCATAAAACAGAGTCTGAAAAAATTTTAACAGAAAAAAATAAATAAATAAATAAACCACAATCCAGAAAAAAAAAAGAAAAAGAAAGAAAGAAAGAAAGAAAGAAAGAAAGAGAAAAAGAAAACGGAATTTGGGAAAAAAATAAAATAAATTTCATAGAGCCCATTCAAAAGTCTGGTTGGTAGCATTTTTCCCCCCCAATAAACAGTAATGTTACAAAACAGTAATATTGTAAAATATTGTAAAAATTTAAGAGAATGGTTTTACCATTTCAGTATTTTTTTTTTTTTTAATATAATTTATTTCAGTGATAGCAAAGCTGAATTTTCAGAAGCTATTACTCCAGTCTTCAGTGTTACATGATCCTCCATAAATCATTCTAATATGTGACCCTGGACCACAAAACCTTTTTTAAATAGCACAGGTATATTTGTAGCAAGATCACATTCCATGAAGATATTTAATAAATTTACTACCGTAAATATAGCAAAACAAAAAAAAGTCGGGCAAATATCTTGGGCAAATATTGTCCGTTCTTAACAAACCATAATGGAAAATGGTAAGCTTATTTATTCAGTTTTTGGATTATGTATAAATCTTAGTTTCAGAAAATTGACCCTTATGAGTGGTCTTGTGGTCCAGAATCAAATATGTTGATTTAATTTGGAAAAAAACATTTATTATAATTTTCAATGTTGAAAATAGTTCTGCTGCTTAATATGTTTGTATTATTTGATGAACAAAAAGTTACAACAAACAGCATTTTTTTTTTTTTTTGGCAATGTAAGCAATTAAATGCATCTTTGCTGAATGTAAGTATCAATTTCTTAAAAAAAAAAAGTAAACATTTTTAAAGCTTCAAATATGTGCAGTGAAAAATCGCAGACAATATAAAAAAGACATGCAAAAATATTTAGGTTCAGAGCTTTTAAAATACATTTGGTTAACTGTGCTAGGGACATCCAAAAATTACTTCAAAACCTTGAAATTCTTTGTATAATTCATGCACTGCTTTCAACACTTGTTGGAATGCCACGTTACTGCCTCCCTGAGATCTCCTGGCATCCCCAGCATGTCATTGCTTTGACAACTACCCTTCTGCAGCCAATTTACACACCTGCTGCGTGAATGACAGTAAATCAATACAGGCAGTGTCACATTCTGGCTGCAAGCTTACTGTCCAGTCATGAAACTGGGCATGTGTGAAAATCCCCAAGCATGCTGTGAATTTGGATGGGTTTCAGTTCTACAGTTGGCGATTTCAGCATGTGTGCATTGTGTGTGTTACGCTGTTTAAATAAGTACGAGGTTAAGACCAGCGCAAGAGAGAAAGGAATTATCTGTTGTCACAAAATATTAAGAGCTCACAGATATAGCAGGCCCAAAGAATTAACAGGCTTTGCTGATTTGTGTTTGCAAAACAAGATAAGAATGTGGATATTATAGAGCCATATTAAATATTAATCATTCATAATGTTACTGAGCTATTATTACTTCTTTGCCAGCTGTTAACTGGTAATACTTTAATCATAGGATCACATAAAAAAAAAAAAAATTGAATCATATATATATATATATATATATATATATATATATATATATATACGGGTTTGTTGTACATTTTACATTAAATTACATTAAATTAAATTGTTTTTTAAATAAAGGGGTTTGTTGTACATTGTCAAAAATGTAATTAAATTAAGAGTGTGAAAATATGAATAAGTCCAGAAAAATTCAGCAACTTCTTCTTTTGTTACAAAACAACAAAAACATTATTTTTATTATTATTATTTTTTTTTAATAAAAGGGTTTGTTGTATAAAAACAAAACAAAAACACTTTTTTAAAGGGTTTAAAAGGGTTAGTTATACATTGTTACAAAAATTAAATTAAATTAAATTAAATTACAATAGTGTGAAAATATAAATAAGTTCAGAATAATTAAGTAACTACTGAAAAACCCTGTTTTTTTTGTTGTTGTTTTTTAATAAAAGGGTTTATAAAATAAATAAATAAATAAAATAAATCAAGAGTGTGAAAACATGAATAAGCACTTTTGGTACCAAAAACAACAATTTATTTTTATTTTTTTTAATAAAAGGGATTGCTGTACTTTGTTAAAATGAAATTAAAAGAAATTAGTGTAATAATAAAAATAAGTCCAAAAAAAATTCAGTAACTATTTCTTTAGATACAAAAAAAAAAAGTGGAGAAATTTAGCATTACATAATTTGCTTACCACTGAATTTTCTGCAGTCAATGGGTGCCATCAGAATTGGATTATTGTGATGTTTTTACCAGCTGTCATTAAGATGGCACCCATTCACTGCAGAGGTTCTATTGGTGAGCAAGTGATGTAACATCAGTGAAGAAAAATACACATCTACATCTTGCATGGCCTGAGTACATTTTCAGCAAATTAAAATTTTTGGGTGAACTTTTTCTTTAAAACGATGTTCATGTGATAAATTCTTACTGCCATGCAACTGCATTATGTGCCTTTAACATATTCTTCCATCGTGATGAAGTGGACAGACAGACAGACAGACAAACGCTCCAACTTTAAAGAACAAAACGCTTCTCGCTTCAGGCAAAAACATGCAGCTCTGTCTAATTCTGCCTCTACCCACAAGCTCTCTCCTCCAGTGTAATCTCCCGAGCACCATAAGAGAGCAATCTGTGATGACCATGCGCTGCTCCGGCCCCCTCATGCAGCACTAACACACATAGGAGAGGCCATAAACGCTCCTCCATTCCACTCTCAGAGCTCCAGCACAAACGTCAAGGGACAATATGATTAACCCCCCACGCCACGGTTCACCAGTGCCCGCCGGGGAGAGCTGAGAGCTCTGCTAAAGATGGGACATCCCTGGAGAAAAACTCTGAAACCTCCACCCCCGTCCCCAGTGAACACATGCCCACACAGTATATAGGATCACCCGCCAGTCACGGCACATTCTGCAGTGGTCAGCATGCGGCTGTGAAAATGCTATCCAGAGATAAAGAGATAATAGTTTGGCAGGGTCTGAACTGACCAATCAAACTGTGACAAATCCTGTCAGTATAAGGATGATCCCATCTAAGATTTAGTTTGCATCATCGTCACTTGTGTTGTGTTCTGATATGATTACATCATGTTGTAAAACGAAACAAAAGTCACCCTAGGCAGTTATAAAAACTAAGCTGCAAAAATGGTAATTCTGAATCATGGTCTTGACGCCAAGCATTTACATACTCTGGCAAACATAGAGATAATCAGTTGATAAATCCCTTCTAGCAACTTATTATGGAAATAAAAGAAAGAACAGAATCTACAGATTTTGTTTTTTTCACTAAGAGTGCATTAAATAGATCAAAGGTGACAATGACGATTTTTACACTGGTACAAAATAATTTTTTTGGGGGAGAGATGTTATAGAAATTAATATTTTTATTTAGCTAGAATGCTTTAAATGTATCACAAGATGATTCATAATGTTAAATGCTGTTTTTGAGAACTTTCTGTTCATCAAAAAACCTGTAAAAAAATATACTCAATATATGTTTTCAACATAATAATAATAATAAATGTATCAGAAAAGTAAAATGATTTCTGAAGGATCATGTGACTGGAGTAATGATGCTAAAATTTCAGCTTTGAAATCACAGGAATAAATTACATTTTAAAATAAATTCAAATAGAAAACCGTTATCTTAAATATAGTCAAAATATTTCAAAATGTAGCTGTTTTTTGCTGTACTTTGTATCAAATAAATGCAGGCTTGGTGAGGAAAAGATACTTCTTTAAAAAAACATTACAAATCTTACTGTTCAAAGACTGGTAGTGTTTGTTTAAACAGAAAACAGTTATTTTGAATTGTAATACTATTTAAAAACATTTGTAAAAATAATAATAATAATATTGCACAGTTTTTACATCAAATATGTGCAGCCTTGGTAAGATATATTACTGTTTTCACATACAAGACTCTCTATAAAAAATATGACTTACACTATCCAAAAAGAAAAGAAAATTTTTTCTTTACATAAAAACTTTAACCAATATTCTTTTTATTAAAGCCATGTTTGAATCTCATCAAGTTAGTGTTTGTAAGCATTTTACATTTATTTCAAAATAATAACTCAAGGCAGTTACAATTTAAACAATAGATTTTATTTGTGAACTTAAGTTCAGCTATTCTTTTTAATAGTTACGTTTAACTATTTTTTTTTTTTTTTCTGATCATCAGTCATCAAAGCTTGGTAAAGATTGGTCACAGACAGAGATTTACTTCAAATTTCACCAAACTTATCACTAAAAACTGGCACAGATCATGTTTTAATGCCATTTTAAATATTATTTTGACATAAAGTAGTTATAATGTGTTTACCTACTTTTTAAAACTAGTCTTCCCATTGACGCCATTATATTGTTCATTCAGACTGATTCTTGAATGCGGAATGCACACAAACACAAGAGGCGGGATTTATCGTATGAACCAATCACAGCCGAGCATAACCAGTCATATTGCGATGGAGGCATTGCATCTTCTCACATAACTTTCCCCAATTAATTATCAATTACCCCCCACCAAACTCACCGCATGCTTTAGGGGGTCTGTTAAAACTCAGTGAGCTCAGGGGAGGTGGGAGAGATCCGGACTCCTGCTATGACTTTACCTGCTAGTGTCACTGTTGGACAATGTTTCTTTAGAAAAAAAAGGGATTTACACTTTAAGTTATATTTTGTAATATTGGCATTGTTTTATTTCGTACTACAATTTTTTTTTTCACATCCAATATTTTGAGGAAACACCGCCTCCCTTGCCTCCTCAGAGGAAATGCCCCTGTTGCATTCCTTGGGAATTGAAACTATGACCTTGGCATAGTTATGAATGCCAATGAAATGTTTATGAAAGTGAGCAGAAGACAAGAGAAAATCCACATGGCTTTCAAATGCCACAGAATCGGGTTCAGTCCAATTGACTCTTGTCTATGCTCACACCGTTAATGAACCACCGTTCCAACAGCCACAGACGAACTGTGACAGCAGCAGCTGAACAATCCAAGTAGAGCTGAAGCTCATTCCCTAAATCTGCTGACATGTCTGTCTGAGGGAACCTGTGAGGTGATCTCATTACTTGCTTATCATACCTGAGCCACATACTGTATAGACAGCAAGAGAACACATTCAATATGTGCGAGCAGGTGTATGTACAGCCACATGGCTCTTCTGAGTGTGGATAAATGAGTTCCCAATCTGAGGTGGGAAAGCAATCGCATTGTTTAGCGAGATGAGAGGCATCTGGGGTCAGACCGCATCTGCAGAGTGGTAATAGATTAGAGGCATATCAGGTGTGGATCCTGTAGACAAGTGGCCCCAGCGTGTGCTCTCCACTCACATCTTTAATTTCACTCACAGTGGGACATTAATGCACTGGCTACAGAGCAAAACAAAGATACAGTCTAAAGAAATACTTCTGGAAACCTCAAGAACAGTATTTTTTTGTGTGTAGGAAGGGTAGCTTCCGTCAAATACTGCATGTGAGAGGTATTTATTGGCTTATAGGGAAATGTGTTAAAAGAACTGTTGTGTCTAATCCAGTGAAGTAAGAATAACTTTGTGACAGGTCTCTTTCAGAGAAATACCTCCTACGGAGATCAGCTCAATAACAAGTGCCAAAGTATTGAAGTATTAGGCCGACTAAACCAGAGGACACACACACACACACACACACACACACACACACACACACACACACACACACACACACACACACACACACATCAAAAAATACAAAAAGAGAAAATATCAGACATTGATATTGTGAATATGAAAGCACTGCATGTTTCTGCCTCTAAAAAGACGGTGGCTATTTGTAAAGGGATAGTTTACCCAAAAATGAAAAGTATTTTTTAACTTACATTTTTTCATACTATGGAAGTCAAAGGAGACCATCAACTGTTCAGTTATCCACTTTCGGTAACACTTTATAATAACTTTCATGAATAAATCATTTACAAGCATATAATGTTTAACTAATCATTAAATATTATATTCACATATCTAGAAATATGAGACAATGTGCTTGTTAATGTTAACTAATGAACTAATTAAACATTACCAAATGATTAACAGATCATTATTTAATGTAAACTGAAATGCTTACAAACGTCATTAAAGTTTCAGTTCATATGATCATGCATTTTTTTAAATCTTCAAATGACAGATGGTTTACAATGATTAAAAGCATCATGAATAAATCATTAACAAATGTTATATAATTCTTAACGGATCATTAGTTAATGTTTGCAAACTTTCAGTGCGTTTTAAACATCTACAAATGATTTGAACAGAAATTATACAATATTTACAAGCTTATTTGTTCATTTGTACTTTTGTAATGCTTACAAATGTCATTAATCTTCAGTTCACATATTAGCTAATGCTCATTTTTACATTTACAAGTTGTGTTGTGAAATTATAGCTTAAAGACACTTCACAAACTATTCATGTTAATATTTTCATTATCTCATAAAGCAGTCTGTAAAGGTCATGTGGTCTTTGTTTGTTGTGTAGACTTCTACTATTTGCACATCTTAAATCATTTATTAATAATTTGCTAATGTTTTTGTGTAAACTATTCATCAGTTGTAAATGTTTATAAACATTCACTAATCATTAGTACCTTTATGAGCAGTCATTTTGATGGCAAAAGTTAGAAGTTTAATAACATTTGTAAGCATTTTAATTGACAGGAAATTGTAATCATTAGGTAATGTTTAACATGTCACCCCACTTTCTTCCAAATAGCCTCTTTTGTGTTCAGCAGAAGAAAGGAACTCATATAGGTTTGGAACAATTTGGGGGTCAGTAAATAATGAGAGAATTTTCATTTTTGGGTAAGGTATCCCTTTAAGAGTTTTGGTAAATAGAAATTAAAGGGATAGTTCACCCCAAAATAAAAATTACCCCATGATTTACACACCCTCAAGCCATCCTAGATGTATACGACTTTCTTCTTTAAGATATTTTTTAATAACTCCAATAATACAAAAAAAAAAAAAAAAAAAAATCCTAGCTCTTTCAAGCTTTATAATGGCAGTGAATGGGTGTTGAGATTTCAAAGCCCAATAAAGTGCATCCATCCATCATAAAAAGTAATTCACATGGCTCCAGAGGGTTAATAAAGGCCTTTTAAAGCGAATCGATGCATTTGTGTAAGAAAAAAAATATCCATATTTGAAACTTTATATGCCATAATCTCTAGTTACCGCTAACTGTGGTATGCACGTTCACAAAAAAGTGTCATTTCAGCAGATGATGGATGTAGATGTAGATAAGCTCTGACTAGAATATGCAAAGCTATCTCACAGCCAATTCAATTGTTTTTTACGAGGTGACTAATTCGTTTGAATTTGTACAACCTCACTCGTACAACTTCTGTCATGGTTAAGTTTAGAGACAGGTTAGATGTGGACCTTTGTACAAATTCGCCACCTTGTAAAATATGTACGATTTTTCACAAATAATATGAATTTGTACTAGTGAGGTTGTACAAATTTTCCACCTGTGATATTGAGTTGGAATATACTAGTCTTTTGAGAACCAAGTTTTGTTTACAGCATCGGTTCTCAATTCCAATTTTGTTTGTATCTCTTATCGCTTCAGATGTTTGTTCTATTCGAATGTAAGTGACCTGCGAAGTGGACTTCACAGGATATGAGGAAAACCAGCCTCCTCTTGGCTTATATTGAAATCGTCTCGGTTACTCTTGTAACCCTCGTTCCCTGAAGGAGGGAATGGAGACGTTACGTCACCTGATGTCTATGGGACACAATGTCCGACTGCGATTGGTGTTTTGTTTTTCTCTCTCCACTGCGCTTTGTCACGTCTCTTCATCCACTGGAATGGATAATTATATATACATTATGTATATAAATGCAAATCACAAATCATCTGTAATCCCAAACTCTGCATTGTACATACAGTCCCATGTTACCCAGGCTGACATGCAAACTTCCCACCAGCCCCTTCTAGAGCATTTGGCTCCACTAATACTGTCATTTGTCCTTCATCCTGCCGACCGTCAACTGCAGAGTAATTACATTTTAAACGATTCTGCACACAACTGCTGAGGCATTACGTTTTTAATTCGCACAAATCACACAGAGAACAAAAATCTAATGGGAGAAGGGGGATAAGAAACGTTCATTCAGTGTTCCATTCCCTGATAAATGCACACAAGTTATCCGCGCCTCTGGTGTCCATTTATAATATTCTGAATATTTATTTATTTAGGCAAGTCTGCATAATCATTTTGGCTATAGGTAATATCAGAAAAAGTCAGAGTTCCGTGTATGCATTATTCATAAAGAAATGCAGAGGGAACAGGATTTACAAGATAGAACTGAAATTTACCAGAGTCATCTCTCTCTTTATCATGCACAAAAGCCTCTCGGACAAGGGGAAAAAAGGCCACTAGATAGAACTGAATGTGTGTAATGAGCAAAATTATGGGAGGATGAAGTAATAGAGATTAATAACTCGCTGTAGCCTATTCATTTGCCTCGGAAGCCATGCACCTTGTACTTAAAAATAACCTTCCACCGTCTGCCTCTTGGGCCAGATTTACTCGCCGCGACTTAAACTCAGTCGACTAGCAACCCGTTTATAGCCTCACACGTAGAGCAATTATTCTAATATCATTTAATCAAGATGTAATTGTATAGGACCCTAAGACGAGGAGAAGGCCAATCATTCTGAAGTGACATTTTCCGCTGTGAATTATTTCCTCATTTTTTATCCTGCACTCTTGACCACTGTGTCTCACTCACACTGGCTCATTTGGAGGGTAAGGTGCAGAGCTGTAGATCAGAGATAAATGACTTCATTAAAGTGTGGCTCACACTGCGCCGGAACGATTCCCGTATCCCCGTCGTGCCACGAGAGATTATGAACTTCATAAGTCAATATGTTTCGATAATAGGATAATGCTTGCCCATTCGCCACCTAAAAGATGGGTCGACAGGGGTTCAGATATGAAATGGACATAGCAGGAGGTGTGCTTTAAGAACACTGGGCCTTGTGAACGTCCATATTTGTGCGTAAAACCTGTGTGAAATGAGTTTTTCATTATTTTTAAGTTCACACAACTATATATATATATATATATATAGTTGATATATATATGTATATGTATATATATATATGTATATACAGGTCCTTCTCAAAAAATTAGCATATTGTGATAAAGTTCATTATTTTCTGTAATGTACTGATAAACATTAGACTTTCATATATTTTAGATTCATTACACACAACTCGAAGTAGTTCAAGCCTTTTATTGTTTTAATATTGATGATTTTGGCATACAGCTCATGAAAACCCAAAATTCCTATCTCAAAAAATTAGCATATTTCATCCGACCAATAAAAGAAAAGTGTTTTTAATACAAAAAAAGTCAACCTTCAAATAATTATGTTCAGTTATGCACTCAATACTTGGTCGGGAATCCTTTTGCAGAAATGACTGCTTCAATGCGGCGTGGCATGGAGGCAATCAGCCTGTGGCACTGCTGAGGTGTTATGGAGGCCCAGGATGCTTCAATAGCGGCCTTAAGCTCATCCAGAGTGTTGGATCTTGCGTCTCTCAACTTTCTCTTCACAATATCCCACAGATTCTCTATGGGGTTCAGGTCAGGAGAGTTGGCAGGCCAATTGAGCACAGTAATACCATGGTCAGTAAACCTTTTACCAGTGGTTTTGGCACTGTGAGCAGGTGCCAGGTCGTGCTGAAAAATGAAATCTTCATCTCCATAAAGCTTTTCAGCAGATGGAAGCATGAAGTGCTCCAAAATCTCCTGATAGCTAGCTGCATTGACCCTGCCCTTGATAAAACACAGTGGACCAACACCAGCAGCTAACATGGCACCCCAGACCATCACTGACTGTGGGTACTTGACACTGGACTTCAGGCATTTTGGCATTTCCCTCTCCCCAGTCTTCCTCCAGACTCTGGCACCTTGATTTCCGAATGACATGCAAAATTTGCTTTCATCCGAAAAAAGTACTTTGGACCACTGAGCAACAGTCCAGTGCTGCTTCTCTGTAGCCCAGGTCAGGCGCTTCTGCCGCTGTTTCTGGTTCAAAAGTGGCTTGACCTGGGGAATGCGGCACCTGTAGCCCATTTCCTGCACACGCCTGTACACGGTGGCTCTGGATGTTTCTACTCCAGACTCAGTCCACTGCTTCCGCAGGTCCCCCAAGGTCTGGAATCGGTCCTTCTCCACAATCTTCCTCAGGGTCCGGTCACCTCTTCTCGTTGTGCAGCGTTTTCTGCCACACTTTTTCCTTCCCACAGACCTCTTGCTTGAGGGTGTCAATGATGGCCTTCTGGACAGCAGTCAGGTCGGCAGTCTTACCCATGATTGCGGTTTTGAGTAATGAACCAGGCTGGGAGTTTTTAAAAGCCTCAGGAATCTTTTGCAGGTGTTTAGAGTTAATTAGTTGATTCAGATGATTAGGTTAATAGCTCGTTTAGAGAACCTTTTCATGATATGCTAATTTTTTGAGATAGCAATTTTGGGTTTTCATGAGCTGTATGCCAAAATCATCAATATTAAAACAAAAAAAAGGCTTGAACTACTTCAGTTGTGTGTAATGAATCTAAAATATATGAAAGTCTAATGTTTATCAGTACATTACAGAAAATAATTAACTTTATCACAATATGCTAATTTTTTGAGAAGGACCTGTATATACTATGCATATACGTATATATATATATATATATATATACACACATTACCAGTCAAAAGTTTTTGAACAGGAAGTTTTTTTTTTTAAAGATGTCTTAAAAAACAAAAAGCCTGCATTTATTTGATCCAAAGTAGAGCAAAAACAGTAACATTTTGAAATATTTAGAATAACTGTTTTATATTTGAATATATTTTAAAATATAATTTATTCCTTTGATTTCAAAACTGAATGTTTAGCTTCATTACTGAAGGATCAGTCACATGATCCTTCAGGATTCATTCTAATATTCTGATTTGAAAAAAAAAAAAAAAAAAAAAAAAAAGAAAGAACAGCATTTAACTGAAATAGAAATAATGTTTTGTAAAATTATAAATGTCTTTATCATCACTTTTCACCAATTTAAAGCATCCTTGCTAAATAAAAGTATTAATTTCTATCATTTCTGCTATAATTTTCTTTCCAAGATTTTGAATGGTACAGTGTAAAATGTTAGAAAGCTTTTTATTTCAGATAAATGTTAATCTCTGCATCTTTCTATTCATCACAGAATCCTGAGAAAAAAAAAAAAAAAATTACAGTTTTAAATATTGATAATAATAATAATAATAATAATAATAATAATAGTTTCTCGAACAGCAAATCAGCATATTAGAATGATTTCTGAAAAATCTTGTGAGACTGAAGACTTGAGTAATGATGCTGAAAATGTGGCTTTGATCACAGGAATAAATTACATTTTAAAATATATTCAAATAGAAAAGAGTTATTTTAAATAGTAAAAATATTTCACAATATTACTGCTTTTGCTGTATTTAGGATCAAATAATTCATTAAAGAAACAACAAATCTTACTGTTCAAAAACTGTTGACTAGTAGTATATTTATATATTGCAAGTTGCAATAAGTTGCATTTTAAAAGTAAAAGTTATATAAAATATGAGATTAATAATAATAATTAATGATAATTTTAATACTAATGATTATACACATATTAAAAAAAGCCAGATGTTTATCGTTTTAACTTCAAATTGTGTGTATGTCACATAAGAACGATTCAGTTAAATTTGTTTTTCATATAGATAAAGCTTTTTGAAATCTCTATATATAATATTTATAGATCAAATGTATTTTGGTTTCTCAAATCCAAACATTTAGTGGACCGTTTTGTCATTTAAAATGGCTAACAGAAACATTTAAAATCTAGGCAAAAAAAGATGTTCAAAAGTGACAGCTCATGTAGAGTATTTCCACTACCGGAACTTTTTTTTTCTCCTTCAGAGAGAGGTTTCACCTGGGATCTGAACTTCTGAACACCTGTTCAAACACCTCCAACCCTCAGGGCAAGCCTCCAGCGACCCTCTGCTTCGCTTTAGCCGTAGAGCAGCATGATCGAGCAGAGCCTCTGTGGTAATTGTACAGAGCTCCTCTCTCAACCTTCCCTGTCAGTAGCAAAAAGGAGCCCATCGCTCATTGCTGCCATTACTGGCCTGCATGCCGTGAATAATGCAATTTGTATCCTCCATGGAGCGTATCCAAAACAACAGCCACTCCAATAGACAAACAGCCTATCTGAGTGGAAATCCACTTAAAGCATTGGCCAGGCCAAATCTCTGGGTATTACACACATGCCTATGACCCATGAATTCGCCCCTAAATCGCACTGTTAACAGTGTGCAATGTCATCACAGTAATCAGGATCAGTTAATGGGTCAAATTCTGGTCAAAATTACAGTCAACAGAACCGGTTGCTGATTCAAAATCAATTGGAATTTCAGGAGTGTTAATCTGATCAGTTTTCCAAGTTTACATGAGTTTGAACTGACATGAGGTTGAGTAAATCATGACATACAACATGTTAAATTCTGTGCAATTTTACAGACCCATAGATGCTGGACAACGTGCTTAACACGTACAAGTTATTCCAAGAACTATGGAAGTTTATTTCCACCACAGATTAAAAATATAAAAAAGGGAACTGTGACTTTATCTCTCACAATTACTCCTTTTTCACAAAATTGTGAGATATACGCTCAGAATTGAAAGAAAAAGTCAGAACTGTGAGATAAAAGTCATAATTAAAACGGGAAACAAGTTTTAATAAAGAACATCATTTCAGAAAGAAAGTCATGTATATCAAAAGATGATTATTGCATGCATATAAGAATCTCTTTAAAATCCAGAATTCATAAGAAAAAAAAAAAGAAAGCTCAGCAAAGGTCAAAAGGATATTTATATATAACCTCTGAAGATTAAAGATTAAGTCATGAATCATTTTCATGCAGTATATATCAATCGGTTACTGGAAATTATTTATTTAAAACTTTTAAACATTTTAGATGAACTAACACATGATTTTAGAAGATGTACACTCATAAACACACTAACTTTCTTACACACATACACAAGCCTTCAAAAACAACAGTGCTCTTTATGCCCTGCTGGGAGATGTACAGAAAGGTGTTAGATTTGTTGTACCTGGTTTTTAAAGGTCGGCAGTTGACCTTCTCTGAGCGCTAACAGCCACTGGAACTGAAATGAATCTGTTTTGGTGGGGCAGGTGAGAAGAAATCGTCTGGCTTCGGATGAAGTTGCTCAGTGAATCATTACATTTAGAAACCACATGAACAGAAAACATACCAGTGAACACCAGTTTGCACATAGCATATTAATTTTAAATATAGCTGTCAGTTGTTACACCTGTTGTTATTATTATTATTTTTTACATTAATATTTTTGTATTGGACTGAGTTAAAACCCGTCAGTGTTTTGGTCCTGTTTTGCCCCCGTAGTCCTTCCTGTGTTGCCCATATTTGGTTATTCCTGTTTCCCGTGTCATTAAGTTCCATGTAATTCACCTGTGTTCTCCTCATTAGTCTTGTTTGATCTTTATTACATATAGCCTGTGTTTCCCTATAGTGTCCGGTCTCACGTTTACAATGTTACAAGTTTGCTATGTTCCCTAATTGTATTTCTCCTGCGTTTGTTCATTAAAGACTGTTTAAAAGCCATTCTCGTCGCCTGCGTTCTCCTGCAAAGACGTAACGTGACAATATCCACACAAACTCATAAAAATGTGCTGCAGTCTGCCGCAAGCTCTTCAAAGCAGGATGGTTTTGATTCGGCTGTCAGTGGTTTTATCATTCATCAACAGAAAAAAATAAATACATTTTTGAAAGTGATTCAAATTGTATAATTTCTCTGTGCAGTTATCTTTTTAGTTGTAGTATGGACTTTTTTTTTTTAGAATGTTTTTTCTTTTTTTTATTATCCAGCTTAGTTTTCCTGTAAAAGCGGGCGCAGCCATTTGGAAATTTGATGGGTCCAGCTTCTGGTCTCATCCGCATCCAGCTATTTTTAGCTGTACAAAACAGCTTGTTTTGCTGCTTGATATTTCAAATTTATATATATATATATCTTTCCATACTATTCAAATGTATTATCTTAATTATTAACACACTGGTTTGTAGTGCAAACAGTTTTACTGTTTACTTTACGTTGTTATTCTTCTCGTTATTTCCCTATAACAGTTAATCAACCGGAAGTCTCTCCCATAGGCTTACTTCCGTGTTGTAGAATAAGGTGGATATCTTAGTAGTTATTTTAGTCATCATCCTTGTGTGAACAGCTCTTTAGATTTTGTCTGCAAAGGTGTAAAACTGCACAATGCCAAATCATTATTGTTTCAAATAGAAAACACGACTCTCCCACAATTTTGAACAAAGAAAAATAACGTAATTTACTAGATACTGGGACAAAATATGAACTCATATACTAAAAAAAAAGCCATTGACATAGACAGGTAAATGTTTTCATGCAGGGTATTTCTTCACAGCGAGTGTCATGGTGGACGCAAAATCCACTAAAACTTTTACAAATATTATTGTTTTTTTGTGTCACGGAATGTATTTTTAAGAGGTTTTTGGACGAGAATGTAGAATGTGTTTATAGTTCAAATATGCAGTTTGTTAATAAAAATTTGGTCTGTTTGTAAATTTGCGTTGACGTTTTTGGACATGTGAGCTCCAGGGTGTCAGCGGCCATTCAGCACTTATGAACCCGTCGAGGGAAGCCTTAACTCGGCCAGATCTTCTGGAATTTACAGCTCTGATGTCTCTACAGTGGTTAAATATGAGATATAATTAGTTTTGGGTAATCTAATGGGTAGTCTTTGGTCTCATTAATCTATTATTTGTTCCAGAGCAAATAGTTTTGGCAAAATCTCATCATGTTTATGTAAATTCAATGCTGTATATCAGAGCGCTGCCTGTGTACTTTTGACTGAATTGCCTAGCAACATTAAGGCAATTCAGTTGACGATGGCTGTTGTTGTTTATTAAATATTATTATTCAATAAATCATATTTTATATTAATAATACTAATATTTAATAATAGCGTTTAGTATTGAGAAATGGTGCATGTGTTCGTGATGTTGATTTTAGTTACATTGTTGCGTCAATGAACTGTTTCTACAAGACAGCAGTTAAGACTTTTAAAATGAAAAATAAACGCTGTTATAAACTGAAGTTATTTTTACTTTTAACAACAGCTTGAGGCAGCTAACAAATGCACCGAGCAGTTCAGGATGAACAGATATTATTGTGACGACAAAGATAAAGCTTTCCTCAGTGGACATTCAAACTATTGTTTTATTGATAATATGCGCTTAAACTGAAGAATGAATGCTGTATCAGATTCTGATATTCACACTTGCCCAGTCCATCTCTCTCTTATAATACTCTGCAAAACTACACAGCTTTTAATGAAACAATTCAATGTTTCTCATTTGTTCTATAAACGCAATATCATACTCATAGATGTGAGATATGGCTGTATACAGCCATATCTCACATCTACTTGTGTGATATTACTAATTTATTCCAGTACTTCTGTGATACTACGCATGATTGTAAGACAGAAAGAATACTGTGATTGACTCAGTTTCATACCGGCATTGCGAACACAGATTTGAATGTTCTAATATGGCTTTGTCAAAGGTTTAATAGACACAGACAAATCCTTGTTATTCAGAAATAAGATTGCATGGGCATTTGAGTCAAGATCACAATCTTTGTCTTTCTATTGTGTTGTACTGGCAGGAACCATGACAAAAAAAAAAAAAAAAGATTCTGATTAATGAACAAATGAATCAGTTCTTTTTAGTGAGTCAAAAACATACACACACAAACATATAATATAAATGTAAATGCAAATAAATACATAACCAAATGAATCCCAGCTTAATTAAACTGAACTGGAAAACTTGTGAATCAGAATGTAATTGAATCAGGACATTTGTATTTGATAAGTCCTAGTTGAAATAACAGCACTGTGCATTTACTGAGTTTTTTCCACTTCTACATCAAACTTCATTTCATTGTCATGTTACTCTTAACTGAGCTGGAATGCACAACATAATCCTTATATTTCCCAAAACATACTGGATCTTCCATCCTTGATAATTTGCCTACACAGATCAGAGCAGAATCATTCCATGCAACAGGAGTTCGGGCAGAATGAACAGGTTTCATTCCCCCATGTGACTGAATTATAGCAGAATATTATCTCCACATGTGAAGAAGCTGTTTAGCTCTCATGACTGCACAATGGCCCCCTTTCCCTTTCGGTCTGCCCACCGGGGGCAGTCTCTCTGAGACACACACCGCCACGACCGCAGACTGCTGTGAGATATTACTCTTGCTTTATTGGGCTCAACTTGATGGGTTTCTTTGGCACATCAAACAACCCTGCAAGGAATACCTACATCCTTGTCGTTGCTGTTATTGTTTCTTCTTCTATTGTTTCTTCTTTCTAACAGATGACACAGCTGGAGACTCGTACATGGCAAGGACAATGTTGAAAACAAATAAAAAAAATGCACATTTTTAGAGTGAAGGGAGAAACTATTAACTTCATGGATTATTAACACTGGTCCCTGTACTATTGTCATCATGAGAAGTGGCACAGGAGAGAAGCAGATGGCATGTTGAGCTTGGAGAGCAGAAAGGAGCCAGGGAAGGAGACAAGGGCTCCAGACAATGCTGGAACAGATTGCCGTTCAGATGAGCTTTCACAAGCTCCAAATGAAAATGAGCTTTTGTTTGAGCTGTCTTTTTTTGTGATGGGCATGATACTGCTCATTAAATTTCATTATTGAAACACGAGAAATCTGGAGCCAGTAATATCCCAGGTGGCGCTCTCCTCAGAAGGATATCTTCTGATTCAGCACATCCTGCTGAAAGTTTTGGAGCTGAATGTTGGGTTAAATGAGAAACACCTGGAAACATCACTACGGATTTGTACATTTGGAGCGACTTAGACTATTTTCTTTATTATTTACCCTTTAACTGTCAGCATCCCGTCAGTGGGATGCATAAGTTTACTTCACCGTATTACAAATAAATCCTACATCATAACATGAGTTCTGACCTTTGTCACAAAAAGACTTTATTCGCTGCCTTTTTTCCATGCTTTAGAAATCATAGGAAATTATATCAGTAGAAAACTTCAAATCTCGAAATTCATCTTTCTAAAACCATTTTAAAATCAGACATTGCATTACCATGGAAAATGTACATCAAAATCATATTACAAAATATTTTTGGTCATGAATTATAAAAATGTAAGTTTGGAAGTTGCATTTTCATGTATATGTTCAAAAAAGGGAGTGACAGTTAAAGGGTTAAATTTATCTCTATAGAGACTGTAGGCAGAACAGGAAATGATGGGAAACTGTTGGCCACAGTTATTTAGTATGCTAAAAACTCTATTTATTTGTCATACATCACATTTCAAATTCTGTTTAGTTATATTAAAGCAAAAGTAAACCCAAAAAATGAACATTTGTTGAAAATTTACTCACCCTCAGGGCATCCAATATGTAGATGCGTTTGTTTCTTCATCGGAACAGATTTGGAGAAATTTAGCATTACATCACTTTCTCACCAATGGATTCTCTGCAGTGAATGGGTACTGTCAGAATGAGGGTCCAAACAGCTGATAAAAACAATAATTCACAAGTAACCCACACTCCTGTCCATCAGTTAAGATTTTGTGAAGTTAAAAGCTGTGTGTTTGTAAGAAATAAATCTATCATTAAGGCATTTTAACTTTAAACCATCACATTTTTTATTTTTTTTTTCAACTCACACATACAAATCTGACATATTTGTTTAGAACTGTTTTGGACTGTTTATGTTTGTAAATGGTGCTTAATATGTGAATTCAGACAACTTTTTCACTGGAGAAAGCATTATGGAAATTATATTCTGACGACATCCATTTACTGCAGAGGATCCATCAGTGAGCATGTGATGTACTGTATTGCTAAATTTCTCCAAATTTGTTCCATTGAAGAAACAAACTCATCTACATCTTAAATGAGGATAAGAAAATTGTCAGCAAATTTTCATTTTTGTATTATAAATATTACAATATTCTGGCATATGAGTAAATAGCACTATAATAAAATATTGATGTATTTTAATGGTTTTTTTTCCATGTCAAATATCTGTAATCGTTATAATAAATCTAAAATGATTATAATAATAAACTCACTATAATATCAGCATTTATTTGATCTTGCAGAATGTCTATATGCACTGCATCTCATGCCAACAACATTAGCTAGTTCATTTTTTATTATTTAACTTTTTAATTAACATTCAAGATTCATGAGAGCTTTAAAAATGCATGTTTTAAAGGTGACCCTATTATGCCCCTTTTTACAAGATGTAAAATAAGTCTCTAATGCCCCCACACACTCTTAAAAATAAACGATGCCATAGAAGAACCTTTTTTGTTTAAATAGTTCCATAAAGAACCTTTAATATCTGAAGAACCTTTCTGTTTCAGAAAAGGTTCTCTGTGAAGAAAGGTCTTTAGATCAGAAAAAGTTAAGAAAGAAATGGTTCTTTAAAGAACCTTAGACAAAATGGTTCTTTGTGGAACCAAAAATGATTCTTCTACTGTGAAGAACCCTTTAAAGTGCCTTTATTTTTAAGAGGGCAGTATGTATGTTAAGTTTTAGCACACAATACCTTTATAAAATAATAATAATAAAAAAAAAATGTTATAGCTTGTTAATATTGCCACTTTTTGTCCCTTTAAATGCAAATGAACCTTTCAGAAGAGGGCGGAGCTTCAAGACCCAGCAAAAACAAAAAAAGACAATCTCACGTACTAAAAAAATGTCAGATACTCACAGTAACAGTGTTCAGCCACAATGTTCAGACCGGAATCAGTTTAACATTTAAGGCTGACATTGTATATCTCCAGCAGATACAGCAAGAAAACAGTAATTGCAGACTGCTGCTTCTTACTCAGGGCTGTCACTATACATATAGGGCAGAGATTGTTACAAATGGGGCGGGACCTGGAATCGCGTGTTCAGAGAGACTGTTTTTGATTTAATTGGATTATAAAAAAAATAATCGGGTGAGTTTTTACCATCATAGGCTGGTTGTTTTCACACACTGCAGCCACACGACTGTTCAAACGTCTTGTAAAAGTGATTTTTGCATAATAGGTCCCCTTTAAGGCCCAAGGTGCAACATTTAAATCACACAGAAACAAACAGCAAATATCAAGACAAAAATAAACATTCGTAAGTGAAATCAAAAAGAGAAATGTGTTGACTTAATGTTCAAGAGGGCATGCAAACATTCTGTTTTCATTTAAACTCTGGCCATTTTAATAATGAGCAATAAGAATTAAATGCACTACATGGTATTTGATCTTCCAGAAAACACACTCTTAATGCCATGTATATTTTTAAACTGCAGCATCTGACCCCAGTCTGTTAAGATTGGAATCATTTCTGGACTAAAACTCCAGTGAGAAAGATCTTGCAAGGCATGACTCACCTTGCTGCAGACCCCTAAAAAAGCACACACACTTACACGGTTCACTGTCCCGCTCAGCTCAACTGAAAGCTTTCGACCTGCCTTATCACGCATCGCACACGCCTCCCTCCTGCCATTTCTTTTCCCCTTACATTTTTTTTTTCTGTTTCCATTTACCCCAGCACCAATATGTTTTTATTCCATTCAGACGTTTGTCAACCTCTGTGTAGTACCGAGGCGAGCGGGAGGCAGCAGGCAGGCTTCCACCGGCGAATACTGGCTTATTGTACACACAGCCCTTTTCTCGGCACATATGTCGCGGGCAGAGATAGCACAGAGATGTGTCTCTGCTTGGTTCTCTCCTATCTCACCCAAACAGGCATATGCAGAGCTTTTGGAATAGAAAAAAAAAAAAAAAAAAAACTACAAAACAAATCAGAACAGAAAAAGTGTTTACCTTCCAGTAACTGTTGTGAAGGTAAAAAGGTGGAAAAACAAAACTTAAATATTTCCCCTCTTTCGAAAGATGACTTTTTTTTTTTTTTTTACTTTAATTAAAGTAGGAGCATAAAACAGTGAGGGGAAAGTCAGACGTTGGATTTTCCACGATTGATTTAGCTGCAGTGCTAATCACACCCCAGGACCATATCACTGATAGACTGAGTCATTATGTAACAAGATTAGGAAATGAGGACTTAGAGTTTCTTCTGTGCAACTTTCTGGCTTTCCTGTACAAAGGGGATTTAACTCTCATAGTGGGGGCTGGCTTATTTGCTTACTACATGGCTTTTGATTAGTAAGCAAGCGCATTCCAGCTGATAACTGCTAAAGCTTTGCCAAACTTTTTTTTTTTTTTTTTTTTTTAAATGTCTATGAATAACAACTGTATTGCAAATGGGTCTTTCCTCAGCTATGAACCTGACTCTGTGGACGTTTAGACTCTTTTACATTCTCAGTAGTTTATTTGTATCTTCTGACATAGATCTTTGGTCATTTTGTCCATAAAATCATAAACAGATGCATCAGCACATCATTTCCATTTCTAATTATGTATTGTGCTTGATAACACTGAAAAAAGCTTTGAAAAGCCAACTTACTGATCTATTTAAGCTGCTAAAAATTCAGAATCTCCTCCTACAGCACACAAAACTCGGGTCAGACCTTCAGACTGTTCCAAAGTTAGTTGTGATATAATTTCTAACTGATCCAGCTCACGGTTTTCGAAAACCAGACTATCAATTCCGTCCAAAAAAAGCTGGTCTCCCAGGCTGGTTTTAAAGTGGTTCTGACTAATCTTATTTACTCAAGCTGGGAGGCCTGGTTAAAGACCAAACTAACTTAAACCAGTTACTTCAGAATCAGAATCAGAAAGAGCTTTATTGCCAAGTATGCTTGCGCATACAATTTCATCTTAAACCATGGTTTTAGCTGGTTTTAGAATATTTATTGGTAAATAAGATGGTTTCAGTTGGCTTTTAGCTTTTTGTGTTGCTAAATCACCTGGTTACAGCTGATTTTTTTTTTTTTTTTTTTTGCTACAACAGCTGTTTTTTTCCCCCCACCAAATTAGCTGGTTTTAGCCGTTTTATTTATTTATTTATTTATTTTTTTTTTTTTTTGCCACAACAGCTGGTTTTTATTTTTTATTTTATTTATTTATTTACCAAATTAGCTGGTTTTTGTTGTTGTTGTTGTTGTTGTTAAATCATGTCCCGTTAGAAAATATATTTTTCTGACAGATTTTATTGCCTTCAAAACTTTCAAAATCTAAACTATAAAACTACTTCAAGTTATTAAAACATTTTTAAACTTCCTGGCCTGTTTTTTTTTAAGCCAACCTTAAAGTTTGCTATCAAACTTTACTCATCTAGTATCATGTATCTTAAATGCACATTTAATTTGTTTAATAATGGCATCACATTTCAGATAAACTGACCAAATTACAATTAAAAAGCAATAAATGGTTAAAATCTTGTTTGTTTCTTCACAAACCAGTGCCTCATATTTAATCTCAAACTGTTCTTCATGGACACTGTAGATAACATATTCTTTAAAATTATATATTGTCATGGAAATAATGGAAAGTAAAAAAGTTAAATCATTTCAACATAATCATACTCAAACATCATATTTGTCACACCCCTGTTAACTGTCTGTTTGGTTTCTCCCTTGTTCATGCCCATATTTGGTTTTCCTGTCCTCATTATGGTGTATCACCATCACCTGCTTGTGTTAATTAATGTCCCTTTATAAGTTGTATTCAGTTCATGTTTCTTTGTCCGGCTTCAAGGTTGTTTTGGTTGGTATGTGTGTTCCTGCCCTTCTGTCTATGGGTCGCCCAGTTGTGGGTTACAATTAAAGACTGTGTTTTGAAATCATCATGCCTTGTGCCTTCTCTACGTACTAACCGTGACAATATTAATGCATTTTCGCCATTTAAGATCGAAAGGCTAGGCATGGGCCAAGCTTAAAAAGAAACAAGAATAAAACATCAAGCATAAAAGCATTTTCAAAAGTAGCAAAAACAAATTGAAGGCAAGGTAAAAAGCTTCCAAAGGAAAAGAAATTAGAAATCTGTTAGTATGAATACATATCAACTGGCATTATTCGTTTTGATGAGCTTTGCAGTGAACCACAAAATAGTAATACTCTCACAAAATTGTATTGTGCAATGACTATTCAACGCTGATATATCCAAAATATTTCAACACTGAATGCTACAAGGCTGAAATTTCTACATGAGGTTATAACAAATTTGCAATTAGTAGACTCAGAATAGACACTATGCAGTCTGTACAGAAGTACATCCCATTTAACATAATGCACTGCTCTTTATCAGGGTGTTAATCATTCACCCAGTAAAACAAATATGTCAAAGTGATGGATACAAAGGAACAAAACAGACAGTTCAACATATCAAACACTTTTTTTTTTTCACTGCTCACAGCCTTGTTTTCATCTGAAGTGCCTAGTTCCAACTAATGCTTACATATTCATTAACCATGATGCCATGGTTTGGCTACCCTCCAAAATGCACCAGACTAAAGCACTGTTATACAAATAAAAGGAACATTACAGTGTCTGGGTCAACATGAAATTCAGCGCAGTGAGAAGGGCACTATAGCACACTGCAATGCTGGAAGCAGCTGGGCTATTTCTTCTTATCTCCACCAGCCCATCTGACCAAATTGTGGCTAAATCAACCAACCACTGTTTTTGTAATGTTCTACAGCCTCACAAAAAGGCTTGTCAGTTTCTATCAGCCAGCTGCTGTTATCCACCTATTCGAGCCTTTCCTGAACACAACCCTGTGTCATTTTTGTCTCCTCCAGTTTGTGGTGTTTCAGCACTAAAAGTGTCTTCAGAAAAGGCGTTCTAATTCACATAATAGCTGATCCGGAATTCATTCGCCTGACTGTATTTTTGACCCAATTGTGTTTTTCCTTAGAAAACACACAGAGTAAGTGAATAATGCCTGAAAGGAACAGGATGGTAATAGCAGGTTAAAATCTGAATACAGATCTGGTTGCAAATGGGGCTGAATGAATGAATGAATTAATCTTTCATTCATTAGGGGCAGCCGTGGCCTAATGGTTAGGGAGTCGGACTTGCAATCAAAAGGTTGCAGGTTCGAGTCCCAGGTCCGGCAGGGATTGTCGGTGGGGGGAGTGAATAATCAGCGCTCTCTCCATCGTCAATACCACGACTGAGGTGAGACCCTTGAGCAAGGCACCGAACCCCCAACTGCTCCCCGGGCGCCGCAGCAATGCAATGGCTGCCCACTGCTCCGGGTGTGTGTTCACGGTGTGTGTGTGCACTTGGATGGGTTAAATGCAGAGCACAAATTCCTAGTATGGGTCACCATACTTGGCCTCACGTCTCGTCACTTTCACTTTCACTTTCACTTTCTTTCACTTTCCAACCATGGCACTCCTGATTATCTATTAAATGGGAGACCCAGTAATAATTTACTTCACAAGTACCTTTTTGTAAGACTGCAAGGTGAATACACCGCCAAAAGAATTGTGAGTCATAGTATATTCAGAGCCTGAAGTCAGCCTTCCAGACTATTGACAGTTAAGTGTTACACATTTAAATAAAGTACACAAAAATTGTCTTTAGTATCAAAATAATGTTGCATGGAGCAATGCTACTACTATACATGGGCATAACGTTTACATAAACCCCCATAAAATGGCTTAGAATGGCCAAGCATCAACAACTAAAAGCCTTCTGAAAGGCTGAAAGTGCTGTACTGCTTTTAAAATGGCATTAAAGATATAGAGAGCTAAATGAAGCACTTTAATCAACGATACCTCTAGCATGCTCTGCCAAAAAGCCAGCTGAAGACAACTGGGAGTTCCTTTTATAGCCTAAGATGAATACGGGAAACAGATGTTGTGCTCAGCGGCTTCTGTTAAGAAAGAAACATAAGAAATTACTTGGTTACACTTTACAATTAGGTCTCATTTGTTAACATTATTTAACTACATTATTTAACAATGAAAAAACTTATAAATCATCTATTATTTCAATTTAATTGTTTCATTTTCATTTCATTTCAACCTTTATTTAAATCAGGCAAGTTAATTAAGAACATGTTCTTATTTAATTTCATTGTTACTTCCAACATTTACTAACACATTATTAAAACTAAATGTTGTATCTTTTAATGCTATAGGTAATGGACCTAACATGGACTAAAAGTCCCCGTGTGAAATTGTTGCATGTTAAAAAATAAATACAACCTCATTTTGTGTCAGTGTTTACACATTGCCTCCAAAACTTTTGTCCATCATGAAAAAAATAAATAAATACAAAATAAAATAAATAATAATGAAAATAAAAAAATCGGGTTGGGTTACATTCTGTGCATGATGACTTTTTAGGAATACGGAAAAATTTCAGATTTAGTATGCAAGGAAAAATTAACATTTTAACATTTTATTAATCAAGGTTAAGAAAGATTAAGAAATACTGTAACAAATTTATAATGCATTAAATATAGCCACAATAAATTAAAAACAAATATACTACCTATTTCTACTTGATCAAAAGTGACAATAAAACATTTATAATGTTACAAAAGACATTTCAAATAAATGCTGTTCTTCTGACATGTATCTTGGTTTCCAAAAATATTAAGCAGCACAATAACGATAATATGATTAGTATATGTTACTGTTAAGTAAATGTTATTTGAAATCAAAATGTGACCTTAGGCCACAAAACCAGTCTTAAGTAGCACTGGTATATTTGTATCTATAAACAAAAATTGTACATTGTATGGGGCAAAATGATAGATTTTTCTTTTATGCCAAAAATTATTAGGATATTAAGTAAAGATCATGTTCACTGAAGGTTTTCTGTAAATTTCCTACCGTAAATATATCAAAACTTAATTTTTGATTAGTAATATGCATAGCTAAGAACTTCATTTGGACAACTTTTAAGAATATTTTCTGAATATTTACATTTTTTGCACCCTCCGATTCCATATTTTCAAACGGTTGTATTTCGGCCAAATATTGTCCTATCCTAACATTAATTTTCCATACATCAATGGAAATCTTATTTATTTAGATTTCAAATTATCTATAAATCTCAAAAAAATTACCCTTATGACTGGTTTTGTGGTCCATGGTCATGTGACTTCTGAAGGATGTGACAATCAAGACTAAAGTAATGATGAAAATTTGTCTGTCATCAATAAAATAAATTACGTAAAAAAACATAATCATAAAAAATAAATAATAATAATAATAATAATAACATTTAAATATATATATTTTACATCGTAATAATAATTCACAGTTTTACTGTATTTATTGTACTGCATTTTGCACAAGAAACTTATTTCAAAAACACTGAAATATATACTACGATTGATGTACAGTACTGTAAATATGCTGCATATTAGTGCTGTTCAGTTATCATCTTAAAAATTAAAACTGCTATTTTGCATCTTCAAATCAGTTTTGGGTAAAAATGTGTTAACTTCTGCCAGTTCAATCAAGTTATGAGTGAAAAAAAGTTGAGCAGACTGTTGAATAATGCTTATTTTGGAAAACTGAATTGGCATACCGTACATAGTAAGAATAGTATGCTAGTATGTGATTCCAAACATAGCTCTAAACCCACACTGAACAAAAGATAAAAATAAAAATAAAAAATACCACTCAAAATAATATCCATTACTGCAAAACACTCAGATTAACATTCATAACAACAATGCTCATTGCAATTTATCCTGTAATCGCAAGAGAAAGAGTGGGCTATCATGTGGGTGTTTCTGTCTGATAAAAGGATGTCTGAGATTATTAATTTTGAAGAGGATAATGTGAAAAGGATTGTGTGTGTCTGTGCACTGACTTTTCCCAGCTCCCCAGAAAAAAGCCTAATCCCGCCATTTCACGCCTGTCATCGGGCATGCCTAAATTAGCCGGCCTCTTCATAGGTGAGTGGCACACGGAGGAGGAAATCCGTACCCAGACGTCAGCCAGAGCAGCCGTGTGGGCTGACAGAGGGGCTGCAACGGGCCCGTGCCTCTGCGGCTGTCACCCTCCGAGCACCATTAGCGCAGCATTCCCGGGCTGTCCAAGCCTAGCCAAAGTGCCCAAAGAGTCCAGCTGTCACATTAAAAGAGCCACATGTGATACACTCAGGAGCCAAATACATTATCCTCCCCTCCTCTGGCTCTGATGCCTACACTTTGGGGCAAACACAGATCTCCCAGTTCTCCAACGGACTCCAAAAGTGCACACACAATAGAAGAAACATTTCTGTGGTGCTGCTTAGAATGACGATGCTGGAAAACAAATGGTTTAGGGGATATTCTCACAGAAGGCGTTTTTGCATTTCAAAACAAGTGAAATGCAGGATAGCTGAATGAAAAAGAGTCTAGGCCTAAAGATAAATTCTTTTGACATTTTTTTTTTTCCTTTTTTTAAAGCCTGAAATACACAACATGACATTTAAAGGGGACATCGGATGCAACCACCCTACAATGATAAAAATCCATTCACTCCTTTTCTGATCCTCCAAAAACCTAAACAGTAATTTATCAAGTCGATCTGATTTTCTGAGCAGTATGTCATATTTCTCAAGCTTCACCCACGACTGTACCGAATTAGAATGTTTCTGCCCTTAGCCAACTGTACGCTGTCCACCATTTTCTCTGCACTCGAGCAGCTATAGCGGCAACAATGTCTCGTATGCAAAGCGCATGTTCTATACTTGGATATATATGCGAACATAAGAATCGTCATTTTCTCCTGACATCAGAGCCACTGAGGACGCAGTGGATTAGTTTTGTTTTTGATGGTAATGTGCCACCGAATACATAACAAACGGAAGAGAAGGGCGGGGTGAACAGTAGCTCATTATTATTTAAAAAGACAAGCACCGAAACAGTTCCCTTGAACAGAGACGTTTTTTACAGGGTAAAAAAGGGTGTTATTTTACATGACCAATGAGGAATTTTAACCAAAGTATGTTGCAGACATTTTATGAAGGCCCTAACGAATCACAACAACTTGGAAAAGTGGAAAGTGGGCATCTGATATCCCTTTTAAAATCTGAACAAAAAATTGCAAAATAGCAGACATTTGATATCCCCTGACTTGAGGGAATCTGCTAGTCTGTGCCCATCATACATTACGTGATTTTCTGCTAAATGTGTTAACTCAGACAATCCAAAATCTACATAAGCGTTGATGTGTGTATTGTATTCCAGCGCTAAACAAATCATTCAAAAATGTACTCTGTCAGGCCATCAAAGATGTAAATCATTTTATTTATGTAGCATTATATCATTTGCTCACCAATAGATTGTTTGCAGTGAATGGGTGCCGTCAGAATGAGGGTTCAAATGATTCACAAAAATTCACAAGTAATCCATGAGACTCTAGTCCATCGATTCATGTCTTGTAATGTGAAAAACTGCATGTTTGTAATAAACAAATACATCATTAAGATGTTTTTAGGTTCAAAAATTCCAGCTACAAGTCATCTTGTCTTCAGGAAATCAGGAAAGAAATATACACAGATCAAGCACAGTTTACAAGTGAAATCAATCCAAATTAGTTCAAATTTGTTGATGGATTTTGATGTGAGGACAACAGGGCATGGAGATTTTCACTGGAGGAAACATTATTATGGATTATGGACTTGTATTTTGGCCAGAAGTGACAGTTTAAAGTTAAAATGCCTTAAAGGATTAGTTCACTTCCAGAAAGAAAAAAATGTTATCCAAAATATTCATGTCTTTATTTCTTCAGTTGCAAAGAAATTAAGGTTTTTGAAGAGAACATTTCATGATTTTTCCAACTGGGATCCAACTGGTTGAAGATCCAAACTGCAGTTTCAATGCAGCTTCAAAGGACTGTACATGATCCCAGCCTAAGAATACTTTTAACCACAAATGCTCATTTCGTGCTAGCTCTCAAATTCGAAATGGTCTGACACCGATGTTTTACCTTTTTTGTAAAGAGCGTTTGTCTTTCTGTGCAAGTACACTTTGTAAACACTGGGTTGGAACTTCCACCTACATCATGCATGACCTTTCCAATGTAATTATGCAGAGCTTTTTTTTTTTTTTTTTTAGAAAATTACTAATTGTTTTGATGTATAGAACCCTTATTCCTCGCTGGGATTGTGTAGAGACCTTTGAAGCTGCATTAAAGCTGCAGTTTGGACCTTCAACCTATTGGCCCCCGTTGAAGTCCACTATATGGAGAAAAATTCTGGAATGATTTCCACAAATCCTTCATTTCTTTTCGATTGAACAAATAAAACACATGAACATCTTGGATGACATGGGGGTGAGTAAAGTATAAGCCAGTTTTTATTCTGGTAGTGAAATCATTTTTGGGGATTACTTGTGGATTAGTGTGATGTGATCAGCTGTTTGAACTCTCAATCTGATGGCACCCATTCAATGCTGACATGGGGCAGTCCAAAACAGTTCTAAACATATGTCAGTGGATTTTGATGTGAGAGGACAACAGGACTCAGAAACAGTGGTTTACAGTTACAATACTTCAATGATGGACTGGAGTTGTGTGGATAATTGTGAAGTTTTATCAGCTATTTTAACTATTGCACTAGGTCAAAATTTAATAGGAAATTGTGTCCAAAAAAAAAAAGGAACAAAAAATGAATACAAATGCCCAAAATAGTTCAATACATGATTGCAAAAAAGTACATGTATGAGATCCTGTTTTTTTTATAATGTATATAACTTAAGATGAGTCCATTCAGCACGTTTACATATAAAAATCAAAAATCAAGATAAACGTGTGTACGGCCACTAAGTGTACATTTCCATGAACTATTTGTGCTTAAGAATTGGTAGAAAAACACTCTTGATGATTTTATTTACAACTTGTTTTTAAGCACCATGTACCTGATCATTTAGTCTCATTACTTGGATCATTTAATGGTATTGTTGTTGTCCGGTAAGCTGAAGTGGCTCTAACTTGAAACATTACGTTCAATAATGCACATTAATGACTTGGCTAATCAAGCTAACTACTTAGCATTTTCTGAGAATTGTACCTATGAGTTAGAGGTTTGTCTGCTATTAGTAATAGATTTCGTCCATTACTATCCAGTGTTTATTGATTTTACGCTGTGCAACATTAATGCTAAATGTGTCTTGGGGATTGAAAGTCGCAGCACTGGATCTTATCTGGCATTTATTAATGAGATAAAATGCTGCTCTGCACCACTGCTTTGGCAGAACAACAAGCAAACGTTTCATTTTATTTTGTCCCTCATTGTAAATAGGATGCACTCCATAAATATGCACAGTTACCTTGGTGACCGTCATTATTCATTCATTAGTGCTGCTTGTGTTCACCTTGCCGGTACACTAACGATGGCTGTCCCTTTCCTAAAAAATCAGCCTCCTAGAGTGGATGCACCATGTACTTTAACAACTCGCAAATAAATTCACGCCAGTATGTCTCATGATCCGTTTCAGCTCACTAAACTTGCATTTGGGAGAGCACAGAGTCAGTTTTATTGTATATGGTTTACAAAGCAGTGAAGCCCAACAGATGATTTTTATTTTTAGCCATACAAATAGAAACCTATATCAGAAAGACAAAGGCCTTAGGCAACTACTGACCAAGAAACAACCTGTGGCACAAGTGACCTAGTGTTCAGGCTAAACATACTCCTGTAATTAAGCCACGTCAGCCATGCTATTCCTTGTGGGGAGCGGAGGGAACAGGAAGGGGAATACAGCAGAATTGGAAGTGACAGCTTGAGGCTGGGGAATGAGCATACTTAAAAGGCCTTGACTCATAAAACATTCATTTACTCATGTACTGACAAGAGAACTCAACAAACGCACAAATCAGAGACAATTAACAAGACGACAAGTGCAAACACACAGAGCGTACGCACACACTGAGACACTTGCACGCATGCTTGCTTGTGAACAATCAGTCACTGGCCTTAAAATCATCTGACATTCAACACATTTTTTTCATGCCATCATAAAGTTCATCCATTCATAAAGGTTTTATCACAACGACAGGCCAAGATCAATTCGATCTCACCGCACAGCCTTGTGTGCTGAACCGAAAGGTGCAGAATTATATTTAATATGAGCTGACAAATGAGGCCTGGATTTATTTAAAAATATTCGCATTATATGAGAAATGACATGTATGGTACATTGACCAAACTTCTTCTGCTTAGTACTACATGCATACTCATTATATAGCCATATATACAGGAGTTTAGCTGTGATAACTAAGACAAAATAAAACAAACAAATCTATCTATAAATACCTATCTGAAATAAATTAACTGAAGTCATAATATTATATATTAGTGATGTGCCTAATGGATTTTTTTTACTGAAACACCAAAACTGAAAGAGAAAAGATAACTGAAAAAAAAAAAAAAAAGATAAAAAATCTGAAAAAAAAACCTCAAACAGACTGTCTAAATTGACATGATTTATTTATTATTAACATTATATATATATATATATATATATATATATATATATGCATTACTTTCCACTTTCCATAAGTTACCATTAGTTACTTTTTATATACTTATATATACAGTGTAGGGGAAAGTTACTTACTAAGTAATGCATTACAATACTCCCTAAAAAAGTAACTTATTACGTTACTTAGTTACTTTTTATGGAAAGTGGAAAGTAATGCATTACATTACTTTTGCATTACTTTTTTAAATCTGGGCAGGACTTGCTTGTTTGTTTTTAATAACGTTTAAAAAAAAAAAAGTTCATACTAATAAGTTTTGCTTATTAGTACACTGCAAAAAAAAAAAAAAAAAAAAAAAATGCTTTTCTTACTTAGATTTTTTGTCTTGTTTCCAGTCAAAATAAAAAAAGTAATAAATCAAGAAGGATTTTCTAAAAAAAAAAAAAAAAAAAAAAAAAAAAAAGTAAAAAATATTGTCTTGTTTTTTTTTTCTGAAAACAAGTCAAAATTAAGTGTGTTTTTGCTTGAAACAATCTCCCAATGGGATAAGCAAAATAATCTTGTTTTCTGTTTGAAAAAAAAAAAAAAAAAAGAAAAATTCTTACCCCATTGGCACATTATTCTACTTGTTCTAAGCAAAAACTCACTTAAACTCAATTTTTTTCCGAAAACAAGAAAATAATCCTGCTTGATTTAAGATTATTATTATTTTTTTTTTTGATAATTTGGCTGGAAACAAGTCAAAAAAGTTCAGCAAGAAAAATGTTTTTGCAGTGTACGTTTGAATTGGATCAACAAAGGTCAGCAGCAAAGTCATTGGTTAATAAAATGAGATTAAATACATAAAGGAAATAAAAAGTTTTTTTGAAAGAGTAACTCAGATATTTTCTTGGAAATGAAAATGGAATGCGCTACTTTACTAGTTACTTGAAAAAAGTAATATTATTACGTAACTTGCGTTACTTGTAATGCGTTACCCCCAAACACTATATATATATATATATATATATATATATTTGTATTTTTTTCCTTTTTACTAGTGGGTGCAGGACACTATAGTTTGTTTATGTAAATGAGGATAGCAAAATAAAGTAAACTGTGACATATTATACCTAAAAATTCTTTTTTTCTTAAATTGCTAATGCAACCTTTTTACACCACAGACTGAAAAATAAATAAATAAATAAATAAATAAATAAATAAATAAATAAATAAATAATAAGCATTACTGTCATACTAACAGTTTATGGTATGTTTATGGTATGGATTTTTGGTTTATTATAATCCATTATATACCTTTCTATCAAAGTTATCTGACATTATCAAGATGAATATGTTCTGACACAGTTTAACTCTTTGGTTTGACTGTATGTGTGTCAATTTAAAAGGATATGATGCCTCTTATCAAGTTGGTGGCTTATGCTTGCCTTTCAAGAGCTGTGGTCAGAATCACAGAAATCACAGAAAACACAAAATTACTGCATTTCAGGTGGAGGCAAATTCAAAACTGCTATACAGATGGGTCAAATTACTGTTTAAAGTTAAGAATGTGTGTTAGAGGAAAGTAATGTTTCCTTAATGAGCTCAATGCATTTTTTTAATCTGTTACAAAAACAAACAAGGGGAATTACATGTACTCGAGTATCTGATAACTCTTTAATCCCAAAACCTAATTCACATAATCCTTTTACATGCCAATTACCAAAACAGTGTATAGAGGCATCAGCGGGGCAGTTCTAATTGGGGGGCCAGTGCCCCAGGTCAACAAACTGGGTGCCTTGAGTACCCCTCCTAAATTGAGACTTATATCATCAAATAATTTTTATACTTAGCGATTTTCAATGTAACTAACACATTGATTAAAGGGATAGTTCACCCAAAAATTAAAATTCTGTCATTAATTACTTACCCTCATGTCGTTCCAAACCCATAAGACCTACGTTCATCTTTGGAACACAAATTGAGATATTTTTGATGAAATTTGAGAGCTTTCTGACCCTGCCAGCAAAGTAACTGACATGTTCAAAGCCCAAAAGAGTAGCAAGGACATTGATTGTGGCGAAGACTGACATGGAAGAGAAAAATAGTTGAATAAAGTCAATATTTTTTGTTTTCTTTGCACACAAAAGGTATTCTTGTAGCTTCATAAAATTACGGTTAAACCATGATTTCACATGTACTATTTGGTCCCACTTTATATTAAGTGGCCTTAACCAATATGTACTTACACCAAAAATAAGTACAATGTACTTATTGTGTTCATATTGTATTGCAAAACACTATTGAGGTGGGATACAGGTAAGTTTAGGGAGAGGTTTGGTGGTATGGGTAGGTTTAGGGGTGGGTTAAGGTGTAAGGGATGGGTCAACAGTGTAATTACAAATGTAAATACAGAAATTAATTACAGAAGTAATTACATACAGGATTTTTAAAAATATAAGTACAATGTAAACATGTATGTACACAATAAGTACATTGTAACAAATGATTTATTTAAATGTAAGTTCATAGTAGTTAAGGCCACTTAATATAAAGTGGAACCTACTATTTTATCAATGTCCTTACTACCTTTCTGCTCTTGGAAAGCTCTTGGATTTCATCAAAAATATCTTTATTTGTGTTCCGAAGATGAATGAAGTTCTTACAGGTTTGGATCGACATGAGGGTGAGCAATTAATGACCGAATTTTAATTTCTGGGTGAACTATTCCTTTAATTATATTCAGATATATATTAATTGTACATAAAATTAATTCATAAATGAACAGACTAAACAATAAACAGTGACATTTCTTTATTTAGTATTTCAGTGACATATCAGAAGTGAGCTGCACAAAGACAACATTTACATCAGTGGAACAAATGCGATTCTTTACCGTATTGACAAGCCTTTAGTCAGCGTTTTTATGTGAATTAGTGAAGGCCTGTCAGTATAGAAAACAACAAGGTATTGTTGACTTTTGCTATGGTTATTTTTAGAGTACTTCCACCACACGCAGGAGCTTCTGTCTGCTGAAACAACCACAGACCTGTCACACTAAAAACGCCGCAGCAGGAATAACTCAATTTAATTGGCTGCCACGAGCGATCAGCCAAATCAGGATGGAATCTATCAAACTGATGCTTTTTTAGTAACCAAAGATTTTGAGAAAAAAATATCGTCCCTACACAGGTGATGGATGATCAGTTACTCTAATGTTCACATTATATGGCCATTTCCCGTGTTGCCATGTTACCACAGACCATATACAATGCACATCCCCTGAAGTGTTGTTAGAAATCACACAACTAATGAAACGCACAGTGTAAACTGCATTATTTGATCCATTTCTCCCCCCAAGGCAATTTGCAAATTTGCCTGTCTAAAATAAATGCAAAGCAAGAAACCATAAAACAGAGAAAGCTTTCAAGCGTATATGCCCCGAGCGTAAGAAATGGCAGAAGTTCACGTCTCCGAGCCCTCGGTTATCGTTCTGCCCACAATTCAAAGCGTACGCTTTTGAAAGAAATCAAGCGTGATTCGCAAAAAGCACATCACAGTCCACTATCGGTTGCACACAAGTAAACACATGAATCAGAAGAGTGTGATAAAAGAAGGAGGTGTGGAGGCAGGCTATTTTCGTCAGGCTCTCTGGAGCGTGCCAATGAGTCAGGGCCACACGGACACGTAAGCTGCAGGTGGGCCGTGGAGATGTCAGGCTGGGTTAGCAGGAAAGGGGGCGGAACCGCTCTGGCCCGGTCTAAGGGTCCACAGAGGGCCCATCTATCAGCTCTAGCCGGCAGCAAACGAGTCTGCGTGGCCCTCGAGTGCACTCTTGCTCTGATTAGAGCTCCCATTGGACTTGTGTTGACACATCTGCACTGAAACCCGGTAGATATACAGTACAATACGGGCCCTGCTACACACATTAACAAACCACTTTTCCACAGCAACGAACACGCGCTATGCCGATGGGATTTGAACCAGCGGCACGATGCCAAGGGTAAAGAATAAGAGACTTTGGGTAAAAGCCTCTCTGAGCCTCTGCGATTAATGCGTTGTCAATGGAAGGGGATGATGACAGATGGAGCACAAGGGCAAAAGTGGGTTCTTCAAAGCAAAACAGCGGATGACTCGGTCCTTACGTTACCTCTTTGAGGCTGTTAGGCTCCCTCACATCTCTAATGCTAAAAGTCACAAAATCATCATAAAAGCCACAGCACACCCTTGTCTCTTAATCGAAATCCCCACAGTGAAGGTTTCCATCTGTAGAAGAATTTACAGTAGACCTTTATTCATTTTAATTAACACTTTTTTTTGTCTAGCTTTTCTAAATTCTATCTGCCATTTACATGACTGTGGTTGAGTAAATTAAGTTGTAATATTAAATATACTGTTGAAACAATTGCAGGGTCAAGCACATCAACAGCACACTAATTGTAAGGTTGAGCAGGTTTGTTTGGTCATTGCATGTGGTAAATTTACAAATAGTAATTCAAAGTCTAATTTTATTTACATTATTGATATTCTCAAGCCAGTGCCAATCCAAGGTTTGTCAGGTTAGCATGGTCTGCTGGTAGATGCTGTAACTATTAGCTCTGTTTGCAAAAAGCAAGATTTTGATTATTCAAAAAAAATATATATATATATATTTTTTTTTTCTATGTTTTTGGAGTCCCTTATGCTCATCAAGGTTGCATTTAGCTGATTAAAATGCACTAAACATTTTAAACATTTAAATGTTATTTTAAAATGTTATTCATTTCTGTGATGCAAAGCTAAAATTTCAGCATCATTACTCCAGTCTTCAGTGTCACATGATCCTTCAGAATTCATTCTGTTATGCTGATCTGGTGCTCAGGAAACATTTCTTCTTATTATCAATGTGGGAAACAGTTGTGCTGCTTTTTGTTGAAAATCGTTGTTAAAAGCATTAATTAATTAATTAATAATTAAAAAATCAGGACTCAGGAACAGCATTTATTAGAAATAATAATTTTTACTGTCACTTTCAAACAATTTAATGCATCTTTGCTAAATAAATATTTAATTTTTTTTTTTTTAATTGATCTGTAGTGAATATAAAAATGTTAGTAATTAAAATGTTTTATAATAATAATAATAATAATAATATATTTGTATACACATTGTTATTATTTTTATATTACAGAAAAAATATTTGTATATTAAATGCAATAATGTATGATGTAATGTAACAATGAATCATTTGAATAAAATGCATTGCCTTATATTTTATGTAACAGAATTTTTCTTTCTGCATTTTAAGCTTGATGCTACTAGTTATGAAAGCCCATTTTACCACTGAATAAAAATAAATAAATAAATAAAATACTTTTTATCTCACAATTCTGACAATTTCTTGCAGTTTGCAAGTATATATCACGCAATTCTGACTTCTTTTCTCAGAAATGTGTAATTTAAACTTGCAATTGCAAGTTATAAAGTCCAATTCTAAGGGTAAAAAAAGACTGATATGTTCTCACAGTTGTGAGTTTATATCTCACAATTCTGACTCACAATTGCGTCAGAATTGCAATTCTGAGAAAAAAAAAACCCTCCAAAAAAGTAAAAAAAAAAAAAAAGTCCAAAAACTCCAAAAGACCAGTTTTGACTTTACTGACTAAAGTATTTTATTTTATATTTTGTCAGTTTATAGTTTGTGAGTTTATATCATGCAATACTGACTTTATATCACAAAATTCTAAGAAAAAAGTCAGAACTGCAATTTTATACAGTATGTCACAATTCTGAGAAAAAAAAGTCCGAACAGTGAGATGTAATATCGCAATTGCGAGAAAGAAAGTGAGAATTGTGAGATAAAAAGTAGCAATTACCTTTCAGTGGTGGAAACGGACCTCCATAATTTGTAATATTAGTAAATAATGTCTTTAATCTATAGGCTAATGAGAACTCATTAGATTTAATACCTTCAGGTTTTGGGTTTAATTCATTGTATTAAGTACACCTGCAGCAGCGTCAGTTGGAAAAAAAAAAAAAACTAAATGTTGCTGCACTAAAACACTAGGGACACCTTTTCTGACATGGAAGGAGAGAGGATTCAGTGATCACTGGCATTTAGAGCCAACTAAATAGAGCCCTCAGGCAGAGCTCGTGGCAAGTTAGGGGCTACATTTGATATATCTTCCACATGCTGAATTTGAAATTTGTTGGATATCTAGAGGGCAACACTGCGGATTATAAAAATTTAAAAAAAAAAAAAAAAGTGAATTATTTCAAGTGAAAATCAACTTACATATATATATCTTATGAACACAGAAATTGCATATGAATATTTAATCAGCAATTATCATGCATCTATGAAAACATACTCTGTCCTTGCTCATTATCTGCTGTGCCTTTTATTCCAGCTGTGAAAGCATCCTTCATGGCCCTCACAGCTGTACCATAACTAATAATAGCACTCTCAGGACACCACATGAACTTGCTATATGCCCTTCCTACAGATTAAATACAGCGGCCCCAAATATTTGCACATTTTAGCCACTTTTATTTTTCTAAATGCTACTCTATGGAAGTAGCATATGACATGCTATATCATTCAAAAATCAGCAAGTGGGATCTGGAAGTGTTCATATATTTCCTAGACCAAAGATGTTCTCTCAGATGAGTTGTTGTAACAAAGTTGTAAAATAATATTTTTTGCATATAGTGCCACCAAAGCTAATCTGATATTTTCAAATAGAGACAGAGGAGTTCTTTCAAACATATATCATTCAGCAAAAAACGATTGTACCGCACAAATGTAAGGTGTGATGGACAGCAGTAGTAAAGGGCCACTAAGAACACAAACACAGGAAATGATTAGGAGCCGTCAGCGGGACAGCGGCGTGATTTCCCTCGCTGCTAGTCCTCGCTGTCGTTTTTCAGCTAGCACTGGCTGTAATGGCAGCCGGGCTGCCAGTAGCACTCAATCACTCTGTTTATGAATCCAAACAACAGTCAGTTACGTGGTGCGAGAATCCACAGAGGAGGGCCCACAGCATTCAGCCTGTCACAGTCAGCGTCTAGGGGTTCACCGACGGCAGATGAGATAGATTACATAAAGAGGTACTTTCTATGAATTGTGCAAACGAAGAACTTTAGCTATGCACAAGATACAAGTCTAATAAAATAACTTTTTGGATAGAGGTTGTACTAGAAATAGCATTTCTAACATTGTCTATTTTTATTTTGAACACTTCTGATTGAACACTTTTGAACGCTGATATTCATATTATCAATATCAACAATTTTAAGGAATAGTTCACCCATAAATTTACATTTGTTCAAAATTTACTCACTCTCAGTCAAAGATGTAGATGTGTTTGTTTCTTCACCGAAACAGATTTGGAGAAATTTAGCATTACACTGTTTGCTCACCAATGGAGAGAATGGGTGCCGTCAGAATGACAATCCAAACAGCTTATTAAAACATCACAGTAATCCACACAACTCCAGTCCATCGATTAACATCTTGTGAAGTCAAAAGCTGTGGGTTTGTAAGAAACAAATCCATGATTAAGGCATTTTCTCCATCTGGTCTGAATCATGAGAGAAATATGCACAAATCAAGCACTATTCACAAGAGAAAACAGTTCTAAATGGTTCTAAACTAATATGTCTGTTGTTTTTGATGTAAGAGGACAACTGAAATTGTGCAGATTAGATATGGATTATTGTGATATTTTTCAGCTGTTGGAACTCTCATTCTGACGGCACCCATTCACTTCAAAGGATTAAAAAAAACAAACTCATTTACATCTTATGGCCTAAGAGTAGGCCAGGGTTGCCAGGTTTTCAACAAAACCCATCCAATTTCTACTTAAAACTAACCCAAAATTAGCCCAATCCCATTTTGAAAAAATCACGTTCTGGGGTAAAATACATTTTTTTGGCGGGGTTCCCCTTGGGGGCAGTTTGCATTCCAAGGGTCTAAATATAACATTATCGGGGTCGCTTCAACCCACGGACATAAAAAGGAACCAACGGCAACAGTGTTAAAGTAGATTTTCAGATAATTTTCATTGTTGGGTCAGTGGTTGCTTTAAACAATTTAGAACACCAATTCTTAATTTTTAAGTCTATAATGACCTGGACTTATTTGTGGCCCTGGACCACAAAACCAATTATAAGTGTACATTTTTCAAAACTGAGATTTATACATCATCTGAAAGCTGAATATATGAGCTTTCCATTGATTTGAAAATCTGGAATCTGAGGGTAAAAAAAAAAAAAAAAAAAAAAGTGAAAATATTGTGAAAATCACCTTTAATAGTTGTCCAAATAAGTTCTTAACAATGCATATTACTAATCCAAAATTATGTTTTGATATATTTACACTTAGAAATTATAAAATATCTTCATGGAACATAATCTTAATATCTTAATGAATTTTGGCATAAAAGAAAAATCTAAAATTTTGACCCAATTTATTATTGCTATATTGCTATAAATATACCTGTGCTACTTTAATGCTTCACATTTATGTATTTGAAAAAAATCACAACTGCCACTAAATGGACAGATCACTGTAAACTATGTTTTACTGTAATAATTTTACAATTTCTCAATGCAAAAAAGTAAACAATTTCAGATTGGAATTCTGCTTGGCAATACTTCTAGAAAATCCTGGGTAAAAATGCATCAACTGACCAGCGTGCACTGTTTTTGCTGTTGTTGTTTGGAAATGAGAATTACAGACTATGTGGATTTTAATATTTGGGTCATTTTCTCATTTAATGGCACTAATACTGGTGTGCAAATTCTATTGCTCCATGTGCGTCTAAGTATTAGGCTGAACATTGGAAATCCCCTTATTTATTAGCTCATCTGTAAATAAAGTCCCTATCTGTGTTGCCTCCACCAAACAATAAAACAAATCGCACTCCTGCACAGCATCCAATCCCCATATCAGACTAAGCCACGGTACACATAGAAAGCATGGTTTGGAATATGAAAATAAGGATGGACAAAGCCATTACTGCAGGTTTCCCTCCACCTCCTCCTCCTCAGTTTGGATCATTCTCCTCCGGGTAAAAGCCTCCTCACGGAGCCTCAGGGCTCAAATGATTCAGCCTGACTGTCCTGTTATTGTGACTCCAGCTGCTTTGTCACAGAAAATGCAATTTGCCCCCTCAGGAGAGTCAGGATGAGGTGTCCATTTCAATTCCTATAAGTGCTGATCTGAATTTAATATATGAGCGAAAACATCTCTAGATTTTGTTTTTGACTGACCGCTATTATAGTTAACTTATTATTGAAGTGTATGATAATGGGCTGAGAGTGTTTCACACAACATATGACTGCAGGAAACATGACACAATAAATGCATTTGAAAGGAAGCATTTCTGTGTAAAAAAAATAGTTTACCTGTTCAAAAGTTTTTGAAGAATCATGTGACACTGAAGACTGGATTAATGGCTACTGATATTCAATGTTACATCATGTGACCCTGTGAACCTGGACCAGGTAGCATGGGTATATTTGTAGCAATAGCCAAAAATACAGTGTATGGGTCAAAATTATAATTTTTTCTTTTATGCCAAAAACCATTAGGACAAGTGAAGATTATGTTCCATTAATATATTTTGTGAATTTTCTATGGTAAATAGATAAAAAATACATATTTTTGATTTTTGTTAGTTGACAAATTGACTAAACAAATTTTGTGGTCCAGGGTCACATATATTACAACAGAAAACTCTATTTAAAATGGCAATAATATCTCTAGGGCTGTCACTAATTATTAGGTTGAATATTCTGATGATTAATCTGGGCACACTTCTTATCAGAAAAGGGTAAATAAAGTATTGTCTTTTGTTGTTGTAGATTATGTATATGTTAACAAGTCTAAAGATTTCTTATGCATCTCTGACGATGTTGTGTATAAAATAATGTCTGTGTGAATGTGTGTAAAACAACAAACTGACGATTTATATGGAATTTTAGAAAATTCTAGAAAATATACTTACATTAAATGTAAGTAATGCAAAAGTACTGAAATGTCACTGTAAACTTACATCATTTTCAGGAGATATATACTTTGGCCATTACATGACGCATACATCTTTAAATAATATATATTTATGTTTAACATTTTCTTGTATTTTGATCCAGTTCACTCACATTTAAGTTAGCTGTAAAGATAGTTGAAATTGAAATATATATACCCTTGTTCATATTTAGATGAGTTTCACTTTGATATCACTGTAAAAAATAAGACACACAATTTGCTGAGTCAACTTAAAATAATTTGTTACCTGGCTGCCTTAAAATTTTAAGTTGAATCAACTGAAATATCTAAGTTGTCACTTAGTACAACTTAACATTTCAAGTTGAATAAACTTCTTTGAATTGACTGAACTTAAAATGTTAAGGCAGCCAGGTAACAAAATATTTTAAGCTGACTCAGCAAATTGTTTATTACAGGTTTCTCTATAGATGTGAATTACTCAACCGAGGTAATTATCTCAGATTGTCCATCCTTTGAGTAAACGCATATATGGGTCGCCAATCTGGTTTTGTCCGTTAACTTATTCAGATAGCAATCGCGGTCCCGGACAGTGAGTGACCTTACATATGCAGGTACAATCAGATTTTATCCAGTTATTGTTATAAAACAAGCTAACAAAACGTAATAGCTAGCGTTAGTGAAGCGGCCAGGGGAGTCTTCTTGCCTCCACCTAAGCTCCGCCCACATAAAAACGTCACAATGTTTACTACTAACAGAAAAGGGTCTATACGTAATGTATTATAAACGAGAACTCATGTACATTATGCATTCTAACAAATGACTGCAGAGGGCAACAACAGCCTGACAATTGTTTTTACATTTTACAGCAAATTACTCCTTGATTAATTTGACTGAATAACATTTGATTCATATGTCAACTTAATCATTAATATTTGACCATTTCCTCAAGACAGAAATGCTACAGACACTGTAGTTTCTTGAATATCTACACTGCCCTCCAAAAGTTTGGAAACCCCCCTGTGAAAAAAGACAGGCAAAGTGTGGTTTTGGACAATATCAGCATAAATCCTTACCATTTTTTGGTGCAAATACATTAAAGTAACTTGACATTATCATTGAAGACCATCATGTCTGTCATGAATTAGCCTCCCCAATCACCCGACCTCAAACCAATTGAGCTACTATGGGAGGAACTGGACCGTGATGTCCGTAAGAAGTGTCCAACCAGGGTGAATCATCTTTGGGCAATCCTTCAGGAGGTAAGGAGTAATATATCAAGTCAATATTTGAATAAACTGACAACTCGGATGCTCAGATTGTGCAGAGCTGTAATAGCTGCTAATGGTGGATTTTTTGATGAATCAAAAATTTTATTTTTTTTTTTTTCTATGTATAAACTATTTATGTAATAAAATATGTTTTCGTAGTTTGTGTTGTCCCTTATCAGTGCAAAATTATCACAAATTAGAAAAATGATTCATACCAATATTGTCCAAAACCCCATTTTTCTAGGGCGTTTCCAAACTTTTGGAAGGCAGTGTAGCTATCAAACATAAAATCTAGTGAGGGCTGGAGCTTTTATTTTGCGATTAACAGTTAGCATGTATTCTCCTGTGTTTGCTTATGTTTATAAACAATTTACCTTACAAATCTGATTAAATGGCGTTGCATTCGTACGCATGAAGCCATATTTTACGATGAACGGAGCCACTCTGACACGCACGTATGTAACATAACCTACACGCATGTAAATAATTAAAGCGAATATATTAAAACTTAATTTAAAATCAAAATAAAGCTTAATATGATTGTGAATTTACAAATGCTACGATTCCGTTAAATAAATTGAGTTAATATATCATGCAGCCTTGGAAAACTGTCGGAATAATGCGTGTCATAGATTCTCTTCCATGGAATGCGCCAATTGCAGTATTTTGCCGGCTATTCAACAAGGGCAAATTGCAGTCAAGGATTTTTTAATGGAGTAGCAATTGTGACAACTCTAAATATCTCATAATATTAGTGTTTTTACTGTATGTTTGATGAACATTGGTAAACACAGGAGATTTCTTGCTGACTTCTTACTAACATACAATAGTGTATGTTAAATGAAATGTTTATGATACTTTCTTGATGTAAATGAAGATTTAATGAACTCAAAGACAACACTCAATATTTGTCACAGATACACTTGTGTAAAAAAATCCTCCTAGGGTTTCTTTAATTTCAGAGAGATTGTTTTTGCCAACTGCCTCATTAGAATTTAGACTTAGACTCTGAAAATCTGCTGTGCGATAATCACGGTTGTTAAAAGAGTTAAATAAATCAGAACTTAAGCAAATGAAACGCTGAATTCCATTGCTGATTATCATGTATCTAATGTTTTCAACAAACACAGATGCGGCAATCTGTTTGTAGACATTTGTTAAAATATCACCCTGCGGCGAGTAAGGGCAAGGGATCGTTTGTTTTGTTTTTGTGCACTTTGACAGCTGTGCTCTCTTATCGCGGGCCAGATCAGAGGCAATATAAACACAGCGCTGAGATAATGTGCGAGCATCATGTTTACTTTACAGCAATTGTACGGCATCTCAAACATCAGAGGATAAATCGGCCCTATTAGAATAATAGTGTGAAGGACAACGGAGTGGATGAGGAGCACTGGTGGAAGAGAGAAAGAGAGAGATAGAGAGAGTAGCAACCATAACCTCCATGCATTGCAGATTTACTGATCTGTCTGCACTTTATGTGGACGAAATGGAAAAGAGAATGGTAGCATGTTTACAGCGCTATAAACTTTTCTTTAAATTCCCAAGGACTCGACCACCCTGAAACTGTGTCAGAGCCGCCATAAAGCTCAGCGTAATGCCATCCTTTAAATCTGATGAAACATTTATTGATCTTCTTAGATCTTATTTTATTTTCTTCCCCTTACTTTTACCTCTATCCGAGATACAGGAGACCTGCTGAAAGAGGACATGTGCATCCGAAGACTTAAAAACAAGAAACGTTAAAGAGACAGTTCACACACAAATGAAAATTCTGTCATCATTTACTCACAAAAGGAGAAACCGTTTGAAGGATGCCCTAGTTTAACAGTCCCAGTCTCTTTGTTTTCATTATAGTAAAAGGAGCAGAGACCAGGAAAGTAGCATAAAAATTGGTCCATGACTTATGACTGCACTATATTTCGGGTGTTGTCAAGTTATACAAAAAAAAAAAAAAAAAAAAACTGACTAAAACAAAACACTCTTTTGTTGATTAAGTTCAGAAAACCTTTCTGTAGAGTTGCCCCTACTAGTCAACTAAATTTGAATTAATAAAAAAAAAAATGCATTTAATCATTTATAAGTAATACATACGTATAAGTAATACAAAAAACTCCTTATATTCAGATATGTATAATTATAAAGCAGGTTTCTTTTACAGAAAAAAAGGCAAAAAAGAGATTTACCTCAGACTGAAAAGTCAAAAATTATTAAATGCCCATCAGAAGGATGCAATACTAATGCACAGTGTTGGGGAAAGTTACTTTTAAAAGTAATGCATTACAATATTGTGTTACTCCCTAAAAAAAGTAACTAATTACATTACTTAGTTACTTATTATTTTATGAAAAATAATGTGTTGCGTTACTTTTTTACGTTATTTTTTTTTAAAAATCTGGGCAGGGCTTGCTTGTTTGTGTTAAGTTTTTTTTTTTTTTCACCAAAAAGTAAAATAAATACGCCTAAGACTGAAGGAAAAGTAAATTCATGTCTGTACAGTAGAACTGTAGGAGAAGGAAGTTCAACACTCTTCAGCAATGAGAAAAATAAAGTACAAATTTAATCTACAGTAAGTTTTGCTTATTAGTATGGTTGAATTGAATCAACAAAGGTCAGCAGCAAAGGCATTGGTTAACAAAATGGTATTAAATACATAAAGGAAACAAAATGTAACTGCCGTTACTATTTGGAAAAAGATATATTTTCTTAGAAATAAAAAAAAAACAAAGTGTTACTTTACTAGTTACTTAAAAAAAGTAATCTGATTACGTAACACATTACTTGTAATGCATTACCCCCAACACTGCTAATGCAATACTAGAATTTGCAAAGTTAAGGGATGACCATAGAGGAAAAAAAAAGGCACATGTTAACTGCAAAGAAAATAAGTATTAAAAACCACCAATAAGAATGCTGAAGTGTTGTGAAGTACATTAAGACAGATTTCTATAGGCTTTATAGACAGACAAATTGAGATCGACTCATCACATCCTCTTGTACCACTTTTTCAAGAATTTATTTTCAAGAATCTGGCAGTAAGTTTTGAGAGCTCATTTTTAGTCCATTTCCTATCCTGAAAAGCCTGTCTTGCAGAGATGGACTAAATCTGAACTCCCAAAACTTACTGCCAGAATCTTGAACATAATATGATATGATTATTATCCATGCTATTTTTGCTTTGTCTTTGGGTCCAAAATCTGAGAGTACATTGAAAATCTGGGAAACAAAATGTAATTGAATCCCTGAAAAACAAAGTTTATATCAAGCCTAAGTTTACTTCACCATTTTACAAATAAATCCTAATTTAATCATGACAAACTATACATTACTATATAAACTATATATATTATTTTGTGTTACAAATTATGTAGAAAAATAATTAATTTATTACAAGAGCGCACCTCAAAAATCTACTTCATAACAAGAGTTCTGACCTTTGTCACAAAAACACTTTCTTCATTGCCTTTTTCCCTCTCATGATTTAAAAATTATAAGATGGTAGAAAACTTTGAAAACCATTTTAAAATCAGACATTGCATTACCATGGAAAATGTATATCAAAATCATATTACAAAACATTCTCGTTCATGAATTATATATATTTGAATGCGGTTTTTTTTTTTACGTCTGTGTTCAAAAATGGGAGTGACAGTTAAAGGGCTAAACAAAAATAAATAAAAAATGACTAAATTAATAGAACATACATAATTCAGCACTATTTTAGATAATTAATCAAACTGACTCTATTAAGCAAAAGATTCTCTTAAGGATTCTTAAAACGTGCTGGAAAACTTTACCATTACATTGTGTCTTAACTACACCCAACGCTGCGACACGTGATAAAAGGTATCTTTTCCATGTTAATCAGATTTTTTGTCCTAACTACCCGAGACGGCGAAACTGATTTCCACAACGTCGCAGCTGGAACAACGGCATTCAAACTGTATCAGTGATAATCTCAGGTACTGATTATGTGCTTTATTCAAGTTAAATGTGTCTAATGTGAGTTTTAATATCATTTTGTGTGACCTTTATAACCATACTAAAAGCAACAACAAATAGTTTACCTCAGATCTGGAAAATAAATGAAAGCAAAGATGTACGTTCAAATTGTGAACTCAGTACGAACCAACGAGTGTATTCCACAACAAAGACGTATTAGTCACTCAGTATGTACATTTTTTTTTTTTAAAGATTTATTTTTGGCTTTTATTATTATAGGACAGATCAGGAAGGACAGGAAGCGAAGTGGAGAGAGAGAGGGGTAGGGTAGGGTCGGGAAAGGTCCTCGAGCCGGGAATCGAACTCGGGACGCCCGTTGCGCAACGGCGCTGTATGTCGGCGCACTGCCCACAAGGCTATCGGCGCCGACACTCAGTATGTACATTTAATAAATGTTAAAAGTTTTAATATTTATGAATTTGATTATAAACTAATCCATTTCGTTGCGAGTGCAGTGCGCTTCAGATTGGCTATGATATTTGATTGATTCTGACACGTTGTCATGTCACCTCTGGTGTGGAAACCCAAATTGTTTGTCACTGGAATCTTGTGTTGCGTGTAGTTAAGACACGGTGTTATCAGGTTTCACACAAACTTGTGGAATTCATGCATCTCAGGTGCTGCTGTCATTGAAGCAAATGAAAACAATAAGAAACTGCTAAATGAAACACATAGTAGCAAACTTTAGATCAATATCTGTATATTTGTATCAGCTTTAAAGCTCGAAAAAGACATTTTCATTTAATGCACACTGCTTTTACAAACAAAAGTAAAATTTAAAGATGGCCTTTCTCAAACAGAGTGAATAGCTTTTGCAGCCTTGGACCTACAATGGTCCAAACTCCAAATTATACGCCTGACTAACACATTGTACCATTAATTCTATAGTTTCTTTTGAACAGACCTGAAACATCAAGTGCATTCAATAGAAATCAGATTCTCCCTCAGGGCATAGATTTATAAGAGGGGATTTTTAATAAATTAGAAATGATGTTTTCGTCCTCAAAAGGACGAATGGCAACATTGATTATGTGCAGTGTATTGGGTTCCATCTAAATTATACATCCAAGGATTGTGAATCAATTGTAATTAGGGTGTTAACTAATGTAGTGGAGCTTTTAGTGTTATCATACGCTTACTCTAAAGTATTAGGATTTGCCTGTTTGCTTCTTAGTTCATTATAAATCCATCAGTCCTTGAGTAATCATAATAATAAGTCAGTTTAGCTGTTTCATTATCTCTCTGTAATAAGCTTGTTTGGTTATGTTCAACTCACAATTTGAGCAAAAATAACATTAAGGGATGACTTCACTAAACACTTTACATTTTTGGTTCATAATAGCAGCAGTTATTGGTCAAATCATGATCCAATGATGGAAAACAACAGGCATTTATCTAGTCACAGTGTAGTCAAAGGCAGTTTTAGCATCTGAAAAATATGATTCAGGTGTCTGGGTCACTTGTAATGCAAATAAATGTGACCCTGGACCACAAAACCTCATAAGGGTCTTTTTTTTTTTTATTGAGAGTTATACATCATCTGAATAAATAAGTTTTCCATTGATGTATGGTTTGTTAGGACAGGACAATATTTGGCTGATTTGAAAATAGTGCAAAAAAACAAGAAAATGACAAGTTGTCCAAATGAAGTCCTTAGCAATGCATTTTACTAATCAAAAATTAAGTTTTAATACATTTATGGTAGGAAATTTACAAAATATCTTCATGGAACATGATCTTTACTTAATATCCTACTGATTTTTGGCATAAAAGAAAATAATTTTGACCAATACAATGTATTTTTGGCTTTTGCTACAAATATACCCAAAGCGACTTACAACTGGTTTTGTGGTCTAGGGTCACAAATAAAACTTTAAGTGGAAAATTTGTATTCATGACCGTTTAAAAAACTAAACCAAAAAGACATTATGACAATAAGATCTCAGACTAACTATAATGACATATTCGTTTATATTAATATTCACCAAGCATTTTCTACACAGTTTTGAACTACATGAGTGGGCCGAGTGAATCCAGCTCTTTCTGGGTTCTGCACGATCTTCATTAGTTCATTCTCTGTTGTCTGACTTTGTCTCTCGCCTCCATTTCAGCTGTGTTCATTATGCAAACAGAAGGGCTATTCCGAAATGAACTAAGTACCATGTTTCAAAAAGGTTGATTAGAACATTAATTGTTCATATGGTGCTTTCACATTTAAAAAGCCCAATTTTTTTGCAGTTAATTATGTGCGGTTGTTATAACAGACTGTTTTAATAAACCGAGCCTCTAGTTTAGAAATAAGGTCTGTGTTGCAGCGTAATTAGAGAGAGAGAGAGAGAAAAAAGCCTGGCTGCTCATTCGTATGGAAATGATCACCCTTCGCCCTGCAGGAATGTATACGACAAATGATCTGATAGGGTTTCGCTTAATAAGAGGGTGGAATGTGATTAAAGTTTACACGTAATCTCCACATATCATGAATCCAATGAGGCTTCAAATTCGTACACGCAAGGACGCTCAGACTTTGTCTCTGCTCAGTGTCCACCGTTTGGTCCAGAATTTTAAACACTCCACCTTTTGTCTCCATAATAGGATTATGTGTTCTGAATTTTTGTCCAGCGCTCCAAAAATAGTGCCTATTATGTTTTATTCTATTGATTTAAGCCTTATTTTAAAATAAGGCTTTGGAAACCCAGACAAGTCAAGAGAATGTCGCTTGATTTTCATTCCCAAGGTTCAGTGCACTAAGCGCTTAAGAGAAGTTTAGGGGAACTGCCAAAGTGCTCCGTCTTCACAGGGAGCACCTGTGCTTAATGGTATCATTCTTTGACTCAATGGATTTTCTGAACAGTCCAGAGCAAAACTGTTGTGTACGAAATCTGCAGGGAAAAACTTCTCCCAAGCGCAATTTCAGAGCGGACAAACTGAGCAGAACTCTTGGTATTTCTGAGCACATTCCTGGCATGTTGTGTCATAATGAAATATGACAAGAGATTTATTCCCGGCACTAATTATTTGTTTGGAGGTAATTTGTTTTGATGAGAATGCAGAGACACTGTCTTTGTTTTGTAATTGAATAACACACGAATAATGAATTGGTCAGATCCTCTGCAGCAGCTGTTTTGGTCTTTGTAATGTAACTCATCTAAATGAAACAACTTCACTCATTTAGAGTGACGAACACACACTCATACACACACAGCAAGAGTGAGAACACAACATTTGTTTTAATACTGCAGTATTTATAACATTGAAAGGCAACTGTAGGTTGTTTCTTACTTTGTCCTGGTTTCACATATATAGTTTCTATAGTTATTGTTTTTTTTATTATACACACAAGAACAAATCAGTTGATGATGGTGGATACAGAGTACTCACAAAGAGTTGTTAAAAAATCATACAAAAATGCATCCTTATGCTGCAGTTGCCTGATGCTATTATTACTATACTATTATTTTTAAACAACAGCTTTTAAAGCTCTACATTAATTAACTACAATGTTTAATTAAGTCAAGATTGAGTGTATGAGAATTAATTTCCCTTGTGTTATAAAAAGATAAACTGATTTATTTTGTGTTTAGTGCGTGACAAAATATTTCAATTATCGTTAGTAATGTAAGCTTGTAATGACATACCTTTATTAGCTGCCAAGTGTTTTATTTATTTCATATAAATATAGTGGGGGTTCAAAAGTTTGAGACCACACTGAACATCTGGATTATTTATTTATTTATTATTATTATTATTATTATTATTATTATTATTTTTTTTTTTTAGAAAATAATACTGTTAGTCAACACAAACACATTAAATACATCAAAAGTGTTGGTAAAGACTTACATTATTACAAAACAAAAACATTATATTTCAAATAAATGTGGTTTATATTTATCAAGAATCCTGAAAAAAAAAAAAAAAATCAACACTTATAAGAAATGTTTCTTAAGCAATAAATCAGTATATTATAATGATTTCTGAAGGATCATGTGACTGGAGTAATGATGCTGAAATTTCAGCTTTGCAACTCCATGAATAAATTACATTGTAAATTTATTTTTTTACAATATCATTTTTTTTTTTTTACTGTATATTTTTACATATGTGCATGTGTTAAATGCTAGAACCCTTAATTGACTAATTTCAGTTGGATTGGCAAAGCTTGTATATCCCATTTTTGCAATGAGGTTGTGGGTATTCAAAGAAATTATTGCATCTTATCTCTAGACACATTATGTGTGTTATAGTAATGGTTTATGGTATTAGTCTTCAGCAAGCCTGCATGCGTGTGCTGGCTGAATTGATGTAAAGCTCTATTAAAATAGATGGCAATATTTTTCAGGGGTGTGAGGGTCACTCTGTCTCACAGGACAGGCTCGGTTATTCCCAGCGGCTGTTGACTTATGCTTGGCTGTCTGGTAATTAGGCCAGGTAATAGCCTGCTCTGATGAGGACTGTGTGCGAGAGCCACAAGAGAAAGAGTTTATAATTGAGTGGTCAGGCTGGGACTACCATCAGCTAACAGCAATGAAGTGCACTGATCAACAAAAAGCGTGCTGTAGCATTCAACAGTGGATAGGCAACATGTGCGCGCACACACACACACACACACACACACACACACACACGCCAGGCTGTAAACATTTATCACTGATTTTGTTGCACACATTCACCCGTGTTGCATTCATAACTGCTGAATTATTCTAGTTCAACCTTATGTGAGTCTTGCACATTTTCCGGTATTTATACAGTAGAGGTCAAAAGTTTACATCCCTCTTTCAGAATCTGCAAAATGTTAATTATTTTAATGCATGTTATTGCTTATTTAGTACAGACCTGAAAATAATAGATGAATTTATAAAAATGACCTCGTTCAAAAGTGTACATCCCCTTGATTCTTAATACAGTGTTCTTACCTGACTTGTCCACAGCTGTGTTTATTTGTTTAGTTATAGTTGTTCACGAGTCCCTTGTTTGTCCTACCTGATGTTCTTCAGAAAAAAATCCTTCAGGTCCCACAAATTCGTTGTTTTTTCTTGGTTTGTCTTCTGGGAAACATGTAACTATCTTCTGTAGCCTCTGTAAGGCAGTACTAAATGGGAAAAAAAAGAAAATATATTTAGGCAAAATATGAAAAATGTACACATCTTCATTCTGTTCAAAAAATTTCACCCCCCGGAACCTTCTGTAATAACTGCATATGAATCGGTTGTCCTCAGTGTGAAATGTATCTCAAAATCATACAGTCATTGTTGGAAAAGGTTCAAATACACAAAAAAATATTCTTCTTCTTCTTTTTTTTTTTTTTTTTTTCTTTTGTGAAAAACAGTACAGAGTTTAACTGTTCAGGACAAACAAGGGATTCATGAACAACTATGACTAAAAATAAAAATAAAAATACAGCTGTGGATCACTTAGGTAAGAACACATTATTAAGAATCAAAGGGATTTAACTTTTGAGCGGGTCATTCTAATAAGTTCAACTATTATTTTTGTCTTGTGGACTATATGTAAACATCTTTTATGTCTTATTCAGGTCAGTACTAAATAAACAATAACATGCATTTTGTATGATCCCTCTTATTTTGGTAAAATAATTAACATTTTTCAGATTCTGAAGGGGGATGTAAACTTTTGACCTCAACAGTATGTAAAGTTTACCTTTTATCACTTATATTTTAACAGTATATGCACTAAAACATAATTAATATCATTTTAATGTTTTCATCACATTTCCATCTCCATATGACTTTTCCAGCATAGTAAGATTGCTCTGTAGCTCACCTGATACAGCACAGGATTATTAGGTACGAGTCATGTGAAACACATTTTGATAAAAGAGCTCAAAGCTGTGTAAAAACAAGGTAAAATGGCATGGTTCCTTCTGCAAATGCAGTTTTATCTCACCTTTTCGATTTCTCTCAGTCTATTGTTTTGGTTTAAGGTAAGGTTTACTGTAGGTGTTTATTTTCAAAAGCGGTAAAGCATTAACTTTTAGGGCCACTCATTGAGCATTTGATTTCCATTAAAATTTTCCGTTGCATGAAGCAATGTAATAAAATGTTGCAGCAGTCACTTTGATTTTTCAGAGAAAATTAAACGCTTTTTAGCGCCACCCACTGAAAATTTCACTTTGAATGTTACAAATAAAAAAAGAATCTAAGATTATGAGATTAAAGTCATAATATTTAGAGAAAAAGTCATAGCAATACGAGAAGAAAGTCTAAATATTTTAAGAATTATGTTAAATTACCGCATTTATAATTAATTTTGACTTTATTCTCATAATTTTGACTTTATTCTCAAAATTTTGACTTTTCCCACCTCAAAATATTATGACTTTAACCTTGTAATAATGTTTTTTTATTTCTCTTAAATTCTCCTATTGTTTGTTTATTCTCGTAATTCATACTTTTTCTCAAAATATTTAAACTTTATTCTTGTACTGCTACGACTTTATTCTCATAATTTATACTTTTTTTTTGTCAAAATATTTAGACTTTATTTATTACTTTCTTATATATAATTTTTGGCAAAAATGTCACTACAGGCACATATTTGTAAAATTAACAACTTATTTAATTGCTGTCAATATGTTAATAAAATGCATTTCAGTGTTTAATATATGATAACATATGTGTACAAATACTTACGTTTTCTAAAGTGGCCGAGTTGGTTTTCCAAGCACGTAGTCTGATCCACTAATATGACGGCTATTTGAAGAGACAACAACAAATGGAAGATGATCAAAAAACCAGCCCTTCTTTCAAAGAAAGAACGAATGGAACATCCCTGCCTCGCAGAGACTGATTGGAGACAGATTGAAATTCTAGTCATATATAAACGGTGAAACAGGCTCTAATAAGTAGTATCTGTGACAGTGTCTGACTTTTAATTGCTTAATGAGGGCCAAGGATCATGATAACTGAACTCTCATTTCGTGTCTGCTGGAAAGTGTTTGCTAATACTGGCACTGTCTTCATTAGTCCTGGCTCTGAAGCTAAAAGGGGCCAACTTCTGACCTCTTGAGAATTGGACGTTATCAGACACAAATTGATGTTTGGTTCCACATCTGTTTCCAGCCTCTAGCTCGGCTTTAGTTCTTTGATCATTTTTCAAAGCAGCACACTGCAAAAAGCCTTTATATCGCTGCCTTTTACAGAGAGGGATGTTTTCAGAGATGAGCCCTATTCATGTTGTCTTGTTAAGCACCCTAATGAATACACCACTAGCAAGTGTCTATATGTGAGGTCATCACGCAGTTCAGTTATTGTAGCACTAAAAGAGAGAAAAAAAAAAGCTAAATTAAATGTTGCCAGCTTTTACTCACCCTCTTGTTGTTCCAAACCCATATGACTTTCACTTTCTTTTTGCTGTGGAACACAAAAGAAAAATGTTTTTGTTCATAAAATGAAAGTCAATGCAGACCAAAACAAAACTGGACCCCACTGACTTTCAGTGTATGGACAACTAAAACATAAAGGAGAGTCATATAGGTTTAGTATTACTAACACAATCCCTTCAGGGTTAGTTCAAAATTAACATTGTGTCATTAATTACTCGCCCTCATGTTGTTCCAAACTGTAATACCTTTGCTCATCTTAAGAACACAAATTAAGACATTTTTGATGAAATCCGAGAGCTTTCTGACTCTCCATAGACAGCAATGCAACTACCACGTTTATAGCCCAAAAAGTTAATAAGGACATCGATAAAATAATTCATGTGACGTCAGTGGTTTTATGAAGCTATGAGAATACTTTTTGTGCACAAAGAAAACAAAAACAACAACTTTATTCAATCAAAATAAATCAAATCAATCAAAATAAATAAATAAATAAATAAATAAAAAATAAAAAATAACATATGTTCTGAAGATGAAGAAAGGTGTTAGTGGTTTGGAACAACATAAGGGCAAGTAATTATATGAAAAATAAACACTCAAACCCCCCAAATACGCAGTTATTGATTCTCTTTCATGACTGTGTCATCACTTGTTTTATAATTTGCCCTGTTGTACAGTCCTTACAATGAAATTCACATTCAGCCAAAGGAGTGTCAGTTTCTGAGAAGCGACTGATGTGTTGCATTGTTTAAATATTCTCAGTAAATTATCTTTTTGAGTTTTTGTCCATGACAGTTTGGAAACAGCTCTGTTTGGAATGGAAAAGAAAACAGAACAACTGTCTCTTGTTTTGCTCCAGTTTATAACTAATAAACAAAAAAAATTATAGAATGCTGCAGCCATGACATCAAAACCCAGAAGACTAGTTCACCATGTTTTGCCATTAAGATTTTGATGGGTTTTTATAAAGGGGTTTTTGCAATTCATGAGGTCATAAGTAAGGTGAACGAGGTCTCTGGTAAATATAAATCTATGATACTTGGGCAATTAGTTCTACATCGTAAATTACACACCGCACTGAAAATATGTTAGTGTTATTGTGACTAACTGATGAAACAACACAGTTTGCAAAATAAGTTACATTATTAATGAAGTTATTATTATTAATGAAGTAATTAAAACAACAACAGTCTACATGAATCAACACATTCTTAGGAATTATCAGAACTATTTCAGTAAGACAGTAATATTGTGGTTTACCTGGAAACCTAAAGCTGCACTAGAAAAAAAAAACTAGATATTTTGAGCACTCACTTGAAAATATACATATAACGTATCAATCGTACTTACAGGTTGTGGTTCGGAGAAGCAGTCCTTGGTAAACGACGAGCACACAACAAAAGGTTTGAATTCTATTGCTGTGGTATCGTGGAAAAAGCGGGTCTCGAACCCAGTCTCCGGCATGGGAGGCGGGCACAACAACAAGGAGGCTAAAGACTGCAGTCTCTAGTGTCAGTCGCTAGTGCACCTCTTGAAACAGCACCTTCCACTGGCCTCCGTTACACTTATATAATGAACTTTTTTGATGAACAGACTGTTTACATTGAAGAATAGCTATGTTACAAACTGCATAAAAGATATTTTTCGAAAACCCATATGACCTGCTCTTTAATGACAATGGTTTAGCACATAAATGATGAAACATGTATGTTATTGTAGCTAGCTACATCCATCGCAACATCAGTGTCCTTGTCTTGGAATGTAATTTCCGTTCAATATAATTTCCTGTCCAGTTTTTCTTTTTAAAAAAAATTACACACGAAAAGCTCTTTGTAATCAAATGCACTCAGTAACTAGACAGAATGGTCGGAACCAATGAGAAAAAGGGGCTGCAAGCCAACTAAGAGATTTAAAGTCCAGCAATGGCAGGAAGCTTCAGAAGTATGCCTGGCTATTGTCAGAAAGTAATTCCATTTCATGAATAAGCGCTTGACTGCATACAGTGACAGCCTAGTCTTCAGCCTGTCTCTCTTGGCATCTCTGCCCGCGCCAAACACTGACAGAATGTCATTTTAATGTTTGCAAATTCCAGGGTGAGAGCGATGCATTCTTCTTATCCTTTTTTCAACTTGCGCCACACCGAAGGATGTTCAAAATAAACGTAAATAGGAAAAAGGAAACTGATTGACATACTCCATCTTATCTAATTGAATGTCTACTACATAAAGCACAGGGAGTTTGAGTGAGGGCCCTTATTTTGATGTAAAGTAAAAGGAAGGGGCTGAACTGGTACATACTACCCTGATCCAATCTAGATCAAGCATGGTGGTCAACCAAACCAAAGATCACATTTATTATAATTTTTTTATATATATATTTTTATCAGTTTAATTAGAAAATAATGCATATTTTATTTAATCAATACATTTTCTTCACCATCAGAACCAGTTATGTATTTATTCATTTACTTTTTCCTCAAACTGTGCACTTTAATTCTCTACTTGTTGGAACAACAACAAAACTCTGTAATTGAAAGTATTTACAAGGATCTCTTCGAAGGTCCACCTTGAAATAGCATGGATTTAATGGAGCAGACATGCTGTTATTGCCTCTAACAGGACACTTTAACCATTTAAATAATACATGAGGTTATACTCTAAAGTTGCTTGCACTGTTGTGATTGTGCACAGATATGCAAAAACAATTATTAGGGACATGCAATATGCAATTTTTTTTCTCATTCTCACATTCAATCTAATTCTATGAACAAAGTCTTTATTCCACTGTGCTAGATTTAGCCAAGAAAGTCATTATGGATTATTAAGCACTGTGTTCTTTAGGTGTGAGACAAGTCGCTAGTGCCAGCAAATGAGGCCAGAAGATCAAAACAGACGTGTTAATGCACAGGCCGGACAGAAGCATATGCGTAGTGGGACGTGGGTGCAATCTTCTTCCAGCCGGGTCTAAGTGAGCCTGACAGTTTTTCTTTTCTGAACATGCACGAATAGATGCATTATGCATGAGAGGCTTGTGTACCACATGCCCACCTCTTTACTGACTGGCCCCTTTAAAAGTGCTGCCTGGAACAGCCTCACCTGACAACAAAAACTCACCTAACCATGTATTACCTCACCTTAGTTGACGTTTGTCTGAAGAATTGTGTTTGCGGTCATGTAGAGTTTAAATCAACTTCTTCAAAATGGTATAGAACATATAGGAGACTGTTTAAAAGTACAGTTAACATTATTCGCTATGTGGATGTGATTAACTCACCCTTGATGCCGTTCCGGCCGTGATTCACTTCAGGTTTCAGATCTGACACTTCTTCAACATCAAGTATTCAATATTGTCACAAAAATGATCGGAAATTCAACATCAAAGTAAAAAATGTACACAATAATTTAAAATAAAGTCCGATTTGGTGTTTGAAAATGCTGTGGTGGCAAAGCATTTTTCCAGCTGAGATGCTTTGGTTGCTATGATTTGTTACGTATTTCTTTAATAATTTTACTAAATAAAAAAGCAGTAATATTGACTTCTCCATTGTTTTAGGATGGTTGGTCGGTATTTGTCCCGCCCCTCCTCTATTTATGGCAGGGTAAATAGTGACAGTGACGAGCGCTGTGTTTTACAACTCAGCTTTAAAAAAATTAAAAAATAAATAAAAAAGACTGCAAGGGCAAATAAAATAATGTGCAATTAATATGGCAGTGCATCAAAATTCAGTGTCATCAGTTTGCTAAAAAAAAAAAAACATTTTACGCACCATTTACACATGGTAGGGAGCACGTGTACATTTCTTTTGTACCAACTAACATTTTTGAAAACACAAACATTTTCATGAATTTGAAAGTTTTCATCAGAACGGCTTTATGAGCGATTTACACAAAAATGTTTCATGAATGAGGCCCAATGTCAATATCGAGTATTACGCCCCGAGTCCAAGGAACATTATGGGCATAATAAAAAGTCAGACTTATGGTGATGGATTCCAAAGTAATGAAAAATCACTCCGGTCAGGGACCAAACAAGCACACCCCAGATAGCACACATACGTCTGCAAAATGTGTGTTAAAGATCTCTTGATCTGGAAAGCATCTGCTGTAAGATGTCAGTTTTACATCCATTCTAAATCTTAAACATCTTAAAGACATCTAATAGATGTCTATTTGACATCTAATAGTAAAAAAAAAAAAAACATCCAAAAGACATACTGCAGATGAGCAAACTACATCTTGCAGATGTCTTGCAGATGTAAATGCAGATGTCAAATAGACGTCTCTGAGATCTAAGTGTGCTATCAGGGACCATTTAGGTTACAAAATTGTGATATTTATTTAAAATATTAGTGAAACATAGAGAGCATCTCTTCGGGGTGGCCACAGGCCAACATAACAAACAAAAGAAAAATCTAGAATGAAAAGTACAAATTACCTAATCACATTATAAAAGAAAATACAGCCGGCTTACCTAACTACCTAATCAAAAACAAAGCCCAAACAGATTCACACAAAAGAAAAGGGCAGGACACCCCTTCGCTTTGTTTCACAAGGTGTGCTGTGTCTTTGACAAAATGAGCACTAGCTTTTAGCCTCAAAACATCTGAGTCAATGTAAGTTTGGCCGCCGACCAGAAGAGGAATCCAGGAGCTCCGAACCTGTTCACGTTCACACCAACAATGAGCTCACTGGATGCTTGCGACCGGCATTCCTAAAAGGCTGCGCCTTAATAGAGCGACCAATAACATGCTAGCAACCCAGCGTCACGCAACCTATGATGAAAGAGAAAGAGAATGAGAGCAACACAATACAGCACAAGAAAATATCAAAAAGAAACGGTCATACTCATAACATCGAGCAACACAGTGTTTCCAGATTGGCGAACAAATATCTCTTTTAAAGTGATTCTTTTAATGAGTTAGACATAATGGTTCAAAACATCCTCCAAGAACTCAGTTTGATTCAGACTCACACAGTCAACAGATCTTATCTTTTTACATCCTCCCGAAACCACCTGTGATTTTTTGGTTATGTCCAATTCAAAATGAACTTAACTGTGTATACGATGTATTTGATCAGTTCAGGAGACTTATCTTCAGTCTATTCACAGGCATGGTTGTTCATAACCATTCATGAAACACATTGAAAAAAAAAATGCTGTAATAAATTATATAATTATGTGTAAATAATAGTATTTAAAAAATAAATGTACATATTTTGCAATATTAAAGGGTTAGTTCACCCAAAAATGAAAATACTGTCATTATTTTTCACCCTCATGTCGTTCCAAACCCATAAGACATTTGTTTATCCTTCAGAACACGCATTAAGATATTTTTGATAAAATCCATCTGCTTCCTGACAGTGGAGGACTGTCCCGGGAGAGAAGAAATTGTTGAATAAGGTTATTTTATTTGTTTATTTATTTTTTTAATGCACAAAAAGTATTCTTGTAGCTTCATAAAATTATGGTTGAACCACTGATGTTACATAAACATTATATGTTTCTGGACCCTTGCTGCCTGTGGAGGGTTAAAAAACTCTCGGATTTCATCCAAAACATTTTAATTTGTGTTCCGAAGACGAACAAAGGTCGTATGGGTTTAGATTGACACTACTGTGAGTAATTAATGACAGCATAAACTATTCCTTTAATGTATTAACATTAAGTACAACACAGTTTTATTTATTTACAGGCAGAAATATTCTAAACCATGTGAACTGATATTTATGTCACACATGCAATCAGGATTATATTCATGCAACCAGACAACCAGAGGTAGGTTACCCTACTTCAGAAAAGTAAATAAATAAATAACTAAAATACTGAAATGACAGATTGCATTTGACAGAGATATTTCAGTGTGATGCCAAAGATGTCATCCCATGTTAACATAATAATACGCTATGAACTCTCGATTGCTAGTTGTCCAACTGCATAATACTTGCTTTTCTGCTGACATCCTCAAGATGTGATTATGAAAACACCTCTTCTCCGAGAGACCTATTTTCAGAGTTATCAAATCACATGTTTGCAGTTTCTCAAACTGTCTATAAATGCTTCTCAAACGTGCAGAGTTCTCAGGTATGTCTCGTTCAGATAGCCGTGTACGATTCCAGATAATTGGCAGACTGCATTTGTCTTCCACATCTACATATCAATGGTGCCCAAACTATGTGGACATTTGATGTGCAGCAGTATTTTCAAACCCTTTTAACGGTGACTCAATGAAAGCAGGCATCTTTTTTTTACGAGTGAGAACATCAAGTCTACATTCTGAAGCAATTACGACCGGTCCAAACCTCAAAATATGGCTAGCCATTTAAGCCTGAGCATTATTAGACATGCAAAAATCAATCAATGTCAAATCTAGCACATAAATGACCAATATGCATGCCAAAACAATCTGCACGCCATAACACGGCGCCTATATTGTACGTATGGATTGGAATTCCTGACATTTCGCTGCTCTTTAAAAAGCAGCGGTGAGTGAACAGGTTGGTCGGTGAGAAGTTATGAAGTGGTGGAAGACATTTATCCATATGTCAGTGATAAGAGGCAACCTGTCAAAGGCTTGATGCCAAACTGCACCACCCGATGCGTAAACACTCTCTCCGACTGCACGCGGACAGTTCTTTTGTGCGATCAATGCCAGCTAGAGGCATTTTAGAAATCATCGATAACAAACACACCTCCGTTCTCTTTCTTATTCCATCCTGTATCTGTCAAGAGCAAATTTGTCCATTGCCTAAGCAGTGGAAACAGCATTGCGTTATTGACCATGCTGTCTGCATTTATGTGTGTGTAAGTGACTGCCGTCATGATGGAAGCGTTGATGGAAACGCAGGGGCTGTGACAAATGTTCCCCATTGATATGTTTGCTAAATGTCCTTTTATGTGGCCGTAGCTATTAAATGCACACTTTGAAAAGATAAATGAGACAGTTTGAAATAATCATGTTTATGTATTCAGTGGGATTCTGTGTGGTTATATTAGTCTGTGAGTCCAGTTAGATCGGCATGAACCATCTAAGACTGGATTTAGTTTTTTTTGTTTTTTTTTTCAGCACGATTCCTGACTAAGTTAACAAATTGCCTATGGCAGATTATTTTCTAATATTTGTGTTTCCTCCGATGACTTGTTTTGCAAAATTTGATCAAGCCTCGGTAGCTATTGTGATTGCAAACACGGCAATATGTTGCACTAGCTCGGCCCATTAGAAAGACTTTAATTCTCACTATAGAAGAGCTCGTTGATTCATGAGGCCTAGAGGAGCAATAACTCAGAGATTTATCCCCTGCTAACAGAGTTGCAAATGGGACAGCCAAGAGAAGCTAATGATGTACTGTTGCTGCCAGTTAGCCAACATTTTAGCACCCAAACAAAGACAGATTTAGGGAGAATAGTAGGCATGTTAGCATATATTTCTTAGGGATTTTTGAGGGGCAAAATTACATTTGGTCTTTTTATAGTGAAGACAAATATGGACATATTTAAACAAATATATATAACTAATTTCTAAAATCTGGATACACACACACTTAGCCTACTATTAAAAAAATTGTGGGTCAGTAAGATTTATCTATTTATTTAAAGTAATACTTTTATTTGTGGACACATTTAATGTATTAAAAATGACAGTAAAGTCATATATAATGTTACAAAAAATATTGTATTTTAAATAAATGCTGTTTTTTTTTTTTATATATTCATCACAGAATCTGCAGAGCTGGAAAATAAATTGTTGCATCGTGAATCAAAACAGTTTTTCTGCATTGATTCTGAGATTCGATTCTAAGCTTGGTTTTTAACAACAGATGGCACTCCATGCTTTAGAAACAGCCATACTCTGCTTGCTTCCATTCTTTATACACACTTGAACCTAAAATAATCATTCATAAAGTTTGAAAAGGTTAAAGCAAATTACAAGCATGTTGTGGGCTGTTAACATTAATCTTGTGTCATAAAAGCATTCTGAAGCGAGGTGCAATCAAAGCCACTAGCAGCAGTGTTGCCAAGTCTGCGGTTTTCCCACAGAATTGGGCTATTTTTACACTGTTGGCACGGGTAGTTTTTGAAGTCCGCGGGTTGAAATGACCCGAATAACGTCATATTTAGCCCCTAAAATATGAATTTACCAGAGGAACCCAGCCAAAAAAAACAACAACAACGTGTATTCTGTTTCCGCAGAATGCAATTTTTTTAACGGGGGGACCCCCCTCAAAACGCGACTGGGCTATAGTTTTGGGCTAGTTTTTGAGTAGCAATTGGGCGGGTTACATAACAGTAACAGTTAATGCTTTTGGAAAGGAGACCAGAGGCCCATTTTTAATGGATGTAAGTGGAAGAGAGGCTTTAATACATTTAATGAATCAACAGCTTATCTGCATGTTTTACACTAAACAACATTTAACTATTTTTAAAGTTTACACCGAAGAAAAAAAAAAGTGTTACTGTCAATAACTTTTTGCGACAGGTGGGATTTAGCTTATGGCACTTTTCATTCATTCCTATGGTATCCGTATAAGATGATTGAAATTAAATGACGTCAAGGCTGTAATTGATTGGTTATTAAAGCACTTATACTTAGCACAGTTATACTTGTGTTTTCAACACTGATAATAAAAGGAAATGTTTTTTGAGCACCAGATCAGTAGGCTATATTACAATGGTTTCTTAAAGGATTAGTTCACTTTTTGGAACAACAAAAGATATTCTCCAAGATATTCTCATCCAAGATATTCATGTCTTTCTTTCTTCAGTCGTAAAGAAATTATATTTTTTGAGGAAAACATTTGAGGATTTCTTTCCATATAATGGACTTCTATGGTGCCCCCAAGTTTAAACTTCCAAAATGAAGTTTAAATCCAGCTTCAAATGGAGAGCTTTTCAACATACCCCAACTGTATTGACCCGTCACAGAGAAGAGACAAGATGAGCATTTGAGGTTAAAAAGTATATAAATATTGAAAATAACCGATCATTTCACTAGATAAGACCCTTCTGCCTTGGCTGGGATCGTTTAGAGCCCTTTGAAGCTGCATTTAAACTGCATACTAAAAGTTCAAACTTGGGGGCACCATACATATCCATTATATGGAGAGAAATCCCGAAATGTTTTCTTCAAAAAACATAATTCCTTACGACTGAAGAAAGAAAGACATGAACGTCTTCACTCTCTATCTAAAAAATCAGATGGATTTTCTCGAAATTAGGATTTTTATTTATTTTAATTTTTTACCCAAAATTGCTATGGCAGAAAAGCTTTAACTACAGTAATCAACATTCAAAGTGGATCGAATAAGTTCATCAAAGTTGTCCTAAGACAAGAACAGGTTTTGGTTTTAGGACAACTTCAGTGAAAGGTTTTGAACCATTTAAAATGTTGTCTACTGTATATTCCAATCAAATTCTGCGTTGACTGTCTCAGCTCACTACAGAGATCATCAGACAGTTAAAATAATCACTTTGAGGGGAAAGCGTAGTGAGCTTGCTGTCTCTGAATGGGTAGTGTGCCATGAAGTTCCTGTCTAATATTGATTAGCAGGTGAATGACTGAGCCAGTACAAACCTATTATTTATATTATTTGTATGTCAGTTCTCTTTCCATCACAATCTGATGAAGTTTTATTAGCTTTGAGTGTGTATTTGAATGAGAGACAACGAAACAAATGTAGAGGGCTAGTTTTTACATTGAACTGTTTAATAAAAGCCAGCAAATAAACAATTAAAAATCAACTTAAATAATCGATATTAGGAGCAGTGCAATACAACATGATACTGAACCTTTGAAATATTATTTCTTAAAAAAAGAAATTATGCAAATGATAACAATAACTCAGTTTTCTCTATCAGCAGGTGTTCTGTAAAGGTAGGCTACCTGCTGCATTCAAATGTCAGTTTATAATACCAGTTTTCGGTAAACACAGACAGCAGGATACAATATTAAAAGAGAAATGTACACCAGTTATGTTTCTTTAGAACAAATAAATTGAATGTTTCTAAAAAGAATGTCACTGTTACACTTTTGTCACAGATTATATTTTTGCGTCCTGAAAAAATAAATATACACATGTATTTTGTGCACAGTGTAAGTAGCAAAAGATCAATGAGAACTAGCATAAGACTGATTCTTGAGACATGAGACAAAACAGATAAATCAACATTTGGACTTGAAAATTAATCACATGATCTTGAAATGTACTATGTAATTTATTGTGCTTATATTTTTCTTATAACCTCAATATGTTACTTCGGTCACACAAATTGTAAACTTAATAAAACATGTTTTTAATATCCAAATTGAATTACAGGCAAGCAAAACAACATCTAGTTTTGTCTCAGTACTCAATAATCAACGATAAATTATTAAAAAGAGATTTTAACGTTGGCATGAAAGCCTACAGCAACATTTAGTCTATTTGGATTTTGTTCTTTGATTCGAGTCCACTTTGAAGAGGTAAGGAGCAATTAATTGCACATTACAGTACAAAGCACTGATTAAAAATAGACTCTTTTAATGAACATTCACACACACCCACATTTCCATACATGCATACACAGAAAAACACACAATCGGACAGAAGTATAGACTGAGATTAGAAGAAAGGAAGTGAGCGCAGGTGGACCTCTCTACGTACAGACTCTTATTTTGCTGGGAAGTTGAGGAGAGAACACAGCAGAGTGGAAACAGAGATCTCTGAAAGAATAACAGAAAAAGGTCAAAGGTCACAAAGCATGTCAACACCATTATGAAGCGCACAATTCTGATATCTGACCTGAAATCAGTGGAGGTTTCAAACTGATTTCAAAGCAAATTGTACCTTTTATTATAAAATTGTCCTGAGGTTTGGGTGATGTAAATTATGATTTGTGGCCAGACTTTAAGTTTTAATTAAGTGCAAGCCTAAGTTTGGAACTGAAGTGCTTCATTAATCACCCAACTAGGCAATCCATAAAAGGCCATAGCTCATCACTTTCATCTGAAATTATCCTTATTCAGAGCGCAAACAAGAAACCTTTAAGTAAATGAGAGTTAGGGAGACATTATTCCCTGTCACTAGAAGTGGGTTAGTATTCAGTGCTTGTTTTCCAACATCAAACTTACGTTCTCGTTGCTACCTGATTTCATGATGAAAATGTACCTGTGAGTACCAATAAGTACATATCACTGCAGTTTCCAACAGAAATGTCCACTAGAGGCTGTAAAACAGTGAGCACTTGTAATTATTTTCATACACAGTTATGATTATAGCTCCAAATGTTTTACTTTCCATACGTAAAAAGCTTGCTCAGTAGCTCAGCCGGCACAGAACTGTTGCGTTTTTACGACACAATCGCTTTTGTTCATACTATCTGGGTTTCACAGAGCATTACGAACATTTCAAGTCAGAACTGTGGTGACACATACAAAACCAATGTCACATAAAACGTACCATATGTAAAAAAAAAACAAAAACAAAACAAAACTAACACTCTTTTAGCGACACTCAGTGGAGATTACTGTTGAAAAATGCAGTGATATGTACTTATTGGTACGTATTTCATCATCTTGAGTGGTAGCTACACTACCTACCTACAGTACTTTTTCTTGTTTTCCAGTAAAAATATCTACACTTCTACACATCTACACAAAAAAAAGGTAAAAAAAAAAAAACTGCAGCTGTGGTTGCAGGAATTTTACCGTAAAAAAATACGGTAGCAAAGTTTTACCGTTTTCACTTAAATTTACAGGTAAATACCGTAATTTAATTAACTGATAGAATGGTAATTTACCAACCTATTGAAGTACTGAAATCTGTTTTGTAACTTTGTAATACACTGATAACCACCCCAAAAGCAGGTAGTGATAAGAAAGTCACATGATGAACTAAAGCCCATCACAAACAACTTTTAAATATTAACATATATAAATGTGCACAGTGTCATTCAAACAAACACTAAACACCATCATGAGAACACAAGTCAAACTGAAATAATGCAATAAACATTCATTTAACAAACGTAGATGTTATGATACAACACTAATGTACAAATCTGCTAAGAAAAAAAACTAAGAAGAAAGAATTATTTAAACAACAACAACAACAAAAAAAAGTAACACAGGGAAATGTCAATTTCATTGTAAATTTTACTGTATTTTACCATTAACCATTTAACAGGTTTTTTACTGCAGCATTTTTACAGTTTTTTTCACTGTCATTTGTTACAGTGTAAATATATTCCTATGATGGCAACACCTAATTTTCACTATCATTACTCAGTGTCACACGATCCTTTAGAAATAATTCCAATGTTTTAATATAATTTTTATCAATGGTGAAAACAGTTTGCTGCTTAATATTTTTATTAATGCTTTTATTTGGCAAGGATGCATTAAATTGACCAAGAGTGATAGTAAAGATATAAAATGTTAAAAAATGAAATAAAATAATCCTAAAAAAAAAAGTATAGGTTCCCACAAAAATACCAATAATAACTAAGCAACAAAATCAGCATATTCGAATGATTTCTGAGGGATAAATTAATATAGAAGACTGTAATGTCAGCTGAAAATTCTGCTTTATCATCAGAGGAATAAATTATATTTAAAAATATAATCAAATATAAATGCATTATTTAAAAGTGTGATAATATTGTTTTTACTGTATGTTTGATCAAATATATGCAGCCTTTTTGGAGTGGAGTGTTTTAAAGTGCAGATCATATAGGTTTTCAAAAAGTATATTTTTTGCAATTTTTAACATAGCTATCATTCAATGTAAACAGTCTGCAAAGTTGTTAATCAAAAAAGTGCATGATAAATAAAGATATTGTCTCTCTCTCAAAAAAAAAAAAAAGAGTCGACTCATGAGTCGAGCTCACTCATGAGTATTTTTGAAACTTCTGCCTGTTACCTATATACATCACTGGGTAACACATCAGCATAATCCCCACCTTCTGCAAAATACAAACACTCTGACCTGCCCACAAACACTTCCACGAGTTCGTGTATTTACATCATGATGAGAAGACACTGTGTTCCATGATACCACAGCAATATAATTTGAACCATTTGTTGTGTGCTTGTGATTCTACCAAGACTGCAGGAGTTCAAAGCAGGATTTGCTAAACACTTGCCCATGAAAGATAAGTCTGTACCTTCTTTATTTGGACCAACAAATACAAATCAAAACTGTACACAATACAGTACACAATACAGACACTGCAACACAATATAAGAACACTTTAAAAAAAAAAAAAAAAAAACATATGACCTGCTCTTTAGGAATAAATTAAGGTTAAAGCTTTAAAAATGTCAATGGGATATTAAACAAACTTGTTTTCATAATGACTTTATTTATAAAAGGAATGTTACAGGTGGTATTCAAGTACAACAGCACTCTTGCTTGTGTGCTATTCCTTAAACATGTGACTTGTCACCATCAGCAGTTGCGGTCCATCTGTGCAATAGAATGTGAACGATTCTGTAAGCAACTGACCAAAACGAATGAATCAGCTTTTACGTAACTTGGTACGAGACCAGCCAGTCGCCCTGCTTGAAAACGTCGCTAAGCACTTCCCACTGTCTGCACAATTACCTGGATTTACACCCCACATCTTTTAAAGCGTTCCATTTCAGCCACCTTCCCCTCTGTCTTTCTTTTCCCTCAGACTCATTTCACCCACTGTGCCTAAGGCTTCCAGGTCACGTCACCAGGGTCTGAACAGTAAGTTTGATCTCAAATGACCTGTCTCTACCCGTCTGGCTCTGCAGGGCTGATCTGAGGCCAGTGCTGACACACAGAGGACTAAGAACAGTCCAATAAAATAAGAGTGAAGGGCACTGCAGCCTTTTGATCTGCTGCTTTACCTGCTTTAACCTCCCCACCCATGTGGAGTGGCTTCTCATCCACACACACACATAACTAAAATGCAGATAACAACAGAACAATGGAAAATTTATAAGGATTGTCACAAAATGAGATTAAGAAAATAAGGCCAGTAAAAGGGAAAAAGAGGTATACAGTAAGCATACAGTATTCACTATTAGAGAGATGCAACAAAATGTGAATTTTAACTGAAAATTGAATGTTTACCGTTGTCCTTTTGCATTAACACACCATTTTTTTTTAATACTGTAAAGCTGCTTTGACACAATCTGTATTGTGTTATATAAATAAAGGTGACTTGACTTGAATTGCAGATAGACATTCTATAGAAAAAGTCTTGAATGAAAACAAAAAAGTTAATACGTAAATGCACAATACAAGTCATTTGAAAAGACTTTTATGCTCACCAAGGCTGCATTTATTGTAAAAAAAATTAAAAAATAAAATAAATAAATAAAAAATGCAGCAAAAACTGTAATATTGTGAAATATTATTTTATTTTAAAATATGTTTTATATTTTCATTAATTTTACAAGAAATTTGTAAAATTTGTTTATACATACATATGAAGAGTTCCGATGCAAAAGCCTCTAAATCCATCTGACATCTTTCTTTAAAAAATGCATTTTTATCAGGCTCCGATGTATATGTTTTTATGTAAGTACTGGTACTTCTGATTGTGCTGAGGGTGGGATTTTAGCGAGTTTGAAGTAAAAGTATTTGATGGATGTATAACATGTGGCCAGAGCATTCATTTAGTATCATTATCTCATTTTTGACCAAGGTGGCTTTTAGCTGGTTTTGCATCTGAACTCTTCATATATATATATATATATATATATATATACACACACACACACACACACACACATATATACAGTGGGTATGGAAAGTATTCAGACCCCCTTATCTATCTATCTATCTATCTATCTATATATTGTGTGTATATATATACACACACACACAATTTTATTTAATACAACATTGCTGAATAAAAAACAAATAAATAATTTAATTTAATTAAATAAATAAAATAAATTGTAATATTTATTTCTGATCCCAAAACCTTTAAATGGTAGTGTACTGTATATTCAAACAAAGAAGTTATTGCATGCACAAATATTAAATGGGAGTTTCAGTGTGTGTTTTGTCTCTTTGATCTGTTTCTATTATATGCATAAAATATGTATTTCAAATTATTACAACAGATCAATTTTAGGTGAACTATACCTGTGAACTGGAGTAAATTTAAGGTGACACTTGTGAGATATACATGCATTTCACCATGAGAGACTTTTCAATTCAGTCCAATTGCCTTTATAATACACACCATTTTAATAAGACATAAATGTTTGTGTTCTCATAATTGTTATTGCCACACTCTGTGATTTGCAATATTGTTTCAAATACAGCTAGATGCATGTGACTAAACACCTCATATAAATTCCCGTAATATCAAGAACAACAACAAAATAAATGTCAAATGATAATTCTGACATAGGAGGAGGAGGAGATTTTAAATGTGTGTGTGTGTGTATCTGGAAAATAACGAGTGGGAGAGGCAGAGAGAGAAATGACAGATGAGCATTATGTGAACGCCTGACAAAAAGGTCTCAGAAACGTCCATCAGTGCCGAAGTCATTGTCGCCACTGTGTGGGAATCTTGGCTGAGACGATGAGAGAGAGAGCAGGCAGTAAGTGAGGGGAATGGTAAAGGGAGTTAAAGGATGAAAGGATGGGGAACTGAGAAAGAAGGAACACCTGCTTTGAAGTGACAGAGATCAGAGGGCAACCTCCACCCAGGCTGTCTCTCTGGCCAAGAAGCTCGCGCTGCTGGCTACGTCCACATCAAAGGCTGCTTCACAGCCACCGCGGGGAGGATCTCCCCCAGACGCCGAGCTCACAAGTCTCGCTCTTCCTGCGTGCCAACTGTGCCACTATAGCCATTATACCAGAGTGGAAATGATATGAGAGGGGAGCTAGAGAGCCTCCAAAACAACTCGCAGGCTTATGAGACAGAGTTGAAGTGACGAGGAATCTCCTCAACATAAGCACATAAACTGGCAAACCAGAGCAATAGCTGAAGATGATGGTACGACAGGGCCAAAGCTCCCAGGGTAAAAGGGCCCGTCTGTCGCTATGAACAGCAAAACTGTCCTAATTCATAAGGTCATCGCGTGCAATGAGTAAAGACTGAATCTGAGGTGATTTGAGCTAGAATTAAATACTTTAAATGCTACATATTTACTGTATGTACCCAAGTAATCTTTACATTTATATTGAAGTAAATATGAGACAAGTAGTTCAGCCAAAAAAGAACTGAAAATGACTGAAAATTCACACACCCTCAGGCTGTCCAAAATGTGGATGAGTTTGCTTCTTCATTGTAACATATTTGGAGAAATTTAGCATTACGTCAATTCCTCACCAATGGATCCTCTGCAGTACATGGGTGCTTTCAGAATGAGAGTCCAAATAGCTCAAGAAAACATCACTATAATCTACACAACTCCACTCCATCAATTAATGTCAGCAAAAAGCTGCATATTAATAAAAACAAACAAAATAAACAACAACAACAAAAACATCATTAAGGCATTTTAACTTTAAACTCTCACTTCTGAGCAAAAAACGAGACCATAATCCTTAATTCCACCAGTGAAAAAAATCCAATCCCTGTTGTCCTCTCACTTCAAAACCTACCAACTTGTTTGTTTATAGTGCTGGTCAACGATTAATTGTGATTAATAGCATCTAAAATGAAAGTTTTTGTGTACATAATATATGTGTGTATATTTATTTTGTATATATAAACACACACACACGTATACGTTTAAGAAAAATATGTTATTTATATGTGACCCTGGACCACAAACCCAGTTTTAAGTAGCACAGGTATATTTGTAGAAATAGGCAACAATACATTGTATGGATCAAAATTATAGATTTTTCTTTTTTTTGCCAAAAATAATTAGGATATTTAGTAAAAATCATGTTCCAAGAAGAATGTACATTTCATTTGGACAACTTTAAAGGCGATTTTCTTAATATTTAGATGGGATGCAATTAATCATTGCCCAGCACTAGTTCAATCTGTGCATATTTCTCTACTGATGCAAGATTGTTTTTTCACTAGAGAATGCAATATTATGGATAGAAGAATTTAGCTGGAAGCAAAGGTCTGAAGTTGAAAACATCTCACTTTATGAGATATTAATTGATGGAACTGGAGTCATGTGGATTATTGTGGTGTTTTTATCAGCTGTTTGGTCTCTCATTCTGTAATGTGAACAAGTATAATGTAATGCTAACTTTCTTCAAATGTTCCAGTGAAATAAAAACTCCTGCGGTTCTCTTGGATGGCTAAAAAAAATAAAAAATAAAAAATAAAAACATTCTGTAAATTTTCATTTGCTTCAAAGCAATAGTTCACCCCAAAATGAAAATTCTGTTATCTTTTATCATATCATTCCAAAGCTGAACGACTTCTATTTACATTTAGTCATTTGGCAGAAGCTTTTATCCAAAGTGACTTACAAATGAGGACAATGGAAGCATAATATTATATATATATATATATATATATATATATATATATATATATATTTTTTTTTTTTTTTTTTTTTTAAATAATAAAAATAGAAATAGAATAGAGAGTGCTAGAGGTAGAGGGTCAAATACGGAAGGATGTGTTTTTAGCCGATTCTTGAAGATGGCTAAAGACTCAGCTGCTCGGATTGACTTGGGTAGGCCATTCCACCAGGGAACATTTAAGGTAAAAGTCTGGGAAAGTGATTTTGTGCCTCTTTGGGATGGTGCAATAATGTGCTGTTCAATGCTGAACGTGTCTAGAGGGCATATAAATTCTGAAGTAGTGAATTTAGGTAAAGGGGTGCAGAGCCAGTATTGGTTTTGTAAGCAAACATTAATGCCTTGAATTTTATGTCAGCTGATCATCAATCACAACACCAAGGTTTCTGGTTGTTTTTGAAGGAGTTATGGTTGATGTGCCTAACTGAATGGTAAGATTGTGATGAAATTATGGGTTTGATGGGAACACAGGCAGTTCTGTCTTGGCAAGGTTTAGTTTAAGTTGGAGATGAGAGCAGTTATCATTGGCAGTTATCAATTATCATGTTTCTGAATGACAGAGCCTAGTGATGCCATGTAGACAGAGAACAGAAGTGGACCAAGAACAGAGCCCTGAGGCACTCCAGTAGTTAGATGTTGCGACTTGGACACCTCACCTCTCCAAGATACCTTGAAAGACCTATCTGAGAGGTAAGACTCAAACCACTGTAGTGCAATTCCTGGGATGCCCTTAGCCAATAGGGTTGACAGGAGGATTTGGTGGTTAACCATGTCAAAAGCAGTAGACAGTTCCAGCAAGATAAGTACTGAAGATTTGGAATCCGCTCTTGCCAGTCTTAGGGCTTCAACAACTGAAAGCAAGGCAGTCTCGGTTGAATGTCCACTTCTGAAACCAGACTGGTTGCTGTTGTTGATCACAAAAGAAAAAAAAAATCTATAAAAACTACAAAATACACCATCATAACCACTGTTAGACTGCCAAAGAAAGCCACAGAACACCTGCAGTTGTTTTCTAAAAGGATTTTTTTTTTTTTTTTTTTTTTTAATTGGCATCCACTGACTCCAATCACAATTGAAATTCATTTGTAAAATATGCCTATACTAACATTTCAGCTTCAAAATGCAGGCAGTATGGCACTATTACATAATATTACAGGAATTCCTATATAAATACTCAGTTATGTGGTTATGAAATCTCAAAAGTGATTAAGAAGTGATCAAGTTGGCTTAAAGGGTTACTTCACCCAAAAAATAAAATGTTGCCATTAATTATTCACCTTTATGTCATTCCAAACCCGTAAGACCTTTGTTCATCTTCAAAACCCAAATTAAGATATTTTAGATGAAATCCAAGAGCTTTCTGACCCTGCATAGACAGCAGCGCAAAATACAGGTTCAAGTCCAAGAAAGCTAGTAAGGACATCGTTAAAATAGTCCACCTGACATCAGTGGTGTGCACAAAGAAAACAAAAACAGCTTTATTGCAATTTTTTTCCCAGCCTTACTTATTTGAACCAGAACATACAAACAATGAACTAATAGAAGTGGCAACACAGGCTCATTGGAAATACATGCCTCTTTATACATTTCTGCAAACCTGAAAAAATGTACACTGCCCTCCAAAAGTTTGGAAACACACCTGTGAAAAAAGACAAAGTGTGGTTTTGGACAATATCAGCATAAATCCTTATCATTTTTTGGTGCAAATACATTAAAGTAACTTGACATTAACATTAAAGACCATCATGTCTGTCATGAAATGACAGACACCTGACCTCAACCCAATTGAGCTACTATGGGACGAACTGGACCGTGATGTCCGTAAGAAGTGTCCAACCAGTCTGAATCATCTTTGGGCAATCCTTCAGGAGGCTTGAAATAATATATGAAGTCAACGCTTGAATAAACTGACAGCGCTCGGATGCCCAGATTACACAATGGTGGATATTTTGATGAATCGAAAATTGAAAAAAGTTTTTCTATGTATAAACTATTTATGTAATAAAATAGTTTGTGTTGTCACTTATCAGTGCAAAATTATCACAAATTAAAAAGGATTCATACCAATATTGTCCAAACCCCCACTTTTCTAGGGCGTTTCCAAACTTTTGGAGGGCAGTGTACCTATATGTATGAATCACTCCAGTTTCCAGCTGAAATGAACACTAGAAACAGTAAAACTTTTATTCCTTTTCACACAAAGTATGATTTACACACAGTTTTGATTAATAAAGCCTCATTTTCACACAATTACTACTTCAGAATATTATATTATGGCTTCAAAACAATTTTAACATCCTGCAAGATTTTAAAATATATACTTTTAAATGTTGTTGTCACATACACAGCTTCATATGTATGTGTCATCTCTGGACATTTCACTTTGAAACTGCCACGAAACGTACAGTAAGGTACGTAATTACAGTGTTGCAGAAACGTATTGAGAAATTAACCTTTAAAAATTACGGAACCACTGATGTCACATGGACTATTTTAACAATGTCCTTGGTACCTTTCTGGATTTCATCTAAAATATCTTAATTTGTGTTCCGAAGATGAACAAAGGTCTTACGGGTTTGGAACGACATAAGGGTGAATAATTAATGACAGAATTTTCATTTTTGGGTGAACATTTGCTGATGTGGTTATTTTGAGTAAGTGTGCAGTTAAATGTTACTCAAGAAATAGTTTCTTTGAAAGTTCGTATCCCACCCCCCAAAGTGCTTTTACTTTGTAAAAGTTACAATATAATAGTGGTAGAAAGAGGATATGGAATAAATGGAAAGAAGATGGGGAAGGATACCAGAAAATGGTGCATGCCATTCTCAAATGTTTTATCTGCGTAAGCATGACAGTTCAATGTATCAGAACAAATTTGAGTCCACAGATCTAACATGAATTTCAGCAAGCAACAGATGAAAAAAGCTTTTGGGAATGTCAAAAGCTTCATATGACAAATTTCACTCTAGACCAAGATGAAAAGGGTTTTCTGCTCTATTTTTCCCAATCCAAGAGTTCTAAGATTTAGTAGTTAGACGCTATTCGGGGCAAATCAATGTGGACAGATGGGCCCCTGCACTCCAAAAGCATCCGTCTCGCCCCATTTCCAGTCCACATCCAGATGCCTTCTTCCGATAGCTCATATCAATCAAAGCCAAGCACTCTTCACAGCCAAAGTATTGATTGTCAGAGAGGGAATTAAATGGTACCTCCGCACCTCCACAGACGCAGAGCGAGTGCTCTGTATGAGCTGGAGGCAGAGAGCTGTTTGAAACTTCACATTCTAGTCCAGCTGCCCGTATACAAGGTAAAAACATTTTTGGACACACCAGAATGGAGTCTACTCACTAAGTGCATAAGCTTTTACACCTCCAACAGTGAACAGACAAGCTATCTGAGAGCCATTCAAACATCTTTCTGTCAACCTGCCCACTTGCCCTGTTGAAAAGTTTTTTTTTTCTCCAATTCCTAAAAGCACCCGCAGAGCGTGCGTCACGCTAGTTTTTGTAGATGGGGCAAGATGGCTTTTGTACGGTGGCCGAGAAGTGCAAAACAAATCACAATTCTGAAAACAAAATAACAAATTACAAACACGAACACAAATTTAAAAAACAAAATAATAATTCACAAAACACAACAGCAATTCCGAAAACATTATAACAAGTCAAAAAACACAATGACAAATTCGGAAACAAAATAACAAGTCAGAAAACACAATGACAAATCCAAAAACAAAATAACATTTCAGAAAACACAACGACAAATCGGACAAACCGGAAAAGGTAGGTATAGTTTGAGACAGCGCCATTGGTTTGAGAATAGACTACTTACCACTGACTGGACGAGACATCTGTCAATCAAGGTATACAAGAAAGAACAGCAGTAGCGGCAGAAAGTTCAGACGTGGTCTTAATGTAGCTCTTTTTGATGTATTGAATGAATTGCCTTTACTGTGGAATAAAAATAGCCTATGCATGTACACTTACAACACCTGAATACAAAAACTAGTTAATGCTAATGCGAGGTTGTTTCTAATACAGCATGAGTGACGGAAAATTTTGTGTAAAGATGTTACGAGGGAAACCATTCCGAAAGTGGCTTCTGGCAGAGAATAAATGTGAATCTTTTTGTTCGTTTTGAGTCTTGCTGCTAATGTATATATAACTTTTTAAGACACAGTGTCAAGTTAAAAGATTTCAACTAGCGCTGCTGGTCAGAAGAACTCGGAGGCGGGCCAAGCATTGAGAGCTTCTGTTTTACAGTAGCAAGTTGACATGACACCTGGTTAGGGGCTGTTCACACGTCGTGCCCTATGGTCGTGCCTAAAAACACGTGGAAAACGCAACGGCACCGCTTTCTATTTTTTTTCCAAAGCCGTGGCATCTGCCGTTGCTAAGCAACCATGACCGTGACCACGCTTGCATTATGAGGGCGCATACCACGTCTCTACATTTGAAATAACGAGCGCAAAACGCGACATGTGAATGGCCCCTGACATCACGTTTCAAAAGCACGTCTCGAAACTTTTGCATTCTGCACTGAGTTTTTTAAACCATTTCTGAGTTTTTAGACTCAAAGACGCGTTCTGTTTGAATGGCCTCTGGGAACACCTTAGTTTTGTATTCTGATTCAAGGGTAATATAATACAGAGTACAGTGTTGTAAATGTGCATGCATAGGCTATTTTTATTCCACAGTAAAGGCGATTCATTCAATACATCAAAAAGAGTTATTAAGACCGTCTCTTTCTGCCGCTACTGCTGTTCTTTCTTGTATACCTTGATTGACAGATGTCTCGTCCAGTCAGTGGTAAGTAGTCTATTCTCAAACCAATGGCGCTGTCTCAAACTATACCTACCTTTTCCGGTTTGTCCGATTTGTCATTGTGTTTTCTGAAATTGTATTTTGTTTTTGGATTTGTCATTGTGTTTTCTGACTTGTTACAATGTTTTCGGAATTGCTGTTGTGTTTTGTGAATTATTATTTTGTTTTTTATATTTGCGTTCGTGTTTGTAATTTGTTATTTTGTTTTCAGAATTGTGATTTGTTTTGCACTTCTCGGCCACCGTACTTTTGCCTTTTGACAGTGGATGTTACCAAATCTCATTATCAGCACATTTTAAAGGTTGACATTATCAACATCAATATTTAACAGATTTATACTGTCAGATAATTTATGAATTACTTTGGTTGTTTATGTATTCATTTATTTATTCAGTTTTGAAAAGTGGGCTTAGAGAAGGTGTAAAGGTATATTTGATTTATTTATTTATTTTTGTGATCAGCCATTACTCCAGTTATTGTTATGTTGAAAAGAGATTCTTCCACTTAAATTTTATTTTATTTTATTTTATTTTGATACACTACCATTTTATTTAAATAATAACTAATAACTAATAACTAAAGACTATTACTTAATAATTAAAAACAGTAATCATGTGAATATTATTAGAACTGAGAAGAACTGTTATATATATATATATATATATATATATATACACACACATACACACACACACACATGGTATTATGGTATTTTATTTTTGTGATGCTAAAGTTGAATTTTCTGCAGCCGGTACACCAGTTATTATTATGTTGAAAACAGATTTTTCTGCTTAATTGAATTGAATTGAATTGAATTGAATTTTGTTTATGATACACCACTATTATTATTTAAATAATAACTAATGAGACTAATATTTAATAATTTTATGAAAATGGTTAAAAACAGTTTTATATATATATATATATATATATATATATATATTTTTTTTTTTTTTTTTGTGATGGTAAAGTTGAATTGAATTATTTTATCTTATAATACACTACCATATATTTGAGTCAAGAATTTATTAAATAAAATAAACAAATAAATAAATAAAATAAAATAATGATTTTATTCAGCAACGACAAAAGTGCTTAAAATGTTTCAAAAGTGACAAAAAAGACATCAAAGAATCCTGACAAAGTATCATGGTTTCCACAAAAATATAAAGCAACAAACACATTTTTTTCAACATTGATAATAAGAACCAATATTAATATTTGAGCACCAAAAACAATCGATAATAATTCAGCACCAAATCAACATTTTAGAATGATTGACACTACAAAAAAAAAATTTGTTGAGTCAATGTAAAATAATTTGTTACCCTGCTGCCTTAAAATTTTAAGGTCAGCCAACTCAAATAAGTTTATTCAAGTTGAAATGTTAAGTTGTACTAAGTGACAAAGAGTTGACTAAACTAAAAAAAAAATAACTGTTTGTTAAACTTAAAATTTTAAGTTGAATCAACTCAAATATCCAAGTTGTCACGTAGTAAATCATAACATTTCAGGTTTACTAAACTTTTTTTTAGTTGACTGAACTAAATTTTAAGGCAGCCAGGTAACAAATTATTTTAAGTTGACTCAACAAATTGTTTTTTTACAGTGTACAGTATCATGCAGACTGCAGTAATGGCTGTTTTTAGCTTTGTCATCATAGGAATAAATTACATTTGGAAATATGTTAAAATAGAAAACAGTTATTTGAAACTGTAATAATTTCACAATATTACAGTTTTTACAGTATATTTTTTTTCATCAATTAGTGTACACATATTCTGTTTTGTGCTTTTCTTAACTGTATACATGGTGCAATGTAATTTATGTTATTTTGCATGTTACATTCATATCTAAATACTAAATTTGTCACAACTTCAGCATGCATCATATCTAAAGGGACTGACAACTGTATAAAATTATTTTCTAATCTTTTCCTGTGCTCCCTGTGGATTCGACGACTCTGCATTGATCTTTCGACTACAATGACACTTTTAAGTCTTCAGTCTTTTTAATGGTGTCATCTAGCACATTAAGTTGACCAATCAGCTTTAAGTAATCTCAACTCTTCCTGGAGATGCCAGCTGAAGCTGGGAGGGGGCTGTCTCATTGTGATGCCTGGAGAAGCATATCCCAGAGAAAAAAAAAAAAAAAAAAAAGACAAGTGTGATTTCTGTCATCCTCCGTTTCAGAGAGATGTCCTCTCTATCTCTCTGTTTCTTTCTGTAAGCTACTAACATTTAGGTTTGGGACTCTGCAAACTTCTAATACCTCCGCCGCACATCTGTTTCTCACATGGGAGCTTCAGCGCCTGTCTCTCACCCAGAGAGTTTGTCGGTAATCCCCACGAGTAAAGTTCAGAGCGAGCTGACAGCACTAAAAAATAGATAAATAAGGATTTTCATTTTTCACCCTGTAATGGAAAATTGCACATAACATTTCTCACTCAGCATTTATCCTTAATAGCGCCTGCAAATCCATATCCCCTAATTTCACAAAATCACTTCATTGCAGAGAAAAGAGCATTTTTTTGCAGGTAGGAAACCCAGTTTGTTAAACCTTTTCTTACTCTCTTCTTACTCCTTTTTCCACTCATGACAGAGAAATCAATATAAAACGTTTTAAATGCACTTTAAATAACAGGTTCTATCAAACTGCGCTTTTTTTCCCCTAAAAAATCACTGTCATATTTCACTCAGCTCTGGCTGATTTTAAAGAAACACACAGAGGCAACAAAAGGTGGAAAATATAGCAAAAAAGGAGTCAATGGAGCATCAACAAACCGCATCTCGAGTGAACTCAGAAACTTCTATCAGTCAGTGGAGAAAGTGAGTAATGTCTTGCATTAAGTTTGTTGTTTATTCTTGGCCGGAAGCTGTGAAATAACCCTATTAAATCAAGTAGTCGCCCTGCCATTAATCTCAATGCAGCTGACTAGTTCCTCAAAGCTAATGGGGTTTAGAATTTGCATCAGGCGAGTTTACCCACAAAGCTTTGCCTAAGAGGATTTTAGTCCATACAGAAGGCTTATTGTCACACTTGTTCATGGACGTGGATTAAATATACTAGGACTAGAGCGCTGTGCTAACTCCAAGCTGCCTTTCATTTCTGACGGCCGCTACTGGCTATGAGCAAGTAGAAAATGACCTTCACTAATGTGCTGGTAGTTGTGGGGCGGATTTTTTTAACCTAAGGAGTTTGTTGCGACTGGCTGCAGGCTAATCGAGTTGCCGAGTTTTCTATTGCCGTTCTGCCCTTGAGAGAAGCATTTAACCCCAGGCTGTACAGAGGGAAACTATTCCTTCAGCAAGTGTACTGTAGGTTGCTTTAGATAAAAACAAAGGAGTCAATTGTGCTCAGAGCAACGCTGACTAATAATACACTGCAAGCAATGGAACTAAAACAAAAATGATTGGACGTTTCACAAGGAAATGCTAAAATACATTTCATACTTTCCATTGCTTTGTAATTATTTGTGAAATTTACTAGCAATTTCTGAGTGGCTATTTATTTATTTATTTGTTTGTTTGTTTGTTTGTTTGTTCTGTAAATAATTAAAAGTTACATTTTCAGCTGCCATTAGTAATATTTTATTTTATTTTATTTTATTTTATTTTCAATTAAAAGATTTGGGTCAAGGGTCAAGAGACAAATAAAATAAATAAATAATAAACACATTAAATTAAAAATTAAATATTCAGCAAGGAAATTATTAAAATTCTTAAAAATTATGCAACTCTGCTTAGAGCAATGTTGCCTATTAGAGCATGTTTCACAAGAAAATACTATTATTTTGCAGAAAAATACATAAATTTTTTCTGCTTATTTTTTATTTTATTTTATTTGAATTTAGATTAAATTAGATTAGTCATACTTGACTAAATCTTTGAATGGTAAATAAAATAAAATAAAATAAAATAAAATAAAATAAAAAATACTCTTATTCAGCAAAGACATAAGCGATTAAAATAAAAATTTAAAAAATGCCTATTGGAGCATGATTTACAAGAAAATACTATTAATATGCATATAAATACAAAAAAAAAAAAAAAAAAAAAAAAAAAAAAAAAACAATCAAATGTTTTGCAATTATTTGTGGAATTTACTAGCAAGTTCTAAAATGTATTTATTTATTTATTTATTCATGATTTCAGTGATTCATTCATTCTATAAATAAATGTTTTTTTTTCTGCAGCCACTACTTCAGTTATTATTTTAAATTGAATTGAATTGAATTGAATTGAATTGAATTGAATTGAATTGAATTGAATTTAATTTAATTTAATTTAATTTTTGGGTCAAGTATGACTAAAAATGAAATGAAATGAAATGAAATGAAATACTCTTATTCAGCAAGGATAAGAGTCATTACAATTGTGAAAGAAAGAAAAAAAGAAGAAGAAGCAGCAGCAATTTCTGAATTAAAATTGTTTCATATTTATATATTTATGTATTTTACAAGCAGCAAAACCTGCAGTAATACAACCAGGTTCAAATATTTAAACCAATAATGTAATTCAGCATTGTGGTTTTTAATTTACTGGCATGAAAGTGGCAACAGTGTAATCTAATGTGTAATTACACATTTAATGTATTCAGTACTATATTAACCTAAAATTAACTGCATTAATGAACTGTGTGTATGATATGATGACAAAACAACATGCATATGGCTGTTAAATCAGATGTTCAATGCTAGAAAGTGTGATGTTCGGTACTCTAGGCACCCTTAAATATTCTCTCACCCTCTCCGTGCCTCTGTCGGATTTCTTTCTTTTCATCTTTGCAGTGTCTCATCATGGTGAATACCAGCTCAGTGTTGTCAACTTAGCTTTTTCATTTGAATAAGCCTCTTTCTGCAGGAACCTGTCTGCTCTGTTTCACTGAGGCTAAATCAGCTTTAGCAGCTAAATATAAAAATGTTTCCTGAGCATTAATTCTTTAATATTTATCAGCGAAAAAAGGTGCTTGAAATTCAACTTCAGCCCTGCTAGCAGTTCAGAGAGAGAACGACAAGCCGCGCATAAGCTTTCGATGCCTCAGTTGATCCTAAATACTCAAACTGGAGTTGGATGTGTGAAACATGACTTGCGCTGGTACACTTTAATAATATTATTTAAAAGAAAAAATCCTGACTCTCCCAAAGACATGAAAACTAAAATGATGAATAAGAATGATAAAAAAGAAATCAAGGAGGAAAAACAGATAACATTATCAACAAGTAGCTGAGAAGAACATGTTCAATGTTCAGATAAAAAAAACTGAACAAGAAGTGAACCCAGAGGGAAGAGAACTAGCTACTCACTGATAGTTGTTTTCCACTGAAATGGCGCTTGTGATTGGCTGAGGGATCTGCTGAACTTTCTCAGAACCAGAAAGGTATGTTAAATACCTAAAACTATAAAAACATTTTTGGTAACTAAATAGCTGAAAAAAAAAAACAAACAAAAAAAACATTTTATGTAAGTTAAAATTAACTTAACTAAACAATTTTTTTTAATCTAATAAAACAACAGAAGCATATCAAAATAAATAAGTAAATAAATAAATACAATTTAAATTAACACTGTAAATATGTGACCCTGGACCACAAAGCCAGTCATAAGGGTCAACTGATGTATGGTTTGTTAGGAGAGGACAATATTTGGTTGAGATACAACTAATTTTCAGAAAATGTACGTAATATCCTAATAATTTGGGGCATAAAAGAAAAATCTACTCATACTATTGGCTATTGCTAAAATTATACATGTGCTACTTCAAACTGTTTTTGTGGTCCAGGGTCACATATAAAAGTACAATTAAATTCAAAACACTTTTATTGTGATGTTATTATCAGTAAAAACAAACAAACAAACAAACAAACTGCTCAATGTGCTGTTGTTAATGTTAACTAATATTTTACTTTAAGTCATACTTGACCCAAATCTTTGAATGGTTAAATAAATAAATAAATAAATAAATAAATAAATACATAAAATAAAATAAAATAATTCTCTTATTAAGTAAGGACAAAAGTAATAAAATTTTGAATGAATGAATGAATGAATGAATGAATGAATGAATGAATTAATTAATTAATACAATTTCCACTGATTTCCACTTCATTTTATTTATTTATTTACTTATTTATTTAACCATTCAAAGATTTGGTTCAAGTATGACCTAAAGTAAAATAAGTCATACTTGACCCAGATATAATTATATTGTATTAATAAAACTAACAAAAATGACAAAATTACAAAAAAATAAAATTGAAATATAAAAATAAAAGCAAATATAAAATAGGGATTATCAAAATATCCAAATACTGTGTTCAGAAATTAAATGACTACATGTGTACTATGAAACCCCTAAAGGGAATAAATTTGAGATGGGAGGAAAAAATATATTTCAATGCTTTCTCTCACAATTATATCAGTGGATAATTATACTGTATATAAACTGCAGGCATCAGGGAGATGCTATTAATATGCAAATTCACTTTTTACTTTCAATTTCGAGATTCACAATCACAAATATTCTGTGTATACTACAGAGCAGCTTACTTAAAAACTTACTTTACATTTTACAAGATTAGATGTCAGTGGTGCTCAGAATCTAAAAATCATTCGCCATTATCATTCTATCAGTCATCTGTCCTTACTCCTTACCTTATATGGTAAGTGATTTTATGTGATGTAATGTAACAGGCTACCGCTAGTAAGTGGCTAACCATGTCCTATTAGTGGCTCCGTAGAACACGTGATTTCGTGCCTTACTGAATACAGATTCACTATTCAGCCACATCCCTAATATAAAATATTAATAAACACTGTGATATAGGTCATTTAGCTTAAAACAACATTCACCTTAAAGCTCTGGCAACGTCAGTGAGCTAAATGGTCCTTACACCATCTCAAAAAAGCTTCACCTTCCATAATGCATTCTTCCTCTGAACCAGTCAACATTTCCAAAGGCAACACGCTAAGCCAGGAGCAGCAGACATGGAAGAGAGACATTAAAGGCTTCTAAGGATAAGCAGAGGTAAATTCTGCCCTCCTCCCCCTGCCCCTCCCAGCATGCCTGTGGTGGGTGGTTGGGTCTGTTGTGTCCCTTCTTTCCGTGACGGTGTCTGGCTGCACGGTTTGACTGCAGCCCACACTGCTGCTTCAGTGGAGGGTATGGTGTCCGCCCACACAGGTGCAGGCCGGCCCACTAATCCGCCACGCAGCGGTCAGTCTCAGACATGATAAGGGTCAAACTGAGACTTGGCCCGGCCATGCAGTTCTATGCCGGGGAGAACCAGGGAAGTGTGCTGGCTACGCGCCCTTTTGCCACGTTCAAATACAGGCAGCCCACGTGAGGTTGGAGACAGTCTGTGGGTTTTATGAAAAACACAAACTGATACAGAAATGAATGAAAGGGCCTTGGTAATAGAACTGGGAGTCTGTTTTATACTATGAAAAATGTTATAACGTAAAAAGCTCTTGGAAAAATATCAATTTTTATAACATCTGAATTCTTGGTTTACACCGTGCATATATTTGGTGCTTGTTTGTCAGGGCCTGCAGTTAATCTGCATCATAAACTAAACTGTTCTGTTTCTATGGCAGCACTACATTTCCAAGAAGTCATTTCCTTACAGATTTTAATTCCATTCAGTGGATCTGGCTATACTTTTCCTAGAAGTTCAGAAGACAAGGGCTATAAGCAAGTCACTGAGATGCCCTGTTGTGTACAAAGTATCAATTTACTATTCAATACAGTTTCCTTTTTATGCAGCACTGAGTGATTTTCAATTATGTCACAAAACAATAATTTTTTTTTTTGCCTTTATACAACAGTAAAGCCATGACTTTTATCTTAAAACAACAATATGTAATGTGTATTTTTTTTTTATTTAAATATTATATAAACACTAGAATAGTATTATATATTTTGCTGACTTGTGTACTTACACGGCCCTCCAAAAGTTTGGAAACACCCCTGTGAAAAAAAGACAATATCAGCATAAAGCCTTATTATTTTTCCCAATCACCCAGCCTCAACCCAATTGAGCTACTATGGGAGAAACTGGACCGTGATGACTGTAAGAAGTGTCCAACCAGTGTGAATCATCTTTGGGCAATACTCCTGAAGGCTTGGAGTAATATATAAAGTCACTGTTTGAATAAACTGACAGCTCGGATGCCCAGATTATGCAGAGATGTAATAGCTGCTAATGGTGGATATTTTGATGAATCGAAAATTTGTGTTTTTTCTATGTATAAACTGTATTTTATGTAATAAAATATGATTTCGTGGTTTGTGTTGTCCCTTATCAGTGCAAAATTATCACATACCAATATTGTCCAAAACCCAATTTTCTAGGGTGTTTCCAAACTTTTGGAGGGCAGTGTACATTATCCTAAATGTTTCTAAGAATGTTTAAATCCAGAGAAATAAGCAATCTTAACTAGTAAAATGGACTGTGTCCATGCATCACCTGCCAATGACGTCATACACCCTTGACAGGTGATGAACGCACAAAGTAGCATCATAACAACTTTCAACACACACAAATGCATCTAGTATGATAAAACAGCGATGCCTTTTCCTACATACGCATGACCGGAAGAAACGTACATGCTCGACTGTGACATAATAAAAACTCTGCTTTCTAGACATGTATTGCGCTTGTCTTTCATTAGCAATCGCTCCAGTGGCCTCGTTTTGCTTCCATGACTTTTAGCCCCATCCTCCTTCATACTAGAGTGACCTTTTATACATTAACACGGTGCCGCCATTTTGTTTTAACAAGTGACAGTGGTGTACCAGTTCTAACCGTTCTGTTGTTGGCTGCACAGATGAGCTCAGATCACTATTTAGAGTCCCAGCTTCAGAGGAGACAAGACATGTAAATGCCATTTCTTTCTCAGCTGTTTACCTTTACAGATACAACTGTCTGTTTTATAAGTGCAATAAGACATGAAAGAGAACTAGTTTGACGAATGACAGCCAAGTTCTGTGTGTGTGTTTTTGATGTGTGAATTTAGAAAACCCTAGCCTGTAGGCTATCAGAAGTTTAAGCTAATCAGGGTTGCCAGGTTTGCATAATAAAACAAGCCTATTTGGTACTCAAAACTAGCCCAATCACGGCCAAAACTAGCCCAATTGCATTCCAGGGAAAATGAGGTTTCGCATCAATACACAGAGTTAAAAAAAACAATCTGTGGCAACAGGTTTTCCAGTTTCGCTGGTAAATCACAGATTTGGCAACACTGAAACTAATATGGCTTGATAATCAAAACCAAACAGATTTTTTTTGTTTTTGTTTTTTTTTTAATCAGAGCATCTGAAGTACGAGCTGTAAAGGCACAGCACTATTCTGGAAAAGGGGGCGGGGTGCAGCTCGTTTTCATTTAAAGAGACACGGCATGTTTCTGCTTTCACTCAAAGTGGGTATTTTCAAAATGACATAATAAATAATCTGTGGCATACTTGAGCTAAAACTTCACAAACAAATTCTGGGGATACCTGAGACTTTTATTACATATTGTAAAAAGGGGCAAAATAGGTCTTCTTTAAAAAAAAAAAATTCTAAGTGTACAGTCTTAAAAAGACAAGTCACATTTGTATGGCAGAATATACATTCACATTTTCTTCATACTTGCACAATAACAAAACCCTATAGATAAAGATTTGATGTGATTAAAAATCATCATAAAACACCATCAAAGATGCCATAAGCCGATAATACAATATGCAGACTGATGTTATTCATATAAATACAAAGAAGTCAATTTGAGGAAGGCAAATATATTATTCCAGTATTGTTCTGACATTTAATCTATGGCAAAATATACCAGCAATAAAATTTAAGCAACACAATCGGACTGATCTCATTTTATTTCTAGTCTAGTCATATTTTGCTATATTTTGCAGTGCCAAATAAGTCTGTAAAAAGTCTGTTGTTTCAGGCTATGGTTTTTTTTAAATAGTAGTTTATCTAAGGTCCATGTCATTAGTTAAGAATACATTATACACAGTGAACACTTCAATTCTGAAGTGTCTGTTTTTTTTTTTTTTTTGTTGTTGTTTGGGGTTGGCAGGATTTTGTTTGTTTGTTTGTTTGTTTGTTTGTTTTGTTTTGTTTTTGAAGTCTCTTAAACTCACCAAGGCTATATTATTTGCTCAGTAAATAAATAAATACAAATAATATATATATTGTGAAAATATTATTGCAATTTAAAATACCTTATAGCCTTCAGAAATCGCTATAATAGGCTGATTTGATGCTCAAGTAACATTTCCTATCATTAGCAAAGCTGAAAACAGTTTAATATCTTTGTGGAAACTATGAATTTGTTTTTCTTTAATAAATAGAACTATGAAACCAACATTTTATAACAATGAAAATCTCTATAATATTTTAGGAATATGATTGCAAACAAATAATGAAAGTTAACCTTTTTTTTTACCTACCAGAATACAACTGGAACATTCAAAAGACATCGAAAACATTATATTTCTATTCACTCACCCCAGAGCACAAGTAAAGTGACAGTTCACTAAATAAAATGAAAAATTGTACCTGTCAAAAATCACATTCTATCTAGACATTTGCTGACGTGAGATAAGAGGTGATCGACTTCAGGGGATCCAGACACCACTGGGGTCTGAAAAAGCTTGAAGACTCTCACGTTTCTTGTTAAACCTGCTAACAGATTGCCATTTAAATGCTACTATATGATAATGCATAACGGTCACAACATTAAAACGCCATGATAGTCTGTTGTCATGCTGTTGAGGGTTCATTTTCAGCAATTGGTGACTCAATGAGTTGGGGCCGCTCTCAAATTGCTCTCAATTTCACCAGCTCAGAGCAGGAGGATCAGCTGTAGTTAGCTCATGCCGCTGACATGCATATTGAAGGATCTCTTTCACCCAAATGAGTCTGTAAACAAGATGCGAGGGCAGCACTGGCAACACAACTCGCAGGAATAAGTGTCAAGGAGCAGTTATTGCGTTATTTAGAGCACCATAAAGCGCAGGGCTATTGATTTGAGAGGCAAAGCGGCTCCCCGGTTATTTCTGTCATTGCTGAATCATTAAACTGATATATTATGCACTACACCCTTCCCTCTGCCACCCTGTCTGTTTCCAAACACATCAGTCCAGCACATTTTCAATAATCATTTGCTCCTTTTTAATACTTTGCACTCTTGCTTTGTGAAGGATCTTGCTTTTAACCACCCAAGTTTGTCACTTTTTACTTTTTCTAAACATCTAAGGAACTGTACACCTGGTTTGACACCTACTTTTGGTGATGAGTTCATTAGTTCGCATTTCTGCTTATACCTGGCAAAAACATTTATCATGAAATACATCATCCTCTGAACCTTTGATGAGTAGTTTTGTAAGAATGGCCACTATGTTAAGGCAGTGAGTAAGTAAATATATAAATAAAGCAAAGTAAAATATAAAGCAGTTTATGCAACTGACCACTGATTATTTTGAAAGAATGTGACTTACTAATAAAAAATAATATGAAAGGAAATGAAATTAAATGAAATATATAATAATAATAATAATAATAATAATAATAATAATAATTAATTATTGGAATAAATAAAATAAAATAAAATAAAATAAAATAAAATAAAATAATAATAATAAAATAATTTATGCAACTGACCACTAATTATTTGGAATATATATATATATATATATATATATATATATATATGTATATATGTATGTACAATGATGTAAAATCAAATAAATAATAACATTAATAATTAGAAAAAATATATAAATTACATAAACAACTTGAAAATAAAAACAACAACAACAACAACACCAAAAACACATAAATAAATACATACATAAATAAACAAAGTTAAGAAAAAAATAAATAGATAAAATGAATTAATATCACAAAATAATAAAGTAAATAATAATTAATAATTAGCAAAATATTATTTAAATAAACAATTTGAAAATTTCAAAAATAAAAAAAACTGTAAATAAAGAAAATGAATAGAATAAATAATTGAAATTACTAACTAATAATAAAATTATAATACAAATATTAATAATTAATTAATAATTAGTAAAAAAAAACTATTAGAAAATTTAAATATCAAAAACCACCTAAATAAAAAATAAAATAAAAGTAAAGTAAAAAGAAAAGAAGTGATAAGAAAAGAAAATAAAATAAATAATATGAAATAAAATACTTAATAAATAATAATGTTAGTAATTAGTAAATATTAGTAATAATAGAAATATTGAAATAAATAAAAATAAAAATGATCAAATAAAAAACAACTGCTAACTAAATATAATAACAACACTACTACTACTACTACTACTACTACTACTTTTAATAATAATTAGTTAATAATTAGTAAAAAAATTAATTGAAATTGAAAATTAAAATATCAAAAACTACTGAAATAAAGTAAAAAAATAATAAATTAAATAAATAATTACTAGAATAAAAAAAAATACAAAATGACAGTAAAATAAGTAAAATAAATAATTATGAGACAAATAAGAGAAAAAGTTCAGTAAATAAATACATTACAGTAAAAAAAAAATCATAAATAAATTAAACTGAAAATAATAATGTAATAAATAGTAATTACAAAAAATAATAATAATAATAAGAAGAAAAAAATAAATAAAAATAAAATAAAAAAAACATTTCAATAAATCAATCTCAGGAACTCAGTGGATGATTGACAGATGTGTAGGAGGTCATTGTTGTCCAAAAACACATGTTAAATATCACTTACATCTGTATTTAGTGCTGTCTGCTTAGCTGACCATCCCTCTCAAATGGATGTTACTATCAGGTTTAAGCAGGGTCTAAGGTGTATACTGTATGTCACTCAGGAAATATTTCTAATTTTACCAAATAAAGTGCACTAAGGCTGCATACAGCTTGGGGTTGTATGGATATGTAGAAAGAAATAATCACAAACTTTGCAGGGCATAATATAAAAACAAGTCTCACCAGAACCGAATGGCCCATGTTTACATAGATTCAGAGCTGTTAATTCTCTATAAATCTAGGCAGCTTTTGGAGCCAGTCCCTAGCACACAAGCTGGCAAGCTCTCCTGAGCTTATAGTCTGTTATGGCACTGGACCAAACAGCACAGCTTAGGGTGAAACCCTCCCTTTCCCCATTTCTTTCTCTAAAAACCATAGGGTCTGCAAACATGATTTGGTACACGGTGCTACACGGGTCTCCTAAAGCAGTTATCCAGAACCTGAGAAATAAAAAACATGCTTAATTGGGAACTGAGAGGACAGTGAAGAGTTTGAAGGCATGAATTAACTAAACAGCTTCACTAATAATGTAATTATACTTAAAGAGTTAAATAAAATAAAAAAAAAGACTTATTCTTATATAATTTCTTAGAAAATGATTATTAACTTTATAGTTGGTGTTATAGTTAGTGTTCTTTACTAATTAAAAAACTAAATTTTAAGAATGTTTTAAAAAACTTTGCTTGTTTATTTATTCATTCAAATGGAAATGTAGACTTGGAAAAGGTGTAAAAGTGAAATATGGTCATATCAGAAAGAAAACAACTAAATTTTTAATTTTTACTTTTACTTTTTAACTTTTTTTTTTACATTTTCTTTAAAAAATAACTCATGGTACTATTATTTAAAATACCATGAAAAGGGTTAAAAACAGTAATACTGAGAATATTTTTAGAATTTATATATTTGTGATAGCAAAGTTTAAAGTTGAAAATATGCTAAATATGTTTTTTTTTCTAAATATCTTATTTTAAATTATGATACACTCATTCAAAGATTTTAAATAAATAAATAAAAAAGGTTTTAAATATATAAAATATATTTAACAATGAAAACTGAGATTATTTTTTGGAATTTATATATTTGTGATGGCAAAGGTGAAAGTTAAAAATGTGTTAAATCAGATTTTTTTCCACTTAATATTTAATTTAATTTAATTTAATTTAATTTAATTTAATTTAATTTAATTTAATTTAATTTAATTTAATTTAATGAGACACTCATTCAATGATTTGGGTATGACAAACAAACAAACAAACAAACAAACAAACAAATAAATAAATAAAACTGTAAACTGTAAACTATTATATATAATTATATTAATTATATATAATTTGATAAAATATATAAAAAGAATAATATTAATAATTAATAATTAGGAAAAATATAAATAAAATAAATATTAATCAAATAAAATTTGAAAATTAAAATATCAAATCAATCTTAAAGTAAAGTGAAGTAAAAATAAAATAATATTAAAAAATAAAAAGCAGTTAATGCAAATGGATACTGATTTTTTTGTGAGAATGTGAATTGCTAACTAAATAATAACAATATAGTAAAATAATTAATAAATAATACAATAATAATTAATTATTTGCAAATTTTGACTTTAAATAATTTGAAAAGTAAAATATCAAAAATTGAAATAAACAAACAAATAAATAAATACTAGAACTTAAAAAATAAATACAAATTAAACAGTAAAATAAGTAATAATATAATATAATAAATAATTATGAGAAAAAAATAGAGAAAAAAGTTCAGTAAATACACTACAGTAAAACATTAAATAAATTAAATAGACAGATAATAAAATAAAAAGATGAAACTTACGAAAAATTATTTAAAAACAGAAACATTTCAATAAATGAAAAAGAAACTCAGTGGATGAGTGGCAGGTGTGTAGGAGGTCACTGTTGTCCAGAACTTAAATGTTAATTATTTACACTATACTTCAAAACTGGTATGAGTGATCGAATCACAAAATGTTTTAGACCTGTATTTAATTAAAAAGTAAGCAGGGACCACACTGCAACATTCCAAAAAAAAAAAAAAAAACATGGCAGCAACCTTTGCACAGATAATCATCCATCATGGTTTTCTTCTGAAAATCTAGTATTTAAATTATAAAAAGACATAATAACAGCATAAAAAGGATAGTTGTAGGTCAAAACAACGGAAGCGATGGAATATTGAAATCTCTACATCAATTAGTACTTAAGAGTTCTCCATTTGTGAACAGTGCATATGGCAGAGCGTGCTTGAGTTGAGTGATTTTTTTTTTTTTTTTTTTTTTTTTAGTGACAAAATCTCTCAACTGTTCTTATTTGCTCAAGCGCTTGGTAAAAGATGAGATCTTAGCACCAAAGTTCAAACAACTTCTGCTCCCTGTTTCACTCTATTTCACAAATGCGAGTTAAGAGCTACTTAATTAAAGATGCTATCTGTTTTCAGTTTCACACACGCCGCTTAAAAGGAGGTGTGTGTGTGTGCGTGTTGCCAGAGGAAAAGCGGGAGAGTGGAGAGGGTACGGATCGATACGAGAGGGAGTCCAGGCTGTCACTCAGCCTCGTCTCCCCGAGGGAGGCCGCGAGAGATCGAACACATAGATAAACATCTCATGGAAATGGAGTCAGTCCTCACCCAGTTTCCAACACTTTTCCTGCTCACAGATAGATGAATGAGAAAAAAACCAATGAACTAATGAATGAGTCAATGAAGGAATAAAAGTAGATTGTGAGGATAAATGAATAACAGAAGAGTGTAATTGTCAGTTGGCCTTTCAGAGATGAATGAGGAGGTAATCCATCTAACTGATAAAATCCCACTCCCCTCAGAGAGCCTGCCCATGGGTGAAATATTAGTCTGAAGTGCTTTCATCGCATTGGCTTTTCGTGGTGAAAAATAGCATCCTGATACGCCGCTTCAGGTTACACAAATGTCAAGAACCAATTAGGTAAGCAGGATTGTTTTGACACTTTTTTTACAGAGATGATTGACTCTAAAAGTTTTAAACAAGGGGCAGCTGGAGACTAAAGGGTTTTACTATTCAGTGATATTCGACTCGTCTATATGATCTACTTTAGTTCAAATTAATTGTTTAGGACATTCTGAACTGCATTTTGGTGATAAATGCAGAGCTTACAGTTATTGTCTATTTGTTTATTTTTTATTGTATTATAAGTACCTGAAATTCAGTGTCTGAATTGGTATTTTTTTGTTTAATACATAAATAAACAAATCAAATAAACAATACAACTGAAGCAAATACTTTAACATTCTTACAGTTCAAAAACTTTTGACTGGCAGTGTAATTTAAAACAATAAAAAATGTTTTTTTTTTTTTTTTTAAATAATTAATTTCTGCTCACCAAGCCTGCATTCAAATATCTTTACTATTTAAAATAACTGCTTTCTATTTAAATATATTTTAAATGTAATTTATTCCTGTGATCAAAGCAAAATTTTCAGCTGTCTTCAGTGTCACACGATCCTTCAGAAATCATTCTAATATGCTGATTTGCTGTTAAAAAAATTATTATTAATATTAGAATGATTTCTGAAGGATCGTGTGACTGGATGCAAAAAAAATGTGGCTTTGAAATCACAGGGATAAATTATATTTTAATATATATTATATATATATATATATATATATATATATATATATATATTAGGGGTTGAACGACTTCAGAATTTTTAAAGTCGACATTTATGTGATGAAAGTCGAGTCGACGTCGACTAGTCATTGATGACGTCATTGATAAACAAATATGCCTAAATCTTGATCTCGAACACCTTGTGCACCGCTATATGGCATATGACACAGCGCTGCCCATGGCTACTGTTCCTATAACAGCTCGTTTTTATCAGTTCCTTTGCCTTTGAGTCGTTATATTTCGCTCGTTCTTAATCAGATAAATAGATTAAGATTAGTGAGAAATAAAAAAGCGTTACTGAGTGATTGTGTGTGTGAAGTAATTCTACCTGGCAGCATTTCTCTTTTAATAGTAAAGCTGTGGGTTTTAATTACTAAGAAATATATGCTAGAACCTTTCGGTTTATAAACTGTATTATTGAGAAATCATAGAACAGTGCTGACAATACATTTCGGGGCTATTAAATGATTCTGTGCGCGCCTGATCTGCTTATATACGAGCTACTGTCTGTAGCTTATGTGTGTGCGTTACAACGCACATCACATTAGATTAGAACGTCGATTAATTTACCTGTACAATAAGGGCTGTTCACATGTCGCGCCTAAAAACGCGTGGAAAACGCTATAGGCGCGCAGCCTTCTCCTTTCCAAAGCGCATAGCTTTCGCTGTCGCTCCTGTGGCGTCTGCCATTGTTAAGCCGCCATGACTTGCGCTCTCCATTAAGACGTGAAAGTTTCAGCAAAGGATATATGTAGCTATTTCCAGCATAAAAAAAGAAAAACCGTGCGCGTCGCACCGCGTGCGCATCACTTCCATTATAAGCACGGATAATGCGCGTCTACATTTAAAATAACTTGAGCGTACAAAAGACGCGACACGTGAACGTCCCCTAAGCTGTTTAAAACATACATTCTCCCTTTCAATTTCCAGCATCCAAATTATATAATCAAATGTCTTTTTTTTTTTGTCATTTTAACTGTTTGGAATCAGAGTGTAAATGTTTTATTGGCATGTTGCTTCCTCTATTTAGGACCAGCGACTAGTCGACGTCAAGCTTAAAGCGTCATGGCAGAGCATTGAAGTCGACCAGTCGACTAATCGACTGGTCGGTTCAACCCCTAATATATATATATATAATTATTATATATTGAAATCACAGGGATAAATTATATTTTAATATATATATATATATATATATATAATTATTATTAAATATGCATTATTTTGAATTTTACAGATGTTTCAAAACTTTGGATGAAATAAATGCAGGCAGGCTTGGAGAGCAGAAGATACTTCTTTAAAAATCTTACTTATCAAAAACGTTTGACTGGTAGTGTACATATTTAAACATCTAAACTACCAGTCTAAAGTTTTTATTTTTATTTTCGTAATGTTTTTGAAAGTCTCTTATGCTAACCAAGGTTGCATTTATGTGTTCAAAAATACAGTAAAAACAGTCAGAGTACCATAACTTTATGAAAATAACGGTTTTCTATTGCAATATATTTAAAAAATGTAATTTATTCCTGTAATGCAAATCTGAATTTTCAGCATCATTAGTCCTCACATGATCTTTCAGAATAAATGCATCACATAAATGCAGATCTGGTAAGAAAAATAGACTTCATTAAAAACATTTAAAAATGAAAATGTTTTCAAATGTTTGGTAAATACTGTATATACAAATAAGAGGACACAATTGGACAAAATTAACCAAATTCTAGATATTTACTTAAAAAAATAATATGTTATAATATTTATTTTATTTTTGTTCTGCTGTTTTTCTCCTGTTGTTTTTCCGGTATCTTTTCGTACTTTTTTTTTTTTTTTTTTTTAAACGTTGTTATTTATATTACAGACTGGGCACACCAGACATAGCTCACCTGTGGTCTTGCTCTTATTTTCTGGCTGAGACTGCAATAATGATGATAAGCAAAGTAAGAAGCAGCACTCCAGCGATTAGCAGATAACATTTCCTCCTCCTCAGCTGCCTCTGGAAGACAGAATAAAGAAGAAAAAGGTCTGAGAAACCACTGTATAATTAAGGATAATGAAAGTTCTCCCAAAATGGAATTTGTCATATTTGTGTCATTCTAAACCAGTTTGATTTTTTTTTTCCACTGTTAAGCACACACACACAAAAAAAGAGATGCTTGGCAGAATGTTCATACTGAATGTCAATGTTGACCAACTATAAAAATATAAAAGTAAAAGTATTACATACAACATCATGCACTAGATTTTCTAAAGCCATGCATAGATTTCTTGAAAATCTTCCTTTTCACTTTAGCCCTCAAATCTTATTTCTATATTTGAATATGCATATATTCAAATTCTGTGTGTTGTGAACTGAAGTGGAGGCAATTATGACTTAATATTCTGGCTTTTCTTCACAAAAATCTATCACTGTGTGCGTGTTGTAAACATGATGTTTACTATATTTCTAAACTACATTTGACTAGATTTACTCATCTTACTTGTACAAAAACAGATTCAGTATTCCTCAAAATGAGTAAAAACTGTGAAATGCAAACTCAGAATATGGCGCAACCTGCAATAATTAAATATTAATACAAATATCTTTGTGTTCAATCCCATTTTATTAAACAGTGTCTTCACTGCTGTCTTTGATGATCCAATACAACCATACTAATAAGCAAAAATGACTTTAACATAACATAACATTTCCACACGTCCTTTTTTTTGTTTTTTGTTTTTTTCAGCCTGAGGCATATTCATTTTACTTTTGGTGTGAAAGGGCTTTTTCTGAAAATAATACTTTTTATATCAAAAAACAAACAAATAAGCCTTGGCCAGACTAAAAATGTACTACAAAAATAACGCAAAAGTAATGTAATGCATTACTCTCCATAAAGTAGCATAGTAGTAATTTTTTTAGGGAGTGACGCAATATTGTAATGCATTACTTTTCATAAGAAGTAACTAAGTAACATAATGAGTTACTTTTTTAGGGAGTAACGCAATATTGTAAAGCATTATTTTTCATAAAAAAGAACTAAATAACGTAATGAGTTACTTTTTTAGGGAGTAACACAATATTGTAAAGCATTATTTTTCATAAAAAAGAACTAAATAACGTAATGAGTTACTTTTTTAGGGAGTAACACAATATTGTGATGCATTACTTTCCATAAGAAGTAACTAAGTAACGTAATGAGTTACCTTTTTAGGGAGTAACACAATATTGTAATGCATAACTTTTCCCAACACTGGTAAAGACATTAATGTGGAACAGAATAAATTGTTAAATAAAGTCATTGTTTGTTTGTTCTTTGCACACAAAAAGTATTCTTGTACTTTCATAAAATTATGGTTAAACCACTGATGTCATGGACTATTTTAACAATGCCCTTACTACCTTTCTGGATCTTGAACATGGTAGTTTTGAGAAAACTCTTGGAAAAAGCTCTTGGATTTCATCAAAAATATCTTAATGTGTGTTCTGAAGATGAACGAAGGTCTTACGTGACAAATTAATGACAGAATTTAGGTTTTTGGGTGAACTAGCCCTTTATAGCAGCTTTAATGTTTTGCTACTGTATGTTTCACAGCAGAAAAAAAAAAATTATTAAGATTTGAAACAACATGTGGGTGAGTGATTTATGCAAAAATAGCATTACAAAGATATAGAAAATACTAGTTAAGTTAGTAGTGTCTTGTGAGTAAGACCATAGTAACTAAAAATGCATTCAGACAGCATCCAGCAGCATACTCTTAATAGACTAATAACAAAAGCAAGACTCGTGAGCCAAATAGATTTGTACACACCAAAAAAAAAAAAAAAAAAAAATCTATAGAATAAATTCTTTCTCAGTTGCCCGCCACTGTTAAAATCAATAAATCAACAGTCATTATCCAGTACGAATGGCCCTTCTAGGTACAAAAGGACCCACGCGAAATAAAAGAACAGAATTACACCATAATTTTCCAAACAGGTTCCCGCCACCGACGCAATACCACAATACGAAATGAAGGTGCTGCCATCAATTGACCTCTATAGGCTCTCTCCTCAATACAGAGACATGCTTTGAAAATGATTTCTCAAAGACAGAATTGAATTGTGGCCTAGAGTCAAGAGCTGTTGGCCAAGCATGAGAGAGCCGCATTCTCCGCCGCGCTCGAGTTCTGGCTGAACGGCGTTTGCAAAACCCATCTGGCTCTCTGATGCTCTTCGCCTCTGATAAGGCACCGCGGTGGGAGGAAGCCCTGCTCTGCTTTCAAAAGAATTTTGGAAAACTGCCTAAAGTGTCATTTGGACTTTTAACGTCTAAGACCGAAACCCCCCCTGCGGATCTTTTGCTTTGTCATGTTGAGAAATTAAGATCCAGTTTAGAACCAACAAGTGTGGGAATAATAAACAACAGTGAATGGAATTTGCTTGCTGAGTGCGTTTCAATATATATTTTTCCGACTCGGCGGGCGACTCCAACATTTGGAAGCGTAGATTCTATGTTGTTTTGAAATGCCCTTCCCCGCTCACCATCGCTTTTTTTTTTTTTTTGACAAAGCCAGAAAGAGCAGCAGTCGTAGACCACAGCTAGGCTGGAGTCTTTAAATCCTGACGTGCTTCAAAGCGCGAAGAGCAATTCATCTTCTTATCTGAGACTGGAAACAGGCTTTCTATGTGGAAGTGTGCATGTGGGGGGAGGGAGGGAGAGAAGGAGGCAAAAAAAAAAAAAAAAAAAACTGCTGTCGAGTAATTTTCCGTTTAAACGTTCCACTCCACAACAATTTGCATAAGCAGCCCTGCGTCTGTGATAAGAAGATTGGTAATTTTCAAAGGCTCTGTAGGGATTGGGAATTAAAAGCCTCTCTCTGCTATCTCCTCTCTTGCAGCTGGTCACCACAGATTCCCTCGCTTCTTTCTTACATTTCTCCAAAACCGCGCCTTATAAACTTTCTCTCTCTCTCGTTTGCTCTATCACTCAGCATACAGTCTCTCGGCGCTGATTTTCACTCTGTGTTATCCCAGGCCTGCTCTGTCATTCAGAGAAAACAGGAAAATAAATCAGGTAAAAAGGGAACAAAAAAAAAAAAGCTTTAGGTGACAATACAACTGTTGCTCCATTTTGGAGCTTGAATTTTTTCCTGATGCTGCGGTGGGGAAGCGAGGTGGAGGTGGAGATGGAGAGTGCAGACGTTCACAGAGTGAGAAAGAGAAAGGGAAAATGACTTAAGGATAAAAGGAAAGCTGATGGAGTGAAGTGCCGGCGAGAGGAGAGAAAAAGGAAAAGGGAAATGAATTTTCTCTCTCTCCATGTACCCAATTTAGTCGAGCTGCTGTAGAAGCACTAAAACTAAAGCACCTTGATATTGAAGTTTTCGGGGTAGTCCTATAAAGGATTAAACTACTGTATGAATATGCCCTGATTATTTAATTAGATGCTTTGATTTTGCTCTTAAACATGGATTTTGACTTTGAATTGTTCATAAATGTATGCAAAATGGGTATTAATGCCTGTTATTAACAGACTGGCTGTTATACTTAAAACAAACACATATGTGACCCCGGACGACGAAACCAGTCTTAAGTGTAAATTTTTCAAAAATGAGGTTTATATATATTCTGAAAGTTGAATAAATAAGCTTTCAATAGATGTATGGTTTGTTGAGATCGGACAATATTTGGCTGAGATACAACTATTTGAAATCTGCAATCTGAGGATGCAAAAAAATAAAAATACTGAGAAAATTGCCTTTAAAGTTGTCCAAATGAAGTTCTTAGCAATGCATATTACGTATCAAAAATTAAGTTTTTATACATTTACAGTACGAAATTTACAAAATATCTTAATGGAACATGATCTTTACTTAATATCCTAATGATTTTTGGCAAAAAAATTTTTTTGATAATTTTGACCCATACCATGTATTTTTGGCTATTGCTAGAAATATTTCCCAGCGACTTAAGACTGGTTTTGTGGTCCAGGGTCACATATTCTAAATGACCATATTCTATATCCCTAATCCTACCCAACAACTACCATACTAACTTTTAATAGGCAGCAAATTAGTAGTTTATTGAAACAGAAGTCATAGATAATGGTTTGTTATTAGCGAGAATTGGACCTTAACATAAAGTGTGACCACAAAATGATTGTATATAATACTGATACACTACTGCGCAAAAGTTTGGAGTTGGTAATTTTTAATTTTTTTATTTTTTGAAAAGTGTCATGCTAAACAAGGCTACATGTATTTGACCAAAAACACATTTAAATATTATTGTAATAATAATAATAATAAAAAAAAATGAATAAAAATATTTTAAAATATTTTTATAATTTAAAATAATGTCTTTCTAAAGTTTATATATTTTAAAATTAATTTATATCTCTTATCAATATTTTAAGTAGCAATTTTTGAGGAAACTATGATACTTTTTTTTGGTATAATTTGATCACTACAAAGCTCAAAAGAACAGTTTTCATTTGAAATATTTGATAACAGTCGAAAAGTCTTTACTGTCACTTATGATAAATATTTTTTTTTTCTTTTTTTTGCGTCATTGGTAAATATATGCATTAATTTCTAAAATAAAATAAAATAAATATTTTTAATGTTTTCTTTAAATGTCTAATGCTCAAAATGGCAACATGTATTTGACCAAAAACACATGAATAGTACTGTATTTTTAAAGAAGTAATAAAAGTATTAAAGTTATATTTTGAAATATTATTACAATTTAAAACAACGAACAGCATTTATTTGAAATACTAATATTTTATAAAAATCTAAAAGTCTTTACTGTCACTTATGGACAATTTACTGAGTCCTTGGTAAAAATAAAATAAAATAAAATAAAAAATAGAGATTAAAAAAGTATATGCCTCACTAAATTAAAAACAATAATACAATTTGGCCCTCACATGACATTGTTTTTTGTTTATTAAACTGACCCAATTATTTAAACAATTTTATAAAGACAAGAAAATCATACATATGTTATTAAATTGTAACAAGTTTCATCCTTGGGTGAACTATCCATTTTGAGCTTTGTCATGAGATTCTTCAGAACTACTTTACTATTCAGGTCACCTAGTGGCTGGATGTGACAATTACCTCAAAAGGTCATTTAATTCTTGGTCATTTTTCCTGAATTAGTATGATTCTACTTTAGATTTAAGCTTGGAAAACCATCAATTTTCCACTTGTAATAGACCATTATATGAGGGCAAGTGCAACATACTATTTCTGCTGGACAAAGTCATCATGTGACCACAAATGGATTTCCAGCCATGAAGAGGGCGGAACATATTTGCTAACCTCTGCACTAGAAACTCGACTAAATTAACCCCTGTAACAAACCCTGAACAATGCAGCAAATTTTGCTTCAACGCATTTGAGTCACATAGGTGGACAACACATTTTCATGAGAAGCAGAATGACATTGGTTTTAAGAGAGAAAGAGGGGGGAGAGAGTCATTTACCTTGTGTGACATGAGAAACGTCTTTCGTCTTTATAATGTCATAATAACGCAGCATGATGATTACCCACATAATATTATTCTGCCTTTATCTCATCTGCTCAGAAAATTGAAGGTCCATAAAATAAATAATGTTTGCGCTGCCACTGCCTGCCTTGTAATCGGCTTACGTGCAATTTACATAAAAATTCAGAATCCAAGTCTTCCTGATTATGATGTTTAAAAGACACAGCAAATAAACAGGAACTCGAGGTCCCCATTTTGCAGTTTAGCCTTTGGCAAACACACTTTGCCTCTGGCTGATGTACACAAGCGTGTGAAATCTCTGTGGAAGAAAGCATTACAGAAGAACAAGAAAGATTTTAAAGTTGTACCTTGAACCTGCCACCCTATATAAATCTGAGAGGATGAGCAAATAGTTTTCATTTAGATGTGTCTAGACTGTCAAATGTTTGAATTACAATTTAGTTGTACAATGTAGTTTAACTGCTTCATAGTAATTGTTCAGGGACAGTTCATGAAAAGTTTGCTGTTGATTATTTAAAAAAGGCAACACTTTATAATAACTTCCATTAATAAGCCATTAAGAATTATTATACAACTTTAAAGTCAACACCAACTCTCACCTAAATTATTTAAAGAAATAGCTTACCTAAAAAATGACAAATCTGTCCTCGAATCTGATTGGTTCAGAGGAGTGCAATATTCTAGTGATAACAGAACTCCAACCGTTTCATTGTTTGTATCGGTCCACTTGTGGTATTTCTCATTTTGAATGTATCATACATTGAATGTTCTAAATAGTACTGTTTTTGTGTTACAGAATGTAGGTATAAGAGTTTTCAGTGAGAATGTGCTTGTTTAGACTTTAAATATGCAGTTTGTTAATAAAAATCCTGTCTATCTGAAGATTTGCTTCAATGTTTTTGGAGATGTGAGCTTCCGGACGTCAACGGTTGTTCAGTGCTCATGAACCCACTGAGAGCAGCCTTACCTCGACCAGATCTTCTGGAATTTGCCGCTGGCTCTGATGTCTCTATAGTGGTTAAACATGAGATATAATTTGTTTTGGGTAAATCTAATGGGCAGTCTTTGGTCTAATTAATCTATTATTTGATCCAGAACAAATAGTTTCAGTGCAAAATCACACAATATATGGCAATTTAATGCTGTATAAACTAAATTTTCTAGTAACTTTTATGATGTTTAATAATAATATTTAGTATTGTGAAATGTGTACTGTATGTTTGTGATGGTGATTTTACTTAAATTATTCCACCATTAGATGAGTGAGTCAGCGGTAAGGACTTTCAGATTGAAAGAGACTGAAAGAGGGTTGTAAACAAGGAAGTTATTCTTACTTTCAACAACACTTCGTAAGACGCAGCGAACGAATGGACTGAGTAGAGCTGTCGTCAGAGTCAATAGATGAAATATATAATACACTTAATAGATGAAAGAATAGTGCGACAAAGATATCGATTTCCTCTAAGGACAATCAAACTAATGCGTTATTGTGAATATGAGATTGAGCTGAAGAATGAATGCTGTATCAGATATAATCACACTTGCTCAGTCCATCTCTCGTAATACTCTACATAATACATTGAGCTTTTAATACATTAATACAATAAGCTTTAAAAAGAAGCAATTCAGTGTTCCTCCGTTGCTAGTTCTAAAGTGACGTTTTCGAATTAGTAACGGAGGCTTGGGCTCAGCTGTTAAACTGAGATTTGAATCCAAGGCGAAGGACGTAATTTGCACAAAAGAGGGTTTTAAAAGACAACATCCCTAAAAGCACCACAGTATCTTCATGACTTAATCACCGTAGCACAGTACAGTACAGTGGGGCAGCATTAGAAGCAGCAACTTTGGCCACTTGCCACATTCCAACTCACAGAGAATAATGCTCCTATGCTAAACTCTCCACAAACTCTTTCTCTTCACATACATATTCATTCCACTTCAGCTCCAATATTACAGACAGGCCTATGTGGCAGTCATCACCACCAGCTAAACTCCATTCATCACCATTACCTAAATTACACTGCATGATTGATTTGCATTGCTGTGCCTGATCACAGCATGACATAGCACTGATCAGCTGCTTTCTGCATTCATTACACAAACCTGACAAACTTTCAACAAGTTCTTATCACTATAAGCATATTTTGATTCCTGCACCAATTTTAAACAACAAGAGAGTGGAAAATGCATCAACATTCTGCAATATATTGAAAGTACAGTTGACACCTTCTGGAGAAAATGTGAGTGATGCTTTGTCATGCAAAAATGTTGTCAGGGCATTTCTATGCGGTTGTGTTTCTATGCAAGTTGTTTTTAAAGGAGCAGTTCACCAAAAAAAAAAAATATAAATAAATAAATAAATAAATAAATAAAATATGAACATACAAACATATATATTCACTCAAGCCATCCAAGTTTGTTTCTTCATCGAAAAAATTAGCATTACATCACTTGCTCACCAATGGATACTCTGTAGTGAACATTGGTGGTCAGTAACGAAGTAGTTGTAACAACATGTCCTTCAATTTATACGACCGACTAAAGTCGTTTTCACAAATCCTCAAATACGTCTCTGTAAAGCGTATTCAACATTTGCTCCCTTATTAGTAACAGGTATCTAACTCAACCTTAGCATTATGTGTAGGTCAATTAGTAGCGCGTTGCACTGCGGAGTGGTATAATCATATGAACACAGGTTCGATTCCAGAGAACGCATATGTTTTCATTGTATGTTTTTTTTTTTTTTTAAATATGCACTAGAAATCATGATTTTGCACTATTTCTGTAAGGGGTAGGTTTAGGGTAGGGTTAGGTGTGGTCATATATACGAATTACACCTAGTAAAACACGTTTAAATTACCCTGAAATCGTATAAAAACTCATACGTCATTCGATGACGTCAGATCCAACGCGACACTGTCATTATTTTTACGACCGCTAGAGGGCGCTTAACTTTAAAACGTAAGAATGGATCGTATTTGGTCGATTCAAAAACGTACAACTGGGTCGTATTTTCTTTGAGGACAGTCTCTCTTATAATATATCACATGCTCCAAGAGACAGAAGCGGTGTCTGATTCATGAACAAACTGATTCTTTTCAATGAACCTGTTTATCACACCAAACGATTCATTCACGAATTGGAAATGATCCGATTGCAGCTCTTCTCGAGTCAACAACTCACTTTTCTGCGAAAAGTAAGTTACTAATGTCGAATTTTAGGATTATTGTAAACGAAAATCATATTTAGTCCAAAACGGTCACTTGTTTGTGAGCTAAATCTGCTGTAAACGGTGATTTATTTAAGACCACTGAAATGCAGACACATCAACATGTGTCTCTATGTTTTTGGTAAAAAAAACCAAAACAAAACAAAACATTAAAATAACACAGATTAACGTTAAATAAAATAACTCATGCACGTTCATATTTTCCTGCTGCTGCAATGTTAGCAATTTTTTTTTAATTCTACGCATTTAGCCTATTTAGCCTGTTTTTATATTGTTTATCAACATTTATCGTTTGGATCAACTATGAGTAGACAGATGTGTTTATTCATAATAAACATACTGAAAATAACTAAATATCATTAGCTGGTGCTAACTATCTAGCTAACAAGCTTGCTGGCACTAAGTTGAGGTAATTTTTAGATATCAAGTCCAAATATTTTTATTCAACCACCTAGACAGATTGTATCTGAGGGAAAAGAAAAGGATATGATGTTCAGAACATGGTAACTACGGCAATTATCAAAGTGGGAAGTGATGCCCTCTGGGGGCATTTGGCCAGGGGTGTTTTTATCATTATAAAAATATAATTATATTCCTAAAATGTTCTTCCTAACTTCAGGCCTCATTCTTATGTCATATAACTGTGACGTTGAACTTTAAAACACTTTTTTTCTTACTGGTGAAAATTTGATGTTCAAATCTGTTTTCTCTCAGATACCTTTTACTTTTACTGGAGTAATATTTTATTATACGTATCTGTACTTTTACTCAAGTCCTTGAATTGTGTACTTCGACCATACCACTGGTAGTGAATGTATGCCGTCGGAATTAGATTCCAAACATCTGATAATAACATAGTAATAATCCACAAAAGCTGCATGTTTGTACTAAAAAATCCAAGACTTTTTAACTTCAGTCCTCTGTCTATAATACTGCTTTCTCAAAAAAAAAAAAAATCCATCTCGTCTAAATCAGGGGAGAAATATGCACGAATCAAGCATTGTTTACAAGCTAAAGTGGTCCAACACAGCTAACTAAACAAATATGTTGGTGGATTTTGAGGTGAAACGACAACAGGGGATGGACTTCCTCACTGGAAGAAGGGTTGGGTTGATAAGATTGATGGATCTGATTCCTTCAAACACGCAGCTTCTCAGTTTGCCCATATGTAATAGATGGACTGGAGTCATGTGGATTACTTATGGATTATTGTCAAAATAGTGTGTAGTCTCCAAATATGGCTTAGATCACTATGAGTCAGTTAAATTTTAATCATCTACCAGGTGAGAAAAAAAAAAAAAACACCCAGGAAAGCAACAGCACACCTCTCTGAAACAAACTGCATGATTTGAGGTATCATCAAGTCCCTAACCCTAAGTATCCACAACAGGAGCAGTGACACTAATAAATTGAATTTCATTCGGTCCCCTTAGATCACGCTTTGGCTCTATTATGTTTTGGTGTGTATGTGTTAGTGTGGGAGGGAGGGTTATGAAGGGTATGTAGAAGCAGTGAATCTGCTCTGGGCACACAAATAAGCCGTCTGGTCTGCATGGATTCAGTGCAATCGGGACAGCATGCGGCTTATGTAGAAGCAGATAGCAAATAATAATCCAACACCCCGCTCACTGTCACACTCTACAGGCCACGAGATCATCCAACTGACATAAATACAGCCTTATACAGCCCACACGCACACACTCACACAAAGACATTTTCTGCACACCAGATATGAGTTGTGTAAGCAATAATCTGTGAAAAATGTGAATACATTGTTGCACAACATTGGTTATGCTATTGATTTACTAGATTACTATGTCCATTTTTATACACATATGTATTATGTACTAGGAGTTTCTTTTCTTTCCTTTTTCCATCATGTCTTATCTTGGCAAGGGCAGTGAATCGCAACAGTTTCGTTAAAGCACGCTATTTACTAGTCATGTGTTTGCACACCATAAAAAACACTTTACACACATCCCCTTAAAGAGTCAAGCAAAACTATGAAGTTAAACAGTCCTCATTCATCACAAAAATTAATATATCTTATAGTGTTCAAAAGTTTGGGGACATTTTTAAAGAATACTGTTGCAAAGAATAAGGATGCATTAAATTTATCAAACGTGGAAAAGAAATAAAAACCCTTTAACTTTAATGTTTATTTTTCAATGTTCTTTATGGGAATACTGGCTTGGTATATAGCCTTTATGAGTCAATCATTGAGTCATTTAGACTGATTAATTCAAAACATCTAATTAATTCGGGAACAAAACAGTTGACTGTATTTATGAGTGAGTCATTGAGTCTTTTGATCAAATGGTTCATATCAGGGGCGTATCAATGGAGACGGTGTCTCCTCAAAATATTGGATGAGAAAAAAATGTGCACAATATAACCTTAAAAAGTGTATTAATCACTAATTTTTCTAAAGAAACATCCTCCAACAGCAATACCAGCAGGTAAAGTGGGAGTCTGTGTCTCTCTGGGGGGGAATTGAGAAAGAATGGAGGAAATTCACTGAGAGAAGGCCATCAGAGTTGTAAGCTTTTCACATCAAAACCCACCACCCAATTGCAACGCAAAACTAGCCAAAAAAGAGCACGTTCACGTTTTAGAGGAGTTCCGGGGGGTAAAATACACATTTTTGGTGAGGTTCCCCTGGTAAAATTTGTACTCCAGGTGCTAAATATCACGTTACTGAGGTCACTTTAACCCCCAAAACAACACCATTAATATTAATAACAGTTTATGAATTATGTGTTTTTAAATAAATCTGGTCAATGATTCAATTTCCTATTCATAAAGACAGCGCTTTATTCCTGAACGAATCAGCCATTTGAACAAATCGAATGAATGATTTAGTAAAAAAAGATTTAGACTTGCTGCCACCTACTGGCAATTTTAATTAAACATTTTTTAAGTATCTTTTCAGTTTAAATCATTAAATATTTCTATATTCAAAATGTTATATTTAAAACATTAATCTCAACGTGAATTTATGAATTTGATTGCACTCATGCCACCTTTGAGCCAAATTAAACATATGAAAATACACCCACAAGCCACTTTTGCGTTCTTCTGCGCCACCTCTATAGTACAAATTAATTTGTTAATACTGATTTAATTTGACATGGTGACTTCTTATTCTACTTGTTCTTATTCTGTTGTTTTAATAAAAAGAAAAATAAAAGCTTATAAAATACAATACAAAAGAATACATAAAAGATGACATACTTTTAATAAAGATTGCCCTGAAAATCACTTTGAGTCAAACATCACCTCATAATGTAAATGCCAATTTTTGATCAGAATTTTTGATTAGAAGGTGGTCCTGAAATTTTGACTGTGCTCCTAAATTTAAGTAAAAAAGAAAAATAAGCATTTTAAGCATTTAAGAGTTTTAATGATTGATTATCCAAAAAAAAAAAAAAAGTTAAAAGTTTAAGTTAAAAGCTAAATATTAAAATGAATAGCTGAACATTAGTTCAAAAATAAAATATAGTTATTAAATTGTAACTGTCTTGAGTTATTATACTGGAATAAATGTAAAATGCTAAAAACACTTGATGAGATTCATACTTGACTATAATAAATAGAATATTGATGACATTGTTAATGGAAGCAAAAAAAAAAAAAAAAAAAAAACCTACTAATACTGTGTCTAAATATACATTAGTCAAATATAGTTGTTCAATTTAGAATGCAGTATTTCAACAGAAGAAGGGACATTATAATTGTAAAAGACTTATTCACTGAACCAAATAAACTTAACTAAGGTTCACTTAGTTAAGAGCACCCAGTAAAGCACTTTTCCAACTTTTCCAAATGGGCTTGTAATGGGGAGAGTGAGAAAATGAGTAATGGTAAATGAAGTCTGGAGTCTTGTGTATTATAGTGTGAACTCTGTTCAGTGTCTGTTGGTTTGAGTTTAGAGTTTGGAGCAGCAGCATGGTAATGAACAATCATGTTCCATCGTGCTCCATTGAACTCTGATGGGGCTGATACAACATCATTCTTGTCACTTACAGACCTTCCATGAGCAGAGAGGAACTGCTTTTGGCTTGATGGATTATAGATTCAATTTATTTCTTGCATTCGGTTAACTGACATTTTGGTCCATGGAAAGAAAATGACTTGCTATTTTTAATTGACTTGTGTGTGTAATGTTCAACAGTGTGGGTTTATGGGAGATGTGCAGAAGGAAACGGGGTAGCGCCCTAAGCCTGGTGCTTCCCTCCTCCCCTCAGGGTGGGCGGCAGCGGGACCGGCGAAGTGCTAAATTGCTCTGCGTGAGTTTGGTCACGGCTGAGCTCTCCTTGAGATAATGAAATGACAATTAATCCAAAAGCTGTTGCTACTCACTCATTTACTCCCTTGCGCTCTTGTAAGTGGAGGAAGGAAGAGGCGAGAAAACTACGGCCAAGAGAGGAATGCTAAAGCACCCGTTTGGGACATTCATTTGCCTTGCCACACACAAACTCGCATGGAATCGGTGGACTGGTAGAAACACAAACGCAATGTGGGTAAGCACACATGCATAATCACTTATTATTAGCCTGTGCTTTTATTGTGAATGCCAGAGAGAAACGATGTAAAAGGCCACATCTAAACGCCAACTGCTCTAATCAGACAAAGGTCAAAGTATGAGAGGCACACATGCCCTGGGCAGACAACAACAACTGATTATTTAAGTGTCTTACACCTGTATGGCTGAACAACAGAACTAGAAGGTAAATGGTATTGAAGGGAAATGATTTCTAGGAGAAGCGGAGAACTCAATGAGGTGAAGAAAACTAAAAAAGAATATATGTATGTACTACCTTTCAAATGTTTGGGGTCAGTACATTGCAAAAGTTTTCTATTTCAAGCAAATGCGTTTTTTTAAACTTTCTATTATGAAAGAATGCTGAAAACTGATCATGGTTTCCACAAAAATATTAAAGCAGCACAACCGTTTTGAACATACTAACAAATTATAATAAGAAGAAATGTTTCTTGAGCTTTTTTTTTTTTATAAAAAAAATTGGACTTAGGGGAAGCTTTTGTGTAAATCTTCAGAGAGGGGGGAAATTTTCATTATACCAATGACATTTTTGTCAATATACTGTTAAAGATAGCCAGAGGATATAATATATATATTTTTAAATCAGTTGTGTTTGACATCAAATTGGTGAAAGGGGTTATATATTTAGTAAGAAAAGTAAAAGTAAGAAATTTTCCATCTCTTAGGTGACAAAGTTAAGATAAAAAATGTCTAAAATTGTTCAATGAGCAATACATAATAACAACATTTAATTTATCATCTATATCAGAGCTTGGATCAACATAGGCTCACTAGAAATATGTGCCCCTTTATATATATATATATATATATATAGTGCACAAAACAAACAAATAAACAAACAAACACAAAGTATGATTTACAGGTACAGAGTTTTGATTGATAAAGCCTAATTTCCCCACAGTTACTTGAAGTGTATTATGTTTTTTAACATTCTGTGCGATTTGAAAATGGATAATTTTGAACACTGTCATCACATATACAGCTTTATATGCATGAATTTTCTAAATTCAGTAGGTTTGCTCGGTAGCTCACATGATACGGTGTTGCACTTCTGAAGAAGAGCTCTGGTACGAACCCAATGAAACTACGATTTGACAAAAAAGCTCAAATCTGCATAAGGGAGTTAAAATAGCATGTTGTTTTATATAACTTTTGCCTTTGTAATGCTATTGGGTAGGTTTAGGGTTGGGTTTGGTGTAGGGAATATTTCCAGCATGATCGTATATTAACCTTTAGTAAAACTCCCCTGATATTTGAATTCTGTATATCCGCAATACGTAGCTCAAGCAGCATAATAAAAATGTGCATATTAGCACCACTGTAAGGTACATAATTACAGTGTTGCAGAAATGTATACAGAAGCACATATGAGCCTGGTTCGATCTCTTAGGTCAGAGGTCTTCAACCCTGCTCCTGGGGACCCACTTGCCTGGAAAGTTTATTTGCAACCGTCTTCAGCACACCTGCCTGCAATTTTCAAGCAGTCTTGGGGAGCTTGATTGCCCGCTTCAGGTGTGTTTGATTAGGGTTGTAGCTAAACTCTTCAGGATAGTGGGTCCCCAGGAACAGGGTTGAAGACCTCTGTCTTAGGTGACAAAAGTAGGATAAAAAGTGACAAAAATAGTTCAATTAGCAATAAAAACTGGCAACAGACAAGGTAATTTACTGCACATTTAATAACTAATTTGTCATCTGTATCAGAGTTTGGATCCACATTGTTAAAGTTAAGCTTGACACTAGCAATGTCAAGAACATGGGTTTGAAATAAATGCGAAGTTCTGTCATGAAACTCTAGATGGCACAGGTTGATAGGTTCTAACTCAATCTGATAAAATGACTTCATCATTAACATGGCACAGCTGATTGGTTCTTTTGACTTGCTGTTCAGCATTCAAATACTTGGCTAGTGCTTGCCATAGCAGGCGCAGTGTGCTTCAGAAACCCTCCACCTTCCCCAGCTCCACCTGTAAAGATTTACTACAAGGTAGTTTCATGTATGTGGGGTTATTTCATAAATGTTACATGTGCAGCAGCAGTGTTCCTATATGTGACCCTGGACCTCTTAAGTAGCACCAATATATTTGTAGCAATAGCCAAAAATACATTGTATGGGTCAAAATTATTATTTTTTCTTTTATGCCAAAAATCATTAGGATATTAAGTAAAGATCATCTATTAAGATATTTAGTAAATTTCCTACTGTAAATATATCAGTATAATATTTAATTTTTGATTAGTAATATGCTAAGAACTTCATTTGGACAACTTTCTCAGTATTTTAGATTTTTTGCACCCTCAGATTTCAGATTTTTAAATAGTTGTATCTCGGCCAAACATTGTCCTATCTTAACAAACCATACATCAATGGAAAACTTATTTATTCAGCTTCAGATAATGTATACCATCTCAATGTGAAAAGATTGAGCCTTATGACTGGTTTTGTGGTCCAGGGTTACATATGCTGTGTATGTATTGGCAGAAGTCTTGGTACTTGCTCCCCCACAGCAAATCTATACCACCAAGACCAAACATTTCTATGTATATTACCATGCTAAACTCTCTGAGAGTTGTCATGACAGAAATAATTTGAAATAATTTGAAAAAGTCCACTAACTCTGTCAATGATATAGCATAGCATCAGGGTAAACTACAGCCATTTTGTTTCTAAACACACACACAATACTTAATACTCAAACAGAGCTTGTGAACAATCAATGACAAATTTTAATTTTCAAATGGGTTTATGGTCTGCCTGTCAGGTAATTGGTGAAGGGTGATTACTGAAGTGAGCAGCTAATGAATGACAGCATGTTAAAAAAAATCGAACTGTGTGATGTCAACTGAAACTAATAAACAAACCTGCTACAATAATTGTGTTCATAGACTGTTACAGAGAGACTCTTTTACATGCCAAACCACTTTTTGTGTACCTTTGCAGCTAATCAACACAATAGCTTTCTAAGAAGACAGTAGCATACCTGATAATGACTGGCTTTTGCAAGCTCCTGATTGGCTGAATCCACATGTGACGAGGTGGTCTGAATGTAGTCTTCAATGCTGTCTGTGAAGAGGGAAAACAAGCTTTGTTATTGTTGTTGTCATCAGGTTTGGATGTACAAAATGTTACAATGTGTTCAAGGATGTTCTGTCAGACTATTTCCAGATGATGTTCAGCCCATGTACATGAAATTGTAAACTTCATAAGAGAATGTGTGACTCACTCATACACGTGTACAAAAAAAAAAAAAAAAAAAAAAAAGTAAAATGTCCAAGCACACAGTGTACCAGAGCACCTTTATAAACATACCCACTCTCTCATTCATGTTCTCTTTCCCAGGGAGAAAAAGATTAGAGAGCAAAGTAGCCAGTGTTGATGCTGCCAAAACCTGAAGCTGCACTGCATTTTGTGGTTCCCTATACACATCGTCACAAAAGACCACATTGAAAAGAAGAGTTTGGCCAAAAATGAAATTTCTGTTATTATTTATTCACCCTCATATTGTTCCAAAACTACATGCTATTATTTTTCCTGCAGTGATGCCAAACAACAACATAATTCATAGTGACTAGAGACTGTTAAGGGCCAAAAGAAACAACACACACAAAAAAAGAGATTTTAAAATTAAATATTAATCTAAAAATAAATAGACAAATTATGCAATAAATACTTTCATAATATATTAATGATTAAAAATTATTAAAAAGTAGTTCTGAAGCCCACAGCACACAAGTTTAAATTATTATTCATTATTGTTTACGTTCATGAGAAGAATTCTAAAAATATTAACTCACTCTCATATGTTTCCAAACCTGCATGCTATTATATTATATATATATATATATATATATATATATATATATTTTTTTTTTTTTTTTTTTTCTGCCACAAAACAACATTCTTCATAGCAAGCATGGACTATTATTTATAGTTTAATATTTAAATTTGACATTTTATTATTTTATTTTTTTGTGCTGTCAAAATTAGCACATTAATGCAGACAATTACTTTTTACAGTTCAACAGTGTTAAAAAGATTTAACTCAGTTAAAGCAGGGGTGGAGTTAGAGTTTGCCACTCCACTTATAACTGCTGCTTCTGTCTCTTTTTTCTTTACAAGATTGAATTTATTTATTCTAGTTTTAGTTTTAGTTTCATTTCATTTTAAAGTACGAATAAAATGTCAAGCATGTGTATTGGATCCGTGTCATGTTCAGCAGTGGCAGCTCTTAAAGTAATAGCAGTCAAATAACCTTATAACCGAGCTGCTGTGATGTCCCCGTTTAGTACTTATTATCAAAGAACAATAGAAAAAAAGAGGAAATCAATAACCTTTGTGGATTCATCTATATTTAATTTAGAATTTAGTGTTTGATAATATTATCAATTTGCTGTATAGTTCCTATTTTCTGAAGAGCTATTAAATAATGGGTTTATGTGAAGATTGTTTTAAGTTCATTTAAAATAGAAGTTGTTATTTTTTTAAAGTCTAATAAATGTTAAAATTGATAGCTCTCAACTATATTGTAATGCTGAATAGCTATAGTCAATGGTTAAATATTACGGAAAAATAAACAATTTCCTAGAGACATCAGTAATATTGGTATCAGTGATACTTGCCTTCAGATGCCATTAAACAAATGTAAAATTCTCTACATTCATTTAAATATTAAATGTGAAATTATTTCAATATAAAAGTATATTCAAAAACCTTGGGATTGTTTGATAGAATTAATCACAATTAATTTCAGAAAAAAAAAGAAAAATTAAACGTGATTAATAAAGATATATAAATTATAGGAATAATTAAATAATGTGTAAGATCCAATTTAAGTCATTTACTAATAACCTCACCCACGTTCATGGAATAAAATAAATATATATATATATATATATATATATATATATATATATATATATATACATACACACACACACACACACACATACACAACTAAACTGAAAACAAACAAACAAAAAAAAATAATTGGTGTCAAATGAGCATGAGCAAATAATATTCATAATTATATGCTCTTCATTAGAATAATTACCCCTTTATAATCAGGACGCACTCAGTCCAAATTAATTATTAAGATTCAATTCTACATTGTGTTGGGAAGCATTTACTGCAATATTGATCTGAGAAATGATTTTTATTAAAAAAAAAAAAAAACACTTTAAATGTATTTTAATGATTATAGTATGACCATTTGTGTATTTAGGCAACATGTAGCATAAAAGCATAAACAGTAAATAAATAGTTGTGACATCTCTCATGGTGCAGGGAGAAGCTTAGCTAATATTCTACTCAAGAAATGCATCACAAAAAGACATTTTCCGCAGAGAATTGTGCTTAGAAACACGCATACTGTATGATAATCAGCCAGAAACACACAAAGACTCGGTTATGTCCTTGCTTCCTTAATTCGCACGAAAGTCAGCCAATTATTAACTTTGAATAATCCAAATGAGTTGTCTTGTTCCAATGCACATGTACTTATACTAGCAAGTGAGAGCATTGATTCAAATGCAAAGTCAATTCCCTTCCCAATTAAAAACAAATGTGCGGTTCACCACACAGGAGAGCAGAACGAAAGCAGAAGCGGGAGAGTTACAGCGGGGTTAAAGCAGGGCAGGCTCAGCTGAGGGGAACACTGTAGACCTCACCTCCGCCTAGCTGGAGGAACTAATGAGGTTTTGTTTATCTTTCTCTGATTTGATTTGGTGCTGGTCTCCGCTGTCGCCTTGAGATGTGGAAGGGGAGGGTTTTGCATGGAAAGAAGCTGGAAACCTGTGCGGGAAGGTGTATTTGTCTATGCCTTTTCTCCGTTTTTTTATTCGTCATTCTGTTAGATGGACTTCTGAAGAATTAACAAGAGCTCCAACATGCTATCAACTTGTAATCTTTCATCCCACCTTCCTGACTTGGATTCATCTCAACCCCATGTTTCTTTCTATTTCTGGTAACAGCTAAATTGCCCGTTTTAAATGAGCTGGGTGGAGCGCAGTTTCTCCCCGGTATAATTAAACCTGTAGGAGCTGTTGTCCACATCATAGTTTCCTGTTTAGTTCTTGTTATCACAAGCCTGTTCTCAGGTGGAGGTGCTTGAACAACAAGATTCATTGAGCCACAAAAGTGAAAAATAGCAAGAATATGGTTCCGAGTGCTACAGACGGGAACAAACAAACCAAAGTTTACACAAAGCAATATCTGAAAGCATGTGTGGGCAGCACGATATTCAGGAAGTGCTCGGTATCTACTCCAGTGACCAATATAACCCTCCCAGCATGAACATTTCTTCTGTCTCCATCTAAGATTACTGACCTGTCATCTACTACCAATATAGGCCCCGAGAATCTGGGTGGAAATGAGAAATGGCTCATTTAGAAACACTGAAGGGAGATGACACATCATACGGAGACTTATCAATCAATATTTCAATAGCGAAACTGAAAAGAAGGCTCTGTGCTTGATGAATCATCAGCCATGTCTGCTAAACACACCCTGCAGGGCAACCAACCTCTTATTAGTGTCACTTGTGTCAAAAAGACATTCTAAATGGATTTTTATCAAAACTATTGAGCAATGCCGTTCGAAAAGCCGCCTCACTGTTTACTGTCTCCACAAGCAGCTATTTTATACAGCAGCATCCCGACTGAAATGGAAGTTCATAATCGAATGATTTGAAACGCTTTTCATAGCAACTCTGTAAACTGTCACTCACGTACATGGCACAAATGACTTTGCACAAGAGATTCGGCTGATTTCAATAGAGCTCCATGGTGGCCACCCATTTTTTTTTTTTCAACAGCCTTGGATACAGAAGGACTCTTCCCATTCAATTCCTCCATAGAGATTTCAAAATATTCTGCTAAGAAGATTGTTAAGCCAGGAACCATAACAACCAACTCTGAGAGGAAAAACATTTTAGAAATTAATTTTAAACAAAGACGTATCTGAGAAATCAGACAAAGGACTAGGTACTTTAATTATCTTAGGAAGGGAATGAATTACACGTTCCATGGATCTTCGCAAATTACAAATTAATCCAAAATAATGGTACAGTTTTAAACTATTCATTTGTGTATTGGTGTATTAAATGTTTTTTTGTTTTTTATTTTCAAAGCTTTATGGGAACGGGCAATCACTGTTGTTTTGTTTCTATAATAGCAGCAACATCTCTAATTGGCTGCCTCTTTATTCAAAACAATGGCTAGTGGATCTCTTCCAGGAGAATCTGGTAAAATTGAACACTTCTTTAAAAAAAAAAAAAAAAATCACATTATTTATGGATTCTACAGCACCATATTTAATTGCTGAATATGTCATAGTAGGTTTGTCTTTGAGTTTCTGCACTATTGTTGAAAATCAATCTATACAATCAATCTTGAGCAATTTAGTGTCTGATGTTACTAACACTAGGCTAATGACCTAATACTCTACACTGTAAAAAAAGTTACTAGTTGCAGTTCCTGAATTTGTTCATTAAACTTTTTAAGCTTTCACTGTCTGAACAAGTTTGTAACGCCCAAGGTATACTTAATTTTTAACGCATACATGAGGGACAGTGTACAGTGTGCGTGATGTGAATGTCGCCATCGGAATAGTATGCGCACCACTCGATTTTTGTAACTAGAGTATTTGCCCCATCAACATAAAACATAATTTAATTCAATAACGGTGTCATGTTATCAACATCACATATTGCAAAAACTTGTGAAGATCGTTGCAGACAGAAGATGTTTGTCAGACATCTTGGTGAGCTTCTCAATAAAGTTTGGAAAGTAATATTTGTATTTATTGGTTTAATATGTGGTTACGCTAGTGTGTTTTCATTTTAAAACGCATAACTTTTGCTACGGTCATGACTGTTACTTACACTACTCTGGTGTTTTCAACCCTCAAAAACTGAGACATTTTAGTTTGAAAATGGGTTGCATTTCAGTGTAAACAGACCAAAACAAAGACATTTGCACAATGGCATGGCTGCCCACATTCACTCTGTGTATCCCTGATGACTGTGTAAACCAGGGGTCACCACACACCTGGAGGGCTGAGATCCTACAGAGTTTAGCTCCAGCCCTAATCAAACACACCTGAACCAGCTAATCAAGGTCTTAATAGGTATGCTTAAAACTTCTAGGCAGGTGTGTTGAGGCAAACTCTGCAGGACACCGGCCCTCCAGGATCAAATTTGGTGACCCCTTGTGTAAACATTTAGTCATTTACATTTACATTTAGTCATTTAGCAGACGCTTTTATCCAAAGCGACTTACAATAGAAGCAATCAGAGCAACAAGAGAGCGACAGTGTATAAGTGCTGTGGCAAATTTCAGTTAGATAAACACGATAAGTCTTGCAAGGGTTTTTTTTTTTTTTTTAATATAAATATAGAAAACTGAAAAGAGTAGGAAAGAGCTAGTGTCAATTGGTCAAGGTCTGCCGAAAAAGATGGGTTTTCAGACGTTTTTTGAAGATGGCCAATGACTCAGCTGATCGAATTGAGATGGGTAGGTCATTCCACCAGCTGGGAACAGTCCACAAAAAGGTACGTGAAAGTGATTTTGAGCCTCTTTGGGATGGCACCACAAGGCGTCGTTCATTTGCAGAACGCAAGCTTCTGGAGGGGACATAAGGTTGGATTAGACAGTTTAGGTATTCTGGTGCAATACCAGTGGTTGTCTTGTAGGCAAGCACCAGTACCTTGAAACGATAACTTCATGCTCATTATGAATGATCATGTGACATCTGTTTTATGTTGTGCAGTGTGGACGGAGATAGTTTCTGAAACGCTGTGAAAACACCAGCGTAGACGAGGATCGTTTTCATTTTAAAATGCTGTTTTAAAACGAAAATACACTAGTGTAAACAGGACATGTACAGGGGCACATCTACAGGGACGCCTGTAGGGAGGTTGAAGGTTAGGAAGATTCCAAGGGCCTGACAAGGGAGGGGGCCCCCCGAGGGGGACCCGGAACACGTTTCTGCCGAGCCCCCCGGAAGGCAATTGCAGAGGGAAACTAAAAAACAATTGAAAATGCATGTCACATGACCATTCATCCACACTTGATATTGCGTGTAAAACTGTTAACAGGAAGTTGGTCTCAGTTTTGGTCCGTCGTCAAACTAGGTCTGCAGCGTTCTCCGAAATTCTCCATTTTTGAGGGTCGAAAATGCAGAAGTAGTGTAAATGACTGGCGTAATTATCGCAAAAGTTATGCGTTCTAAAACAAAAACACAGTGTAAATGTAGCACAACGAGCAAATAAATAGCCTTCAGAAGGGCTAAACTTTTCTAAAACTTCCTTTCACAGTATGTTCTGGGATAGCCTTATTATCCACAAAGTATATGTTATCTTATCTTCAAGTTGGCTTTAAACCAGGATAAAGCTCAAAAGCATTGCCTAGCTAAGCAGATTTTGCAATGTAAGCTAAATTTTAGAACAGAACTATAGTGTTTGGCTTCAATTTTAAATCACTAACTAAACAAAATGTCTTAAAGATGTACCGTTAACCGTATTCCATTGCTAGCTCAGCTGTAGAGATGAAGCGTGTATCACTGGGATCCAAAAAGGCCCGTACTGTTTGTGCTTTAAACTGAATCACACCAGCTCTTGTTTCTCTTTTAATTCAGATTTTTATATGCAGAGTCCTGCTCTGTGTAATATAACCTTATCGACTGCCAAACATGGGCAAACAGCCTCTGAAAACATAATACAATCGCTGTTGCTTTTTAATTTCCATCATCCTCAATTCATTTAAGAATTACAGGGACATACTTTATAATGAATCTAAATGAACAGGCTCGACAAGCTTTTATCTAGAGACTTCTCAGTTGGTCACTGCTGACTCAAATGCACGCACGTGCGCACGGTGAATACTCCTGAAAACATTAGGCTAGAAATAATTAAAGAATCAACCAATTAGGGAGGCACAAGACTGAGCCGTAAAACAAACACCCAATTAGTTTGAAACATAATTTAGCATTTGGAGCCATAGAAACACATCACCTCTTTACAGAATTAATAGACGCAATATGTACACAGATAACCTTAAGTATTGCTAAATAAACAGAATGGCATCAGTGCGGACTACAGCGTTCGACAGCTGTGGCACATAATACAAGCACTTATATAAGAACATTACTTATATTTTTACATTAACAATGTAATTAGGGGTTCAAGCGTGTAGCCCTGAAACCCTATTGTAATTGTTAGAATAGGCAAGGATGTACTCACACCGCCAACCATGTCATCAAGGCTCACCCCAATTGGCCTGATGGGGCGCTACAGTGATCAAAAGTACAAAATCGCTCATAACTTCTAAATCATCAGTCGCAGGCTTAAGTCTTATGTTATTGGAATCCTTGGCTCATGACAGACAAAATGCATGCCTCAGATTTGATTCTAAGCCTGCCAAAATTTTGGGGTATTTTGGTTTTTTGGAAAAAAATACTTTTCTGAACTTGTCCTAGGTTTTTCGCCCAATCAGAAACAAACCAGTGCAGAAAGATTCTCTGGAGAGTGAATATTAATGATTATCAAAAACTTTTGACTCACCAACGCACAGGGATGCAAAAACATTCGAAAGGGGCATGGCCACTTTTAGTAAAATGCCTATAACGTAATGAGATGACACCTATGTAAGAGCTCAACCTGATGTCACAGGAAAACAAATGTGGGGCTTGGACACTTGGTGGTGCTATAAGATGGAGAAAAAAAAAAAAAAAACATAAAAATGACTATAAATACGCAACTACTGTCGTAGTCAATAGTGCAACAAGTCTCTATGAGGACATTTGTGTATCTCAAAACGCATGACCGCCATTGGCCAATGAAGTTTGAGCGCTATTAGACGAGGTTAACGGATGCCGTTCGGGACAAAACTTGGTGGGCCTGTTTGACTCACGGCCCCAATCAACGACTGGGGTCGATATTGCCTTTTGCAAAGTCGTCAATGATTGAACATTGCATGGTTTTTAAAACTCCTCATTCCACTGCTGTCAATCAAACCGTTCGTTAAATGATTGAGAACATGTAAAAAAAAAAAAAAAAAAAAAAAAAAAGCTACTTTTGCAAACTAGTCCTAGGTTTTTCACTCCATCTCGAAACAAACACTGCAGTACAGTTCTCTGGACTCACTTGGCCAATAATTACGAAGAATTTTGAAATTTACCCTTTGGGAAGCGATAGCGGGCTCTTTTCGAAAATGTACTCCAAATCCTCTAAAGCCTAAAGAAAACTCAAAACTTCACAAAACACATGCTAAACAAGCATGCAAAGTTTTAAGGAGATCAGACCACAGATGATGCTATAATAGTCATAAACATTAAAAAAAAACATAATATTTCTGTGGTAATTAACCTGGATTTGCCAAAAATGCTTTTATCATATGTGCTTAAATGCCTTAAAGCACTTGAACCCCGGTTATCGCTGACTGCAGCTATATTTAAAGCTATTAATTAAAGCTATGTATTAATTAAAGCTATGTATGAATCTCATCAAGTTAGTGTTTTTAAGCATTTTACATTTATTAAAATAACTCTAGGCAGTAACAATTAATTATTATTATTTTTTAATTTTATTTATGAACTTATGTTTCAGCTATTCTCTTTAATAGTTAACTTTTAAGTATTTCTGCATTTTTCGTATTATCGGTCATCAAAACGTAATGGTAAATATTAGTCTTTACTTGTCAAATTTTAAATTTAGCCAAGCTAATTACTCACTAAAAAGTCCCACAGATCAAGTTTTCATGCCATTTAAATCTTTAGGTGGAACAAAGTGGTTATATCTAATTGTGTTAGTTATTTACTTACTTTTAAAAATTAGTCTTCACATTACCGTTATTACCGTTCATTCAGGCTGATTCGCGAACACAGAACGCGATCGAACACAAGAGGCGGAATTTATCGCATGAACAAATCACAGTCAATCATAAGCAGTCATCTCCAATCATAATGCAATGGAGGCAGTGCCTCCTGTCATGTGACTTTGCCATACTTATTCTCAATTACCCCCCACCAAACTCACCACATGCTTTAAGGGGTCTGTTAAAACTCAGTGGGCTCAGGGGAGGCAAGAGAGACACAGACTCCCACTGTAATTTTACCTGCTGGTGTCACTGTTGGACAATTTTTCTTTAGTAAAAACAAAAACAAATGATTTATACACCTTTTAATGTTATATTTTGTAATATTCACATTTTTATTTTTGTACTTTTTTTTTTTTTTTTTTATCCATTTTTTTTATATAATACCACAATTATAGTATAATTTCATGTATTGTTTTTGCTCATTTGTCACTGGACAGCTAATAGCTTATCACAACCGATACGTTTCATTCAGGTACGTGTCACGACGTCGTTCTGGCTTTGTCACAGAAGCTCATCTTTCCATAAGGCTGTGCTAAAAGCACCAATCCAAACTTCCTGCACTTGTTTACTTGCCTCCTTTCTCCTATCTCCGCCCCTCCAATCATGGCCATCCACAGAGACTTTATTCACATCCACCTCCTAATAAACACCCTGGGTACAAAGGCAAAGAGCAATTTAGCCACTTCTATTTCAGGCTCCTTAAACTCTAATGGACTCTGAGCAAAACAGAAATCTGTCACACAGGCTTTTGTTCTGACCTTACATCCCTGCCTGATCTAAGGAAGACTTCCTGAAAACATCACGTCTGCATGCAACAGTGCTATTGTTTTCTAAAAGGCACTTATGAAATGTTTGCATGTGCATATGTGGGCGTATACAATCTCACACCCATCAAAAACATGGTCTAAGAGAGTGACTTTGCAGGAGGGCATAGCTCCAGAAACACATCACGACCACATGAAGCATAGCGGCTTTCATTTCATTCTTAAGCTGTGGCTTTAAAGAGAAAAATAAAATCTTTGGGATGTGAAAGATGACAGTTGGAGGGGCACACATGTCCTAAATCCCACCATTCAGATCTTGCATGTGCACAGTGTGTTGAAAAAGAGAAAGAAATATAGAGTTAAATGGCTTTATTTCAATGAAAACTTTCAGGTCTTTTTTCAAAACTTAATATGAACTTTCAATATAGGCAACTAAAGTGGAAACTTGTAATCAATGTTATTTTGTAGTTTTTGCTAACATTTTAAATTAGATTTTGTTATTATATTTTCGGTTTTCATTTTAGTTAAAGTTTTATTAATTTGGTAAAAGCACTTTTTTTAAGTTGTGTTTTTTTTTTTTTTTTTTTTTTGTAGTTAATTTAGTTTTAGTTATTTTTGTACTTTAACTTAAACCAAATAAAAATGAGCAACGTTGCCTTGGCAAGGAAATACAATTTTGATTAAAATTTATTAAAATTAAAAATGTAGCCAAAGTAAAGTAAGTTGAAGTTTTTCAATATTTTATTTTCATTTATTTATTATTTTAGTTACTGTACTCATAATAAACTGAAATGAAGCACTTTACAAATATACTATAATATTGCTCATTACGTGAAGTACACAACAATTTTACAAATTTCACAATTGTTTCTAATAGCAAAATAGCATTTCCAATGGCAGATTTGGGTGAAATGTCATTTCTAATTGGATGAACAGAGCGGTCAAGATTAGGTATTATAAAAGGTGGCATAATTTTGTGGAAAAGTATCAGGAGTACGCCTAAGATATCTCAAAATGCAGCCTAGAGAGGCTTGGTTTTAGAAAAGAACAAATGTATCATCTTCTAAACAAAGTTTGCAGGGGAAGAGGAACCAGAAGGTGACAAAATAAATTAAATAATATGAAAATCGTAATGCATGTAGCATAATGAGAAGACCTGAAAGTGTCAGAGAGGAAAACAAAACAAAATATAGTCCACCAACATCCTCAAGTGTCCTTCTAAAGGGCAGAACAGCATTATTGGGTGGTTTATTGTATACTGTGTGTCCCACTAGATTCTGGTTATTTCGCTAGTCATAACTTGTGATAACCTTCAACGTGTCTGACATCATTTCCCTGTGTAAATGTTAAGTGTCCGTGCGAGGAAGTTTGGGGACAAGGAAAGTTTCAATATCCCTTTTCTCTCGTGAACTCCTTCCTTATTGTGTTACTCCTTCATTTTCTCTCCTTTTTCCTTGAGCTGCTGTTGTATTGTGACCGTGAGAGTGTTAAATTAGGATGAAGAATGTGCGAAGCACATCCTTAACCTCTCCTGAAGGAATAGTATCTTTACTCATCTGGCCTGTTGAATGTACAGTACACACAGGATTAATTAAAACGGCCGGACGAAAGGACACCATGCTGGATGTGTACCAATTAGAACAGAAATGGGCATTATCCAACAGAGAGGCCGTGGCTAAGGGTCTCTGATCTTATGTAACCATTTCATATTCAGCTCTATAAAAATCTTTTAGATTTGAAGTTCTCATTCACATGCTGTTCATTAACTGAGGTGAATGAAATACTAATGCACACTCACACAGCAATCTGTGTTCAACAATACATAAGGGAGCACAAGAATGACACGAACGTGCTATAAATGTAAATTCTGAAAAATCTTAAAGGGATAGACCTAAAAATTCTCACACTCACCCTCATATATTTAATAAAAAAAAAAAAAAATGAGTTAACGTTTCCGCCACTGAATAAAGAATCAAAAAAGTAATTGTGACTTTTTACATCTTGCAATTCCTACTTTTATTCTCTACTTTTATTAATTATTAGAAATAAAGTCAGAATTGAGAGATATAAACTTGCAATTTTGAGTTATAAATTCAGAATAACGAGAGATAAGGTCAGAATTGGATATAAACTCTCAACTGCGAGAAATAAAGTCAGAATTGTTAGACATATTATGCAAGTTTATATCTCTCAATTCAGTCTTTTCTTACTTTTTGTACAGTCCAATTCTAGAAAAAAATCGTTCTCAGAATTGCGACTTTTTATCTCTTAATTCTGACTTAATAATAATTGTGTTATATTGTCAGAATTGCAAAAAAAAAAAAAAAAAAAAAAAAAGTCTGAAGTTTTGACTTTATAACTCACAACTGTCAGTTTCCCAAATCATCATGAAATTCTGAGAAAAAAAGTTTATAAACTCACAGTTGTGATATCTCTCAATTCTGACTTCATTCATCTCAAATGCAAGTTTATATCTTGCAATTCTATTTTTTCTTACAACTGCAAGCTTATAAACTATACATTTAATGGGTTATACAGTACAAATCTGAGGTGGAAAAAAGATTGATATGTTCTCAGGATTGCAACTTTTTAATCTCACAATTCTGACTTAATAATATCATTCTGGCTTTATTTTTCGCAAATGCAATATGTCGCAATTCAGATTTTTGTAAATTCACAATTTTGAGTTATACAGTATAATTCTGAGGGTCAGAATTGTACTGACCCTCCGAAAAAAAAAGGGGGCTCAGAAGGGGGACAGAATTCTGAGTTTATATCTCACAATTCTGACTTTATTTCTCAGAATTGTGACTTTAATTTTTCACAATTGCGAATTTATATCACGCAATTCTAAACTGCAAGATGTAAACTCACAATTGCGAAGAAAAAAAGTCAGAATTGCAAGTTTATGTCTCAATTCTGACTTTATTTCTCGCAAATGCAAGTTTGTATCTCGCAATTACAGTACAGTTACAGTACAGTTCTGAGGGGAGGGGGAAATTGATATGTTCTCAGAATTGCAACTTTTTATTCTCACAATTCTGACTTAATAATTGTGAATTATACAGTACAATTCTGAGGGGGAAAAAAATATTATGCTGATGTTCTCAGAATTGCAACTTTTTATCTAATTAATAACTCTAATTTAAGACCTTAATTCTTAATACTTAATTCTGACTTTTTTTTTCTTCTCAGAATTGCCAATTTATATCTCCCAATTCTGACTTTATTTCTTGCAATTGCTAGTTTACATCTCACAATTGCGAGAAATAAACTCTCAATTCTGTGGAAAAAAATTAATTCTGACTATCTTTCTAACTAACTAACTAACTAACTAACTTTTCTAGTTTGATTGTATTCAGCTTGGTTTCATTATCAGTTTAACTGACAAAGGCCATGACGTGTCCAAGATGTAATGTCAAAGATTAAGGCTAAACATTTTCCAAATAAGTAAGCAAAAACACAATTATCCCTGCTTTCTGCATGTAACTAGTGACTCAGCTCCTGAATCATGCTTGCCCTGTTTAATACAAGTCTGTCTTTTTCTGCCTGTTAACTATAAATTTAATCTTTGAGGATCTTCTCTGATCTTAGATCTCCTCCAGAGGCCTTGCGCTGTCGAGACTAACTCTCTGTCTGTCATGTATTGAGCTGGTGAAGGTGATGTCTTGTTCTCTCCTCTGAAACTTCACCTCAGCACAGCAGGGGATTATGGGATGGATATGGGGGGAGAAGTGATTATCAATAAAAGGCCAGACAAACAAGGATGAGTCAATAGACTCTTAACTGGAAACAAAGAGCCACACACACACACACACACACACACACACACACACACACACACACACACAAAGAAGATCTCACCTATGGTGTCTCCTTGTTCATGCACCATGCTGGCCAAGTCCTTCATAATCTGATTGACGTCCAGCATGTCTCTCTGCAAAAACAAAACAGAGGTTGCAGCTCAGAGATGAGTCAAGCAAACACAGTGCTATAAAGTGATCTTTTATGCAGTCTCATGGTTCTTGTGTTACATTAAATAAATCAAACAACAACAAACGCAGTAGAGAGATAGAAAGGAAATAGGACTTAATGAACACCAATTACACATTATCACATAAACAGACGCTGATGCTTATAAGTGGGTGTACATCATCTATAATAAATATAGGCCTACTATAAACTAATTAGAACTAATAGACTGTTCGTGATTTAATTAGTTTTAAAATACAACCAAGAAAAAATAAAATAAAAATCAAGCTAAAATACATTTTCATGACTCCAAAAGAAACTACAATAAAATGTATTTAAAAATGACCATAAATAAATTTTAATTACATGGTAAATTATAAAACTTCAACAACTTTAAACACGAAAACCCTGAATAACTATAACTAAAAAACTTGAAACTGAATTAAAATTAATTAAAAATACAAACTGAAAATAAAAATGTAAAAAATCAGAATCATAATTACCATGAAATTTGTAGATATTAATATTTTATATTTTACATGTTTTATATTTAACATTTTAAAAGATGGCGTTTTTATTTAATAGACAATCACAATTTATATTGTGGAATACTGGTAAAATAATAAAACAAAATCAAAAACAAAAACAACTATGAAAAACTAAAATTAAAACCTGATGATACTGAACTTGGGGGAAAAAAAGATATTTTATATTTAAAATAATTATATATATGGTATAGTTACTGACAACCATATAATAATAATAATAATAATAATAATAATAATAATAATAATAATACTACAGAACTGAAAATAAGAACACTATGACAAAACTAAAAATTAAAACTAAAACTTGATAGTGAAACAAATCAATTAGTTTATATATATATATATATATATATATATATATATATATATATATATATATATATATATATATATAAGATTAAAAAAAAAAAAAAAATAAATAAATTGTATTATAATTATAATAACCCTAAAATTTGTATATATTAACATTAATATTTTATATGATATATATTTTACATATTTAAGGTGCAGTTTTTTTTCCAATTGATAATAAAAATTGATTTTGTGATTATATCGGTACAGTTACTGACATCCTTAAAATAATAATAATAATAATAATAATAATAATAACTGAAAATAGAAAACTATGAAAAACTCAAATTAATTATAATAACCCTGAAATTTGTATATATTAATTTTAATATTTTAAACTTTACATTTTCATATTTTAAAAGATGCTGTTTTTATTCCATAGATAGGAAATCAAAACTGGTATAAAAATTGTGAAATATTGATATAGTTATTGGCAACGTTATCATAATATACTCAGTCATAACATATCAAAAACATACAGCATGGCGAACAAACATGTTAAAACCAAACCTCTTCGTCTGGTGCTGTTTCATGTCAAAATTCCCTCTACACAAGCCTGAAGCAACATGGTGTCTTCTAAAGCCTGAGTCTATCTCCTGCTCACAGGCCTTTTTTTCTACCATACACAACCCTATGCAAGTGCAGCTGGGTCAGTGGAGCTCAAACCATTGAGCCATTCATCACAGGTGTCTGCAATTGTTTGGGAAACTGGCAGCCATCCTGGCTCTTGGCAAAAACCGTTTGGCCGAAGCCAAAATGGCCCCTAGCAAATCACACATTACTAAAGAGTTTCTGCATTTTCTCTCTATGGTCGTCAACACCATCACAGAACAACATATTTATTTTTTCCCACCAAGGCGTTTGCACAATTTAAAATCAGTGTGTAGAAACGACAGGATATGGAGTGTCATTACGCTTGATTAGATGGGAGAAACTTAAAGGATGCTGAAGAAAAAAACAGCACGATACACATCTAGTTAGAGCAATCATAAGTTCATTTACTGTAATGTTTAGAATAGCTCTTTTAGTAAACACCTCTCTGTGGAGCTGCATCTCCTTTGAGATTTGGGTTTGTAGCTAACAGGCACTGAATTCAGAATAAATCAAAGCGCAAGTCATACCGGCCAAACACAATTCAACACACTCAAGGAAGTCTGGGGAAAAAAAGTCTGATGAAATATGAAGAAATTACTTAAATGACCTAAACAAACTTTACAGTTTGAAAACTTTTAGACAAATAATTTGCTGTATTATCTATCAAACAGGATGACATCTGCCTGGTGAGATATGTACTATAATAGTGTTTTAAAATGACAATTTAGTGCCCAAAATATTTATATATATATAGTATCTCACAGAAGTGGATACAACCCTCACATTTTTGTAATATTTTATTATATCTTTTCATGTGTCAACACTGAAGAAATGACACTTTGCTACAATGTAAAGTAGTGAGTGTACAGCTTGTATAACAGTGTAAATTTGTTGTCCCCTTAAAATAACTGAACACACAGCCATTAAAGGGATAGTTCACTTTGAAATTAAATTTTGATATGTTTTAGCTTACCCCAAGGGCATCCAAGATGTAGATGTCTTTGTTTCCGCAGTAGTTTAAATTTTTATATTTTTAGGTCCAACCGTTCTTGTCTGTCAGTCATATAATGCATGCCTATGGTCACCTCATCAAAGAAAATGCACAGATTCAAATTAAACAGTCCAAATTAAACAATTCCCCATTGTAAGTACACATTGATGTCCTAAGACACGAAACGAGCGGCTTGTGTGAGAATACAAACAGTATTTATATAGTTTTTTACCTCTTGTAAACAACCATGACCAAGTTGGAGGGCGCGTGCTTCCTGGCATGTGACCGCGCGTTCTGGCTTATTGATGCGCCGGCGCATCTCCCAGAAAGCACCGGAAGTGATCTCTCGTGCACGCATACATAATTCTTTTCTTTTTTTAAACATCCCTAAACATACCTTTTTAAAAACATTTCTTGTTTGAACATCCCGGATAAGCGCAAACTAGTACCATTTCTGTTAGCCGCCTTACCTACAATCTCTGTTCTGTGTAAACAATGAGTGACGTGCACGCGCAAGAGATCACTTCCGGTGCTTGCGCCGACGGATCAGTAAGCCAGAACGCGGTCACACACACCAGGAAGCGCGTGCCCTCCAACTTGGACGTGGTTATTTACAAGAGGTTAAAAAAATATATAAATAATGTTCGTTTTCTCACACAAACCGCCCGTTTCGTGTCTTAGGTCATCAATGTGTACTTACGATGTGGAATTGTTTAATTTGGACTGTTTAATTTGAATCTGTGCATTTTCTTTGATGAGGTGACCATAGGCATGCATTATATGACTGACAGACAAGAACAGTTGGACCTAAAAATATCAAAATCGAAACTACTGCGGAAACAAAGACACCTACATCTTGGATGCCCTTGGGGTAAGCTAAAACATATCAAATTTAATTTCAAAGTGAACTATCCCTTTAATGTCTAAACCACTGGCACAAAAGTGAAAATGTCCAAATTGGGCGTAAAGTGTCAATATTTTGTGTGGCCACCATTATTTTCTAGCACTGCCTTAACCCTTAAAGCATGGCATTCACCTGAGCTTCACAGGTTGCCACTGGAGTCGAGATCACAGAACTGGTGGATGTTAGAGACCTTGTGCTCCTCCACCTTCTGTTTGAGGATACTCCACAGATGCTCAATAGGGTTTAGGTCTGGAGACATGCTTGGCCTGTCTTTAGCAAGGCAGTGGTCATCTTGGAGGTGTGTTTGGGGTCGTTATCATGTTGGAATACTGCCCTGAGGCCCAGTCTCTGAAGGGACAGGATCATGCTCTGCTTCAGTATGTGACAGTACATGCTGGCATTCATGGTTCCCTCAATGAACTGTATCTCCCCAATGCCGGCAGCACTTATGCAGCCCCAGGCCATGACACTCCCACCACCATGCTTGACTGTAGGTAAGACACAATTGACTTTGTACTCCTCACCTGGTTGCCGCCACACACACTTAACACCATTTGAACCAAATAAGTTTATCTTGGTCTCATCAGACCACAGAACATGGTTCCAGTAATCCATGTCCTTAGCCTATTTGTCTTCAGCAAACTGTTTGCAGGCTATCTTGTGCATTATTTTTAGAAGAGGTTTCCTTCTGGGACAACAGCCATGCAGACCAATTTGATGCAGTGTGTGGCATATGGTCTGAGCACTGACAGGCTGACCCTCCACCCCTTCAACCTCTGCAACAACGCTGGCAGCACTCATACGTCTATTTCCCAAACACAACTTCTGTATATGACGCCGAGCATGTGCACTCAACTTCCTTGGTCGACCATGGCGAGGCCCGTTCTGAGTGGAACCTGTCCTGTTAAACCGCTGTATGATCTTGGCCACCGTGCTGCAGCTAAGTTTCAGGGTCTTGGCAATCTTCTTATAGCTTTTACCATCTTTATGTAGAGCAACAATTCTTTTTTCAGATCTCCCAGTGACCAGTATGAGAGAGTGAGAGCGATAACACCAAATTTAACACAGCTGCTCCCCATTCACACCTGAGACCTTGTAACACTAACAAGTCACATGACACCAGGGAGAGAAAATGGCTAATTGGACCCAGTTTGGACATTTTTTTTACTTGTACATTAATGTGTGTTGAGTTATTTTGAGGGGACAGCAAATTTACACTGTTATACAAGCTGTACACTCACTACTTTACATTGTAGCAAAGTGTCATGTCTTCAGTGTTGTCACATGAAAAGACATACAAAAATGTCAGGGCTGTACTTACTTCTGTGAGATACTGTGTTTTCACATTCACATATATTTTATATACAAAATCACATACATTACACTATATTTCATATGTTCGGGTTTAGTGAAATGTTTTTAAAATAATCTTTTATACTCACAAAGGACATATATGGTCAACAAATACAGCAGAAATATTTATGTGATTATATAGAGTCTGTAGGCTGCTTAATATTTTGGTACAAACCATGGAACTTTTTATGGATTTTTTTGATGAATAAAGTGCTCAAAAGAACAGCAATGATTTTTATTATTTTTTTCTTTACTGTCACTTTTGCTCAAATGTAATGCACCTTTTCTGAATAAAAGCATGAAAAATATTACTAACCCAAAACTTTTAAATGCCAGTGTACGTATATCTGAGACCCACCAAAAGCAAAACAATAAAAAGATTCTCTCTCCTGAAAATCTTCCTGCACTGGTTTGGTTCTGATTGGGTGAAAATCCTAGGACTAGTTTGCAAAAGTAGCTTTTCAAAAAAAAAAAAAAAAAAATCCAAAATACCTAAACATTTTGGCAGGACTCCAACAGCATAGAACACTGCGACGAATGGTTTAGGAGTTCTGAACGATATTGTACTTATGATCGCTGATTGGGGCGAGCATTGGTGACGTTGTAGATGGTGTGATTACTACCATCCCTCCAAGTTTCAAGTCTCTACGACTTAAGGCTTGACCTGCCCAATCAGTTTTACGTGGAGATTGCAAATCCTTTGCCATTCTAACAATTACAACAGGGTTTCAGCACTTTTGAACCCCTGGTAAATATATGGCTTGTATTCAGCCAACAAGTTAACATGTTTGAGTCTTTATATAAACTGTATAAAGAGTGAGAAGTTGACATATTGATTTTAAGAGCACTTCTGCCCAGGGGGAGTCTGGGTAGCCTTGGGGGCTGAGGTGTGCAGGCTTACATCAGTTATAAGGGTTATAGTAAGCGCACAGAGTTCCAGAGCTCCCTTATGACCCCAAAACCCACTGTTCCTCTGTATGTTACCCTTTCGTAAAGACCCAAGACAGTTCCGCTGTCCCCTGAGACTGTGTGCAGTGGAGGCAGCTTCACAGACGGCTACTTTGTGTGGTCGAGATGCGGTCGAGTGCTTTGGGTAACATGAACCTATGAAGCAGTTGGAAGTTCTACAGCTGTAACTTCCCAGTCCAAAGCAATCATGGAGATAGGTCTAAAGAGTGCCAAAACTATGACAACTTATTTTGCAGGTTATGTCCCTCGTTGAACTAAGCGAAAACCAGTCATGGCCATTTTTAAGAGTCAGTGAGAAAGTTTATTTTTCACACTGCTGGCAAATTGTTTTGACTTCCATAGTATTTTTTTTTTTTTTTTTTACTCGTCATATGGAAGTCAGTCGCTACCACCAACTGTTTGGTCATCAACATGAAAATCAAGTATAAAAAATATTTGTTGGATATTTCTGAAATATATATAATAATATAATAATATATTATATTATATATACAAATACATTACAATATAACTTAGTGTCATTTTTATTTAGTTATTTTTTAAGTAATTAAATAATACAAAATAATAGTTCACAATAATGCTGACTTTTAAAAGGCAGTGTATATATAAGTACTCTTGTACTCTCTCTCTCTCTCTCTCTCTCTCTCTCTCTCTCTATATATATATATATATATATATATATATTAAAAAAATAAAAAAATGACACCAAGTTATCTTGTAATATATTTTCAGCATCATTATTCCAGTCTTCAGTATCACATGATCCTTCAGAAATCATTCTAATATGCTGATTTGGTGCTAAAAAAAATAATAAATGAATACATACATAAATACATAAATAAATAAACATGTATTATTATTATTATTATTATTATTATTATTATTATTATTATTAACAACATTGAAAACAGCTGTGCTGCTTAATATTAAATAAATAATTATTACTTAATAATTATTTAGATATGTTTTTCAGGATATTTTACGTGATTTTTTTATTTTTCAAATTTAATGTGACCTTGCTGAATAATAATAATAATAATAATAATAATAATAATAATAATAATAGTTTATTTTTATTATTTTTGTTTGTTTGTTTGTTTTTGCAATGTACAATATGTACTATATTTACCATGTTCAAAGTATATAAAACTGGATTTCATCAATAATGCCAATGCAACTTTAAATCATGTTCTGACAAACAAGAAGCATGCCTGTTTTTCATTTCCAAAAGCCATCTTAATGTTGAACAGCATAAGACAGTCCAAGTGTCATGTGGATCAAATCGATGTTCTTTTTCCTAGTGCCACGATTAAGTTGCTCATGTCAAACATCATTCTGTTTTATTTGGAAAGAGAAAGATAGAAACCAAGATATAGGGAGAGAGCGTGCAAACACGATTCTGATAGAATTCAAAGGGTCGGCTTTTGTTTCATTATATACAAAATGTCAGACATCTGCTGCATCTGACATACTGGTCTGCGTTGCACCACAAACGCACACACTTCAACGAGAGCTGCTGACAGGAACTGGAGCAGCCACACAATTAAATCTGTGGACTGATAAGACTATAGATGTCATGGAAAAAAACACACTCTCCCAAACAGAAGATGACTGACACTTCCATGAATGCAACATGCCAGGAAGTTTTGCAGGAGCACAGACTGACAGGAGCAAATGTGAGAGTGACTGTAAGCCATTAGACGGTCTAAGACAAGGAAACACTGGGAAAGCTCAGAAAGAGAGATTTGTGAGAGGAAAAGATGGATAGGAGGGTTGTATTGACTGACTATTTCCAAGTGAATTGAGAAATTATTTGTGGCTTGTGTCCACTTTAAAATAACTGACAGACAAGTGATGGATGGACAAGCTATGTGAAATATTGTGAAATAATATAATAAAGTCCAACATGACATTTTATATATCTGTAGTCAAAAGAGAGCCCTCTGGTGTTACTGGTGAAAGATGCACCGAAATTACTGTTTTGTAGTCCTACAAATGGCCAGCATCATTTTAATGATAAAATAAGTCATTACTGTTCTACTGGCATCTCTAAACATAATAACAGCAAATAACTGTCTTCAAACAGGTTTCATAAACACTATCAACCTGTCATAGGACAAAAATACAGATAACCCCGCCCTTAACTCACACCATTGGCTGAGCCAGAATCGCTGTTGCCAGGCAGGCTGGGAACAGTGCTGTTTTTGCTTGCAAAGCCTAAACCTGAGGCTAAAACGACTAAAATCATCTTCAGAAATAAAAATAAAGACAAAATAATATAAAATATTAAAATAAATGATAAAAACATAACCCTTGTGTTGTGTTTTAGTCATTTTGCCTCAGAGAGGATTTTCCCTGACTGTTTTTTGATAATTTTATACTTTTTGAGGATGTTTTTCCCCACCTTGTTACACTTGTGCTGTTTGTGGTCAAATAACCTTACAAATTTCTCACAATGCTATCACCATTACATTGTACCTACTTATTTTCTTTCAATGAGCAGAGGGCAAACGTGGAGCAGCGAGGAGGTAAAGTGGCTTTTATGAGCTCTTTATGAGTTTGCAGGTGGTGAAAATATCATCACACACACAGCAATTAGTGCACTTAGTCCAGCAAACGGCATAGGTATATTTGACTTGAAGCAGCGCTGAGCAGACCGATCACTGAATGGGTACTTTGATGTCATACACCCGCAACGCTGCTTTAAGTTGAACGCACCTTTTCCTTTTTTTCTTTGAGTTCCATCACAAAATATACATCATAAAACCCGACAAATCAGGTTGTGAAAATATCATTATGCCTTTAGTTTCGGTATCTTTAGGTTTGCTGTCATAAATGCGAGTGTAAAGGCTAAGCAGACCAGGACCAAATGTATCATTTTCCTTTTTGAACCAAACGACCCAAACTACAAGTGTGAACACACCCTAAGAAAATAATCACATTGTTTCACTTTTTGGGAGATTAACCCCAAAACAGTCTACTTTTAGTTGTCTCTGCATATAAAGCTTAGCCAAAGTATAGAGAAAAATAAGGAGAAAGTATTTCAACATTGAAACAAAGTGACACATATTACCGCTATAATACAAAACTGGGCTGCAGTGCTTACTGCTCAGAGCTGGTAATCAAAAGGCAAGTCACTTAACCCCAGGTTGCTCCAGGGGGATTGTCCTGTAATAAGTACATTTTTAGTCTTTTTGGATAGGCGCATCTGCTAAATGACTCCTTAAATTGAAACTACACTATTATTGCTTAAGCTAACACAATGAGGCAGCTCTGAACAAAATGAATGTCTCTTAATAAAGAATATTTTGGCTTCGGTCCGAGTTCTTGTACACCCTGTGCAATCCTGGCAGTGTCATTGATAAAAGGTGATGATCTAAAGTGAAAGGCCCAACAAAATGACTGGGCACAGGTTCAAAATGGCTTTCAGAAACCGAAGGCTTGGGGAGAAAAAAAAGAAAAAAAAACATGGTTCTCCTCACAAGCTTAATAGTGTATTTTCGTAATGTGAATATAATACTAATACTAATCATTTGTTTTAGAATGTTATTAAAATAATATAATATAATATAATTTCGTCTGCACATTTCTTGCAATCTGTATTTCTGAAAGATTTACCCATTAAACGCAATAAGAATGAGCCACATTCAGCATGTCTGAAAAAGGAACACTTGAAATAAAATAGCTTGAAGTGAAATCAGAGTTCCTTATATAGAGGTGATAACCTCACTGCAGTAAATATCACAGTACATAGAGCTACGGTCAAGCAACAATTCAGTGTTTTTATGCATTTATAGGAGCTGAAATGTGCCCTGGATGATGCTGACGTGTTACGCTAGGTGAAGATAATGTGATATGACTACCCTCTGTGTTTCTGATTTCAAGTCCTGAACTAAACGCAGCATGTATCAAAGCTCCCCCGGGGGTAACAACCTGAAATCTCCATATTTAGAAGCTGCCAGCTGGGCGTGTGTAACTCCAAGAGAGGGTTAGAAAGTATAGCGTGAACTGCGTCTGATAGAATGAGAAAAAAGAAACCTCGAACAGTCAGTTGGTGGCTGATAGCTTCATAATAGCTTGCGAAAAAGAGCGTTCGCTCACACTGCTAGACAATCAGCTCTGAGAGCTCTGACCATCAGAAATAAGTGAGTGAGAGCACCTGTAGTGAAAAAAGAAGGATGAAAACAGTTTTGAGGGGTAACACACTCCTGAAAGGCGACTTTCATTCTGTACCACCAAAACATCACTCTGTGCCATATTGAAATATATACGTCTGTATATATAAAACAACACTAATATTACAAAATATAACATTAAAAAGTCTATAATCGCTTGTGTTTCTTAAACTTGTTCAACAGCGACTCCAGCAGGTAAAGTTACAGCAGGAGTCTGCGACTCTCTCATCTCCCCTGAGCCCATTGAGTTTTAACAGACCCCTATAGCGTGCGGTGGGTTTGCTGGGGGGTAATTGAGAATGAATAGGGGAAAGTCACGCCAGAGGAGGCAATGCCTCCATTACGATATGATTGAATATAACTGGTTATGATTGGTTCATGCGATAAATCCTGCCTCTTGTTCGCGAATTAGTCTGAATGAACAATATGATCTTCTGTCTTCATTTGACACTCAACACTCTAAAAAACGCTGGGTTATTTTTTTAACCCAATTGCTGGGTTATGCCTGTTGGGTCATTATGTTGGGTTATTTTTCCAGTGTTGGGTAGTTTTTTGTATAACCCAGCTGTTGGGTTAGTGGCTGGGTCAATATCACTGACCGCTGAAACTATACACCCCTCCCCTCCCTCCGACGAAATAAGCCAGCTATTGGGTTACAGTCGGAGCACGAGCTTTTCATTCTCCTCAGGAGAGTCTTCAGCGCTGCTGATTTAGTGGACTTCTTAGGTGAAATGAAAGTTTGTGTACGTTTTAATTCCATTTCTAAAGTCTTTATTGTGCTGCAAATTATTTTATTTTACACAACGCAGCATACAGATGAGACGTCAGTCAGCTAAATGCGTCAACAAACGGTCGTTTTCATGTAAACGCCTTGCCTTACCATAAACTGGTTTTATAATACCTGCTTCTAATTAATTTGGATTTTAAAATATGTTCTCAAAACTGCGTACTGTTTGTTTATTGATGGGTTATGAAGTCAGTCACATTATCTTTCAGCTACCAGTGAAAGCGAGGCGGCGGTCTGAAGTTTGCAGTTTCCCCGGAGAATAGCAGCCCATCGCCAGCTCAGATTTCAGCGACCCACCGGCACGAGAATCAACACTATTTTGGTTAAAAAGATAACAAAGAACCGTTTAATACACTTGAATTAAAGTTTACTTTTAAATGTTATATTTTTATTCTAAAATGCTTGTTAACGGAGTTTAAATGCATGTAAAGATAAAAAAAAACTATTCTGCATAATTCAATTTGTCATATCACTTATTAATAAATATTCAAGTATTACTGTTGCCTCTAGTAATTACGTTTCTGCTTTTTAATTTCCAACCTATTTTTTGGGTTCATTTTAAGCCTGCAATAGTAATTTTCATTTAATATAGAGTTAATTAAAACAACCCAGCATGTTGGATCAACGCTGGGTTTGTCCATATTTGACGCAGCGTTGGGTTACCAAAATAACCCAAACTGGGTTGTTTTAACCCAGCGTTATTTTTTATTATTATTTATTTATTTATTTTGAGTGTAACTCTAGCACTCTCTATTCTACGTCTATTTATATTCTTAAAAAACTATTTTTTCATATATTTTATTTTTTCTATACAGCTTGCTCTATTATTTTTCTATTCTATCTGTTTTCTTTTTATTTAGTAGATAAAAAAAAAAAAAAAAAAAAAACTTGCTATGTATACTGCATTGAGCCAATACTGCATTAAGCTAATATAACGTAATTAATGGGAAGGGAAAAAAAAAAAGAAAGTAAACAACTCGCACACTTAGATATAACCACTTTGTTATGTCAAAATAAGACTTAAAAATGGCATGAAAACATGATCTGCTTTTAGTGAGTAATCAGCTTGGTGAAATTTAAAGTAAATCTCTGTGTCTGTGACCAACATTTACCAAGCTTTGATGACTGATGATCTGAAAATAAACAGATCAACCTAAGTTCACAAATAAAATGTACTATTTAAATTGTTACTGCCTAGAGTTATTGTTTTGGAATAAATTTAAATTTCTGTAAAACATTAACTTGATTAGATGGCTTAAATAAATAAAATATTGATTACATTGTTAATGTAGAAATCTAAAATAGAATTGTTCTTTCTTTCTTTCTTTCTTTCTGAATATATAATGCACAGACTGGTTCTACAGCGCAAATACGGTCCAATTTTCCTCTCAGTTTAGTTCAGTAAGTCTGTCAGAATATCATTTATTTTAAATTCAACATGACTGAATACATTAGGTAGCCTCATTTAAATAACATCAATGTACTTTTATGTATGTTCCTAAATTTTTCTTCAGTTTCTTAATTTTCACATAATTGTTTCACTCATCTAACTGAACATTAAACCATAAAAATACTGTCAAGTCACCACCTTTTTCTCATCAATAAATATTTGTTCTTTTTTTTTTTTTAACATTCACTGGCCAATTTGAATAATACTAAAATTATAAACTTTATAAACTATAAAACACAATGTGTTAGATGTAAAGGGTAAAAGTCTAAAGTGAAGTGAGTTTTGTTTATGAGTCTGGCCTGTGAGGGGAGCTAATGCGTGGGTGATACACACAAATGAGGTGAAGCAGTGGAATATCAGATTATGGCTGTATCATAAATCATCACAGGTACTGTCATACCTACAACACAGCATATAAAAAGACAACATGCCCTGTAAGACAGACAATTCTTCACAGTGGTGCTGCTATTTTGTTTGCATTCTGTATCTCATAGAAAGAAAATTGACCAGTCTATGATGTAGACTGCAGTAACTGAAGTTTAATCAACACAAGAATGACACACAAAAACTTACAAAACCCTAAAAAAAATATTTTACACTTTTAATACCACAGCAAAAATTGCTGTAACACACTCCTATTGCCTATTTTAACTACTAAGTTTTAGCTTAGTAACTTTGTGATGTAGCCATTTTTTGTTTTCTTATTATTTTTTTATATATATATTTTACTATTTAGCTTTATTTTATATTTAAGTTTTTGTACTATTTGAACATAATATAAAAATGTAGTTAATAATATTAATGTAAATAATACAACTTGCAAAACGCAAAATACGTACCGTTATGTACGTTTAATGACATATTTGCTGTGAAATGTTCACTGTGTGGCACTAAAACTGTTAGTTTTCTCTCTCCAGAAAAGATTAATGTACAATTGTTTTTTTTTTTTGGGCCGTTGGTTTTGTAGGTGTCACCTCAGTTCTGACTTGAAATGGTCATTGAGTGGCGCTATAACTCTAATGCGGCTGGAAACTAACAATAAATTATTTTTTTTACCTTTAGATTGTGTTTTATTAACGTCTACACGTACCGCAACCCTAAAACTACCCCTTACAATAGTGCATAAACAGTAATTATTGAGCTGTAATCATAACTGCATAGGAAAATGATCATAAGTGCTTGCTGTTTTACAGCCTCTAGTGTTCATTTCTAATGGAAACTGCAATGATATGTACTTATTGGTGCATATTTAGCATCTTGCAAAAAAGTTCCCAGAGGTACGTTTTCGTCATGAGATCAGGTAGCACTAATTGCTTTAAAAAAGAATGTGGGGAAAAAAAGAGTTTTGAGAGTTTTGCTTTGAGAGTTCGACTGACCATTGTTTTCAAAGTGACTACATGGCTACAAAGTACAACCCTGCAAAACACACTGAAAATAGAAATAATATAATAGAAAATAGAAATAACAAATATGCACATGAGTCTCTGAAGGTACTAAATTGAGTCTGTAAAAAGACTGCAGAAAGAAATGTCACTGTATTTTTTATGTTTTTATTTTTTGCAAAGAATTGCCAAAACCCACATCTACCAGTTTTTACCATAACTTTAACAGAAGACAGCTGGGCAACAGAACTTTTTTTTGTTTGTTTCCTCCACACAGCAGAGCACTGGTGTGGTAATTCAAATAAATGTAGCTATCATTCAAACTAAATAACTTAAGCACTAAGCAATGCCATTTGACTCTGCAACTATTTTGTGTTGTTTTATTGTATGATACAGACTCTGCAGTGGTGAATGGCTTTCTCAAGAGCACTGCGCACTTCATACTCGCACTTTTTAAATTCTATATGAAATGCATATGCTGCAAGTGTGTTAGTCATCATTTGCTTGAAGCACTTGTCATTACTCTAGTCATCCATCCGTCCACCCCTGCTGCACGTCTCCTCAGAAGCCCCCCACCCAAACAGAGCCTACAGCTGTTCTACCTTTCCAAAATGCCAGTCTATCTCTCACTCAAAGTCTGAGATCAACCCTGTGTGAATGCCACAGCGGCTGCATCACCATTTACTGTCATGCTACTGTTTTTTTTTTTTTTTTCATTTATTTTTTTATTTATTTATTTATTTTTTTTTTTTTTTTAAACGTTGCACAAGACTAAATTGGAAAACAGAAAACTTGTCTATAAACATCCTTAACCCTCAGTTGACTTCAAGTGAACTGAATGTCTTACTATTATGAGTGATAAATGTGACCCTTGACCACAAAACCAGTCATAAGGGTCTTTTTTAATTGAGATTTATATATAATTTACTGTTGTCCAAATGAATCAGAAATTAAGTTTTAATATATTTATGGTAGGAAATCTATAAAATATCTTCATGGAACAGGAACTTTACTTATTATCCTAATGATTTTTGGCATTCAAGGAAAAAAACGATAATGTTGACCCATACAATGTATTTTGGCTATAGCTACAAATACACTGAGGCTAATGTATAGGCTATATATATATATATATATATATATATATATATATATATATATATATATATATATATATATATATATAAAATCAAATCTACTTTGAACATTTACAGACCCTGAGATTCAAAAAGCAAGGACACATAAACCACGTTTCTCTGCAATACAAGGTGGCTGGATAAACAGGCCAGCCTTTCATCAGCTTCTGATCGGAAAACAGAGGTACTAGCTTGCAGAACTATACTACACATCGGCCACAGACAGATTGAAATGTCACTCAGTATCAGATTCTCAAGCTTGTGCTCAGTGTCAAGTTGTGCTGCTCTCACAGAAACATCCTGTAACCCCCATGTTTTTTTTTGGTGCCCTAAATCACTTTTAAGTAACACTACACTTCAGCTATGAAATATGTGTGTGTGTGTGTGTGTGTGTGTGTGTGTGTGTGTGTGTGTGTGTGTGTGTGTGTGTGTGAAAGTGCTGTGTGAAAGTGCTGTGTGAATAGTATAACTTCTGCCCTTTAAAGCACAGTACATGCTCTGAGCACACGGAAATCTTACATAATATGGAAAAAAATAATCTAAATGTAGCCATTTCAAAAAACAAACCTTATTCAGCTAATGTTACCTGACCTTTCTATGTGACAAATTACAGTTCAGTCATTATTTATATTCCTCTCACTGATATTCCTCCAAATATGATGACAAGTAGTAAGTATTATAGTAGTTTTATGGTGCCTTTATAGTGTTTCTGGACTCCTGTTGACCTTGTGAGCTTCTTGTTGTTGTATCTTAGAAGCTAATAAATTAAACAAGGTACTATAATAATAATAATAATAATAATAATAATAAGCAACAATTGATATTGGGCAACTCATTAATAATTTTAATATTAAATTTAATACTAAATAAAAAAAAAGCCACTACTACTAATACAACAACAACAACAACAACAACAACAACAACAATAATAATAATAATAATAATATGCAAAAAATGGATATTGGGAAATAAACTAATAAATAAAGTTATTACAAACAAATGAATGCTAAATAAAAAAGAACTACTACTACTATTACTACTGTAGTAATAATAATAATAATAATAATAATAATAATATTAAGCAAAAATGGATACTGCGTAATACACTAATAAATAAATTTACTACAAAAAAAAATAAAGAAGGTATTACTACAACAATAAAAGTAGTAGTAGTAGTAGTAGTAGTAATAATAATAATAATAATAATAATAAGCCAATATTTTGCATAAAAAATGATATTAGGTAATACACTAATGAATCAATTTATTACTAAAAATTTTAACTAAAAAAGGTATTGCTACTACTACTACTAATAATAACAATAATCATATGGTGTTTTTTTAAGGACTTTTTAATGGATTAATAGTCTCTTTGTATCTTAGAAGCTGTGTAATAATCATTCAAAAATGTCTAAATTTTTTACTGAAAAACAACAACCATAACAACGAGGTTTAAAATGACATTTGGATGAAAAAATAATGACAGAATTTTCATTTCTGGGTGATCTATTGCTTGTGATAGTCTTATCTTTGAATTGCGCACTTCTTCTGTATTCATTTAAATGTTCTTCAGTCTCCTTGAGTGGCCTGCATGGTCCTGAGGGGCATAATTAGACTTACGTAAGGCTGCTTTCACTAAGAAAGCAGAATCATAAAGCAATCTCCAGAATGATGTCAAGGGACTG